>OY720635.1:137370094-139926152 GCA_963169105.1 Ceriagrion tenellum | reverse complement strand
TACTTCTCCAAACCCTTTCTTTTTCATCTCGCTTATGCCCAGAATCCTCCGTGTCCTTTGTGTCCTTTCACTCCCTCAGTCGATTCCTGTTAATCCATCCGGCTCTCTCTCTATTTAACTTTGAATAATTTGTATCACTCAAGTGGGTTATTGGCTCTACCGAGCTAGCCGGTCAGAGGTGCTGCCTCCTGAGCCTGACGGCTGGCTGTTTTCTGTCAGGGTTGTCTCCTTTAGCCTTCAAAGATCCCTCTTCAAACCACAAGGCAATGGCCTCTGTCCTGTTATACCCTTGTCAGTCGGGTTGCCTCTTCCGCCAGTTCAGCTGTACTGAAGTCCATCTTCTCTGTCTTCACTGCCATTGGGGGCTTCACCATGACTCTGGCTAAGGACCCTTATGGGGTGGTATCATCCAGGTCAGATGGACCCTGGTTTTTTTTTACTAGGTTGTTACTCCTCTGACTCCTCCTTCCTGTAGATTAAAAGACAGGCCCTGGGTTTGCCACCGGTATTGTGCATGCTGATTCTGCCACTCTGCTACTGGAGCCAGTATATCGGTTGGCGCTTGAGAAATGTCATGAATTAGTGGTTTTGGGACGATTTCAAAAGAAAAGAACTTCGTAACAACAAATTAACTACCACTGTATTTCTCTGCTGGTCTTTACAATAAAAAACAATATTAACAAAGAGATTTGGTGACCAACGTCGATGCCTTTTCATGTGAACGGTCGTGGCCATCTTGTTTCAGACACTCTAGACGCGACCTTCCACGTCGAGTGTTGGTAGAAGAGTGGGTTGTCTCGCCTGTCGTCCAAGCACCTGACCGTGGCGCTGATGGCAGGACAGCTGAGCAGCGTTGCCTGAACATACTGCCTGCCTCGTTGTATTGACTGCAATGATAATGGATGATGAAACAAACAAAACAAAAAAAATAATGTACAAAACACAATAACAAGTTTGAGTATTCATAATAATGGTTCCAAGTTTGGGTATTACATGAACTGAATTCCGAATGACGCCCGCCCAGAGGGGACGGGTTTTTATGCCACTTTAACATGATGACTGACGGCCTCAGGGTCTATAGGCAAGCGAATAAGCTTGACGACTGGTCTCATCAGCTCCATCGTGGCTGTCTTGACTGTTGCTATGTGGACCAATCCATCCAGACCAGAGTGGAGTTTGATCCTCCCTATTGGTCATCTTGTTGGTGGTGAAAGCTCATCCTTGAGAATGACTGTCTCCTTCACTTAGGTTCTTTTGAGGCTTTAACCATTTATTTCGCAGCTGCCTCTGATGCATGACATCCTTCCTCCACGTTTTCCAGAAAGAATTGTGCATGCATGATATCATCTTCCATCTAGAACCAAACGTCCGTCCAAAATCATCTTCCAAGAATGGTTCTAGGGGTGCTGATAAAGGTGAACTAATTAAAAAATGCCCTGGGGTTAATATTACAAAGTCATTGACTTCACTGCTAAGTTAGAGGTCTCAAATTTAGACATGCTTCAATTTGGAACACTAATGTCAACAACTCTTCATAAGTAAGAGTGGTGTTCCCTAAAACTCTCCTTAAATGGTGTTTGAAGCTTCTCACTGCTGCCTCCCATGTACCACCAAAATGTGGAGCCCTTGGTGGATTGAAAGTCCAAGAAGTATCCTCCTTAGCTATCTGTGACGCGATCTCTGCACTCAAGCTGGATGTAGCTAAAAATAATCGATGGAGTTCCTTTGCAGCTCCACGAAATGTAGTGGCATTGTCGCTATACAGGATAGTGCAATGGCCTCTTCAATAAATCTGTAAATCTGTGATAGGCTCCCAGGAACGATTCTGTAGTCATGTCAGTAACAATTTCTAAATGGACTGCTCTTGTTACAAGACAAATATATACTGCAATGTAACCCTTATGAGATTTAAAACCTCTCCCTTTGGAAGTTTTCTTGGAGTGAGTCTCTCAACTGGCAGTGGTGCCATTTTCTGAGACAATGGTTGGCCGGCATACCTAGTGCACTTAACACAATTTCTAAAAACTCGTTGAATTAGTTTTTTGCCGTGTAGAATCCAACAAAATCTATTCAAGTAGCTTAACATAAGTTGAGGTCCATCATGTAGAGGAGATGCGTGAACATGTTCCACCAGTAACTTAGTAAATTGGCTGTCTTTATGGAGAATGACTGGATGTTTCTCCTCGAAAGGTAAAGTAGAATACTGTAAATGACCTCGTACTCGAAGTAGGCCCTTTTCACACATAAATGGGTTTAAGTGCCCCGAAGGGTTCCCCTTAGGTAGACTCTTTTTCTTAGTAATGGAAGCAATAACTTCTTTAAAGTGTACTTGTTGCACATGCCTCCAAAGAATGGTTCTAGCCTTAAAAAGCTCAGCTGTGGTGAGCCACCTTAGTCCTTTTTCATGAGCTGGTAGCTGTCTTTTATGAAACCACCGAACGCAGTAGGCCAAGATGCGAATAATTTTGGTGAAGGATGAGTAATGTTCAAAATGGTTTATAAAGGATATTTCTGCAACTGCACTATATGCTAAAACATCTGTTCTCTGCTCTACATTGGTCAAGAAGGACACCTGATCTGTAGTTGGCCAGTCTTTAGTATCAAGAGAGAGCCACTGTGGTCCGTTCCACCAAAGGATAGAATCACAGAGGCTCTTTGGTGTATACCATCCTCATACTCCAAAATGTCAAGAGCTTCTAGTGATGTCTAGTCTCTACAAAAAATATAAACTTATTTTATTTAAAGTAAGGTGGACACTTTCACAAGGATTTAAATAAATTCAAAATAGGACAGATTATATTACTATATGCAGAAAGCAATAAGAAAATAGTAACCCCCGAATTTGAAAAAAATTGCCCTCATATGCGCCTAGTGTGACCATATGGTCACATCTGTGACAAACTACTTATAAAATATCTACTATAGGAAATACACATTAAATAATATATAAATACATTAAAATGAACCTACATTTACTAATATCATTAATTAAAATACATACATTTACTAAAAGTATTTTAGTAAGACCATTCTTACACAAGTCAAAAATCCATGAGAAGTAGCTTCAATGGCACCAGAATGGTCTCATGAGCTTGGGGGCACCGAACATTATGATAGTGGTCTGAAAACTGCCAGTAGTGCTTCCAAAAACCCTTGGCAGAAACATAAAACCGTGTAGACAAAACGGCGGCCCTGCGAGGTTTTATTGTTTCGAGATTATAAAGTAAGTTCTTTCCGTAATCATATGGTCATGCTAGGCAATAAAGGGTTTACAAACGCATTGTCTCAAGGTGTGTTCAATCCATCTTTTTCTTCTTTTCTGTCTTAGAATTCCATATGGCTCCTTTCTCCTCTACTTCTCTGTAAATTTAATTTATTTATTATTTCGCCTGTCCATCTTATCTTCTGTATTCTCCTCCAGCACCAGGTTTGGAAGGCTTCTAGTCTGTTCAGGTCTGATTCTCCACTGGTCCATGCTTCCGATCCATATGGTGCCACACTCCACGTGATTGTTTTCAGTTACTTTTTCCTACCTTGTAGTCCTATCTTCTCTGAACACAGCAGCTGTGTTTTTACCATGAATGCTTTCTTAGCGTGGGATATTCTCCTCTTGATGTCTGTTGTACTCCTTTCATTCCATGTGATGGTACTTACTCTGATTTCTCTCCTCTTAATGTGACTTCTGATTTCAGTTTTTCTCTTCAGCATACTTGGATTTTAATTTTTGATATATTTATTTTCGTATTCTATTCTTGAAGAACTTGGTTCACAACATTTATTAACCTTTGAAGATCATCAAATTTCTGTTTATTGACTGAGATGTCATCTGCAAAGTGGATCATATTTATTTCTTCTCTGTTTATCTTAATTCTGCTCAGTCCAATTTCTTTTAAGTCTCTAATAGTCTCCTCCAAACATATGTTGAACTTTGGTGGTATGAGGTTGTATCCTTGTCTTGCTTCTTTGTTAATTTTAGCTTCTATTCATCTTCCATCTCTTGATAGTATTGTGGAAACTTGCTTCTTGTGTAGCTTCTGTTGCTGTAATCCATTTCAAGTTAACCATCAGCTGGAACATTACGTTCCACTCAACAATGTTGAAGGCTTTCTCCAGGTCTGTGAATGCCACCTACAGTGGCTAATTCACATGCGTTGTTTTCTCTGCCATTACCCTCAGGCAGAGTATGGCTTCTCTGGTACCTCTGTTCTTCCTAAATCCAAATAGGTTTTCCAAGAGTTTGTCTTTGATTTTCCTTTCTATCCTTTGACCTATTATACCCGTTAGCATTTGGGATGCATGTTACACTAGACTCCAGGTTCAGCACTCCTCACATTTCTCAGTCCTTGTCTTCTTTGGTATCGTGATCATTACACTCCTTTGAAAGTCCTCTGGGAGTCTTCTACTTTGGTATGTATCTTTGATTATTTCACCTAGGTTGTCCTTGCCTTTACTTCCTAGTGCTTTGATGATTATTCTGTTAATGTTGTCTCCTCCATGGGCTTTTTCTTGAAGTCTTTTATTGCTCTATCAAATTTGTTCCTCAGCATGTGTGGGCCCCAGGCTTCCTCGTCAACATCCCACTCATCCTTCATCAGGTTTTCTTCCAGTGGCTTTGGCCCTTGGTGGAGTTATTCAATGTATTGCATCCATATATTCCCAGTGTCTTCATCCTATATCAGTACATATATTCCTATTAGCATCCCTGATGTTCTTACTTTTTGTTTTTCTCTCTTGAATATGTTTCTTCGCTAGCTTATAAATTGTTTTGGTGTTCCTCTTCTTCATGTTTTTGTTAACTTCCTCACAGCATAATTTGATCTGATTCACCCTGGCTTTCTTGAATTCTTGATTGATTTGACTTGGTTCCTTAGCATCTTGCTCATGGTGGCTTTAACATCGCTTCTGGGGTTGTTTTATTTTCTTCTTTCATCTGATAGTTTTCTCATCTTCATCATTATCTGTGGCTTCTTTGTTTAGGCCCTCTTGCTAACCAGTTGCTCCTCTTCTACTTCTGTGATTGTCCACTTCTGCTCATCCCATTTTATTCAGTACCCATTTCTCCTTCATTTATTAGTTTCTCAACAATGCCTGTGTCAAATCTTTCTCTATGCCCTTCCTCTACCAGTATTATTGTGTCACAGCTTGGCTCAAGTTTTATCTTCTTGAACATGACCTCATTCCTGTAAAAATCCCTGTGCTTCAAGGCGTATTTTAAACCTACCAACACGTCTGTCAGGATTGAGTTTCATCTTAACTATCCATGCAGACCGAATAAATTTTCTGTCTACTGGCCCATCTACTATTTCCCATGTACACATGTTTTATAACTTTTGAAATTCATCTTTCATTACTGCCCCCCCATTGCAACTGTGCTGTTCATTCTAGGCTAAGGCAACAGAGTTTGGATACTGATCTCTAGGTTCTCTAGATTAACACACTAAAAACTCCAACAATCACAAACCTTCTTTTATCTGAGCCTAATCATTCTTCTGATGGTTGGGACTTTCTCATTTATTCTATCTCCCTGGACCTCTTGTGCTAATATCCTGGACCTCTTGTGCTAATATCAGGTAAGACAGCATCCATATCCAGTAGAATAGGGGTGGCAGAAGGCAGTGTGAGATCTGTCGTCTGTGGTTCACTAACTTCTTCATCAACATCAGAGATTTTGCTTGCATCAGTTTCCTCCACTGTGTTTGGGTTAGGTACTGGTCATGAGCTCCTCTGTCATATTCCTCATGATGCCTAAATAATGGGAATTTGGTCTCATTTAATTCATTTGTCCTTGCAATTACAGACGTCTTCAAAAAGACCAGAGATGGAAGCCCCCTTAACTCCCTCAGTATCACCAAGTAATGCACATATCTCAGCTCTTTGACCTAGCATACCTCCTCCTTCATGTAGAGTCCAAGTCTGGCATCCAAAGAATTATAGCTTCATCAACCCCTTGCACACTTCTTGATAGGATTCCATAGATGAGCAGGGATGTCATTCATGGCTCAGCTGGGGCACAGATTGTGGGTGATGCAAGCAGTGTTGACAGCATCATCCCATAAGTTCTTTTGTATACTGGAGTCAAACTTATGGCATCTGGCCATCTCCATTGGAATTTAAATGAATCTCTCTGCACCTCCATTCTGCTGCTGGCATCTGGGGCTCGACTTCAAATGTTATATGCCATTCTTCGATAAGTACTCCTAAGGCCCACTGCAGCAAAATTCTAATCTATTATCTTTCCTAAGTCTCTTAATTTTACCCTGATGCCAAGTCCTAGAATTTGGAATATTTCGAACTCAACAAAAGCTTCACTTTCCTCCTCAAGAAATTGCATATTAACGTACCTCAAGTAGTCATCCAAGAATCTCAGGACAAACCTAGCTCCTCCCCTGGATGGAGGAATAATGGGACCCTTGATGTCACTGTGTATGAGACCAGGTAGCTCAGCCCCACTTTCACTCCTCATGGGGGATTTCATCTTGCATAACTTTCCTTGCATGCGTATATTACAGACTCTATCCCCCTTCTTTGTTAACTCTTGGATGGCTAGCTAAGGTATCTTGAAAGGCTTCTTAAACGTCTGTCTTCAACTATCGTAATACATCTGCACAATCTTGGCAATATGTTCCATGTTGCCTCCCACTAGCTGGAGCCTTGTTTCACTTGTGAGGTTTGGACTTTGCATGAGTTAAACTGGACCTTGCATGAGCTGCTGGGCTAGCCACCAAACCGTGACTTCTGCTGTTCCTTGCAGAAGTGGGCAAGAGCGTTACATCCTCTTCCAACCTTTCTCGTGGACTTACGACCAGTAGGACTTACTAGGTTGCCACCTTTAAGAGGGACATTTGCTTTAAATTCTCTTCCTCTCTGCCATCCACTAGTATTTTTATTTATTTTCTAGCTATATTCTTGAACAATGATTTTAGCAGATCGTAGAAATTTCCTGCTATGCCTGACTTGTTGTTTGCAAAACGGATCATGTTTATTTCTTCTCTTCTAACCTGAACTATTTTCAAACCAATTTCTGTACTTCTTCTATTGCCTCCATGTATATGCTTGACATTACTGCGACAGAGGTTTCTTCTTTGTTGAACTCCTTTTTTTTATTTTGGCTTGTAATCGTCTACATTTTTATGATCACTGTAGTAACTTACTTTGTGTATAGCTGGTAGATAATTATTGCATTGATGTAATCCATTCAGTGTTTTTTATTCTGCCTGAATGTTAGTTCCATTGAACATTTTCAGAGGCTTTCTCTAAGTCTACAAAAGCTGCATAAGCTGGCTTGTTCAATTGTACTGTTTTCTCTACTAGGCATGATCCTGCCTATGAAAGTACTGGTTTTTAACCTACAAGTATTTTTAAGCATCGATTGTTCCATACTGTTAGTAGGAGCACAATATTATTGATTGTTTGGTGTTTGTGAGTGATTGCATTTTAACCTACAAGTACTTAACCTACAAGTATTTTTAAGCATCGATTGTTCCATACCGTTAGTACGAACACAATATTATTGATTAATTGGAGTTTGTGACTGATTATTTTTATTTATTAGTAGTAAATTTATTTAAATATGTCTTAATTAGCCTGGTATATCTGTAAACTAGGGTAGGTAGCTACTACTACTGTAGGCAAAGAATCATCACTGTTTGGTGGTACTGTTTGGCAAAAATCATCACCAATAATTTTTAATTAACATTTGATGGTTTGTTAGCTGTGAATTTCTGTAACTTTTGAACTTGCATAATAACTTGTTCAATCATAGATAATATATTTAAGGTAGGTTGCATAATGCCATATGGATCAATTTAAATTACTTTATGATAGAAGTTCATCAATATCCATCCTGGAATGTGCTGCGCTTTATTGTATTCCGCATCACCATTTAATATTTCTCAGGTTGCTGGACACAGTCACAGTTAAGAATGCAGTGGATAATCATGTGTCTGTTCACTCTTGATATCTAATTGAAGAATTATAATGCTTGGTTTCATTGAATTTTAATTATGAGCAATGTGGTAGATATAGGCAATACAATGGAATAGTTCAGTTTTTACCAAACTATGGCCAAAACCTGGCACAATCTCCTATCTAGTCATACAAACATATTTCATGAAAATTATTTGGAAATACACTGTTAAAATTCGTGAATTTTTTCTATTTCGTACAACTAAGATTTGGTGTACAGTGAAACCTGTCTTTAGTGGAATCTCTCGGGGTCATTATTTTTTTCCGGATAAGACAGGTTTCCACTTAAACCAGGGTCGGACATTTCAAAAAAGACCTTGAAAGCCATATCATGCCCATTACATGTATCGCCTTAATGGTTGGTTTGACTCAATTTCCACATGTAGATGAAATTATTATTAATAAATGAAACAGTATCACATTGTGGTGAATTTAAAAAAATATATTAACATAAAAAGCAATCTATAAAATACACATATAATCTTTAATTTTTGTCTGTTTTTCCTTTTGTCTTTACAATACAATTCCTGTACAATAGGACCTACCTCTTTCAAACTCTTTCAAAGTGTTGTCCTTCATTGCTTCGTAAAATTGTGTCTTTCTACCCTTTAACCTCTCTTGTATCTGCTTCATGGAAAGCTTTTCTTGTTCAAAGCACTGGATCTATTCCAGTTTATTTTTCAGTGTTAACCCTTTCACGCTGAAGTCTCTCGAAGGGAAATGCTTTCCCTGCTACGAGTAGCACGAGAATTTTCTGTACTCCTCTCTACGTAGCTTGTGGTGACGTATCGCTCAGATATGCCTTTCGCCCGTTTTGGAACCCCACTCAGTGGGACACCGTGCCCTTCCCCCGGGCACTCGGCTCGACCCCCCAACCCTTAGCAGCCCCTCTCTCAGCAGGAGGCTGCTGTAAGTTTGTTGCATTAACGTTTTTTTTTTAAATAATTCTTTGCTGTATACTTCTAAAAGTGATACCTTTAAATGAATTTCTAATGTTATTCTGATCTTTTTACAATTTTAAACAAAATTCTAGCATTAATATTAACAAAATTAGAGTTCTTTTTAGAGCTCAAACTATTGAGAGTCCCACACAAGAGCTCCGTTACTACCAACGCTAGAATTTTGTTTGAAATTTTCTAAGACCCAACAAAAAACATATAATTCACTTCATAAAGTTAAAAATTTTGTAGAGTGGAACAAATAATTGCCTTGAAAAACCATTGCAAATACAATAAATTAACCACGGATTCTTACAGCAAGGAGGGCTACTTGTGATGTTGAGGGTCGAGCTCACTTTCCGAGGAAAGGGTCTGGGCTGTCCCTAAGCTGGGTCACTAGGGTTTACTGCATAGCTAGGATTATTGCTCCTGTATCGGTCACTTCCCTTCCCTCGTGTTGGCTATACCCGACATTAGGTCTTTTGCGTTGGTTTTTCTCCGTCGGCCAGAGCCGACATTCCTTTGTTTGCGTAGGAAAATTCACCTCGCATATAGCCGATGCTAGGCGTGAAAGGGTTAATACATTGTGTGGCATGGTGGAAATCAATCAGCAGTTGCCCTAAGGTCCCTAACATTCTCTGGTGTGGTCTCACCCTGTCAGCAGCATGTAGGAAAATGGTTCGATTTCGGTTGCAAGCAAGGCTACGCAACAATGTTTATGTACTCTCTGCATAGAGAGGAGAGGGTTTTGTGAGTTGGAGGGGAGGCAAGTGTGCGAGCATGGGTTGGTGCAATAGTCAAGGAAGAGAAAGGGTGTGATGGGTAGGTAGAGGGGGGAGTGCTGTTAAAAATTTAGCACAATGTCCATAAAACTGAGCTTACGGCAAGGTACTAGCCACTGGGGGAGGGTTAACGTTAGGATTAGGGAGACGTGTAAGTGTTTTGGTCTAGGTCAATGCCACATTGTCCTGAGTCCCCACGACAAGATGTCAAGTCAATAATGAGGTAGACCTTAGAGTGCTAATGACATCTCTGACTGGTTCCATTCTTAGGGTTTTTTGCTAGGGGGAGGGCATTAAAAATATTTTAGGGTTTTACGTGTGGTAAAAATTGTGCATGGAATTTTTTTTACAATTCCGCTTAACCTAGGTTCACATGACCAGGAATGGATTCTGTTTCTGCATTTGACTGTTTTTGTTTAGAGGTGGGTCGTTCGCCAACGAATGGATCCTTGGATTGAACGGAAGGACCGAGGATTGACTTCTACAGAATGACCAGTCCTTTCATTCCTTTCGGTCCCTCGATCCTCTCGGTCAATTGTTCCTTTTGGTCACTGGTCCCTTTCGGTCCCACGCTCCTTTCGGTCCATCATTCCTTTCGGTCTTCAGATGGAAAAGGAGTTTGTCTTTTTTCTCTAAATTTGAGATAATTAATTTTTAATATATCAATATACATCTCAAGATTGCGCATCGATCCTGAAGTTAAAAAAATACAAAAAAAAATTTCAATGTTGTAAAAATGTTATGTATAAAAATTGGTGATGTATTTGTATGCAAACACTTCTTTTTTATGCAAACACAAATGCTTTGTAAGTTTTACGTAGAATATTTATTGGACAGCCCAATAAATATTCAAGGTAAAATTTACAAAGCTTTGATTAATTCCTGAACATTATGGAAAGGTTTTACAAAGTTAATGCTGAAACTATTGAACTTATTTTAGTTCCCAAAACTAAAGAAAACTGGTCAATATTTCATATCAATATTTTTTTTGTACACACAAAGGGCCTAAAGTTCTCCAGAAATCCTTTTATTCAATCTTTTTTACTTTTGAAAGCAATGTCATTATTTTTATATAAAGTAATACTGATGATTGCATTACAACTACTGGTGAATGTCAATGTAACAACTAGTTTATTTAGTGTCATTCTCTTTATTGACTTTTGTTTATCGACGAGATATCATGCCATTATGTCATGACTTTAGGTTCGCTGCCCCGCTAACTGGTCCTTGCAGCTGATCAGGGTACTTGAATGGGGTACTTGAATGGGGTACTTGAATGGGGTACTCTGGGTACTTGAATGGGGGACAGGGTACTCTTTGTCTCCGCCAAGCACCCATTTCAGCAATGGCTAGTGTGCTCTGTTGCTCAAATGGTGCAGAATATATTTTGTTCTTATTAGGGAATATAATTTATTGTCCTCCCAAAACTTCTAGGGCCTTTGTTTCTCCCTAGAAGATTGTGTGTGGGGTTTGGGTCAGCTTAGACATGTTATTACAACTGTGCCATGAGAGAGTTTATCTTGTGCATTATTTGGGGCAATTATTTTCATGGCATGTCTATGTCCAGATGAATCAAATGCACTTTTGCCTGTTGGAAATAATGGAGGTCCATTTTTTTTCTGTTCTCTGTAATTTTTTTCTACCAAGGCCTTCATTACCATGGAAGCAAGGATGGGAGAAGGAAAGTGTTGTACGTTAAACTGCAGTCCAACATTAATACTACACTTCTCATTGACTGTTCCTTCCTCTGACTCACGGACCATTCCTAGTGTAAGTATACGCTGTTTGTGTAGGCAATTTTTTTACCGCCCTGAGTTTGTGTTGTTTTTGTTTCTGCCTTTTTGTCATTGTTCCACCTCTGTCTGATTTTTATGTAAGACGTCTAAGACATAAGATGGCATAAGTTACCAACATATATCCTTTACCGCTGGTATCAGACTTTTATTTATGTAAGACTGTGTGACCAAAACTAATACCTTCTTCATCATCCAACCTTCCCAACTCTTCATTTTGTGACCCACCCACAAGCTACCCTTAGGCCTTCCACTGATGACGTGCACTCTTGGTCCACTTGGAGGTTTATATTTCCACATCACTCCTCTCATCAGCTTGGCTTCTCACACCCCATCCACCTCTGTCTCCTTTGCAAGTAAATTCATATTAGCCTTTTTCTTCCAATACTCTCTTACAATTATCACAGTGGTGGGTGGGTGACCAGAGGGTATCCAATAGAAGCAGAAAAGTGTGTCCAATTCCTGTGATCTCCATACTTAAGGTTCCCTCTGCAACACAGGAGCCCATGTGCTTTCCCATTTCAATTCTCTCCAACGCCCAGCTCAAGGGACTGTGGTTCACTTCCTGGGAGGTTTACCTAGCCCCCTCAAATTTACTTGAGCTTCAAATGTTGCCAAGATTTCATACACAGTATGCACCTCTTACTTTCCCAGATTGGTTGCTTTATGATATTGTGCCTTTTGAAACAGGATAATGCTACATGCTCATTTGTGAGTGATCACTACAAACCATTTCATATTTATGGCTTTCTGTGAATTACCTCTAAAATATTAAAATATTGGATGTTTCCATTCAGGATCACATCCCTGATTAATATTGATCAGGCAGGGTTGGTAGTCCTAGTGGACAAGAGTTTAACTACCTGTCTAATTCCATTCCATTATTCAATATCAAGTTTGTCGATTGAATGAAAATTTAGCATGAAAACTACCTTCAAGACCATTTTTGCTCCTATTGAAAGAGACAATGGAAATGTGCCATCCCTATGACATTTTAGCCACCAATCACAATTACTGATTGTGGAGAACCTTGTGATTATGAACTCAAAAGGCTTATAGTTCCTGTATAAAATTAGGCATTCAGTTTTCATACTTTGGACAGAGATCGAGGAATTCAATTAGGTGATGCATGTGCTCAATGTGCTGGTCAATGCTGGTTCCACTTGACCTAGAAGGTATTTGATACTCATTTGATTATTCAAACTACTTTTTTATAATTAATTCTGACGTTGGATGTTGAATACTGATTCTTGTCGTTAAATCTTGTGGAAGGTTGCAATACAATTACTTATGGACAGTGGTCATTAACCCTCTTAGTGCTGACCCCTGGCAGCGGTTCTAGTGAGAAATTCGGAGGGTAACTAGAATGAAATGTATCACTCTAGGAAAATAAATATTACAAAGTTATTGTTTAAAATATCCATATGCAGTTTTTCTTATTGTGTATGCATTGAATTAGGTAATAATAAAAAAATGCTTATACTTCATACAAAAAATAATTGTAATCATATTTGTGTGCAAAAGTTAAACAATATTTTGCCTATGAGTCAATACATCGGCCCGCTGCACTTTACGCCTGAGATGCCAAAGCCGTTATATCGGCCCGCCGCACTAAAAGGGTTAAAGTTTTTTTTTACAGTCTTGGTAAATATCCATTTATTTCAACACATCCTAGTAATTATCATTATCATAATTCAATTTATTTTCCTTAGCAGTTGAATGCTTGTGTACCAGATGGTTGTGCTGTTCGAGTATTTTTACTTTCAGTATAGGTACCTCCATCAATACAGATTTCTTATAGTACCCAGTATTAGCAAAATAGAAAAAATGGTATCTGTTTGCACCAAATATCTGTAGTTTTGCCTATTCTCTACCATTACACTCAGGCAGCATGTGGCTTCCTGGTGCCTCTGTTCTTCATAAGTCTGAATTTGTTTACTAAGAAGTTGTCTTCAATTTTCTTTTCCATCCTTTGGCTTACAATTCGCAGGACTATTTTTTGATGCATGTGATATCAGACTCAAGGTGCTCCTCACATTATCCTGTTATATCTTCTTTGATATAAATCACTACAATCCACTAGTTCCCTGGTAGTCCGTCTGGTCTTCTTCAGAAGAAGGACGTTGTCCACCTGCCAAGAAATGGGTAACTGGGAAGAAGGGAAAGAGTTAGGAGAAGAGTAACCTTGGGAATATACTCAAGGTATACTCTGAGCAATATAGTGTAACATCCTACAAAAATTTTGAGGGACTGTTTCCTTATTTTAACAGAGTAGTTGCTTTTTCAACCTGAATGCCCTCATTACCTGAGCTAATCTTTGCTTGATGTCTGTCATACTCTTTCCATTCATATTATTCGGCTTAAAAGGTGGGTGAAGGATTCCATCTCTTCAAACACTTCTCCTAGTAGTGGAATAACTGTCTTCAGCTTCTCTCTTCCATGTATGTACAAGGCTTTACTTTTTCTTCCTGCTTCATGGTGGGTCCTTCTTGTACTTAATCCATTTACGGCCAAGGTTAATATTCCGTAGAAATTTTGAAATTCCTCTTCATTTTTTTTTCTAAATATGTGCTAGGAAAGAAATTTTGAAAAATTTTAAGGCCCAAAAAAATTTATTTATACTTTAAAAATAATGGTGTGTTTTTGCACCTTTGGCTGAATATGGGTACTTCAGTTTACATACCATGAAAAAACTGGAATCTTTTCCTTTTTGATATTTTAATTATAATAAAACAAATATCATACAAAAGTATTTAACCTCATTTGGGATTAATATAAACATTCATACAATGACAAAACCCTTTTATTTATGAAAAGTATTAAAACATTTGGGATGTATGGGCACATTACATTTTACACATACTATACAGTGTGGCTGTTACAATGGCTGCACCTTCTCCTCGATGCATTTCTCTCAATAATATGACCTAATTTATCTTTTTTACGGTCTACTGGCAAAGAATTTTGAGATGTTCTGCCTTTTTTTGGATTAGATAAGTGTTTCTTATTGTCATTGGTAACCCGGTCACCTTTGATTAGCCTACATATGATCTGAAATCAAGTTGGGAAATTTTGTGCCCAGTAGTACTGGTAGTCCGGGCACCACCTAGATTTTCCATGAATTAATACACCCACTATCCAGTAAATTTGTAAATAAAGGCCACCACCACTTTTTCCCCCTGATTTTGATCTATAATTTGCGTTTGAATTATCGTGAAGGTCTACTCCACCCTTGTGTTACCTGTAATCGCCAATGACAAGAGGCTGGGGAGATGTCACTTCTTTTCTTTCCTTTCGGCAAAATCTTTTCTCACTTCTTAAAGGGAAAATAGGCAAAGTTGCTGACAACAGTGACAACAGAGTTATTATTCCATTTCACTACGGACAATACACGGACAAAAGCATAATCAAATGAACCTCGAGGTTTTTTCCCAAGAGTCTTAGAGTCGTATAGAGGGCACTTTCCAGTTCTATTTTCCCAAATGGTGCCAGTTGCAAAGGATTGTCTTTCTTTCAATGTTTGAAACAAGGAACAAGAAGAAAAGAAGTTGTCAAAAAATAACCAATGCTGCGAAAGATCAGGAATTACTTCCAAGAAATCGAAAACAACATTAGCTCCTAACCCTACATTAGCTCCATTCGGGTTTGATTTAGCCCCCCTGTATGGAACAAATTGGAAGAGATAGCCATAAAATAAGCAAAGACACCATAATTTGAATCCAAATCGAACCAGTTTATTTTTTAGGAACATTTTTGTAGAGTGGCATCCAAAATATCGAACCATTTGCTCATCAATCTAAAGGTTGTGGGAAAAAATTTCGAACTGTAAAAATTTAGCATTCAGCAGAGTCTTAACTTGGAGAATTTGTCTGTTTTATCGAGAGAAGAGTTATCAGAAAGATGGATGTTCCCCTTGATGCTCCTAAATCTCCTCTTACTCATGGAGCGACAAACTAATTCCACGCATTTATCCTCATCTTTAGACCAGTACATGGCTTGTTGTGGGAGCACATGATATCCAGATAGAATCAAAATCCCAAGAAATTTTTTGAAGTCTACGATACTGATATCAAGCTCATGCCTATTATGATCAGTAGCATACTTTTTTGAAAAATCTAAGGTATGTAGACAACATCCGTAGCTTCATCCACAGAATCCAGGAAGAGGTTATTCTTGTCTCTCTGTCTGATTTTTTTGTTATCTGCTATTCTCCATCCTGAATGTGATGTTCTTATCATGCCCCTGAATGAAAAATCCCTTCCTCTATTTTATTAACAATCTTAAACTTGATGCGGTTTTCTTCTACTGATGGAGAGTATCAATCTTTTTCCTTAATAAGTGAACTGACTAATTTCTTTAAAAATCAGTGACTTTAGACAAAAAAACATTAATTTTCACCCAACAATTTTGACTTAACTCTGCCAACTACATCTGATTGAACCAGCGCTGGTGCTTTTATTGTTTTCTCATCAAATCTCTTAGGAAATTTGTTATTTTTCAACTTCCCCAAAATTCAGCTGTCATTCTCCTACTTAAATCCTTAGAAATTACAGAGGTTTATAAAAATGCCATACAATGTGCTATTCCACACTTTCCTCTTAATGTATATTCAACATCTGGTTTACGAGAAAAGTGTGCATCTCAAGTCTGTACATACTGTAAACCTTAAATCCTTCTCTCTGTGCCTATCCATTGTCATTTAATATGGTGACCTGATGGCTGTTAAAGCTGGCATGAAACATCTGATCATTCAGAGCTCTTATTAACACACATGATATGGAAGGTCTGATGCATTTAGAACATCAGTCACTATAACAGTAGTACCTCTAAATTATCCTTTAGTTGCGTCTTGAGTTTTCCAGATCCATTGGCTTTTTCTGATACTCCATTTGGAACTTCAGCCTCATCTATGGCATCAATAAAATTGCCAAACAATTTGCTCAGGGATACACATGATTGCTGGAACCTGAATGAAGACATCATCACTTCTTTTTAACCTCCCTTTACCACACGTTGCATTATATAATTTTTTAATATCACCATATTTATTTATTTGCTTTCCTTTTATCTTCTGCTTTTGGACATCTCTTATCTTTATGCACATTTCTATGTAAATTCTCACTTCTTGGTTTAGAGCTGTTTTTAGCTATGCAGCATCATCCTTGACTGTTGTTTCAAGTATTGTCACTTCTTCATTGACTTCCAAGATTATTTATCCTATTCTGATCATGTTTTAATTTATCCCTAAAGTGCTGTTGCCTCTAATACATGCTAGGATAATGATGGTCGGTCTCTGCCAACTGCTAAAACTTCAATGGAACATACTATCACTGCAAATTGTTCAATATGTCACAGTCCATATTCAGAAAGGTCTGCTCTGTCTAATGGGATTAGCCATGTCTGTATTTTAATATGCCAATTTTTCTTCTCCTTGGAGAAGAAAAAGCACCCCAAGGGTGTGTCTGGCCAGGGAGGAGAAGTATTGGAATTACGTAATCCAGAAATGGGTAATACCAAAGGACAGAGCAGTCTGTTACTCTATCCAATCCTCTTGTTCAGTTTTTCTTTTTCTCTTGAAGATCGCATCATTACTGCTTTTACACTTAAATACTCTTCTTTCTTCCCAAAGCTTCTGACAAAGCCCTCACTGTCATCCAGTAGGAAGATTCATAAATTGCAAAACGAAAAAGGATTAACATTGCAACTCTTTGATTACTGTTGCTCACTCCCCCATGATTGACCACCCAGGAAATTTGTTGAATCATACCTATTTAACTCTCTTGGTTAAAGAAAAATTTTTCCCAAAATGGAGCCGTCTATGAGAATTTGGTTGGTATTGACCTTGCACACCAGGATTTCATAGCTGGTGTGCAAGGTATTCCCTTTAATCTTTTGCAGTCACAGTATTTTGGATATCATCTAAATTAACTTCTCACACGATGAATGGGAAGGATGGAGCCTTCTGAACTATCTGCCGTTTAACTATTGTTTAGTTTTCCTGGATCTATTGCTTCCCAGCATTGGTTTTATTGGAGATTCCTTGGCTGTGCCTGAATGGCAAAGGTAGCCATCTTCTGCTAATTTTAGACTGAAGTTGGCACATCTAAATACAGCCATTTCCTGTTGAATAACACTGTTTTAGTAGCATGTTAAATTCCAACACAAGGTCTCTGAACAATCTCGTATTTTAATTGTTAGCTGACCTTGCTCTTGCATTCATATGACTGGAGTGTCTTATTAATTAACATTGACTGTGTTACAGCTATTTATTTCCTTTTTTCTCACTTTTCCATTTTAATTGTCATTTAAGGTTGGGATGACTTCTGTTTTTCTGATGATCTAGCCAGTGGTGTAGCTACAGTTTGAGCCCCTTGCGGCAGTCCTCAATCACTCTACCAAACTTTCTGAACATGTTAACTCGTTTCAATATAAAAATTAGATGACTTGTAGTGAAAAATTGTCAACATGGGTCAGCCATGGAGAGATTACGTAGGTTGTCAAGATTGTATTTCCTTTGCTGACCTCAGTTAACTGCTCTGTTTATTTATGATGGTTCCTGGTAAATTGTTATAATAGGTAACTGATGTGGATAAGCCTTATGTTTAATAATCATATCAGTACGAATTTTTTAATAGAACTTTTAAAAATGATGCCAATTTCACGAGGGCCTTCATTTTAAAATTGAATATTTTTTCAGAGAGGAATAAATATGCGAAATTTTTATTTCGATGTACAAGAATCATCGTTCTGTTAAATGAACCAAATAAAGTTTTATTTTTGTTCACTAACAAAAGCAAAAAATTGTACCACCCAGGCCAGACTTTTCTATATTAGACACGCCTCTGGGTAAAACTTCCTTCACTCACATTATTTTTATATTGATTTCTTTTCAGATTCTCAATACTAGAGAGTACCTCACTTTAATCAGAAGATATTCCTGTAAGGGTCATTGCTGGGATGAGTGCCTAGATACCTAGAACATCACTCCTGCAAGATGCCTCCTCTCCATTCTGTCATAAAGTGGCGGGATTCAAGCAATCTGTAGATGCACAGACCAGAAACCAAATTGTAAACCATCCAGGATGAATTTTCTCCTACAATGTATATCAACTCCACTCCATCATGTATGGCAGCTACTGGGTGTTATGTGTGATGTGTAGTATAAGTCTCTCATAGCAGTGAGAATAGGGAAAACCCTATTCTCTTATCTAAGAGGGACTTGTACTCCATATCATTCTAAGTACCCAGCAGCTACCATACATGGAATGTAATATTTTTTTAAACTTGTATCAATTTAGTACAAAAAATAAAATTTTACTAAGACCCTACCCAAATTTTAATTACCAAAGTTTCAACGTTGAACAGAAAACCCTAAAAATTGAGTGGTACTTATAGTAGTTTTTACAGCAAATTTTCACCCAAATTTTGAAAAATTTGAAGAAATTTAGCTAAATTTTGTCCAAAAATGCTAGTATTTTTGAAATTTTATTCAATTTTTTAAATTTTTCTGAAATTTTATTCAATATTCTTTTATTTCTCTGAAATTGTTTTGTATCGATTTACTGGATTGAGCAAATTGAAAAATTATTCTAAGTCCAAATTGTAAACATCCAAAATCATTCTAAGTCCAAAACATAAACAGTAATTAGAGGTAAAGTAAATAGTTAATTGATAAGATTTGAACACAATATAAATGCAACTATTTGAGATCAACAACTTTATTTGTAGAAAAATATCATTACAGTATCAATTTTTTTCCAAAGCATTGACAAAAATCAAATTACCAATTGGTGGCTGCACACATGAAAAATAAGGCAAACATTTCTGGAAGACAAAATTTCTCTATTTCAAACATTTTTCAACAAGTAATTACAATGTTTACAGTGACAAAAATCAAATTGTACAAATTTTACAAAGTCAAATTACAAATTGGTGACAGCATACAGAACATGAAAAATGAGGCAAACATATCTGGAAGACAATGAAAATTGTTTGAAATAGTGAAAGTTTAAGTGATTTCATTGTTTGCATTGACAAAAATCAAATTGTACTAATTTCACAAAATCAAATTACAAATTGGTGACTGCATACAGAATATGAAAAGTGAGGCAAACATTTCTGGAAGACAAAATTTCACTATTTCAAACATTTTTCAACAAGTATTTCAATGTTTGCAGTCCACATAGGTGCTTTGATGATATAGAGCTTCAGCCATCTGCATAGATGGAGATTCAGGCTTTGATGACAATCCATAAAGTACATATTATTGTAAGCCAATTATTCACCTAAAAAGTAGAACATTATTATTAGAGCAAATAACTATTGTAATCTAGGTTTTCATGGTTTTAATTTATTTTAATGTTAATTTTCATCTAGCACCTGAAATTTAACTTAACACTTTCGCTGCTAATCCCATCATTTGACATGTTTCCTTAGCTGCTGAGAAACATATTCCAACCAACTTACAATTAAAAAAGGTAGAAGAATCAAGCTTTAAAGCAAGATAAACAGCATTTTCTAAGTAATATAGTTATTTTTCTGTGATAGGATGAATAAAGCTTCAAACACGCGGCATTCTACCTGTCCCACAGCGAGAAGTGCCCAGCAGCGAGAGTGTTAACTGTCTCCTGATACACTAAAATACTCCTGGACATGAATTCATGGAAAGATGGTGATTTAATGGCAAATATTCCATGGGCACCAGTTTGAAAAATTACCAGTAACACCCTTAATAGGAACTCATTGAAATGGCTAAATTAAAAATATTGCATTTAACAAATGAGAATTCGAAGTCTTTCTGGCCTCCATTTAATTCCCAATAAATTATGGCTGGGTGTAGCATTGTCGAACCCATTGACAGATTAGTATGAAACTTTGAACCATTCAGGGAATGTGATCTGTACCTTTGCTTAGTCTTTGGCAGAAGCCTAATCACCTCTGAAGTTGGTGTTTACTTGATTATAGCATGAAAAATGTTCATTTGGAGACAAAGCAACCTAATGCCTGCAGTCAGTGATCCTTTAGATTTGTGAGAAGATACTATGGCATTTGCCTTCAGACCTAGTCATCTGGAAGATCTTAATTTTAACTCTAGCATCACGAGTCTTCTGACATATATGGATTGATTTTAGCACCTATGTTTTACAATCAACTAAAAAAAAATGTGGAGTCAAAATTTAATTAATATTAAAAAATATTGGTAACATTCAATTGAAATCCTAACTTTTACATTTATTAATTGTGTGACAAAAAAATGCTATGGGTATTTAAGAGCTAATTTGTACTGACAAGACATTTCTGGGAGCCTACTATACCAACTTCAACTGTTATGCATGTAATATCTTTTTGAAGCAAGGCTTAGGAGGCTGAATGTATCTAGGCGATGATATCAGTATCCAAAGGATGTTGGACCAAGGGGTTAGGTAAACTAAGAAAGTCATCAAAAATAATTCAAATTGATGGAATAAATGTTACAATTTATTTCACTTCAATTAACATCCATAAAATATTTAATGGACAAAAAAATGCACGTGTGCATGTTGGAACTCTGCACTAAATCTCATTGCATAATTGGGAGGATATTCCTTCATTCAGAGAAATTTTAATAATATGGTGAATGCATGCCTTGCCCAGCATAATCCACACAAGAGCAAATCATCAAACTGCTATGGGGCCATCGATTCCAGTAACAGTTTTCTTTAAATGTATTGAAAATTTGAATAGACTAAGTAAATAAAAAAAGAGTTGGAAGAGCCTTTGTATTCCTCCTTATCCTCAAGAGAAAAATTGAAGTCGTCTTGGCCCTTTTAAATACAACTTTATGTAAATGTATGGTCTAGCATTTGGGCTTTTTATGAGCTATTTGCATAAAAACGACTATATAAGAAGACAACTGTCACTCTCACTACAAGTCTAAGAATTTTGAAATGAGTTCATTCAAGCAAATTATTGAAATTTTTTGCTCATTCCCAAATATACTAAAATGAGAATAAATATCCCAAAAGGTAATATATTATGGTAAGTTAACCCCGAAACGAATCTGTTTAAAATTATTCCTTAACTCTAAATAGGGCATAGAAAAGATACAAGCCAGCCATATCATTACAGTCAGAACACCAAGAAGAGGCTTCATAGCTTAATATACAAATGGGTTCCACACCACTCAAACCCCATATAGAACCTTTAAGGGCAATTTTATTCCTCTAAGTATTGCCATGTGTTACCTTCACCGAAGGAAAAAGCAAGGACTGCCTCATTGGAATAGTGTTGGTGTAAAAAATATGAAAAATTATAATAATTATGCTTAGCTCTTATTAATTTTATTGCATTCTTCAAAATTTACACTGGTAAAAAGAATTTTATTTATTTCACTCAAAAGACAGCATTATTTTGAAGTCTCCCTGAAAAAGAAATACCACATCTAGAAATTTTCATTGTAGAACAAATTAACAAAATATGAAATTAAATAGAGTTTTTAACCTCTCCAATTATCATTCATTAAGCAATTTTTAACTGTTAAAATTTAAGCAGCCAGTTTAACATGTCATTGCAAGTTCTAGGGTCTACGTATTTTAAAACCTAATATAAAGGTTGCATAGATATGACAAACATGGGTAGAGACATGATATTACACGTTGTGGGTTTAGGTTCCTCTGGAAATTTTTTTCCCTCTGGATCTTTCTGCAATGAAATATCAAGATATGCAAATCTAATACAGGGACACCAGCTTATGGACCTGGACTCTGTCATACAGAAGTCTTTTTAGACAAACCCTCTCACAATTCAGACACTCCCACAAAAGGACACTGCCACTGCCTATGGATTCAGACACCTTTTGAAAGATTGTTCCCTGGATGGAAATCTTTTAGGTGAGCAATACCAGATGGGTACTTAGTCTTTCCAAGTAAATTGTTCGAGGATATTAAGAAAATTCTTACCCTTTAAGAATGGGAAGCCTAGTTAGAAGATAAAGTATGGTGATCAGTGACAAGTGATAGGGATGTTCTCAGAATTCTTGATCCTGCAACACAATGTTATCTTGGCACAACCTGATTGTCCATGAACAAGGGAGCAGAAGGGACCCTTTTTAATTTTCCTCATAAAGCAAGTTTTTCCCGAACAAGTCTAACATACAATAGCACACAACACTTCAGAGGAAATTCTCATTGTTAATTCCATGGTGCCTTTAGAGTAGTAAACATCAAGGATACTTTGTGTTCTAGACCCTCTTTGACCATGCCCAAGAATACAAGCCTTACACTCCAGAAGTTAGTGCAGGTGAGAGAGAGCTAGAGAAAGGTGATGCTGAAATTGACTAGGCTAATGTGTGCAAGACTAATTGCAAACAATGAAAAATGTGAAGGAAGTGGTTCCTAACAATAATTTTACTCTTTTCAAGCAGTTTAAGTGAAAAATTTGCCTGTATCAGGCTTCTTAACACAACAAAGCCCTGGAAATTGCCACAGAACTTATAATTGAGGATTTCAAGGCCTCAAACAGCTGGCTCCAAAAAATTAGAGGTCATAGAAGTAGAAGAGAGTCAGCCATAGAAGTTCAAGATTATGTTACTGCCAGCACAGATTTCCTGAATCGCTGGAAAATTTCACACCCAAGGATATTAAAGTGCAGATGAATTGGGATTGTTTCAAAGGGCTTTGCATAACATAACTTTGGCCCTAAAATCTGAATGTTGCTCAGGTTGGATAGTATTGAAAGAGTGACAGGCACTGCTGTGCTCAAGCAGGACTGGAGCTGCTTCTCTTATTAGCAATTGGAAAAGCAAAAAATCCACCATGCTTTAAAGTTCTAAGTAAAGAACATTTCTGTAATTTGAAAAGACTAAGAAAGCATGGATAAAATCCAAAATCATGTCCAAATGGCTAATGATGCTAGGTAAAAATATGATTAAGAATAAGAAATATTTTACCATGCATTGATGATGCCCCATGTCACCCTACAATGAAGTAATTTTCCCATCCAAACTGAAGTGTCCTGCACCCTCTAGATCAGGGTTGATGAGGAGCTGTAATACTAACTACAGACAGCTCTTTTTATAGCACACAGTAGCAAGAATCACTGTCTACTTTCTCAGTAGTTTGAGGAAGTCAAACATTCTCGATTCTTTTGGATTGATCAACTGGTCAAAAACTTATAACCATCAAAATTAAGTAGTTGCTATATCACATTGAGATTTCCCAACAATGACAATAGTGGAGAGAGACAATGGCCTTTGGGTGCTAGAAAATGTATTGCCAGATCCCACTTCAAGCACTGACTACATCATTGGACTCAAACTTGATCTCTATGGATAATAAGGCAGACACTCATTGTCAAGAATATCAGCAATGGAGAAAAGGTAAGTTAGTGACTAATGATAGTGATCCAATGCCTCAATTGAACAGTTAACTATACATATGCTGAAGCGTAAGCATTAAATCAAAAAAATTGATTATACATTGCAAAAGATAACTGTTACTATAAGAGCTTTCCTTGATTAACAGGTGAAGAGGTGAGAAGTTTGGGCTAAAAAAATTAGCCAACAAAAATGAGTGACTTTTAAAAAAATCTGAATAATGCATTAAAATGAGTAATATAACAGATTCGTCGCTCTCTTATTTGACAAGATTTTCTCATTACCACATTTGTTTTACATAACACTTGTCTGTGTTTATTGATTCATAAGAAATTTTGCAATTGATTGTAACCTAACTTCCCAATGAGCTCAAGACTAAACTAAGCATAGCTCATAACTGGATGGCAATGCAATAACATGCAATAATAATATTAATATAAATACAGTAGAATCAGTTTAATTGGGTCACCGGTTATTTGGGGCAGCAGCTTAATTAGGGCAAGTCCTGTGGAACAGAACCCAATTGAAGAATATCCCCGAGTTTTCTCCGCTTCATTGGGACAGCATGCCGCTTAATTGGGCCATGAATTGGTGACATCGACTACCCTCACAAGGAATTGCAATTTTTTCATTCCAGGAAGCTTTTTTAAAATTATACTTCTTTCATTTAATCTTATTTTCCATATGGGTACCTATTCCTGCCTTTAAAGCTCTTAGAACAGCCTGTAGGGAATCTGGATTCCATTTCCAGGGTGCCAAAATTGACGGTAGCTCAGTTAATGCAGCAGTAGGATAAACAGAAGAATGGAGTTTCAATGGAAAGCAATATCCTCCCCTGAAACGCAAGTGTCAAGGTAAGGATCCAGATGTCGAGGGGGCCTTTAACCTTTATCTTCCAAGTGTCTCTCTCCGGCACAGAAACTGTGTCCCTAGCCTGCCGAGCGTGTTCGTTTGGCACATTGATGGACATTTAAAAAAAACTGGTCATTTAAAAAACCCCGACCAGCAAGGCTTACGACTACGGAAAAACTCAGGAAGGTAAAGGTTAATGAGTGGTTTTCCATAGTGAGTGAACGAGGGGTTTGCGTCAGTATTCCCAATTTAAAAAAAGTCTGAGGAACTAGCTTTGAAACTTGGTCGTGATGATTTTAAGCCAACAGATGGCCGTCTCCATGGAAGACTAGAAACAAAATAAATTCCAAGAGAGCTCATAAAGAAAAAAAATAGTGCTTATGTTGTGAGTGCAGAGGAGTGGAAATCGATGTGACTGCCCATGTTACTCCAGAATTTTGGTGCATTTTCATTCCTACGTTTGTTTATGCATATTTAATGGGATAGTTCGCTTAATCAGGCCAGTCGCTTAATTGGGGCAAAGTGTGCCTGTCCTGATGTGTCCCAATTAATTGGAATCTACTGTATGATACTAAATAATAATGTCCAAAATATAACGATAATGTATCCTTATAGGTTACTACCCCTACATCCACACGTGTTTTGCCAGGAAGTCTGCATTTAGTTTGGGTCACTGGGGGTCTTACTTTGGGTGAGACGATCCAAAAATATTTTCCAAAGAGAAGCAGAAATGAACAATGACCATCTTGCTTAATTCCCAACACTACCATGGGTCACTATTTAACAAACATAAGAAGCTATTTCTTTTCCTGTGTCTTCTACATAATTTAGTTTACTACCGCAAAACATTTTTCTGGATTACGAAAAACTAGTGTTAAGTGGTCAAATAATAAGCACTATGATGACGAAACGTGATAGTGGAAGATGAAAAACCAGACCTAGTCTTGGAAACAAAAGCCGTAAAAAATTGCTCTTTCACATACCTAAGTGTGATGCTTTATCAAAATGCAAAATATGAAAACGATACTGCATAAAAGACAAGGAAATAGGATAATTTTCTTAATGTGATATGGTCGCTTGGAATGTTGGAGAACAAATCCTTTGTAACCCTTCTGAAAAGCGCCACAAACATACAATAAACTGGAAAAAAGGAAGTCAAGGAAGCCATGGAAGTATTACAGTTGCATCAGAGTAATTGAAAATATTCATTTAGAATTAAAAAAATGTTATACCACGTTTTTAAAACTGACTAAAAATTATAGCAAACTGACTAAAAATCAAAATTATTTTTCCTACCCCATACAAATTTCTTACCCCATACAGATCGCCCCAAGAATTTGTTATTGTGGATTTTAAAAGCTACGAAAAGACTTGTAAGATTTAAAACGAAGAACTTGGGGCACATGCAATAGATCATTTGATATGAACTGTTGTGCAAGTTTTCTCTACAACAGCTAATCCCTACACTCCTTACTATTGTCTATTGAACAATTGACAGTTATTTGTCATTCATAGGGCAGTGGCAAGGAAAGAAAATACTCATCCCTCATAACGAGACAGATTTGGAACTTAAATTCTTAAATAAAATACTGCTAATGTTTATAATATAAAGAAAGGAATAGTTTATTCTAAAAAAGAACTGGAAGAATGTGACAAAGTCCTGAAAAAATGGCTTGCTCGTAAAGAACGAGAGAAATTTAAAAGCAATGCTGCCCCACACCTGTCTTTCCTTCAAAAGGCTCACAGAATAAGCACAAAGTAATGTCAAATGCAGGTAATTCAGAAGCCATGGTGACTGCTTCGGATCGGTGATGTTAACATGTTGATTGGATTAAAAGATTGATTTGCTGTACCTTAAACTATTATATTTATTCACAGTTTGATTTTAATTTGACAAGTTTGCTACTTAAATATTGCTATGTTGCTGCTGTTGATGGCATGCAAGTTACAAATTTGTTCCGAATGCAATATTAAATCAGTGTTTTAGCGAGAAGACTTATCGCTATCGCATCTTAAAAAATCATGTGCACAACTCATCCCATCCAATGGAAAACACGTATGAATCCACACTATTTGAGGGTTCACTGTAATCCTATTTTCAACAAAAATAAATGCTCGACTTTCTCCGAGTATTTGTTCTTACATTGAGGTTCATTCAAAGTAAATTTTAGTCCAACCAATTGCTATTTTCTGAGTATGCAGTCAATGAAAACCTTATGGATTTTTTCGAAAAATGCATCGAGTGTTTAGCAAACTGTAGATAATTGAGCGTGGTTGATAAGACAAATGATTTTCTAAAAAGCCAAGGGTGAAAATCTGTACAATCTGAAACCAGCCTATGAATGCACCTCTCGCAATAAGTTGCAGCAACGGAACACAAAGAGGGGGTGAATACTCGTTAATCAGTACTTCAGCACAGCATTTGAATAAATTAAAGTGCTATATGAAGGAAAACTACAATTTACCCAAATTCCAAGTTGATCCGTTGTTTGCAAAAAGGCATACTAAAGTCCATCCCGCATTCGCGATATCCTAATTAGGGCTTAACCTCCCTACGCACCTCAGTAAACATTTCTGAAATTCATTAAATGAATACATAATAGGAATATTTAGCCATTTAGTAGCTAAAAGAGAATTTTAAAATTTAAGTCTCAATTTACATAACCATAATATCCCAGACTTAAAACTAATTTTTTCACTAAATCATTGAAGTATTACCTAACTTATTTTATGAGTGGGCCTCATGTCTTCAAAAGTAATTTGAAATTAAAGAGAGATGCCGACTTACTCCTTATATGATGTAAACTCAAAAAATGCCAAGTCACAGTGCAAAGTTGCTTTATCAGCGCATTGTTTTATTGAAGATTTTTGAATGAAAGTTGACTGACCAGCTTTTCTATTGTTCCTATAGTGCTATTGATGGCCGCTCTCACTCAACCTCGCTAACCATAACTGGATCACATATGCTCTAACACTAAATCACTTTAAATGTTTAACTCTTCATTACCAGATCACTTTCAGGGATTACAACAGAACCACAAAAAATTATTCATACAAACTACTTATGCATGAATAAAAAATTACTCAATATTTCTAGGCATTTAGAATCCTCCAGCCACACACCCTTCATGACGATCGCGAAATAGAGCAAATGCTTTAAGTAAAATTAATAGACATGAAAATTCAAAGTTACTCGCAATGGCTTGGGGAGGGTAAAAATTACTAGACAAAAACCGACTAATATAATTACTCCCATTGGAATCTCCATTAAGGCATAGGGGTAGGGTAAATGCAGACGAGCGATGACAAAAATATCTCCGCTTCGTTTTCATAATAATAGGTAAATAACTCACTTTGGCTACTGGTCACATTCCTAGGGCAAAGATTCCGAGTGATTCCTTCTCCGTCAGCTCCGAAGAAGAGGAAGTCTCCATGAATTGCAGTCAACCTGGGGCACAGCCAGGCAGAGTTGTCGCTGAAAAGGAAATATGGGTCAAGTATGAATCGACAAGCGATGAATCAATCACAGTTGTAGTTCTGCAAAAACTTTTAGCCAGGATAGGAACAAAAAAAAACAAAGAAAAAGCGATAATTTTCAAAATGCTCGAAAGACACCCGAATTTTATTATTCTGGAAGGAGACTCGCAACAGCTCATTTGAGCCATGAAGGATAGGATGGCGAGATGGTTTAAGATCGACTATTTAGGGAATGGAGGGGGAGTAGAGAGATTCTTCATTTGCTTAATCCTCGGGAGACGCCAAGGTGCTCAAAGCTCAGCGTCCCATTAGATAGTAGAATTGTGGTAGCGAAGTGCGGCAGTAGCCTGCGCGGTACGCGATATTGATAAAGGGAAGGGTCCTGCGGAAGAGGTTAGTTAAACAGAGGAGACGACTGCACATGTAAGGAAACTGCCTACATAACTACATCCCTGCGAATTTCCACAGAGAAAAAATCATCCGCCTTGACCGGAATTCGAACCCGGATCCCTCGATTTCCGGCCGAGTGCTTAAGCCAGTTAAGCTACCGAGGCGTCCTCTTCCCCTGTGGATTTTTACCCTGTGGATGTGATAACTACATCTCTTTGAAGGGAGTCAAAATTTCGCGGTAATTATCTTTTTGTTCATCGTCAACAAACAAATCTGGATCAATACGCTGACATTGTTAGTATCTCCTAGGAAAAGCCCATCTGAACAATTGGATTAAGAGCCAACGAGCTAAAAAGTTAATGCAAATTCTGGATTAAGCATTTTGAATCAATGCAACCAAGATCTGCTCCCTTGAGATCCCTTTATTTTTTCTATTTCTATTAGAGACACTTTAGTAAAATGTGAAGACCGGTGCAGAGTCAATTCTTAGAGAAATGAATTCCCCAGATAATCTTCTGCGTACTTTCCACCCTGTTTCGTTACCACTGAACTACACTTGAACACCACACGGAACATGGAGGGATCGATATTTCACAAAAAATCCACCGCTAAGGATGTAACTCGGGAATTGTGAAGGGAGCCGGTACTTAAGCCTCCGTAAGATTTACCCTTGGAACATTGTGAAATAACATAATAATTTAACTTCTAGAAAATAATTTGCTCAGAACACACGATGTGTTATTTGTTACTTACTAAATTTGACGGTGTGAAAATCTGCGAAGACATCTATGCGATTCACGATGACTGACATCGCAGGCGCTGATCACCCCGACTAAATCGTGAATTCATCCCTCACCGCAGCGCCGGTTGTCTTGAAGTATCTTCAAGGAGTTGAGTGCGACGTTCGTACGAAGGCTTCCACGGTGCACGAGATGAGAATGCTCCATGAATTCAGATTTCCACCGTGTCCGTTGCTATCCGTTGGAAGTAGTATCAGCAGCAGTCTAGTAGTTTTCAACCTTCAGTGCACCCTTCTTTAACGTTGTGGATGATTACATCGACGCTCCGCATCTGTGATCCTTAGCTGGTTAGGACTTCATTAGCTGCATGCAGAACACTATAAACAAAAATCCAGAAAAAAATTAAAAGAGTAGGATATTTAAAAATTAATGCGCGATGATTAAAACTAAACTATTCCATACAATTTTAAGAATTGTAGGAATAAATTAAGATTCAGAATATTCATTCCGCCTCGCAAAAAGTAGTTTTAATAGTTCAACTTAAATTTACTAAAAAATAAAATAACCCCACGAAATGGTAAGAAATTTTGCGATTGTATCTTTACGAGATTGAAAAACAGTAACGTAAGTTACAGAAATGCTCTTTGTCGCGGGTTCGTCCCAAGAGCTAAAACACAGCGAGAGACTGCCACCACAATCCTTAGCCCCGGTATTTATACCCTGCCTGCTTCTAGATTTTTCTCCGATGTTCCCGGGTGAAGCAGGGCAATTGGCATCGCTTCGCCTGACATTTGACGCGCTGGGCAAGCCCGCAACAGCCACATCAAAACCAAAAACCCTAGCATAATTTAAGATCTCATTAGGTAATCGCGGATTCACGGGAAACTGCTTTTTAATAGGAGTGAAACTAATTGCAAGTTGTTAACTATGGTCATTAAAATGATAAAATCTATAATTCAACGGACTGACTCTTCAACATGAAAAGTGAATATTTCAGAGAGTATCGGAAAACAAGTTACCACGCACAACGATACACACAATGATAATAATTTCCGTGATTGAATGGCCAGCTCACAGAAATTCCTATTTCTACATGGAACTACTCAAGACAATATTTTCCCCCGGCAACTAATCACGAACATGGACGTAACCAAGCATTCCGACAGCACCCGACCCCAGGGCAAGTATCTAAACCGGGCCAGTTAACCACATTCCCAGATGATGATAGAAGACTCAAATCGAAAAACACGATCAGTTGAATGACCCGTCTTCAATAACATCCTACGCCGGGATAGTATCGGATCATTCTTCGACGAACAACTTGAGAGATCTATTTAACTATCCACACATGCTAGTTCAGCTCATGAAATATAAAAATATTCGCGCAGACAACGGAAAATTAAGCGAATGCAAACTCAGAGAAAGAATTATGGTCCGTTGAAGTATTGGAGCTCGCACTGAGAATTCTATTTCTTCGCCCTCGGATATTTGACGAGTTTCACCTCGCTAACGAGGAAAGTCATCAAAGATATGAATATCCTGTAATTTGGTACGATTGGTAGTAAATAAAGGACAGCACTCACAATACCTTTTTATGACTGGGACTCTTGACTTCTTTTCCTCGATAGATGGAGAAACTTGCACGCCCTGGACGAATTTCCTCTTCCAGTCGAAGCGACCGTATTCGTTGGTCTCGGAGATTCTAGTGACCGACCACTTGTCTCATTGCTACGAGGAAGGTGAAGAAGTGAGCCTTCTTTTCAAACGGTCTCCTCCATTGGTCGGAGTCCAATTTCTAACGGAGGATACGATTGGTTGGTAGGAGTACAGCGTCGTCTGCTTCTTCGCACGTCAGCGTTGTTTAACAGGGGGTGAATATTGGAACATGCCGAGTGGAAATGGTGTGGGCAGGTGAGGGAAATGCTGGATTTGGAGTGGGAAGGGGGGGTAGCAGTCAAAATGTTCCAATGACCTTAACCGATCAACTGTTGTCCGATTGGATTGGATTTTGAGGGAGGCGTCAGACAGCTAAGGTAATTTGCGCCTGCCATATGGCATAGGTAAAGGAGGAAAGGTGGAGAGAAACTCCGCGTCAGCATTAGCCTGCTCTTAACGAAAGGCGCCAAGGGGACCACGGTTTAACGTCTCATCCGAAAGACGGATTACTGTACTTGAAGTGTCCTCCACAAGACACTCAAGTAGGGATCGGGTTTCCTCAGAAAAACATCCTCCTCTGCAGGGATTTAAACCCTGGCCGCCCGTATGGTTAGCCAGTATTCCGAGAAAAGTGGCGATTCATCACAAGAACCTAAGAGCGAATTTAAAGTTCTGCATTGGCGCATTGAAATCAAAATAGTTTTAACTATTTTTAATCAACCGTAATTTTGCGTGTTCCACACGAATATTTAACACCTAACTTCTCGTATGACGCGCAGCACATTTGAAAATTTTGATTAGCTATTTTTGGGAACATAACGCGTGTTATGCACGCTTAGATACGGTGTATTTCGCCCGGAAAGATTTGGCATTTAAATATTCTCAATTTCAGTGAGTAGTTTAGTTAGATGAATGTGTCTAGTGGTGACACCTGCATTAAACATATCTGGTACAAATGTTGGTAATTTTAAATCCAAGCAGAATTTTGTCACTGTTAAAAAATAATTTTCTTTGGTTAAGTCAGAAGTTAAATTTCCATCCCCAGCATTCTAGCATTCCCCACATACAAAAGAAATACACACTCTTGATTTAGCATAGTGCATAAACAAGTTCATTTACTGATACAAGCCAATTAAGATAATTGTCTATTGAAACTCATCTGCATATTGTGCTGTGATAGTAAATTTCATTATGTGAGGCACCATGAAGTAGATCTTTCGGCATGGTAATGGCATTGTATACACTGATCAATTCAGTAGAAAATTTGTATCTACTAAGGGAGGTATTTTTAGTTAGTTTAATTGGGATCCTGATCATTTGGCAACTACATATTAATTACTTTGCACATTTTGCTATGTTATATGCCATAATTTGTTCATCTTAACATTCTTGTTGTGGACAATCTGTACATAATTTGTGGCCCTCACTAGTAGGTTTAACCTGTGGATAATCCCGGTAAGGTTAATAATAATTGAAGAACTACATCATGCATTGCAAATTTTCCCAAGTTTTCTTTTTTGCCTTTTAAAAAGGAAACAGTGGTATAAACAAAAGTCAAGTGCAAGGAGTATAAATGGGAAGAGAAAACATCGACAATTGTAGGACCCATACGTGGACTAACAAAAAAAATGTTCTCAATCACTTACAGGGATAAATGATGAGAGAGACTCAAAGAATTTGGGGGTACACTAATAGAGTTGTTCATACAAGAAGCCATGGAGAATTGAAATATTTGAAGTGAGTGGCTTTAAACTTTGTAATACGTTACTTAATAATATGCATTATTTTTGTGAGACACGTATTGGATAATTTGGAGATAAGTGCTGACGGTAGTTTTACTTTCCATGGGAAAATGTGATTGTATTAACTATGTAACTTTTAATCAGCAAAAATGCTGCTGTGTTTACTAATGTTTCGTGATGGCTTAGATTGTTAGTTGGGGGAGCCTTCGACAGGAGCTCGGGCACCTAGACCTTGAGGGGTCCATTGTGCCAACCCCATTTTTAACCTGCCTGCCACATGCAGACAGGTTAGTGAAGTGAAGTGAAGGTATGAATGGTCACCCGTCCAACCCTCATTCGGGCCCAACATTGCTTAATTTCATTGATCTTACGGGAACTGGTGTTTTATTTCTATAATGTTTATTTTCAAATTAGTCTAAATACATCATTTTTTCATTCTAAAAGGTCCGAGACAGAGTACGAAACGATATGCAATAATCAAATAAACTTTGTCCTCCTTAATTTTTTAAAAATACAAATTTCTTTCCGCACCTCTACCTTCCCTTCCTCCCTCTCTCTCCCTTCCACCTTCCGCCCCGAGCTGCCAGCCGGTTTAGCGCTCTGCCCCTTGGCCCCAATTCCAGCCTCTGCCGCGGCACATCTCCCCGCCCGTTTCTCTTCCTCGTCGGTTTCTTCGTCTTGCATATTTTCCCGTTCTTCTACCTCCTTCCTCTGCCTTTTTTCCAATATTCTAAATCCTATCGCTCTCACTTCATCTGACCACTTTCTGACAGTTTTTTCACCTATTGTCACTGTAGTTTTAAATAGCCGTTTGTATTTGGGGTACCTCTTTAAGATATTCATTAGTAACTTACTAAATATTCTAAATCCTATCGCTCTCACTTCATCTGACCACTTTCTGACAGTTTTTTTTATCTATTGTCACTGTAGTTTTAAATAGCCGTTTGTATTTGGGGTACCTCTTTAAGATATTCATTAGTAACTCACGCTCATTGATTTGGTAACTTTCTATAACTTTCTTTTGTCCATTTCTATTTCTTCCTCCGCGTCTGATGGAAGAATAGAAATCAGGATCACCATCCCCCGTAAACTAAGACGACGAGAATCGAGACAACTTGACGAAGAATATACCGAGGAGCGGAAAAAAAGCCTTCTAGCCATATATCAGAGGAATCACGGACAAAATATTTCGAATATTACGAAGGCATCAAATAAGCACCATCTTTAAGCCACGCACACAAATAAGGGATATTAACAGAAATGTGAAAGAAAAAGATAAAACGGAAACAGAGGGAGTATACCAATTGAACTGCAGCACATGTGATCGAGTGTACGTCGATGAAACTGGTCGGACAATAAAGACAAGAGTCAAAGAGCACAGTGCGGCAATTCGACTGGGCTACGCCGATAAATCAGCAGCTGCAGATCATGCCGCCCTAAGGCACACCATTGACGTCACGAACCCAAAAATTCTCGCCAGAGAAAAACATTTCAAGACGAGAATCTTCCGGGAGGCATTAGAAATTAAAAAGCATAACAAGAATTTCAATAGAGACCAGGGACAAAAAATAAGTGAATCATGGCTTCCAGTAATTTCTAGAAAGAAGAGCGACGCCCAGAAGACTCTCCCCACCAACACCCACCCTCTCTCCCTCTTGCACCACCTTGACGATATAAATTGATGTCCAATAAAGGCAATTAGGTCATTCAGCCCTGATGTGGTCTCCGGCAAAGGAGAAGAAACGTTGGCTTTTTTAAATCTTGACGCGGGTTTTCCCAAAAAAAAACCATCACTGCTTGCCGAAGAGATGGAGATTGAGACGGGAGGGAAAGAGAAAACTTAAAAAAAAACACGGGGGAAATAGCCAGGATAGGGGGGCGGTGTCCTCGAAATGTGGCTTAATTAGTGTGGTGGACGGAAGTGGCAAGCGGGTAAAGATCAGGAGAAGGACTCATAAGAAAAAAAGATGGATGGTCTGAAAGTAAACGGGGCAGACAGAGCGGGAATAATGGGATAAGGAGAAGAGAGAACGGGGTGCAGAATTGAAGGAGCTTCCGAAGGAGGGGGAGAAGAAAAGAGACGAAAAGCGGAAGAAAAGGGCAGAAAGAAGAAAGAGGAGGGGAAACAGAATCTAGCGGAAGAAGCGTCGAAAAGGAAAAAGACGAAAATTGGAAATAAGTCCCAGCAGAGAGGAGCATAGAGTCTTCGAGCGAAGTTGATATGTCCATAGAGGAGAGTGAAGAACAGAGAACAGAGGAAGAAGACGCGGAGGAAGAAATAGAAATGGACAAAAGAAAGTTATAGAAAGTTACCAAATCAATGAGCGTGAGTTACTAATGAATATCTTAAAGAGGTACCCCAAATACAAACGGCTATTTAAAACTACAGTGACAATAGATAAAAAAAACTGTCAGAAAGTGGTCAGATGAAGTGAGAGCGATAGGATTTAGAATATTTAGTAAGTTACTAATGAATATCTTAAAGAGGTACCCCAAATACAAACGGCTATTTAAAACTACAGTGACAATAGGTGAAAAAACTGTCAGAAAGTGGTCAGATGAAGTGAGAGCGATAGGATTTAGAATATTGGAAAAAAGGCAGAGGAAGGAGGTAGAAGAACGGGAAAATATGCAAGACGAAGAAACCGACGAGGAAGAGAAACGGGCGGGGAGATGTGCCGCGGCAGAGGCTGGAATTGGGGCCAAGGGGCAGAGCGCTAAACCGGCTGGCAGCTCGGGGCGGAAGGTGGAAGGGAGAGAGAGGGAGGAAGGGAAGGTAGAGGTGCGGAAAGAAACGATGAACGTGAATAAAGGAAAAACGGTTGGGAGCGAGACTGGGAGGGAGAGTGGGTTGGGAGGTGGGTTGGGGAAGGGAGTACAGTGAACAAACTAACGCTCATGTTCTTCCCCCCACATACCCAGAGTTATCCAAGGACAGCGCCAGAATGCACACGGAAAAAGAGACAATGGAGAGGAAGAGAAGACTGGTGCCACGCCGGCAGGCCTCGATCAAAAGGAGCTTAAGTTTGGTGAAGCTGGCAGAAACCACAAAATGAGCCACGTGCGGACGGACAAGGCAGCTCGCGAGCAGAGCCCGAGAAACGACGATCACCGAGGTGCGCAAGCTGGCTTGCGCCAGAGAGAGAGAGAGAGAGAGAAAATACAAGGCTGTCCGCAATTTGGTAGCAACGAGGCATCCTTTCGCTGTAAACCTAGGTGGCGGAGCGAGCTAAGCACGACCTCCTACTATGGGTGGTGATAGGGGTCAGAGTTCGAGCCTCATTTCAAGAAGAAATTTTCATGTCAGAAAATGTGAAGATTTGAATTGCATATAGTTTTTTTTTAAAGATGTTTAAATGTTAATGATTAACGTAATTTTAGCTTGAACTATGTTAAGAAAATGAAATTTGTATTTTTAAAGAATTAAGGAGGACAAAATTTATTTAATTATAGCATATCGTTTCGTACTCTGTCTCGGACCTTTTAGAATGAAAAAATGATGTATGTAGACTAATTTTAAAAATAAACATTATAGAAATCATACACCAATTCCCGTAAGATCACTGAAATTAAGCAATGTTGGGCCCGAATGAGGGTTGGATTGGTGGCCATTCATACCTTCACTGTGGTTTCCCCTGTCTGCATGTGGCATAAAATCTTATTTCTTCTTCACTTCCTCACTTCAACATCTCGAGGATAAAAGATAACTGTTTTTTAAGAAAACTGGGATCAAAATTCGATTGACTGACAAATACTATTGTAATTATATTAGTGTACCAAAGTTGAAAATTTTTTTCGCATGAGCCGATATATCGTCCCGCCCAATTAGGAGGGTTAAACTCACTGCACCCACATATTGCATTTCCAGTCCAGATATCTTTACTTCTTCATCAGCTCTGAAGGAACAGGACGTCCCTGTGTAATGAAGTCAGTCTCGGGAGAAACCAATCTGAGATATCACTGGAAGAAAAATATGGGTGCTTATGAATCGATAAACAATGCATCAATCACAATGCTAGTTTTGAAAGTAACTGATCAGGACAAGAACAGGACAGGAACTACACCCTAGACAATAAAAAGAAAAATCAATTTAAAAGAAATGGTTCAAATTTTCAAAAAAAAATGAAAAACTTCTTGGAATTTGATTGTGTTGGAAGACACTGACAACTGAGCTCATTTGAGCTATGAAGGACAAGAGGGTGGGAAAGTTAAGGGTGGATTATTACGGGAGTGGGTGGAGGGTGATGAACGTCATTGAAAGAAAAATAAAGAGGGAACAAGTCTCCATAGGAAGAAGACCCAGGAATAAGTTCATGGACCAAATAAAGAGGAAAGTACACAGGAAGAGGTACCTGGAGGTAAGGGAACTATCATTAGATAGGAAAGGATGCAGAGCTGTAATCAACCAATTTTAGGATTGAACAACCAATGATGCTGAAGATGAAGTGAGGGTGGAGAGATTCTTAGCATCATCATTAATCTACTTCTAGAGGATAAGGACTTAGGTGCTTACATATAAAAGTCCTCCTGCATTGATGAAGTATTATGGTAACAAAACACAACAAGCAGTAGCAACAGCTGAACATAGCATTCAGAATGGGAAGGATCTTGTGGAAGGGGTCAAATAAGGAGCATTTGGGGGAAGATAGGCAACTCAATCAATACATACAACTTCATTTAACTTGAGTGGGTGAGATGTCAGCACAGTACTTCAAGATGATGTTCACGATCCAAACAAAGATGAATCAAATTAAGCTTATACTGTCTGATACCCCTCGGAGAATCCCATCTAAGTGACTGAATTATGGGCCATTATTAAAATAAAGAAAATTGATGTAACAAATTGGATCGAATTGAAAACGAATCTTGAAGTTATCCATGAAGGTTTTTGACATTGAGAAATGTGGTGGTCAGATGGCAAAACTAATTAACATACCCCCCCTCCCACCACCAGAGTCCATTCGAAGGGAACAGACTTAAAAATTAATCTTCTGTGCAACTGCCACCATGTTATGCCACAACTACACTGACCTGACGCATGAAGGGACTGGTACTTCTCCATATAAGCCCCCACTACTGCCGGGAATGAAACCTGGACAATGCAAGGTAGTACTAGAGCCTCTGCAATGATCCTAATTCCACCTTTGAATGTTTATAAGTGACACATAATGAATATTTCAACTTCTAGAAAACAAATTGCTGAGAAGAGCTGTAGAATTTTCAAGTACAGTTTATTATTGACCCTTTCACGTCAATATTTAACAAAAGTAAATCTACGTATACCAGGGCTTTACCATGATGTTCCACTCATCCATGCTCCTAAAAAAATTCTTTCTCCATGACAGTCAACTGAAATGCTATGCTTCACTGCTATAAAACATTTACTCAAAAGCATAAAAGAACATACAATTCACAAAAAAGTCTGATACAGCAGCCTCATACATTTATAAAATCAAAAATTCAATTACGTAAGTATTCTAAAAGGTTGTAGTAAATCAAACATTGTGTCTTCCACAGATTTGTTAATATGAGTGAAGTTTTCGGTTCCGGCAGTTACGTTATCATCACGTACACAATATACCTAATGATGGCATAACTTTCGAAACCAGTTGTACCCATAATAATAAATCTGCGGAAGACACAAAGTTTGGTTTACTACAATATCGACCTTCCACCAAGTGAAAGCTTCATCATTCTAATCCATTCTAAAAGTTTATGACCATAGGACAGTACTTATTCTAATATCCTTATTTATGGCATCTCCCAGTGTCTCCCGGCATTTTCCATGAGTACCTCCCCCTGCGATGGTGTTTAAACCAAGTGTTCGTAACTATTGATCTATTTCTCCTACAAAATTCAACTGCTTTCTCTCCGCGGTCATTTCTCGTTCCTAATCCAAACTTCCCACTTCATACCCATCTCTCCCATCTTCCACTACTACGTTTCAGTCGCCCATTACTATTTGGTTTTCCTTGCCTGGGACTTCGCTGATTATCTCCACTATCTGTCCATACACCTCATCCACCTCTTCCTCCCTATGATTGCGTATAGGCATGTACTCCTGGACAAAAACGAAATCTGTAGGGCGTGCTTTTATTTCTACCACTAGGATGCTGTCGCTCACCTGTTCATTATTTACTACTCTCATTCACAATTTCGTGTTCAATACTATAGCTACCCCACGTTGAATCTCAGGCCCATCACTATAGATTACCCTGTAACTATCACTCCAGTAGTCCCCATTGTCCTTCCATCTCACCTCGCACGGCCCCAAGGCATCTATTTTCCCTCTATCCATTTCCCGTTTAATAATTTCCTCCTTCCTGCTTTCCAGCAACGTCTACTAATTAGCAAAAATACTTCCTCATTTTAACTTTGATTCGAAAACGATGCGGCTTTCAGGTGTATATAATGCGAGGTTTACATTTGACTTGGATATTTCGATGTTTTTAACGAGTGTTAGGTATGTCGTAAATTAAAAATCTTTCTAAAGTATTCCCTGTGTAATCACAAATCATAGAAAAATCGATTTGAAAACATATTTTTTTTATGCGCGAAAATATCAAAATGGTAATCTCATTTGTAGGGTTTGATATCCCGCGGGAACGCGTGAACCTCAGGAAATTAAGTAATGGAAATAGAGAAATTGAAAAATCATGACCACTGACCTAATTAGCATACTTGTAGAGAGAAAACTATAAGTCTTAGACAATAGCGGTAAGAAATTGGTACTACATCTATGAAATAAAGCGTTAAATTAATTATCTAATTCTCAATTTAGTGATAAGTCGTTTTGCAAGGAACAGGAGGCTGGAGAAATAAGGAAACATTAGGGTTTATTTCGATAACAAAGCAATATTTTCGACGTGGGATGGATCGCTTAAAACATAGTTAAGTTTATTCAAGAAAAAATAAATATTCAACAGCAATTACTAATATGCATTCATTGACACTGAATATATACTTTTGATTCGAAGATGATGCGGGATTCAGATAATGAACTACGAGGTTTTCTCTTATCTTTGAATGTTGGATTTTTAGGGTGTACTAGAAATCTGGAAAACCGTGATGTTTTCCTAACGTTAACTATGTGAACTAAAAATATATATGCTAAGTCGATATCGAAAGACGAGAATAGATTTAAAGAGTAAGAAACCAAATAAAGGGTATGATATTCCGAAAGACTCGGGGAAATTCAGCGATGGAAAGAGAGAAATAGAAAAATCTGTGCTACTAACACATTGGCTATACTCGTAGCATGGGAACTATGAGCCGTAGAAAGAAGCGGTTTGAAATAGATTCTAAATCTTTAATAAAAAAACGTCAAAAAATCCGTCAGATATTTGGTTACAAGCACAGTTTATTTGCTAGGAAAAGAAAACTGGAGAAATGAGTAATAATTGCGGTTCATTTTGAGATATTGATGACGGTTATTTATACGCTCTAAACATACTCAAGCATCATGCAAACCTATATATAAAGCCAATAAATACTATTAAGAAATTTTACTATTTTGTCAAATGATTTTGATTCGAAGACGATGAGGCATATGATAAAGAATTACGATGTTTGCACTTGTCTTGGATATTTCGCCTTTTTTAGAGTTATATGATAAGTCGTACATCTCGATGTCTTCCTTATATTTATCCAGTGAAAACAAAAATCTTATCTAAAGCGATTTAAAAAAAAGGAATAATTTCGAATTCACAACCACCCCAAAGTATAGTTTCCTTATGAAGTGTTTCATAAGTCAAGGAAAAAGGAGATCTTCAGCAGTGAAAGGCGAGAAATTAAAAACAGAACTACCATCACATTTCGCCATATTCGAAGTAAGGGAATTATGAGCCGTAGAAAGAAGCGGTTTGAAGTAGATTCTAAATATTTTAAAATCAAACGTAGATAAATCTATTAGATTTTCGATTTTATGGAGAGTTTCTTTGCCAGGAAACGAAAACGGGAGGAATCAGCAATAATTGGGGTTTATTTTTAAAATAATTCGATATTTATGACGGTAGATTGTACACTACAAACCTATTCAAATTTTTAAATGCAGAATATTTATTATAGCAACAAATACTGATAAGCAATATTATTATCGTGATATATGCTTTTGATTCGAAGACGATAAGGCTTATGTATAAGGAATTACGAGGGTTACACATGCAGCTCTGTCAATAAAATGCTGGAGAGTAAGGCCAATTTCCACTTTGGTGATGACTAGTTTGGGTTCCGGTAAGGAAGGTCAATCCGAGATGCAATTGCGATGATGAGAACACTTATTGAAAGCAACAACGAGTATAACCAGGATATTTTCTCTTGCTTTAAAGATTTCAAAAAGGTGTTTGACAGAGTGAGCGCAGCTATAGGTCGCGGGGTAAAGCAAGGGTCCCCTTTGTTCCCTTTTCTTTGCAACACTTATGCTGAAGAAATGGTCAGACAGGCATGGGAAGAATTACATAGATGTGGGAATCAAGGTGGGAGGGCAGCATAATACAGTTAGTTAAGGACGCGGACGACCAGGCGCTGATTAGTCTATCTTCGAAGGAATTAAAAGCTTTCATTAGATGCTTAAGAAATTCCGTACAGAAATTCGGAATAAAGACATCATCAGAAAATATAAGTAATGGTATTCTCTAGGGAAACAGCGGGGTTGGTCCCATTGGTAAGTTGGAGGGTGCAAACTCGAGCAAGTAGAACATTGTAATGACTTGGACAGTACGTTAGAAGAAAATGGGCATAGTAGCAAAGACATGAGAAGAATAGTGTTAACTAAGGAGGCGTTTAATAATAGAAGGGAGCTGATGATGTGGACCTTAGGCAAGGATGTGAAGAGGAGGCTGGTGAAGAGCTTGATATGGGGTGTAGCGTTGTATGGAGTAGAAACGTGGTCCATCAGAAAGTAGGACGAGAATTGGCTGCAGGTATTTGAGATGTGGGTGTGGAGAAGGATGGAGAAGGTGAGGTGGACTGGAGGGGAGACAAACGAGGTAGTGCTTGAGATGCTGGGGGCGGAAAGGAAACTTCTTAATGAAGTCCGGGATAGGCAGTCTTGTGGAAGTATTGAGGGGTGATAAGTTGCACAAGAGTGTAATTGATGGAAGAATGTTGGTCAAGCAAGGATGAAGAAGGAGAATTGTTTTAATGGACGGGATGGAGAACGGTATATCTTTTGAAGAGGTGATAAAGGTAGTACTAGAGGTAGATATGACCCAAAAAATGTATAAAACCAGGAGGATATTATCTACTTTCACCAAAACCTACCCTTAACCGGCGAAATATTGAAAAGAAATTACTTTTGAAAGTCGCGAACAATGCTGAAGACTGTTAATACTGTTGCACGTATATCAGTGTAACTGTGGTGAGTAATGTTAAGCGAAGTAATGAAATACAATGATGAGGAATCAGCAATAATAAGTGTACACAAGTACAGAAGCTATGCACTAAAGGCAATGGTTCGTAAATGGTCACATGTGACGGCACCACGCCGCCACGCCCGCATGGGGCACCGGTGGCACTATCGGCGGCGCGCCTTACGTAATCCATCGGCGGCGTCATCAAAACCATCGGCGGCGGCGGCGCGGCGCGCAGGTCTAGTTTAGAACACTTAACAGTAAATGCAACTTCAGAACTTTTATTGTGTACATGAAGCTTCACTGTCTCTATTGCCACACGACGTTTACCCAAAAAAGAGGCCAGCGGACAATGGTCTTCGCTGGCTCTCAAAATATTTGTGGGAAGTCTTCGCGCAAGCGAGACTGGCGGTGACTCGTCTAACGTTGCTGGTGAAACCCAAGAGATACGAGGACTAGGGGGAGGCGGGGCCAGTTGTCGTCCTTTCGACGGCAATCTGCCTCACGGTGTCGGCCTCCTAGTGGCTGTATTTCGCTAACCCTTCCCATTCCAATCCCATCCTTTTACCCTTTCCTTCCACTACTTACCCATCCTGGTGATAAGCAAGGGCTTCAGACCGGGGGGAGGGGGGGGGTGGGGGGGGGGGGCGTAGATTTTTAACCCAGCGAGGAGACTTGAATCAGCTGTCTCAATTGCCATCAATAGTGTGTTCTGCTAATAATTTAGTAATTAGCTGCCCCTTGATTAGTTGGTATATAAATGCTGATCTCTACAAGTCCTAAAGAGCATGGCCTCTTCTTCCCCCTCCATAATTTTCACACAACTGATTTCATTGCGATGCATTGGACTAAAATGGCCTGACTCATCAAATTTTGTAATGTACTCTTTCATTTCTATCCTGCATTCATCTGCAATATCTATTTCTATCTGCAGTTCATTTTCAGCAAGTTTTAATGTAAAATGTCATAAAACCCAACAAAGAGCCCAAACTGAGATTAGAGTGAGATACTAAATCAACTCTGATATGGCTGGTGATAGTCATCACCAGATTTCAAATGGAAAGGACATTAAGAAATTAAATATATGCTACATGTTATTAGTTTTTCTTAATTATAAGAATACTTTATTAATGCTCATTTACATTAAACATAATTTACATGGTATGTTCATGCTATACAACCATCCTCCGCATCTGCAAGTGGAATTAAATAAACATTTTTAGGAAAAGACAACTTTTCTTCATCTCTCTTTTCCACTGAGCTTTCCATTCCTAGTTCACTTTTTCTGCAATGGAAATCTTTACTAGGGTGATCACATAAAAAGATCAAAATGCTTCATCAACCAATGGCTCTTGATAATTACTCAGAAGATAACTCATTTTCAAATGAGTGCGTCACTTCGTAAACATTAAAAAAATAATTTCCACCATAGAAAACGCTGCATCACAAAGTTTAAGCCCAGAGAACTGGCCTACATTGATAAATAGTCTTGTACTCATCCTCTACCAATCATTCATTCAAGGGAAGATTATCTGTAAAAGATGAAAAATGAGTATAAATTATTTGCCCCTGATGATTACCAATGTAAATTTAATGGCACCAGTATTTATGATGAATTTTTATCAATGAAATGAAAGCATTTTTACCCTGTTTATTGTATGAATAATTCCATTGGTAGCTGTTAAGTCACAATTGATCACTCTTGCTCCCCTTCCTAGAGGCTCCCGATCAAAATGAATATGTCCTTTGTGATCTCGATGGACTGTGAGAATCACATCCCATGCAATGGTGCCCACCAACTGCTGTCTCGTAAAAGGCCATGGAGATGGATTCCTAACACTTGAGCAGCACATGATACCTTGGTAACAAAGAGAAATGGGAAAAAATTACATATTTGAAATGCAACTGTGAAGAACTCACTATCTCAATGACAACCTGTCATCCCTCAACATCATCAGATAGACAGTAATGATGAAGTGAAATAAAGGAAAGCAAAGGACTCAACATTTTATATCACTCCATTTGATATGAACTTATGTCTAATTGTGCTTCACATATTTTTTCCATTTTCTCTTGTGCCTTTGGAGTAAACAGATATAGGGAGTTTTTGTGCAATATGCATTATATTGCATTTGTTTCCATTAACCGTGTGGCGTGGCACCATGTGCTAGTACAGAGAGGGAAAAGAGGAGTCAGGTCTAAGAGGAGTCAGGTCTCAGAGGAGAGGGGAACGATGTGGACTATTCTACTATGGTGCAGTGGTGCTCGATGGCACACTTTATGGGTTACTCGGAGCGTGCAGGACAATATCTTAGAGAGGCAGAAAGATACACAGAAATCTATGAAATTTTGGTCTGAAAGGGATTTACCTCTGCATTTTGCATGAAGAGCTTTATCCTCCTGAATATGCCTATTTAGTTTCAAGGTATTTCGTGCCCTTAAGGCACAGGTTCTCAACGACAGAGTGACAAAACTTTATTACGTTCATAGACACCCCACAAGAATTATTTTTAGAGGCAGAAAACATTGCATTCCTCAATTCTTAAAAAAGTGCCACCCTAGTATACATGTATTACCATTGTATTACCTCATTTGGCAGAGTCTGAAATAGGGTGCTCACTGAAACCTTTGCCAAATGTTGTAAATTGCCTAAAAAAATGCACTTTTTTACTCTGAAGCACCCACTTGAAGTCTGAAGACAAGTAAATTTTTAAAATATCTCAGGAGTGCATTGACAGACTAATGATATAGATCACTGAAGGTCATACTTAAGACATCAACAACATGCCATGGCTGGCTATGCTTCTAGGAAATTACTTTCCCATAAAAAATATTTAGACAAATCTTTTGACTTTACAAATAAAATTATCAAGACAAATGTTCCCTCTATCAATACATTACATTCCTCTTAGTAATTTACAGCTTTGTAAGTGTTTTCAAGAACAATACCTGGTATTAAATGAGCACTCATCACCCTTTCAGCCCATGTCTTGTCTTCCAGTAATTTTTCCAGCTCAGGCTCTTCCAAACGCCCCAAGGCATCATCATTTGGTGCCAAAAAGGTAAAGCCATTGACTCCATTAGAATCAGAAAGTTCCTTCTCCAGCTTGGTACCCTTTTAAGAATAAAATAGAAAATTAAAGATATGATTATTATCTAATGTTATTGTGAGTTTAATACGTGACACAAAAAACTTTGTTGACTTAAAGGAAAAGAGTAATTTCAATGAATACCATGCCATTCAAATTTCAGAACTAAGCACGAGGATAGATCAGGCAAGGTAGCCTTCTTGCCCATGCTCAAATGTTGCTCTGTCTCCCATAATTCACCTTCTATGTATAAACAAATACATAGTTCATACATAAAACTATATTACTACATCTGGGCCAACATTAATTATTTTATTCCTTTGACCTCTTAATTCATGTATTATTGCACAAAAATATAAATATTGTGTTAATTTATTTTAACATCAAGTATTTGGGAAAACACTATCAGACTAATATTCGGGAAAATGGCCATCAAATAAGTCTGGGGAGGAAAGTGACAATCACAAAATGTTGTGATAACTGATGATACATTACTTTCATCAAGGAAGTTCATCTGTATTATGCTAGACTTGTTATAAGGTGACCAGAATCCCATTGTGAGCACAAGTACGGACAGAATGGACTTAAGTAGATCATAAGCTTAACTCTCGTTTCGGCAGCCACCATTTTTTGATACCTCAGCTTGTGGGGAGTTCTCTCCCCTAATAGCACAGGGACAAAAAGTAGCTGGTGGTGCACCCTTGAAAACAGAATGCGTGTTTTTTCACAGGCTGGGGAAGAAATTGTTGGCGATTATTAATGAAAATGCATCAGTGAAGACTTGACATTTGGATATTCACTTCCAATTCACATTTCTGGCAAATTTGATATCAACCCACACAGCTCTCAATGATGTTTCAATAATTTATAGTACACATGCTCTTCCCGTTGCTTGAAAATAGACTTCCTTATTCTTTTCAAGGACTAACTCACTGTTTACCAACTGGTACGGGAGCTAGGTGGGACATCTTGTCTGTTTATTCAAGGAAATTTGATGCGTTGACAATTTAGTGTATAGTAAGTCCTTGATTTATGTTGGAGATGCATGTTGAAGAAGAGTGACATAAGCTGAAACAATGTAAAAAGGATCCAGATATTCGTGACCACTTTAATCCTGCGATAAATCAAGGCGTTAGTTTCAAAATTATTTTTTTACCTTTATCTGTAATAGCTATTTCAGATAGGATAGTTATGTTGCAATAAAAAAATGCAATCATATGCACATGTGGTCTATTTCATTAGCATTATACAGGGAAAATTTCCTTACAACCCTTGTCAGCATGGACGTAACATCAAAGCTGACGTAAATCGAAACTACACATACCAAAGACTTGCTGTATCTAATGCATAGTTTGATAGGTCTTTGACAATCTTTTAGTGATCTTTAGTGATTGTGATGACCTTCAAAGGTCACTAAGCATAGTGAATCCCATTCTCCAAGAATACAACATGAAAATAAAGAAGAAGAGGCCTAAAATTCTAGAATGTAGAGGAGTAAAGCTGAATACAGAAGTCACACAGAGAGGAGAGAAATTAATATCTTAATATCTGAGAGAATTAATCATCTGAAATAGGTGAAGGAATCCACTTGCTCTAATTACTCAATCAATTCCTTCACCTATTTCAGATGAAGGAATCCACTGAAGCAGGTTGCAAAATAATGCTAATGTTTAAAAAATTTATACCAGCTTGTTTATGGATAGCCCTGGGGTATGTTATGTAGGAATTTTGCAAACTTTAAATTAAATAAAAAGAGGAAATTCAAGCAACTCAATTTCAATGGTATCTCTATTTTTAAAAAATAGACTTTAAATGAGGCATATACTGTAGCCCTACAACAATTATAAACAGAGGTATAAGCAAAAACATGATTCAAAACATGTAATAATATATGGTAAAATTTTTAGTTAAAATGTGAAAAAATGATAATACGCATACGCCATACAAAAACTTTCCCCAAAACTGCATGGATTACTTTTTTTTGTCACATGCTACCCATACAGAAAGTATATGCAAAATCTGAGCCCCTAAGAAATTATAAATTTTTGAGATGAGAAGAGCCACCCAGCACATTAACGTTTGCAGAACGTTCACTGGCCATCTGTTGCACTTCCATTGCAATGTAATGTTCGGAGAATGTTACATTTCGAACCTAGTGTTCAAATACCAGCCCCATTTACCACAGCAAAAAAGGGAATGCTGTTGAGGGGTAGCATGAGTTGTTTCTGAAACCTGATGAAGTTGTGCTTTATAACCTTCTCTATGTTTCACAGTGAGCAACTGCTGTATTTGCTCAGGATCAATGATATTTTTAACTCTCCCATGAACACATGCAAACGTGACTCATCGTAAGAGTTGATGGTATGAGATTTGTCGGCAAAATACATGAGTCATTTCTAAATGACTGATGTATTTTCCAAACATTCACCCAAGAAAACACATTTCCTGCAGCTAATGGGTGAAGAGTTAAATAAAAATATAAATTGACCATTGAATTCATCATCATAAAGGTGGAGAACTTTAAAATTTATTGAAAACCAACATAACACATTATTTTATCAAAATCATCAACAAATGTCAAGAGACTCATTATTCGCCAGTTCAATTAAAATTTGATCATGTTGAATTACCTGAAGCAATGGAAGTTTAGGCAGATAAAAAGAGTGTCCACATCTTGATAAAAAACAAGGAAACTTTCACATTCCTTACCTTTAGTATTTGAGTTAAAGTTGAAAATGATGGAGTGGAAGCCAAAGTTTCAAACAGATTTCCTTTTGGAGGAACAAGCACTTTGTCAACAACATGGATTACACCATTGCAAGAAGATTTATCGGTGCTGACAATATTTGCACACTGTGCTGTGGCTCTATTCCAGCCAATACCAAACAGGTCCTGAAATATACAATCATTTGTTACAAAAATTCTCAACTGTCAATAATATATGATAAGAATGGCAGTATGAGAAATAATTTTAATATGATCTATATGAGAGAAACTAAATCAGCATTTATGAAACAATTAATAAACAAACTTTACTTTCAGCAAGGTAAATACATAGACCCTCACTTTACGATGGGTTCGACTTACGATGGATTCAATTTACGATCTGAGCTGATATTGCACACGCTTTTTAAAATTTCAAATTTCTCCGATTTTGTTTTAAATATTGGTTTAATAATATTTTAAATAATTGTAATACAGGATATTTCTTATGCATTGGCTCTGATGTATACACTGAATGGATTGGCACTGATGCTCTTTAAACCGATTCCTTGTCCGGAAATAATTCCGATTCAACATACGATGGAATTTGATTTACGATTGGTCCTCCAGAATGGATTAATATCGTACAGCAAGGGTCTACTGTATTGCAATTCAAAATTAAATATGATATCAGACCTTAGCAAAACATCACTACTAAAGATAAACTACAACACTACAACAGACAAATAAAGTAAAGATCTAATAACACATTCAACTGCATCTACATAATGTGGCAGAGGGTGTGAAGACATCAGCCATGTAAAGACGTACGGGATAAGGTTTTGGGATGTGGCATTGTGATGTACATTATGGGAGTGTATTTAATGGAGCTCAGTTTTTACTGTGATTGCTTATTGTGAGAGTAAAGAAAGAGTTCTTGCACAAATCTGTTCGGCAATGTATGTATTATTTTATCACTTCCATCACACCTAGAGATATAGTGAGGTGTCATGATAATATACTCTGTGTTGCTCTGAAACACACCAGTCCTGAATTTCTCTAGCAAACTAAGCCTAGCATGTAGCCTCTGAGCAACATTGTTCTACATTTTTCCAAGGACGACAATTCCTCTAGTCAATGTAATATACTCAAGCAGCTAATGGTCATAAAAATAATATAAAACTTACCGAAGAGGAAAGCATTATTCTGATAGTCTGATTTGGTAGCTTAGTGGTAAGAACTTGGTTGGTTTCCATATCACAGGAGTTGATCATTGGTGTCACTTGGTGGAACTTTAAGATATCTTTAATTTTCTCTTGTTCTTCTTCAGAGAGTTCTTCATCATCATCCTCCAATTCTAGTTTCTCTTCGGCTGCCCACTTCTTCATTGCTTCATCAGTAGGCACAAATAATGTGACATTCTCCATATCCTGCATCATGTCTGCCCACTCAAGGTATGATGAGAAAGTGGTGAGATTGCTGTCTTGCAATGCCTGATTCACCTGACGAGCTGGAGGAGATTTAAGCATTTGCTAGGTTTAATTTGTTAAAGATAAATAATACAAGACTTTTGATAAACAAAATTTCTCTTCCAAATGCCTCCTACTCAGTGAAATATCTGGTCCACTCTCCTTGAGGATAGCAACTTTTTCTGGGCCTAATTTCTATTAAATTGCCTTATTACCACTTGTGATACATTTTAAGCCCTACATTGTTATGTAATTTAAACCCACATATGTAGGGTAGCAAATTATTGAATATATCAATAATACTGATTTATGATGTTTATCCAAATTTATGGATTTACCATAACTACACATTGAATGGGGACAAAAGAAAAAATAGAGGAAGTTAAGGGATGAAGATCAATTACTAAATATACAAGTGAAGCAATAAAATGAAAGGTATATTAGGTTGTACTTAAAAAGAGCCTTTGATAAAAAAAATTTTCAGTCAACAAACTTTGTTGATCATATAGCATTATATAATAGAAGTCTTGACTTTCTTACCTGAAACTGGGAAGAGGATAGAGTCTATGAGGTGCATAACCCCATTTGTTGCAACAATATCAATGTCATTGACCATAGTTTTCTCTACTTGTTCACTGCTTCCCTTGAGAGTCAATTTCCATTGCCCTGCTTCACCTTCAATCCATTCTAGCCTAAGGTTTTCCCCTTGTCTTGACATTGCAAAAGCAATATACTCTGGTATCTGAGGCACAGCTGCTGAACACAAAGTTCCACTCACGACATGATGGTCCAGGATACCTGTAAAAATGAAAACATACCACTTTTAAATTATTTGAATCCTACTCTACATTCATCCACCAAATTGCCAATGGTGTAAAATTACTGATATACTGATTACAACATTATCATTTTCCAATAGTGTAAAATTACTGGGTTACTGTTACAACATTATCGTTTGGAAATAACTGAATTTTGTACTCATTTCAGTTCCAACCTATGTAGTCACGTATGGTGTCTCAACTGATACTCAAATAAGCACAAAATCCTGTTTTATTCCAAACAATTGCAAAGAGATCAAAGTCACAGTTTTATAATAACTTAAGCGCTTATTTTAGGAAGCTCACCAACAACTGTGTTGTGAATTAAGAAATATTCAAATACATGCATGTGTAAATAACGTCATAAGTTAAATATTTTATGCAAACACAATGTATGATCCTTCTTTCATGTAACTTACTCATTGTGCATGATTTCCCCTTGAAGAGATCATCACTCTGTTCCATCGTCAATTTGTCAAAAGCATCATCAGTGGGTGCAAAGAGTGTAAGTGACTCTGTGGGAGATTCCAGTGCCTTCACCAATGTTTCAGCTGAACCACCCTTTTCTGCATGGGCAGCAAGAAGAGCTCTGAACTTGGACAGACGAGGGTGGGAGGCAATGTGTTCTGAAAGAGAGCGCTGCACTGGAACGAGGACACGGTCCACCATATGGACCACACCATTCGTAGCCCTGCGAGAGCCCAAGTTCTTCCTCATCTCCTCCTCATTCGTATGCTCCTCTTTGTTCCCAACACATGCACAGTTGGCGGTAACTATCTTCCCTCCCATGAGAGAATGCTGCATTTTACCTCTAGCATCTTTTTCATTGATATTTGATGCTGGGTAGACATTAATTCTGATTGTGCTGTTATTGTTGTCACTATAAAGGACCTGCAAAGAGAAAGTAAACCACCTCATATTAGATAAGCTCTCATACAAAGAAATGCATGTAACTATAAGTACCTTATCAATCTAACAAAAATTGGCCAGTAGCATTGAGTTTGGGTTGGATTTCCACCACAACACTAAATTGAGCACAAATCCATTCTTTCAGATTGACAACTAATAATTAGTTCTTCAGCATTCCCAGAGTAAAGAAAATTATTCCCTCATGAAGATGCAATTTACGTTTTTTTTAACAAACTGGCAAAACAGGTGGTAATTTTTTCAAAGGAATTTAATCATTAGACTACCCAATTTGAACAAAAGCAACATTTCACTGAACAACTGAGGTAAACCTAGCATATACATGCTGGCATACTAATGAAATAATTTACAAAAAATATTCCACAGCTTTAACAATCAAAGACTTCCCCACAAAAGGGAAAGAATTGATTGCTATATAGAGACAAAATAGTTATCTACATCTAATATTTAAGCCTGTAAGCAACCAAAGGGTTATATGTAGTAGGTATTAGGACACCAGCCATCCAAATGGGAGGTGGCAAGAGATAGTAATTGAAGAAGGGAAAGGACTATTAAGTTAACTGTATGCTGAGATTTTGGTGATTGCTTGTTTGTTTCAGGTATGAATCTAAGATATCAGTTGTTTGTATTGTGATATGCATTTTTCTACACTCAATTTATGGTAAGTGTTACTACACTACACTCCTTCAATGAGCAAAGTCATCTCGTAATTAATTAACACTTACATCACCTCAGCAATGAATGTGCCGAGAGGATGATCTCGTGGTGATGAGAATAATGGACTTCACAGAGAAATTTGAAGAAAAGTAGATAGTGGTGTTTGAGTTAGGTCAGCAAAGCAGTTGTGAGGAAAAGGAAAAAGCTATTCTATTATCCCCAGGGGTAAAAATAACATATGACATCTTGAGAAAAAAAGCAAGCCAAAAGAGTGACCAGAATGCATGTTTGACAAGCTCACTCTGGCATTGCAGACATACACAAGTCCATAAAGATTGGGGATTGCAGAACACCAAGTTCAACCAGCACTTGCAGCAGAAACTGTTTCCAAGTTTAGACACAAGTCTCAGAAGGAGCTCCTGCACTGCAAATTTAGGAACCAGGCTCAGCATAATTAATTCGTCAATTGGAGTGTCTTGTTACATTTTTTGACTTGGCCAGCATTTACTTTAGTATGAGAGGATGATGTTTGAATAGTGTGGGTGAGTTTATATTCTCTTTTCTGGTCATCATGTTAGTAATTTTATTATTTCAATGCAACTGCAATGGATGGAAAGTCTTCATTTCAATAAAAATTACCTACAGACCAGTGCCTATGCTGTCTTTTATGAATATGTGTAATCATGCCAAAATTTAATGTCATACTTCTCTCTATCAGCGTTCAAAACAAATACAAAAGGCTAATTTCACTTAAATTTCATTATCCTCAGTAAAGAAGAATGAATGTGCCATAGGGGTGAATGAGTACATTATGTAAACACAGAGACTGTACCCACCTGCTCATCATGCAAATCTTCCACACCAATGAAACCACTTGTCATGTGACTAAGAACAATGTCCTTCATTGAAGAAGTGCCCTCCTCTGTTCGCTCTTCATATAATCCACTGTCGATTTGTCTCCTCCTCCTTGCTGTTGCCGGTGGAACATAAAATTCAACCTGATTCTACAAAGAGAAAGTTTGAGCTCATTTTTACAGGAAGGAACTAGTAAAAGAATGGATAGGGATTTAGATAAAGAATAACAGCTCATTTTCCTATGTCCGAAAATGTAACAACAAATTATGAGGTTTTGGCATAGCATATACCAATTCTGGAACTCACCTTTAAATGAGAACCCACCAGAGAAAACAGGTATATGCAATAAGAAATTTGCTCCTTGAACCTCAGGAAATTCATACAAAAATTAAAGAACCAATTATAAGATTTTCAGTTACATCTCTGACAGCATTTGATATAGATCAAGTCAAGTTTATTTTAAAAATTCTTTTCAGTAATTAGGCAAGTTAACTCCATGAGGAGATTACCCATTTAATGAAAACTTTGAAATTAAATTTAATTAACCAAATTGTTGTATACAGTGATGAGACATGATCAATGGACCCTTTCATACCGAATGTTGGCTATAGCTAACATGGATATTCCTATGGAAAAGAATGAATGCCAGCCATAGCTAACGCTGTCATGGGAGGGTACCACTACCAAAATAATAAACTCAGGTATGCTGTTACCCCTCAAGACACTGCTTAGACTCCAGGCCCATTCCTCGTCTAATCAGCTCAACCCTCCGTGTCTCAGCAAAAATCTGCTGACAACTCATTGTATTTATTTTGAGTAGACCAAACAAATTTTTTATGTATATGTACAGGAAAATTTGCACTTGGAAGTGGATTGTAGGCATTATGCTGAGCAATTATAATTGTAAATGAAATAATAGCAGTTACAATAACAGTTCTCATATATAATTTTTACATTTCACCATGTGATATTTATTAATGAAAAAAAAGTTCAGTTAGTTTATATCAATCCTAGAATTCAGTTCAAAAAATTTTAAAATTCTCAACGATACACAAGAAATTCTTTTCAGAGTCTTTAACTTTATAACTTTCGGGGTCTTTAAATTTATAATTTAACTAACTACTGCATATACAATCAGTTGAACAAGAACAGATTGTGTGAGAGAGGCTACTAATAGGTAGCTGGGTGAAGCCCAATGGCTGAGAAAAGGGACTAGCTACCACATGACTGGGGGACCAAGACGGAGGATACCCTTACAATATATTATCACTAAAGACAGCTCGAAAACACGGGTGTAGAAGGCATAAGCTTCTTCATAACAGGGGAAGCATTACCTGCATTAGACTCAAGCGTGGAAAGATTAAAACTTAACAACAGGTTTCATAAGTAGAGATTACCAGGAGGAGAAAGTTAGATTTGAAATCAAACCACTATGCTATCCCAGGCTTGCTAATTATCATGCAATATCAAAGGATACCACAACAGGATATAGAAGATTTTATTAGGATAATTGTTTATATGACAAGAAAAATGTGAAATTTGAAGTCACTTTTAATTATCCACACTTCTTTTTTAATCTGGTCGCTTGAAAATGACGATTTACCAACAAAATCTGGGTCAGATAAATAAAGTATAGAAAAAGACATATATTGTCTGGTGATAATGAAAAATATCCCATGAAGGTAAGCCAGAGAAAACATATTTAGGATAATAACTTTGTTGGATATTTACTGGATGAGGCAGGTCTTCTAGATTTTCTCCCAGGACAGATTAATTTGGCACTGAAGGAAGCTGAAAACCTACCTCATCCACACTGTGCAGACTTTCTTCCCAAGGTACTTACAGCACTTTCTGCTTCATCTGCATATTCTCTAACAGCCACATTTGAGGGCACAAAGACAGTCATATTCATTTCTGAAACTTTTTCCTCCAGTCCAGTTGAACGCACAAGCTCAGCAAAGTCAGAGCCACCCATCTCCACGATAGTTTCCAAGAGCCCAACCATTCGAGCTAATAAAAGAAAGGGACAACGATTCATCAGAATAAAAATACTGCAGCCACATAAAACAGCAAGCTGACTTTCAATCATTATTACACGGCTCTTGTAGACCCCTTCAGTAACTGTTGACAACCCTAGAGGGAAAGCATTATAGCACTTTTTCCTTCACAAGGCCAGATGCTAATTCTTTAGATTGAAGAATGTGGCAATTCAGAAGAGTTACTTGTTTGCTAGGGTAAGTAATAAGTGGATGCTTGCCCAGTCAAGAGAGGGTATTGGAATCCACAAGAAAAAATTTCCTCCTAATTTATTTATATTGACCCACAATGGCAGACACCTCAATCATATCCATTTACTTTACTGCAATATTCAAAATTGCAGAAAAGATTTTATTACCTTCCACACATCCTGGCTTGTTTTGAGCTCTCTCATAACCATGGCAGCAGTGGTACTTTTCTGTGTAGGTCTTCCTGACACCATTTTTCCTAATCCTGGAAAAAAGTATGATTAATAGTCAATATGGCAATACCAGATAAATTTAATGCAGCTCATCACTGTAACATATACTGTTCAATGGGCAAGGAGGAAGTATCATTTGCCTTAAGTTGGTCATTCTGTTTGAAGTCTGCTCAACATCCTGTTTCAATCTATTTGATCTTACTAGCCATATCTATAGTTTGGCAAATTACCATAGGTAAATAACCATGGTAAATTATGATAATTTTTAAAAATTACCATAATTTTTAATTTTCTTCAATTAATATCTATTAGACTGTAATAGGAAAATCAATAGCAATACCTAGGGGTCAAGGGCATTTAAACCATTTTTATTGCTTTTTTAATGCATTAGAAATAAAAAATATTTAAAAATAAACATGGCATCCCACACACAATATGGCATTCTTTTTTTGGCATGAGAAATTTTCATTGAAACCAATGAAAATGATATGCCTACAAACATTCCATAAGTAAAAATATTCCACAAATGAGTTGGATGTGCCATTATTAATAATTAAGGTTGCATCAAATGTATATAGACCTGACTTAAAATAATATGTTTGCAATATATCACTATGAAAAACACGTGAGATGGAAGAGTGTATTACTGAAAATGATGGCAGCGGTAAATTACTTAAATAACACGGTAACTTTCAACAATTACAGCAACTTTCAGAATGACCCATCTCTAGGTATATCACCATTGAACACTCAGATACATAAAGCTAATATGTATATCAGTTTGCATGTATAAAGTATACATTGGTGATCATTTGCTAAAGACATAGAGGGTGAAATCTACCCCAACAACTAAAATCTCATTTGACTTAGAGAGACAAATTAACTTTAACAAATTATGAACTCCCGATGTTAGGTATCTCAGAAGTAAGTCAACTGACAAATGATAAAATGGCTATGCTATCCTCTTATTGTTGGATATGATTTTTCCCAACATATGATTGAAGTAAATTCTTCCACAGGTTTCCATCTGAGTTAAGTACCTACTCCATCTTCATTTCTGGTGACATTTTGATGAAAGACTTTTTCACTATCATCAAGGCTGTTAATTCTGGGAGTAGAGATGCTTTGCTTATATTGTGTCAGTCAGGTCAGGCTGGTATTACTTTATGGAGTCATTTGTACTTTTCCTGCCATTTTCAGAACGTCCAGGTCCTGCTTAGGTGAAATCCTTGGATCCTGTTGAAGTTTTTGGTTGATAGGTGGATTTCTATTGCCTCTTTCATGAGTCAGTCCCAGAATTTGCTGGAATGTCAGAGCAGTTTCATCCCTTCCCATTGAGTGCTCTGCAACTGCCAACTTTGAGGGTTGACATAGCCAGGAGTGCCGTTGATGTTCATTTATTCTTGTTTCAATAGTTCCACCTGTTTCCCTATACACACCTCTCCACACTCACTAGGTATACCATAGGCACCAGACACCTTCAGGTTGGCAGACCAAAGAGGCTGTGCTAAAGAGGCCACCAAAGAGGCAATAGAAATCTACCTGTTGACCAACAACTTCAACTGGGATTAAGGATTTCACCTCAGCTGGACCTGAAACTCAGTCCTGAAAAATGGCAGAAAAAGTCAAAAAAAGCCTCCATCAATCAAAAAAGACCTCCTGACCTGATTGACACACTATATAAACATGGCACCTCAACACCCAGCATCCATGACAATGAAAAAGTCATTCATCAAAATATCGGCGGAAGTGAAGATGGAGCTCCTAACCCAGATGGAAGCCAGAGAAGAATTTATTTCAGCCCTCTTATTTTCTTAGCAATTATCAGCAAGGAACTTAAGGCAAAATATAATTAAAGCAGATAGTTTGTAAAGTGGTTAATAGTGTATATAACATTTTAATTCCTGAAGGGTCCACTGGTGTCCAGAAGGAATAACAACTCTCCTCAACTTACTTTCGTGTGCACACGTACTGCAGTTCAGTTTGCTCACAAACTGAGAACAACTGGAAGGATGCTTGACCAGTTTCTTCTCCAGCAGATGAAGATATTGATACCCCAGTGCCTTCCTTACTCATCAAAATCATGCTTTCACTTTTTCCTCCATTATCTTTTTTAGTTGGAACTTCATCATCAACCTCTTCTTTATCGACACACACATTGGGCCTTGAGTGAAGAAAAAATTAAAAGATAAGTTGCTGATCATCTAAATTCAGAAGTACATCTCCCACTGGCATAAGGTAATGACTAAAATCATTAATGATAAAGATTAAGGCTTATATTGTATTTTCTTTCATATTCATGAGTAGCAAGTAGTTGTAAAACAATTCAAATGAATTGAATACTGGCATGACTACTGTTGAAATTCCTGCAGGAAAGTTTTATATTTCCTGCAAAAAAAATATATTCAAATGAGCATACATTGAATATCACCACATTGCATCTAAATTCCAGTAGTTATACACAAGAAAATCTTAAACATGCACAGAACACCAGGAAACTAGCCTCAAAACATCACAGACTTAATTGTCCAAAAAATCACTGGAAACTTCCTTTGCTAGAAGTTTAGGGGGTCATTTTGTCAAAGGCAGGTGAAATGCCTCATAGTTTTAAATAATATCCTGATAAATGTTATTCTAACCTCAATAAATGGGTGGCAATTGGGATGGAAGTGGGAGCAGTTTATGTCACCTGGCTGTAATCACACATATATGCATTTTATATCAATGTGTTTTTAGAAGTACATATATTAGGATCATACTAAACCTTTTGCTGAAAGGTGATTACATTTGCTCCATCTCAGAGAACGCCTAAGGTTTCTATACATGGTGAAATTCATAATTCACCATGATTGAAGGAATACAATTTTTTTTTGAATTATTGGATAAATTTTCACTTAGAAAACAACAACCATTTAGATATTTTCATAACACAAATCAACCAATTATTTATAACACTACCAGCTCAGAAGTATTAGGAAAATAAATCTCTTACCTTCACTCTCCTGGTAAGGACCTGGTACTTAACTAAAGAGATTCATCTTGATATTACCATTGTGAAACTGACAATAGCAGCTCACACTCATCATTACAAGAAAATTTAGCATTGGTATGGAGGCTTCTACGGTGATTTAACGAGTTTCGTTTATTTGGGTTTTTCCCACGTTGGCTCATTTTTATGGACAATAGTTTCAATTGCGTTACTGCGAGTATCAGGACCTGACAACACTAGCTATCAGGACCTGACAATGCTAGCTGCAAGGCAAGTGAAACTCTTGTCCATAAAAATGGATCAACGCAGGAAAAACCTGATTAAACGGAACTCACAATTTAAAGTTATTAACCCATCAATAGTTCAGAATGATTGGCTCATTCAATGCACACACAGAGAAAAATGTCACATATTAATAATATTTTTAAATGTCGTGCATGTGAAGGAATTCCTCATGAGAATGTAATTCTTGATGTAAACTAAGTGTATTCAGGAGACTCACATTTTTACATTATTGGAAGTTTTAAAGGGAACTAAGGGATATTTGATCCCTCAGTTCTAGGATATTTGATTTGATTAGTAAGTTCCTTCAACCTTCCAGCATTTCAATCTGCTCCACTTGTGTAGTCAAAAATCTTGGCCATCATTCCACATGTGGATATTTTTTCTCCCCAAATAAAAATGAGAGAATCTGGCCTGACACGGATCCTAGCCCTCAAACAGTTAATGAGGATGTGTTCGAGGCAAGATGATATGCCGGGGTGAATGGGGGGGGAGGGAGGAGGAGGGGCTGGGGCGACGCAATTGACGGCTCTGTTCCAGCTCAACATTGTGAAGGTGGGGGTGAGTGGAGGGACGAGGGGGGGGAGGAGAAGATTGGTGGTGGTGGGGGCAGTGGGTGCTTCCCCTCTCCGAGGTCGGGATTGGAACTGTGTGAGCAGCACAGAGTAGGCTTGTGCGATGAGTCGATTCATCGAATTCATCGACGATGATTTTAGTCATCGCGTTGCGATGAACCGCGTCGATGACAATGAATGTCATCGATCATCGACGTCGATGAGTCGACGAATTAACTGACGTCGATGAGTTGATAAATAAACTGACATCAATGAGTCGAATTCACTAATGTAGATGAGTCAATGAATCCATCCCCATTAGATGATAATTATTTGTGTTGCGTCGCCCGCCCATGCCTATCTCTACCTTTCCGTCGGCGATGAATGAATTCATCGCCTTATCGAGGTCGGTGAGTTCATCGACGGCGATGAATTCATCGACTCATTGTCATCGATGACAATCATCGAAACCGAATCATCTCGATGATTTTTTTCATCGATCCTCGCTGGGCAAATTCGTTCATCGCACAAGCCTAGCACAGAGCGTGTGTTAGGGGGTGGGGGCGCGTACGAGGTCGAGGAATAGGGGGCCCTACCTAACCACTCTCCTCTAAATCTCCTCTCCATTCATTCTCCAGGAGCGAAATCACACAGTAGCGGCTAGGATGAATGGCAGGTATTAACGAAATATTCATCATCTTCTTCTTCTTTCCAAGATTAGGCTTTCAGCCTGTTCCGGCATCACATCATCTCAACCTTGGCCTTCCAACACTCCTTTTCCCTAATGGCTTATATTCCAAAGCCTGCTTTGGAAACCTCTCTTTAGGCATTCGCTGTACATGCTCTTTTCACTTATTTTTGTACTCCACCAGCCTATCTGATATTGCCCGAACACCAAGTTCCTCTCTTATTGATGTACTCATTAATTTATCTCTTCTTGTACACCCCTTCACTGCTCGAAGAAATTTCATTTCAGATGACCATTTGTTTAAGCTCTTTTTGTCTTGTCCAAAATTCTGACACACACAACATTTTAGGGAGTGCCATCAACTTATATAACTTAATTTGGGTTTCTTTTCTTGTTTTGCCTTTTAAAGTTCTTCTTATTGTCCCACTTATCCCCTGAAAATTGTTTATTTAATTTGTGATATCTTTATCATCTTCATAAGTTATATGACATCCGAAATATTGGAAGTGGGATACCTGTGAGTATTTTATCATCTATAACAATTTTTGTTCTTAATGGGTTGTTTCCTAAGAATGCCAATGTTTTTGTTTTTGCTATTGAAATATTCATTTCAGTAGTATTCTGCCAGCTGATTGCTAGGGCTTAACGTCCTAGCCCTTAGAAAATTAACCTCAGAACGGTCCGAAGTTTTCTGAAGTCACCTCAGAAACTCTGAGGTTTACCATATGCATTGAAGTTTTCCCGGTATCTGTTTGTCCCTTAAATAGCAATCTTGGGTTCTGTGAACGTTGCTGTGAATATTTTCCTTGGACCATGACTGAAAATACATTAACTACTAACTCAGACCACCCAAAAACGCGCAGTACTGCCATATATGTTCGTCTGGTGAGGTAAACCTCGAGCCTGTGTGTTGAAGTAAACACCAGAAGAGCTCCCATGTCCATCCAGAGGTAAACCTCACAGTAACCTCAGCTTTCAAGTGAGGTCCTTAACCTCAGATTAGACTTTCGGTGTACTTCAATGACATCTTAGATGAAACTTCAGGTAAACCTCACAGACACGTTCTCCATAACTTCAGGAAAACCTCACAGAAACCGCGGCTATTACTTCAGGTAAACCTCACAATCACGTCAAAAATAACTCGCTTGTTAACTTCAACAATACCGCCGGTTTACCCCAGAAAAACTCCAGACTGGTCCGAATTTACCTCAGGATAGTCCTGAGGTTTTGTCTGGAGTTTCTTTGAAGTGTTTTTTTTTAGGTTTTCCTGAAGTAATTTTTTCTAAGGGAATTGCCGGCATATCGTTCTGCCTTCCCGCCTGTAGGTGATCCGTCATTAGATACCTCTTAAAACCCTCATATCTTCTTTCTCTTCTTCTTTCGTCCATAATTTCAATCATCTTCATAGAACCGATTGAAAAGGACATCTAAATACTTAAAAAGCATTCCAACTTCAATGAATTGAAAAACTTCCAGAACTGAAGAACACTTCAAGCTGACGAAATTCCGAGTTAAAGGTGAAGATGACTGGAGCGATTTTAGTGCATGTGTATATATATATATATATATATATATATATATATCTGTTCTTCAGCCATCCTTTTTTACAAAAAAAATTGTCGCTCATAGCATTTAATGTGATCCATCGCAACTATTGTCACACTCTTTGGAATATACCTCCCTCACCGTTTTCGTTTGAAACTCATTTAACTTCTCAAATACATATTTATTAACTAGGGTCTCAGAAAAAATGTTTTTTCATGATTGAAAATCATTTGCTCTCAAGATATTTGTACCGCAAGCCCCTTCCTCATCTAGCTTTTTACCAATGCAATACATTACAAGGGATGCGAATACCCGGTTTCAACCATGCAATTTTCCCTACCTTGGATTAACTTGGCATGGTTACTACTTATTTACAAGATTTGTTTCCCCCCATTCAAATGAAGGTTAGTTACAGTGGTCGAGTGATCAACCATTGTCTTCAAGTGACAGGAAGATGATAGGAAACTTATATGGTGAACGTAAAAGAAGGTTAATACCAGTTATAGGTACAATGGTGGATAGATGCAGAAGCAAATTCAGATAGAAATATTGATACTGGAAGGTTACCAAGGAAAACGAATTCCTGAAAGACCTGATATTTGCGGGATGATTTGCAGCAATTAGCTGGACTTTTCCTCACTCGAACATGAATTGGTTAAGAGGATCTCAACCCGAGACCCTAATAGCCGAGCAACTCTAATTATATGCAAATATGAGAGCTTTTGATTTGAGAACTTAGCGTTGCCGGAGATCGTAAAGGGAAGCTGAAGCCCGGATTATCGTAAAGGCATCGTATTGTCGGCACTCAGCTCGCGTTTTGAAGCAGTGGAAACGCACCGGGCTGCGACTAGCGGCGGGAGTGAGAGACTGCCGGGAAACTCGGTCGAGGGCTTCATAATGCGACTCGGACCGGTCTCGGGGCGTTGGATTGCGTGCGACAGCTTATTTGCATAATAAAGCTGACCGATCCAAAACAATATCGCAGAGCGGAGCACATTCAGTACGGTCACGCTCAACGCCGGGCAATACAAAGGTCACGAATTCGAATCCTGGGTATTAGTGGCTGGGTAGAAGAGGAAGAAGCCGACGACTTAGTTGATAGAGTTTGTGTTGGTGGCTTAAAGTATTGGCTTTTCATCTCAAAGACCCAGGATTGGCCCCGGACAATCCTGAAAGTGGCGTAAATATTTCAAAGGAATCCCATTCCCTAATAGGCCGCCATGTGGAAAATAGTTTAAGGTATATTACCAACTCTATATTGGCTGGAACGTAAAACTGTGGATCCATTGGCGCCTTAGTTCAAAGCATATATCGAGAGGCCAAAGTGGTTGCTTCGTGTGTTATTTTATTTAATGATGGCTGCGAGCACCCACCCCGATTGTTAGCCAGTTCCTCACGCACAAAGTATGAAATCACTGCAGAGCGCTCAATGAATTTTAGACAAATTGTATAATTGCATGTGGTACAAAATGAGAATTGTGTAAATTTTTCATTCAGACAAAACTGAAAGCAATTATCTTTAGGATCGATTAGGATTTCAAGCTTCAAGAGAATATCAGAAAATCCTAAGACTCGATAATTTTGGAGGTGATACATATTTTTATTGTTTCCTTCAAACAACACCGAGAGCAATGATCTTCGTTCATGATGGGGAAATGTGAAGGAAATATTGATTATCTGTTTCACCGGTTCATATGAATGCACTTATTCAAACACCAAGCTCTTCCGACCTTTTCCATTCGTTAACCTCGAGTTTTGAGTTAATAGCTTTTGTGTAATTGCAAAAAAAGTCAATATTGGACATTTGATACAAATGCGGGGTTTTTCTCCACCTTTTTTCAATGATCCTTCGCGAACCAAACTAATCCATGGCGCCCATTATCAACATTACAAATTAATTTGAGGTAGTTTGATCGGGAATATTCCTTAGTCACAATGAAGGCAGTTTTCGAATTTTTTTCATTCAGCTGTGAGAAGGATTAAGTAAATATGGTAATATTAATGAACTAAACAGTTTTAGATGACAAATTCTTAGTAATTAAGTATATATAGCTATAAAAGTAATAAATTGACTCATTTTATCACGCCGTACGGGGAAAACGCCTTCACAAAATATTTTTCTCCGATTCAGTAACAACTACTGCAGAGAGTGAGTGATTTATTTATTTAATGGTTGAGGAAACTGATATTTCACATTATTGAATTTATGACAATGTCCTAGGCATGAGAAATTCCTTATTTTTCACTTAGTTTCTCAGAAATGCTTTTCGCATTACATAGTGCCATGGGAAGCGGCTTCTAATTTTTGGCAAATATCTAAAAATGTATTGCGGTAAGCGGCTGACTTTTTGGTATTTTTTGAAATATGATAAATTTTTCTTGAAAATATAGCCAAATTAACAGTTCTATGTGAAATGATAGCCCGCTCAAATGACCTTAATACGCATGTAACATTCCCATTAAAAATCGAAAAAGTCGGTAGAAAGAGGAGACTGCAAGTACAGAAGGAAAAATGTCCTCGAAAATTTGAAGAAAAATGCCAAGGAGATTTTTGCCTGAAATCTTTCACGATTAGCTGAAGCTATCATCTGGGCCGCCGCAGATGGCTTATGCTTTCGGAGCGCATCCGGAACCAGCTAGACTGTGAAAGGCAAACGTAAGACTTTAGTGCGTTGACCGCCTCCACACATACGCAGTCTTCTTCCTCCACTCACATTCTCCTTTGTCCCACTCCTCAGCCACTGTTGGCGCATCTCCCTCTTTCCTCATCCCCCTCTTCTTTCCTTTGTCCTTAATGGAAAGTTGAAACGGTTGGAACCGTCATCCACGCTGAAAGGTACTTTTTTACTGCGTTGAATGACCAGTCAAAAGGCGTATGAGTTAACGCGGGAGTAAATGTATACCTCGGGACTCGTGGTCTCCAGAGAAGGGACGAATCCATACAACACACAAATACCTGCAAACCTAAAGGCCGCTGTCATTCTCGGGCACTGCTTTGGGGAATCATTATCTCATGACGCCATCTCCCCTCGAGTTTTGTCTGATGATTATCTATAACGGGTCGAACCCTTGTGCACCTGAAAGAGACCCATCTGAAACCCATGGATAAATGGGCGAATGTAAGTTTCCAACCGGCCCAAATTACACCCATTTTAGAAGGCCTCCCAAGTGTGCGTAAAGATAAAAATTCAATGTCAAAGATAAATAGTTTCGCAAGAGAGATGCCACGAATCAGTCGAGCCTATGAGTAAGCCACGTTTCGAGTTCTCCCAAAGAGAAAAGGTATCATTGTCTGCCTTCAGCCAAAATAATTTCCTTTTTAACTATGAACTATGACTTGGTAGCGTTTAAATTTTAATAGCTCTTAAAACATGATTAGAAATTGAAGGTTTTAATTTTGAAATTTAAGTCGCACAACTGGCAGCTATCTAAGCACTGACACAATAATATCATACACGAATACAATGCACAAAGTAGCTCCTCTAAAATATTCTAACACCACTCCAAAATTCTACCTTCTCACGAAGAGGGCGTCACATTATGCTGACTAATCGGAAACTAAGTTTTGCAGCTAACAGTATCCTGGGGGCCGCATGAAAATTCTCAATCAGCGACAATGTACTTTGCGCACATGGGATAGGAAAAGACAAGTAAAAATCTCACCATAAACTGATGCGTCCCGAAAAGTTTATAAAATATTACCCATTTTAAAGTTTTTAAAGGATTTAGATGTTACGCACCAGGATGTAAAGGCTGAATGTTTGAGTAAGCAATGTCGAGTTTAAAAAACAGTTTCCCATGAAGTGTACGAGTATTTTCAGGAATTCTATCGAACTTCAAGAAATATCACAAAGAATTTTGCATGGACGCATGCAAAATTGTTAAGGAAAGACCCGATACAGTTTATCATGAGCTAATTTAGCAAGTTTAACTCAATCACCAATCATACTTCCGGAACCCACATCTCTGTTACTATTTTCAAAACAAAACAAAGTATAGCAAATGATTATAAGATATAACTCGACGACTACCATTTCTAGCACATTCAAGCCTTAGGAATACTTCCTACTTCGTAGATGAGTACTTTTCTATAGATATAACCAGGAATAGGAAAAGAATGACTGTCATTACCAATGATAATGCAAGTAAAATCACCACTACGCAAAATTAACGGTATGTGATGCTCAAAAAAATGTGATATGCAGCTGAGAAATGAAACATGAGTAAATGTAGCGAGGGAAAATAGGAAAAAATCGCTCTAACTTGTGAAAAAATTAGTAATATCATTCGAAAAAAATAGGCCGCTGATGAACTATTTTGAATAATACACAACATCTGCGGTAATTAAGGAGCCACAACTATTAAGAGGACACTCGAGCAAATATGCAACAAGTAGGGTGTCTTACGAAATAAGGAGCGCCTTTTCCGGTTACAGCGCCATATAACGTTAGCATATCTATTAAATCTGTGACTAAGTTGGAGCATATTTTCAGGGTTTTACAGGATAATTGAAGTTTAAACGCCTTGAGAAAAGACGGAAGAAGAGGAACGCCTAGTAGAAATTGTATACCTAGTAACTGACGGAGAAGTAAAGATAGTTTGTCACACCTTCGCTGATTAAACTTCACATTCTTTCCTAAAATATTTAAGTTGACGCAATTGTGGAATATTACGGCCAGTGCGCAATTGTTTGGAAATTTTCCACGAAAACACACTTTGACTTGACCAAGATTCTAGGGGTCGAGTTGTACGAATTGTAAGTATAGCTGAATAACAATCAAGCCTGGGAATTGAAAGAAATTAGAATTTCAGTCTTTTAAAACTGATTTTTCCACGTTTCCACACGAGTAGTGTTCATATGTCTCCTAGCACCTTTGGGCATGAGTCCCCAAAGAGGTTTGCGTTCAATGCTTGGACACTCAAACCAGCATTTTCACGAACTTCATACGTCTCGTTCCTGAAAAACGAGTAAAGGCTAAGACCTCGAAATAATGCACTTCAATTTCAACGAGATGGGGTCCACGGCTCCCCATAAAACTTTACTAGTTACGTCAATGACAAAAGGAGACGGGAGTGTTTGGAACTTGGAAGACATATCGAAATCTCCCATTCGAAGGAGGCCCCGGCAACACGGCTGGAATCGCCGACTAGCAAACCAAGAGTCGGTCCCAAGGATACGCACAAAACATCCGCGGGGCTGTCCAAACACCGCCGGCGAGTCGAGTGCCAAAACGGATGTCGTCCTTCCACGCGGTACGCGCCAAAGTCACCCCGGGTAAAAGGAAGAGGGAGTCACCTTCTGGAGTGCACTCAGTCGGTGGACAAGGAGAGTGGGCCCCTGGCCGGTTGGGTGGAGGAGTACTCATACATTCGAAAAGGAAGAGAGCAGGGAGAAGGGGGAGGTATTTGAGAGATGCTGAGCTGCCGTCTAAAGAGTGCAAGGAACGTGACGTAAGCGGGGAATGGTCACTGCCTACATTAGCTCTGCGTCCATAATGCACCGCGTCCCTCACAGAGGTCAGACCTCAAAGGGAGAGAACCTCTACATGACGGATGGCCGCGGGTTTAAGACGAGTCACGGCGCATCCACTGCGAGGCAGCCCCCACCACACAAGTCTTCAATTGGGCATCTGCAACTCCTTTAGCACTTCGTGACGAAGCGGGGTCGTTCGGAAAACCGGTGAGACAGGAATGCCAAAGTCGAGATGAGCACGCTCATTACGAAGGATACGAAAAACGAGACGACGTCACTGAGAATGAGAATAGGCCAAATTGATAGTTCCGGGTGCTTTTATTGTTAAATGATATGGATCGTGGCGCTGTATGGATCGGAGACTGTCATTGTGGAGGACGTACGTAGACTTGCGGCGCTTGAGGTTCAGATGCTGTGGATGTTCGGAAGGATAGAGAGGGTGAGCTGGGTAGTGGGGATGGACAAGGAGTTATTAATTGGATTATTATTGGAGATTATTGGAGAGGAAGCTAGTGGTGGATGTTCGGAGGAGTCAGAAAAGATACGGAGGGTATAACAGAAAAGATAGGGAGGACGTATAAAATTGAGAGAGAATGTTGGAGAGGGTATAAGTTAGGAGAACACCTAGGACGCGCGGAAAGGGAAAGAAGAGGATCGAACATTTTTGACGAATCAAGAAAAGGGAGACTATATGAGAAATTTAAGAAGGATTTTATACCAGATCACCTGTAGGAGGAAGAACGGAATGATATGCCACAAATTAGGACGTTAGAAATAGTAATGTTCAAAATCCTACCAATCAGCTGGTGGAATACTCGAATAAACTAATGATTTTTGCCTGCATCCGCCAATTACTATGGCGTTTCTGCTCCGGTGCAAAGCTTGAAAACGTATTCGAACGCATAATGATTTTCAATTAGTTGAACGGTTGGAATTACCACGTAAGTAAATTTTAGTTAATATTTTATGCAGTTCCAACTGAAATTAATAATATTTGGGCAATTAGAGGAGGTAACACTTATTATCTGCTAACCCGGCAGTTTTTTAAGGTAACAAATTTAATAACTATGCCATTACTTAGGTAAATATTGCAGAACTATTTCACGCGTTAACACCGAAGAACTTTTTTATCTATCAAGGATACTTCCGCCTCAGCCGGCATCTCTCGTTACGGTGGTACAGCGCTGGACAAAGCCGCGAAGAGGCGAAAGTCTTAATTGGAATCCATATTTACTTTTTGTGTCACTTCAAGTGATTACCTTATTATTTTACAGTTCCACTTGCATATGTAAAAAAATAAAAGTCCACAAAACAACTCGAGAGATTAAACAAATGTAAACTATTCCAACCAGTTACTATATGAGATCGTAATCAATATGATGGAGGGAACTGGTAACTTAGTGGGAGACGAAGTAAATGTAGACCTTCGTTTGAGAGTAAGATGTAATCAACGCCGTAACTTTGGCGGATAAGGACCCAGAGCACCCCAACAGAGAAGCCGTGAACGGCTTCACTAATTTTGTTTCTATGCTTAGGGCCATCCAACCCTACAGCCGGAAAACCCAATCAATGAAATTGGGCATTACTAAGCTAAAAATAGGAAAGTAATCAGTGAAGATCAAGAATAAGTCTCTCCCTGTGCTGTGCAAAATATGCATGACATGCTGTGCAAATCGGCCAACGAAAGAGTTACTATTTAAGAGCTCATTAATTCATTCCTTTATTCGATATACAATGAAGTTTGAAATAGAGGTACTATTCAATGCACATTCTACTTATGTCACATAGTAGATAGAAGACTAAATACTTCATAGGTATTATTTTACTCCAACTATAATAAACATTTTAAAACGAAGTATCTTAGTCTACGACAAGGAATAGACAAACGTGGAATGGCAGAAGCAAACGACATCGTAGAATTCTTTACCCAAGCGAATGAACTCGTATTTAACCAACCAAGCATATCGACTCATATGTAATGATCAACCATATTATGTTAAAGGGATCGTGCTATCCTGTTCCCCAGCTTATCAGCTTATATTTAACCAGCCAAGCGTATGAACTCTTATTTAACGATCAACCACATGTTAAAAGGGCAGGTTTTTCATTCTAGACCACTTACCGCTTCCTTGCGTCTGAGGGAAGTCGATAAGACTTCCTAGAAGAACAAGCAATAACAGAGTACGACGATAAGATTGAAATTACGGGTTCCAGCCCCAACAAATGAGTCACATTAGTGCTCGCGGCCCCGACATCCTGTTACATCACCGCCATCAAAAATGGAACCATTTACCAAATGACGCATTCAGCGATGAAGAAAAAAAAGAGTTCGATGGGTCCTCGTGACCTTCAAATGGGCGAAATTTATGCGAGGGGAAAACCAGGCTCATCAATGTCTTAAGCGGCACAATCGGTGCTTTTGTTTTGCTTTCCAGGGCCTACGTGAGATGACTCCTTAGTTGAAAACACGAGGGGAAACTCCAGAATGATTGAGAAACCATCTATCAAATAGCCCTTTTTTAATCAACCGATTTTATAATAAGCCACATGTTAAGTAACCGCTATAATTAGCCACATTTAATCATAAAAGGTGATGAAATGAAAACAAGATAAAAAATTCTTAGCTCCATAAAAAATGTACAGAGAACTCGATTTCACTAAAAACCCTGTTGCGCCACTCAACTTTGTGACTTCCTACTGGCCAACCAGAAACTTGGAGGTAAATCAAAACCAACGACTTTTACTGTTTTTTTTCTAAGCTTTTGGCTTTCTCAGTGCAAGATATTTAAATTTTTTCACGGAAACGAACAAAAATTTAAGTAATTTGATCCACTAGCTTAGTTGTGAAATTGAATTTTGTTAACACTAGTCCAGGGTATAAGGCGGCATTTATCACTGAATCTTATTTTGAAAAATGATAACATGATCCAAGCTCTAGTTTTCAGCATGAATAACAAAATTTTATGCTCCGTATTCCTATCAATTCAAAACATACAAATGACCTTCCAAGTATTTGCAAAGTAATTTGATGGAAAATGAAAATATGGCAAATTAAATCCATTATCCCCCTAATAGTTCTTACATTCCTACCATTTCTGGTTTAACTGAAAAAAAAACAACGCTTGAACAACATTTCCAAAACTTACAGGGTAAACGCTACGTAACACCATACGAAGGCAGTACTCAGGACTACTCTATTTTTTCAAGATATTATAAACCATATTTCAATGAAAAATTGTCCAGGTAAGCGAGTGTGAGTGAGCTTCTCCGAAATTTCTGGCGTGTGACACAGGACTTGGAATTTCAAAAAGATGTTCTTAGGAAAGTCCGTTTGCGAGAAGTCATTCGTGAAGATTTTTCAAGAGATATCTTGAAAAAACATGGTCGGACACTCGCCAAGTTCCACAGTCGTCAAGCGACGAGTGTGGGTTCCATTTCAGATTGGGAATATAGGACGACTCGGTTTCTACGCGCCAGGATTGGAGGCGATGCGACAGGGATAGCGCTGACGAAACGGCTGAGGTAGGTACCTTCATGCTTCCCATCCCAAAGACCTCTGACAGGTAGTTGGGGGAGTTATTGCAAGGAATTCCAATTCCTGATTGGGTGCAATACGGAGAACTTTTGAGTGAAAAATCCAGTCCATCAGACGGAACGTTATCATATATTAAAGAGAATACAGGGAGCTATATGGTACATAATGAATACGCAATTGATACTGAACGGATCAGTAGTGCAAATAATATGGCGAAAACTTTAGGTAAAAGTAATGAAAGCGTTGTAATGCCATTAGGGTTTATCGAGAACGAGGAAGTTAAAATTATTTCCAAAAATGCCGTGATTTTTCATAAAATACAGGATCAGGTGCGCAGTAGCCATGTGAGAAGTTTAATTTTTCGCAAAATAAAGGTTGCACTTTCGTGCGACATCTGCTCTATTCTTCCGTCAATGGGACGTTATACTGTGGGTCCCACGTCGTCTTTCTACATCTGCAAAATACAACAGAACGAGCTTCAAGCGAGGGCCCTCCAGGGTATGAGGCACGGAATACTTTCTTACCAGGAACGAAACGCTCGTCCCACTTCAGGTTCGAATCTCTTACGTTACCCTTCTGCCCCCTAGGCGATGATCAAATCTCTCAGATGAGCAAAGCATGGTCAAACCAAAAATCAGGAGAAAGATACGTTGAAAAACATGCTGACACGAAGCTTAATGGTTAACATGCTCCCAATAGCAAGGATTAATAATACTTTTCAATTATTGATATTTGCGAGACAATTTTGCAAAGAGTGGGCTCCTCATCCAAGGAATCCAAACGTAATGTGGGCGTAGACTAAAACTGTGATATACTTTCCCGACAAATGAGCATTATCAGGGTAGAGATTCCGCCCAAATTAGTTCGCATGGGGATACTCCCTCCTAATTTTTGGAATGTTGGCTCATTCCATTCAACCCTTTTGCATTTATGAATACAAAGTTATGCTGCTACAGGTTACAGGTTATTGCTACAGTTACGCATGACGACTGCAGAACGGAGCGATTTCAATGGGAAATAATCTTTTCAATTGGCATTTCTAGTACGCTTGGAATCATAATTTTCAAATTTATCGCTATTAAATTAAACTCACATATCATCCGGAAGGAGCAGTCGTTCACTTGAAGTCCTCCATTAGAACTAATTCAGAACTTTGGATTCCTAGGAAATGATTCTTTGAAATATTGAGGAATGGTAGCGAGAAACCTGGCGTTGAAATCAGCCAAAATCTTAAACGAAATAATTCTTTCATTATATACTCCCCTAGATGTGGCTCGCAGAATATAATGTAGATAACGTGAGCCCGTTTTACATGGGCCTCGTAATAGCGTAATCTAAATCTAAATACTACCCCGCGAGCCGCCGCATGGGCGTGTGGCAGGGGGTGGTAGGTCACCATCCGTGTAAGGATGTACAATTTTTTGTGGTGAAATTGTCACATGTACTATGGGAGTGTATTTAGAGGAGCTCAGTTTTTATTGTGGTCGCTTATTGTGCGGGAAAAGAACGAGTTTTTGTACCTATCTGTTTGGCAGAGTATCTCTCTTATTTTATCGTATCTGTCAGACGTAGAAATGTAGTAAGGCGTCATGATAATATTTTCTGTGTCGCTCTGAAACACGCCAGTCCTGCTCCCACTTTAATCCCTCTAACAGTTGTATAACACTATATGTTCGTTCGTAGCAGTTTTTAACGATGCGTGCTGCTTCACTTTGTATTTTGTTAATTTTTTTGGTTAAATCTTTTTGACCAGGGTCCCAAATGCTCGCGGCGTATCCGAGGTGTGGCCTAACCAGAGCGAAGTAGCATCTCTTTGACTATTTCATCCGAGGACCTTCCTATTATACGCTTAACAAAACCTAGTTTCTTTAATGCTGTGCCGCATATGTTTTGTATGTGTGTTCCCCTCGATACATCTGAAGTTAAGGCAATTCCAAGATATTTTACTAGCGATATGACAAATCTAACGAGCGTAAGAAAGTTCATTTCAAATTGCATGTGTAAAGCGGTAATGCAAGATCACGTGCGAGAATGTATGAAAGCGAGATGAAAAAATAGCGCCTGCTCCAATTCAATAATTATTGCACGCCATATTGAGAAGCACGCAGTTTTAAATTGTTCAATTTCTTGCCCCGTGTAAAACGGCCTGTAGAGCTAATTCAGAACTTTCTTAAGACCTACTCCCATTTTTATGAAAATTTCTTCAGTAGTGGGTCGTCTCCTTTCATGTAACCATATCAACCAACGGAGGTCAGGCGACCGCGTGGGCACGCTTTTTCAGAGCGAGACCGTGCGGAAACACAATTACCCAGCTTCTAGAATCTTCGACGGCCGCGTTTTTTATTCACCGTCCCCTTCCGAACCAGCTGGGAGGGCGACTCGTTAATGATGTAGCCCGCCTCCCTTCTCTGCCCCCACCCTCGCATAACGGGATCCTCCTCCCTCCTTTCCGAAAAGGAAACGACCTCAAAATTGAACGACGAGGAAATTCGCACCCGCGCATGCAATGCGGATTGGAACACGAATTTCGGGAGGTCTTGCACGTCACTCCCAGTTAGAGCTGCACTAAAAGCCTCGAAGCACTTGCGAGGCATGGTTTTGGAAATCCCTGAGTGAGGTCGCCGAGGGGGTAACGACTGAGAATAGAAATCTTTTCTTAGAAGGGTCAAGGTACGCGACTAAACCCTGGGACCACCGATAATATTAGGCTTCTGTACCTTATCACAAGTTTAAGGCAGTTGGGAGTGGATTTTTCCCATGTCATAACGGAGAACATATTCGAATTTCATTCTTCCTTTACTGCTACTGCGAGGAGAACGAAGTAATGTCATGTAGTTGACCCAGACAAAAACTTCGATGTGACTGAAAATCTCACTAATTAAATACATTTTTTCACGCCCTTTAAGAAAAATGCCTTCAAAAAAGATTTGTGTGATTCTAAAAATTACTGCGGTCATAAATAGATTTTTTAAAATAGGAAACACTCAGACCGTAAGCAGTTCAAGTTATGACGAGATCTAGGGGTTAGAAATTCCTCATTTGTTTACAAAGTCTCCCTGGAGTGCATATCTGTACTATTGCCCATGTAAAATGTCTAGTATTGTATGGTAAAAATCTCTTAAAATAGTGCAGTAAGTGGCTGATATTTTGATATCCCTAGAGATGTGAGATATTTTTCTTTAAGACGAGCCCATGTTCATTGAATTCTTCGTATACTGACATCTCGCTCCAACTACCTCAAGACCACTCACACAAAGTAAGGGAGAAGGTCAAGGCCCCATACTAACCACTGCTGGCCACTTAAGATAATTCTTCGCAGCGTTCTTACAAACCCCAAGCGTGATCTAAGAAAGGTTATGACGACTATTCTAGAAAGAGTTAAAAAATTTAAGATGTCAACTTTTACAAAACCACTCGATTTATTAAAACAACGACCCAGGTTTCAATGTGCATTCACATCATCTTCAGGTTGACCTGAAGATGATGTGAATGCACATTGAAGCCTGGGTCGTTGTTTTAATAAATCGAGTGGTTTTGTAAAAGTTGACATCTTAAATTTTTTAATGATGGAATACCACCAAGTGAGACTGACGAAAGTGAGTGATACTAGAAAGAGTTATAACGATAAGGATGAACAATATTTTGTGTCTCCTGGAAAATAACAGTCTATGAAATTTCTCGATAATACATTATCTAAGGAGTGAAGTTCCACGAATATTGACCGGCTCTAGCAACAAGTTTTGGTGCGATAAGTGGTATATTCCAAAGCTTGCATCTTAACTAGGGCCCTATAACTTCGTTAAATTTTTTTCACCGAAAACTTTAAGAATGAAAGACCGTTTCAGACTAAAACCTTTCTAAGAATTTTTTTCTCTTCTGTTTTTTATTTTGACTGTGTTGAGTCAGTGTTACGGAATATATAAAAAGACATGCTCAAAATAAGGGAGAGGAGAAATTTTAAGTAATCTTGATATGTTTCGAAATATTTGACTCTTGTATTCTCGTAGGTTTTACCATCCCGTGGTCATTATTACAGAAGATTATGAAACAGTTACAAACTGATTAAGAAAACGCTCACGAATTTCTTTTATTAAAACATCTTTCAATCCGATGACTTTGAGAATCAAGTTTTCAAAAATTCTGTTTTCAGGACCGGGAAGAACGCTCGATTTGGTGGGAAGCGTTAGGCGGAGAGGCCATTAGCCGCACTCCGTGGCCCACGACAAGAGGAGAGCACAATTAAACCGATGCACCCAACGAACGCTCAAAGTCAGGGAACTGAAGAGACCGGCCGCTCACAATTAGCGGGCGGTGCCAACGCTTTGAGCTTAACCTTGATGGACCTTGATGATCGCTGATCCACGCTTGCATGGGGTGTAATGGCATTTCGAAGGACGGTGAACGTTCGGAGGATTTCCTTTCCTCAATGACGGCATCGGCTATATTTATCAATGAAAGACAAATTTATCACAGAAGAGAAGGATTCCCAGCGGAATGCCCCTCAGAAATATTACATCTTGACTGAGGCAGTTACCTCCCTCAATGTGTGTGATTTGGTCAGGGTTTTCTACCAGTTCTCGGGGACAATTTTTCCAGATTTTCTGAAAACTTGAACATAACATCTTTGAAGTGCATTTTATAAACTGAGATGAAAATAGCTTCTGGTTAACTTTATTGCTGTTCAGCCTTTAAAATGGAGCTTTTAACATCGGTTCTCATGGAGATTTCTCAGATGACAGCAGAAAAACGTCAATTTGAACAAGAATTTATGTCAAAGATCCTAATTAAGACCATTTATTAAGTGCAAAAATTCCTGAAAAATTGAATAAAAATAAAATGCTGTATTCTTACCGCCTGTTTTTTTTTAACGTAATTAGCAAATTACGGCCGTAATTGAAGTAAAATATGCGACAGTTTCATTCAAAGGGCGCAGCAGTCGGCCCTTATAACTGGACAAATGTGGTCATAAGAAATATATCCGCGGAATCATCTGCATATTTTGTACATTCATTTTGGTTTTCAATAGGTAACCCATTTTATCAGTTAAAGCAGGATTTATTTAAACTGCATTAACAAAAATGCATAAGGAATAACTCGTAATAAAAACGGTGCAGAGATCCACTGTGTTATGAGTCCGTCGACCGGTTTCGCGTCATTTTCAAGACTAACAGAGTTGTTACTTTTTTCATCTGGTTATCTGGAAAATGGCGCTATAGACGTTGAAACCGACAGACAGTATTAAAACATAGAGGAACTGGGCACCGTTTTTATAATGAGCTATTCCTTCTCATTGTTCCACAACTAACGCCACAATCTATTGATTTAAAAAATGCGTACTTCGTATTTGTCTTGACTCACTTAGTCAAGCTAGAGCCACCTTATAGTCGCTTCGAATGGACAAAATTCGATCACACGTATATGCTTTTCCTTCAGTGTTTATTCATCAACTCCCCAACCTTCACCTATTGTACTTCAATATGCCTGTACCGTGATCTGCCTTCTATCGTAGTCCTCAATATATAATTACGTCACTAGAGATTAATATCCACCCCACAGTTTCCTCCAGCGTCTTCATCTCCTCTCCGACCGCGACAAAACCTCTGTCCTTCATATCCGTTGTGCCATACGGATTTTTTTCTACTTACAGTCATGGCTTAAATATTTCACCTGAAGGTACGGTACACTAATTTTTATTCTCTTGTGCTCCGGTTACTGCAGATTAACAAAACATTTGAAATTTTTAATCACTCTAAACCTTTACCTCTTACTCTTTTCATGAAATATTTCCAGCTAAACGTTTTTGCACATCAAATTACCAGAAATAACTTGGTGGAACCACATCACGCTTTAAAAATTACTTCACCATGCAAAACTTTGTTTACCTTTAAAATTACGCCGTGAAGTTGTAACCATGGTCGGTAAAGCATTGTGAAATTCTAAACAGCGAAAGTATTTTCATAACTACTCTTCATTTTACGTAGCTCTGCCTCAAATGATAACGTTGGTCATTTTCGTTGTAAGTACCGTACAAGTCAAATTGCTTCATGCTGTCGTTTTCTCTATTGATACTTCTCTTTCTTTCATTCGACAAATGAAATCACTTACCCCTTCCACCAAGGGACGAATGGTCTCAGCGGCCTGCCCAAACCGGTACCGAAGATATCTGCAAATCCAGTCGGGAATGCTGCAAAAGAAGTATCGACATTAGCTGTAAATATCAACAAGATACAACGCTATCAGAATTTGGGAATGAAAAACCTTAATGCTAGTCTTCTGTATGCATTCAGACCATTTGCGTCCTTAGTGAGCTGATATTAGTCCCGAAGCTGACCTGCATTTATTTGAGTGAAACATTCGGGTTTGTACATTCTAATCCAGCCATATTCTCCACCTTTTCACTATAAACCCAAGAAACGAAAATATAACCGTGCAAGAAAAGTAACGTGATTAATCAAGCACTTGATGACGAGAAAGAGACCGCACTCCGAGACTATATTCGGCCCCTTTGACGTCACAACGCACAGCCTAGCAGAATAATACCATTTGGCGAAACCGTCGTCTTGACGCATGGGTTTAGCGACCTACGGAGGATAATACTTAATATTTCAAGCGGGCGAAATAGGGAAATACCCAGAGTAGGCGCGAAGGAAGCCTCCATTTGATGGTAACGCAGGTATTACGGGTGGGTGCGATAAGCAAACGCTGTCGAAATGGAGTGAAAGCAATGCAATTTGGAGTCCCACAGGAATTGCAAGTTTGGAAGATTTGCCCACTTTATCAGTAGAAAGGAGAGACTATCAGGGACAGGAGAATTCAACAGTGGGGAATGCGGTTATCTTAATAATCGTCAGAACCAGCCTTTTCAATTTCGTATGAAGTCCATTGAAAGTTAAACTTTAAAGCTAATGGAAATTTCTCTCGTAATATAGTATAAATGATAGTTTCCAAAAACATCCATTCACTTAATCTCCGACAAAACATCTAATATGAATCTACTATCATCAGTACAATGGTGAAGCATACGATCTAACTCATTCGACGTTTAGGTTCCTCTGTTAATTACGTTTAGATAAGGCTCCGATGTCTATGAGCACCGTGGCTCGTGTGCTCGCCACGCGGTAAAACAAAGGCTAGTTGTCTTTGATCTCTCAACATTTAACGACTTCATTAACATCGCTACCACCAATGAGATGGTGAATTATCATGCACAATTGGAATTGCTAGAATGATACATTCTCCCACCTGCCAATAAAGTTCGCTATTATTTTTATTGATAAAATGTCAAACACCCAAGTTACAAGTGATCTTGTTTTGCAAGTTCGCTATTCTCATTCGTCTGCTATGAATAATTAAGTGGACTCCTGAAGTCGAATACTTATATGATATGAGAACCAATTAACAGAGTAACGTACCCTCTTGAATTTTAATTACATAAAATGAAGGCATCCATTTCCTCAAATGAATGGCATTCAATTCGACACAGTTGAAGCTCCTTAGCATTCTACTAATTCGTCCATAATTGAGAATTTTCCTCCACCTATCTTCAAATAGAGAAGTATTTTACTACCAAGAAATCAATGTACGCGATAATATCCCGCCAATCTCCAGTTGAACGAACAATATGGGTCGGACGATGGATTTAGCAAACGCAACCACTCCTTAAGGCGTACGACTGAGAGTCGGATGATCCGCGGTCATTAATTGCAGTGACCTTGCAGTCATTGAAGCACGTCGTGGACAATTAAAGCCAAAACTATAAGCCGTTAAGCTGCCGTCCGACTCGCCGACCGTGCCATGTGCCTTAAGACGGGTTTCGGCGGGGAGATTATGCCACGTCGACCTCGTTCTCCCGGCGATGCATAAGGACACAGTCTGGGCAGCCAGTCAGGCGATTGAGGGAAGGGGAGAGTCCGGAAGTCACCACGTCCAGTCAGTCGCAGAATCGAGTTGCGTGCCGTGGGCCTCACGCACACAAACAATAATGGGACGGTGGGCGTACTGGGGCTGCCCATATCCCCGACGGGTCGAGGTCACACATTGGTTCAATCCACCGGCGGACTCGGAAGGCAAGGACCTCAAAGGTGTTTTCCTAAGGCGGCTAACACACACTCAGGTTAACGCTAAGGTTCCTGCCGAACTTGTGGAGAGAGAGCCCAAAAAGCGAAGATCGTACGCGAGTTTTTGGCCAGAAAATGTATCACAGTCCTGGGGCCATATTCTGAGAGAAATCGACACGGTCGAACCTCGATAAATATGTGAATGTGACGTTTAAGTCCTCGACAAATCCGACAAATTTTAATGCTCCCCTTTGAATTTTACATGGCCTGGATCACTCGCCATATTCGCCGGATTTGGCCCCAGCAGAATTCTGGTTGTTCCCAAAATTGAAGTTTGTAATGAAAGCGCACCGTTTTGATGCTATTAAGGACGTCCAAGAAAACTGTACCGCAGTAATAAATGCAATGCCAAATAAGGACTACAGTGACTGTACCGAAACACTAATAAATCGACTTCAGTTGTGCATTGATTCTGAGGGAGACTATGATTTTTTGAACATAATCTGTATCTAATTGTTCATAGCCACATTCCTAACGGACTGGGACACACTGTATCCTGTGTCGTTTGTCAGAGGTTCTATCAACGAACTGTCCACGCTTCCGCGAGAAAATGACCTTCAAAGAAACTCAAGACAACACCGATAATTTTGCACCGCCTAATGTGTTACGACGGGCAATTCTCTTGCATTTATATCAATATCAAACCTTCTAGTTAGTCTAGTAGCCCAAAACAATCAGGACAGGTACTTTGAAAAAAACTGCAGCGCAATGATTCTATGGATAGTAAAAGAATAACTAGTTATTGCCATTTTTGAAACTTGAAATGAGAATCATGACGGTTTAAATTAACTTTTACATTTAAGTTACCAGCTCTAACCCATTTTAAAAATCAGGAAAACCGAAACCATCGAAAGGGATTTAAGTTAAAGAGTAATTTCATTATTTTGTCTAGGTTTCAAGAAGTTTATGGAAGAAACAAGAAGTATTGGTGTGTGTCTCCTTTTCGTGTGAAGTCGCCTTTTCGTGACTATATTTATTAAGTTACCTTCCAGACACAGGCTGCGAAAGTGAAGCCCAGACATGCTAATTTTTTTGACCCAAGGGCACATAATATCTCAAATTTTACCCACCACGAGATACAGTTATGGATATGCCAGCTGGAATCATCGGGTTGAAAATGCTGACTAGCACTCATGAGGTCAGCAAATTTCGAATTATATCTCCTAGAAGGTTACCAATAAATGCAAATGATTTCATTTAAAGATTACTAGTATCTAATATTTCACAGGCTCCTTCCGTTCTGCTCACATAATTTCAATTTTCTCGTCACCCCTCAAGGCCATATGCTATATAGTGAAGACAATATCCAGACAACTACAAATGTTATCACCTCCGCACACCATGACTGACAAAATGTAAAATCATTATGATGACATCTTAGTCTGATCCTATGTGAATACATTACTTATATGTTTAGACAATCAGTTTTATCATGCCTACGGAGTATCAGGCGGGCGTCAAAGATTCCAAGGAAAGTCTGCGAAATCTTAGTGTGACACCTTAAGCATGGAAAGAGGATAATTAGCAACATTAAGTAAGAATTATGCGTCTCGCTCTTTTTCCAGTCAAGGCTTAGAAGTTGGTTCTCTCGTCAGCACAAAGGACGCTGGTAAAGCGCAGCAAGGTATGAATACAGTGAACCTGCAGGCACAACCTTTATGCGTTATTTTTCATTGCGAAAGGCATTGCCGTGGGTTTTGTTAATGAAGACGAGGGAATTTAGGTAAAAAATTATACTACCTTATAGAATAAAACAGGAATGGAGTATGACATCTGAATGCGATACACTCAGCATAGCGGGATAAATGCTTTCCGAGTACAATGCCAAACTCTATGATTAGTGATTCGATGGTTAAAATGAAGGCAAAGAGCATTTTTTTATCAGAAATATAAACCATGCTAAATACTATGTCTTGGGAACTTTTGAAAGAGCCTACTTTTGAGGAAATTAAACTAATCATCACAGTTCTGGTATAAATTATTTGTAAGGTTAAAGAGGTTGTACGTAAAACAATCTAGTACCATGATAATGATATCAATTCTAATAGAATTTTAATACGAATTCAAACTCATTTTTCATAATTTCTTAACTATACTGTCAGTTCATCGATTTCAAAGATAAGCAAGACGAGAAACTATCAATCAAATTATCTAAAACAAAAAAATTCCGACAAAAAGATTTCGAGGTGGATGAAGGGAAAATAACAAACCGGTACATTAAAGGATTATGAAGCGTGACAACGAAAATGTTATGACAACATGGGGAATTAATGGACTCACATGGCTGGAAGATGGATGGCGAGAAGTCGATCCAGCTGGTGCCCCCGTTGCCTCCCAGGGGTCCGCCGATGGCTTCTGGGAGGATCTCCGCGTCGCTATCGGTCTCGTCCGCCTCGTCAGACGAGTCGGCCATGCTATCACCCATGCTCTTCCACGAGCTCACCCATGAACCGTGGGGCGCCAGCGGGATGCTCGGGACTCGACTGCAAATCAAACAAAACGAAGGAATCATTGGTTGGTGATCACAACTTATGGACTAGTTGCACATGAAAGTGAGGCAGCGAATCACAAGAACTTATTATCCATTTACCGTAGAAGCACCGTTGACAGGTAAGCTAGATGTGGTCGGAGAGGAAGCTGGTGGGTGAGCGGGTTTCAAAAGGGTTAGACGGGATGGTTGGAGGGCGATTTGAAAGGTTAAGGCGTTTTCAAGATTGTAACGTAGTGAGGACACTGGGGAAGCACGTAAAAGGAAGGAATGGGATAGGGATTCTGGACGAAATAAGAACAGGGAGACAATATGAGGAATATGAGAGATCTAAGGGCGGAACGTCTATAGGAGGGGAAAGTAGACGACGAACCAAGTATTGGGATGCTTGGATAATGACTGACCAAAAACCTACATATCATTTGGTAAACTACTAAAATGAAATGAACAGGCGAAAAAACTTGGGAAAACGTGCGAAAAAGAAGACGAGCGAAGGAGTAGGTACTTAGTATGGAGGGCGAAGGACGGAACAATCTCAAGGAGAGATTAGAAAGAGGCAAAGCTGATAGTTGGAGGAGATTTTGAGGGGCGAAGAATCTCAATGTAGGGGAGGTTGTTGGGTAAGCGGAGAGGGGGAGGAAAGTGCACAGGTTTTATAGGGTTTATAGACGGGATGAAGTACTTATGTTGAAGTGTTGAAAGAAATATTACTGGTCGATTGGGCCCTGCACTAGAAAAAATTTAAAAGATGTTCACTCTTTTCTCTTTACACTACATTAACGGGTATATTCCCTACTAAAAATAAGGGGAGCTTCAACTGCTGAAGGAAATCTCGGAGCCTTTTTAGTTGGAAATCAACGATGATTTACGGCAGCTGTCCCTTTCGGTGCATACACAACAGGGGTAGAAGTTAAGACCCAAGCTCTTGAGCCAAAAAATACCTAAAATCTAGGGGCATGCTGAATACTACTAACCAAATCAGTTGAAGCGCACACGTGTGGATTAAGAAAATCGGTGAACATTATCATTGCAGCCAAGTCAACTTTTACGTTGCGCTAATCTCAGCAGAACCCCAGAACAAACGAAAGACAGCCATCCAGTTTAATCAATGAGCATTACATAACATCTGTTATTGAATGATAAATTTCCATAAATAATAAATTTCCATTTCATTTTCCATAAATTATAGCGCAATTTATCTAAGGATCTTCTCAACTAAGAAAATGGTCGTATTCCAATTTCACAATGTATGTATTGATGAATGAAGTCATTTTGAGATTAATTTCGGTCCCCGGGTATTGATGGAATGCCCGATAACTTGCCCGTCGCCCCAATACCAACACGAAACCACTAATATAGAACAGTTTTCTCACAATGATCAGCCCGAAGGCTGATCCGATATACGAGGGTTGAGTTCACCTGGTGCTGATCTCAAAAGAAGTTTATCTCACGATTTCACAAATTCAAGGTTAGAGGGACCAGCACCTTGTATATGAATTTTCATAAAACTTGGGCAAACGTAAAAAAATCCGATTTTAAGAGAAGGCTGTTCTCTACCAAGCTTCCATCCAGATTTGAACTAGGCACTACCCTAGCTAAGAGCTTTCTTACTGGAGTAATGTGCTGTCTGTATCTGCAATAGTGCAAAGCTCCTATCAGAGGAAATTTGCCTCAAGCATCGCATTCACTAAATTTGTTTCAGGCTAGCGCACCGTCTTCGGGTCTAACAGTTCCATAACCAGAGGGTCCGTCATCTATATTATATTCACTTTGCGCTCGCAGAAGTTTATGTAGCATGCAACTTTCCTTTGTTTTTTAATTTATTATTTCGCGTTTTAAGGCTTGCTGTACTTGGACCAAAATGCTCGCAGCGTACTCCTGCTCACCTCCAGGTATTTTACACACAATGAGTGCTCACACTGACGCAATTTTTTATAAAAGTTTAGGAAAACATCCTGAAAATATTACTTTAATCAGTGGTATAACCCGCGAAAATTTAAATCAGAAATTTTTTTATTGTACCCTAGTATAATTACCTATATCCCGCCAAAGATTTCAATTATCGATGACTTGCATCAAGTTCAAGATAAACTACTCGTTTAATTCGACTGAAAGCTGAGATCGTTCTGACCAAAAATGAATTGTTGGTACACTAATGTAGGAAAGGGCTATTTGGTAGCTGACGGAAGGGTGGTAAGATAACATTTTACCGAAGCCTACTCATAATGAAAGTCGCCTGGTGGTCCTTAGTTATACGTCAATCAGATAGATAAATATAGCACTCGAATGGTGATTTGAATTCCATTGAAAAATCTACGCCACCAGCGCCATCCGCACCCATGCCATCAGAAAGCCCCCACTATAGCCACCGCACCAACAAGATCCCTATGCGACCTTCAATACGTTTTTTCTCATAATTTTTCAATTTTTTTATTTTCGATGAGACAATACAGCCACATTTCCTCCTATAACTTGTGGAAATGTAGTTGATTAAGGGAGGATTTTCTTTAAGTTCTGCAAATGTAGTACAGAGAAATATTTTATTAAACATTGAGGTGTCCCAGTGAGATAGTCTCCTATGAGTCAAGCTGTTTCAATTCGGAAGAGTTCCGAAAGGTAAGAAATCATTGTTTATTTTCTATAATACTCTATATTTAACACCTATTTTGAACGATCCCAAGTTAGCATTGCGACGGCCTATCTCCTTTAACCCTTTTTACTACGTTAAATACTAACAGATTATGAAAAATTTCAAGTAAAAAATCGTTCAATAGTGAAATTACTGTAAACCGTTGCAACATGGCAGTAAACTTTCTGCTATTAGTACAATATCTCAGGTGATAAAGTTGAGATACTCTGGACAGATTTTTTTTAAATTTGTGGCAATATGCCAAGATTCGCAGTTGTGGATGCAAATGCTCATGCAGATAAACCTCAACCCAAACGTCGAGCAGAAGAGAACTTAAGGTTTTCAGATTAAAACAATCTCGAGGAAATTGGTGTAGAATTATTCAACAAGTATTACACCCGATGGTAAACGTTAAATTCATATTCATTATCTTTCTTCCGAGAGGAAGTGTCAGCGCATTCAACACCGTAATACTCCCGTCGAGATCAAAGAAGAGTGTTTCAAGCGCCGCAAGAAAAACGTGGAGCATTATTTCACCGAGAAACCCTATCCACGACATCGGGGTGCTGCTTCCCTAATTTTTTGTCCCTCTCATCTCTCCGCGGGTGTCCTCGGGCGGAATGAGGACTCGGCAGTCAAACGAAGCAAGGAAGTCATGCTGTCTGGCCAGTCGCGCGAGGTCAGATTGCTATCAAGTTGAGGGCAGGGAGCGGGAGAATGAATCTGCCATTCATTTCCCCCGACGCAGCCAGAGAAGAACCATCTCATTGAGGGAAGCCCTTCATCCAAGGAAAGTCAAGGAGCATGGATTAAGGCATTGACGTGCACGGATGTCGACGATCATCAGAAGGCGGGCAATGGAAGCCTCGTGAATTCTCGTTAAAGCTCTTGAGCACCGCATGTTAAGAGTTTTCATCAGAGCCTCCGGGAAATTCTTCGCCTCCTCTTTTCTACGATGCCTTAAATGTGCGTGGAAGATAACCTACGCAGAATTTCTATTGGTGACTTAAGGAGATCAAGGAAACGAGTACTCACAAACCAAGGCGACTGATATCACGTCGGAGGAGTAAAGCATTGAGATGAAATAAATACACTTTGTAATCCACACAAAACTTTGATGGCATAAGCCTGACCGGTTTCAACACTTTCGTATCATTCTCAAGGGACTATACAATTTGTATTTTATAGTCCCTTGAGAATGACACGGAAGTGTTGAAACTGGTCAGGCTCATACCATCAAAGTTTTGTGTGGATTATACGAAGTATTTATTTAATCTCAATATGAATTCTAAATGCCAAAAACTTAGATCACAAACCATTGAAAAACTATGGAGGAGTGAGGGTTTGAAAGGATAAATATTAATGATCTCACTTTTGACTCAAAAACCTACCAATCATTAACTTCCAAGAGTGATGCGTTACTATGATAGAGTTAAGGCTCCTTGAAATACTTCTTGCATGAATTTCATTAAATGGGTTGGCAAAAGTAATCAGATGTATGCCTCAAAAATGAAAAATTCGTCTAAGTGTCGTAAATAAAAACGAAGCAGTTGACCGCCTTTGCCATACTAAGTTATTTACAACGGATAAAAAATCAAGATCGACGACAATCCGGACGGAAACATGCGCCTCTTCCAGGGAATTTCGCTTGGATGTAAGACACACCCTAAGTAACCCCAAAAACCATAAAGCGCGGAAGATTGATAGATGAAAGAACAGCATGAATTTAAAACAAGGAAGCTCGTAAGAATGGCTAATGAAAAACTACCGGAAGAAAGCGGAAAAAGGACTGGTGATGGACAGGGAAAACAACTTGGTTCATTAATTAGGGTTGAACCGAAAGTAACAATGGAATGTGAATATTTCGAAGATCCGACGAGATGCTTGAGAATAAGCGACGGCACTTTATTTTCTTCGTATTCTAGCGACGGATTGGGAAAAAACTTCATAGAAGTGAAGCGTACGAATTTTTATAAATTGACCATTATAGCCATAGTCAAACTGCTTCCAAATGTAAAAAATATAAAACTCGTTGAGTCTGGAGGTTTGATGACTAATCATATCATTGAATTACCTGGCAAAAGCTATGGGCTACAGGTCCCCCCACCTTGCATGTGGTTTCGGAAGAACGTCCAATAGAAATACAAAAGAGGCAATATTGCTCACTTTTCCGCAATCCGAGTTTATAGATTTTTAATGACTGTACTTCCAATTATCAAACTACGGAACAATATCAGCTTTCAATACGCATGGAGGAAAGAATTCCGAGGGGTTTGGAAATTTACTACGAATCAATGGGGCAAGCCGCCAAAATAATTGACTGGCGTATAATAGGGTTCCATTGCGATGATTCGACTAATTATCTGCAAGTAAGAGGATTCAAACATAATATTTTCGCATGGTATGACTTAAAAATGACTAAATGACATCGTAAGCCTCTGGAATCGTACTCAGGCCTCAACGGTATCTTCCCTCGCGAGGTTTGGGTTTCAACAAAAGGAACTAGGATCATTGTTGGGAGCCATTTCCGGTGACGGAAGCATTTTGTGAGTGCGAGAGGTCGACAATAGAATTGCAGGAGATGAAAGCGGCTAGATGGTTGAGTAAAAGACAGAATCTCGTCTGATGTAGACCGAAAAGAGAAGCAATTTTCGTAACAGTTAACGGAAGCAGGTAACCGCGTCGTCATCATTACGGTATTGATGGGGAGAGAAGTCTGCTTTACGTGGGCATTGAAAATGAGACTCTGACATAAATTATGCTGACAGGTGACGTGACGTCCATTCCGCGTTTGGAAAAAAAGTGGCGTTCCTCACCATGATAGAGACATAAGATCTAGTAAACGGAAGATAAACTGATTTCACAATTCGTACACTTCATGTGGCCAGTGCATGGAATAAAGCAGAAAAAATATTGAATATCTGACGAAAACAGTTTAGCATTATTCTTTTGGATCATTCGGCAGAGATAACTGCAGCATAGCCTCATCGCAATTTTGAAAGCGTCGAAATTTGGAGGGCGACAACATAGCTTTATATATAAATTTACTCCCTGAAATTTGCCTGCAAAAGCAAACTGCATACTTGGTTAAACTCATGACAATTAAAATACCATGAAACTCCTGATTACTGTTAATAGGATCACCAAAGTTGGGTAACTTTGTTCAAACTGGCATCTATTGTTATTTTATATACCCAGAATCAATTAATGCAACTATTTCTTCTACCAATACGTATTTTGAAAATTGCACGAAGGATTTTACATCAATCTCTTGATGAAAATGCAGGAACCGTCTTCAACGGCTTAAAAACCTCGACTAAGGAGAGAGTACGCTAAAACAATCGAGAGAAGCGTGATACTCTTATAGTAACTAACCTAACGGGAACCATTGGAAAAGCAGGCCAAAAAAGATTGAAAGCGTTCGAAACATGGGTGCTGGAAGAGGACACTTACAATCAAATGGACGGATAAAATCAGAATTGAAGTAGTTCACAGAAAAGGAAAAGAGAAAAAGAGTGTATGGAACATGCTCCTGAAAAAAGAACCGAATGGATTGGAAACACCCTGAAGCGCAATGAGGGGGAGGGTGAAGAATATAATTGAAGGAAAACAAGAGCGAAAAGTACCCAGAGGAAGGACAAGGGATAATTATATAGGACAAAAGAAAAAAAGCAAATGAGAACAACCGGGGAGTAAGGGAGCTAGTATTAGATAGGGAAGAATGGAGGCCTGCAGTCAACTAACTTAGGAATTGTCCGGCCAATAAAAATAGTCTTTAATAAAAGCAAAAAAAAATACTACACCTCCCAATAATATCTAACGAGGATTACTAAAAAAAGGGCTTGAAAAACAACTTTCGCTCACTTTTATTATCGATTCGCGAGACCCTTTTGGATAAATCAATCGATTTTCGCTGGCAGAGAACGTTGAACGTATTTAACGTTGAACTTGTTCCAGTGATGTTGAAATACTACGACATTAAATCATGAATTTAGTTCGTACGATTCAAAACTTGCCCCCGAATCACAACGCAAAATGAACTAGCTCTCCCGGTTGGAGCAGCAAGAGGACATTGCTGTCAGCTGATGTGCCCCAATTGATATCTTTTTTTATTACGTATCCAGCGGCTCGTTTACGGCGAGGAAGTGACAGGTTAAAGGGTGAATTTCCAAAAGTTACATCGCGGTCGTTGGGTTAATCGGAATCGCTTCGTCATGCGATCCTGGAATAATAAACGGCAAGTGCCCATCAGATTTCGAAAGTAACGAGGAAGACGGCAATTGCAGCAAAGAACACGTCAGTGTTCCCTGGAATATGATGATTGAAGACAATTCTTTTACCTTGACCATAGTGACGAAGTCACGAACCAAGCTGTTAAATGAATAAGGCCAATCGTCAAACGTATCTCGGCATAAGAAAATAAGAGGGAAAAGAATCATAAACAGGGATATGTTGAATTCAGGTCTTTAAAAAATAATTTAGAGGCAAGTCCCTTTCCAGAATCAGAACAAACGTTCACTTGCGGTTTCCTCCGACCAGTATAGCTCATCAGTTATTGTGAAAACTAGGTAATAAAAATGCTTACATTTATAACTGACACACACACACACACACCAAAACCACGTGCTATTTCAGACTCAACTGCCGGAAGAGTTTCAGATACCTTTTCAGTGCGACTCTTGATTCGAGTTTATAGCGGATGGGTGCGATTAGAGTCTCCGAACTGTAACGCGAACAATAGGTTGGGAGGGAACTCTCGCAAAACTTGCACGCAAAGTGACAAAATGTTGGCATTGAAATTCTAGGAGAATTCTAATACGTGTTTACTCGGAACGGATAGGGGCATTTCAATCGATTTAAATGATTCTCGAAAAATTTGGCACTAGCATGCAAGAGGGATCCCAGGAAACTTTGCTGTGAGCCATGGTCACTGCGAGATAAATGGATGAAGTGAAAGAATTTCCCAAAATAAATATGTAGGAAATGATGGCGACGAGTGTATTCAGGGAAAGTGATTCCAAGGTAAATGTCGTCTGAAGACTCACTCGATATATGTGGCGTTAGAAGTACCTACAAAAGAACTCAAATGTAATCACATAGTTTACTAAAGGAAATCAAAGTCAATTGGTCAGGGAATTCAACTTGTTCGTGAAGTGTTCCGTATTCCGGAGAACAGAATTAGCCATTTGTTGCATACATGCAACTACACAAAAATTTAGATTATTTCGCAGTTGGTGCTCTATAGGATTTAATTCAATTGAAGCCAGCTGTCCATCTATATGAGTAGTATACTCAATCAACAAAAACTTCACTCCTCCATGGCGTTATCTTGAGAGCTATTCGAAGGGAGCGGTGAAGAACGAGACTTTATACAAGTGGTGAGCTAAAAAAAACTCAAAAATGGCTTGGTTTTGCTATGAATTGAGTGCCTATTTGACTCTGGCCCAAATATAGAATTTGTTCTTAGGGATAGAAGGATTAACTTTGAAATTCCACATTGTAAAAGATTTATTTACCACAGATTAACTTTGCAATTCCACATTGTAAAAGATATATTTACCTGTGGTAGATAAATCTTTTACAATGTGGAATTGCAAAGTTAATCCTTCTATCCCTGATATCAAGGAATTCCACCGAGTGAGGTCTGAAACCATCGTTTATAGAATTTGTTGCCAATGGAAGACTAGTGAAAAGAAAAAAAAATTGGGATAGAAAACAATCGCTTCGTACAGGTTGATTGTCATTAGATAAGATTCGAAAATATTATTTAAAGAATAATATTTTCCCAATATCTCACAGTTCGGCAAAATATGGGAGGGTAACGCGCTCCATGACATTTTTAGGGCATTATCAGCCCCTGTGTTAAATCCAAGCATTACGTTAAAGTGGAGTCAAATTCGGACGGAAGCCACAGGTGTTCCAGAAAAAAGCGATTAATAGGAATGGTGTAGCAAAATTAAATTTAGGATACATTTGCGATAATAACTAGGAATGATTCTACCCTCAGTAATGACACCTTCGATTAGACCACTCACAGAACGAAGTGAGTTGTGATAATTATGACGGCAAAATAATTGAAAGCAGCGGTAACAGCAGAAGTTATCAACATACGGAAGCAACCAGCGACTCGAATCAAACTCTACTTTTACGCCCCAAATAATATGGTGTTAGGTTTAGTGAATGTATTTAGGAGAGTGGCCGATGGGTGGATTGAAACCCGGCGTCAGGATCAGATTTCTCGACAAGACTGACCCAACGGACGGAGTACTCAACTTTGAAGTGCTATCAACATGTGAAGTACTCAAGTATAGTGAGAGATTGCATTGAAAATCTCCGCCACAGAGCTGGGCCCACTATATGTGAATCCACCAAGACGATATCACTGCAGAATGCACCACAATTTACAAGGCCTAGTTACACGATACGTGACCCGTGCAAGTTTTTGAACAGATTTTAAACCGGGGCAATTTTATGGCCATGTTCAAGTTGTAGAGGTTACACAATGAATTTAGGATGGAATGAGAATTTATTTATGAACAAGAGTGAGTATATGCATCGTTTAACCTGGCTTACACGCAGCATGAAATAAAATCAGAAGTGACAATTTCTAAGTCATTGTCGGGGATGGCGATACCAACACTTCACCTGGGGCAAAAAAACTCTGCCTAATACATACATCATCCATTATTAAGGAGAGGGGAAGGAGAAAGACCTGATAATCCTTCACAAAAGCCCTTTCACACGTGCGGTACTCGGGGCTTTATACATCAAATACACATTGGCTGAGGACTTTAAGTTTCCTGGTCCTCCGACCGCTGAGGTTGCGCCGCGCCGTCAACAGAAGAACTTACTCTTCGGACCAGCGAAATTCATACTCTGAGGCGGGAGTCGAAAACATAACCTTTGGAGGTTCAAGCCGGTGATTGGCCGGCCGGCCAATACGCGTCAATCACCAGGTCCGAAACTTACAAAAACGATACTTGGTCGATTGTAGTCCGTGCTTCAAACGGCGTCAAACCTACATGTGCAACAACTATAGGGTGACGCGTTGGTGGAAGAATGGTAAAACAAAAGCACCCTTTAACCGGCTAAAATCTTCTAAAAACATAACAGTATGTGGGATGAAGGGGCCTCCGCGGTTCATTCGAGATAAGGAAATCAGAAAAGTCGTAAAATTAAACCTTTTTTTAGTTTGCTATAATCAGATTTAGGTACGCAACTTCAAATGCAGATTTACCGCCACTCAAAATGTACTAACAAAACCCTGGGACTGTGACATTAAGTCAGAGGAAGATAAAACCTCTTGTATTAACGTCCTGACCGCCCGTTGCTTCAGTTTCCCTATTTCTTTAGCATCTCACTTCATTTACCAATATTTCTAAGACAATTCGCGACATGAAATCGCATGATACGAATCCTCAATGCACAGTGAGGAAGCAGGGCATTAAATTACAACACCACACTAAACTTTTGCGTCACAATTGAGACTCACCGTTGGTGAAAAGGCCAGAAGGGTCCTGGGGAAAAGGGCCATTCTCCGTGAACGGACGTCGGCACCACTACCACCAAAACCGCGACGGCAAGGGCGAAGGCACACACCAGCCCGGCCTTCATCTTCGCGAGTTCTGCAGAGGAGGGCAATCGACACGAATAATTAGATCCGCAGCGGTCACTGGAGTACTCTGGAAGCTTCGAGAGAGCACGGCTTCACCGCTCCCTGTGGAGAAGCCTCAACAAACTCGAGCGTGCGAGCTTACCGAAATGAGCGCTCTAGGAAATCCTACCGATCGCCACTCCACCGAGTGCAGAACAAGACAAGCTTGGAGCGGACGCGCCGCGGCGAATATAATGGCCCGGGCGGCGGCGAGCGCAGCGCCGCGAGGCGGGCAGAAGACGAAAACGCGGTGGTGATGATGCGTGGGGAGGGTCGAGGACCTTGCCGCCTGGGGCGAGCGCTCGGCTTGCTCTCTGTCTCCAAGGGTGTCGTCTTTCCTCTCCTCTGTCTTCCCTCGAGATTCGCTTTTTCATATCAGCACCACAAACAAAGGGAGCCTTCCACTCGCTTTCGAGCACTAATAACTACGGAGCAAAACCGCGCACTTCCATCGTAAATGACCCTACGCACTAGGTAACGCACTTCAAAACAGACCGGGAGAAAAGATGATAGCGCTGATCAAAGGGCGTTTGTTAAAGGCTTACGTGATTGTTCTAAAGTGTGTTGATTTTCAGCGCACGCGTCAAAAATGCAAGTTTTTAAGCATTTAATTACTCTGTGATAAAAAGCTTACCTTTTTAAATACTAATTTTGAACGAAATCAACAAATTCACGCATTATCTCTGGCAATGATGGTCACTCACAAACAGAATGGCTATTGGCAAGTTACGAAACAATTCGCCAGCGCACATCGTGTCTTTCAACGCCGTTCAATTGTGCTAAAGTGAGATGATGTATTCCGACATGAGCTAATCTCAACGCCTTGAGCACAAAATCCAAAATAATGAATGCCGGTTCACTTCGACTGCAACATCATTCTCTCGGGTGCGTCTCGATAAAAGAAAAAGGAGCGATGTCATTTGATAACACCTACTTGAAGTTTGAAAGTGGCACTACCATAGATTCACGTTTTCTCTTTACCTCTTAAATTCAACGGTCACCATCATTTTTCACGTATTAGCATCATTGAGTATATTTTAACGCATTATCAATTATCGTATTTAAACATGTGATCACCTCACCATATAGTACATTGGTTATTTTAACGCAGGTGGAATATCTGTGGAATAGACCATATTAAAGTCCATCCTGTTAATTATAAGTCAAATTATGCAATGTTGGAACAGTTATGTAACCGAGAAAATGGTCAACTTTAACCAAATTATGCTATGCATGGATATTTACTACCGATTCGCCTCTTCCCTCGTGAAGCCGTCTTACTTACATGAGAACAGAAATGGAATCAGTGCAGAGGTTGCATGTAGGGAACTGTATCATTATTGCAAGTCATTTAGTTTTAAGATTCGTTGTTGCTTGCATAACAAGTTCTTTTATTCATTTACATCGGTGTTTTCAACGTAACAAAAATTGAATTTTTCTTTCGCTAACTGAAGATAGGCTAAGAACGGGAAAATTCTCTTGGGAATTTTACGACTTCCAATTTAGCCTGGTTCATTTTATCACTGATTGGTGCAATTAAACTATCGAAAATTTTACACCTATCCGCGTGAAGCCGGGTGTCCCCACTGGTGAAAATATAAAATACAGGTCAGTTCGGAAGTATTTTTGTGGCTGTACATTTCATCGTTTAAATCAGTTTCAGAGATATAATTCATAGATATAATGATATCATCCGTGCCACACCGAAACTCATCAAATCTGAATTTTCAATTAATCACGTGTTACCTTCGAGCATCCAGCAGCTCCCATCCTAGTCGCCAATCATGTGTTATTTCCTCCATTCGCTCGTTGCTGTGTTATTTAACGAGGGATGCGGATTTAACTTGTATTTATTCGCTTCCACCAATTAAATCTTTCAGTAAATGCTGAATTGTTGCTTTTCTTCGCCATTAACGCAATATGTACATCAAGTTACCTTGTGCATTTCTTAAAAAAATAATGGCAAAAGCACTAACGAATACATATTGCCGTTAGCACTTTCGATAGAAGGAGCAAATTATGATACATCGTTTCATGGCACTCAAAACGGTTGACACTCGAAGCATACTAACAGGGGGTACAAATTGAAAGCGATGGACTGTCGATCAGAGAGGTACAAAAAGTCCTTCCTTCCACGCACTGCCATAAAAAAACAGGGAGTTAAAGCCTTGTATACCCCAGAACACGTCTCTTTTCACGCCCTTTCCCTCTTCCAATTTTTTCCCCGTCTTGTTTCGCAACACCCTATTCCAAATGTTATTTCGGCGGATTGCAGGGTTCTGATCAATAATTGATGCAGAATGTTCGTCTCCTCCTCAAGTCAATTATATAGTTCCTATCGTCTGACTAAATTTTATTGCATCAGAATTTTCTTCCGTCGTTAATATAACCTGGTTACAAGGGAGTTTTATTTTTACATTCTATTGCTTCTTGATACTACAACACTCCAAATATCACTCGGGCTTATCAGAGAAAATCAGTCGCTTTTTAAAATTAAGAATTTTATTATGACTTTGTGAAAACGGGATTCAAGCTAGAATTTTAGAAATCTAGCACGTAAGAGGATGCCTAATACGCATGGGCTTTGAAGGGCTCACAAAATATTTGTGATTCCCTTTGCGATGATCTTTACTCAGCATAGACTCTGTCTATGCTGGATGACATAATGGAAGTAATTCCAATACGTTATTTTCGTTCGAAACGGTAATAAAAGTAGATTGCGTAACAACAATTGAATCCATTGATTGGATCATTATAAAATAAAAAAACAGACTGACCCTCTTGAATTGAATTATAAAAATAGATAAATTTAAATGCGTGGACGCTGGATTTTAAAATAATCAAGGCTTCAACCGCAAGCGTAATTTTACCATTCGCAGCCATCAGCAAAAACATAGTTCATTAAAATCTAATGAATGCGAAAAGAATGCGTCCCGCTTTTATCCCTGGGCATGAGAAGTCAAACATAGAAGGGTACGAATGTCAAATATATCCCTGGCATGAGATTTCAAGCATGGAGGGGCACGAATATCAAATAATTGTACATACTTATTTTCACTTAAAGAGCTCACTAAACAGTTACTCAACTTTATTATTCCTTGTCTTTCCCAGAGATTATTACAGCCTTAACACCTTACATCAAGTTTCAGTAGAGTTTAACTTATAAAAAAATATCGAACTTATATTACAAATAACTGAGTTATGTATAGTCAACTTAATGTCGTCAAGAACCACTCATTTTTTTCAGGGGAACTAATATTATGCTACGTTTAAGAGTAAATTACTAATTGCATGGGTAAATTCCGGTGGAACCCGTAAGAGTGATAAATAATGAAAGTAGTCACATAAGTATCCGAATCTTCAAGAAAATATTCCCTCCTGCTGCAGTCATAAAGGGAATTGTATGTTGAAATGGGAAACACAAATGGGGACAACATTCTAGATTGAGGGGGATATTTACAGTAGTTGGATGCTCGCGAGGAAGATGGTAGTATTAATAATAATAATAATAATAATAATAATAATAATAACGGACCGCCCTCGCCCAAACAATAGACCGGATATAACTCTTCAATTAAAACAAGACCGAAGAACATACTTAATAGATGTATCCATTCCAAATACAGAAAATTTAGAGGCTAAATATAATGAAAAAATACAGAAATATATTCCTCTGGCTGAAGAAATAAAAGAAATATGGAGCCAAAAAACAGTTAAAATTGTACCAATAATAATATCCGCGACTGGTGTAATACCAAAAAGCTTGCACAAAAGCTTGGAAATAATAGGAATAGAAAATCATTTGTACATGAAAATTCAAAAAACCGCAATAGTTAACACGTGCTCCATAGTACGAAGATTTTTAAATGAACATTAAAATAGTACTTGAGCCTTATCCCTTTGGTGCCTTGCACCCGGGATAGGTGAATGTTTCCCAGCCCTTAAAAAGGCTGAGAAGTGAAGAATTCAAATAATAATAATGTTGTCTTTATTTCTGAGCGATATTAGGGCTATCAAGCCCTCTCTTACATATAACTCATCAAGTAGTAGGGTAAAACTCAGAATCAATGAGAAGTACCGTGATTCAAATCCATATTTCTAGCACAAGATGGATGATGCTCTCTTTTTTTCACGTTGACATAAATCCTTAAGGTAGTCAGAGCGATTTTTGTCTATACTCAGATTTTCTTGAAACTTTGCGTACTTGTATTAATTCGTAATGCATTTTGACTCAAGTAAAATAATTGCATTCTACCAGCTTAGTTGCCTAGCAATTTTATGCTACTTAACTTTAATTTTATGGCAATTGACATATTTCTGGAAATAATTCGATTATATATGCACATATTTTCCCATAAACGCCAAATGACACATCTCATACTATTACGATCGCTGCCAACAAATATCAAGGTATCATACCGAGGAAAAAACATTTGATAGTTGCTTGAAGTTCAATTTACGCGTCATATACCTAAGTCATAACAATACTTTGATTGGACGACTTAAAAAAAATATTATTCTTGGATAGTAGGTACATATTAATACAAGTATGACTATTTTTCACGTGCAAACAGACACACTTAAATGAAGTGTGGTCCAAGACTTTTATTTAGATTTACTTGTAAAGTTGTTAAAATGTGAACTCACAGTTACTGCTCCAGCCACCTAAAGTGAGTAAGAGATTCTACTTTGAGAACACTTATGGCTCTTATAATGTAATCTCGAAACCCATTTTTCCTCCTCAGCGTGGTCATAGAACACTGGTCAGGGAATCTGAGTCAATTCGCGAATGGCTGGCAAGTGCTTATATACACAAATGCGTCCACTTATCGTATATAACGCGGATGTATGTCAAATCTCAGCAGCAACCTACCTACAGAACTCACTGGTTCGAATACAAATAGCGGATAACATCATCTACATTAGATGTCATCAATCGGAAGATTGGCTTGCCGCCGCTCTCCAATCCACTCGTCACTCAGCTACCTGTTGCATTCCCTCATAAGTCTTCAAATAAATGGTCCTCAGAATTCCTATCCTGTACTCCTTTGTAAATCGACCATAAAATATCACGATTATTCTGCAGAGATAAACCTTTCATGGATAAACAAGGAATGACAGCAAATTAATAAATTGCATTCATACTGCTAAAGGTTTAAGAGTTTGATGTGTGCTGTTGAAACTTCGGAAATAATAACAAAGCAATTAAAATGCTGTTATCTTCGCGTAAATCATACGTGCAATAAATTTTTGCGTAATTTGAGTGAAATTAATTGATATGAAATCTATTAAATCTACCTAGTCTAGATACAGCCAACCACACATAACTACTTTTTGAACGAGAAAATTAATTTTTGGATTGCACTAAGCAGCAGAAAAAAAGTTTCATTACCGACAAATCATGCAATTATATGCCTTAAAAAGAAGTATCAGAAGCAAAATCAGATCAATCACAAAACCGGATGTTGCTATATTCTTAGCTATTAATCTTATTTTTAGAAAAGAGACAAATGCAATAAAAAGTCAACAAGCTATTATAAGAAAGCTTTCACAATCCTGTGATTTGGAAAACAAGCTGTTATCACCGGGTATTTTTTCATTTAGGAAGAACCAGACAAGTATGGGTGTGACGATCACTGATTGCACTTCTGTAAATATTCCATTTATCTCCGCAAATACTCTACTAGCTTCTCTGTTCGATTCACAGGTTGAACTCAGGTTAATTCTTCTCATAACTGTTTTTTTCTTTTTAGCCCTAAATATAATGCTGGAATAATATCATGCTTCATACAAATATCAAGTACATAATGAGAAATTGTTCTTAGACCAGTACCTCAGTATAAACACGCACGTATAATGCCCCTACAATCGGTAAAATACGTCCACAAACTCGCAAGTGGCTTAAAATTAAAGCCCTAAAAACATTGATATTGATGTAATGATCTGAACATACTTTCGCGATTACTGATCCCGTGTTGTATCACATAAGAATAAACAGACATATCTAGATAGTTGAAGAATTACTCAAAAATTTCACAATGTATTGGTCAAGATTGTTTCAAGCTCTATACATGAATATTATTTTAATCTCACACTTGGCCCGAATATCAGACAAGAGCGACAGAATTAGGGAGACTAATAGAATTTAAAAATGATTCGTGTGAAAATCCTCTCTTCCCACTCACCGTTCACGACTATGAAAGAGGAGAGAGAGTGAGTCACTTATCCACCGAAACACACCGTTTTGATTGGTTGTATCCCTCTTCAAAATCCTTTTTCTAATTGTTGGAGTCCTAATAACCCATTCCTTACACCATTTCGTCGGATCATCGAGTAGCATGTAGACATAGAAAGCTGAAACTTGTGAGGTGATCATCGAAAGAGTTAGAGGTTTTCCTAAGGTTCAAATTCAACATTTTTACCATTTCGGCCCTTATTATTTTCGCAAAAACATAAATTAATTTCAATATCAAAACAGTTACTTGTTTTGTAAGAGGCAAAAGATAATATTTTGAATTTATTCCAAAACGAGACGAATTTTTCAGATTATTTCTAACGCCAAAAACATTTAAATGCCGACAATCCATCTCGAGTCAAGGGAGAGAAATCCGCCACTTAAGAGGCAGAGCAATTTTTGTTTATGCACGGATTTGTATGAAACGTTAAAATGTTCTTATGAGAAATATGTATAGGTAACAATGAAAAAGAAATTACATGCTACCATTTTTATTTCTAGGCAATTAATGCTATTTTAACACGTAGTCTTATTTTTTAGCGGATTTAATTCATTGATGTATTTGCACTTGAGCGAGTGACTTCGTACCATATCAGTTTTAGATGCAATGATTAAAAACGTAGACCTATATAGACTTACGTGTCAGGCATATACTTCGACTACATTTCTGCCCTGTTGAGCAAAAAGGCAGCAACTGACAAAATTACACATTTTGAGGTTGGAGTTGATTTGTTATTTTCAATCTTGAGGAATGCAAAAAACTAAACAAAAAAATCATATCTGTAGCAGTTATCTGATGTCGGCCCCGGTGGCGGCGGGGTAAAGTCCTCGCATACTAATCCGAGGGTCGCGGGCTGGGTAGTTTGTTCACTGCCCAGGACATGAATGTTTCACATGTGTTAGTCATATTTGAGTGAATTATAAGAGGACTGTAAAGTCCTAAATTCGCTCAAAAATAAAGACAAGTCATATTTTATTCTGCTTTCACCGTATATACGGTCTTAATATCTGTTTTCTAAGCCAGATAATAGTAACTACAAGTCTTTTTCTCCCAGAGAATCTCATTAATATTGTCCCCTACGATTTATCTTCATTCCGTATTTCCCTCTCGGACAATATAAGCGTCAAGTAAAGCTTGTAATCTCTTCTAAAATGAACTAGATAAAGAATCGAAGACTCGAAGATGAAAACTTTAGCATGTAGTATCTCAGATCCAACAACAATGTATTTAGTATTTTAGCTTAGCCGGACAGATCTGTACAGATTTTCCCCTGAGTGTGAAATAATACGCTTCATACTAACATAACGATTTCTAACAAATACCAAAGTGTCATACCGGGGAAAAAATAGGTATACGCATATGATTTTTGCTTAAATTTCGTATTCCGATTCGTAAATACAAGTCAAAACAATGTTTTACCAGAGGCGAAAAATTTAAAATATGATACTGATCACTTATACATGAACATTCATGGTGATTTTTCACAGTATACTAAGCGCCATGAACTAAAGTGAAGAGTGGTCCGGGAATTTTTTTAACTCACTGGAGAAAATATTAAACTTTCCATTCTATAAATCTCGATTACCTCTCAGCCATACTAAATTTAAAATCCCTCTATTTATTCTCCAACCTCCCCTGAAATAATAATAAGCTACTCGGCTCCCAGAGGCATGGACGACGCCGTCCGAGCCGACGTTACAACCCCCTTTGACGTCACATCATCGGTAGAGGAACCACATTCCGGCGCTGGAAGCTTTTAGTTGACCATTTTTTGAGGAGTAGACATGGGCCATTGTCATTCCTTTTTGAGCCACTGACGCCATCGTATGGGTCGTTGGTTGGCTGGCCCGACACACCGGCGCTACATGAAATTCGCACCAAATGAATATCATCAACGATCTTTATGCATCAAGCTCAATCAAAATATACCAATCTATGACGTCTGGTACAATGGGATGTTACTTCAAACTGAAAACAAATGCCTCTTCGTTGTAAGTGGGTATATCTCGCACACGTTCTGTTGACGAATGTCCCTTACCCAAGAGAAAAGAGGGAAACATAGGAGCAGCACATCATCCAGAGTGCGCAGCGAGCGATTTTGGCGTTTTCCTCCTCTGAGTCAGCGTTACCGCGTCTATTTTCCGCTGTCGTCCATTCCCAACCACGCAGTACTCTGCTGAGTGAGTGCCTTAAGACGTATTTACCCGATGCGTCTACCCGCGCAAGTACGTGACTGGTAAGAAGCGTGGACAAAAGGATCGAAATTAGAACAGGGACTGTTTAATGGCCTCGTGTTCATACATTTACGCAATTATGGGGGTTTACTCATTGCAATTTTAATGGTGAATGTGTTCATGCATCCAATTGCGTGAGTACATGCCTCGTGTAAATACGGCTTTAGATTTGATGTGTACCCACATTGGAATATTTACAGAGAACGATCATCACAATAATTAAAGAACTGCTATTGGCTTCACTTCGAATAAGTTTTGACAGCAAGTAGTTATAATGGAATCAAAATACTTTCTAAGAAGTATATACACTTCTAAAAGGAATACTAATCATAGTAATTCATAATTATTCAATACAATGTTTTTCACCATGTCATTCTTCACAGTATCTGATTTATGTGGCACCATTTCAACCTTTTCATTCTCTTTAATATTTGACAGCTATACCATTTGGTTGTAAGACATACGACAACAGGAAAAAGCGTTTAAAAAAGAATGTTACCATTTAAGCAAGAACATGAATGGGAATTCAAGCCATATATGAGTTGAAATGTAGACTCTTTGTGGGTTGGGAACGATTAATATCTGACGTCAAAAACAATTACTGGGTATGTAATAGGAGCTGCTATTAGTCGGGTAGGTTAGTCTCTAAATTGCAAACCTCACGGCAAGATCAGCATATAACGCAATAGAATTATAAAACACAAGGTTTGGGTTTAGTATTTTTAAAGAAAATAACTTTCGAATCGGAGGTTGATTAGTCTCGGCATTTTGAGAGGTGTGTGGAACTTGAAAGAATTCTTCTAAGCAAGCTTTTATAATTGCTGATTCGCTAGGAGCGTTGTGCATTACACTGTAAAACTTAGTGTAACGATGTATTGACAGAGACGTTTGAAAAAATAACTACCCACTGGTCTCCTTCATTCTTACGTAGATGAAAATGCAGCAGTATATATTTTTCTTATTTAGCCGAAATTACTAGTCGTTTCTTCCACGAATGAAATGTTTTTAATGTCAATTTTAATATTAATTATAACAGTAACTGTTTGTTCCTTCTTTTTACCCACATGGGCAAAATTCAACGCCATATTCTCCAAAATAATTTATAATAATCACACACCAAAATAGATAGTGTTTTTGAAAAATCAATGCCAAAGGAAATAAAGGGCATTAAATGTAGGTGTAAACCGCTTGATGTTCTCTGTCTGTATTTTTTGACCAGTAGAAACAGTTATTAAGAAGGTAATAGGGTAACATATGAAGGTTATTATTGTTAAGTATGAGTAAAAATACATGTTCTTGACTCTTTCAGCATTTTCCTATGATTCGTGGTTTCCAATTAACTAGAAACACCTACTCTTGCGGCAAATTTACATAGATGCTCTAACAGTCAGTGCGAATTCACTCTACTTGACCTATCAGAAGTATTTTCTGGGAGCTGTTGCTACAGATCCACGAGAGACAATATATTTGTTTGATAGGTAGATTGTTAGATTATCAGCTGAGGGATCCTCGGTGAAGGTATGAATGGTCAGCCATCCAACCCTAGTCTGGGCCCAAAATTGCTTAACTTCAGTGATCTTACGGGAACTGGTGTTTCAATGAGGCTAAGCCCTTGCCCTATTTGATTGGTAAATAATATACCATCAAATATCATAGCTCCGATTTGTGTCTCCCGCAGCAGTCTGTAGTTTACCCTTTCAGCGGAGAAACAGAGCATACCTCAATCCTGTTAGGCTTAAATTTTCCACCTTAGATTAAGAAAAAATGTATTTACTTCATTGTGCATTTCTATGGCGCAGCAAATTGTGGTATTATCAAAATCCACTGCGTATGTTAGTTGTAAACCTATTGATGATATAGAAATATCCCTTAATGCATTCCAGTAATTGATTCGAATGGATCAGATTCGGGGTAGTAGTTAGATTCACCCTTTTCAGAATTAAAAAAAAAGGTCTCAAAAGTTTTTGCCCAAAATTCCGCAACCAATAAAGATCCACCCGGACGAATTGCCCCTTTCACCCACTTCAGCTTCGCCACAGCTTATTGCTTCATTGCGGGGAATATCTTTATTATCAAATGATAATTCTCAAATTATTTGGAGTAAAATTATCCTGTAGTTGTGCTGCGCAATTCAGTCTTGATCTGCCGACTAACGGAGTGTTTATATCCATATAGCTCCCATTTAGCATGAAAAGCTAATGACATAGTTTAAAACGTTACCACCCGATGGAAAGATGTTCAATGGGCCATTCCTTACCTATCCGTTTCACGCAAGCAGTTCTTTGGGACAAAATTGCTCCTCAAACAAAGGGAAAAAACTGTAAAGCCTTACCGTTAGGGGCTGAAAGGAAAAACCTTTAAAGCGACAGGCGGAAAGAAAGGATAGTGGAAGAATAATAATTTCACACCGTTATCCACCGTTTTCCATTACGCTCGCTTCTTTTCCTCCTTCTGCGAGTTGTATATACGTCAAAGGATCGTATTTCATGCGTCAATATACCAGGCGTGGAAGGAAAGGATCTGTGGCATGATTTAAAAATATACCATCGACGCCGGCTCCAGTTTTCTGCGCGTTCTCCGTTCACATCCATTCTGAGGGCTGTTATTTGAGACGAAAAGGGATTCTTTGGTTTAAGTTTAAGGTATTATAAATGTAAGTAAAATGGCGAGTGCTTTAATTATTCAATTTCTGAGAACAGGATTAAGCATTATATTTCCATTTATTTGTTTCTCGAAGCATCTGAAACCTCACCATTAAAAATCAAGTGAGGACGGAGAGTACGTTTTTACATTAGTAATGGAGGACAATCTTGAAATCAGATAATTCATATAATTAACTTTACAGACATATTTATCATAAAATCAAATATTTGTTATTCGATGGCACAAATTGCAATGTCCTTATTGAAAATATGTAGTCACAGTTCAGGTAAGATACTTATCAAGGAAAAACAACAAAATCAATAAATTAAACTCGTAAACACGTACTAAATTACTGGTTACTGAGACTAAAGAATCCATAACACTCTCTTCACAATCAGAGCAAATAGTTGATATGAAACACTCAAACATAGAAAAATTATGATTAACATTACAGAAGAACACAAAGGATAAATAGGACATAAGTATGCATACATAAGAAACATACAGAACAGGAATACATTGAGGTTCACCTAGCGCGAACATTTGGTTGCCTAAGGAATCGACCATTTTGTCAAAGTTCTTTTCTTTGGAAGTCATTATCCCAGTAAGGCTTTGGCGATTCATGTTTCCCAGAAATATTTCTAGTTCCCAAATGCTTCCTTTCTGTAGGCATGTATTATCTTTTTCTTTTAGTGACTAAAGATCTTTATCACTCAATCTTTGCAATCAGAATTTCCTGCTTTACAACCTTCTCCTCTAAATTTTTTTTTGCCTTAGGAGGAATGAATTTAGAGGGATACATCAGATTCCTGGGTAATGGTAGTTCAGTTGCAACAAAAATAAGGTACCAAAAAATTCCAGAGTGGAATGCGGATGCCAATAAGTTTTACGATAATAACTTTCTCATGAGAGTATCTTCCACCATATTCACATACGAAATTCACACCATTCTCCGTTCAATCATAAATTTTCTTCATTTGTCGAATCTCTCTCACTCTCTTGGCATGGCCAAACCAATCAATCACACTCCTTTCGCATACATCCATTACCGGAGAATTCAAACCACATTCTATCATCAACATCTCATTCCGGTCTCCTTTCCACTCTTACCGCAAACGCTTCTCACATATTACTCACTGCATTTAGCTGACTCCCATGCTTACTCTGTCCCACCCAAGTTTTTTCTGCCGTATATTGAATACCCTTTAGTAAACAGTAAATTTTGCTTGCTTTGACAAACATTCATAGCTTAATGTACTGATTTTACCTGCGACTTCCCTTCCAGTAGTCACGCCAAAACATCTTCTCAACTATCCACTCTAATGTTAATCTACTCTTCCTCAAAATTCTGGCACGATAATTACTTTCCTACTGCAGTTCTCCTCCATACATCATTGGGAGACAAGTTTAAAAAATATAGAGACGAGGACTAACGACTCATGATAGCATGCCGCTGATGGAGGTTAGCATCCTAAAAAGCATGTATCTTTTATGAAATGGGTTGTTTCTTCCCTAGGAAGAAGTTATTTCAGATTTACTACATTCTCTACGATGAGTAACATGGTCTTAGAGGGGTGAGATAGCTTTCCGTATTTATTAAGGGCGAAAAGCTGAAAACTTGGGTAGTCCACTGCACTAAATTTGCAAACAGGAAGGAAAAAAGGATAAAAAATGCTTAACCTACAAATTATGGCGGAGAATAGTATGTGCTCTTGACTAAAATTATCTTTTCTTCAAATACAAGGGGTCAGCGCCCTTATTGCACGGAAGTGCAATTAACTCAAAGATCAAAAGACCGGAGGAACAGGTTGTTATAACGGTTTTTGGTCCGTTGGATATTCCCTCAGAACAAAAAATCTTACGACTCTCTGGGTGAGGAGTAAATAGTGTTGATGACCTTTCAGTGTATTGAATTTGAACACCATTGAAATAGTATCATCCAATTGATTTACTTCAAGAGGAAAAGTCTTGAAAATCACAGCAGTTCGGCTCAAACTAACTCATCGTGTGAGATACCGCCGCATTTAACCTTCCATATTGATACCTGTTCCTGGAAATCTCTCTCCGTGTTTTTCCATTGCATGAACAAAAAATCATTCGTTGGGTGAGGAATTGAAGCCTCGTGTACCATATTTAAAATTATTCCTACTCGTGTAATAATTCAAACCATCATTAAAATCTAAGGAAAAAAACGCCTACCAAAATAACGATGACTGCAAATACATTGCGTATAATTTGTGAAATTAAACCAATTTTATGTTGGATTATTAGTTTTAAACTATTTTAAGTTCATTACTAATACACATAACTTTTGAGTGTAAATCCTTTACATCTCCCAGTTGTATGAAGTATCCATCGATGGTGACTAAAAATATTTTATAAGCATAGTGTTCACTGGGACAATAACTCATTTTAAATGGTGTGCTCATGATTTGGTGGGGGAGAGGGTTACCCCTTGAATGGCATCTATAAAAACTACCGTATAAGTTTTAATTGTTCCGTAATTTCTATGAGAGAACAGTGTAGAGCATTGAATAAAAGGAATAGGTAAACAATGGGGAAAAGTCATTCACGACTAGGTGTTTCGATGATTGAACTGAGATTGAGACTCGTCTAATTTTCTTATAGGCTCTACTGATATTCCACCAAACCTTAGATTACGTATTTAGACTTAAATAACTAGAGTATTTGATGTGTCATCATGACTGGCTTAGTATCTATCTCTGGTCCTTCAATGTAAATAAATAGGTCTAAGTTGACTTGAGTAAGATTCATAATTTATCATGCATTATATTCCAATCCCGGCAATTATCGTATGCATGCAAGTAAACTTCATCTCAGAAACGGCTATAGCTTTGTCAATGAGACAGCATATCTTATGGTTTCAGGTATGTACAACAAATGAATCGGTCAAGGAAAAGTTTTCGGGAAAATTCGTTATGGGACCAAGTTTGAAGCGAGCCAAGTCATGGGATTCATGGTAATCAGTGGGCACTTCAGCATGGAGTATTCTATTCAGTGACATAAAAATACGATAAAATACGCTTCAAATAGTGAATCTTGGATTAAGCGAGGACCCGAGAAATGAGTAATTGGTGGACTTACCACATGGTTATCTGCAACTTTCGAGACATTAACTTTTTCAGCCCGCGTGATTATTTCATGAATTTTTTGGAAGAAAAATAACGACTCAACCTGTTTTTCTGAAGATATTATTTGGAAGAACGTCAAAAGTGGCTACGTTAAAATGTAAACTCGTATAATGCTGACGGGAATGAGAGAGTAGATAAAGGGTACTTCACGGTTTTGAACACATGTTGTGTGAAATGGCCTTTGGCATGCGTTACTCAGGTAATCAATCAGAATTTCATTGATATGAACAAAAAACTTAAGTGTAGGGGTTCAAATTGAGATGCGAGTAAATACAATGCGCTTGAGCAAACCAAAAACTATCAAAATGAAAAAAATAGACGATTCCATATTTTTTAGGCCACTCCCGAATTGCATTGTTTTGTCAGCAGCAACCGACCATTCTATAATCGGATCAATTACAATGTAAACACCAAGAAACCATCTTACGGAATGGATGCGTGTCTCTATGGGCGTAATGGCTCAACTTCTCATTTGAGGCCACCGAGAAACCCAGTCACGCCACGCGCAAGTTGCGGGCCTCAAGTTTACGTGAGGCCGAGCTTTAATCGATTAATTGTCGATTTTATCAAGGGTATGACGGAGTTGCGATGAATCGCAAAGACCACCTCTGCAGCCAAATTTTTCAGGCAAAAAATTATTTAATGATTCCTTTGGGTTTAAAGTGTTTCTCTCAAGGCATGTGCTACATCAGAATCGTGGAGACGGTTTCATTCTACGCAAAGAAAGTGACCGAAAAACTTTCTTTCCAATAGCAGCCTGGTGGAAATTGTGCAGAAATGTGGCAGAGTAATTTTCTTGGTTGTGGATGTGAGAAGGTATGACATAATTTACGCAATGGTCCAAGTTGGTTAATCGTGCTTATGCGTGATAGTTATTTCATTAAATATTCATTGCAATTCTTTCGAGGGTAGCATGAGTTTTAAAAGGATCGCAATGCGTTCAACATTGTGAAATACATATGCTTTTAAGGAATTGGACATTCTGGATTGGACATTGGACATAAGGAATTGGACATTTTCTACATTTAATTATTTAATCGGTAGAGTTAGCATTAAAGAAGTGTTCAAATATAAAGTTATTGCCGCTAGGAAAATGTGTTGTTATTGCATCTCGGTTAAAACTACTTTTGAAACTATCCTCACTGCATCTGATATGCTGGATAAATATGCGTCAAATTTCCCATTCATAATGATATTGCATTGTAAACGAGATTTATCCCGCGAGATACAGGAACGTGTCGTTGAGTTATCACGTCAAAGCGCGTCTGACCTCTCAAATGCTCAAGAATAAAATGTATTCATGCATACCCGTTACTACTTTCCCTTTCGGTTTAGGCAGAGTCAAAGAACTTAGTTATTGCCATTTTCCTGGAAAGCTGGCTACCTTTCGGACTTTCCTCCATAATACCCTTTCCTTACATACCACCCTCAGTATTCATGCTATCATCTGATAACACGCAGAAAGGAAATTTTACTAGATGAAATAAATTACAATATATTGCTATTAATTTTGTACTGGTCGGTGAAGAACATCTTACTGCCGGATACCTATAGAGGAACCCTAGGTGTAAGTAACTCAAAGATCATCATGTCGCCGTAGGATCGGAGAAGTTGAATGAATAAAGTCTTTTTCAAGAGTAATTTCGAGTCAGATAGCATTAAGAGTTATACAATAAATTATGAGATATGCAATTGAATGAACGAAAACGGTGGCAGAAAACCTCACCTCACTTGTCATGAGTAAGAGTAATATCATAGTTCAAATAATTTGTAAATAGTTACTTAAAAGGAGGATCGTTTGATGGTGATTGTTTAGGTTTGGGTAAAATTCGAGATAATTTTCGTTAAACCCCATCTGAATCCAAAGATTCGACTTTGCAAGAACAAATCTTCCACGAAAAATGCAAGTAGAAAAACCTAATTCCTACTCCGAATGCATAAGTTTTTTATACTTGTTGATATGAGCTTGCTCACGGGTAATCTAATTCTATGGCCAGTTTTAAGAATCCGAGAGTGTAATTTTAGTCTCACAGGACCCGTGGGTACCGGAGAGCACATAAAAAACCGGGAGTTTTTGATTTTCACTCCAGAAAAAGTCTCCAGTGCCTGAATATTTACATCAAAACAGTACCTCACATTTTGTATCGGGAATTAATGACACTGAAAACCATCGCCCAGAATTTGAAGTAAGTGAGCATTCTTCGAAAAGCAGACAGTTTTGGAGTTTTCTTACTTCCGAAAAGAGGTTACTAAATACATTGGCATTTGCATAACTTCTTTGCTTCAAATTCTGGGCGATGGTTTTCAGCGTCATTAATTTTATTCGCCAATCAACTAATGAAATTAAATTTACCACCAAATCAAAGAAAAGGTAGTTCATTTGATACTCAAAAGGGTCTCCATTTCACGAAATATTTTTCACGACATTTTTGAAGAAAAATGTAATAAGCATGTTTAAAAGAGTAGATGGAAATATTGATAAAGGGGTGCCGTCACCGAGAAAGTGCACACTAGTAATGTTTATAAATCTATAGCGATAGATTATTTTCAGCTGTGGAAAGGCTATTTCATATTTTTTACTTTTTATGCGCAGGCTTGGAGGACAATTTCACCAACTTTGGATGACTGCCACCCCCAGCATTGAGTTTGACAACATTCACCATCGTAAAGTGAAGGGTATATTTTTTTGAAGTTGTTCTACTCAATAATGTCAGTCATAAAATATGAGAAAGGAAACTCTTGCCGCAGCTCTTAGCTTTGGTCTAAATTACTCATTGGTGATTTAGAATACTGATTTTGCTTTGGGTACTTGGAATTTATATCGGTAATTAGAGCTTCACCGACTCTAATAAGTCTTAGCCATTGGTGCCAAGCGCCTAATAACTCAAAAGCGCGTACAGTGAAACCTATATCAAGCGGCAACTATGGGATAATGACTACTTAACAGTTGTGAAGAATTTCTTACATGAATGGGAAATTCAGTTTCCGAAAAAATCGGCAACCTAGAGAGGTGACCGCTAGAGGGAGTTATGGTTTCACTGTATTTCACGCTCTCTTTGAGACACTCCTGAATGAGAAGATACCATTGTTCTATCTGTTAAGAAGAACAGCTTTCATATTTCTCAGGTGTACTTAAGTCATAAAAGTCGCACATCAGGATGTAAGGATAAGATTAAAGTATAGTGACCTTCAACAAAGCACTAAACAAAAAACAAAACGTCAACAAAGCACTTAAAAATAGGATCATTCGATACTATCCCAGTAATGAGAAATCTCAAAAATGAAAGTCCGATATAATTTTAAGCCACTCAGCGGAAGATTTTACGTCAAGCTTACACACTACTTTGAATCAAAAAGATAAATTTTGCTTTTGTAATAAGTATCAAAATAATTGTTTATGATTTCTGAAACATATTGCCGAGAATACAGGAAGATTAGGCTTTGTTACATAATTGGGAAAAAAGACACAGTAAAGGGACAGGAACATGTACCTAAATGAGATATAAAATATCTAAGAAACCTTTAAATATTACTGAAAAGGCTAACCTCATCAGAATAAGCGAAATAAAAAAATATAAACAATAAACTTTTTATTAACGAATATTATATTCCCAAAAAGAAAAGACGTTGCTAGGCATTGTACTGGAAGGAAAAGACGGGGGAATTAAAGTGATTACTGCAAGCCTCATTTCACTAAAAAACAAATTGGAAATGTATATTTTTAAATTCCATTTGAATTAAAATACTACTAGACCATCTATGTAATGAGCTACCTTTTCTATCTTTAAGCTCCTTACAATTTAGAATAAAAATTGCTTTCAGTGTGTTGCTTCGGGAAAAGAAATTCGAAGCTATACTTATTAGCCTACTGGTAGTTCTCCCGTGATTAAGACAAAAATGAAGGCAGAAGATCAGGAATGTAAAACATTTAGTAAGAGCTAGTATAACATTTTTTTAATTCCTTAGCTTGCCTCAAAAGCTTTTGTTTCTTGCGTAGGAGTTCAAAGCAACTGCCGCAATATGCTCCCCTCGGATCCCCACATATGAAACAATATTTTCCTTTATTTTTGGTCAGAAGGGAAAAATCAACGTTGACGAATATATAAAAGCGTATCAGGCTTAACTTTATGGAAGTAATTGATATTGATTTCATTGAAATGGATATCAAATCTCCCTTTAACTCAAGGGCAAAATCACGGTAGATAAAAAAAGAAAAAAAAAGAAAATAATGGAGGGACAGTTATTTCTAGAATATCCTGCATCATATTTCGGGATCCAATGCCAGAGAAAAGAAACAAATGACGTTCCTATCAAAAAAGTTTGTTTCCTTACATAGATGGTATCTCAGGAGACTATTTGAACTTCCTGAGAAGCGTACAGAGCAAATGTGGGCGTGCGCAAATAATATTAGGACCTATTACAAATTCACACGAGAGATTTTCCTCGAGAGTACGTTAAGTGGTGAATGAAGAACCTGATTAGTATCCGGATACTTAAGACAATAAAGTCCAAGATGGTGGATGTGTCCAAGTACACATAAAAGCTTGCTAGCCATGACGACCAAAATTAATACACTTAGCGTTTTGCATTTGGAAGAAATTACGCTTGGCCAATCCAACTGGAGAAATGACAGGAAAGATTTTATTATTACCTTGAATGACAATTTGTATACTTTGCGCCAAAGCCGTGGGAGATATTTTTTTGGAATGACCCAGCCCTTTGGTTCGTCCGTAACCAATGATGTAAAGAGTGAATATATTGATATACCTGAGAATTCCCATAAAATAATGCAATTACAAAAACCGTCGATAACTGAAGAGATTCTGTAAGGATGATTAATTGCAGAGTAGCATCACAATATGATCCGCAGATTTTCTTTAATATAATTAACACATATCAGCAGTAAGGTTAGAAAGGTGGTGAATAATTTAACTCAAAATTTATTTTGAATTTGATGAAAAACTGACGTCATTCATGGACCCGTTAGGAATCGGTGGTCAACGACGGCTATGAAAAGGATACCACATGCTATGCATAAAAAATATCTTTGTATAACATCACAATATCGGCATGAGCAACCCTGGTTTTATTTCAAATTTCAAATATTTATATAATCTTGTATAGTTATTGTAATTCATTTCAGTTTTGATAATAATGTTGATAACGTTTGATATATTTGGGTTGTAAAACATCTTTCAAAACGAGGAAGCAATGCCGTCAATTCCACAGGTGCCTAAGCAAGAAGCCAAAAGTTATATATGCATACTATAGTTAGATCTTGTCCGTGTTAACAGCGCCCTTATGATAACGAAATGATTAACTGACTTCGGGCTCCAGAGCCACGAAGGAAATCTCAGAGACGTTGCCAGTGTTCTCATTTCGGCGAGCCCCGCAAGACAGAAGGCGGAAATTCAATTCGGTCGAGAGCCCGGATCGGTTTCAAAAGGAAGGCTTCCTCAGCACCAAAGGCGAGTTAAACGCGGAGATCCGCGTGGCACCGTTAACGGATTCACCCTACCGCTAATTGAGTCCGACATTTCGCACCCTGCAGTGAGGAGGACGGAAGACTCGTCATTATTGGAGGAAACCTCACTGTGCGCGATGCAATAATTGGGTTTTCCCATTGTGTGGAAATAAGCAATTTATAGTAATTCTTCTCCATTGCAGGGGATGTTTGATCTCTCAGCGCATCAAGAAAATATACTTCTCTATTGCCCAAGGGCTCCATTAATGAAGGAAAATAATAATGAATGATGATTCTGACAGAAATATTATTAGCCAACCGACTGAGTAATACTTGAATTGAGTGTATGACCCTCAACGCAGTGACCTCAGAGCTAATCACATCCTGCGAGCATCTTGAAGAATCTGATAATTTATTCAAGTAAATAACTTGAGATATTGAGGATGCAATGGAGCATGTAAGATTAAACTCCTCCCCGCATCGCTTACTCTTCCACCAAAAATATCTGAATTATAAGTGAATCAACTCGATAAGTGAATCGAAAAATTGTGTTGTACCTGAAGAAAAAAATGTCAATAATTTAATAGCGGCTCAAAAATCAAATCAAAGGCATATACAATTTATTAGTCTATGAATATCCATATGATTTTGTTTCATATTTCTAAATTGGTCAAAGTTAAGTCTAACAAATGAAACTCATTTCTCAAAGTACAATTCTTTATCTAATATTCCTTAGGCAACGAAAAAAACTTAACTTCCCTTAGCCTAAATTCTGAGTTTCAACCACTAATCTTCAAGAATCAGAGATTTCGCAAAATTAAGTATTTTTTCTGACCTCACCTCTTTTCAATTGTAAAATATATTTCGAAAATCTGTTACTTACAACTCCTATTTCTCTCCAAGTCTATGTTAAACTTGAAAAAAATATTATTTTTATTTAACCAAGAGAGATTAAATTTTAAGGTGTAGCTATTGCGATTAATTCACTCATGGCTGTCCTCTGGTATTAGATCTCTTTTCCAAATGCTGAAAAGAGAGGACTAAGAGTATGAAATGTTCCCGAGAGTTTTATAGCATATCTATCTATTCATTCGAATAACAGCATCAGAAAATTTGAAATAACTTAAGATAGTATAGACAACGCTTATCATTCTGAGATGGACGTTTTGTAAGAGAATTAGGGCGGAGTGATGACGTTTGAGACGGATGTTTTCGAGAAGGGTGAGAAGGCACGGTGGTCTGGGAGTAAGACTAACGAGCAAGAACTTCACTTGGCAGGTGTCAAGAGGAGGCTGATGATGGAAATTAGATTGAAGAGGATGAAGTAGAGGGAGGAGATAATACGAAACAATGCGATTTTGATGGCCATGACAGACGGGAGGATGTTGCTGGTGAGGGGGGGAGAGACGTTTTGGGAGTGATGGATAGAGGATGGATGTAAGTGATAAAAGAAGGCGTACGGAAATAATTTGAAGGAGTGGGTACATGCAGCGATAGACAGTTTTATGCCGGTTCGTTATTATGATAATACATCAATGGAAAAGTATTAAATTGCTAATCTATACCCGCATTTTATTGGTAGATTATAATGTAAATCTAGAGGCAACTTTAATTTTGCCTTCATTCAAGATGCAGTTGATAAAGTTACAGCCTTCACTTCCTCCAGCTCGCAGGCACGCAGGCTATGGCAAATATTCTGAGAGCGACTTCGTTGCCAAGGTGTTTAAGGTTCTCCTAAATCTCAATCTCACACGTCACCGGGACTCAAGTTCAGGACGATAAGGTATGCTAAGGCCAAGGTTAAGATGAGTGTATAATTTGAAGACCTTGTGCTACGGCTACCTTGCCACAACAAACCGTTCAATATTTCCGGAACTCCTGAATCCGTGAGTGAGAACAAAAGGGGTAGATTGAGATGGGGAGTATAACGCAAGGCGCCTCTTCTCATATGCGAGCATCAAAAAGAAAAAAGAAAGTTCTATTTGATAATTTTTATCAAGAGAGTGGTGAAATTTGACGGAGTTGGCGTAAGATTTTTCATTAATCGAGCGTTTTTGACTGATACACATTAAGGATAAAGGGTGATAAAACAGTAAGACGGATCACGAGATAGACTTCACGGGGTAATTTAAAGACCTTTCCAGCTACTATCGGAAAGTACGGTTAGGATATCCCAAACTTCTCGCCTTTGGCTTGACTCATGATTGGCCGAGCCTGTTAATTACTTATTTTCGATAAATAATTCATCTGGATGATTTTGTTAAGCTTTGTCTATTTTGCGGAAGACTAAAAATTTCAGAGAAAAATATTTACTCAGCCATCTGAGAGCTGTCTGGAGAGAATGAAATCTATAGACGGCATTGTCAACAAAATTGTAGAATATGGTGGAAATAGTCATCAATTCACAATTACACTTATTCATTGGGTTTTTCATGTGATAGTGCCAGAAATTTTCAAATTCCCTGATTCTATTATAAATAATACAAAGTTCTGTGATATATTTGTGGAGGTGGGTTTTAACATTTATTCTCCGACTTATGTGGAAGAGATCAAAACGATGGCCAAATTTTCGTGACACAGGTATTTTTCTACGATAACTTATGCTTTACCCTATAAACGGAAAATTCTAATTATATTCAGAATCAATTCTGATTCAAAAATATCGGAAGCAAATCCATTAGAGCGATTTATTTTACACGAACATTGTTCCACTTCAGCTTTTCATCCCAGCAAGTTCATTTTCTTATTCCTTAAACTAAGAATATAATGGTATACATATCACTTTTGTTTGCCCCGTAAACGAATTACAAAATGGCGCTCATTGCGACAAACATTGAAGGAAGCACCTCAATAAAACGCAATTTCCTCTAAGCTTTTTAACGTGGCTAAGTACTTTTTTGCATTAGATCCATCCAATTTCTCCATCATGGACTAAGCTAAGCATTTATCCTTATCTGCATGGAGGAACTTCGCAAGATCAGCGCATATTGAACTAATCTTCTCGTGTTTCTAAGGAAAAAAGCCAAAGGCATGCAAAATAGCGTCTCTATTCTAAAAACATTAGTATTCCGCGAGGGTTCATGGGTGTGCCGTCGTCTCTCCTGCCGTTCCGTCAAAGTGATGGATCCAGTTGATGACCCAACCTAAACACGAAATGACGCCCCCATTTCCACCGAAGTGGTTAATTTCTGGGAATGAATCCTCCGGGTTTCTTTTTACTCAGCCCACAGAGAACAAGGAAAATATTTTACATATGAATTCATCAGCCAAAGTTTCCTTCTTCAGTTACCGACCAATTTGAATCGGAACTACCATGAAATTATTGGCCAAAAAGCCTTGTAGAGAGGTGCTACAACTAACTTTTTTTTCTATGAAGGATAAGTAAAAACTATTAGCAGCAGAAAGATCAAGCAATTTTTTCTCATGACTGTATAAACAAGAACAATATTTACAGCTTTGGATCACTTCTCCGTAAGAACAAAATTATGTATTAAAGATAAAATATCTAAGTGAAGTATAATTATGTTATAGGTTCAGTATATCATTGAAGGAATAAATTTCTGATAATTTATAATTACTAGATGAAAATTAATTCGATATTGTTTTCTTTTACGCGTTTCTATCGAGCCTGACATAGTTTTGATACGTAGAATTCTTTTTTATGGTAGTGATTATCTTTCTCTAATCAGAATTTTTACTCCATCAAGAGTTATGAATATACGATGGATACAAAGAAATATAAAGTAGAATAAGAATTCTAGCGCTGGATGGAAAAAGAATTGAATGTGCAGAACAATATTAGATGCTGGAAGAATGGGAGAACAGAGATATAAATACAATAAAATGCAATATTGAAGGTTGGGACAAAATTTAGATTGACAGATCGTTAGATCGCCATTTTTAAATGGAGTTTAAGTGAAGTCAATGAAATGAGGCAAGTTGAGGTGTATGTCACCGATATGAGAAAGGAAACAATCTTGGAGAATATGGTTTTGCTGACGCATTCTCGTCCAGAGGTATTTTTTAGACCTACGACAAAAACTCGTTAATATTTCGTAACACTGATATAAAATAGACTTCCCATGAGTTAATTTGCCTGTTTATATGGTCCATGAATTTTATTGATGACTTGCTCCACACGAAAAATAACTTTTATTGCTTATTGCCAGATACTGATAATAAAAAAAGAATATTTTCCACTTAACAGTTTTCTACGATTAACTGAAATTACTCGAACTGCTCCACTTAATATCATAAAGGGAAGCATCCTCCCTTTATGAAAATTCTTGATAGGCAATTATTTTGATCAAATTTCTTTTCCTTTTTTAATTATTTAGGATTTTATCTAGCCTGATGGAGAATTCATAAGCTTTAAAATGTAAAGGAAGAAATCAACAAGTTAACACTCTCGTTCCCAAGAGAATATCATCACGACGCTCAATCGAAGCTGAGAACAACCAAACTCAGAAAAAGGATTGCCATTATGAAATATGCGGGTGATAAATTAGCAGCCAGAAAAAAAGTTGGCCCGCATTATTTTAAGGGGAGCTGCAGAAGAAATTGAGTTCAGCATAGTCCTGTCACTGAAGAAAATAGCTGTCGTTGAAGTTTAATGAAGTGGTATATCCAGAATATCCAGTGCCACGTTCATTTGCTGAGTTGAATTATATCCACCGATGGAACACGAAAATTGCGTTGATACTCAAAATGGAATGTCCATAAGGTGAAATTATAAATTTCCTGATTTATCCAGAGAGCATAAAAAATTATTGTCTTTCCCGATCTCCCGAATAGTTTTCGCTCGACCAACGATCAACGTGATTGCTTTTTTGTTAGCCCCGTTTGCCACAGTGTGATTGTGTGTCCATCCATCCAAAACCTACGACGGCCGCGTAATTTAGTTTGAGATTACATTCCATTAATATCGTACTTGAGAGTAAGATAGAAAATAAAAAAAACTGGACGTATACAAAGCTACGAGGTAAGTCTTTAAAATCTGGAAAATGGTCAAAGTGACGGATTCGTAGGAAATCGATAAGAGGCACTGTGGATTCATTGAATTAAAGAACCTCAATCTCCATTTTATTTTCCATACTAATTACTTGAAACTCATTTTTTAAATCCAGTGGAATCTGAGCTAAAATAAATACATGTAGAAATCCATTTTTAAACTCTTCTAGAACTGGCCCAGATTGGTACTGTCTTTTAACCATCACTAACGTAATCGTATGAAAGTTACTCATTAGTCTCATTAGAACCTCAGACGGATACATTTGCCCCATTCCCCAAATGTTTACACGGCTAACATGTGGGTGAGTTGTAGGTCACGTTTTAAAGAAACTCTAGGCCCGTCATTTAATTTCATTTAAGTTTGATCACTTACTTGCAAGTGAATAATGAATGAATCTCACGCGAAGATGCAAATATTTAAGTGTTATTCAAGTTTCATTTATAACGTTCGGTGTTTATAGTCATGAACTTTTGTGTTGGTATTTAATTTCATTTTGGTTTAATTGTCCATGATCAAACCCGTGGGTTTCGTCACCGTTTAAATCTAGAAACCTAAATATTTCTCGGTAATGACAAATTCCACGCGTTAAAATAAAAAAAATCATCTTTTAGCCTAGAAATGGCGGAAACACTCCGCAACTGAAACTGGAACTTAGACTAAGACTGGTGGCCCAGTTCTCTGTAGCCCGCGCACGAGAAAATATAAATGGTGATAACTTATGAGTTTAAGTGTCAGAGCTCGAGAGAACCATAGGCTCGGGATTTAGCGAGTATTCATGAAGCCCGTGCCACATTCGGGTCGGGGCTCAAATTGGGTAGCTGTCTTTATGCATTTCCATTGCTTAACTTTTGGAAACTACAAAAAAAGTTTGGAGAATCGCATGCCATCAGGTAGCTTTCCTTTCAATTGTTATTGCTCTTAGAAGCAGTTGAATTCCCTGTTGAAATCCTGTTAGTATGCTTCTTGGAATAAATAAATGGTCACCAGCGACGCATTGGAGAATACCAATATATCTACACAAGGACGCAAGAATTTTGGGACACCACATTTGGAAAGAGGATGTTTGGAAGAATTGTGGTGAAAGAAATTCCCTGGCACATAATAAGTATACTTGGGATATAAAAATGATAATTTGATATGGTAGAGTGTACTAATCTAAGACACTGTACTCTATTGCTGTAAGTGGTCAAGCCGAGTCTTTTGATGGAAATAAATATGTTAATTATTATTTCGTTTATTTCACAAGTCATGCTTCTAAAATATAACAATGTGATTCATGACTGATTTTCAACGGCTTTTCGAGAAGTATTTGTTTTCTAGAAAATGCATGAGACAATAATAGCCGAAGAGTCGATTTTTTCTTCTTCATGAGATAAAATTCAAAATAAAGGAATAGCATTCAAACCGTAAGAGAATGTAATGAAACTATCTTGCCTAGGGAAAAATATAGAAACATCTAAGTAAACATGTTTCGCAGAACTGATAAAGGACGGAGACAGGAAAGGCAAGTGGCAGGCTTAAAAATCTCATTTTACTGGAGCACGAGCGTTATAATTTCAATGACATGCAATATTTAAACTACTATGTCCTTTTCGTATAATTGATTGTAAAATAAATAACACTATCAAGATTTCAAAACAAATAAAAAATGTAGACACATAAACGCTTTTGGCAAATATATTAAGTTTCCAGATGAGTTTCTATATGTATTTTCAAGAGACTGACGGAACAAATCTGGATTGTATCCCAGAATATTTGAAAGTGTTGAGGCAACTGCCAAATCCAATTATATCTCTGAGTTACTGTCATAATGTTGGGCACTCCTGTTGGGAAGGCGAGAATATGTAGGAATCGATTAAACTTTACATGTAACTTAAGCTTAAAAGTGGAGCTCATTTTCAATGGTAAATTACATCTGAAATTAATGTCACTTGAGATATTTCTCAGTTCTAAGATAATAGCTTCTTATTTGACTTGCACTTCATTCGATTATCTGAAATCATGAAGAAGGATCTTTTATTTAAGTATAATTGACTATTAAGTAAATCTCTAAGGGTAAAAAATTCTGTAGGGTTTGCTGCACTTCAGTGGGTTTCTAGAAGAGGATGTATCATTTCCCTACAAAGATTTACATTCTCATTTATGAAGATATTGTATTCACTATCATGTTAAATTTAGAGTGCATAACCTTTATGATACACATTTTAAATACGTAAATTCATATCTCTCCTTATAGTAAGTAGTTTCGTACGGAGGCTTCCGCGGAGATTTATTGAGTTCAGCTAATTCGGGTTTTTCCCGCGTTGCTTCATTTTAACGAACAACAGTTTCGCTAACGTTACAGCTAGCGTCGTCAGGTCCTGACTGTTGTCCGTTAAAATGAAGCAACGCGGGAAAAACCCGAATAAACTGAACTCAATAAGTATTTTCATTGACGAAGTTTAAGCAACTGTCCTCAACTCCTTATTCCGTGAACTTGGCAATATTTACATTTACATCTCCACCCTGCCCTACGAGACGCCGCAGAGGCGTGTGGCAGGGGAAGCTACAATACCAACTATGAAAGAAGAGCGAATATGGAAAATGAGAGGGGAGAGGTTTGAGAACCATGTATCCAATGTATGTTACACTGTGTGAAATAAGTGACGGTGCGTGGAAAGGACTTTTTTCTTCCCATTAGTTCGGCTGGGTATCTCTATATTTTGCCGCATCTAACAGTTCTCGAGATGTAGAGCGAGGTCCTCGCGTAATAATATCCTACGTGTCGTACTGAAACTCACCTGATCTAAAATTTTCAAGTAGTTTCAGCCCAACGTGTAGCCTCTGAGTCTTACGGCCTATCCTTCCATCAGCTTTGCGACACTCCCTGTTTGCTAGCGGCAGTTTTTTCTCTGTCCCAACATTCTACGTCTGTATATCACGATCTAAATGCATTGACTGTGTCCTGTGACAAGGAATTGGGTAGAACACGGAATAAAAGAGTCTCAATCCCGCCCCACGGCTCGCAATCTGTATCTAAGCTATCTGCCCATCTACACATTGCACTGAAATTTTATTCGTAAATATTGCAATAAAATTGAAGACGGCTTTCTGGCACGGGGCGTAGAGTTCAGCGAGCGGGCATGAAACCTTAAAAGATATAAATTTTGCACAGCACAATGGGGAAACTCCTGCACATTCTTTCCTCCGCGGCATTAACGACGTATTCATTTTTCCCCGACGTGTGACTCCACTTGGCGCTTCGAACTGCGAGAGCAGCTTATGTCGACCGATAAGGGATTCTCGTCACGACGCATGCGCGGAATCATACGACCGCGACGCTCCACGCTTCCCAGCGGGGCGAATGTGATATGCTTCCTGTGCCCTTGGGGCCTCTCTCTCTCTCTCTGAGGGCAGCAGGTACCCATCTACATACACTACACCCGGAGCCGTGAGATGAGATCGCTGACGCGCGCTGAGCGGAATGGCCAAGAGAGGAGGGCCGTCCGTGCCATGTTTGGGGTGCCATACCATCATCCTCCTCCTCCTCCCCTCTTCCACGAACACTCACTCAATAATGTGCTTCGATGAACGCGTCCGAGGCGACAATGTCACCCATTCCAAGGGTTTGCCCAGCATGACATCTGTGCCGATCATAGACTTAAAGAAGAGAGTAGACTGCAAGTTTGCGCACGAAAATAAAAATTCTTTTGGACAGATTCTAAGCTATCCGGGACTAGCCACGGAGTTTCACTTTTGAAGACTCACCCGCAATGCACAATTGTGCGAAATTCCACAGAGAACAGGGGAAGGGGACGCCTCGGTAGCTTAACTGGCTAAAGCACTCGGCCGGAAATCGAGGGATCCGGGTTTGAACCCCTGTCAAGGTGGATGATTTTTTTCTCTGAGGAATTTCGCCAAATTCTTTTTGTTTACGAAAATTTTCCTCATTTCCACTTTGTTCACTCGTGCGTTTTGTCGATTATTTTTTTGTTTGTAATATTATATTTGGGTATCTATTTCTAAATAGTACTTTCGCAGATAAATCAATCCGATGCCTCAAAAATTCATCCACAATAGTCCGTTCCAGATAAATGACAATAGTATGAAAAAATAATAGTTTATTACTTTTCAGAAAAAAAATTGCCAATTGGTAATTTCTTTGTACATACGTAAATTTGGAAAGCTTCCGGTAGCCCGTAAGAACAACTGTGTTGAGGTTACCTTCACAAAAAGATGGCATTGTTGATAATAACTTAAAATAAATATGATACAATCAGCGTAGCTTAAACGTTTGAATAAAAAATAAGAGCGAGTCAAAATTGAAAAACAGAAAAATAACGTTACACAATAATATTAAATAAATATTCCGCATCTGGCCGAGCAAATAATCATTACACAGCCATTTGGATTAAGTTAATGCCTTTAGCTTTTATATTAACTGGTACTATATTTTACACATTATAACTCATTTATTAAAAAAATCTTTTAAAGAGTGTTTTGTTTGGTCTTAACAAAGCAACATAATGATTTAAATATCTTTCTCGGGCTTCGCACCGGGTAACGTTTTCATAATCCGCCGACGTTTCGGAAAACGACTTGTTTTCCATTTTCAAGGCACGTGTTATTTCCGCCGTGACCACTATAACATTAAAATTAAACAAGCTGTTGGTGCCCCAACAATGAAGAACAATAATTCTGCACCGCTTTAACATCAAAACGATCCATTTGCCACTATCTAAATTAAGGGACCAGTTGGTTAAGGCAAAATATCCCACCGGCTTGAAGACACCAGGGGTATATCAGATTCCAGGCTTAAAGAACATCGTAGGCACTTTAGATTGGCTCAACCAGAGAAGTCGGCAGTGGCGGAACACAGCATCAGCGAAGACCATGCCATTAAATGGACCGATGCAAAAATCCTTTGCCGCGCACACCGTTACTGGGACCGCATTATCAAAGAGGACATCGAGATACGATTGCATCCGCATAATTTTAATAGAGACATCGGATTCCAGCTGAGTAATACCTGGTGGCCAGTGATAAAATGTATTAAAAAGATGAGAAAATGATTCAACGGCCAGCGGAACACGTCAGCCAATCATAGGGATCGCAACCTTCATTGTTGGGACACCAACAGCTTGTTTTATTTTAGTGTTATAGTGGTCACGGCGGAAATAACACGTATCTTGAAAATGGAAAACAAGTCGTTTTCCGAAACGTCGGCGGATTATGGAAACATTACCCAGTGCGAAGCCCGAGAAAGATATTTAAATATAATACACCGGGAAAATGTTAAATCATTAAACATAATGGTTATCTCGTAAATTATAATTAGAGCACAGCACAGTTGAGTAATACTGATTTGAATTAGAAAGAAACGTAAAGCAATCAAATTTACAATGATATTACGATTTAAACAAAGGTCACCATCATGGATTATTTGGTCTCGTGATCCCCTTGCTAGAGTTGTATAAATAGAATTCGACGTGTTTACATATTGGATGCATATATCAACTGCGCTAATTACCTTGAACGAACTCTAATGCATACGTTTTTGCTGAATTCTACGTGACTGATTGATTCAATTTGGCCAATTGCGCCTTTCATTAATTCAAAATTCTCCTATGCACTCTTATCGCATGGTCCAATTCTCTTTTTTAATCTGAGATTCCAAAGAGACGATTTATATGCGTAATTTGTATATTTGAAAATGCGACCAAAAGCTCGAACATATTCGCCAATTGACAGGTTGTTGAGGGAAGGCTTACTTGGGAAATGGAGGATGGAAGGAGAGAAACTTAGCGTCGAAATCAGTCAATAATTAACGGAATTCATCAAAGGGTCCACTGTTTTACGTCGTATCCGACGGACGGAGACCTAACCTATGAAGAACCTTCCTCCCTGCTTCCAAGCAGGCTTCGGAGTCTAACACAAAAATCTCCGACACGGTCAGGATTCGAACCCAAATTCTCGGTATGGGGTGAAAATATTCGTACCTATACCTAGGATTGTACTTAAGGGTACATTTAGAGTAATTGCTATAGTTCACTACACTCAAGTCCGTTATAACCATACAATTATAAAGCCAATTTCGATGAAAGAACTGTTTCTATTGATATGTAGGTTAAAATAATGAATCGTGAGAAATGCACACCTTATGTCAACTACTAATGAAGTGAGAAATAGTAATTTTCCATGACTAAAATAAATTTAATGCGTCCTAGGTTTCGATGTACCTCATCATCATTACATCCCTGATGGTTTCCATTGGGCTCACCCGATGATGGCGTAGTTCATCGAGACCTAAGAGGCATAACATTTATTTTACAGGTGAAAATTACTACTTCTACCTTTATAACGTTGAAATGCAACAGCATCACACCTAATATTATTATTTTTATCTTCTGTTTAATCAATAATATCCTTTGGGATTTCCTCTGGGAGTAGGCCGATTTCTCTCAGAATAGTCAGTGTTTCTCGTATAGCCTTAAGGTTGACGCATGCTGACAGAATAATATCCAAAGTCATTGCCAGAGATGAATCACATGCACCAAAAATTGGCTCAATTTATTTTGTAGTCAAGTAGTCAGTCCCGACCGTGGATTATTTAGTTTATCCAGCTCAGGTGAGAACTTTGAAAGATCATATTGCGCCAAAAATTGCTTCAAAAATCGTTATACTGATGAAATTCTGACTTTCATACTGATGTCAGTTTTTCTATGTTAAACCAATCCCTGCTGATTTTCCAATAATATGCATTTTATTGCATAGTATGAGGTGATCGATTTTTACGTGGCATTCTGAGGCGAAGAGAGCTCTCCTGTCAACCAAAGGATTAGTTTCCGATTCAGTTCTTTCGTCTTAAGATCTGTTCAGTTCAACTACAGATCTTTAAAATCTCTGAAAAACGATAGATAAGAAAGAGAACAGCCCATTATACTCCAAAGTGATCTAGCACTCTCTGCCGTCACCATTGCGGATATTTCTCAGGCATTCAAGAAGATGTAAATTAGTTGCATTTATTCGCAGTTGGGCTAAATGCTAGGTTCTACGCTCACTTTTGAAAAATAACCTTTTGGCGTAAAGACTATGCAGAAGAAAATGAACGACATATCAACAAAGATGGCCCAGAAAGCATAAACTTAGCCATTAATTAGACTCAATAGGTGTAGTAAAGATAGTTAGAGTGAGAAATAACATACGTTCAAAGTGACAAATCGAATTCGATGATTAAAGCTGCTCAGCATTCTTCCAGCTATTAAAATGGGGCTTCAAATCCCGTCGATTTTGTCTTGACGATGATCACAAAACTGTTACTTAATATATATTCGTAGAAGTGAAAAATAAAGTTTTTGTAGAATGAGCCATTGAACAGAAGTGATTTAAATTCTGTGGTACAATGAGATCGACAACTTCACTATATCGGAGATTTGAATGTAAATGAAAACGAATGTATTCACGAACTCTCAAAAAAGAAAGAGGGTCGCGAAGCCACGCTTCAGAACACTTCATTAGGAGTCCAATGATCAAGGCGGCTTTGAGGAAAATGCATAAGTTTTTCTGGGCTGTCCTCTTTTCATTTTTTACTTTACCTACTCATTTGATAAGCGTTCCCCGGAATGTCCTGGTAAAACAGCGGCCTTGATGCACAGCGTCTACCGAGGACCACGAAAGATAATATGGCCATGGATTCAATTTCATCGACGGCCGACACGAATGATAATGCCAAGTTTTCGGTCCAGTTGTAAGGGAAGGGCACTCTTCCTCAGTATCAATAGATGAGTTTAATAGACTCAAGAATGTGTCAAGGGCAGAAAATCGATGCATCATTGCAATCTCACCGACTTAAAGGCTACACTTCACTCAAGGGAAGTGATGCTCCCGAATCATGGGAAAGTTATAAGTTAATTTTTCACAATGGGAGTAAATTGATTTGTGCACGTATTGATTCGTTACACCAGGCTATCTTAGGCATAAAATTAGGGCTTATGAATACATTTCAAAGAAATGAAATATTTGATGATAAAAGTTGGAAGCAATGTCAAAAAAATTAAAGATTAAAAGGTGGATTTTGGTTGTACGGGACTGTAGACGTGCTCTATACTTAGTGGATTCGAAAGTCAAGGAAAATTAGTTTTATTTATACATCTCCCAGAACTAAATTTTTTCCCAGAATATCAGCTATGACCCTAAGTTTTAGAAAAGCTTAAAATGTATGGCCTAGCGTATCATAATGAATTATTTTTTTGCTCGGTGCATTTAGGTTTAGTTCGTTAATTATGGCCTTAAATTACCACCGAACGGCAGAATTTCGTACACTCGTAATAAAACTCGGAAGTCACTTGCGAAGGAAGGGAAGGTTCGTGTGGAAAGGCTAATCTAAGGGATGGAGGAGAGAGGATAGCTAATACAGACAACGCTGCCGAAATATCTGCATTTATCTTGAGAGAACGAAGGAGTGTCTACATTTATGTAATACCATGCAAGGCATCTCAATGGCGTGTGGCAAGAGATAAATAATCATCCTCATTCATTACATTATTCCCTATTAAAGTCAGTAGAACAGTGACTGCTGGTAAATTAGCAAATACACCGATGTAACTTGTCAGGAGACGAAGTTTCAGAAATGTACGCTACACTTCAGGCATGCTACAAGGTAAAACATTTTGTGTTTATCAAATTTTGAGGATACCGGGACAATCCTTTACAAAACCACCCCCAAGAGCACACAGGTGTTGCACTTGTTTGTTTCAATGTTTTTACGACTGTTTATGTATGTTTAATGGTTTTTTACAAATGCACAGAGGTACAAGAAATACGCCGCAGGCATGCAAGGCTTACTGTTAGCACTATGGTGCAGATGTGAATGTATTTTGGAGTAATCCAGCTAACTGATATAAAACCTATCGACAAACCTAATTGAAAACCACACTGATTGCTGTCGTTTGCTGAGAAAGAGAAATTTTTGGCCATAAGTTTTAATCCGTCGTTGTAGCATGAAGGCTGCTCACAAGAATGATGGGAGCGAGCCACTGTTGGAAGGATGGGACGTATCATATAGCAACCAAGGCGAGGGAAGGCGTGCGCATGTGTGAATCAATGTCTGTTTTACTAGACAAAAATCTGAACCGGATGAACTCTGCCTGGCGACAACCGCGTATTTAATGGCAATACTAACGATTCAGATGGAGTTGCGTTAAATACGCATATAGCGTTCGCGACCCATTGAAGAAACGCATGGAATGAACACTTGGATTAGAAGCAATAAAGAACTTGAAAGAGCATTTTTAAGTTGTCAATTAAAGGCTTTCAACCTTGGGATTCCTGGTACTCAAAAGCGGGGACCACTCTATTCTCATGCGCCGAGCTAGTTCGCAGGCAATGATCTATTCCACTGGAAAATGTCACTACTACCATAAATCTGCATACAAAGTCGCCTTACCCAGGTCATGACACGATCCCATAATGCACTCTGACCTCACCATTTTGGCTCGAGCTCTACGTTGTGTTCTTCGGTGTAGAAGCTTAAGTGTACAACAATGGTGGGTTTTAGTGCCCCGTTTTGTTCGAGCAATACGGCCAATAGTCGATTATTCCATTCTCCTACTGACGCACAAAGGAGAAGGGGTGGGTTATGAACTGCCGGTGCGGCGTGACAAGAGGTAACCTACGGACGGATCGCGCTTGTGTGAGGTAAGTACACATTATTTCTATCTTTTAAGGATATATTTTCTATTAATTCCCATACTTTCCAAATTTTAAACTATCGATTAATGGAAGTAAATGGATGCATTGAAAATAAACCTGATTTGGCACCGAATGAGATCTCTTTTAGCGCCAAAACGATCTCAGTCACCAACTAACCGTCAGTGCCGAGTGTTGACCAGCTCTAACTTCAACAGAAGTGAGCCCTTATTTTTCAAGGGGTCACCTAGGCACAAAGACAAATAAATGATGAACACATGTCTGGTCCTCAGAGATCCCTTACTATTTAGGGTAGCGGAAGCAGCTTTTCGAGAGGCTTTGGCTAGACAAAAGTGGGGTAGACGAATCCTCAGGGGTGATTCAATTCCTCTCCGTCAAATTCTGGCTTGGTCGTCATTTCGTCGCAAAACTAATATCATTATGCTCGTGGGAGAGATACAAATGTTTCTTCCTCGCCAATCGACGCTATTTACCCGTTGGTACCATGAAGTTTACCCTCAAAAGCTATAGTTTTTGTTCTCCTGACCCTTGCGGGATATAGGTTAAACCTCCGTGGTTCCGCCCCTGACTCAAACTACTAACGAGCAAATAGAAATGTGCTAACGCCATATTAAAGTGCACCGCGCGGACGCAAAGACTTTAGACGCAAATTCTTCTTAATTAGCTTGCGCGAGGGAGAAGATTCTAGAAGATTCGACGTAGGAAAAATGTCGGAGCGTAATTGAATAATTATGCGCAGAACTGTCAATAAATTGACACCATATTCTTTTACCCGAAATTCTTTATTGGTCATATCCGGCTATCTTGACGCAGGGCGCGGCCTGCACAGCCTTGAACTTGCTCCACATTCTCCTGGTGGATGACTCACGTCGTCCACAAAGCAGGGAGGGAGGCGATGCGAGAGCGCTTCCAGTAAATCAAATGAGACGAGGCGAGGACGAGAGGGAGAAGAGTGAAGAGAAGGCATTCCAAGAAATGGACTTATCCTCTTGACAACAAACTCCACGCAGGAGGAAAAAAACAAATGCCTCCCTCAATCCTTCTGCATGAGAAGATTTCTAAATTGAGTTTTTGAACAGATATCGTTTTCATTGAACCTTGGTTCGCCACAAATTTGGAGTATTGGTGGTAATAAACCCCGTCATATTTCTGCAAAAGAGAATAGTACGTGTGATAGTGCACAAAAGCCGTTTCTCTCATGTATCCCAACTGTTCTTAGATCTGAACATATTGCCTCTCAGATGTATGTATTTTTATAGTCTTGAAGAATTTCTATTTAAGAAGTGGCGACGAAGCAAATTTGCTACCCAGGACACAATTCCTTAGCTTGCGTGAAAGGAATACTGTTTCTTTACCTAAGCCCAATTTAACTTTATTTCAAAGATGTTTTGTGTATATATATAACGAAAAATATTTAATGTCCTTCCGACACATATCAAGGAAGAAAAAAACGTGCGAAAATTTCTAAAGGAAATAAAAACTTTGTTATTATCTACCTATGAAAAACATCGAGATTTTGTTCTGTAATTTGCATATAATATTTATTGAATAAAATGTAAAAAATGAAGTGTTATCGTAATACCATTGTTATAGTAAGTGTACCTGATCATGTATATATGTGTCTCTTTTTTGTAACCGCTGTGTATCATTCTGTATATCTCTGAGTCATTTTTTTGTATTTTTGTATTAGTTTCTTCACTGTATTGTTAAACATTTTATTGAAAATTTTAAATCATTTTTGTTTGTTGCTATTGCTTTTTAAATGGTTTATCTGTTAGTAGCCCCAATACAGGATCATCCTTAGGGATTATATCTATTGTATACCACTCTGTCATTCCTGAAATGGATTAAATTATTATTATTAAAAAAAGTGGAGAGGCACTTTTTTCCAAGTTGCGTAAAATAGAGGTCCTGATAGAAAATGTGAAAGGAATGAATGCACAATTTGCCAACAGCTACTATTTCTCACTCGGTACCCATCGACCGATAAGTTTGGCGTTAATATTCACTTAACGCAAAAAATTATCACCAGCGAGTGAAAATAAGAATTCAACATTTCTGCTCATGATTCATGGTTATGAGCATTTTTGAGATCACTTAGGATCTCACATTCCAGAAGGTTTGAGAACACCACTGTTAAGCTTTACAAGAAATTGTATAGCAAATAATAAGTTCCCTTTAGAACACAATTTTGAAACCAGATGTACATAGTTAGTTAAAAATTTCCAGATGGTGGTGTCATTTATCAATAGTTTCCGAGGATTTTAATTGCCCGTTGATAAATTAAAAAAAAAAACAATTTTACTCAGTTTTACAGTTGAGGAGCATCGCAGGAAGTCTAAAAGCAATATTGTTTGTTGTGGTAGTAACAGCACTGAAAGCATTGGGTTAGATGGTTCTTTGATCTTTTATAGCTTGTTTTACAAATTGTATTCATAGCTGATACTTTATTTTTAATTTTCGTAAAAATAGTAAGGAAGTAACATTATATGAGCTGCACTTAAAATCATAAACTGATATTTCATTTTCGAATTGCATGGAGTTTATCGCAAAGTACCGGGACAGCAAATACTATAAATTTCTTCATGAGTAAGATTATTGCTGAAAATTATTATTTATTCATATTATAATTTAAATTATTTTTCATGTACGAAAGGAGTAATTAAGTTCGTTTCACTTTTATCGTGATGTAATGAAGCTCTTGAGAATCCGCAGGTTGAAATCAGAAAAACCAGAGTTTTAAGGGCAGAGGAATTAAGAAATTCGTTTCAGAGGAGAGTGAGATGGTTTCTGGATTAGGTTCTTGGAGGAAGCAACCGTAAACCTGGTTCTCATCAGCCAAAAATACTTACAAGGCCTCGCTAGTCCTCGCGTTATTTAACTAATCGTGCAAACTAATTCCATCACAAAGGGCCGCCTATTCGCCTAACAGGATATTTATGAGAAATAATTGGAACTATTTATAAAAGAAAGAAGGAAGCAGTACGCATAAACATTGGCTACAATTTTTTCGTGTATTGGGAACATCATCGGTTCCGAAAACTGATGGTAGAAGTTTTTCAAGGTCACTGCTTTGAGATTTGTTAAATCAGTGTGCACATATTCTGTTAAGCAATGAAAACGTCTAAAGTATCCAAACTATTAATGGAATTTTTTGTACTTTTAATCTAAGAAAAAGGAAAGGAGTAAAAAGAGAAAAAAACCTATTTATTGTCCAAAGTATTCAAATAAGATAAAACTTTGCTTGGTAAAAGCAATTTATAGTTAGAAATTGGCAATCACAAGTCATTGATCTACACTAAAATGAAACTTAGAGAGTCTATTCATAAAATACCTACCTATTGAATAGAAAAAAATGTGCAGTGAGGAAAGACCCCACTCGCGAAGCATAGTTTACTGACTTCTCCCATGTTCTAAAGGGTTCTACAGCTTGGAGATCTCTCCATGATTTTTTGTTCATAATTTATTCATGATGGTCACCTCAGCTCAAAATTAGAGTTCATTCGTATACATCGTCGACGATGCATTGTGTTGGCTAATCGTTTCGCCGAAGAAAGTAAAAGCATTAACTCCAAGGTTAATGATTCGTACTGCTTCCTCCTCTCCGAAGTTAATTCGTGTACATGATGAGATTGAAAAGGCCGAGAAAAAAGAAATAGAATGAGAGACAACGCACTAATTAAAGAAAAGGCTATTGTGAACATATTCTGGCACTCTAAATGGATTATTTGGAATCTGGAGGACAATATTTACTGTTGCTAGCGCAAAGGTCACAAAAATAATTGGATTCTGCGATTCTGGAAGTGAGTAACATTAAGTAGCACAAATGGAGCAAACTCATTCACGCGTCATTAAGATTGCAAAACTAATCATTGTTACCTGTGTCGAAACTGGCTGTACTCGGGGTATTCAAATCAGATTTGAAAAGAATAAACAGATTGAAACTCTTCCAACTGGAAGAATGCCATGAAAACGACTAGACGATCTTCTCCGCAAATTCTTGTCCTACGTAGGAGATAGAGAATGATTCAGCGGGTTATTGTGTATTATTTTGAGGTCATTAACTTTCATTGGTAGCGCAGGTATAAAACATTAAATCACCACAAAATTGATTTAATCAAAATGGCAGTGTAACATTTTCAGTGTTTTATTCTCAAACGACAGGTGTCATCAAATAGGCTCTAATGGTATGGTACGCACATTCATATTTTCAGTCTGGTACATAATATACCTGAATATTTTGCCTATCTGATAAAACCCGACGTATAAAAAAAAACAGTATGGAAAAGCTACGCAACCATTGTAATTAAATGATAATGGATTCTTACAATGACACCATCATATTTATCACCACAAAGTTACTTGCTAAGATCGTAATATTAAATAGCTCGAAGTAGTAATTATTTACTCAACCTTAGACCTTTCAGTTAAAGTGTATTGGTGATGATTATTGAAAACATGAAAACCATAGCATTGGGAAGCATAAGAGCATAAATAAAATTCCATTTAAGTCAGCTTTTAAAACTTGACGTAAAATTTACTCACCCCAAACTAGATTCTAGCATACTGACCATCGCATTTGCTATTCACGTTAGTTATCTTGCTTTGCGAGGGTTTTACAAATAAAGTGGACGATCAACAAAGGAAGTAAGAGCAACGGGATTGATGAAAGGAAGTAATTCAGGCTCTATGTATGACTTCGGCATGTAATTGTAGAAGTGCGATGGATATAGACCCGAACGCAGGAAATAAAGCAGATTATTAACACGGCGTTCATGATAAGGAGTAAACTTGAGAGTTCGAAGAAACTGTTGCTGGAAACAAGGAAGCAGAGTGTGGAAGCATTTGTATGTTTTTGTCCACTCTACAGATATAAGATTTGGACCATCGGTAAGAGTGATCAGAGAAGAATAACAACCCTTGAAAGCTGGAGTTTGAGACTGTTGTGGAATGAAGGTCGGATGGGGGGAGGGCCGTTTGGATCGTGATATTAAGGAGAATGGCAAAGTGGAATCTTAGAGCCAAAACCCTCCACCCGTGTTCCTGTTTAAGATTCAAATTACACAAAAATATTTCGTCATGGTTTTTGACATTTTTACGAGACTTTCAAGAAATTTTCAACCAATTTTTTGTTCGCAGAATGCAGAATTTTTAATTGTAGTATTTAGTCGCTACATAGAGCTCTGTTCCATCCTTCGGTTGGTAGGCTTGTCTTCGCATTAATTTTTTGATCATCTCAATAATGACAGAACAGACCCGAGCTATTCACACTAAATTAAATGTTAATTAAAAAAAGCTACAGGTTAATTTTAAAAAATAGTGGTTAATTTATTTTTCTTTTAGAAGGCTTCCTCTCACAATAGTTTATTCTTCACGTTAATTCATGGGGTGTTCCACATTTAGTGTACAGCATACCTACGCCAAATGGAGGGCATTTTTAAGCTTACGCTCAGCATTCCCACCTCCAACCCATGATGGAAATCATATCCATCATCACACTCAATGGAAGAAAGTAACTTCAGAGATATTTGCACAATTGAAGACTTCTAGAAGTGCAGTTGGCATACTACATAGCCCTATGATAATTTCTATATGCTGGCAGCATCTTCCCACCGGTCTCATGGAGATTTTCCAGAAAAAGAAACTCCATTAGGACCTACACAGTTCAATTACTAGTGAAATATAACACATCAAGAATAGTATTCATGGAAATGTGATAAGGTTACGTAGAAAGCTGCGCGGAGAGATCTAGATTTTGTATTTGTTACGCTTAGAGTGACCAATCTCTTGACACAACAACATCTAAAGTTGTAGAAGAGAGAAGAAAGAATCGATTTTTACAGAGAAATTTGTGAAATTTCATTTACTTACTCTTTTAAAAAAAATGAGGCGACAGATATAACCTGATAGGGACCAACTTGTTAAATAATCTATCCCTGCTAATGTCATCGCTTGCATTGGTTACTATGGGTGACCTCGTTCTATTGGAGATTGCGTTTAGTTTGAAGCGAATATATCAGTGTGCCTTTGGTCGAAAAGAATAATATTAATTATTAGAGTTGTTTCTAAATACTTGTAACCTTTAGCAGGAAAAAATTAATTTTGTTTTAGCTCTCTTCATTTTTGACCACAGTGGTTGTTTTTTCGACCACCAATCTTTCTGGGACATTATTAATGATTACAAATCGGAAAAATTTTGGGAGTTTTCCATTCGGGGTTGTTGGAGATAGCGCTGATCGGAACACACGTGCCAGCTATGGACGATAAATGGAACGATGTGTGCAGGTGAAATGTTGCGTAGGTTATTGGTATCAACATGTACAAAATACTGTGTAGGTACGTATACACAATATTTACGGCCGAATACTTAGTAAATAGTAAAATCTAGCAACTATTTAATATGAGCAATTCTTTACCACACGGCGATAAAAACTCTTTTTTGTCGCCTTTACTGACCATCAAAGCGAGAGCAACAATCTTGGGTGTGACGACTGGTCTTTCTTTTTCGTCCACTCTGCTCCCGATCTGTTTTTAAGTGCGCTGCCTATGGCACCGGGTTGGAAACGAACGGAAAGCAATGTTGTGTTGTGATGTGTTGCGATGTAAACAGTGCGCTAAAACGAATGAAATGCATCCTTTAACAGAGTTTAAATGCTAAGCTAAGTGTTTGAAACATATCACGTCATTTACGCCCAGCCAAAATACAATCCAAGTCCAATTCCGGGGCTTTGTAACGAGCGTTCACTTTTCATTTCGATGGCGTTTTTCACCGGGTCGTCCAGGACGTTCGCTGCCTGACGCAGAAGTCGTCTCTTCCGGGTGATAATGTAAAGCGGACGGCAGCGCCTTTTTGCCCTTGACAAACCTTCGGTTTCCGCCTCGCACGATCAGCCATCCGCGCATTCTCACGTGCTCATCACATATTTAATTTCTAATTCATGAGATGATGCTGAGGTAGAACGTGACTCAACGAGCGGCTCCCTCCTTTCATTCTTCCGCGACTGACTCGAAGCCACTGGTCAAAGGATTGTGCGAGGGAAGCTCAAGCCACAGAGTGGCGATGATTCACTTCCCTTCGCTCTACTGTCGAAGCAGGAGACAAGTCCAGACCGCAGGGATATATCATGCTATGAGCACCAAAAACTTCACAGCTGGAAAAGTCGCCTCCGAATCGCTGATTATGGGCACATAAAAAGACAAATCTCCTAAACCATGCTCTAAAATTGTCCACTTAGGTTAGATCAAGCTGCGAGTCTCATATTCATTTTTCCAAATCAAACAATCTGTAGTTAGAGGAAAGGTTATATTCCTAAAAATGAATGTTTTAAAAGAAATATGGTAGATATTTACTTGTCTACAGGGAAATGACACCTCTTTTTCATACCTAAACAAAAAAGACGAAAACCACAGAGGCACACAGACTTTCTAGTGACGGGATCATCTGTAATTTCATATATATGTAAATCTATAAAACAAGTCGTCCAATCCAGTTGGCCAAGTGGTTCACACACTGTATTTGATCCTGCGTCTCGATAGTCCCACGAATACCTAAGAAGCTGATTACATTCAGATCTCATGGGGCAGATTACGGAATCTTAGACCACACTTGGGAGTTCATGGGAGGGCAGTACTTAGTCCGTCAGAAAGGGGAAGGAAAAAAAAACCAAAGAATAGCGGTGGTCGGTCGTCGTCAGACGAATTACATCTAATTAACTCACCCTTGAAGGATGTCACGCTTAACATTGCTCACGTTCATTGTCTCCGACCTCATCTCTTCTCGAGTCTTAATAGACGTCATGAAGGAGAGAGTTGCAACGAGAGCGTCTGGGTGGAGAAGACTAAACGAGCACCAAGGGCAAAACGCGTGAGAAGCGAAGACCCCCTTGTGATAAGGCGGTCGACGCGGAACGGTGGCCGGCCGGCGAGGTCCCGGGGCGCGACGCAGTAGATGCACCTCTCGCGTCCCTTAGAGCTATTTCTGGTCATACACGGGTGGTGAATTTTATGACGTCAGCCATTGAGACTTGCATGGTTGAATGCTGATTAGTAGCAGAGATTGTTGGTAGTTCTATCCTAAGCACTATGTTGTACGATTAAGCTGGCATCACTAACTGATCCAAATACGAGGCACATCAGGTAGTAGTAATTCTTTCTGTACCATTGTAAGATCAGCAAGCGATCTGTAAGTACGGAGAACTATTCAATGAATTGATTTTGTATGAAAACATCTGCAATCGACAATTATTAAAGGTGTGACATACAACATGGTACAGTCGAATAAAGAAATATAGAGTGAAATTTGTGGACTCAAGCTTCTATGATAAAGTGGGATAGTGATTATTACGTACTTCGGTACTTGTCTTTACTGTCAACTCATCTGTAACCATTGTTCCCTAAAGAAGAGGCATGCAACGAGGAAGAAAAAGTCAATTCCAGTGAAGGGAATAAACAATAATGGAATTTGATTTAAAAGCGGTTTAGAGGAAGAAAGAAAGAAGGAAGGAAGGGATTTTGAATTGAGTCACTATGACAGACGGAATTTGATTAAACTTTAGAGCCTTAATTTGCACGCCAGGTATTACCAGGAGTTTTCCCTGATTTTGAATCACCGCGCAAAATTCATGATATGATTGTTAACTAGTAGCAAAACATGATTTATTTCCGACGATGTTGTTAAGTACCTTTTGTAAGTAACAATTGCCTCACATCTTGAATTAGAAGTTCTCTTACCAGACCTAAACAACATTAACTCTTGGTATTTCAAGTGGAGGCTCGAACTTAGTCTTAGCGAATACACTGCAGTATATTTCCTACGAAAGAAACCACACCAAAGCCATATCGATAGAGTGGAAGGAGTGAATATAAACGGGAGTCAGGTGGAGTCAAATACCTTGGAGTCGTTGAAACTTCAGTAGGGAGAGGAATAAATCTGTGAAACATTTTCGGCGGAGTGTTAGAGAGACTGAAATCGTTCAAGAGGGTACTAAGAAGAGTCTCCGTTGTAAAAGTGAATGAGAGATGCTACGTTGCTCTGGTTAGTTCTCATCTCAAATACTTCACTAGAATTTGGGACCCTTAACAGACAGAATTAATTCGGGAAATAAAAAGAATACTAGGGAAGGGCACACGCTTCGTTAGAAAAGCTAATAAGAGTGTTAAAATACGTAAAATTACATAAAAATGTTATACAGCTCGTGAAATCAACAGTTTTGAAGCCGCAAGGGACTTGGAGGTTAAACCCTTCGTCTAAATTACTTGAAAAATGTATAACAGGCGAGTTTCAATACGACAGGAAGGATTATATTTTTATCCAGCGTTTTATCTCTAGAACATATGAAAGAGAAGAAATGAGAAATATACATTGCCGAACTGATTGGTAAAAAAAATCATTCTTTCCACGGACGAATATCGAAAACATACGGCAAAAACAGCGTGACACTTAAATAGCGTACATCGTGAACATACCTCCGTCCCCTTTCATCTCCTTTTCCCTATTCCCTCCTTTTTAATATCTGGAGTGCAAAACCCCTGCTTTTGCATCAGCATCAGCTCACACGGTAGTCTGCAAACGTAGGTAGATTGTGTCAGATCGATTTAAAATTTACCGAAACGAGTAAGAATGAAGATTTTTCGGTTACAGTTACGTCAGCAAATCTCTTACCCAAATTGATCCCAAGTCATGAAATTATCGTCACTTTAGCGTAAAGTTTGCGTAATTTTTGAGAAATTTTCGGAGTTACTATATTCAGAGAAAATAAATTGCACATTAGATAATTTTTAACACATTCCCATTGTTAGAAAATGGTTTTCCGTGCACTCAATGATTTAAATTTGTTGCTAAGATGGTTTATCAATCCCATTAGTGTGTGTATTGGATCTTTTTGGAGTTATTTCTTACAATGAATGTCATCTACGTAAAAATAATAGAAAAAGGGAAATTGCATGAGGAAATACATTGAGAAGGATGTTTATGCGATCAGATACGCTGTCACACACTCTTAATAGACTCCTTATCTCACCGCAGACTTATATTAAGTAATAATCTTTTATTGGGTAAAGATTGTTCTGGATTTAGCGTTGATTTTGCATTTAAAATCAAGGTTAAGGATAAATTTCGGCTCAAGTAAAATATCAGAATTTTGAAAAAATTGCTGTGAAAGTTTCAGAGAGAAATGACACCAACAATGTTCACATTCATATATTAACAATGCAATAAAACATTTTGATGTTATCTTTGAAATAATGAAAAATACTTTAAAAGCGGAAAGATAAAGTTTCAAACTGCGTTCAGTTTTCCCACTAACAATAGTGTCCAGATGCCATTTTTGAAAAGAGAATGAAGGATCCCAGAATATTCCACGCATTCAGAAAGACGACATAGTTTTTCCCGCATCGATTTTACGTTGGCGGTATTTATTTATTGTCCTTGACCGTGAAGAAAAACGAAGAGTGTATTGAGATGGAGATATTCTAGAGATTAGGTCAGGTGTAACAAGGAACATATGAAATTTGTCTGAATGGAAAAAGAAAAAATCTTACTAATTTTAAACGTAGAATAACCAATTGGAATTCTGCATAAAAACTAGTATACGATAATGAATAAAAGTCTGCATTTTACCTATGAAGGAATATAATCTTATTTTATAAATAACATTAGTTAATGTTTATATTAATAACTGAATAAACATATCATGTTCATTACGATTCTGCTTCGGGCTAGCAGCCATGAGCTAATACGTTGATGGTGGAAAACCTTTCGGATGAAAATACGCTTTATGCGTTATTTTTTCGGAATAATTTAAAAAAATAATTTTATTTTTAACTTTTGATCAAATAGAATAACAGCATTCATTGTGTTCAAGTTCCAGTAGAGGTGGGTGGCATTGAATCATTCCAATACTTGAAATTAATCAACCGAACATCTCCGTGTGTAACATCTATCTCTTAGGTCTAGTTAACGACCATTATTGCTACGATCTTCGATCTCGGATGACTGTTCTTTGATGAGCATCTATGCGAAGAAAGTTGACAGCGACGAGGCATTTTCTTGTGAAGCGAACGTGCTGACAAGCTTAGGTCAGATCTATTAACAGTTACTTAAGGAGCATTCCATTGCCTCCTTACGACGTGAATACTATCTTACTAGGCAAGGTAATCACGCTGTCATTCGTTCTGAGTGTAAATAGTAATTCATGCAGTTATATAAAATGGAACTAGAGGCAATATAATCACAAAATGTCTAATAAAAACACGCGCTTTGTAGAATTATTTTTTAAATGCCTCAACGTGCAGATTAAGTTGTTTCTGCGTGCAGGGCTTGGGGCATAGTGGTAAGACAGGAAAATATTGTTTCAGTTAATAGATTGCACAGCGAGGGATTGCAAACGAGAAACAGGGAGATCAAATTCTTTTAAACAAGGGGGTTTGATCTGTCGGCAGCGTAAATCGACGAGTTAACAAAACATTATTTCTATTTCAAGAATTATCCATAGAGCTGAAAAGTAGCATTAAATGCTCTCAAGTGAAGATGCTCTAAATGTTTTCGAGGAATATGTCCGCGATATGGAAATAAAAGTCGAAGGCCTAACAGAGGCGTTCCAGAATGATCCGTCTGCCCTTAGTATGACATACATATCTGTTTCCGTCTGGTAAACTTGACCCTAAGGTGACATGGTGGAAAACCTTATGAATCGTATGAATTAATCAGAACTGATAAAGAGGGAAGGGCTGCCTCATTAGAATCATTCTGTGTTTACTGGCCACAGAAAAAGAAGATAAGATTCCAAGAATAAGCTGAGTTAACCTTCCGGATGACTCCTTTCGCGTCAGTACTCCTCTATCGCCACAACAGTGATATCATATATCTTCTAGTCATCATCCAAATGTTGTTTAAACGTGTGCCATTACGCATTGGCAGCGAATGTTTGGAGGCACGATAAAAACATTTAATTATCATCATGGTGTAACTTATTACCTCCTAAACAATTTACGGAAATAGGACGTTAGATTCTCCTACAAAGTCATGAAAGACTCGACAGAAATAATCCTGCTAATGCAATTTTATCTCTTTAAATTCCACCAATACCATGAACATAAAATTATCTTTTTTATATTGGTCATTGAGATTCAAGAGTTCAAGATTATTACTAAAACATATTACCTCACATTTCTGTGCCTATGAAGAGCAATAGGCACACCATGGAGTGATCCACCTTCTCTAAGCTTCCACACGATTTCCAAAGCTAATATAGCACACTCCCTTACAATTATTTTTGGTTTTTGCCTTCAGATAAGTAAAAAAAAACTGGAGAGCCATGAGAAGGTGTCACTTGGTTAAAATTGGCCACATCCGTTTTAGTAACATATAAACGGCCCGAGTTTTATCCTCTAATTCTTATAAAACAACTACGATTAGGAACTCGAGCGCAATTTCCTAGGCCAAGGTCGTCCACTCAAGGTTACTGAGGATCTATTGCTGAAAAAGGCTTCGAATGTGTGCAATTAAAACAGTGTGATTTTACTCATAATCGGAGAAGACTTTCCTCTTTTAAACTTTAAAATTACTTGCCCTTTTGATCAGTTTCGTCATGAAAAAAGTTATATTCATTCATATGATTCATTTTCACGATCTCTTTAGTTACGATTATTTTTTTCTATGACCTATCACCCCAGAAAAAAATATTCAGCAATTATATTCTATTTTTCTCATGGCAATTTCTTCAATTATTTTGTTCATTTATTTTAAAATGAAAACAGTTAATAAGAATACGGCCGTAAACTTTGAGGATATCCCGCGTATTCAGAAAGTCAAACCCAAGTTGAGGTCTTTTTAATGATAATTGACGGAGATAAAACCTAATGGTGGCCATCGTGACCATGAAGGAAGGATGGACTTGGTGAAAGAGGGAATCATACGTTTCCTCCCACACAATTACCTATTCCTTCAATTACCGAAGCCAATTTCATCCTCCCACGCTACCAAAATCAAAATGTGTGCTGTGATGATGATAATTTTATGGCTGTGATCTTTATAGCCATGCGGTTGTCTTAGATGGGATAATTTCCGAAACATAAATTGTGGTGTCCTCTGCACGCGAAACTTAAAATGGGCTGATTTTCTCTGCTTCTGAATACAGTGCGTATAATAGTTATACATTTTTTTCGTGACGGGAATAGCATAAGGCTCTAGTACAATCAGACGTTTCAATACTAGTTCTGCAAAAAGTTCTGGTTTATACATCATTTTTCTAGAGTACATTGCTAATTTATATGTTGAAAGAACCCGAAATTTTATTTCATTTGCACTAAACATATCTGTAAGCTGAATGAAGAAGTCACCCTGAGAGAATAGAGATTAAAACAAGTCGATTCCTTCCCTTATCTCGGAAGTACTATCAGGTGGGACTGAAGAAGTACACCGGACATCAAACGAAGAATAGCCCAAGCTAAGAAGGCGTTCATGGGAAAAAGACAACTGCTGTGCTAAAAAAGATAGAAACATTCATGTGGAGCTTGGCACTATACGGATCCGAAGCATAGACTATTGGTAAAGCTGACCAGAAAAGACTAGAAACCTTCGAAGCCTGGTGCTGGAGGAGAATAATGAAGATAAAATGAATGGAAAAAATAAGAAATGATGAAGTGTACAGAAGAGTAGAAGAGGAAAGGACCATATGAGTACCAAAGAAAAAAGAAGAACAAGAAGGATTGGAGACACCCTAAGACACAATGGATTGTAAAGAAAATCATTGAAGGCAAAATAGAGGGAACAGTCCCCAGCGAAAAACCAAGGTATAAGTTCATGGATTAAATAAAGAGGAAAATATATAAGAAGAGGTATCAGGAGGTAAGGGAAGCAGTATCAGATAGGGAATGTTGGAGGACTGCAGTCAACCAATCTTAGGATTGTGCCACCAATGAAAGAATAGCTGTTAATCATTGACGGAAACGTGAGCGGCTACTGATATAAATCAGAGTTTAAGAACTGTAAATGATGCAGTAAATTATCATAAGTTTCAGTTTTTGTGAAAGTCCGCAGATGGCATACCCAAATGTAGCTGCGATGCATATAACATTAAAGCTGATGTGAGGTCAAAATGGACGACTTCCGCATTGAAAGAAAAAATAAAATGCCTATTCATATAAATTAAACTGTTAGGCTAAAGATTATCAGAGCTAATCAGGAGCAAATAAAAGTCCTTTTATACCCTATAGCCTATTAGATTCTTTAGGTCCTTCATGAGCAAATAGAAGTCATTATCTATAAAACTGTACTAGCTTAAAAAATTACCTGTGATTACCAGATGGAATATCACCTGACAAAGAGAGACGATCGCACAAACGCATCCTGAAATAGTTCAAAGTAATTGATTTAATCGAAAAAAGTAATTGATTGATTTAATTGTAGATCAATCACTTCCTATCAAGAAGCATAATTTCCCTCATATATTGTGAGAAAAAAATCAAAATCGGTCACAACTAATGTCAGAGACCGAACTTACCCGTATTTTTTAATAAACCGTTTCAGATTTATCCACGGTGATTGCTGTGTTTAGTAAGAAATACTTTTCAATGATACACAAAGGATATCGTATTGTCTACTTTATTATCAACCCGCACATGTTTCAACTGACCAAGAGTCATCACCAGGTACAACTGAGGAACTTGTTGTTGTACCTGATGATGACTGCTAGTCGGTTGAAACAGGTATTATACGGGTTGAAAATAAAGTAGAGAGTAGGATATCCTTTGTGTATCATTTTAAATGCTGTTCTACAACATCTCGCCCATGAAAGTGAAATATTTTTCAAGGTTACTTCAAACTATCTCACTCCATTGCAACGCGTTCACATTATATTCACATTATTACACAGTGTTTATGATTACATTAAGCCATGTCAAACACGATGAGACTGAAATGTGTGATGATTACTTTGAATTTATGAACCCTATCCCCGCGGGACGTTATTGCTATCATTCCCCTCTCAGGATACTTTTTATTCATTCAAAACTTCTTAAATTTCGATCGTTTTCTTCAATATCCATGTCTCATGCAGAACCCTCAAGATACGGAGACAGTAACACACATTGTCCTCGTTCTGATTGCCCCTTTCGCTCGCCGAGGTCAAAAACACCAATCGTTTTCCCTCCCACAATAACGCGCCTGTGTGCTTTTAGAGTACCGTCCGCCGGACTGTGGCAACATCACAGCTGTAATCCCTTTCCGACTCCCCACGGGTCGCTGGGACTCATGGGTGGATGAGCGGAGGACGCGGTCATTTGGCTCCGCAGATAATTGCTATAATCTAGGGAGGAAAAGAAGAACTTCTGCTCGTGGAGCATCAAAGAGTCGGTGGGAGGAGGGAGAGGGAGGAGAGGGAGGGGAAGAATGAGAGAAGTAAAAAATATGGATGCCAAGGAGGAAAGAAAGTTCTGGAAGGGTGAAGTATTTTTGTCGTTATCGCAAGCGCTTATTCTTCCGCAAATGCTCCGATATTCGTCGCAAGATTATTCATTTATTATTAATAACATTTACCCAGAATAAATATATGAAATAACAGAGGAGACGAAAATAAAGCAAAGGCGTGTTACAAAAATATTTTAAGGTGAGTCAAATTTGGCCAAAATACATGAAAAAATCATATAAATTGAAAATATGGTAATGACGTGTTTGCAATAATAATTTAGATTCTTCAAAAATCTTGATCATAACAAAAATAACTATTTTGTGAGAAAATTTACAAGTTGCTGTTAAAAGTCGTTGTATCCAATGCCTGAGGCCTATTGCTAATTGGAGCTAGGAAATTCAATCTTGTATCAAATTACCGTTTTTTCCTTTATTGATAAAATTTTGTAAAAATAAAATTCATTCAATGTTGCATAGTCTTTGTCTGTTGCATAGTCTTTGAAAATTGAACATGAACAGTAACTCAGTATACCCTGTATGATTTTTAAATAGAGGATAACTATAGTAACGAGGATAGATCATATACTTAAAATTGGAATATCTCAATTGCTTCAGAATATTTGTCTTGCAAAATATTTAAAGAAGCAAAATACTTCCTTCGTAGCAAAATAGAACTATACCACCTTTTGAGAACAATTTCAATCCTAAAGCGCTAACAATAAACGATATAAAACGTTTAAATTCGAAATACGATCAATGGATTTTCCTTCCAAATTTCCGCTTAATAGTGCGTTATATTTATACTTTTACGAGCTAAAACTGCTAAGGTTATCCATCGAACCTGAGAATTAATTCATAAGGCGACATCGTCTTTACCCGAGACAGGATTTGAACTTTAATTTTCCAGACTGACTGTTTTTGGATGGTCGTCAGATTGCTAATTGCTAATTTCTTCTGTTTAAGGAGAGTTAGACTCTCTTCATCGTTTCAGTGCAATTGGAAGAAATTGATTTTTTATAGCTGAATTTTTCCTCCTGAATCCTTCCGATTGAAATGGTATACAGCCATTTCTTTTAGTATACAGTGAAACGATGTGAATATTTGCTTAGGCTGTTTCCAAAAGATGGTTCAGTGTAGAGGAAGAAGCTGAGACAATACAAAGCAGTGAAATCGCAAAGTCTGTGCAATCAGTGTTCAGCACGATCGTAGAGCTGCAATCGCCCTGATTTTGAATAATATGTTTTTCAGGATTTTATTATATTTTCGCCTTGTATTATTTCTCCATTGATATTGATCGATTTTTGTTGGCAATGTATTTCAGTTGGAAGATGAAACGTGACTTGTTCATATGCAGATTTAGATGCGAATAGATATTTTACAACACATGTCATTCATAATCCGTGCGAATGGTATGATAGGGGTTTAATTTTCTAGGAAGATTTTTTAATCCAAATATTTTTTCCTATACGATTCTATCTTCGGGCAGAAAATATTTTTTTGTATTGCTTGCACTTAGGTCTCGTTAATGATTGACTTATTTCCATTTTTCGTACAACAAAACTGAAAGAATGAACCTAAAGGGTATTTCATTTTTTAAATTTTAAAGCTAGGAATTTGTACTCTTATTCTTTCTCAATATTTAAAGTTAATTTGAAACTATGCACTGTCTAAAGTGCATACCCTTCAATTTATTCTTCCAAAACTAGTAAAATGAATAAGAAGAGAAGACGCCTTCCACACGGGCGGCCAGGGTTCAACTCTCTGCAGATGAGGATGTTTTTCAGAGGAAACCTGATCCCCACATGAGTGTCTTGTGGAGGGCTCTTCAAGTACAGTACTCCGTCTGTCGGATGAGACGTTAAAACGTGGTCCCCTTGGTGCCTTTCGTTAAGATCAGGCTAATGCCGACGCCGGGTTTCTATCCACCCTTCCTCCCTTACCTGTCCCCTATGGCGCAAATGACCTTAGTTGCCGGTCGCCTCCCTAAATATCCAATCCAATGAGGAGAGAATAATGTAAGGTAAGAGCACGAAGTTTGTTACTTATAGTGCGCTACAAAAAAAAACGATTTAATATATTGGCGCAAAAAGAAGGAATTATGATTTTTGTAAGGAAAATCAATGCTGATATTTGCTATATTTCGTTACTGCTGACATTTATTTGGAGACATCGATGTCTATGGTGTCTGTCCCCTTTCTTCCCCTTCCAAGTTTATCCAAATTCTTCCCATAAATCACGACATTCAGAACCCCTCATTACCTGTTCCAAATACTAACTGTGCCTCTTCCCAATCTTCTACAGAAATTTTCTCTTCTCATTCATCATATCAAGCACCTCCTCGCTAATCCTTCTTTTCGTCCACTCTCTCAATTCCTCTCCACGTGCAAAATGCAAATCGCTTGAGCCTATTCCAGTCCTCCTCTGTCAGAGTACCAGTTTCTACACCATTCAAAGTCACACCCCATATTTAACTGTTCAGCAGCCCATTTATTAAATCCATAACCTAAGTCTCCATTTTCAGGACCAACTTACTGCAGAACGCTTCTTTTGCTACCGTAATTCTTCTCCTGATTTCATTGCTGTTTTAACCATTTTCCTCTAACGAACTACGCAGCTAATTAAATTGCTCTACTTGCTCTGGTTTTTGTGCTCCTTTATTCACGACCAGCTAGAAATTACAATTTAACCAGCACAAAATTAAATACATACCCTTCATGCCGTATTCTTCATGGATACGCATAGCATAAACCTTTTAAGCTCGGTGATGGGCCCCCCTTATATTCTGAAAACTCTTTGATGCTCCTCCCTTTAACACTATCGTCCACTATATTCCATCCATGTGCAATTTGGTTGCACATGCACTTATTCCAGAAAAGCTATCGTAGTGAAAAAGTAATAATTCCAAGCAAGTTCATAGTTTTCTACCATTTTCCCCGAAAGACTAATGAAATTTCCATTACATGTTGTAACACATGATAAAGCCGCTCCAATCATAGCTCTTCAAGTAAGTAACAAGATTAATGCAATATTTCTGAAAGCATCAAATTCCTTGCGATTTACTAGAGTATAAAAACTTAGCAGCGACCCAGAAGAGATTAAAGAATCATCGAAGAATTGAATTGAAGAGACAAGTGGTCAGGGTATGGCGCTGTAAGACGCACTTTCTTTTCAAAGAAAATGTCTTAGCTTGTGTAATGAAATTAGCCATATAATTTAATATGCGTAATAGTCTTAGAATGCATATAAAACAAAGTTATTTGGCGAATTAATCAAGCTAAAATATTAAGAAGAATCCAACTCGTTTCCAGATGAGATTCTTGAGAAGGCCCCTTGAAATTCTCAATGCAGTTCAATGGATAAAAATGGCGGAAGAAGCTTTACTCTCAGTTCATCAGGGAGAATAGGGTATCAATAAAAATGAAAAAAGCGAAGGACAAAAACCAGTCTCGATGAAAACACGGGTATCCGATCACAGACCGAAGTTCAGCACCGCTGGATCAGCTCAAAGTCGCCGGGTCAATCCTTCGATTTGCCCGAGGGATATTGCCCCTGTCTACGAGTGGCAGGCGGTAACTGCGAAATGGCCTCAGCCGTCGTGGCACAGCAAAACAAAACACTCAAATACTACTAGCAAGGCAAAACGATGCAATATTGATCACTCCTAGTATGTTATGTGTTGCTAAAGCAATTAAAACTGCTTCTTTTATGAGAAAGTACTCCATTTAATTAACTTGCTGAGGAGGTGCTGGTTTCACTGTCAAATTTTTTCCATAGAAAATGAATGTTTCGCGGTGGAAAATGGTAGGTATAAGTTGCAGACGAAACCTTCATTTTGAACTCGGTTACAAGTTATTAGTTAATTAATTATTTTAGAAGGTACTTCGTTTTTACCCAACGTCTACTTATTTCAAAGCTTGTGGCATCGAGTGAATTAGCTCTGCTGGGGCCAGTGCCTGGCGAGGAGGCAGGGGAATAGGATTGGCACCTGGCGCTGCATGTAACGCGCAATGATAATATCCACTTGAAGTCGTAAAGATCTAGTACCATGGTTTAAATTTGTTGAGGTGGTCAAAACGACGTAATCGCCCTTAAATTTCTTTAACCCAGGAAAATTGTATCTTGATCCAGCCGACCGTACAGTCCTGGCTCACGACAACAACAGGTCGCAATGACGGATATATATGTTTTCTTACTAAATAATTTTTGGATGACGATTCTCAATATGTGCCTCTTGATTTTGCGAACAATAATTATCTATCCAGCCGACACTAAGCATACGCAGTAAAGCGAAAAGATAGCGTAAAAAATGTGGACAGGTTTGATTACTTTTTATTAACGGTATTAGTAACATTTAATTCTTCGGGAATATGAATCAGTTGTGAACATGGCTCAGATTTGAAGCACTCAAGACTTAAGCATTGGACGAGAGAATTTATTATATGGCACGTGGATTTTGTAGCGTCAAGACATTACGGGAAAATTGACTTTTTATTTACTGCGTCAGAGGCAACTCATAATAATATATGTTAGGTATCAAAAACGAATGCAGAAAATGTCGGTCAAACTACGGCATGCGGTCCATGTTACCTTCACCTGAAACTTTTCCAGTGATACACGAGTCATTCTGCTGAGAGGTCATAATACCCCAGTCATCCCTTTTTTTAAAGGGAATGGGATTCATAAGATTGGCCGATATAAATTCATTATCAGCCAATCATATTCTCGCAACCGGTTTCCATCATACGTTATTATACGTTTCCGTGGTAGGAAAATAACCCTATAATTTACCTTACGTCGTCAAAGCTCTCTGTTGCTATATGGCAACCTAATGTGATTTATTGTTACGAAACTGCCAGTAAAAAATAATTCAGCGTCCACCTCAACTTACGGTTCATTTAAGCCATTCATAATAAACCCGACCATCCTATTGAATTATTCAATCACTCTATTATTCGATGAAAAATCAACAGTGTGATGACAGGGAAAGGAGGAAGCAATAATCCCTTAACGGATAACGGTTAGATTTTATAAGGTGAAATTGTAGCCCAGGATATATGCATCAACATTTATACGTCTTATTCGAACGGCGCTACTGGCAAGAAAGACTGGTATCATGATAAATTTTGAGTGTTAACATACTAAAATGGCTGTCCAAGAGGAAACACGAAATGTTGAAAATGATAAATCAGAAGTATAACTTTCACCGTATTCTTAAAGAAGAGGATAAAAGCTAGGATTTTTTTTCCTCTGAATCCGCGAACAAAATAGTCAATAAAAAGGGCCAGAGGCATTGTGTTGAGTAATATCACACTTCACTTCTTCATAATTGGTCGTTCAATCCTAGGATTGGTTGACTGCAGCCCTCCACCCTTCCTTGTCTAATGCCAGCTCCCTCACCTCCTGGTATCTCGTCCTATCTACTGTCTTCTTTATTTGGTCCATGAACTTATTCCTGAGTCTTCCTCAGGGAAATTTTCCCTCTATTTTACCTCCAATTATGCTCTTCATAATCCCATTTTACTTCAGGGCGTGTCCAATCCATCTGGTTCTTCTTTTCAGTATGGTGTTCCATATGGTACTTTCCTCTTCCTCTCTTCTGTGCACTCCTTCTTCTCTTCTAAAGGTTATCCTTATTGTTGCAGCCACGACTTCCAACAATCTCTTTTTTCAGCCTTCCTCTTCACTTCATTGTACGAGGTGCATCCCATTTCCATCGACAATACTTTTAGGTACGAAGTTCTCGGTCGTCCTCTCTGTCTTTTGCCTAGAATTTTTCCTTCCATAATATTTTGTATGAAGTTGTCGTGCCTAAATAAGAGTCCTATGAGCTTTGCTTTTCTTGTTTTAATTGTTTCCAATATTTCTCTTTCTGTATGTACTTCATTTAGTACTTGCTCATCAGTTTTCCTGTCAATCCACCTAGTTTTTGTAATCCCCCTCCAAAACTATATTCCTGCAGCTTCAAGTATGGTCATTTCACTCTTCCTTAGTGTCCATGTCACACATCCATAGGTTAGCACACTCCATACAAAGCTTTTCAGGAATTTCTTCCTAGTCTCAATATTAATGCTGTTATTTACTAGGAGATTTTTCTTTAATTGAAAGGCTTTCTTAGCTAATGTTATTCTTCTTTTGACCTCAGAGGAGCAGTTGTTATGATTCTCTAATATGCTACCCAAGTAGCAGAACTCTGTCACTTCCTCCAATTTCACTCCGTCTATACATATATTCGTTATCTTTTCTCTTCTCTTTCTTTCTATCACCATGATTTTTGTTTTCTTGGTGTTTATTTTAAGTTTCAGTTTTAATAAAATATTATTTAGAATCTTGAGCATTCGACTTAATTCCTTCTCTGAATCAGCTACTAGAGCTATGTCGTCTGCAAATCGAATGCAATGAATTTGTTTGCCATTTATTTTAAGTCCTCTTGTCTTTGTTTTCATTTCAGACATTGCTTCTTCTATGTATAATTTAAACAAGTAAGGCGATATTGGGCAGCCTTGTCTAATACCTCTTCTTATATTTACTTCTTTCTTGGTGCCACTGACTTGCCTTGCCTGACTTGGTGCCACTCACTATTTTGCACATTGCTTGGAACAGTAGTGTCCAGTCAACATGGTCAAAAGCCTTCTCCAAATCAATGAAAGCTATCTAAGTTTTCCTGTTAATTTCTAGCCTCCTCTCTAGGATTTGTCGCAAAGCTAAAATTACCATTCGAGTGCCTTTTCCTGGTCTGAAGCCGTACTGATCACTATCTCACGTCGCATCAATTTTCTTTTTTATTCTTTCTTTCACTATTACCAATAAAATTTTTGAAGCATGGGACAGTAGCGTTATTGTTCGGTAATTCGTGATATCCTTTGCATTGCCTTTCTTGGGAAGTGTAATGGTTCTGCTTTTTGTGAAATCATGTAGTACCTTTCCTTCCTCATAGCAATTGGATACAATCATGTAAAGTTTATTCTTAATTGTATCACCACTATTTTGCAGTAGTTCTGCTGCAATGTTATCCACACCGGTGGCTTTATTTTGATTTAATTTATTCAGAGCATTTTAAAACTCAGCTCTTGTTATGGGTGGCCCTTTGCTACCAGCGTCAATAGAATTTTCCTTCTCAATCTACTCTTCTATTGTTTCAATTTCCTTACCATCATACAAGTCTTCAATATATTCTTTCCATCTATCACACACCTCCTCATGCCCTAATAATAGTTTCCCATGTTTATCTTTCACCAGGTTGCTCTTAGTTTTCGGTCTATATTGTAATGTTTTTACTTTGCTGTAGGCTTTGTTAAGTTTCCCCTCAACTAAATCTTTCTCAATTTCTTTGCTTGTTTCGTTCATCCATATTACTTTCTGTAACCTACACATTGTTGTTATCTTGTTTTTAACATCCTTGTATTTATTATAATTTTTGGATCTTAAATTATTTCTTTCTTCAATGAGCTCCAAGATCTCTTGGGTCATCCAAGATTTTTTCGGTTTCAGCTTCTTTACTTTTAGAACCTTGTCAGCAGCTGTTATTAAGCCGGATTTGATACCGTCCCATCCATCATTTTCATTCACTAGTTTGCCAGCTGTTTCTTGAAATTTCTGTAGAGTGTCAACATCTTTTAGTTTATGTAAACACCATTTACTATGATTAACCGTTTTATGCTTCTTAAATTTCATATCACAGTTTGCTATCACTAGTATGTGATCGCTATCCACCTTAGCTCCTGGGTAGCTGTGACTAGATTTAAACTGGTTTCTAAATCTTGGCTTCACTATTATGTAATCTATCATGCATCTCTTTTTATCTCCAGGTGCTTTCCATGTGTATCGTCTCCTCTTGTGTACCTCATAGCATGTGTTAGTTATTACCAACTCGTGTTGTAAACAGAATTCCAACAGTTTACTACCTCTCGGATTTGCATCTCCTAATCCAAATCTTACAACATGTTTCTGGTTTTCTTGTATTCCCACTGACGCATTAAAGTACCCCATAAGAGCAACGTTCTCTTTGTCTTCTACCATCTCGAGAAAATTTTCTATACATTCATATATTTCTTCTATTTCATCATTTCTACTCTTTGTAGTTGAAAAAGTATGCCTGTATTATTACAATATTAGTTGGAACTGCTTTCAATTTGATCATGAGTATTCTGTCACTTACATGATATGAGTTCAAAACATTGTATGACCATTTACCTCTAAGTAAAATGGCTACACCATTTTTTCCTGATCTATCACTTACACTATGGATAACCCTGAAGTTTTCTGATCTGAAATCACCATTGCTAGCCCATCTTGTTTCACATAATCCCAAAATATCTAGTTTATAATTGGCCATACAGTTTTTTACCTCATCTAGTACCTCTTCTACCTGTGTACCTCTTCATTTCTTATTTTGTTGGTCCATTTTATCTTCAGCATCCTCCACAAGAACCAGACTTCGAAGGCTTCTAATTTTATCTCGTCAGATTTTCTAATGTTCCATGTTTCCGATCTATAGAGTGCAACGCTCCACACGAATGTTATCAGATACTGTTTCCTGGTTCGTAGTTCTTTCTAACTTCTTTGAGCACAGCAGTTGTCTTTTAAGTCGTTGAGTATTATATCTAACCTCCTCGGTCCTGGTGTATTGTATACAATACACAGAATTTTGAATTTTTTCTCGCTCAGAAATGCAAAATATTGGCAACGCCACTAGTTCAGCGCTTGCTGATAAGTGGTAGCATCATTAAGAACCTTGGTTCACAGAGATATTAACTCTGCAAACATGGCTTACAACGCAAAACGTAAGTATGAAGAATTTTCTAAAAATAATGCTGGATATGTCTCGGGACTGAGGAGGATAAGGGGAATATTTTGCAAAAAGCTGTTTTCTTGAGTTATAGCTGAGTAGGTTCCGTAGAAACTAAAAGTGCAGTTGAAACATACTGATTTAGCTTAAAAATAAGTGAAAAGAAAGACATTTTTTAAGGATCGTACGATTTAAACAGAGGCCATCATCATGGATACTTTGGTCACGTGATTCCATTCCCCAAGTTGTGAGGGACGGGTTTTACAAATTGGCAGCACTTCTGTCAACTGCCGTATTATATTGTACGCACTCAAGCATCCAGATTTTAATTCCGCTATTTAACCGGGCAATTTTCCGAGTTTGTTTCGATTGGTCTGAAAGTTGACCCGAGCAGGGAGTGGAACAAATGACTTTTGGAGGGCCTAATTGGTTTCCATGCCAACCATGTGGTATTCAATCACCAGTGATTATGAAGAGGGAAAGAAATCAAATCAACCAGTGCTTGTAATATCTAATCAGTTCGGTGAAATCCAATGTTTCACAATACTCGATTAAAGTTACAATTCAAAATACTATTCCATATTGAAGTCTATAGGAGTGTGACGGTTAATTCATCAGTTATTGTTAAATCAATCACTCTTAAAATAGAATTCCAAATTTGCGGCTCATCAGGGATAGCAATAAATGCAAAATAAAGAATAAAAAAAGTTCACAAGTATACATGTAGCTGGTACGGAGGCTTCCACGGTGATTTATTGAGGCCAGTTTATTCGGGTTTTTCCCGCGTTGATTCATGTTAACGGACAACAGTTTCGCTAGCATCACAGCTAGCGTCGTCAGGTCCTGAATGAGCTGCAGAGATTCATGTTCCTTTGTATACCTAACTTGCTCAGGCGTTTATTTTCTTGCTCAGGCGTTATTCGGGAAAAACCCGAATAAACTGACCTCTATACATGCAGCTCTTTACATTTCATGTTGGTATTTTTTGGTTTTATTATCACAGTTTGGGAAAAACAGTGAGTGAGTGTGCGGGTTATATTTCCCTTGTCTTCATAATGGGATTTGATGCTCTTATTAAGTAACGTACGCACAGAAGTCCATCTGCATCGTAAGCGTAGATTCGAAAACTTAGTTTTTTTGTTATTTACTTAAATGGATTCAGACTATTCCAGTTTCAGCAAAAAAATGGTTCAGTATGTTGAATTAGGAACGATTTGATAATGAAGAGTTGATTTGAAAGAGGAGAGCATTTCCAACATATGACGATGGTATTATTGTAGGTTACGGTCGACATCGTTGGAAACGCCGGTTCCTGATCTGGCAGCGAAGTTCAACATCGTCGGGCTAGACTCAAAACAAGAGAGGGGATCGAAGCCATTCGTCTGAAAAATATGTCCCTTTCTGTAAATGGCAGAGAGTGTGTGCATAATGGCCTTAGCTGTCGAAGTACGTAATACTAAAATATTTGTACCTTTTTAATAGGTACATAAACTATCCTTGGCTACTACAAACGTCAATTTAGCTATTCAGCCATTTGAATGAGAGCTGTTGGCTCAAGCAAATGTCAGGCAGTACATTTTTTCTTAAGTTTGTCAACACACTTTCAGTTATTTTATTTTTATATTTTTTAAAAATGGAAAGAGTAAATAAAGATTTGATTTAAGTAATGCTCCATTAATCAGTTACAAAGTCCCCCACCCCTAATGCCGCCAATCGAAAACATTCTAATTTCAAGAAACTATAGTAGAAACTGTGCCTTAAGCCGCTGTGCTTAAGCAGAAGACTAGACTTTTCAAACAGATTCCTTCCAGCAAAGATGTAATTTGAGAAGCCATGAAGGTTACGGCATCCCTAGAAAAGCATTCTCCATCAATGAGCTAATTGTCAAGAACATCGGAGCAACCTTCACCTGTTCACAAATAATTGTAGCGAAGGACCCTCTCATCCAATGTACGTTTATAAAAAATGACAGTATGAAGACAAATTGCGACTTCCAACTGATGCTGGGATTATATCGATTTTATCACAATTATGCAATGAAACATCAACTAACTATATCAACCCGTTCCTACATTTTCAAACAACGGAAATAGCCACGAAGTAACTTTAAGTACCCCGCTAGTGTTAACACAATTCTGTGGAATTTACAGCGGGAAAATCATTCGCCTGGATTGGAAATCGGACCAGATACCTCGATTTCGCGCCGAGTGCTCTAACCGATTAAGCTACCCAGGCGTTCAACTCCACTATGAACGTCATTCCTATATCACGGAGATTACATCTAATACTCTTTCACTTCATTCCAGATATAAAAGTTAATATTCAAAAGGCAAATAATCAACTGCAAAGTGCAAAATTAGACTGATGTGCTCAATATTATAGGTAAAAATCATTTGTTAAGGACGCATGGATAACAAAGAGGCATGAAAAGACGCCAAGTGAAGGAAGCAAAAGGTAAGCAGCACGCTAAGTATGAGACGTACGTTTCAGTATCTCCCATGGGTTAATGATGTTAGTTTCCGGTTTAAACACTATGGATTTCTTTTAACCATGTAGAGATCCAGAATAGAATTTTCTACGATCATATGTCGGAAAAATCTCAGATCTTACATAACACCTTGACTTCAAGAGCCAAATTCGGAAAACCCCATAAAATTTTTTTGGGATCTACTTTGATGGGCTTCCTAAGAAAGTTTTTTTTACAGGTGATCCTCAATAAACTACAACATATCCCTCAAAAAAGACAGCCATATCATAAATTGACTTCAATTTGTGCATAGACATTATATCTTCTCAGGTCCGCAAGTAAATAACGAGTTGAGTTGGTGTACTCCTTAAAAGTTTGTTTCGGGATATTTTTTCGGTAATATATGGGTGTAACTCCTCTTGATAATTTACAATTTAATTTATACCTAATGCATTCAACGAATCGCTAAAGACGAACGATATCATTATTTAAAAAAGGTCCAATTGACCAGCGGGTTCTAGATTGAAAATTCTCTCTTAATGGAAACACTTGACAAAACTTAAACACTTCATTAAAAATACTATTCTTCGCTATGGTTTGCAATTCAGCTGAAAGAATAGCTTATTTTGAAATAAAAGTGATTGTAAATGAATTTTTTCGCCGCTGATAACTGGTATGGAAATAATTATATTAATTGTTTAAGAAGTTAGAAAACCTTGAATAATAATTTGTTCATTCACAGGAATAATCACGACAATTACCAGCTCACTTATTCCCAAAAAGACTACATAATCCCTAGAAGGCCAGTAACTTGTTTTAATTCTGCGCACGCTGCGCACTAAAGGTTCATTTAATTTCACAAACACTCAAGAGAGAGCGCAGGCGGCATGCTTGCCCACCAGCGCCAGCATTCACTCTAGTTCACTCCTTTGCAGTACAGGAAAGAGCTGAGAGATGGAGCTAGGTTACTCAAAAACCTCTGCAAATACCATTTTTCGCTCCGGACAGGAATACCACGCGGTCGGTTTAAATTCATTCTCGTGTTCATTAGAGCAGTTAGGAAATCGGGACGACTTTTGGCGGATAAGCAATATTGCACAAAGAAATAATTTGCAAAGCAAATATTTGCTGTATAAAATATAGCATGTTGCCTCAGTTGGTAATAAAACATCCAACATAAATATTAAAATGCTTTACAGGGACGGAATAACTTGCGTAGTCAATCTAATACCGTGGTCATCAGCCTGAAAAGTCTTACCTTCTATTTAAACATAGCATTCCATGGCACAACCTGAACAATAATGTCTTGAAGATAGAATGATTTCAGTGAGCTAAATGATGGGAGAGTGCCACTTGTAATGGTGAAAACTTTTTGAGCGATCTACGCATTACAATAACATTGATGTACAAAATATAGAAAAAGTAACAGAATAAGCTAGAGGAATGCATATGCATACAAATTACAAATACAGTCGATAGCAAATTTTCTTTTGGGCTAATGCCATCGGTCCTTGTTCTTATTTTCCAAATTTCTCTCTTAAATGGCACTCAAGATGACTCTTTTCACTACGAAGAAGAGGCTTGAACCAAAACCCTTACCCACCATCGTGGAAAAATAATTACATATCTTGTATATAGGTGCTTCATCCTATAGTACCCGAATGATATCACTTTCCCCACGAGGCAGTAAACATCCAACAAAGGCTCTGTTTATAGGAAATTACCTACTATTACTTCACCTCTTCCCGGTATATTTCTTTCATCTACATTTTTCAGCATAAATCACAATTGAGATAAATACTTAGTGAAAGATTCAACTAATATTGCAAATCATTGTCTCTAGAGTAATATTTTAAAATATTAGAAATTTTTTTGATCGGGAAGTCATCTCAATGACCTCGATCAAATAACTATATGTACATTAAATGTAAGAGACCAGTTTAAATGGCAAATTAAGGGCACTGAACAGTGAAACTAGATTAAAAATTTACCTTCACAACCCTCCTGTCAATCTGCAGGTTTATTATTCCTCTATGGTGATAGATCATGCACTCAAGTAGAAAGGCCAGCTAACCATTGACTGACAATATATTCTCTTTTTGGTAGCTGTTGATAAAATATTAAGTACAAAAATGACAAGCTCAGCGTGGGAGTAAAATATTTTACAATTTTCTAAAGTAAAACGGATTCAAACTGGAGGTGAAGGCACTAATAGGAAGAATGTATCGGATTCTGCGATCATAACGTCAAAGATGATAAAGGGATTTGTATGCCGCCACAAAAACGTATTAAGTAAAATCAGAGGTGGCGTAAAGCAATTTCCCCTTTACGGCAGCGATTTATTTCCCTATGCCACTGGCAAGGTGAAGTAATAAATCAGTAAAAACAATTTCCTATCACGGGGCATATGACGCTCGCCTCGACCGAATTTGGAAGCAAGTACATTAAAAACTCGAGGGAAATCAATTCGGAAATAACAACGTACAGCTTTACCTTTATAACCCTGACGATTTCTGGCGCCACATTGATAAGATTAAGATCAGGGCGCCTTGAAATCCGTGTTGGTTGATCGAAATCACGTCGAGGCGTAAAAACCCTTTTCAACCGAAGAAATATGGTTGCGTAGGTATCCAGCTTTCGCCCCTCGCTCCATAACTTCAGAGTGTTTCAAGGCTTCTGCATTGTTGTTTCAACCAACAGTTCGCATGAGAAGCATCGAGTAATAATTCAATAGACTTTCGTTGATGAGAATCAAGTCAGAGCTGCCGTGGTTTTAGGGAATATATATTCTTGTCATCGAAATGTGTTCTCGGGAAACATGCATATATGCATGTTTGGATGCTAATAAGCACTTGCCAGTTGAACTTAGAAATGAAATCTGGTATCGCAGAGCTTAAGAGATGTTTGCGGAGAAAGTTGATTACAGTCTGATCAGGATGATCATCGCTTTTAGACCAACTTATCATTGTCAATGATGAGTTGTTATTCATTATTTCGTTTGGCTTTGTACCCTGAGTGAGAAAAGTTATACCTTCGATCAAAATGTTCATCTTCTACTTTGTTAGGCATATAATGAACGGTTTTATCGCGACCTTAAAAACGAATTATCAATTCAAAATGCATGATGTAGCGGTAAAATAGATTTCCCGGTATTACTTCTCAGGTTTGACTGGTTACCAAACTCCATACATCGTAAGAAAGATGTAACAATTAATATGCTTGCCAATTATTTTGCCATTTTGAACATCATGATGGATTTTACCCGCAGGATTTTATTTCTTTTTCCAAATTTCTCAAGTCCGGGCAAAAACACTTCGAAGCAATTCTTTTTCGTCGCTCTTTTCAAACAGGGAACGCCGTCCATTCCATGGTGGGGCTTATGGATTCGAAGTTTAGTGTCATTATAGATTACTGAATCCATATCGTTAACTATTGTTCAGTTTACGAGTTCCGCATATAACTGATTTGCAGGGATGTATCATAAGCAATAGGAGAGATATTTGGTAAGGAGAGGAGGACCAACCACCGGATATACCTATACCCTTTCCTGCTTTTTACGTAAGTCAGAAATGGGTAAGTCGTCGGAAACTCTCGTTGGGCGGTTGGACGGACTCATTTTGCATAATTAGGACAATCAGTCCAATATGGGCTCTGAATATATAAATTATTGCCTAGAATGTTACCTTTAAAAACAGTGACATGATGTAATAATTTTTTGGAATATTTAGGGAATAGATACTTAACCTTCAACCTTCAAACATTCAACCAATAAGCGCTGCTCATAACAATATTTTGTGAGTCATCCTTCAAACCCATCGATAAAAAATGCTTACCCTCTGATCCATGAAAAGTTGCAGCCACTTAGGATTTGATTGTTCAAATTGGGAAAATATGATGGGATAATTGAGGGAAAAATTCCCAGAGGAAAATTCTGGAATAAGTTCATGGGCCAAATAAAGAGAAAAGTACAGAGGCAGAGATACCAGGAGGTAGGGGAAATGGCATTTGATAGGGTTGGGTGGAGGGCTGCAGTCAACCAATCTAAGGATTGAATGGCCAATTATGATGATGACAAGTAGTGAGTCGTGGAGGACAAGAAAAATAAATCTAGCCCATTGAGAAATTTTCTATGCAGAAACTGAAGCGTCCATAAGAGACACAACGAAGCTTCAATACCTTCATTAAACTACTTGTCTCGTCAAATTTGGTTTTAATTAACAATTGCAACCTTTGATGTCAATGAAATAAAATTTCTCATTAAAATATGGCTATTTTTGATGAAAATTGTGACATAGGTACTGATAAATTCCTTTGCGTTCTTTCCTCTTCTTTCCTCTTTTTTGTAGTTTTTGTATACTTGCTGAATCATGTTTTTTGTTTACTGTATACTAAGCTGCAAAATTCGTTATTCAAGAAAGGGCAAACTTCAACTATTCTAACTTTGATGCGCCAGATTTCACTCTATGCATTCCACATAGTAAAGCCAATGTCATTATAAGCATTTAAAATAAGAAAATTAAATAATCCAACCGCTCATGAGGTACATACAGCGCTCGTATGACTTTCATCATGCTGGAAAGAATTATATTTTGGTAAACGGAAGCATTGGTATTTTTAATATCGTTGACTGTAAGAACTGATTTGAAAAAACTAAATAAATAAAAAAAAAATGAAAATCTATCTTTAGACTCTTTGGGAAACAAAAGTTGTCCGCAATTCAGTGGCAGATTACTCTCACCCCTTAGCAGATGCATTAGTCGCGAGAGGCAGATGGAAGGATGAGCTGGGCATGCGTATTAATGGTTTTCGCCTCTGTTATCTGGTCAAAACGAAAGGAAAAATCAGAAGAGCAAAAGAGAGTACGCTTTAGATGGATTTTAATCTTTAGATTGGTATGTTTTTTTTTTAGCATTTACACTGAGCCTAAAGGCCGTTTTATTCGGGGCTCGAAACTGCACAGTTTGAAAATGCATTCTTTTTTCTCAAACTGGCGTGAAATAATAATAGAATTAGAGCCGAGGCTCTTTTTCCATCTTGCGTCCGTGCATTTGTGCATTCATTCTTGCAATTCATCCCTTTGCACGAAGCGATTCCACATGAATGTTCATACATACATCAAATCAAATTGTGCAATTACGTGCTCCGTGTAAAACGGGCTTAAGGGATGCAGATTCTGATACAATGAGCTCAGTTAAAAGTATTCACGTGACCAGGCAGCAAAATAACGACACTCGGACTTCATTACTGTCCCATCTTCTGGGGCACAAGAAAACAAAGGGAGGTGGGATGATTAATAATTCACGAGTCTCATGGAGAGGTGCCAAAACTCATGTCGTTAATTTCCTATTCATGACAACTTTGAGCGTTATGCAACTAACCGAGAAGCGATGTGTTCACAACAATTGCCGGCAAGCCTTTTATGTCTACCTTAACGAGAAATTATGGCCGAGAAGTTTGGATAGCAATATACATTTATTCAAAATGATCAATGTCGAAATCCTATACTCACTAAGGTATAACGGACAATTTATAAAATACAAAGTTCAAGTTCCATATTTATAGTTTATATTGATGTATTCAATAGTAATATTACGTACCCCAACGGCAAAAAGGGAAAATATTTTACATTGTATGAACTCATTTGCGTCATTTTATGTAACTCTCCTGAATTCTTTGTTTTATGTTGTTGTTTGGCGTTACCAGCCAGTCATTTTTGAGGTTTTAATAATAGCCACCCCAAAACAGGTTTTTGTCTAAGGGGTGTCTTAAATTCCGAAACTGAATTGTATTAATTTGTTTTGTGCACCTTTGTATGGAATAAATGTTATCATTATTTTATGGATACAAGAAACAAGTAACCGTGACAATATTTCAATCAGGAGCATTTTAAACAGGTTGCCGCATGGGATGGCCCCTATAATCAACAAGCTGTAACTTCTGAGCAAATAGTTTGTCATCTTTATAATTTCCAATGTAATAGTTGAATAACACACTGGTTGCAAATATTTTTAATTTCACTCCTACTTTTTCTTTCAAACATAAGACGAGGTAAGTTCGAGGCCACGAAGGGGATCCTGAGAGATGCAGATGAGAGATGGACTCAAAACTACTCAGGCTGCGAAAACATTGATGAAATACCTCGGTAACATTATTGAACATAACAGTAGGTAGTAATGGAAAGTAAATTTGAAGCTTGCATTGACTGAGATGGTCATGAAATTTGACGTTCGTTAGGGAATCATTGGCAGCAAGTGGGTGCAACCGTTCTTGAATCCAACAGTAACCTAAGGGATGTGAGGGAAATTCTCCATCGCAGGAGCATATATATAACAGCAGTGTCACCTGAACGAAGAAATCGAAATGTACTTAGTTTTGAAAAAAATGAGAAATTTATTTGTCTTAGCTGGTATTCAGATCGAAGTCTAGAATTTACGGCCTGAAAGCACTATGAGTTCGCAGTCCCAGGCGTTGCTCAGTGTAACTACTCAATCGTGGTCATAAAACATCCTTTACAAATCCCACGGTAATTTGATGCTACACACTTCCGTTTTCTATATCTGTTACATCGTTCTCTGGAAACCAAACGTGAAACCATTGATAGCGAGACCATTTAAACTCAGCTCCGCTGAGAAATTTCAAAAGAGTTTCCTCAATTACGATCGTATAAGTGGTATATCACAGCGTTATGCAATCGGATGAAACGGACTCTGAAGTTCGGTATGTACATATGTTTTAACTGCAGAACTAAATGAGTTGCTTAAAACAACCGCTTCGAGAGGGAAATCTAATGCTTATCCTATGTAACAATTCTGACTTTCGAGTTTTCAGATAAGCCATTTCACGCCTCTCACGATATCCAAAAGCACGTTCAAACGATCATTGCCCAACGGAAACGCCCGAGGTGGGAGTTGAAATCGTGGCCATCATGGTGAATACCCGGCAAGCCATGAACATTCACTTGATGTACTAAAGTTGCAATCTAAATCCTCATGCCCACGCCTATAAAGCAAGGTCCAACGAGCGGATGTACTAAAAAAAGAGAAATTGAAATACGTGCATTTTTGCATGGAATTTCTTCAACGAACATTTTTCGAGATGCAGGAAATTGCAATAGTAAACTTCTAAAGATTTCATAGCAAGACTTGATATTTTCATATCAATATTTTTTTGGAAAGGCGACCGACAACTGAGGTCAGTCTCGCGATGAAGGAAATTTCCGCTACATTTCGCCATGTGGGATTTTTTGGGAAGTGTAGAGGAAGGGTTGAAAGAAATCCCAAGTCGGGTGACTCTGAATGCAAAACGTCAACCAAAAACTGGATTTACATCTTATCCAAAAGACGAATAACCACCCCTGAAGTGATATTAACACATCAAAGTAGGGTTTGGTTTTCCATAGAAAAAAATTTGTCCTGTCCGGTTTGGACCCCGAATTTACAGAATAGGAAGATATTATTCCAGATTACACAATCTCCTCTTAAATAATTTTCTTTCGCCATCAACTGCGCGCGTGACCAATTTTTGACAAGATCATGAGGGAGTTGCATGTTTACATAAAACATCTTTCCACTCACATGCGGCAGTTGCGAGAGAGCGACAGCCTTGGCGCTATTCAGCCGAATGTCCGGGACGTTGAAAGCACTTTCATGATTTTTTCTCTCTATTTTTGCGATCGCCATAAGGCACCACGCGATAACGTGACTGGATCTCTTACAAAAAAAAAGAAATAGCGATTCTTTGGCATGCATGGACAACGAGTGAGAGATAGTCGGATTGAATAAGTAGAGGGGCAGGCAAGGATATAGCGCTCAGGGGTAAGAAATTTGGAGCAATTTCATTCGAGCCGGTCTTGACGCATCGAGTTCAGCAATAGTCCCCGGCCAAGCCTTCCTGTGGCCCCTTGCTCCTTCCTGCAACACACTTAACGGTCTGAATACAGATACCCAAACCTCACTTCCCGTACCTCGTTGTAGTGGAAAATTACGACGCTCTAAGATCGAGCGAATCAGCGACCCTGATATAAGGGAAGGGTGCCTCAGGGGAGCTAACTGGGACACATTCTCTTCACCGCCTCTCTCAACGCTGCGCTTTGCCCGCTACGTCGGGCCCGATGAGGTGTCCGAGAGCCATCTGTTTGGGAAAGGCCGTACCCTCGGTAGGACAGTGGGTATTTTTCAAAAGGCAGTGGCAATTGGATGACTTAACAAAAGTGATTTTTCGAGTGAGTCGATGGGTGCACTTTGATGGTGACATGAAGTGAGATTAACGGCATTTTTCATCGGTGGAGGGACGTCGGATCTCAAAAGCCTCCCGTTCCACCTCCATTCCTCCGCCCTCCCCTTCTGAGGCGGCACTTTCCTTGAACTACTTAACGCGCTCACTCCTCTCAAATGCTCTTTGGCGCCACATGCCGCTATCAAGGCACAGTCGTCTATTTCCTCTCTCCTCTTCACTTTCCCTTTTTCCCGACTAATTCCTTCGCTTTTGTTGGGTGCGTAACTAGTTAGGTAGTCAGGTGAGTTTTATATTTCTTGAAGCAGTCTTCACTTCCCATATGCCAATGCAGGAGAAGGTCTATACGTTAGTAGTTTCGTAAGGTCTATAGGCTCATAGATCGTAGTTTTAACAAATCTTTATTTCTTCGAGAGGAGATACGTCTTAGAAAAAATTATCACTATTACCTCAGAGCCAACGTTTCAATATTTCATATTAGGTTCTTCATCGCTACAATAATTCACAGCATCATTTTGTACTCTACCAGCTGATTGGTAGGTTTTCGGACAGTACTAATCATTTATTGTTCTCACTACTATGGATGGCCCGCAATTATATCCATCTTGAATTCCTCATAACGTCTCCCGCTTTTTATTTCGTCCTGAATTCCTATCCTCTTACTTCCTCCACCGCGCTTTCCCAGTGTTCTTCCCTCTACTGCCCTCTTTAAAATTCCCTCTCTTTTCAATACGTACTCCATCCATCTTCTATGTCTCCTCCAACCTCTGCTGTTAGATTCTCTCCTCTCCAACCATATCCAATACCTCCTCGCTTGTCCTTCTAGTCACCCAGTTTACCCTCTCCATCCTTCTCTAAAAACATCTCAAACGCCTCGAGACGACGTATATTCTCCTTTTGCTATGACCAAGTCTCCGATCCATACTGCGCCACACTCCAAATTCGAGATTTCATCAGCCTTTTCTTTATCTCTCTAATCAGATCCCCCCCTCATCTATTCCCTCCTCTTTGGAAATGCTTCTTTAGCCACGGCTATTCTATATCTAATATCCCCACCACTAAACCCATTCTCCTCCTAAGTACTATCTAGTTACGTAAACTGTTCAACTAGCTCTATTTTGGGACCTCCCACCCTATTTTAAGGCCCACTGTCTTGCTTATAGAGAATCTAATCACTTTTGTCTACTAATGGCTAATCTTTATCCAGAACCTCTCGTACTGCATCTCTGAGACATTCATCATTGACTGCAACCCACAGGCTGACTGAGACATCAATACCGGGTCATCTGCAAATCTCACCGACTTTATTAGATCCCCTCCTACCTTCATTCCTAACTCCATATAGCCCCAAGCCTCCCACACCAATTCTTCAGAATACACATTTACTAACAACGGTAATAGTGGGAACTCCTGTCGTACTCCCCGTCCTATCACGGCCATCCCGAGTCTCCATTGACTACCCTAACCTGCGCCTTCTGGCCATATAAAGATTTCGGATAAGACGTCTGTCCCACCATTTGACCCCTAATTTCTTCAGCACTTCTAATATTTTCACCCAGTCCACCTTATCAAACGCCTTCTTGAAATCCACTAAGCAAGGAAAAATATCTTTCCCATATTCTTGGTTTCTTTCAACTAGCATTCTCATACCTCCTGTGGCGTTCCGCGTTTCCATTCCTCTCCTAAATACAAACTGGTCATCACCCAAGCATTCGTTTGCCTTGCTCTACAGTCTCCTATTTATATTCTAGGGATAAATTTTAGGCGCATGTGATATTAAGCTGATTATCCTATAGTCCTCGCAAGTTTTTGCTTCGCTCTTCCTCGGTATTGGAATTAGTGTCGTCTTCGTGAAGCCTTCCGGCCACACTCCCTCCTCATAAATCTCACGAATTAGTGCAAAATATTTCTCTCTTCCGTTCTGGCTCATTCACTTTAGAAACTCTGCAAGCATGTTATCTATTCACAACGCCCTGTTCTTTTTCTTGTCTTTTAGTGGTCTACCGAGTTTATCACGTAGGATTAGTAGTCCGACGCTATCTGTTTCGATGTCCTCTTCCCGTTCTATATCCAACCTACTGCGCCTTATTTCCTTACAACGCAGGTCTCCGCTGTATTCCCTCCACCTCTCTTGGATCTCCATTGACTTAACTATCAACTTTCTTGCCTTGTCTAGTTATCGTTGAAATTCCCCTTCCCCAACTACCGCCCGTTAATTGCTTTACTTTCCTATTCAGCGCATCAGATATTCCCTGTTTTTGAAAATTTTCCAAGGATTCGATCTGTTCCATCTCATGCTTTCTTCGTTTCTCTTCCGAGCCTAGTGTTTAATTCCCGGTATTTCTTTCTGTTGAGCTCTGAGTTTCCGATCTTCCATTTCCTTCTCTCCTTCACCTCCATTATTATTCCCTTCGCGGTCCACGGCTTTCTAATTTTAGTTGTACTTACTACGCCTACCATTGCATTCGCCGCCTCCACAATACCTTTTTTCAAGCTTTCCCTTTCATCTTCTACTGGTCTGATACTCTAATCTCTATCTATGATTTTATCATCCTGCTCTTGATTCTTCTTTTTCATTGTGTTACTCAATGCCTCTGTATTCCACTTTCGTATCCTCCTGCCCCTCCTAATCTTATTCAGTTTTCGCAAAATTTCATCACTGTACTGCTGTTGTGGTCTGTGTCTGCATCAGCTCCTGGATATGAATGTGAGTTTTAAGGACTATTAATGAATCCGTCTCATCATAATTTAATCTATCTGGAGCTAACCATGCTATCTTCTTTTGGTACCTAGAGCGTATCGGGCTGAAATGATGTCAAATTCACGTGACCGATGACACCAGAAGTGTGCATGTGCTCCTGAGCATAGTTTAGTCACCGAATGAATTGAAAAGCAGTCTGCATCACCATGCGGCCATTATCCAGCTAAAAATACGAAAGGAGGTATCCAAAATCTTAATTTTGGAGAATGGTTTAAGTCGGCTACTTCTCTAAAACGCTTCCCATCCTTATGCGACAATTTAGAAGGAAATGATATATACAAAATCGTTTTACTTATGCATAAAAAAATCATATGTGTCATAATATGGCGAATAATGATAATACTTTGATTGCTAGTGACTGCTAGAGTGAACGACATATTGCCTACAATTTTTCACCACATCTGACGTAGTCTTTATGCACAAAAACGCATTATTATTTATTCCTATAGGCAAGAAAACGTAGCAAAGCATAATGTGTTGAACTCCAAATAAACAACTTAGGATCTTAAACAGTTGACTGATTAATTACATGCGTTGGCACTAACATAAGTCAATAATTAAGCCATAAAAATTAAATTTACAAAAGGTTAACTATTCACCTTCTAAGATGAACGCAAAAAATCACTCTGATGCTCAGCGTTATCAACAATGTTTTTACTTGAAACTAATGCTGCCGATTAAATTATACCTATCTGAGAGTACCTTTCAACTGACCAAAATTCTTTCAAGAAGGGTAGTTTTTCCTTCCAGAGCAAGGAGAAGAGAAATTGTGGTTTCACGAAAGTGTTTAATATAAAAAAAATATCTATTTTATTCACAAAACTATTAGATACCTAGTACATCAGCAGTTGATTGAAACTGTATAATCCTCTATTATAGAGCGTGTTCATCAACTTTTCCGTAAAAAAATGAATAAATATCATTTACATGCCTATAAATAAGGATCAGCCGGCGTGCTTGGTTCATAAGAAAACCTAACCTTAAGAGAAATATAGGAGAGGCAGAATAATTTGTTCTCAGCACTGGGTGTTTGTATTGTAGGCCAAATACCCCTGGGTAACCATAGGACCCTTCTGATAAAGTCAGTAATTTTGTTTAATTAGGCTACACTACCACGGGAATTCCAATTACTTTTAGTCTGCAATAGCATAACTGTACATGTTTAAAGGTGAAAACTAATATTTAAAGGGGGCATTATACTGCAAGCTCGTGTTTTTATATGCCAAATATTATGAAGCAATAATGGGTTTTGTGTCTTGTGATTATGATTAAACGGACAACGCAGAAATTTGTCATGAAATATTGTATTATGGTCATGTCAATTTAACATTTGGAATGTGCAGATTGCAAAACACTGTATCAATGCCACAAATAAAGAGCTTATGTTTATGCAAATTATCATTGCTATTCATTTTCCCCCATATCCTAAACGTTACTAAGCCACTCCTAATTTGATTTTGATATAGTTTGAAGATTAACTCATTGAATTCTCAGTCCCGCGAAATTTATTTTTCTTTTGAATTTAAGATTTTTAGCTCTCTGGGTTACCATCTACCTTTCATATTGAATTGAACCTTTCATATCCTTATTTCTGTTTGGAGGATTAGTAGAAACTATTTCAATTTTTATGCTATTAGCTGATTTAAAATTAATTAATTTAGAATGAAATGTCTATATGAAAAAAGGAAAAAGTTGATTCTTAAGAATGTTTCAGCAGAAATGCTGGCCATTAGTCAACGTACTCATGGCTCTCAACAAAAAACATCAAATCGCAATTTTCAACTGCTTAAACTCTCCTTTCTTAAAAAGAAATACACAAACTTATGAAATGAAAGGCAGACAGTAGTTTCATCCCTCCTTACCTTTTCCTGGAAAAATGTTTTTTACTACTTGATGAAGGATATAGTTTGGACATTATCTCTTTTTCTGGCTTAAAAATATTACCCTCAACATTTATTTTTATTCGCAATGTCAAAATCAGAGCCAAAAATATTTCATCAGATAATATTTATATCGGACGCAAAAAACTTAAGGTAAGATCGCATTTTACTGTCTGACTGAAATGGGCACATACTTCCCCATAACGAATGAACAAACAGTAGTTGTGTTGCCCAGTGGACCCACTGAGTATTGCGTCACAAAGGTTTATTATAGCTATGGAGTATTTATACAGATGACATAATTATTTTTGAAAAAAGCTCCTATGATCGTTGCCAAACCATAAAATCCAGGGAATTGACCTATAGACACAATCTGGTGGCATAATGCCAACTATATTTAGCTGAGATACAGTAACCATTAGACACTGACACTGGAAAAGCTAAATCAGTCAATTCATTGCACTTCGCTTGCCGTTCACTTTGTGTGTGCGATTGCGCGGCCAATATCGCTGAATATGTGGACTCCAGTCACAGCTTAGCGCCGGAGTTATCTCCCGCGCCACAAGACCCTGCCAATTATGAGTGGGGTTGGAGAGAAAGAAACTTTAAAGTACTTTCGTTGTGATAGTGACCAATACTGAAGTTATCGTAGAAGCAGTCAGGGGATTGATCACAAAGAGAGGTGTGAGCGGGATAAGAGAAAAATGGGCAAGGTTGCCGTCTCCCAATCTTTTCCATCACTGGCGACGACCTCAAAGTCCCAGAGCAGTGAGGGTGAAATTAGAGCGAAGGACAAGAAATTACACTCAACGGTTTGGTTCCAAACTCTCTCATTGATTTGACTCGGTTTGGTCAAGCTCTGAAAGGGAGCGTTCTCAAAAGCGAAGTGAAAATAACTTTCCGCTCTCGCTAGAGCATTAAAGAATAAATGGACCAAGAAAACTCTCTCAAATGTATCACGGAGGCAATGAGTTACAAACAATTAATTCGCTAATTTCCGCTTCTCGGTCAAGTTTTCTAAACGTTCATGGTGAACCTCTTGAGGGAAAAGGGGTAATTGCATCCTTTTTCAGGTTTATCCTAAGGCAACGCTCAAACAAAAACTAGATTTTTAAATACCTTGCCTTCTTTCTAAGACCAAGGAATTTTTATCGCATTTGAAACCATTTACATTGGCTGAAATTACATGAAACGATGTAAACTTCAGGACATAAATACTCTTATTTTAAAAATACGATAAAGGTTCTACATCGTTATGCCCCCTACGATATGCTAATCGCTTACTGAATTTTTTAGTGGAAATCGTAGTTGGAGTTTTGGACCACCAAAAGTTATAGCGTTCCGACACAGCATTGGGTTCCTGAGGACGACTAAGTTTAAAGAACAATTAGATCTCACTGCGGGACCAATCGCCCATTGGGTGGGTTTGCAATTTTCTACGCTTAAACGTTCCACATGATTATGATTCGCCGTTTCCAATTATACATTATCCTTATTTTGATGCTTTACTTATGTAAAAATTATTTTTAATCATTCCAATATTCTCTTATTGATATCTATAATAGATTTCGAGAATACAGATCACTGATCGCGAATCAATCAATAAGATCAAATGGATAAAAATTTCTGCACATCTCTGCCATTGTTCAAAACGGAGGACAGTCCTGCATTCCATTTAGCCTCAGCGTTTTAAATACAACAGTAATCTTCAGGAAGATGTAACCAACTTCAAAAGAGAATAAAAAAAAGTCATCTTAAAAATAAATATTCATACAGTCACACGATATTACCGGACACGATAAAAATATTGGTAACATACCTAGTGATGCCACACTATAAAGACCCTCGGACTTATGTTCTAAACTAGGTCTTTATTCCGTGGTAATGTCTTTTGTTTTGTACATTTTCTTTGTATGATAACTATTGAATGAATCAGATGCGGTTAAACCTCAGCACAATGCAGGCAGAAGAAACTCTTGGCACATACCTGGAACTGGAGCCAGCGTTGTTATAACAGCGCTCGTGGAGATAGCGCTGCAGCTGGTAGCAGTGGGGAAGGTGAGGGTGTTAAATTGTAAGACGGATGAGAAAGAACTAGCCTCCCCCACTCGTATATGAACCCTTAAAGCTATTTCCTCCTAAGTAAGACGAGTGGCTACTTTCTACTAGAGCGCATCGAGGGAAGATCACCGTTCCATCTCCAGCCTGCAATCCACGCTGTTGAAATAACGAGAGAGATGGAATGAGGAAGGGAGTCTGCGGACATTCCTTTTCCCGGTGAGATTACCCCATTATCTCTTTCGGATTTGCATTCCAATTTCCGCATTAATGTGACGATGGCCATTGTCTCCCTGCAGCAAGAATGCAAGACGCAAAGACACGAGCAAGGGGGGTTTTACGGAAGTACCAATGGCTACTGTCATTCGAAATCAACGGCGGGAAACATTTTTAGATTACTTTGCGGCTACCCAAGCGAACACTGCCTTCAACGAGAAGAAATGTGGGGAAAACATGTCATAATCACGTGCCCTGAAGATTGTTAGTCATTTACCCATCAGTTAACAGAATAAAATGCGTGGATAATGGTTTCCTCCTGCCCGAGAGGTATAAGTGTGAGAATGAGTTCGGGGCGGTGAAAGTGATCTAATATGCCGGGAGGGAACCATTGTGGTCCAATGTCTTTTCATCATCAGGCACGCGTTCAATTGAACTCATTTAATTATATGTATGAAAACTATGCACATTAAAACTGGCCAAATTTACTGAGAAAATCATATTTTTGCCTAAAATATAGTGTCGTGAACGCATTCTAAATGTTTACGAGTTTTGAAGAGACACCTATGGCCAGCTACACATTAGATACGGATTCATTGAATGTTAACCATAAAATTATTGATTTAATAGTGTATCTTTCAAACCCACGGACTATCGGATGAAACTATGCAGCTCAGACATTTCTGAGTCTATAGTCTGTATTAGGTTAATTTACTTTTCTTCTAGAACCTAATATTGTCATTATTGTATATTTTATAAAAATTAATAACCTACCATGTTCATTTAATACTTATTATGGTATGTACCTTTTTGGAAATGTCATGGACTCTTCAAATCCTTCTCTTTTATCTCTTGAGTTTGATTTTGTGTAGCAAAAAAGGAAAATTGGAAAAAAAGCATCTCCCTGTTGAAAATGCTTCGGAGACTTGGCATCTTTACCGCCAGCCGATCTACCTATGTGTTTAGGACATCAAAAGTTTTGGCTTCACCAAGTTTCCATTCCTGGTTGCAGAATGCCCTGTTATTTAATCGGCATCTTGTACAAATTCCTCCCGCCCTAAAGGTATAAGTGTGAGAATGAGTTCGGAGCGGTGAAAGTGATCTAATATGCCGGGAGGGAAGCGATGAATATACACCAGCTTGGGAATAACCTTTCGGCTCGGGAACTTTTTGGGGCGCGTGTCTTTATAGAAATAAAGGGCGGACGGGACCTTGAATCTGTTTGGCCCTCCGCCCTCGAGCGGTCGTGATCGGATCGGAAGGAATCCATTATGGAGTCACCGGTTTCTTCCCGAGCAAAGATTCCAGATTCCTCCTCGAGGATAAACCAGCACTGATGTAATTATTAACCCTTTTGCCTCCCTGTTCTAGAAAGAAAAAGAGTTATCCGTCAGATATGAAATTCTAATTCCCATCTGAGAGTTACGGAAATATATTCCAAATTATACCAATACTTAATTTGAGAGAATGCACATGTAAAATAGAAAAACAAAAAAAAATTAAGAATTATGTTACACTAATGAAGCTCTTTCGTCAAGGCAAATACTCTTAGCGATAGCTAATGAACTCAGTGCTATATGAAGCAGACCGGGTAGATGTAATAGTCATTTTTAATATGTTTTTACCATGACATACCATGTGACAGAAAATGCAGCCGATACATAATCGAATACTGTGGCTCAATTTCATACCTGTGGAATGCAAATAACTAAGAAAATTATGAAACAGATAAAACTTAACTTAACGAGATAAATTAAAAACATTTATGGTAGCAAAACTTAATCACAATAGCTAGTAACATAAAACACCAAGTAAACTATCGTGTAAATCGATCAGTGGAACTCAATGTGAAACCTTGTGAAATACGAAGTAGGGTAAAGTGTTCATCGTATTCATAATGGGAAATATCTTTTCAATGCATTCACGAAAAGGTATTGAGGTAAATAATAAAGTTTTAATAACAAATTTGGGGGCGTCCATTAATTACATGAGGCGTTTTGGGGGGGGGAGGGGGTCGAGCTGAATCTCACCCAATCTCACGTGGGAGAGAGTCTCGGCAAATATCACGTAATTTTTTTTCCGCAAGAAACAGTGTCAAATTGCGACAAAAATAGGGTTAAATTAAGTAAAACATGTTTCTCCACTAAAATATGGCTAAATTCTACACAATAATATTTATCGCGGTTATGCGAACGCCACATAGTAGCAAAGTAGCCCCTCGATTGCTTAGCCGCCACCGGCCAGCCAAATGCGCGACCCGACGAACGCTGCGGCGTACGAGCCGGGTGGCAGCGATGCACGGACAGGTCCCGACTGCTGTGTTTACGCCCGTAAATGTGTAAAAATGAGCGGCAACGGTTTAGAGTGGCGAAATCAGAGCGAGGTTGAAGGAGCAGATGATTTTACTGAAAATCACATGGAAGTGTTGGTTCCAGTAGTCACTCTTGAGACCACACGTGAGTCCCCGTGGACTGAATTAAAATGAGGATTCTTTTATGAATAGTAGTAATTTCTATATAAGTATTTTATTGTTCGATTTTTTCACTGTAATTCTAGACTACGTTCTTATTAGTCTTAAACACTAGTCTTAACTAGTCTTAAATAAAATTAATTAAGCAAATTATGTTTTTTTTTAAATAAATCCAACGCAATCAAGCACAGATTAACGTATTTTCGCTAAAAATACGCTTTTGAAAAATCTCTCGTGAGATTAGGGGGAGAGGGGGAGGGGGTCGAGCCAAATCTTGCGACATCTCACCAAGGGGGAAAGGGGGGGGGTCGAAAAATCACCAAAATCGCCTCACGTAATTAATGGACGCCCCCTTTACAGTAGTATAAAAGTAATGGGGCACGTTAGATAACCACTCTGGTCTTGTTTATTACTCATCCATTTCAGAATGTAAACATTACTGTTGAAAAATATTAAACTCATGCCAAGAAAATATAATTTTAATTCTTAAGGACGGCACCAAAATATTCAATGAAAATTAAACAAAATACTTAAAGGGAACAAAAATGTTTTAATTAACGGTAATTTATGAGTAAAATCTTAAAAAGGAATAAAGGATGGCACTACTATTTCCATCACCTTGAGAAAATCACCTATACTTTGTCATGATTTTATGAGTCTAAACAAACAAGAAATCACACTTTCTGATAATTTTTTAATTATTAATTTTATATCTCATTAAAAAAAACTTCGCCTTTGACGATAAGATGCCTTGGCTACTTAAAAACATATTAAAATGCGAAATACCTAGATCATAGAAAGAAACTGTCTATAAATGAATAAACTATTTTCACACCCCGACTACATCGTCATTTCAAAAGAACTAACGCATCTTGACGGCAATAACCCCAGTTATGTGCTTATGTCCTAAATCATCGTACAACTGCAAATGGAATACGGGAAAACTTTAGGACAAATAGCTTGTTCTCTTATTTATAAGACATAGGATTTGTTATCCTACAAGTAACAGGAATTTTTATTAAAACAATCAAATTAAACTGTAATGTAACCTATTCGGTGAAATTTCTTGTGGCATTAACTCAGTTTCCTTGAAAAATATTGAAGGACAAATTATTAACGTTTAATACAATGATTCTTAATAGGTTAGAATTGAAAATGATAACATCTTTCACAAATAAAAATAATGCGTATGCATATGAATAGAATTAAAACCTGTGGAAATCGATAAAATTTATTGAACGTTACACAATAAGTTAAAACTAAAATGCAATTTTTACGTTTTTTTAATATTTCAGTAGAAAATCACATATTGTAGTTAGATAGTCATCCCAATTCCTCATATATTCCACCTAGGATGGGAATTCCCAACTCGTTTTTAGCAATGTTTAAGTAGTTTGATGAAATAACTTTCCCATTCATCCATCGCATGCAAAAAACGACACATTTTTAGCCCGGGGCGATGGAGAGGAAGAGGAGCAGCCCGTTCCCTCCGGCGAAGCCACAAACGGATTCCAAGAAAGACGAGGGCTTTTCAGTCAAGAGAGCACTCCAGAATTATCCCACGGCGACCGACTGCGAAGAAGGAAGACTTGAGACCCATGCGGGCATTCCGAAACAGTAAAGCGTGGCGGAGCGGGCGTGCACGTTTTATCCCGCGAACACAAGTCTCTCCCGGTGAGGAGGCGGGGATGAGGGAGTCGGGAGGAAGGCCGAGAGGACTCCTGCGTGTGGCCGCTACAAAGAAACACCGCTCCGTTTTTCTGTCCCGAACACGCAAAACTGGCGTAATAAGGCAATCAAGGGGGGACCCTTAACCGTTGGTTCATGCGTGAAACGAGCCGATTGCTGGGACCGAAACAATTCCCCATATGCCTAATTTTCTCTAACGAGACCCCAGTCTAAAATGAGGCAGGCCTTCTGATCCCTCGATACACATTAAGCGGTGACGAAAGAGCACAGGGATGGGGAGTAGGAAGGGGAGTTGCTTCTTAAGAAAACGAGGAGACTGAATTATTTCATTTTTTACCACTGCACACCGTCTTTGCGTCTCCATCATTGCGAAACGTGGGAATTGTTTGTGACGCGGAGGGGAGAGAAGAGGGTTAGGGGCGGTGGTGTAACTAGAGTGGGACAGGCTCCGGGGCTCCAAAGAAACAAAAGTTATGAGTTTCAGGGAACTATAAAATATTTTCATGCGATATTTGGAGCCTGTCCTCGATCAATATTGTTAAATTGGTATTTTAGTGTGTACTTAACATTTCTGATTTCGAGCAGTGAGGTAGAGCGAGCCCCACTACGTTGGTCTACCCCAGAGCCCCGAGGAGTATCTAACTACGCCACTAGTTTGGAGGATAGGACGATGATCTTCTTTATCTTCTTCCACCTTTCTTCCTAAGCTTGTGCCTGATTTCTTCAGTAGATATTCTCATCCCACATCCAGGTTATCCTTCCACCATTTCCTTGGCCAACCCACACTTCTTTTCCCCTATGGAGCATAGTCTCTTGCCACTTTCACCATCCTCTGTTCATCTATTCTGCCAATGTGTTCATTCCATTCCATTTGCTTCCTTCGACCAACTCAATGATTAATATCTTCCACGCCGCACTCTCTTTTTATGGACTCAATCCTTTCTCTATCAAATAATGTTTTGTCAGCAATCCTCCGCAAAATTTTCATCTCCGTGGTTTCAAGTAACCTTCTGGTTTTGGAAGTATCTAATCTTGTCTCTTCTACATATGTTAAGATTGGTCTCACTACAGTCTTGTATATTCTGCCCTTCCTTTCTTTCCTTATGTGCTTGTCTCGCCAGATTGCGGCATTAAGGCAGCCAGCAATTCTGTTTGCTTTTGTCTTTTTCTCTTCTACTTCCTTCTCAATATCCCCAGAGTTTGAAAGCTCAATTCCCATTTGGTTTTTTCGGGGGAGATAATCATATTATATTTTTTTGCTGTAGTATTAAACATGTGCAGGAGTCTCTGTAAACTATCCTCGCAATCTGCCAAAAGTACTGCATCATCAGCATAACAAATAATTTTTATTTCTTGATTTTTCATTCTATAGCCTCTTCCATTTTTAACCTTTTTAATTATCTCATCCATAACTATATCGAATAAAAGGGGACTTAGAGAGTCGCCTTGTCTAATGCCATTAATAGCTGGAATAGGATTTGTCATTTTTTGGCCTAATTTGACTCGAACATAATTTTCTGAGTTAATGTTTCTGATGTTTGGGGGATAGGACGATGATAAGGAGGGAAACCCCAACCCCACTCCAGCACGCCGAATAAGAATTTTATATAGTCATGATTCTCTTAACTGCGCTTGGCAATGTGTAATGCGCAGTCGCCCCCCCCCCGTATGATGGAAATTAGGGGAGTGAAAGTTTGTGGCCCGCTGCCGTGAGCATCTCATGTGGCCCCCGGGGTCAAATTAGCATGCACTGCCATCGCTGAAATGGCTAAGTGCCGTTGAGAATCTGGATGCAAGGAACGAGGAGAGAGAGGGGGTTGAAGGGAAAGGGGAAATGGACGTTTCCAACAATGGGCTCAGACGCCAGTGCTTGTGTGAATGGAAAGGGATATCTTGGCGAGCGAAGAGTATGGGGTTGCGGTGAGGGTGGAGAGTGGTTTGAGGCAAAAGAGGAGGAGAAAAAGAAAAGCGGGAGTCGACAGGACTTATCAAAACACGGTCACGATTTGGCGATACAGCCGGGATTCCATTGGAATGCGTGAGAGTGGTTCCCCATTTATTGCGACGTTTGAAAAAACGGCACATTTTTCGATGGATGAAAATGGCCATTTCACCTGTTTACATTCATGCTAAATAATGAGTACGAAATTCTAATTTAAATGAAATTTTACGGTTGCTTTTCAATTGTCCTTTCTCCTCAGAAATTGGATGAAGGGAAATGGAGAAACGGGTATGTTGATGGTGTTAATAACATAAATTTAAGGACAAAATTCCATCGAATAGTAAGAGGAACCCCATTCCTAAGGTATTTTACAACAAGGAAAAGAAATTTTGCAATAGCCCTACATTCACATACTTTGAATTCTTTAAATATGCATGGGTAAAGAGCCTTCGCGGATTGACCGAGGTAACCAGCTAAACTTGTAGCAGAACAGACAATCCAATAGTTGTCAATCCAAATTCAATAGTTGGCAATCCAAATGTAGCAACGACTCCCGTATTTGGGAAATATTTCTCTTAAAAATGAGGCCTCAATTTTGACATCAACGACCACTCATCATTGCTTCTTGGGATGGACCATAGCAGGTGGTGAGCGTTGATCTATTTTGAAACACGCGATACCCTCAAGAATTCAGGTTTGTGCTTACAGTGGTCTAGAAGAAACATTTCCTAAATTAAAAGCCATCATTGGAGTAAAAGTGTAACTCATCACATTATCGAGCGATATTATATTTTCATTTACAAGAAATGGAAGACTGTCACCCGCTAAAACAGTTCTAATATTGAAACAATAGCAGTGTGGACCTCAGAGAGAGAGAGAGAGTTTCATTCTATTATTCTGCTAGTTAATAGGTTGGTTATCGGATAGTTTTTATTCTAGCATTTTAAATTATGGCAAATCGTCTCGCCTTCCTCCTATAGATGGCTCGCCATCAGATCCCTCTTGAAATCCTCATATCGGATGCCTCTACTTATTTCGACTAGAAATCCTATCCTCTCCCACGCTTCCTCAGTGTTATCCCCTCCACTACCCTCTTCAAGATGCCCTTTACTTTAAAGAAGTCCTCCATCCATCCCCTCTGCCTTCTCCAAACCCCTGCCACCAGTTCTCCTCTCCAAGAAGACCCAGTACCTCCTCGTTCGTCTTCCTCGCCAACAATCTCACTCTCTAAATCCTTCTCCAAATCTACATCACAAAGTCTACGTACATTCTCCCGAAGTGATGACCAAGTTTCCGACTTATACCACGCTCCTCTCAGAACCTTCTCATCAATTTCCTTATTTATGATAATACTCCTGTCGCCAGGGCAATCATATGTACACCTGATGTTCATGATACTAAGCCTATTCTCCCACAAAATCTAACTAACTACGTTCACAGCTTAGCCTATTCTATTTTGCGCCCTCCCACCCTTATATTTAGCTTCGTCTATTTCTAAAAAATCTTATCACTTTCGTGTATCATGATTTATCTCCATTCCATATCTCCTTATCTTATGATTTATCTCCATTTTCCCCGATCTTCTAACGCATCTAATACTGAGAGTGAGAGAGAAAATTAATTAAAAATGGGAAGTGAGTATACTGTGGTGGGTGAAGGGATGAGGGCGAGAAATAATGATGTGTTTAGGATCAGATGGGAGTTGTCCATTAATATTTGGATGAATGATTAAGGAGACGGAGCGGATTGTTTTGGATGGATAACTGAACCTCGCTCGAGAGTGACAACCGAAAGAGAAAGGAGACAAGGAGATTGGCATAAGGGGGTGAAAAGAACACGCGGGAAACAGACGTGGAAAAGGGAAAACTCTGAATTTATCACTCCAGGGGAGCCAATGGCGGTGGAGAGGTTGGGTGAAGGACGGGTGGAAAGGCGGGATGGAATGCAAGGTTTCGCCGATCGTTGAAAAGACAGAAATCCCCCGTCTGCTCTTTCCAGAAGTCACCTTCCTCGTCAAAAAGGGCGTGCGATGAATACACAGCGCACGTTTTGCGCTAATCTCAATTTTCATGGCCACGAGAGAGTTGCAATGACATCCTTTGTATCGCTACCTTAAAAGGAAGCTTAGCCTGATTCATCTCGACGCATTGTTTTGAAAATCAGTCAAGTCGTAAAGTTTCAATCATAAATTTGCCATACGTTTAGCTTCTGAAATTTATACCTAAACTTGAGGAAATTTGATCCAAAGAACACTCAACTCACCAAATTTGATGCTTGGAAACTTGGGAATGAGTTTGCTTCACAACAAAAAATACGCGTGGAGCATGGATACTCGACGGCGAAGCTCCCATGATAGGGGCAGTAGAACAGAGAGACTTTAAGGCATTGGAATTATAGTGTTTTTGAGAATGATTAACATGCAAAGGACGGGCAGATTCACCAAATGAAGAAGATCAACAAAAAGTTGAAGTTTTTTATTACAGATGATTAAACGAATGCACGACGATGTGGAAGAGGCAACTCTTTGGACACTTTTTATGACGTTGTAGCCTCCTCAAAACAATGAAAGGAAAAATATATGAGAATAATCGACAAGGGAGACCACAGATGGAATGTATTTCGTAAATTGCAAAGGATAACTATAGTTTAGGAAACGTAAAAGAAAGAAATGATTAAGAACAGCATGGCTCACTATAAGAATACATAAACTTTAATGTATTAAGCATTGCGTAAGAGTATAAAGAACAATGCTGAGGAGAGGTGTGCCAAACCAGCAATCGGATTGTTGACTAAAAAAGGGACTGTTTATGTAACACAACATACACACGACAACAAAGCAATTTTTCGATTCAGATTTATTATGAAGTAAATTGGTGCTTCGCTGTAGAGAAAATTCACTGAGCTATTTTAATTAAAATGGATAACGCGTCATATTCTTTTCTCCCCAGGAAAACTCAATCAAAATGTCATCTATTTGTGAACATTGCATTCGAACTATCACCCTCCGTTTTATCCGTTGGTGTTAAGATAATTCTACAGGATTCTTTGATTTCATCATATAAGTATGAAAAAGATTCATCGGAATAGCAAAAAAAAACATTTTTAGCCTTTGGAAAAGATTAAAAAGAAGAAAAACAATTATTTTACTAACATTTTATAACATTATTGTAAATGCTGAAAAATTCTTAAAAATATCCTCATGGCTTACAGTTGTATTCCATTGTGCCTCCTATGAATCAGTATATTAAAGGTAACTCGGTGAAAATATTAAAGCTCTCGCCAGAAATACGCTCTTCCAGGGTAATGTTTTACATCTAGAATTTGACAACAAAATTTTAAACTTCTAAAAACTCAAATTTTCGCCCAACTAGGTTGTTACAAATTTGTAAAAGAGCGGTTATACATCTCCCTGTCATTTTTCCTTCGTAAAAATTGAGAAAAAAATCACACCATGACTAATCTACCATTAAATTGAACATGAAATGCGCGTGTTATCTAGAAATCTTGGGGTAATGTCATTCTATGAGTAAAAAAACTCAAAATACACATTATTTAGGGCAAATAATTGCTATTTGGAAATTTTCATAGCTTACTGGTTTAAAGTCAATCATTAAAAAATAGACAGCGCCTCAACATTTTTACAGAGTGAATAGAGAAAACAATTTTCTTCTTAGTGGATCAAAACAGACCCGAACGACGGAATAAGGAGAGAAAGGTCTCCACGCCCCGGAGAGAGAAACATTTTGACAGATGTGGTCAATCATTTCCACTTCGCTTGCGAGGACCCATTCAAATATTTATATTGGCACTTCCGAGCGCTCTCTATCGAGGCGAGTCGTCGATTCAGAAAGCGCTGCGTATCCAGGAACGAAAAAGAAACGAGAAAAATATCCATCTCATGGTCACGAATCTCAAATTATCCGACTCCTTCTCTTAGCAAGAGCGGCAGAAGAGTGTTCAATTTGTGAAATGATTTCCTGCGCCGGGCTCATCTTCGTAATAGTCTCCTCGCGGTACTCCAACGACTCTCTTTTGTTTTGAGGGCGTTTATTGCGCTGCAATGCCGTTGCATGAGCGTTATCCTAACACTGGATGTTTCCGCCGCCTCCACCGCTTCGGCGGCCTTGATTCAAAAACCAAGCCGAGGGCGACTCCGCTTCAACTGTCAATTCGAATGCACGTGGTTCCGCCATCGGTCGCACAGAGGGCACCTCTCTCGCGGCGCGCCCTCACCTTGAGAACTCTTGGGCTGACGGGCAGCTATAGACGAAGAAGCGATAATTGCTCGTGACCTTGCCGGGGGATAATTAGGTGAGCTGCTAGATCGTCATTTTCACTGGCACGGAACCGATTGTTCACTTTCCTTAGGTGGTGAAAAAAACAAAGGGATTTTTTCTCCGGCGGGAAAAATCGGCGAATATATTCGCTGGCGAAAAGAAAACCAGCGATCCTATAATTCATCTTTGATGATATAAGAAGGAAGGGCTGAATAATTCCTGGTATCCTCCGCCTACAGGTAGTAGTGCTTTGCGAGGTGAACCTCAGGGAATTTTCAAGGGACAAGAATATTACCGGTAAATTTTCCTTTTTCCTCGTACTCACCTATAATTTCTCACTTTGCGTGAAATTTCAAATATGGGTTTCTAATTTCAGGCATAAGAAATTTTAATCATTTATCACCTGGCATTTAAAAGCCTTTTCCAATTTAATGGTAAATTTTGAAATTAGGCAGCCCCTGTTAAATCAGAACTACATCAATACTGAGTATATTCGGAAAGGCCATCTGGGCATGTAGGCAGGTGACCTTACTTCAGTATGGATCATTTTTTTCTTGATGCCTTATTAGATTTAACTTATACGACTTATATATAATGTTTCACTGTCTAAAATCCATGGACCAATAAACATTTTTTACTTGCTACTTCTGCCACCCTACATTTTTGCCCTCTCACGTCGTCTCATCTGTATCACAACCAATTCACTATGCAGTTAGCTGGAAAAGCGCCCACCACCCACTTTTGTCATCTCCTTCGACTTTCTCTCATCAGCCGCTTTTCATCCTCCATAATATGCAGCACACATTAAGCCATTAAGCCATTTTCTCAGAAGGAGGACGGTGAAATAAACAACCGTAAGAAAAATGAAAAGGTTTCTTTGTATATATAAAGAAATTCCCCAATTCCCGGATGAGGTGCACCTCTAGGTCCGAATCATTAATTTAACCCATTTCAAAATAGACATAAACATTTTCGCAGCGAATTTTTCGTGGGGAGTAGAACAAGTAGGTTGAAATACCACGATTTTTTCGTGTTAGACACTGATAGCTCACCTGAAGATAACAGTGGCTACGATGGCGTAACTGCTGTCAATTATGATCATCACATTTGGCGAAAACCCAAAAATGGAGCCTTCATCGAATATTCTTCTTCAATAATAAATTGTTGAAGACAGGCTCTGTATAGCCTTTTTTTTTGCTACTCGTCATCACCTGTACATTGTAAAAAATGATCATATTTTGACGACTGAGTTTAACACTTTCGAAGTTTCCTTTTTGAACAATCCCATGCGTTATATGATGACCACACAATTGAATCATAACAGAATGCTCTCGTAGCAATAAATGATGGTTCACTCGGTAATAAGTTTTATGTAATGCTATTTGTATATTATAACGCCTAAATATTGTTTCTCTTTCATTTCTTACGAAGCTTCTTCGATTCAAGATGAAGTATGTGAACTGTCAGACTTCTTGAATGATTCCATCCCAATTCCGTCAATCAATTGGATTTCCTCATCCACTGTTGCTCTCACCCGCTGTCGTCCATTTATGGAGAGATCGAAAGATTTCTATCCCGACTTCATAGGTTCCAGCCCCTAAGATGGTGTTCCCAATCTTAAATGATCTTTCAGATTTCATCAATGAAAGGTCATTGAGCCTTCACGCTTCTTTCTATCCTCATGTGGCAGAATTTTTGACTCACTTTCCGACGCGTACCTTAGTTAGCGATCGTTTTAGAGGCCTGAAAATGAGTCCCTAAGTGGGTGGGTCGTTTCTTCACACTTACCTAGACGTTCATATTTAATTATATATATTAGGAGGACAAAAACTGGAGCAAGTAAAGCAATTGAGTTACTTTGGTAGCATCTGAGGAGAAAATGGACAAAATAGCAAGGCATTTGGATGAGAATTGAGCAAGCGAAAGAAAAGGGGTGATAACGGGGAGATTTCATGAGAATATCAAGAAGAAGCTGTAGAAGAGGTATACATCAGTGTGGCGTTGTGTGCTGCAGAAACGTGGACTCCTAGAAAATCAGACGCGAATAGGCTCCAGGCCTGGGGTGAGATTGGTTGGGGGCAAAGTTGGTGGGTTGAGGAGATGAAGCGGGAAGGGTAGTGCTTACAGCTGTGTAAAGGGAAGATCTTGGGGAGAAGGAGATGAAGGACAATAGATTTTATGGACGGGAAGCAAATGAGTACGACGTAAACTGAGATGAAGAAAGAAATATTAGGGCAGAAGAAAGAAATATTTTCATATGCAGATATCTTCAAGATTTTGACTTATTTTCATGTAAACCTAAGCATCATAACCGAAAGATTAGCTGAACGAAAATTATACATATTAGGGGCTAGTTAAGGTGCGTGCATTGACAATGGAAACTTTCTTAGGATCGATTTTCAAGCCGATGCCGGCAATGGTATGTTTTCTTTCCCTAGTGATTTTTCAAGATGAGAACAAATAGGTTCGTGTGACCTCGCGAACTGAAACTATAATCCTGTAGTGATTCAGTCTATGAACATCACACGGGAATCTCCTTTCAGATATTTATGCACTGAAGGAGATACAATCGAGTACCTTTCTCTGGCTTGCATGGGACTACGGCCACGGTGTTTGCTTGAACGGTAAACGAGAGGTGCATCATTCTTTGAGAAGAGTTATCTCAATGCAAGGGCTGTTTAATTGTAACGTCACGTCTCTTTATTCCTCCCTCTATCTCTCGAACTTGCAGACCGCACTTGGAAACATCCGGTGTTGCGTAAATTGACTTCAGGTGTCTCTCCAGGGCTTCGGTATTCGATTGTAGGAACAAAGACTTTTAAGGGTAAAAGCCTCTTTCGTAAGATTTCTGTTCAAAGCTACTGTGTTTTTCTAAGTACCTTTTCCCCATTCTGCACCCCCTGGGTAAAAGGCACTAACGAGGAAATTTTGGTTCGGCTCATTACATGCTCTTGAACTTACATGTCAACGCTTAGATGATTCTACAGCTCAAATTAGTTGACAAATTTTCAACACCCTGATCTCATCGACTGGACATGAATTTTTATTATTTTATTTCACTTTAGCCGTTCCTCGGAAGACACATTTAGTGAATTGTTGACAAATATGCCAAAATTATAATATCTTTCTTCTGGTGGTATAGGTCCAAAATTAGTTAATTGCATCACTCTTTTGCTGAAGTTCGGCACCATTGATTGTGCTTCTTCAAAGCACACGTTTTTACTAATAACCTCATAGAGAATTTATTCTGGATTATGTATGATAAAATGTTAATTTCGTGCAATTTATTGTTTGCTCATCAGCGTTAAATATAACTCAAATCAAATAACAAAAGTAAGTCTTTTTGAGGAAATGAGTAAACACATGTATAAATGATTTTTTACGACCCTTTGTAAAAACTGAACAATCTAAAATGTAAACCTGGTTTTGTTGTTCAAAAGCATGTAAAATTTTAAATGTGGCCGTAAATATTAAAATAAATATGCCAAACGTCAGTAAAAGGGGAATGAAGAATATAATAAATTTTTGAGCTATTCTCCCAGAAAAATAATTGTATAATAATTGATGGCCGTGAAAATGAATCTGGGCTCACAGAAATTGTACGACCTAGGCTAAATTAAAATAGGAGCTATTTTAAATTTCTGGTAACTTCATGAAATTCTTTCGGATTAATTTGAACAAGAATGCACCCAAAATGCAGTCAAACACCAAAAACATCAAAATGCTTTATTTCCAAATATTCAGTAAAAAGGAAAAAAATGTGCTTGCTTTTTCGGAGGTACGACGCTAAAACTTGTTCAAGTCAATAATTATTTATCGATACTCACCCACGCTGACATTTGAAGAGAAACCATGATGAACCATCTGATACATAACGTACCACTCCGTGTTACTTATTTCTAAGTTAAAGACGTTTATATATAAAAATCATTAAGTGAAAAATATATTGATAGATGCTTTAATGCATCGCATCTTACTCAAGTTTTTGTAAGCATGCAACTAACGTCAAAATTCAGTATTCACCATATTTATGTAGTCAAAAAATCATTTGAAACAAAGAAAATTTGTCACAGTAATTTTTTATTTTAATAAAGAGGGTTCAAATAAATGACTATTATTTACTATGTTCACATATCTTATCCACAAGTGGTGACTGATGCTTAAGATCAGTATCAAGTACGGTATTTTGTTCCATCTCTAGTATGTTGACTAAATAGTCGGATACTGTGTGCATCATTCACTCAACTGCCCTGAGAAGAGGTTAGAAAAAGATATTTACATGATATAAACTGAGGTCATATTTTTCTCTTCATTTACCATTCTGAGGATCCAATACGCGCTTAAGCATGAGCAGATGTTAGATCACATTAAGATGTCATTCCAGTTGGTATTCAGGTCATATCCAAATAAGTCTCTTGATGACTCTTGGCTAAGCTTATATGACTCTGAAGTGGGGCATACCTTTGATCCGTGAAGGTTGCAAAACCTTAATGAAATTAAGGAACAAGATTGCGGATCATCATCGATGGGGCTTCGATTACATAACACTGGGAGCGCCGATCTTTCACCTAATCGTGAAAAGGGCAGCCGAATGGACGCTAACGACGTAGACCTCCCGTGTAAATAAGCATTTCCGATTCGCTACTGTACAATCACCGTTAAGGGCTGAGATGATGAGGAAGGGTCGAATTCTAAGGGTTCAAATCCCTGGCCCTCGTGAATTAAATGTGTTTATATCTTTCCTCTACCTATAATTTACCAACAAGAATTTCTGCACGAATAACAAAAGGCCTTAAAAGTATATGTAGGAGTATTATGAACATATCACTTGACCTTATCGCAGAAGAGTGAATCCAGATATCTCTTCTGCTTGGCGACCGCGTAGCTCATATTTTCCTTTTGAGGTTGTTGGGGAGAAGAAGGTGTAGACATCGTGAAGAGTGATTTTGTCAAAAGCAAATTTCTTGATTAGCTTTGAGAAATGGTGGTTTCGCAATATTCTCAAGCAAATTTATTACATATTCGTTGTTTTTGTGACCACAAGGAATCGTATTTTTAATAAAAAACATGCATTGAATAATCACTAAATATACAATTCACTGAAACTTCTCAATGAAGTTGTACATTCATTCGAACAACTAGGGAAATGGGCAAGAGGGAAAAATTAAAAAAACTGCAATAGATGTTTTTGAAATGGAGAGTGGGAAGAATGATTGTATGATGAGGATTTAAGAATAAATAATGGAAAAATTAAAAATTTTTGTGTGTAATGGGCAGATAAAACTTTGTAATAATAGTACATTTATTTTATTTCCAAACCTATATTATTTGGCAAAAGAGAAGCTATCTCCCAAACCTGATCTATCTTAAGGTACCTCTTACATTTAATGCTGTTGACCGAACATTATCAGAAAATGGAAGAATGGACGAAGGTATTAAAAGGCAAGCTAGTGCCAGTTGGGCAGCCTTAATTAATTTATGGGCCATATAAATTAATGAGTATTTTTTGTATCTAGAGTGTAATGAATAGTGAGAAAGAAATGGCTAGACTGCAAGTGCCATGGGTGAATGTGCCAGAAAGCTCTAAAGGCAACGACTATTAAGAGTTTTGAGCATAGCAGAGTGTGTATGATGCAATGCATGAGTGCAAGAGAAGTGACGGAGGTATGCAAGGGTGGGAAAATGCGGAGGAATTTATTAACAGAGCGCCGGCATCTTTGGTCAAATCAGGAACAGCTTAGTTCTTTTATTTGACCATCCCCGTTAAGGAATAGCATGGTGGATGTCTAGGATGTCTATTCTTTCCATTTACCGAGCTAGAATAAATCCTTCAGTATTCAAAACCCTTGGTAAATAAGATGAACGTTTCCTGAAAATCGCTGTAATTTTGCTGTAATGCTTATGGTTACACCAATCATGCCCACCGACTAATAACACCAAAAATTAAATATAATATTTTACGCATTATACGTCTTTATATAAAAAAAAGAATCCAGAGTGAAATGTAGTTGAAACGTATAATGTGTATTCCCCGACCGAGTAATAAACAGTGGGGAAAATTTCCATTCCCGTCATAATCGTCATTTCTGCAGAGACCTCATTGCTCGCGTCGAGAAAATCGTAGACGAGAAGGAGAAAGCTTAAAAAGCCGCGGAATTTGGGCAAAAAACAGCAGATACCGAGTTCATGTAACCTTGACTTTTTGCTCAATGGAGCGAGAGTGGGGATAATAGTGACAAGAAAACAAGATGTAGACCAATGGGAGGAGTGGTTGATATTTAATGGGAGCAAAGAGACAATGAAGGTCCACTGCTATATAGTCAATGTAAAACACATTGGCGCTTAATAAATTAATAACAGACCACAGTTAAGACAGGAGTAGCTTGATAGTAGTATAATCCGGACAGTGTGACTGAAGGTTTCAAAAGTGATAAAGGTAAGTACTTTCAACTTAGTGGAGGAGAATAATATGATAAACAGCAAATATAGCAGACAAAAATTCATAATGAAATAGCCATTTTGAATGATAAACCGCCTTTAATTACCCGTGATCGTGTACTTGATCAACTAGTTATGCAAATGCGTCTGGAATGGAAAAAATGGGAGAAAATCTTAAGGATAACAATCCTTCCCGATGCTATATCTATCTGAATTCATTTTCAACCCACCAATATGTAAAAATATTTGTTAATTTCTAATTTGTTTAATTATTCGGACATTTAAATCATCCCTATTAAACAAATAAGGGGTAATACATCTAGGAAAGAAATAATGCCATTTTACAGATAATGACTGTGAAATTCGTAATCTTGATTAGCAAATTTAATAGCAATATTCGTGGACTAAATGAAGTTTTCTTTTACTTTTTCGTCTTAGAAAATCTTCAAGAACTTTACCTAAGAGTTGAAATCCACTGAGTTCAGCGTTCGTTTTAACGATGTCGACGCCAGAAATTTGGCATCTATTATATGTTTGGATTGCTATAGATCAGCAGTTCCCAAACTTTTTCTGTCATATAGCCTTTTTCGAAACAGAAGTTCTTCGCCGAGTCCCAAAGAATATTTAGTCTTTCGTTCTATCTATGTTCTCAGAGGTACATTACACACTATTAGTGGAACGTAGTATAATAATAAGAAACACATATATGTATTAATAAAGAAAACTAGAAAATAAAGAAAAATAGCAAAAAACGCTAGATGGAAGCGGCTGTTTAATTTTTGTGATTTTGTCGTCCTCATAACTGCCGTGGACGGCGTCCCAAGTTCAATGGAAAACGCAGCTAAAGATTAACATACAACTAGATGGCTGGAATCAATAATGAGCTCTCATAAGAAAATCAACTTGAAAAATTCTTTGCGTATTTGATTTTCGGATAAAGAGAATTATTGTATTTGGATGTAATTGAAAAAGAATAGCTCCCGACTGAATAAAATTTGAACAAGAAATTAGTTGAATGAAATGGTAAACTATTGTTGAATAATACAGAATGCTAAAAATTAGGTAAAGAAACACAACCCAAAGTATTACAGAAAGTAAGGGGACATTTACAATCAAAAAGTCAGGAAAAACTTGCTCTTGTATTGCAAAGAGAGAGAGAAAATGTTTTGTAAAGTTTTACCTTACGAATGTGATAGAATTTCAATGGCTCGCGGCTGTTCAGTATAATTACGAATACAAGGACAAGGTTGAAATTATTATGAAAAATAGTGCACAATTTATCATGTACCATTGCCAGACCAATCAATGAATTCATTTATCAGTGATAATATTAAGTTAGAAATAAATCAATAAAAGGTTTATTTCATCACTGCAGCGATTGCAGAACTTTTGGACACAACAAATATTCCTTAAAACCCAGAACAGAAAGATTGACCACGCCATTTTTACGTGTCTGAAACAAAGTAGCCTCTTCTACTCAATAAAAATTGATCAGAGCATTATTTCCCTAACCCTCAATCCACCCTTTTCCAATCCTTTTCAATCCACCCCTCAACGTTTCCATAAACCTCTACCTAACTGCCCCCAACCGCGATGTTTTAAAATGATAGACTACTTGATCAAAGCAGGATTTTATATAAATACAGCTTAGACAGCACCCACTTTGGGATCAGTTGAAATGCAGTGCTTACTTTGTTCGATTTGCCTCATGTTCTCGTGCAACCTGAATCGAACTACGGAGCACACTTCAGGCTAGCCGTCTTCGATTTAACCTCTACCCGTAAGTTTCACTTATTTCAACCTTTGGTAAGGAAATATTGTCATAAAAATTACATATATCTACTACTTCTTCTATACTTACGCATATCACGCAGTAATGACAAATTTATTCCGTGGAAGTTAGCTAAAATTCTCTAGCGCAGTTGTGTGAATTAAATATTCTGCAACGATAACCTATCACAGTGGAGGGGATTTGAAATAATAGATAAAGAGCAGCCTTTCATATTCGCAGTTCACTTGAACTGTATAAACCAGAGTGTTATGATAATTCTAATTATTTCGAATATTTGTTTCGTGAGTAGAAATACCTTGTCTTATCATATAGTGAGGTAGCAATATTTAACCTTTTGGCATAGTGATTCCACTTTTATCCAATTTGTATGATTTTTGGATAATTATTTGTTTTTATCTGGAGCTTAGAAATAAATATTTAACTTTTATTATGGATATAGTCGATTTTATAACCGAAGAAATGATTTTATTATGTAATTATTTGACTAGTTTTATGTTATCTGGCAGGCAGATTTTGTAAACGATACATTATTAATGTTTATTTAACTTTAAATGTTTTCACCTGCAAAAATACTATCAAGCCAACTTTATCCAAAATATCAGTCGACCAAGGAAATTATATTGGTATTTGGCAATGATTTACTTGGGATGAATAAAAATTGTTTATAAATTCATTAGGGTGAATGAATGTGTCTTGAATTTATGGCACGTAAATTTTATATAAGTCTAATAATACACACGTAAGTTAATACGTACGCTACGTTCGCTGTTTTCGGAAGTATTACTACCAGTTTTCACTTCTATCAGATTAATTAGAAGGAAGAAAATATGTAAATACCAAACTAATGGCTGAAAGTAATATCAACGGAAAAAGTTTCGAAGATTAAGAAATGTTTTTGTCATAAAATTAAGCATTCATTCTTCTATTCAAACTTACGAATCCACAAGTGTGTTTGAGAAGAGTTCTAAATCAAAGAGTCACCGAATGTATCCGGAACAGTGAACCCAGCCGGACCCACCCCCACACGCCGTCGGGTCAAGAACCGTCCGAGTTTGATTCCTCGCCTATCGTCGCCGCTTCCGACGACGCGGGAAGAGAGTACCTAAGAGGGATGCCCATTCCTTGAGCTACGAGCGCAAATGACCGGGAAAGAGAGGCCTGTGTCCGCGTTTAGCGGGAGTGCGGAATGCGCTGATGGCAGCGGCGCGGGGGTCTGAATTGGAAGTGGAATCGGTCAGCGCTCGCCGGAGCGTGAAGAGAAAAAGGAAATCGCGTTTCCGGTCAAAACATTAGAGAATTCGTAAGAGACTTGGGAGATGGAGAGATGGGGATTGGGAAGGTGAGCGGCGGCGGGAGGCCGATCGTCGGCGATCAAGGCGAGTGATTGGATGCACGATCTATGATCGATTGGGTCCATTCTCGTCCTCTCCCTTTCTCTAATTTCGTGAGCTTGACGACGTTACCTCCGAACGCTCTCTTGTTTCATTTCTGTGCATGATTATTTGTATGCTTGTGCTCCCTGGATCCTGGAGATGGTTTTAATATCAGCTGTAAAAATATGAGCACTGCTATTCAATTCAATTGAAGTTTACAGGTAACACAGGCCTTCAACTTTTAGGGTCTCGAATACATTTTTTTATACGAAGAGCCTTTTTCAACGTAATTTTGTTCGCTAAATCCGAATATACTGACGGAAATTGGCTATCAAGTCTGGATTTTGAGATATTATAACCTTTAAGGGTCAAAATGGCTATTTTTAGGTCTTAATGAGCTTGAATATCTCATAAACCAAAGGTGATAGATTAGTACAATCTGGAGACAGTCAATGACAATCTGGAGAGAAGCGAAGTGTACTCCCTTAGTTGTGATTCTCCCGGATGCAATTGTTTTTACATTGGTCAAACTGGCCGTAAATTTAAAACAAGAATGTCTGACTAATTAAATAGTTTTATAAACCATGACAACTCAGTGTTTGCTAAACATCTGTTTGAATCTTAAACATCTAATTTTAATCCCAAAATTTTACACTTTTGTAACAAAGGTGCTAAATTGGATTTTTTAAAATACTTTGAAATTGTTTTAGCTTTTAAAAAATCTAGTCATAGGGTTTTAAATGATTTTATCCCAGATAAATTGTCACCGCTTTTTACTGTGCCTCTCCCCTCTTCTTTTAACTTTGGACGCGGTTGATTTTTATGTTTCCCATGTCCTTGCTTTGCTAATCCCCTCCCCCCTCTACAAGGATCCTTTCCCCTCTAAACCCCTTTCTAACCCCCCTCCTTATTTCCTTCCCCGTATGATACCCTGTTTATATATAAATCCACTATCTCTGTACTTGGCATTCTGCCACTGAAGATAATGTGTTAACATTAAAACCGGTCAGGCTCCGTGAACAATACAATAGTTTGGAAAATTACAAAGTCACAATTTTTATACTATGTCGAAATTCCAAAAGTCAATTCGTCGAATGTCTTGTGTATGGTGATAGATTAATTCTGCAAATGGATTCGAAGTCTGCATTAAAAATGTATAGAATACATCTATGAAACATAGATAAACTACCATAACCTTTATTAACTTTGCAACTATCAACAAGTTTATTATTATTCAACTATACTATAAATTAGAGCGCATAAATTTTAAATATAAGGTACAGGATATGGAAAAAATAGCTTTTCTAGGCGCACTAGTTGTGTTCTATACATTTTTAACGCAAACTCCAAAATTCTTTGCATAATTACTCCATCACCTTTGGTTTACGACATATTCAAGCGCAAATAGACCTAAAAATTGCCATTTTGACTCCTTAAGGTAGGAATACCTCAAAATCCTGATGTGATAGCCAATTTTCGTGAGTAGATTCGGATTCAGCGTACAAAATTTCGTTGAAATTTGCCAATAGCATAAAAAAGCATACCTTTGTTTGTCTGTGTAATTATTATCTCATAAATTGAACCTATTTTCAATTCAAGACGCTGATTTCACCGTTTTTTATAAAAAACAGTGATCGTATCATCGCGTTTTTCTAAATAAAAAGAAGTATAATTGACTCTGCCAAACATAGTTGATATACTGTTGAAAGAATCCTGCGACACTATTCAAGCCGTAAATAAACCGTCACATTCCTAAAAAGAAAAGGAGACTGATAGAAAATACTATTCATAGACGAATTTTGACTATGTCATACATATGGGGGAGCAAGGAAATTGCATCTAATTCAAAATGCAGGTGCAGATGCAACTAGATGTTATAAGTTGCGTGAAGTGTAGTTGTCAGTTGAGAATAGGGTTGCCATGTTTTCTAACTGAAAATAAGGGAGACTGAAATTTGCTACCACGTTATACGATGTAGGATGTAACACTATACTATCGGATGTTTTCTATAGTATTTCAAATTTTAGCCTTGATGAGTACAATGGGATTCCGGTTCTAGAACCTTGCACCAACAAAAACTTACTTACATGCATATTTGAGTATATGCTTGTAAAAATAATTTAATATTGGCACCTACGATGCCAATGTACAGTTCGATATATCGCTCAGAATATTTCGATGATCTAAGTCGAATCGTTAAAAATCAAAAAAATATTGCACTTGAACGACACAATATTATACTAGAATGAAATACGGGAGAATTGTTCTTAAATACGTGAGACGGGAGATTGAAAAAAAAAAAAAGTCAAAATACGTGAAAACCCGGGAAATACGGGAGACCTGGCAACCCTAGTTGAGAAGTAGAAGATACTCGACTTTCACTTTTGTAAAGATGAATGAGAGAGTACGTCGAAACGTTTTAACACCGTTAAAATAGTTGTGCTTATTATATTATGCATTTGTGCATATTCTTTAAGAATATTTCAACCAAAATATTATTCGTCTTCCATGAAATTAGGTGTAGTAGTGTAGACCGCAAACAACCCGTGGAGTGCACATGAGCGGAATATCTGAAAGCTTCATAACTACGTACATAAAAATATATTAAATTATCAAATTAATAAAATATATCAAAAACAGATCTATGCTGTTTCAGCAATCTTAGACATATGATCAAGAGCCGAATCAAGGATTAGAGTCATTTTAGAGGAGAAAATAGTGAGAGAAAAAGGAGTTAAGAGAGAAAGACATGGGCGAATCGGGTGGGAGACACTCTCAGTTGGAAGAATAGGCATTATAAGTCACAGGAACTCGAGAGATAGTTTCTGGGCCTTAAACCAGTTATGCTCTTTTGACTGGATCTACCCTAAAAAGGAACAGTGTGATTGGTGTTTGCAGTATGCGGCTACGGATCTTGACGCAGCTTAAATGTGCTCCAAAATGCGGAAACTTAAAATTCCACAAATATTTTGAAGCAATAAACTTGATTATGGACCGCTAATTATTGTTCAAGAATTTTAAAAATTTTTGCAAAAAAACTTTTCCGTATACACTCTGTATTATTTAATCAAGTACAAGACGATTGGTCGTCGAGCTAATTGAAAATGTTTGCCGTTATAACCGTGGGGAGGCCGACGGCAAATGGTGAGCTCATTGGAACGTTATTTCTACACAAGCGCCGTTAGGCAAAATCATAAGCTACTCGTAAGGATAAAATTCTATTATAGCTTGTGGAGTAGAGGAATCTTTAGAGATGTGGGCTACTACAGAAAAGTTCACAACTAACACCAATGCTGCGACGAATAAGGGAGTGTGGTTAAAAACGTCAATTAGAATGATTAGGATTACACTCAAGGAATGATAGATCATTTCACGAATTCATTTTGGTCACAGTTTAGTCGGAGGTTAAGTTTATGGGCAGAAGGCTATTGTAGGAGGACAAACATTGACCAATGCACTCTTTTTTTAAGTTTTGGTTTCCGTTCTTCCTTTAACACCCCTCCGCTTAACTAATTAATCCCTAGATATTTGACACTTTGAAAGATCAGATGACTACTAAACATAAATATGAGTTCTATTTTTTGAATGCTTACACAGAAGCATAGCGCGATGACATTTGCAAACCAGTAGGTAAGACCAAGTTCCACACGAGATCTAAGTTGACACCGTAACGACATTTTCCACGTTTGCATGACTATAAACCTTCACATTCATCTGCTCTAAAACAACACACGCTGGGTTTAATTTTCCCTGCGTTGTCACGCATATTTCTCCGGCACTTTCCTCGGTTGCAACCGTCTTGTAATGTATTGTAAGGTATCTGACCTAGCGGATAGCGTTCTATAAGCTCCAGCCTATTAACATTAAGATCGCTCTTCATGCCAAATATTCGTGTACCACTCTTATATCACCCAATTACGTCTCATGGATCGCTGAACAGTAAAAGTTTTCATAAATTCATTACGTGGATTACAACTGAATTACGATCTCATGTTTTACTAGCCTTTCTCGTGAATGCAATTGAATCCCCAATCTCATGTACCGCTAAACACGCATCATCAATGCCCTGGAGCTGTGGATCTGTTGCAATCATATACTTCATTCCCGTCTGTTATTTTATTTTTCATCCCTAGACTGCGATATCAATATATCTTCATGGCATGCCCACATTTTCCTTATTCTTGGACGATTGAAACTGCTGTTTCAATCACATCATCGGTAAACCATTCATTTTATCCTAAGGAGATACGACCTGTCATCAATGGTCATTCACTGGAGTTGTTACATTGTCTTTGAACTTATTTATATACTTACTACAATGAAAATTCCAATGCGAGGATATTGGCCTATGGGACCAATTTGTAGATTAGAGTACTAACCTCCAATCCGAGGGTACGCGATCAAATCTGAGTAATGGGGAAAATTTTTCATTGGAATATCGATCCCCAACTCGGGTACTATATGGAGAGTACATCAAAGAAAGCTCAAATTCTGTAGAATGAGTTAAACCCTCTCATAGCATTTCTATGATATTACGCTAATGATATCTGAAGGTTTTCTTTCCACTTTACCTTAATTTTTGACAAACATCCTTCCTTTTTCGTTTTGGACATCTGACCTATCTGGAGAAAACGAAATATATCGGTTGCCTCTACAAGTGCATCTACATTCTCATTCATGTAAACGCTTCTAGGACATATTATAAGAAAAGACAGATCTTAAACAGGAATATTTTTTATCAAAATCGAGATGTTTGTTTTCGGATTTCAGAAATATACTGAATACAGGCGAAAATTTTTAAGAAATTCCATCGACCTATCTATTTCTACTCTCTTAAAAAAATTCTAGTTATAGCCATGGTCAATTGGCTCAATTATTGTGACTTCATTAAAATTAATTTTATTTATCTTAGATGAAAAAAACCAAAATGTATGATAGATCCAATCCAATCAGCATTTACTAGGGAAATATCATCGATAACATAATTAGTCATACCAGAAGTTTACAAAGCAGACAGAAAATTCGAAAGAGTTGTCATAAAATGAGAGTGTTTAATTCAAGTATCGATCACGCCGAGGTAGTATTGGATGTCTACAATAGTCTCATTTCTATTATATGATTTCGTGAATACAATCACGAGATCGAGAGATAAAATACTGCTACGAAATCGCTGTCGTCACGGAGGTGGAAACAATTCAGTTTCCTCCTTTCGCTTTTCAACTTGAGTCTTCTATCAGCCTTGATTAATTTCAAGGAAGCCGGTGAAATATCTTGACTGTTAAGAGTTGTTTCGACTCCAATAAATATCTAAGCGATTAACGTAATGGCTGAAAAATTAAGAGAAAAAATTTATGCAGAAAATACTTCATTACGTGATGGAATGCGGCGCAATATTTTTTAAATTTATAAGTGCCCACAGTCATACACATTCGAAAAGTTTGCTAACGCTACCAAATGCCGTGACTTTAACTGAAATTCAACTGGAAAGAATTAAGCCTTAAAGAAATGGAAGACGATGGTTCATAGGCGGTCCAAATTAAACGAAAATCAAATCACCATATTTTTCCGCCCATGCTGTTACCATGGTTATTCCATGTTATCCGAAATGAACATTGGGTTAATTTTTGATCAGAAACACATACTTATCCACGACTTTTCGTATCTCCTGGCATAATCTTTTTGAATTGATATAATCTACAACGTAGATTAACTTTAAAAAGACTCTACTCCACACTACTACTTCCACTCTATAAAAATCCAAGGTTATTTCCCCAAGTAATGTCTCCCATTCCTTTTTCACCAACATATTTATATGTGGCTACCTTTCCATTGGTTCACAACACATTGTATTTGGGTCGACCTTCGGTTTGGCTTGTCCTTCTTGAACTAAAATGGCTACTCACAAACAATACTAATTTAATATTACCCTACATCCGGTGAATGATCATAGAGTGAAGTGCTTCCTTTTCAGAGTCACGAAGAAGTATTTATCCTCTCAATTGATTCACTTGAAATTGCGTCGAAGAGAAAAATTTCACACTAAGTCGAAAAATATTGAGACACCGATGCCATGTTCTCAAATAGCCTGCGAATTTTAACCCAACGCTCATAATATGGCTATATACTCCGTTCAAAGAGCACTACTCCATTTTTTAGCCTTCAGTGATTCCATCACCATTTCTGTTACTTCGAGTGCTATCATTAGAAGAAGTCGAACGCGTCAGAGCTAGTGGTGATACAAAAATAAGACAATAGCTTCGTTGTTACTTTTTCGCAGCCGAGTAATTACGTGAAACTCGCTGCTGCGATCATCGGCTGCAGACACATCAAGCATGAGTTAGGCGTATCAAGCATGAATATCAAGCATGATGCTCTTAAATCACTCCCGGTTGTTCTGAATACTGACACAATACAGGGGGCCACCCCAACGCAGCCACATGTGAAGGGCAACTGAAGCTAAATGAAAAACGGAATGACTTAAGCAACTAGTTGTAGCTGCACAGCACAGCAGGTCTACAGCGCGGATCTGGCGCGATCATGAAAATAATCTGTAGGTCATGACAATTCCTTATAGCAGTTATCTGATGAAAAAGGTGGCCGATGTTCCGTTTTGCTTCGACAATGTTATGTTTTACCACCAACGAGCGCCTTTTCTCAGCCCAGAACACTGTTTAGCCCCTTAAAACCTCCACATTTTGCTCCAGGCTTGGTCGGAATTAGTGAAAATACATCTTGGCTCGAAACGTCACCCATTTAAAATTCTTTATTAAATTTAGATTAGCTTCACTATCACATTGTCCATGATTTCTGTAGTTTCTCTTACTCTCGACCGCAAACAAAACATTTCCTCTTCCATCACTGCACATCGAATCTCGAGGCGTTGCGATGTTTCCTAACACACGTCATGTTCATCTCTAGAATGTTAACTGAGTTATTTCTAAATATACAATATTGTAACTAATACTAATCTACTAGTTACATAGTATCTATCCATTTGTGACCACAACCACGTCCCTAAACACCGCATTTTCTGTTAATATTTTACCTTATTCCACTATTCAATTTTTAGCCTAAATAGGTAAAACGTTGCCTTCTGCAGAGAAACTTTGAAGACCTCATGGGTATACTTAAAGAGTGAAAGATAACACGGAAAGGATTACCAGTTATATTTACAGAAGTCTTACGCAAAAATGTAGGGATGAGCACTTTTATATTTTGAATAAAATTTGACCAACTTGTCTAACACTGACAGTTTGAATGCATATATCTTATTGCAATGCTCCAGTCACACTTAAAGAACTTCAGCAAAAACACCAGATATCAGACTGGCTAGGTTGATATAGTAGATAAATTGCAAATTTTACGAGTGATGGCCGATAATATTGGTAATTTTAACGATTGAGGAAAATTAGCAGGATGGATATGGTGGGAAATGGGAAAACGGCAGAGGAAAACCCAGCGACAGTAGAAGCGGCCCTAAATGAAAGAGGCCTAAGGGTATATAACAGCAATTAATATCTGATAGATGGAGCACTGAACTTACGCAGTGTTTCAGCTTTCCATTCGGGTTCTGTGGCTCCCCTAGGTTTCAAATCCCACCTTCGGAATGAGAACTCAATACTTTGCTGGCACTACATCCAGACTTCCTAATCTTGCAAATTCGAAAGACTGAGGAGATTTTATATCGGTAATTTGAAAAAATATTTTTACATTATAGGCATACTTAAGTTACATCCATTCCCGTTTTAAATACTTCCTCAACGGGACAGTCATTGCCCTAGCAATAGTTATGAGTAGAAATTTCTACTCGCACTAAAATACTGCGTGGAGTGCATAGAAATATTCAGGGCAATAATACCCTGGCTGGAGTTTGAATCACTGCATTGTAACTTGTCGGGCCAAAGCACAGTCCTTGAAACTTCTCCAGCATCCTAACCGCAAATGGAAGATAGCGGAGAATTTCGGGGAATCTGGATGTAATGATCTTGCGTGCATGAAGTATGTCAAAGCAAAGGAAAAGAGGACTTCATGGAAACCGTAGCTAGTAATGTTTAATCATACGACAAACTCCGCCTTGCTAAATGACGCATGCTGACTTTCGGCCACGCCGATTTACGGCGGAATCAGGTGGACCTTTATAGCGGCAATTTCCACGTCCATAGGCAATCGCAACATACTCACGCGCAAGGAAGGTCGTAACTGCGGCGGTACTTCCTTTGATTGTTCATTTCATTTTCGCCGGAACCTGATTTAAGGATCGACAGAAATATTCGCGGAATACCTTTTGCTACTTCCCGTACAATGAGGGTTGTTGGATTTCTCTGTTGCGTCACATTCGACCTTGCCGTTAACCTTTTCCAGACGCGGGATTTCAATGAGCGATATTACTCTCAGCGAACCACGAAAACATTCGGCCTTCGGTTAGAAGCAATGGTATAGAGTTACAGATTTGATCAGGCGGAATGCAAGGTTATTCGCGAATGTTTGGAAATATTGTCGCAGACACAGTGGCAGGGGAGATTGGATCCGAGCGAAAACAGGTTTTTTTATGCGAGCATAAAAATAAATAATAGTCAGTGTGAGAAATAAATTTATAGAGAATATGACCGAACATTTAAGAGGTACGCTCCGCCAGTATTTCAAAGCGATATTGACAGCTCATATGGACATATATTCAAAGTCATTCCATGAAATGTCAGATAAGAGACGCCCACCAGCCCCTTAAAGTTTGTAGAAACTCTAAAAATGTTTTCAGGTTTACCTGTTTATACAATATAACTTGAGAGATAATTATTCAGATAATAATTTCATTGCTACTACCGCCGTGGAATAATAATCTTACAGACAGTATATAAGTATGTATATTTTAGGTAGAGCGACAGGTATACTTGAGGGAAAATCTCTTTAGATATTACCAACATCTTAACGGTATACACAATTGGATACATAAATATATACAAATTACATTTGAAAAATCAATTAATTAATAAGATACTAGTAAGTACAACATCAATATTAAAATATTGTTAAATATACATTTTAATATGAGATTCTAAGATTCAGAATATGGACAAGAATCAAGTAAATATTGTTTTTTTCCTGATACTGAGTGCCAAAAAACCATTTTATACGAGGTAGGGTTGGTTTGCGTATGATAACCCGGGTTCAATTATAGACCAGTACTAACCCCTGTTCCTTCACTCAAAGGTAAGAAAAATTACATTAACTATGTTACATTTAATAATAATTTCAAAAGTTACCCTTAAGAGATGATAATAATGGAGAGGAGCCTTTAGAAATACTCGAATGGAGGATGAAGGAAAAAAACCGGGGGCAACGATAAGGATAAAAAGTCAACTGTTACACATGCTAGCAAGGTAATGTTGTTTTGCAAGTAAAGTTGATGGCGGAAAGCAGAAAGAAAAAGAATATGTGGTACATGGGTTAATCAAAGGCAATGAAACGTTAAATTTCTAGGTAAAAGAAAGAATTTTGAGTACGTAACTGAGGAAGAAAGAAATGCTAACATCACAGGGAATAAAGATAGGTACGAAATAAGATGAGAATTTAAGTGAAAATTTTTAAAACACATTTATGAATGGAAAAAAATGTGCCAGAAAGTTTCCAAACTAACTTATCATTGAACAATATGATAAAAATAAAAATTAATATGTAAATTTGAATACTTAAAAATATATAAAAAATTTAGGAGAAAAACCAATAAATGATTATTCACTATATTTTCCTTAAGAAAAAGAGCCTTTTAACATAGAGAGCTTGGCACAACAATGTTGAGAACACTCATTTTGAAATTGTAAGCAATATGGAAAGAAGCTTCAGGAGTGTTCAGCTACCAGCCTTCAAATCACAAGGCCGAAAGTGATTATTTACGTTATCCGCTTGAGTTTTCCCTCCTCACTGCTCTTTCCGCTTGAGTTTCCTGGATAAAGGGCACCGTCACTGAAGCGCGACGATTGAAATCTTAAAACATTAGACTCCAAAAATATTCCGAGACAGAGAACAGAGCAGATGAGTCTAAGTAAGGTGAAATACCTCATCTTCAAAACCTAATTGATTTCAGTAATTTTTAAGGAGTACAGAAGGATTTTTTCATGAAATTATGGCAAAGGGATGAGAAAACCTACCACAGGTCAAAAAGATGAGATAATAATAGCAATTTATTGTTCTTGATTTTGTACATCCACTATGATCAAATACTGTAAAGATTTGTAAATCAGATCTCAAGAAGAGTCCGTGGAATACACAAACTAAGAATTCGGGCGTGAGTCATGAATTAATGAAATAAAAACAGTTAGAATTAAATAAATACATGAAAATCAACAGGAAATGAATTCGATATTTATATGATTTACCAGTGCAAGGCAAAAATAAACACAATGATACTAAAACAGGATAATATCTATTAACCGGTTGAGTAGTGCCCTTCCTAATGTGATCTAAAATGAAGAATCTCATAGACTATTGGTAAAGTCATTTCAGAGATGGGATCCAATTACTGTGAGCCACTATTGAAAAATATAGGTATAAAACCAAGGAACATGATGATATTTCTTATCAATAATGGTTACAATTTCGAAGTTTTTACAGAAGTTGGAAATACTTTGATATAACATTTGGGTCACTTTGTTCAAAGGGGGAATCGTTAAGTTACTACTTGTTTTTTCCATCCAGCCATGAAAGGTCTCCGAGATAAGAAAATTGTTAATCTCCCTAACTCCACAGTATAAAGATATATCTAAACCAGTAGAGGATAGATATGTATATTATAATGTGAGGTAAGGCGGACGACTTAGCGACGAGAGTGCACATATATCTCCACCAACGACGCTCAATGAAGATTCTCATCACCAGGCGGATCACCCCGAGGATCGTGAGTGGTTGACACAAGAAGAGAAGCAGTGCAGGATGCAATTTGTTCAAAGACGAACGGATCGTGCGCGGAAATTTTGTCCTCGGGCATTTATTGGATCAAGAGACTGCGATAGAGCAAGAGAGATACACATAGAAGGCGAGAGAGGGTTAGACAAAGAGACTCAAGGAGCTTACAAGACTCAGTTTCACCGCCAGGGTTCGCGGTAATGGAAAAATCGGGTCTAGCGCATTGGGTGGTCTCACTGAAGGCGCAAAACACTTCGCATTCGCCTCTCATTAAGCGAAGGGGGGGGGGAGGTTGGGCAGTAGAAGGAGTTACCAACCCCTTTTTCTTCGGATCGTTGACCAGCTCAATAAAATCGCGTGGGGAGGAGGGATAGGTGGAGGAAAGGTCTTGAGGAGGAAGTGGATGAGGAGCGGAGGGGAAGGGTTTGTGAATAGGGATCGAAGAGAGCTGGAGGAGGAGGCAAGAGAGTGGTCCAGATGGCTGCAGGAGATCCGAGAGAGCGAAGAGGAAGGTGCAGGCAAACGAGATCGCGTAACCGTGGGAGGTCAGACGGTGAGAAACAAAAGGCATGGCCGTCCTATCGCACCGGGTGGTGTATTGAGTCCGGAGAGACGTAGGCTGGGAGGAGGCCGCACCCCGGCGATATAAAAACATGCAGAGGAAGGAGTAATGGGAGAGAGGACTTGAACTTACACTTCTCTCGAATGTCTATCTCCTCCATCAACTCTTCATATATATCATTCACGTTGGGCGAAGACGTTTGTGGAAGCATAGAAAACCAATATATATAGCTCCATCTGGTGGAAATTCACGGTCACAAATTAAACAAAACTACGTATGCTTTCACAAATAAATTAATGTGTGACCGATTTTGTCTCACTCAGCCTGCTGATTACGCCTATTTGACGAAAGTGATTACTAATTGTGAAAAAATTCATAGTATTTTAATGTAGAATATTACTAAAGAAAAATAAACCGCATAGGATCAAAGTTTTGTAGGCAGTGGCTGTATTCTAAATTTTATGGCAGATGGTCAAAGGAATGCTTGTATGAATCAAGCATTAGTCAAACAAGATTAATTTTTGTACTTTTACACACACTGACTCATAAACACTGAATAACATTCCCAAAGTAATATGTTTACGCTTTTAATTTAACAGTAGCTTAAATGCATACTTATCCGTACTAAGGTATGGTTAAAAAAGTTGCTTTCGTGGGTCTTTCGGTCAAATTCTGAACCACGCATGATCTATTTGCCATTACGAATAACACGGAAGGATGAGAAATGTTTGGATTTCTGACGACGATGTACACCTGTGAGAGAGGAAGTGTTTCCTCCTGTAACGCCTACTTCTGGAAATTTTGAGATTTCCAAGCAAAAGAAGGATCTTGGAACATCAAGCAGCAAAATTTTGGAAGTGGCATAGCGATAAAGTGAAATACATATTTTGGCCATATTCTTACAAGACAGCGAAGCTTGAATAATGATAGCAGAAACATTAGGGTGGAATCAATAGAAATTTTTGGAATTTTAGAAGGCTTATAATAAACCAAATGGACGGAAATTATTGTAAAGATTAAGTTAGAAGAAAATATAGGGATAAAAGATACCAGGTGAAAACTCCGGAAAGTAGAGAAAGCAAAAGATTTTTGGGTTCGTTTTTCGCATAACAGCCCCCGTAACTCAATAATGGGATGCTGAATACATGGGAAGATTTCCCGAGGATGATCGATTTTATAACCGTCATGTGGTACATCATATGGCATGCTGACTCTGGGAGTTTAAAAAAAATTTAGTGGCCAACTAATAGCTAAAAAGAGAGGAGAGCTGCAGCAAGAAAAACACCTCATAAATGACTGTGGCCGATGATGATGGGGCAATATTACCGTATTTCACCCAAAGTTTCAGGCGTAGTAAAATGAGGCAAAACGATGCCACCTTGCCTCCATCCCATTTTGATCCAAGCGATGGAAAAATTTCCCCTCTCCTCTTCATCCTCGGAGACAAAACAGTGCCAGGGAACGATCTTGAGAGGCGCTGTATCTGAATGCGCACATGTGTGATGGATGGGCAACTCCCACGTACACCACCATCCGGTTACAGACGGAGAGAGAGGGAGTGCAGTGGGACGACGAAAGGCTGAGATGGGATGCTGGGGGAGATGAAGGGGAGAAATACACACACCACGTGCTGTCCTATCCCGCCGAGAATGGTGCTGGAGAGAAGGAATGAAAGGAGGAGAGAGAAAAAAAAATAACTGCGGTGAGGAGTAAATGGGTGAAGTGGGAGACGTGGAGGAGGGTCGCGAGAGGAAATGGAGGGAGATGGAGGCAGAAAAAAAGTCCGAGGCATTGTTTTTACTCGAAGGAATGGAACTAGAGGGAGTGTGCACAGCGGAGAGAAGGAGAGAGGTGTAGGAGAGGGGGTGGGGGAGGGGGAGGGGGGGAAAGAAAGGACTGAGGAGGGAATAAAGCCGGAGGAGGGTAAGAGGGAGTCGCGCTCTCGGTGGATTCCTTTGAGAGACCAAGCGGGAGCCGAAGAGTGATGGCATGAGTGAATGGTTGGGGAAACTTCGCTCAGGTGCAGAATGCAAGGTGGAGGAGGAACAAGGCGTCTCGAGGCAGGGGGTGAGAGGAGGATTCCGCGTAACAAAAGGTCTCTAAAGGAGGAAGGAGATGAAGTATAAAGCATTTGGTCGGCGTTGGCACGGGGGGAAGGGGAACTCTGGGTAGTGGGGTGGTGGAGAAAACAGAGAGAGAGAGAGAATGCCGAGGAAAGCTAATATAATTATCGGAGACGTTTGAAGATCGTGCCCCAAGGTTGACACGGACTCCCCCGAGCCTTTTTTTCCTCCTTCCCCTCCGATCTGTTTGCACTCGGAGTGAGTTTCGTTTTTTAGTTTGTTTCCTTCATTCTGTCTCCCACTCCTCTCTTCTCTTTTTTGACCCACGAGTGGTAAAGGAGGAAGTTGGCGTTTTGTGTTGGCGGCGGGGCTTTTTCCCGAAGAAGCGTTTCTCACGAAATGTTTTCGGAGCTGGGGACAAAGGCGAGCGACAGACTTCGTCTTCGGGATAAGCGTCTGAACAGGACAGGAGGGAATGTGTCGGGGAAGGGGACATCTTTTGGAAGACGGGAGCCTTCTTCTTGAACGCTTCTTGAACGCTACACCTATTTCGTCCCTTTGAAGTGCACTTGGAACACAAATGATTTCGCCACTTCATCGCCTGGTCTGTGGTTTTAATTTTATTTAACCAAAGATTTAACCAAAAAATAATAAAATACAAAGGAAATCAGTGCGTTTTGTTAAAAACTGCTACAAGCGTACATATAGTGTCTCATAACTTTTGGAGGGATTAAAGTGGGAGCCCCTAGAGTCTCGGAGGCTACACACTAGGCTTGGGTTGCTTGATAAATTCAGAACTGATATTTTTCAGAGCGACACAGAGAATATTATCATGACTCCTCACTATATCCCTAGGTCTGAAAAATGCGACAAAATAAGAGAGATACAGTGCCGAACATATCGGTGCAAAAATTTGTTCTTTCCGTCCACAATAAGTGACCACAATAAAAATTGAGCTCCACTAAATACACTCCTATAATCCATGTCACCATTTCATCTCCCAAAAACTTGCATCTTTACACGGCTGGTGACTTAACACCCCCTGCCACATGCCCATGCGGCGCCTCACAGAGTATTATGTAGATGCAGATGGTTAATGAAGCTGAAAATAAAAATAGCAAAAAGTTGAAGAATAGCAGAAGATGTCACAATTTCTAATTAGACATAGGCGATGAGCTGTTGGGTGCTTTACAGTAACTCATTTGCGTTGAGGGGCTATTCAAGTATTACGTAAGACGTTTTTGAGGGTTGGGGGAGTTGGGATAATCTTTCTTTGAGGTCTGGAACCAATTATTGTTCGTATTTACACATTGTATTGTTTCCAAATATCCTGTGTTTTTTCAAATATCCTGTGATTGTTATTAACTTCATCAGCTGTGGTAGTGTTTCGCTCTTAATGATAATGAATTTGGTACTCCAACACTTCATAATTAGACGATACCCAGTGCTCACAGCTGTATAATGGCTTCTATGGAAAGATGAAACAGCAGAAAGAAAGCATTTAAAGAAGGGTATATACAAATATCAAACGTCTTACGTAAGACTGAGAGGGAGTGGAGGGGGTGTTAGGAAAATTGTTTCACATAGGGGAAAGTCAAAAATGGCTTATATCGTCTTACGTAATACTTAAACAGCTCCTGATCTGTTTAAAACTTTTCCGGTTGCGATGATTTCAAATTGTCGCCGCGATGCCATTAGCGTAGCACAAATGGAAACACATCCGGACTTTAGTTTGATTTGCACTCGTAGATGACGCTAGTGATGGCAGGGGATTTTGTGATAGTATATACCGAATCATAATGATTTCTCGTTGAATAATATGACCTCTTAAAACTTTTTAATGACTCATTTTTTGTTATTTAAGTTACCATTATTATCCCTTCAACTAGAGCGTCAAAATACTTTCTAAATGCTATACAACTATATATTACAGTCTCATACAACAATGATCAAATTTAATATGATAATAATCGTGATTAACGATAGCTTGTTTATTCCAATGTAACTATACTTACGATTCTCGTAGGAGTTTCCTAGAGACATAAGATATAAACTAAAATTAATAGAAATAAGACAAAAGAAACCTCTCACTAGCTTTGTTCAACATGGAGGAGGCATTTGAGAAGCTCAAGAAATTGGACTGAACTGAATTAAGATCAACGATGAAGAAAAAAAGCATGCTCCGGTTCGTAAATGATACCACAGTAATAGCTGGAAGTCGCGCTAAAGCCTGCAGCTTCGTCCATGGCGTTTAGCGACCTTCTTCAAGGGTCACTAAACGCAACGGACCAATTTGTGTAAGAACACAACATGAAAACTAATCAGACGAAGACTACAATCCTAGTATGCGGAAGAGAGAAGATGAATGTGGAAGTCACCCCGAAGGAGAGAAATTGGAACAAGTGGATTCCTTCACCTATTTTGGCAGTTCCATCACATTGGATGGATGAATTACAATGTATATTAAGCGGAGAATAGCCCGAGCTAAAAAGGCATCCAAGGGAAAAAGACAACCACGTGTTCAAAGATGATGGGACAACAAACTAGGAAACAGTATGTGATAATATTCCTGAAGAGCATATACTCTATGGATTGGAAGCAAGAACCATTGGAAAGTCTGACCAGAAGAGACTAGAAACTTTTGATACCTGGTGCTGGAGAAGATTGCTGAAGATAATATGGACGGATAAAATAATCAATTTTACAGAACAGTAGAGGAAGACCATATCGAATACCATAGAGAAAAGAAGAACCAGATAGATTGGACACACCCTGAGGCACAATGGATTTGTGAAGAAATTATTGAAGGGAAAATACAGGGAAAAATCCTCCGAGGACGACCCAGAAATAAGTTCATGGACCAAAAAAGGGGACAGCATTCATAGGAAGATATAACAGCTGGTAAGGGAACTAGCATTATATTGGGAAGGGTGGAGGGCTTCAGTCAACTAATCTTAGGATTGAACGACCAATGACGATGAAACAAATGAGACGGAGTTAAAAACACGATTTTAACTGGTTAAAACTACTCTTTCTGGCGATTATTCCACCATCTTGGTTACGCAAGTGTAGATGCGTTCCAATTATCTGTTTCAATGCGCTTTAGAGTGTTTCCATGTGTTTCGATGTGCGCTAATCCGCACAAGCATTTGAAAAGTACCCGTTACATTGCGTCAAACTCGACGAAACTTTATAAGATGAATTTTAATGTAAGTCACTTCATTACTCACTTTTTTTAAGAAAAAGGGAACGAGTCGATTGCTGGACACGAGGGTAGGCACCTAATAAAAACAGTGAGGGCGTAGTGCAACAGATGACAAATATTTTTTTTAAATTATCTTAAAGGTGCATTCTAGAGATAATGTTTTTAAGAGGTAAATTTATAGGTTCACAATTAGTTATAATTGCTAAGAAACATTAACTAATCAGGAAGCATTGCAAAACAGTGGTAAAGCTTAATTTTTAGAAGTTAATCAAATATAAATATTGAAAATAAGGCATTATATTAAGATGGAATCCGTGGATAACGCGGTTGCAAGGAATGCCATTCATCGCTAGTATTCATAATTACCTATGAAAACTTTTGTCCAGTTTAGTACTGAAGATGGATAAAATATAAAAATAGATCGGGTCGGGTGCAGGAAAAATTCGAGTGCAATACCCTCGTTATCGTGGCCAAATTCATCTCATGCCAAGTGATTCAGAGAGAATGTGCAATTATACGTCCGTTGAGCTGATTGCTTTCTTGGTGGAATATATGTTTCTGTTTTGAACTATATAAATTACACAAGAGAATATTTTTAATAAAAGGATAATATTAATTTTACTAAGAATACCACATTTTGTGACTATATTGACTTCCAATAATCAACCTTGATATGCCCCATTGATTTTCCCTTGCTTGAGTTCGATGTAGTTCCTTGAACATTCAAGTTTTTCCTTGGGATGGTAACTATTGTTCCTGAGTTTGGAAACCGGGCACACGTATGCCTCGATTCCATGACAACGTAAAGAAAAAGAGCTCATTCAATTACATTAGAGTAAGTATAGCGCGTGTAAGTAACTTTCGGTGAATATGTGACTACGATACATCAGGAATGTATGTATATTAGAAATAAAGATGCGGAAATCGTTTTTTTTAAGAGATAGAAAATGGGTTTTCCTCGGGGTAGGTATCCCCCAGAACACGCATTATCCCAGCATCCAACTTCCCGAGTCCTTTTGATAGGGCGAAGTTTGGTGCCCTCAGGAAGGCCTCTCCCTTCCACGGAAGACGCCCGCCACCATCGCATCAGGCTCAAATCCCAACCGCTGAACTCACGACCCTTGAAATACTATATTTGTGAGACAACCACGAGCGTGTAGACTTTTCGTCAAGAGCCGTTGCGCTTATCAAGCCAGGGTCATCAGGGTTCACTCTTTTTGCCCATCCCGATGGAAACAGGGGGTTATGACGCCCATAAAACCTCCTCGCATCAAGCCGTAAGAGCCACCGCTCTTTACATGCGTCGGCGCAAATGCGCGCTTCTTCATATTCACTTCGCCAGCTCCTTATCGAATTCTTCCCTTGGATCGCAGATATACGTCTTTCGTCCAATGTCCTCTGCGGAAAACCAGCCACTTCAGCCTCAGGAGTCTCCCATACGTTACTTTTAACTTGGGAGCCTGGGCGTGATAACTTCAAATAGGGGAGAGAGTTTTCCACGTTCCTGAAATAATTTATTTTAGCTTCCACAATCAGAGAACAAAAAGCAAGTAAGTATGACTAAAGATTTAAGACAGTCGAAGCCGCGTGGCTCTTCAATAGCTTATGCTTTTGCGGTTGCCTTAGGCATTCGGGGTATACAGCTTGAAAATCCCAGGTATTCTTGGAGTTCAGGATTCCATGAGGAGGCATTTAGCATGTGCATCTGATGCCTGATTCCATTCCTCAACATTTTTTACCGGACAAACATTAGCCTCGTTGCCAGCAGGCCTATAGATAAAAAGAAAAGAAAAATTATGCGTTCCCACGTGCCAAGTGAAGGTGTTCAATGGTCACTATTGGAGTTCCTAGTAAATCACTCAAGCAAAATTGAAATTAAAATTTAACAATGTATCTAACTCAATTGAACATCAATGAGAATGCCAAAAATTAAGGTATAGCATGAGGAACTTTCACGTTCAAAGTAGAGTTTGAGCCGCTCTTATCCCTGTGCATGCTAAGGAATCCCATAACGACCACGTACTCTTAACAAAAGGAAAAAGAGAAACACATGGAAAGAAACTACATCCCGCCTTCCAACATGAGTGAGAAAACCCAGCCCTAATGTTTTTACCGGCTCTTGAACATAACCCTTGTTGATGTTGGCATGTTTCATTGGTTTTATAATATTTGCACGTCATTAAAAATGGCTACACGAGGAGCTGTTCTCGAAAATGGAAAAAAATTGGTTCTTCCGGCCACAACTATTTCATTTCAAGATAGCTTCAACTGGTTAGATTAAACGACTTCGGAAAACAGCGAAGTTTTGCTTCCTCGACTATAAAAATACATTCCCTGCATAAATAAGTTAAGTTGTTTTGGCAACCGCAACAAAGACTGGTTTGGAGTAGCCAATAAGGTTATCGACCATGCAAAGTTGTGTCTGGTTGTTTATTATCCAGCAGTAATCTCGTTACGGTAGGCATTCACTCTGTCTTCCATTGCCTGCGGTTGTTGAAGCTACCTTCTGCTCATGTTTCTTTATTCTCCGCAGCTTCAATCGCGCATTTTAGCGGATGCTCTCTCTTCCTTCTGCTCACTCCACTTGATTGAGGCTGAGACAATGTCCACCTCGTGCGCGCATAGGGCTTCCAAAAGAATGTCCTCAGGAATTCCTGCCGCGCGGGCGCGTGAAAAATTCTCCCTCTCGCGGGAAAAAGGCATACATTCAAATCAAGCAAACGCATCGGGGATGCCTGATTGGTCGGTAAAAAATGTGCGCAAAAATGTGAGGAAATTAGTTCGCGGCCAAGAGGTTCACCAGGGCATAAGTACTTAGGATCCACCGCATTTTGATGTTTCATTTTTATTTTACCATTCCAATTATTTATGGAAAATAGATGGCATGTAAACTGCTTTTACCCTATTTTTTCCAAACCCTTTAAAGCTGACATCACTCTGACTTCAAGAATCAATGAAAAATTGGAAACAAGAAGCTAATTCTGTAAATTTATAAGATGTAATTTTGCAAACTAATTGGTGTTTGGGGAGGATTTTCTCTTCGAATAACTAATCATGCCAAATTAGCGCGCTAGACTAGCGAGGAAGCATGTGGTAGCATGCCGTATACCTATATAATTTCCTCCACGACCTAGAGACAAAGCTTGGAAGAAAAAGATTCTGTCATGTTGAGGACTCTGAGAGATAGAAGGGTGAAGAGAGAGAGAGGAGAGGGTGAAGAAGTATTTAGCGATATCATTTAAAAAAAAACGGAAGAAAACTTTATTACTCTTCCTATGTTATCGTTTCTCCGCATCTTTAAACGTATCCTGAAATTATGAAGATATACAAATTATTTACCATTATTACCGAGATAATATTGTCCCCCACGAGAAAAGTTTCCATGGTACTTGACATTTAGGGGGTCAAAATTAACACTTAAAAACCCGTAGTATATGCAGACTATACATCCCATTTTCCTCATTTTGAATGCTAGCCACGTCACAAGTAGCAAGTTCGTTTTGTTTTCTTATGTGTCAAAGTACCAATGGAATTGCTCAAGGGATACGAACAAGTAAATGTTTGAGATGAAAGTGTAGATGCCATCAGAAGTCAAACTGCTGGCATATGCTTCGCTGTGCTTATTACTTAGTACTACGATTAGTAAGTTCTTACATGATAAAATGTTGGAATTTACCGCAATAATTGAGAAAAACAGAGAATATCAATGAAATATTTTGAATTACTAGCTGGTTAACTAAAGAATATCAATACAAAATTTTGCTCTTTGCGTTTTGCATGGCACGCACACATTACGTGCACACTCAATTGCTTTACGTACACATTACTGTATTGTAGGTAAAACGAATGAATGTTAAACAATTGTGTTTCTATATATTTTTTTACATGGAGTCCTGTAAAGTCACTCGAAAACAGCAGATTTTCATTTCATTGTATCAATTTCATGTTGAATTTAAGTTAAGGTACAAACTTGTCTATTGATTGCATCCAACTGCAGTGTGTTTGAACTTGTGCGACGTATTTGATCGGCTGAGCATCCCCACGCAAACATCAAGACAATCATTATTCACACCATCGGTGAGGAAAAAAAATGAATGAAACACATTACTATGTGAAAGTTTCCTCGGTAAAAATTACCTAAACTCCGTGAAAGGATATGATTAATTCTCTTAATTTCTATATTTTTTATTTTAAAAACCATTCATATATCTGAATTTAGGCATTAACCATTAAAAGTTCCGTTTTTTATGTTTCCAGAGGGCATTTCTGCGTATACTACATATCAGTATTCAAAGTAATAATTATCTCATAACAATAAATAGTTATCCTATGGCAATTAAAATATTAATACGATGTACATCCAGAAAGTAAGTTCCGTTTGTAATTTTTGCCGCCGTAGCGCTGATATTGCGGCTTTGCAGACACGGTACACACATTGGCCTATTGGGAAGGAGTAGACGCCATGATGATTTAGCTGATTGTTGTGTGCGCTTCGTGGTGCTTGTTTTAAATGGCGGATAAAATTGAAAATCCCTCCGCCGAGGATGCTCCCCAGCGGTATTGTTTTGATTCATGACACAACCCACCCTCACATTGAGCATGTGACACAACAACTTTGACAGAGCTTTGATTAGAAACTATTAAACCACCCATGATACAGCCCAGACATCATTTCCAGTGACTTCGATCTTTTTTTGCACCCAAAAATGAGCATTGGAGGCAAGATGATCAACAATGACGACGAGATCAAAGAACATGTTGTTACTTGGTTGACATCACCGGCGGCAACTTTTTATAAAGAGGGAATACAAAAACTAGTTCCACGCTGTGAAAAGTCTACAAAATAATGGTAGTTATGTGGAAAAATTGTTTAAGGTCTAACATATTTTCACTAAAAATATTTTTCTGAATATGTACTTGTTTTCTTTAACCTGTGAAACGGAACTTATTTCTGTATGTACCTCGCATAATTAAAATATAAGTATATTTGTTAAAATTTGGCGTGGGTACTACGTGAAAGATAATTTTAAAAACACAAGATATTATTATTAAGTTATTCTTGAGCTCTAATTTGTAATTTGTACCTTAATTTGTAAAATATTCACGAAAATACTTATGACTTTTTTGAGAATAAAAAAAAATAAATTTGAGAAATTTTAGGGGATACTTTTTTCGCAAATTTTAGTACTTATTTTCCACGCAGTACTAATTATGATTGCCTCTACATCCTGAATTTATCATCCGGTGATGGAAGTCATATATCTAAAGAAAATTTCTTCAAGTATCTTACATGCTATCGTAACACCTTGAACTTGAAATTTTAGTAACCATACCTGCAGTTGAAACACCTAAAACTTAAATTTTCTATAATGCGGAAGAAATTTTATACGTTTGTATTACATTAATTTAAAGATTCAATTTGCTTCAAGTTCAAAGAAAGAGTGGTCAAGGCATACATTATAAAAATTTGTGATTTAAAACAGTAATACGTAAAAAATGAAAGTGAAACAGGACGTATTATTTCCATCTTGGCTCATGTGACACTTCTCTTAAAATTGGCCGAATTCAATCCATTATTTCATGGTTCTTCCATCCGACACCCGTGGAATGATTCAAAGACTCGCATCTGGTTTTCTGCGCATCGGCAACCTTTGATAGTCCCGGCTAAGCATCTTTGTATGCAAATAAGTAGCATTTTCGTCAGGAGACAATAGATGATTTTTATGCCATGGAATAAAAGGCATCGACGATAATGGTTGCTGGCCCGTCACCTAGTCGGCAAAGTAAGAGGAAAATGAAAAAAATAATAACAGAGATAAAAGACGCGGTCGCAACACAAATTGCACCACACTTAAGAACGAATAAGAACGCGAGAAGTTCCTCAGGGTCTTGAATTCAAAAGAAATACCGAGGGACTTGCCTCTCCTTCCGAGAAGTTCGCAGTTATGATACACTGACAGGAAAATAGAGCGACATAATGGCGTGCGAAGTAGAGAGAAATACACGAGCAGAAAGAGATATATTTTATCTCAATTGAGATTCAAGGAATGAGAGTTTATCGGCAGGGGCTGAGGAAATATCAGTTATCCAGATGATGGGGAGAAGCAAAACGATTCCGCCAGTAATTCCTCATTACTACAAATGGTGATTTCCCAAAATTAGTCCACAGTTCTGAGAGTTCCGCGTATATCCTTACGTGACGGCGGCTGAAGACACGTGAGTGTATTGTGGCGAAATGCAACGAGTGAGACGTGATGCGTCACGGCTTGCGTGTCACTGGGGATGAGACCGAGGTCAAAAAATACAGAAAAAGAAATAAAAGTATCCCTTCTCTCAATGTCTGATCCTTGGACTCTCTGGATAACATTCCCGCGTCTCGCGATACCGAGGAAGAATCTGTTACTTTGTATTCCCAATCGTATTTCAGACAGGGCATTACATGCTAAGAATATTTTTCCTTTCCCGCATCGGGTTAATCATAGATGACGTTAAACCTCTGTAAGAAGATTTTTAATTACTGCTAAACGCTCAAATGACATACACCGATGAGCAAAATTCTGCCGCATGAAAACTTTAAATAAGATGGCATGGTGGTGTGACTAGTTAACACATCAAACCGGCAATTGGAAGATGCGGGATCGAATGTTAAATAAAATCATTATTTCTTTTGTGAGTTTACTGATTTGTATTCCTTAGGAGCTCTGAGAAAGTTTTTGCGTATAATCCGGGCCCCGATAACTTGGCTCATTCTTATTCAATATTGGAATCACTGCATTAAACCAAATAAAAAAAATGTTTTCCCTGTCAACATAATCCCATTATATCCTATCTTCTCTCTTGCCTTAAAAAAATCCATATCTTCTCTTGCACCCTCCACTCTAGACGGAAATTAAAATTCATGATCTCGCAACCATTCCCCACTTTAACAGATCATATACACCCCTAAATTCGCCTTTCAAAATTTCTGCTGCCACCTTAAAATTCCGCCCTCCAACTTCCCACTATATTCCTTAGTTATCAACTCTTTGCTCCTCGTCCCCTCTACCAAACTGAATCGTCTCTATCGATTCCAAATTTCACATCGCAAATTTTAAATGCAATACCACATAAATATAATATGCCGCCAGGTTTATGGAAAAAAGAGAGATAGGTATTAAAATTTATTGACTGTAATATTGTGTATTATAAAGTATGCATGATTCGTCAAGATTTGACATGTCTATTAGGAGAAACATGAGGAGAGTTAGAAATAAGTGGAAAATAAAATAAAACAAATGGTTAATAGTTAATTTTGGAGAGGAAAAAAGATGCAGTGCCTAATTATGGGGTTACGGAGGGTATGGACCTATGGGATATTCTAATAAGCTTTCAGGTACAGAAAACTGAGGTAGAACGGAAAGAACTAGGTATATAAATATGGAAGTGGGTAAAAAAACATCCAGTGTGAATGGCTTGAGGAGAGGTGGAAAAAATAAGAAATTGAAGACATAGCACTGAGAATCGGGGCATGTTGGCGAATTGCAGAACATTGCGTGGCTTAAGACAGTTGAAATGCCCATGCAAACCAATCTTAACGGTACTCTACTTGTTGTAAATACAAAAATTATGAATTGGTTTGTCTTGTATCGTAACTGTATTAGCTTCTTTGTTAGCAATATTGCTATATTTATTAGCAAACGAAAGCTCGCTCTGAACTCGCGATGTTGTTTATTTTTGATATGCTTCGATAGTTAATCATTATGAAACAGGTAGTAGATAATTTTTAATCTGATGTTCTTGTAAAATTAACAGTGGAAAAAATTATTCGCCAGGACTTGAATACCTGAGATTGAGAATACATCTCGCGCCATTAACACTACTTGCAATTTATTAAGGAATAGGATGCATGAGCAACATAACTGGATCGAGCACTCATCACAGTATCAACTGGTTTGGATTTGTATCATTGTCTACGCTAGTGTGAATTTCACAAATTTGGTTGATCATAGCGAATGACTGTGGGGTCAATGCTGAATTTCTTTGTATTAAATATTTTTACTCAGAATTTAATTTAAAATTTATAGTCTTTTTCATGAGTGACGAGTGTAAGAATTCCTTCCGTCCGTTGATTCCCCGGCAGTCTCTCTGCGCACTTGGTGGAGAGGCAGTAGCGAACACTAAGGGTGGGCCCCCTGGCTTGACTGCGGGGAGTCGGAGGGGCACGGGTGCATCGTAATTGCAACACGCCGAGAAAGAGTGAGCGCATGCATGTGTGCGAGTTTGAGAGAAAGAAGTAAGATTCTTAACGCTTTCATCTGCTCTTCCCGTCTCCACCACGGAGAGTCCGTGTACTCAAGCACGCATCCCTCCCTGTTCGTCGTCCTTCTGTGCGTCCGCTGCGGTCTCTCGACGTCCGCCCACCTTCACCCTTCGCTTGACTCCCGGCAACAAAGGGACTTCGATGCATCGAGACGAGAAGTGTTCCAAGTGCAAGGTGAAGAAAAGAGAGGGAGGTCTGTTTCCAAGGAAACAAACGAAGTGCGAGTGGGCGAGGCTACGCGTGGACGTACCTACATCACCCGGCGGTGCTTTTTAAGGGCGGCAACACGATCGACGCATCCTGACATGACGGAGACGGACGGTGGCGTCCAAGAGGCTTCGAGATTTTTATGCTGTGGAACGATTTCGAACGTTAACGATGGCCGGCGGCGCCGAAAATCGACGGTGAACTAATCTGCCGCCAATCATGGGGGAGATACCACAACATTTTTAAACGATCGAGTGCTTTCTTGGGAATTATTTCCATTTTAAATTTACAAGAGATAGATTATTATGGTTCTGCGTCTGTTCCGTGGTGGATAACAGTATCTTCAGCGTAATAACGTCACAACTCATTTATTCAATACGGCCGATTAAGTGTAATAATAGCTTTGTATATCTATTCTGCTATCGCACCTTGCAGTTTTTTTACTCTCTTCTTAAACACATGCGCAAAAAGCATGTAATGGCAATCGTTTGTGCTCAAAGAAATTGCTCTTACTATCTTCTCATCAAAGCTGATCAGAAAAGCCTCAAGGAAGTTACATTTTCATTCTAATGCATTGAGCTCACCATTGAACAATTTTCAAATAGATTCGTGATCATGATTTCTAAATTAAAGGTATTCCAAAGGTACCTCCTCGTATTATCATCAAAATTTCACCTCGTCAAAAAGGAGAAGATAGAAAACGATGCATAATAATGGAGCAAAGATAAATATAAAAAAGCGTGGAATTCATTAATAATAAAATACATTCTTTCCCATTGCAGCTATTCAGCCAAAAGAAGGCCGGTAGTTAAGATGAAATACGAGGAATACTGGAGCAGAATTGGTATTGGAGGTATAAGTGCTAGTTGTGGGTTGTAATGATACTAAAATGGGATAATTTGCAAAGAAAAATTTGATGACGACCAATAGTCCCACTGAAAACTCTCTTTGCTCTGCGTTTGAGAGGTCATTGCTCGGGAACATAAGTAATCTGAAGGAGGAAATTCTTTATCTTTGCTTTGCACACGCCGAAGAACTAATTATGATAGTTTCTCAAAGATCTCAGCCACTCCTGAATAATGTTTTGGTGTAAAACATAAGGATATACGATAAGCTGTTAAATAGGAGTAGCTGCCCACTTATATGTCACCTTGCCAATCAAACATTTCAAAATCATTTCTTTTATTGGCTATAATAAATGATCAGATGAATAAAATGAGTTCTCGTTCATCGTTTTCGTGTTGTGGTCCCATCATTTGACTTTGTCATGTACTTAAGTGCTGCTTAGCTAGAGAAAACCTGTGAATGTTGCCAGGGTATTTTTTATGAGTTCCGTTCGAGTTGTGTATAGCTACAGTTTCATATCTATAGCGACTGCTTAGTTATGAAAGTTCGATATTAATCACTCATTATATTATTTTTGATGCCAAATTTTTAATAACTCGCCATCACATCAAGCTTTTCACTGACTAAATGATAACAACATTTTTTCACCAATTACGACGGCAAAAATCAATAGATTTTATTTCAATGAAATTTTTTTACGTTTTATTCTTAAGGGATTATGATCCATTTCCTGTTTTAATCCTGAAAATACGATGACTAATGTTTATCGGCAGAAAGCTCTTTTCGCATTGCTGGTGAGGATACCTGTAAAAGAGGGGAGATTCCAAGGCATCCAGAAAATTTCAATCAACTGAAATCCATTTCCAGTGAGTCACTCATTGGAAAGGAGATACTTGCTTCAAGGATCATCAAGGAAGATACAAGATTCAAGGTGTATCAAGCGATTTATAAGACATAATTGTATGTCAGGCTTTAGTTCTTGGAATAATATTGGAATGCCCGCATTAGTCAGCCCATGCCGCCAATACTTAGCCTTTCACTTCGAATACCACAGTGATTGCCTTACTTTAATTAACCAGCTCGGATAGCGACTCTTACTTGACTGATTGGATTGTTATTTAAGCTAAAATATTCCATTGGCAAAGAATGAAACGAAATTGTGACTAAAATGTTTTATCGCTTCTTGAGTTATAGATATAGGGAAATATTTTCTACATGACAAAATTGAAGCCGAATAAAAAATTATTTTATGATAACGTTTTGTGTGCATTATGTGTGGAGAGCTTTGTTAGTTATACTAGCAATAAAGTTAAAAATAACTATCAGGAGGGAAAAGGATACACTCGCCTATGAGCCGGTACTACTGGGCCGCAGTGAACATGTGAAGGCATGTGTTTACCGCGGAAAATAATTAGTATTGAGTAACATTTCTTGAGCTATGTCTGCCGCGTAGCATGGTGAAGCTTGGTTACCCATATTACTTCCTCATCTCACATGACGCAGCTTTTTTTCTTTCTTCTGTAATACAGAGCACAAATCATGAAGTTAAAATTCTTTTGTTTTACACTAAAGTCTTTATGTTGAGGTTCATGGTTCACATTAAATTTGCTTAGTACCAATCATTTATGATATAATCCTTTGATACTCAAGTGATGTCTTTTTTTGGACTATTTTATTCAGTTTCATATGCAAAATTCAGCTATAAACAATTGGGACAAGCACTACAACGAAATTCATTGCAATAAACTGAGGAAAGAAACTCTTGGAAAGTTGCTCCTTTTTAAATTACGGATATCGAAATATATTGTGAGACTGAGTGACGCCTCACGCTAACATATTAGCGTCTCAAGTTAACGCTTGACATGCTCTTCCTTATTTTATGTACACATGCCATCATACCCATCACGCCACTCCCTTTTGGGGTACGAAGAGTCAAATAAATTGATTATTATTGTAGTCCTGAGAAACTGACTTTCTTTTAAAAGTTTTGGAAATGGCACTAGTTTTGAAACAATGTACAAATTGAATACGAGTGGAAACTGTAGAGCTTTATTCTCACGATTACAGAGTCGATTTATTTTCAAAATTATGCCTGAATCGTTTTCATGCGTTCCTTTTAATAGTTTCCTTCATAACATCGTATTCTTACATATCTCTTCCGCTTCTATTACATTCACCGGTCCAATACTCTGTACGTCTATGCGTGAGCACACGACACGAAATCACCTTTCACATTCCGTTAATTATTATATCAGCTATCATATGCCTTAAGGCTTCGAAAAGTTCTCTCACGAAAATACATTTTAACCATATTTCCTGAGTTGAGGAAGGCACAAAAGCCCTCGGGGAAACAGCTTAAGTTCAGCAGCACGAATCAATCGTAGAAAGCGACATGTCTCCGGAAATACGCTTCAACTCTCATAACCCGTGGAGCAGCAAGACATCAATCGTTTGGGTCTCACAATCAGTCGGGAAAGACGATCTCACTCTCTCCCCAAACAACATCTCCCGATCACTAATCACGCCCTCCGTCAGCCTTGGCAGTGGGACGGCACGAATATGCGCTTTTCCGATAAATCGCACACAACTCCACCCTGCAAAATATCACATTTCGACCTTCGACGTCCGTCTTTTCGTACCCGTTTTTTTCCCTCTTTCAAATCACCTGCAATTCTGAACCAGCGAAGTCTCGGCGCTTCTGGGGATGGGAGAGCAATTCATTCTCGCCTCTTGAATATCACGCGTGGGATGGAGTGTGAGGAGCTTCGGCGTTCACCGCATCCTGTGCAATTCCACTGGGTATTACTCCGAGCAGGGTTGCCAGATGAGTAGAGTCCTAAATCGCGTGGAGACGTGATATAGTTTTGCAAAGTCGTAGTATATTGTATCCTAGCCCTTAACTTTACATCACTCAAATTACAAAACACAGCCACGTTTGAGCATTTCATCAGGCTATGAGGGGAAAAGTTTTGAAAAAAATGCACGATTATTTACTATTATTTTCAATAATTGAATCGAAATTTTGAATAATAAATTAAACAGATATTCCTTGTAAGGTTTGATTTTACTTTTAATCTCTCAGAGCGAACAAAAGATCCCAGATAGCTTACTCCTTGTTGGACTCACACTAACAGGGTTGAAGGCAATAGTTAACAAAAAATATTTGTAGCGTGATATAGTTTTCCAAAGTCGCAGTACATTGTATTCAAGCCCTTAACTTTGCATCACACTAATTGCAAAACATAGCCTCGTTTGAGCATTTCATCCGGCTATGAGGGGTAAAAGTTTGAAAAAATGCACGATTAATTACTATTATTTTCAATAATTGAATCGAAGTTTTGAATAATAAATTAAATAGATATTCATTGTAAGGTTCGATCTTAATTAAAAATCTCTCGGAGCGAACGAAATATCCTAGATAGCTTACTATCCTCGTTGGACTCACACTAACGGGGTTTAACCAATAGTTCACAAAAAATATTCGTTGCCATCCTATCAGCTATTAGCACTGTTAATACCTACACTCAAACGCTCCACTCCATGTTAATGCTGTACGACAAGCTCTCCCATAATGCGCCTCACCATTTCACCTCCAAAAATCTCACCTATCCTTCAATTTTTTACGCGGCTGGTGTCCTAACAGCCCAGCTACATACCCATGCGGCAGATTGCAGGGTAGTATGAAGATTTATCAAGTTAATCCAGGTTTACCGGGTCACCGATCCATTATTTATTTGTTCTAAAGATGGCCACATTATATCACTCCCCTTTTTAAAAATCTCCAAATGACCATAGCCCAATGAAACGAACGACGTGTTCGTGAAATCGCCGAAAATGCACCAGGCGAAGATTGTTTAAATTTGGTCGCATTTTCAGCGCTCAAGTCGCCCAATCTGGCAAGCCTGTCTCCGAGCGAGAGTGATTGCGTCATCCGATCCCTGAGGGCGACCGATCCAGTGACCTCACTCCGCGCCAGATTTGATCACGCCGCCGGCCGACTCCAGAGCGCGCACACACGCACAATCACGGCAACTGAGGAAAAAGAAGGGTCGTGTTATTTCCACAATGACCGCTCGCGTCGAACAATGGATGCCATAAACTTCTAGGAATCCCTTATAATTGAGGTCATAAGCGGCAGAAAATCACAGATTTGCATTTTATTCTGGCAAATTGCGTGTGAATTGTACAAGGTATAGGGATACCCAATTGCAAATTACACGAAGCATCGGAACGCAAATTTCCGAACTGAATTTCTAGCTATTATAGGCATAAGTCGACTTTACTAAAAATTACCGGGCAGGGGGCGTAAAACATACAATGCAAATTACTGTGGGGTCACATTTGAGAGTTTCTCATCCCAAGTCCACAATGCATCTCAGGAGACATTTTCAAGCTTGCTAATATGGCGTAGGAGAGATAAAATATTGTGATATTGCAAAGAGATCACTGCAAAACACACGCACAACTTTGAACGCCGTGCCGCGTACGGGTGCAATATATTCACACCAAAGGGATGGAATTCGCCATGAAAAAATCACTTGAGTCGTAATTATCAACTTGACTTGAAATTGGGAGTGCTGGGTTATAATTGCTGTCAAGTCAAATGATTTTTCAAGGTGATTCCAAAAGTTACGAGGAGTCTTGATTACTCTAAAGCCGAGCGCTTTCAGGTTCAACTTCCGATAAGAATTTTCTAATTTTTCCATCATAAATCAATTTATGCAATAATGCATAACTTCACAATAAGTATTTAATAACCTAATGCAAAATAATAGCCATTAGTGGTAAGTAATGGATATACACCCTTAGTTAGGAACCACATGAAATACAAATCCTAAAAACTAGAATGATACATTTAACGATATGTACTCGCGCACAATTGGAAAATAAACAATCATACACATTTTTGGAAATATACTATCCGAGGTATATCTGTTTATTTAAGAAAAATGGAATATTAAAATATGAATTAAAGGTTTTTGTTTTAATGATAAAAAAATTGAAAAATATAACAATGTTGCCATTTTGATTTAATCTGCTTAGGCAAACATTATTTCAATAATTAAGTAATTTCAAGACGCTATAGATCCAACGTAAAAAGGAGTTACTTTGAATTACGGTGGAGTGGTTTCTGACTCAACAGCCTTTTGCGTATCCTGCGGTACCTACGTGATATTTTGATCTCGAATAACTTTCCTAAGAACGCCAGGATTGCATAAGCAATAAAATCGTACCCATTGGTGTTACCCATCATAATGAGTCTCTTTACCGCTGGTAATTGGCATTTTAAAGTATATTCTTTTCATTACAGCGATGAAACATTTTAATAATACCTTCTCTTTATTGCTGCATTCGTAAAAAGCAGCCGAGAGCGATGAATTGAGTGTGTAAAAAGCAGTGATGCGCAATTGAGTCAGCAAAGATATCATTTTAAAATCTTCAACAGTTTTCTACCGAGGTAAGTAATTGAGAAGTAGGCGAAATTGCCAGTTCAAGGCGAGAGCAAGTTTTTTTCTTGCTTATTTTCTATTAATTGGGAAAAATTGATTCCTGTGGATTGAATTGTCCACAAAAAGTTGTGAAAATTTCTTTTGCTCCTCGAGAGAGCGCCATTAAAGCGAAATAAGAGTATGGCACAAGATCTCTTACCTAGTGGGTTTTTCAGGAGTCTTTAGCAACCGGGAATTTTCTGGGCATCAATTTTTCGAGCCATACTTAGTGAACATATAACAAAACCAGTATTTAAAGCTTCAGTAAGTAATACATTTCTTTGGTCAAAATAGCTTGTGGGACTGCACTTATGGTCACCGTGGGCCACAAGTTGGATACGCCAGCTTTAGAATTTAAGCTGCGTGTTGATGAGCTCGTAGGAGTGAAAGCATTACGATAGGAAGTCACCAGCCTTGTGCTAAACGTAAGGGTGACGTTAGGTTTTAAATCACTATATACATTGTTCAATCAACAAAATTGTCACAACACAAAAATCTTCATTGGGGAAACTCTAACTTATACGATTGACACTTTTTTAAATTGAGATTTTCCAGATGATAAATTATGGAGTAGTAAACTTTGCTATCAAAGAGTAATGAAGATTTTTTTACCGAAAACTTATTTTGTCCTCAGAACTATATTTTCTGCATTATTTTAAAATTAAAAGCGTTGGAAAATTTTTCATAATAATACCCCACTTTGCGCCGACTATAGCCAATTTTCAGCGTCACTTTGAAACTAATTAACACTAAAAATATGATTTGTTATTAATCTATATCATATTAAATTCATCCTCGTACTCTTTTTTCATTTCAAAATTATCTTCTCTATATTTGAACGAATACTATGCAACCTACTGGTGATTTTATAAAACCTGCAAACATTTCTCAGAAATGCGTTGACGTCTCATCGTTCGAAATAAAGATGTAAAGAAAATTGATTATATAACATGACAATCAGAACTATCTTTTATCAATATCATAAAAGAACCAGTTAACATTTAAGTGCTTAAAATCAATACGCAGCGAGTAAAACGCAGCAATGCGAAGTAATAATTAAAATTTAAGTAATTTCATGCAGGCTTACAAGTAACAGATGAAATGCCAAGGAAAAAGTTGGATTCTTTGTTAAACACCTTAGGAAACTAATCATCCTCAAGCTAAAGGAGTCAAGGTTAGTATTAGAGCTCCTTGGGTGGAAATCGTTTGTTTAATAAGTACCCATTCCCTTGTCAAAGGACGCGGATAAAAGAGGAAAACATATGCAGTCACACAGATTAAACGGAGTGGACATTAAGGGAAAACGAATAGCCGTCACAAAGATTAAACAGCTGTGGTCAAGGTTAGACTCGGAGCGTTTTCCCATATGACAATGTCTGAGAAGGTAAAGATGGATAGATAGGGCGACATAAACTCCCCAAAATTATCGGCCGCGACGGACTTTTCATTATACGCCACACTGTTGATGGCCATGCCCTCCGAGGATTGATAACGTCGTTGCCGCCCTTGCTAGGGTTATCCCACGAGAGGGAGAAATGAACGAGCGAGGGGCGAAGTCACTGCGCACTTCGCCTCCAAGGATGCCATCCGGCGTGGACAATTCTCGCGAACTTGCTCAACGGGTAACCGAGCGATTGCTTGATGTAAATTAAGAGAGCCATATTAGCGGAGACAATACCGACGGATAATTATCTAGCGCATCCGGCTATTGAGCGAATCCTGGGAAAAGCTCGAATGAAACTGAAGTGGAATCATGAACTAAGCATAACTGGTATATCGTATGGGTTTTGCATAAAGGGGTCAAGTACGCTGTTATTGGAAGGTGAAAGACCGGAAGGCGGTCATAAACATTGGAGGCGCGCTGGACAGGTAAGGCTAACAGTATGTAAAGTAGCGGAACCATATCTCTTTCTGGGGCGTGAATCTTCAGCGACAGGAAGCTTCCTTAGGCACAGCATGACGAGAAACCCAACCCTGGTCCAATGGATGCAACAGAATTTCTCAATACGTTAAAAGGATAGCGTAAAGGAAAGAACATATATTAACGAATCAAAGCAAATATTAAATTAAGATGAGACTACTTCTGCTTACACTCGATCACTTTGAGGAAAATGAGGAAGAATGTGCCAATACCAGGTGGAAATACATTCAAGGAATGGTTGTATTAATCAACCGAAATTGTAAGGATTTAATCTTAACTCGAGCCAAAAACAATATAAATTAATGGCATACCATTGATAACTTTTTTCTTTAGAATTGCAACTTTTTGGGGGATTGTCAGTATAAATATTCCGTTGGCACTGGAAAAGTAATCTTTCAAAGATTTCTCTCTCATGGAAAAAAAATCAGAATTCCCTTTGGAGAGACTGCCAACGCATAAGTTCTCCTTTCACTAGAATCAAATATAAAACACAAAATATGTCCGCAGCTAGTACACGGGACCAAGCCACGACACAAAGAAAAATACAAATTTCAATCACGGAAGAATAAAATAATTCTGTATGAGTGTAAAAAACTTCTCTCGAGTTAACAAATTATACTATTCTTCCGTAATGGGTAACTTCCACAAAATAAAGCCTACCACCGTTTTAAATTTCAATGTTTTCTTGAGCTTAGGTAATATTAGAATAACGCAAAGCCTCCCAATGAAAGCATTCATAAAAATGTCCTTTGATAAGGCATTCGGAAGAGTTTTTTGGACAAAGAGAGTTAATGGGGCTCTCAGTGATTGGTTTGTAATAAAACAGGGCGTAAAGCAAGGAAGCGTAATGTCATCATGGCCGTTTAATGTATTTATGGAAATGTGTTAGAGATTCATGTTGTGAAAATGACGGTGTTTTGATTGAAAATGTAAATGTGCGAGTTCTACTATATGCGGATGATGCTGTTTTGATCTCAGAGAGACAACAGGGATTACAGAAGCTCCTAGATAAGTTTTGTGGATCAACAGAGAGAATGGAATTAGGAAGGAAAGTGGCAGGTAGCTTGTGGAGCATATAAAGGGATGAATGCCTGACTTAGGAAGCGAAATCACAGTGTACAAAAGTGTACTGCTCCCCACTTTGTTGTATGGAAGTGAAACATGGGTATGTCAGGATAGAAAAAAGAGTAGACTAAACGCCGTGGGTATGAGTTATCTGAGGAGTGTTTGCGGCAAAGCTAGGATGGATAGGGTCAGAAATGAGTGGGTAATAAATGAATGTGGGTTAGATGCTCCAGTAATGGACTTATATGAAAGGTTGTTTGTTGGTTTGGCCATGTTGAGAGAATGAATGAAAGTCGAATTACGAAACAGATATATAAGAGTGAAATGAATGGTGCGAGAAGTAGAGGCAGGCCCAGAAAGTTGTGGTTGAGTGTGGTTGAGGAAATTCTTAGGAGGAGGAATATTAGGAGTCTTAAAAACAGGAGGGCGTGTATGAAGCAGTGTATGGGGGGCAAATGAGGTAAAAGAGGTTTGCAAGGATAGGTCAGTGTGGAGGAAATTATTGAAGCAGAGTTAGATTGTCAAATATGTATTTACGAGTGAAACTGTGTGACTGTGCCTACCCCCGCAGGAAACGGCGTGATTGGTATCTATGTATATATGTAAGAAAGCGAGGCTATTTATAAAAGTAGGAGAGCAACCGGGGGAAATAGAGCAATCCTATTCTTTAGGCTACTCGTTCAATGAAAATGGGCATTGTAGTATAAACATCAAGAGTGGAATAGCAATAGCAAAGGAGTCGTGAAGCGATAGGAGGGAGCTGAATGCGGCAACCTCGTGTAAAATTGCCATGAAAAATTTCGGGCATAGTTGAATTTGTAGTTTGCTATTCCACTCTGTAGGTGGAATTTCCTTCCACTATTCCACTCTAGGCTCTGAGAAAAAAGGACCAGAATGTGATACATGTGCTTAAAATGCTGATTCAGACATAGAGTGTGTGGTGTATGGCAAGTAAGACGAGCAAAGAAGAGCTTGGTAGAGAAGGTGGGGAGAGGAAACCTCGGGAGGTGATGAGAAGGCAGAGGAGGTAGTTGGAACTAATAAAGCGGGGTGAAAAAATGCTGCAGGATGTGATAGAGGGAAGAATCACAAGCGAGCTGGGAAGGAAGAAAATAGGTTGTGGACAGGATGAAGCGAAATAAGTCTTATGTGGAGGTGATGAAAGAAATCGTGTAAAGAGATAGTGTGAAATAGTGTGGGCGATTATTACTTTCTGCAATTTAACTACCCTTAAATTTCTACTTAAACCAGAGTAATACCCAAACTATAATAATCCAGAAGTTGCTCTTTTCAGTTGGTGGTTTGATTAATGGTTTCCATGTGTTATATTGACACACAGTTCCGTAACGAAGCACTGACACCATTTCGTGGAATACGCCAGTTTTTATGGCACACTGGCAGTCAGTCTCGCAAACAAGGTTCATTTAATGTTGCAATTCCTGCTTTAGATAAATGAAGTGAGGGGAATTTGAGAAATAACTCTATTGCCTACCCAAAGCTAAGGTGTGTCAATGGCTATTAAGTTTGTAGCACTTAATCATATTCCATGATTCTGATTCAGCGAAGTGATCGTAAATATGTCTACTCTTGGTAGTTGAAATTCCCCTTTTATGAGAATGTATTTTTCCTTTACGCTTTTTCTTGGAAAGAAAACAATAAAAAAGTGAATTGGCCTTTAAAACCCACCAGAGCCGTTCTAGCTTCAGGAAAAGAGCATATAACAATGTTCTCCAAAGTGTTGCAATGGCCACCCAGGAAGGTGCTTTGCAAGTTTTGCCAGCTTGAAAAGGAAATATCTTTTCCGAATAAACTCCCTAGCAACTGATCAAAATGCAAAATGTAACTTCAGTCATATAGCCCAAATTAATCATGCCATAGCAATAGCAAAGATTATAACATATAAAAGTATGTTGAATACAAAAGTGAGCATTTTGTTGTGCCTTGAAATAAATTTTATTTCTATATAGTAAAAATTATACTGTTAGAGCTCATAAAGTGAAATAAAAGTTTAGAAAATAATTAACGAAATGTGCTTTTTTAATTACTTTAAGAGCCTTAAATGAAAATTAAAATCCGTTAATTACCCTCCTTAATCCTCAAAAAATCCTAAATTATCCTAAAGTGACCAAGGATGCACCTTACTAGCCAATAGCTGGATACGTAAATGACAATCGGAAAAAAAGTCAATAAGTGAGTTATAGGAATGTCATATACAGTTGTGCAATTTAAAAAGTGGGATTATAGCAGAGGTGATTTGAGGTTAGAATTATTGGAAAAATATCCTGAGGAACTCTTTGCATGTAATGATTCATCTGATTTTTCATCCGAGATGTTTAAGGGCTAAGCCTTAAGTAATTATATTTTGACGCATGAAGTTTTCCTTCGCGTCAGTATTACTGCATGAGTAAGGCGTCGATTTATCCACCTGACTACTTCAAGTCTGTCAATTTCATTGTTTGCATTAACCATTTATACATCCATGTTCCTTATCATGCCCCATGTTGCTCTCTCGCTTTCACTATCAAATATTCCTAGTTTCAGACAACCCCTACTGAAATAGCATTTTCTCCTATGCCTAATGTTTTTTTAATTTTTTTGCCATGCAGTTATTTGACGTACCGTTCCCTCCTTTGATAGATTTTTTCGGTAACACCTGGAGTTTTACTCCTTTGGGTCTTGTTGTAAGAAGTTTGCTTTTGTTTTTACCTCCTGTAGATGCCCCATCACAATCCTATATAATGCGTGTGATTAATCTCCTTTTTGTATTTTCTCAGGAAAGCGATGACTGGGTTTTCCCTGCAAGAGTTTTGCTCGGCACCTTCAATTATTTAACTTGACATCACAATTAAACGTGCTTGAAATATATGGAGTATACTAATATATTATATAATTTAAGTATGTTCCGCTCAATCGTCGCCTCAGATCGAGTGGAAAGGCATAAAGATGGGAAGGATAGTTTAGAAGGGAGGGGAGAGAGAATCCAAGCATCGCTATTATATATATCGCTACAAGCGACGACTGATTTGAGGACCTCCTTGTCATGTTTGTGAGCTTATAATGGTAATAAGTGTCATTAAAACAGATGACGTTATAGAAAAGTGTATTCATGCATAATAATTTGTCCTTTTCTTTCGTGAAACTAAGTATCATTCAATTTAGCCCTCGTGCGTGATTCGATATCGAAGTTCTATTTCTTCTCAGCAATGAGACAATGATTTAAAGCGTCATCTTTGCATAATGCATCGGTTGACCGCGGCGGGAGCGCCCCGCGAAGCTATTGCGAAGGCCCGGCACGTCCGCGGCGGACGCCGCCGCTGTGCCACCGCCGGATGCCGCCACACCAGCCGGTTGGTCTGCCGCTCCTTACCAACCCATCTCGCCCGTCACCCGCGGTGGGCGGCTTCCAGCGGTGCGTACCGAATTGGGGCGTGGCACCCCTGTGGAAGACTTCAGGTGTTAAGGTCGGACCGCCTAGCCTCTGCCTACTTGTTGTTGCAAAGGAGGAGGAAGGACGGGGCGGGGCGGAGTGATATGGCGGGACACGAGGGAGCAGAAACGCGGTTTGCGTGAAATACGCGCGGCGTCCGACTCATCGTTTGCTGTGATCGGACGGCGAAACGCAGACGTGCTTGTCGTGGGTGCGGCCGGCTGAGAGGAGGAACTGCTCCTTCCGGGAGCCGCCACCCTCTCTGTGGGGTGAAACATTTAATCTGGTCGGGTGGGTTGGGACCTTGGGAGCGCTAAATGCGTCGAAACAATTCCGAAAGGTTTATTTCATCCTCCAACGCAGGAAGTCTCGATCGTATGAGGAAACAATGTTGTGTCCTAAAGTTTAATTACGTTATTATATGTCGAAGGGTCATTTCATAAAAGTATTACTGAAAGTAACTCATATTAGCCTTATAAAATATATAATTACCAACAAATTTTTTAAAAGGAATTGTTTTCGCGATCTACACAAAAAAGCACGCAGCCACCACTTGCCTCGACGAAAATCGTCCCATTTAGCACCTTTAGTAATTAGCACACTGAATACGCAACACCAGTATGATGGCAAAAATTACCACAAATCGTTGTACTGAAAACAAGAACAAAGCTAATGGGTATCACCTGCAGAATAAATCGGAGGAGGCGATGGAAAAATATCACAACGTCAGAAACCGAACAAGAGCAATATGAGGGAGGCAATGCCTCCCTCATATTGCCTCCCGGAGGCATATATGACTTCATAGGACAAATTTATAAGTTGGATAATATATGATTTATAAGGTAGAAAAGAAATAGCATATAAACTAATGTGACATCCTATTGAAACAGAGAAAGGTATCGCCCGATTGAATGTAATACAATAGAAATAATGGAGAAAACACAATAAGAGTTTATGGTATGATGCCGAATCAAACGAAACACTTTAGGCTGGCACTTCAGAGGAAACAATTGATTATGGATTGATAGAAACTGGAATAATCCTTGAATAAAGCAGAACAAAATAGGAAAGCCGCCGGTATGGATGGAATTGACTCAGAGCTGATGAAGTATGGATGAAGAACTCTAAAAAGAAGTCTCTTACATTTATACAATATGTGCTAGATAAACCATGATATTGCAGATGAGTGGAGGGTTGCCAGAGTTGTATTATTGGTTAAAAACGGGAAAAAAATAACCCAGAAAACCACATGGGTATAAGTTTTCTAAATACAGCATACAAAATATATGAAAAAATCATCAATAATAGACTATTGTTATCTTCAATAATATATTTTTAGAAGAGCGAGCTAGCTTCAGTAAAGGAAGATCTTGACCACGTTTTCACGTTAAAATAAATCTTGCAGAAGCGAAAGTCTTAAAAAATAACATCCACACAAAAAGTATCGTTGACTCCAATAATGACTGATTGGTTGTTTCGTGGTCACACTCTATAGATGAGAAATATTGACCGCCCTTAACTATGAAAATAGTTGACTAAATTCTTTGGAGAAAAGCAAATCCTGCGAAGGGAAACATTTATAGTTAAATTTTGGAGAAGATTTAATAGGACTAGTTGTAAACAACTTCTTGGTTGGATGAAAACCTTGCACGGAAATAACTCTAAGCACGTTCAACATATGTTTTTGGAGAAAAATCCCTGATTCGATGTAGTGAGCGCTCTACAAAGTACACCCGCAGATTTTCAGCGCTTAATTCGCAGTACGAAAATAGAAAATTTGACCAAATGTAAGTTTTTTTGTCTCATTCCTTGCAATGCAACAGATGCACATGACGCTCTAATATCTATATCCTCTCATGGTTTTTAAACAATTACCACGTGTGTAAGTGATAAAATGGCAATGAAAATTTATCCTAAAATTAAGATAAAAGGGTACTATCTGTACCCATATTTTGGGAGAAAATAACCTTAATGCAAAAAAAAGATTATGGATCTACCTACTAATCACGTAGTTTATTGAGCAGTTTACAAGCAGTTTCTGAAAATCATTCAAAATTCAGCAAGATGGAAATGAATCGATTATATAACTCTTAAGATAAAATAAATTATCTTCTTAACAACAAAATGAACAATGCTTCCAAAGTCAATTGATTCTATATAAAGGCTTAATTCTAATGAGTAACAGTGTTCCCCTGAACCCAGACGAATCGATCATTATTAGAATTGTGAATTTTCTCGGCATCTCTGCTAAAAATATACAATTCTTGCTGATCAAAATGACCTGTTTGACCTTTGTCATTTACGGCTCAATGGTTGAGACTTTGCAGTATCTGAAGGTCAGATACTTTAATGCGATGACAAAAGCCCACAAACATTCCTCATCCTTTCTCTTTAAGGCGGAATTCATTAAGGAGGGTTCGCTCACCAGGTTCACTTCGCTGCGAGAGTTCTTTACTCGAAGTCGATCACATTTGAATAATTGACTGCCAACCCTTTTCTTAAGGCTCTTTTTCAGTGCCGGTCATTGATTAGACGCGGGAGATGTCATCGCTCGTGAGGGGGTAGTCCACGAAGTAGGCCGGAGTAGACATGGTTCAAACTCGTCAAGTACCCAAATTGTCTTTTGCATTTAACTATGGAACTATCCGAATTTAGAGTGTTTAAATAGCCTTGACTTCTCCACTAGAGCTATCGTTTCAGATGTCACGCTATGGACTCTTGTTTTCCGTTCTCTAAATTTTCGCCGTAGCTGAGTTTCTAAGCTTTCAATAAAAATTCAATTCTCTCGACGACTTCAGCAGCAGTTAATTTTTCCCCATAGATAACTAAATGAAGAGGCGAGGAAAAATTTTAATGAGATTCTGAGGGAGATTTTAAGTTGATTGGCAAACGAGTTAATTGTAATAATTGATTCCTCAGGGGAAAACTTTTGTACCAAATGCTTGGGTGCAAACAATTTCCGGGATACCTTAAGTATTATTTAATAAATAAAACAAACTCGCTCTATGTAAAATCACTGCTGATTAGAAAATCGAGTTGGTGACCAGTCTACGTTTTTGACAATTGACCCTCCGACGAAAATTGGAATTACCTACTGAGTAGGTAAATTAGGATTGTCTCAGCTTTACTTTCCTGCCACACCACAACGTTTTAGGTAAGGTAAATACACACATTTGCACCTGGACAAATAACTGGACTTAAAGAGGAGATTCCAAATTTGTAAAACTTGGGTCACTATGAAATTTTATTGTGACTAAGGAGGGAATTTGTTCCACTAGAATATATTTTTACGGAAATTCGCCAGTTTAAGTTTTTTCACGGAGACCGATGACATAGCCTTTTTAATTGTTCGTGCATGTGTATAGGATATTTTTTCTACCTATCTATTGTTCGTGGGACAATCGTCGCGCTGCCATTTAGAGCCCATTTTCTTGTAGGAGAAAAATAGGAGACACGTCAGGCTGTTTTATTGCCGGCAGTAGGAGGCAGAACCATTTGCGAGACTAAATTGAGTAACTTCTGCAGCTTAGTTTCAATTCTATTCACTCGCCAAATAAGGACTATATTGCTCCCCATTGTTCTTGAAAACACATTCAATTTCTGCGCAATCAAATGATTTATGGTTTATTTATGATGGTATATTCTCAGTTTTATTGGGTTTTCAACTGCGTGTGTGCACTGAACCGTTTCTGAATCCATTTTTATTTAAAAAAACAAACCTGAAGCCTTTCTGTGACTTCATTAACATTGGTGATGCTACAGGTAAGTCATAGTAGAGGACATTTTTATGATAAATCAATTCACTCGTAACTGTCTAAGTTGCTACGATTCACCTTGTGTTCGTTAGCTTAACCGAATCATATTTTGATATGAAAGAGTGAAAGACGTTATCATTGACTACTTTATTACAGTTTATACCTACAAGCACTCCATTTCTGAAATGAAAGTTTCACTGTGAGGAAATTGCTACGATAAACTCCTCCACACTCGAGGTGTTTGAATGTCATGTGAAGGTTATAATTAAGGGACCGGCTACATTAAATTCTCTCTTAAGAAAGAAAACCTGTAGATTTGACAACTCACTCTTTGTAGTTCATATTCCTCTCCAAGTGTTAAATTGAAGCTTCATGATGCCATATTACTTAATATTGTGTAAAACCTGTAATCTACCTGTAAACTGCCCAACTATCATACCAAAAACTCAGCAGCAATGAGAGTAATTTTTCCCTTTTCCCCATTCTATTCTGAGCAATGGTTTTTATGTTTTTCATATCTTGAATTTGGTTGTTTTGCCCTCTTAATTTATCTATTTCAGAAGGGAATGTGTGAGGATTATTTATGTGGTAACGTGCAAATGATTACGAAGCAAGTAGAGGTATTAGGTAACTACTATCACTGTACCCCTCGATGATGGAAACTTTTGATGGACATTTATACACCATTTTTCTATGTTATACCGTCTCTTCCCCACGCTATTTCTGAACCTATCTCACCGCAATTTATATTTATTCCTATTTATCATATATATTCTCTTCACCCTGGCCAGGGAATTTCTTCATTTCATCCAGGGAACAACATTCAATATCGATCGAAAATTCTACACAATAAGCTTATGGGCTGCAACATATTATTCTCTGTTACTTCAATACTTCTCAGGAACTTAAAGTCTTGGAAATTTATTTCTCCTTTTTCAATTTCTTTCAATTCTCATTTTCTTGTTGTTTACATAAATCCAGTAGAACTCCACTAGTTTTGAAATGCGTTCAAAGATCAGCAAATCAAACAGCTTTAAGAAATGTCTTTCACAATCATAAATTAAGTTTCACTCACATTTCTACCTACTCCGCGTACAATGCTAGGACTGGCAACGCCGTATTATTCCTCAACTACCCACGCGGATTCCGCATCCGCTATTATTACTTTCGCTCTCACCGAACTGGATGCTTATGCCGTCCATCACGCGGCTATTCCTCAAATTTGTACCACGTAGCTAGGATCTATTTTGGCTGTAGGACTTTTGTATCTGCTTCGTTCTAGGTTTCGTCATCTAACACTGATATTTCAGTTCTTTTGACTGTGCCTATCCCGAAAGTAAATGTGTCATGAATTTTAAAAATCTTAGATTTTCCCGGAGTATCTGCTGGATAAAGGTCTCTCAGATATTCTACCGGGTAAGCAGCTCCATGTCACCCGACGTATCAGAGAACGACTCGAACGAATCCTTAGGGTTTCTGGATGGTGTTCTGAATAGGGTTAGGGTTTCAGAACTAAAGAGGTTGGAGAACATGTGATTTTGATTTGATGTTTATCCGCATGTATAGGTTTTCCAAGGTGGATAGTAATATTTAAGCTTTCTCACTACCATACTACACTTTTTCCTTGGCGTGTACATTATCCATTTCTCACCCTCTCCATTGATTTTTCATTACAGTGAAATTGAGTGTAAATCTCCGACTACAAATCTTTTCTTCCTTCCACTTGTTTCCTGCATGGCATTGCTTCTTCCTATACCAACGGATTTTTTTATTTCCTATAAACAACTGCTTTATTTTTTGTCGCTCTGGTCACCTTGCTTATAACACCTTTTACCTTTTTCCGATTATACCATATCCTCATTCCCACATGGTGTTAAGTGGGCTGGTTCCAGGCGCTTCCTTCTTTATCTTCTGTTATATCTGCAGTTAATTGCTTACGTAAATTTCTCTTCCCTTCGTCATTCTCTGCCGCATTTCATTTGACTATAGGCAAGCCATAATCAGTGTTTACATTCAAAAATCTCTGGCTAGCCATGATATAACGTGCGTTAGAACCACGGCATTTTTGTCTAGCAGATACATACGGCTCATGTAATTGAGAAGTAATTAAGGATATTAATTACTGTTTTTTCCATTAAAAACATTCAAAACCGAGTATCTAAATGTAGAAATTCAGATAAACCTCGGTATTGGATGAGTGAAAATAAGATTAAGTTCCGTCCTCCTTGGTTCTTTATGAGTGAATACAGTGGTGCTTTACGATGCAACGCTGAAATATTCTTAATTTTAAAGATTGTCCATTCGATGGCAGTGGAATCTTCTGGTCTCCACGTCGAGGAACTAAATTCTGCAGACAGCGTATGCATTCAAATCGATTGCAGCGCCGGCGAGAGGGGCGTGAGGGGGTAGAGAGTTGATGATGATGCGATGTGGTGGGCGCGGGAGGGGAAGGGGAGGTGGTAACTCATGAAAAAGAAGGGGAAAAGAAGGAAAAACGAGAGGAGGGGGTAGATGAAAAGGGAAGAGAGATAGGTGTGAGAAGGGTGGCGGGAAAGATGATAAAGTAAGAGGAAAACTTCGAGCATTCACGCAATAATGACACTGTCAGCAGGAAAGGTCGTCTCCGGGACAACCCCAGGCGTGTGACGTCAGACACGCTAATGCTTCTAATAATGTCTTGCTATGCTAGAGAACGGCAGCGAGGACGACCACAGTTAAGACTGAAAGACCAAATAAAGGCAATCACAAAACTAAATATGAGTGAAGCAGTCCACGCGGCCCAAGATAGAGGGAAGTGGCGCCAAATTGTCCGAAAAACATAAACTTATCCCACATATGGATCACAACGCTCGATATCGAGCCAATGACTGAGAGAGAGAGATGCTAGAGAAGCATCTAAAAATCCTTATAAATCTCATCCATGGAGTTATTGATGGCAGTTTGAAATTTCAAACAAATAGGTATTTTATATGAAAGCATTACTGACGAAGAGGACTCTACTAGTGATTACCTGTTTTTTAACAGAAAAGCACATATGCATGCCCTGATGGTAAGAGATTGCCTTAACTTTAAAAGAAATGTTTTGCTCGGTTAAAAATAATCTAATAAATCCGCAATTATTCATCCTTTAGGTTTATGAAAAAACCTTGGGATGGAAAATTCCAAGAAATCACAGTCTCCAGTCTCTAGCCTGTAAGCACCTATGTAGGCTACCGCTATTAAGATATTATCAGGAAAAAATTTCTGATGCTGATCAAGAAATATTAAATTCTTTTAGCTTGGCTGATAAATGCAAAAATTTTAATATAAAATAGCCATATGTGTGAGTCAACTTCTCTAAATGAAAGGATTGGTGCCTTTTATGCTTTATTCCACAGATGCTCCATGTCAACAACAAAGCATATGGTTCACATATTTTGTACTGTATAGAAAGTGGACACTCACATGTCAATTTTCAGTGTAGAATATGTCCGGAAGTTATTAGAGGATGCTCCGAAGAGATCAAAGCAAAAGATGTTTTACAGATTTTCAAAAATGTGTGAGGAGTGATTTGTACTCTAAGGGCAGGTTTTCTCAATTAGGGGGGTTTGCATTCCAAAAGAGTGCGAGGAAGCCTACTACACGGAGCGAGATAACCATTTTTAACACTAAGGATTTTTTGTGGGGTTTATGCAACTATTAATACGTTGTAATGATTTTTCTATTTCATGTATCATTCGTATGATACAAAAAATTGCCAGCATTAATTTATCTTATCCACCTTTCTCAAATTATTTCTATAAGGGAGAACATGTTACAAATTTTTAGGCGCGTTAGGCATAAAAAAAGGTTGGAAGCCATTGGATCGGAGAAACTGACGTCACATGTACCAACTTGAATTGACTCTACTTAGAGTACATTACTAGGGTGGCGGATGCGCTCTCTTTTCTGCTCAGGTGCGAAGGAGGAAAAGGAAAGTCATTTCTATAACGGAGAATTTATTACAATTATTTTGGTACGTTAGGCATAAAAAAAGTTTTGGAACCATTGGGTCAGAGAATCTGACGTCACATGTACCAACTTGAATTGACTCTATTTAGAACGCATTACTAGGGTGGCGGGTGCGCTCTATTTTCTAAGCTTGCGCGAAGGAGGGAGAGCAAAAGATAAAAGGGCGTGACGGAGAGGTGAAAACAAAAGACTGACGAAAGTGCGCGCCGGATCCAAGCGGCGGGAGAGAAAAGGATCTCGAGGCGGACGCGTTCGGAGCGGGGTGTGAACGCTGCGGGGTGTGTAGAAGGAAAATAAAAAGGAAAAGGAAGGAAGGATATTGATTCGGCCCTCGGCCACCTTGGCGAAAAAAGGCCTCCCCCGTAGCGCGGAAGGATTGCGACGGACGCAAAAGATGAGGCGCGAGAGAAAGAGATGGTAAAGCATCACCCACCTTCTGCGAGTCCATTCATTCCAACTGCCTACCCTCTCTCTCTTTCTCCACATATAACATTCACTTTCTTCGCTTGGTTATGAGGATCCGCGATTGTTTCCGTCCTGGTCTATTTGTCTCCTCACGCCAATTATTCCTCCCTCCTCCATTTGAATGCTTCCCATTTCTATATTTTTCTCTTCCAGTTCCCCTCACGCCCCGACAAGAAAGGCGGCATATGGTGTGATGACTTCGACGTTTTCGAGACGAATGCTCGCCTGTCTCGGAGAGGGAGATCAGAGACCAACCGAAGGTAGTCTGCCTATATCCTTGTTCCTCTCTGCGAGGTTTCCTTGTCGGCAGCCCGTGCGTTGAATGTTTTGCGACTTGGATATCCTTGACCGAGCAGGATGACCTTAACCCTTTCGCTGAGAAAATCGACTGAAGTTATTGTCCTTTTGAAAGCAAAAATTTGTATTTTTCCTGAGGCCTAAAGCACACATTTTAAACTCCCGTTCATCGACTGGAGTGTGTTCTTCAATGCATATATCATATAATACTATCAAAAATACATGGTGTACATTATGTGTCCATCTCATGATCTATACTTTATCGCAAGGACATAAAGCAGACATTATAAGATATGGTTAATGCAAAAGAAACTGTTGCGCCGATAATAGTGACCCTTAATTCACAATGTAGCAATGGAGGAAGTGTTTTAATCAAGCTATGCATTTTCCAAGTCATTTTGTCGTTGCAGTTAAACTTAATTAGAAGAGAGAATCTTAGGCTAAGAAGACTAATTTGGTTCCTTATGATAACGATTGAATGGACGGAAAAAATCCCCGAGGAAGTATATACCAATAAATAAAAACTTAGAACAAAATATGACTAATAACAACAGTAAAATAGAAGAGGCAAGCTCATTAGGCAGTTTGGAGCCTTAAAGCGTGTTGATAATATAGCAATTGGAGGTGAAAATGAATGGTAAAAATCTCGGAAATTTACGTGGATAGGGTATGCTAGCTAAGAAAATTGATGGGGTTAAAGAAAAGTTAAACCAATGAAGGAATCAAGTACTATGCAAAAGAAAGAATTAGACTTACAGCTGCAGCGAATCAATATGATTGATGATCGTTGACGTGAGGGCTATAATATTTGTAAATCAATCTATTTGTATGATTTACATTAATACTTCACGGCAAAATGAAAAATTTTTGTAACATAATTCTTCATTCAATCAAAAATTTCACTCACACTTCTGATTGACACTCACAACCTTGTATGAATTTATTCGCAAAAACTATCACCATCATTCCCGTGGATTCCTAGAACTAGGGTAGAATATATTCTCGATCATTACCATAGACCTCATTAGTTCTTCAAATAGCTCTATTAGTCAGTCTGAATTACACAACTACCTGGAATGATAGGGTATCAGGTAGTTATAAATTTGTAGATCCCAGTAGTGTTTCGTAGAGCGATCGATTGTCATTCTTCGGTCGTCGTAGAACGTGTGGCGTTCTCTTCGTGGGTTGCCGTCCTTGGCATACGTGTGCGCTGTAAACATTTGCCTGGCTTTGCGTTGGTCACGTATCGTCGCAGCGACCGATTGTGTGTCTAGTGCGTTTTGCTGGACAAAACGGCCGCCCCGAAGTCCAGAGACAGGGAGATTATGGGCTGAGTGACACCGTCCCTCTTCCTACCCTCACCCGCCCGGATACGCGGAAACCTCAGACACGATCTCGTGCTCCAGCGATAAAAAGGAAAATATTTATACGTGGTACACACTCATCGGTGAATCGCCTCTCTAACAATAGCTAGAAGCCATATCACGTGTTTTCGTGATCGGGAGAAGTGATATCTTGTTTTTCATCTCATTTCTGAAAAGTGTGGTCATTTTTTTTTACCGGAGCCAAGAGACGGGGCCTGCTCTCGTCTTTAACTTTGAGAAGGTCGGAGAGATCGAATATGATTATGGTACATATTAAGTTGCGATGTCGAGACAGTATTGTCGGGAAAGGATATTCAAATTGAGTCACGAGGATGCTAATTTTAACCAAAAGAGATCATTGAAAACGTCGGCAAAGCGGTGCGTGATTGGAAAAAATACATTTTGAAATCTTAAAAAATTATTCACTAATTGATCTCCCGTTTTACTAAAACATGTGTGGACTTGTACGAAAATTAATTCCAAAAATAAACGGTAGACTCGCCAACGTTTCTTTTCCTGAATACACTGCCGTAGAACGGTACAACTTCGATTAAAAAGAGCGTACGTGAACATTCTTACATTTTAAACATTTATTTCATCGTCGTCATGTGTATTATGCCAAAGACACAGGTCTGCGGACACCAGATAGTTGGTCAATCACATCGTATCCCCTACCGTTGGAAGCTCTCTCTGCGGATGTAAAAGTAAAATATTATTTGCTCAAAAACTTGATATTGAATTGATCGCTCCAACATTTCACTATGGAATGGATTCAAAATATGAAATTTGAAAATTCAAGCGTAGAGAAGTTTAATTTTTACGATCGGAATCATTAATTTCTCCAAAAGGACGAGATATTTTGCAATCCTCTCGCAAAAGAGCACGAATCTGCAAACAACGGGACCGTTCGGGTTTCATTATTAACTCTCTTTAATGTGAAAGGGGAGAAGAAAAAGGCAAAATTCTAATCTATATTCAAAGATATTTTTCTTGTCTTTAGCTTACTTTATATTCACAGGAAACGAATCATAATTGGTGTCTGACACATACTTCTTTGGGATGATCTTATGAGGAGGGAAGAAGGAAAATACTTCGTATTAGTCAAATATTTTGCTCCAAACTGTCGTCAAATATCGCCATTAGCTAGTACTTATTAGCGTCGGAATTGGATAAAATGGACTTGAAACTGCCGAAATAAAGTATTTTAAATTACTAATGGGCTCATCTTAAAACTGGCTAAAAGTCTGACTAATGTCATCTAATTTTTCTGTAAAAACAAAATCAGGCGATGGCGGATATAAATTGAGTATATTAACCTATTTATGAGCAATTCGCTTGATTTAAATGCTAAAATAACTCTTGCTGACTATGGTAAGGAGTGCAAAGCCAGCCAGTTCGTGGTTTTAAATCCACCTTTTGTATGACTATCAAAATATAGATAAAAAATAAAATAAAACTGAACCAATTAATCTATGTGTCTATTCATCTTCTGCAGAATTCAAACCTATCAGGTCATAAGCAATTTTATGATCCCTCTCCTTATTCATTTCCTTGAAAGCTTTTTTTAATTCGCTTAACGTTTTTGCCAATGTTCTGTCATGGGGTGGCTAGATGGGTACCAACGCATTTACGTGAAGAAGAGAATGAAAAAAATATGAATCAACTCCCCTTCTGTAATTATATTTTGCTTTCATCCCCGTGGAATGTAAATGATGAAACGATGTACTCTTGGCTAACATGACAAAGTTCGTGGGACAAGGGCTTGGTTGTTTCGAAGCACGCAGATGAGGTGGCTGCCGATTGGTAAGGCTTGGATCGAGAAAAATCCGTATGCAACTGATTTCAGAGTCACCCATCAAGTCTGATTCGGAATTTGAAGAGCTTCCTGGGTATCCATGTCTTGGAGAAGATCCCTATGGAAATGAGACGCCTGCAGGAAACAGTAAAAATATCTAATGCTATGGATTTCTGGGAGAGTCATACAAATGGCGATTGTGGCTGCTATTACCTTTGATGGAAGAAGCATGGATCACTGGTAGTTGTTCAAAAGAAGATAAATGCAATACAATATTTATTTGCACTAAGTATCCAATATATATAGGGAATGCGCAGTATTAGCAATATAAATAATGCTTTAACTTACCTATTTATACTCCAGCGGTAAACGATTATTTGCATTATTTTATTTCCGTTTCCTCTGTACTCTGCGATTTAACGAAAGCTTAGAGTTTAAACTCTTTGGTCGGTGGCCTTTCTCGGTCAGCCGTTTCTGATGTGAAGCTTAGCAACTGGAGGTTTGTACCTTCCTTGCATAAAAAGAAAGCACAATAGGTAGTTTTATAGGAAAAAAGGGAGTCGGTTAAAATATTTGAACATCTATGAATAGACCTGGCAGCCAAGAAAAAAACGTTCTTGGGAATTCGCATTTGGTTTTGCTCTTGCATTGGAAAGCACTGCATTCAATCTGTTGGTTGCAATAAAAAATTAGTTGTAGATCATGAATTGACATTGGTTCTACAGCAAGTTAGAATTGAGTTTACAATACCTTTTCAATCGGTGCCAAAGTAATGGAAAGCAACTGGCGACGATTTTAATATATCACGTTCTTCTATTTCATGACAACTATCAGTAAGATATTGTTCAATTACATTATTGAATAAAATGTGGTTCATTAAAGCCAAATATATCGGTGAAAAGAAGGTGGAAGGCAGGTATTCCGATGTTTTGTAAAAGATTCACATTTGATAAATGACGCCTGGAATAATTAGCTTTTAGCGAATTCAGGAAAAACAAAACACTTATTTCTACAGAAATAAAGGACGAAATACGTAGGAAATTGTTAAAAAAAAGGCCCATTAGACGAAGTCTGTCATTCTATAGAAATATATTAAAGTACTTGTTCTCCCGTTTTAAATCTTGATGACTGCTCTATTGATTCAAATCATAAGATTTTTTTATTTCCTTTGTACTGATATTCATAACTACTCTTTTTCTGCAATTAATAAGACAGTATTTCGATACTTTGGAGCAGTTATGGGGTAAATTCTTATTCCAATGGAGTTTCCTATTAAATTCAAACGCTTTGGAGTCACGCAACCCCTTGGAAAGGACTGTTCAGCATGCAAGGAATGTATTGGTTCAACTGCATTCGGCAAAGAAATCACGAGGAGCGATAAAATAGAGGTGCGCCATCGTTCGCTCTATAAGGCGCCGCTTGGATATGGTAATCAAATACTCCGTGCCCACGTTGATGCAGACATATACAACGGAGCGGCAGCGGAGTGCTTGCTAAGAGACGGCACTCGAAGCCCGTTTCAGGACCCAAGATATTTAATTGGCCGTCAGGTCGCCTGTCAACTCACTGCAATGTATTTTTTTTTTAAACTGACGCCAGTAGGGAGCCATGAATCCACGTTATCATTCTATCTGATGTGGTCATCAATTTCTTGTCTGGGAAACATGGATGACACCTAAATAGCGGGAGGTTTCAGGGCAAAAAAAACTAAAAAGAGGGGCTCAGGTTTTTCCTCGCTCATCGAATACAAGTGCACATTGCAATTTTCAATGTATTTCGTCCATCTCTAAATCTATCATTGAAATAACTTGAACTGAAAAATTAGAACCAAAGGGAAACGAAATCGCATTCTTAAATGATAAAAGCTTTCCGTCATCGACCGACTGTTTCAAATTATCAAATAATAAAACGGTCCTCATGTTTAACTAGGAAAAGAACTTGTCAAGATTATTTATATTTATTCATGAGAAGCCAGTTTATTACTACCAAAAATAATTTATACGTAATGGACATATAAATATACACAGCAAATCGAATTAATTACAAATTAGAAAAGAATTTCATGCTCAAAATGGCTTCACTCTCCAATTTCATTGAAATAGTTAGCTGAAAAGTTCTTCGTAAATACTCGAGAGATATTTTGCCGTAGATCAAGTATCACGGTTTTATTTCTGAATAAATTGCACTGTTTCTATGTACAGTTTTAACACAATGGCTTAAGGAAAAAATTTTATTGGCAGCGATTCCCACACATATAACAACATAACATTGTACTGACACAACGGTAAAGAATTTAAAAATATTCACTAATGATGAGACGGTATGGCTGCACGGAAATGAAATGATTCGGTATCTGATTGCACCACCTAGAGCTCAGTTTAAAACTGGGTTATGACTGTAGACATTCCACCTTTACACAAGAAACGGGATTTGCTTGGAGAAAGATTTTTACTTGGACGCCAAGCTGGTCGCTGGGAAAGGAAATAGTCTCCCTCCCCTGCATGCAGTTCACACGCTTTAAAGATTAAATCAATCCAACTTCCTGGATGGAGACTAAGTTGAAGTCTGAAAATGTAGATTAATCGTATTTCATTTCAATTACACCCTGTGGATGAAGCTGCAGAAGATAATAAATTATCCAAGCAGCCGGACGTGAAAGTGGACATGATCGTTTCAGGTGTATTTTTTGAACGCGGAAGTTGCCCAGCTATCACTCCTCTAACGACTTAACATTATCCCGGAAATCCAATAATTCTCGCCCCCCTCTCTACTTCCATTTTTTTATTTCTCTAGGAGGGAATTATTATTCTCATGCATTTTAAAGATCCTATTTAGATCACTACAATGTTTTCTTAAAAAGTTCTTAGCTATGCTATAATGACACCTTTAAAACAACCCTTAATGACATCTCCTTCTGCAAAAATTTAGGACTTTTATAATTTACTTCTGAACGAAACCAAGTTAGGCACCCTCGATAACTGGTCATTGTTTTCTATGAGGGACATTTTGCGGTTGAATAACTAATCTTCCTCAGTTCTTTAAGTACTGTTATCAATGAATTAAAAAGACAAATATTAAATAGATGCTAGGTTTTGCACTTCAATCATCCAAGAGTATGAAGGAAAATGTATGGCAACCATTTTTCCTCTGTCGCGAACGAATACTGGATTCAACGAAAATTTGTTGACGGAATAAGACTTAAAGATATAAAAAAAATTTCATTTACGTAGTCAAAAACCACTCGTGACTTAATCATTTAATTGTTTTTCAATTAAATCATATGTGTATCTACCTTAGACCTGGACTTTCAAAAGAATGCCTTCATTCCCGAGCGTAAGATGAAAAGGCATTATCTGGTTTGCAAGTTGTTGATAACCTTAATGGAGCTTATAAAATCAATGCAATTTTGCCACCTACGTTAAGACTTCCTAAGGGCTAATTCTGGATGATATCACTGCCAGCTTAGTGTCTACAAAGAGTAACAATAATTCATCAACTTAAATATACTCAGAACAAAAACATTCACAATGACTCGCATCACCTTTGTTCAACCATAGTAATCGAGAATTTATTTTTTCCGTTTAATAATACAAAGGAGTAAGCATAAAATATTTAGGAACACATTCGGATTACCTGTTGTGGCGATCTAATGGGAGGACATTTAACTATGCAATTATGCTTCACTTTCAGCAAGACAGAAAAACCACTCCCAGCAGGTTCTACGAGTCATCAAGGGAAACCTGCTATATTTCTGAAATGAAGCACAATAACTCACTTAGAAGAGGAAATACGTTTTATGAGTGTTCCATTTATATTGATCAGGTGACGAAAAGGTAAAATTTTAATAGACATTTTAAGAAGGCACTCAGTTTCCCAAACAATGGAGTTAAAAATAAAGTGAAAAGGGAATGAAATTTTTTACGACACACTGAATTTGCTTCTTTGGACTCAGAGGCAACAAAGTAAGGGGAAAGTATGTTACTACTAACGACTCAAGCCATGATGTAAGGAAATGGTTCGTAAAAATTGCTCGTGGTGCTAACTTTCACTCGTATTTGATGGATGACCGAGAAAAGCAGAAAAGAAAGAAAGGTGGAAGAGATCTACATTTACATACTAGAATTCGAGCCACCGCATGGACGTGTGGTGAGGGATGTAAAGACACCGTCATGTAAAGACATGAAAAAAAGAGGTTTTCGGAGGTGAAATAGTAAAGGGAGTGTAATGTATGAGGGTTATGTATGAGAATTATGGGAGTGTATAAAGTGGATCTCTGGTTTTATTGTAGTTACTTATTATGCGAGGAAGGAATGAATTGTGTTACCTATATGGCCGGCGATGTATCTCTCTCTTATTTTATCGCATCTGTAGGAGCTAGAGGTGTAGTGTGGCATCAAAATGGTATTCTCTGTGTCACCCTGAGTTACACCTGTTCTTCATTTCTCAAGCAAACTGAGTCCAGCGCGCAGTCTCCGAGTCTCAAGTAGCTCCCAACTAAATGCCTCTAAAAGCCGAAAAACACTATATATTATGTCACTAGACAGGTAGGTGACACGATTGAGGACTGTAACTTGCAAAGCAAAAAATTCTTAAACATGGATCCTAAAATCATTCGACTTAAATGCTAAAATCATTCGAAGACTTGAAATGTAGAATTTACATTTTTATTCATTATTCATACAGGTTTGAGGAAGAATTAATTCAGAAGTATATTCATTGAAGATATAAATGTTCTTTGATGAGTAAACAGCCGAAAGGGGATGACAAGGAGAGGTTGTAAGAGCTTAATAGTGTGAGCAGGAGCTCGGGATATTGACAATGATAATGAACAATGCCGAAATCTTTAATTTTGGCTTTAATACCGTCAAATTTCAGATGAAGCGCCATCGAGGGTAATTACTTTATAATTCTGCATTAAAATTTTGATTATAATTTATCGATAGGTCCATATGAAATCGAATCCAAGCTGTTGAAGCTCTAAAAAACTCTAGAAACAGCTGTGAGGACTCCGAGCTATGAAGGCAAGTATAGAATAGGAATTTGAGGCAATTTTAACGTTAAAAGTTTAAATAATTTTAACATTATGGATTCCATTACTAAACATATTTCATATCAACTTATTTGAATGTGAAGTATTAAATTGACTATGGATTGGAAAGTACCGACTCAAAGAATGAATAAGGAAAATTGTAAAAGATAGAAATTTGGATTTTTTGAGCTACATGAAATAATTTAGCAAAACGTGAATCACTCACAGTCGCGAAGTAAATGTATCCGGGTTAGTCAAAGGTGTTTCATCGCCATCACACACAATGGAGGTGCGAATGCCATTCTTAAAAGAAGTAATCGATTCCATACAAGACATCAAGGCTAAGCTGATCCTCCGAGTGACTCCATGGACAGTGCTTTGTTCCTTTTAGCATCGAGGAAAATGCATACTTCGCGAGAATGCATCATAATGAATCCCATTCACTTCAATAATTAAAGAATTATATTCATGATAATTAAATAATTGGGCTATTTTTATGTTTCAGAAATGAACGTTCGAGCACTCACTAAAATAATGTCTAATCATACAGCAAATGGTGTAACATCAAGTTTGCTGCCTACTAACCAAGAATCATAGAATGGAGCACAGGTTAGAAATGATGTTTTTTAGCGCGCTTTGAGAACGATACGCCAGAGACCATAGAAGGCATTTTTAATTTCGACAAACCGAGGGAGAGCAGGATAATCCAAGGCTATCAAGTGGCGTGGTTACTGCGAAATAGCAGTAAAAATTTCAAATTATCCCGTGTCCTTGATGAGTAAACGTTTTATTGTGATATAAATGTCCCATGTGCATCCTTCAGTAGCAACACACTAGTTATTTTTAATCACAGCTCTTTTTATGACGGCAAAATCGCTCTTTGTGATCTCTGAAATTACGTATCCCTCCCATAAAATCTATTGTAATCATTTGAGTCAAAAGTGTGAAATTATGATTCCTTTGACGAAATTGACACGCAAAGCTTTGGTAAAACATAGTCGCGCAGAGGGTAATTTTTGACTACGTTTTGAAGATCGTCAAACGACATTCCGTGCTCTCTTCATAGCAAATGTGATTTTGACAGAGAACAATTTCCAATCTTATCCGAAAAGCAGAACTCTTTATGGGTTCTTGTGTCTAGAAAATGAAGTGTCTTCAGCATAACCTGAACCATTACCCCATAATGTTGTAAAAAGTACATGGAAGACCAAGCTGAGAGTGAAATTTATCTTATTAACTTGAAAGACACAAAACTCAATTGTTTGATACCAATTCATTCGCCAAGGTCTTTCCGATTTCCAAGATCTGGATCTTCCATAGGTAAGGTTAATGCTTATTCAAGTGTCATTTGTGGCTGATCAGGGGCATTTAGCATCAGCAATTCAAAATGACCCCTCATTTGAAAGTGGATTGAGAAGTCACTCTAAATAAGAATTCAATCAAGTCATAATTTATTTATCCGCATATTATAGAATGTGAAAATTGGTGTGTTTTTGCAGAATTCATTCCCAATAGGAAGAGTTTTATTTGTCCATGTGAAACTCAGCTTCCATTCTTGACACAAAATATGAGAGAGTCAGAATCTCAGGCAGTTCGAACCCAGAGGATTTTTTAAATAAGTTATTGTGATTAGGAAGAAGTTTAGTGATATCGTAGGGATCTGTTGACGTTCACCGAAAGCAACCATTCAAACATAGCAAATGATTAGAAGCTAAGAACCCTGCACCAAGTATGACGCTGAAACTTTTAATTCAATTCACGATCACTATGAAAGCCTCAGCCGCTCAAAATTATTGGCTGCATGGAACACATGTGTTTACGTGTGAATTGCGTTGTTGTACACATTCAGTAGAAACTAATGGACACGCCCTGCTACGTCCCATTTCTACGCCTATGAACGTAAGACACACTCGACATAAATGTGAAGCTATATGAATATCTGTGAAGAAATGCATTAATAAATTGACAATATCAATAAAATAGACAGTTTGATGACATACACTAGAGTTATATTGCTAGTTCCGAGAATGGACTCTTGTAAAGTGGCGTAAATTTTCATTAATCGCAGAAAAAGTAGATGAAAAAGGAATAGTAAACGGAAGGAAATAAGAAAGGAGAAATGTACTTGCTTGTGTTTAGGCAGTGACTGAGCGAAATAAAACCGAAATTCATGCACTTGTCAATCCGATACGTTTCGATCCGATATCCTTTCATTTCCTCACATTATCCTAATCTCCAAACGTGGATTGGAGCCAGAATCCCTACAGGTTGCGCGTCAGAATGCAATGAATGACTATTTTCCCAAAGTCATCGAGCCGCTGGTCGTCGCGTTGAGGTCGTGAGGCACTTGGCGCGGCAAGGCCGGCGGAGGCCGACTGTGGCTGGATTGGGGGAGGGATTAAGGGGGGCGGCGCCACGGACGGTAAAGGAGGCGTAGGGACAGAGTGGAGGGAGAGTGGGGGCAGAGGAGGCGGTGGCGACGTTGTAGGGCATTGACGCCCCCGCCGTTTGCTGCCCAGGCGACACCACCCAAGCGCTCTTCTCATCCTCCGCCCTGTCAGTTACGCAAGGACATCTCCTTCCCACTCGCTCTGCCATCGCGAGTAAAAAGGCTTTTTTCTAAAAACAAAAAAAAGAGGAAAGACTAATGAAATCCTCCGCGCGAACCTTACGGGTTTGTTTACTTTAGAGAGAGAAAGAACAACCGTCGCCATCCAGTTGCGTCGGTAGCTGCCGCTCCTTTTCGCTGTTTGGAGTATTTCGTTCCCACTCATTCCATACCACGAACTGTCTCCGCTATTCTCGTTTGACGCGTCAAAGAAGGCCTCTAAAGAAGGCCGGACTCCCATCTACCTGCCTCTCACTTCCCATCCTCTCTTCAGAAACAAACAAGGCGGGGAAATATTTATCCACGTTTACTTGCTTTTGTATTCTATCATAGAAACAATGAGGTGTTTGCATGAACGTTTTTTTCGAAAAATCCTAGTTATCGAGTATAGATTTCGATGAGGGTTATAAAAATGTAATCTTAAAGAAAAAAACAGCTAATACATCGAAGATACCAGCGGAGCGAGGTACGCCTGGTGACATCATTTACCCGTACCCAAGGCGGTAGGCCCCACGGGTTTGCAACGCGAATTAAACTTTTATGGCTAGGAACATCGAGAGGTACGAGTAAATCATGCAACGAACATGTTACGTTTGAGGGCGGCTAAATTGAAAATGATCTTTTAGCAGCTATAATTAACACCCAGATGAAATTCTAGCGCATGCTTTCGTGTTCTGGACACTATGTAGTTTCAGCTTATCGATCTCAGGAAAATCACGTTCGAACCCCATTGACGCTTCCGGACTTAGTCTTTAAATCTTTTTGGGGACGTTGTAGGATTAATTGATTAGCTTCTCCTTCGGAATACTTGAAGGATGACTGAGAGAAACACGGTGCCTGAAATCTTAACCAAATACATGTCGAGGAATCACATTTGCTGCAGTTAAAATATAGCCATCAGTTCAGCATGCTTAATATTGTGACTGTTTTTTTTTTTAAAAAGTGTGCATGTTTTTGAATGATAGATATGTAGCTCGCAATCACAATGGTAACTCCGATTTTTAGTTTTGTGGTTGAAACGCTTTTCGCCATTGGAGCTAAATGATTTCAGCATCCTGGCATGAACAGGCTACCTCCCTCGATGGCAACAATTTCCATTTATTAGGGCATATTGCATTGTTTGCGATCAAAGAACTAGTTTCTTTTCAACTTACTCAATAAGACCACTGCATGAGGGATATGGTACATACTTTTATCTTATCATAATGAAGAATAAAATTTGCACAGCCCTATAAGATTTAGGTGCACAAATTCAATTTTTCTTCTCTATGTACTCTGGAAGATCGATGTTGCATGCATCAGTGGGTAACTTAGAGGAAGTATTACAATACAGTAAACGGTCATTTGCAGGGAAAAAGTAATAAATCGACTTGATGAAGAGAGAACTCGCTTTGTACTTTCCACACTGTTTGAGTCTCTCCGACCATGGTTTTGACAAAGTTTTTTCCTTAATAATGACAAAACTTTGTCGAAACCATGGTCGGAGAGAATAAAACAGTATGGAAAGCACAAAGCGGTTTCTCTTTTCATGTGTCACTTTTCCACAAAGTAAAGCCTGAAACTTTAACTTAATAATTCGACTTGGTCAATATCCAACTCTTGATCTCTCATTCCCCAATCAGTTGTACGTATGACAACACCACCAAGCTCTCCCAAGAAAATTGCGGAACGTTTCTTTGGTCACTGAAACAAGGAGCATTCAAAGATATCTGAAATCAGACCTATTTGTACCGTTAGTAGTTGCTCCAAGGCAGGAGATGAAAAGCAGCGCACCAGAATATTAATGCAAAAGAATTAAAGAGGTTGTTTTTCCCACAGACTGCTTCCGTTCCCTCGATAACTTATTGCCCTTTCACCAAACACGGATGCGAAAACAACGGAAAAGGAGATTGGGCCAATAAAACCACGCGAAAATAACTTAATGACCCAAACTCAGCCATACTACGCCAACTTAATATTTTATTGAAGTGAGAGGCCTCATTTTATAATAGAATGTAAAATATGGCAATCCATTCAATTCCAGACAAAAAGAGAAAAATTAAATTAAAAGAAAACAACGAAATGGATCGAATGCGAAATGGAATACTCGAAGAAATATGGATAGCATCAGAGAGTGCCAAAAACGTGTATTGTAGCATTAAACTGAAATGATTCATTGTAGTTGCATTTTGATACATTTTCAAACAATTAAATCATATCTTACACTTTAAAGCAGTAAAACTTAAGCATCATCCAAGCACATTCATATCTCTAAGAATATGTACTGAGATGGACTAGAGTATGTTTTATTTCGGTGAGTATTATCTCATTGAACTGCTTAGTAAAACTATTTTATCCTAAGATATTTCCTCCAAGAGGAGATAAGAATATTTCTAGCCAGTAAGATTTCCTTTTTCCTGTTTGAAAGATGAAATATCACGCCATGAGACAATGCTTTTTCCAATATAAATATCAGCACTCGAAAGTGGTTTGTGTCCACCCTATTTATTACAGCTGAATATTTTGTTTGTCGGCCGCAAATATTGATTCCAAAGACTGTACTTGTCTTGTATTATACAAGACCTATCTTGTATTATACCTACCTTGTATTATATAAGGTAGTTGTACCTATCTTGTATTATACAAGGTTGATCCACTCATATAAGAGATTTGCCTGTTTTCTGAAAATATCGCTAGATCTAACTTCTGGCTTTTCACTATGGAATTAAGATCGACAAAAGTGAATTCCTTTCAGGTGAGAAATATGAACACATAATCTACCTATAGCAAGTGGAGCTTACAGATTCGTATATTTTTAACTTTAATAATAGATTAAAAATAAACTTTAAAAATAGTGCAATGGGAATTAAAAATAAAAGCTGAAATGAAAATTTCAGCTCCTGACAAAAACAGAGTGGAAGTAATTTGGCTAAAAACTCTTTACAAGTAAAAAGAAAACTCTCCTCATGGTATATCATGCCATAAATCCTGTTTCTCGTCATTTTCTTTGCTAAGTACTCACCTATATGGTTTCCTGACAATTGCTTAAAAGGTTTTTTAAAGAGATTATCATTTATACCATGCCGGAGTAACGAATAAAATGATTGCCAGGAAGAACTATTCATATCACATTCCATCCTAAGTTGCGCACACCGTATGCCTTCATAAACTTAGTGTTTTCCTGTCCCAACTGCTTCCTTTTTATTCGATTAAGTTTCATTGCTCTCTTTCCCAAGCAAATTTGTTTCATCCTATCGCACTATTGATTGGTGACTTTGCATGGGAACCGTCCGGCAGCTAAGGGCCTCAGGCAGATTTTTTTTGCCCTTCGCTTCCCGCCATTGCAGCCAACATCACCCCGGAGGCACAAAATCCTTAGCGGGCGAAGGCGACGCGAACATCCGCCTTTCCCACGACGTAACCAGCCTCTTTACCCTTTCCCTCTCCTTCCACTAATAATAGATACTTCTGCTCCAGTGGAGTGAAAGTGTCACCAATTAGTTTCATGTCGTACGATTTATTTCCCGCCTCCTCTTCTCATCAATTTTCTGTTTAACCTGTCACGCCACGAATGCATTCTGTGAGAATGAGAGAGCACTCAATTAAGCTATCGATGTAATTTGGCAATGGCGAGAGATTCCTGATTTTTAAAATCATTTCGTGGTGGAATATGCAATTGGTAAAATATAAAGCCTGTAAAAATGATTGCCATCATACACTTTATCGGGGAGTAGTATGCACAGGCTTCTTATTGGTGCCCAAGACTCAACATACAACATTCTTTTGGAGAAATAAACTTAGACTAATTTCTCGAGTAGAAAATAAAGTCATTTACATAAATTAAGATGACAGAAATTTGGAGTATGGAGTAAGTTGGAAAAACCAGTGTTACTTTCCTCAAAATAATGCATAAGTCATACATCATAACTTAGTGGTCATAAATATATCTTAAGAATTTTTAACAAAATAAAGAAAATTTTTAATGAATTACTCGCATTTTAATAATTTTACTACACAGAGATGGTTTGATCAAGTTCTTATTAGAATAAAATATTTTGCTATCTCGCAGAAAACTAATTAATTTATTTATCTGGTAATTAGATGACTAAGTCGTCGCAGTACATTAAAATGAAAAAATTCACTGCCCTGGATTATTCACATCCGCATAAGACACTGCACAGATCATCATCACGCGAGAAAATATTCATAACTGAGTTGTGTAGGGTTAAGAGATTTTAATTTCTGGATTTCAAACCGCTCAGTAAGATATCTTTGATCTTCTAAATTCATAAACTATTTTTTACTCTTCCTGAAGTAACTCTCAGGGCCCCGCTCGATAATACTATGATTTATTCGAAGGATACACTTTCACCTTTGCCATGTAAAGTAAATAGATTTGAGTGGTGCAAGAAGTAGAACACGGAAGGTGATTATTAGTGATTAAGAAAAAACTCAGAAAATTCTTCATATTAGCACGGAAAAAGCATGGCGGTATTTCGTATTCAGCGAAGGATAGGATAGGCTTCCTATACATGTCATTATGGAAGCCGTGTTACAACGAGGGCTAATTTAGAGGCTGCAATATAGCGCTTCTTCACGTCCCATGGAGAAGCACAAGAATGATATACGTTCACCAATGGTATTCCTTTGTCGGCAACGATATGTGGATTCTCTTATTTCTGGAGAAGAAGGCGTAGAGATAGCGCTAAATTACGATCGATCTTCGGCTACAAGCGCAAATAAATTAAAACCGCTGGAATCACTCATTACGAGAGGTTTTTCACAGTCAGATTCTCAGAGGAGCTATCGCTTCATTTTTTATGTGGTCGTCTTGGCAATCCACACACGCCCTTTTCGTTAATTAATCTCACGAATGTTGGGCGAGATCTTCTTCTCCGGACTTCTTCACATCGAGGATCTCGCTGCGGCGAACGAAAAGGAGACTCTCTCTCACATACACAAACGAAACCAATACATAGTAAATGGCATACACCGTGGAATGAGCACGGCATACATATAGTGTGGGTTTGCGCCGGTGTATATATTTTTTGCCCGGCGTGTCTTCCTCGCGACGTTAACCCGGGGCCGTCGACCCAGGCCGAAATTGAGACGTCAAGCAGACAGTGCACTCACTTCTCACTTCTTCCTCACTCCCTCTCTCACAGAGAGAGAGAGAGAGAACCTCAGTCCTTTTAACAATTTCTTCCCTTCGTCCATTATCTGTTTGTCATCGCTGCTCGTTCTTATAAGACGAGGAATTCAGTTACGCCCGAGTTTGCCGATTCATCCGGTTATGTTCAAACCCTCAGCACTCACACACACCCCTAGAGGCCATCCTCTTCCTTCCTTTCCTTTCTCCTCTGCCACAAGCTCCCTCTCTCTCAAGACCTTTTTGCATCGCCCCATTCCATCTAGGGAAGCGCTCCAGATCTCTCTCACGTCCGATGAAAGGGAAGCTCCGAGGCAAACAGAAGAAGATCCGTGGAGAAATAGAGAGTGAAAGAGTTAGTGGAGGAAGGAGACGCGGTAGGGATGGGCGGCGGAGACGCGACGTTGCCGTGGCGATTGCTCAAAGGGCATTGTTTGCCTATTGCTTTGGCGTTACGCAAAGTTTCGTTCCAATGCGTCTTCTTCTTTATTTATTTTTTTTTGTATCTCTCTCCTTCCTTTGGGAATAGATAGCGCTTTCGCTTTGCTTGATCTGGCGCGTCGTTATCGATACCCCCCTCCTCTCGCGGGAACTCCTAAAAAGACCGCCGTCAAACCTTCTTCGGAAGGCAGGAAGCGGCAGATAGCAAGACTTGAAGATGATATGTGCAGAGCTTCGTGCGTTGCCCCCTCTTCTCCGTATATTCCTCTCTCGGCTTCATTTCATTCAGTGAAGAAATTCAGTCGGAAAATTAGCCGAACAGGCACGATATTATTTGGCACAGCATACAAATCTTCCGCAAGCCAGAAACTTTATTGGATTACATGGATCTATATCAATACGTGAAGGATGGGTTTCAAATTCCTCAATGGAGAGGGGAGTTCCTTCTTAAAACGAATCGCATTCAATTCGATCAGGTGCCGAGCCATTTCCGCAGCGTCCATATCAGGGGTGATCCCAGAAATATATTTCGGGGGGGGACTACCATTAAATTATGGGAATTTTCAGTCATCCTAAAAAACTATAAAACTGTTACATCATTGTAATTATATAATAATGAGTATAATAATAACTATTATCCTTTTCAGATCAGTGATCGGAGTTTTTAATGTTGTATTTGCTTACTACGTCTAGTCGTTAAAATTGTTTTGTAAAACCCGAAATGTTCGGGGGGGATGATGTATCCCCTTTATCCCCCCTTCCCCTGGGATCGCCCCTGGTACATATATATTAACAAATGGAAATCACAGGTGCAAGCAATCACACTACACAGGAAATTCTGCCGATAATAAATATGGAAGATTATAATTATGATGCATCGCAAAAGGTATTAGCATAATGTTTAAGTGAAGAACTCATAAAAAGACAAAATATTGCTGCAATTTTTGCATATAGGAAACAATATAAATGGGAACTTTGGCCAAGAAAAGGAAAAAATTACGGGATATCGCATTAACAAATTTAATGATCCAGAAGGGCCTAGTATTATTCAAGTTATGGTGCAGTTAACATGCAATCTAGTAAAATTATTGTCAAAGAGTTTAAAAAAATTGGAATATACAAAGAGTATTCAACATAGCATCTCTTTGCTACAATTAAATCCAGATTTAAAAACGAGTAATATGCGCAGAGAAGTTATTTTTAACCCACGTATTGCCTCGCAACAGTTAAAATAGGGAGAAATAAAGTTGATTCGAATTGGCGCTAATATATCGATGATGTCGGCAGGAAAGAAGGAAAAGCCATAAGCACCACTATTCGTGGCAAAAAAATTTTATCGGTCTATCATCACACACACTCAGAACAAGTAGCACACTGACAGTCTTCTTGTTACTCAATCGGTTGATAATTGGAGTCATATTTTATTTCTTCTAGATGAGCCTTCGCATATAAAGAGCCACAAGTCTATATTTGGTTACATCCGGCACTATGCATCGCTTCAATAATAAAATTCTTCGGCCAAGTTCATTTGTTTTACTACGCATTCTTCAACGCCGTATTTGTCGTATGAATGGGAATTTTACTGCAGACGTGTCATTTGCCAGCTTTAAATTTCCAGCTCCACTATTCCTTCCACCGGTATGACTTCAAAAACTATCTTCCATACCTATAGCACTCAAGCTTACATGCGTCCCCGTGCTGAATCGAGATGTCCCTTCACATCACACTCTACTATTATATCCTCCTCCACATTCATATTTTTGCGTCCCAATCCAGCAGCTTTTACGATGATTCCACCGTTCTTTCATTTCCTTTTCCATTCTACTCTAAAATCATACATTACCTATTTTGACACGAGAAGTTGGAATACTGGTTTTGAAAGCCATTCTTTCACTGTAAAAATCATCGATCTACAAATTTCATAAGCATTTCGATTGCAAAATATGCACTGTGGAATTTATACAAATATATGATACGTCGGCCAATTTTCCGGCTAAAGAAAGAGAAGTAAGCAGATACATTATGGAGGAAAATTCAGAAAAAAGGCAATGTACAGTGATCTGCCCTACAAGGCACAATTAATGTAATCTCAGAGGCATCACCTTCGTTTCTATTAATCTGGTGCAAAACGCAGAGTAAAATTTCACAATTGGAGAAGAAATTTGTATATTACACAATTTTTAAGTCCCATAGTCATGAGATAATTGTTCAATTAAAACAAACAAAAATTATGAAAATGATTTTTTAGTTCCATGACGAATGATTGGGGGTTATCTCTACACCCTTTTCGGTAGTCTTAGATATTTCACCAAAAAGACCTGGAATGTAGTCCCAGTTTTACCATGGACGGGTATTTGACCGAAATCTCGATTACATTCTGCGCCGTAACATATTGACATGTCTTTTTTTGCGCAATATATTCCTAAAGCCATCCATTACGCTAATCCGGTAAATCATAATATTTTTGGAAACCTTATTTTTGATTTACAGTTTATTTACAAATCACTATGAGCCTCTTCATCACCTGCTACATTTCTTGGAAAAATTGACGGTTACAGAGAAACGGAGATTGATGGAAATTTTACGCAAATTGTGTCTTTAATATTTCTCGGTTGAAATCTCAAGCCGTGTCCTTCAACCTAATTGTCCATATTATCAATGGTGTTAACATACCTCAAGTATATGAAATTCACATTAAAAGGGTATGGGGCCAATCCCTTATCTTTTGCCGCATGTGGTTTCTTAGGAAGAAATCAAGACTAGCAGTTAATCAATCGGATTGCCAGAGCTGAAGACATCAAAATTGGTCTTTCCAGTATTTGAATTGCACCCGGGGTCTCTTGCCAGAACACGATAGCTTACTTGAATAAACTATCTCGCCATCATACTTTCAAAACAAGAAGTCCATGAGTTCCTGATATGATCTCATATGGCCGTGAAATAAGGACGATAACTACTGCAGAAAAAGAAGATAGGAAGAATGGGAGATATACACTGTCGGAGAATGATGAAAATCAAGCGGATAGAGAGAATAGCAAATGAAGTTGTCCAATGATGAGTTGAAAATGAGTGAAATGGGATCGATATCTGCGTTGGAGAGAGAAACATTTTGTGCACATTCTGTGATGTAACATCCTCTTGCAAGCAACATTGGAAGATATGGAAGGAAAGAATTACAGAGGCTGACCAAGAGTAGGAAATATAAAATAATATTGGCTGAGTTACGCTGAAGTAGAGCAGTTAATTGAGAGAAGGGTAAAGTGGAAAAAATTATCAGAAAGCCATCGTTCGAAGCTACCTTTATGATGACGAGTTACTTCGCACATTTATAAAACTACGGAAAAAAATAACTCGATCAGTAGCCAACAAGACTTTTATATGATAGAAAATTTAGGATACGAGAATTAATCTGAATATTACTCTTATTTTCACCATTTAATTTTTTTAAGCCTCCAGACGTCTCGACTAAAGTCAGAGAACTACCATCCTCGCAGATGGGAAGTCACCCACCTGCTCTTTCATTTAGCACATTTTAACCAGTTTTACGAAGCTTAATCCCCACCTTCTGCCACAATGCATACTCATTATAGATTGTAACGAATATATTGGAGAGATAAGCCAACATATGAGCGATTCGCAAAAACCTCCTGCATTTCCGCATTCGCCAAGTCAGCGAGGTTATTTCGCTGCGAGGAATCGCCAGAGATAAGATGCAAGTCTCGGTATGCACCCACCCCACCCTTTCCATCTTGGATATCTCATCATATGGATATTCAAACAGAGTCCACGCATACTGTGGCCATTATTTTCCGCTCGCATCGACGTGAAAATCGGCCGAAATAAGCGGCGGCGGTGACGAGGGGAAGGGAGCCCCGCTGAGCATGTATAGCATCCGAGAGAACGGTGACGATATCGCGTCCACATCGCCACTCTCGCTGCTGCAGAAAGGGGAGAGGGAGGAGGCAAAAAAGAAGAAGAGGAGAATGGAATATGGGAGAGGTAAAGGAGATGGAGAGAGATGTTCCAGCGAGGGAGCTGATCGTAATTATCTGTGCGTGACTCGACACGACGGAATTATAAAGTGGGGAGGGAAGGGGAGGAAGAGGAGGCTGCAGACTGCGTTGGCGGTGTTGCGAGATAGCTGGTGACTTATTATATTCCTCCTATCATCAAGCATGCGAGATATGAGCGCGGGGCAGCGTGGGAAACGGTCTCGGGTTCCCGAGAGAGAGAGAGAGGCCTCGCCGCGGCTTCCGAACGGCGAGGAACGGAGACGGCAACTGGGACTGGGAGGAGAGGTATGCCACTCCGGGAAAGGGAGAAAGTTCGAGATTAGGAGGAAGAAAGGGAAAAGATGGGGACGAGACTTTGGAATGGAGAGCACTTCCAGCATCCTTGGGGCTTTCGGATCGAGGGAATTGTTGCGACCACCGCCTAGGGACGCCAGACTTGAGAATACCTCCTTCCCACGTACAATTGTCACTTGGTCACGACATAAACAGCCCGCCGAAGAACTCCCCACATGACGTCTCTCCCAGTTTCTCCTTCCTGTTTCCCATCTTTATCCAGACTGGTGCCCCATTGCTCTCTGCCACGCGCTCTCGCGAGGTAATATTTGTACGAATTTAGAATAAAATCACCTTGATCACTCCTCACAGTCAGTGCCATTTGGATCGTGTTGGAATCTGAGTAAGTTTAGAAAAAAAGAGCAAAATGGAAAAGAAAAGAATTGTACCTACTCAAAATGAATCGAGCATGCTTTCATACTTGGAGGTCTCCATTTAATTCTTGCCTTTTTAAAACTACTGTTAGGATGTTAAGGGTCACATACAGAATGATTTTAGGTAGGAAAAATACAAAATGATAATGAAAACCATGCGCTTCATAAAAAACTACTTCGAAGAAGCAATGAGTATTGAGCATAGGGTGAAGACAAAGCAGGGGGCCGCTTGAGACTTGGAAGCTGCACGTGGAACTTAAAATACTTATATAAATCGGATCTGGTGAGTATAAGGCAAAGGTGAAGACAAAGCAGGGGGCCGCTTGAGACTTGGAAGCTGCACGTGGAACTTAAAATACTTATACAAATCGGATCTGGTGAGTATAAGGGTGACATTAACTTCACCATGAACTGAGCTTTTAAAATTATAGAATACAAAGTAAGAGGGACGCTCTGGCGATATTATAGAGTAGATGATCCCCACTTTCCACGCATGGTTAATGTATATAGTAACAGCATCGAGGGGCGCAGACACCCTGCGAACTTACAATTCACTTTCTTCCTTTCTTGCGTCCAATTCATTTTTAATTTTTGTAGTGCTTCTGAATCTCCTAACCTTATCATAGTTGCTCTCCTGACATTACCTCCCTTACGCCAACACGGCCGTATGTAGCTGCAAGTTTAGAACGGAACGCATGAAATAACATAGTTGGAGATTTAACTGGAATAGGATTTTTCACTAAATCTTCATCCAGTAGATTACCTTAATAGCATTCATAAAGTTAAATTAAATTATTTCCGTATTATTCGTGAGGCCTTAGGCACGAGTTGCGATACTAAAAAAATCGTCATGCGTAAATCCCAGCGATAATTGTTATCTCCTTAGGTATTGTCTGGAGAAAATCCGTATAATATACTTCCTATTTTCTCTGCAAGGCCTAATTCGGGAGTCTTCTCTAAAATTCTCCACCAAAAATGATCCACGTTTCGTGGATTATAACAAAATTGTCTCATCCTACCTTTTGTCTCCTTACATGCGTCCTAAATGTCCATTTTCTTTTCCCTCCCTCTCATTTATCAGACTTTATTCTCTCTTTGTCACCTTCTGCTTGTCATGAAGCCTCAAATCCTTCCCTAGCTATCCTAACCGCCTTTTTAAATACCTCCTGGCAAATTTCCTCTTCTATCTTATAATTAACATCTCCTCGTTCGTTTTTCTTTTCATGCAGTTTACGTCTTCCACATTTCTCCTCATCTACAACTCAAAAACCTCCAGCCAGGAACCATCTCCTTCCTTAAAGGCTTCCACGGAGTCGTTGAGACGGCAGTGAAGGCTTTTTAGGCTCTCTTCCGCGTATTGCCATCATCGAAGACAAGAGTTGCAATAGCATTGCAGCTATATTCTTCAGGTCAAAAGTGAAGATGCAGATATTCGTGTCTGCCTAATATAGGGGTCATTTTTTTGCAAATTCAGACGGGTGCACTATCATTACTTACTGATTTCTTCTTTATAAAAACCCTCTTCCAGGCATTGGAGGTAATGTAACCATCTTCTCTATAGTTTTCACGAAGTATTATTTGAGTTTTCTGTAGTTTTTAGGCCACTTCTGACCTGAAGATGATAGCTGCAATGCTATCGAAACTGTCGTCTACAGCAATGGAAATACGTGGAAGAGAGCCCAAAAAGCCTTCAATGCCGCATCTCCTTCCTCGTTATCCGAGTACTAGAAACAGAAAAAGCGACACTTTATATTGAGGCTCTAAATGTCTCCTTCTTCTTCATTTCTATAACTTCTCCTCATCCCTTTTCATCATAAATTTCATTTGCTAATGCAGCCCTTTGCTTTGTGTCCATAAAACAAAACCCGATCTCATTCACCGATAAATATAAGCAATTGAAAAAACAGTAGGTTTTTGTTTTCTAAACGGGGAGGAGAAGAGAAAAAACTTAATCCTCAATAAATCCTGAGAGTTAACCGGAGATGTGATCGCAGTGCCCTGCTCAATGGAATGCTATCGTCATTCAAGGCGAAAGGATTCCCAGGCATCCCCGTCACATAATCCAGGCAAAAAACTGCAGACCTACGCTATCATTTTAAAAAGCCACTATAAATTTAATGAAAGAAGGAAGAAATCATAAGCGCTAAGCGGTAGAAAAAACGTGTTTATCTCCTGACGAATCAAAGTCAGTGCCTCGATCCATTTACGTGCAGGGGAAGCCAATTTACTTTTCAGTTACTGCTAAACATAAAGCCCATAGTGACTTCCCTCCTTTAAGTAATTTTATTCCCATAGTTATAGCATGAACGATAGCTGTTATGGCAAGACGTGCCAAGAAATAAGCGAGAAAAAGTACTACCAGGAGTTTGAGGGAATACGCCAGCTCGAAATAAAAATGAATGAATCTAGAGATTGCTTAATCCTCCATGCAGTGAGATCTCAGATTGCATGATGTGTATTACGTGGATGCTATTTAATGGTGAGCTTCAATAACGGAGTTATTTATTAGTTTTCAGGTGAAAGCTTAATAGGATTGTAATTGAATACGTACAATGCTAGACAAATAACATTATTGATTTGCAATAGGAGTTCCAATGTTCAAAGTATGAAATATGCAAAATAAGTCTTGAGATGCACTAATTATTCAAAGCTATCAAGTGTACAAATGGACGAAATGAAATCTACCAAAAAGGATTGGGAATATTGCTGTCCAAGAAAGCCCTCACGCCTCTCGAGTAATCGACTGGTTGGTTGTACCGCGGGGAATCAGAAAAGAGGCGATCATAAAGGTGAATGCATTCAATGACGCCACAGTCAATGGGATGGAACCAAAGTTGTCATAAATTTCCCCTCCTTGCATTTTCATTCATATGATTAAATGGAGTAGTAAAATACTGATTGAAATTATTCGTTGGTTATATAAACCGGCTTTTATGCCGGCAGAGCAAATATATAAATTTTTAAAAATTTACGATAGAGCTTAAATCCATCAGCAATTCACAGCAAGCACTACAAGCAGAAATAGATAGGGGACCAATAATCCCGTTTCACAATCATCGCATACACAAATGTTGGTACGCAGTTACTCGCACGGGTGTGTATACACCAAGGGATGATATTGGCAAGGAAAGAATCATGTCACTTGACTAAGAATCGAGTGTTGATCACCAAATGGCGGTTGAGTGTGTTAACCAGTTAGACCACAAAACCATCATAATTCCAGGCCACCTCTTATTCATAATCCTGTTTCTCCCAGATAGTTTTATATTTAACCCTTCTTAAATCATATCTTCCATTCTGAATACTTACTCAAAATATTTTATCACCAGTGGCATTTCACTATCCCAAGATGTTGTTGATTTTTTCGCAAGTCAATTCTACGTACATATAATTCTTTCTTTTAATGACCTTTCACTTTACATGGAGCAGAAATTCTTCATGAAAAAATAGTGAGCTTGACCAAAACATTGATGATTGTCTACGATTGACGAAAATACCGGGATTGTTTATGATTGGTCAATGTTTTCAAATTTCAACATGCGCATGTACATTTATACAATTCTAATCTCGATTATTTTCGCAAAGAATTAGGTATTTTCGGATATTTGCATCCTTTTTCCACCACAACTGAATTAGGCACCTATGTACTTTAGTGCAACTTTGAAAACGTATTCGTCACTTATAGACTGTTGAAGAATTAATATTGCTAAAAACACTATCCGTGGAAATTTTAATTGAGCATTATACTGCGCAGGTCTCCAGGAGAACAACTGGTCGAGGAAATCAGTTCTCAAATATTTGCAGCACTTTTTCGTACAATCTCCGATACGGTTTGAAAAGAAGTAAAGAGAATTGGCCTATCCTAATACACAATCGAAGTTTAAGCGATGACGGTCATGGCCATGTTGTGGGAATTTCCTCTCACCGCGAGGCGTTTGCGGTCGCAGTGACAAACCCTCTAACGAGATTCCAAGAATAGACGGAATTGAAGCGAGTGGTGGAAGGGGCAAGAGGGGAGACCAAATGAGGAGATGAGAAAAGATCTCCTATAGAGCGCTCCACTTTTAGTTGAGAATACGGGCCTAATGGAGAACACTTTTGCCAAACTCATGTTCCGCGTGCTCGCCTCCAGCCACAGAGGTGACCGTTTCTAGTATCGAGCAAAACCTAAGTTATTGAATACTTTTGAAATGTGTTTGCATATTGGAAGACTCCTAGAGTTGCTGTACGAACACTACAGGTTGTACTAAGCTACATTTTCTGCCGATATTGGCAACATGGCAGCTTTGGCCTTAAGAAGGTTTTATTCAGGAAGCGCATCTCCATGGAAGCCGATGCTGTCAACTAAATGTATAACGGCTTTAGATAGGGAGGGATAGAGAGGAAGAAGTGGGGACGGAGTGAGAGGGCGGTAAGCAGAAAAGGCCTTTGCTCCCACTATGCGAGAGGGTATTCAAGAGGTGTGTGTGCAGGTATGAGTGAGATTGAGAGGCATGAGTGGAGGCGGGGGAAGGAGGCTTTGCCTCGGAGACTTTGTGAGTGGGAGGTGAGGAAGATGGGTTTTTATGCGGTTTCGGTTGAAAGACCTCACTCAGGTGGCTCGAGGAGGATGAGAAGGTTTTATTTTTGGGTGTCGCCCCCTTAACGATATTGTCCTTTTAAAGGGAGGGAGGGAGGAGTGATTGAACTGAAAGCAGCCCTTTTTTTTCCTCGAGGCGCCCGTCCCTTCCGCTGGCTGGCCGGGGGACAGAGGGAGATAAAAAAGAAGTCGAGATGGGGCTCGAAAATAGAATTGATCGATTCCGGGAATCATTTCCGAAGCCTTCTTTGCGGCTTTTGTTCAAAGCGATTTAGCCGGACTATTTTTCGTGCGGATTCATGCGTTTCCTGGCATTTGAGAATTTTTTTTCATCAACGCGGTGCGATGGCACAAAAATATTAAGAGAGGCGATCGCCTTAAAGGCAGGGTTCAATCAAAATATCACCAACTTAAAAAGATCCGCAAGGAGCAAATTTTTTATCTTTCAAGTACTTAAACTGAGTCTCATGCATAAAAGTCATTTTTGAAAGGTGTAAACAGTTCTGAAGTTTACTTTAGGCAAGGTAATGGTGATGTGACTAATTAAAGTGAGTAATACGAAATTTGAGCCGGTAAGCTCGAGCAGGGAGTTAACCATTCTGTAGACATTACAGATGGAAACTATAATACGAGTCTATACATCGGAAAATAAATTATCTTACGCATGAAAAATAATGGAGGTACAAAAGCAGGAAGATATATTCAACAACTAGCCTTAGTAGAAAATGATATCTGAATAAGGGCTGCTATTGATATTGAAGGTAGGTAATATTTCCTCTATAAAAACCTTTCCTTAAGAAAAAGGAAATTTCAATGATGATTTTTAACATTTGAAAATAAATCAAGACGTATCGGGAATAAGAGATAGATGTTTGTTCGTTATAGTGCTTCATATTTTTATTGATAGCACAAAGATGAGAATGCGATTTTCGTGCCTAAAGTAAAATCAATTTCAAGTTAATGCTTTTACTTGGACTGAAGTTTCTTTTCCTTCACATAGAGTCATTAACATCTAGTTTGGCTCATTAAATACTTGAACGTAGTATAACCGTTCAATGTTAAAACAATAAGTAAGCCTCGGGTAAAACCTCTGGTAAGGACTCAAGGGCATACGGGTGTGAATAGAACAGCAAATGAAGCATTTTCACTCTAATATAATATTAAGATTAAAGAATTAACAAAACGATGATGCTTGGCCCTTCTCATTCACAGATACATGTTTCTATGGATCTATTGCCAGTTTCTAACAAGAACTAACCTTGTTAATTGTCGGACGTTTATTATATCTGTACTAATTTGCTTTAAAATAATGTGCGGTTACTTCATCTTCGAAGATCAAGCGAGTATAGTTCTCTTGCTGCTTATTGCCGTCTCTTTAAACTCAATTGCAACCGATAATCGATATCCATTTCATGCAATAGTACCAATATACAACTCATCGCTGACAACCATAAGAGTAAGTAAAAAAAGTTTAAGTTTGCCTAGTACCACGACAGAAGAGCCTTTCATCGCAAGATGAGGCACGTATGATCCATCAAAGAATCTCCAAATAAGGACATTGGTATTTTTACAGACAATAAATTGAACTTTTCTTCACAAATACAATCAAGTCTAAGACAATGGCCCCCTTTGGCCCTCTTTATCGTTTTACTGAAATAATGACCCCTGAGCACTTTGAAATTTCATTTCTTCCATTATTCTTCCATTTCCTACCAATTCCTGCCTCATCTGGTCTATCTCTTCTCAAACTTATCTTTCATCGCTGGATTGTTTCTGCAACTTCTTTACTAAAATAGTTAAGAATAGATTACCGCAGTGTCGTAATTGCCCACCAAGGCTATTCTATCCTATCTCTCCATCCCTAATCTCTTCACTCATAGACTCAAGCAGACTTAAAATTTAATTATAATATTCTAAATTCCACAATCGACTGCCCTGAATTGCTCTCCTTTATCAATTTCAAAGTTCCATCCCGCCCCACCCGTTCTCACCCTTTACTCCACATGCCCATTCGCAGACTTTCGATCACTAAACGTACTCTTTTCTTCCGTCTCTCCTCTCTATTGAATTCTCTCCCTTCTCACATCGATCCTTTTGCACTTTTATCTAAATTCTTTATAAGCATTCCTCTTTAGTATCTTTCACCTAACACCTTTCACCTATTTTTCTTTTTTTTATATCTCCAAAATTTCTGCTTATAACCTATTGTTAAGTTTGCTTGTATATATCTATAAGTTTGTGTATTGTTACATGGCCACTATAAATTGATAACATAGCTGTATGTGGTTTTCTTTCTTTAAATAAAATAAATAAAAAATAAAATTAAACACTACGTGTAGGAAAATGAAAGCAGTGTCTGGTAGACGCTTTTCAGAAAACAAGTTGCATCCAATACCGGTTCGGCATAACTCCCAGCTGTCATGTCTAGGTTTCACCAAGATACTGATCAATGGCTATAAGTATTAAACCTAGAGCAACCTACCCTAAGTCCTCGATTTACGCCGAAGATAGTAAGCTCGTTTTTTTAACTTCATTCAAAAACAAATAACTTGGAATGGCTACTTTAGATAGGTTAAATTGATCTAAATTATTTTAAAAATGCAACAGATTCATTTATGCTCCTTTTATTTGCATTAAACCAGGAAAAGCTTTCCAACGGCCTTTGCTATCGCTTGCAATGGATTTTGCATCGAATCAGACGAAAATCGAATCGATATAAATTGAGTAATTAATGTATAAACCACCTCGTTGCCAATGTGCGGAAACGGGTGTTAGGACACCAGCCTTCAGAAAGAGAGGATAAGGTTTTCTAAGAGGGGAAGCGTAAAAGTTTACTGCATGTAAAGGAAACCTTATAGTCAGTCTTTCTCGGTTTTTGTTGTAGCGACTATTGCAGCGTGAGAAGGAGAATTGTTTTTCTGTAATAGGGGAACGATTCTCAAATTTTCATAACAATTATCGCACGAAATATTGGTAAAATGTTGTGTTATTTCGTAGAGGTACTGCACGCTACACAACCATAGGATATTTTTCAAGCAAAGAGTTAACGCATACGGACAAGATATGGCGACTTGAGAATGCTGATTTGACAAAATCTGGAGTGGTGGTGATTGGGCAAAGTCTTCACCTACTAACTCGTGGGTCGTGCGCTCGGGCCCTGCCTGAGTGGAATTTTCACCTCTCACAACATGGGTATTTGCGTTCGCCCAGTGTTTCTTGTCAAATCACTCGATCTAAAAGGCCAGTCGAGCTCTTTCCGGTATTTTGGATGGAAACGAAAATAAATAAAGTGACAATGTTAGTATTTTTGAGTGCGTTAATTGTCGTGGTATTTCGAGAACACACCTTTCATCTCTGCTGAATATCTCACTGATTTTGGTTCGTTTATCAGTCCTACATATGAAGTGAGTGGTAAAAAAATAGTCTTCCTATCACCGTGTAAAATGTTTAGATGCATAAATTTACCGTTCCTGGAAAGAGAGGGAGAGCAACAGAAAGGGGGAGTGGAATAGGAGGCAGTGCAAAGGTCAACGTCACCGAAAGAGACAAACGGGCGCTCCTACATCTTCCGGTGCGTAAATTTCAGAACGGTGGGTGTGCATACTTATATGTATTGGGCGGCAGCGGCCTCGCGCTGATGATTGGGTGGTCTACCGCGGGGCAAGGTGGCGCATACGCCATGGCAGTCAGACATGCGGTGGGCGGAGAAGAAGGGGTTTTCTGAATGGAAGGGGAGGGAGGAGGAGAAGGAATAGGAGGGGAACCTGCAGGGTCGAGGACGTTCACAAAAATTGTGGATGCTATGCAGTTAAGATGGTTAGAGTGAGATATATTACAACCAGAAATCGATTTATTTAGTCTCATTTTAAAGAACAATATCTCATCCGTGCAAATTCAATTATAATTGAGTCGCATCAAACTATCGGGAGTAGTTGACCCAAAAATTTACTCCTTACTCTTATTCCTTATCCTAATACTTTCCGAGATATTTGGCAAGAAATTCCAGCCATTTTACACGGAAAATGGTACACGTATGCCCTCCAGGAGACGTTAGTCAAAACATGAATATCTCCTAACACCTAGATCTCGTACGAAACTTTATATGTAGTGTGTAATCTTGTGTTTTATCAATTATTAAAAAAAATAAATTCTACGCTCAACGGATAAACTTCTTTCAGAATCGCAAAATACGTTCCATTTTGACGGAATTTTTAATGTACCGCATGAAAAAATGAGTCATTTTAAAGACACATTTTTATTCAATTACTGAGAATTTTAGTTGCATAAAATATATTGCATAGTCAATGCTACAATATTTAGTTCACTCCTTTCTACAGTTGATGAGATTTAAACGTAAAATTCGGATATGGTCTCCATTTAACTTTGGTAAAATGTCGCTGAAACAACCCTAAGCAGCCTTTAAACTCTCGAGTTACTTATATTTAGGTAATCTTAGGAATCTTGGAGTTATATTTTGGTATGCAAGCATGGAACTCGGTGGCATGAGGGGTCGACATGGGGAGTAATCGCCCGCGGTATCCGCTTGCAAGAGAAATACAGTGGCTTCTATTTATTCTACAAGTAGCATGTCGATTCTGCGCTAAAAGCACATCGTATGTAGTGAAATACTGATCACCTGGATAACGAAATTAATTAAAATAGTAAAGAACAAGTTATCTGATAATAGACTTCTTGTTGGATATAAAAATATTTACTTTTCCCTGTTACTTTTTACATTGCTAGGCTTTCTTTAATTTAAAACCTGTGATTGTTTTGGATTTCATTGATGCAATAACTTGCCTTTTTAATGCACTTAATAAATGCTCAATTATAATTGATCTAACTTATTCAAATTTTTTAAAATCACGATTGTCCATGGCCCTAAAATCGAGCGATGTACAAAGACAAGGACAGCCAAAATTAGGCCACTGTTAAAGTAGCCACAGCATTTTTTCAATTTTCCCAAACTTTCTAAGGGAATAAACCAGAAGTAGGAAATATGTTAGTACTCATAACAGCACCCTTCCAGTAACGATACGCATGGAGACGTCACTAGACTCGTTATTTCCATATATCTCAGCTTTCATGAGAGAAGTCGCTTTTAAAGGAACGATTTCTTTGTCAGCCAGTTTTACATGCATGAAATTCAAAATGACATGGAAGAAAATATGATAAAAATCTTACAAATGAGAGCATAGCTATAAAAGGGAGGGCAAGGAAGCCCATTGCGACCAATATTAGACTATTTACAGTTTTTTTTAAATTTTACTTTGAATCGTCCGAGTTAAAATTCCAGTGAATACTCTCAGCGAGTATTCCGGGTAAACGATATGATATTAGAGCATAGGGTGTATTTCCATTATCACAGAATATACAAAGTAAGGACTTGGCTTCCTTACCCTGATGGGTGAATTGCACACGGCACTGAATTAAAATACCTCTGAGGGTTCTGTTCTCATTGCACTAGCAAATTTTCAGACTCAGTAAATCGGAGGATCTAAAATAATTCAATTGATGGATTATAGGAAATATGATTCCTCTTGGAGAGGAAACATAAAATCTTACAATGGCAAGTTGTGAATAAATGCAATGAAGTGAAACCATAGATTTCCACTACACTTGGTTTGAGCAACTTTGAGGTAATACTAATTCGTGTCTTTGGTGACAGGAAGAGAGAAATGGAAAAGTCATTTTTAAGTAGCAATTTCCTATTTTCATTTTTCCACGACATTTTCCAGGTGATAAATCCCTAAAATCCCTAAAAAATTGAAAATCATGCAAAGATAGATCGTTCCCATTAAGAAGCACGTTATTATTTATGAAGCATTGGCATACCATGCGCATTGAATGATATTCCCCTTGAGAGAATTTCTCTCGTCAAACAGTTGTAAGCAAATTGATGGATAGTCGAGAGAAAAGCAAGTAAGCACTTGCATCCCGTTATTACAACCCCCATGCGCGGTAATTTTAATAGTGCTTGCCAGATGATAATAAGCGGCTTATGATACGATCGGACGAGACTCGAGGGACGCACATTTACGGAGAAGTGAAGAGGAGAATCGGATAAGAGGGAGGTTGTTGAGAAGATGGACTAAAAGAGAAGGGGAGAGATGAAAATAAACGGAGAGTGGGCGAAACGTTTACCTGTGGGAGTCGAAGTGTGGGCAGCGGACAAGAGAGATCAATCGAAAGAAACCTTTTGGGCTTGGGTCGGGTGGGAAAAAAGAGAAAGGAACCTAATTGGAGCATGGGGAGAGGGGGAAGTGGATAGGTGTGAACTCCCTAAAAGATTAGGCAATTGTTCTGGAGCATTCTACGCTTGGTATGCTCTACCGATACCATGTTTACTACAACATTTTCCGGCCATTGTGAGTGGTATATAGAGTCGAATATCTATTACTCGCACTACAATAACAGTCACTTTACACATATCAGTTGACTTCTATAGAATTGGCAGGTGAAGTGGATTGTCAAGATGTGATGACAAGCTACCGGAAGAGCATTCTTCTGCTTACATGTTACCTCCGATATTTTTAATTAAAAAATATCGGAGACGAAAGTGTGAAATGAAAATAGCAATATAGAAAATCACCCATTTATTAAAATAAAAGCTATTTTGCAACACCCTCATCGAGATCCACCGGCATTCATTATTTTTTTTATTTGCTAAAAGCTAATTGAATAATTCTAAAATTGTAAAGAATATCAAGAATGAGAACCTTGCTATTTTTTATACCTATGTCAATTAAAAATAGTCACAAGTTCATACCTACAAGTGAAGTCTAGAAAAAATATCCAGGTGAAATACACATGCATTTGAAAATCAATTAGTCCTTGAGAAAACTACTTGTTGCTCACATATATAATAGATGATTGAAGTAAAGTGATCATGATTATAGCCAATGTGATGCAATTTTAGTATAAAATTAAAATTCTATTCGCAGGAATTATAGAGCAGAATATCTATCCCATTGAGTTTTTCCCTGTCTTACTCACGTATAGTTGGTGTAAAACAATATAATCCATATAAACCTGAAACCGTGTGAACTGAAGTTTCCTGGCCATTTCTAGGTTTATATGTGGTGTCCGAGGGTATAGAGGGTCTCATGCCCCAAACCAGGCATTCTAATAACTGCGTCACACTTTCTGCATCATCAACGAGTTTTTTTTTTTTTTTAAACCTGTGGTGTTCCTTACTATTGTGCGCAGCAGGTACTCTAATCCATTCTGCACTAGGTCTCAGATACTTTCGGCCTACTGAAGACTCGGCATGTATGATAGATACATCTTTATTACATCGTTTTCTTTAAGACCTATATACTATTTGCTCAAAATAATCCTCACCAATAGGTTGAATATATTTCACCTACGATGGGTCCCAAGAATTTTGTAGAAAGGGTTAGAAGTATACTGTAGGTGGAAATATCAATGACTTTACTGTAAGAAAGACATGCATGGTGTATGCTATTTAGCGATACATAAAACTTTAAACATTATCCAATTGGAGTGTCTTTACAACAAAACTTTCAATACAGATATGCTTTTTACTATACCATCCTTGACAACTTCAACAATTTTAATAGATTCAACATGGGTCGATATAAATGAAACAAGAAAATAAATACTTAGATACCCAAGGAAAATGGAACTTTTATCTGTTTTATCTGATCGAGACATAAATAGAATAACATATGCATATCAGAAATGAAGTGACTATGAGAAAGTTAATTTTTTTTCCAAAAACTACAAACTTGATCGTTTCCCGGTAATTATATTTTTTCCATTCTGTCTTAAAATGCAAGAAATTTATGGAAAACCTATTACAAAAAGTGTAACCATCGTCATATTAACGTTAAGTCTCTCAGCCTTTAGCGTTGCAACTCTAGGGAAAAGGTGGGACATGATGGTTACATCAATGGCTTTAACCCACCCATTACTAAAAGTTAAATTTTCCCACGAGTGAATTTTATGGCCTTCACCAATCCATTCATGGAGGTAAATGTGACGCATTTATGGCTGCGCAAGTGCGTAAAACTTGTAATAATAATCCCACTCCAAGGTGGCCGAGTTTGAACTCGCGACCTCGACATCCAGTGACGTGCGCCGCATGGTTTCCTCTCAAATCCATTTAAAGAGTGTGTTGCCACGAATCGCAAAGATTAGATATTTTTAACCGTACGAGATCAGGAATAAGTATTTATGCAGCATCATTGCTTCATTTCTTGCTGGAACAGGGTATTTTCTTATCGATCAAATTATGGATTCTATTATGCATTCACCCGCAGGTGAAGAACCAATACCATAATACAATACCAATATTTTACTGTTAACCGTGTCAATATAATAAACCAATGCCCAGTTAGAACAATTCTGGACAATTTGGAGTTTATCTTGTCGTTTTACTACACAAATATTCAAGACAATTAAGAAAATCCAAAGAACTAAGTTGATTGCTGTTATAAAACTCAAGTGATGATATACAACATTACCTTACATATTGAAATTTTACTATAAGAGTTAATGAGATGATATCCCTATCCTCTTGGAATTTTTTCCCCTCTTCGAAAGTAAATTTATCTTTATTGTTCCTAAAATTACAAGTATTCGATAGAACCTTTGAAAAAATCATGTTACCTAAGCCGTGAGACCTAAGATACTTAATATGGTAGCTATACAGAATGAAAAGGCTACTTTTCATCAAAATAATGATTCCATTAAGCGATGACAGATAACATCAAATCAGGTTGGATATATTTTAAAATCTTGATATTTTAGGGTGTAAATATTGATATGAACTATTACGAATGACAGATCAGTGAAGGCATTTGAAAAAAAATGCCGGATCTCATTTAATCGCATGAAATTCCTCGACTTTGTCACTGTGGATCTGTAGTCGATGACGCTCGACAATCGCACTGCAAAGAAATAGATCGACCTCGAGTGATTTCATCATTCGAGGGGGAAGGGCGTGATGACGCGAATATGAATCACGACAGTTGTGCGAACGAGTCGATGACTGGTCACTGACTCGAAATGCGAGCGAGGCTGGAAGAGGCGGAACGGTCGGGTTGCCATGAGAGGAGAGGACGACTGAACCGGGGATGAAGCGTGGAGAGTTAAAAAAGAAAAGGGTGCGTATGCTGCAAAGAGATTTTTGGCAGACGGGATGAGCTGGCTAAAAGAAATTAGCGGCCGCCAAGTGTCGTGGGGGTGTGCAATTTCCACGGAAAGATATGGTCCACGGGATCATTCCGGGGTCAGCAACACCTTCACTCCTCCCATTCCCCGTAAAAGGTGTGAGACGAGGAATTTTCTTTTACGTAGTTGGTGGGCGTAGCATGTTTCTGAGACCAAAGAGAAAAAAATACCTGTAAGCAAATGGGGTAGAAGGCTTTAAGTCTATTGATAACTATTCTGCGAAGCTTGTCTGCGAAGTTTATTTGCCAAGTTGGGAAAGAGAAGATTAAAAAAATGATACTGCAGCTCTTCCTGATACGCCCTTCCATTTGGAGAGATCAATGGCCAGATATGCCAGTCACAACTTCCTAGGACGCATGCGGCACTGGCCACCTAAATAAATAACTTGGCGAGATTACGATAGTGAGATTACGATGAAAATTTAAAAAAAATAGTGAAAATCAATCCAACAATGAAAAATGTTTTCTTAAGGTATTAGGCGCTTATAATCATATTTTTGAACGCCACTGCAACTTTACAGCCCAGCAGTTGTACAGAGACAAAACAAAAGAGGTAGAGATTTATTCTAACTTAATTACGGCTTTTATAAAACGGCGAGAAAAGAACGGATATTTTTCATAAGGAACATAAGCTTAGGTAGCATTTGCATTCCCACAATTCTGGCCCTCCATCACTCATCCAAACAGGCTTTTAAAAAGTATGTTGTGTAACATCAACCAACGAACAATCGAATTTTCTTCATATCTTCAATAACAGCGGCCAAACACGTAAGCTTCTGTTCCCAGGCATTGAAGAGATAATAACTTTTCACTTAAACAATGAAAATTCGTTGCATTATATAAAGCGTCGCAGAAACTTTTGTACATTTGTCAACAATGGAAGACGTTGAAACGAAAACAGCAAATATCTTCCATGCGGAATGAAGTAGAATGATATCGATAAACACTAAACGAAATATTTCCAGCTGTAACCAACTTTCCTCACAATAGAATGACTTGAACAAGAATTGGCCTACGTTTAAATAAGGGTTTACGTACAACATCTCGCCAGTAGATATTGGGTGCTAAAATGGATTACTCGCGACCAATTACACTTTGAAAAACTTTGTATACGATATACCTCGGAGTTACTTCAGCTGTACGTTGATCAAAAACTGAAAATTCCAATGGGCGGACCCCAAGCCCCACGAACTTGAAATTTAAAAATCCAAGAGTTTGAAGCTGCAACAAGTCGGCGTGCTCCGAAGGTGACAGAATTTGAAAGTGGGTGGCTGCCCAATAGCGGTAAAAGGTCTAAGACCGCGTTGCTGTGAAATGTATCTCATCTGATATTCATTCGCCGCTCACGCGTTCAATAACCTGACGCCTCTCCTCACGAAATGCCAAATTTGGGACGGGAGAGGCATTGCGATCGGCAAGTAGGTGGACGGTCTCTCGTAAAAGTAGAAGGGATCCCTATCCCTTTTACCAGACTCTCGACGAAACGCCTCAGAAATCACGCCGTTCCCCACCTCCGCATGCCGGAAACGCTGGAGAGAGAGAGACGGGGGCGGTTGGGGTAAGGTGGAAATCGAGAGGGAAATTAAGAGAGTTTTCGTTTATTCACAGCTAAATAGAGAGAAAAAGATGCACACGAGAAAGAGGAATGGACATTTCTTTCTGGGCGGTTTTTATTAACCCATCGACTCCCACGGGCCAGCAATGAGAGAACAAAAGATTGGAGCGATTCGATTTCCGCGTGTTTACAGTTAAATATAAAAGGTGGGCGTGGGAATCCGAAGGGGATGAGTCCACAGCACGCCCACGCATAGTCAGGGAAATCTCCTTCGGAGAACCGTTGGAGCTTTGTTTTCTATTGTCTGCCCGAATTTGTCTCCTTCGGTCCAAAGAGGGATGCCATTTTTTCCGTTTCGTCCCCATCCCACAAAACCATCATTTTTTTCACCCGGTGATAAGTAATGCAGGCTTTCCTTTTTCCCGAGTACGAAGTCTCGCATTGTTTTGTTTCTCGCGACCACATTTTGCATCCGTTTTCTTTTTCGCAGCGATTCTCGGCCTCCACATGATTGTTTCTTTCGCTCATTTTTATTCTTACCCTCACAGTCTCACCTAACATCCTCATTAAGGTTTACAGTATTCCTCATCTAGATAAGAACTAAGTTAGCATGGAAAAATTATTTTTGCTGTCGTGCCCTCCGCCATCTCTCTATTAATCCTCTATTATTTTGCATATTCCGCACCGGTATCTTAATTTAGCTTTCAGTCCCAAGTGTTGAGGTTAGCGTTGATCGGAGTACATTCTCACACTTCGGGATGCGGAGCCATTCGCGATTAATACAGCTCCATACCCAGGTGGTCCGTACGTCAATCCGCCGGTTGGTAGCTATATATGGGTACTCAATAACCACTGCCAAATCTCTTGTTCATGGTAAACTAATTTGTTCTGACTAAACACTGGAAAAAATAAGCGTTTTATTGAGGAATAATAAACACCTTTAAAATATCCATGATATATTTGGCAGCTCGCGAATGTTACGCCATTAAATCAATTCTGCCCACAGATCGTTTAATTCGGGAGTCAATTATAAAACTCTTCCAAAAAAATGGAAATATCCTTTCAATGTGAAATCAAATTAACTTAATAACATACCAGTAAATAGTACACATGAATTTATTTCTGAAGTAGAAGGAAAGTAAATGATTTGCTAATTCATTTTTCCATATTTGGACGTTGGTAGTAACTGTAACCTTGATTCAAGATAAAAGAATTAAAAAAATCAATTTTCTCATAATTATTGAAACAACCCTATGATTACCAAATAAACGTTAAAATAAGGGTAGCCACAGTGAAATACGAAACAGAAAGTTACCGAGTAAAAACTGCACCACATCAAAAAATTCAACCAAAAAAGTAAAAAAGGACGAATGAAATGTTGAAAATCACTTAAAAATGAATAATACAATATCGAATTGCTTTGAAGCTAGCAAAATTATGGAAATAGTATATAAAAACACAGTACTCTCAATAATTCGCTCAACGCCACTGGCTCTTAACGTATTCCTGTGAGGGTATTCCTCTATCTCTACTTCCGAATTTGAACGCTAGTTGGCGTCATTCTTATCTGGATTCTCAAATTGCTACGCGTTACATAATTGAATAGCTTAAAGCTCTAGCTGCTGAAAAAAATCCGAGCGACGAAATCTTGCTAATCACAGAAAAAAACTAATCACATACAAATAATGAGCACAAGGACATATCAGGACACATCTTCGTTGGCCATGATGGCGAACAATCTCTTTTAGAAGGACATATTTTTTGTGTTTAGGTGTTTGCATAATCAAGTGCATTTCTCCTCAAATCAAGGTAATATTTATAACGAAACAATTGTGATGAGATATAATAAGTTATGTACAAATTTAAAAGTATCTTCAAAGTGCATTTGTATTAAATATAATTTTAAAGAATACCTTCTAAATTCATATCTATTTTGATATTTGAGAACATGATGTTACTCGTATGTTATCAGCTTCTTTCTATTTTCTTTTTATGCTTAAATTTGGTACATGCTTTTGTTTTTTTATTTTATATTTTGAAATTTAGCTGGTATTCCTAATTTATTTTCATTTTTTACTCTCTTTGTACTGACTGTGATCTTCCCGGAGCAATACGTTGTACTTGTTCTCAGCCGGCTTTTCACGGAAGGTAAAAAATAAAATAAAAAGGTTTGATGCATTAACTGAAAATATAACAGAAACAACAGTTGCGGATGTGATTCGTTCTTCATCCTATGTATTTCAAAGCACATCAAACAATGCTCCTGTATTATTTAAAAGATCACTACCAAGTGTGCGGGGTCTGAAACAAATGGCAAGTGGCTTCGCCGTTTTCCAAAAAGGAAAGCAGCGCACGAATACAAATCAACTAAAGAAGGAGGTTTGGAAGAAGTTAAGTCAGAAGAAACATCGGCATGGGATGCTCACATTAACACTGACCATGTCCCGAATTTCCTAGATTGTGACCAACGCCATTCAAACCCCAGCTAAAATCTAAAATATCGCCACTTATCTTCCTTAGATGCCTCAAATAAAGCCTTACTGATATGCAATTCAATATTAAAATAGTGAACTTTGTCCTAATTTCTTAATTCAATTCTTGTCAGCCATTATGACAATGCTGCACTCATTTCCAAAATGTTGTAGGTATTGCGATAGTCATCTTCTTTGAAAAACAGTTCGAAATATGGAAATGTACTCAAACGGACTAAAATATTTTACTCTTGCCTGAACAGGAAATACAATTTCTAAATTAACTAAGGAAGATTTTATATCCTTGCTGAGCATCAATTGAACTGATTTTGTATGCTTGCTGATTTGTTTCGATAAAATAACAGAAAAGTGCAATTAGTAATGCAAGCTTAATATTGGTACTAGGACTGTTGGAAGAACATAGTATCCGTTTAACAGGCTAAAAATGTGGATACATCCTCCTGGTCTTCGCATGCAAAAAGGGACGCGAGAAATGCAATCGGAAGATTTTCTCGATATATGCGAGGAGTTTAACCACTTTTCTGCACTGATCGTGGATCGTAAGATACTGGTTTTCTTTTTTTTCTCACTCGCTCCGTCTAGGCTGTATCATTAGCCTAGCAGCAATCTCCATCGCCATGTCGTCAGGTCTACCCACTTTCCGCACTGTATGTTTTTCTCTCGGCAAGAACGTTCAATTACGGAATTCAAATCCCTCCTTCTCCTTCACCGGGCGCAACTGCTAGGGTGACTTATTGCCCTGGAAATTAACTTGCTCACGCAACGTTGAGCGGAATGCACACCACAAGTGCCATACGCTCGTTGAAAAAACTGAAGCTGCCTCGTTCTGCATCAGTGGTTCGGCCATATTTTAACAGTTACTGTGGTGACGGAGGACAGTTACAAGCTAAAAAGGTGGCACATTTTTCATAGTGCTTCAAGCCTCATAAAGCATGGAAATTTTTGTGACGTGCGGCAATTTTCTTTCTATTGGACTTAATAGATTACTACATCGTTTATTCCTAAAGACGCTATGGTAATAATACTACCTGACATCCCTACTATAAAAAGAGGCTCTCTTTAGAGCCGTTTATTCATTTATCAAACCCAAACATCAGCTTTTTAAATTTAAAGAAACGTAAAATAATAAGGAAATTATTCCTGTGTGAAGTTCTTTTTTGTACAAACGGCTTTTTTGTATTTCGTTTTCATAGAGTCCCAAACGGTTTGGCTATTTGGCCGTTTACGGAGGTGACTAAAACCCCGAGCTAAAAACCATTTTCGCTATTCAGGATTGTTTTGCTATTTGGTAAGTGAATGGGTTATAGAGGTAAAGTGGAATTAAAAAACTCGCGAGTCGTCATTCACATGCTTACAACTTAAGTCTCGAAGGAAAGGCTTATTTGACGACAGGAGAAGCACTGCTCTCGACGTGCTCTTCGTGTAAACGTGGGCCGTAATTGGAATTCATAGAAAACTTTCGATCGTTTCCAGAATTCGAATGTGGGCTCTGAGAATGGCAACCCAATACCTACTCCGGACTCGTAAACAATCCCTAATAAAGGATTAGTACCGGGGGACCGAGCTTTGCTCGGTACTCTGAATGAAACTACGAGGGCAGTTTTTTTCAACCTCCGATCACACAGTATAAACGCCAGAGAAGTGACAGGCGGGTGGTGTGCACAGTAAGCAACTGCGCATCCCTCGCACTACACGCTCCGTCTCAGCCGAATTCAAGTCGTCAGTCAGTGCTGAGCAGCAGTCACATAAACATGGCCGCCTCAACTGATTCTCCCGCCAAATGCGAATTGCGAAGCGTTATTCGTTTCCTGCAAGGAGGAGAGAAAATTGCAGCAGAATTTCATCGAAGAATAAGTCGAACCTATTATAAGCGATGATGTTGTGCGGTAATGGTGTCGAAAATTTAAAGATGGCTGAACTGATGCGCATGGTTAAGGGGGTCAATGACGCAAGTCTGTCGCTACAGACGGCCTTGTTCAACGAGTTGACGAAGTGGTTAGAGAAAACCGTAGGTTCACCATAAGTGCTTTGTCTATGGGATGACGAAAGTTTCAAAATCTTCTCTGTACTCTATCGTTACAGAACATTCAGGCTTTAAAAGCTTTGTGCTCGCTGGGTCCCAAAAATATCGACTGCCAACGCCCTGATCCATCACAACACCCGTTCTCGCAGTGCTGGAGCAACCCAACGGCTTCTTAAGCAATTTCAATAGGAAATTTTCGATAACCCGCCATACAGTCCCGACCTAGCGCCGAGTGATTTCCATTTTTACCCAGAACTAAAGAAGTATCTGGGCGGGCAGTGCTTCCAAATTAACGAGGAGCTTCAAGACGACTCAGATTCATTTAAATTCATTGGCGGCAACATTTTATGAAGAGGGTGATGTAAAGCTTGTCCGCAGGTAAGACAAATGCCTCTGTCGTCAAGGTGTTTATATCACCATAAGTGTACATAACTTTTAGTAATAAAATGATTTTTTTATATTCAATTGTCTTTTATATATGGCCTATTGGAGGTTGAAAACAAATTGCCCTCGTATAATTTGTGAAATAAAAGCTGTAATTTAGCAATTCCACATGAACTATATTAACGACCTAGGTTTCGAATTATCAGATACATGCACTTCATAAGTCGAATGATCTCACAAGTAGAAACCTAGGTCGTTAATAAAGTTTTGTGGAGCTACTAAGTTACAGATTTCATTTCACATTGTTAAGCAAGTTCCACAAAGTTTCGTCTGACACAACCAGTGTAATTATTATTATTAAAATAAAAATAAAATAGAAGTTCATGCCATTTATTTAATATTTTAACCGTTTTTTATTTCATCATAAATAAGAAATCTTATCAATAATGGCTGAGCTAGGATTTTCTTGAAAATTTCAGAACTGTATGAATCATAATTCCCCGTTTTGCTACTGTCTGACCCAAAAATGAAATTTAGTTTCATTTTGTTTATATTACATGGAAAGTGTTTTAATTACCAAATCCATAGAGAATCGCTTCTTTTAGTTTCATTTCAATTCCTTTCATATCTCTCGACATACTATACGATTATGAGCGTAATTGATAGATTTCCGGCAATTTAATAGAATTTACATGTGAAATTAAGGTCATACTAATGATATAATAAAAATATGAAAGTTTGTATGTTTGTTACTCAATCACGCCATAACTACTAAACCGATTGAGCTGAAATTTAGCATGTAGATAGAAAATATATCTTTGGGTAGTATAGGCTATATTAAAAAGCCCTCAGGGTCCCATAAGGCCCCCCAAAGGCCCCTTGGCCCAAAGGCCCAAAGGTCTGGTGGTCCATACTAATCATTGGGTTCGGTGCAGTGGTTTTATTTTTTGCTTTTTAAAAGTACTTTCACCCAAGATAGAGGGCTGGAAATTTTTTATCGGATGGCTCAATAAATGAAAATTATAATAATTTCAATTGATTTTTTTTACGTTTCGTGTTCGTGTGAAAGTCATGTTTTTAGCTGAAAAATCTAGCATTTTCTCTGAAATCAACAATATTATATTTTCTTGGCAACCAAAGATTTGATTTTCAAAAGATATTCACGCTTCTTTAAATAACATTTTTTCCTGCAGGTCCATGATATCATGTTGAGAGAATATCTATATAAGAAGGGCCTAGAGTCCCATGGGCCCCAATGGGCCCAGCGTCCTAAGGGCCCCATGATGGATTGCTTAGGTGGGTAATCGATAAATTCAATGCATATTTACAATAAGTGTACATTCAACACTCCTGAGGGAAAGCCGTAAATATAATGTTTAAGTTTATTTTATTATGAGCTGATACCAATGCTTTAATGATAACCAGTGTTTATTAGCATTAAACGAAAAAATCAATAAAAAATCCAACACAAAAATACCAAAAAAGGATACCTATTTCAAGAAAAATGGGAAACTAAGTCGGTCACCTTCCTGAGGTGTTTCTCGGGTTACACTAAGAACCGCACAAATCTCATCCTAACCCAACCACGGAAGGGTACCCAGGTATAAATCTGGTTCAAATATTGACCCGCCTGTTTCGAAACTTCAATCTGTTTTAATATGGCGGAAACTATAATAACGTCACTACATTCATCTTACCCGAAAGAAGAACGGGGTATTCTGCTCAACGAACGCCGTCCATGCATGAAAATCGACAATTGCCCTAAGAATCAATATATTTTTTTGATTTAAAAAACGAAACCAATGATTAAGGCTACCCTTTACGCCTAAGATACGGTCCAGGTAACGGAGGATATATTGGTCAAATAAATATGGCTGCTGCTGCAAATGATCCGTTTGACATTTTAAACCGCTGAATTGTTCCCCTACTGTCCAATCCTGTTTGAAGATACTCAACGCCCATATCGGAAACGAGTATCGCAACTGAAATAAGTCATTGAATGCAAATATATGTATGTACACAAGGGAAGCGATTAAGTTCATTCACTCAGAAGACGACTCTATGAAGACCGCTTAGTATTCTTCAGGTTTTGTGGCTTTCGTATATAATAAATTCAGTATTTTTCACACACGTTGAGTTTCAACGAGTACCTTTCGCTAGAAATATTATAAAGGATTATATGTTAAAAAGTGAGTTCTTACTTTATGAAACACAGGCGAGAATAACCTCCACGTTCTATATATGAGATTATTTCGGGCTATACACTGGTATAATTTATTAGAGCGGTTTAGATAACAGTCCGTTGTCATTCTTGCCATTGATCATGCCATTGTCAACGAGAATTAATGGCATTGCCAATAGTAGCATTGTTGACTGTTAAAATTGCTTATATGTTCTTCCCTGATAAATTCCTCTGCAGTTGGTAAATTCTAAGCCAACTGAGCGCTTTTACGGAAGTAAAACTTTTCCCAATGGATTCTACGTGCTCTAAAACCCCTATTGGTTCCTGCCCTCAAATTCGCACTTTTTGCTCATGTATAAGGAGTAAAACGCCCAAGCTAAATTAACCAAAGTTCAGGTTGCCAAGAATATATGCTGTTGCTCAAATTGGAGGAAAAATTACAATGTTATCATTAAAAGCGTAATTTTTAAGCGAAAAGGAATGGCTAGCAAAACCGATTGCTGGAATGATATGCATTATTCTTTCTGCGATCCAATAGTTGAAATTTCAAAAACTGTACGTTGATTTCAAGTTAAAAAAAATAAAAAAGTAACCTCTGCTCTGATTCTGGGTAAAATAGGGGCCATTTTATGGGCCCTTGCAGCCATAAAGCCTAGAGTACAATGGATTCCTCGCACGCGAAATCTTTTATTTACCAACTTTCATACAATACGGAAGAGGTATAGGTAGTTAAAGCAACATATTTTTCGATTCATAAGGGCTCCACAATTTCTACTTACGCCTTTTAAACTCAGAAAATATGCGACGAGAGTCTCAGCTCTCATAAATTATCTCGCTGATGAAAGGGTAAAACATTATCGTGAGACAATACAACTTTGGGCAACATTTATCATCACAGCCATCCCATGGCAATTTTTGGTGGATACAAGGTAACTAGATCTTAGGCCCTTGCGGTCCATCAAAGATGGCAACGCAAGGGAGAAGAGGACTTCAAAGAAGCCACAACCAAGAGTCAGTATCCTTCACCAGCACATATGCCGTGCTTAGCCAGTTGAAATTCAAACATGGCGGGTGAATTTTTCTGAAGAAATTGCCATGAGAAAAAATCGGCCTGGACCGGGAATCGAACCACGGACCTTTGGTTTGCCGAACCAATGCGCAGACCACTACGCTATCCCATATGTGCTGGTGAAGGATACTGACTCTTGGTTGTGGCTTCTTTGAAGTCCTCTTCTCCCTTGCGTTGCCATCTTTGATGGACCGCAAGGGCCTAAGATCTAGTTACCTTGTATCCACCAAAAATTGCCATGGGAATTAGGAAGCCTGGATAGCGTAGTGGTCTGCGCATTGGTCCGGCAAACCAAAGGTCCGTGGTTCGATTCCCGGTCCAGGCCGATTTTTTCTCATGGCAATTTCTTCAGAAAAATTCACCCGCCATGTTTGAATTTCAACTGGCTAAGCACGGCATATGTGCTGGTGAAGGATACTGACTCTTGGTTGTGGCTTCTTTGAAGTCCTCTTCTCCCTTGCGTTGCCATCTTTGATGGACCGCAAGGGCCTAAGATCTAGTTACCTTGTATCCACCAAAAATTGCCATGGGAATTAGGAAGCCTGGATAGCGTAGTGGTCTGCGCATTGGTCCGGCAAACCAAAGGTCCGTGGTTCGATTCCCGGTCCAGGCCGATTTTTTCTCATGGCAATTTCTTCAGAAAAATTCACCCGCCATGTTTGAATTTCATCACAGCCATTGATGAAAGAGGAGGCTCGTCCTACGTACCAGAATTTTACGTCTTCCAAAAAATATGTCATGCGGATTAAAGATCAGCCCTTTAATTTTGGTAATCCATGTTCAAAATAAAAATGGTAAACACCTTATAAATTAACAGTAATAATACATCCGAAACTCTAAAAACTTCGATCAGTTTTACGTCGAAACATATAAATTCCTCTTCATAAATAATACAGAGAATGGTGCTATCGAGAATGAAAGCTATGTTTAGTGAGGTACCCATAGACACATTTCGTAAGAATTTTTGTACATAAAACAGAAGTTTTAATGTCTATGCTGTTGATTTAACGTGAAAAGATCGCTAATTCAGCCATAAGATACATTATGAAGCAATACTCTGAGATACTATCACTCACATGCAGGAGTATTCAATTTAGCACGTAGAAGATGTACCCGGTAGCAGCTAAGTCCACATTATATCTTGTAGAATAGTAAATAGGTATGTTTTGAATTGTATATTATTTCCGTGCCATCATAAGGTATCATTAGCTGTTATTATTATTGCTCATTTTGATATCATAAACTCCTCCAACAACATGTAAACATTGGGCTTCGACGCTAGGTTCTTCTGACGGCTCAAATATGGAGAAGTATTCCAGGTCGCGGAGGTGGATCCCTATGAGAAAGCTGAGACCGCAGTTTATATTAACCGCAGAAAAAGCGTGTAAGACCATATTTGCATCACCTGCATGCAGCAAGGCAGTTTCTTGGCACGCTTCCCTTCCCCAAGTAATGGGAGCGTCGTGGCGATTTACGTTCCCTCTCCCGATGCACGTTCTTCATTATTATATTCCGCCGATTCGAGAACGAGGGCAGCAAGAGAAAAAAATTCGTATCGGATTCGCCTTTGTCAGGGAAAATGCAAGGGGCTGGGGAAAAAACCGTCCGTTTCCTTTCGCGCCGCGGATTTTTACGGCAAATTGAATATAAATTGATCCGATCGAACTTTTATTCAAAGCACTGGTGCAGGTGTTCTTCAATGGGCGGCGGTGGCAAGGAGAGCGAAATGTGGAGAAATGGGGGTGGAGTCACTCCGGATATCTTTATTCTTTTTTCGCCAGCGAGTCATGTCGCGATCTGAGAGCGGTCTCCCTCACCCGTAAACAATGGGTAAATGGCGATACGTGTGCGAGAAAAACGGGAAATTGTTGTCTCAGTGAATTGATTTTGTCGCGTCTATCACACCACAACAGCCAGTCCCACCCTCGACCTTCCGAGCACAACCTTAACCGCAGAACCTATTGGCCTTGAAGGAGTTTAAGGTAAAAATCCAGCCATCTTGCCCTGAATCACCTTCTGAAAGATCGGATGGAGAAGAGCTATACTGCGGAATCGACTATTCACCCCTTATAAATGTTTGAAAATTCATTTTCGCCTGGTTAATAAAGGATGCTCCTACCTATTTATATGATGTATGTGCGATTGAATCGCAATATTAAAATCACACGATTAAACTGTTTGTCCTTAGTATATTTTCTATAACTGGTAGCTAAAAGTAGTAGGAAAAGAGTGTGTCCAAGGAAAAAGATTTTTACAAGACTGGGTTGAGGACTAACAGGTATGTCGCCAAACGAAGCAATTATTAATAGATATTTAACACCGTGAACAGAATTGATATTTTAATGAAAAGTGGTATATATTTAATTTATATCAAATTATCCTAGTCAGTCACTGCAATGGAAAGAATGTCTCTAACAGTGAAACGATTAATACAAACTCAGGAGCTTTAGTCGCACACCTACCATCGTGGGTGTGCAACTCGTGGTGTATTCACCTTGAGAGAAAAACATACGAGAATAACATAAACAAAGTCATCGTTACGGACAAGTTTTAATGAATGAAAAATGAAAAATGTCAATTTTAGTAATTTTTCTGATAGTAGAAAAGAGAATTAGGAATGAGAGATTGCCGAATCACAAAATTTCTGAGAAAAGAACCGTCCGTTGAAGATGTGTGGCATTGCCGTCAAGGTTCAAATCGCGGCAGAGGTTAAGATATTTATTTCCACATGATTCATACAATCATATTACATTCAAGGTACTCATCTACTCTCAGATCTCGGAATCAAGTTTGTCACTCCTGGCATTCATATTATTATACTTGAAATCACACTATGAAGTCTTGTAACGGCAAACATCTACAACCAGCTTAGCAATCTCGTCTTTTTTCCACCCTCTATTCATGTTTCTTGAGGACAATATTTTGAATTAAAATGTTTATGGGCAAGTCTTTATAATACACGAGGTGCAGCCAAAAAGTAAGTTCCGGTTGACAGGTCAAAGAAAACAAGTAGATATTCAGAAAATAAAAAAAATGCGAAAGAATCGTTAGACCTTTAACTATTTTCCCACAAAACTCCCACCATTATGAGGGCACTTTCCACAGCGCGGCGCAAGCTTTTGTATTCCCTCTTTATAAAAGGGTGCAGCCTGTGATGTCAACCACGTAACAATGTGTTCTTTGATCTCGTCGTCATTGTTGAACTGCTTGTCAGCTATGCTCTATTTTAGTTGCAAAAAAATATGGAAGTCATCGGCAGCGAGGTCCGGACAATATAGAGGGTGGTTGAATAGTTCACAATCAAAGTGCTGCGATAGTTGTTGTGTCACATCGCAGAGTGAGAGCGGGAATTGTCATGAATCAAAACAAACATCCATCGGCGGCGGGAATTTCAATTTTATTCTTTATTTCAAACAATCGCCGTGAAGCGTACGCAGCAATCAGCATACTCAAAATGGCGTCAACTCCTTCTAAATAGGTTAGGGTAAGTACCGCGATTGCGCAAAATTGCCATCGCACCGCTGCGGCGGCGGCAAATACAAACGGAACTGACTTTCTGGATGAACCTTGCAAGATATCCAAAATAATTGAATTGAAATCTCAAGCTTGGTGGTAGCTAGCATAGCGGGGAGCGCAATTTTTAAACATGTAAACCACATGATTAATTTTTGGGCCATAAAGTAGGAAGCGTCTCCATCCAGTTTGATCGAACTACGTCCGCTCAGCTGTGTAGATGAAATTTTGAGCAACTTTAATTTTCTTCGTAAATTCTTCTTTAATTTTCCTCCCTGTAGCGTGATACTTTAGAAATGTCTACCGCAGAGAGACTTTAAAGTCACATGTTACGAATACCTAAAGAAAAAACCCGTCATGTATGTGATACGAAGAGTTCTCTATACCCCTTCAGGCTATTTTATCCCAAAATAGAACAAAAACCACAGAAACTGAAATGTGATGATGGGAGAAACTCATCAAAATATTGCTATTTCTACTCTGATGTATAAATACCAATGAGAAAAACTGAAATAAAAGTACCCAGCTTATTCTTTTATTAGCCAAATTCTGCAAGTCAAAATGTTTAAGTTCCATGGAAATAGCACTGCTTTCAATTTCTATGGCTGAAAAAAGTACGAATCAAATTTATATATACATCAACCAATCTATATATTTTGCACTTTAATAGGCAAGGCATTTCATCATTCATGAAAATCGAAATTTTCACCCGAAAAAGCAAACATTTTTAAGTTTGTATTGGCTTTGATTTGTATAGTCGCGATGGAGCCTCTCGTTGAGTCTGATAATTTTGTGAAAAAATTTAGACCTTGGGCATCAGTTAAATTCAGAGCATCCTTCGGTCCCTCTCGTCAATAAAAACGAGGAGAGGCTCGTTCGCCTCTCTTGTTCCGTGGAATTCTTGCCGGGGGAAGGAGGAGACGAGTGATCCATCGCCCCGAGCAGCTGATCTCCTTTCCGCTGCTTTCTAGGTGGTCGCCGCCGCTCTTTAAGCTCAGTCATCAATGCATGCCTTGCACCTCGCGGCCTTCACAAGCTCCTTGCCTTCCTCACACCACCCACCTTCTCCCCACCCCACCCTCCCTTCCGTCCCGTCCCCCTCGGATTCCCTGGTTCGACCCTCTCACCCCATGCCACTTTCCACCCGGAGCACGCCACCCCTGCGCACCCTAGCGCTAATCTTCCTCTCATCCATGTCGGCCCTCCTCCTTCCCCCCCATGCAACTGTGACGATGAGTGGTTGGAAGCAAAGGGGGGAAGACGCGGACGGATTAGATTGCCCGGCTATGCTCAGCATTGCCAGCCGCCTCTCTATCTCCCTCTCACGCATGCCTATTTATTTTTCCGCGAAAATTATGAAATTCCTCCCTCAATTTCAAAGGAATTCCTTCTCGATGGCATCCGACGGTCATCCGTCGATCAGAAATGGGTCGTAATCGAAATTCCGCGGGAGCGATGAGCCTTGACGACTTATGCTATTGAATTTTCCCGCTGCAAATACCAGTGTTGTCAACCAAACATTTTATATTACGCACGCGTGGCTATCCAAACCAAGAAAACTGGATTCAATGGAGGTTTATGCAGAGGGGGCAGAAAAAGGAAAAAATTCCCCAACGAACACTCATAAAAATTACTCATACGTAGCGGAGAACTGTTTGGAATGAACATGTCGTATATACTTGAGCCCATTTTTAAGTCTGTTAACGACGGAGCAGAGCTGTTACAGAATGTGATCATTTTCGCTCTATAAACGCTTTAAAAACTTTTTAACACAACATTCGTATAACATCAATGTAAAGCTAAAGGAAAGCAAAAATATTCTTCCAAATAAGCAGTCCAGCATGCGATTAAGTGTTGTCTTCCGATATTTTCTACATTTATTTCTTAATTCGCTACGAAATAAGTTTGCAAAATGGCAAAGGAAACACAGTCTGCAAAGAATAATCTGAAAGCTTTCTCCGATAAAATTATTAGTTTTAATATACAGAAAAGACAAAAAAAAGAAATAAAAAAGAATGTTTTTTTATTAAAAACAGACGTTGGCATTTATTGAATATGTGATGAGAAATACAGGTTTCACTACTGATGGTACTCTTTAGCATTCCAAAGCTAAGCATAGAGTAGCTCACCTGCCGATGAAGTGCAAAGTAATCTTATTTGAAGTGTGACAAAGGTATGGCCATAATGTACTGAAAAAAATGGTAATACGTCACGGAAAAATATAGGAATATTCTCCTCAATCATTGTTTCTATTCTAAGATTTCCCAATTAGAGCAAGTTTACCGCAGGCCTAGTGATGGCACTTAGCATTGGTACTACAATATATTAGAAAATATTAGGCGCTCATTTAGAACTAAAAATACAACTTTTATGTCAGAGGAAACAAAAAGAAACAAAAAATAGCCTTGGATAAAATTATATCAAGAGGCCACTGAAAGGTGGTAGAAACTCAATTTGGAAATTATTTTTCTGGATATTCTCAATATTTGCTGGAGACAGTTTCTCTGACGAACATTTTCAATGGGAAATTTTTGAGAACCCATCTGAAATTATTTCCAGAAATGAGAAGCTCTTGATCTGAGGTTGGGAATTCAGAACGGAGGAAAATCGCAGTTGTAGAACAGCCTAATAATGTCAACTAACAAATAATGAAGATGAAGGGGAAAAGTGCAGAGAATACGATTGTTGAATCTTGGACTCATTAATGAATTAAAAGAATTATCATGAGGCAGGAATGAGTGTATCCAGAAGGAATTAGAATATCAAAATGATAGATACGTTAACTAGGAGTTTAAAGTCGTCATATTTTCAAAGCTTTGTAACCAAAACTCTAATTTTCCTCGTTTATTCCTTCGGAAGCAGTACCATTTTCGTGAATTCGAAGCTCGTGTACCAATTTCGAGAATGCGAATTAATTGGGCCACACCCCGAATATAATTCCTAATATTCCTGGAAGTATGCTTTGGCTGGAAATTTTCTTTTGTTTTCTCTGCCATTAAACTTCAACAATGGTATTTTTCACGGTATCAACTAGAAACGGTATGTTGGTAAGTAAAAACCATCCTTGATTAGTGTAAATAAAAATATAACTCAATTCAACTTTGTGGAGCACCATGTTGATTTGTAAAAATAACTTTTACCATCCACTGCTCAGTTTACAGGATCCGTCCAAAATGAATCTAAATATATCTGCTATGCTCTCTAATTAGTTCCTTGACATTAACATCAATCGGTTGTTGTCCAAACGAATTCCCACGACGCAAATATTACGAAACGGATGGGTCGTTAGTGAATTCAAGGATTAATTTTCTCGGTATGATGTGTAACGCTACATTATATCAGAATAGTATTGTGACGAGAATATCGAGTATCGAATATCTCCAAGGCTATATTTATTGCAAATCCGGATTTCGATGCCTGGCATCATTTTCAGGTGCTCACTGACAAGTAAAGAAGGTATTGCGAAGGTTTATATGGTAATGGAAGATGGATATGGGTGCGAATACGGGAAGGGGGAGCTTTGGGAAGTAATCGTGGAGGGGGACGTATAGCCATTAAGAACTATTACGGGATTTTATTTCATTACAATAATATCCTTCCCCGGGAAATTAAAATTATCAGCCGCCATCTCTGAGCAATTCCAAAGTAGACAATACATTTCACTCTTCAGCTTATGTTAAAAATTAACCACGTCATCATTATTTTTGCTTCTTCTCTAAGTTCCCAAGGTTATTCCTGTCTTAATGGGAACTTATTATTAATTCAATTTGGTATGGACAAGCTCACTGCCGGTCGTCCCTTTCCTTTCTCCACGCATTAAAAATACTACAAGAAGTCATCCATCCATTTTTAAAGAAAAATTTAGCTTAGCAGCAACTGAGAGATTGTATGCATTTTATATTCCTTTACAGTTGACATTGAAATTAAAAATTAGCTACGATTGCCAAACAAATAAAGTCAAACAAATATAAACAATATCTCCAAGGCTAAATTGCGCAATTAGTTACTCATTATGTTCCGATAACTATTAATTGTACCGAGAGAAGGAATAAAAGACTGCGTTCCAACGATAACTAACTATTGTTTACTGAGGAGAAATTCCTCATTTCCTCATTAACCACATGAATAAGGGAAGCAAGCAATTACGAGGAAGTAAGGGCTAAGTGTAAACAGCGATTTCATCCTCAATAACGGGCGAATATAATGACTTCCGTAAACCAAGAAGTACGTCTGCTCTCGAATTAGTTCCTTGACATTAACATCAATCGGTTGTTGTCCAATCGAATTCCCACGACGCAAATATTACGAAACGGATGGGTCGTTAGTGAAACGGTGATGGATGATGCTGATCAAAACAAGATGCCATCCGCCCTCTTAAAATGCACATCATCCTCCTTTGCATACGCTTTTATTTCCTTCCGATGATCTGGCTGATTTATTTGTAATATGGGTTAATGATCGCTTGATGAGAAGCGGGAAAAATAAAGGACGATAACTCCTGTATTGTCAAAAGAAGCCACTGCCGAGTCATTAGTCAAACTCAGTAAGGAATTCTGACTTGGAAAATGCGGTAAGAAAAACGGCCATCTTTACTCAGAATAAAGAAAAAATATTTCTGAGTATTCAATCATTCAACTATTAATTTTCACGGTATTTTATGTAACGCTACATAATATCAGAATGGTAATGTGACGAGAATATCGAATGCCATCCATATATTCGCGGATACGAATCCCGGCTATTGCAGGCATTTTTCGGTGGTATGTTGTTTCGCAATTCAGATATTTGTATTGTTAGAGCAGTTTGTAGTACTTTTTTGGTCGTATGGAGCGCAAAAATGTGGACCTCTTTGAGCATTTCTTGAAGCACTGGCTAATGGTTAAGCCTCGGGGGCGGCGGAATCAAGTCCGCGCCAGCATATTATAAGGATAATGTTTTGAGTCCCGAGATGGATTGGTTTTTCATCATCCTAGTTTTTGTACGGTGCGTAAATAGGATGGATTACGAAGAACAAAAATGTCTAACCAAGTAAATTATTATTATTCTACCATGTAAGTTACCTCCAGGGTGCATGGTCTGTGAAGGTACCACGTCAGGTATGCTATATTCGTCCCAACCAAATTCCGAATTTAGGACGCTCCTCTGACGCAGGGCGCAGGCCAAAAAAGAAGTCAGAAAACCAATGCCCGGATAAAATAGAACTAGAAGAGTCCTACATTGGTGAAAATGTCGACAGGTAGTACACAATTTTAGATATTAATACTGATTTTATCTCTAATATTACTAATTCATAGCTAATGCGAGATACGGAGTCATGCACGCGTAAAAGTGTAAAAAGTAAAGTTCGCCCAATGAGGGTGGTCGTTCAATCGAAAAGATCAATTTCGACGCCGGTCTGTCTTCTACCTGATTTCATTCCCCTAATAATCTTTCTGTTACCAGCCTTCTTATCTGTACTAATTTCACAATGTAATTTAATGCCACAATGCTGGCCTCTGATGCTGTTCGCCTCCATAAATAACCGAGCAATATAATATGCTCATCTTTTTGTTTAGGCATTAGGAAATGAGAAAACAATTCGTAAAAACTTACGATATCTCCTTCAAACAAACTCATAAAATTGTTGAATCCTAAACTAAATTTTTGAAGTGTCACCAATTTATTTCGAGCTATTTCTTTGAAAAGACTGATGCCATCTTTTGAGATGAAAGTGGAGAAATTTCGCGTTTCTACTAGCTCTCTGATTGTTGGACGAAAGAAAAAGAGAGGAATCGTTGCCCTTAAGCACAGTGACCCTCATGCTTTCCCTCCAGTTCACAAAGACAGGTCGCAAAACTCAGCCCCTTACGGTCTAGAGGCTCGTCTCCGTCATCGAGCAAATTCTTTGGCAGTCTCTACAAAGAATTAGCTTGAGTTGAAAATAGAGAAATCGCGCGACATTCGTTGGAATTTCGGCTAACATTTACGCTTGCACAATTCTCGGAAACTTGTCGCTTTTCTACCATTTCTCAATTGTTGAACGAAATTTGAGAGGAGCCTTTGCCCCTAGGCACAGTACACCCTCATGCCTTCCCTCAAGTTGACAAAGACAGGTCACAAAGCTCAGTCCCTCACGGTCCAGGGGCTGGCTCGTCTCCGACCACCTGGTCTCTTCCTGTATGGGGAAGGAGAGCAAGGGCTGCGAGGAGGGAGAAGAAGGCAAACGAGAAGAGAGAGATTCATTAGCACGTTGGAGTGGGAGCAGCTAGATTGGAGATTGGCCCTCATTCCATCTACGCGCTCGCCCCAACTCAACCCCGCCCTCTCCCCCCTACTCTCCTCCCCCGATTGCTTTTTAAACCTCCCTTCTGCGGCGGCCTCTCGGAAGAGCAGAAATTCTTGCGGGCCTTCATCATTTACCACTTTATGGCATCTTTTGTTCATCGCTCCCTCCAGCTCACTCCCCTCCCCCCCCCTTTCTTGCCCCTCGCTCCTTAAGACTTCTCTTCACACCTTCGGCCGGGACCTCTATCGGACGATAAATCTACTCGACCGTTTCCTCCTCTAATCCTACCCACGCTTCGTAATTTGCTCTTTTCTACGGTCTACGCTTCCTGCGACGTTTTCGTTACTGCACCACCTGTGCGAATCGTAAATCGGAGGCAATTTTCTGCACGGTGACAATAAAGAAGAGTATTTACGCAACCGGCTGGATTGCTTATTATTTCGAGTTAATTCAACCTATCAGGATGTGTTTATCATTTCCGCAATTTCTGGTACAAAATTAAAGCTCACCGCTTTTACAGTAGGTCATTACTTACGCCTCACATTTTCACTTCTTTTCTTGTGAGTGTCATGCCAGGATTGTTTGATGTCTAGCCAGCACTCTTTCCTGCCCGCTGGATTACCTAGCTACAGTCGATGGGTACAGGATGACATACCCGGACCGTACTGAGTTCTATCCCCCTTTAAAGGGAGAATAGTTGCAATAATGAACGATTAAGATCGTCCTCAGAGAAGTGAGGTGCTTGAAGTAGCATTGAATTGCAATTCTGATCTACATACTGCGGTATTAACACTGTCAGCCAGTTATAATTGTTAAAGCATTTAATAAAGCGTAATAATACCTACCTAATTCATCATTTAAACATTGATATAGCCACAGGAACTCAACAGGTAGTAATGAAAGAGAATGGTTGAAAAAAAACCTACAGAGTGGTTTTATGAATTCCTGTAATACTCCAAATTTATCATAGGCAACAAAAATATGAAGGATGAATTATTCCCCTTTACACAACTGAGGAATACGCGACCACCTTTAGGCGTAGAATGAACCTCAGAAGAGCAATCAATCCGAGAAAAAGTTATGAAGAACACAGATATCAAAACAGAGCATTTCTCACATTGAAAGGAGTGTCACAGACTTGTACTCAGCGCAGTTAAAGTTACGAACAAAGCCAAAAGTAATATTTAAGACTTTTTCTCAAAAGATTTCCAGAAAACTTGTCCCTGCCGAAGATTTTTCTGTGTGAACATATCCGATATTCTATAGAGCACCTTTTCTGCCAAAAAGTACAAATTTTAATTTGAAAGCATGGCAAAAACTGACTTAACAAATATGATTTTCGGTAGCCATGAATTAAAAGAAATCCATGGAAAACGATTCAGAGCAAGTGAATGAAGCGTTGAGTGATATAAGACAGCAGTTAACAAGGACATAGGGTGAGTATATGAAGAAGGGACTGGCAAAGGGTTAAATGTGGAATGTAGCTTTGCATAGGACAGAAAAGGAAATCCTGAGAAAGGAGGGCAAAAATGAGCTGCAGGCTGTCGAGATGTGATTGCGGGAGAAGATGGAGGAATTCCAATGGATATATACGAAGACGAATGAGGAAATGCTTGGTACGGTTGGTGAGGAAAACCTTCTGAATAAGAATACCAGGAGGGAAAGCAGATGTTTGGTAGATGCAATGAGAAGGAAGAGGTTACTTAAGACTATGTTAGTGGGAAGAATGTTGAACATGAGGATCTGCAAATATTAAAATCAAGAGAATTCTACTTTCACTTAGCCTCAACTGGTACATTAATGAATTATAATGATCACCCTATTCATTATACAGGAAATAAGCATAACTGATAGCTGTTTCCTTAGGGAAATAATTTTGAAATGCAGGCATCCTTTCACTGTTGTGACATAATCACGGAAAAACGAAATCCTATTTTAGTATATTTTGTGATAAGACTAAGCCAAAGAATATTAGAATCCACTGGGTGAACTAATACATTAATAAGGATGTATAAATCTCAAAGTTACTCTTGAATTAAATGATTTCATAAACATTCCGTTTAATTTAGGAACTCACTTGATTAATAATCTACATTTTCAAACATGTCTCACAATTCAAGAAGTGTTGGTCACCGAACGAGCAAAAGTTTTAAATTTCTTTCCAAGTAAGCTGTCATGAATACAATTCTTTTCAAATTACCCTTCAAAATAACGACATTAATAAACACGTCTCTTTTATTATTGAAAGCGGTATCTCAGAGAAGAGGTGTATCAAATCCAATAACTTGCTATGAGCCCCACAATTTCTACGCAAGTTCCAAACCAAAGTCATCTCTCTGTATCTTGACGCACAAGCAACAATATATCCGAACTTTGTGAGAAGATTTCTATCATAAGAACGATAACAAAGTTCATGATGATCTTTTGAGTACACATTCCTTGAGAGCAAGGGGAAGAGTTTACGCGCGGCAATTCAAATCTTTGAACTTTTCATAACAAATGTTTAAACAAAAATAAAGGGAAACTCAAATAATAAAATAATAGGTACAGCAATCTGAGCATCTGTATAAATTTTAAGAGTTAAAGATGATACGTGGGAGAAAATTCATCCCCTTTGCAGCCATTCAATATGATTTCGCATCTATGCTCATTATTACCAGGTAACTGCTAAGGTTCGAAAACTACGAAAACGTCATAAAAATATTTTTGTGATGGTTTGATCAAGTGCGTAATTCACCACAAAATACAAGAAATTCTGAAGCCATGTTACAATTAATCTACTTTAGACCTGATTATGACATGGTACATAGAAACCTTGGTCGAACCGAAAGTTGTTCTTTTGGAGAAAAAAATGTCTTTTTATCTATGCGTGATGTTTAAATTCGAGTCAATGACTCCTCAATGATCTGAGATGTTTCTAAATGACCTAATTTTAGTCACACAATTGTTACGAACTTACTTTGTAAATTGTGACGAAGTTACTGCGCGTCTAGTTCTGCCATTCTTTAAATAATCTAATTCCTTGGTGCCATAAATGATTGAGAAAATAACCCATGAATGTATTGTACCAGATATTTAAGGGCAAAACTATTCCTCCAAAACCTTTATATGTGGCATTCAAAAACAAAGGGCTAAATATTGAATAACACTGTCGCAGAATGATTTGTAACATTTCTTTTTCCTGACTTGCCTTTTTTCTCATCGCAACTTTAACAATTGGTGTCTTTTGTTAGTTTTCTGTATTGTGTTGCGCTTTCTCTGTCGTTGGTTTTTATTTAACTTTCTCCTTCAAATTGGAGCTGAATTCGTGATCAATAAAAACCTGAGTCATGAGTATTTTCCGTCTTTATAACCAGCGGAATCACGATCCGTTAGTCAAAATCTTTTGTGGGGTTCTCTGTTCGCTCCATTGGAACCTAAATCATTTTGCAACATCTAAAGAATGTTAAGGCATGTCGGGTAATTTCTCTCAAGAATGATAGATGGATAAAATTCTTGTGACACTCATTACATTAGCCCTTATTAATTGTGGGTGGTAATCTTGAGAACATTAAAGAACTTGATCACGAGCAAATAATTATTTTGTCGATTTAAAGCGATATATGTAATTGTTATTTCGAACAATATTTATGAAATGATCGTTATCCGGCGCTACTTCACGTTTAGATCAAAGATATAGATGAAAAATTGTGAGATAAGAACCGAAATTTAATTGCTAGGGCGATTAACCTCTGGTTGGGGTTATAATATCGACAGAATCAGAAGTTCCCACCCCATCAAGGCAGTTAAAAACGTCTCTGATGCTGATAATTATACCTAATCATGCACCTTATTTAAAAGAAGAAAATCAAATGGACGATAGCGAAGTTAACATATCTTGATAAAAGCACTAGATCTATCTTATTGAAATAATTGATTGGGTTACCATTGTTTTATAAGCGAGGTATTGCAGTTACAATTGCTTAACTAAAAAAACGCAAAAAATATCGACAAAAATGTCGCCCCGGGAAGAATCTTATACTTTTCCAGGGATGAAAGGAATGGCTAGTGACTACATCTGAAGTTTATCCTAGCTACCAAAACTAAAACTGTAATCACGAATATTTATGCATTGGATATCACGAAATGGCGATAATGATGATCTATGTTTAATGAATGAGCGTAAACAACGCAAAAGTCTTTATAAACACTAATTAAGATAAGATAAGCACTTATTCAACTAAGTTATTAAACCTAAAGTTTAGTTTCAATGATAATTTACGAAATATGGCGTTTTACAATAGAAATAAAACATTTTTCCTCTTTCCGCTTACTTCTCCTCATTTTTTGTGCTTGACACTTGCGTCACTGACGTTTTCATGTTGTCGTAATTCTTCGGCTGAACCCACGGAAAATAACAAATCAGGGATTAGTCTTCAATAAAAGGACAAGCTTTGAATCCCTGAATAGTACCCGATGGTACTTATTCTCCATACGGAAATCGGTAGAATAAGCTGTCGGCTGTTCCGCTACGCACATTATTCATAGAAGTAAGCAGAATTCCCTCGTTTCGCCTTCCACCTCGCACGCAACTTGAAAAGCGCCTTCATCTGTTCCCACGTCCCATTGTCACGCCTCTCCATTATATTCTTCCTGGTAACCGCGTTCGCCTCAACATCCCGTGTCAGGAGTATTTAGGTCGTTGGCTTTTTTTTCAATCGCGGTGCCTTGAGACACGATATTCCGCCACCTGGTCGCGCAGCACTTGAAGGCACTAGGGATATAAATTTTTGCTCAGAATGGTGCGTTGAAAACTGCACCGCTAAACGCCTCTGGTGCCGAAGAAGGAATAAGGTGATAGTTTAGCCTAATTTTTACAACCGCGAACTGTCAAGTGCTTCAAGTGAAGCGAGGTAAAAAAGAAAATGTGTTTATCCTTTTATAGGATGAAAAATTTATACGAGAGCCTGGATAGACTTAGGTATATCGTTTTTCCCTTTCAATGCCAAAATAGGAATGGCCATAAGTTAGACGCTAAAGAACTGATTTGTCAAAAAACCACTGGGTTATTTCGCTGAAAATTGCCCCATGGAAAACTTTCATAAAACAACAGTTTACTATGATGTTCAATTGGTTTTCCTAGAGCTTCTACATCCTATTCCACACTACTACGAGATTTTTAATAATTTAATAAATTAACTAAAATCATATTTTCACACAATCAATGGATTTTCAGATGGAATACTATCATTCAACACTCATTTGTGACAAAATGAACTAACCAAGAAAACAAATGATGTGGTTGAATATTTCTTGCTTTCCTAAGTATCATTTTATGAAAGGCGTAGGTGTTCGTCAAAATGACCTGATTACCCAATTAGGCGATTCCAGGACACTTGAAATTTAATTACCCTTTTCTCTCCACACCAGCCACTGTGAAATGGCCTCAGAGGAAAATTAAATATGGAAAGAGTAGGTCTGGTTGTTACTGAACCAGCTTCCCATACATAGGCTCTGAGTTCGATATTTGGAAATGTCGGACATTTTTCAGTTGACCTTGCTACAACTTTATAATAAATATAATTGTCTTTATTGTGAACAAATTTGGTTATATTTTTGTATTTTTCTCTCTTACAATTGACTCATTTGACGAATGCAAACACCCATGCTCTGGGGAGTAAATATTACACTCAGGCGGGATTCGAACCCGCGACCCTCAGGTTAGCTGGCGAGGACTTTACTCCGCCGCCACAGGGGCCGTACCATCATTAAGGATGGAATGGGAAGCCCGGGATAAAATATATCAGTACAAACTACGAAGGAATGTCAAGTGAACACTTGCGTAGAAATAAATCTATCAGCAGAAAACCAATCGTCGGATTGATGACTGTTGGCAATGACTCGAGTAGAGCACCCCAGCAAGAGCAGCTAATACTCTGTTCTTCAGATGGAACATTAAAGTGGCTGGTGCAATTTTCTTTTATGCTCAGGTTAGTGTAAAAATTTGCATACGTGATCTCATTAGTATATGCATAGATAAAAACAAAAAAATTACAATTGACATAAGATAAGATAAATACTTATTCAACCAAGCAATAAAACCTAAATTTCAGTTCCGAATAATATCAATGAATAAACTTGATTTTTCCACAATTTTTATATTTCCTCCACTACCTAGGTTTCGACACTTAGGTCATCATCAGGTGACTACAGAAAATTTTTATCTCAGTGAGTATATATGCACATACATGAGGAAGGAGCGGGTTAGGGTTTTGGGGGTAAGGAAGGTTGGTGGGACGGGAGGAGTGGGGAGGGGGGGGGGTTCAGTTTAGTTCCAAATATAATTAAAGAAATACAGTCTATACAACTTGGTTCTTTGGCAATTTAATATTATATTAACATGTTGGCTTAAGACACTTTACATTAAATTCTAAATCACTGGATGTCTTATGTTGGTAGGTATAGATTTTCTACTGAGCGCTAAAATATTCGTGTTATATTATTTGCATGGCTTCTTATAAATATAAAAGTATCATTTCGAATAAAAATTTCATATGTACATACGATTTTTTCTGGAATTTTGAATACCGCGCTGTAAATCGAAGCCATAAAAAGGCTTTAATTGAGACGAATATTTTAAAATATAATTCTTGTATCATTTATATTACAACATGTATACTTATTTCCAATATATAAATAGATGTATTTAAGTGCGGTTATAGAACAGTTATTCGTAATTACTAGAAAACTTATTAAAATGTGCATTCAATGGCTCATGATTCACGGGTCAACCACCTTAAACTGCAGTTTCAGTGAGAGTAAACTACTGCCGTCACCGGACTTTGCTCCACCTTTCCTCCATTTCTCAAGTAATTTTTAGCTTAATACACTCATATAATACATGTCACCATTTCATCCCCCAAAAACTTACATCTTTACACGGCTGATGACCTAACACCCCCTGTGCCCCTACGGTGGCTTGCAGGGTATTATGTAGATGTAGGTGTACCTTTTCTACGTATCGTATGGTCCATTGTGGCTCGAATGAGTCAATTACTTGTAGTCACCTCCCTAACCACTGAACAAAAAAAAATTGGAACTAAGGTGCACATTAATTCAACGTTTTAACTTTAAAACGATGCGCATGTTTCTCTTCGAAACATTGGCGATGGAAAGCCAAACCCGGTGTTTCCGCTGGTAAAAGTCACAACTTGGAACCTGCGTATACAAATTGAAATGTTTAATATAGCGTAAGAGCATTCGTATTGAATACGAATTAAATGGACTGTAGTTTGATTATCATACAATCCTTTTATATTGTATTCAACCGTATATGTTATAGGGTTACAGATCAATCAGTATCAATAAATCAACAATACATGCGGTTAATTAGTAACGCTATAAAAAAGAAGTACGAAAGCTGAGATTCGATGTCAGGCTCGAACACCCTGTATCAACCGTAAAAAAAGTCCTCAACCAGCGAAGGTAATAAGTTTTTTTATAAGCTTTTCAAATCGCGTATCAGCCGGATACTTGTACTAATGTTTTCATAAATATATACGTATGTAAAAAGGTCACAGAAAATTTCCCTCAAAATTTTCTTCACTTCAATAATTCGATTTGTAGCGTTGAGTGTAATATTCCACAGACGAGATTTTCTCGCGCCTTGGCTGGGAATCTAACCTGGATCCCTCGATATCGCGCCGACTGCATTAGCTAGCAAAGCTACCAAGGCATCCGCCTCCCCAAACTTTCCTTCGGTTGGAATTCTGCATATACGTTCCCTTGCAATTGACTCCTTCAAGTTGGTGCCGTGGTTAGTCGTGGTATCCTCAAATTTTGATTGTCGTGTCGACAAAAACTATGGATACCAGTCAAGCATCACGTTCTATTTTCGGTTACTGTTTAAAATTAACCTCCGAATTAGTTCCGGCTGAAGCTTATACCCGACTCGGAAATTGCCTATGGACTTCATGATGTGGCACGCACGCCGGTTCAATCCTTAAAGAAATCAACTACGACTCCCCCGTCGCCCATTCGTTCACTGTGAAGCTGAGGAGACCGTGAAAAGAACCTGCCAATTTTATTTGCCACCCCAAACAATATTTTAAAGAGGGACCCTCGCTTTCTGAAGGGACCTCCCCTATTCACAAGACCCACCGGAAAGCACTTAGTACCCTATTTATTAGGATTACAAAAAAGAAAACCTTTTTCAACCCCCGACACCTTGAATACCGCACGCAGGCCCATAACGGGGCAATTTCCTACGGCAATAAGGGCCAGATTGCTCTGGGGGCGATACACAGACGGCAACATGAAAGGAGGAAGCGTGAAGAAGCAAGAGGGCAATTAATCTCGACTACCCCTCAAGGTTCCCATTCTCTTTCCAGGGAGAGGCTCTGGGTCACCCGCTTCAGGGGCAGCCAAGGTTCTGTCCTACGCGGGCTGCGTGAGTGTTCCGCACGGCTTGGCGGTGACGGCCCGTGCGAAATATGTACGGGCGTACGAAGCAGGGCGCTCTGATGTTATGACTGAAATTCCGCTCACGAGCGTCGGCGTATGCCAAACCACATGTGTGTCACTTCTAGGTGAAAGATGAAAACCGACAAACAACTAAAGAAATTTCCTGGATTGACCCAATACTTTTCTGTAGTTCAGTTCACGCAGCGCGCCAGCTCTATTAGTCGCTCCACTTTTCCTCAAGCTGATTGCATTTCACCCCCTTTCACGGAAACTCATCTAAAGGGTTCATCATATTATTAGTAATTCTTGATTTGAGTGCTGTCCTATTTGATATACTTTCGGGTACCCCTTGACCTGAGGCCTTGAGCCATTGAAAAATAGAACTGTATTGGTTATCATTCAAATAAAAATATCTCCAGAAAAAATATACCACATGAGCTTTTTTTTATCAAAGAAAATATTGACTTAAGATTAAAATTTGCGCATAATTTTAGAAATATCCAGAAATAGTCATTAAAGATCCTCGCCAAAGTTATTTTTCACGGATTCGATATTCATATGACGCAATGTTTTGGCATATTCTTGGTACACCGGCAGTAGTCTTGTTTTGTTTCGCCAAGCGTCTAGTGATTATTAGTCAGAAACAAGGATCTGGTGGAAAATCAGCGACGTATTAATTTTCAGTACCTGTACTGAAAACCAAATGCAGCGCATTCATCGTAAATGATTGCATACATCTCTAGATACGAGTTAAAATACGCAGATTCTTCTCAAAAGAAAGAGAATGTAGTTATTTACCCAAAGAGGAGCAACTTTACCGCATAGTCAAGGGAAAATAACATACTTAGTAATTGCGAGGATGATACAGATGTGAACTCGGTATTCTTATTATCCAGTCTACTTTACCTGATGTGTCTCGTTATCGCAGTCGGGACGAATAGCTGGTCGTTGAATAAATATGTTAGCTCTTTTTATCGAGATATAAGATAATAATTTAACAAAAGACAAACGGATACGCAAGGCTATGTTTATCTCAGTTCAGTTTATCAACCGAAATAATATAAGGCGCACGATTCAGGGAGAAAGAAGAAAGAAAGCTTAGGCAGATGGGGAGTTTTAAAAAACGGAAAAGAGAGAGAAGAAAGGAAAAGACGAATGAGGAACGCGTCAATTCCCTGGATTTTGGCGAGCATTGGAATGGCATCACTGCTCCTTTTTCCAGAGCCCGGCCGTGCACTTAACATGCTCTCACGCAGCCAAAGGCACGCACATGCACGCTCTTACCCTCTCCCACAGAAGGAAACGAAAGAAAAGGAGATGAGGAGAGAGAGAGAGAGAGAGAGAGAGAGTGAGATTGAAAGAGGAAAAAAAGCGTACACAAGTTGGGCCACCTGGCGCATCTCGTGTACGGACTGCGCTTTCCGCTGCAAAAGAAAAAAACATCTTCTCTCCAGCCGGAGAGGAAATGCCGGCGTTAGCGCGGGAATTGGAAGACGGGTCGAATCCGGCGCGAAGCGAAATGCGGGGAAAGGGGGAAAAATGGAGAGAGAGTAACAATGTGGGGGAGACGGGTGGGTATGGTATATAGCTGCAGCCAACAGGGAAGGGTGAAAAACTGCTCCGTCCCGGAGGGCGGGTACTATTTTCTTGAAAACCTCGGAGGACGAGAGAAAGCCTGAGGGCACCCTTTATATTTTTTTTAAAGATGTTTATCATTATAAGGAATGGTATTATTCCTTGCCTGCCTAGCCTCTTAAGAGACGGGCTAGAAAGAGGTTGACATTGACTTTGAAACCACTGCAGTAGCTGGTTCAGGGAAAAGTCTGACAATGAGAAGATGCTAGAAGCAAGACGGTAGGGTTAAAGACCACCTTCCTGGTTTCAGAACTTAAGCATTCACTGTGGAGCATTTGGTATATACATGAAAATCGCAAATATTTGCCCCCAATAAAGTTTAAAATAAAGTCTTAAAATAAACTTAGCTGGTTCAGGGGGTTAGGTGAGGCAAATACGTAGAAAACTTCTCCAACTAAAAAGAATTAAACACTTATCATTGTAAATTAAGAACATTTTTAAAATTCACTTTTGCAAAGGCCAAGAAACTTATTACATTTAATCGATTCTGCTACTTTGGTCGTTAGATTTTCATAATAAAAAAATCACTGCAATCTTCCCGTTATATATGAAATCAGGCACACCATTTTAACTGTGATATTCACCTTTTAAATAGCTAAAAGAGACGAATTAATTCAAACATTACCAGACTTTGAATAGCGTAGGTAAATAAATTGAAAATGTTCCTAACTCTTTTATAGGGACCGAACGATTTCAGTAAGAACAACACTTGCTTAGAAAACTCGACACCTGAAGAGTTACACAATGTTTAGACTAAGTACTGGAATGAATTATGAGTCGGGTATTATTTAATAGAAGGTCTACCTCCGTCTTCGTTCTTAAGGCTTATGGCAAATCATTCCGATGGAATTCCAAGTCTTGGAATTTACCGATGGTATTTTCCAGAAAAACTTGTTCCAGATCAAGGGCCAAGATTTTGGAAAGGAATTAAAACGAGTGCACGTGCTCCGTCCCGGATACCATTGGATTCCAATTTTGTCGAAAAACCATTTTAAAACAAAAAAGTATCCGCTGAAGGCTTTGTTCATCAAGTTGAGATACTCTTCAATCATAATATTTGGAGTACTATAGTTCCAACCTGAATAAATATATTTACGGTCATGGTACAGCGAATGCTGTACGAAGCTATTCGAAGCCTAGTCCCTAGTTTGGAACAAAATTAAGGCATAAATGTGAAAAGAGATATGCAGAAAAAGGAACACTGTTTTGACAGCAATGATAACCTCTTAAATAGCCATTAAAGATGAGAGTCGAACACCTTTTCGCTTTGCATTATAGCTTTCACGTTTTCAATTTTGGTTAAAGTCATGATATAATTTTCTCTTGAATACATATTAAATCGCAGATTGCATTGACGGGTCTTTTATTTACACTAAGATGTAAAATATGTTCCTCTAGTGCGTAGTTCTTATGTTAATGTTTATGAAAAGCAGCTAATTTGTGTGGTTATAAATGATTGTTTGCATGTTTGATGAAGCGTTAGAAATAAAGGAAAAAAATTATCACTCTCATATGAACCAAACATTTTTTATGGCAATACCAAGGCATAAATATACTGTGATCCTAAACTGCTTAAGAAAAAATCAACGAGGGAAATAAGCATTTAATCATAATGATTGAACTTATCACAGACTCAAATTTGACGTATCTGCATCTGGTGTATCTATTAGTGAGATACCTCAAATATGCAAATAAATTTTCCGAAAGAATGGAGTCTTAAATACAGATTAGTATGAAAGAGCCAAAGAAAAAACAATATTAGAGGTAGTTGACAAGACTCTTGAGAATTCGTGGGTAAGCCAATTACCAGTCCAAAATTTGATGGGCCATTAAAAAATGACTACACACATACCAAATTCCTCAATAGGTCTCTGTCAAGGCAACGAAGACGTAAATGCTCACTGACAGCATTTCTCCGAGTAATCTCGAGTTCTAATCTTAATGGCGACGGCTTTCTCGAAGACTAGTCATATTCAAAGTGGTGGTTTAGCCATGAAGATCTCTCGCCTGCAATCATTGGACAAGGTCGCAAACTCAAGCGCCATCACGTACTACTTATCCTTAATGGTTTCATCATTTGCAATATAAGTACCCTCCAAATGTGGACATAGTTTATACGGAACAAAAGAATCTAATGATGTGTTTAAACCTCACGAATCGTAACTTCAAAATTGACACAATATCCATAAAGAGGCGATAACACAAATGAAGAAATAATGAAACCCGTCCAATTCTATGAAGCAGAACACATTTACACTTGCTATCCTTCATTCACATCCAAGTTAAACCCAGTCCAAGCTGACCCTCATGATTTGAATTGTATGCATAAATAATGTATTATTATTTCATAAGTCATAAAAGTGTTACTCGGTTTGGTAGGTTCACAGAGCATCGTCTTGAATGGAAGGATTCCTAAAATAACTTCTGAACCTTGCTAACACCCAAGGGTAGAACATAATGGTACAATGGTTGAAGGCGTAACTTTGTGGAATGTTACCGCAGACATGACGGAAAAGAAAATTCTCTTAGTATATTCCACACTTAAAACTTTTATTCCCGACCTAGGTTTCGTTTGCCTTGCAAATTTATTCGAAATGAACTTTGAAAATTATTGCAAGGGAATTGAAACCTAGGTCGGGAATAAAAGTTTTAAGTGTGGAATATACTAAGGAATTTTTCTTTTTCGTCATGACCCAAGAGTAGTCATAATAAAGATAACCGTATCGACTTGGAGTTTATTGTAAGAGGAAGTTAATAAAAATGACCCCAAGTAATTTCGAAATCAACTATTCAAACAGAAGTACAGCTTGCTGGGGGAAGATAGAATGGACCAAGCGATAGGCCTAACGGCTTCTGATATTTGAACTTGGGTGCCAATTGTTTTCTAACTCAGTATGTGGTTTCTCGGAAAAATCTGTCGCTGAAATAAATCGCTCAGATAAGTCCTGTTGCATGTATTTTTCCCGAATAAAAATTTTTCTCAATCTGTAGCATATCGCCTCTCATGTCATCTTGCAAATAATTGCAAAAACTGAAAACGTTTTAAGTTTCAATCGATATAATTATCGAGGGAAATATCTCAGGTGAATCCTGAGTATTTAGAGAAAGATTCGACAACCGGGAACTAGGATCCTGGTGTCTTTTCTTCCCTGGATAATGCAAAGCCTAAATATTTTCAATACTTACTAATTCACAGCTCCTGTATCGTGTCACTGCTTTGTAAGTATACATATCCTTACTGAATGAATGCCATAAACTTGTATCTATCTAGCCTTCTAATTCTGCCCTCCATAAAAATGTCAATAGTATACAAAGGTGTATATAAAATTTATTATATAATATTAGCTTCAGTGAGATATAATTATATGTCATACGTTAAATTCTATTTAAATGGACTCATTATGATGAAAAAACCTCGTTTTTCCAGCGACACCAAGATATCAGCCACACAGCGCACTACTTTTTGAGATATTTGTCAAAGGCTCTCCAGGTAGACTTTATTTTAAAAAGATGGGGTAATTTAGTCGCATAGATAGCGCTACAAGTAAAACGGTAAGTAAATCGAATGTTTTTCCAACAACTCATAATTATGATTGATTTCTCACCATAGCATTTCACACAATGTAGCACAATATCCTTCAGTTACCAAGGCATTATCAGCATACGGAGTGAAACACTTGGGTAAAGTTAAACGCTTAAAATCGTAAGCGTTTGTACCAAACTAAACTATGATAAAAGAAAGCATTTCTTGCCCTCTCTGCAACATCATCGCTTTATGCTTCTTTTTTTTGCTGTAACGTGAATATTAATAAAATATTCAAATATAGTCTCTACTTCGCCAGGAGAGAATAGTCTCTCGAGCAACATAAAAGGAAGCATACGCGAGGTTAGAGGAGCTCATTAAACTTTTAGCATTCGTTTTCAAGAAAATATAGGACACCTCACCTTCAGAGAAAACGATCCTTTGCTACCTGCAGAATAACAATAATGAATGAGCCTAACATTGTTTGTTTCGTTAAAATAACGGATTAGAAGCGGCGGCGAAAGCGGTAGTTTTTCATAGAATACCGGTGGGAAACTTGACTCATGAGTATTAATCACATAAAAATGAAAATCCCAAATCTTCCCTCCAGGCTAGCCTTCTTTTCACTGCTCCAGACTTCTAGATCCCATCCCTCTCCCAACTTATCCAGCGATCTACTTCTCACGTCTCAAGACGGAGTCAGTCTTATTCTCGTCCCGTCGCCCAGTTTTCCCTCATTTGCGGATGAGCGAGGGGAGAGATTCCCCCCTTCGCCTACTCACTACTCCACTCCCGCGTTTTCTCCTGCATGGAGGGAGGAGAAGGGGGGGACCTTACCTCGGAGTTTTCTCTAAGGGTGGTCCAGTACGGTCTCGCACCAGCGACCATCTTAAAGGGAGTGGGAAGAGCGAAGTCCCCCCCGCCCTCTCCTCATGTCTCATCCTCGATGTCCTCCTTATAATCTCACGTGAGACGGCGACGAGTCCCCTCCTGGGCCGGCAGGTATTCATCGATTCACCGGTGTATCTGATGTACTTCTTTCTGATGGATTAATTTTTTTTTGGGTGAATTTCCCTATTTTATTATCCGTCCACCGTTTGTCTTAATTTACACGCATGTATTTTCAATACAAAAGATATATAAAATGTAGTAAAAGCAAATTCACATGAAAGTAATTCAACTGTGTATTATTCAAACAATTTTAAAACAACAAGGTCCTGCTAAGCCATTCCTGGCTTATCAGCAGGTGCCAGTCTCCATTTTACATTTGTTTTTTATTCATGAATTTAAAAGACATTTATGTGTACAGCAACCATTCCTTGGTTTTTCTCTTATTTTCACCAATAGATTTTAAATTTTTTAAATTATCGCACATATTATTGAATAATTTAGGTACATAAACACTTAATTGTCTGCTGCCCTTTAGTGTAAAAAATCTTGGCACTTCATATTTGTTTACTTTTCTAAGTTCAGTAAGCTGGTGTACTCTTTGCTTTTTATATTTATCCTTGAAGTAGTTTTCTATGATTATAATATATTGTAATAACTTTTCAACTGTTAGAATGTTATGCATAGGAAGTAGAATCGTTTAAGATGGAAGAAGCAAATGCATGTACACATGAGCCGTTGAGATCAGAGTGATGTCGGTCAGTCTTTTGCCATACTTTGGATGGTCACGTAGAAGAATTCTTCTGCCACTATTCTATGTTGACTATAAGTGGTGAGAGATGAGGTCTATACTTTTCAACTAGAAAGCAACACATGGTGTTCTTTTCATTACTTTTTTCACTTTTAGCCTCATTTTCCCAAATGTGACGCATTTGACTTGCACCATGCTTTCTATCAGCGGCACGTGAATGAAACTGAGTAGCTCAAGTGAAGGCAAGTTCGAAGGAAACATGCTTCTATCAGAAGAAGAATTCATTAACACCTAGCGTAGAAGTACTAAAGAAACGCCTCATTAAAATATGTGCATCCGGAATACGTACGGAATACTGTATATCACAGTAAACTTTGAGTGATAACTGTAGCATAGGAGAGAAATTTGAAAGCAACAAAAAGGTGGTACCGAAAATTAGATACAGTAAAATAGATGAAGTGAATCACCAATGAATTGGAGAGCTACAGCAAACCAATCTCCGGATCGGCAACTGCCGACGATTATGGAAATGTATATCGGTTTTATAGGAGAGTATTTTCCCCGGAAACTGATATATTTTTCACAAAACCGTATTTACTTTAAAGTCCTTTTAAATATATCAGGTAAATTAATTGGAATCCGCCAACCCCGATACATGTTATTGAAAACGAATGTTTCTTGCTGGTTTTCGTAATGTTTCATTTCAAGGTGGCAGAATCAGGTTGTGACACAGTTAAAGGCTCAATGGCAACTTCAAAAACTTACTAACAGCAGAAGTGGTACATTTTTCAAAAGATCCTTTCCGGAAAATGGCTGTATTTTTAGTGTGTCGGCTTTCCATAAATCGGTTTATTTTTTCTGTATAGGTACCTCTCATCCCAAGTGGTCCCATAGCCACTAATCCCTTCTTCCACCCCTCTCCTACGTCCCTTCTGGAGCCGGATCATGTTTGTGGGTGATCCACGTCTCAAGAGAGAGAGAGCCCGATCCTCCGGAACCGATCCTCACCTCCGGAATCGCATCCTCCACGCTTTTTCCCACCATCCCCTTCCTCCACCGCATCCATCGTGCGCAAGTTATTTTTCTTTTGTTTCTCTATTTATTTCGTTCCAGACGGTCGGTGGACATGATCGTGCATATGTGAGAAGAGTTGGCGGGTTTTCCCCTCTTCACATGACGGATTTCTCCGCCGTGCACCTAAAGTGCAACTCTTACAGAGCTTTCCTCTTCCTCACGACCATATAACTTCGAATAAATACGTTATTATCGAGAAAAGGGCAGCTTTACCAAACTTTGATGAAGCCTGGGGACTTTTACCTTACTGAGATCCAACATAGAGGAGAATTCAACGTACATAATAACGAAAAAAATGCGTTTAGTCTTACTTTTCTTACATAGTTTGTCTTTGCGGCTCATAAAACTATTTGCTGATATAAGTAGCCATCAATCCGAGGATTTCTCATTTAATCAACAAATAATTCTTCTCTTTAACATCATGCATAACTTTTTTACCGTATTTCATTCATAGCCTCCCTCGGTACACCTGTCAAATTTTCTCCTTTAGCTGCGGTTGTCAAGGAGCTGCTGCGTTGCATAATATGTCAAAAGAGTTAATTTTATCTTCTTTTTATTTTCATCATACATCTCCCCTCTCCAACTCTCCGTACAATATTTTTCTCCATTTTTTCTTAATAAAACAACATTTCCATTGCTTCTAATCATCTTTACTCTGCTGTAGTTATTATCCAAGCTTTAACAAAAACTCGGAGAATGCTCCGCATATTTTTTGTGAACAGAATTTCATGTTTGTGTTGCTTGCTTTTAATGAAATGCCTTCTTTACCTAGGCTATTCCATTCGCAATATTGTTATTTTTCTCCTATTGAGTTCCTGCTTCTCTTGTAAAGCTTTTCACTATAACTGTGATTCATTTGTGAGTAAATTTTTGCCAAGCCTGATGGAGACTCCGTCTTCTTCATTGATTTCACAAACTATAGTTTTGCATTTCTTTACATCGATCTTCAAGCTATATTTCTCCATAGTTCTGTTCCTATAGTTAAAAATTCTCGAAGATTCTTATATTTTTCTCAGACAGCTATGATATTAGGAGTATGGTGGTTATTCTCTCAATATCTCATGTACATACGTCTAAATGTTTTGTTTTTTTTTCATTTATAACTTTCCTATGTAAATATTGAGGATGATTAGTGCCAAGGAACATCTTTGCCCCGATCATATCTTCACGTATGCTTCTTCTGCAACATCATAATATTTAATCACTCCCTACTGTTCTTCATCAATTCTGGATACTACCTGATACTGTTCTCTCACACACAAATGATCTTCGGGCTAGTAAGCAATGGGTTCCTATGCACACTGTCAAATGCTTTCTCTTGGTCAGTGAGGTGAATTCATGAAGGGTACTCTTTTTATAACCATCTTCCCTATCGTAAACGTAATGGTAAAAATTGCTTCTCTGACTCCTCACTGATTGGCAGAAATTTTTCCAACTTCTGATCCACCATTCTGAAGATCAGTTTGTTCATAACTTCACATGAAGACTAGTTCCTCTGTAGTCTGCGTATCTCTCGGCTCAATTCTGCTCTCGAAAAGAACTTAATTTTATTTGCTCCGGATGTTTACAACTTTAAATGTGACGTGCTTTAAAGTTTCGTCTTACTAATCTACAGGCAGCTTCTTTTTTTCTTCAACCTCCAATCGTTGTCCCAGATTTAATTTCATAATTTTGTCATGCATCCATCTTCCATTCTTTCTTCTTTAAACTTACTCGTTTTAAGGTTGATTGTGTTTCTTATAATTTGAAAATGCTTTTGTACTCCTTTCGTACCTAAATTTTGTGTTTTATTTACATTAATTAGATCTTGTCTTTTCATCCGGAAATCCCGGAAATACAATGGACAAGAAGACGTCTGGAAGCTATAGAACATATAACTGAGTTAGTTTCACAAATTTGACGATTTAGAGACAAAATGCATCATCTAAGGATATTCAAAAGGGAATAGAATTTACGGAAAACTATATATCAGGTACTATGAAGAAGAAAGCCAATGTAGATTGGAAAAAAATATTGTTTGGACCGTGAAAGGATAGCAAGAGGATGATGCATATTTCATTTCCAATTATTGCAGTCTGCAATTGTTCCTTAGCGGGATATCTCAAATCCCGGTAGATATTAGGATTTTGGTGTTTTCATTAACACAAAATGCTGTAAAAATAAATAAGTAATCTAAACCTAAGCTAAAGTTTCTCATCTCAACAGATTATATGAGTGACAACCTTAAGGATGTGAAGCATTTTCAAGTCCTTCGCGGTTTCACTTGGAAAGAGAAAGGCATTCGAGAATGAGGACTTTCGCGTAATCGGTAATGTTGAACTAATTGAGTTCCATTTACCTAGAAGTACAATAGAAACGGACGAAGCGGCCTTTCAGCTGAAAAGACCGAGGGTATTTAACTTCGTCACTGCGCCTATCTGCGGTTTCATTCAATTGGGTCGAACTTTCTAGACTTTAAGTGATTGCATTGGTGCACTCGCAAAACGCTCTGATAGGCATTCTAATCACTCACTTTATGCTAGCTGAAAAACGTCCGCATTGGATGGTTATTACGTATCTGAGAATTTTAAAGTAGCCTCAATTATTTCAAATCACAAAAAATTATATAATGGAATCAGGTGTGATTTTGAAAGAATAATGATATCTTCGCATACTTCAAGGCAGGCAAAATTATTTAGACTTTATAATGGCATTTGCACCATCGAAAGAACTGCAACACCATAACTGTTCAGTTCTGTATTAATACAGATTGGTAGGTGTGAAAACTAATAGTTATGCTACTCTGATATTATCTTAATCTATAATTATCATTAAATTTCATGAGGATAATATTTTAGATAAAACTGTGTTTTATTTACATCAGAAAGTATTAATAAGATGTTTTATAAGATAAAAGAGCAAGGCATCCTCAACTCAATTTGCAAAGCCAGTGCTCAGGAATATTTTGCTAACCTTAAAGACGATGTCCATACCATCCGGTTGGAAATAGGTATATTTTTAGTGGACGTTATAAAAAAACTGGACGTTATAAAAATTTAGACCTGATTAATTATTTTAAGATATATCATTTCAGATTTATATATATATATATATATATATATATATATATATATATATATATATATATATATATATATATATATATATATATATATATATATATATATATATATATATAATATATATATATATATAATAATTATATATATATATTATTTTTTATTACATATATAAAGCTACAAAACTGACTGACTGACTCATCAAAACTCCTGGGGCATTTCTAAACGAGCTTTTTATAGAAGACTGGATGAGAAAAATTGAATATGAAAATTAATATATTAAAAATCTCGATTCCGATCTAGTTTATATGGTAAAGTTATTCATGTGTTTTCTTATTAAGTATGCTGTACTGAAATGAAATATCTAACGTAGAAGAGCGTCTTATATGCCGTCAAGTGAGGTTATGATGATCTTCCAGTGGTTCCACGGTCGTGATATACTGATATTTGGAAAGTAGTTAATAATCGGATGACATACAATATAAGTTTGTACTAGAACTGTCTGGTATCCATACCTCATGAGGCGCGTATTTCATTTTCGAGAATTATACTTTTCTTTGCTTGCATGTATCACGCAGACTTGAGAGCTTTCATTGTTTTTTATCCTTATTTGAAGAGTATCATCATATAACACTCCCCCCTGCTTGCAAATTGCAAGCACCCATTTACTCGTATATATATAAAACTACACTTAGAATCACTCGTGTGACGAATATATAAAATTTTGCCACAAGAAGGCAGACCATATAAACTGAGAAACACAAAAAAATGAACACACAGAGAGTTTCTTGATATTTCGGTGCTACTAGCACCTTGGTCGCAAGTACTCAGTCCTCTACGTAAGTATGTACATATAAGATATGAAAAACAAATAAAAATTAGTGGCAAGGATTTTTTGGTTGAAATCTAATTGACTAAATACATCAATGATATAAGAACAAGGAAATCATTAATATTTTTGCTTTTTAAGACCTCTTTATTTTAACTCTCAACAAATACCCCATTTCGAACGCAAACGGTGAAATTTATGCAATATTAAAAAACTCGCATATGAACCTCATATTGGAAAAGAGCTGCCATTAGCTCGTCAGGCACCAAACAGCGACCACGGCACCTAATTCGTACAAACAAAGCAAGGACGTAGTCCAGTATTTCTTCGTCCTAACAAGCTGTAAGCGACTCTCCAACCTTACTCCCTCTCTCCGTAGCCCTCCCCCCCCCCACATCACGCCTCCAGAGCGAAAAGGAACGTACGGAAGAAGGAGCGAAACCGGACCCAAACACCATTCACGCTTCTTTTTTGTGATAACAAAGGAAGAGGGAATTTATTTCTGGCGGAGGGCAAAGAAATCATAGATCACGCCAGATTCGGCCCGAAAATTATCACCGACGGAGAGAAAACTCGTTAACTCGTTTGCCACCCTTCGACGTGACTGATATGCACCGACTCCATCCCTTTGATCAGCAAGAGTGGGGAGAGATGCGGTAAGCGGTGCGGAAGGGGGCAGCGAGGGATGAGTGGAAGGGAGCGGAAAGGGTGTGGGGATTTCGGCTTGGAACAAGCTGCATGTGGACGGGGAAGTGGAGAACAACGGAGGTGCAGGAGAATAAAAAGCTTAAAACACATAACAGCGGCCACCACCAAGTTCTCCACCTCAAACAGGAATTCACGAGGTCAAGCCGAGGCAAGAGTGAATCGGACTCTCTACCTTCCTTCCAACAATCTGCGGACCCCATCTAGGAATTGGGTAGGTGGGAGAGTTAGTTGGAGCAGGGTAAAAACTCGAGGGCGGAGAGAAAGATGGGAGTGGGAAATGGACCTCGGGAGAAAAATATCTTCCTCTGACTGCTTGGAAGAAAGCAAAGAAGAGGTACGCTCTTCCCCCATTCCATCCTTCGATACCAACTCAATCACTTTACCCACTTCGCCAATTGGCCAACCAACGCATCTTCCAAAGCTCTCCCGCATAACCACATCCCCCCACTTGGCAAAAACACACACATACGGATACGCAGAAACAAGACGTAGGAGCCCTCGGAAGCTTACAAGGAAAGACGCACCCCTCGTGAGGGTCTTGTTTGGATGGAGAAAAACATTCAAAAAAATTATAAAGAAGCTCCACCCTTCTACACCCATGCTTATTCAGTGCGTGACAAACACCTTTCCCCTGTTTCTTATTCTTTCCTCTGGATCTATTTTTTCGAAAAAAGAAGTTAAATTTCCCTCTCCTGTCTCACATTTCCCGCCTCCCCCGCCAGCGATCCCCATCCTCCCGGCGGATTTTCCCTTGTTACCCACTCTTTCCCTCCGGCGGCTATCTCGCTCGAAGCATCTCCGGTGGCGCTCACAAAAATGGAAAGAAATGAAGCGTTGGTGAGCGTTTTCTCCTTTCCCTTCGGCTTCCAAAGGCATTCAAAGGGAAATATTTCCCCCTCTCAACCATCTCCCACACCCCTCTGATCCCTCAAACCCTCCTTCATCTCTCTTTCCTAGCGTTCCTTATCCTCCTTATTCTGCCTCGTCTATCTCCTTCACCTCCTCAGTTCAATGCTTCATTTTTGCCCGCTTACATTGCGAGTGAAAAAAGGAGACCTATTATCCGTTCGACAAATTCCGACGACCTTGCCTATCCTCCTCCTCGGTAAAAGTCGAGCATCTTCTCCGTGCGGTGCTATCGTGCGTGAAAATGAGCATCATAATTCATAAAACCTTGCCTACCTAAAACGTATTCACCAATCTTGGCCGTTTCAATCCAAATCGAGGCGGTAGACATATAATTTTTCTGCTCTATTCCGGCGAAGAATGTTCTCTAGAATATTTTAAATTAAGAAATTGATGTTCACCGCAAAACGCGTGGGTTATATATGGTAGAAGAGCCTCCAAAGACGAGAAATGTCAGGAGTATTAAGAATAAGAGAGAGTGTTGGAAGCAACACATGGGATTAGAGGAACGAAAGTGGTATAAGAGATTAGATCATGACGAAGGAAATTGTCGAAAGGGAGCTAGTCGTAAGGGTAACGGGTACAACTAAATTCTTTGACTTCACTTACCCGCATAGTGGAAGGCAAAATGTGAATGCACGATAAAATTATGAAATCGATTATTAAATAAAGATTAGACGTTTCTTAAGTATTAACAATAGTGCAATCATGTCCAGGAATATAAATGTAATTTTTCAATTAAAATGATAATGTGTTTCTCAATTCCTCACCTCTCTTTACCATTCATTTTCCTACCCATTATCCTTCCAAGTAACACTTCTGCACTTGGTTTTACCCGGATCTCTCCTTTCTTTCTTTGTTTTTACCTTCAATGGCAAAGGGCACGAGTGACGACCCCTCCATCTACTCACCCTATCTGGCTTCTCCTAAATACTGGTGGCGACCTTTTCCCCTTTATTTCTCTTATCTACCTCAAAACACCCTTGCCACACCACTACTGATGCATATGTATCAGAACTTTTGAAATAATCTATCTCTAGCATAGGATGTTGAGAACACTTAAAGCGTAAAGAACAGAGAACCATTTAAAAAAAACATGGATAGTCAGCGAAAAATACACACTAAATCTTCATCATATGCTGGCATTAGTATAACCCTTTAGAATTTTTAGACAAGGCTATCTTTTTAAACATGGAATACAAATATTCTGGAAAACATTCAAATAAGTTGAAGGCAGGTATTAAGCTACCATGGCACACGGAGAGGTGCTAGAACAATAGGGAGTTCTACCTCGCAAGCTATATATTACCGCTAATGATAAAACAATCAACTACTCTGCTGAAAATCACAGTATTGTCAACATTGGAGTAGCGCATTCGTTTCGAGTGTAGCGTTGTATGGCTCAGGGACATGGGTGAATGGAATTCTGGTTCAGAAGAGTTAAGTGGATTTCGAAACTTAGTGCTTGAAACGGGTACAGAATATTTATGGTTGTCTGAATATAAAACGACGAAGTGTACGGCATAATAGAAGAGAAGTATCATTTGAATACTATTAGGAAGATAAAATTCAGATAGATAGGTAATATTTGGGGGGAAAAATGATTTTAAAGAAACATATTAGATGGAAAAATAGAAAGAAAAACTTTACAAGGAAAACCAAGGGGCAAATTCGTAGGCTCTTTCATTTAATTAACAAAGTAAAACGGAATGGAAAATCAGTGGAGCTATCGGTTCAAATAAGAGCCATCAGCCAAAATTAGTGCTGAAGGATAGATTAATGGCTGAACACGCTTCCTAGTGTAACATGTGTAGTAATTTTCATATTTTGTGGTGACAGTATTATTGGCCAATATTGATTTGATTTGAAGAGTCAAATGTAGCCATAAACGTATTACCCTAAATAATCTCAGAATTTGCATGATTTTCAATATGTATATGAAATGTTAATTTCATCAGAAAGTGTACAGCTAATGCAAAAAAAAATTGGTAGGAGCCACGAACTTGGTGCAAGTAGTAAAGAACCTGCAGTAAAGTCTGTAGTAAATTGGTTACGTCATAAAACATCAGTTAGGAACAACGCTCAGTGTGAGATTTTTCATAAAAGCATCATGATTTTAAACTCTTCAAATATTACGGTAATTCAAGAATAGAACGCTATGGTTATTGCATAATAAAAAGAACACAATCAAAGACTATAGACTGAATCGCTTAGCAAATTCGCTTTCTATTTAATTTAAGTAAAAGGCATTTCTTCTTTCTAACCAATCCCAAATAATTAATTGGCATTACATTGCAATGTCTAAAATAATTTATCGTTCCATTAAAATTTTATGGCCCATGAATTGTAGCTGCAACTATAAACAAAAGTTCATTATGATGGAAGCCATCAATTTTAAGTACATTCAATGTGTATCGGCATTATTAATATGAGTTTGCGATAAATTTTAGTATAATATGCATGAGCGTGTGACTGTTTTTATTTCATTTTGAAGCCTACGAGAGGCCTGATACTGAGGGAATTCTGTGAATGAGGAACTTATACAGCCAAAAACTTTTTTAATCCGACGATTACGTTCACATTAGCGGCAGCAGGTCTGAAGGCAAACAAAAATTGTTCCCAGTAAACCTCAACTCGACACGCGAATATGCTTAAAGCGAAAGGTTGTATCCACTTCCTGAAAAGCGGAGCTCATTATACCCAGGCGCAATCTCTCCGTATTAATATCAACTTACGAAAAATCTCTCAAGGTGGTACCACCCACAGCCTCAGAACTTGTCCCTCGCATAATTTGGATTGACTGGCCGTCGAGTAATGCTTCCGCCAGCTGATCCCCGTCAAATTTAATGCAAATTTTCTTTCTCAAGGCATTTATCCTCAATCAAAACGTTCGATCACATTTAAAATTTTTATTCCGGCTGCAAATAAATGCGTTACATGTCCGCGATAAATTATATCACCGACAGGATATCATATGCACTCCGAGAATTTAATTAACAGTTAATCTCCGTGAATAAAACGTCTTTTCCCTTAGAAGTGCAAACAAGTAGGATAAGTATTCTATACTTGTTCCAGCTATCCTATTAATTTTCTTATTTATTATCATTAATTGGAATCCAATCATAAAAGATATCTATCGAAGTTATTTATTTGCAAAATGTGGGTCAAGTTTATGCGAAAAAAGCAATGGACCATTTTCACCTACTCTAAACAATTTCCAGAGTTCCAAAATTCGACAGATTACCAATTTTTGAAAAAGTGCTCTTATAGCATAAAAATGTGTCATACTTTAAAAAGGCACTCGGAACTTTTAGTTGGCATAAAACTGGAACAGCGAGGATGAAAATCTGAAGAGCAGCTGGTCGGAAGTACTCGAGAAAAGATGAGTAGAGAGAGAGATGATCGCCTGGGAGGTGAAAGGACTGAGGCGCTTCGTTCAACGTGTCTCCAAATTAATATCTCGGTGAAACTAAATTAAAAATTGTAATAGTTGCAATCACAACTTGAGCCTCCGTTTCTTTTCAAACTTCATTTATTTAATCCAAAGTGTGATGAAGATTTGCTGAGACTGCAAAGCTCATACTTAAGGAACCAGTCAATTCAACCTAATACTTACTGCATCCACATGTCATGGCATGGCCCAAAATAGTTGTCATCACTTGTGCATCAACTTAATATAAATATTCTGCTATATAGAATTGCACAAGGCGATAATATTTCAGTTTAACAATAGTAAGTTTTTAGATCTTTTAATGAAAATTGATTGGACTAATCTATGTTTAACTTAAAAAGTCAGTTTTATTGATAACTTCAGCGTAAATAAAATTTTATTAGCTTAATAAGTATGGCTCATCCCACTCTAAATCAAGTTCATGCCATTGGTACGTCACTCACTCACTTAAGAAGAATTCATAAGGATGAAGATGAAACTTGGGGAAGCAGCATTCAAGAAACTTAAAAATGTCGGTAAATAATTACTACATTAACAAATAAAATATGTAGAAATTTTTGACTTAAATGCACTGTTACTTGGGGTCTGAGAATGAGGAGAAACTCTCTCCGAAAGAGAACTAATTCCCGAAAACGTGACGGGAAACACGTGCTTGGAAACAAGGGAATGAGTAATCTGCAGATACCTCTAATTTCGTCGACGCATAATAAATCACCTCGGCATCAAAAGAGGCATGCCATGCATAAGCAGGCCTTGCGAAACAATATTTCGATACCGAGCGCAATAGTGAATGTCTACAATACAAAACGAAGGCTCACGTCGGTCCATAAAACGTCCAGCAAACGAGGTCAATCTTTCCGGTTGTCATGTCAACCTCCACATCCGGGCTTTGTGAAACTAGTAGCCCCGCAACGAGTCGTGGGCTTTCGGTCCAGCAGCTTCCGTGAGAAAAACTTGTGGACAGACAGCTAGGGATTGAGGGGGCGTTGATCCACACTTTCGAAGAGCCGCCGAAAAAGAAATGAAAAACGAACAATCGTTTTGAAACAACGGTTGTGGCTTAAACAGGTGACCGCTACCCAACTATGCAGAGCTTTCTGGCAACAGGTCACATTGTGAGTCTCGACGCATTTGACCATAAGTCCTTTGCTTTCAAACAGTCATTTTTGAGCTCGGACTCTGCCACTTTCAGGGTAATTTTACCATGTAAAAAATTTACAGATTATATATTTTCGGAAAAGTGCTGTAATAGCTTATGAATCCGTCATAGCCTAAAAATTCGATAATGTTATAATTATTCATAAGATAATATCAGTCATAAAGCATAACAAAAATGAATGTTTTCCGTTTTCCTAAAATTCCCTTAAATCAACCAAATTACAGAGGTTCATATTAAATTTTCATTACCTACCAGTTTGACTTGGGAACGAGCAGACTTATACTCTGGATGATACCACCAGCCATTACAGTTTCCATCGCCAAATTAATTTTTACGGACTCCATCTACTTTTTATGGGCAGTTAAATAATTTAGCTATAGCTTGTCAGTAAAATAACAGACAGTAATAAATAAGGAGAAGTTAGCCCAAAAGCTCAAAAATGAAACGTTAAATCATAGTTTTAAGAAAAAATTACACCTACAAGAGTGGTGATTGTTTTTTTATAGTTCAACCCTAATCCTGCAGTTCAACCTTTCGTTTTGAATTCGAACGGCTGAATTAGAACACAACGAAGAAAATGAAATAGTTTAATTAGCCGGAGTCGCTGGGATGTAAATAATACGGATAGAATTTTATGTAAATCTGCATTAAGTTGTATTATTGTCATAACGTGAACTTGTTTTATGCTGCTCTGCTGGAAAATCTGTTGAAAATTGCGCGCTTCTTTTAGATACGTCAGTCAATATATGTCGATACGCAGTAAGCTGAATAGGATTGGAAAGCTATTAACCCGTTTATCTGTTCTTAGAATAAGTTGACAGTATAAAGAGCAATAGCTTAGCTTTGTTTTTTATTGATAGTGACTCTAGCAATCGTGTAATTAATAGTCCTTATTTTTCTATATCAGATAATTAGTAAAATTTAAAAACAGTAAATAGGAGTGTGGATGAATTAATGAATGCTTTACCTCAGTGTTGTCACATAATTTGGGGATATCGTATTGTCAGCTGTGATGGCGACGAGGTAAAGTCCTAGAGACGGCGCTAATCTGGGTTCGAGTCCCACCTGAATAGAAATGCTCACCACACAGGAAGTGAATGTTTGTGCTCGTCTGTCGTTGTTTCTAATACACCTTTAAAAAAAACGCCCACTTAGCTGTTTCTGGGATTGTAAAATAAATATATAAAACCAAACAATTCCTTCTGTATAAATCATTAGCTAAAAAATAAAAAAGGTAGAATACGCTGTAATCTGTATGCTCATTCTTTTAAATAAAAGAAATTATTGGTGGTTGGTGAAAAGTGTCCATATTGAACATAAAATTGCCCCATATTGAGCAAAGTATTTCTGAGATGAATATAATGCATCAAATACCTCTCCAACAAATGTAACTTTCGAGTATTAGGAAAAATTACCTCTCTCTAGGTAAGTGGACACAACTGCGTAATCAACTATCAGTACGGATGTAATGGCTCAGCAGGTAGAGACTCTTTGAGGTTAGATGAATTTTTTTAGTAGAGCAGGGTAAAAATGGCGATGAAAATGGTTTTTATTTCCCTTGAAATATATTTACCGTTGTAATCATCAGGATACTCCGAGCATCTAGATTTACATTGCTCCTACCTACTATGAAAATGGTTGAGGTGAAACTGACTTTGACTGTTTCCTCTCCTTGGCTCTGTGGGAAAAACTTTCGGAGATATGATCGCTTATGACAGTCACTGTGCTTCCATTAACCCGCATATTCCCTAACGGGACAGTTAATTATTTGGCGGCAGGAAAGTGTTGTCTGGCAGCAGCGAGTTTGCCTTTCGCCGTATTTCTTGCGAGGGAGGGCTCTTTTCACCCTCAAAACAAGAACTCGCGTATCGTCGACCCCGTCCGTTGACCTTTTATCCCGGCCTCGGCCTTAACGACTAAAACCATCTGCCTCGCGAAAGATTAACCCAAAAACTCAGCCATGGGGAAGGGATGAATGAGCGAGTGAGTGAGTGAATGAAGCCTGCGGAGCCTCTCGCAATTCCCACTCCTCGTCAATTTCCCCCCCACTGCCATGCGGTGGCGCCTCGCTTGATTACGGAGGAGTAACCTCCTGCTTAATTTGACGGAGGAAATTACGGAGGATGAGAGGTGAGGGATGGAGGCGCTTGGAAATGGAACTTCCTTCGTTTCAATGCTCGCACCAGACTGTGTAGCGGTTTAGCTGCATCCTTGCGCGAAAGATTTTTCTGGTTCGTTATTGAATTTGAGTTCCGTCAAGAGTTGATACGTTGATCTAATCGTTGATCTAATCCCGTTCCAATTCCAGAGCATGTGTATTCGAGTATTTCGTAGGTACTAAAATAGTCGACACCCAGTTTTATGTTTTAGGTAAGTCCATATAAGACTTGGTAGAATTTTGCCGCGCAATAGACGTTGAAAACATTTTGTCATAAAGTCAAATTGAAGCTCTAAATCTTTCCAAAAAACATGTCTTACGCTATATTATTTACTGCATTAAAATATTTAACTCATGAATAGAGGGTAAATACAAACAGGAATACGCTATCAGTTCATTATTGGGCATATAAATTTGGCACTGTATTGCAACAGTAAATTTTTACTGCCCATGTAAACGACACTAATTTAAAAAAATTATATGATCAATTAAAATTTTAGCTGCCATCAGCTCGCAGAATACAAAGAATGAAGCATTATATGTAAATAGGATGTTCCATTTGTAAAAATGTACGGAATTTTTGACTTCCATGTAAACCTACCCTTACAGGTGCGTAAATCAATAAAAATGATAATCTGCAATTGGATATTATTTCTTCCACGGTTTCCCGTGCATCCCTTCTAAACGATAAGACCGATATTTGCATGAATGGGCATCGAGGTAAATGGCATTCAGGCATCATGGAGAATTTTAATCGAAATATCAAATAGTTATTAGATTCAGAAGACAGGAAAGAGAGAAATATTTTCAGGATACTCTTATTTGTTACCGCGATGAATTAAGACGCGAATTCTTGAATTGCGAATTTTCGCACCTCTTTTGCTCCCATACCCTACATCATGTTTCAGCGTATCTTGCGTTGAAATTTTGCTGCTTCAAGAGCAGCAGTAATACTGTCATTAAGGGAGTTTTCTTACTGTCATGAATTGAAAGGAACACTCTCGAGGTAATTTTCTCAAAACGGGAATCATGAAGAACCGATTAGGTACACTCTACTCCTTCCCTTCCCCAAGCCATAACTCTCACACCGTGACCTCTTGACCTTCTCACGGTTAACCTTGAAAGTTTTATTTTGTTCATCTGAATCACTTCACGCATGTATTCCGTCTCTTCCTTTCATATCCTCTTTCAAGTAGCACAGGGTGGGTCTCATTCAACTTGAAGACCAGTTAATCAGATCTTACCCCCATATACAATTAGTTCACTTGCTTCATTAGATTTAATTTAACGTACTCTCTAAATTTGAAGATCATAACTTCATAACCAATTAAACTCCAGGTTTGGTGAATTAGGATTTAGTATGGATTTGGTCAAACTGAGAATACAGAGGGACTTAGTGACAAATTATATTCGTATATGCTAGATTGATAACACTACAGTAATATAATGAATTACTCACATATGGGACCCGTTTCTTCCTTGTCATTTCTGGAAAACAGTCTTAAAACATTAACCTCCGAAAATTGTAATTTTTGGTCGTGGTTTCTAATGTGAGGGTAAACAACTAAAGCTTAGAAAATAGGAAAATTGAGAGCATTTTGGTGAGTCAAATTATTTAAATTCCCCAATATTCAAAAATCCCAGTTTGTCAATTCTTCAGATTTCATTTGAAATCTCCCATTTGTTTGATCTCCCAGCATTATTTCAGAGGAAGTGTATTTAGAGTAAATGAATAAAGTATAAAATTTTTCAAATGCTGGACAGCTAATCACAATGAATCTGCATTATTTATTTATTCTTTTAATGAAATTTTTGGAAAAAGCACCCTCCTCTTCCAACACCAAAAATATCCGAATAATGGAGAAAAACGGGGTTTTTAAACAACAACCGAGAGGTCATTCCTCCTTGCCCCTCACTACATTCTCTGTTGTATATTTATAATTTTTTTGGAGATGCATAGAGACAAATATCTCATGAAATAAAATATTATTAATAGATAAAAGGTCGTGAGAAGAAAGGATCTAAATTGCTGCTTGTTACTCTTAAAAATGTTTATAGTTTGAATCAACCCGGTCGCACAGACCGTTTATTTTACGAAAAAAGCATTTTTGCTGTACATTTCCTTTAATTTACGAAAGTTACCAACATTAAAGTAAATATTTTGAAAAATACTGCTATATATCAAAAGAAAAACCCGGGAAATTTGTGTTTGTTTACAAAAAAAAGCTTCTATCAATAATGTAATCAGTCATAAAAAATTTAATTTGTCACTCTTTTGGAGTAACGACTTCTAACTTTGGCTATAAGCCATGAAAGAATTATATTAAGTATGAAGAATTATTAACAAGATCATACTATTTAGTTCAAGAGACTTCGAAACGTTTTATTCACAGTTTATTACACCCTATAGTAAAATAGACAGAACTTTCATTTATTGTTGTAATAATAGCAAAAATGTCGCAGCTTCCAAGCTATTTTACATTTCATTTTTGAAAATTTCTTTTTTACCTCATAAACGAGAGGAAATTATTTTTTAATGAGATATAAGAAGTTTATGAGGTTTTTGTTTAATTAAAATGTCTTATGATAACATTCAGAGTCATTTGATATTTTTTTAAACTTTAAGGTTTGAGCCGCTTTATTTCATGCACATGCGGAAGAAAAAAGTTAAGGAAACTACTCGATACCATGTGATCATAAATTCGGCATTTTTTGAGTTAAATGAAGCATGGGAAAGTCCGACCGCTCCGAGAGCAGAGGAAAGGCATCACGAAATCCATCTGAAATATGTGGTCTTGATACGCTCTGCTTGGGATCAGCTCCACGAATACCTCCGGAGCCTTTTCCCTCTCCTCTGATTTATATAAAACCTCCTCCTCAGCCATTAAAGGCCACCGTCCGAAATTTTTCTCAACTCACGCCCGGTTCCGATTTGCAGCTGTCCGTCCGACTTAATCTCGGATTGTTCCGTCCCGCGAATTCATCCCGAGTCGGTAAACCTTTTGCACGTCTTTTCTCCAGCGAAACGGCCGGGGATTCAGCCGGCATCATAAAAGACCCTCTGGGAGCGAGGGCTTTGGAAAATTTATTATAGAAACACACATCGATTTTTGTTACATATCAATTCTATCAATTCAAATTCGCTTTGCGTCTAGGGCTACCCTCTTACTCTCTGCGATCATTGACCTCGGAACTTTTCAATATTCTACTCATAATTTCACCAGCATTCAAAGCTACGAGAGAACTGTAAATGATTATGAAGATTTGTTTTTTATTCATACGCTAAACTGCGAGAATGCATTGAGATGCTTTATGCATTACCAAAATATGAATGAATTACGAAGAAATATGACTGGTTGCGCATGTAACTGTAAAAAAAAGCCTGCGCAAGTAGGGTTACCATAATCCGATTTCCTAAAACCAGCACTCAAGTATATCATTTTGCAGAGTTTCAAATAAGGGCTTTTGAAAAGAAAAGCTATATTTACCCTTATTTATTTTTTTATTGTTATTAAGAATTAAATATACTTCCTGCAGATTCAGATACTTGTATTATTACCGAGTTCAAAGTTCGTTACTACAGATTTACTTGTGAGTTGGTTGAACCCTTCTTGCCCCCATCGAGTACTTCCTCTGTCCCCTCCCACGAGGGAGGAGCTGAGGAATGATTTAGTTCATTACGGCTTCTATAACATAGGTTCTTCTAAAGACCAAGTGATAAACACTAAATACTCAGTCAAGAGCCTTGATGAGCCTTGCGTGATACAATAAGAAACTTTATTGGTTCACATAATTCTCACCATTGTCACTGCACATTTCTCTTTGAAGGAAAGCGATAATAAATGGAATTTATTCGGGACACTGTCACTCTCAACTGAGGCTAATTTCCTCACCAGCCTTGATGAGCCTTGCGTGATACAATAAGAAACTTTATTGGTTCACATAATTGATACATCAAGTCGGGATACAATGTCCTGGCCTAATCGGGATATATTAAAATTATGAGGATGATCATTCTGATAAGGATAGCTCCAATAAGTGGAAATACCTGTAATTTTTCAATTATAAATATTTTCAATGTTTATGACAACTTGGCAGTATTTCATTGTTATTTTCCCCCTCAAATGTCAAAGATCACTTCCTACTCGCTAACGCCAACTCCAAAAAAAAATTGTTTTAATTTTGCCCTGATCGTGAAAAACGTGATTCGCTTGGAAACAGACTCGTGACGTGGCAGACCTTCCACCTCGATTCACCCGAACGAGTGATTAATGAATAAATAAAGGAATATCTTGATTTCTAAGTAAAAAAGTTTTGGAAATGATTCCATAATTTTGCACATTCACTCGAACGCGGGGTATACATAGGGAGTGATAGAAGAAAAACAAATCCAGACACGATTCCCAAACGGCTGATATATTTCTTATCATTCCTTCTCGCCAGGCCGACTAATCGAACAGACCGATCCGGGTTCAACATCCGTTCAGGGTAGGAATGCCGCGGAGGAAGGAAATTATTTGGGTGAATACATGCCGCGGGGTGAGCCTTACAGTCTCCTCCCCTCTCCTTCATTCGGTTCCCGTTTTGCGTCAAGATTTCATCTCGCCGTATCTCATTCAAGATTTAAACTCGTTTTTATCCGTTAGTTCACACTTTTTCAAGTTTAACTAAATCGGTTGAAATAGGTAGGCTACAATTGATTCAGACTCCGAATGGGGAATGAGCATCGCACAAATTTACCACGCTGCATAGTCTGATCATATATAATCGCCAGACTGGAGAAAATTACCTATTTGACCATTATTTTGAGATAAATGATGTTCATAGGCTAAAACATGAAGACGATTTAATCGAATGGCCGTAATGTTATAGATATTATTAAAATAGCCTGGTACAGAATTTAATTATTTCGTTCGCCATCAAGGAAGTTCAAATTGTATAAACAACCATAGAATTGAAACCCGGGGTGTTTCAGTAAAACTCATTCAGTGGATTTCACAAGGCTATTTTTTTTATTTCTTCCACTAAAATGTAGAAGATCTTTAATATGACTTATTAATTAAATTTTTAACGTAACTGTGTCCGGTGAGATGTAGAGGAAGGATATCACAATGAAACACTAAAGCATGTAGCACTTCTTCCACAGGTTTAATTTCTATGGTACAACGCGTTTTAGATGTCAAGCCATCATCAGATACCTTGAAACGTGTTGTATGATAGAAATTAAATCTGTGGAAGAAGTGCTATATACTTAAGTGTTTCGTTAAATTTTTAACCATTAAATTATACTTATTCAGACTTTGATGTTTTTAAAAAACGAATTTCAAGCTATCCGGGACTAGCCACGGAGTTCCACTTTTACGGAGTCACCCGCAATGCACACATGTGCGAATTTCCACAGAGAAAAGTCAAGGCGGATGATTTTTTTTCTGTGGAAATTCGCACAAAAAAGTTTTTTTATGTGACTCACTATGATAACTATTTATTCAATTTCTAATCCCATTAAAATCCTGGAGACACAAGTAAACGGCCTTTATAGCGCGTATTTATGTTGTACTAATGAAATAGTTTTGTCAATGAACAAAATTCTTCGCAATAGAAAACCAAAGTTTAGAGAAAAATTAATTTAAAAATCATTTATTTGTTTGCACTATGTCTCTAAAATCATTACACATAGGTATTTAAAGCAAAGATGTTAAATATTTAGTTCAATTCGGTTAGTTAAATAAAATAATGATTGTAAAAGAGTTTTTGGTGGACGGCTGACTATACAAAATACTGTTAAAAACGGTAATTGAAAATCACGCTAAATATTTTTTTTCCTAATTATAACGATTCTCAACATAAGCAGCCAGTATTCGGAATTTTGCACGAAAGTCGGCAATGATATAAAATTGAATGCAAGAGATCTTTCGAAGGAAAACCAGCTGTGAAAAAAATCCGTTATCCTGGAACAGGCTCGTTCCCGAACAGTCAGCTACTAAAGCAGTCCGTATTTATACACGTTGGAGTCTTGAGAACGCATCAGGGAATTCCCTGCGCTCCCCATATCCCTACTGCATTGCTTGTTAACTGTAATGACACTCCGCCCAAGTCAATTTTATGGGCCGCTCATAAGAAGATCTTGGGAGGCCTTCTCCACTTTTTACCACGCTTATCCACCTGTTGTGCTCCCGGAGAATGAAAGGAATGCTCTATGTAAACCAGCCGTATCCAAAACAGATGGAGAAGTTATTTACTGCTCAATTTTTGTCTACTTGACAGTTCTTAAACGTATATTTACCAGTGCAAATGACACAATTCACTAAATACTACAAGGGAAATTTAAGGGCCGTGGTATTACATATTTAAACACTTATTTTGGCATCTAAAATATTACAATGTTCAGTGTAGAAACCTGGGAAAAATTTGAAATTGTAGTTGTGTTTATCTTTAATAATAATGATTACAGTCCTGTTAATTTTCTTAACTTAGGCATCGAGATAGTTCCATAGAGAAGGGTAGCGTATTAAATAAAGATTAAAACTATTTTATTGCAGCTTTACAACTACTTCTAACAGAGAATCTTCCGCTAAAAATATCACCCAGAAGTTAACTTCTCTCTAAATCCTCTGAACCTGATAGCACAGTCATCCTTTGGAACATGAATATGCTTTAAAGTGTGCTTTACTTTCAATATGAGCCTTATGTATTTCACTTTTAATATAGTTTTAAATTTGCAATTACGCTGTCGTATTTATGGAAGGCATATATTAATAATAATTCATTATACAGAGAGTTGTGAGCAGTAGAGCTACCCAATGGATTAAAGAGGCTAGATCTCTGACTAGTTTGCCTAACAGAAAGGCCATTGTAAAACAGAATCCTGTTGGCTGTCGGTTTTAATGCTCGGCTTAGATACACTTTGTACATTTTAGATACACTTTATCGAGTATAATGTTTAGGCAAAGACTAGACCAGAAAAAAGGAGAACAATATTAATGAATGGGAAGTTAGGCTTAAAATCAGCATTTTTCCATGTAATTTTTAGGGCATCATTCCATATTCCAACCAGCTTTAAGGATCATATGCAAATTTACTATTATTAAAAACTAAGTTTAATGAAATTTCCTGAAGATATAGGCAAATTTTACCTTTGAAAGGACACATTAGTCTCCTAGCTTAGTTAAAATCACTAAGTATGACTCCAATATTATTAATTAATATGAATTCAAGTATAGAATACTTCCACAAAGTGACCCCTGAGAGAATAAAGTTTATTCAAGACGCTAGTATAGCAAAACAAGCAAAAATGTTTCGTAAATATGACTTGAAAGATTATTATGAGCTTAGTTAAAATCACTAAGTATGACTCCAATATTATTAATTAATATGAATTCAAGTATAGAATACTTCCACAAAGTGACCCCTGAGAGAATAAAGTTTATTCAAGACGCTAGTATAGCAAAACAAGCAAAAATGTTTCGTAAATATGACTCCAGCTGCTCCTTCAGCAACCCAACTGAATTCAAAATTTTATGCCCTTAAATTTAATACGTACATTTTGCTATATATGTCATCGAAGATCATTTCAGTCACGGTGGAGTATTAATGCGAAAAGTATTGTTGGGAGTATTAATAGAGGCCGAAGTCGTTTGAAATTATAATTTGTAAATGATTGGAGGATGGCAATCGACAGATGGTAAAGCAAACATAATGTTGCAAGTCGTATGGAAGGAAAATATGCTGCTAGATGAATAAAGGAGGAAAAGCAGTAGGATGGAGTTATAAATGAAAAATACATAAATAAATGAAAAATACATAAAATTTATGAAAAAACGGGATACTAATGGTCAATATGGGTAGCTAAGGAAGTAAGACTTTGAGGCCAGATGAAGAAATGTTGGAGAATTCAGTGCTTGAGAGAGAAATAATGTAAAGAGACCTTCGAAAGTGGAGAGGCTGAGCGAAGTATAATGATTACTGCCCGAAAACTATCCTTGCTTGTAGAGTACAAGTAAAAATGAATGTTATGCAACCATTCACGTTTGAACTCATCCTTCTGCAACTTTAGAGTACCTCATAAGGTTAGCATTCTGGTTCACAACGAATAAATAACCGAGAAAGACTAAATATAATTTAAATATAACCCGCGAGGTAGGGAATAGCTATTGCTTTCCCGTAAACTTATCCAGAAGCCGGTGAATGAATCGCAATCAAGGTACTTGGAACTTTCTATCAAATGTGAGGGTGCCCAATTCATTTCTCAGGGAAAGAGAAGAACAATGATTGTACTTGGTTTAACCAAATCCTTAAAATACTCAGAGATATTTTATTAAATAATATGACGTATTTATTATAAAGATACTCTAAATTCCCTTATGCCATAAAACTCCTCATCAATTTTCGTATTGTATTTTTAATAGTAATCGTTCATAATTAATAACAAAAATTCAGGTATATAATGATATTGTTAAAATTTACGAAATAGAAATAAATTTACAATCCGAAGTAAATCGCTAAATGGTGCATTAATGATACTTCTTCGACTAATATCAAGATTACTAAGATTACATCCTTATCGCAAAATAACACGTAACAGAAGAACAGCTATACAAAATAGTGGGGAGTAAAAAGCCTGTAAACGTCTACTATTAGAGAAGCTTATGTTTCAATTTGCCAGAACAAACTATGAATAAAAATTATTTCTGGTTAAAAAAAAATATTGAGGCATTACGAGATAAAAAATTTGTCCCCATCGATTATGCTAGAAAAAATAAACATGATTTATATTGTGCAGAAAGGAATAATAACTTAAGTAATTGTCTCCGGCTTAACTTTGTGGAAGTGCGTTACATCCTTGATTAAAACAACTTTGTTTCAATTCACACAATTTTATTATACATGCGATCCGAATATTAGCAACTTCGTGCCATCATCAACTACCTAACTCTTCATCTTAAAATGTAAAAATAACTCTTCATCTTAAAATGTGCAGTGGTTATTCTGTATTTGAATCGTCGGCATCGAGTGAGAAAAACCCTAAACTTGATACGGGAATACATTGGCGAGTATTCACATACAACTACAAAGGTAAAATTTTCATGGGAGAGAAAACAAGTCATTATTTCATGAGAGCGCAGATTCGTAAAACCAGTCTTAATGGCGCAGCGGGTTTCGTCAAAGCAGCTCTTCATCACACTTCTCCCCCAAGCCTCCAGAGTGCAGTCATCATGCGAAGTCGCCATTGTCCCCCTCCCGTCTCCACCTCTCTCTATATTCTCTCATTTCTCTCTCTCTCTCTCTCTCCTTCTATCCCACCACTCTGATTAGAAGCCTCGTTTTCGAAAGAAAAAGACCCTGCTCAACAATGAGTAATGACTCCTACCAAAGACTTTACGGCTCCCTCTTGATACAGGAAATCAAGGAAGCGTGAGAAACCGACTTTTTTTTCAAGTCTTTCATTAAGTTTAATCCCTACCCAGTTCATTCAAAAAACAAACCAAAAGATGGACAAACCAGCTTTTCCCAGGGTCTCTGTGTGTAGTTACATACTTTCTCCGGAGTTTTATCAAGAATTGACTGTCCCTAGCTACTGCTTTGGAGAGACCTCTCTCACACATTTTTCACGAGATAGTCTATGGGTGAATGTAGGTTCTCCTAGACTTGGGAAAAGTAGCTACAGTCTCGCTAGCCATCAAACCATCTGCATCAAGTACCTACGGTCTATTTCTTAGTCTTCTTTCTTATTTAGGTGTCTTGCCTACCCTATTTAACCTCCTCAAGAAAATCCATTTTCTAATATCCTACTTAAAAAGTCTCAGAAATCGATTAGTCACACAAAAAAATTATCTCTTGGTGAATGACACTGGTTACACTTTCACCTTATGTACGCTGCTGCTGTTCCGGCAACAGGAAGGGGAAAAAACTTTTACATGATCATGGCTGGAATCATAGTTTTCTACATGTAGTAACAATAATATTTTGAAGCAAAATAGTGTGGAATAGAGCATGTCTTGCGCGTCTTAATCTTTGAACACCTCAAATGTGTCATGAAACGTTATCGGGTTTTCCCACATATCGTTTGGCATGCGTGATATCGAAGATATTCGACATTGGTGTATCGTGATTCTTCGCAGCTTTTTAAATTTTTCTTTTTTCTCCATTACCTTGTGCCAAGTGTATAATACACTTTTAAATGGCCTCAGTATTAACTATTTCCGTCATGTCATTTCCAGTGGCTGAGGAAATATCTAATTGCTATTTATAACTGTCAAGAGTTGAATGAGAATAGAGTTGAATGTAATTAGAATAAGGAATTCGAGCAATTTATTACAATAAAAATCAAATCCCTTAGGGCTTTTACGTTTATTCGATATAAATTATTCCATTCTTCGAATTATTTTTCATAAATTTTGCCTAAAAGAGACATCAGTATCAAACCATTACCAGAAAATACACTACTTGTACTTTAAAATTTCAGGGCTCCCAATGCGGCTCGTATATTCATTTAGTATTTGACCAGCAATTAGTCATCCAAATGCAATACTCAAGCACACCAGAGCTAATAACTAAAATATGATAAATTACAATAAGTTAGAGGAAAAATATCACACCCACGCACTATGATCTGAGTCAAAGATAAACAAACAGCAGTGAACATTACGTATAATAATTGAACATAAGGAACTCAATGTCTCAACTAACTCGGTCGTTGCGCTGGCTCTAAAATGAGTTAAAAATGTTAATTCCCGGTACTCAAAAGTGATTCTGATGGTTGTTCAAGTCCATGAAAGTTGCTCTTCTCAAAGTCCTACTTTCAATAAAAATATTACATCTCCTCAAGCAAGGTTTTATGCGGAAAAATTATTCATGAGGATGATGTAGGGTTGCAAGGAATGCGCAGGATGCTCGAAAGTTACGAAATTGTAAAAGCCAGCTGCTCGAAAGTAAATTTGCTTTCGGATGTTCGCTACTATCAGCCATATCATGGATAAAACTGTGAGCAACATTTCAACAAGCAGTAATGGACGCGAGAACGGGCATTGAAAGCGAACATTAATATGTTTTCCTGCAGCCTGATATGGATGCGTTGATCTCAAAGCCCTTCAATTATCACGGATAACCACACAATGGCTCCACTTTCATCAAATCGGGCATCCGCACGCCCAAGCCCTTCTCTTTCGCAACGTGGGATTAGCACTTCCTCCTCCCTTCGGCCGACTTTTTCCTCATTTCAGCAACATGCAAGTAACTACGCGAGCCATAAACGACCACACACACACTCCTCATGTATGTAGATACTGGGAAGAGTGGGAAGAAAAAAATCCGTGTTAACTTGAAAAGCGCCCGAGGGGAGAAACACACAAAAGCCGATAGAGATACACTTTCTCATCCGGCCGTAATAAAACTAAGGAGCACGACGTCCGTAAAAAGGAATCGCTTCCCCGAAAAAAAAGAAAAGAGCGAGGCGCTCCGATATAAAAAAAGTGAAACATCCAGCAGCGCCGCTGTTGTCGAGTGCGTGGGTTTGTGTGTGCACGTGTGAGTGTGTGCTTAGTAACAATGACTTAAGAAAAAAGTAAAAACTCGGCGACAACGAATCCACCTGGGGAGAGAGAGAGAGAGAGGTTTTTGCCGTCTTTACGGCTTTCCCCCAACCGGCCGGAGAGCCAACTGCTCTCCTCCCGTAATTCCCACCACCCGCGCTCTCCACCTATCTGCCAGCCGCTTTCGTTAAGGCTCAGAAGTCAGGACCTCTGGGCCCCAGGATCCGAGCTTATTGGCCGACCAACTGCGGTAGCTTTAAAAAATTTCCTTCTGACCCAATATTTAAGGGTTCTTGAATGAAAAAATAAACATTTTAACACCCTTAACCCATAACAGTGCCTGAACTGGTGTCTATGTAGTACCTATTCACGCCTTTTTTGTCCCTCCTTCTTGTCGATCTAGCGTTTTAAAGCTTTTTTCCTAAAAAAGACGAATAATTTTTTATTCCAGAGAACATTTTATGTTACACTGTTCTATTTGTTTATAACAACTTAATCTAGGCTACAATTAACTTCTGTAGACTAGCACTCAGTGAGTTATGTTAATGCCCACTCTTTCGTGAAAGTGGATTCCGGAAGGACCACACATTTACGAAAGACACGAAAGATAATTGGAGAATATTTTTGATATAATGCTAAATAAGGAAGCTTAGGCCAATATATCAAAATTCAAGGTACCTAATAGCTGAAATCATGGCAATTCACTTCGAGAGATTATGAGGAAAACCAAGTGCGAAGGTTCTAATCTTTCCTATACGCCTAATTCACCAAGCTCCTTTAATAAACATTTGCACACTGCTAAAGGTGACGCCTAAACTGCTAACAGTGACTGGAGTCCATATGATGCCTATTTTTGTCCCATTTCTCTCAATGAAAATCTGAATTTTCATTGAATGTTACAGCTATATTTTTGACAAGCTGAACATGAATGGCCGTTGTCCCTTATGTTCCACGTCACTTAAGATTGAAAAATCCACGTAGGCCCTGTATTCAATGAGTTGCCATCCAGCACGTTCATTCCTGTAACTTTCAAATGTCTGAGAAAGATATTTTAAACGATAATATATTATTCAACTTGAGTCGCTCATGGAAATGGAGATCATTCGTAATTTTAATTTCGGGAATTCAATACGAATGTTATATTACTTTAGAGAAATGGGCATTAAAAGGGACGAATGTTTGTTACTCATAGTATATTTCCTTGTAAATCGTTATCTATAAATTTTCTACTCATAAATTCCAACATTTTAGCTAGAAGTATGACGAATAGATATGTTGAGTGGAAATGGGTAGGTATCTAAGATTGAAGAGAGTAAGAATTAAACATGGAAGCGAAAGAACGATTCGACATCTCATTGAAAAGATATTTCAGATGTCTAATGCGTGGAATAATTAGACAAAATTAAATAATAAGAAGCCACAGACAGTAAGAAAAGATGGCTAATTGCTTATGCTGGATTACTCAGGCAATTATTCTGATGAAAACCCCAAATACGCAATATTCGCTTAGACAGATTTTACGGCCGTTGTCTTCCAAGAAAACTTTTCTGTTATGCTTGAATAACATCACTCGTAAGGTTTTCTGAGATCGGACCCTTTTCCTTCCACGCTCCTTCCTCACCCTGCTCCATGCAACAACTTCAGAGAGGCCACGTCACCCCCCAATTCGGGAGGGGAAAGAAGAGGGGTGGTGTCTGGGGAGAGACACCGACAATAACCCTTTCCTTCCCCGGGCCGAATCCAGCCCTCTCCAGCCTTCCCCTAATCTTCCTCCTCTTGATCGGTTTCGTGATCCCCGGCAACTCACTCGTCGACCCCCTTAGGATACACGCACCCTTCAATGACCTCTCCGTAATTACTCGCTCTGTTTCAAGGTCTTCTCTCCTCCGATCCAACCCTTCGAGTTACAATCCCCTCCCCATCCACCCTACAGCGCCAGCGTCTCTACACGCACGAAATCGGCTCTGAAAACAAACTCATCCCCAGCCCAGACATTTGGGTACAGATTCTCAGATCATTTCGTGCCCTTTAAAGTTGCTATCACTTCGTTAACCATTGAGTCTTCTTCCAAATTAGCTAACAGTTGGACAGCTTAACAGACCAGCTAGGCGTGAAATCTTTACAAATTTGTCCCTCGTTTATCAAATTTCATTTCTGCTATATAAGCATAGTGTCCCTCAAAGCTTTGTTGCAAATGAATTTAAATCAGGGACCTAACATTTTTGCATACACACAGACTAATGGCTATCTAGGTTGTCTAAATTCCATAAGCATATTGATGTATATCAATGCCAGGTTTGTGCGGGGAAGAATGGAAAATTATTGTACAATATCATTAAATGTCGTCACTTCTAAATTTTGCATTAGAATTCTACAATACTTGAATAAAAGCTAATGATTTCTCCGTGGTTTTTGTGATGGACTTTGGTTGTTGCAAGCCAAAGTACTGATCTTGTTTCTTTCCTATTGGTATTCTTGTATCCATGAACGGTACATTAAATAATACAGCAGAGCATCGATAATCCGGATCAATTATTGGCAGACACTGTCCGGATTATCAAAAAGTCCGGATTTTCGAACAGAACCAAAAAAAGGTTGTTTGATGCCTTAAAAATGAAAAAACTGGTAAAAACCGTCAAAAAGTATTTCACTTTGGTATTGTAGTTAAATAATTGGAGCAGACAAACAAAAACATTAATTAATTATGAACTTATTATGTAGTATTTTGATGAATCATTACATTGTAGTGGTCGACGACCCCGTCGAGTCTCGCATCAACGATTTTGACAAATATCTACATACATTGAATTCACTTCAACTTATTTTTCACCGGATGTGAATCCAGATTATTGACGGTCCGGATTTTTGACGTCCGGATTATTGACGCTCTACTTTAGGCACAACAAAGGGGATAGTGTGCGCCTAGATAAGCAACAATGGACTTGGCCGGGATTTTTTTTTCAAACATTTCAATTTTTTTTAAAATTTGAAATGAATTGTCGAACATATTTTCTCCGGCGCAGCACAATTACGACCACCAGATTACTCAACGCTGCTCTGCCAAATCGCAATTGGTTGCCAACACACTCGTTCCGTGCCATCTTTCCAACCGTACAATCTCCAATCTTAGGTCGTTCGGGGGTCGACAGGTTTAGAAGGCGAACGAGGTCGAGTCTTCGACTCCGTAGCCTCGAACATCGCTTAATCCACGGCTAATCCGCGTGAGAAAGACAAGCGGCATTGTTTTATCGCTCAATCGGATATTGTTCGTTATAGGCCTCTCCTTATGAGCGTAACATGATGATGGAAAATTTCCCGCAGTATACCTTGCACTCGTCCGTTACTTCCCACGACTTATCGTTCCCCCCCTCCCTCCTCCTCAACTGCCTCTCGTTACTCAATCAACTGTTTTTTTCTAAATCAAGACAATTCAGGAGTCTTCGAGCCGCCGCCTTTCCCCATGACCCATCTTTGGTTACCTCACGCAACCCGTACGTAGACCTACGTCGCGTATTTGCATTATTCATCCCTTTGACCTCGATCTCCGAACGACCCCCTTCGATTGTTAACCCACACGGTGACGTATGAAGGTGTCATCCCCTGGACTTCGAGGTGTGACTATTAAAGGCCTTCAGTTATGCGGATCGCACCTCAAAAGAGGCGATTTTTAACACCTATCTACCTCAAGCAAAGTAAATTACTTGTTTTATGCACCCTTCAGATAGAACTCGCGTGCTTAATAATTGAAACTTATCATTTTGGATAATTCACATCTCTTATAATTACTTATTTTTTCGCTCGTGCAAAAAGTGAGATTGCGCTTTTGGGTTTTTATTTCGGAGAACAAATGACGTTTATAGATTGAAATTACTTCACGGACTCCCCTCACCTGAAAGTTGTTCCATAGTGGCATTGGGAGTGCAGTCTCCCCGACGTCTTCCGCTATGTTTTTTTCCATGTTCCAATCGATAACTTCCTTATAGATCTAAGTAATGTTATTCTATTTTATAAATGTAAGCGACTCTTTGAAAAAATGAGAAATCCGATCCAAAAGTCGAACTTAAACGGTGAATAAGGAAAGTCTGTTTGTAAAAACCTCCTGAAAGTCGACATTCTCGACCCTTACGCAAACATAAAGATCGTCAGAGTACATTAAAGTCATTGGCATGGAGAAGGCTGAGATAGAGTAAAGATAATTATATAATTTTTACCATTTTATTTTAGGCTATATCTCTAAATTACTCCATCTTATTTGCATGAAAGCCTCTAGGCTTACTTACTGAACGTAATGGATTTCCATGTGCTGTTACAATCGGAGGCAAGAGAAGATAAGGCCTGTATTTTCCATTTATTAACAAGAGGAATCATCAAATTACTCAGTCCTTACGTAGGTATATGTCAATTAGACATAGATACCTCTTAAAACCATTCGTCCCTTTTTACCAATTTTTTAAATATTTGCTCTTAGGAACTCATTTTCATCGCAATTAACAACACAAAGACGACCAAATGATTACTTCATCGCGCTACATCCAGCCACAAAAGAAAAGCGAGGCGAAAGACGCGCAAAAAATCTGCCTTGAAGAGACGAAAAAAAACCGTTCTTGTCTTACGCACTTTCCTTTTTATCTTAGATTCACCGCTCTTTACATCCGGTCGCGAGAGGATAATCATATTGATGTCCCCTTCATTTTTTTAAAATGTGGATCTTCACGTCATTATTTGTTTATTATAAGCATACAGTCTGACCGAATGATGTTTAGGTATTCAAGTTTAAAACGAGATGCAATATCGGGGCAAAGTTGTTAGATTTAGCAATTATCATTAATGTAAAATAAAGCATGCCTCTCTTTTTGGGTACAGATAATAAGCTTTGTTATTTTTCAGTTTTCTGGTTTGATTAATGTCACCAGTTGGCTTTCCACTCATTAATTTTCTTTTCCTGGAATATTATGAGTCTACTGCCCTCGTTCAGGACAGATTACGAGAAAAATAGTTTTCACGATTCCTCGGAAATATATTTTTCAGCCCGTATTCATTCCTGAATATTCTATGCTGAAGTTGCTTTGTTAAATCTTATTTATCACTCGCCATTGTTTCCTAACCAAAAATATGAATATCCTCAAACAAGGAAAAAATGATTACGTGCAGATGATGCACCTTTATCCATTATAATAACAAAAACATTGTCCTCTTCCGCGATTAAAAATCAACATCCTTAAATATCTTTCTCGGGTTTCGTCTTAATCTTAAATCATTTATCAACATCTTTGTTTTTACCTTGATCAGTCAAAAAAAAGTTACCATGTTCGTATACGCTAATCCTTATAAATAATAGGATATTTCCTTTCTATGACATTTTTTTATAAATCCTATTTGACCATGATAAGATTAAGCAACAGTAAATTAGAACTGATTTCCCCGTGCAAGATTTTTTTCTATTTTTAGCTAACTATATCAGCTTTCACTTGAAAAAGTCCTCATTTTCGCAGTAGAATTGTATAGTTCTTTTGCAGTAGAAATGATGGGATTTGCGATTGAAGGGTCCTTGCGAAACAATGTACTCCTTGCAACCTCTTTGTTTACTTTAAAGAACGCGCTATAGATGGAGCATAATTAAAATATTTGCTGAGTAATGACATAAAAAGAGCATCTAAACTAAAGCAAACATGATAAATTGACATATGACTAATATCTGGAACATAAAAAGTGCTTAGTAGAGAAATCCGCTTATGGACTCACTCAGATTATTCCGGCTTGCTAATTCTATAAAAATCAGTCCCTTGCGGTTCCTCCAAATAAGAGGATTTTTAAAATCATATCAAATATCATATAAAGAAATTCCTTTCAATAGGGGACGTATTTTAAAATGCTTTCAATGCCTAGATTTCCTGGAGTTTGTATGCTCCAACATAAAGATAAAAATATTGCAAGTTTATTTGGATTCCATTTACATGTAACGCTTGGTTTCGAATATTCAGTCATTTTCAATGTCCAATTGCACCCTTCAATGTTCCCTTTTAACCTTATTAATGACGGTGATTTCAAAACGTCGGTTGGTAGGTATTAAATTTTTTTTTTAATCATAGAAAATTGTATTATAATATTCGTTATAATATGGTTCCACCAGGTCAAGTCAGTGAACGAAAGTTTATTTGATATGCATATATGTTGTGAATATCATTAAACTATCTTTTAATAACGGGTAAACATAGGGAAATTTATATTTACTAGTGTAAATTACTTGTACCAACTGAATTCAAAGGCTTCAATACTTCAACTTCCTCATTTACTTAGCCAATCCATCATTCACGATCAAGTACCTTACAGCGTGATACAAATCGCTTGGTGTGTGCGATGACAACCAGAGCATTGAAAATTCATAAGGAAATGTAACTCTAGTTAGCAATTGCAATCTCCATCGAACAGTGGGATAAGGGTTTGAATTCAAGTCAAACGGATGAATTTCTTGCATTATTTGATGCCCTGTAAAACATTCAAATCTTAGATTTTTTCATATTTTATTTTAATAATCATAATTTAACTTATTTGTAGTTTTTATGTTTGAATTGCAACAAAGTTGTTGAATTTCACATATCAGTGAGCGATCGAAGAAAATGGGTATAGTAGCAAAGACATTAGGAGGAAAATATCGTTGGCGAAGAATGAGTTTAAAAATAGAAAGGTGCGGATGACGAGGACCTTGGTTAAGGACGCGAAGAAGAGGCTGGTAAAGAGCTTGATATGGAGAGTATCATTTTACTGGGCAGAAACCAAGACTCTGAGAAATGAGGATACGAATAGGCTGAAGGCGTCCGAGATTCGGGTGCGGAGGACGGATAGTTAGACCAAGAAGGAAGTGCTTCGTAAGGCGGTCGAAGAAAGGAAACTTCTATATATAATTAGTTATTCAGGGTAAGTAGCTGGAGTAAATAGATAGTTGATACTGCTTTCCCAAGACTACGATAGAGGGAAAGATTTTGGGCAGTCGGAGGAGGGGGAAAAGAGAAGAGGTTTTATGGACAGGATGGAAAAGGGTTGGTCGTATGGTGAGACAAAGAATAAAATAAAAGAGGAAGATAGGGCTCTGCAAGATTAGAAAATCTGATGTATTTACCCTGCCTTTCAATTAAACCTACCTTTACCGGTGGAACACTTAAATTAATGAAGTGGGGTCGTATGAGCAGGTGATAATTTCTTCACTTTCTTTTCGAAGATGCAGGTCGGGAGGTCAGTCTGTACCCGTCTCTCAATCCATACCTACCCCATGAGTATCTATCGATGAGGGAAGTGTATCTGGCGAGGAGTCCGCGCCGATACCTCGTGGCTGTCTGAATCTCACTCACCACCGCACGGTGGGGGAGGTCGGAAGAGCGGCAGAAGAGAAGAGAGGGGAGGGGTGTGAGAGGTGGAGGGAGTGGAGGTGGTGGAGGGATGGGTGGAGAAAGGTGGGAGGAGACGTCCCGGCGGCGAGAGAGGGCGGAGTGGGAGGAGAGGAGCAGAGTGCGGGAGGAGGAGGAGGGGAGGAAAAAAGAGCAGTAGGGGAAAGGAGGGGAAGAAGTGGAGGAGAGGTCCGCTTGGGAGAGCCCTCCTTGGTTTAGCGCGCTCTCCTCCAAAGGGAGGGGAATGGCAGGGGGAGGGAGAGGTGGAGCGGGGGGGGGGACGTTTCTCGCGTCGTAATGGGATACAAGCTGGTAGGGCTGTCAGACGTTGGTGAGCGGAGGGACGGTTAAGATAGGCCAACAGAAGAGAGAGAAGAGGAGTGGGAGACGGAGAGAGAGAGAGAGAAAGAGAGTGTGAGAGGGAAAGGGGAAGAAAGAATTGGAGCGCTCCTCTTGTGTCGCTAAGAAAGGGAGTGAGTGAAGTGAAGACTTCGGGGACCGCCGGTGCAGGAGAGCGCGCGCCCCCCGTGCTGCTTTTGTTTTATTTCCCCGCGCGCGACTATATTTTACCACGCGCGCGCCCATGTGAGTTCCGTTGTTTTGCGTGTGCCCCTGCCGAGAGGGGTGATTCCCCCCCTTATATTTTGGACTGCAGAGGAGTACCACTGGACCGACATCCTCGCGGAGGAGTGCGGATAGATCTGTGTTTCGCCGCGGCTAGAGATACATCCTCCATATCTCTCTCGTTTTGTTCCCAAGTCGCGTACCCTTCCTTACTCCACAGGACAAGGAGAAGGAACAAGGGTGCTGATGAAACAATTTACAGAGCTTCATTGAGTGAAGTGTTATCTTAAGCTTGTTCCCCTGCCGGAAGACTGAGTTGATCTACTCTAGCCTCCGGATAACAGGGTAATGTGAGCATTTTTTGTTTATTTTTCATTTTGCGTTGAATCCTGTCGACGAAGGAGAGTTGGATAAGGGATAATACTGCGGAAAAGTTGTCAGAGGAACATTCCGCTGAGAGGCAGCCAAGGATTGATTGATTTATTAGTGCATTGGAAGAATAACTGTGGTGTTGCGGTGAGCCTATTTCTTCAAGGTGCAAATGTTTGGCCGCAGTGTTTTTAAATTCCTCGCTAAATTTAGCCGACGGAGGGAGAAAGAATATACGTGAACGTAGCCGTGAAAGTAAACCGTTTTTCTTAAGAAGTAACGGATCGGAATACCGAAAGTGGATTGGGATTACTAGAGAGTGCCACTGTTTGTTTTGGTTCGTCGGGACCGGTGGATTTGGAGTCCATATTAAAACATCAAGCGACCCTCACTTCGGCCTTCAAAGATTCTCCGCGATCATTCTCATTTTTCCGGTAAGTGAACATGATATTTTTATCCTTGATCTCAAATCTCCAATCTTCATTATTCCTCTTTTTCCAACTCTTCGTCTAGAGAGAAGGAGTTTTTCTGTTGACTTTAACCATTGTGAGGTGTGAAAAATATTTTTGAATGAATGACAAGTCTCTATTTTGCGACAGTATTGGCGTGTTCCTTCGCTCTGTCAACAAGGGAAGCCATCGGCAAATGAGCCGGGAGGAGAGTGTTTAGCTTTGCCAGCCATGATATAATAACTTTTCCAACGAAAGTAGCTTGTTAGAACAGATTTATAAATATGCATATTTCCATGAAATTCATATTGAAAGTTCAGCGATTTCAGCGATTCTATCATGTCAATTGGCAATAATCTCCAGCAACTGCTCGCTGAAATTTTACTATCTATAATAAATTATGCAAGAGAGGTGAATATTTTTAGCCAAGTGCATGGGAGAATGATACAAATGTTCCGTATCTGTACTCGTATTTATCTAAATCTTAATATTTGTCGCTAATAATTTCAGAGAACTCCGAACTAACATTACTCATTCTTGACGAGAGTTTTATTTGTCTCCAATTCAAGCGCTGTTTCTATTTACAATATGCTTCGTGATTTCCTTTACTTGCTTTTTTGCTCGTCGTTTTTATTATTTTGGGGGAAAAACATTAATGCTAATTTCCTGAGATGACCCAGACATAAGACAGTAAAAGACGTTGAAGACTAGGGTTGTATCTATATGAGTAACTCTATCCTACACTAGAATATATCCTCAATATTTGAGATACCACGCCTACACACTTCATTGAGACGCATCTCAGGTTATAAAAAAAATACTGCACAAAGGTTTTTTTCGGAGACTTCAATGACCGATATGCACCGAGCGTATATTGGCGTATAATTCAGTTAAGCAATTCAATATGGCCAAGTCCTTTACTGCCGAGTAAGTTTTGCATTGGGAGTTATATGTCATAAGTAGGTTATTTTATTTCAAAATTCCCGGATCAAACTTCTTGTTCCAGGTTACAGAACAATTTACACTTGCTAAGTTGAGGGCAAAAAGGCGGGAATTCCATGTCTTAAACGCTTATGTTTATTATGTGTGTGGGTTTATTATGAGCTGTATCGCTCTTCTGAGATATTTAAGACCTAGATATACGGTATCCCTCAATTGTTGTCATTAACCAACTGACAATCTCTGACGTTTGAAGATTCTTGAGCGTTCATTATATTCTTTTTCACGCTCTGAAAATGAGAGCTATTAGTTTTTCGGAGTACATCGGAGAGTAAGTATCAAAAAATCAAAATCTACGGTTGAAAATGACGGTCCAGAAGTTGTATACCCTGTTAAAGCTATATGCTGTGTTTCGGTAATCAGAAGAAATCCCGCGAAATGAAACGACTCACCCAGGAAGCTGCATATTTGTGATTATGTACTCAAAGGTTATCATAATCATGAACGTCAAATGAGCGACCTACCTTCCGGAGGGAAGAAAGAGATGTTCTGAAAAACATCACCTCCCGCCCCCTTTTAAGCAGGTGTTTCGCTAGAAGTTCATTTTCCGATTCACAGACCCAAGGTCGAAAAAAAACCCTCACCCTTTCGTTCTCAGCCAAGTGCTTAAAAAAGATACAAACCACACACAAACTCTTTCTCTCTCGCCATTCTTCGCGGGATCGCGCGTGTGTGACGAGCAGACCTCCTTCTTCTCCGATGGATGGAGAGATGCATAAATGCTTTTATTCATGCTTTGACCCCAAAAGAGGAATATCTTCCTCCGGAGGATCTCAAGATCAACGCTCGCGGCACCACCCTCGTCTCTCGGCGTCCTTCTCCGTCTCCTCCCTTCCTGCTATTCCGACTTCCTCTTTTATACGCGGCACCCACCGGTTGACCCGGCGACTCCTACCATTTGACTTCCCTTTTCCCATTTCCTTACTAGTTTCGTTTGCACCCACTTTTTCTCCAGCTCCACGAATGACCGGTTACCTGTATGCGCGACTTCCTACTCCCGTTTGGAGGGGAGCATCCTCTCTGCGGCATGGTCGCCAGCAATTTGCAATGCTCATATGTCGTGTACAAATTTTTTTTACATAAATCGCATCGGAAATTCCTGTTTTTAGAGGAAATTGAGAAAAATAAGAGAAAATATTTACAACCTACTCAGGTGGTTGTTTTGCTTAAGGTTTTTCTCGTGTGGCTGACAGGAACTAAGCTGTATTTATTTACTGCTAGAGCGTAAATAAAACACCTCCACTGTGTAAGTTTGCAAATAAAGAAGTAGAAAATTGACAATTTATTTTAAAATCAAGTTTTTTTTAACTCTTTGTAGGATTAGGAATTTAAAAAGTTTGAAAAGAAAAAGAAAATGCAGCAAGCTCCTGTATACACTGGTCGCATTTCTTCAATAATTTCTCTCGTTACGACATAAAACTAGGTAGTTCCGCAGCCAGTTCAAATTTTCTCCATAATATAGAAGGTTTTATAGCATGGGTAAATGACCAAACCCAAAGATGACTTCATATAAAAATTGATTGGCCAGTTTTTCTAGCACAATGCTTGAAACTTGTTTGCGTATAAATTCTGTGCCGACAATATATCTACAGGAGTCTCCAGCTCCATTAGAAGAAATGATCCTATCTTTGAGTGGTAGGTATTAAAAAAATAAACATTTCACCTATCATGAAATATCGCATAACCAAGCAGATACGTTGAAACATGCGGAACGGTTTCTGAAAGACTATACAGTCAACCGTTCGGGAAAGCGTATTTCGAATCAGACATACAACATCAATTTACTTCCTTTCATCTGGGTAATATAAATTCCAGAAATGCAAATAAATACGTTTTGCAGTCACCACCAATAGACAGATACATATTGATGAAATGGATGGAATAGCTTGTCTTGCACCAAAATATATCAATTTCATCTAGAGTTCATGAAAGCCATTTGGATGTTCTTTCCGTTAGAAACGGGAAATTATAGAGTTGAATTGGGGAAACAAATTTTTGTGATACCTACAGTACTGATTTTCCATCCCTTGGGTTATGGGTACGATTTCTGAGAGTGATAGAATCATTTCTGGGGATTCCCGAATAATAAATTGGTACTTATCAAACTTAAAGTTTCGTTTTCTATTATTCGGATGGAGCGTTAATCCCTGAACTCAACTGAGACTTTCTTTAAGGTTAGCATTTGCTACTGTCGATTTTTTCTACTCTTTTTCTGTTCCCAAAATACTCCTTTCCTTCGCAAATCTCTCAACTCACCCATAATGAAGCTAACGGCCTCATTTGTCGGTCGCCCCTTCGAGTAACTGGAAATAATCAGTTAAATAATCTACTCGTAAGGGGAAGGACCGACACAAACATCCCCAGTATTTTCTACGGGAGTGAATCGAGTATCAATCATGAGTACCTTGGCTCCGTTGAAGAATCATGGGGGCCATAGGTCGCACATTTCTTGATATTTCTTGCTTTCGCCCGCCCACCAACACCACACCTTCCCCTCCTTTTCGCCACGCCCTCGTGCACCACCACTCTCTCTCATCAACCACTTCTGCTTCCCCCCGCACTCCTTACTATTCCTTGTAATCTGTTCATCCCCCCCTTCCCCTTAAGGGCCGGACGGCGGCCCTAACCTCTTCCACGAGGCTTCCGGTCACGGCGCTGACCACGGAGACCACGCCACTACTGCTCCACCGAGTTCTCTCTCGTTCCTGCGGGCGTTCAGCTCGGCAGAAAAAAGTATCGGAATGGAACGGAGAGGAAAAGTTGTGAAAAGGAGAGAAGTGCGGTTAGAATTAGAGAAAAAGAAAAGGACTGACTGTTTCCCAGCTTTGACGGAGTGACTAGGGAGACTATCCAACATAATCAATGGCCGAATGCTCAAATGGCTGTCAGGATATCTAGGCTCGCATTCTAGCCTGGTCAAAGATTTTTGCTTGGCAAGTTTCATTAAATCGGAGAATATCATTATTACAGGTGTTGAGGGAATTCAACTTATCGAGTATGTATCGAGTTCAGCATTCTATCCAATAATTCATACTTAAATCACGAGCTACTTATCAACGTAGATACATCATCATGATAGTCAATCATAATAGTGTATACACATTGATAATGACGCGTCTACATTGAAACTTATTTCGCGATTTAAGTTTTGTCTATTTGTGGAAAATTGCCCGTGGTGTATCTTTTCATATTTCTTGCCATATCGCGAGACTTTTCTGAATTTGATTGCTAAGAGTTGAGGTGGCTTTTTGGCAATATAAGATGGGTAGAACAACAAAGAAACAAAAGTTATGGAATGGAGGAAAGGTAAAGACACAATTTGGTGTCGTTTTTAGTCTTTTAAGAAGGAATCTTATTTGACGCCCCATCCGACAGGTAGAGATTGTTCTTTCATCATACTGTTCCATCATAGCTACTCTTATGGCACCCTAAAAGGAGTCGGGAGTCTACTGAAAATCAAAAGAAAAAAAGAAAAGCGTAGCATCGGTCGTGGTTTAATAACGAGCCCTTTGGATTGAAATCCAGGACTCTCTCCACCACTTCTACCAAATTACCTGAGAAAATAGACTAGCTATCATCTATGTACAGATAACTATCTATCTATCATATATGTACAGATGAGTTTCTTTACCTCGACGTGAAAGCCTTTATAAAAGCCTTGGCAAAGAGACTTGAGATTTAGTCAATACGGAGAATTCCAATCCTAATATTTTACTGCCTTAACTGTCTTGGCGGTACATTTTTGAGAGAGCCGGTTGGTAAGCGTAGCCAAGGAGAGAGTGAGGTCGTGATAATTTTATTGCCAGATGCTCTGACGGCTGCTAACAAATTGTTCATGGGTAGCTCAGGGAATAAACTATGCTTATATGATGCTATATCTATCAATGAAGTACATTTGAAAAGCACCACCTTTGGATACTACCACGTTGATCACAATATTTACGTCATATCCAAGAGCAACAAAAATGACAAGCTGTCATCTGAAAAGGACCGAGCATGATTTTTTGCCCGGCTCCGGTTTCTAAGCGCCGAGTCAGAATTTCGTCACAGATCCCTCCCTCCCCCCTCCCTGGTTCTCATGCCTGACCCAAAATCCTTCTGGAGCCAAAGTCGACTTGGTTTCTACCTTGCCTAACCTGACCCTTTGAATGAAAAAATTCAGCAATCGTCACATTTCACACGTTGAAAATGGAACTGCGCAACAAGAAAGACAGCTTGCAAGCGTAAATGTTTGAATCTACAGTGGATAAATGCCTAACAAAACCTGAAAAAGTTCTATATTTTGGTGCGGGGAGAAGTTGCGCGAAAGAATGTATTTATGACACAAATAAAATATGAAATATCACACTTCCATTTGAGGAAAAGATGATTCGTAATTACAGCATCATACTTACCACTTGGATGAAAACACTCAAAAAACTCCCAAAAAAGGCACTTGGCCTCGGCCTTCGCGTTGACTGCTATCGAAACTGGCTATGCTTAACCAAATAGTGGCTCTAGTATCACTTTTTTACTTTTGCCACTCTCAATAGTTTGCTTTGAATATAAAACATAATTCTTAGATAATCCGATATCTTAATTCACATAGTGCATAAAAAACTCACTCGAGGCGTTTCTAGGTAAAAACTCGCGATTTCCATAATGAATTAATAAATTGAAAATAAGTACTTTTCATCTGTACGGCAAAGACAGAGCGTGAAAATTAATTTTTAGAATTATTATATAATTTTAGAATTATTGTTTTTGTTACGAACACATTATCACATAAGATTATTTCTGGAATTGAAATGTACCTATGAATTTGCCAGTCACGAGTCAGCCATGACGTGTCTTTTTCCAAGCAAATGTTTAAAATATAAATTAACAAGCTCGTCACTTCATTAATTATATATATATATATATATATATATATATATATATATATATATATATATATATATATATATATATATATATATATATATATATATATATATATATATATATATATACACGTTGATGGATTGGAGTCAGCCATGCGGCGATGAACACACGATGTTGATAGGATGGAGGAGATAGGTACACAAAAAAAAGAGACGATCACACTTAAATTGCCAGCTTTCGGAACTGGTCCGTCTTTGAGGTGTATCACGGCATAAATGTCGTGTGCGCTGATGAAGATAGGGGTAGGAGGGGCGGTAGGATAGGGGAGGGGGGAAGGGATTTTTTAGGCGGTTGAGGAACGGTTCTTGAAAAGGGAATTTTTACCAGCTCGTGTCTGGGCCGGCGAGAGCGGAAAGGGTCGAAAGGGAATTCCGAAGTGAGGGTGGGGGGGGAGAGAGCGGGGGGTTAAACGGAAAAGAACGGGAAGCGTGCAATCAATGTATTTTATTTAATCCGGGCGCGGCGTACGATTTCAGCAACCAGATTAATGCCTGCTCCTTCAGGCGTACTTCAATTAACGGAGCGTCTGGGGGAAGGGAGAGCAATATTGCCACCTCGAAGCACTTGTCTAAAGACAAGCCATGTTTCCGCACATGAGTAGGGACGGGGAAAGTGGAAAATGGGACTTTACAGGTGCACCGATTCTAATATTAAGAGGCGTAATGCATTCGCCGCTTGAAACAGTCCCATAATATCCCCATCAATTGTCGAATTACAGTTAGGAAAGCGGAGATCTTTCATGCCACTTTATTCCCCTCTCAGTGAATGGATGACGCGCTCACAGCAAACTGAGTAAAGTCTTCGCGGCCCATCGACCAAAGAGGGTGGGCATTACCGTGGTCAGAAGACAGACTGATGGTGATAAAGAGGAGGAGGTAGTATAGGTGGATGAAAGGAACTGAGGAAAGGAGACTGATTGAAGGAAAAAGAGCGAAGGAAGAATGCCGAGATGGTGGAGGGAAAAGCATTGGTTTTATTGCTCCTAATAAGACCCATCCGATGCTAAACGCCAAAGGAGCAATGGACGGCTGCGGTAAATATGAGACTACACTCTCTTTCTCTTGAAAATCCAAGGAGGCGTACTGGGAGGGTAAAAAAAAGCGAAGGCCTCGATTTTGGATTCCATGAAGGCTTTTTTCTCCATCTTTCTCTCCCTCCATCCGCTGTGACTTCCTATTCGCTCCCTTGGCGAGCGCCATAGGGATTCTGCACGTCTTCGCAAAGCATCATAAGGCAAGGCTAAGAGAAGCTGTTCCAAGTAGCGGGTAGATAGGCTTAGCGGCGCGCAACCAACAGGAAGGGGGAGAAATTTATTGAACCAGTTTCGGGGCAGTCACGCTCGAGAATCTTTCCGCTAATTAATGTCTTGCGATGTTTAAAATTCAACATTGCATTGTGCTACAAATTTAGCATCTCAAAAGATGCAATGAACCATCGCACTGCGTTGCATTAATCCGAATATTGAGCTGAATCGAAGATATAAAATTGAGCCACAAATATCACATTAGTTTGAAGATATCGCACCTTATTAAGTATTTTAGCCTAAGTTTTTCGCCAGGATATACTGTATAATATTGTATATGCTGCGCTAAATTGCACACATCGCATTACTCACTGAATAGAATTGTACGTCATTCAACAACGCCGGCATAGTATTGAATCGTATCACATTGCATTGAGTGACATTACCCAGCGATGGGAGACTAAAATAGCTCGTGCTGACATATTTAACTAAGTTTCCGAAGGATAGTTGCTTGTTTTTTCATTTAATATATTATGTTTGTTTTTAATCTGATTTGTAGTATTAACTAGCAACAATTCTTAATGTTTCATGTGTAATTCTTGCCTCTCTATGCATATAGGTAGCAACAAAATACTTAAACACAAATACTTTCTATAGCACTGGTGGCATACCTGTAATGCAGAGCATGCTGGTGAGAAGACACCATAAGCCAAGAATTTTCCAGTGCTTGTTGACGCATAAAGTGGTTCTGACCTCAGGGCCACTTAATCCAGATAATCGGAAAGCATTAATATAATCTGAGAGTGCGTTTTATAGATTGAAATTTTAAAGAAAAATTGCTTCCGGGCTAATTTTCTGCCATTCAACACTGAAAGTAGAGAGTTTAACATGAGATCTTATGTAGAATGCTCGGATTACAGCAGAAAAATGTCTATTTAATCGACAAAGCAAATTCAAGTTATAAAATAAAACGTTCTGTAAGAAACGGAAACTCAGAAAAAATTGAATCAAAATAAAATATAGGCGATTTAACGCTTGCTTTTCTTAGTTTTTACCAAATTAGAGCCGTTTTTCAGTCTACATGTAGAAGTTCCTTGCAAATGTCACTGCAGGCAATACCTATGGCCAAAGTCCCTATACTCTAGCGATAGGTATAAGGGTATAAGGACCTTGCCTATTGCTGGACAAATGCGATCATGAAAAATACATTCATTAAATACTCTGAATTTTTAGCACCTTAATATTGGTGTTCAATAAGTAACCCGTTACATCAGTGATTGCGGGATTTTTTAAAACTGAATAAATAATAATCTGTAGCTTAGTAGCCTTGAATCTCACAATCAAGCCAGGACAACCTTAAGAACCGTAGTTTCGTCAAATTTATTAAGGATCAGAGTAAAGTACACCCGGAATAACTGCCTTCCTGCCGCATGTCAATGAAGTGGCTTGTAGGATTAGATTACACCGATTATCGGATTGCATTGTGATATGATGAAATTCTAGCTTTCGCACAGCTGATCAAACAATATCGGCATCGCGATATCTTCGATGGATTGCAGACGATGCATCGCAACATCGCACGGCCCTCTAACTAATACGTCCACGCGTGCGTCTAGGGTTTCACGTTCTTCTCCTTTTTTCTCGGCGTCTTCAAAAACTTTCGCTCCTTCTGTTCCATTTTTCTCCCCCAAAACTTAGTGTCTTCTTTCGCTTCCTCATCAGGAGGAGTGGGAGGGGATGCAGGAAGACGTAAATGAAGATTACGGAGGATTCTGACGCGTAGTGTGGGAAAAAATTTGGCCATTTTTAAAGTTTTCGAATGTAAAAAAACATTCCGCAGGTTAATGATGTCTAAATTCCTTTTTCTCTTGGGGTCTGTGCTTGTGGTGCATTAATGGTCCAGAAACTACAGTTTTACGATCGGAATGAGCTAGAGCAGTTCAAAGGAGAGTGGAAGAGAGAGAAATCTTAGGCAAAGATTAGTCATAGATACCAAAGCAGTCTACTCTGGCTCATTAAATGTGTTATCTCATCGCGTGGCATTCAGTAGCCCCCATAAATCCTCCGAAAATTCGAGAGTCAATGTGGTTGTAAGACTGGATTGAATGGAACGCAAGCAGTGCACAAATTTTATCTTTCCAAACGACCTCAATCGTTTTTAAAGGAATCCAGATGGATCTTTGGAAATTGTTTAAATGGCGCACCATCGGCCGAATTTATTAGAAATTATCATTTTAGAAAGGCATTCTGTAGCTCAGACATCGAAGTAGCTTTCACGGTCATAAAATATTATAAAATTTTCATGACGAGTTGAGTACCATACGAACGATTTAATATTATCTTATCTAATTATTTCCTACGGATGTGATCAATGTTTCCCACTAAAACGTTTTCTATTCCACCGTTACGGATACTTTTGCCTAATTACAGAATTAGGAAAAACAGCTATCAAGAAAAGGTATCATGCTGCTACAATTGTCTATTATTGTAAATGTATCGTTTATCACCAGTATCAGAAGAGTTCTTGCCCAAATGTTGATTCAGGAAGCAATTCAGTGAAGTGTATGCGTGCGAGATCGTACAATGGCTTGAAGGGTTAATAGTACTAATTCAAAAAGAGAAAATATGATCGAGCGCAGAATCGTAGAAAATCTTGATGTAGTTTTCTCGAGAAAATTTAATAACCCCAGTGATGGCCTTAAACATATTAGACAAAATTTATCACCGTGCTATAATTCAACGAGTAATAGCCCCCCCAATTTTGTCTACGCGTCAAAGTTCCCTTCTCTGTCGTCACGAGCAATCTGCATTGTCTACACTGAAAAGAGGAAGAGTGTCAGGGTGACCAATAGAATGCAGTGAAGATTCTTTTAATTTGTCCATTGACGTTCTCATCCCGCAACAGCGGTGAAAGTATAGGTGAAGTGATACATGCGTCACACTGCCTGGTCGGTGAAGGATGCCTTAGGAAACGATCGGGAAGAAGAAATAAATAAGTAGTTGAGGAGACGTAGTAAGGTGGGGAAACCTTTACTTTTGCATCTCTTGGCTCAGATAATCTCTGCCTCTGGGCGTGCGGGCCTCGCCCCAAGAATGAAGAGGGAGCAGTGAGGGGTGCCGGAGAATCATGGGCAGAGAGAGTAAAATGCAATAACCGCAGTCTCTTTTGCCAAAGGCCGGCTTCATGGGGAAGGATAGAGCTCAATATAAAGGAAAGGAAACTATGCATTCTCAAACTATTTCCAAATAAAAAAATTTGCCGTCAAATATAAAATGGTGTAAGAAAACTCGGGATACCAACATCACGACACGTGAAAGTAAGGTATAAAGAGATTGCTTTCGTTCAAAAAGGATAACAAATAATAGAACCTTGCTCAAATTGTATATGATATTGGAAAAAAATTATGGATAATATCATACCATCTGAAGGATGATTGGGCCTTTGAAGCGTCTAGACACATGAGACAGGCTTGGTTTCAATAACGGCATAATATTGTGAGAAGGCAAATCGATGGCCGGTAAGTAAACCTTGCAGATTATGATGCAAACAGTAGAATAAAAAGATTGCGAAACACTCTGCTCTTACCTCTCGTAAATTATTTGTGAACCTTGAAACTGAGCGAGGATATTTAAAAGTACTTTGCACAACAGAATAAAAGTATAAATTCAATAGCAATGATTTTAGAGAGGCTTCAACTTTTGGAAAGTGGACCTGAGAGTGATAAAATTGAATGGTTGTAAAGGAGTATGTTCAGTATATCAATGCGTAAGATAAGTGTATCATCAAATTATCAATATTAGTAGCTAGCATCAAGTAATCTTAAACATAATAAGAGAAAAATCAGAGTAGGAAAGAGTGATCGAAGAATACATACGTAATGTTCTTTGATAGCGCGACTCCGGGATTGCTGAAACTGAAAGGAGAGCTCAAAGCTATAAAAATTCTGCTTGTGACGTGATGAGAAAGACGGCGTTGAGATAAATGTCGCGGAGAAGAGAATGGAGTGTGTTGAAGCAGGAGGGTAAAGGGGTGTGCCGGATTGTTTGGGGTGTTCTTGAGGATGAGGTGTAGGGAGTTGGAGGAGGAAAAGACAAATGAACTACTCTCGGGAATGAGGATCTCACGAGCGAGCGAGGCGCTGGCCGCGTGGTCACGGCCAAAAGAGAAGGTGGGGGAGCCGAATAAAAAAACAAGCAAATATCGTTTCCCGAAGCTCATATCGCTCATATCCTTCAGATATTTAAATGAGCCGTGCAAGAAAGTCAAATTGAGCGGCCTATTCCTCACTCGTCCGCGTATTTTAGTTCGATGGCTCAGGAAAATTTCTCTCACCGTTGATCACTTCTATTTATGGATGTTACGGAAGCAGATTGAACGTCCCTCGAGTAATCACGTTGCATTCAGGTTTCTCAGAAAATATTCACCTATGAGGCTTAACTTGAGCAGCAATTAAAATAAATATCTTAATGATGAACATGCTAGGCATAAAAATAAGATCGGATGTTTTCAATGAATGAATGAGAATAACCCATCACGAGTTTCTATGGACCATAATTTGGACAAATATTTGCATTCAGGATACATTAGTTATAACCATTTACGACGTATATGCTAATAATTATGAACAAGGAGAAAATTATCTCAACTAATAAAATTACACACAAGGAACGGATAATGAGCATTTCTGCAAATTAACCTTGTCCTAAACTGTTTCTTACGGCATCAACTTCTTAACAGAAAAGGAATTGGCTTGCTGTTTACAAAATAATTTTTAAAAGCCAGCGTTTCCCATAGTTGTTAATAGTTATCTTCGACACTTCCGCCAGTAAATCTCAGCGTACTTATCATCACCTAAGTACAAAGAGGAACCAAGTTGATAATTTGTTCGAGCACTTGCGACAAGTTACCGAAAATTTACGAATGAAACATTTTTAAACAACCATACAAGTGAACTCAACAATGTTGTGGTTTACCTCTGGCCAACTGAGTCAAATCTGCTGAATTGCAAAATGTCTTTTCGAGATTATCAGCTATTTGTGCAAAACTTCGGCTCAATTCAGAGCCTTTACCGAATCTTTTTACACGAGTACACATTGCCCATTCATTCTGACGAGAGGCCAGTGCCGAGGCCACTCGCCCTCCATCGCAACCATTTACCTGCGGGAGTTCAAACTGACGGCTCTTTTTTGTCTTCCTGTGTGGTTGGCGATCTCTCGTTGGAATCTCCAAGTCGTCTTGCAGCCTTACCGGAGCTTGTTTGCATAGCTGTTCGTTTGTAAAGTACGGATAAGTGGTAGGGGAGAAGGTTGACGCTCAACAGATCTCCAGGAGAAAAGAAAAGACTTTAAATGGTCAAAAATAACGGGAACTTTCTGGTCCTCCTAAGCAATTAACACATAAAACGTCACATTTGTGTAAATAATAAGGATCAAAAAGAACATTTTTCTAACAGGAATCTAGTTGTGATGGAAATAATGCTGCTGCTGTTTACTTACGCGAAAATATACCATATCAAAGTAAATTAATTGTAAGCAACCTGAAAATTCTTCAATTAATCGTGGCTGTAAATAGGTATATTGTATGAAAGAGACGCAACATGTCTGTACGTATAGTTAGCGTTCATAGTCATCACGAAAAAATAACTTGATCAATAAAAAGCTTACTTCAATGAAAGATGTTCAAAGGAAAAGCGTATGCAAAGATCAACTCACTTTAAGAATAATTGCTCCCATATTGTTAGAAAAACTTAAATTATAACAGTGCTATCAATAACATTAGGTCGGAAAATAGTTTTAGGTCACATGAGCTACGTAATAAAATGGCTCCCTTGAGTTAAACGGGTGAAGTGAGGAAAATAGCCGCAGTATATATTGCTGCCGAATTGAAAATGAGGTATTATATAGTGATTAAAATTTCAAAGATATAATTTTTTTACTTACACACAAGGAGAGCACATAAACGTGCCATGAAAAGTCTCTATTGGATAAAAATTGGAAAGTTGACAACATTCTTGCGTTTTCGTCATCTCCGATCATTAGCTATCTAATTAAGCCGCATGTGCTTTGATAAATATTTTAGAAATCTAATGATGCGTATAACGATGCAAAGTCGCTTTCGCCTTTCGAAGGAGCATTTTCTGTCGCAGACCTCAGGGCTGTCTCCAATTTTGGTCGGATGACCTTTCAATCACGACTCATGAGCGGCGACTGCCACAAACACGAATCTCCTTGATGCCACCGCCAAACTCAATAACAGTCAAAGAAACCTTCTCCGATTGTGAAAGAAATATTTTCTGCCAACACACATCTGCCACTTTATTGATCCAATCCTCGTGGAACGCGGATAATTACTACAGTCGTTTTCTGCAAATTTGGAAGTATTTCGACAAGAACTTTAATGACCCTTGCTGGTTTGGTGTTCGCTTGCGCAACACATTACTTGAAATGGATAAGATTATTAACTTCTCTCTAATGGAAGAGTGGGCAGTTTTATGCCAGGCCGCACTCCCGTACCTCTCTGAGGATTTCAAACGAACAAGGGCGGTTTATTTTACGGACAACAGTTTATTTTTTCAAAATGTAGGCATTCGGTTACTTAATACACAGCTTTGTGCAACTACATTAATTGAGCTATCCTGCTTCCATCATTTATCGGCTTTGATCTGTTAACTGAGTTGGTTATTTATAGTTTGGCTAACCTCAAGTTTATATTTTTGAAACTCGTGTATTTCGTTTATACTGAACTAGATGATTAATGTAGCCACATGAAATAAAATTCAAGCATTGTTTTTATTTGACAAATACTTATTGTACATGCTTCCTTTATTTGGTAGTAATCATATGACTCGAAGGCCCCGAATCGTATTGAAATTCGTTAAAAGTAGCAAATAGTCCAAGCACTACAGCTATTAAAGAGGTAAAGATGAACACATTGGAAAATATACTTATGTGAATGTGTCAAAGCGTGTCACTAGTATTTAACTTCCAAATATTCAATGCTACTTGAACCCTCAACGCACGAGGAAGACGAAATCTGTCCATTTATTTTGTATATTTTTCACCAATATTTTGGTACCCGGGACAAGATAAATTTCAAACCTTTAAAAGGTGTATCAGCCATGTCACGGGTAAAAACGACCTCTAGGATTGAATATGTAATTAACCCACTTGAAATCACCTTGCTAAGTTAAGGTATTAATTATAGTCCCTGCGGAAACGATTGCAAAATACCGACGATGAGCTCAGAAAGAAAACATTTTGATAGATTCGATGTCATCTCTCGATTATCCGCTCCGTGTTGTCACATTGACAGAGCTATCCTTTGAAAGTGGTCGCAGCATGTTTGGTTGTTGCGGTAGCAGCACAGAGAAATCCTCTATGAGGAAGTCCTTTGTTTGGATGTAGTAGCTTCGACGTTTTGGATAATGGAGGCGTTTAATCGCCAACTTCCGTTTTCTCGTGTGACGCAATTATTCAAATGCAACAAACGCAGTTTCAAAAAAAGGTTAAAAAAACATGAATTTGCAACAGAGGGAGCTGGAGGAGAGATCCGTTGGTCACCTCTCTTCACCAAGGACACGTGTTTCTCTCGGCATGCGATTGGCTCTCGCCGTCATCTCTTTAGTTCCGCCTCCGCTGTCATTAAGAAGAAAGGAAAGACCTGAATATGAGGTACTCACAGCCAATTGTTATGCCCTCTCTCTCTCTCTCTCGTAGCCGTCACGTCTCTGAAAACCATCCGACTAGGCAACTTTCATTTTTTTCCTTCTGCGTTGGTGCTGCGGCGTTGCGCCACTATAATTGAGCTTTTGTTCGGCGAGGGGGGTAAGCCTAGCCGCAGCCCGCTCCAGTAGCCACACTCGTTTCATTAGCATGCAGGCACAAGTGCACACATGCAATTCCTGCGCGAGTGGGTGGGGTGGGTGGGTTAATGGCGAGCGAGATCAGATGTTTGTCACATACTGGGTCAAGGGCGTTTTGAAACTTTTCCTTCCATGTGGCGCATAAGGTCGCATGCATGCATGCACCTTGCCTTGCCATAGCACTCGTTCATTTTGCACTCATACCTCCGAGCTGCGCCTGCGCAAAGTCACGTCTTGTAGTGACAATGTGACAGCTCGAGTGGATCAGAGAAAGTGAAGGCCTGAGGAGAATACTGGAGGTCGCGAAGAATTTTCCCTTTCCGGGTCAAGACAGAAATATATTTTAGCTTTTCAGCCAGTTTCCTTCATCGAGAGGAATAGATAAAATTGTGTTGAATCACCTGACGATAATTCTATTTTAAGAGTAATTTCTGACACTGTGTCATTTTCAAACGTTCGTATTACATACTAGAATCTAAGTTGTGATTCTAAACTCTTCCCAGGGATAAGCAAATATTATAATTTACGCATTCCTTCAATAAAAAAAACAAAATTCAAAGATCAACACGAAAAATCTCATTTTATTTCCTTACATTACTATTAAAGTCTTTGCATTTGATGAAACATTAACGTCCAAGTGAATTTGAATGAGAAGAAAGTTTGTTTGTGAAGCAAGATAATCTGAGGCACCTGTAATGGTGTTAGCTTACCTACACACGGGGGAAATTAAAATACTCCTCCAATCTTTTCCTACCATGCTGGAGAAGATAGGGTAGATTACTTGCCGGTCAACCCTAAGGTCGTGGGTTCGAGTCCCGACTGGATGGGTTTTCATCCACTCAGGGCATGGATGTTAAAGTGATTTGTATGGATTAAACATAAGATAGGGTTTCATAATCCTAATTCCGTCCATGATAAAGACGCTACTATTAAAAGTCATTTCGATGGGTTTGACCGCTCCGTTCACATTTGGAATTGATTGGACCTTTTCTCTCGAACAATCAATTATCCAATGACAGAAACAATGGCTAAGCATTTACTAACGGGAAATTAAACAGAACTGAACAGATTCATCTTGTTTTATACTAACCCATCGTTCGCTCTTCATGTATAATGATGCTCATTCACTCGTTTTATTAACATGTAGGTATAAGTGTACACGTATAATTTTTTACGACACAAACTGCTCGTCAAAGATAATAAAAACTCAGCATATACCTAGATTACTAATTTTTGATCACTCTAGGGTTCTGCATACTTTCCGAACAAGTTATTTATTGTGGGTGGTAGTAATTCAATGGGCAACTACGTCCATTTCCACGATTCCCTAACTTCTGGGCGTTTTACAAAATGTCTATAAACAATAGATTGCCCTTTGACCAATACTGACATTCTATGCATTACCATAATTAAGTTTTGATTGGATAATTTATTTTTTTATAAAAAAGCTTATCTTAAAAATGAAAAACTCTCGCTTTTGTAGCATGGTTAAAGGCACTCAAAGAAAAGAAAAAGAAAGGATCCCAAACGAATTGAGGTTCTCACGACTGCTCTGGTTCACGAGCCCTCACGAAAGTTTTCCGTGGTATTTTTCACCTGACCCCTTCATTCAGGCTACAACCATGGCCCCTCCTACAGTTACGTTTCCCTGAATTTAAATGGCACTTTGAAAATCACCGATGGCCTGAGAGTGTTGGTATCGTGCAAAGATTAAAACGCTTCCATAACCAGAGGGCCCCTTTCCTTATGCAACACGCGAGTTTAGAGACTAAGTATCAGAGTTTTGAAGCAAACTAATGACGGGGAAGGAAATACAGGTCCGAGAATTCGACATGCGAATTATCTTCCATTAAATCGGAATGGGCCTAACCAAACAGCCCAGTACTCGGTTAATCTGATATGAATCAATCTCACCCAAGACATACCTCTGATATAAAATTATCACGAAAATAATTTGCGATTAATATGGAAAATTATATTCAAGCAATTTCTTATTAAAAGATGCTTTCGGCTTTGAAAACACTATCCAGATTTTACTCCAGCCGTCAAATATGTGATGAGACAGTGAGCCCTTATTTTATACCCTAGTTTCATATATAATTTGGAGAAGTATTGGTAGGTTCTGAATTCAAAACCTTTTTAATAGTTTAATAGCAGTTTCTTCGCATCGTAAATGAATGTAATTTTGATGTGAAAATAAAATTTAACCGTTTACAGGTTGAATTATTCCTCGAATTTTTTAACCTTCACGAACAACTCGATTCATCTAGATAGCACTAGTTAAATATTAACGTAATACTGGTTAGTCAAGAAAGTACCGATATAAGAATTGCGTCAGATAGTATTAGAGATTTTAGTTAATCTCCAAAATCTTATATCAATGATTTAAGAACTTACGCACATTGTCATGTCGAATGATTTCCTGTGTCCAGAAATAAAAGGATTTTTTAGAAAGCAGTCTTTTGAAAGAGCTAAAACCTCTCAGAACCATAATTTCGCGTTTAGAGCGAAATTATCACGAATATAATAACACATCTCTGCCGTTGCATTTTATTGCGTTCCGCTTAACTGCCATGTGAACAAGGAAATAACTGCATTGAAGGATGTTTAAGTGATTTTACACTGATGATAATTTTTCATCATTTACTCCTTTCATTAGCATGGAAGAAATCAGGACAGGTTTTTGGCAGCGATTCAAACAACGCCCTATTTTTGGAGAAAGGAAAATTATTGGCATTAGAAAAAAAATTAACAAATATCTCAAAATGCAACTAGAGTGTGAAAGTCAAACGGCCTTTCAGCAAAAAAAATGGAGCTATTACAAGTTTTGGAAAGTTACTTTTATGTTAATCAGATGTAATTGGAATCAGAGAAAGCGTAACATTACTTCTGATTCACTGGTTGAACGCATAATCAGAACTTCACGCATAAATCCTGCATGAATGAAATTAAATTATCTCCAGAATTTGATTTCCTTTTTCAGTGTTGTCGATGGGATCAGCTGATACTCTTCAATTACGTTACGCATAGAAAAGAGCTGAAGACATGGACTCCTTATAAGATTTTGAATACTAGAATACATAAATATTAGTTCTCACAGGACAGAGTTATCCTCACACAACTTGATATTTGAATGTAAAATTACATTCAATGTCGGATAAATACCAGACCTACGGTTAGGGAACAAACAGAAAGTATAGAGAGAAAGTGTAACCATTAAAAATATTAAATCAACCGCATTTCTAAATTTTACAAGAAATTTTTAAATTATCTCTTGAATTTTAATAAAGAATTGAAAACCTTGTGTAAAAGTGCGAGTTGTGTGTGATTGGAAATGAATTGATTCCACTTTATCTAGTCCGAAACTGTTGAACTTGTGAGAAATATTATGTTGACTTAGTATATACTATTTGTGTATTGGCATGCTGCCAAATCGAAATTATGAGTTTAAATAATATGTAAAATTAAACGTGGATCCTATTGAACTATATGGATTACAGGGAAAATATCAAAATATCAGAAAGCTAGATCTGAGAAATTCAAAACAGATATCAAATTATTAAATTAATGACTTGTTCGGGATTTCGTTATGGGAGGGGTGAAGCGCTCGTTTTTAGCATGAGTCTAGTATGCCTGCGATATTAATTGTTGTTATAGTATTTATATCTCTATATATATATATTGAAAGGAATATTTTCTTGAGATGCATACATTTTTGTAATCCATTTCAACCTGAGTACATGTAAGCGAGGCGAAAATTATTTTCAAATCAGGAGTAAATTATGTGTTTCCACAATTAAGAGTGCAATCACGACAGCATTCTAACAATCTCTTAGTATAATTAATGCTGCGGAATTTTCTGAACTAATGCAAAGCCCACTTTTTATTTTGACTATCAAAAAATTATTAATTGAAGAGTTATCTATTTTTCTCACTTCAGTGTTTTCATTCACCATACATAAAAATAAAAAAATTTGGTACTCAAAATCAAATCAACGCAACAAAAAAATGATATTCAAAATTAAAAATTGGGGTAGAGGTCCTAAATATGTCACAGAATAGATTATATGGGCAATGGCATTAATGGGAACATAGCTTTATGAAATAGTTCTTACAATGCAGTTTTAACTCAGCTGAGAGAATTTATTGGTAGATCATCAATTCCGGGAAGGCTAAAAAAATAGAAACGGTGTAACGCGTTCGCAAGAGCGCGGCTCTCGCGGCGGGTATCCCGCGCAACATTTCCGTCGAGGGACGGCGGGGGACGACCGACGACGAACCGCGTGTTTTTATTTTTTGCGCCGCGTGCAATATCGTGTGCGCAGGAGTGAAAGTGAAGAGCAAGGCTCGGAAAATATTCATCCGAGACATCCATCTTTTTCTCCGCACGGGCGCCGACGTGCGGAGAGCGGTGGAGATAGAAAAAAAAGTGACGGCTGCTAACAACGTCCGAAAGAGCGGGAGGGGAAAGCGAAAGGGAAGAGAGAATGTCTTGCTAAAGGAAGAGGAAGGGGCAAAATAGAAAAAAAATACTCTTTTCAGGGAAACAGATCCATAGACCAGAAAATTTAACGGACATGAGTAAAAGCGGACAAGATCTCTCCTCTTATGCATCCTTTACAATTCTTTGAGCGAGATTTTCCATAGTCATCATAGACTACCTGAAGATAATTTTATCTTTCGGAAGCAGTAACATTATGTAAAGGTAACGGCGCATAAATTTCGTTTTAATAATTTGAATTTTCATTTGTGAAATTATCATTCTAATATGCATGGATAAGTCTATAACTCACGTCAAACGCTGAAAACGCCTTCAAAATCAAACATAGATTGGGCATATAAAAATATTGCAATATCATAAAAATACTGATGAGAGTAAAAGATATATTTTTATAATTTTTGAAAATTATAGTAAACTACAGTGAAAAAATTCTGATGAAATACATGCGTTTGAAATTCCTTATTTAAAAAAATACAATCTCACAGTAGTGCATGCCAATACCTATTCCTTTGGAAAATGGTTGGTAGTTTTGGCTAATATCTCGAGTAGTGATGCAATAAGTTGCTACTATTTTGGTATCTTTACATTCATGAGATATTGTTCATTATAGAGAATCCTTACTTATTGCATTATCTGGAATTTATATCTCGTTAAAACTACCTTAAACCCTCGTTATCTCTTGCACGGTTATCTTGCCCTTCAGGCCAAGAGTCTCCCAGGATAATACCGCATTTGAACTATACTAATTTGGTTTAGGAAGCAATGGAAAATAAGTAATTTTTTTACGACTGCATGATTTAAACAAAGGCCTTTCCAGACAGAACCCAAACCGTCCAGCCTCCATCCACTCCACTCCCAGCCATTTCTTCCTCTTTCCCGCATTCCCCTCGCCACCTCCTCCTCGCCACCTCCTCCTCGCACCTCCTCTTCTTCCTTTCGTTCCGCTCCCCCGCACTTATCAATCTCCTCTCCAAACGCTCAGCATCCGTCTCTCACCCTAGTCCCTCCCCCCTATCCCCTTGTCTCGCCTACCCGTGTGATTCCAATGCTTCAATCAATAGGGCTCTCACGCGGGACTTCATTCCACGAAGCACCGTCAAAGCCGGAGTATCAATCCAACACTCGCGGTCCATTCATTACAGAGGGAAATAACGATCAGGACGACGCGACGCCCGTGTCAGAGATGTGAGCATTCCATCACGCTCTCTCGCGAAATACTCAACTCCGCATCATCTCATGAGTCACAGCTTATATTATGAACGAGTCATCAGAATAAATATGATAAATAAATATTATCACTAACGGTAATGCTAGAAAAATCTCGACAAAATTTATGTTAAATATTATAAATATTGACGCACTTCTCCCTCAGGTTGTTTCCTCGCGTGCTTTGACTTCCTTCTTCGAAACTAATTTTCAGATACTTTTTTTCGGCTGATCTGCTGAATGCTTTGGTAACTGGAAAAATGAAGTTGAGTTGTGGAAATTTTGAGCATCATAGCGCTTACGTCTTCCACGACTAAATCTCACCTGCGTTCATCAAAGTGCTGTTGTGTTTATGTTTAGCTTAATAGACATAAAGTTTAAGGAAAGAGGTTCTTGAAAATTGAAAGCTACGGTAGAAATAGGCCTTGAAAACTCCCCTGAACGGAGTAAAAATAATTAACGTAATTAATATAAATTCAAATTTATGAATAATTATTTTGTTGTCAACATTATTATTATTATTTTATGAAAGTTATCTTCCGTCACTCAATGGTAAAGATTAAGAAATCGTGGCAAATTACGAAATTACGCTAACACGCAAAAACAGCTGAACCAAGGTTAAACATGCCAACAATGACAATGGGAAGACCTTGCTGCCGTCTGACATTGTTTACGGACACTTCAAAGGTAATTTTCCGAAATTGGATAATTATGCGCTTGTGTTATGGCACCGCCTTCCGCGCGTCAACTTGACGGCCCCCAGGCATGGCGCTCATTATGGCGAAACACTAACGCCCAAATGCTCGAATCTCTATTTTAAAATTATCAATTTTGTTCTTTACCAGAGGTTTGGCATTTCATGGAAAGGAATTCTTTCAGCCCAGTATTAATTGCCGCAGTAGATGATATGTAATCGTATCATTTTTTTGTCACTGTGTTAATCGTCCTCTAAAAAAAAGATGTAATATTTTGCATTATTCTCACTCTAAACTCAGTTATAGGAAATCAGGTTCATCTGGAAGAAACATAAAAAATTCATTGTTGGCAAACTATGTGTGTTCAACCATTTTGCGTGTATACGAGGTTTGATATTTTAATACAATCATCATCAATGGGTATGCTAACTGGTAATTGATAGTTTATTTGGACAGTCCTTACCCTAATCTTCCCATTCATGAAGCAAAGTCTCATTTTCCTACACACAACTTACGAGCCATTAGGTGCTTTAGTTCCTCATAACCTTCATTTATGTGTTCCACATTATCTAACTGTTTTCTTTACATTTTTCACTTCTTCAGCATCATCCTCTACACCATCCCCTTCTACGTTTTCTCACCTCTTAACAATTAATCTACCGCCGTCTCTGAATCTCTGCAATGAACTTCCTTACCTCTCCCACCAACGTTTCCTCTCTAAATATACTTCATCGATTTAACTTAGTATTCCCGAAAAATTATGTATAGCTACTAAAAGAGTATTCAAAGGATAAAGTAAACTTACTAGTCACATAGCGATAATCATCGTATCAAGTATTATTATTTAGTATTATGGGTTCAAGATTTTCACAAAGAATTAATTTACTAAAGATTTTTCAGATTTCACACCAGGAGAGATAATTGAAAACCGAGAAATGTTTACTAAATCATCAATTGTCATTAACAGAGTGGCTGGTTGCAGGTCACCATTCCACACTCATCTCTCCCAACAGCCAAGCAAATTCACATTATGAGCGTAACACCAAAAAAAAACTTCTTCAGCCGCTATAATGCAAAAGCTAAACCTGAATCCAAGGAGAGAATCCTAAAACTTAGCATAAAAAAGAATCCGCCAAAGTTCGCAGAACTCGGCTGGTACAAATTTCTAATGCCCGCGATCAACATACAGCCTTAGGGTAGACAAATAAACGCCTTTCCCAAGACCGTCTGCATTTTCTAAGCGACAAGGACCCAATAAATCACAACTCAAGGGTTCGGATTGGTTTCGTTTTTGAACCCAGAGCCGACTGTGCCGAGGTTCTCGATTAAATAGTAAATCTAAAAAAAATGAAGAGGAAACCTAAGGAAAGTGTTGAAAAAAGGAAAGCGAGGAACTGTGGGAAAAAGTGGAAAAAGGGTTCGAGGAGAAAGAAGGAAAGGAGTGCTGCGTCGCCTGGGGAGCCGAGGCGCTGGTTTCGGGAGGAGGAATGGCAAATTCTCTCGATTGTAAAGTGACCGTGAAAAATAGTTCTCGTGACGGAAATGACTCTTCGCAGAGGACGGATAGACGGACTCATCCGAGCAGAAATAAAGGTCAACCCGCGCGGGAGGCCTCAAGCACGCCTGTCTGCCTGCCTCCTCCCACTTCCCATCCACCCACCAGCCTGCCTTCTACGCCCCCGGAGGCCCCCTCCTCTCCGCCCCCACCAGGTCCACCAGCCACACGATACCCGCGCTCACTCCATCCCCAACTCCTATTATTGCCTCTTCCCAAGAACGCCTCCCAGTCCCGGCATCAACATAAGGGAGAGCGAATCTTCTCCCACGCAATCGACGCGGCGGAATACGGCACCCGACAGCACAACACCACCGCTCAAGAGAGGTATGATTAATATTAGTAAGAATGTTGCCCTCTTTATGTTTTCACGCACATCGACTCCGCATTGTCGTAGAGTGCGTAGCCAATCAGGAGCGAGATCGCCGAAGTGGAACTCGTTGCGGCTGGCCATCCCTTAACATACACTGGAGGCTGCGTTGGGGCAGCGCGCTAATATCGACTCGGTCGATTATTCATTTGTTCATCATCTGTTTGAGGGAACTCCGAAGTCGACACATCCCTCTTTTGGTGAGGGCTATCCTGATTGGCAACGCAGTCTACGACAAGGCAAAATTTATATGCGTGAAAATGTAGCTTGAGGGTACAAAATCTTACTCAATATACTGCGCAGGCTGCGTTGAGGCAGCGACCTGGAATTGACTCTCCCTTTTCTCAGGAGTTTATCACGTTCTGTATTCTAAGGTACCCTTTGCCATCATCTCCTATTTAAACTGATTGGTGGTATTGGCATTCACTCGGGCTGTGTGGGTAATATGCAGTGAAGTGGCTAGGCGTTGAAAATTAGAATTATTTGAAAGCAAAATTATTGACCGTATACGTGGAGAGTAGCCATTGAAACCTGGTGCTGGAGGAGGATGCTGAATATATAATGGACGGACAATATAAGAAATGACGTAGTTTATAGAAGAGTATAAGAGGAAATAACCATATGAAAAACCATGCAAAAAGAAGAACCAGATGGATTGGACTCACTCTGAGGCACAATTGGTTTGTGACGAATACAATTGAAGGTAAAATAGAGGGAAAAGTCCCCAGAGGAAGACTCGGGAATAAGTTAATGGACGAAATAAAGAGGAGAGTTCATTGGGAGAGCTACCATGAAGTAAGGAACCTAGTATTAGATTGGTAAATGTGGTGGGCTGCAGTCAACCAATCGTAGGATTGCACGACCGATGATAATGACAAAAAGAGTTTGAAACGGAACGTGACGTTACAATGATCGGAATCCTGGCTTTACATAAGTAAGAATAGGATTAAAAATTATTTGATCGTCATAAAGAGAGAATGAAAAAAACATAAAAGACTGATGTGAAAGAGCATTAGATATTTGAAGGGGAAAAAGCAAGTTCATTCAGGATACAGAGGAGATAGAGCAGGTTGCTGAAGACAAAATGATTCTGAAGATCACTATGATAGAGAGAGTTCTTGGTAAGTTGAAGGAAAAGGATAGCCATTTTGAATGAGAAGAAAAGAGGCAGGAAACAGGGTGAACTGTTACGGATATTCATGGATAGATGGGCTGGCTTCCGATAAGAAGAATCAGTTGAGTATTGTCAGACTGAGAATATCATCCTCTCCTGTCTTACGATGGTGGGGTAGTCTTCATGAAAATATTGTATATAACCTGTGACGGAGTGGAAATTCTTGCCAGTCTGTTGTCGCATATGTGATGAAAGTGGTACGTAAAGAAAAAACTGTGTGAAAAACTTACTAAGTCATTTTATTTAATCACTCTTAATTAAAGTCAATGAATGATTAAACTTTCCCGTGCCTTCCCCATGGAAGATACCTGACTTTCATCTTGGCTATTTTAATTCCATTCCCTTGAACTCACCTGATTATTTTTAGTTTAAAGTTTCCCCAAATATTTCATTTCTTTTTCGCACATTAACTAGCATGCTAGCAAACGGCGTGGTGAATATATTTGAATTTGCAATTCTGAGAATTTTTTACACTCTTCCCGAAGTATACAGAGAGAGAAGGAAATGATTCCATCGCGGGAAAAACTTTTTTTACGGAACAAACACGAGTCCTGAGAACTTTTAACTGAACAGTTCCCGATTTCGTCAATGCTTTGGAATTTACATTTTTGCCATGATGACAGAAACCATTCTCCGCCTACATAAAACGTTCCCTTATCTCATGAACGACCGGAAAAGCAGAAGAGAAAGATTATGCATGGTATGCCCTTGTCAGCCATATCATGCAAAACAAGCTAGAAAATGTAGGAATTGCCAAAAAAATTACAAGAGATGTTATTTACTATATGCTCAATAAAAACTTTCCCGGAAAAGATACGATATGATAAAGAATTTTGATAAAAATAAACTTCGAAATGAAATCTTCAAACAGTTCAGGCATTCGAATGAACTTTCAGGCTAACTTTAGGCCAACCAAAAGATTATCACAATAATTCTTTAATGATACTCATTCACATACAACTGGGTTTTGTCTTGGCAAAAACACTAAGGGATCAGCAAAAAAGGAAATGCGACATCTTCAATTTCTCCTCTTTTAAATACATATTTATGCTTGGGGGCCAGGAGGATTAAATTTAATGGCATGTCGAAGTTTTAGCAATTACAGTGCTGTTTAATTGAATTACAGGTACGAGGCCTGTATTATTCTCCCGAGTGGATTATTTTTCTCTGCGGTTTCAATGAATCGTGTGGGACGAAATTTCCCGTCGAAAATCCTAAATTGACGTTCAATCGAATTCATTGGGTCTAATTTGCGTTCTTATCAGAGATCCCTTTCTTAAGCCTTGAGGAAATCAACGCCCGAGGGCCAATGGGTACCCGAAATGGAAATGGTGGAAATCGACGCGAATGATTCATTTGACCCGCTCCGGACATAGTACCCCAGAAGGGAGGAAGAGGGGGGGTGGAATAATTTCGACTCCCACCTTCCTCAAACCCCATCCCATACGACATCCTTTTCGAGCGTTATCCACCCATCCTCCATTTAATCCACCTTCCGCCCACACAGGGCTCCGCTCCGAGACTCTCATTCCCTTATCCCGATGGGGAGGGAAATGAAAAAATAATTCTCAACTCACCCAAGTCCTTTGTGGCGTTCCCCCTCTCTTCCTCCGTCGTGCATGTCCATGCCCTTTCCCACTCCTTCCGCTTGCCCTCTCCCCACAATCTTGGTCCCCCTATCCCCTAAAACGAAACCCTCGCACCTATTCCCCCTCCTACTTCTCACTCCCAAACTCCCCCACACCTACTACCCCCTCTTCCTATCTCATCTGCACCCGACCCACGGGATCACGAATCGACGCCCAACCGATCCATTGCGCCGAGGAGGAAGATGAAGAAGGGCGAACGCCCGTCTCCGCCGACGCCGACGCCTCGACGCATTTGTTTCCTTCAGTTTTTTTTCGGGCACGGCGAGAGTTCGGCGTGGGCCGCTCACGCTGGCTAGAGAGAGAGAGAAAGACCCCCTCATCTGATCGTGACGGTTGAGAACGAATAGGTCCGTGACGCGGATTAAGGAGTAGTCCCGCCGCGTCGGCGTCCGAAAATTCATTGCGGGCGGGAAGAGAGAGATAGTATGGAAAGGGTATAAGGATGTCGACGTAGAGGGGGATGAGATGGCCAATTCAAGTTTTTGGAGTAGTTGAATTCTTTTTGAGTCGTTCACAAGGTAAGATATTCGTTTACCAACGTTTCGACAACCTCTTCCTCCATCATCTTCAGGGCTACAATTTATTTATTTATTAAAACGCCAAAAACAGCAACTAGGGCCTTTACAATGGGTTTAAATAAACAATAAATAAGTTGAGAAATAATACAAAAATAAATAGTAAAAACAATAATGATAATCAACAGAAAGAAAAAGTCAATTTTGTGGCAGGGAAGAAGAGAGGGAAAAATGCGTTTAAGTTGGGAAGAAAAGGTCAAGGGTGGGGTGACTGTTGGCAAGGGTATTAAAAAATGAAGGTAGGCGGTAGAAAATGGAATGTTGGGAGGTAGAGAGACGGAATTTGGGTGTGTGAAACAGACTTACATCGCGAGTGTTGCCGGCAGGAATGCGGAGTAAAAGACAGGAGAGAAGATGATCATAGCGGAGGGACCCGTTCATGATAGGAGTGTAGGAATTTAAGGTCGGAAATCAGCCGGCGATGGGGGAGATGTGAGAGATCTAGAGACAAAAGAATTTCAACTAGAGAGCTGTCTAAGGGAGGGCACGCGGTGCCGGACTATGGATACAAAGAAATTAAGGGGCGGTCGAGTATTTTAAGTGTAGTTGGGGATGCAGTTAGCCAGACGAGAGAACAGTACTCAAGGATGGGCAGTACACAACCAATAAACACAGATTTTAGGGCAAATGGGTCGGTAATTTCATTAAGTCTGTATATAATCCCCACTATGGACATAGCCTTTTTAGAAATTGAAAAAATATGATCACTAAAATGGAGCTTGCGTCGAGCTATGGTGGAGATAGTTTTGGAAATGTCTGCTAAGGATTTCACCTGGTGTACGCCTCGATAAGACTATTTTCAAAGAACCACGGAACTAGTCGCGAAGTAACTTAAACGGAGTAATCCTCTAGTGATCACAAAAGTGTGAGAAATTCACAATAGAAAAATCATTCACCTGGACTGGGAAGGAAGGAATTCCTTAAAGGACAACTTGCTCCTTAAAGTCCCCATGAGATACACAGTGGAAAAAGATGCCTGGATCTGGGTTCAATTCCCAGTCCAGTTGAGTGCTTTTTCTACTGTGAATTTCGCACATTGTTTGATAAAACTGCGCCAACAGTATACAACGGGAAAAACCAGATTATTGAAGTTTATAGAAGTTCCTCAGGGAATATTTTATTCAAACAAACACAGTGGATGCGTTCTATTCGCTCTCTTGCGCTGCTCACTTTTCAGCACAAGAATGAATTTTCTTTCCAATCAATTCAGATACCGCGCACTAACCAGCGTACATTAAACCTATCTTGAGCAGAGTTGATGAGCGAAAAACAACAAAAAACTTCGATTATTGCATCCCAGATTCTTGCTCTCGAGGTTTTCAGTGAAGACACCGAACACTGATCGCATAAAGTTTTTCATAACTTAGTGGTAAAAGTTTACGTTTTGAAATACATATTTTAAAATAATTAAAAAACAATTTACAAAACAATAGACAGGGACCGTTGCGCATCTATAGAATGTTGCAGACTGGCATACTAGCGTGCGCTTAACCAGTGCATATGGTTCATTTATCGTCGTTAGTCTGTGCTGGATTGCATTAATGTGTTCCAATCTGTGCTTCAACACATTTGATGGAAATTTCTCAATACTACATGATTTCTTTTACTGCCCATGAAACACAGCTTTCACTAACGATATTCAATTGTCATACGAACAGGTTTCACTTATTTGCTCTGAGATAACTAACATAAGGTACGAAATACCAAGATTTTTCGATAGGTATTCCTCTTTTTTATTTGTCCTTCTTCCCATCGCTGGCCATGCGCGCAGCCATTAACATTGGATTAATGAAATTTCACTTCAACTATTGCAGTACATTTGCATGGTGCTCAAAATATAATGCTATCGCAAGCTGCTTTAATTTTTACTGACATTAATGCCTTTAGAAAATGTAATTCTAATACTCAGTTTTTCACTATAATTCCTATTTTCGTCGGCCTTCATTCATATAAGTTATTTCAAGTTCTATTAACAAAACGAATAGCTTAGAAAAGCAGAAATATGTTGTGAAATAGTAATTTCAATTTTCCACAGTGTAATATAATTAAATTATATGAAAGAATACGTATCTCGACCTGCGTTGACAGCTCTTGGGGGTTGACTGCCGGTAACGAACGTGTATCACCTTAACGTGTCACTTTCGACACGCGCGTCATTTATCGCTATCTCTATACTAGAGTGTGAAGGTATGCTGAACCCCGTCATCATCATTATCTCAACTGAATGGAACTTTTTAGCCTTAATGTTTAAAAAATACTCTAGTCTGTTGTGAAAATTTATCAACAACAATGAACAATAGGCGTAAGGTAATGTGTGGGTATGTTTCTTACGAGGAGGGCATTAATAGCTAAAAATACAAGGTGGATTACCGAAATAGATAAACATTAAAGTATACCAAATGCTATTGGATAAAAAAGTTTAAGGATAAAGTACGTGTCGTTACTATTAATTATTTACTGTTGAAATCACTCTAAAGAGAGTGATTACTTATTATTTAACGCTGAAAAATATATCATAGAAATATCGCAGCATTGGAAGTGAACTTTACAGACCACTTTACCACCACTACCACAGTTTTGATAGCGGAAAACTTTGTAGATTAAAGTTTGAATATTTCATTAGATTGTCCTTGAGGTCACTTGTAAATTTCAGTGTTTAAAGTAAATGTAAATTTGAAATATTTTAAGTCCTATTACAAAATCCATGCTAGGTTTTTCAAACTTTCTAAGGTTAGTTTTCCGAAGTTCCGCAATAGCGAATAAGGAGAAGCTTTTTCGATGGCTTCGACTATTATCTCTTCCATATTCGACGATACTTTTAGCACCACCTCCACGGCGCCTAACCTAACCGGCACCTAAAGTTTCTCTAGAAGACAGACGGTCAAGGCGTTCCCCACATGACATGTGAAAATGCCAAGATTTTTCCTTGTTCTCGCTACCTATAGTTAGCCTTCCGCCGCTTTGTAACTGCACGCCACTTACAACGTTAATTTCGAGTTTCGGTATTGGAGATCGAAGGTGAGATGAGTAATAGGGGGCCACTTTGGAGATTTGTGATCACTTTGCTATTACAACGGCATCTCTCCTCACTCCATGCAGCCCGTAACACCACTTTATAGACCCTGTTATTAAGATTTTTGACTCGCAAATGCATAATGTAGAACATGAATTAAAATATTCTTTAAATGTCGAGGTATACATTAGACCAGTTGAATTATGTAAACTTTAGATCTCCTTTCTGCCTTATTAAACCGAGAGGTAGACATGACAAATGATGCATTAAACCTCTATAGTTTAAATAGTATTGCTTATCAACGCTGAAACACTGAACAAAAACTAGGTCATGAGAGATTTTATAATGTAGCTTAATATTAGTATTTCAGAAAAATTTGAAACACCTAGGCCTGGATTCATAATGACTTTTTAGTATAAAGAAGTAGCCTTATCGTTAATTTCATTTTAGCTTTCAAGTTCCATTACTGAGTATTACACCATGCTGTTGGTTTGTTGATGTGATCATTATTGAAGGAAGAACCTGCAAACTTTGAGTTTCATACAAGAAAATTATGTAACCATAGTATACAGTATAGTTTATAAAATTGGTCCTTAAAGGTGCAGCTGGTTGGTTTCATAATGGGTTTTTCTTTGGAAGGGAGTGGCTCTCAAAATATTTTTTTGTTAAATCTTTATTTATAGAGCCCATGAAAATTCCCCTTCGTAATCGTGCCAGTTGAAGGAACTACTCATTCACATTCATTGCCTTTCTCGAGCTATGAGTACCCTTTCAGTGAATTTTTTTCATGACTGAATGTTCTTTCAAATGGGTAAACCATATTTGTCCTTAAAGTCTGTGTTCCTTCGATCGGAACGAATCCTCATCGCTAATTATATTATTTCACCGCTTCCGATGATTCCTGTGTTTATTGAGGTTTGGAAGGACACGGGAGTATTTACAGTGCTCCGTCGGTTGAACTGATTTCAGCCCGCCTTTTTTCTCCAACGCGGACATTAAAAGAAGAAGGAGAAGACAGTCAGCGGCTGTGGCTGGGAATGAAGCGAATGAGACGAGGATTTCCACACCTCTCAAAATCCTTTGTCTCGCCCTCCGCCGCTCCTCTTTTTCTCCTCCAATGAAAAGAAAGCCTCAAAGGGGGCGTTACAAATCGATCTTATCACGGGCCTCACTTTAGCAGGCCATCCTCCCGAAGGATCCGGATCCAGCCGTTGTTATCTCATTAGCGAATCTCCTCGCTGGGGCGTTTTTTTATCTTTTCGACCTTGCGATGGCGTCGGGATCAGGGAATCCATTTTTTTATTCCGGAGGGAGGCAGGTAGCTGCTATCTTGGTCGGGTCTTCAGCTTCAAGGAAACCTCTTGGGCAGGAACGTTACGATTCGGCATGAAGCTGAATTCTTGAGTAATTCCGTACACTTTGAAGTGAGATATAAAAAATTCCTCAAATGACGTTTTTGGTCGTTACGTATCGATAGATAAATAACAGTACACATTATAAGATTGAATTTGCTTGCTATCAGGATGTATCAAATTGCAATAATTCTACCACTTTTAGATCCCTACTGGAGTTTTTCAAGAACTTAGATTAAGTTTGGCTAAAGTAAATCAAGTAAATCAAGGCACTCAAGGAGCAATGAGATGTTACGGGAGAAGTCATAAGTCAACTCACAATGTGGTGAAATAGATCTACTTCGTAACTCAAGTATTTCCTAAAGCTTGCCAATTTAAAGGCCTTAAATTTTTCCTTAAAATCTTATTTAGCTATTGGTATTACTTTTCAAGATCAAATTAGAAACATTTCAATATATTTTAGTTTCATTAAATTCCTATCATAAATTTAAATAAAGGAAATAAACGCATCAAATATTTGGGCACTGGAAGCTATGAAACTATGGCCTCAAGTATGGAACTACTAGAACACATAGGCCTTAGCATATTTCTGTTTTTGCCTGATTTTTGGAGGCCGTGACACCTTCAGCCTAAATTTTGCGAAACAATTCTCTTTAGATTACACTTGATCAGAATTTCTCTCTCAAAGTAAGAGTACATGATAATGGATTCTCTAGAGAGTCATTCAAGGAAGACTTTGCATTAATTCTTTACCTAAAAAGACTCCGGAGACCAAAATGAAAACAAAGGCATAATGCAGTTGTTTCTTTGAGTTTAGATCTGTTACACGGAATTTAAAAACGTTTTAGCCCGGAGAGGGCAAGCCAAAGTGCCAGCTGAATCAAGGTTTAGTCCTGCGGCCTGCTCTTTTACTTCCGTCACGTTGTATAATTGCGTGGGTGGATGACGTTGATGACGGTAGCTCAAAGAGAAAGCCGGCTCTTTTTTCCACAAAATGTAAAAAATGCCCTAACAGAAAGGCAATACAAACAACTTATAAATCTGAAGCCATGACTGGAAAAACGCAGAATTAAGTAAAGTGTAAACCTATATGGTAGCGTCATGCGAAAGTGAATTTTTGTAATTAAAAAAAACTAGGTCATTTATCATCTGTAACATATTTTTCTCTTGTAAAAATGAAATACAATCACTGATAATAGTACCAGATTATGATGACAATGCAATTTGAAAAATAGTTGGAAGCTTTTATGTTTTAGAATAAGTTGTATGTCTTAAAAGATCCTAAAAATGAGATACTAATATTAGTTTTTATGCTTCACACAAGATGTGCACATACGGGTTCTAATAGAGAAGAGATGTTGATTGTGATTGTGAGACTTTACGCAATGTACGATTCCATTTTGAGGGAATTTTTCCATACCCTTCATTCATTTATACTCAAACTGTACTTAAATAACATAGCCTACATATTTTATTGTGCTGTAAATTGGGCTAATACCAGCACTAAGTCATTCAATATGTACCCGTAGAAACCAGGCATAGGGTGGGTGACGTTTTTGACGGACGGAGATCATAGTTTGGCCGATGCAAACTGAATACTTCAAAAGTCTTACTGAAATATCACAGCATTTCCAACCGATTGCTAACATTAATTAGTTTGCCAATTGACAATAGTTAAAGAAATCACCGAATTTATTCCAATTCGTCATTATACCGGAAATTTCTTCGGAGTAAATATGCATCATAAAATACATATTTTCCAGGAACAAATATTCTGCTAAAGTGAGCATTTCCCGTATAACAAGTTACATTAAAAAGTTGCAGAAGTTAACATGGTAATAAAATACTCCATTTAATTTGCTTTCATCGTCACCTAACCAATAGAATAATCTCTGATAACGTAATGGAGTATGAATTAATATTGTTTTTCACATTTATAAATATGAAAATTTAATTTTAATATGCTGTTAGGTTGATATCTTACTCTGAACCGTGAAATTTTAACCACTCTCTGAAATTCAATGAGCAAAAAAGTTCCCAAACACTATATCTCTGAAACAATTAGATTTGATAAAGGCATACATCTAACAGAGGCCTGTAAGAAGCGAGGGAATAATTTTTACCTCTCTTTGCAATTCCAGATATCACAAAAATCAGTTTGAACTTGAATGAAACATGGTCCCATTCATAATAGAGTGATAACAAGATAAGTTCTTAGAAAGCGGTAAGGAATGATACTCTTATTAATGGTCGGACTTAAAGTAAAAATGCCAATTTTTTTGCTCCAACGAATTTGGATTCCTTGAAACCAATTTGATCCAAAATATTACCCAAATTAAGGGTGAAGACTAACTTTGTCGTCCATTCAGATGCCATACACAATACGCTTTAATGACTTCCTCGGAATAATGTCTTTTGTAGAAGATTACTCATTTCCCATTTTAAAGCCACTCCTCTCACGCGCATGGACAAGTACACGGTCATCAAAGCGAAATGATGAAGAAAAAAGAAGTTTTTATCTACAGCGATAAGAAGTCTTCCGAAGTCTTGGAAATAAGTCACAGCGCCAAAAAGGAGTGCATAAAAGTTGAAAAAAATGTTGTCAATGCCAACATCATTGATAAGCAAACAAGAGTTAGTCGAAACGGCTTGTCATTGATGCTAAAAACTTTAATTTGCTTGAAAGTTCTACGAAATATGTATTTAAAATTCTACATGCGAGATGAGCTATTTCCCACCCCTTCATTTTTCTACAGGTAAAATTCATGAATGGGAGAAAGTCGCTTTTAATCCATAAAAAGCTCCCATTTCCTAACTTACAAATAATACCCTGGGTAATTTAAATTAATGTGATACTCAAACGTTTGGATAACAAAAAACATACATAATTTGGATTAAGATGCAATATTTTTAGGAATGAATCAGTAGTTTGTATTTACTTGCTTAAACAGAAGTAATATTTAATTCAGCCCTTTGAATATCTCAAGGTAACTTTATTTAGCTATGCGTCATAAATAACGATCGCATGCGTCAACTAGGTCAACCAAAATACAAGCGTATTCATAACTTTATCCAGGGAATTGATGCCAGCATATCGGCTTGTTGCGTCAATTTATTGCTTTATGCTACGGTTCTAAAACTTATCTTATATAAATTAATAATAAAGAAAATTCTTGCTCCAGAAGGACAACGATAACCGAAAACGTACAGCATGCATTGATGTCACCAGGTAACTGGAGAACCATTTTGAGCCACTTGTATGACTTTCGCTTGGTTAAATGTTTCGTCTCTAACTGGGGTTTTCTTTTTCAATTATTCGTTAAATATCCCTTTAAATACGACTCTCACTTTTTTAGCCGGAAAATAACAGTTATTTGACCCAAAACACTCAAACCACCAGGCGACAGGTGAAAGTTGGGCCTGCGCTCCACTGATGACGCGCTGGGAGACCCCAACAGCCGCGCAATACGGAAGTATACCAATCAATTATTTGCATTTCTCGAAAACTTCACGTCGTTTACAATGAATACAACAGGGATTAATATCAAAGCAGCACTCAAGCGAGGGAAAACCCGACTCTGAAACTGCTTCAAGGGAGCGTGATCACAAATTTGGCACTCGTTTGCACGGGAATCAAGCGGTGTGTGGCACCCATGCAGCCATTCTGGCACGCAGAGACACAAAGGCTCGCCACCCAGGCACTCTTAGGCATCTAAATCTCTCTCGGCGCGACACCATAACTGATACAAGTTAGATAAAGACTCGGGCGTTAAAAGTCGTGGGGCGAAGTGGGAACGGCACAGAATTTAAAAGGAGAATGTATCTAGGAAGGGGAGTAGTAAACGGATGAATGTTAAGACTGAAGATCCGATAGTTCATCTTGTCAAACAGCGACGGATTATTAAGACATCTTCTAAGGACGTGGTCAGTGTGAGGAATGAGTCATTGGAAGCGGGGGGTGCAGCTGGACATTTTCTTAAGTCGATGATTATCCACCTAGCGGAAGATTTAATGCCTTTAGTGATGACGTGCAAGAGTTAAGGTACATCAATCGCTACTTTCTTTATATATACAATTTCCAATATACGACGCACAGGGTCTTGAGGTGGATTTTTAGCCTTTAAGAATTAAAAACGTTTTATAACCTTATTATCCCAAAAAATTCGAGTCGTAGGCAAAATTACGCTTAAAATAGGAAATAAGTTGCTCTAAAAGATTTGGTAAATATGAATTGACTACACTATCTTAATTTTTTCAACAAAGCTTTCTCTCTTAATTTATCCCAATTATGAAGACAAATCGTATCTTGCAGTATAAGAAATCTCTCCAATGGGTAAATAATATTGAATTACCTGCATTTTCCACTCATTTATCTGTTATTTCGACTGTAAGTTGAGATAAATTTCACCATAGCTATGTATTTTATGGAGTAAATCATAGACATTAGTAAAAAAATAGTGGATAGGTAGGATGATATCTCAGGTGGGCAGAAATGTTTCCAGTCGAATCCCAGCCACATCTTTGAGCTTCGCGGGAGGCACTTAAAGTCAAGCACTTCGTCCATTGGCTTAGATGGTAAACAGTGGACAAAGAGCTTTTATTTAAGAATAGGAATATGTTTACGAAGGGAAAGGGTATTGGACTAAGGAAGAGGAAGGGAATAAAGGTGAAGGGTAAGTTAAGAGTGTGCCTTATTTTTGTGCCTCTTTCTACTTTTGTTCTTGCTACAAATGATTTCAGGTAAGATGGGACCTTTATAGCAATATTTTCAGCAGCATATATTACTTCATCTGCCGCTTGTATTCATTCTACAGATATAGTACGGGGTCAAAATAGCATCCTGAGAGTCATAATGAAACTCGCTTTATCTAACATTTTAAAGTACTCATCTTAAAATGCCAAATATTCCTCTTCTCATCAACCTACCCTCCTGTAATTGGTGTTAGTGACTTACGCAAGAAGGATGGTCAACTCTCCCAATATTAAAACCACTAAAAACCAACGACTGCCTACTCCACAGCCCATGAGAGGCGTACGGTTGACCACTAATGGATATTAATGAGTTTCTCGGGGAATTATTGACCACGATGGGGAAGAGAGCATCGAGTGGAGGAGAGCGGGGTCGACACATGAATACGGCTGTTGGGGACGGTCATGAGCGATGATAGAAACGGAGGAGTAAGAAGTGGCATTCCGATCACTCGCGTTTTTAGTATTCCCGTCCGGAGTCTTAGCTTTGAGTGGGGACCGGACGCGCGGCATTGGTAGGCATTGGGGAATGGGAGGGGTAAGCGAGGGACTCGGATGGGATGAAGAAAGAAATACACGAAGCTTACGAGGAGAAGAGATGAGCTACAGAGCGGAAAGACAGAAAGCAGGAGAGAGAACGAAAGAGGTAAAGAATCATTTCGAAAAACTTGCCTGAAATAAAACAGTGAACTAGATCTAGGGAAAACGAATCCATTGTGTATTTCGCCGCAGAACTGCATGATAAAGTTTCGTGATTTAACAAAATCACGGGGATTTTTTGAACAGAACAAAAAGCAGTCTAAAGATTGTGCTGGGGCTTATTTGAAGCCTCAAGTTGTAAGTTCACGCAATCTTCGTCCCCACATCACCTTAAAACAGGAGAATAATCCCATTTTCTGCCGGTTATTCCTCTAGGTTATAGATTTCATTTCGTATCAGGCAGCAAGGGATTGGGATTTAATAGAAAATCAGAATATGAGAGGTCTCTGTAAATGGTAGGTAAAACCAAAGTGTTTCTACTTTTTTCCAAAAGGATGACAGACAAGCTCATTATATTAAGGTATCATAATGGCCCTTCTGTTTCAATATCAATCGTTAAAAATATTGCGGTGAGTTTTTTTGGTAGTCCAGATATTTACCTACTGTCAATAATTAGATCATTTGATTGGTTGAGAATATAATAGAATGCTTCAAAAAACACAACGGATTCGTTTTCCCTAGATCAAGTTCACTGTTCAATTTTCAAAGTTTTTCGAAAATAAATTCAGGAAATATTAGCTGAAGTCATAGATTTTCTGAATTTCTCCCTTGGAGTGGGGACAAAAATTTGACTTTAGCTCCAGGGTAAAATTATAGTATAGGATGTTAATATTTCGTTACTGTGGAGAGGCAAAATGAGGAATAAATTTGCGAAGCACATGATCAGTTCCTCTTAGTCACAGTAAGTTTGAAACTGTCTATAAGAGAAGCTGTAAGATCAGTGAACTCTATAATTTGGTTACATGACAGCTATAAAAAATATATGCATCAAAAGAGAGAAAATATAAAACAATGGATAACTAGTAAGACATTTCATAGACATGGGGGCAACACGTTAATTCTTCTGAAATCCTCCAACAAATATAATAGTTCGAAGTAGTTTCATTAAGTTGACTTGTACTATTTCAAAAAATATTTGTGGGAAGATTTCACGAGAATTAAGATTACACAAAGAATAGGTGATGTTTAGAAATGCACAAAATCATCTGAAATGGCGCTCGAAAATCTGTATGATCACGACCAAAAATTTCTGACTCTTCCTCTGCAACACAATAACTTTGGAACGAATCGTCAACGTTGGCAATGCATTAAGAACGGTAGTATAAAACGGACTAATCTTCTTCGTTTACACTTTTGTCCATCGTCTGTACTCCCAGTTGCAAACATTCGAGGCTATACAGGAGATAGCCTGGAAATACCTCCTACTGTTTATCCACGGTTTCACCTTAAAAGGAATCTCAACGCAGTTTCAAACGCAAGCTTCTCCAAGATACCACGATATTCAATGTCGTGGTCAAGTTCGCAAACTTGGTCCGTAATCAGAGCTTGAGGGTAAAAGAGCTTGGTGATTATAATTTATTATTAATTTAACAAAGTTCAGTTGATTAAACACTCCTAAAACACTCGACAACAGCCGCTAAATACTGTCACAGTTGTCCTTTTATCAGGTCAGGTATTGGGATTTTCCTTCCTTCGCATCCAATGACAAGCTCATCATCAAGGACATATGTGCTCGATATTGTACGCAAAGGTATATTTTCTATTGCCAATTATGATACATATTGTATCTTTGTGGATGAGTGCAAAAAGCTTGAAAGACAATAATCCAAAAGTTGTCGTTCCCAAAAGCGATTCATGAAAATAAATACGCTGCAAAAACCTACATTATGGCCTTCAAACAGTAGTGTATGCCTCCACAGCCCCGGGGAGTAAATTTTGTTAAGTCAAAGAGAACAAATAGATGGAAAATGTAAGTTATTAATGCAACCTATACTTTTTGCCTACACTCCATATTAGAAAAGAACAGAGAAGGCCGATAAATAGGGCCCATGCCGCCCCGAGCCCCTCGCGGGACATAAGGAGCAGACATCATACGAACGACAGGCTAACCGCTCCACCTCAGCTCCCTATTAATGACGGCACCACGCATACTTTGAAGACGTGCACACCAATAATGCTCCTGTTAATTTCACCTCGGCCGCCTTCACTCTCCTCCTCCCTTGCTAAGGCCGAACTGCGGCGCTGCCCGCCCCATTCCCCCATCGACTTGCTTCGGTTACTAGCCGTCCACCCCACATTCCTCCTCATACCCTCCCTCGAAACTCACCTCTTTTATTTCTTCTCCCCTTCCCACTCTTTAACGTCCATCCCCCGCACCCTCCCGCCCTTCCCAAACCACCCTCTCCTCCTCCCCTGATTTGCCGTTTACCGACAAGGCGTGCCGCAGACTCGCAGCGCGGCAGAAATGGTACGTGATCAGAAGCCATTGTCTCGGTCCGCATGGAAGAGGGAAGGATGAGAAAGAGAAAAGGCAGAGGGAAAACAAGACGACTGTGAAAGTTTCGGGGAGCGCGGGGCGTGGGGGAGGGGGCGATGGCGGTGATTCCTTCTCCTTTCTCCCTCCCCCCACAACCCACTCTTTTCCAGTCCCTCGTTTATACCTCTCCCTTGCTTTGCCCTAGCATCTTCCTCTTGCTCTCCCGTCGAAGAAAGAGTCGCGACGGCGGCGTTCGGCCGCGGAAACAGAAAAAAGGAGTGGAGAGCAAGGGAATGGGAGTTTACTACGAGGCGGGGATGATGAGGGCGGAATGGACTCCCCCGCCTTCGCCATCTTATCTTAGTGGCCTCTTCCGCTCCTCGGATCGCCGGCCGCCCCTCCCCTCTGCCTCCTCGCCGCCTCTCCCGTCCGCCTCACTCCGAAAGGAGAAAGCAAGAAATGGAAAGAGAGTGAAAGTTTTTAAACGAAAGGGAATGTGAATGCGTCGAGCTCTTCCCCAGGTGGTGGCGGGAAAGAAGGCCTTCGCATGCGAGTAAGAAATGGAAGATGAGATGATATAGTGATAGTTCGAGCGTGAAGGGCAGGATTTTAAACACCGATTTAGAGGCCAAAACTTGCTATTTTAAGACATATCACTATCACAAGGTGCTGGATGGCAACGCAATGTCATTAATTGTTCAGGCAGCTAACATAGACATATAATGTTCTAAAAAAATTCTCCCATACGAAATTAAAATAAATATGCTATATAAGATAGATTAATATTCTGGAAGAAAGCATAAATCCTTTCCCGGGTTATGATGTGTTTAATTTTGCTGTCACCATAAAACAAACATCTGCCACATGGCAACCAACACCAATCATTTCTATATCTAACATGATGTTTATAAAGACCGCTTGGTTTTCTTCCGGATGAAACTGCATTTCTACTAGAGTTTCAGGGCATGGTGGTCATGGACGACTCGTACATCGCAGCGTCGGAAAAAATGCAAAGTTTAGCCCGAAGGAGAACCCATACGGTCTTCACTGACAAATATCCTGGATTTTTTATCTTACCCTTTTTTCGTGGCTTCATCGTTCTAGGTTTCAATGAATTATTTAAATGCCAAGTTATAGGCACGCAAGATTAGAAAACTGACATTTTTTATGTGCAATTTTTAAGATAAAAGTGAAAAAATTGCTATTAATGCCTTTTTGGGCAGATTAATAAATGAAGGATAACAAATTTATCAATTCCTCAATTTCCTCGCTCTTGAACCAACCTATACTCCTGTTCCTCAACTCCTTTTCTAATCTAAAGATAAAAGGATGAGGTTTACAGAGTATGGAACCCTCTAACAAAGAGAGATATGACAGCTTCGAGATCTTTCTGAGGTTGCAGTAAAAATGAAGGTTATAGGAATGTGACGCGAAGTGTCCTTGGGAAGGAGAGGGAGTAGGAATAGGTAGCGAAAATATAAAACATAGGAGACAATGGTCGGTGACATGGAGGAGCTTGCGCCGAATAACGAGAATAGGAATCAATATTCAGTATGAGGGATCATATAGATAGAGAGTAAATGTCGCGAAATAATTAATCCAACTCCAAAATCAACGAGAGTATAATCCTGCAATCCGCCGAGAGGGACTGGGTGACCTTTACCGTAAATAAAACATACCAGGAGTAAACGAGTTTATAAGTAATCAATTAAAGTTCAAAGTATACCTTAAGCTCTTAAGTATAAAAATAAAGGCTTTATCCATACAATTTATTCATCATATTAGTCATGACTTTGTGAGACTTTGCCCAGACTTTGTAAACCTGAAATTAATTTTTATTATACCCTATTATTATGCACACACTTATTGCGGAGCCTCTGCATGCATCTATATATAAACAAAGTTATGAAGATTCTGCGCACGGTGTAGTATTTAAATCAGCGATGAGCATCATGTCCAGTCAGAATTAATGGTGGAAATATCTGCATATAAGCAAAACGACTATTAGCACAGAATACCTACAGCTCGGATACAACCACAGAATTTGGATTCGTACAGCATTTCACCTGCCTCTACTTATTGTTATAATATCTCCCATACCTCACGAATATCCACATCTTCGAGACTTTATAAACTATTCTAATTACTCGCCGATAACCTTATTCTTGTAACCCGGGAGGGAAATTGAAACCTGTCTCTACTTTCACTTGAGTGCATTTTCATCTCACTTACGGAGATCAGAGGGAGAGGAATATATGAAAGATGCCAAAACGCCCGCAGAAAATAATGGGGATGAAGGGAAGATGGAAAGGTTGTTCAATTTTCCTCTCGTTCTTTGGAAAGAGATCCGACAGGGAGGGGATGCTGAGGACGCAGCGATGTCGGCGCACAGATCGGCCGCGGTGGGAAGAGATCAATCGGAGATGGAGAGACGCGCGTTAAATTTCAATGATAGTGGTATTAGATCCAGGGTTCATTACACCGCTTGTTTTTCCACGAAACAAAAAGAGACCTCCGCCCAGTCCAGACGCGAAATCGATTGAGGGCGATCGTTGGGATGCAATGGCTCTCTTTTGATGACTGCAATAAGGGCGGCATATGTTGACGGGAAATACGCGAGTGAGATGGAGGGTGAACGAAGATTCGTGAGAGCAAAGCAGGAGGGGCGTGCTTTTCATTTCCTATCCACAGCAACCATTATCAATAAGCGAAGAAACAAAAAGAGTTTAAATGACTCGACTATTTCCACTTGCATTAGTCCTCTTGATGTCAGCGCCTATATTTCCTCAAGGTGATCGTCAATTACATATCCAAGTATCGATGGGATAGCTGCACTGATTTTAATACTTGCCATATCATAAATCGGCACACGGAAAAGACCTCCGGCAAGGCATGAAAAGCAGATTTTGGAAAACACTAGATAACTGTTATTTTAAATTATCATGCTTAACTTTTTTAATATTAAATATGGAATTAATATCAGTAGAGAAAATGCACAAAGAAATGCAACCTCAAAGGTGTAGAAAACTCAGTTCCTAGCACTCATTTTAGCATGTTTTAAATTTACGAAAAATGTATCAAACTTCGTGGATAAAAATCATGATGCAGCAAAGCGTATGATGCATAAAGATCCTATGATAGATTTTGTGAAATGCATTATCAAAATTTTGCTTGTATCTATAATAGTCTTGCTCATATCACCATTAAGACTGCGCATTCTACACCCAACACATGATTTCTGATAAGAATTCTGAATGATATAAGTTATCCGTAACATAAGCAGATCAAGTTAAAGTGAGAAAAGTGTCATAAATTTCATGAAAAATAGATTTATCTCTTCCGGCACCAGAGCTTAAAAGCAAAAAAATCATAATGTACCTCTGGAAGAAGTCACAGTTGGAGATGGAACCGTTAGCAGCTATAACGAAAAGGACTCGCGTATATAAATGGGTGATTTTGATCCTTTGTAAAAAAAAATATCCAAGAAATTTTTATAAAATGCAAAAAATTCGAGTAATACTCCTACTAAAAATGGTACAAGTTTGCAATAGTAGCTGAATATAATAATTATAAACACGCGGTTTTCGTGAGATTCATTTTGACTTCATTTTTATAACTAAACAGTTTCTTGATTTGAAAATTACCGTACTATGCAAGAGCATGTGCATCAAGATGAACACCTTTTCTGAATTTCTAATGAAAATAATAATGATGAAACTGAAGCCGTATTGGCTAAATCACTTGGCTAAAAGCAGCCGACAATTTACGAATTAATCTCAAATCAAAATAGGCAGGTGTTGGCAAAAATGTTTTTCGCTGTGTTTCGGAATGATGATATTGGTATCTTGCTGTACCATGGTGTAGAATTAGGTTCATTAGTTACCGTTAACAGGGCAGAAAAAAATCAGGATCTCAGTAACGGCATATATGTTGAAAGTCATACATTACGAGTCAAAAAGAAAGCAGCGTTAAATTCAAGAACAAGTCTCATTAGCAGCTTGTCTTAAAGTTGCCTGAGAGGAGCCAAGTTTGCGCGTATTTTTTTCGGTTGCGGTGCGGGTTGGAGAGCAAAAGAGAATGATATAACCAGAGGCGAGCTCGTTCCATTGCTAATGACTCGGTGTTCCTACATCGGTCGCAGGGGCGGGAGAGAGCAGCAGCAGGTGATAACAGATGGGAGGAGGGGAAGTGGGAGGAGGGGAAATATATAGGGGGTGGGTGGGTTGGTTGGGAGGAGAAAGATCGGGTCGGGGAATATCTGTCGGTACGCAAGGACGCCGGGTGGAAAAATACGCTCGCGGCAGAAATAACAGGGAATCATCGGAATTTATAATCACGGGGAAGGGTAAGCGAAGGAGGGGAGTGTAGTGGATAGTCGGGAAGGAGAAAGGAGGGTGGAGATCAGGAGAATTGAGGGGAGTTAAGGTAAGATGATGAGGGTGAAGAGCGGCGGATGGGAGCGAGGAGTCTGGAGTGTCAGGCTGCGCAAACAGTTCTCCTCTTAGATTGGAGGTGGTGTGAGGCGGAATACTCACTCATCCTACGGACGAGGCCGTGGATCTAAAACGTTACGGGCCAAGAGAAATGGGAAGCAAAAGGCTTTTCACGGAACGAAAATTTCGAGGAAAAACCGTCTTGGCGTAGATTTAGGGGTGAAATGCGTGAGGCTTATCAAATTTCACAGCCGGAAACCAAATTTTGGGGGAACTCCTTGGATCTTCTTTACGGTCTTTTGATGTGTGTCTGAAATTGATAGCCATGAAATACAAGACAAATAAAAACACACTTTAAAAATAACCAATCTCTCGCTTAGAGGGCTTAGGCTTTGAAATATAGATTTAGCTCTTAGAATTTGTCCTCAAGAAAGTATCCTATCTTATTTATCTATTATGAGGAGATGAACTCCTCATAATGGATAAATAAGATAGGATACTTTCTTGATAACGATACTGTTAGATTCAGATTACAATTTTTGGGAGGAAACCCAGTGGTTTCATTCAAACTTCTTTCCTCCTAATATGATAAAAATAGCACCTCAAGAGAAAATGAGCAGCAGATAATCAATAGCAGGCCAAAATGTTTCCTCTACGGGATTGTATTTTCAAGAATACTGACTTCCAAACTTAGGCACATGAATTTAAGCAAAGAATAATATAGTCTCTCTAAATTTTAACTTTGTTTTTCTACATTAATAATTTTTTAAAGCTCCCAAAATCACAGTCACTAGTACGCGGAAAAGGCACTTTTCTGACTAGTTTCAATAAAAGAGGCACGAGCCCACAAATTCCATCAAGGGCCCCAACATAAAGCGGCTGGTGATGCAAAAAGAAAGCGATTGAAAATATCCACATGATCCTCTCGAGCTGGCTAATTACATACCCGCGCCTCCGTAAGAGATCCACCTCGAGATATGTGAAGTTTTCCCAGCTATTGGGTAGTTAGTTAAACATTGTCACACGCATTTGTGCGCCTACCGATAAAAAAGTAATCGAATCAATAACAGCGTCTCGGCAACGCAGATTTGCTGTGGGATTATTCGATACGGGAATGAAAATCGTAGAACGTAATTAAATTTACGACAAGGAAGAACCTCGAGACTCATGAGTGATATTTCAGGGCAGTCCGAGTGGAGTCGCGTAAGAGGTGGAATATTGCCATCAGATTTTAACTTGAAGATCTCAATTCCTACCCGCTCAATGCATTAACTTCGGAAACCTTATCTTTCCCACACCTCCACTAATATACTCAGTGTATCCTTAACGCTTGCTGTTTTCAAATTTATTTCTTCCAAATATATGGCATCTCAGGGCATGCTCTAACCATCATATCCACCTTTTCCGTAGAAAACATGTTCCTATCCTTTTCTATTTTTAATTTTTTGATTTATCCGTTCCTTTGATCATCAGCATCCATTTCATGCCCAAGTTTTAAAGCTTTCATTTCACCCCAGTTTCTTTTTCTATTCTTTCCCCGCTCTCCCAGCTAAGGTACAATGTCATTGCCTACTAAACCAAGAGTTTCAGAGTTGTATTCCATCTAGTAATTTTTTCATCAATCAAGGTATAATATTTGAGCGTTCGTCCACTATAACTTGATGCTATCTCTGATGAAAAATTGTGATTGTGGAAAATAGTTTTAAGAAATAAAATTCATCCAGAAACATCCGACTTGTGCATAATCAAATGCCGCAATAATACTTCGGCTACTTCAACCAAACGATGGGAAGGCTGATGCTGAGGAAGAAAATAGGGAAATTTGCAAATCCTATTGTAAACCTTCTAATAAATTGTCGTTTTGCTTTTCATAGTTATCTTCTGGAAGAGTAAACCTTTATTCTAAATTTTTAAGACCTAAAATTTCTGAAATATTTCTTCCTAGACTGTATTCGTATCCACTTTAAACGCAAAACTTGTTCCTCCATTGTAATTGCATTATTGTTTTAAGAATAATTTCTTTATCGCAATTCTTCTTCCGTCCCTTGTAAAGTTGCTTCATGGGCATTTGAAGAACTTCTTAAGGAGGACGTGGATGAACCTATTTCACACACGAACAAGCGTGCGACGGGGCAGCTTGGGCCTTCATCTTTCGGCCACGCTCGCCAAAATCAACCATAGGGAAGCTGGAGGGAGGCGGAAAAGAGGCAGTGGAGAATGTTGCGTCTGGTTGTGTGGAAAGGCGGGTAAAAGGAGGAGGAAGAGGATGGAATTCAAGAGAGATCGTGGAGGAGGAAAGTGAGGGGCAAGCGGAGAGGGAGAAAAAGCAATGGGGTGAGGGTGGAAATAGTAACTGGAGTGGGGGAGGATGGAGGGTTTGGGCGCGGACTATGCGGAGCGGTCTGCGAGCGAGCGACGGGGGAGTTGACTGTAGCAGTGGGACAACCGGCCGCGAGGGCGGTTCACCTTGGGTAGGTTGCCTGCCAGCAAGGCGTCACACCTTTCCTCCCCTCGAGAGACCTCCCCAACCACCACCCTTCAGAGTGCATTAAGCCTTGATTTTGCTCTTTCTCTCTCTCCATCTCTCTCTCCCTCCCTCTCTCTCTCTCTCTCTCTCTCTCCCACTCTCTCTCCCTCCCTCGGGGAGGGGCAGTGGCTGCGGGGAATCGGAGGAGAGGAGTTGGGAGTTTGAGTGGGGATAAGTGTGGAAAGGGAGTGCGGGGCAGGTGTGGAGGTCTTGAGTTAGTGCGCTGGATAGAGAGGTCGGTCGCATGTCAACAAGCTCTCTCAAGGGGTTTCGATGCTCGTGCAGCGGGTTGACAGCACGCCCCGCCGCTGGACACCGCGTGGTGCTTACTCGGGCGAGCACGAGAGCGAACTCAATAATCGTCATTGGCCGTGATTAAGTCAACGCCTCATGTGCGGATTTGGTTTCTTGACGGGAATTTGGCAATGGTACCTTCAGCTTTTGTGTGTTTAGTGAGTTACTTATCGTTACTAATTAGACCAAACACTGAGGCCATTAGCGCAATTGAGGACTTGAGAGTTGGTGGGTAAGATGGGAATCATCTGGGGAGCCAAGGTAGATAGGATAAAAACTCGACGTCGGTATTAGAGTACGTTAAACAAAGGACACCAAGGAGACCACAGTTTAATACACCGCATCAACCAAGAGCTCTGGGCTTCAATAAACAGTCCTCCCCACCGCCTGGAATCGATCCCGGGCCCTGCGGTCACCACACCAACCGCATTCCTCCTTTTTGTGAGTAAATCTCACCAAACATCTTTATTTGGGCGAACAGATGAAGCAACAGAAAAACTTTTGTCGTCCTACATTGTTTCATGAATGTTTGCTAGAAATGAATTATTGGAGTTAACCTCTCGCTATCTCATTTATTGGAGCACAGCTGGAATAATCTGGCGTCGTTTACAGGACTGACGTTTTATCAATACTGCCTATCACTACTTTGTTCTTCTGTTAATCCCGAGCTATTTTCACCAAGTGAGGCTAGCCTTTTGTTACATCAGTTATTGCCATCGTTTTCTCCATACATTTTACAAGGAAAGTATTTCAGAAAGCTCGTAACTTTGGAATTTTTTTGTTTGAAACCAACGAATTTTAGCTAAACATATCATAAAGGTAAGGTAGAAATAAAAAAAAAATTGATAGAAAAAATATGTCGGTATGATATTCAAAAAGCTCCCAAAAATGTATTGAAGTTATAAAGAATCGAATGTAAACTCATAATTAATTCCTTGATAATTGCAAGTAGTATTTTATTCGGGGTAAGACCATAAATTTTACGCAGCGCATAATACTTTATAGTAAACCATCAAGGTTGGATCAAAAAATAAATTACGGAGCAACGATTCTAGTTTCCCAGGAAATTTCTTTTTCATTCCACAGAGGAGGCCATTCGCATCGTTGGCATAATTCTCTCCATGGATTATCCCGTTAAGTTAGTGAAGATAAGCCAAGGCTTGGAGAATCTCACGAAAGAATCAAAAATATCCTTCGCGTGGCATTGAAATATTTGAAGGTCACCCCGGATGGATACGAAAGCGCTCAAAAAAGAAAAATGAGAGTTCACTATTTACTTTTATTTGGGGCATGAGAGGCAGAGCTCCAAACTGGTCGGAGCGGAGGAAAAAAACTCTTGAATACAGGGATTTATTTCACGGGAGATTTCTCATACACTACATCTGTCATACACTATAAGTACGTATTGTATTGCTTTAATTGAACTCTTTTTTTAATCCTACTCTTAACTAAAAATAAAGCTATTTATCGACGGAAATAGCTGATTACAGCACTAAATGAGAAATTAAAGACGGAAATAGCAAGTTTTACCTTACCAGAAATTTTTAAATTCTCCCAAAACACTACAATAAACGAACGAGATTAAACAAACGCACTTTACTCATAATACAGTAAGCCAGTGAAACGCATCGTGCATTTGAAGGATGAACCTGAAGAAAATGTTTTAGTATTATTCTTTTATCATGAATAATAATATGCAATATTTTACTTGGCGCTCATCATAATTGGTCAGCTAAGATGACTCTACAAAAAGAAGAACATATCGCCAAGAGAGTAACTAAATTTTTGGGGGCTGTATGAATACGATGGCGAGTATCTTCTAACTTTGCTGGTCCAGATTTGTCTATCGTCACTATTAAAGATATTGAAAGTGTCTGCATTTCCGATATTTTGACCATTGACTCCGCCACCTCTTGGTACGTGACTGATCAAGACGCACCATTCGATCTAAACATTGGTCACTTTCTATCTCCTTCCAATTGGCAGCACTCATGCCCACACTTTCAGAGTCCACCGGTAATCGAGCGTATTAACGGTTCTGAGTTGTCGCGTTCCCCAGGGTCGTCAACTTTCACGGGCGAAATATCTCCGTTTCGCACTTCCAGATGCTTTTTTGGCGTACGTCACTCCTCCATGTATGTACCATAGTTTTCCGGAGAGGTAGAATAAAATGACCGTTTCGAGATAAAAATATACAATTTTTTTATCGATTTATCTTTTTCTCGAGATAAAATACTCAGTACGCTGCCAATCCTTTAAGGTGAGAGAGAACTTTGCTTAAGCTTCCTTTATCGCACAAAATAGAGGACATTTTTTGGTCCTCAATAATTACTTTCAGCAATAACATTCAAAGAAAAATGTGTCATTAGAAATTCTTGTTGAATAATTAGCATTATTTTCTTGATTAAATGGTCAATTCACAATTTGGAAAAATCAAAGCATCTCGGTTACAATAATTTTTATGACGAATGCCAACCCAGTGGTGTGCACAGTGAAACCTGCCTCCACGGTCACTTGTCCTGAGTGGTAACCTCTCCAAGCGGCCCATTTTTTGGTAAACGGAATGAATTTTCCAAAAATATAAGCAATGAAAATGTTCCCTCAATTTAACCGCCCCCTCCTTAAGCAGCCATTGCCTCATGGGTCTAGTGGAGGTCAAAAAACACCGATTTCATGGTATCTTTGCACTGTTGAACGTGACTGCGTTCCATATCATTTGATTATGAAATGAATGAATAATATTCTTTTACCCAGAGATTCTTGTTCAGCGAGGAAGGAACTCACCTAGCTCTAATCTTAAAAAGCTCAATTTAAAAGCTGGCTACCTTAGAGAGCAGCCTGTTGAATATCTTATCCAGGATTATTGGAATATCCACCGCCAAGAAAATAACAATGCCTGAATTGGGCTGGGCGTTTTCAAAGAGGATTGACCCGGATTTTTATCCAGAACTCAATGTTCAGCCACCAAACTCTCTACCTATAGGGTTTATTGCCCTTCTTAAACTGAGCATAAACGTTAGAGAATATTTTGAATAAGAGAGATGACAATCAACGGCCGACTACGGTTAAAGTAGTTATTTGAAGTGAAATATGGCGAAACTTGATATATTGCACTGATAAATTCTCTGTATGATGATAGAAATTACATATTTGATGATGAAACCAAAAATGAACCAGATAGGTGACTACGTGAAGCCAAAGACACATTAATGGACCCGTTTTGCCAAGGTCGGAAGCTGGCTAGGTAAGCTCGCACCAAAGTGCGACTCATAACCTCCACTGCTTTCGTGCGGAGGAAGGAAAGCAAAGGCTACTCCATAAACATTATGAGGTGGGTCTTGGAACAACAGGGAACTCAAGGAGGCTTATTAAATTCAAATGGATGAAAAACGTCCGGACGCACTCATCTCTACGCTCCGGAGAGAACAGAGGATATACTAGTGATGCGGAAAATGATAGGGGGAAAAAAGAAAAGGGAAAAAGATGACTATCGATGAATATAAGGCCATGAAAAACGATAAAAAGGTTGTGAGGCGGAAAAATCCTAAGGGACTGAGACGAGATAAAAAATAGCTCCATAATGATCGTCAGTATCATATATTGTACTCCGCCAGCCGATCAGAATGAGAGGAGACCATTACCGAAGTGAACAATGCTCTCTCCGAGAGAATCATTGAAAATTTTCAGTGGAAAAAAGGAAATAAAAAACTCTTTAGTTTTGGGCAGATCCTATCTCGTTACAGTAGTGACTTCAGTAAGAAGGCATTCCTAAAATATATTTGTAAAACCGACTAAGCCATTTCACTAATACTGAACCTCGTTCGTGTAGCGAAGAGAAACAAATACTATTACAATGTTTTGCAGAGAATTAGTAACTTAAGGCGATTAGATTATATAACCACTGTTAAAGTCCAGTTATTATGAACAGAGTACAATGGTGTACAGAGACGATACCTTTATTTCCTCGAAAAACACTCTGGGGAGTAATTTTAGAGGTGATCATACTAATATAAAATCAATCCACACTCATTTATTAACTACTTTACTCATTCCAAATTACATCGATTTTATCAATGAATTAATGCAGAGGTATTTTATTTGGAAGCTAAAATGATGAAAATTTTTAATATTTAACGGGTACGGTGACCTGAAAAAATATTACAAATGTTGAAACTGAAAAATACTGAAATTCTTCTGCTATGAATACAGTGGCAGTTTTCTCCAATAAGGACGAAAAACTCATTTTCTGATGTACAGCTCAACTCCCAGAGGCTCATGAGACTTCGACGTTTGCGACGGCCTTAGTGCGTAATAAGTCCTTGGTCAAGGAATTCAAACGCAACTGAAAAAACGTGATTCCTGCCGAGTCTCTGCGTTCTCATTGTATTCAGGAACTGTCACAATGAATCGAACCCGCGGCCTCAATGTCGTGAGACACAAGCTCTACTCACTCGGAAAGCGAGGTCGTTCGCTCTATTTACGCCTGGAAGCTGAACGGGTTGGAATCTTGTTAGTCCATCAGAGGGCTAGAGAGTATACCCTTGAAAATTCGCAGTCTCCTTGCTTTACCGACGCTATTCTCCCGACATTTCGCAACAGCCATAATTTAACATTCATCAGCCGTCTCGGAAAGGAGGGCATTTCCGGAAGGCAGATAGGGGGGGGGGGATTTTTGTCTTCGGCATTCGAGAGCTATTCCATATTTTCTGAGCTGCAATAATTTCTGAAAATTGCAATGTCATTCTTATTGTTTCCTTCCACGTGATCATGTCTTCATCACAAGGCTTTCTTCCTAAGTATGAGAATAAATTGAAGTGGATTGGAAATTAAAGGAGATGGGTTGCCTGGTCCGTCGAGTCCTGGGTTCATATCCTGAGACCCTGGGTTCAAATACTGGTTCTGGAAGTAATTTTTCATTAACTATCAATCTACCGTGGTTTCCTGGTGGTGGGCACTTTAATTATAGTACTACGTATGTCGTATGAGACATCTATATGTTGGGCGTCCAAGATGTCTTTCTTTGAAATCAAGGTAATGCTGACGGTACGTTTCATTCCACTCTTCTTAAGATTTCTGAATAAACCCTTCACGGCCAGCTATCGCTTTTATGACGAAAATAACCTCAAGTGTCCGTCGACTTCCCCAAATAATTAACCAATCAACCATGAAACTTCAATAAAATGGTAACTCTCGTATTCACTGTACTCCACCATCGTAGAAGAGGAAAATGGGCATCCATTTCCCCTGAGCAACAATACAATGGAGACTTAGTGAAGAAAATCGTTACGTGCCTAGTCAACAACTGCTTTAATGTGAAACAAATCAACACGCCGACATATGGGGTGAAAGGAACCCTTAACTTGCTACGCCTTAGCAAATTGGGCGAATTTTACGAAACTGGTGTTGGCATTGTATATGTAAGCGCTACTCTCCACCACTCTCCATTTATATTGTATCTACCACACAAGTAAGTGACAAATAGCAAGGAGAAGGTTCATTTACGATCTTGTTTATTTACGATCTCGTATCTTGTATTCCCGTGCTCCAAGCATTGCAAAATAGCCAGTAATATATCATATATATATATATATATATATATATATATATATATATATACTCATATAAATGTTTATACAGAAAGGTAGAAAGAAAGTGGATAGGAACACGTAAAATTTACAAAGACAATGGTGGTGTGAAGATGAAATGATGGCCGATTCCAAGCAGAAAAAATTCGACTGGACCGGGAATCGAACCACGGACCTTTGGATATCATTTCATCTTCACACCACCATTGTCTTTGTAAATTTTACGTGTTCCTATCCACTTTCTTTCTACCTTTCTGTATAAACATTTATATGAGTATATTTGCCGCTGTGCGGTCTGAGTGAATGAGTGAACGATTGTATGCCCTGAACGGGTCATTTCCTACTTGGGTTAGCGTACCCCGAAACGCCTGTTCTATATCTTTCACCACTGTCTGTGTGCTTGAGTTATTCTTTCATTTCGCCTTCTGTGTATGTCATTCCTTCTCTGCCGGTGGGTGATAAGCAGCCCGCGCGCCATCTATTGGCCGCTCTCGTGGGTCATGCCCTGGGGAGTGTTTGTTCATATAAACCCCCCGCCGATTCCAGCAGTTTCTTAGTAGACTGGGTAGCTTGGTGGTCTGAGCATTGGACGCGAAATCCAAAGGTCCGTGGTTCGATTCCCGGTCCAGTCGAATTTTTTCTGCTTGGAATCGGCCATCATTTCATCTTCACACCACCATTGTCTTTGTAAATTTTACGTGTTCCTATCCACTTTCTTTCTACCTTTCTGTATAAACATTTATATGAGTATATTTGCCGCTGTGCGGTCTGAGTGAATGAGTGAACGATTGTATGCCCTGAACGGGTCATTTCCTACTTGGGTTAGCGTACCCCGAAACGCCTGTTCTATATCTTTCACCACTGTCTGTGTGCTTGAGTTATTCTTTCATTTCGCCTTCTGTGTATGTCATTCCTTCTCTGCCGGTGGGTGATAAGCAGCCCGCGCGCCATCTATTGGCCGCTCTCGTGGGTCATGCCCTGGGGAGTGTTTGTTCATATAAACCCCCCGCCGATTCCAGCAGTTTCTTAGTAGACTGGGTAGCTTGGTGGTCTGAGCATTGGACGCGAAATCCAAAGGTCCGTGGTTCGATTCCCGGTCCAGTCGAATTTTTTCTGCTTGGAATCGGCCATCATTTCATCTTCACACCACCATTGTCTTTGTAAATTTTACGTGTTCCTATCCACTTTCTTTCTACCTTTCTGTATAAACATTTATATGAGTATATTTGCCGCTGTGCGGTCTGAGTGAATGAGTGAACGATTATATATATATATATATATGGTTAAAATTGAGACCTGCGGTTGAGTTCTTTTTTTTATTTTTAACTTAACCACAGCATAAAATATTTATCATTTCATTTACAATTTCACCGATAGCAATCTAAGCGGCGGGACCCAGGAGGAGAGCGTTTGGGTGGAAGCCCACCTCAAGAATTTCAAGGCCGAAGTTCAATACGGCCAGCACCCTGGATTGGAATCTTGATCCGCCATCATATTCACATTATTATTTAAAACATACAGCAAACATGCGCTTATAAACGTACCGTTATCCATCCTCAGACAGTATGAGTAACAATGAGTCCAACTAGATCTTTAGAATTTAATGAATTTTTAGCCATAATTTGAAACTGGTATTATAAATTACGGCGAGTGATTTGCTATACATTTTAATTTTGAGCCCATTCCAGGTCGATGTAAAAGGGATGATAGAATTTTCTTCTTCATAAGACCCGGATGCAGGCAATGCGGAATAGTGACGGAATTTCACTCATGCGATTAACATAGCACTCACACTCACATAACACACAAGGTGAAACTTGAGAAACTTGAGAGATTTGGTCCACCTTGAAAATCTCATTACGAATGAAGGACGGGAGAAGTCAACAAAGATCACCATGAATATCACATCGGAAAGAGATTGCGGTTATATCAGCATGAAACAGCATTGAAACGATTTGAAAATCATTTGCATTGTGAGATATTAGAGACGAACTTTTGAAAGAAATTTCTCTCGGGTTCTGAGATTTGAGGCCAAACAGGTTTTAATAATAAATGGCAGAAAGTAAAATAAGGAGGAGGAAGAAACGCAAGGAGAAAATAAACGCAAGGAGAAAAAATCCGGAAATTTCAATAGCCACTTTCATGTGGCGTTATATTCTGAGCTTTTATTGATACAAATTGTACTAAGATTAAGATTTTGATGCAAATAATAAACATTTGCTCGGAGCATTGGACGAGGAAAGGAGACAAAGTACTAGTTAGCCCCATCTACGTCAGCTAAAAACTCATCCCACTTCATCACGAATAAATTTAGAATAATTTTACCGCAATGACAGAAATAAATAAAGATGAGATTCAATTCTGACTTGTTTTGATATTAAAAGATCACCTGTTAAACTATATGATGATCAAATTATATCAATACTAAGCATCTAAAAAAGTAAAGTGTTATTTTGTCATGGTTGAACGTTCCATCGTATCGATCAGAAATCATTTTTGGGCAATATTGTCACTGTTCACAAAATGTTTCTTTGATATCTCAGTTGTGTAAATCGTGCTTCCTCAGGGAATATTCAAGTAACATTTAAAAACTGCAGTAACTCGCAGTAACCAGTCAAAATAAAATTCGATCCAAGTGAAATGTTCGCAAACAATGATTACGCCTCACAGCGAGTCGCACCTTGCCCAATTCAAATCTCGTTCACAGACATTTGCCATCAACCAAAATTGCACCATCCGCTTCGTTTTACAGCGGGGTCCTTTTGAAAAAAAATTGGGTGGAGCTTCCGCAACCCCAAGTAAAAAAATTCTCTTTTACGACCGTCCCTCACTATCCAAACGATGGGACTGCGAGATTCGCCCTTAATGGCTTACTCGAATCGACATCGACTCACATGAAAACAATTTCCCCCACTTCCCTCGGATTGCAGATTCGTCGCACTATAACCACCGGCCGAGGGAGGGAGGGGAAGAGTCCCTTCAAGAAAGACAAAAGAATTTTTTTTCTTTCCTCCCATCGAGCTTCTTGTGTTTTTTTCACTTTCCCCACCCGTTGATGATAAAGCGGAACCCCGACTCTCCTCCCCCCCCCATTCCCCGTCTTTCCCCGCTTTTGTTCGGGCGCACGCCACGGCTCCGAAAGCGGCGATGCTCTATTTCCGCCCCGGTCAAAATTCCAGCGAAAACGAAAGCGAAAGTCTCGCTTTAAAACAGGAGGAGGTGAAGCCGAGGAGGCTCCTCTCCCTCCCTTGAGGTGGACGACGAAGTCGCTCCCGGGAGGAGTCCCACAGACCAGGAGAGGAGAACCTTGGGGAGAGTTGTAAAATTGAGGCAGGGTGGGCAGTCTCAACCTGGCCTCCCTTTTGGGCGGCGTCCTTTAAGACGGAGTGGCGAGGGAAGGACTTGGGAGAGAGGGGTGGAAATTGGGTAGGGGGATGATTGTGAGAAGGGGTGTGAAGAGTGGGGCCCTGGAACCACAAAACGGGTGGCTCGTTTTTGGGGGTGGTGCTGGCGGGGTGATTGAGGGAGGAGGGCGGGCATTGGTGGATGAGGTTGCGGGCGGGGGCGATAGTTTGGGGGATAAGGGGTGGGAAGAGGCGTAACCTCGCTCTGGAGGATGTCGAGGGTCGATTGTTTTGGGCCCCGCAGTCGCCACCTGCTAGGCAAGGAAAAAAGCTGCGTGTGAATTGATGCGCTAATTCAAGCAACTAGAACCCTTTGTTATAAGTGAATCGAACCGCAGGTAAACATTAAGCGTCATGTTTCCGTTCGAGCCTCCCTAAGACTCACGTTGGCTCAAGTTAACTAGGCTATATTATGGGATGAAGGGTACTCGGGTTTTCCCTGAGATCGAAGGAATGATCAACACCGTCTTAGGGATGGCTAAGAGTAACATCGTCTTCAAGGTGAAGTGTCATATCCTACTCCTCACACTTACGATTACATTCTTAGCCCAGAGAAAACCGGTGATGACCACCCACAACGACCCGTTGGAAACCCAAGAACGCTTCACGCAACGCACTCGTCGGTAGAACCAAAAATCCTGATGAAGAGGTCTAGAGGCTGGTCTCATCAAGCTAGGGTTAATAATAATTAGACAAATATTTCCTGATTCTGGGCTAGGTGTCGTACTACAGACCTTTTTTTGACATTTAAGTTAGTCATTGGTCTTTGGTTAATTTCGTGGTGGATTTATCCTCGTGGCAATTTATAAATATTTCACCGCCGTAATATGTAACAGAAATGAACAAATTCACATGGATTTGAGAATAATGTCATGTATCTTTAAAACGTACAGAGAATGCTTCCTTTGGATGCATTTTAAATAGAAAGATTTCCCTTATATCCTGCAAAGCATTTTTTTATTTGTACATGAGAGCGTAAGGTACCCGAGAAAAGAGCTTAATTTTACCTATCTAATCTTGCAACGATACAAATGAAGCAATTAACCCCAATGGGTTTAATATGCTGTATAATTATTAATGACATCGTTTTCAGTTGGTATTCAGCAATATATCTATCTCATTTAGATGTACTCGAGCATATTTTAGATATTTTCACTTCTAAATGGGTGTCCTTTGTGGGAATTAGTTTATACCAAGCGGTAATTTAGCAAATTAATGCAGCCAACACGTGACCTCTTAGCATTCTATTAGTTGGTCCCTAGTTTTACGGTTGAAAATATTCATATTTTCCAAATAATGGACGTCCTACGGTTTGGATCATTAGATATAATGACGCTCCTGATTATCTAGTGAAACGAAGTACGAAGTCGAGCATGCGGCTCTGGGAAAGACGACTGATTTAGCGAATATTCGTGTGTAATGTACTCTGCTCTCTCCTTTAATAGGAATGGAGTCCAAGGATTGCGCGAAGGCCATTACTGGAGCCATAAACGCCCGCATCCACGATGTTAATAGAGCCGAGTGGTAGGTAATATACGAATGCATCTCTCACCACTCAGTTATAAGACCTAGAGTCGCCCATGAGAGAAACAAAACAGACAGAAAGCCGCCTAAAGAAGGCGTGAAGAGTGGGAAGATAAGAGAAACACATGAGAAGTAATGGCTCTCTAACTTGCAGGCATTCAGCTCTAAACGACGGAATAAACCATCACAGATCCCCGCAACCGAGCTATGATAAAAATATCAATAAACCTCAAACACTGCTCACTATTTTGTATCGGGAAAAAGAGCGAGATCCTGCTAAGGTCGTAATGCATCTATAACTGGCTGTGTGGATTAGTAATAGAAGCGAGCGATAAATAAAGACTCAGCCAACTACGACGTGGCCGTTGGCGGGAATGGAGGCCTCACAAATCGGGAGTTTCTCTCTGTTACATGTCGTCTCAGTGAAGCCATCCTTCCGGGCTCTCCTTGATGTTTCGAAAGGAGACCATTCTAAAAATACGAGAGCACGATGAATGCCGACTGCTTTCCCGAAACATTTGGCGAATGGCACTGTGGCAACACTGGAGGCCTGTAATTCTCTTTACGACTCCGATATTTATTTGCTCCCTCTGGAGAAGGGATTGGTATTCTTGTCCCGCTTTTCTCCCACCCGAGCCCCGACGTCGGTTGCCGTACTTCTGCTCGTCTTAAATTAAACACGGAAGGCTAAGATTACTGGCTTCCTTCACGCGTAACTCAAACACTTCGTCAATCGGCTTCCTCGTGTTTAAAGAAGACCATCCCCGCTAGGAACTTAATGTCTTCTCAGTTGAAGGCCATTGGATAGAAGAAATGATTCATTGATATCGTAGAGTTTTTATGAATCCCCTGTCCAATTTTGTAGATATTCAAATGTATGTACTTATCTGGTATTAGTGCATTAGCAAGAAGTTTCAGGTCTCGTCTATTGTGTCAGTAAAAACGATACCGGTTAATTGGACCTTAGAAAGATTTTAGTTCCCAACTGCAGCACGGTCAATGGAAGGATATCCCACCGGACAATATCAAAAATTGAATTATATACACTGAAATATTCAAAAGTGCAATCATTGCTAGATATCTAATGACAATCTGAACCGAAAATCGGTTAACCTTCAACATTAGGATGGTGACGCCATCCACATATTACGCAATCCAAGCACTTCCAAAAATGAGCGATATGAAGTCCTGGCTATTAGGTTTTTTATTTGTACTTGGGTAAATTAATGTTAGTGACAGCAATGAGAACTGGCAACCACATACCATTTGTGCCAGCTTATTTTGAAATGAAAGTAACTCACATTTACTTAATAAATAAATTAGTTTTAGTATCTAGTCTTTTTATAGCAATTTTGAATTCATATTCGGAATGCCTCTGGTCATTCCGCGAAATATCGTGAATGGTATGCCTCAAGCACTCTTTTTGACGATCACTTAAAATATAAAACTTCATTCCTCTTATTGGAGGAGAAATTTTACATCTTATTTGTTACATCACCTAGATAGGTGACTCCTAGTAATTCAGATCTATTTTGGCCCTACCTTCACAGCCTACAAATATTATTCCTGCCAAAAACCATCAATCTGTCTTACGAGGCGTAATTATGTTCACCAGCTGGTCACTTCACTTTTTACCCACTGCTGAGAAAAAATGATCGCCCGTAAATTACCACGGAGTCACCACAAGTTCGTAAGGCACAGGAAGAGAGGACACCAGGTGATAGTTATAGAAAATAGTTAAGTGATAGAAAAAACTGTGTAATGCAGGATTTTATCATGATACACATTCTTGTTGTTAATGCGCGGGTGGAAGGAGTTGTCACATCGACCTTCTCATAGTGTATCTCTCAACTTATTCGTTTTTCTCTATCCTTAGATGTGGTGTGGGGCAAAACATTACCCTTTGAATTAACCTAAAATTCTTATCTTCTAAATTTCTCTGGCAAATATGTCAGGGCGCATCTCTCGAGTAAACTGAATACAGCCTGGATTAAATATACAAATAAAAATTCAACGACGGATAAGGAATTAGATGACTAAGAGCGCTCCTACAGGAAGAGGAAGACATGCAAGATGGGAGGCAAAGAGGAAAAGCGGAAGAAAAAGAACTCTTGAGAAATGGCTCACTTGAACTCACTCGCCGCCTTTCCATCCTCTCTTCGTCGTATCCTTTAGAAGATGGCGGAAAAATAATCACCGACCGGATCGGGGGAAACAATCGGCCATGCGGTCGGAAGTGCTTCTTTTTTTGTCCTTCCTCAAAGTCGCTTACCCTACCCTCCTTCTTTCAACCCCCAATCCCATCCCCCCCTTTCGTTCGTTATCTCCCGGAAAGGGATGAGGAGGATGACACTAAAGGTCGTATTTGATAGGGGACTAAGGACGAAATAGAACCGTCTTCCCCTACATCCCTCTCCACCACCGTCGCAACTGCTTCCTTAGAAAAGGAAATGGAAGGAAGACGAAGGGAGGAGAGGAGGGACTAGAAAGGGCATAAGGGAGGGGGGATGAAGAAGGGGAGACGACAGGGAAGGATGATCGGCGATCAAAGGCGGGGGATGAGGGCGGCGGGAGCGCGGTGGTTGGTTATACGACGAATCGACGACGCCGCGCCGCGACTTCCGATCTCAAAGTGCCGTGAGGCGCGACGCGCCGCCGCCGACTTAGCGACGCCCCTGATCCACCAAACCAAATCCGCGGCTAAGAGGCGGAGAAATGGGGAGGGGAAAAGTAGGGATTGGAGGACAGGGAAGGTGAAGTGATGTGAATTAGAATAGACGGAAGCAAAGCGAGATCCGGAAGGAAGCTTTAGAAATGCTAGAATGACGACCAAAATTTGAAAGACTTGAGCCTATTCTCGTTGTTTGTGATGAAATCTCTGGCGACAGGAGATCGGGTTGATGAGATAGCTGGAGTACAGGCTTTCGATCCAAAGGTTATATACAGCGAGAGATGGGGAAACCCAAAACTAAATTACGATCATAAGGTGAGACGTTTGGCATTCCGCGGTCGTTTTATTGACCGATTATTTGATTCAACCGATCCTATTTAATTATTTAAAATAATGCAAAAAATTATGAATTAATACAATTTTATTTGTCCTTTGTTGATATTAAATAAGGATCTAAAGGCGATTTCATCAATGCATTTTTACAAATACATTATTAATTCGATTTTTCTGGCAAATTTCTGCGACCGATGGTCGTTAAAAAATGGTTGAGGCCTGGATTTGAATCTCAGTAATCCTTACGATCGTTCTTATGAGCGAACATTATTGAGGGCGCTTACAATGCTGTAGCCTCCTCCAGGTTTCCTTCCCCTATCTCTTCAATGCTCAATCCATCCCAAACTAATTATTAGGCTCCCGTAAATGACCTCAGATACCAGCAAACTCTCCTGATAAATATAACTAATTTTACTACCATTTTTGCTAGTTTGCTAGTTACCTGGTTTGCTAGTCTGAAAGGAATTGGTGAAGTCATTGATTAACACGCAGTAGAGTAATGCTGAGAAAAACGATACGAAAGTGATCCGTAGGAAAACTAAGGTAGTTTGATTTCTGACGACCAAGAGGCCTAAGCATAAGTGAACAGTTGGTATGACCGAGAAAATATAACCGAATTAGGAACTCATCTTGTATCATGACTGAAATTGAGAGAAATGCTATAATCGTCATTTGTAATAAAAGTACATCAATGATACAGATACAGAGAATATAGTTTAATACGGCAACTATTTATGAAAGCTAATGAAAATTAGTATTTTTCACTCACATGGGGTATAAAATCGTATGACTCTGAAATAGAACACGAAATAGGGAGAATGAAAGACATCAATAAACGCTAGGAATTTACTGAGGGGATCGGGTTGGTGTGGTGGCTAGAGTACTTGCCTACCACACGGGCGGCCAGGGTTCAAATCCCTGCAGAGGCGGATGTTTTTCAGAGGAACCCGATCCCTACTTGAATGTCTTGTGGAGAACACAGGTGTACTCCGTCTGTCGGATTAGACGTTAAACCGTGGTCCCCTTGGCGCCTTTCGTTAAGAGAAGGCTAATGCCGACGCCGGGTTTCTATCCACCCTTCCTCCCTTTCCTATCCCCTATGTCGCAAATGACCCTAGCCGTCGGTCGCATCCCCAAATATCCAATTCAATTCACTGAAAATGAATGAGTAACACTACTCTATATAAAACAAGTGAGGCGTCAACGCTGGATCACTTAGCGATATTTGCTGGCTTTAAGAAGCAGTATTAATCAAACGTGTTCCTTCTCTATTCTCTAAAGTGGAATTATAGTGGGGTATTATACACAAAGCATTCTGGCTATTTTGTGTACGTCGTACTGCCAAAGGAATACCACAATACTATCACAGCTAAAAATTTCTCAAGAGAGTGACATGAACGTTCGATTAGCGTCATAAACAGGTTTTGAATTTTTGCATTTTAAATAATTAACTTATCAATGTCAAAGAAATGGACATTTTACTTTTACTTTGATGTAGTATTCTCCCTAATATTATCCTCGTGCCTTTCTCCGCTAAACATAGTAATTTAACCCATACAACATATAAGCTGAGTAATATTTCCATTCACCGTCCGAAAACATTCCGCTACATATTTAAATTCTTTCAATTTTGCAGTAGCTAACTACATAAAAGAATAATAAATTATTGCGCTACATAAATGAAGAGACTTCTGATTTTATTTCAAGAATATCTCCATCTTTTGTATATAACTGAAATATATTGGTTGACATTGTTTCTACTTTTGTACATAAAACAAGTGTGTCATTTTTTCCGTAATTCTCGATTAGGCGCAAGGAGAGCATTATTTCTTTCCCATTTCTCATATTCTTTGGGCTAGTACTAGGCCAGACGAGTGATAGACTCAATGACGTGACTGTATAGTGGTAGGGACAGAGAAAGAGCGAGCTGAGGATAAGGATGGGAATAGCTAAGCCGTAAACTGGAAGTAAGGGGGAAGGAGGTAGGATCAGGATGTTGGGGAGGGGTGAAGTGAAAGGGGCCGACCAACAGGAGGATAAATGGTATTGCAAGGCTTAGAAGCGCGTAACCAGTCTTTAATTACTGCCGGAAGGGGAGAAAGAGAATCGGCTACTGGAATGAATCCTTTCCTCTGCGCTAATGAACGCGAGGATTTTCCGGCGAAAAATCCCTTTTAGAGATCTCCACTGGGTCGCTTGCATGTGAGTGAGGGCTCACACATGACTGTCTCAGAAAAGAAGAAAGGTTGAAAAAATACGATAAAATAGATCGGAAGAAGCAGTAATTAGAGTATTTCCATAAAATAACCTTTTTCGTTGATTTCTCTATTCAACCTAAAACCAGGTCGCCAATCTTTTGACACAACTTAGAGTCGCGCGTTACATCAAAACATCCATTTAAAGAATATAATAAATCACTTGTTTTAAATGTATTGATTTGTATGTGCTAAAAACTTTATATGCAGTTTTTTACTGGCCATTTTAATAACCTATATCAGATGTTTTCAAGACCATGCATTGGATTCTGCAGAACATTCTTCAATCATAAATTGAAGAACCGACTTCAATATTCAGTCAAGTTCTTACTCAAAAATGGTGCTGTTATTTTTCAAAATGTGATGCTGTCACTTATTCTGAAGTTCCTTCGTATGTGGTTTTTGATTCTCGAGAGTTATTATGCCATTCTTTCGTGAAAACTGCAAGCGCAGAGTTAAAAAAAAACGTGCTTATTCCGTTCAAACTAATTCAAGTGGAATCTTGGGCAGATTCCAGCGAGCCCATGAGTCAGTGCCACATTACAAATGCATTTTCCGACGGAGATTTTGTTCCCGAAAGCGGACTCAAGGCAAATCGTGAGAGGGAGCGTCCCTACCCGATGAAGTAAATCCACTCCCTCCTTGCCCTGCCTGACATTTGAGACAAGGGAAAAAGATTTCCGTCCGGGGGTAACATCCACGCTGCTCTAAATTTCGCCTTTATCTGATAGTGTACCACTCCCAGGAGTCCAAGGAAGAAAGGGCAGAACCAAGTTTTGAGACTGGACGGAGAGAAAGACGTGGAGACGGAAGAAAACAGGATATATAGGATTCGGAGTAGGAGAAGCCGGAAAGAAGAAAAGAAGACCGTGAGTGTGGAAGAATGTAGGGAAGGCGAGGGGGAGTGAATAAGACGCGGAGTGGCGGAGAGAGAGGAGGAATGGGGGATCTCAGGATGGGAATGGAGCGTGGAGTGGAGAGGGGAAGAACTTTGGCTCGGGGACGCGAGTAGAATGCTTAAAGGGTCCGTTCTCCTTATTGGGGGCGGGCGATTGGCGCATGGCGAGGGGAAGGAGGCGAAGTTATACGCGAGGGTAAACGCTCTCAAAGAGAGATAAATGGCGGAGGAGAAGCGGTGGAAAACATTGAGAGGGAAAATGACAGATGGTAAGAAAGAAGAGATGCATGAACAGCAAAGATTCTTGCATGATGTGGAGAAGTTTGTACGTGCAAATATACTTCCACAATGGTTTAAGGTAGTTGGGGCGACTTTTGTTTACCTGCAGATCGGCGTGAAACTTCGTAAAACAGCTTTTGATAATAATATATACACGTAATAGTGAAAAAATGTAATATACCAATTTCTGTCTTCACCAATTCAGTGCAATTTAAAAACTCAGCTCATGACATATATTCGTAACACATCGACAGGATTGGTAGATACAGGTTTTCATCAAAATGCGAAATAATACATTTCTTATTATTATGATGATTGAGAATCAATTTCAAAGTGCTACACTAAGTCCGCTGTATGAAAATATTTAAATATAATGTCCTATAAATAACAAACCCCAGCCGAAAGCTCTGGCCAGGAAAGGCTTGATTTAACGAAAATGTCCAAAATATAAATCTCATTAAATTTAAATTTATATCGTTATGGTGTGATTCAACGCAAAGACAGATACACTCAAGTAAACACAGCCTAACAAACTTGTACCCTAAATAACCCAAAATTACCACTCCACCCACCTTTACACATTGTTTGCAGAATGAGTTTACTATATTATGCATGAACATAGTCTTTACTGTAGTCCATCGCTATCTGCTACTGATGGTGACTTCGCCGAAAATTCATTAAACTACGTCATTTATCTATTAAAGCAGGCGATTGACCGTAGGATGTGAGTATGAGAGATAAAATAGTGGACTCAAAACGCCCAGCGAACAGAGGGAGAAGAAGACACGCGCAACGGATTTCAATCAAATATATGGAACATAAGAACAAGTTAAAATGAGGGGTAAATTACAATTGAACAACAATAAAAGGCAATCTAAAAGTATCAACGAATATAACCAGTCTTAATACAGGGGCTAAACGGGTGAGAAAATCAAAACCTTAGCCGCAGATATCTCCATTTTGAGGGAAATGGAGTCAAGGAATCTACAGCCGCTGTATTTGTGTCAAATATTCACTACTTCTGCTATACAATTATAATTAGGCATTCATAAAAGGAATAAAGTAGAGGAAAAATTCACTATCAGTGAAATTATCAATTTGTGGAAAAGTTTAAATATACAACCCATCCCAATTATTCAGCCCAACTCAAAATTATGAAAACCATAAAACCTGCATCTTGGAAGAAAATTTTTAACTCTCCTCCAAGACCTGGTTTTACTTCGTTTGAGGATCATTTACAAAACATCACTGTGAAAGTGGAATGATTAAAAGCTAAAACTGTACTAAATTCAGCATTTATTGAAGTGCCAGTCCTCCATACTGCACTGGACAGTACTACGGATGATTTTTTAAGGATTTGTTGCACAGGAAGTGGACTGTACAGTTTGAACTGCGGAGAGGGCTGTACTGAAAATGTGATGCATCAGAGTGCAGTAACTGTACTGTGGTCAATACTGCACTCAAACTGTACTGTATTACAGAGCTGGAAGTGCACTGTTGCAATGACTGTACTGCAAACATTTTGTGTGATGTGGCAAACTGTGCTCTTTGTTTCAATTTAAGCACATTCTTGAGCACAAATCCAGTCCGGCTACAGTACAATTGGAGAAGAGATCCACCTTAGTTACAGCACTGTTTTTTTCTCTCCGAGTATCTCAACATATAGAAAAATGTCGGGGTCTCTAAGAGGGGATGAGAAAGATAAGCAGTCTTGATGATATGGATTTAGAAGAAAACACAGAGGGCAAATAGGGGAAGGATGACCATGGGGCAAGTGGAAAGTCAAAAGCAGGAGGGGGGAGTGGTAACTCTGAGAGGAGGGGGGACCTTTTGAGGTGTAGAAAGGGAAAGGGAAGGCAGTGGCGACGGAAAGGAAAACTCTTCCTTTAGACGTCCCGCAGACCATTAAATGCGGTCTCGATTCTCCCGTCGTCACATGCGCACAAGAGGAGTCCCCCACAGTCTCACCGTGTCCGCCCTCCTTATCCTTCTCAACCTCTCAGTAACTCACTCTCGCAGTCGCCGTCTCGTGTCCTCTGCTGCCCCATCTCCCTCCCGCCTTCCTCCCCTTCCCCTACTCCCCCCCACTCCTGATTCCACTCTCGATTTCTTTCGTTTCCCGCCCAATCCCACACCACATCCCACTTCTCCCACCTCCAGTCCCCTCCGAAGCCTCCACCTTTTTCTTCGCAAGCTACCGACTGCGGTGTAAGGATATGTTGGTCCACAAGTGACGAGAGATTCCAACGCGCGAGGTTTCCTAATAAAAAATATAGTAGCATGATTCGTGTTCGCAATTCATTCGCAACCCTTCTCTGTGGTAAAATAATATGACCGTATGATATCCAGAAGGAATCGCGCAGTATATTAAATCATTGGTGGATTTCGAATCTCCCAGTGCGCACATCCGTCTGAGAGACGGCTTCCTGGGAACATATGTCAATATCACCATGTATCCGAAGATCTTTCTTCGATATGAATAGAGATTTTATTATATGCTTCAGAACAACTATTAATCCAGAGATAAAATATGTCATTAAACCGCTAAAAGTATAAAAAGAAAACCCTTTATGAGATTCAATGAGAGTTAAGTAAAAATAGCTTATTTCGCGTTCATATTCCATTGCCATCTCAGAGAGTGCATACGGAATGCTCATTTATGGTGATTCTAGGATATCCACTACGTAAATTATTTAGTTATAAAGTATGATTTTAATTGATAAATTGTAACCAATAAACCTAAACCATACCACTTCCAATTTACCAACGAGGGAAAATTTCAAATTTCCCTTACAAATTTGACCAATTCACAGTAAAGTCATAAGTTAAAATCCGCAGGCATTGATCGCAGAAAAAACCAGTAATATTCACTCATCGTTATTCGTGCCTAAGGGATTCATAATAATATTAAGCGATCATTTACATGCAGATTAAAGCACTTTGAAACATGTTTTTATGTAAGGCGGTACAAAAAGTCTAATTGATGCCTAGCATCAATATGTATGTACGTTGGATATTTTACAAAAGCCATTGAAAATGAGGAAATTGATTTCGGCACTGAGGCATTTTCCATCGCTCTCGTGCAAACCTTTAAACAAATGGTGAGAGGCAATTCATAGCCAAATTATCATTCATCATAAGTGAGCCATGCATAAATATATGTTATGATGAATATTGGATGTCCATTCAATACTGGGTACATCCACTGCCGTATCTCGGCGGATTAAAGCAACGGACCAATGGTTCCAATTTGTCCCGAGCATTCTGGAGTGTGGTTTGAAATATCCTGAGCCGACTCGGATAAGTGACTAGAGCGTCACTTCCGTGTGATATAGCTCGAAGAAGAATGGAACTCCTTATACGTTAGAGGCGAAGGTAATGAGTGAGTTACTCTTTGTCTCCTCTATTGAATATGGATGATTGTACAAGGACTATAGAATTTCCAGTAGACATTGAATTCTCTATCATGCATTGTATATGTACATATAGCTAAGAGTTAAACGAAATTTTTAAGTTAAAACAGAAATCCTTTTATTTTTAGGCGATAACAGCCTGCTGGTTCTTTAATGTATTAAAATATTATCCGAGAGGTAACAACGCCCAGATAAATCATGATTCTAGATACAATGTTTTAGTCATTGGTTTTATTGTTTCAGTTAGCTAAACCAAAATTGTTTTCTCATCAATAGTATGTAATGAAACTGCATAAAAGAAATGAAGCAATTGAAATGACTGAATATATAATTTAGAACATCATAACTAGAGTGTCTGCCTCTCATAAATACATTATTACTACGATGCACAAATTCCTTCGGTATCTTTCACTGGGCCATGGGTTACGATTCAACACTCGGCATCAATCCTATTCACCGTTAAAGGAAATGAATGAGACGAGCATGAAAATGATGACTGAAATATTGCCGTTTACCTTTCATACAACTTTAGAGGGATTTTTTAGCATTGCTATGCCGAAAAATTACGATACTTAACGGCCACAGGGATACAATGCGGTTGCCTATACATAAAAGATATATTAAGATACTTGGAAACAATAAATTCTCCATTACTATGGCATCAAATTGGATGCAAACTTTAAAGCAAGCTAATTTGTTTTCTGAGCATACGTCTGAAGGAAATCGTACGCTTCGATCGTTGAATAAAGACGACCACACTCGGTGTGCCCATAGTCGGCGATTGAACAAGGCACCGAGTGATTAAATATTTTCGCTTGCAACCCGTTTGCTTTGGCATCCCCAAAAACGGTAATCTCTGGAGACATTTCAGTTAAGGGACTTTCAGGAGGAAATGTTTAGCGATCCTCGGCCATGCTCTGCCACGTGCGCCTAAACCTTACCCCCACCCCACACACGCACACCATGCCACACCACATTTCTCCTCCACCCGCGGCCTCCCAAGTTTTTGCTCAAACGGAAGGAGGCGGAGAAGGCAAGCTATTTGCTTCCCTCGAAGGACCGTTGCACGAATGAATGATTAGGCTAGTACCGACGTATCCGCGAAGTTGGGGCGGCAGTGATGGTGGTCTCCGCCACTGGTCGTCGACCTGGAAACAATCGCTTCGGGCGGCAAACGTAAGGTACGCTGATATGTGCGCACACAGATTTCCGCCTCGCAATCCGTCTAGGAGAGGGACGTCGCGGATTTCAACTTGCGTCACACCCACGCAACTGGCCAGAAAGGGAATTGAACGAGTGAGAGAGGTTGAGGAGGGAGGTGGAGAGGTGGGGGAGAGACAGCCAATGAGTGAGTGAGTTAGGGACAGGAAAGGATAGGAAGAAGATTCCATGACGCGAGGATCACCGGCGATTAGTTCGGAGAAATTTTTGCCTCCAACAGTCTTTCACAAGAGTACGTCGTATCGTGCAGCTAATGAGCGTTAAATTACAAATACGTCGAGATGGAGAAAAAAAATGGAAAATAGGCTTGCTTTATGAGAGCAATAATTGAAATCGTTCATCCAGATATGAGACGATTCTAAGGGAAAAAATAATACTGAATCATTTTTTTGCTGATTCCGACATAAACATCAATGAATATAGCCGAATTTACACTCTGCATATGTAGTCACAAATTATGCGTCCACTGCATATGGCGTGAAACAGTGATTGTATTAAATGTAAAAATGCTCCACTTCACACGACTGACAAATGACAAGCATACATTCAAGGCCACCTAGGATAACTCGATCTCCCTGTGAAGAAATGAAAACTTTGAGACATAAAAATCATACAACTGATTTGAAAATTTTAATGAAACAACTTTTATAAAAATGTGATAAATCTATTCTTCTCTCTCTCTCTTCTTCTCAGCTCTTCGCTCTTTGCGAGATTAAAGACCATTGAAGTGAGGCATTCAGTATCCTTCTTTACGGTTATCAAAGCTTTTTAGTATTTTCACACGTGTTTTTATTTCTGGCCAGGGTTTTAACGCATTAATTTCAACATACAGGGTTTTTCCATCTAACGTTTATCATGATTGTTCGATATTTTCACAAAGTGACGTTTCAAGTTACTTCATATATACCATCCTACAGTTGGTAAAATCCAGTCTCAGATAATTTACCAGAAGATTAGCATTACTATCCCGCTCATTTGCTTCAATTTACATTTCAGTATCTATATTATTTTAAGATGATGTAAATGCTTCAAACTAAACTACACAGGTTAAAATATAATACTTCCTATTTAAATTATATTTGAGACTGTATCGAGCACTAGTAAAACTTAGCAAATAATGAAAATAATAAATCAACTTTGGCACCCTATTAGCATGAAACAGTTAACTTAGTGATCCCGTGAGATTCGACTTGGTGGGATTCCACAAGCGAGTACAGGATGAAGGAGCTATGATTGGACTCAACGGTGAGGTATCAACTGAAGTGTAATGCACCCTTAGAATCGTGCTTATTGCTTACGAACAGACCTTATATTTACCTTCTGGAATGAGCTAGCTAAAGTTATTTATTTCAATTATGAGCAGGTTCCACCGAGGTGCGTTTGTGACCACGTATTACTAGGGGTCTAGCTGATAACGAATGAAATTGAGAAATACATTTTTGGGCCATTTACTATTAAAACCAAGGAGTAAAGATACAGGTAGAAGCAATATACATCATATTTTAAAAGCCCAACCCAGCACCATAGCCAACGCAATCTCAATACGACAAAGGCTTACGTTTCCTGCGTTTGCAATAGATTTTTGTCACATTTATTTCGATAGCCACCGGATAAGGGGCATTTTTCTGTGCTTGCTACAGTGGCAGAGGATAGAGCATGGTAGAAAACGATGCCATCACAATTAAATTTTACTTGAAATGGCGATGAAGTGCCAGAAAAATTGTTTGGCTTAGAACATGAATGTCCAAAGCCAAACAATTCTAGATCAATTTGCGCTTATTTATTTCCAAACCCACAGAAGAAGCCCATTCAAGAAATGTGATCAGAAGACAAAAAGCTGTTACAAATGACCTCATAGTATGAATACAGAACTTACTCATACCCTGGGTGAATAAATAGCTGAGGGTTTTGAGGTTGGCAATGAAGGTTTGCGATCATGGGAAGCCAGGAAGTCAAATGAGCAGGACTTGCTTACTCTTGCGTTGGCTGGCAATGGACTTTTTCATTGGAAGTGCGGTAATCGCACCTGCCGCCATGTTTCTCTACCACTATATTCGGCGCCATCTGGGCAAAAAGTTCTTCCTCTGAACCATTCTTCTGGTACCCATGACCGCATATGGTGATGTCCTCTCCATTTATTTTGAACTTCTCGGGGGATACCAAATATAATAAAGACTCACGTTATGCCTTTCCACTGAATAGTAAGAGGGAGTATTCCAGAATAGATGACGAGGAAGAATTTGACAAAACCTGTCCCGTTCCGCAGCCAAGGTCAAAGAAAGAGTTGGTGTGGAGCAAAAAAAATAAAACATTTGGCAAACTTTTTTTGCTCCTCCGTGACCAATTACGCTGAAAATGTGACTTTTTTCCCCTCTTCGGAGGAAATTATTTTTTGACGCTCGGGACTGGGTAAGTACCTTTCGGCGTTGCTATTTAAAGAGCCTAGGGGGAGCGGATATTACAAAAAAGAAGTAAATCCAAAGGTCTGTAGCCATTTTGCAGCATTTAGACGAAAGAAAGAAAAGGGTTCAATAGTGAGGAACGGAGAGAGAAACATAGAGAAGAAGAGAGATGGAAGCAGCTTCAACTGGAATAGATGGGGTGGACAGATGTGCGTAGGACGCGAGTCTCGGAGGTGAGAGGAAAAAAATGAAAAGCTAGGAGCGTGATTAGGGCTTTTTTCCTTCTTCCTCTTTCACTTTCCCCCATCGTTCCGGCGGCAGAGACATCTCCCGTTGCCCCACGCAACCAGCCAACCCTCCACAACAATTTTCTTCGAATCAAAAAGCCACCCAAGCTTGGAGAAATGTGTCTTCTCGCTCGAATATGCTATCTATATACCTCTTCTCCGTCCATCTTTCCATCTTCCGTCCGCCCTTATCCTCCATGAAGAGGAGATGGAGCAAAAAATAAATAAACGATTCTAATTCTTTCGGTCGGCAGGAAACCGCCCAATTTCCAACTTTTTATGCTCGCTGTATTCAAGGTTAAAGACTAATATTTCAACCTTGAAAAAAATACAAACTCGAAGATGGACCACCAAAGTAGAGCGTTAAGCTCGAAAACGTTGGGCAAAGCTGTTAAAGTTCGCGAGGAGTAATGTTTTTTGAGCCCGTGAAAATACACGCCTGGCTTATGCGCAACCGCGATAAATTTGTCTGAGAATTTTGAATAAAAAATGAGATGCCGCTGATTGCTTCCGGAGGACGTTTACAGCTCCAAATATTCAAAATACCGTTGCTCCCTCAAGTGAGATATGCATTTTAGCAAGTCAGCATTACGTTTTTCCCAATGGATCAGGTATCATGCTCTACGACACCGAAGTTGCGCTACATTAGGCAGCTGCATTATTTTTAAGCACATCAGTTTATATCGCGCAGCGCAAAATGACTCCCCGTATCTTTCGGCTTCACCATACCCTTTTTGGATCATTCCCATTCCCTTTTTGGATCTTTTCCTCCCAGGAACTAATCTTTGCAAAAACGCAACGACTCCGGTTTTCTTTTTAAGGATCTTTAGGACCCATAAATCGTGCCAAATCTGAGTTAAACCTGGATCGTAGCGGTTTCCTATACGCTTATGAAAAATTACATCACTATTTGCACCAGAAGGAATTGAAGAAGCATTGGATACGACTCGCACAGCCTGCCTAAGATGAAAATTTTCGGTTACGCTCATGTTTTTGCAATCTTGCAACTTGACAGCGATATTTATACAATGGAGGAATACCGTTGCACGTTAATTTTTTTTCAAACTCTTTCCGTAATATTAGTATCCAGATTATGATACACGATGATGTTACCTCATTGCCAAGCTATTGCACAAGAGCAGAATAGATGCATGATTTTTATTGGATATATCTTTATCAATGCGTTAAAATTACCAGCACTAAATAGTGAGCAGAGGAGAAAGATTTTGATGTTTAGACAAAATGATTTGTAAAAACCGAACTATTCATACAAATTTACTCTTAATTTCTTTATTGAAATGACGGACAAGTTTTAAAAAAATTGACGTTAATAGTTTCATAAGGGAGTAATTAAGTGTTTAGCCTGTAACAGATAGACATTAGGCATTATAATTCTGGCTAACAGCGAAAATCAGGCATCTTCTCTTATTTTCACTTGATGTTGTTATGAAGCATGAGAGCCCGGTGGGTCACTATACATGAAACAAGGGGTCTCCCAGATATGGCCACTTGGATTGAGTCCTAACTCTCGTCTTTCGCAGGCGTGCAAATAAACGAAGGAGACGCACTTGATGGCGTCGAGGTTGGGGAACCGGATTCCTATTCCCTACCCTCAAAAACAGTCCTTGCCTTGCGGTCAATCGTGCTGCATCCCTCCTTTCGGTCATTTTCTGCTGCTGAGTCCCCGCCAAACTGGAATATTCTCCGGCAATGGTGTCCGCTGAGAATTTCCCCGTTAGATGAAGAGTGATCCGCAAGAATTAACAAGCCTATTCATAAAACTAACATATTACGGACGCTAGTATCCATGAACGTATCCGTGATGATAAATATAGAGACATATTCTAATGTGACACAAAATTTGTGACAAGTATGGATAGTTGAACACAACTGTCAAGACAATGGATTAATTTGCAAAAGAGTTCAAAATAAGGCTTAACCGTCAAAAGCAGGGGATACATTAAATAACACGAGTGGAAAAATACAATTTTATCATTCATCTCCTCAATTTTGGGACTATTTTACTGACCCTTACTTAAAAGAGACAAAATGAAATTGAAAGACAGAGCTTATGAAAATTTGATTTACATTAAATAGTTAACTTCATTTAAACTGTTGACCGAAATTTAAATGCGTTAACTGTAAATTTAGTTGACATTAGTTACAGGAGCATCAGCTGCTGAAGACATACGACACCATTTAAACTAAGGAAAACCCAAAGACATTAGTCCATGCTTGATGTGAGCTTTGAACCCGGGAACGCATTAAATCACCAGTTTGTCATATCATCAATCCGTCAGAGGTAGGCTGCATTAAATTTTCTAGCTGGACCTTAGGCCAATAACTCAGCTGAGAGCAGTTTACGCAAAATAATATTATTCACAGGTAAAGCTTTGTGGTATTTAAAAAAGGATTGTCCATAAGCTAAATATATCTTTCTCGTGTGATTTTCTCTCGGAATTCACACTGGGTTAAATTTTTGGCTGCTGCCAACTTTTCGATGGATAACATTTTCATCGTTATCATATCATTACCCGTTACCAATTTTCAGCAGCCAAAAATTTAACTTGGTGTGAATTCCGATAGAATTTCACACATAACGTTCGCCGGGAAAGTACTAAATCATTTATATCTTTCTCTTTTTGCATTAATTGGTAAATCTATCCGTTAAAGTAGTTTAAGCGATACACCACTCCACATAAAATTTAACAAGTTTGCACTCATTATGTTGAAAAAGATCTCACCTTTAAAGTAATAACAAAATTGTATTAAACAAAACTTTATGTCATCCACAGATTTATTATTGCAAACACAAACATCATCAAATACAGTGTAGTGGTTGTGTTTTTAATAATAAATCTGTGGAAGGCATAAAGTTTTCTTTGATACAATGTCGACCATCCACCATGTGAAGACTCCACAACTTGAAGTGATAACAAAATATGAGCCACTTACCGCTATACTTTTCTAGATACTTTCTAAATAATATATGCTATATTCCATAGGAAATGCTACAGATTAGAACTTCAGGCATAGAAAATAGGACTTTCCACACATAAATTTCGCCAGAAATTTAAAAGCATATAGTCAGTATCCCTTCTCAAATACTTTTAAATTTCACGAATCACTCACCGCGGTAATTCTTTTCAAAATTGCTAAAGTGTTAGGCTATGGAAGTTGTTGAGGAATAAAAAAATGAGTCAAGCTAACGTCTAATACAGGTAAATTTAGTTAATAACTGAGTATTTGAGGACCTGAAACAATTTTTGAGCGTCATTAATGCTACAACATTAATTTGATGTTACTTATTGGTGTTTGAACATAGACAAACTTTGACCTAGTCTTTAATATTACAAGGGAATAATTTTGCTCTAACTGCCCTACAGGAAAAATTTATAGCATCCAAAGATCATCCACTTGAATTTATACATTCACTTGACTGATGTAAATACATCTTTGGGGCCATTTCAATTCCCGAGAGGTACCCGGGGCTCAACAAAAATATATAATCGCCAGTCTTGCCAAAAATCCAACTCACCCTCCCCGCTTCCAAAAAAAAGAACTAAAATTATATCACAGCAGTGAAAGGTGGGCATTTTTTTACGGTCGATTTCCACGACGATAGGCCCTCTTCGCCCTCTTCGGCCATCCTTTCGTGACCTTCACTCCCATTCCTTTCTTCCGGCTTTTGAGCGAGCCCCGGCTTTTCGGGGTTTGGTTTCTGCCGAGCATCGTGTTGCACCCGATAGACCAGATTCCTGGCTCCGCTCTTCATCTCCCGACCATTCCTCCCCTCCATTGCCTCTTTCTCGACCCGACGCCCCCTCTTTCGTCCTATGGCGGCGGCGGAGGCGACATAGTCCACCGCGCGCCCTCCCCTTCGGGGGGAGCTGGGTGCGGGGGGGAGGGGGGAATTGGAGAGGTGAGGCGACCCAGAGGCGCCGTCCCATTAGCGGTGTGGGCGTCCCGACCAAACACTCGCTTAAGTTGGTATGAGCGATATTTCCCTAGTCATTCTAGAGGCCGTATTCGAGTTTTTATTCAGCAGTACTAAGAAGAATAAATAAAATATGTTTTAATTAGTGGCACACAGAATGAAAAATTTTCAGTAATTCCCTAAATATTAATGCATACCTCTTTAATTCGACTTATTATGAACGAAAATATGGTGTTACACAACTGTTAGAGGGATTAAGGTGGGAGCCCCTAGAGATTCGGAGGCTGCACGCTATTCTTGGGCTGCTAGATGAATTCAGAACTGATATTTTTTCAGATCGACACAGAGAATATTATCATGACGCCTCACTACATTTCTAAGTCTAACAGATGCGATAAAGTAAGAGTGATACTCTGACGAGCAGATAGGTACAAAAACTCGATCTTTCCGCGCACAATAAGCGACCACAATAGAATCTGAGCTCCTCCAAACACACTCTCACAGGACATGTCACCATTTCACCAAAACTTTTACATCTTTACACGGCTGGTGACCTACCACCCCCCTCCACGCGGCCCAAGCGGCGACTCGCGGGGTAGTAGGTAGATGTAGATGTACATTATTTAGGCCGTACGCCACTCTGTTAACATTCCTGAGGTTAGTAGTGGATTTATTTTTAATAATAGTTGAAAAAGAATTCTATGTACCCACTGATGAATTTATGACGAGGTATAGTTGTTAAAAATTCCTCATTTTTTTAATTAAGCCTCAGAGTACATAGCCGAATTAATTAACTGGTAAATGGCTGATATTTGTCAGAAATCATCTCAAAAATGAGAGCGGTAAGTGGTAGATGTTTCGGTATCTTTGGAGATGCGAGATATTTCTTTTTAATTCGACCAAATTCATTAAATTCTACGTAAAATGATGGTTCTCTCAAACTACCTTAATCCCACTGCAGACTATTGAAGCGGATGAGAACAAACCTAGGGTCTGAAATCAAAAAGACCACGAAAACTGTATGAGTCCAAGAAAATACAAATGTCCAACTTTTCGTTTGCGTTGACTGTGAAATACAACATTAAGTGAAGATCTAATTTAGCTGTTAGAAATCAAGATATGGATTGGCACAAAATAAGCAGATTAATCAACGAATATATTTTGAATGAGCACTTCTTCCTGCAAAAATAGCTAACTGCGGTGTCATTAAAATGGAATGAACGCATTCTGCCTTCAATTTTTGCTGAAATTTGCTTAAAAACGAAAATATTACAAGGTGTTTACACTTCAATAAAATTCAATACTCTGGGAGCACTTGTTACTTATGGATATAGTTTTAGAGAAAATTATATATATTTTAGACGGACGTTCCCTCTATTTTTGTAATAGACACTATGATGCAAAAAATACTGGGTAGAAAGACTTGATTTCGCTGTGCATTTTTGCATTAGCATATCAAACAAAGAACACATTCGTCTATAGTACTCAGGATATTAATAAATTCACTTTTTAGTCGTTTGACAATTTAACCACCATTATCTCCTTACACAGCATTTTAAATTAATAAAAAATAGATCAGTGATAAATAATAACTTCAACCATCCCATTCCAAAACGATTAATTACCACCACCCTTGAAGCCATTGGATAGCTTGCTCTAACTGCCCTATGGGAAAAATTTATAGCATCCAAAGATCATCCACTCTAATTAACACATTCACTTGATTGATGCAAATACGAAACTTGAATACGTGCAGCTTAGGACCTTTCAATTCACAAGAATCCCATTCTCTGGTTCCTCACTTGAGTCCTCTAGGCTGTCATCACAGCGTCATCAATGTGCAAACATCTTCCCTCTCACTACTTCTGCCGGAATATTATGAGGTGCTTAGGCACTGCTATTCAGGAGCCTAAACAAATAATAAATGGAATAGTACTGAAATATCAAGTCCCAAATATTGTTTTTTAAATGTCATAAGAAACTGAATTCACAAAAAAATGCTAGCTAGAGCATTTATTATTTACGGAATAGTAAAAAATATTAGCAATAGTATCGACCAGCCCTTACACCTTGAACTCTATATTGTTAAAAATTCACCTTTAAAAAGTTAGTTTTCCCACCGATACCGCGATTTTAAACAACCTGAGTGAAAATTCTGCGGAAGGATTAAAATACGATTTAGTTGATACCGAAACTGTCAAAACTTCCGTGATTCGAGTCCCTCATCATGTTAATCACACATCAATCCGATTATTTTAAGGTCATTACTTTAGTGCTGATCGAACACCTTGGTGACCAGAAGGAGGAAATTATAATACAAATACGTCAATAATAAAATTAAAATATTCCTTCCTTTTGCGAGGCATGTAGAAAATTAGCGTAAAGCTAAGAAAGCATATGCCACTTATATTCTTTCCGTACTGTTTTATTTTCCGATTCACTCCTTTATTCAAGGCTCACACTCTCTCACTCAAAGATATGTACTCACACCGACTATCGCAAAACAAAGGTACTTGCACCTGATTCGTTATTCCTGTTCCATTGAGTAGAGAATATTAACCCGAGAAGATAATGCCAATGACGAGGTAGATGTTTTGCAGAGGAGAGCGTAAATATAGCTCCCACATTGGGTACAGCGTGAAAAATGGTACATATGCAACAGAATACTGTCATAATTAAAGCATGGGTAGCTTTGTGGCCGTCTTTAAAACAAGTGTACGCCGTTGAAGGGATTTAAGACCACCCTATAGCTTCTCATCCAACCCTATTTTAACTCTTCTCCCTGGTGGAGGCGTCGATTCATTTGAGGGAGACACCAAATTCACGATGACTACTTAGGTTGGAAAAAATTCTCAGGCTCTCCAATTTGTAGACACAATTAGAAGATCCAACTTGAAATTATCATGTTAGTGATACAGTTATGGGATGATTTGGAAGCTACGGATACACGAGCTAGTTGAATTCAATTAAAGTCCAAAATATTTCATATAATTACCCTTCACCAAGGAATGTGAAACTCCTCAGCATCAAAAATAAAATGAATCTTTGAAATACGATAGCGATTCCTTCCTCGCCCACTATAAATTGTCTAGATACCCTATTTATGTTTGGGCAGCAATGAAAAAAAATTGAAGACCCGTCTTGACTACCTGAAATATAAGAGGCTAATAAATGCCACTCGAAGGAGAGAAATGTAACTTGCTCTTTTATTAATGGAAATTGTCAGTAATCATGGTAAAATGACGACTGAAACGGTTGAAACAGCTACGTAAAATTACGAAAGAAAAATTAGTGTAGCAACTTATACCTTCATTATCACATACTCCTGAATAACTTTCCGGGACATATTTTCACTATCATAAAATAGACTTGAATGATGTACCGCTAGACACTGTTGATGGTATAATTTTCCTCAACTCATCTTTCCAGTAGCAATCACCACTTCTCATTCACAGAGAGATCAGATTCAGATAAGAATTAGATGAATAAGGGTCGAAACAGCTCGGTCAAATTCAAAATGACCCACTGTTACACTTCTTGAAGCCGCTCCGCTATAAGTTGTGGTATAGATATCAAAGATCTGATGAGCTCAAAAGCTAACTACCCAAAAAACACTAATAAAAAGGGGAACTCCGCATGTTGGATCTGTATTTTATACGTTTGGCTATAAAATTGCCTAACTTCAATAAATTTTAATCCTACAAAAAACCTATTTATTTACTTTATTCATGCTCTGAGGCCATAAAGACGAAAAAAATTAAACTGTATGGGTGTCACTGAATTACAGCTTCTGGTAGGTTAGGTCTGGTAGGTCCGTGTCTTTTTAAACTTTCAGTGAGTCGCCATAAAGCAGCAAATAAAACTTTCTCCTTAAAGTTGCCCCATGAGGCAATTTTATTCAGCTTAGTCGAGTTAACATTAGTGCCTTAATTCTCGTTAAATATTTATAAACTTAGAAATAACTCAATCCTATACCACCGATACAAATAAACCTAAGTATATGGTTAATGAAAATAAACCAGATCCTACGAACTTAAATCGAACATGACGTGATTTCATTATCTATTAAATGGTAAAGAAGCTATTTTTGTTTGCATGATTCTTTCCCGGCAACACTGTCACTTGCAACTGATTTGTTTTTCCGGTTGCATTGAGTGGAGAAAATTAACTCGCAAAGGTAATTACTGTAACAAAGAGTATGTACTGAAACTAGTGCCTAAACTCGTTCCAAGTGACTTGGAGTGAAAATGTTCACTCCTTGTTAAAGCACAGAATTTTGTGCAAATTAATGGCCAGAAGGCACATGTTAGAATATACATATAAAACTTTGTTTGTAAAGACAGCAGGGAATGTTTTTATAAATGATTGCAGTAAATACGGCTTTAAAAAATACAGACTACTTTGAACTACTCGAAAACAGAAACCAAATTATATGCTGGATAATCATCGATATAAATTAGTTTGAATAATTTAGTGAAATTTGCCACCAACTCATAAGTCATAAATTGCAACACTATTACCATTTCAGTAGGGTAATAAATAGAGAAATAAAAAAAAAATTGAATAATGGACCAATCCAGAGGTGAGATAAAAATTGAGATAGATCTGCTGTAAAGAGTACGAAAGAATCATTTTCATAATAAGGCACTGTGGAGGATCAAGCTATATTTAGTTATGTGACAAAATTCGGAATTATCGTCTATTCAATTCAGTCATTGCTACTTGGAACACAACCCTGTATAATCACCATCTTTTTGATATGATGAAATAAGACTTAGAATGTGAGATGCATTAGCAAGGAAAAAGATTCATCCAAATCTACAGTTAATATTTCGTCAAAACGAAATAACAACGAAACTAATCGAAACAACGAAATAACAACATCAGTTAATATTTTGTTACAACGAAATATTAACTGATGATATGGATTAATACTACTGAGAGACCTGATTTTCTTTACAATGGGCACAAAGAGTGGAAAAATATTGTACGAAAAACTTTTTGAACAATATTCCAATATAGTTTTTCATATCCAATATAATTTTTCATAGTTACGGGTATTTTTAACCTGTCTCATAATTAACTCAATCCCTCTGTTTAAAATCAGGAAACCGGCAAAATTCAAGAAAGAATTGATATAGCGTATTATAGGCAACGTCTGCAAAGCTTTTGATGATGCTCACTACAACAAATGAGACTCGTTACATACAAGATCATTTTAGTAAGTAACATTTAAATTCTTCGTTAAAGAAGATTAAGGCAAATGAATTGTAGCTGAAATATCAATGCAAGAAAATTTTATTGCCCATAAAGCACTTCCTTTGCCATGTGCTACCATCATGTATGCTATTACGGATGATAAAACGGTCTAACCGAGGAATAAATGTCTGATTTTTTCGAGGAAATAAGGACTTAATGCTTCAACAACATTAAATGACATTGATGTTCATTACACATCACAAAAAAATTTACGTGATATTAGAAGTAGAAAAATTGATCATAGGCGCTACTTATAGTAATGACTACAAAATAAATCTTTCACCACTCAGCCAAACAAACGTAATGTTCTCTTTGAATATTAACAAGGCACATACCAATATAAGCCATTTATAATGAAAATAGGAATAAATTAGTTTCAAATGCCCTCAATGGGGTTCAGATGGGTTCAATTTACCTGCGATCAAAAGGAACTTCTGAATTATAGTCTGCTGAGCTTTTAAATTGAATATTCAGCTAGAAACCACCCGTTTGGCCTTTACGGTAGGTTCCGCTTATTTACTTCTCCGCAGAGTAATCTCGGATCAACAATAAACTCAGCCATTTAAGGAAAATAAAAAACTATCAAAAACCTTGCACTTGTCTGAAGACCACCGCTATTATACCTTTTAAGGATTCAAAAACCTCCTGGAATCTCGACGTCTTCCCTAACAATTTCTTCCCTCAGTGCTGTTTCCCGGCCGGGAGGAATCCAGTTGACTTGAGTACATGCAAATGACTTTGTTCCAAACAAACCGGCCAACGGACGATTATCCAGCACATTACTACCAACACATACGGATGAAGGGAGGAAGCAGAAAAATGGCCGCATGCGCACAGCGTAATCTTAGCCCAACAACGTCACGATTCCAGCGAGCTCAAACCACGCCCTCAACCCTGAAAGGATCGTTTATCCTGGCACGGATAAGCTCATTTCCAAGTCTGTTTCTTATGCTGTAAAAGGCGCTACATGAGCAGAAATGCATTGGTCTTCGCTTCCAGCCGAGAATTACGAGATGATGTGCATTGTGCATACTTTTCCTGTCTATAATAGCATACATTAACTACAACTCCAATCCTAGGTAATAAAATGCTCGAATACGTAGAGCCACTTTATAACTTTTGGACTCTTTTCTCTCACTACTCAGATGATTTATGCCGATCACTTTCATAAAACTGAGGTTATGTCGGTTATTTGAGAGTATTTCTCATTTATTTTAAACTAGTCAAGTGCCTAATCTAGAGGAATGTCAAAGTCATCTATTATGGCATAGTGAAGAAGCAAAACTGCAGCAATTTTATACCATAATAATGGCTAGGTTTTTAATTCTTACAATATAAAATATTTGAAATTTTAAAAAATCGTGGATCCATACCATCAACAATGCTAAACCTGTAACATTCCGTTGAAACTCTTACAATGCATAGTTTGAAAAACATTTCCGGAAGACTAGTGGAGGCGCAATAGCTTTATAAAATATTACTAAAAATTATTCATAATAGAAAGTCATTCATTTCTTTATAAGTAAAGTTTCCATAATAGCTACGTAGGTTTTGAATATGGTACGTAAATAAATTGGTCACATTTTGGAGATTTAACATATCATTTCCTTCTTAACTTCCTTCGGAGGAATACCAATATATCTAGACAAAAGAAAAGTAAAATTATTTTACTCAAGTAGTGTGTGGCTACTACCACAGTTGTTATCTATAATGAATATTTTGATATTTAAAACAATTATTTATTCTAAATACCCGCATTTGAGTTGAATAGAGAACTATTTACGTCTGCACAAACGAGAGTCGATAATTATACCGGACTAATAATGACGTTATCTCGCAAAGAATGAACCCTCCTCTACTATGGTATAACAAGGCACTGAATAAATGCACAGTGCATATAGATTTTTGTTGAGGTTAACCGGCAATGAATATGCAAGTTCTTTATCTATTAAACACTATTGTATATGATCACCAATCAATCAATCACTCACTGAGCGATTGCCAAAATAAATAAGTGAATCCCTCTCCCACACTGATGATGAATATATGCACGCCCAAGCTGATGTAAATGCACTGTATGATGAAAATATTATATATTACCTCAGCATAAACTCGAGAGGAAATTTTTCAAGGCTCGGGGTTTGTTCCTAAAGGCCTCAAACCTGGCTTACTACACTTTAGTTTTTGTAATACCCATTTTATGCATGACAAGCTTTATCTCACCGTCGTCCATTAATCGATAATTAAATCTTTTTGTCTGTACTGAAAATACACGGGCACATCAATGTCATGCAAAAGAATACAAAAATTATGACATTTTTCTATCCTTCCGGGCACATAATTGTTTGTCCAGGAGCTTTGAGAAATATTTTAACAATCCCGTATTTTTCACGCAATACGACACAATGATATCCCGGATGCTATGGATAGAAAGCCGAGTAATGAGGAGCAAAGTCGTAAAAATGAGCACTTAGTAGTGGTTTTTCCTTTATTCCACTCACGGTGGATTTCTAAGAAAACCTGCCTAGAGTCGTCCAATTCTCGCTGAATCTACACCAATCATCCACATACGCCGAAACGGGTTCTGAAGAGAGTTTGAGAAGGATCTTTTGTTGGCCTAAATGATCAGTCCAATTCGTTCGCGAAAATTCTTCGGCCTTTTTTTTCATTCCCAATTCCCAAATCCCAATTTTCATTCTCAATGGTATTGCATGAGAGTCAGTACTTACGCATTTCGCGCATTTAGTAGGATGATCGGAAGGGAGTGGGGGGAAGCGGCACCCAATTAGAGATCTCCCGTTATGTGACTGTTGTCCGCTTTCCTTCTGACCTTCTCATTACAGCAATCCAATGTAATAGGAGTCGAGTAATTCAGAATTGCTCCATGCCATTGAAAATGACCGACGTTACTGAAGGAGCCAGCCGCTACTGTTTTTAGTTATTGGTTACGATGTCTTTGGCTGATACGGAGGCTTTCACGGTGATTTCAGGACCTGCCGACGCTAGCTGTAATGCAAGCGAAACTTTTGTCCATAAAAATGAATCAACCCGAAAAAATAAACAGCTTAAATGGAACTCATCTATATCTTTGGCTACTATAAAAGAGCACCTCCAGCTATGGAAGCAACAAATCAGGGAATATGCGTCAAAAGCCACGGAACTATTCATTAAAATTGAAATCGATATTTTTGCCACTTGCTTAGCGTAATATTGTTCTGACCAATCCAATGCTGAAGTCATATAGTGAACATGACATCGACACCCATAGCGGGATAGGTATTAAGCAAATGTGGACAATTAGAACCCTAGCAACTACCGATAGCGGATAGCCTACGCTTCCTATTTAACATTTTACAAGGTAATGTTTTACAAGAAATAGCGGGATTATCATAATTAACGCTGAAGGTAAAGATGTCCGTTATATTTAGACGTGAGAAATCTTGCTTACAAGAAAAGAACATCAAGCAGGAAATTTTGGAAGGAGAGCCAGTTTCCTAGGCCAAACAACAGTAGTAAAAGCTCTGTGACTTTCTCTGCACGATGAGGATTGGCGTGATGGATATGTTACCATTTATATGTATTCATATATGTATGTATACTTAAGTATGTTAAATTCTGAAGGGCTTTAAGCTAAAATAGCGGCGCTCACTGAAGAGGAGAAGCCAATTGGAAACCCGACTTTCACTCAGTGTTCTTCAAACGGTTGTTTCCACCAGCATATGTGCCGTATTGTAGCAAGGTCCTCCTTGGATGAATGATATAATGAGCCAATATGCCTTCCAGTAGAAAGGACTCTTCAAATTCTCGAAACCTCCAATATTGACGGATTTTGATGTCTATTTAAAGAACTTCTCGCTCTTTCTCCTATGCGTTTGCGTTTTATAGATTCCTAACTTCCCCATTACCGCCTTTACCCTTCCCACAATCGCCTTCTCCTCGGTAGGTAAGCTTCTTCACCTTCCCTATCTATCCTTTTACCTTCCCTTCCCACTCCTGTCTCAATATCTCCCACCACAGACATCGCCCCCAGGGCAAACTCGCACTCACCTGTTTAACTCCGGCTAAAAACCACCTCTTCCCCACGACTCCACCTTCGAACCGCCACTCCGACCGAATGATAGATCTGACGTCGTTTGCTAGCAAATGGAAATAGATCGTTTCGCGAAGCTCTCGACTTCCGGGGTGACTAAGGACAGACCTGAGGGTGGGAAAGGCAGAGGAGTCAGCGAAGGCTTCGAGGTTGAGGAAGAGTGGGGGACGGTAGATTCCAGCAAGAGTGCGGTTGAAAGGGTGATGCAGCCCCGTTTTGCTTGAGGGTGGAGGGCAGATGGGGGAGGGGTGTGCTTTTAAGTGCCTGTTTCAGGGTATGCAGTGAAGGGTGTAAAAGGTAGAGGGGAAGGGAGACAATGGAAGGGAATGAATGATAAACTGGAGATCGCGAGAGAGAGAGAGAGAGCGAAAGATGCAGTTGTGTCTTGCCGATGGATCGAGAGAACCCGAGGGGCTCATTTCACCCGAGGTGCGCCCTCGGAATCGTGAGGAATCAAATGCGTTTACCTCCTCGTCCGCGATTAGCTCTCTGATGTGAGTTTTTTCTCTCTCTTTTGCAAAACTTGAACGGAATTGGAACGAACGGGAAGGCATGATTCGATGTAAATCATCCGATTCCCTACTCCATGGGATTGAAGGATGGATCCGGTTTGTTTGTATGCGATAGAGGTAATTACCCAGTTTATGGTTCATTTAAAGTGAAAAGATAACGGGTTATTTACTCGCTTGTGACAGAGACATTTGCTTTCTTGTCTAATTTGTTCCGTAGTTGGACGCTTTAAGTGACAGAGAATACGGTAAAATTTAAAAAGTTAATAGAAAGACCTCATTCAAATAAAAAAGTCGCAATAGAGTTCCAAAAAATATGGTCTCCCAATCTGGGCTTTGAATTTCCGTGAAATGTGAAACAAACTAAGCAAAAATTTGTCTAATGCAATGAAACTGCACGATTCTGATAGAAACACAGGACTTTTTCTCACCAATTACGATTTGACTCCAAATATTCTCCTAGGAATATGTCATGGATTGCTCTCAAGGAGAAAGCCACTGTCCATCTTTCGCTTCAAGTCGGAGGCGGAATCTCCATCCTACCTTTGGCCCTTATTCTCTTTTCAAAGGTTGTAGTTGAGAAGTCGCTGAAGGCAATATTTTTCTCAACAGGCTTAATATATGCATATATAATTTCTTGCGGAAAGTTCAGTTGAAATAGTTCAATAATTTGCTAGTTTCCGTGAAAGCATGGGCGTTAGGCTCGGAGCGGATTTCTGTTGAGTGCGGATGGTACCATGTATCGAACATAGTCGTAGCGAAATCTATATACAATAAAATACCACGAATATTTATCGGTATTAGAGAGAGGTGTCATAAACCAATACCCTTACTCCTATTAAATACTGCTTTCCATTATATTTCAATGACCATTAGCTCCACTGACCTCCCAGATATTCCATTAAAAGTCCGACTTGAAGTTTCTTGATGTACCTATACTTCTCTTGAGGCATAAAAAAATCTGCTGCGATGATATCTCAATTAGTTAAATGAGTTGTCACTGCATCTTTTTCGTTTAAACTCAACACCTTAGCCCTTTCACAGGATTAAGAATGAATCAATTCTAGAGAAGCTTGGTTTGTCATTTTCTGCAAATGCGAAATAATTTTTAGTAAGTATGTAAAATATATCGTGCAGCACACAATATGACCTTGAAGACGGATCAACAACAATTTATGAAAACCCTGATACAAAGATGATGTTTAAAAGTGAGTAAATAAAATTTAGGCCTCGAAGAACCGACCTCATTTGCACAGCACAGGGCGTGACCCAAATGAGCATCTGTAACACTAGTGATGTAATCACTGCTGAGTGAATCAACGTGGGAATATCGAAAAGAGCAGCAATACTGAGTCGGCATACTTTTTAATATGATCAAATTACTTAAGAAATTCTCTCCCATTAATGCACTCTAGCTTAAAATTAATTTGACGTTTTCATCCATGTGTTGTGTTGAGCCGATAAGCAAGCACCTGACTCACAATCAGTTCCCTTTTGCGCCGTACGCTGAGGAATGCGAACAAGAATTATAATCTCTCCAGGAAAGAGCAGAATATCAACTTCAATAAAAAGGAAATGTGTAATTTTCTTCATGTAAATTATAGAACTCTTTTCCGTACAGTTTACAATCCATAAATAATGTTAAGGTGTTTAAAGCAAAAATATCTGAAAATATTGTTAATTGATATGCACCCAACTCTGTAGTTTTTTGTAAAGCTATGCATTTTCGATGCGCAGTATACACACAACTGTATTATTAATGATATGGCATATTTTGTCTTGTTTACAGTTATGTACCATGTCAATATTAAACACTGTGACTAATTGATTGTAAAAGAATTTCTGCTCCCCGAGTAGAATTTATTTAACATATTTTTCCCCGAGTGAATAAAGTTCTATTATCTTATCTTTGTTAATTGAAAAATCAAAGAAAGCGCAGTCAAAACTGGAGGACAGAGAGTAAGTTAAAGGGTGAGAGAATGATGAAGGGCGGGGGAGAGTGGTGGTCGTGGGGGGTATTTGGACGGGGGTGGAGAAGAAAGAATGGGATGCATACTCGGAGGGTGGTCGTGAAGGGAGAAAATAAAGTAAAGGCTCGAGGAAAGGTTATGAGAGTATACTTCGCGAGGGAGGTGGATGAGGGAGGCGGGGAATGAAAGGGGGGCAGGGCTTCGAGACGAGGGTGCCGGAGAACCGGGGGTGGTCGGATGGGGGTGTGTAGAATGCGGAAAGTGACGACGAAAGGGAGGTGAAGGGGGTGAGAAGAGGCAAGAAGGAGGGATACACACACCACGTGGGATGGATGGAGAGGGCGAAAGAGAGAAAAATGCGACGCGAGCAGTAAATTAGCTCGGCTCTTCGCTCGAGGTGATTTATAAGCGGACTCCCAGGGTGGGGAGGGGAAGGTCATAACTTTTAGGCAGAGGGACTTTACAATGGGAGTAAAGACGGAGAATGCGTGTTCATTGTACACGCGACTGTGTGTGCGAGCGGGTGTGTAAGTATATACGCTGGCTCCGTGTCGCTGAAACTTTCTCGGAGGTCAAGGTTCTCGCCCGCCCTGCGCTGCGCCCTTGTTTCCTGCTCCACACCCCCCCCCCCCACCTGCATCTCCCAACCCCCTCTCTCGGGCATAGACGTGGCCTTCCCCCATTCCTCCGCATGAAGGTTACTTACGCGGAATTCATATGTCAAGCACCTTCTCCATTCCTACCCATATTACCCTTGTGCAACTGAATTGCCGCTACCTCATCGCATACACATGGTGCGTAGAAAGTGATGCTGGAGGCACCGGCTGAAATATTAGACTGGTTGTACTAATTTGCTAACTTAACATGAAAATGCAGCTTGGTTCATCTTTCCTATGCTGTATTGACATAATCACCACCATTATCTCAGCATACCACTCACTGATCAGCAAGATTCCCTGGAATATATTGAAAGATCGTTCATCAAAATGTGGTCGAAGCCTACCTTGATACCTAATTCTGATGCTCGAATATGAGAATGTTTCCAATAAAATATACAACCTGGTCGTTGCCATCGAATATTGTCAATATATCCAATACATAACGTGCAACGCTTGCAGCAATTCACGGCTTCTGAGATGCGCTATAAAAGGTACGTCTCGCCCTCCAATCAAAGGTGAGTATTTACTAAGCGCATACTTTGTAACTGGAAAGCGACCTGACAAGATAGCTGATGCACACATTTAAACTCAGTCTTGCAACGAATAATTTCCGTAAATGACCGATGTGATTTTGACAAACTTTTCAACCTTTCCGAGGAGGACCAGTCAAACATCAAGGAATGATAAATTGGCGGAAAAAATTGTATTTAACCATCTTTATCGAGAGAAAACCTGTGTTTTACATGAAAAATGCCACAAACAATTGTAGCAAGAATTAATGTAACTATGTAAATACCCCGCTGTTCGATTAATGACGCTGCCCATCCACATTCTTAATTTAGCGAATGTGCTTATGGCAGTACGCTGGCATGCTTCACGCACAGGCAGTAGTAATAAATAGGAAATACGTTGGCTGTTAAGGGGGTTCGACATCATCTTTGAAGAAAGCCGTATTTTAAACTAAAGAACCAGGTGAGAGGAAAAAACAGAGTACCTAAAGAAGACCCATCATATGGATTATAAATGCCGGGAATCTTGTTACTACCTCCATCTTGATCACTCTATTCTTCTCGTGGTATTTTTTTTGCAGTTTTAAGAGGACTAACAGTAGGCGGAATTTGATGTGGAATGTACCACACTTGTTCAGGAATGTATTTTCCTTCCATTTCACTCGAAGAAAGCACCGGAATAATTCTCAAAACATCATAGTTCTGGGAAAAAGACTATAAAATTGCTGCCGATCCCAGTTCGAACTAAATTGATCACAGCGACATCAAAATTGAGAGAACCGAGCAGTAAAACACCTATAAACTTTCAAAGGGAAAAAAACTCGCGCGTACGCTTGACCATTTACTCTAATAGCTCACCTTTTAGTTCAAATGCTTACTCAGATGTTTAGTTTTTGCTCTTGTCATAAATATTGCATGAGAGACTACCCTTACTACATTACTCTTATAAAGGCCTTAAATAAATCAAAGCCTTAAATTAGCTGCCGCTGTGATTTTAAATGCCAATCCTAGAGCAAAGTTATTTGCTTGGGTTCTAAATCAGTCTCTACCTCCGCGACTTGAGTCGTCTAATCACTCGCAACGGAAGCATAAAGTAATGAAGGTTCATATTTTTCCCTCTCGGAGTTTTCCACAAATGAAGATTAAACAGTGGCCAAAGAAGCAAGGTCTAAGGCACTTCACAGAGTTTGATTTACTAGATAGTAGGAGAAGTTTTACTGCCGCGCTAATGCAGAGTCCATCAGAAACCCCATGCCGTTGCCGGTGGTGTGCAAATAACTCGCCATTTCTCTTCGCCTTACGGCTCCAAGCAACCTATCTCAACTCTCTCGTCTCTTCATAAAGAAAGTAGCCACCGTGGGATCCACAATACATGCAAAAATATGCCGGAGCGGGGAGAGTTGAGCGCAAGCCCGGGGTCGCATGACCCCTACAAGCTGCGCAGCGCATTCCTTGACTCGTCTTTCGTCCAATTTCCTCATTGGCCCACCTCTCCTTCCCATGCGCCATCTCCGTCCACACACTCAGATACACTCACGGTAGCTCACTCTCTCTGAAGGAGCACGCATCTTCGAGATGCCTCGTGACCTACGACCCCTACCGAGAAGAGGCCACGAATTTACCCCACATGGCGTAGCGGAGCCCATAAACAAGAGCCGGCCAGCGGCGGCGGCGGCGATTGCCGCCAACCATGTGCACTCCCTGCACGCCCTTCAGCGAAAGGGAGAAGAATTTTCGCAGGCGTGAGGTGCGAATGAAAATGATGCATTTTTTGGAGTCGCTGAATAGAGCTCTTATGCAAGGGATGAAGTTATTACGGCGTCAGAGGTGAGGATGATTGAAGGAAGTGGATGCAAATAGCTTTCTGCCGGAGTCTGGAGCAGTGGTTCTGCGTGCATGTAAATGAAACGAAAAATTTCCCATTCTTGAAATAGAGATATGGACTTACATAAATATATTCACCCATTAAGATAGGAAATAGAGGCATAATTATGATACGGATACAATAAGATAAATATTCACAGAAAAGAATTTACATTAGAATTTACTATGAAACTACAATGACACTGAATTAAATTAAAGGCTATTTTTTAAAGCTTATTATGTGAATCACCAACAATCTCTTTAAAATTGTGTGGCATATTGAAATGCAATTAACAGAGTTTGAAATGCATTCGTTCAATGATAGGCTTCATAATTCACTAACCTTGATCGTTTTATAAAAGTCCAACTTTTTAGAGTTTAATTTCTACAATGTTGACATCGTAAAGGTTTGAAAAAAGAAGAATTATGAAATGGAAGCGAATATGAATACACTTAAAATCTACTTTTATTGAATGAGGGATGAGAGGATATTTATTGCTGATAATTCACGATGCATCAATTCTTCGGATATCCTCCCAAAAAACGCACTACCTAAAAATTTGCCAGTGGTCTTGATTCATGATATTTTAAGAATATATTCATGTGGTTAATCTAAGTACATAACTCAAAGTAAAAAATGTGTGATTTCACTCTTTGATGATACATGTAAAAAAATCAATGCTTTTAACTCTGGTACACCAACACAAACGCATCTAAGTTCTCCTCAGGTCAGCTTAGCCACAATAAAATTAAATATTATTTATGATGAGCTGAGAAACCAGAACTCATGGTATTGCAAACTCTCATAAAAAGGTAATGGCTAAAAATTGACTGATTAGTTGAAATAAATACACTAATATAAAATATTAGCCTTAAATACGACGAGGAAAACAAAACAAATGTATTGCACAATGAATGCACCACGGAATTACTCTTTCGTAGCACATGGGAATAGAGAGAGAAGAGATGCGCTTGAAAATCGGGGTTAAGTGATATGAAAGGTTTCTCGATGCGGGAAATATCCAATTTAGGAAGAATGAGCTCTTCGGTAGTCACATAAAAACCGCAATGAGCTCCGACTTAATGTTTGTAAAACAGTCTCAGAGTCAAATACGAGCTTAATTTAATGGGTTACTGAGATGTTTACCAAGAATATGCGCCGAAAAAACTGATGGCAGCAAAAACTGTTAGCATGCTTGTCATATTTATCATTTCTTTTTTGCATTGGATGAACGAACATGCTGGCAGGCAATAAAAATCAATTCAGTGCCAAAGTTGTTTACGCTTTCCAAATGCTCCTCACGGAACATTTATTGTATTCTGGTCACGTTTTACTATCGCCGTACTGGGGTCAAAACCGTCAGCCCCATCGCATTTAATATCTAGCGCATTGCGCAAATAACCTGACGCAGAGCAGGTGGCTGTAATCATCGATCAAAAAAATAACACAGCGTTTTACGGACGTATTTCATGCGAGGAATACTCATTTACATTTAATTACCCTTCGCCGTGTCCGATCAATATTCTTGCGACATCTTAACCTCGATGATGGGGATGTGCCATTTCGACAATTTCCCTAGTAAGGCATCCCGAGCTATTATACACACAGCGCCCATCAAACCATTTCACGCTGTAATCCGAGGTACGGTGGGCTACGAATTACCTATCCTACTGATTGATAGGGTGACTAAATGCTACCTATTGCCTTAAAAAAAACTGTTATCGGTCTTACGTAAGCGTGGGAATCTGGGTGGTCTGCCTCGCCGCACGAATAGGAAGATTCAGCGGCGATGGGCTGGCAGAAAAAAAAAGGGATGAGTGGCGCCGAAGTGGGATTCTTTTAATTTTTTTGCACGATTCCAGACGCCTTTTCGAATCTCTCGCCCGGAGACGAATCCACGCCATTCCTACGCGTCAAGTAAAAGAGTGCATTCGTCTGTGTTTACTCTTGCGTGCGCGAATGATCTCGGGCATTAAATTGCCACGCATGGTCGCGAGCTCCTTGTGAAAAAGGAATCTTTTTGATCCCTTCGGTTTTTCCTTCCCTCAGAGGAAAGGGTATTAAGTCATTATAGCATCATCTTTCCCCGTGGCTACCTCGCGTGTAAGACTTGTCGCAGCGCTTGGATCGTGGAGAGTAATTATGTTAGGATGCGGACAGATGCTCGCCGACAAGGCACTGGAAAAAGTGCAGAAAAAAATTGGTTCGAAAGGTAAAAGAGAAGGATGGAATGGAGAATGCTTTGCAAGGATGGAGAATGCAATAAAGGCTGGATGAAGAGATATAACTGGGGAGCAAACGTGGATCGTTTGCTGAGAGAGAAAACGAAAAGTATGTAACGTAGATGATGTGTACATCACTGCACTGAAAGGGAGAAACTGTCTACACGAGGACTTACAAAACACATCCCATCAGCAAGAGAGAATCAAAATGCTTAAAAATATAATACCTACCATTAAAGTGTGTGAGTGGTCAAGATTTTTAGCAATAAAATGCCAGTAATATCATGATTGTACAGGAAGTGCATGTGTTACCCCATCACACCTACATCCACAATCTGTCTCACCATATAGCACATGGATTAGGCTGCAAGCGAGGATACACTTAATATTAAATTAACCGTGAAACCATGAAACCATGCATAATTTGAATAATGGAAATCTGATTTAATAACAAAATTCGACAAAGCGGAGTTATATGCGAATACCGTCACTGGCATAAATAAATGATTTAACAAATTTTGAATGACATATATCTTCTTTTGAGTGCAATGAAAAATGTCAGCAACCCTCATACTCTTGAGGGAGTTATTTATTTGCTCTAAGGAGCTCAGTGCTTACTCTGGTAATGTCCGTATGAAATGTCTTCATGGGTTATGAATGGAGATGAGGAACAATTGTAATCGGGACCACTATAGATATTCAAGGATTTATATACTTCTTCAAAGACACTACAGTTTTACTTTATCAGGCATCAAGAAATATACGCGATCTATCACAGCATTTAACATGAATGAGTATATTGTAAGTGAAATAAAAGAATAAAATTCATAATAAAACAATCTGTGTAAGTATATTTTGGGTGATCAATCACAAGAAGAAAGAATAGCCATGATAACATTTAACAGCCGAAAGACTTTTGATGAGATTTTAGTTGCAAGCTTACTCATTCTGGTCAACATCGGTAATACCAGTGTTATCTCTTGATGTGTGCAGTGAAGTAAACCTTTTCAGCTCATTTTTTGCGGGTGGTGTCTCAAATGTGGTAAAGTGTTCGCCTGATCCGTGTCGAAGTTCAGATATTATTATGTCTCAGGTTCTACCTGCGTAGTCAGCCTCGGCCAAAGGATATTCATAAAGAATTATACGAAGTGAAATGCAGCTGTAGAAAATCGTATATCGGCCAAACTTCGAGATCCCTTAAATGTAGGTTGGACGATCACCAAAGAGCGAAAAAAAGGAAGCAATATCGCCATTCTGATGCTGCTGCTGAGCACGTTAGGTCAGCACCCGAAAACGGAATAAATTTTAAAAGAAGTAAGATCGTCGACAAGGAAAATAAGTACTTCCCTCGCCTGATACGGGAGGCGATCAAAATCTCTAAGGATCCGAATAACTTCAACAGGGGAGATAGCTATCCGCTCTCCTCTATTTAAAATGGATTTTCAAGAATCCAAGAACGTCAGACTCCTCAGCTAATCAGGGAACCCGGACTAGATTCCAATGACATTTAACGGACCATATATAGCCCTGTATATAGCGGCAGACAATTCTCCAGTTCATCAGGACCTGATGATGCCGACTGGAATGCCGGCAAAACGGTCGTCCACAAATGCTGCAACGTGGGGAGAACCCGAAAAAAAAGAATAAACAAGAGATACTCAGAAGCCTTCGTAACAAAGTTCAGATATGTTATGCATATAGGTTACACTTAAGCTAAGGCTTCCGATATCGTGGACTACTCTTGAAGACTCAGGTAGATCATAAATATTGCAGCAACTCCTTCGGTATTTATCCCTGAGGTAATGCCAGTTTACGCCAGTCCCACTCAAATCTAAATTATATCAACCGATAATATACGGAATCAGGATCAATGGCTGCAAAGTTTTTACGCTTGTCTTTAAGGACTACTCATCTAGCCTCAGAGTTTAATTGGAATCGAAGCGTATCAAATCGTCAATAAACTAACAAATAATTTTTGGCCTGCTTTTTTTCAAAGGTCATTCATGTCATTCGCGAAGCTTAAAAGTCCAAAACGCGGTAAACATGCTGAAGATCTACATTAAATAGTTACGAGAAAATTCCTAGCGGCCTCTACGTACGAAACCCAAGGTTTTATCTTGTTTCCTAGCGTCAGGGAAAGTTTTATTCTAGGATTTTAACAAACTTGAGAGAAGATCTGATTGAGTGATTAAGGTCCAGCCTCATGATCGAGGGATAGACTAAACTCAGGAAAAAATCTCCCAATACGTTTATGCACCACAGCATCTATTTAAAACCTAAACCAAATAGATTCATTACCGTTAGGAAAATAAGAACTACCAACTCCCCTCTCGACTCACTTACGTGACATTCCAAGGCATCATTTACGCATCAATGCTCTCATTTCAACTCGGTTTAACGACCCATCCCGCCACTCGCTTAACATACTACGCATGGACGGACTGCCAGAAAGGGTGCATAATTGTAAATTGCCTTATAACAAAAACGCTACGGCTAGATTGACTGGGTCGCCTTTTGGGCGTGCCCGGAATACGTTTTGGAGGCCCGGGCTTGCATTCTTCGGAGAGAAATATTTGTGAGAGGACAGAGAAGGGAGTGTTTCGGGTGGTGCTTTGAGCCCAAAAAGAAAAACCTTCGCGAGAAGATGAGAGGCGCACACGGTCGGAAAAGTCGAGCCGCGAAGCCTCACCGCGCCTTTCCATCCCCGCGAGCACGCGTGCTCCTCTCCGTCTAAAACGAAAGCAAGAGGGGCGGCTACACACTCCCATAGAACATGGCCGAGGAATTTGCCCCACCTCTCGAGCCGAAGAGGTATCGCCGGGGAAAGGTAATAATGGGCAGTAATTGGCGCACATGGGGGAAGAGAATGGATGGTCACTCGTCAGTCCGTTGGATGGGGCCGGAGTGTGGGTGGGTGGGTTGGTCTGTGCACGGCGGAGAAGACGGGGGAGGATCGAGAAGGGAAAAGGAATGGAGGGTGAAGAAATGGGAGGAAGTACGAGCGAGCGAGGTTAGGAGGAGAAAGGTGCAGAGACCAGCGATGAAAGAACGGGAATGCAGGGAGGAACAATCACATGGAAGGGCGATCCTTCTCAGCGCCCATTAGTGCATGGCAGGAACCCAAACACAAACGATCACATCATAATTTCTAGCGGAAATCGAAGCACTATTTATCTAGCGAGAAATATAAAAGGAGCCATTTTGGTATGGGAGTGCGTCAAAATTTTAAACTGACAGTTTCCTAATGTTGGGTTAGGACTAATGCGGTGTAACTCATACATGGTAAAAGAAGAAAATGTTCAGTTTTTTCGGTACCCCTTGTAATATGTGGAAAACTAAACTCAATGTATTACTCCAAGTAAGAGACCCATGGATTATCCTAACTACTATCTATTTCGAACATCGGACGGATATCCGGTAAATGCATCGGATTAAATACGTAATAACCTGTTCTCTTTCAAGCAAGTACCCTGATCCTTCAGAACAATTAGTTTTGCAGTTCTGATGCATTCGAATTTTATATAGAGGGGACTATGTTCACGTGAGGAAAACTGACAGAAACATTCAATGGATAAAGAATGTATAATTTAAGTGGTAGGCAAGGACAGAAATAATGAGGCCAGCAATGAACGGAATGACGACCGATTGTTTTATTTTGGGAATCTATTGTGATCGTATTGAAGCGAGAAAAACTTATTTGTACTTCTTTGAAAAATCACTCAACATTTCTATTTACTGGTGCCGTCTAATTCTCGCTTGCTTCACTCATTAGCGGCACGACTTGCTTTACTATATTGAACGCATGAATCTCACAATCTCTAAGTTTTAAGTAAGCGATAAATATAAGACCTCGTTGTGTATCTGTACGTCATAGTTTTCCTAAATAAATATATAATTTTGCAAATACATACAGTAAACCTAAATTAAGGACACTTGAAACGTGGAGGCACTCAGTTGAGGAAAATTATATGTCATTGAGGGTGAATAAAGCGATTATGAGCGGGCAAAGACACCGATAGTCTCCCAGAGGGACCTCTTGAAGGAACCTCAGCCACTATTTTCCACCTATCACATACGTATCCCTCTGCTATCTCGCTGCTATCGTCGGGGCTTTTTTGACCCGATGTAATTTGTTTTTACTGTAGTAACATCCGCTCGCAGCACCTTGGCTACTATGTAATCCTAGGGGAGGGGGGAGCGAGCCAGTTGAACTTGAGATGAGAGGGATGAGTGCGGGTGGTCATTGTTGCTTATGAGCAATTCGAAAAATTGGATCAAAAAAGATTCGAGAATCGTAGTGTGTACGAGTCCAAAAACCAAGATAGTAGTTAAGAGGTATTCTTCTGCCTATTGTCATGCTCTTCACAATCGTGTGCTATCAACTTTCGCTAACAGTATAAAAATGTTTACGCATCATTTTTTCCATATTTTATACAAAAAAGGTCCCATACTTCGTCCACCGCTAGGATAATTACCGAAAAGGACACTTGCTGCTTTTAAGAAATGTGAAAGGCATAAATGGAGAAAATTACCGGCCGGGGGACGAGGTTTTCGCGGACGCCATAGGGCGGGAAGAGCAGTCGGGAAGACAATGGCACCGGAGGAGGCGAACGGGGGAGGGGAAGGAGAGCAAGAGGGGGTGGGGGATTCCTTCCTTTCCCAGTCCCACCCCTCCCTACCTGCCCACGCAACAATTCCAATCAAGAGAGATAGCTCCAGCCTCACGACTCCCTTCAGCCAATGGACCACTCATACCTCATGGTTTCCTAACGGTATCTAGAGTTTAGAAAGACTGCGGTGTAATGAATACCACGTTACTTGTAATTAAATAAGACACCTAAGTCTCATTAACTTAAAAAAAATTTGATATCATTGTCACTAAAATTTTCTGATATAAATATACTTTTTATACACGCACATGAGTGAGAAAAAACAAATGATTTTCAACCTTTCTCCGGGCAATGCCACGCGAGGCATCGATATGATCGACAGCTTCTGGAAATTAAATGGACGCATAAAACAGGCGAGAGGCGTGACAGGAAGAAAGTTCAATGTCTTGGGGAGGGAAGAAATGAGACGAGTGAGTGATCGCAATGAAAAATGAAGAAGGGTAAGCGTGAAATGATGATGAATTTCATTTATTCAAGCGGTCGCTTTTCATATCCACAAACGCTCATTACATCTTCATGGGGTGAAAATTATTAAGCAATATTTGTTTTGATGCCAAAATTTCATTGCCATTTGTTTCTTTTGAAAAAGCCTTCCAGCGAAGCGTGTAATGGAAAATAGGAATCTACCGTTGTTCTTCAAAGAAGAGGGAACATCATGCATATCATAGATCCACTTTAATAAGTTCCTTAGTACATATCAGGATAAAAATTGTCCATTCTCAGGTTTTAGCCTTGAGAAGAAAAGCGACTAATGAAGCAAGAGAGGCCTTCATATATTTATTTAATCATGTATATCGCGTCTTCCTTGCAGAAGCACAGACAAATAAATGCCATTGTTTTCTATTTTTCTATTCATGTTCCAATAATCTCATTACTTATAGAGAAGCCACAGTTTTTATAACATTTCTGAATCATTTACAGAGCTAATTTATTTATTTTTATGGCATAATAACTAAATGCAGTAATTTTTTTAGACTAAACTTGGTTTTACGACCACCTTGGTCGCCATGTAGACGGGAATAATTTCAAAAGAAAAGAAAATCATTGGCTTTTCTCGACAGAGTAGAAGAATTTGGGTTTAAATCTGCTAAGTTCCTTACGGAAGGTCACATATATTATGTTAATAACATGATTATTTCGCCATTCAAGGGATTGGCTTCCAAATTACTCGAGGAATAATAAGAGAGGAGGCTACCCGGACAAAATTCAACCATATTCTAAAATTGGCGTAGAAAGAGTTGCTAGTGAGGTCTTCTCAGTTCTTCCTCCAAGCCAGATATTTGGTCGCCAACTTTTCGACAGCTGCCTTCGCCATCGTCTTCAGGGTTATGACTATTGAAAAATTCTGCCGCCTATACCTAGGGGTTTAATTGGCGCCCTCCAATTAGAATTCACTCGACCTCAGCCGAAGAATGCATAAGGCGGTAGAATTGTCGGAATTACAAATCCTACGATTTTTTATAAGCATATCCATGGATATCCTGATTTTGAGTAAGCGAGGAAGATAAAGAAATAGGGTCGGTGTTAGGAATACCATGAACTACTTAAAATCACGCATAGCTCAAGAATGAAGTGAAGGAGGAAATTGAGTTAGTTTAGACTAGGTGAATGTATTGTTATAGGTACTATTTTGCGAAACGATGCAAATAGATAATAAATGTCAAAAAGTCTCTCAGTTATACTTGTACGCAGCTATTCATAGTTTCAAAATAGACCTTTTCTCCGTAGTTCCCTCACGCTTCAGGGATGAGCAGAAGGACGGACAAATGAATAAACACGAGTGCAGGAGAGGAGATCCCGCCGGTGCATGAGGGGTCGCGAACGTGACGCCTTTTTCCTTCCCCTCCTCCCACCTCACTCCCCATGGTGGAAGAGGCTTGATGGGCGTGGTGAGAGAGGGGGGTTTGAAGATCAGAGGATGGGGAAAGGGAGAGATCGAGAGGTGGTCGATGCGGGAGCGCTCTAGTCATTTGTGTGCTAAAGTGTACGCGTTCAGGACACTGCATTGAAAGATTGAATTGTATGTGAGCAAAAAGATTGAAGACAGGCCGAACCCATCGTAAAGTACTGCTCAAAGAAAACAAAGAATGTGAAACCGCAAATGGAAATACTAGTTTTTACACTTGGGGACGCTAAATGCTATGATAAGATAACTTTAAAACATTCAGATAACGCGGGTTCCCAGACGACACAGGGGATTGCTATTTTAGCCCCACTCCGCGTCTCAAAAACTGGCGGAAGTGACAAAATAAGAGAAGTTACTGCCAAATGGATTGGTCCATAAACTTCTTCAGAAGCAAGAACAACTGAGAGAGACAACCGTTTTAATACAACTCAGTTTTTGTCAAAATCAATCAAAATGAGCGTCAATTGGGGAAATTACTTTACAGCTATAAAGTCTTTCGTTGGATGATGTACCCGCTGATGAGGCGATGCTACGAAGCCCTAGTCAAGACAAATAATAAACCCTGTATCAGCAGAACCTGCTTCCGCTACTAAAGTTCATCTTTTCTCCCTTTTTCTTATCCAAACTCTTTTCCAACACTTCATCCATTCTTCTAGACTTGTGTGCTAATGCATCCTTCCTTATTCCATTATGGTGGATCGAGAAGTATAGCTTCCACTAAAATTCCTAGTGCGGACCTGCGCGGCAAGAAGGGGTACTAAAAGTGGAGGCTTTTAAGTAAAAGAATGGTGGGGAGGAGAAGGAGGCACGGGAAAAGAGTAGTCATGCAAACTGATTCACAAAAAAGCACGAGAGAACTTGCTAGGCAAGTGGTTAAAATCACCTACCGCCATGACTTCACCCGGGACCCTTTCTTGGCATCTCAAATTGAGAAGGGTTGAAACTCGGAAAAGATGAAAAGTAACGAGACAAGTAGCGGTGAGTAATCCAACTTCTCACAGCGCACATGTTGGCAGAAATAAGAAACTTTTCTGGCGGACCCTCCTTACTAAACAGCCTTCCTTCCCCGTTTCGCGGAATTTTGAAAGCTCGGTAGCCCATGTCTCAAACTCGTCCCCTCCGCAGTACCAGGATCTTTTGCTAGGCTTGTAGCATGTAGATGAAGGGGAATTGGGAGACTTCGAAGGGCTTAGGAGAATGCCGATGGTGGGAGTGGACAAGAGGGAGTTGAGATGCGCACGGTAATTGCCCTAGGGGCGTGGCGAGTGCGTGCTTGGGGCAGGGCATGCTGTTGGTTTGTGCGGTTCGGACGAAACGATGGGGAAGGAGAGACGGTCCAGAGATAAGCAAGGGGGTGGGAGTCGCTTGACTCGGGGGAGAGAGAGCCGGCACGGAGAGGTAACGAGAGGACGCCCCCAGAATGAATTACAGGAAGGAGACTGCGTCCCTATGGATGAGACGACAACATGAGAGTTAACGCCTGAAAACCCTGAAGGACGGATGGTGGTTGAGGAAAAAGGGTGAATATAACATGGGGAGAATACTGAGAAATGAGAGGTCCGAAATCGAATACATTATTCAAAAATTAAAAATTATTCTTTTCCTGGAAATGTCAAGGCGGAGCAAAAAGATCCATAGGCATATAGATGATGCGGACGATATGTGCACTTTATTGCTCCCAAGTACCCAGAAGTGAGCGATGAAAATGTCAAAGTTTAGTCAAAATCAGACTAGATTTCCAGTTAAATCGATTTGAATCCAAGTATTTAGTTCCTTTATTTTTATTATGTGCCGTTACCGAGATACAATTTGAGAACGCCCGGAATAGAGTGATTAAAATGCCAAAATTTAATGGAATTAAACTTAATTTTCATATTAATAAGTTCAATACCGCGAATTCAGTTATTTGTTTTGGGCCTAAGTTATCACCAAAGAATAGCTTTAGACTGGTTCATGTATTCATCCGTCAGTGAAATTTCTACGTCTGAGATAATACCCTCTCATGACTTCTACGTACATATAAATCTTACGAGTTTTAAAAGGAAGAGAAGTGATTTTAAGTTTTTTTAACTTGCAGTATATGCATTTCTCATCTTGTTCAGTATTCGTATTTGTACATCCACAAGTATGTGTGTGCAGTTCAATATGTTGAAAAAAAGATAAGTAATATTTTTCGCAAAAATTAAAAGCAGCATTATTTTTCCGTCATGAAATACGCATGAATTTTTGCACTTCCTCTTTAGAATCCACCAAAACCTGTCTCCTAAATGCTTGAGGGTTGTGCACCATAATAATGTAAATCTCATCTGATAACAGTGGCACATGCGGGCGATTTTTGCTTTCAAAAGGAGAGCGCAATAGCAGTTAGGTTTTATTGCACCTCTATCACGAAGCCGGCGAGCGCACACATGCCTAAGCGAGTGAGAGGGGGTTAAACCGCTATCAAGGCAATTCCCTCCCTTCATTATTTCTATTCCTCGATGGAGGAGAGGTGGATGGGCGAAGATGGAGGACACTGGGGTGGAAGGGGCGGGTTTATTCCCCAACTCCAACTCCAAACTCTCCCCCTTCCCCACCTTTTCTTTTCGCGCCTCTTTTGTTTCCCTTTCGAAATGCCGAGAATAAACCGTGCCCCGCGAAGAGGGTGTGGCTATCGGGTTTTAAGGGTCGAGAAGCGCTTGACCTTCCGCCGCGTGAGATAGTCATTTTCAGAGCAAAGCGAATCTTCCCCCTCCCTCGTTCTCCCTTCAGTTCAGCCAGTATCCACAACGGAGCTTCATGCACCTTCCAATATCTTTTTAGCCGCCACTCCTCCGCCTCCTTCCGCCTCAGCCTCCTTCACCTCAGCCTCCTCTCGCCTCAGCCCTTCTTTCTCCCTTCCACGCACGGACTCCCTTATCCCGCCTCGCCATCGCCCTCACGTGCATTCTGCTCTTGATTCTCAGGTGATGCAAGATTATTTGTCCTTTTTGTCGATCTATATTTAGGAAAATAATTATCCTTAGGGAAGCGGATTGAAGGAGGTAGTTAAATCTGTCTTTCGACGCCGTGGTACGCGCTGTTATTTGGGTAGCAGTAGTTTTTGTTCATGTGGCTAAAAATGGCAAAGTAACTCATTATATCATCCACGGGTTGAGCCGAGAGTCTTTTTTATTGAGAAATCGTCAGTAATATTTGAAAATTTGCGATTCGCTCATCAGAAAGTATATAAGTTTTAACTTTTTAACATTCCTTTTTTAACGATAATATCATTAAAATTTATCCTAGAATATACACTCTTCTTTTGAAATATTTTGATTCAGGTAACTGAAGCACTGCCTAACAATATTGTCTCAATGTCGAATCCTAGATGTTTGTGATCTATAATATTTTTGGGAATCAGCTGGATGTTGCAGCCAAAGTACTGCCTTCCCTCTCCGGGGACCCGGTTTCTAATGTCGGCAGTGGAGTATATTTATTTATCTTCACTACCCCGAATACAGCACAATGGGCCAATTTACGTCGGGTGAATAACAGTAACAACGTACGAGACACAGACAGCCATGTCCTGGGCAGAAAATATTTTACCCAGGCGGGACTCGAACCCGCGACCCTAGGGTTGGCAGGCGAGGACTTTACCCCCCCGCCACCGGGGCCGACCTTGGAATCGCGATTCCTACCTTTGTTCAATGAAACGTAATAACTATGATTATACAAAATGGTTACAGTCATGGATGTTTTGAAATCCTGCGATAAACACCGAAGCCTACTTATTTTTCACTCTCCTAATAATACCACCTGCTATAATACATCCTCCTGTTCATAATGGCATAAATGACATAAAATTTCTAGACTACTACAGGTGTAAATTTTTAAATTGACGCCTGTAAATATCCTCAACATCACCATCGACCCAATAAATCAAGAAAGAAAGATTCAAGCTGGATAGGTTTGAAACCTCGCGCGGTTTTGTCTCTTCTTTCCAGCGTGGGTGATTTCGCAATGTACGATTTTCGGCTACTTAGGAGGTTGATTTCGTGTAATTGAGGCACATCCCAAATCTGAGGAACACATTCATCACGAGACTATCAGGAAAATTCACAAATCACCACTAAACGCAATTGGTGTGCATAAACAAATCACAGCTTGGTTTGTTTCACCTTAATTCAGACACCAATTCTATTTTAGTTTAATTTGCCGTCTGACGTCGTTCAATAGATCATACCACTACGAATTTATATATCTCCTTAAATTTATATCGGCACAGAGATCAAAAGTTAAAAATGCTCACAAAACGAAAGCCTTCGGTAACGCTTCAGTATTTTGGCACGTAGCAAGTATAATTCCCTTTACATCTCTGCAGCCGTGATGTTTTTGCTATTTTTATTGCTTCCACAATGAATTAAACACCAAGAAACCTTCACACTGTGAAGGTTTCTTGGTGTTTTTTAAGGTTTTGTTAAGCACTTTGTGCAAACCTACACACTGTGAAGGTTTTGTTAAGCACTTTGCTGGTACTTTCAGAGATGACTGCATATACGCGGGGCTTCATTCAGCCGGCGCGTGCCCTCAAAATTCTTATGAACGGCAAACAATGCGTCGACAGGCCAACCGTTTCCAAATGCAGTGATGAAGTCATTCCTCGCGCACAGTCGAAGTCTCTCCTGCGAGAGTCCCAAGTCATCCGCGTGGCGTGGCTCTAAATGAAACGTTTTTAGGCGCGCCGTTGCGTGGCCAAGAGATCGAGATGTGGCGACATGAGAGAAAGAAGAAAAGGTGGTTCATAAGGAGAGACACGGAGGCCCGCCAAATGCATGTTGTAGCTACATGAATCAGGAGTCAAACAGCAATCATTTGGCAGAGTTATGACGAGGGAGCTGAAACTGTATTGTGGATGCATCGTTTGAGGTTTTAAACTCATGAATTATTCACTCAAAGGTCAAGGAGACGTGAGTCAACTGCACGAAAGCAGATACCTGCTCTCATCTTGTGCTTGTATGTTCGACGATCACTTCCTGGGTGCACGCAGATTAGACGCAAACAACTATTTTACGCAAGCGGAATCGCTAGGTGTGGCTCGTAAGTTCCTTCCAATAATATTATTATCAATCAGAAATAATAAAACATCGTTAACTGCACACATCTACCAGCACTTCGTGTAACGAAGGCAGTGTAGTTGCGAATAGCATCCGCGGGCTGTGTTGGGCGCACGGGCGAAATGAGTGCGACCAGCCGTCCAAGTAATTAATAGCACTGCAAGAGTTGCACACACAATTTTTTCCATAAGGGCAAAGAAATTATAAGTAAATATATAAATGCAGACATATATGCCAATGTTGTTCATTTAATGAGATGGGATTTGCCGTACCACGCCCCGGGCAAATTTTCCGCTATAAACCATGCTCAGTTTGCCTTGGACAAATACTAATGAAAACTAAAATAATTGCAAATCTGATTGTATATAATATTTCCATATTTTTTCCAACCGATAGTGAACATTTTTTTTGGTAGATAGATAAATAGATTATTTGCACTGGGACATCGTCCCTTAAGAACAACAAACACTGCAAAACAGTTTGAAGTCAAAGTTCCAATGCATAATAGTAATAGAATATACATTCTTAAGCACAAATACAATACTTAAACAGAAATAGTTATAATAAATTACAATAATACGTAAAATCATGTATAAAATTTGGGTGATACATATACAGGAGGCGAAAAAAGGAAACTCATTGGCCTAATAACATATTATGAATACGGTTTTTATCACCATTGCAAGCAATTTCAAAAAACAGTTAAAGAATCCTTTCACAACTTCAAATCTTATAATGATGGCAGTGAAATAGGAGCCCATTGTGGGGGCCCTGGAATCCTTTTGGCCCTAAGGCCATTGTTTAACTGCATTCCTCGACCCAACGTACCGAATCTCGGAAGAAAGAAACGATTTGGTATTTTTCGGACAAATATTTCCATACCTGAGGTAAGAAAGGTACAACTGAGCGTGCACCTTTTTTTTACGAACGCACGCTCTCGAGTGTGTAGTTCTAAATTACTTATGCAGTGAAAAATTGATAATTTAGCATACGGTAAACCCCCACGCTATACGGAATATTCTTAGCAAGCATAATAAAATAAAGAATGAAATATTTCCGCTTTGTTTAGGGTACAAACCTAGGTAAGCGGTGAAGTGGATTCCACTGTGCTCCATCTACGCAACCACATTTGGGAATAAGAAATTACTGTATTTCAATTTTCAATTAAATTAATTTGTCCTTCTAATAAAAATATAAATGCAAGGAAAAATACACAATGTGTATCTGTACGTGAGTAAATGACTATCTAACATTGCTGTCGATTTTCATATTGTTTCTAGAACTTCTCTTGAAAAAGTTATAATGACCAAAACCTATTTAAAAATTTATAGATTTTTCATGCCAGATATTAATAATAGAAACAAAATTTACAGCATGGTATGTGAAAAAGGAACAGACACCACTTGTGTAAATGTAACAAAATTTAATCCCGTAATCGCTTAGCACAGCCTGTTTCGTGTGCACGACTCTCACTATGTAAAAAAACCCACTAACCAGTTTTCATTTAGATGCTGTAAATAATCACTTTTATATGATATCTTGTGCACACCATTTAATGCATAAAACCAAAGAGTTTATCCCCAGATCCCAAGTATTTGGAAGGAAAATTTAGCACCACAAATAGTCACGGCCCCGGCTTTCAACAAATAAGACAGTCCATTCAACTTCTTTTACAAAAGAACACAAAAATCCATTTTTCAATTCAGAGGATATTACTCATTTTGATTCAGATAGTCTTTCTCGGTGCCTCTAAAACGAGGACATTTCTAAGCTAATTTTAGATTCACACGCCCATATAAAAGTATAATATTGCGGCAAGCTTCAACATTTGATGGGTTGAATAATTTATTTCTGACAAAAAGAAGAGACAAAATATTTATTAAATCTTAACGGAGAAATTATTTAACTATGTTCTCCTCCGTAAATACACGTCCATTCCAACCGTGCATCAACAGAAATAATTTTTATGTACTATTACCCCCGAACCAACCAGTATAAAAATCATTAAAACGCAATTCTCAAGTGAAAACTCAAAAAGCTGCCAATACGTTTTCTTTGTCCTTATAAGATTCACAGATACAACCGAGGTGACACTTTTATGAGCAAAGTATATTTATGAACAGCCAGTTGAACACGGCAGGTTGACCAAATGTTAGAATTCATCTTCATGCCCACACTCTTAGAAATATGTAAGCAGCTATCCATATACAAATCACACAAGCAACTCGGGGGGATAAAGTAAACAGGGTTCGGAACCCGAGTTCACTCTTTTAGATCCGTCATTTAAAACAAATAAAAAGTGTTTGAATAAATTTTTTCGTGGTCTCAATTGGTATTCCTAGTTGGATATCTCAATGGATATATTCAGCTATTTTTTTCTTGTTCTCTTAGATACCAATTCAATGAGTAATCCGCGGAAGGGCTCGGTTTCAAAAGCTTTTCCAAATATAGCACCTTGCTGGTATTTACACATATAGTATCTTTCAGCTTTCAGCAGATAGGAATAAGCTACTTACCATCATGCTCGACTTTCATATACCCTAAAAACAAGTAAGATTAGTTAAAGCCACAATGACGACCACTCAATGTCAAGTGAAAGTAGCTGGAAGCTTAACTTGCAATTTTGAAGTAACCAAAGGACTAAAACAAAGAGATGGGCTAGCACCCATGCTTGTCAATCTGGCCCTAGAACATGTTATAAGAAATATTAGAATTGACACTTACGACACCCTCACAATTAAATAAAAACAAATTGTAGGATATGCAGACAACCTGAATATCTTGGGAATATCTGTACTATCAATAAAGGAAGCCTTTGGGAACCTAGAAACAGTTGCTAAAGATCCAAGCCTTACAGCAAACGAAGATAAAACTAAGTTCATGTTACAAAGTAGAAAACATAGAGTTAGTTATGGGCAAAACATCACCATTGGGAACTACAATTTTGAAGGTATAAACAACTTTATCTATTTGAGTACCAATGTGTCCTCGGACAAAGATGAGACCAAGGAAATAAGGAAGCGAATTGATGCAGTAAACCCTACCTTCTTCTCCCTACTTCCTGTCTTTAAGTCTAGCAATGTGTGCAGGGAAACAAAGGTCAAACTCTATAAAACCCTTATACGTACAATTCTGTCATATGGAAGTGAAACATGGACAATGACGAACCAAATCTGCTGAACTATTGGATAGCCTAGAAAGAATGCTGAGGAGAATCTATGGACCAGTAAACAGTTGAAGGGATAAAGAGAACTCGTCGGAATGATGAACTTTATGAACTGTACAAATAACCCAAATTTTCCACACACATTAAGCTAATGAGGCTTTGATGGGCAGGACATATCCAGTGGATGCCAGAGACGAGGGTGGCAAAAAAATGACTTCTTTGAGAGTACGGGAGGAAAGAGACAAGAGGGCAAACCAAGGGCAAGGTGGGAAGATGAAATTAGCAAGGATGCAAGAGATCTACTAAGGATCAGGAACTGGAGAGAACAGTCAAGAGACCGAGATAGATGGAGACGGAAAATTGACAAGTCCAAGGCTCAACTAGGGCTGTAGCGCCATTGGAGAGAGAGAGAAAGTATCTTTCAGCATTGAATTTTTCTTATCAGGAGGCATCCTTTTATATGTATATCTCCTTGCGCCCTCGAAACTCATTGCTTTCCATCTACCCTTCACTTTATGGTTTTCAAATTACCGTCTCCCACTAATTTTCCTCCATCCATCAGTGCTTCCTCCTCCAAGTCTCCGCCAGATATTTCCTCTTCAGCTACCCACTACTTCCTCCAAGAGGTCATCAAAATACACCTACCGTTCCACCAGGTCATGTTTACGGCTATAAAGAGAAATTTTCCTATGCGCATCCCTTAATTGTCAAGGTACACAAGGCTTGGGTTGTAGTTTATTTGCGTTGCAAAATTCAGTCCCTGAAAAATGAATAAACATCAGTAAACCGCAAAATGGGCATGCCGAGGAATGTAAAATAATGATGCGAACATCCCCACAATCTTAGGAGCAAACGATGATGAGTGGAGTGATAAGAGCGGCGTAAGATGGAGCGCTGGAGATAGGCAATGACCTCGTCACATCTATACCCATCGCGGGTTTGAGCATGGAGCGCATAATTTGCAAGTGGTTCTATTAAGTAATGAGTCCCGGCGAGGCCGCCGGAGCAGGAATTCCATTCAAGTGAGGCATTCATCTAATTCAGAGGCAGGAGACTCGCAGACATCCCACTGATACGAGCCGGAGTGCGCACCTAGATATTTGCCTGTTTGTTTGTTCCAGGAACGCATAAATGCATAGAAAGGGGCAGAGCGAGGTTGTTGTGGCCCCAACAGGCTTTCTCTGGATTGCTCTGTGGTGACCCTATGTGGTTGATCCCATCTCCGCATATTCTTCACCTCCGAGGGTCACCCATCTTGCCACGGTATTCTTTATCAAAGCCGTGAGAGCAAAGGGAACGTAAGAAAAGAGTTCAAAAGATGAAAAAAGCCACGTGATGGGTCATCTGAGATAAAAATGAACTTAAAACGCCTTTTCCTGTCGTTCCCAAGCACATGCACTCATATGCCAAGGTGGCAGCAAAAAAATAGTGAAAACGTCAGTTGCGTATCATATAATTTCTTATTACTGGTTTTTGTTAAATCGTTACACTGATGATATATAGTTCTTATATAAGGGTTGAATGAAACTGATTAAAACCCAAATAGATAGTCATACTCGGAATAGATGCAATTATGATCTACTGTATATTATCGGTTGATGAGGAGTTACTTATTTGTGTTTGCAATGCCGTAATCATGATAATAAGAAATTTTAGCGCCATTGAGTGTCCACAGCACTCGAATACAATCACTTAAGTATATATTATCATATTTATAGATAGTGTGTCTCATCAGAAGGTCAAGAACAATGCATAGCGACAATATAGTATGTCCAGTGAAAGAAGGATGAAATATGTTCAGCAAAAATAATTGCGACGTTTACGGATGCTTCTTTAAAAGTAAGTTTATAAAAAGAGCACTTATTATCATATTTCATCAACTAGAACATCAAATTTTTAAGGCAAAGAAATGTTCTTGGGGCATTTTCTTCTTATATTGAGCATACACAAAATTAATTGGATAATTTCATCTTATCTCAGAACATCAAATTTTTAAGGCAAAGAAATGTTCTTGGGGCATTTTCTTCTATGTTGAGCATACAAAAACTTAATTGGATAATTTCATCTTATCTCCGACCTTGACATTTTTATTCACGGATATGAGCGAGTCCGTATATGATTAACTGAAGAGTGATGCTTAATTTTAAAACTCCTCATGCTTAATAGTTCAATATGCACAATTATATCCCCTTGAATAAGACACTTTATAAGTAACTACGCCCATTGTATGATAATTTCTCTAGAAGCAACAATGTTTCGCCATCAAAGATTTAAAGCGTTATTACAAATACTTATATTCAGAGTGTTATCAGCGCATTCCACAGCTAATGAATTCCATGCCAATTGCAGTGAAATAGAGCAAGGATCACTGAAATAGACCACCTACACAAATTGATCCCTATTACCACTGGTTATATATGCGGCGCAATCAATTTCTGAGGAAGAAAAATATTTAATACCCGCGAACCGCGTGTAGCAACTTTATGAGTCCAGAAGTTCTATTTCTAGAGTTATTAATCGAAGCATTGGCACAAAGAGCATTCGCACAAAAGCTTTTCCATAGTTCCATAGAAACCAATACTCTTCTCACTTGAGAAAATTAAAATATTTTCCGATTACAGAAAACTTCATGCAACCTTAGAAGGCTTATAAAATTGATAATAATGCAATGAAATCTATCCTGGTATAAGAGAAGAGGGATGCAATATAAGAATTTGACATCAGAGGTTACACTGGATAAACGATTTTCAAATGAATTACTTAACAAGCAAAGATATAAAAGCAAAAGACGGTACTGAAAAGTTACAATGTTGTAGTGAAAAATTCGCAATATTCTACCTGGGATATATATTATGGACATACGAGCTCACTTTTCATAATCGTAAGCCAAAAAATAACACTCTCTTGGGCATTTGAAGACATTTGACAGTTTTTCATGCAAAATTTGATAGTGACATATGTGTTTGATAGTGACATTTGTGAATGATATTAAAGACTTCTTATCGTAGTCAGCCACATTATAAAATGGCTGAATTGCTTCAAATGATTTTCATTTGAGGTAAGCATATAGCTCAATGTTGCTAAGGAAAAGAGAGGCCAAATTCAAAGACGTATTATGCATTTATTATTTGGGTTCCAATACCATCATCTCATTATATTCGTTCAGGCAAAAAAATCCGAACATTCTTAAAATACCGATATCCTGCCCTCTCATTCACGTAGCTGATAAATTCTGTAAGATATTCAGAGAGTGCTATTTATTTTTCCGGTGCTTGAGTGTAAAATGGAACTTTTTTATCTGACATATGCAAGTGCTCGTGTCCAAAGACACTTCAATATGACGCATTCTCGGATAAGAGTGATTCGTATATGATTTCCTCGGATATTTATCACATAACAACCGGAACCCTGTAACATTGCAAATGTATCTTATACGCTGAAATTCTCAAGGAACTAGACGGGAATATTCATTCAACAGCAGCATTAGGAATATTCATACAGATACCCGGTAGTACTAATGGAAACTACAACTAAAAATTCATTGATCTTGTAATCAGATTAAAAAGTATAATTAGAAAGAAGAGACGAATATATTGAATGAAATCAGCGTACGGTATTCAATAAGGTATGCTGAAAAAAAATGTTAACTGGTGAATGACAATCTTATGAAAAGGTGGTAAGATACCTCAGCATTGGATGAGTATGAAAACTACGAGTCAATTGATATTTAATCGGTGAGGTGAGGTAATGAGTATGTTTGAGAAGATAATAGGTGGCACTCGAAAAAGAACGAGAATAGGTTTTGAAAAAAACGAGCTTGGCAGAGGAAAAGATAAGTGAAGAGGAATGTGATTTGATTAGGGAAGGGAGCAAGCTTATGTGGGAGAAATTCTCAGAAAGCTGGAAAAGTTGATCGGGTGGGCAGTCGCTTGAATGAGATGGAATACTGTGATGGAGAAGAGTGATGAATGCACAAGGATTAGCGCATGGGTGTGTTTAACAGTGTGAGGGGAGTAGAAAGTAAAGGAGCATTGGGCAAGGAAATTAACGTTCCAGTCAAGGTTTTGATGCTATGCGGAAGAAATTCGCGATATTTGCCAAGTATTGAAAAATTTTCGGGAAACTTCAAAACTTCACGGATACATTCATAGTGGCTAATCTCTAAAAAAAATCCCTTGTAGACCTTGTAGTTTAATAAAGGCAAGAAGCACGGGATAAATACTTTCAACTTCGACCAAGGCACATAGATACTCTGGAATAGAAAGTTGACAGATTATACCGGTCAGCATTTCGAAGACTAAATGAAACATCACACAATAGCAAAGAATATGAATAAATAATTGTCCGCAGATTTCTTCCAGCATTCAATTGCTGTCGAAATAATAGCAGTATTCATATGAGAACCATTAAAATCTCACATACTTTGAGTCAGGATACTGGCTTTTTAAAATTTTGGGCGATAAATACCTCAACCAATGTCTGATGCAAATGGGGATGCAAAATTTCACATTTAGTTGGTTACTATTCTTGTCATCATTTAGTTACTTAATATTCAGATTATTAAAAAGAGGATGAATAACATGTAAGGAGAATAGAATACCACAAATTATTAGCGCGCTGAATATCATGTGGACTTTTATAATGACACAGAAGGCAAAATTCTGGAAAGATATTACTTAAGTCACCATAATAAGGTGGACTGAAGGCTGAAATAAATGAAGCGATTTATCTGAGAGCATCTGTGGCGAATAACGCTAAAAAGCGAGTAAGTACACCAATTGGTAAAGAAGACGTGGAGTTTCAGACCTCGGACCCCCCTGCCTACGCGGAAAATCAACTGGAATGATCCGTAAAAAAAATTAAAAGAAAAAAACCCACGACGGTCGGAGTGGAAAATGAAATCTCCACCGGTGGAGAGAGTCGGTCGTTTTAAGGAGTTGATGCCAGCCTCAACGCACTTCAACCGTAGCCTAGGGCTGGGATATTTCACGCCGTCGCGAAGAGAGTGGAGTGTGCTCGGAGAAAGGAGGGAAGAAATGGGTGGAACGAGTGGGTCGGTGGTTGGTGGGATGATATACGCGACGGAATCTCAATTAAAGTGGAACGGATGTGGTCAGCCGATGCAGGGATCGAGTAGGTGGGAGGGGGAGGAAGAGCAAGACCGCGCGATGTGATTGGATGTATACCAATCGGGTAATGACGCGTGTATCCTTCTTCATTGCCATCGCGATACTCAAAAGAGGGAAAAAAATTCCCCGTGCCGGCACACGATGGTTCAGCTGTGCCTCGGAATTAAAAGGATACAAAAAACAAATGAGGAAATAGGATTTTATCTGACGCACCTCCACATTCGTAAATGCAGCATGACTAAATGGGTAAACGGAGAGATTTAAAATTCGGAAGATAAACCTGGAACATATACTTATCACGGTAATTGGTAAAGACACATTTGTAGGGGAAAACTCTGCTATTATCCTTATCTTTCTTTGAATTAAAAGGGAAATCTCTTGAAAATAACTGCCGCCGAGAGTGAAGGGATATAATTGAAAATTTCTACCCACGGAATAAAAATTAACTAGTACATTTTAACTCTTGTAATCAAGCAGTTCTTTAGATAACCTCCTATAGACAAGTTGGCATTATTTATCCAATATAATTTGTACAGCCATAATTACTGGTTGTGTCTATAACATCCTAAATTAAACATAAGAAGATAATCGCAAAACCATCCCATTTTATATGAAGATCAAAAATTACCTTAAAATATTAGATAACTTTTGGTCTTCCTTTAGAAATAATCCTGGATAGTTAATAATAGTAATAGTTTCTATATAAATCCCAGCTTACATTATAAATATGCATAATTAATCAAACCCACAACCATGTCATGCCAGGATTATTTCGAAACCTGAGTGGGAAAAGCCACTCAGGTAAGATTAAAAATCGCGAGCTAAGGACTAGCAGGCAAATCTGTTACCTCGTCACCACCGAAGGCAGCACATAGAAAATACGAGAATTGATGAAAACCTTATAATCCTGACTCGAAAAGGCATAAAATTTGCTCTGAGACGTTACGAAGCCGAGTGCTTTATTGATTCATCAGAGGATAAACATAAATCTATGAAGCCCAAAAATATTAATGCTTTCGTTTCACATGAGTATTCCCTCAGGATTTAAGCCAATACTTTTATAGCAGAATCCTACTGCTCTGCGTACTTTGCCTGGCTTTCCTAATTTGCTTTTGCCGTAAATACTTATTTGAGCTTCGCGGTGGAATTTTTTACGGCATTTAAATGTCCAAGATTTAAATAAACTGGAAAAACCAGGGTTGAAATTCGCTATGAAAAAATCATTTGACTCCGGTCAAGTCAAATGATTTTTTCATAGCGAATTTCAACCGTGGTGTATATGCACCCGTGCGAGTGACTTTGTACCATATCATTTGTTACATGCAATGTTTGGAAAGTGGAAAAAGTTTTTAACGAAAACAAAATGTTCCAAAAATAATGTCCAATTTAAAAAAAAAATGGAATAGCTCGCTAATGGAATTAAGAATGCTCACTGAACCAAGCCGTGTATTACGATCATCAGTTTTACCAGCTGATAATGAATTGATTAGATCATTAAAACTGGTAATTACCATTACGAGTACCAATATAGGTTATGAATTGCGCTGAAACACGGAAGCGTGGCACTCAAATCCCTTCCTTTTTCACTTTCATTTCAAGAGATGAAACCGTTTCGTAATTGGATCACTTCAGCTTCATCAGAATTCAGAAAGCGTAAACTTTAAAGTCATAACCGCAATGAAAATTTAAAAGCAATGAAATGGCACCCCCACTCAAATTACAAAACATCACGAATACTATGGAATGCAGTTTCCGATATAACTTCGGCAAAGGATGAATATTTGTTACTTCGGGAATTTTGCAATCGCAGCTTTCGAGTTCACCTTCCCACGCAAAGCATATCTCCGAATGCCATTTGTAACAAACACAGCGTTTACTCCGTCCGACGAGACTAATGGTCAAACTTTCCGCGTACCTTGAAATATTAAATTGCTAGGGCAATAAATTTAGCGAATTATTGATGCGGCGTGTATTTACAGCAGGGTTATGAGCATTGACAATTTACCTCTCGCGAAGATCCTGCTCCGAGCATTCATTTTTCAGCGAGCGAAATGTGAAAAATCCGTTACTTCGTAGGCGCCTAATTCAGCTGTACGTACCCCCTCCCCCCGCCCCCCGAGTGAGGATTCTTTCTCACGTGGGCTTATAACCACAGGGTGGGCCGGGAATGTCGCTTGGCAAGGGCAGTAGGAAATGCTCGCGAAAGGCGATGAGGTGCTGCCACGAACGACCGAACGCTTGCGACGCGCGGAAAAAAATGCGAGGCGTGTAAACTTATGGACGTGTGCATTATTCTGCGCCCGCAAACTCTTTATTTTCTTTCCCACACAAACATCCTCACGCATATTCCCATTTCCGTCTTCGTCCCACCGAGTTTTTATCCAAATGGTCGAATGCATGTGGGAATATGAGATTAGAATGGAATATGGAATAATTCAATGGAATCTCACTGATGTTTATTAAAGTACATGAAAATGAAAATTTAATGTATATTTCCGATTAAGGGATAATACTTATTAAATATTCAGCAATAAGAAATATAAATTAACCTTTATCTTTCGAGCGTTTCTCTCCGGCTCAAAAATTGTGCCCCTAGAGTGCCGGGCGAGTTCATTTGGCACGTTGAGTGGACATTTAAAAAACCGTGGATATTTTTAAAAAAAACCTGGCCTGCAAGGGTTACGGTGACAAAAAACCCAGTAAAATAAAGGTTAGCCATCAAATACCTCAGCGCAGTCAGTGATACCACGCACCAAAAAAATTGAAGAATCAAGTAGATTAATGATATTTATGTGTTTTCGTAGTTCCTTAAAATGAAAGAAATGTTTGTGCTAATTCTTTCATTCATCATTCAAAATATAGGGACACTCAATGCTTACAATAGTTGACAGCAGCCCACCATCCTTCCCTATTAAATGCTTGGTCTTCCTCTTGGGACCTTTTTCCTCTTTTTTATTTCAATAATTATCTCCTCACAAACCCTTTGTGCATCACAGTGATCCCAATTCATCTATTCTGTACTATGTTTCATATGGTTCGGTAGAATTCTTCATTTCGTATTTATCCCGTCAATTGGGTCTTCAGTATCTGCCTGCTTTACTAGATTTCTTAAGATCGTAATTTTTTCGGGTTATGAGAATGAGAAATGGTCCATGTTTTCATCCATCAAGTGCAAAGCTACAAACGACAGTTTACTTTATCTGTTCACTTATTATTTGAACTAGAGACTCAAAATACTCATTCCACCGATTTAGATCACTTTTAATTTTTCAGAGTAAGCATGTATTTTATCTTTTGTCACGAGTGTCACGTACTCATTTGCTGGACAGTATCTCACATATATCAATTTATTGCATTACACGGTTTATAGCAAGGCACAATTAACAATGAAACCTGCTCCCTGTTTCACTTCTCAGTATTTTACCACACACTACAAAAAGAACACTCTAAATTACCCAAAAAGAACATAAATAAACACCCTTTGCATTAAATATCAACATTTATAAACCACCATGCAACATACTATGCCCATCACCTCCACACAACACAGAAATTCACATAAATCAACATCTCTCAAGAAATGTGATCAACCACAAACTCCAGTCTTGCAGGTTAAAACAATCAGTCCACCAAACATCTTTACAACCAGCAAACCTGCTTGTGGTGAAAACAAAGTGCAAGGCAAATTTCAAGCTATCCGGGACTAGCCACGGAGTTCCACTTTTACGGAGTCACCCGCAATTCACACATGTGCGATTTTCCACAGAGAAAAAATCATCCGCCTTGACCGGGATCAAGGATGATTTTTTCTCTGTGGAAAATCGCACAAAGTGCAAGGCTCCGTGCATACTCCACTCTTCTGACGCGTCCGGACCTTCTCTGCTGTACTACACGGCACCTGGTGCGCCTTGGCGACACCTCGTGGTCCCTGCTTTCTTTCGTGACCGTGGATCTGTCGACGCTGTTCCCCCCTCACTATTACCTCCCACATAACACTCAGTAAAAATAAACTTTCCGTCGATAATCGTCCTTCAATATTCGGATTATCTTGGTTACTCGTGGCAGGCGGCCAATACAATGTCCTCGTCCAATTCCTAGCTCAGCGTGGTTACTCGTTGAGAGTCATCTAAACAATGAAAAACCTATCGGTTCGTCCTCCTCTCCTTTCATAGTTACTCGCTGCGACCTATTGTTATTCTTCTGGAAATTTCTTGTGTGTTCGAGATTTCTACGTATTGTTGAACTTACATAATATAAAAAAATAAATCGCGCGGGTATATAAGCAAACGGAATTTCCCAGCGCGCACCAAGAAACATGGAGGAATGTGCCCTATTTAATATACTAAAATAAACTTGGAATACAGCATGAAGCTATTGAAAATATATCATGGAATGAAAAAAACATCTGCAGAACGAAAAAACGCCACACTGTAGTAAAAAAAGTATCCAACCGCCGAGAACGCGCCGAACATGCAGTTCAACATGTCCAGAACCAGAATATGAGTACGTTACAATCTGAGCGGTGGATTGCACGAAATCTTCTTTATTTTCAACAATATTGCAACTATACCAAAAATCTCGCGAAAAACTGTTATTCATACAATTATTTTCAAGTAAGAAGGAATATTGTGAGAAAATCACGTTGTAGGTTCGTGACCCTGCGGACAAATTAAGATTCTTAATTAATCTCTTTCCCTATCTGCTCATCACGTGATAAATAGAGCCAGCATGAGAAATCACCAAGGGGAAGTGGAATCAATTCATATCGTGAGGAACGCTGATGGGGTCCTGAATTGTTTTCAGGGAAAGTGTTCGCGAAAGTGAACCGTTGGACCGATGATTTCCGCTCAGGTTGTCGGTACCAAGAAAGGTTCCCCATTGCATTTATACATGCATCTATACATGGAATAATGAGCTAAGATGCTAGGCAGTAGTTGTTGAGTCCACTTCCTTGAAAGTGGAGATGGAAGAAATGGTAAAGTGAGATTTTCTTTGAGCATCAGTCATCGGAATCGCACCACTTTTGTTTTGGTCCTGAGAGCCGGTAAAAAATTTATTGTAATTTTACACGTCAATTATTCTTTTTCTCTCGTTTAGACTACCTAATATGACTTAAATATGTAGCGTGTTGCTTTAAAAATTCTTTTGTTGCCACTCTGACATTATTTCTGCATGAACATTTATACCGAGTAACCTCAGAGTCTGTGAGGACTCGCATGCAAGTCCTAAGTATGTGAGGACTAATTGGAGTACAAGGTATGTAACCCACAGTTTAAAACGGAAACGTCAATGATTTGTTTATAACGATTTTTAAAAGCTGTGCTTTCATGAATTCCAAGCTGGACCCTTGAATCACATCGGGGATGAAAGAAGCCTCCTTCATCAAGACTATACCACCTGTATCTAGTGACCAAGACAAGGATATGCCATTTCACATAAATTTCCAGGACCATTTAAACATGGCGGGATACTTACAGCTCACATCTCTGTCCTCGCTGAAGACACCTATGAGTTGGCTATGGGTGATGAGTGTCATTCCCCCACCATTGGCACCTACATGATTCCCAATAAGAACGAAATTTGCCTATCTAAACTCGTAGTTTCCTTACAATAGCGCTTTTATTTATAGTGTAGGAGGACACGATTGAATGATTTCTTTGCTTCATTCATCCCGTATCTTGGTGTGATGTATCCCTTGGGGCGTCTTTCATCCATAATATAAGAGTGGTGGCCAGACTAATGGCTTGTCTCGCCAATGGAACGATTGTTAATTCCGGTAATTCCGGAGATTTTACCACAGAATCTAAATCCACAGAACTTAGGCTTCGAAAAAGCAGCACGTTACCTCTCGGGGGAGATATAAACTTGTAGAGACTCATTTTGGTCAAGAAATATCTTTTAGTAACTTCGATCATCACTTCATCCTCCCACCACATTAGATGTTATAACTGCATCTCACATCCCACACATACTCGATGGCGAGATTTACCTCAGATGTCAGTACAATACATCATAAAAATCACCATTAGAGGTCATCAATCTGAAGATTTGTTCGCTACAGCTCTCCACACCATTCTCTTTTCAGCCAACGTTTTATTCCTTCGTATACAGTCATGTCTAATATTCCTTATAAGTTATCTAATATGGAAACACCCTTAATAAATGCCATACCTTCCATCCTGAGTCTCCCTTGGTGCTAAGCCGTACCTCTTCCATCACTTTCGGCTCTGCTTCCCGAAATGACGGAACAAAAAGGAGAAAACGCTGACAAATGTCATTCCCGTTTGATCTAACGCAGCAGAGAATCGCCTGGGGCGCAGGGGAAGCATCTACGAAGGCGGTGCCCTCTCCGTATTCTGACCGCCTTGATCCCCCTCCCGTTTCTCCTCGCCCGTACTTTCCCTTCCCCATTCGGCCGGCCACACAACGAAGAAGCGCGCAACCTCTTCCGGTCATCTCACCCCTTGCAACACTCCCTGCCACTCGCCTCCACCCCCTACTCCGCCACCCTTTGAATGCACCCTCCCACGACTCACGATCTGCTACGCTCAGTCCTCCGCCCTCATCTCTATCTCATTCCGCCATCATCGCTTCCTTCCCTCTCTCTTCTTTCTCTCATCCCGACAAGATGAACCACCATGCAACATTTCCTCGCTGCCCTCCGCATCCGTCCCTCTATAAACTTAATACTAAATGCTTACCGAAACATAAAAACTTGTATTTGAATATTGAAATAAATAGCTTAGCTTCTCGATCGATAGGATTTGATGATTTCTCACATCTTTATCTCTTCCTGTGCCATAGTTTTCCCGCCGTGTTTTTTTTTGTTAAAGAGAGCACTAACATTTTTGCAATGAATGTCCTCCTTAGTTATATAATATCACATTCAACGCATACCCAATGTTTATTTCACAAGTGTTATGGCATAATTTCCATAACACAACATGCATGAATTGTGTAATGCCTATAGGCGTATTACGAAGGTACATTTAGATTTTACAAATGTTAAATGTTCTTATCGATAATAGATGAAATACTGGACACAATTCTTAAATTAGTACGAGTCCGTTAGTCTGATTTTCACCATCCTCCGGCCTCAAGGCCTGTATTTTATGCATGTATGTCGTATTCTGTCAAGAGATGAGGGGTCAAGGTACAGAGGGGCGAAAGAGCTTCAATTTCAACCAATGAAAAAATTCATCTTAGCCTTCCGCATCGTCCTCTTTCTCTCTTTTTCATCTAACTTCTCTTTAATTCTACCCTTTGAGCCATCTCTTGACTAGTGCCTCTTTCTCCTTCCAGCTTCCTCCCTCTCGTCCGGTTACTCCTTTATCTTTAGCGAGGAAACTCTCCTTTTTCCGCTTGCCAGAAGACACGAGAGGCGGAGGAGAAGGAGAGGGTCTTCGCGCTCTTTGATGCCCTCGCGATTTCGCGAGAGCGACGAACGATGGCCATCGGATGCGTCATATTCTCTTGCGCGCACATTTAGCCACGCTCGAATCAAAGAAAATGAAGCAAAAAGACTGGATTTAACGGATCACCGGAAAGGGATAATATGCGGTCAGGGATTCCCTTCCGGGAAATCAGGAAAAGAGACTCCGTGGAAAGATGTAGCCATTCTGCTATTACGGTCCATGAACGCTTGCATATGTGGACGTATCCATCGATTACTGATTTTATTCACTGTAACGTTCATGAAAGCACTTGGAGTAAATTAGTCTTTAAGTAATTATATCTGTATAGAATTTGACTTTCACTGATAAATGAATCACTGGTTATAGTATCTACGTAAATAATCAACAGTATTTGACTGCGATTGAGTTACCCTAAAATTATCATTCGTACAATATTTTTCAGTGTATGGATCCAAGAATCTGTAGTGAAGTCGTTTAAACTGATACATCACTTATACAAGTTTCTTTGAAAAATAATATAAAAAATGATAAGTACCTGTTATTCATTAAGGGATACGTAACAAATATGAGATACGTATGAAGAGCGTTATTGTGTTTACGAAAATGTTTCAGTAGGGTGTTTAAATTTCTCTAAATATAGGTACTCAAAAATACTGTGGAGACTAATCTAAGCCATTTACTTTTGTTTTTATCTAAAAAATAACCATTTATAAAACAAATAAGAAATATAGATATTATTCATGTAGTCACATTAGTGCCATTCAATCTTATAAAAATTATATAGTAATAATTATAATAACATGTGCAAAAATATCTTGACAAAAATAAGAAGCATTTGTTAAATGATACTCCACTAAATTTATTACACTCATTCTCAGTCTGTCAACAACAGAGGGTCCCATCTAAAACATGAAAACTACCATTGAAGGAAACACAATCCCCTGCTAAAATACTCAACGCAAGGTCGATGACCTTTCCATGCCTCGTCCACACTTGACGTTCGCTACCTCCGTCTTTTTAGAGCCCAGCAAGACCCTCTTACATCGCACACTGAAAAAAATACAGAACCTAAAAAAGCAATCGCCGTCAATAAAAGTGATGTAATTACATGATAAAAGAGCTTTATATGGCTACGCTCTACCGTCTTACTTACCATTCGGGTTTGCTGAAAACGATCGTGGATGGCGATGGAATTACCTTACAAAGGCCTCAACATAGCGATGTAAATTTTATTTACAAGCAAAAATACCGATAATCTCCCTTGGATCCCAATGCGTAACTTTCGATGAATAGTGCTCTCTAATTTTATTGTCGTGCTATCTTACGCTCATAAAACGCTCTCTTGCTCTTTTTCAATTTCAATGACCGCCAGTCACATTTGCATTCGAATTGAATTGAAAGCCATTTTTATTTCCCTTGCTGAATCCTGCTCAATTATCATACGAGGCAAAAGATAACGTCCAGGTTTTGAAGCCGATTTCTTGCGTCAGGAACCGAAGAGAGTATATTGAGGTAAATGCGGATCAGAAATCATTTCCCATTCTTAACTGTAAGTTAAACATAATTTAGAGTATTTTAATCAGCTAATTTAAAATCAACCTATCTGGTAAATAGCAAGTTTCTTGGCGATGGCATAAGCACAAGCTGTTTATAGTGGAACAGGATGACTTACTAAGTATATTGAATGGTAGAATTACATTTCAGAATGTTCACGGAGTACAGAGAGATGATTTCTTATTAATGGTTTTAGACTACTGAAACATCGAACACCTCCACGTAGAAATACTTGCATACATCCGTGTTTTCATTTATTTTAAAGAATAAACCAATTGTAACTTCCTCACAAGATTTATTTAAACCGACCCAGGTTTCGACACACCATGTGTATCACACATCAAGGTACTTGGTAATAAGGTTCTTGGTAAGGTAAGGTTCTTGATAATGACACATGGTGTGTCGAAACCTGGGTCAGTTTAAATAAATCTTGTGTGGAAGTTATAATTGGTTTATTGTTTAAAATGAATATCCAGAATTTCCACAAAGTTACGCCTTCTGTCCTCATTGGTATTTTAGATATACTTGAAGAATCATCTTTGGCTAACATAAAAAAACTACACCTAATTTTTACTGTCACATTTTGTTCAAAGATAAAATTCTAACATAAATTGCATCAAAACAAGTAAATTTATGAAATAGCGTATACGTAAGACTTTCGAATCGCGAAATCTAACTTCGCAATCACACATTCCTAACAATGCGTGAAAAGTACCAGCAGGTTCAACGCGACTTTTATGCTAAGGCAGCAATAAAAATGGAAAGCCTGGGATCGGATAAGGCTAGTTCCTCCCACTGCTCTCCTGAATGTTGAGGACTAAAGTAAGATGACTTTCTATTCTCTATGTCGACAAAGAAATTTCCCTCCGACGGCATCGTAACCGCTCTTGATTTTGAGACTTAGTTTCGCTCTGGGAGAAGTCTTCCAGAGACCAGCACCGTGTCTTCCACGACTGATGAACCGAGAGGGAAAGAGGGAGGGAGAGGGAGAGAGAGAGAGGTCCGACTCACGTTCTTCTTTTTTCATTAGTGCTCCACTGACTCCTATGCTAATCCAAGGCCAACGGCCTTGTGGCCGCAACGTCACGAGCCGCGAGACCCCAGGCGCCGGTGTCATTCTCGATGCTCCTGTCATATCCCAACGCAGAAGCGTTGTCTGGAACAGGATTCCCGACCATGCTCATATCATTGGCAGGCATGATATATTTCTACGGTGACAAATGAATAATTGTTCAAGACTTTTGTCACTCCAGTCCGCTGTGTCACGAGTTAATATAGTAGAAAGTCGCGGAAGTACTCTCATTCTCGTATATTTATATCTGAAGTAAGATATTATGCCTAACACGTAATGCGCTACCAACGTACGTCACGTCTACTAGTAGATATACGAAATTACATCTCGTTCTCAAGTTTCTTATAATAAATTTCCAACTTTTTCACCAATAATAGGTTCAAGTCGTCCCTAAAAATAAGTACGTTGCTTGAGTTTTCGGCTTTTTATCACAGGTTTAATAGTATTATCCTCCTCACTAATGGTACAAGTACATATTTCTTAATTACAGAAGTTCCTAAAGGTTAAAACAGGAGGTTGATCCAAATTATATAGTGCACGATATACATAGGTACCTATGAAAGTTCCTATCATACCTTGAAAAAGTATTTTTTATAAGTAGGGTCCTCTAAATAGGTATCCAGATAAATTAAGAGAAAAATTCAAGGTGTTATATTGATATTTTAACGCATTTTCCATTTTAATTTCAGATTAGAGAAGCTGCATGACAGAAGGAAACCCGGAGTCTAGAATGCTATCAGACTGATGGATATCTACAACTGAAACAGGTAAAGAAATATTCTAATATTTTCAAACCTATTCCAATTTAAAAAGTTGAATCGCAGGTTTTTTGCGTATTTGCAGAAAAAAAATCAGCATATTGCCAGAGTATGGCCAACTCGGTAACAGGACATTGCGTAAACAGAGTTACCAGAATAAGGTATAATTTAACACTGCCAGTCATTTTAAGTAATTAATTTTTAGCCAATCTTAATTCTAATAAAATGACTTTCACCACTTGACATAATTTATAACAAAGCTTTGAAAAAACTGATTATCTGGTGAATAAAACAAGTTATGGGCCATAATTTATTTTTCTGTTATAACTTTCCCCAACTAGAATCTTGTATAGAGAATATTTATTCACTTTGTACGATAACTGCTCTTATCCAATCCATATTCCTCGTTTATTCCTGTAGCTGAATTTAAGGGGTTCTCAATTTCTGACCTGGCAGAAGACATGTGAACATTTATCTAAAAGGCGACAGCTTAAACATTTTCTTTTATTGCTGCCTAGTTTTATTCAATTTTTCACAATTTCCTAGTTTAATTGCTTTCTCTCCATTCATAATGGCTAGTTGATCACGAATATCATGTTTGTACACAATATATTAATAGAACTATAATTTAAGTAAAATAGCTGCTTTGAGTTTAAAACCCCTTGACACGCATTATAAAATTCCATACATTATGGATTCATTCCTATCATGGAGACATCACCCAGAGTGATTTGGCTATCCTTTAGCCTCCTATTAGAGCCAATTTTCCACTTTATAATCGCATAACCCATTATGCTCGTTGGAATGAAAAAAGACAACCGATGTTTGACTCCAACGCCGATCCATCAATTCAATGACTCGAAAATTCTTAAAAGCTGCAGCTTTTATTCGAAATTTCCCCGGGGTATTCCCAGTTGGAAAAATACGGATATAAATGAAAACCACCGTCCGACAGATAACCCCCGTGAAAGCCCGATCCATTAGCCGGCCGACTGCAACACGGTGAGAACTCCTCGCCTGGAAAATGAGCATCAGGAATCATCGAAATGCTCAAACACCTCCCCATCCACCTCTTTAATTACAGCCTCTTTTCCTCCGTGGCGAAAGAATGCCTTGTGACCTCCCGACCAATTTGTTCGCCGCACAAAACCATCCATCTCCTCCGCTTCATCTTCCTTTCCCGGTTTGTGATTCTCGATCTTGTCCCAGAGGAGGAGACGCGAGAGTGGCGGGTAGAAAAAATGAATAATAGACTGGAATACTCAATGCCACCGCTGCCAAGTCCTACACGCTATCCGACTCTTAGGAGGGAACACGGTGGGATTTGTGTGTGAAAGTACACGGCTTTTAACTCGCCTGAATGGCTATAAATCTCCGCGATGTTTCAAGTCCCAGCAAAGAGTTCTATAGATAGACAAACTTCAGAAGGTAATCGCTCACTTTTATTCCTAATATTCCTAATTACTAGAGTTATAATGACAAGCATCATTATTACGACAGTAACGCACATTCTGACGATAAAACCCACAAAGAAAGTCCTTCACTCTGGAGGTAATAACAGCGGAAAGGGGTGAAAATTTCAAAATGCTCATGAAACATTCTCATTCATCACAGATACAAAGGAAGTATTTTATCTATCATGCTGATGGCTGATCTAACACTGATATCAGTGAAATTATCACAAGAAACTTTTGAAGCCTTGGGTTATTTTAATTTTAGATGCCAGTGGATATAAGGCGTATTATTTCTCCCACGTAAAAACGAAGCATATTACAATGTTATCCTATTCAACACTATTACCGAAAATGTGATGGGTCTTCATGCTATACATTAAGAGCTATCGATAAACCAACAATTATTCTCCCTGTTATCCAGTCTCACCGCAATCCAAAAATTGCAGCAGACCCTAATCGCGCGGGATGACAGATCAATTCAATGAGGCTCGGAAGGGACTACCAATATTATTGACAAGAAAAATTGAGGACACGATCTCCTTCCATTGCCATCAAAATAAATTTGTATCCATCGAGCTTAATTTGCATACATTCTCAAATTAGAAAAAATCTCATTCGTTTGCTTTATTTGCATTGATTTCTTGTAGAAGGTTTTATAATACTAACATTATTTTAATTAAAATTGTCTTCTTCGAAATTTTATCATTCCATTTTCAACTTGCAATGTAAAAATTTATGAAAGAAAAATCCACGCAGAAACAAATTAATATTTTAAAACTGTTCATTCCCAATATATTATTCTACTTCTGTAGAGCAACAGATAGAATAGAATCGAGAGTGAATGTGTCCACGACCAAATAGTGGTTTTTGCATTGGGAGGTATTAGACTGTAATGAGAATGGATTGCGAAGTAATTGAAGAAGTAAATGATTTTGATTATCTTGGCCGAATGTTTACGAAATATGTAATGAAAGATCAGGAGATGAAGAGGCATAATATTTCTCTAAGAAAAGTCGTTGGTAGTGACTAAAGAATAACTTGAAATGAGTTTTGTCTAACGTTATGCACATACGTGAAGTAAATGAGATTTTATGAAAGGCATTAAGTTTTGAAAGTTTAACTTAATCGTCGCTTTCTTTGCGAGCCACCGACAAAACTTTCGCGGGCCATCTGATCACAGGTCTAGTCTATTTCTCAGCGAAAGAACTGGATTTATAATGTTATCATCTTTATGCGAAGGAGCGATGACGAGGATGGTAGGAGAGAAACCACTTGAGAAGCGACGAATAGGAATTCTGGACGATATGAGCAATTTATGAGATGTATAGTGGTGGGACATATTTAGGAGGTAGAGAGGGACGATGTACCAGAATTAATGATGCTAGGAAAAGAACTTTTCAAAAACCTACCCATCAGCGTTTGCGAATGCGCAGGAATGGAAGAGGGAGAGAGAGAAAAGGAGGCTTCGAAGATAGCTGAAGAGAGAATTGAGAGAAGAAAGGGTGAAAGGGGTCGCCGCCGGGTTCGAGGCTATGGAGACAAAACGTGGGAGACCGGGCACCTACTCCCCGTATCCTTATCTGGAAGGTTGGACTTTCTTTCTCCCCATCCTCCTCTCTCCACCCGATGCCCCTCCCCCTCCATCCTTCCCCCAATCTCTTCATTCCCTCCGGGTCACCCCCTTCCACCCCTTCCCTCCGCATTTCTCTTCCGCCTCCTCTACCGAGTCGTCCTCTGTTCCTTGCAACCCTAAGCCCGGCAGCGTGTGTCCTCCAGCGCCTTTTAAGGACCCCATTCGTTCCCTTCCTATTCACTTGTCCAGAACACCTCCTCTCAGAAGGAGAGGGCGTGAATACCTTTATTTTTACCCCTTCCCTTGCATAAATATTTTCATACGGTACATATATATCATGAAGAGGGATGCATATGCATCAATATATAGAAAAAAAAACCAAGTGAGTACTAAAAAAAGTCACTGCCTCTGCTTCGGCATAAAATTTGCCTACTTTATGTGTTAAATCCAAATCTGTTAATACAGTATTGAAAATATACAACCTTGGTTATTTACCCAAGAAAGAATAGAGGATACCTTGTTATAATTGTATGTGATAAACTTGCTGATTCCGCTTAAAGAACTGATAACCTCATGTAATATTGTGTATCTATTTCCATGTTCAATTATGTAAAAGACTAACGCATAACTATTGACCAAATGATGGGAGTCGTCATTCAAGTCATCCATTTAGGCTACCTAATATTATTCATGTTGTAAAGATTAATGAACGTGTAATTGTGTTGAGTAATAAATATTATATTATTTAAAAAAAATTGATTCAGCAGAGCCCAAGAGGATGCACAATGGTCTCTTTCTCATGCAAGAGGATGGCAAAAGCCGTCAATGTTACGCGCATCCACTAAAGTTTTTCTAACCATAAAACCACCTTCATCATCAAAGAGTGTTATAGAATTTTACGGTATTGTATAAAGGCTCTCGAAATTTAGGAAAAATAAAGTGACAAAGTTTCAGGAGTCATAAGACAATGATCTGGACTTATTTTTCTTTTCTCTCTACGGGTTTTTTAACAATCGACACTACTAAAAACTTTTTTGTATTGCAATACCCCACGTCTCTCTATCCACCCAACGGTTTTTCATCTTCAAACACCCATCAACATGTAATGCTACGCTTACAAGTGTCCATGAATCCAATGCATTCGATTTATACCGTACATGTCGCGCTCCTCCCTCCTCCTTATACTGATCTGATATATAGATCTCTTCATGTATAAACTTCCATTTGTTCATAGTTAAATGATGCGATTGTTATATACGAGGGTGAGTCAATAAATAAGTCGCAAAACTGAATTGAGGCAAAAATAATTAAAGTAACTTTCTGACATTTATTTCACTTTTCCACATATTCACCCTGCACATTCAGGCACTTATCCCATCTCTTTACAAGTCCTCGAAAGCCAGCAGCAAAGAAGTCCTTTGGTTGTTGTCGCAGCCAACGTGTAACCTCATAGATTACAGCATCATCTGTATCAAAATGACGGCCACCCAAATGATTTTTTAATGGCACGAACAGATGAAAATCACTGGAGGCTAAGTCGGAAATGTACAGTGGATGTTCCAAGCGTTCCCAATGAAATGTTTACGACTGATGCTGATGATGAAATGCTGACGTTTGCGACTTATTTATTGACTCACCCTCGTATTTATTGAATATGGTTATTTTCAAGTTACAGTCAACCGTTTATTCGCTTCTGAATATTGTAGTTATATGTCCAATATAATTGGTCTTGAGCTGTTTTGGACGTGAACAATAAATAAATAAATCGTTATGCCTATAGCAATGGAAAGCTTGCAGAAAGGATTATCAATTTAGGATGTGATACCTCTAAGAACAGGTCTTCTACGCGATAGCCTCTACAAATTGAGGTAAATAGGCAGAAACAAGAGAAGACAAGTTCAAATGGCGTTGACAAAAATGTTACTAGCCTAATAACTTTACATCAGCCATACATGCATAAATTTCCATGCTGAAAACGTTGCGTCCTCATGGTGCCAGTAAGAGCTCATTTTTATCTCAGTCAGTTTCACTCGTCGAAGACATGGTCTTTTTTAACTGCAGTGTTCATTTCATTGAAGAGATTCCAATTGTATGGCAGCTATTTAATTTCCCTGCAGTTGCAAATGGATAGGTAGGAATGAGAATAGAGTGAGGAGGCAATTCTACCTGATCCGACGATATCTTTTTCAGTCCATATTAAATATTTTCGGGCCCTTATCCCTATCCATCAGTCAATGTCCAAGCTAAAAATTATTTCATGCGAGAGAAATGGCAATGCAAGTATTCCCGGTGAAAGGCAATAATTGAAATTTCATTATATAAGACTGTCCAAATCTCCTGATCCTTTTAGATTTCCAAGTAGCCAAATATACCAAAGCAAAGTCATTTGCAGTCGTAGATTTTTCGTACTAAAAGCAGTCTTTCTAACCAACTTATCCTGGTAATAGCAACAATCCGGTAACAATAGGGTAATAACAACCGATTCTGGGACAGTTAACGACACCTTCGGACGGTATACTGCTAGTAGACAACCCAAATGAAAACAAGTTTAGCAGTGGAAAGAGTACCAGAGGCATCTTTGGAATGAAAATAACTGGCGCAATTGGTTTTTTTTACCGAAAATGGAATAATATTCAAATTGATTGACTTAAACCAGGCGATAGTGAGCATTTATTTTATGAATTTTCAATGAGATGACAGTATATGAGGAAAGGTTTACGGAGTGGACATGTCTCGGGTAGGTGGTGGAATTTTGCGTCATAAAATATATTCGTATCCATTGTAAAAATATATTTACAAAATAAGAAAAGTCACATGAAAACTTTATAAAAATATCTCTAACCGCAAGCATACCAAAGTTTGCGTGTAATGAAGCAACGAACCGGAATGAGTTAATGCGGGATTCCTTTCGCACCAAGGAGATAATTTGATGTGGGATAAACTGGGGCAGAGATTCGTCTTTTGGCCATTTCCTGTCTTTAAGCTTGAGGTTTACGTGGCAAATTTGATGGCTCAGGTAATTGAATTGCTTGAAAAAAATTCCTTCTAGAGAGGCAAAGTACAGTGAAGGTGATGTTTTTCAGCAGCCCCAAAGATTTCATGTGAGCTTATTGCTTCTCCAAAATCGTCCGCTCTTAAGAGTGAACACATAAGTGACTTTCAAATGATTTTTGTCTCGCTCATTTCCATTTACGTTATTTCGAAAGTTCTAGGAACTATTTTATGCCTAGCGCATTAACCTACAGCCAAAACATTTTATTGAATAATTCTATCTTCCAAAATTTAACGGTTGAGGAAAATTATTGAGTTTAAAAAAGTTGGATAAAATCTGACCAGGGAAATGACTTCTTTGCTTCCAGCTAATAATTGCCTCTGAATAAGTCTCAGCGAACGGAATGGCGGCACAGAGCGTTTGACTACCTAGCGGTGGATCAGAAATCAAGGATCGGATACTTGGGAGGCGACCGACAGCTTAGATCATTTGCACCATAGGCGATAGGTAGGGAAGGAAGGGTAGATAGAAACCCGGCGTCGGCATTTGCCTGCTCTTCGCGAAAGGCGTCAAAGAGACTACGGTTTAACGTCTCATCCGATAGGCGGAGTACTGAACTTGATGTGCCATCCACAAGACACTCAAGTAGGGATCGGGTTTTTTTTTTAAACTCCTCTGAATGTATCTGAACCCTAGCCGTTTGTATGGTTAGCCAATGCTCCAGCCACTTCACCAATCCGATCCCCATCAGGAATAAAATTTAAAAAACAAGTCCGCATGAACTGAAGAAGAGTAGTTTTTTGGCTACCAATTATTTTCACAAAAGGAGGCACATGGAATGTTTTAAGGACCCCTTTCTTCCTGCTCTTAACTTCACCGGCTCAGGTCTTGCAGTCTAGGTGGTGTTTCGTGCGAAAACTTCAGTTAATAAATCAAAATTATGATAAGTTTTCCTCCATTAAGACGCACGACCAGGCCTAAATTTTTCGTCACTGATGAGAACCAGTCATCATTAATAGAAGTCTCATACACAAATAACACTTCTATCAATTTCTACCCAAATGTTTCCTCTTGTGAAAGAAAAGGAGAATACTTACTATTTTCAATTTAGCTGAAAATTGTCCTTACAGGTGAAAAGGTTATTCAAATAATTTTCAATTTCGTCACAAAATATTAGCAGCATCAAATACAGCGAATTTCTAAAACCACCAATGACTACCCACTTCTGCACAAATTTCTATCCACTGCAAACAATTTCTAATTGTGTAAATTGGTAACACGTTCCATTCAGCCGAGGGGTATTTACTGTCTCAAAACTTTGCATCCCCTTCATTGTTGTGAATGCAGACGGATTGAAATATCACGCAAGAGATGAGGGATTAAAACATATCGCGACAAGCGATCTGCGACCTTATTTCCACACCAGCAACCCATCCAGACTGCCCGCCCCAGTTTTCTATCTTCACGGGAATCTCATCCTGCCTCTCATGCACGCGAGAAAGATGTTTTTTCCATCGCTATTCTTCCAGAACTACAGAAAAATAACCTATTCCTCGAAGAAAGGGCTCTTGGACTGTGGAGCAGTGAGGAGGGGATCACTTTCGTTCGAAATTTTTCTCACATCTTGAAAAAAAAGAGTGAGATCGGCTAGAATATACAGATACAGTAAAAAACCAAGATCGTGATGAGAAAAGCTGCGGAAAATATCCCCGCCAATTTTTCCACTCGGTCCCACCTCATTAAGGTCGCCATAGTTTGTGTTCCGAGCTGGAGAGGATCCATGCAGGAAAAAAATAACGCTCTAACACACTCTCTCCTCTGGAATGGATTTTTTCCCCAGTTTATTTCCCGTCATCCCTTTTCATCTGCCATCGTATCATTTCCGACGGTCGTGGGAATAAATCTTCGAGAAAGTGAGCACCTCTTGCACGCACTCTTGTTTTGACGCCCACACAAAAGTCCTTGCGTCCCGCTCTCAGAAATGGTCCGAACTGCGACGGCACACATAAAGGACACGCCAAAGGCGGTCCCACGCGAGCGACGATTCGCACGAAAATGAAGGAGGAGAAGGGAAAATGAGGGATATATAGGATATGAACGCTTAGACGGGGGGAAGGGAAGGACGGTCGATGCCAACGACCTCCGCGTGGAGTCGTACCCCAATGGCACATTCCCGTTTCACGTCATTCGCTGGCTGGCCGCCTCATGACACCTCCGCCCGTCCTAGATACAGCGAAATCTCTCGACCCACCCTCCCCGTGGCAACCTACGTAACTCAGTCGCCCCTCCTCTTCCCCTGCCACATTCTCCATCTCATTCGCACCTCTGCAATCCATCAACGCCCACCCAGGTGTGAACGCAGCGTCTGTGATGCAGTTAAAATGAAAAAGATACAACTACTCAAAGTTTCCCACTGAAAGGCCTTTTCGAAGGCTTCCTAAAATTGAATGACGGTAAATTCCAAATAATTAGAATGATAAAATAAATATGTATAAACATTCTTAGATAAAAGACAGTAAATTTCTATCACGCCCCTATATTCCAGCAGCTATCTTAAAGCACCCATAATGACCGTGATTGAACTTTAAACGCCATCCCTCGGTGGTAGTAGCGTCACGAGTGCTGATAGTTTATGTAACCATACCTTCTCTTACTTCTGAGCAAGAGGATCCTTAAAGATATTGATACAGGAGGCATCATGAAAACAGACATCAATACTAACCACGCTGAGGGAAAGTAAAAATCACTCAATGAGCCACAATAACAAACCCAGAAAAACGAAATATAGCGGATGGTAGTCAGAAAAGAGGGGTGTGAAGAAAATAGTCGCTAATGGATTTTTTCTCTTCTGTTAAAGATAGCATCACAAGTGGAAGATGCATAATGGAGCTTGCTTCCAGACTCTAGATCTGCGTTGAAGGTTGGAGATTCTTTCACGTAGGAATTGAAAGAGTTAATTAAACAACTGGCTATTAACACCAGTGGTGGTAAACCAAATTTTAGCAAATGAACATGGTTAATATTTTAACTGTTTTCGAACACTCCATCTAAATACACTAAAAAAATGCGATTCGCTCTCGGTGGCAATTGTGTTTCCAATCAACTATGGTCAATGGTAAAAATAGAATACAGATCGAAAATTCGAAGCCTTGACCAAGATTTGTAACAACCGAACGAGAAAGGGTTTTCCAGCAATTTTTAAGTGTTACAAGGTGATAGAATCACATTAATAGCTTTTATATCCAGACATATATGTCCAAAATTATTTTCATTGAATAAAAAGGAACACCTCCTGCCGATAAGCACCTTTATCCCTTTCTTCAACTCTCGCCTATAAACCGTTTGCTTTATTTGAACTTGATTATTCTTCTTCGCTTAATATTTTTACAATAAATATCACTGAAACTTAAATTTAAACTTAAATATATCATTAAGTTCCAGAGTTATGTCCCATTGTAGTTCTAAAGTGGTATATTCCGGGGAATGGCAGAGAAAAAATAATCAGATCAAATTATTTAAATAAATTAACAATAATTCATCATTTATTTACATCATTTAGGGTTTTTAAACCGTCTTAAGTATGCACAAGACTTCTACCAGGGAGATGGCCGAAACGTTCTGCGATATCTCCGAAGAATCTACCGATCATCTCATGTGACATTTATAGTAACCCTATTGACCATACATAGATGGAGCTAAGCCCAGATGAAACGCTTTGGAAATGCGAGCCAATGAATGTAAAGAAGCCATGTGAAGAAGGGATGGAGAAAGAGATAAATATGGGAAAGGAAGAGAGCAAATATGGAGAAAGAAATTTGGAGGAGAATGAAAAAAGTGAATGGAGAATAGTGACGTGTAAGGAGTTTTAAGTCTATCTTTTAAGGAAGGATGTTGAGTTTGAGAGGATAGTGGGGAAAGGAAGTGATACAAAGAGAAGGAATGGAGATAGAAGTTTTACTCGGGGATAGTAGAGGGAGTTTCACGAAGTGAGTACACAAAATTATTTCTTAGTTTTGTTTAAAAGCACTAAATATCGCTGCGACAAAAGATATACGATTGCTAAAAACGTGACTCTCACAAAACGATCAGATTCTGGCGCTGGCAGCTTCATAAATACTTTAAATTACACATCGTAAAATGCTCTGATTCTGCAATGATTATTATGAGAACTTTTTTTTTAACTCGGATACAAATGATTTCACCTAGAGTATAAGATCTCTCACAAAGGGCCAGTCAGTCAGAAATTTTCGGAGAATTGTGCGCCACTTTTCATTGAGTTTGAAAAAAAGCCTATAATTATTCAAATAATATGTGAATTAAATGAGATAACGCTGTTATAATGCTGACACATTTCCAAACTATTGCGGGTGACCGAATAGTCATGCAAAAACTAGGTTTTCAGCTTGCGAAACTGTTATGGTGATTGTAAACCAGTTCAAGAAGCCATCAAAATTTTCCTCGATACGCATATGTATCTCACCTTACCGCTGGCAACAGATCGCGCTCACAATAACGCATACCTGCCGTTCTGTATGACGCACTATAATTCATTGCGTGGTATATACGTTGCAAAACTTCTCTCACATACATAAAATGTTGCCAAACAGATAAACCACTGAAACACCCGATGCAAAACTCTGAATTCCTGTGATAAAGTTTTCGGAGACTAACGTGCTACCCATTTGGGTGGCAGGGACAGTTGAGAGCCGCGAAGAAAATGCGTAGGAAGTGGATTCCAAGTGTCACCCCGAAGGGTCGGTCTTAAGTCTTAGAAATCCAAGACTTTCGGTGAGAAGATAAATGTACCTCGCGTGTTTATGCGAAATTTGTTTTTTAAAGGCCTTTCTAAGAAATGTCGAGACCACCGTGATGAAACATAAATGTTTGAATGGAGTTAAGGCATCGGCTTGCGGCTAGCGTTAATTTCGGAACTTCCTAGAACATAGCCAAGGTCTCCGCCATGGTTGTTAAAAAGAGTTGACCAAGTAAGCACAAAGAAGCATCAAAAAGAAAGGGTCCAAATAGCGTAATTTTTCTGTAATCAGGACCATCAAGGAATTTTGTTATTAAAATTTTTAAATTCTCATTGACTCCTGCGATATAAAATCTAATATTTTCGTTATTTCTGTTTCATTAATAAATAAACTAACTTAAATGTTTCAGGACTAATGAAGCAATGATGCTACGGCGTACTTGTCAAATGAAATCATATAGGAATTTAGTTGGGGACGGATACAATCACATCAATATGTGATATTCCAGGAGTGGATACATCATCATTCTTAGGAAACATCAATTAAGATATTAAATGGGGTGATTTAACGTTAATTTGCCGCCAATAACTTGGCGGAGCACCTGGCAAGATGATCATCGTTGTAACTTTTCTATATTTCGACCCCTGTTTAGTAACTCTAGACATTAAAATGTTTATCGATCTTTGGGTATGTCGCTAATTGAAAATACAGCTTAGCCGTGTAAATAAGTACGCACAAAAAGAATTTGATATTTGAAATGGCAAAGCTTGGTTGCGGCGTTATTCTTCATATCAGACAAATGGTACAATGTATCGACACGTTTGAGCTACTTTCTCCAAGACAGACTATGTTTATTCGTGTGAAACCTAAAGCCACTTCCATAGATTCAATAATTACTTTGTTGTAGAAAGTATACACGCATTGTGTAGTTGTCGTACGGGAAAAATGTAAGTAATAGATGTCTTAGTAGCTGCCAAGAAAGTTTACATCTTCATATTAGTTTCCATTTCTAATCGCAGACGTTAAAATACCAGTCTGACTGAGAAAGTTGGGTGGATTTATGGCTATTTACCCTCGTAAAAAAAGGGATTTCCCCGTGGACTAATATGGAGTCAATTTCGTCGATCGAGTTCCAATTCAAACACCCGGAAACCGTTATGTACGCGCAGCACAGCGCGATCAGAGGCATGGATAACGTTTCTGCGAACCATCTGGACTCCCATTATGCCGTGGTTTTCGAGAAACGCGAACGGTTATCCCATTGACTAGGTCATTTTATGGGCGCTCTGAACACCTAAAATGGGAATGGAAGTGACGACACCGTGCCCTCGCTGGCTCACCTACTCCTGGCCCATCCCTTGAGGCGAACGACGCGTTCCCTGCCCACGCACTACGCTACCTGATGGGCGTGTGGAGTGGGGTTTTCAGCACAACATCCACTCCATTAAATGCCACACGAGTTTTAAGGAACTACAGGTTTTAATGGATGATACAAGTACCTGCACCCTTAACATTTTGCGTGAATGTTGTAAGAGAGGCAAGCATGAGAGGCATACTTACAGAACGAGTTAGTTTCATACGGACACGCATTCATACCTGTAGGAAGACCTACTATACCATTCCCCTTGGTATAGGTACACTGTAAGAGGTTAATTAATATAAGGACACTAGCGAGGAAAACTCGTCCCTTTGTAAATTTACTCTTCATCCCCTATCGTTCAACTCACCTTTCGCTGAAGTCATATTCTCACGTCAATCTCTACACATTTTGATGTTGTTAAAAATTATATTCCTTATCTAAGCCCCTTGAAAGCCAGGTGAGCCGAAATCGGCCCATACCTCTGGAGAAATTTCAGGTCATCTACCGATGCCAAATGCCCTGAATGTTTTACGATTAAAGTAAAATTTTTAACAGATTTTGTAAATTTCTTCAAATTTGTGATAGTTTGGACTCCATGAACTCCATTATTGAATCATTAGAAAAAAAGGCTTCTTAACAGTGGAACCATGGGTCAAGAAAGAGTTATGAATCTCTTCCACCACAATCCCCAAGTACTTTCTCGTTTCCTTCTACATACCCTCCTCTTCCACCACTCACTCCTCTACCATAAATCTGTTTCGTTATTTGCATCTAATCCGTTCTCTCACATGGTGAAAGCAGCAAACCAGACCCCATTCATGTAAGACCATTACCGATGCATCCATTCCAGATTCTTTCCTTATCCACTCATTCTTATCCATTCCCATCTTCCTTCCACTTTATACACTTTTCAGGTATCTCATTGTAGCTGTATTTAGTTTACTCATGTGCTTTTCCTGGCATACCCAAGTTTTGTAAACATACAGTAAATTATTAAGGAAAATCTTTTTTTTTACTTAGATATTCTCTTCCTTTGATAAACAGTTATATTATGTCCTACAAAGCGAAGCTTCCGGTGTTTGCCAAAACGAAGCCTGCTCAATGCCGCATCTACACAGACCACTTAAGTGAGCATTTAGTTGCACCTATCACTTACGTCCACCGTGTAGGCATCTTCATATCAGTTAAGTGGGCTTGGGGACCCCTAATAAAGTGGACTTAGGATATATCGATAGTGTTTCATCGAGGTCATCAAGGCCTCGTCATCGATAGGTCGAGATATCGATAGTCATAAGCATCATACTTGTGTTTACACTACTTATATGAGTTGCTGAGTATTTGTGTACGTGTAATTCTTTTTATTCATTTGTTTGTGCTGATATTCGTGTTTAGAAATTGCCAAAATAAACTCGAGCACTCGAGCAATGCAAAGTTCTTTCATTGAACACTGGCTTGGGCTTCGGTAGATTTAATATCTGCATGTAGACGCTCACCTGCATTTAAGTCCTGCTATTAAGTAAACACTACTTAAGTGAACATGCTGTGAAGACGATGCATTTCGTGAAGCAGTAGGTAAAGCCAGCATTTATATAAAACTATAAAAATATATAATTCCACACTATTTAATACAGCATTTATATTAAATAGTGTGAAATAAAACAAAGTACATATCTTTTATTATGAGTGACTTCATCAAAGCGTTGCTCGATAGCCTAGCTGTTAACTCGTTTTCCTTTACAGAACTTTTTTATATTGATGAACTAACTAGACATAATGCTGTCTAAGTTTGGTGAGCATAATGACAATGTTGCGCTCCTTGACAGAGTGTTTGCGAAAGAAATGGAAATATACTTACCTGGAATTTGAGATCGGCAGAGTAGGTGGCTGGAGGATGTAATATGGGGCCAGGGGTTGCTCAAGAATGCGATAGAGGGTAGGATTCTGGGCAAGCGGTGAAGAGGAAGAAAGAGAATAGGTTTCATGAATAGGATGAAGATGAGCAGATCTTATGCTGAGGCGAAAAAGGATATACTAGAGATAGATAGACCCAGGTAAGTGTAGAAAACCGAGTGAAGATTCTCTGACATTCAGCAAAACCTACCTTAACCGGTAGATTACTTAAAAAAATACGAATGAGAATTCTTGAATGATAGGTAACATGTGGAGAGTATCTAGGAAACAGAGACATTGGGATGATCCGTTCGCTGAAAACGCTACATTCAATAATTGGATATTTTTAAATGAAATTGATAAAGTTAAATAGGAAATATGTTTTATATCAAAATGATTAAAACTCAAGAGATGTAACAAATATAAAATAAAATATTTAATGAGTAAAGCTGAACACATTGGCAGATATGGTTTTAATTACTTTAAAAAGCTACACCGCAAAAAATAATTTTTAATAATTCTGAGTGAACACAGAAGTGTAAATATAGTCATTATTATTAAAAATCTATGTAAAAGATATGTAATTTGTTTTATTCCACACTATTTAATATAAATATTATTGGAACAAACAGAGTGCTATGTTTTATTATTTATCGTAATAAAACAAATAACATATCTTTTATTATTACTATAAATTAATATTATTAATATAAATATTAATATAGATATTTTAATATAAATATTATATAAAATTATGTGGAATAATAATGGAATAATAAAGTACATATATTTTATTATGAGTGAAATCATAAATTTCCACCAGGTGAAGCCGGAAACTGTCTTATACTTTGATGAAGTCTTAAAGGCACTAAAATTTACGGAGAAGTGCAGGTTTCTAGCATTCCACAACTTGCCGTATCCAAGATCCCCGTCTAATGCGCACCCTTAATGAGTTTCCGCCTTGGTAATCGGCAGCGCTCTGGGAAGTGGGAGCGGGTTGGGGGTGTGGGGAGCGGATCCCCGACCCCACAGCCGCCGCACCAAAACACGTGGGTGAATGCGACCGCGTGGGCGTTAATTTGCCCCAGTGGCGGGGCGGGCCGCGTGCGCGCTAGCAGAAAGAGAAATTAAACGAAACCCTCGGTTGCAAAACGACGAAAGAGACCACCGCCTCTTTCCTCGCCAGTCGGACGGGAAGTTTTCTTCTCCTGGTGGCAGGTAGGGGATATGTGAGTCGAGTGGGCGTTATGAACCGTACACTGGTTAGAAAGTTCAAATAATGCATGATGTCCAGAAGACTGAGTTGCATTACGATATTTCGACATCAGATCAATTTTTTCCTATTTACTTTTTCTGTGTAAAAACTTTGAACGAAATGCATCGAGTTTCAAAAAACATTGTTAACGACCGCGTTAATTATCGGGGACTCGATTGTGTGTTAACTTTTGAAACCTCGAATGGCCAATTATTACCGTCGGTATTTTTATAATATCATTACTCTTCAATGTGACGGTAATCATTACACGGACAAAATTATCTATAACTTTCAATACACCCGATATGGTCGCTATTATCCAATTATTATTAGAGGTAGTCCAACAACGTAGATTTGTGTGATGAAAATACTTCTACCAATCATTGTATGAACTATGGAACCCAATTCCTATACAAGATATCCCTCTCCAACTCTATATGCGTTCGAAATCTCTCTATCCTATTACTAAAGCAAATTCTCTTCCTTGTTCCTCTCTGCGCACCCAATTTTCATGCCCAGAGTCCACTCCACCTTTCACTACCTACTACATCTATTTACTCCGCTTTTGCCTCCATCCCTCAAGCAGTCTCCTCTTCTCGACCTTTGAGTCCACCCGCTCGTTGTCCTTGCCATGCATTATATTTGTTCCACTCTCTTCCACACGATCCCCTGCACCTCTAAGACCGCCAATTAGCTCTTGTCCCTATCTCAGAGTCCAGTAATTTCTGGCAACAATGATCCTTCATTGAGAATCACTAACATAGTAGTCTTGCGAAAAGTTGGAGAGAAAAGAAGTACGAAGGAAATTCTGAAATGGAGAGATGCATTTTGCTACAACAGTCCATTGAATACAGTATTGGAGGAATAAATGAATGAGAATAATTACGGAGGAAGACCAAGAATGGAATGAAAACATCAGGCAAAGTTTAAAGAAAGGTATGATGAATAAAAAATAGGAATGAAGCAATTGGCGAACAAGAGAAGGAACACAGATAGCTGCTGCTAATCATTCTTCGTATGGATGACTAATGGTGATGACGAGAGACTTCATCAGATTGTTCAATACATCTGGCATTGTCATCTCCCCAGGGTAGGGTTGGGGTGCGATTCATCACTCCTCGGTGACCAGAGGGGCTCTGGCATCGAGCTCAAGGGTCGTTGGGAGACACTCCCCAGATGGGTTTGTCTGATCGCTTCTAATGTGAACAAACGCCAGGTTTTACAGATGCGACTCGGCCAAACTCATTGTGGCGGGGTCAAACCCTTAAACATTACCCTTCCCACGTCCACTCCCTGCCGCGTCTTTTCTTCCTGGTGATAAGCGAGAGCTTTTCGACCGGGGGTAAAGAGGTCTCTTCCCGCGAGGTTTTACCTCTAAACCACAGTTCGATACACCTGATAGCCTGGGTGCTCAGGGGCTGCACGTCCAGAGGGGCCCGGTTTTTGTGACCCCCCTCCCCCTTTCTGAAAAACATGTGCGCTAAAAATGCGTTTCAGGTCGTTAAGGGCAAAAGGTTTGCAAATAATATATAAACGACATAAAAATTTTCGATGAGGTAAACGTCTTATTTTATTTACGTTAAAATTAAACAGAACAATAATGTATTCATATGCTGTTTAAAATCTAAACAGGTATAGGGTAGCAGCAAGGTACACGACTAGAATTAAATTTTAAACAGCAGTCTTATGGCCCCTCGGACCCGAGCCCGAAACCTAGTGCGTGGCCCGGGAGCTGGGGCCCGGAGCCTTAGCCACAATCCGGGCCCGGACGGGAATCCCCGCCTTGTCGCCCTGGCCACGCCGCCCCTGATGATAGATGTAAAAGCATCGATATACCCTCGACACCTTTGTGTGGTAGAGGTCGATACAGAAGACGGTAACGCACAGACCTGATGGAGATGTTCACCTACAATACGGGCGCATTAAGGGAAATCATTCCCTCCGGGAGAAATTGCTTTCGCATCAAAACGACCGACATGATTGCTTCGAGTCGAAAATTTTGGCCCGGTATTTTTTGATATGGCGTCGTAAATCGACCACACCCCTCCGGGATGGAAAAGAGAGGCAATTCGATACGCATCAACTCTTCTCGACTGAATCACTCGCGAAGAAAGAGATTGAGAGAGGGAGCGATGGGAGTGCTCTTGATTGAGAGAGGGAGAGCGGGCTATGAGTTGTAGCGGCGATGAGGCCCCGCACTTTGGGATGCGGAAATATTCCCAATGGTCTCTCCACTCCGCTGATGGATCGCGATGGGCATCAATATGGTGCGGCCCACTCACGTCGGCCCACACGCAACCCAAAAGAAATTTCCTCCGAGGGGTCGGAGAGGGGGAGGCTAGCAAAATTTCTTCCGGTAGCGCCCTCAGGGGGCACAGGGAGACTCCGCGACCTGGATGTAGTCCAGAGCAAATGAGGGAACCGCAGCCTTAAGGGACTAAGAGAGGAGATTGTGCCATTGCGAAAGCGGATTCTATCATGGTCAGAAGATTTACGTTCTAATAACTTGTCTCATGCGAGACGAGATAATCTGATAGCCCCAGATAAAAATCCAAAAGAGTATATTTGCATCACAGAAACCTACGCAAATACTTAAGAAATAATGGGAAAGATTAAAAAAAAAAGTATCACAGATTAATTATTTTTCTACTACGGTACAAAATATCTTTAGACGCAGGGCACGCAGAACTTCGTCCTTTTCCGTTTAACATTGAGGAAGCTCCTATAGAATTGCTCATTTTCTCTGGGGCGTGGATAAATTTTAGCCAAATATTTTAGGTGAAAAGACTGATATGAAAGCATCACGAAATGGAGTATTTCAAGAAGGGAACAGTTTTGATAAAAAAATAGATTGGAAAATGGTAGCCTGGAGGGCTGAGCGATGGAGCACTATTTATAGTTCCTTTGGTCTAATTCAGCAAAATGCAGCAAAACTCAGCTCTCTCACATGTTTTTATCTGAGCACGTACCACATCTTTTCGATAACCACACGAGTAATAAGGAAATGACTTTTTCAGACCATACTCCTCTGTTTATTCAAGATGAAACTAATCTTTATGAAATTTTAAATGAAAGATGCTTTTAATGTGATAACTAGAGAAAGCTTTGGTAAAATCAAATTAGAATGGCTAAATTATTCTCCCCATTTGCAAAACGGCCTTTCGATGACTCAGGCAAAATTTAAACACGGCGAACGATAGAGTGAATTACAAGAGCGAGGAGACATGCAGAGGGTTACGGATGCAGCGGTCAAGGGAAGTGGAAAGGTTGAAAGAAAGGCAGCAATGGTCGATCATGTACATTTGCCTAGCGTGGGATTCTCGTTCTCTAACACAACCCTTCCTTCAGCAACCCCGCCCAAAAAAATTATGACTCACGACAAATTGGTTAAAGTTCACTGACTCGTGAGTTTCTTTCATGAAAGAACGGAAAATTACCTTGAACTTCAACTGAATTTAAATCATGGGCAGATTCAGAATGAAACGGCATGGCTGGTCGTTAAAATTACTTGAGTCGATGCCTATGTGAATGTGAGCTATAGCAGAGCTCAGTGCCGGCCCAAGGTGCAACGTTTGCAAAATACGAAAGCAGTTCTTCCAAAGGGCGGCCAGTTATAGACTGATTTGTAAATGTGAAAAAGGGTCGAAAATGATGTAAATCGAAAATCATTACGTTAACATTACCCAGCTCTCCAGCAAATATTTCCATGAAAAATGACCTTTTGTTAGCTATATTTTGCAATTATCTGCGCTAGTTTTCCCTGGATTTGAATTCACTAAAAATTATTAGTCAAATTTGTGTATTGTACAACGTTATGATAAGTCTACTGTTCTACGATTTATGATAGTACGAAAACTTAAGTTAACGACCGTTTTTAAATATTTTCAAGCAAACTATAAAGATATATCACAAACAATGAGTTTGAATCACACTTGCCAAACGGATTCGGATGAAAAATTATATAATTTCATTTTTTGCGTCAGTTGAAATATTTAGAGCCATTTTTTACAGCTAATTTCTGAGTTACAGCTATGCCATCTACCGTAAATTGCATTGGCATATTTTCCAATTCGAACTCTTGTATTGAAATATCAGAAATGGAATTTTGATAATTTCAAGATAAACTTGCAGAATCGCTGAAACCACTATCTTCCAACTGCCCAGTCACTTTTCAAATGAAAACATTTTTAAAAACTGGAATAAAATAAATGAATCTTATCTTATGAAATCAAATATTTGAAGCATTTCTCTCTCCTATACAGTGCACACACTTATAGTATGTCATTTTAGAAATTGACATCTTCCTAATTATTACCGAACACACGATCGTTCTAGCTTGCAGTCCTAGGTCAAAGTAATAGTGAAATCCTGTGTGTGGTATCTTATTTCACTCCAATGACTACATATCAGTGGCTCGCCCTTCATTTCTCATACTTAGCGTGGCTACTCCAACGTTACCAGTAAGCCGAAAAAGAAGTCATCGAGAATAAGGAGTATTTTATGAGAAATTTCTGTAGATTATCGAAGCTCAAGAAAATTTTTCCAATGGAAAGGCCTTCAAAGCCATGATATTTCATGAAAATCCACGTGGGCGCCATCTTTGAACCAGTCTGCTGGAGCGCCGAGTTTGGAAAAGGTGGGCGGATGACGTATTCCTTGGAGTGGGCAGACAACAAGAAAGTAGTCAGTCTAAGATGACTGGACTCTTTGAAGTTTTCGTGCTTGACTCAGCCATATGCCCTTCATCCATTAATCCAGGAACCCGATTCGTGTAAAGTAAAAATATTCGTCCGCCATTAATACGAATTCGCTTTTAGACTAATTCTAGTTTTAGCAAAATCATTTTTTAGCTAAGAATGCACAAAACACCGGTAAAATATTAGAGTATGGACGTATTCAAAGGTGTATCAAATACACAAGACAGAGATCTGATTCTGTGGAAATATGACCGATCCGTCACAAATTTGCAAGAAACTATTATGCGTTATTGATTCCTTCCAGTAATGAAAATATTTCTACAATATTTTTCAACCACCACAACACTAGCGTATCTGCTCTCATACTTCAGTTGTAAGATCGTCTAAATTAAAAAAAAATGAACTAACAACCCTTTCAGAACATAAATCAGATATATTATTACAAGGGTTAGAAACAGAAGGATAATTTATAAAGCCTGTGCCTCAATAGATTAATTTTTATTAGTCTCTAAAAGTTACAACAAATACATATCATGTTCATGAAATTATGAATGGAAATTAAAAATTGTTTTTAATATTTCTGGTGCATAAGTTATGGTATGAATTTTCTGAGCAGATATTCGTGGGATGAGGTAAGGTTGAACCCTTGGATCTTTAAACGAAACGCCAGAGTGCGTGCCACAAGTAAATGACTGTGAAAAATGAACGCCATTTCCTTTCCAGAGGCGAGAAGAGAAAAGCTGGAGAGAAGTGCCTTCGCAGGGCCCGTTACTTCTGCAGCCAGTGCGTGAGTCGGCTTTTGTTAACACGATAGTCCCGCAAATCATAAATCCAGAATATAATTGGTGCGTGCAGCAAAATTTATTTCTGCTGGGATGTGTTATTCTCTCGGATCGAGCGGTTTTGCGATCTTTTATCTTATTCCCGCGTGAGAATATGGTTAATTCGTTCGATGTCGACAGCGATTATGATGCCATCATCTGGAGTACTGAATAACGAGATTTTGGATGCCGGCGGTGATATCATCCCAGACTTCTCCATTCTCGGAGAACGTATTTATAAGGTGAATGAGGAATGAAGTACGAGCTAGCAACCAGCCTTACCGTTTCAGGTGATGAAATCGATTAGGTGTCGCGGACCCGGCTAAGAAAGCTTATCACTCATTGACTAAATATACCACCAATTCTACGATTGAAACCAGATGAATAGGAGGCACTCAATTTCCGCAGCAATGCAGTTTTGTGCCCGAACCTAAGCCATTTCATGCACGTATATTACTCATGACATAATATTCAAGATCTGAAAATAGTAGAAACAATTATTGAAAAATCATCCAACAAATTTTTAACCTTTTAAAAGATCCTTTTTAGAATTAAAATAATCACAAATTAAAAAAAGAGTATCGTATTTTTATAATTAAAATCGTAGCTCACGTGAATATGCGTTCAGTTGGCAATCGACATTAAATTTTATTTGCATTTTATGAATTTTCAGATTCAGAAATAAACTAAGTAATACTTTTGTGAGAAATAATATCTAGCCTTTATAAATTGGAAATAGGAAGCATAAGTCTCTGAATTAGGGTTATCAGCAAAAAAAAGGCAAAGAACCAATGGATTTAAAGATATTCTTACGTGGTAAGATATGAGTCTTAAATGAATTATATATCTGATATGCTTCACCCACGCCACAGAAAACAAATGTGAGAGCGGAAATATTAGATACGCTGTTGCCGGAGTTGGCAATTCAAAAAGGCAAATGTGGAAATGATAAGCGATAGTACTCAGCCAGCCGCAACCTCATTAACCACACATATATTCCCAGAGGAAAAAATCTCAAGAACTGAGCAAATAAATACTTACCTTTCCTGAAATGAACGGAAAAAATAGAAAAAACGGGGATCCTTCTCCGTGTAAGAGCATTATAATGTTTAACCTCGTTATCTCCTTCATTACGAGCTCGTACGTTTTCCAATACCTTTGCGGAGGGGAAAAAAGGAGCCTTAATAGGACGTGGAGGGTCGCCTCGATTGCAGCCGAGAAGCCCGTCCGCGCTGCTCAAACGGGAACGATAACTCGAGCCGATAACGGGGAGGAGTCCCAATCGCGAAATCCTTTAACCGCAAGAAACCCTCGAGGCATCCTTGCTCGATATAAATATCGAACTCTAAACAGGGTGGTCTCCGCTTCACCGTGATGCTCGTGATCGATTGCACTTTGTCGTTTTTCATCCGAAACTTCCGCGGCCACCCTTGATGTCTCCCTCCGAGTATCTCGGCTACGCCAATGAGGAGCGAATGATAAGGCCTTAAATTGGAGCCAATTAGGAGTTTTGCCAGCCATCGAATTTATCGGGCCATCAGCGAAACATGCTTATGCCCTACCAACTTACCGGGGGCGGAGAACTCTGAAAGCAAACACGAAAATCTTTCACTTGTCAGCATGCCTTTCCGTCCAGCACCCGAATATCGTAGCTTATCTAACTGATTGACTTTGCTTCGCACATTCCTTGGTAAGCAGTTTTGCGCTCCAAGATTATGCAAATTGCTTATATTTTTCATCCAGGGATTGCATGAAACACAAGATGTTTTAGTAAAATTCATTTAATTTCATTCGGGGTATATGTATTGAATTGATTCTTTTTCTAGTAAATACACTTGAGGAATTTCAATGGAGATGATACTTCGAGAAAAATAAAATAAATGCACCCTCAGAGTTAAAAATTGGCTCACTAAGTGAAAAGGGAATTTATGTGTCAATAATATATACCAAGGAAATAAACAGTTTCCTGTTTAAAAATTATATAATGCAATATGAGACTTAAATAAACACGGGAGAATTTTTCGCAGAACCATTCCAAAATATCATTGAAATAATGGGTTCTTGGCCAAATTAGGGTGGTAAAACAGATAAAAGTTTGAAAAGCAAAGCATAGAAGAAAAAAGCAGGGCAATCTACGATTAATAGCTTTATTTAACTTTATCAACCACGTACCTTGAGGTAAAATTCCAACAAATTAGTATAAGGCCAAATATTTAGACTGCCACCGCACAGATTCGGTCGAGCGATAACTAACGAAGAAGACATTACCGCCAAGAGGGAGTTTGTCACCTATCACTCTGTTCTATCAGGCATCAAACTCTTTCTTATTAACGGGTCGACGGAGGTAAGCATTCCACATAATGGTTACGTTAGATATTCACACTTAAAGTTTTGCTGAAATACTAATCCGCATTCTTACATAAGCGTTATGAATTAGCTAAGATTCCCGAAGGGCGGTTTATTTTACACTTTGACGCCCATCCCCATCCGCTGATTTAGCCGAAATTAATGATCAGATATCACATTCATGTGGCGTCTCCACCCACTTTTGTACTTCCCTCATGTTCACCCCTTTTAATCACTCCTCTTTTCTTCCTTCAAGAGAAACTAAAGCCCCTCCCTAAACCCCTTTACTCCCCCCACAGAGCTTGGTTACCCCGATCGGGTCAACCCCACGCTCACGCGAGATGTTCTTCTTGCGAGGCGAACACATCGCGCCTCGCATCCGTTATGAGCCTCGGCATTAGTTCCCGCGCTCGTTACACCCATTGGCACGCCCACATGAAACCAGAGAACAGGAACACAATAATACCATCACCACCACCTTCCTGCGGATTAATCGAAGGGGCCAAGAGAGGTATTATTACCGTCGCGACCTTTTTTCATCCCCCGTCGTTGCGAGCTGACGAGATGAAAGCCATGTGCACACATGCGCTTCCCAAAATGACCAATAAATTCCATGTCTCAAATTTTCGAGGGGCAGAATGAGTTCAGCCTCAGTTGAGGGTATAAATAAATCATTCTTTTTCTCTCCTCCTTTATCACAAGGCGTACGTTTCGTGATACAAAAGACGTCGGGGACTCAAAATAAGCAACCTCTCAGTCTCTTCGTGTGTGAAACCTTGTGGTACATTCTAAGGGCACATTTATATTTACGTGCATTACTCCACGTTATTCCTCGATGAATAAAATATTTTGCTGGCTATTCTGACTGCATCTTCGTAAGTAACGCGCCAATTTCCGCCAAAAATGTATGGTAGACCCCAGTCTGTTCCCTGCCACATGTTTTCCGTTTGGTATCCCGTACGTATTGTTGAAAAATATTTTACCATGCTTGGTAGAATTTATGTGCGCAGGGAGTCATCTTTGATGAAGTTGTTCACTTATTTGTTGCTGATACCTAATGAGGCGTGAAAAACATCTTTTTCCAAAGTATTTTTGATTTAGAGAAAACCATATAGCGTTACATTCATTCGCAAATATTTTCAGCTATGGCTGAGTTTGATAGTTTATCCAATTCTAACGGAGAAAAATTTAACAGTTCTTATCTCAGGTTTTTTAAGGAACATTGGTGGATTATTTAGTGAATTCCCTTCGTTTAGCTTTTCTTCCTTCCCACCGCTGGGTCATCTAAATTGCCACTTTCAGTAAGCTCTCAACGTTCCCCTCTATCTACTATTTAAGCACTGCCAAATCCAATGCCCTTAGAAACCTATGAACCGTCAAATTGCCCCATGGCATATATTTTAACCCCAATCACCTAATTCAAAATCCCGTTACCATTAAATACGTCATCTATACATCCTATATACGTTCTCTGCGCGTCCTTTGACTATTTAGCACCCATTTCTGTTCTTCCCCTGTCATTATACTTTTCTTGTCTCCCCTTACTTCACAAAGCTTACATTCTTTAATATTCTCTATAAACACCTCAAAAGGGAGTAATACGTCGATGGATCTCTTTTATAAATAAAGAGATGCGATACAGAAAAAATAATAAAAATACTTTTTTATAAATCGCTTGCTACAAAGGGCCATCAATAAAACTTCAAAATTGTAAATTAGGCCTTCTAACCGGTTCCCATGACCAAAGGAAATGGTCGTGGGTGTAACATGTAGAGCTTAAAGAATGAACAATGAAAGGCGTAACGGCTGTCAAATTTACGAGCAGTTCCTGGCACAAACCTTATTAAAAATTCACTAAGAATTTCTCGACATAATCATTAAGCATTCGTGATATGTAAATTTAAATATTCGCGATTTAAGCTCAAAGATCAGCTTGCTCAGAGTTTGCGTCCATTATTCCAAAGACTTGACCTACTGCCGCCGCCTAGCTCATCTCCAGAAAGCGAAAGAATGTTTCTTTATAAGCTTGTAAAAAACCTCACCCAGTCTATCTGTATCGTAACTTGAAGTTTAAAAATTACTTTATTATTTGGAAAAAAATGATAAAGGTTTACTAGAAGGAGAGTGAACTACAACGACCGATTGTCGCCTACCATTTCGTTTCTGTTTCAAGAGATTAAACAATGAATGAAGAAATTTAGAACAATTCCGACAGGAATAATATTTCAAGCTTCAATTGTTTTTAAAAACTTAAATAAAGAATCATGAATTAAACTAAATGTATAATCCTTCATCAATTAATCTTAGAAAAGAGTAGAGATTCGCCAAAATTCGTCTTTCTTCTGAAGAAATTACTTTTCAAAGAATATAAACCCTCGCGACATAAATGAAGTTAAAAATATTACATTCCATGAAAAGCAATATAGTGCTTATATTATATCGGAGAAGCATCGACAACTCGCCAAAGCAAAACACAAATTTGTGGAGGCAAGACTATTAGCTTTCTACTTCCTAATAAGATGGACGGTAAAATGCCATAGCAGTTTCAGAACGGCACGTAGGTAGGCATTTTGATCCCACGACCTATCTTAAAACTTATGGAAACGGAAAAATAAGAGAGATACATTTCCGAAGTGATAGGTACAAAAATATCCTGCTTCCCACTCACCATTAGAGATTTTAACAAAAACAGTGCCCGGTATTAACAAATGACGCATAGTGAACATACCTACCATTCACCTCACTTCTCTCCCTCCTACTTTCCCTCAACCTCTATTTCCATCTCTTTCTTATTGTGGTACTCTAACACCCCATTCCATACGTCTCTGTTGTGGCTATTAGGTTGCGTGTAGATGAGAAAAGGTTGAAACAACTCCACAGCGGAAGGATCATCATATTTTTACTTCCACGCCAGAATACACTGGAAGGTATTCGAACTACCCTCCATCACTTTGCGAATTTAAAAGAAAATGCTTACAGTTAGGTGGAGAATAAACACAAGCCATCATAGTGCGCAATGGCAGAGAAGGGATTATACAAAACCATCGAGGCGTGAATAACAACGCACGCGCACATGCTGTTAACCGAGTTAAGTGAGCCTGCGTCGATTCAGGGGCTCGAGCAACGTTCCTGTTACGCCCGCTTCGCGTGATTCTTTTTTTTTCAAGCATCACCCGCGCACGCACCAGCTCCGCAGCTCACCCCGGGTGAGCCAAGTGAACGGGTAAAAGTTGAGCCTTACGTCACTCCACCTACGACGGAGTGGGATGGACATAACTGTTCACTACGGTCGACCGCACTCCATAACAAACAACCCGATGGGTCCGTGATTTGGCGGATGGCGGGTCATTCTAAATCGATCCCCCTGCGAAAGGCCGGGAAAAGCTTGAGGAAATGACTTTGTGTGTATTAAATACTAGAAGAAAACAAGTTTCAAGATAACTCCGTGGCTGGTTCGTCTCTTGATTAATTAAATTGTAGTCTTTTGAGGTTGGGACATTATCCTAAACAGAGGTAATCAGGTCGACTAAAGACAAAATGATAGTAAAAATAAAACATAAACCGCAAAACGGCATATAGTGAAATTCGTCACCGAAATTTTAGAATAATAAGCGTCCAGATCAGAAGAAAATTTCAATCCAGATTTTTGCTTCTAGCATTTTCGCTCCATTGCCTTTAAAGCTACATTTATGAAGTAACATTTTAAGGCACAAATATTTTTTTATAATTAAATGACTCGCATTATAGTCGAGAAATGAGAAATCAAAAATTCAATGCGATATGCGTGCGCATATTATATACATGCCAAACACGAATAAAAATACACGAATAGGAAGTAGGACGAAAAATTATACCGCAAAACTGCTGGTAATCATCTCGTTTGTTATTTGCAAACTGAACCTTAGGGAGTGTAATGGCGGAGCTTAAGGTGAATCAGGAAAATAAAGTATAAAAAGAGCAAGAAAAAGCGGAAACAGGTTTATCGTGTCAGTAAAAATGAACAAAAAAGATAAAGAAATATGTGTGAGTATGAATTTCTACCACCAATTTTTTTAATTAACACAACTCGAGAGATTCGGATCGCAAACAATTATCACCCAGTGACCAAAATGAGAAAGCATTGGAAATGAATACGCGGCCACTCTATTTCCCGCATCCGTCGTTTCCTGGAATTGATGCCTTTAGTCCTCTCGCCTTCTAAAAAAGAAAAAGTAATTTCTTTGCGATTATTTTTCAGAATGGGAGGATCGGTTAAAAAATCCGCTTTCGAATGAAACAACGAATGGGGGGAGCGCAAAAAGGAATGAGAGGCATAGAGGAAACAGAGAGAAGGAGAGAGGGGTTGGCGGGAAGGGCTGCTTCGAGGAATTGCACGGGAGTATATGAGGTGAATTAAGAGGTGGAGGAAGGAGGTGAGCCCGCATTGGATGCATGTGTGCCTGCGTAGGTCTCACATGTATGCGCGTTCGGCTGAGCCAGCGGCGGTTCTCGGCTGTATCGAGGTGGAATGGGATGCGGGGAGGAACAAGGGAAGCGTGCAGCGGAGAACAAAGACCTAGAGAGAGCAGCAAGTATGGGAGGAATAAATTAGCGCATCTCCAGGACAGGTGAGTGAGCTTGGAGAAATATTGCGGGACCCCCCCGAGTAAGGGAAGGAAGGAAAGGGCAGAAGTATGAGGAAGGACAGGAGACATGTCGGGGGAGGGGAGAATGCCCTCCTCTCTCGAACGCATTGTCATTTGACAATTTGTGCACCCACGATCAAAAAAGGAAACTGAACGGGATTTGCTGAACCTTCTAGCCCGCACGCTGATGAACAACCATCAGCGGAAGACGTCTCAATAAAGTTAATGCATTATAACGCTACTTGGGTCTATGATTCATTTAGAAGGAGATTTAACTGAAATCATACTTATCCTCAAAATATCTGAAATTTGAAGGTATATGCATGATACATAAAACTAAAAAAATATACACACAGGAAATTCTATGCATGATATTCCGACTAAAGTGATTCATCTTTAAACCTTTTGGTAGGGCATGTACAATTTCTTTCGAACTTTTTAGTAAACGGTAAAAACAAAGTGGATAAATTATTCAGATTGGGTATTTACAAAATTAAATGTAATAGTTGTAATATAGCTTACATTGGTCAAACAGTACGAAATTATCAAATCAAAGAACACTCACAAAGTTACTTAAATATGGATACCAGCTCACGATTTGCTAAGCATCTGCTGGATAATAATCACGTAAGTGATTTTATCCCGAAAATTCTACATGTCCTACCAAAAGGTTTATAGATGGATGCATTGGAGCAAATGGAAATTATCAGAGAGTCAAGCCACCTTTGCAAAGAGTTTCGTTTTCTGCACCCCTACCCACTCCTTTCCGAAAAAATTTCCCTTTTTACAAGCCCCTAACCTATGTCCCCCTGTCTTTCTTCCCAAAAATTAGTCTGTTCTCCAAACCTCTCCCCACCCCCCGCCCCAGTTTATTGGCGTTGGTTACTATCGTAACTATCAATAAATAACATGTAAAAAATTGTACTTGAACATGCAGCAAGCTGCAAAACGCGTATTACATTATTAAATATTAGTGGAAAAGTACAAGGGTTGTTTTAATATGGATCCAAGCCTACAATAAAATTGACTTTACCAGTAATCGCATCTACGACAATTTATGGCAGGGTTTCTTGTCTCCACAGGCGGGAAAACTTTTTGGCCACCTTTGGCATAAAGAATGAAGGCCGAAAGGGTAGGCCTCTAAATATTTAATCAATTAATTTTTGCTTCAAATATGGTTGAAATACTGTAACAACACATTTATTGCCAACGTAGTAGAGAGAAATTGGAAACGTAGTAGAGAGAATTGGCAACAAACCGTACGGTTTCAGGGTGAATTATGTGTTATGCATAGTTTTTCTTTTCTGCCATGGAAAACTGGCTTTAAACAGGAGATGAGGACAATAAAGCTGTCAAAAATAAGGACGAAAAAAACAAAGATAGACTTCTGGGTATCAAGACCAATTTTCACGGAATAATGTAAAAAAGTCAGGGCCGTTACAGTGAGTGATCCGAGCAAAATGAAGCTTCCAAAAAGGAACAACGAATGGCATTAACAGCAAGACGCCAGAAAATACTTCAATAAATATGACAAAAGGGCAAGTTCCATCTCATTTCCATAGGTAAGAAGAATAAAAGGAATGAATGTGATCCGTTACGACATTAACGGCAAAGAGTGTAAGTTTATTAGCTAAATAAGAGGGCATAAAATCTAAACAGAGCAGGAATACATGACACAAATGACCGCGGAATACAAAAAGTAACAAAATAAATTAAAGACAACTATAGACTGCAAAAAAATAAGTTAAATGGACAGACAAAAATTCCTGGAAGAAGGTATAAAAATTAAAAATGGTAATCAATAAAAAAATGAAAAACATATGGAGATTGATATCAAAACTCAAGACCAGGATTGTTACCTAAAGAATATCAATTTGTATTACAGTGAAACCTGTGGTAAGCATCCACCATTGATCGCATGAAATGATGGCCATCTGTGGAAGTGACCACCTGATTGAGGTTAAATTTACATTGGTTATATGGGAAAAAATTCTTGAAAAAACGGCCTCTTAAAGATGTGACCACTCAAGGGAGGCCGCTGATGCAGGTTTTACAATGCACACCAATGGTTTGGCATTCGCCATCAAAAATCGATGTAACTCAGACTCGTATATAGATATTTCAACAAGCTGCTCGTAAAAGTGAGGAATTGCCTTTCCAAAAGCAGCCCAAAGTCTATTTTTACCATTGAAAAATATAATTGAGGTATATATTGAATTCGAAGCGTTCCCAATGAAATGTGTAATTTTATTAAAACTAGAGGAAAAATACAGGCTTTCAAACTCAGTTTTCGATAGCCATTGAAATTTCTTCATCATACGGTGGAGGCACGGCACATTGTGATGAAGAAAATAAACCCTTCGTGCAAATAAGAATCTAGTGATCTGCCTCAACAGCCACCTCCCTTGTGCAGTCAGCAATGTTAGCAGCCGATTTTTCAGGAATGAATTTCCCATATAAGCATTGGAAATTTAGCCTCCATCCAGTGGTCATCTCCTCAAGCGTCCATTATTTCGTGGGTTCGGTTTTCGCTTAATATAGATTTCACTGTTAGTGATAGCCAAATGGATGATCACATAATACTTTCGAATGTAAGAAAAAATATTAACCATCACACCTTACTTAAGAAGTCATAGCACTTATCATATTGCAGTATTGAACAATAAAATTGAAATAATTGAGACTACACCCATGAAACCTTGTACATGACCTCAGCAACATGAATCATGAACTCAGCGGCTGTGGGCCCAACTCAAGCTCTTCAAGAAATATTTCAATTTCCCAACGAATGACCTCTCCAATAAATTTTAATCACCTCTAATGTAGTCATAAATTTTCAGTGTTTGCTGCGGACCCGCATTGATGGATTATAATCCTGATTAAAGCATGGAGTCGTGTAATGCAGGCACTGCAATTTATAGCACTGAAGCATGAGAAATTAATGGATCGAGAAAGTGCAGAGGAAGGCGTTTGAGGAATGGGGAAAGGATAACGGGAAATAAAAGGGACGATGAGGAGAGGAAGGGAGGGAGAGCTTTCACCAGAGAGGACCACAGGACGCGACGGCGCGGCCGCGGCTACGATTGGCACACACCCTGGAGGCGGAGAGGGGAAGGTTTTAAGTATTATTCATAAAGCTGCGCTCATCTCTTCTTCCCTCCCTTGAGCCTCTCTTGAATAGAGCAAACGCGGTGAATGGATTGGGTCTACATGGAAAAAATTGATCAGAAACCAGTTTCACCACCCAAAGGTTGTTCTTGGTATGATAGAAGTAATACCTATAAATAAGGCCTTTGCTCATGCACCCATTCAATTCGTTAAATATACATTGCGATGTTATTCGTCATAAAAATGTGAGGAAAAAAATTTAATATGCAAGAAATATCTTCCATGATCTTCTGCACAAGTTCTTGGAACCTCAGGCATTGATCTACGTGTTTCTAGAGGAAAAAAATTCGCGCATTTAAATTGGGGGCTATATGGCTTCCAATTAAAGTGAAGTGGACATAAGCAAGATAAGTAGGCATCATCGAAATATATTACTGATACAGTACAATTATTTCATTGGACATATATTATCTTGAAAAGAGCAAATAATAGATGAATTGGAATTTCATGGACTAGATTAGAGAACAAAAGCTCTTTTTGTAAATGAAACATTACTGGATATAAAATCGCAGAGAGCACATTATTACTACTTAATTAAGATATAAACATGTTACAAATTCCGTTCCGTTCGAGCCACCTTTGACAGCAGCATCAAATCTTCATGGAACCTGATTCAGCTGATTTCTATAATTTCCACAAAGCCCTGGATGTTTGCTTAATTGATGGTACGCTTCATACCTTTGGAAAACGGTTTAGTAAAAAATACGTTTTTTAATTAATCACGCTGACGGATATTCATTTGGTAATCAAAACCCGAGGGCGGATATTGCCATCCTTCTCCAAAAATTTGTTTCAAAGCCAGTGTGGAAGCCTGCACATGGTATGCGCCGTGAATATCAGGACAGACCAATATTACTTTAAAAATTGGAAAATACATGGCAAAGTCCACATCTTTACTCAAATATGCTGCATAAAAAAGATCTAGGTAATTAAATGGGGCTGAGTATAACTGTGTAGAAATTGTGCATCATATCAGATATTCAGCTCCCAAATTCCTCAACTTGATTGTTGTATGCATGAGAAGAATATCTTTTCGTATAAAAGCCTCAGGGTATTCTAAAATTCAATTACGAAAAAAAGGATCCGCAATCTACCTTGTGTGATTTCTCCCATTGAACCAATTTCTTTCACGATTAATTTCAATAAGTTTCGGGCCAACGGGGTACGGAAGAAAAATTTCCTCTGCAGTTTTAGAGAAGCATCTGAGAAGAGATAAATAGAGTTCGAATAATAAACACACTCACACTTCCTCCAACAAAGATCGTCTTAATAGACAACTCAATTAACAATTTCAAATATTACTGATAGGAAATAATTCGAATATCTTCTCGTTACATCCCTCTAGGCCTCGAAAAAGAAACAGCTTGGTTTAAGTAAAGAGTATCAACTTACCAGGGACTTTTATACTATGCAAAACGATGAAATCGGCTGGGATGCCGTAATAAAACAAACAGAACTCGCATTATTTTCAAATTAATTTATGACTGAATTTTGATGTGGCTCGGGATAACGGCACGCATTAAAACAGCCATAATTCTAAGCATGACCTCCGCTAAGTGCAAATAATGATCAAATAATGCAACTCAAATCAAAATGATTAAGATTGGATTCAGAATCCCATAAATTGAATCTATGGGTCTAAGGAAATACCCCAACCGAGTGATTTCATCAAGCCTGGTAGTTTTTTTTTCAAGAAATAATACTTTCTGTCTTTAACACTATATTGCCATTTTACGGCTTCTGAAACAATAAAATTTTCAACTGTAGGCGAAAAAAAGCTTCAGCAAAGTGGCCTCCGAAAATTGAGGAGGTCCGGCTCAATCATTATTATAACAGTTATTCTTAGGTAACGGAATTAATACATATTTTTTTACAACCCAGTACTTGGAAAAAAATTCCATCGCGATAAGCGATGGTATGATTAAGGTGACTGTTTTCCTCATTGTTCTGGGGCCGGAATCACTTCCTCTCCTTCATCCCCCCACAATCCCTCTGAGAACTCCCGGCGGGGAGGCGTTCCGACACCGCAACCCCTATTTCCCCTCATTCATAAGGCTGATCACTCCTGAGAAACGTATTCAATTAAAATACTGTTCCTTGGAAAAACATACTTTCTAAATTTCCTCGTATATTTTCAGGAACAAGAAAATCATTTCCTTTAGATCTCTTCTATACGGTAAAAAACTTCATATAATACAATGACATGAAGCAGTTCCTCTTCACTCTTGAATCATAAAGGCGAAATAATAAAGCTTCATTTAGCTTTTGAAATCAAATAAACGACACAATCTCTTGCCGTTTTCCCATATTATGGTCAAACATCTCTTCGATGAGACCTGACGTGTCCTTTAATCTTAATATAAACTTTGTGGCTATAGCAGCTTGGATGCAAAACTAGATTTGCCAGTTTCTTAGAACCAGTTATACAATCATCTCCAACACATCAATGTGCTTTATTAAGGGTCTGACGACCATATTATCTCCTCTCAAAGTCCACTCTATGTGCATTCGTGAACTTAGATGGAGCCTTTGGCCGCATAAATAAGAATACAATCTTCAAATAGATTTACAGTCAGATTTAATTCAAATGACATAAAAATAATCCACATACTGCTTAGGGAGAAATCCACCGCGATGAGATTAAAATGGATAAAAAATAAACGACAAAATTGACAACGAAGTAAGATAAGGGCCTGCAACTGGAACTTTTCAACGCGTACTCAGAAGAAGTAGCCAAAGAAACCCAGGAAATGGGAATGAAAAGAATTAAATTGGATGAATAGGCAATCAAAATTATTAATTTCGTTAACCTATCGCAGTCAAAAAATCTTTAAATTGAATGATTGATGAGTAATGATACACTAATATTATGTAAAAATTTGAACCCGCGGCAACTATTTCCACGAACATAGTCAACCACACTGTATAAATAAACTCTAACTATATTAAAGTTATTCGGGGTATCCCGCTGCGTATTGAGCATTTTAAATTTACTCAAAGTTTCGTTCTGCATAATGAGAACGTCGTCAGGAGAATGAAAGAGTTTGTTTTTGTTGCCTCTGTATATACCCCGAACAACTTAAATATGGTAAAGAGTCGCTGTGAAAACCTTCAAACGGAAGAAAAAAAGACCTGAGAAATCGAGAGTCGCCGAAATCGTACGTCTTGTCCAAGAATCCTAACTCCAACTTTTCCAAAATTTAAAAGAGCAGGATTCACAATCAACGGTGACGCTAATTTGTGAGCAGCAAGTGCTGCCCTATGGCATACGATCTTGGGTGGAGAGAGTATGCAATTTGAAACGTCGAACGCCTCTGCTCTTCCACTTGAATCAGCGTTACAACTGCGTCACTTCGAAAGCTGCCGGAGAGACCGACCTCACACCCTATCCCCAGGCATCCTTTCCATTTTCGACCGTCTACCTCCCCACTTCCTCCCCGCGGACTCGAACGGCTGCCAAACGGTGACATCATGACACACCGGTCGAGTCATGATCTTTCCGTCTACCTCACTTTATGCGAGCCTTTTATTCCACCTTGCATTCCCCTTTATACTCCCCAACATCACGCGGTTGAAGGCTGTGAAAAAGGTGGGCGGCAACCAGAGACGGCAGAACGGGATGCAATTTCATCTTGAATAAAATTATAAAATAATAATCACGGCTCTGCTTTTACTTTGGCTTTAAATTATCGCTAAAAACGATTTGGTTTCACAAAACGCCAAAGATGATTGGCGAGAAAAGTTCGAATGATAGGGCTGGACGAAAATTAAATCTGCACCAATTGAAGGAGTGAAATTAAAACGCAATCCAGTGCTTGGAAGCAGTTTTCATTAATTCTGTCCTCGATCAACGCAGTCCTTATTCACTGCTTGAAAAATATTTCAACTACATTTCATCAAGTTATATTTTATTGGCTTAACTATCATGAAATGTATACCTTAGTGAACCAATTCACTTGGAGAGAGATTTACGTAGAAAAATCAATGATTTATTTCATCAGTTATGAATTCTATCGTAACCAGATCTAAAAATTAACTACCACGTTCAATTTTACTTCCTAAACACCGTGATGGATTTATTGCAGCATATTTCTTTTAGAGCTTATAATCGCGAAAACTTGATATCAGACATCATAAATTATTATTATTACATTAAGTATGTAGTCGATATTGTTTCATTAACTGTGGAAGATTCAGAATGGTTCAATTTTTATTGTTCATTCAAATCCTTAAAGTGATGGTGCAGGGTGGGATACACAAAACTGCTAAGTTCAGATGAGAGAGGCATATCGCAAAAAATAAAACTGACGAAAATGCGCATAAATTTCACAGGATGCTTCGAAAATTAACGAAATATGATAGCTAAACATTACCTGATAAGTTGATTCTTTCAACTATCAGAGTACAATATACTTTCATCTACATTTTACGCTAACTGACGTAAACGCTGTAAATTGTAATCACATCACTCAATGGAATCGTCTCAAAAAGAGAAGTGTATCACGAATAGAAGAGAGCAGAATTTTCCCGCTTGTGGCAAGGAACAGGACGAACAAGGAAAGAACTTCCGTATTGCCCTCAACCACTTGATGGCGTCACTGATTTAAGAAAACGGTCGTAAAACTAATGCACTCGTAGCGGTACTATGCTAAAATCATGGGGAGAATGCATTTACTTTAAGGGCGCCATTGTCCGTCGGACAACGAGCTCAAACAGCAGCATCAAAGAACTGCGAGGAAATCTCACGCACATATACTCTCTCACTCTGCAGATGAGTACCATTGGGCGTGGTTCCATTTGCTACCAACCGTTTCTCAGCATTAAATAGACAGGATACGATACGTTGAAAAATAATATCAAAAGTTGGATGAATGGAAAGTTTAATTTGATAATAAATTTAGTCATTTCGTTTGCAAATTTCAATCGAACCAAGAAAGTACCATCATCCATGACACCCTATTATTTTAAACAGCAAATTGTACATCTATGACCTAGTGGTAAATTTAAATCTCATAAAGGAAATGTTAAAAAAAATTGCGAATGATTCGCAAGCCAACGGGACTTCCGGTAGGGTACCAATACAAATAAAATTGGCTGCATAAGTATGCATACTCGACATTTTTTCTCAGAACTGCTGAACTAATTTCATGGTACAAACCAAAAAATAATGGAAACTGAGGTATATTACTTCTAATAACAGTGCTAAAATTTAATGATCCAGAACAGTCAGTTTAGAATAAACCACTCGTGAACCCTTGTACATATTTCAATCAGTTGAGTAAGGGAGAACAATTTTTTGGTCAAAAATGTTTTTAGCAAAAGAGCTAAATATGGTTTTTCTCAAATCATTGCAATATTACCCTGTCCATAGCCTTAGAGGAAACAGCAAATTGGAGATAGTGCCATTCGATGGATTTTCTTGTGATTGGGTAATCGACATCACACTCGAGTTTTCGCACATGAGTTCGATAGTAAGTGAATATAGCTATAATTTAGCATCCAATTGGGGTCATACTGTCTTCACGTATTTCCTTACGTATTGGGAAGTTTTTTATAAAAACAAATGGTTTCAGCTGGAATAAAGCAGGAAAGTGAGCGCTTGACAAACGAATAGATGAAATTTTGCATGATGTAAAACAGGATTACGAAAGAATATATCCCAATATTCACATTTTAAATTTTTTGAGATATATATGAAGTTATGACATTTTAAGTGTGATTGATGTGAGAAAAATCACTATGATGTACTAAAGTCTTCACCAAATTATTAGTATCTATAATATGTTTTTAAATCAGCCGAATGGGAAGTGTCACATTTTTTAGAACGACAATAAACTATCCTAGAGAATGAAAATAAAATAGGATTTTATATTAAATTTTCATAGTGAGTTAAACCAACCATCTCAACCATTTTTGATAGAATCAGATTATTGCAGGTGAAAATTAAATACTTGTCCATCGTAACTCCGCCCAACGAATAATATATAGAAGAATTTTCTAAAAACTATAACCCAGGATCAACTTAGTCATTACAATTTGTAACGTTTTTGGGTATTTTTTCGGTAATTCCGTCCATATAAATTTGTTAAAACAATTCGTAGCGCCACCATACGATATTTTTGGAAGTAATTGTGAGCATAGCCCGACGGCTGACGGCCATCAACAACAAATAGCCTGAAGTAAGTTAGAAAAAAAAATAATTTCTTATTTTCCTAATTGCAGCGTGATTCATTTTGAGGACGACTAAGCATAAGATGTGCTCATATTTATAACCTTTAGAATTTCATCAACAATAAAATATCATAACATTTAATTTAACTAATTGATAATAATTATTACGTAAAACTCAAATTTTACCAATTATGATGATGTGTTGTATCAAACCATTTTCTCCGTTTAAAATTAACCTTTACCACCAAAATTGGAAGAAGATACTGTCGGCTTGACTTAAAATTGTAACAAGTTGGGTTTTTTAACGTCGCACCTTACCGCTGTAACAACTGCAGCTTTTTGAATCAAAGTTCCATCTATTTGAAGCCACCCCCTCTGTGCATTCTGAATTTAGAAAAAACATTTTCCATCCCCTAAATAGATATCGCCAAGAGGGTGAGAATCAACGCCATATTTTCAAATATTCTTTCTTCAAATTCAATGTTTGATGGTACGGAAAATAGTTCGGCGTGAGTTTATTTTTACTTCTATATCAAATTCATTACTTAAAAGTAATTCCATCAATTTTGCGCTCAAAATCTCTGAAAATTCCTCCTTCTTAAGGAATTTTCTCTTCTTACTTTTTATCAGAACTCCATATAAACTTCTCTTCGTTGACGTTAACCGTAGTAAAACACAAAATATCGGTTGGCATGCACACATGGTATATAAATCTAAAGGCATTTGAGTAAAAACATCCTCATCATCTAAAATAAATTATTTAAAAAACAGGTATGCTATGTAAAAATTATGACTCCTTGCTTTTTGAACTTAGATGCGGCAATCAGTTGGCTCCAGACATTTAAATGAAAACTTGAAGGATAAAATGCCAAATCGTGATTAATTTGTGCCTCAAGTATCTTCATGATAAATTGTTGCGATGCAGAAAAATTGCAGGCTCATTAAGCGTCAATAGGAACAGGAACTGAATAATTATTGCGCCAGTGGTGCCTCAATGAATCTTTATGGGCTCTATCTTTACTCATGGATCCCTCTGCCGGTAAATACAGCCCTTCTCTACGAAATAATAATGCCTAATTCGAGATACGCGCGCGGTACATCATGTTTTCAACTGATGGGTGTTTGCTCTAACTCAAGAGTTCCCTCTCGCGACCCCCTATGATTTGTATTCCTCGAAACGAGCGGGGCTGAGAAACCAACCAGCTCAAACGAAACTCGTTCCATGGCGGAGAGGGCTCGAGAGCCCACCATGCCCGTTAAAGGCATTTGGTCGGGAAGCGGCACCATAGGAGGGTGGCGGGGACACACGGGGAAAGGAGGTGGGGGCGTGAATCACGACCGACCCCGTTTCCAGGGCGACCGACACCCGATCGACTCTAAGAGCGCATTGCACCCCCTTGCTCTTCAAGAGGCGCCCCCCCTACCCTGGACGGCGAAAGAAAGAAACAGTACAAGCATTGCGGGGCGAAAGAACAGAGGGGCGGCGGATCGTAAGGTGCAAAAAGCAAAGGTCACCGGTGTGGAGAGGTCAATAGGGAAGCCGCAGCCGACGAAGCGAACAGGGCGACGCAGGCGGACGAGATGTTCCTCTTGCATTCTCAATTCAGACACAATGAACCGTCTATTTCCCTTTTAAAAGAGCCTAGTACTTTTCCATACTTTTTGTCAACCCAACTCATGCATTTAGGAAGACCGTACATAACATGTTGGTGAACAAAATTAGGGCGCACGGTTACACTAAAAATAATCCACCGACCATGAAATTTGTGCATTTTTTGTTCGTATTTTATCTGTATATTATTTGGGATATAAATTTGTGCATATGAATGTCCAAAGGACTACCACAGCTCTCCAGTCAGTGCCTCATTGTTTTGATCCATTGAGGTATCGCTTTATAATTGCTTGAAAAAGGCCAATTCCTCATTTTAACATTTTCTTCATTCCTCCGTGCCATCTACTCCTGATATCAGTATTTTATAAAACCATGGTTTCAACAGTTACACATTATTACGCTGAATTTTTAACCTGTGGATCCTTGATAAAAATGTGCACATTGAAATCATAATTGTTTAATTATGGACGTCTTTAACTTCTAAGTTCTAAAGAAAAGATCGGAGAGTATACAAAAGCGATGAGACCTTACAAATTTTTCCACCAAACAGAAGAGAAAAGATTCTTGTTGTGATGATTGAAACGTCTCTTTGTGAATAGAACTTATCATAGGTATTGGGAAACTAGAAACTGGTCCTGAGGGACCCTGTTCTTTTTGACACTACTTTTAAGTACGTATTTCAAAAATTTAAACCTTCTAGCAATAATTTATAATTTACTATGTATTTTATGAGTTGAATCTTTAAGCTATTTTAATTAAACCATATTTTACCATCCTTTCAAGAGTGGTGTTTTCTGAACCTACAGTGAGAAATTATCTCAGCAGTCAACACAAGCTCAAAAAATAATGCTACATTACGCAAGGGAATAAAGGATCAGACTTTTCTCATTTTAGATTGAACTAGAAGAACAACAAGAAGATTAGTTCTGTTGGATCATTTGAAAACGTATTATTCTCAAATCATGCTTGTCCAATTTTAGTTCTTTCGTGATAAACAATCCCCGTGATCAGTGAATTGTTCGTGACCTTCCAATCCATGAGAATGCACTCAACGTTTTACGCATTTGAGGATTCCCCGATACTTGAAAGGTTAAGGGAGATTTTATTTCTCCTCTGGTGATGCAATTTGGTTGAAAATAGAGGTGACACGGCCTAACGTCGTGATGGGCTATGGGATGTTATTTGTCTTACATAAGCTCGCTAGTGTTAACCCTGTGATTTTATACCTCCATATTCCATCTCAATCATTTAGACCTGAAAAAGATGCAAACATCACAAACGAGACGTCTGGGATGAGGTGTCACGAACATCCAAAACTGCAGCGATTATTGGTATCACGTTACAAGTCTCAAAAGGGAAAAAGGGGGAAAAGCCATTTCAGAACTACGATTTCAAAATCACTGGTGAACATATGCTTGAAGTGGCATAAGTTTCACACCGTTATAAAATTAGTAGTCCATTCATGCACATTGGAGAATTCCATAGAGTTAGACTGGTATTCAAACTGCTTCCAACGAAACCGTGAGTTTCTACGTAAACTTTCCGAAGGTTTGACGAATAATTCCTTATATTACTTCGTGTTTTCCACTAATTACGCGTTTTGCAAGTACATTTATAATATGGCAACATGTTTTCCAAATTTAACCAAGAATTTTTGTAAACATTTAATTTTTTACGAGAGGGGGTTCCATGAAATCAAAATGAAATGAAAATGAAGTTTCTCTGAGCATAACATTTTTACGACCACGGGAGCAAGGGATCGCAGCAGAAACTTTTGAAAGCTACGGGACGAAAATTAATTCAAAAATACATATTAAAACAGTGAAAAATGCGCTCTTATTACATCGCTTAGTAATAGGGCTCAATAAGACCCGCCAAGGCTCGGGTAAAGTTCTATAAATAAAGTAAAGGTAGTATCCAGTATGAGATACAATTTACATTATTTTTTAATTCGTAAAAAATTTATCCACGAGTTACATCATCTCTCCATGATACCTCTCATTGGTAAATGACGTCATGAATGTTAAACTGAAAATCGATTTGATGCGCGTGATTAAAGAAATAGCCTACGACTGTACAGCATCTACTATAAAAATTTTAATCATCCCTAAGATACGATTTATCAGCGATATTTCTATGATTCTGAAATATAAATAGCCAATGATTTATCTAGTGAATCTAAGGAATAAGACCCTCGGATGATTAACTGAAAGAAATACATGATAATTTCACAGAGGAAAAGTCATTCGCCTTGACCGGGACTCAAACCCGGAGTGCTTAAACCAGTTAAGCTGCTAAGGCGTCATTTTCCCCGGTAGATTTTTGTCGGCAGGAAATCGAGGGACCCGGGTTCGAGTACCTTTAGAGGCAAATGATTCTCCCCTCCGAAAAAATCGCAATTTCATGCACTTGCGGATGACTTGATAAAGATAATACCGCGGCTAGTGCCAGTATTCCCAAAATTAGAGATGTAATAATTCGCTTTGGCTAAGCCACATGTTGACTACGCCGCGAGGATCTAGAACCCTGAAAATAACGATTAATGCCAGTTTGAAAAATGATGTGTTTCTCGTAAAGTTAAAGTTCAGCAATTTAACATTAGGTTTAGGTGAGAAACTGATATTGAATATTAGCAATCTCTACAGTTATACAGCCTAAAATCGAAGCCTACATCAATTTAATAAAAGTGAGTAATAAAATAACGGTTGAAGGCGTAACTTAGTGGAAGGTTACCGCAGACATGACGAAAAAAATCTCTTAGGAAATTCCACGCTTAAAATTTTACTACCAACCTAGTTTTCGATCGCCTTCCAATGAACCTTGAAAATGATTGCAAGGCAATCGAAACCTAGGTCGGTAATAAAATTTTAAGTGTGAACTTTGGTAAGAAATTTTTTTGCCATGCCAAAAGTCAGTAAATTTAGCCTTATTACAACGCAAAATGGCTAACAATTGTGTGAGGAATGTTTTTCAGTGGAGAGCTCTTGGATTCCCAAAGCATTGGACACATGAGCTGCAGCCGGTATGCTTCCTCTGCCTAACGTTGCGCAACCATCTCCAGCAATCAACTTACACTCTCGAACTCACTCTCACTTTATAATGAGGAGAGGTGGAAGAAGAATCTACGCTAAGATTGCCCACCAACCTTGAGTACGTGCCTCCGTCCGGCCGCTCAGACCCATTCTCTTCTCTCTTTCCCATAGACGAAAGAGAAAAGTTGGGGGAGAATGAAATGAAATAGTCTTTCTCCTCTCCAGGAAACTAGACGAACGCAACGTGGAGAAGCAGTTAGAACTTTTCACGAAATGAAATTTATCTGAGAGGCTGAAAACGGTACAATCTTCCATTTGTGATTTATTTCCTATTCATTTCCGCAGCGATGCACCAGCTTTTAATGCCACACATCATGAAAGGTGTTGATTCTTAATATTTTTAACTTGCAGCCATGAAAAATTATGCCTCACTGTGGCTCTAGCTGTACCAATGTAATATTTTTTCACATGTAAATTTCAAAGATTTTATGATTCCTACTATAACAAGCAAAACACATTAATTAAAAAAGTTTCTCCTGAACCAACTTTCCTTTTTCATTCCCCATGTCTTCTCCCCTATTCCCAGACAATTATCTCACAGCGAAGTATTTACTTGAAAAGAACGTGCCGAAAACGGGTATCGAGTAACATGGTGACACCTGTTAACGGCAATGAGCGCAGAAACCGAGGTTCTCCCGCGGGAACCTCCAGAGGGACCCTTAGCTCCCTGAGGAAGTTCTTAGTCCCTTAAACCCACTATTCTTATGCACTTTCCGTAGCTGGTTGGTATTTGGGGAGGAAATCGAAAATTGAGGTAATTTGTGCCATTGAAGAATGATACGAGGGGTTGCCAAGGGCAGGTTTATCAGGGACATTGAGGAAGAGTAAACTGAAGCCTAACTTTGGCCGTAGCCAAACTCCAAGTTCTATTAAAGAAAACTCATTCGCCGAATCCAGGACGCAAATCCGTATCCCTGAGCCTCAGTATCACGCCTATTGCTTAAGTAAGTATTCAAAGCAATTTAATGAAGCTACCGAGGTGTCCTCCTCCCCTGTGGATTTTTCTGGGCTTACACTTTACGAAAGGAGTCAAGCAGATTTCAATATAACACCCTGTCGAACGGACCAAATAGTACCATTAGAGTGCCCTACAAATAGCAAGTTGAAGAGGGATCTACCTGTAAGTACGAAAAAAATCACGGTAACTACTGGGATTCAATCCCGGGCCCTTTGGACGGGAATACGGTACTCAAGCATTAACCCAATCCCAGCATAATACTTCCCTCACACCAAAGCTGAAAGTGAAGCCACTTTCAGCTTTGGCGATTGCCGCTGAGGCTGACCGACCTTTGTCTCATTCACTGCATCGAGACTTTGGACGCGCTTCGCTCACCCTTTCCCTCCCAACCCACTCGGGAGAGGTCTTTTGACCCCCCCTTCCCCTCCTCCTCCCTCCATCTATTAAGAGAGCGTTCCTCAGGCCACCTAAACATCCCTCCCTCCTGAAGAAGAAGAAGAGAGTCTCTTCCGTGTCGATCCTAATTGCCTTCTGAGCGAGCGCGAGTGTGTGGGGAGGGGGAGGCAGCGAGGGATGTGGCGAGGAGGAGGCGGAAGGCGTGGCGGGGGAGCAGAGGGCGAGGCGGCGATGTGGGGGGGTGGCCGCCCATCCGTCCGGCTTGGAGGGTGGGGAGGAGTGAGGGTTCGAGATGGGAGAGCGAGGGGCAGGCAGGAGAGGTGGAATGGGGGAGAGGGGAGGATGAAGACGGGGGGAGGATTATTAAGTGCAGCGGCAGCGGGAAGAACAAGCGATGTAAGAGTTTTCGTTGTCGGGAGGGGAGTCATTTTGAGGTAGGGTCGCCAAGCTTTCCAGGATTCTTCAGAAGACTCGTGGTTTTGAGCAAGAGTTTTTTAAATCTCCGGCCCTCCAAGTCTAATTTTTCCTCCTGTTTTAAGTAAAAACTTTGGGAGTATTTTCCTATGAGCATCGTTTATATATGTTCTTTAAATATGTACAGGTATTTTTGAGAGAAGATGGAGTCACGATAATTATCACCGTTTTCTTTAGCGAATAAAAGATCCGTCGAGCCTGATTATTGAGCGTCATTTATTCCCGAATTGTACGAATATTGTGGGGCACCTTGGTAAATTATTTTCTTTTCATTATATTATCATAGATACCCCATTACAAAACCGTGATACTTCCGTGAGTAAAGACTGTGCTTCTGGAGTATCACTGCAAAACTGAATCACTCAATGTTATTAATTGCGCTTTTTAACGGCATCCATCCCTGTTTTATCGTGCCGCATGATTTCACATATTCTTTTCTCCCTGGAACGCTTATTGATGTGAAATGGCATCAGCACACTCTTGCGAGGTAATCGCATTGTGATTGACACACTTTGTCTCATTAACGTATTACTGTCGGAGGAGATTCATAATTTATTCAGGAATTACTATGATTAAAAGTGACTTTTCCGTGCTTCGCACGATGGAAAAAATTCTTCCAGTCTCTTGGCTCTTAGATCCAGCATATGATATTGATTTTGATAAATATCCTAATAAATTCCGACTAACGAGGGTCGATGACTTACATCACAGAATGAGGAAGCTCTCCTCAAAATTATACGATTTAAATAACTGGCATATAAATGTAAATGACTTAATATTGCAAGAATTTAGCAATTTGTAGAGTAAATCCAGCGTTATTAAATCACATGCTATATGAAGTCCATTTATTTTTTTTAAACATGCGCAATGGGAGTGATGATAATGATTTTTAATTCAACTCCCGGATTTTTTACTCGTGGAACGAGCTTCCCCTCCGTGGATGAACTCTTTGGGAGTTGCTGCCAACACAATGCGCGACGAGCGACTGAGGGAATGAGAGTGGAACACGTTAGATTAGCACGCTTTCCAATTTATTCATGTACCTTTAATTACGCAACCCCTAGATTCAGGATCTTGATTTCAATGCAGATTTGTTCTTCCTTATTTGTACAAACAGTGAACAGCTCTGTGAACGGGCGATGTTGAAATGCGTGCTACACTCGGCTAAACGTTACATTAGTATGCCTTTGCAATTTAGCAAAATACCATAATTCGCAGGCAGATCGCACCAAGCGTATCTGAAAATTGCAGTATTCCGATCCTTTAACCGCTAGAATGATTTTCTCTTGCCAGTAAGAATCTAAGCATCTGAAAGCCAGTCTTAGGCTTTAGCTTTTAGATCATTCCTTCAGCTCTGGATCGAATCCCTCAGGGATGCGGAAATAAAAAGCAAGATAACGTGCGCGATTCATGACGCGGTTCCGAAATTTAAAACATTTCCATCGAAAGTAAGAGTTGTCATCCACATCAATTATAATTAATTTACATTTTGGAAAACATACATTGTTTCGAACACAAGAAAATTTCGGGAAACATCCCCATAGCGGTTGTATTGGTATCACTTGAGATAGGATACTATCTTACCACTTGAGATTCTGGTTAGTATTAGTAATTTTGTCACTCATTAGGTAATGAATAGGGACTCGGCCATATTCTGTTAAAAAATAAACGTATCCTCAAGGCGTTAAAATGATGCCCATATTGAAAATTTGTTGCCTCTACCACCAGTTCCCTTACCTTACCTCAAATGGTGTTCGTTAAAAGGGATTTGATTTAATATGCAATAACGGGGCAATATAAACAGCAGAGTTAATTAAATGAAGAGCGCAGCACTTAAGGTGACGCATCACACTCGCTCGACAGGTCGGATTTGTGATGATTTCCGACCCCAGATTTTTTGTTAGTCTTACGTCATCAACTTGAAATTTTTAAAGTATAAAGAATAGACATTTGCCAAGGGAGGCTCGTATCTGAAATATGAAAACTTTATCCCGGAGCATAATTAAACCACCGGGAAAACGGCAAGATGTAGCGTATATTTTTACAAAAACTATTATTATTATTGACATATCTAAAAACTAATGGAGATGTATCATTCCCTCTTCTATCGAAATGCTAAGTAACAGCCGTCATGGATGTAAGGTAAAATCTGTAATTGGTATATTTCAACTTTCTACCTGAATGGTTTTCGGCCACGATGTGCTCGGACGGTGATGCAATTAGTTCAGTCTTCTTTCACAAATCTTATATCAGCGCTGCCTGTACTTACGTGCCGGAGACTTGGCTACAACTTACCAACGGATGTTGTCTTGTGCGAGAGTTATCCTGGAGTAGGAGACTCCTGACGCTAAAACGCCTCGATGGGGAGCGAGTGACGCCATCTTGTGGATTTTCGACAGAACTTTTCCTTACCGAAGGGTATGATGCGTCCTCTTAATTTAAGCAATTCCATTATTAGTAACGGATGAGAGATATTGAGTAGGGGTTAGCTACGGCGAACGGAAGGAGGAGGAAGCAAAAGCCAACGTGATTGTTTTTGAGGTTGTACGGGTTGTACGCCTCGGCAAAAGATGTATACAAACTAACACATGTACACACATTTACGTTAGAGGAAATCGTGCTATGGCGAAAGCTGTGCGTTTCACCACCGCAGGAAGTCTTGGAATCCGAGAGTTCAGGCCATACTGCACCTTAGTTTCCCACCCTCGTTGATACGTTTCACTGGAATGAGCTTTCCTTAGAATCAAGAGTTCAAGATAAGCACAAAGAATGGCCATGGTCTACGTGAAAATGCTTTGAATGAATTTTATTCATTGAAAAAATCCTCGAGGACAGAAATCCAACTGTGAGGCGCAGATACCCTTAGTCTCAAATTTTGCGAGTGCATCTTATGAGCTATTACTATTGATATAATTTCTCAGGTTTGGGCAAATTTTAATGGCATTTCTCCTTTTTTTCCATTTTTTAGAGTTTCTTTTCTAGCACTCCTCACTTCACCTCAACGTATCATGCTTCAAACCGCTTAGCATGCTTATCCTTTTCCTCCCAATTTCTCGTCTTCCTGGTATTCTCCCCTCTATTACAGCTCACACTATTCCATTTCCTCGCATCATTTGTTCCGCTCATCTGCTCAGTCTTTCCCTTATCTCCGTTGACAATATCTTGACTTCCCTCAGCATACCGAGGACCCATTTATCTTCCTTTCCTAGCATTAAAAATAACGCACTTACTATACTGTCACCTATACTCCCTGCTAAATAATCTGTGTATCTTTACTCAGTTTCCTCAAGGGTAACACCCACTCCATCCCGAGCTAGGTATCACATTCTTCACTAACATTTTATTAGCATTTTAGACAATGGTTTCTGCATAGCATTTCTCCTGTGTGATTAAACTTTTTTTTATAGCTCTATGTTCATTGTAATGTACATATATTGGCATTTATTTCCTACCAAACGATGCACAAATGACTGAATAATTTTCCCATCGAAAGAATAAGATGTAGGTTTTTCAGGACACCTCCAAAAGTTTGATTATTTGATAGGAAAACAAATTGTCAAACTTTCAGATCAATCGTTCTATCGTCTAGCCTTAACTACTGGTGACAAATGGCATGGCATTTTGAGTTACGTTGCAAACCATTTAGTTTAGCAATGAATGATGGTCATAAAACATATTCATACTAATAGGGAGAAACCCATTTTCATAACATCCGGTCTAATTGAAAAAATTAATCTCAAGTTACTTTCCAATGCTTGAATGCATAAACTGCGAATGGAAATGGAAAATATAACATTTATCCGGAGTATCCTGTCTCTCAATTTTTCAGCATTGAAAGAAGAAATCCGGAGAAATTCTTAGAATTATATCAAAATAAACTCACTCCATTTTAATACGTTGGTTTTAATCAACACTAACCTATGAACTGCAATAATTAAAAGTTCAATCTCAAGAGCACTTCTGCAAATTATAAAAAGGAGCCGTCACAATTAGAATAGCCGAAAATATCAGAATTGCGGAAATGGATGGTACCTGTAGCAGAAAGAATAAGATTGACATAAATGGCACCTCAGTAGTAAAGATGAAATGAATCGGTCAGAATGAGTAACCAACCAAGTACACAGATGGTGGAGACAGAAACCCATTTGAACCCAAAATAATGAAGGAAGAGCAGGAATGTTTGAAATTGTAGGGAAAAAAGTTACGAAAAGAAAGTTCATGCGTATGCAGGGTAGCAGATTCGAGCGGGTAGTTGATGTGATGTTGAAGTGATGCTATTGAAGCAAGAAATGAAGAATAATAAAGATAAAAGGGACAAAGAAAAGTGATAAAGATAAAAGGGATAAAGAAGAATAATAAACAAAGGGATAAAGGAGATTTCTTATCTACACAGATAGGTCAATGGTTGAAAAGATTTATGAGAACTCTCGTCTCTTTTGGCACTAAGCTTTCTTTCCTGCGCCAATCCAATTCTTACGCAAACTTCATAATTTCCAGTGAGGACATTTTTTTAGTTAAAGTTACAACATTAACCTAACTTTTTCCCCTCACACTAGTAAACTAATGCTTTCAAACAATCTTCTTCTGTGGAGAAAAAACTAGCTATTGAAAAATGATTTAAAATTCGTTGTTGTTCATCAGCTAGTGCCTTCTCAGAATGATTGTCCCTAAATAAATTATTAGAAAGAAAGATAAAGCTTTTAAAAGGCAAAATTAGTTATTCAAAGCTTGGAACGTGAGAATAAAATCCCATGGCTTCCGGAGTTTCCCGCAAATGCGCAAATCTTTCCTCAACTTAGTTATTACAATCGAATACTAGCGGTCTGCTTAGTACCTGAGCGCGATAAGTCCAACCAACTTTATTTAAATTGACTTTATATTCAACTTGAAGTAAATTCTTTCGCAAATACCAATAGAGGATTGCATATACAAGGAAATTAATATTATTTTCGTACCTGTATGAGGAAGTGCTCTCCTGTTGACAAGTCGCGTGATAACATCCGACGAACTTGATTGCCAAGAAACGGGTTTTTTTTTTAAATCAGCTCTCCCTATATAACAAGTAACACCTTACCATCACGTTGAAATTTTTACTATAAATTTTGTGCATTATTTAAGTAAGACCACAATGAATTTTCCTAGAAGCTGTAGAGGGGGAAAGCGGGGATGGACGGAAACGACGAAAGAATGCCAAGTTTTGAAGTGAAGGAAATGGCGCTGGATAAAAAGGTCGGGCATAGGAAGAAGAGTAGGAGTGGTGAGGAATCTGACGAAGAAAGCGTAGGCAGGCCGGCAGGTCGGATAAATAGCGGTGGCCGATGGAATTCGCTCCTTCCGGAGTTCCAAAAAAAAAGGCTTAGAAAATATACGCCGCAATGTAAATAGGCAGTTTCGAAGCCTGACTAGCGGATCATTGGAGGGAAAAAAAGTTGTTCAATTCGAGTCGGCGTCTTTCATATGCTTTCGTTGGATCACTTTGCTGGTAATTATAGCAATCTTCTCCCACATGCGCGCGAGGAGAAAGAAAGTGAAAAGAAGACCAGTTGACGTCGTCTGCAAGTCACCGAAAAATGCTTCATTTTTCCGAGTTTCTTCCCACCCCTTATCTAACGCTTCTTCAGTGTCCTTTCAGATGTAGTGCTGTTGAAGAGGGCAGGAAAGATTCCGATGACGAATCGCAGAGGCTTTGGAACTCGTTATCTCATCACGCCCCGCCTTCTTAGCACGTTTTTTATAAGTAGCTCCTTTGCGCATGAGCTGTGCCGAGGGTGAGACCCTGGCAAGGCTCTGGACTCAGGTCAAGCCCTGAAAGTTGCGCTATAGGGGAGAAAGATAAAATAGTTGCCAAAGTTTTCGATCATGCGTTTTAATTATCCCACTCCGTTTTGAAGAATGACAGAAAGACTTTAACTTCGTCGCACCATGACAACCTGTATATACACCTTAAAGAAAGCTTAACAATAAATAAAAAACTTTCATTTCCGTTATTTTTTGAACTAAAACACATCTCGTTACAATGAAATTTGAATTTGGAATAAGAGTTTCACTCTTTCATAGTACCTAAAACGAACTCCTTGCGCTTGCAACGTCACATAAGGGATTGGCGCCCGACCACGGTATCTGTTCCAAATTTGGAAGTGTGCCAATTCAACGTAGCTTAGGTTCTTAGTTATGGTAAAACGCTAACTTAACTTATACAGCATTAAACGAAAAGGTATGTTTCATGGCTCGAAACAGTCGCAAAATTAAGTTTTTGGAGTGTGACCATATGGAATTTCCTCACGTTAGACGCAGGTAATTAACCTTAAGTAGGTTATATTTATTTTGTATCATTTTTTTACAATCATAATTCTAACAAATATGAAATTTAAATATATTTCATTTCATATTCAAGGGCAAAAGACAAATAGTGACTACCTACTAATATTCTGACGAAGGCGGTTGTGTCCGCCGAAATATATTAACAAATCAGTGAGTTTTTCTTTTTTGTGTTTTCTGTGTGTCTGCCAGTCACGCCAGTGACACATGTTTATATTATTGTGCACTACACGTGTTTTTCGTCGCTTGGAGATATATATATATATATATATATATATATATATATATATATATATATATATATATATATATATATATATATATATATATATATATATATATATATATATATATATATATATATATATATATATACACATATATATTTTTTTTGAAGAAAAAACGCAGTCGCTAATGTATTGTGTCTTGTGGAGACCAATGTATAGGGGAAAATATTGATATTGAGGAATAAATATTTATCAGAGAAAAACGAATATACCGGGTATTTTTATGACTCTACGTACCACTACATATAAGGCTTCCGTGAAGGTTTATATTCCTCTCTTTCTCTCTTTTACTCCGTTTCTTTCTCACTCCACACCTCACTCACCATTATCCCACTCCGACAACTACGAGCGGGTCGCTGAGCTTCGTTACCTTAATGACTTGTTACTTCACGGTCTCGGTTTTTTCTACTCTCCCATTCTTCTGTGTTTCGGGAGGAGAGAAACGCAATGCCGCACTTCTCCCTCCTCTCTTTCTCTCGAGAATGTTACGGTGTATGTGTGCGGAAAATGAGGCCCTCTTGAAATCTTTTTGATCTTTATGGCTTGGGTTTTTCTGCCTCTTGTCCGCAGAAATCGAAAGTTTCTCGCTTGTGTTTTTTATCCACCAAAACCTCTCGGAGCTGGAAGCTGTGCATTATTTTTTGGTGAATTTCAACATAGTCTCACACAAATTTTTTCGGCATTTTTGGAAGGACATGGAAGGATAAAAGTCAATAACTAGCGTAAATCATGACTCAAGGACAAATGATCATCATAAGCTACTCGATTAAAATATCCGAGCTCCGGGAAATAACTGCAAAGAGAGACCGGTATTTTGGCTCGTGAAACTCGCGTAGCGGTGAAATAACCAACGCATTGCGTCAACCTGTATAATGAATACGGAGTCTGACCGGGAAGGTTAAAAGGTGTGACGAGTGAAAAATAAACGAAAACGCTAATGATGCAATCAAGACTTACCAGTGAAAAAAACTTGTTTCACTCTCTTTTTCTCTGTACATTACAAAAACAGATCTTTGAAGGTTGGCGAGTTGACTATTTGTTCATTTTTGACTATTTGTTTAACGCTAGTTGTTTGGAAAAAATTGCAATACTAACGTGGAATATTGTAAAATTTGATAATCTATTCATATAAGCTGAACAGCCGCGTTTTCTTTCTCCCGATGTAAATTTCTTGTCCAAAAAGCACTTTATAAGTAATAAACTTTGCGTATATCATAGTCAAATAAATCCAGTGTATTTAATTTTAAAATATATTGTAGTGGTTAAAAACTCGGCGGCTCTCAGTACAAAGATTCGAAAATGTTAATCCCTCTCTCTAACAACCAAATAGCAAAGAAAACGTGAATTTTTTATTCCATTAAAACTATATCAAAAACTCACTCAGTCGTGGCTTATTCATTTATAATGAAACCCCTATTTAAAATGATAAGATTCATAATAAGAAGGAATTTATATTATCCTCCGCCACGTTTTTGAAAATTTTTCCCCTCATTAAGCTGAATATAAATACAAAAGTATGCATGTGTTTACGTTAAAGTATGAGTTGTGATACTACTACACTGAAAGAGCTTCAAGGCAGTTTTGCGAAAAGTAGTAACTCGGTGGTAGTAGTAATAGGTGGGTACATAGGTACGCATAAGAAGCATAAGTATCTAATAATGCCAATTTCTTCGCACATTCCTACTCTAGGTACATCACAAAGCTTATTATCATTACCGGTCATCTACCTTTTTCGGAAAAATTATAATGATACTCACGAGGTAATTTTCAAAAACCTTAATTCATTGACAAAATTAACATTGAAAAATAAAAACTAGCATAGAATTAGTCGCGCAATGCATGCAAGTTAGCCCTATTCCAAATGCAATGCAATCACAGCTCTATTATTTGTTTGTTTCTCAGATGCTAACTTGTCTGGTCTCTATTCACAATGCATGAAATAAAATTTGGACCAAAAATTGAAACTGAAAATAAAAACGCTACAATTATAATATACAATTTAAAGTGGCCATTTCACATTAAAAATAAGCTGCACACAACTAAGAGAGGTGAGTTTATTAGCCCTTTTATCACAGATTAGCTCTCAAGGTTACAGAGAGATCTAAACATGCATGAGATTCATCAAACTTTTTAACTTGCTAATTTTTCTTCGCTAAATACACTCTTCGATTTTTTTTCATGCACCAGACTTCCGATTCTAGTCATTTCGATCTCTTGCCATTCTTGAACACACTAGCCTACTTTTCCAAACTCAATTCAAATTTGCACACAGTGGCACCGGAATAACGGCCCGCAAACATTTATGAGACTCTCATGAGTAGATCAACGTGAACTGTACATTGGGGGAACAATAAACCTACAGTTTTCTGCAACAGTATGGGCTTATTTGTTTTCACACGGTTTGAGTACGAGAATCGTATATTAACTAGCTTTCCTCTCCAAAGACGCGGCACACAGTGGCTCATTTATATGGTAATGCCATCCGGTCTTATGAACAGTTACAAAAGGAATAGACATTTCTCAGAACACATTTTGATGATTGTTTTCTGGCTATTTTATGGAAATAAATTCAGTTTCCAATACACCCGTGGGATACTTTCCCTAATACGACTATTCTAGTGGGTAACGTTACTGGTAAACCAAAATTATTGCTCGTTGGTTTATGATTCTCGTTTTGAGCGGACCTTTCCCACACAATGCATGAAATAAAATTTGGACCAAAAATTGAAACTGAAAATAAAAACGCTACAATTATAATATACAATTTAAAGTGGCCACCGACTGCCTCGAATTCACCGAAAAGAACATCAGAAAATAGCAGGTATGAATACTTTAACCGTTAAATTTTCCGACAATGCATATAATCCTATAGCTAATATCATTTCAATGAGCTGATACGTAGGAAAATTAAATAACGAAGGAGCAAAGCTAAAAGATTAGATTACCATGACTGATATCAGTTTTAAAGAGACAGCATATCATCTGCATGCAAATAAATTCGCTGTAAATTATCAATTACTTGAATAGGTACTACAAACTACTTATTAATGCTTGCGCAAGTATCATGAAACTGATAAATGGTTAACATATACCACATGACAGGAGTATACTCTCATACTGCCTTCTCCATTTACAAGTTCAGCATCATGCAACAAAATCCGCAAACCAATCAAATGTTTCTTTAGCCTATTGAAATACAGCTAAACACTATGAGTCAGCCTTAGTAATTTCACTAGCCAAATTTGTAACTGAGGAGCAAGATGTTTTAGCTGCGATCACTTTAGTACCCAAATTTTGTCATCACGTAACCCAATGTTTTGTAGCTGAAGAATTCGTTTATGATCGGCGTGGGTATTCAATGGTACCAATTTGTTTTATCCCTTCCAGTTGATATTAAAAATTAAGATTACCTAATTTTATACCTGCTGAAAAATTATAGTCCTCCCCGATCTCATTTTTAACGCTAAAGTTGTCATCAGCCTTGGTAGTTCTTCTTTTTTTATATATTAGTTTGAAGAACGTTTTACTAGCATCTTAAAGGCAATTAATTTTTAAACCACAAAAAAGTGACAGAATAAAATTATGATGAAAACTTTCGTTGCACAAATCATTACCCAGAGCTAAAAAAGAAAAATTGTTGAGTGGCACAGAGCAGAGAGTAGCATGAGATGTCATATTTTCATTTTCCAATCCATCAGCGTCGCTAAGGCAGATATGTCAAGTCTCAGACTCCCATACATCCCTCTGCAGACTCACCCTTGAGGCTGGCAAATGCGTCATTGCCTTCCCTCGTTCCACGCACCGAACCAACGGCATCCGAGAACAAGGAGCTCCTCCCACGCGGTTCCTATATAGCCGCTCCAAAAGTTGCACCGACGGCTCCTTCGTGACAGTTTTTGGAACTAGGATAGGTATGGTGAAATGCAAATGACGTAGCGTAAATGCATTCTGAAATAGACAGCAAGAACATAGGGAATACATTTCGAATCTCCTTTCACAACCTGGATGTCATAATAAAATTTTAAACTCAGGCGTTTTTGTTTTCAATTTTTCCATGTATAATAACTTGGGTATAGGTAAGAAATTTTCCACAGATTAGTAAAGTTTAATCCGCAACACAGGTTTTGATGTTTCACCACTTTTTCCCGTTCTTCATCACCTGATGATAATATGTAACATCGGAACAGTACGTCAAAACTTATCTGACTGCGGAAAATTGCACATATCCCAGGCATTTCATCTTAACTGGAAATCATTTTGCTAAATTCAATTCGGGCATGAGGAGTTGCAAAATCAAACTATGCTTTTGAGCTCATTTCTGATTGAGAGGATAAGAAAAGCAAATATTAGTACTTATAGGTTTATTATTTCATTTACCTATTTAGTCGGCCCCGGTGTCGGCGGGGAAAAGTCCTCGCCTTCTAACCCGAGGGTCGCGGGATCGAGACCCGCCTGGGTATATTGCTCCCTGCCCAGGACATGCATGTTTATGTTCGTCAAATGATATATTAAAATACTTGTAAGTGGAGAAACCTGTAAGCGTTAAAGAAATTATTATTATTATTATTATTATTATTAGATATTTACTTGGCTGTTTTTTCTCCATTATATCCGTTGTTATCTCTTTTATTTTGAATAGATGATTCATATTACTGCACATATTACACATCATTGCATAACAGATATAATCTTGAACTTATTGACACCTACATTAAAAAATAGCTGGAACATAATGGCAGGAATGCGAGTGCATTTCCGCAAAAAAATAATACGAATTGAATAACTCGACCTGAGCACGAATAACGCGCTCAAGTCGAGTTATTCAATCACGCTAAACTTTTGTCCATCTTCCAGGCTGGTTCTTATTCTTCGAATAATACACTCATCGCTTAATACTCACGTACTAATCGACATTATTTCTCGGAACAGTGACTTCATGTTGCCAATACGTATTTGGACGTCTTCGGTCCTGGGACTCCAAATTTGCGTAGGAGCTTAGCTCGTCACAGGTTTTCCTCAAAGATCTCAAGGATATAGTGGACAGAGAGCTCTCTGAAATACTCAGCAGCATTGCTCTCACGCACTTGAAGTCATGAATCGTTGAATTTAAACGGCCAAGGTCCTTCTTGAGAGATGCTCGTAAATATGACCCATCAGTGCTGATTGACTCCACACCCCAAAAATTGAAAGACGCGAATTGGATTTTCAAGAGGCGAGCATGTACGTTTGCCAAAGAAAAACTGATTTCCGGTAACTTTCTAATGGCTTTTTACTCATGAGATATGTTCCCAGTAGTACAAAATATGTGATAAGTGCGTGATTTTCATTCAAGTCATTCACTGAGTTGTCCAGCCGGACTACCTAAAAGTTTACCCTACCTCAAATCCTTACCTCGTTCTGCGGTCTCGAAAATTAAACAAAAAATCTCTTATTCTCTTGTCAGTGTATTTACTAGTTAATACTGCTCAACTTTCTTGAAAATTAGCAATTTAGCCATTTTTACGTTAGTTTAAACTGAAGGAAGAATGGTACTGGGTGATTCCACGCAAAACATGCAATACTCGCTCCAGTTCGAGGTCGAACCACGTACGCTCCCCCATTCCTTCAATGATAGTAAAAAAATTAGTCACGAGAACACCACAAAGCTAAGCGATAAGGCAGACGACTGCTAAGATTGCTACCATAATTACGTGAAATACAAGGGTGGAGTCTGATACTGATTAAAAACATTTATGCCACTAATACATGGATACTAAAGCACTTATATACAGTAAACTAAGTCATCATGGAAATTTCAAGCGGGATGTTTACGGTAATAAGAATAGGCAATTATGAAACACAACTACCCAGTTTATTCGATCATATGAGAGCAATGACTTGATAGATAATATCTAACTTTCCTAATCCGTCATGGGAAAATATTGAATTGGATATCTATCCATTTTGTAATCTATTTTCCTGAGATACACGTGAGGTGTCACTATGGAATCTAATTTTTACCATCCGTATACGTATAACTACTACTCTTGATGACCTAATGACATATGTTAATCTATGCTGAGCACAGAACTCCAATGCATTGGCATCACAGTCCTCTGTATCCTCTTCACTGAAACTAAAAGCTGAGCAAACAAGTGATCTTAAAATGGTGACTTTTATTTTCTAAGATGTGATCCAAGCGATAACACACATCGCCAAAAATCAGTAAAAAATTATTATCTCCAAGGAAATGTATGATTTTTAATTCCATTTATTAGTTCAGACCCGGTTACAGTCAATATTCTTTAATCGCGCATTAGATGTGGTGGTAACAAAAGTACCGATCACCCATTAACACCCTAACGCACCGCTAAGTTCTGCTAGAGAGCAATTTATACTATCCACGTAGACGATCTTCCAGAAGGCTTTGCTGGATTCACTTCTAGATCATTATTTACATCAACGAACTGCCCTAAGCTCTACTGACATAGCGTTTGGAGGGGAGTATTAGTGCATTAGCCATGAAAAAGAATTGGAGAAAGAAAATGGAGGAAAATCGTGATGTAATACGGTGCATTTGCTTCTCGTTCTGGCGGGATTGGAGAGTGAACGTTGATAATTCTTATCCAAATATCCAGTAGTGTCTCTCTATCATTAGCGGGTGTTTCAAAATTAATATCGGGATTTTAAGGCTTTGTAGTACTCATACCATTTAATTTACAATTATAAATGATAGATCAAATGAAAGAACAACTTAAAGAGTTTTATCGACAAGTGTTAAATGTGAGCACCATTCGTTGCGCGGCACATATCCAGTCGATGGGAGAGTTCCTCCCACACCTTGATCAGTGTGTCTGAAGTAATTTTTGCAACAACTGATTCAATCCTGTTTCTTAAGTCGGGCAGGTCAGTTGGTAGCGGAGACACATACATATGTTCCTTTATGAGCCCCCAAAGATAAAAATCGCATGGCATCAGATCGGGTGAACGTGGAGGCCATGCTAAACAAGCCCTGTTATCCAGCCCCTGGTGGCCAATCCAGCGGTTGGGCACGACGTCGTTTAACCAATCGCATACTGAGTTATGTCAGTGAGGCGACGCAGCATCTTGTTGCCAAATAAAGTTCTCTGGTTCATCATCTTGCAGTTTAGGAAAGAGCCATTGCTGCAGCGCATCAAGATAATAAACATCAGTTATAATTATAAGTCAATTGTTATAAATACTTCAAAGCTTTAAAACCTCGATATTCATTTTGAAACACCCTGTATTTTGCTTTTGTGTGTCCTACAATTTGCTGCTCCTATGCAGATCCGTGAGCATTTTCGACTTTTGCCATCGTCCACCCCCAACCCCTCCCAACACCTACTCCTTTCTGCTCGCAATCGCTCCCATCGTTGCATTTTTTCCAGTTCCCTTCCCTTCCACTCCTCCCCTCCCTTTCTCCCCAATCCCGCCCTCTCTCGGACGGTATTAGCGGACTAACCAGTTCCACCCACCCACTGGAGAAACCCACACGGACCTTCTCTCGCACACACACAAGGCCTTTGCGACAGAACCGCAGTGCCCCCTCACCCCCCCCCCTCGCACTCCTCCGCTCCCGACTGCACCGACGTCACCCACCCACCTCGCACGCGGTGCCAGGAAGACTACTCGGCCGCACCACCGAAGTCTCGAACTGGCCACCCTCCATCCCTCTCCTCAACCCCAGTCTCTAAAGGGGCAGAGCCGGGCCTTTCACTGGAGGCCACCTTGATGCACTTCCAGTTCCCAGCATTTTTATCGCCCGGCGCACTTACTTCCACGACTCTCTATGGTCTCCTTCAACGAGGGCTCCTCAATAAGAAAAGCGGTGCATTACTTATCCCACGTCTTCATCTTCCTCTTTAGAAGCCTCCAATGACCTGATTCTTCAATCACAGCCTTCTCTATAGTTTAAGTTGCATCACCTATTTCTTGGCCAACCCGCGTTTCTTCTACCTGTGGGCAACATATCTCTTGCGATACGTACCAGTATGTCTCTAGTAATTCATTTTACTTTTTATGTTTAACTACCTAAATATTTATATTATTCTCTATTGCAAGATTTCCTTATATTTTCACTTACTTCTCTGCCTAGCAGTGATTTGTCCGCATTTTTCCAAATAATTTCATCCTTGTGATCTCCCATTCTCCTCTAGTCATTGTCGTTGGAATCATCTTGTCTCGTCTCTACGGTGAATGTAATCATTGATATGCTACTTGTTTTTTTATTACATCTAAGTCACTAAATAATCTCAGGTAAAGTTTGTTTTTACTGTGGCAATATAAACAACACCTTTTTTTCCCGATTATATTTCTACGAAACTCTGTTTTTCAACGTAGTCTACCTTGACGCGAATGGTCTAATTCCACCTAGATCTATGAGTGTTTATACTTTTGCGATACCAAGTTTATAACGTCCCACGCCACCTCACTTCAACAGGAGCTTCCTCAACGTTATCGTATCTTGATCCACTGCTTTATTGCTTTTATCCACAGCTATGTCTCCAAATATAGTCAAAAGTACTAATAATATCTCGAAATCGTAACTGCAGCTCGATATCATAAGTCGAGCAAGATGTCTTCTATTACCATCACATTGTATCCAAGCATTGCACAGCGCAGCTTCCGCGTGTCCTTTTCCCGCAGGAGAGAGGGCGCTTTTTCTCTGAACGACCCCATCCGCACTCACCACTTCTGCTCGCTCCGACCCCACTGCACTTTTCGTGGTGTCTTTGATGTGACCACCTGATCCGCCAGCTCTCCCTCTCTCTCGCTCCCGACGCTCTCTGAAAACCAGCTCACCTGGGATCATTGGCATTTTATCATCCTATTTAATGACACCACTGGTACAGAAAACGAGACTATTTTAAAGACAAGGTGGGTAGGTATTTACGTAATCTTCACTCTCTCATGCATTCACCCAATTGACCTAAAAGCAAAAGGTTGATTTACAGGCAAAAAAAGTACATAGAGAGTAAAATGACAAGCGAAATGGTAAAAATTTGGATATTCAGCGCATTTTCAAAATATCCTAATGCAAGTATGAGCTTTTTCAGTTCTTCTTGTAAGCTCCGAGCGAAAATGTTTAACTAATTTCCACAGACTGGTGTCAAACAACTCTAGTCAGCTACAGCTAGAAAAGGCATTTCCGAATGAAAAAGAAATGCTAAGCATCTCTATCTAATCTAAGCTTAGCTAGCATCCTTAAATATCAATGGATTTCCCAACTTAAGCTTCGTATTCAAATACTATACTAATATGATCTTAAAATAAATTCTGGGATATACAAGCATTCACTATCCGTTCTTTGCCCACAACGCAAAATAAACTTTAATTTCGTAGCATATTGGGACAAAATTCCTCAATAGTGATTATTGCTCCTTCTTTAGAGATATATTTATCATAGTCAGTATGACAGCAACATCAGATTAATGGAGTTAAATCCTTTTTTGCGTTATTAGGACATTATTTCAACTTTCAGACATACCGCATGGATCTGCACTGCCTTGCATTGCTTGGATCTGATACACAAGAATAAGATCTCCGTGGAATAGCATTAAAATCTAGTAAAAGTGGAATAAAGTAGAAAAAGAGAAGGATAGAAACGTAGAACACTGGCATTTGAATGTTAGTTGTGTTTTTATGAATGACATTTCTTTTAAGTAATTTCACCTGTAACACCAACCCTGTACACATTACGAAATTCAGTCTCTCTTTATAACTAAGAATCATTTTCTACTGACTTCCCTCCGATATAATTACCTTACAGCAACAATTCCTCCGCCTGACCTTTTCTCCTCCACTCCCTGCTTCAACTCCGTCGTATTGAATATGCATTATAATGACTAGGACACTGAGTCTGTTCATGTATTAGTTTCTCCCTTTTTTTTCTGGGTCTTGGAGCAGTTTATGTATTATATATGCCTATGCTAAATGCCTTACTGCATTTTTGGTGCTATAGCAAACGAATGAATAAAAATTCATAGCAATTGCATAACTCTATAAGAACATGTAATACATACACCTAAAAGAGAATATTCTGCCATTATGAGCAATATAACGTACCGCAGGTATAAGATGAAAAATTGTCTGACTATTGGAATGACGAAAAACTTTCCTTGGTTAATAAATTCGATTAATTCTGGCTTAACTTTGTGAAAATCCATTCTAAAGAATTCAAATGCGATATGGTACTATTTTCACAGTTTTTATTTCAGGTCGACCGGTTTCGTCACATAGGCGACATCATCAGGTACAAAGTTTTAAAATGCTGCAGAATATATACAAAAATTTGGAAGGGGGAGGGGGGGGGAAGAGGCAGGAAAAGGGTGACGGGTAGGGGGGGGGGAAAGAAGGTATGTGACAGGACGCGGGATAATATGTTGCCCAAAATAATGCTTGTTCCCGCGTCCTGTCACATACCTTCTTTCCCCCCCCCTTCCCGTCACCCTTTTCCTGCCTCTTACCCCCCTCCCCCTTCCAAATTTTTGTATATATTCAGCAGCATTTTAAAACTTTGTACCTGATGATGTCGCCTATGTGACGAAACCGGTCGACCTGAAATAAAAACTGTGAAAAAAGTACCATATTGCATTTGAATTCTTCCTTGGTTAAGGTTAAGTAAACCCCTCACGTTCATCAAGTAGCCTCGAAGGAATGCATGCGGTATGGTTGAGGCAGAGAGAGCAGGCTATCGCATTCCCCTCCCATTACCCGGAAAAGTAGGTATCTTACGATGCTGGCCCTCCAATCGAAAAAGATTAAAAGACGAAGTTTTCCTTCGCTTTCCTCCACGGGGGAAAAAAGAGAAGGCGCATTAAATCCTCCACGCAACGCCCCAACCACGGGAAACATTCCATGTCGACCAACCACACCACCCTCTCCGATCACTCGAAACCTCTTCCGACCCTTATGTATCCCAGTACGGGGGTACTCTTTTTATCGAGACACTTGTATTGGGTTTCCAGTGAGAGAGAGAGATGGCATAAAAGACGCAAAAAGAATATCCACAAGTGGCATCCTTTTGTTTTCTCTTCTCCATCACCCCTTACTTCCCTCCCCCAGACGACTTCTTCTTCCTCTTACTCCTTCTTTCCTCCCGAAGAAAGAGATGGAACTCGCTTTGGAATGCATGAATATCTTAAGATGCGGTCGAACTGGAATAAAACCCTAAGTATTCCCATCTTATATGACTCCCTCCCCCTCCTCCCCATCTCTCTTACTCGTGCTGCAAGAACCTCTTTACCCGGTGTTCCTTCGTTTTGTAGATATTCAAGTCCACATTATGCCAGAAGACAAGATGCGATCGTGACGCTCTATACAGTCGCGATAAACAGCCAAAGTCCTTCTCTCTCTCTCTCTCTCCCTCTGAATTAACGGGGCGGGAATATCTACCCACCACTGCGCTGCTATCTTTTGAAAAGAAAGCTGACTCCTTAGGCGGGATTGTAACATGGGGGGTGGAGGAGAAGCTTTGATCACGTTAGCTGCTCTCCCTCGAGGGCTTACTGGTGAATATCCACGCTTACTTAAAGGGTTCTCTCGGGTTGTAAATCATTATTACCTAGTACGAGCGAGATTCTCTTCGTTGCCACCACCCTTGCTGATGTACGCCGTTGCTTTGGATTCGCGATCGACCGCGATTTCTTTTTCCTCCTTCCAAGAGATGGTATCTCTCCTCCGCGCGCTCTCAAGTTCATCTGACTAGTAGCTCGTAATTGGAGTCAGGGAGTTGGGAAGCTAGGCGGTGCTAGCGTTTTTGCCAACTAGAGACCTTGGGCTGGCGTCTGAGAAATTAAAGGCCGAAGATGCAGTTCTCCTCCCTCTTCGTGTTGCGTCAGTTTTTTTCATTAGAGGCTCGTAAGTCGTTCGGTTATCACATGTCTGGACGTTCTGGAGATGTCCATCAGAGAAAAATATTTCCCCGTCGGCATGTTACATCAATGAACATGCTGTGATTGCTTTAAAACTCTCTTTAATATCTCCCAGGTCTGAAAGGCTTTCGAGTGTGATTTAACTTTTGCCAGTGATTCATGGTAAATATTTTTTCCGTACACACTACAGCGTACAGCTACAGCACCTAATAAGAACCATGCCATGAAAAGATAACATTTTGTCCAATTGGAAAAATGTCTCAAACTTTCAAATATACTTCTATTAACAGATGAAAAAACATGATATTTCAGCAAGATTGGTTTAGGTGATGTTAAAAAGATCTTTCAAGATTTAACTAAAGATCTCATAAATTTTAAGCCCTCAAATTTAACTGAGGACTGATGAAAAGATATGATAGATAATTCACATTTATACAATTTAAAAAAACCTTTCTTGGAGGGTTTAAAGGCATTGAAAAAAGGAACAATATTTAATGGAAATCATTATTTTAAAGATAAGCCTCGCTCACATCGCGCGCTCCTCTACCGCTGCGTGTTTGGTAGAGGCCGAGTTCCAATCCGCTATTATGCGCATTTCGGACCTTCATCTGCTCTTTTCGATTGTCATTTCTCCTTACGTTACGTCCCTTAGTGTTGTTCCATTCCATAGGGCGTAAGTTGAGGAGAATGCTAGGGCGTAGGGAAGGAAATAGTTCCAAATACATCCTTTTTCGCCCTAAACCACTGAGCTACCGTAGATTTTGGCTGTAATCATAAGGTTTTCCAACTCAACTTCAATAGTGGAACTTAAACAGAGAAAAAATTATTTTCTTTTGATTGTATGTCGAACAATTCGTTTTATAAATATTTTTGCAGTTTAGTTTTTCTAAGAAATTAAATGTGAACCATACCACACGTCTAAAGAGTTTTGCTTTCACTCTAGCATGAAATCAGGTATGTATAAATAAAAATGCAGGTATGTATTGGGAAGTTGCGACAAGGAGTAGGAGGATGAAATGGATTTAATCGTTGAACATTATTTTTATAAATGAGGAGAGGCAGAGAATAATTCACTGATAAGTGTATTAAAAAAGTTCTTTGTTGGATCCTCTCTTGCGTTTCTGAGTTCATGTTCAGTTGGAACGTTAATATAGCAAGTCATATAGGTTTTTACCTTTTCATTGGAATACAAATATGTGGACAAACGATTTAAACATGTATAAGTAAACAATTTGTCTTCCTAAAGGATTTAGTCTGTGTTTATTTAACTGGGAATTGCTTGCGTTTTCATTAAAACACGATTTTTATATATGGAAGAAACATGTTGAATGTGGATGAATGGAACACTTTGGGAATAAATTTGATGTACTTGTCATATTTTTCTGTTAGAAAATCAGTTGATCTTACCGTGTAATCATGAAAATCATGTTATAATGGAAATCTTTCACTAAAGTTGAATATTTATTCATAAATATCAAGTTCTAAATGATTTTTGTATTGAAATTTGTTCCACACATTAAGGTGAATCTCTATGTACTTTAAGTTCTGTGTAGGCATAGTTTTTTAGAAGCAGTGGACTGAATTGAGAGAGAATACCAGTCTGCTTCTAGTTCGGCCATAGACTTTTTAAAATAATAATCATACCGCAGCAACTTCACCTGGCTTTCCAATCTATCAACACTAATGTCACAGTATAACCGATGTGTCAATAAAGCTGGGGAAAGGGCATGAAAATCTCTTTTGTTTATATCTGACGCATGTATCGTCTATTAGATTATGACGTGAACACTTTTTAAAGCGTTTATCTTGTGGCCACGGAATTCCTGCGTGAACTGTATATAGGTGTCATTACTGTCACTTGAAGACTTTGGCGCTACTCTTAGAAAAGTGTAGAAATGAGCGCAAGGTACGTAAGGGAACAAGGGCGTAGAGCATATGGAGCACCCTCTATGAATTGGAACTCGGCCAGAGACATATATCTATGGAACTCCCAAGCAACATTCTTTATGCCTTCTAGTACACACATTTGAATGAAATTATAACATTAGGTCAATGGTATAAGTTCTGAGGTCTTTATATTATTTTTTTAATTCTTCGTCTTCTTAACGTCTTTATATTTTACGAATTATAAAAAAGTCTTGCGTGAGTTTCTAACCTAGTCAGCACCAAACTGTCAAAATTTATATTTAATAAATTACCAGCAAGAAAGCATAAACAGCATATTGGAAAGCAATTACTATCCCAAAATGATATTATTCCACAAATGAAAAACTTTCATATTACTTAAACCGTATGTGAATGGTTTTCCTAATGCTAAGAAGGAGACGAATTTTTATTGAAGACTTTTTACCCCAATATATTTTTTGGTATACAGCGCCGTCAAAGCTAATTATAGTACACGAGGTGTCTGAGATTCCCATTTACACATTACATTACATTTACACTGGCATAATGCCAGTTTGAAGCTCATTTACATTTGTAAATTTAAACCTTTAAGCATTTTACCATTCATCTTACGTTATGGAATTTCTCCGAGTCTCAAAATCATATCGTTTTATCCAAGATATAAAAAAAGAGTTTTCTTGGTAGATCGGAGAATTATATGAAAAATATTCTAAAACGATTGGTTTCCTCCTCCGCAAAATTCCTTCCTCCCCTCACACTAGCTCTTCTCCTCAAATCGATGTCTCCCAAAAACCGCATTGCATTTTTCTCCAGACAAATTCTCCAGTCCATTATTCAGAAATAATCCACTGAGATCTGGGCCCACCATCACCAATTAATTAAAGTTAACCCTAGCGTAAGAGTTTTATCGCTTTCCATTCGGGTGATGGTGTTCCTTTGAAATGACGCCATCGCGCAACATAACTTCATCCCCCAGAGGAAAACCAGAAAACTGTTCATCCAAAAAGGCCAGGAAAAACCGAAGCTATCTCAAAATTAATTCTATTTGAATGATTGCACCAATATTACTAGAACAGACGTCTCTAACTTAGTCTCAAGCAACAAGCTAACAAGAAGTCTATTATAACTTCTAAGAACTTCGTAAAAATAGAATGTGTCCACGTATTTTTAGCTTTCATGCACATACTACGCGCAAAATTTGACAGTATATTAAAAATATATTATTCGACTGGGATTCTTATGAAAGTGAAAATATCTTTGTTTCTTTTAATCTACGGATAATGCATCAAAAATTATCCTGAAATATAAACCATTAACACAATTATTACTAAATTAGTATTTAACTTTAAACCTTACGTTTGACAACACCCAATTTATGAAAAGGAATCTAATTTTGGGAAGTTTCTTTAGGACTCCTAAATCGTCATCCATCATCGTGAGATGTACGCAGTTGATAATCCACGCAGTCGCGCGCCCGATTGTGAGATACTCCCGCATTCAGCTCACATAAAACACCACAGAAATTTAAATTTAATGAGTGTAGTTTGGTGGCGTTACTGGCTAACAACGGCATCCAAATATCCTGGTTAGAATCCCAGTCAATCCAAACGACACTATCAGGGCAAATCCCAAGAATATAGCGTGTTCCGGAATTTCTATTTCACAGGTTTGAAGGTTCTGCGTCAAAAAAATTTAGAAAATTTGTGTTCGCGGTTATACAAGATAGAAATTGTTTTTTATGACTGGTCCAATTTTTCGACCCACTCCTCGCATCTTAGTTCTCCTGTCACCAATTCTTCCAATGCAGTCCAATCCCAACAGCCATTTACTCCTCCATAAAATGGTGACAAGCTACAAATAAGAAAGTATACCGATTTTTAATTAAAAAACTCTTGTCGTGTGAAATTTTATGGTTTACCATTGAATGACATGTTCAGATCCATTTCATGCATTCACACATACCCGCAAGCCATTCACCCTTGGGTTAGGCCCAGTCAAAATAGCTTAATTCTCAGTAATAGTCCTGCTCAACTGGCTCAATTTTAATAATTTCTTATACTTTTCTCTATTCGTCTATACTTTTTTTGCCTCGTCTATATTTATACATTGCTTCACACACGCCCTCATATTTTTGACTCTCTTAACATGATTTCTCTTCAAATCCTCTTCCACCACGTTTACCCATATCTTTCACAGTTCATCCGTTCCTCTCACACCATTCACTTCTCCATGAGAAATCCTTGCTATATTTCAACTTCCTTTCATTCAGTCGGCATAGCCAAACCTAGGAATCACGCTTCTTTCTTGAACGACCTATTCAGAGCACCCAACCCACATTCTGACATGACCCACTCAGTTCTAGCGCTTCTCCTGTGTATACTTACTGGATCTATTTATTCCCAATTAGATAGCTTTTCTTGAGTCTGAGAGGTCTTCTGAGGACAGTCCGATCAAGAAATCTCAGTTTTACACGAGTTCTAGGTATATTAACTCATCAAAAATTGCATCAATTCACACCACACTCTATTCAATTACATCAATATATTGCATCTATACACACCCCCTTTCTTCCCAGCATTAAAATAAGCAACGACCTTAAGAATCTAGCAAAACTCAATTAATTCGCAGGTTTCTGAGTATTTTACCGTAACATTATACCTTCAGAAGCACTAAGAATAAACCAACTCTGAAAATGTGTCAATTAGCTCGTAATTTTGAAGAATTATAACAGGTAATTGATAGAGCGGCAATCTCATTAACAGGAGTTCTAAATTACTTTTCCCTGAGATGATTTTCGATTCTGCGCCGCAGATAAAAAATGACGTCTAAATTTGTAAAAATATAGTTCCAAACACAGTTTTAGATTGAGTTCAGAATTAAGAAGGTGAAGTTTCCATCCCAATCAACTCTTTCGCTTCACGTAATGTTTATGTGTCGTCAGGAGTAGCTTAGCACGCAAAATGTACAGCGGCTATGTCTCGTCATGATTTTAATTTCGCAATTTAATTTAATCTCGTTAATTTTCGCGTTGATAATCCCTCCGCAAATTTCACTTCATTTCTAGCGATTTTAGTAATTAATTATTGTGTCAAAAGGGCAATTATATACCACTACAAATGTTATATAATTTAATTGACTGAATGTAAATTCAATTATTTATCAATTGGAAGGCATTTATAAACACTGCGTACGAGAATAAATGACCATCGCAGCAAAAGGATTCGACTGTGAAACGTTTTCCTTGTGTTTGGATAAAAGGAATGAAAATGGTTTTTAACCCTCTATCACGCAGAGTGACCTAAAGGTAATACATAGAAGAGTTTTTCTTTATGACTCTGACTTGGTCTGTTTGCGTCTATATGCCTTTGTGACATCAATTGTACAACTTGGCAACTAAAATATCTCTTTTCGTAACTTTTAGTTTCTGATTCTCCGCGAATCGGGTAACATGTGAAATGACTGCATTTGGTGAACGAAAAAAATCGGTGTATAGAGGGTTAACTATTGATACCCTTTCCCGTGACATTCCTTCCTTCCCTCTCGTTCCCTCCAACCCCTGCAGACTCGGTCCAATCCCTTCTCCCTCGCTCTCGCCCCCTCTTCCTACTCCGCCCACCCAGATCCGCCCCCTCCCTCCCTCTCTCCCTCCTCGCATATCCTACACACAAACCCACCTCCGCACGACCTCCAGCCACACTACCTCTCCCTCTCTCCCTATCGACTTCCCCTCTTCCCCCTCCAACCTTCAGCCCCCTCCCCTTCTTCCCCCTTCCTTCACACGCACCCTAACCCACACATTCTCTCCCCAGCACTCTTAAAAGTACACTCGACCCCCCCTACCTTACCCCACCCCAAAAAAAGATTCCAAATCTCTTCCCTTCCCCTTCATCCCTCCCTCTTTCGAGAACGTCCTAATCTTTATTTTTTATTTTCTTCCTCTTTCTTACTCTCTCTCCATCTTCTTTGCAGGTCTCCCTGGTAGCTCTCTCCATGTAAGGCGAGGCAGACCACGGCTGAATCGTGACGTCACCGGCCTGATCTCTCTCACACTCGTTCTCCACTCCCCACCATCGTCTCCGGAGCGAAAAAGGGGTGGGGTGGAGGCACTCGAGGAGGGAGAGGAAGGAGAGGAAGGGGGAGGAGTGGCGCGCATGTGTGCATACGAGTGTGGAGGAGGTGGACCACAAGGAAAAGGAGGAAGAAGAAGAGAGGGGAAGAGATAGTGGAGGAGGAAAGCTGTGCGGGGAAAGAATAGGGGAAGTAAATGCGGAGAGGAGGAGGGGGACGTGAAGAGGACGTAAACAGGGAAGAATAGAGGGGAAAACATACGAGCTGAAGTCGGAAAAAACAACAAAGAAACAGGAATTGGGAGAGGTGTAAGACAAGGTACGACGGAGGAAGAAACGTGGGATGGACAAGAACAAGTGTTTGGAGTTAGAAAAAATAAACACAGAAATTAAAGTAAAGACTAAAGAGAACGGCGACGAAGAAAATACGGGAGGTAAGAAGCAAAAGTAAGACTTTACCAATGAAGAAAAGTGGAATAGAAGAAGGAAGAGAGGTGAATAGGAGGCAGAGAGAGGATGAATAAACCTTAATGGGTAAGGAAAGAACGTGAGCTTAGAGACTGAATAATATTATTAAAATATTAAAAGACGCAACAAGAAGGAAGATAGTGTACTCGCACGTGCTTTTCTTTTCCGGTCCCAAGTATTCCCGTGTGTTTTCGCCTTTCTTGTGCGACATAGCGTGCGTTTCATGTGTACGCGATTGGAGGAGTGGTGTGTCTGAGACGAGACGGGAAAAAGGGGAAAGAATAGTAGTTACGTGACCACGAAGGGAGACAACATAAGGGAGTCGAAGAGATATTGCATCCCTCCGCGTGGAGGAATTTCCAAGAAGTTCGCTAAGGGAGGCGAAAAGGGTACAGCGGAAAAAGGGGAAGTAACAAGAAAGGAAAAACCCCGTCCCAAGAGCCGGCACAGACACATGCGGCGAATCAAGTGTGGGTGCGTAACTCGCCAGTCGGGTTTTTTTTCTGGAATCACGAAGGACAAGTAGGAAAGGGTAGGCACATACATAAGGAGAGGGGAAGAACGTCATCATCCTCTCTCACGACCGGGACACAAAACAACCCCCGCGAAACGAGAAGGGTTCGTGCAGAATCCCCTTCTCCACTGCAGAGACTCCCACCCTAAGAAGACATCTTGCAAAGAGAGAATATTGATTCTCCTCTTTGAAGGGAAATATTAAAAACATTTGCGGCCAAGTAATTGAGTGGATGGGGGTGTAATGATGGGGAATTATTGAATGTACACGGGTGCGAACATGAATACCCTCGTCGTGCCGCCATTTTAACGGTCTTTTTCCCCACGGGAGAAATGCTCGGGACTGCAGGATGCACGACCCTCAGAGCACCGCTGCCCTGCCCAGCAGCAGCAGCAGACTCCTCGTCGGCCGACGCCCACCACTCCCGCTCCTCCGCCGCTCCTCCTCCTTGCGCTCGCGGCGCTCCGTGACGTCCACGGGGTCCTCGTCCTCTGCCACCGTCGCCACAACAGCCAGCGGCAGCAAGAGAGTGTCCTTCCACCGGGACGTAAGGGTCAAGCGGATCCCCTCGTACCTGGGCGAAAGGGGCCGATTCGGGAGCGGCTCGTTCAAGCGGAGGCACCGCACCGCCCCCTCGCCGCCCCCTGACCCCTCCGCCGGTCTCGTCCGCCGTCTGGATCCACCGCACTCCCGCCAGGCATTGGCCAAGGAGGCGAGGAAAGTCCTGCGCGAGGCCGACAGGGTCACCTGTACGACCCTCCCCTTGCCTAAGGGGGCCGGAGGAGGTGGAGGTAGCGGAGGCAAGGCCGCCGCCGCGATCCCCCTCCTGCTCCTTAACCGACGGAAACAGCAGCGGCGCGCCCAGCCTCCCCCCCGGCTTCACATCTCGCCTCCCCTCCCGGCAGCCACCGCCGGAGCCCCGCTCCCCGCCGTGGTGACGTTCAGCAGCGCCGAGGAAGGCGGAGGGGCGAGCACGACCGACTACTCCTCCCTCGAGAGGCCGCCGAGGGAACGGCGAAAGAAGAAAGCTCTCTCCCCGATCATAGAGGCCACGACTCCCGTGATAGCAGGGCCAGCCTCCGCAGCAACCGGAGATTATTTCAGCGCGCGGTCCACGGGCGGCGGAGAGAGTCGCAGCATCCCGGCGGAGGACGGCGGAGCCAGCGGAGACTCGTTGCTCCGCAGCAGCGGCCGCGACGAGAGTAGCTTGGACTCGCTGACCAGGGAGGACTACAGGGACGACGACGAGATTTTAGCGGACTGCGTGGAGACTTCAACAGGCGGTAAGATGGTGCACAGCAGCCAGATGCCAGCGGATCGCCCGCCGCTCACGCGAGGCACCGTCACAGGACTGGCGCAGCAACTGAGCACCACAACGAGGCGACCCAAAGGTCCCCCTCCGATGGTTGGGAGGGGTTACGCGACCACGCTCATGGACGCATATGGTACGGACGACTACATTGTGAATCACAACAACAACCGACCCTTCTCTTATACGGATCCGAGCAGCGTGCAGACCACTTTGGCCAAGTCGGGCGCCCATCCGAGGAACGGGGTTGACTCGGACGGAATAGGCGGCCTCGATCGGCGAGTCCCACGCGGAGGGAAGGAGGTAATCTACGCTCAGGTGGTGGTCAGTGGGCGGGAAGGTGGAGGAGGCGGCGAAGGGGGTGGGTCGTCCTCGAGAACCGGGGGCGGCGGCGGAGTCAAGAGAACTGTCCACACCTCAGTGTTGAATCACCAGCGAGTGGAGAAGGTGCCGGTCGTGGTCGCAGCCGAAGGTGCAGGAAGGATATACTCGCGACCAAAAGGGAGGAAGCGTCTCGGCTCAGAAGGCGAGGAGGAAGAAGAAGAAGAGGAGGACTACGAGGAGGAGACGAAGGCAAAGGCTGCGGGGGAGGAGGAGGAGGAGGACGAAGGCATCGCTGGGGATATGATGAGGATCGGCGGGGGTGGAGTGGGGGCGGGAGGAGTGACATCCTCCTCGTATTACAGCCACCACCATCGGAGCGCGACCGCCAGGACAGCCGACTCCGGCAAAGTGGACTACATCGACGGTGACTACAGGTCTCGACGAAATGCCAAGCCGGTCCAGAAGGCCTCCGATCCTCGCAGGATAGAAAACTACAGGAGATTCGACGAGGACGATGAGGATGATCTCACCGACCGCACTCTCCGTCGAGGGAGCCTCGACTATGGTCTCAATAAGGCGGATCACTTCGGGAAAGGCCTAGCTTACAACAGGAAGGATCTATTCGATTCAGGCATCGAAAACGATTCGGGTGTGGGTGGTTCCGGGAGGAGAAGGCCTAAAACCGGAGGCAAAGTGACTGTGGGCGAGGGAGTGACCGCCAAAATTGTGATGAACGGTGGACCGAACCTCCGTGCCGCGCAGATAGGTGGAAGTTGTAACAACATCTCGCGAGTTACGATTACCAACGACAGTCCGGGACTAAGTGGTTCAAAAGATCGTTACTTTTATTATGGTGCCAGTCCAGAGGATAGTACGACCCTTCAGGATAAGCGCAGGGGGAGTGGTTCCACGACAACCACTCTCAACAACGGTAACAACAGCAAAAGTGGAAATGTGACGTCTTCCATGGCCTCCACCCGTTTGGTGCGCGCTGCGGACAAACGAAGAGACGCGGATCTCCCGACTTCCTCTGTTTTAATACGTCATTGGGCACCCTCGTCTGATGAAAAGCACAGTGGCCACGATCAGCAGCTGATCGTAGAAGAATCGAAAGTAGAGAGCTACTATCATAGGGAACGTCGACGAAGACGACGCCGAACCTCGGAAGGATACGAAGAGGAGGAAGAGGAGGAAGTCGACGAGAGGAATGGACATCCCCAGGATGGGGATGATGGCCACTATAGGCGTCCTAGAAGCGGAAAGGATAAGGCTAAAGGGCGACTGGAAGACCTGGAGGAGGAAGAACAGAGAGTGAACGGCAAAGGAGCTAGTCACTCGGATATTGACGACTATGATGAACGCAATAACAACACGACCGTCACAAGCAGCAGTAGGCGTTACCAGAAGAAAGGAGAAGCTACTCTTAAGAAAAAGACCACGACGGCAGTCATTGAGGAGGAGGATCAGAACGTGGCGGATAAGAAGGGCAAAGCAAAGAAGGGAGAGAAAGAGGGAGAGGAGAAAAAGAAGAGAGGGTTTAGGCAATTCTTCTCCAGAAAGAGTGGCAGTGGTGTTAAGGAGACTGCAGAGGAGAAAGGCGGTGTTACTGGGGATTACCATAGGTCTACGTACGACAGGAGGAGGGAACGAGCGGATGGCTATGCATCAGCAGAAGAAAGAAGGGTGAGTACAATGATTTCTTAAACTTATTCTTGCAGAGTTTTTACTGATTAGTGCTTTCGTGTTCTTACTGAGGTTACGTGGCGACGCGTAACTAGATATTAATAGAGCAGAAATGTCATCAAGCATTAGTATGCTTTCAATCCATTGCCAGTTGGATGCTAGGAAAAAAAAAGAAAAAAATCTGACAATCGTTTTAGGCACAATGTCTTTCGTGCCTTCGAGATAGTCCTTGAGGACCAGATAGGTGTTACTTAAAGATAAGAAATGTGACTAACTGCATCTGGCTTTATCTAGCTACTTCAACTAAGCTCCATTTCTAACACTTATGGGTGACTGAATGTTCAATGCTATTGCTATTTATAGTTATTGAGTGCGCAGTTTTTATGGATAAGGATTTGGCGTTATAATTGGGAAAATAAGTCTTGCGCATGTCATCGAACATGAAAGGTAGGTTTCATCATAATCATACATACATTTTAGAAAAAAAATATACCATCAAAATACGGATATAAACTCATATTTCATCATAATCATACATTCATTTTAGACAACAAATAAATGCCATCAAAATATGTATATAAATTAATATTTCTTACTACAATGGCTTGACAAAGAATAAGCCGAAATTCTTTTTTAGAGACGTAAAACTGTGAAGAATTTTAAATTATCTTTCACATGAAAGCATATTACCTTTTGGTTACTGATTTTACAAAATTTAAACCCTAAATGACTGAAATGAGATACTTTGCAAGATTTTTAAAAGACATTTTCGAATTATATCAATCCCCGTGGAATACCTTGTGGGTGTCAGTAAACTGACCTCCAATTAACGAGGGTGTGAATAAATCAGAGACTTCGTAACTAGTATATTCCCAGATATGCTTCTTACTGGAGTTGGAGGTGATGTGTAACCATCCATGAAACGCTATTTGAAACTCAACATACAGAATTCATTCAATTAGATAATTCATGAGTGTTTTTCTAGTTAAATTTCTGGAAACTTGTTTTCTTCTTTTGAGTGAGAGATATTTTTCTGAGTTTGCTCCTGAAGGTCTGACACCGAGTAGAAAAGTTTTAAAAACTAAAAGTAATTTTTTTAATTGAAACATTAAAATTCAAAACAATCTGCTGTAGTTTAATAGCATTCTGAATTTAAATTTTCCGCTGAAGATGTTACTGGTTAGCTGTGACGTCTTCCCTGACGATCTTGTTAATGTTCTGATTCATTAAAATTCAAGGAAATAAACGCACTGCATTGTTCAATTGATAAATTGAACAATGCAGTTGAAAAAAGTAAGTAGGCTTCCAGTAATGTATTCCAAATTTTCGTTAGATTCATCATTATTTATCATGCCATGAAAATTATCTCCACCGGCACCAATGATTGATAGTTGGTTATACTCCTGGAGTGGGATAAAAGAGCCCCTCCAGTGTTCACACAACGTGGAATTGAAATAAACTAGATAAATGAAAATTGAAACATATTTCGCAGCAGCTAAGGAATTTTAATGAGAAATATTCTCAGGGTAAAATTATTTGTTAGGTTAAGAATACACCGACCGTAAATTATTTAAGGAAAACCTTCCATTTCGAAAAAATCGTGTTGCTTGTCAATAGTAAGATGTTTATGAGGAGATTCCGAGAACAACGGACTTTACCCAACTCAAAGTCGTGAAGAACGGCCTAGGAAAATGTGTAATCGCAAAACAGTAGGACCAGAAACATTCTATTCGGGGCATAGCTGCAGATTTATTTAAAGACAATGAAAGAAAAGCAATGCCTACATTTAAATTTGCATAACTAGTTATTCCGGATTAGGATTGAGCTTACTTAGAGTGGACCCACGTAAAACGTAGTGTTGCAAAACATAAAGAAGACTTACGTGACACGTTCACTCCTTCGATTTTAATTCTATGCAACAATGGGCTTTGTAATGTGCAAATTTATATCCAAACCTAGCATTCCTTCACGCACCGGCTACGCATTAATGGTCATGAATAATCAAAAGCGTTTATGGCTCTTCTCCAGCAAGGTCAATGCTCATTTATATTTATTTATGCAAATTTCGTATAGAATATAGGAGCAACGTAAATGTTTAGCAGACTAGTTTATGCCCTTAAATACATACTATCTCGTCTTTGGAACTCGACTAACCATCCATCTTTTAAACCACCAGCTAGTGTCTTTTTTAACATTGCCATGCGTAACTCAGAGAAATGATTTACACCATTCTCATACAGACGCTTTCTGGCATACCTGCCATTCATATTAGGGGTAGCGTACGATAAAGATCAACATCCGGGAGGGGGAAAGTTTTCGCTCAAGCCCTCGCCTCGAGAAATGTGGATTTTTTTTGTTCAACTCGAATCAATAGCAGCTAAAAAGATTTTCAAGGATGAGAATGAGGAACAACCCACAACAGTTTAGCATACCTCAACGAGTCTGACAAATGGCCAAGGGAAGACGGAAAAAACGAGGCAAAAGAGACGGAAAATAAGCACGGAAAGAGTTCGAGAGTGTTCAAAAGCACCATTCCACTCTTCATAATCGATGCCTCTTGATCCGGTCCTCCGAGCGCAGAGCGAGTGTTTGCATTCACACTTCTCTTTGATTTGACGAGCGAGCCGCTTTCGTCTTGATGATGGCATTGGGTGATGGGAATAGAGATATGGACATCTTGAAATTACGAAAGGCTTTAGAACATTTTTTTATTCGGCTGCAAATAAAAACGAGAAATATATGTTTTTTTCGTTTAACTTAAGAGTGAGCATTCATCCTTATCACGAGTGTAATAGCGATGGCTGAAACTTTCTATGGCTTCCACTGATTCGCTGTCTTCATGATATCCAAAGTTTTGACCGGAAAATAACCTAATATCTTCATGGTTGTAGATAATCTATCAATAGTTAGTTGATGGGAAAGTCTCCGATCAGAATACATTGCCCCTCTGGGAAGCCCGCACCAAAATAATTAGCCGGGAAAACCTCAAATCTTTCAGAATATTATTGCGACTTTTTTCTCACTCGTTAAAGCTTCCATAACGAAATTAATGTCGATTTTGACTCTAGTTTTTTTATTTTATTATACTTTGTGCTATTTCTCATGCAAGGAGAATGCAAGGCAAGCAGGAGGTCCAAAGTCGAAAGTTGAGTGTTCTTTTTCATATCCTAGAGCGTAATACGTTCCCTATAGAAAAATACAACGCCCATAATCACTAATAGTCTGTTTTTCCAGGATGGTAGTCTCCATCCTCTCGCTTTGAAACATGCAACCATTGCCGCCGGAACCAGAATAATTCATAAGGAGCCGCTGAGTGACATACTCATGTCGGAGTTCAAGCGTGTAGAGAGCTCTGGCGTATACTCACAAGTGCCCTGGAGACACGGGGAGTACTGATTGAAGGATGAAATGTCTTCGAGAGATTTATAGAAAAGATAGCGACTCATTACAAATATTCCTTTAAACTATTCGTCAAATGCCGAAAAAAATAACTTCACCATGACAATGGGCATGCAAATGAGACTCGCAGACGCCAAGTAATAGCTGCTTAAAAAAAGGTTAGTTGACGTTTCTAGACGTCCTAGTGACGATAATGCCGTTCTCCATCAGCAGTAGAGATGGACGTACAGGAGATGAAAAAATTTTCACATCTGAGCGCATATCTCGACAGAATGAGATGCAACCTCGCGAGTTGCCAAGGCGCCCCGATTGACACTCTTAAACACGGGAATGATCGTGGTCAGCGACGGAGCGGAACGAAGAAGAGAGAAAAAGAAAGGAAAATTCCATTGAATGCGAGTCTTTAAAAGGAATCTTATGCAACAACTAGTTCAGGTTTTTAGCTTCGACGACTCTAAAAAGAGTGTGCACGACGGAGAAAAAATGGTGACGCGACCAAGGCAGAGGTATTGAGTGCGTGCGCTGAGGGTAATGACTGCGCCGTGATTTGCAATAAGTTACGCGGGGGTTACGAAATGCAATTAGTGCGATGTTCTCTCAATTGGGAAAGTAATTTGAACGACATATTTGTCACTATCGTCGCCCTATAATTTTGTTGGACATCGATTTCTAAATGAAAATTGTCAGTCAAATTTTCTCCATACTTCAAAGCTTCTGCTAACCTGCTTCTTTATTTCTTGGCATAACTCGTTTATTTTCTTGGTTTACGCTTGATGGTATTTTCCATAAGCTTGAAGTAGTTCAAATATGCTCTTTGTAGTGTGTATTTTTAAAAGTCGATTCAATGAGGCTATTTTCCTCACTGAAAGATGCCAAAATGCAATTTATGACCTCAGTAAACGATTAACCATAAGATCACGCAAAATTACAAACGATATCTAACGTAAATGTTTGTGTTTACTCGATACCTACAAAATATATAATCACCAAAAAAGAGAAGTAACGATAGCGTAAAATTTTCATATTGCTAAGTATGTATTCGTTACTTTTTTTATATCCATATGACAGCAAGCATTTTTGGTGAGGGTTGGACTTCAAGTTAAGATGTGCTGACACTCACACTGGTAATTAGCCTTGCACGATAAAAAGCAGCTTTTATTAGCCATTCAAAAGGGTGTTGTCCCACCTCCCGCAAGATTGATACAAACACTGTGTTGGCCAGATCCAGGCTCCGATATGCCTCCTTCTCATTCCTACCAAGACCATAATTATGAAGATTACCAAACACGTCTACGATAAAACTCTTCACGGTGATTCATTTATTTTCACGGAGAGTCTGGGCGAGATATACATAATTCATTAGCCTTAACATATCATGGATATTCCTGAAAATTATATTCTTTAGGGTTTCTTTTCAAAAACGGGGAAGCAAAATTTATGAAAACATTTCTGTATCGAAAAGCATGAAAAACTAACGTCAGGGAGACAAAAAAAGTGCGCAAAACTAGAGATCCTTCCATTACACTTTTGACCTCAATAGGATTACTTATAATCTAAATGAATTCGATTTATAATGCACATGCCTAAAAACGTCATATTTTTGCCTTCGACATGTTTCAAGTAATCGAGCAGAATTTAACTCAAGACAGCTCAGTTATTCAGGTAGGCAGTACCAAAATGTGTGATTTGTTGGTCGATTAGCCCAAGGGCCGCCATTTAAGTAAATATCTTACAGGTCAGAATCATTTAACACAATTTTATGACTTCAAAAGTAAGACAAACAGCTAGAACTTTTTTTTCCCGTCCATTGGTGAAATAGTATGTCATTCTTCCTTCATTATTACATAATGAAAAATCACCAAGCAATATTTTTACACATTGAAAACTGCTTTCTTTATCAAATCCTTGGTCTGTTAACTAAGTCCTTAGTCCTCATAAAATCCTTGGTGAGCTAATATATTTCATTCTGATGAAGTAATATTCGCAAAGTGGTCCCTGTCATTTTTGTACTCTTTCTCTTAGTTTGCCACTAGGACTTGGGTTTGCATAATGTTAATGTCGGCATTCGCAACGTGCCTCCATACGTTTTTTGGAAGCCAGGCTTACGTTTAAGTAAGCAATCGCTTTTATCTTACTCGGTGTATTGCTGAAGCCTTATGAGTTGTCTTCTCCATTGCCTGAGTCAAGGGCGTCAAGGATAAGGTACGGGACAGTCCAAGGGTAGTGGCCTTCAGTGAAGGGTATCCAAGGACACAAAAGGTCATTTTTATGCCCAAATTGGACGCCTGATTCACAAACTACTAGATTAATCAAATTTCCCATAAAGTCTACAAATCACAGTTCAAATACTTTTATAATTTCCATATTTTATACGAATAGAATACCTAACAGGTTTCACTTAAATTTATTTCCAATTAGGAAAAAAACCATGAACACGAAAGTGCTTCCCAATAACTAATGGCATCCATCTAAATGATAATGAGACGACTCTACTAGCAAAGAGAGAACAATAGACAGCAGTGTAGACCTTTAAAAAGTCTAATACTCTTCTCCGTCTCATGAATTTGAACCGGAAAACCCTTTCACACTTAAAGATTCGAGCGGAGGCGTCCATCCCACTGAATTTCACAAAACTTTAGCGCACCATGCTTCCTTTTCTTTCTCGCCCGCGAGTTAAGTAGCGGTATTTTTATTAGTCCAACAAAAAGAGATTTCCATCGAACTCGGCCGTAAGGGCGGCCCAGTACTCCTCCCCCCCATCCAACTCAGCGGCAGAATTAAAATTCCCGTCAGCACGCCGAGCGGAAACTTCGCCGACAAGAGTTGCGGAGAGGGGCAAAGTGAAAGTGGATTACGACCTTCTTCTTCGTCTTCTTGGACGCGGGCACACACCTCATCGCTCGCCAATAGAACACACACAAACACACCAGTTCTTCCAGTTTCAGAAATGTCCTCAGCGCAAGACGCACGATGCGGGAAATGATCCAACGCGATGGCAAAGACGCTCCCTGTTTTATAGGACTCCGCATCCGCCCTGCCCATTGTTCACGGCCGCGTTCAACTTTTCGGTATCTGAATATTCACCGTGCTCACAATCTCGAGCTCTTCTTTCGGGGGCAACGCTAAAAAAATAAAAAGCAATACCCTTTGGCTCCACTTCAGGATCTCTGCTTCGTTTGGAAATTTTCGTTCTTAACCATGCGAGCACACGTGTGAGTACCATATGAGTCACATTATCCAGTAGTAGCATCAGTAAGGCCTCTGCACTTCCTTAAATGGTTCTGAAAAGATCTTTTTCAAAGATATATGAATAATTCCGTTTTATTCCAACTCAAGGTATGTTTTATGGGCCAGTATGTCACAGTTTACAGAACAACGAAGCCAACGCTACATGAGCTGTCCGCGCAAACAAATGCGAATGCACAACACTGGCGTCACTCGAAGTAAATATTTTAAACTATTAAATAAAGGATTATTTTCGATAAATAACCTCTATTATTTAATCTTTAAAAAATCATTCTTTGTGAAAAAAATTAACCAACTCCAGTCAATACAATGTATTAAATAATTACTCCGTCAGAAAAACTGACTATACTGCTGCAGGTGGCACGAAATTACGTCGTGATAATCAAATAATCTCTTAATCACAATACAAATGATCAGATATCTCACCCTTTTTAGTTGGCCTAGGCTATCAAAAATTTAATGTTCACTCAGTTATCATTCCTGAAAATCTGTCAGCGATTTTTACCAACGAAGGCAGTAAATCGAGCATTGAGTTCAATGCTCGATTTCCGACGATTTCCGACAATATAAACGAATTTCCCAACAGGATATGACATCATAGCTCAATGTTCTCCTTGGAAAACAGGTACCTGGTATAAAAAGTGACCCAATTATTCGGCTTTCCGTGCTTGGACGTGAAAAGGTCGAACCGAAAAATCGAGTGGTGGCCAATGTAGGAAGAAGTTCTCACGCCCAATATTGGATTTTCCCTCACACTTGACGCTCGAGAGATGGAAAACAGAACCAAGCATTCTTTTTCTGCTCCTCCGCCACCAAGTCTTATTATTTCCATAACTTACAGCTATTCGAGAACTTCCTTAAATCTTTGGACGTATTGGCAGAAGTTCATCCCTCTCTGCTCTTCAGGAAAGACTCATGGATCTTCATGCAGATTAATCAGATTGACTAAATGTTTCCTGTATACTTCAGATATTTAAACTATTTTATAATCTGATTTTTAAAATGTTAGCCGCCGAATAGCAACCAGAATACTTATTCTCTAATTAATTGGAATGGATGAAAATTAAGATTATATTTACTGCCAATTATTATTATTTAGCATTAACTATTTCAAAAATAATTTCCTGGGCCCCATTCTGAATTTAAAAAAAACAGGTAAGACGTTTTTGATAGAAGCGAATATCATAGTTATCCATGCGCAGCTCATCTCATCTAAATTTCCGTTCTGGAGTCTGATGTAGAAATAAGTGTTTGCTTGGATTTATGCCCAAATATCTCAACCTGACAGCAAAAGTCTTAACAGAAATCTATTAAGGATTGAGAGGCGACGCTTATATTCCAAATTACCTTTTAGGAAATGGAACTGAGTATGATAAGGGTATGATTGTATCAGCATAGTATTTCACTGAAATCAAAGAGTACATTATTTTATTAATGCTGTCTCTATAGCTCCATTAGAATCCACTATACAAAAATTTCAGGTACAAAATAATATGTATTGATACCACATTTCCTTCTGAGCATTCTATAATCACCGTATTTTGGCGCATTTCCCATAAAAGTAGCAAAATAGAGACTGAAGTCACTTGATATTTCTCCACCAGCCATCTGACAGCGGTAGTTTTTTCTATTTACAATTCTCATACGAAACAATACTGAATGACCCGCCATTTTGCTTTTTTATCTTTCTTTCCAAAATTATATTAAATCATAACCACCCATTTAAAAGCTTCTCTAGCGCCTTCATGTCACGCCTGCGTCCCTTTCTCTTTTCTAATTTACAATATATATAGCAACGCTATAGTAGTTGTTCCTCAGCAATTATGCTTCACATGGTCTAGTACAGCGTGTGACAACAAATATGATGATAAAATATGTAGGTAAAATAATGAAAGAAAATATCGACGCGTTGAGAAAATATCGCGTTGACGAAAGTCCACACTGAGCTTAAGTACTCGAGCTGTAGTTTATTGAGAGCCATCGTTTACATGCCTCACGTTCCGTTATCCCCACTTCCTCGCATCAAATCAATATTTAAAAATTTCCAAATCGATAAGAGATTGCAATTACTTTCCCACTAAACTTTTTATTTTTGTTTTATTTTCTTCCATTTCCGCTGACAAGACGTTGACAAAAAATTGCAGCGTACTCGAGGTCAATCAAGTGTATTCAGCCCGCTTTCACTTTTTTATCTCAAATACTCTATACGATACATGTGAAATGGAACGAAATGAAAGTTTTTACTTGAATAGATAGGAGGCAAGACATTCAACGTAGCTTTTTCATCACCTAGCGAATTGCATGGGAATATCATATACTCATTCTCTTTTAAGTCTAAGAATATTTTTTCCCAAACTCAAGTAATAAGTAAATTAGATATCTTCCCAAGTTTCACGAAAATACAGAAATTTTTGGCATGGGTAAAACGAATAACTGCACATAAATGCAAATATATTACATTTTTTACGGTTTACATAAATTGTTCTGCAAGACATTTACAACGGAACAGCAAAGGACGCGCTGAATTTGATAAAAAAACTGCTTCAGGCAAATGTATTCAAAGACACACTAATTAGATCAGATATTCATGAAGTTAGTAGCATTTAAGGCAAAATAAAAATCGGAATCAGGTAAACATATGAAACTTGGACCAGTGACTGACATTTTAAGTAACATCACAGGCTAAGAATATGTGCCGAACTGGTATTGTCATTTGTTTTCTCGAGAATCTTCTGATAACTATTGCTAACAATGATCATGTTGATGAGAAAACTGCTAACTTTACAGCAACCCTTAACCATATTTTTGCCCAGTAACTTGACAATTTGGTCCAAATAGGGTTCCAAGACATCCAATTCGAGCTGTTCCAGTAATTCACATCATTAATAAAAGGATTTAAAGAATGATAATAGCAGATGAGGCCCAGATAGGTCATCAGCAGCCAATTCTTTTTGGTCATGGAGGTGACTGCTTAAAATCAGTGGAGGAAAAAGCAGGCATTTCAACTGAATGAGCCCGCAGTGGTAGCGCCAGAAAGTGAGTCAGTTTCAGTGGCGTTTAGCAGTCCTTATTCGCCCGTAAATCATACCAGTGAAAGAATTGTAGATAGCAGAATGGCAACCAATCACCGGTAGTGCAAACTGTGGACCACACTTTGAAAGGAGAACTGCTCCAGGCCCGAGTATACCAACATCAATCGCGCCGCACCTTCGTCTTGTTTATCAACACTGACAAGTTCCTAGAATACAAAATAATTCCGCTCATGTGTGCTCCCTCCTCCTATCCCTTTGCTCTCCCTTTCGGCACGTCCGTCTCCACCTCACTCACCTTCCCTCCTTAAACCTCCCCAATTTATAGCCCATCCCTTCTCGGAACCCAATGAATACGTAAGCTTCCTCGGGACAGCCAGGAATCCACTGCGAGGATATCCGTGCGTTGTTTCGGATGCAAAGCACACAATCTGTTTCCCTTCGCTTCCTAATCCGGGTAGGATCTCTTTAAGCAGAAGAGGGAACCACCGTGATACGATCAAGGGAGGAGGTGGGAGGGCGAGGGTGGGGGGGGGGGATCATACAGACGGTCCTTTTTCGTTTTATTCAAATTTTCTGTGCCCACACCGAAGCTCAAGCTAACCAGTCCGGGACGGGTGCACGGTGGCGCGTCTGAATAAAAAAAGACAGCGTAGGAAAGAGAGAGAGAGAGAGAGAGAGAGAGAGAGAGAGAAAGATTTCCACTGAAAAGAGAAAAGATTTCGCGAATCTCTCAGAGAATATCTCCACTCGGCGCGAATCTCAAAAGGAGGAATTTTCATTCACGAATAGGTGGAATATTTTTAAAGATCATCAGCGACGCTTTTAAGGTGGCTCCGGCCTAGGTAGCCTTAATGAGTTAAAGCAAATACTAATAATTTCAATTTAATTTCTTTTTAAAAAATCCTGCTTGATGGAATGGATTAACTATTGAAAAATATCCGATGATGGAATGGGTTAACTATTGTAAATCAATCTTATAATGCAAATAATGCAGAGTAATGCACGAATCTATTTTTTTACCGAACCGACCGAATTCAATGCCTTTTGCATGCAACTACCGCGTTTTGACTTCAATTACAGAGGTAATTTGCAAAAAATTATGAGAAATGTATGATAAGATTCCTATATTTAATGTTTATTATAATTTTGCTCCTTATAAACGGCTTTAATTAAAAGCAAAAACATGCTTTCCCATACAAGCTGATGTTTTTCTGCTTCTGAAAGCAATTTCTGAAAAATCTCCGTAAAAATACTGATGACGTCTTCCGCGGAGTGATGGAGTGGGTGTGGCTAATTTTCCGGGATGTCCACCGCGTCGATTCATCTTTGTACGACACTTTCGTCGGTGTTTCAGGCGGTATCTTCGGGTTTGAAGTATGGATACAGGTTTTTGCCCGTCTTATATAGGCCTTGATAAGACTATCAGAAGCCTGAATTCACACATATCCACATACAAAAGCCCATGTTAAAACTTCAACTTTGAAGGCTGAATTACAGTAAAACTAGCCGAGAAAGCCAGTTCATTTTTCATTTTAATCTAAGAAATGCACTTCACAGATAATATACTCACGTTTCATGAATTTATGGAATGAGTGACCCTTATAACAGAGCCCCCTTAAAACAAATCCTTGCAGGAACTTTTATCCCGGGATATTTGGCCTCCGGGAAGGGAGAGGCTCAGCTGAGATGCGAGAAAGGCGAATAAAAATTCACTTCATTTCTTTTTTTACGTTTATTTTCGTGCGTGGGACGCCTGCGATCCTTTCTTGTAGCGTTGCCAAATCGTATGGGCCTCGGGTGCCTTTAAGAAGACCGTCCGTTCGGAGAGTGCGCAGGAGTTTAAATAATATTCACGTGTTCTGTGAGGGTCAACGACTTTCCGTCGCCTATGTGGAAGGTTGCGAGGGCTGGGGAGGAACGAAGAAAGGGGTAAGGTCCCAGGTGTGTGAATGTTAGATCTTTTCATTTAATATCCAGGCCAAATTGCGTGGGGGATATAGTCCTTCCACTTTCACCGGAAAAAAATATGAGTAAAAGTTATACTAGCGACATATGGATGGAAATTGTGGTGGGAAGATCGAAGGGACCGCTGTCATTGCGGTGTGAATGATGACGGCATGCATTAAATTCCGATGAATAATGTGAAGAATGATTTACTTACGATCTCAAATGTAAGCAAACATTAACTTCAATCAGAAACGGAATTAAGGAAGTATGCATTCCAGAAAAGGATAGAATACTAATCTCTCACTGAAAGCTAGACACCGACTTCAAACTTCACGAAACGAAATATTTGGTGCTGAGGTTTTCTTAAGGATAAACGGAAATATTTTAACAACTGTGTGAATTTGAAAGTGATCAAGTTGCCTGGACTGGGAATCGTACAACGACCACTTGATGATGGAGCAAATACTCTGCTGTTAAAAGACACAAGCGCACCCTATTGATTTATATGGAGACTCCAAGGTGCTAGGTATCCACGCAGGTACCATGAACGATGCCATGAAGTACCGTGTTCAAACACTAGGCTCAGGTTTTAGTACCAAGGTGTTGGCCGTAGAAAATTCAAAGATCTGCATAACCGGCCAGACAGTAACTTTCGCGAAATCATCCCCTTTTGATCACAAAATTGAGTGAAATTCTCAGATAATGTTCATTATTGCACCTCACTTTTAGCTGTTTTGTAGCCTAAAAAAGTGTCATCGAGTGTAACATGACAAATTATGTGAACTTATTTTGAGCAAAGTCATGAAGAATGCCTGAATTTATCGCATAGAAAAATTAAAAAACTATCGCTCGTACAAACGCAAATTTCTGACAGGTGAAAAATTCATTTTTTCGAATCAAATCCATTGATCAGCCTCAAAGAAACGGGACAAAATTGTGAATTTAATAACATTACATTTTTCATCCATTTGCTATAATTTTTTTGCTGGATGATTTAGAAAGCCTTGATATCACGAAGTTCTCTCTTTCGCCGGATTTTACTATTTTAAATAATATGACTGAATTTAAATCTTCCTTATTTTTGGCCGCCGTTTTAAAATTTTACTTCTTCCTTGCTAGCTCTCCCTCCCTTCCTTGATGTCATCATAATCTGACCTTCCTTCAGCTTCTCTCACGGTCCTTCTCTTAGCCCGTAGCCTGCAACAAACTTTTATTACTCACCCCCTCTTCACCCACGTTGCCCTCCCCCTACCCTCTCTTACTTAATTTGGTATAAAAGGTTTGTATTTGTATTTATTCCTTCTGTTATTCTTGAGAATGATGATATAGCTTTCGAAACCGGTTGATAGCAATAAAACTTAGTTGAATTGTACATCGTCTTCACGATGAGCAATTATTTAGGGTAAGGAAAAAGAAGGAAAAAACGAGTTTCTCTTTTCAATCTTCTTTTCAACCTTTTTGAAGTTGTTGCAATGTAGTCGTGCATTTACACATTTGGGAAATCTAGGGAGCGCTTCAAAATATAGGTATTTCACTTTTAGCTCTTGTTTCGGTTCGGCACAGTGGTTTTCTGTCGACATCACAGGTATTTTAGGCCGCCTCAGTTCAAGCGACTTGAAAAAAGATGTTTCTAGGTCACTAGAGGATACTGGTCGCTGGATAAGAAACAATATTTTCGAAGCAAACACCGATTACTCAACCCACTCTACTCCATTGTGTCAACGGAAATGGGTACGGCTCGAAGATAATAAAAAAAAGCACACGAGCGCTTGAAGTCGCCGGAGATTTTAATGCGTTTTCTCCGTTTCTGGAGAGGAACAGGAATGGGTTACGAGAGGAGTCGAAATTACGCAAACGAATCTCAAAAAGACTTTCCTCAAATGCTTCTCGTAGGAGTGTATTTCTTTTTCCTTCCGACTCGAGTGTCACCGGCGTGGGAGAGAGGGGGGTAAACTTTTTTTTAGAAGCCCCTTTCTTCATAAAAAGACCCTGGAGACTCAAGAAGACCTCGCCGCCGACTTGAAGTTGAGCAACGTTCAATAGGAGATGAGAGACTGTAGCACGCTCTCTAAGGTTTCCTTCTAGTCCCGCATGTCAAAAAGAAACAAATTCTTTCTTCCCCCCGCTTCCCCAACGGCCCCGCGTGCGGCATATCTACCCATTTACCCACCGACCGCGCGGATATCGTCGTTCATACGCATGCGCCGCCGCAGACCATTAAGCGGGAAACAAGCCCTCTCTCTCTCTCACGGGCGTCCCTCGATTATGAATAGCCGAGGAGGATTTACGCGAGGGGAGAGAAGATGATTGGGCGGTCTCATGGATACAACTTGTTTATTACTCTTCCTCCTCCTCCTCTACCACTCTCCATAATCGCCCAACTCCGCCTCAACCGACCGGCTGACCCTCTCCCCCTTCGTTCCGTCCGCGGGTAATCTACGCGGGGTGAAAGTTTGGTCCGATTGACGGAGCGTGATCAACGCTATCTAAGAACGAGGGAGAGCCGAGAGCGGACGTATGAACGCATGCATACATGTATATACGACCGTACGTGAATGGAGAGGATGTATTTTCTGCTTCCTGTGTGGCGCCCGCCTGCTCACATATAAGTGAGTGGTGGGATCAGGAGTTCACCCGGAGGTCTTATGAAGTTTTCGACGCAAAACGGCCTTTTTCATAATTTTTGCCACTATTATAAATATGCTTCTGCAGACATGACAAAAAAGAAAGAACTCTTAGTATTTTCCATACTTTAAACTAAAGTTTTCGACGCAAAACGGCCTTTTTCATAATTTTTGCCACTATTATAAATATGCTTCTTCTGTAGACATGACAAAAAAGAAAGAACTCTTAGTATTTTCCATACTTTAAACTATTATTCCTGACCCAGATTTCGATTGCCTTGCAATCATTTTCAAAGGTGCAAGGCAATCGAAACCTGGGTCAGGAGTAAAAGTTTTAAGTGTGGAAAATACTAAGAGTTCTTTCTTTTTCGTCATGTCTGTAGTGTCATTCCACAAAGTTACGCCTTCAATCATTAAGTTTATATGTTTCTTCTGTTTGATAACACTTAAAATAACCCCACCATTCTCTGTCATTTTGTGCCATTGAATAAACTAGAAAGTACATGGACTTGAGAACAAATTGAGTGAAGCAAAAGATTTGCATTTACAAATTGTTTTTTACTCACGTCATTTTGAATGACGCGGATGTTACAATGAATTTTTTAAGGAATGAAATTTCAATAAAATGATGGCTTATTTGTGGTTTAGCTATCCTTCTTGAGTCGTCCAAAATTTTAGTTCTTGCAATAACATTAGCAATTGATGATAAAACGCATTACGGCATAGATAGCTGCAGTGGGGTCCTCAGGTGGTGAAATATTTTCCTTTCGCCTATGAATATTTAAATTCACCTATAAATATTTACAATTAATGTCATACTTCTGTCTTCCTATAGCTAGGATACATTCACTCTAACAACTAGGGTGGTGACCCCTGGTCCCACAGACCGAAAATATAATCTTTCTTGTAATGCAGTTGAAGCATGAAATTTTTCAGTTCATCCGCATCAGTAGCTTTCAATTCTATACTACTCCTTCGATATACATGCCAAAAAATCACTTCGTGTAAGCATCGCTACATAGGCTACTTACAGTCCAACAGATCGTCCGTCACCACTCGTGTTTTCAAATGCTACCTATTTTGTTGTGCTGTGTACGAAATAACATGCTGAAAATATGGATGAGTAATTTTTAACATGTCATGATACTGAGTTTTTATTTTGCAGCAATACATTGTGGTGGATATGATGCCCAAATGGAGAAAGGGAATGCCCTACCCCACATATTTTATAGTGCAACCTAAATAGCATAAAGGCTTGTGTATCTTTTCGTTATGTTAAAAATGTTGAATGGATATTTTTAAATCCAAGATTGATTGCTACTATTTATAAATCATTGAAGAAAAAACTGATATCATATTTTTAAACACCTAAGTCCTGATCGTTCCAGGAGACCGACGTCATTAACTATGTCCTAATGATTCACGTCGCTACCATAGGATTAATGGCAATGTCAACTTTATAAGCAATGTAAACGAAAACGTGGCATTTCTTGTCAGTTTTTCACCCACCGCATTCACGATAGAACCTACAGAAGAGAGCAAGCAGCTGAGGTCACAATAAAAAGAATAAGAGAGAGGGAAAGTGGACGCTCGGACAGACCAGGCCTATCCCTCCTGTCCGAGCGACTATGGAAGTTACCGAGCATCATACTGTGAGGGTCGTTGGCGGCAGCTTATTACGACGGGCTTTGTGCGCCTTCATCAATATTCACGATGAATGATGCGGAGATAAATTACGTCAGCACGCGGATGCAACACCATAGCCGAGATCAGGGTAACAGCTGTGTATGAATTTATTAGCAAGGTACTCGTGTTGTCAGAGGAGCGATAGTGCTTGGGTAATTAAAAAACTTGTGGATCACGAATCTCTTGGAGTTGATGATTGATGCGGTGAGTTAAAAGTGATTTCAGGATAAGAAATGCATTAAATCATTTCATTGTAATTAAAATATCCATCCTCGCAATAATATAAAGTTCAATAAAAGTTTCAGCGTGATAAAAAACAGCCCCTTTATTAGATTTCAGACCAGCGTTGGCTGTTACTGATGCCGTACGTGACCGATAAAGAGAAAATTCAGATTTTTTTCAAATATGATAACTTGATAGGGCATTTTTGATCAGGATTGTTTTTTTCGTGAAGCAAAATTGGTAGTATTGGTGAATTCATGCAGAAACTCTATGCGTGAGAATTTCATGCGCGAATTTACCAGGGTTATATTAATTTTAATAATTCACTATTCCTCGTTTCTCATTTATGCAAGATAAATTGAATTAATTTTGTTTAAATTTTGAAATAGTTAAGGTGGAAAAATAAATTGAATAATCAAATCAGTAAGGAACTGTTAATCACCTTCCTGAAGACTCTCAACCTATTATTCAAGATTGCATTTATTCCCAGCAAATAGTTCGTCAATGGCTACAATTTACACGGCCATTCCAAGTGCCTAGTCATACTAGAAAAGATGGCTCGGACAAAAAAAATCTCGGCCGAGATTCAAGCGAAGAAGAATCACTTTTATAATTGAACCATTAAATTGCCAATTTAAGTCACATAATACATCATCGGTGAAAATATATGTTGAATCGCCGAGGGGAAATAAAAAAAACAGACCCATAAACACGTCCAGCCAGTTTTTTGAAAACCTTATATAAGCCATTTATCCCCCGTCCGTGAGGAGATAGGTTGGTTTCAAATGAGGACTTCCTTGCGATGCGTGTGAGCGTGGAAAGTGGAAGGAAGGCAAAAGTGAACGCCATGAATCACCACATCGTCCATACAAGTCCGCGATTGCTTCGGGGAATCCGCGGAAAAGAGAGAGCGGCTGGATCCCACTCTCGGAACAGGAGCGGGAAAAAAGTTTACCCCAGACGGGAAACACGTGAGACTACAAAGACTTACAAAATACTCTTGAGACCGTTTTACACAGTAATTAATCTTGTGAATGATCATTTTTGGTAAAAGTCGCGGATAAATTTGAAGTATAACCTGAGAAGATCCTATTTTACGCGGTGAATTAATTAGTTGACTGTTCTGCGCGAAAACGGTGAACGGTAGAACCGTCCCGTCCATATTAAATACCGCATCGCGGGAAATTTTCAACCGACCGTGGATTTTTTGACAGTTGTAATGGTTTCTCCAAAACTTCCAAGAAGTGCCTTGGTATATAGTGGCGTAATAATTCCAAATTTTGTAAAAAATTCCGATTGAATATGTAAATATGGACAAATGTGTAAAAAATGTGGGAACTGCTACCTTGAATGACTGTCGTACTCCCTCAGCACTTGAGTTAAACTCATCTAAACTACCAAGATGGACGTTATGCGTTCATATCATGTGGTTATTTGCGGGATAATTCAGTCCAATCATGGTCGAATACTTATATGCAAAATTTTTCATGCATGAAATGTCCCGTATCGTTCAAGGCACGAGCATCATACACATGGTAATTCGCAAGATTATTTGCCGTTCAAAGCAACATTTTTAAGTGAAATAGTGGACCCAATTAAAATAAATGAACACTACCAACTTTCAGGATAAATATACCGGATTGCAGATGACTACCATTGTGAGCGAGAAACGTAAAAGCTTACTTTCGTCCCATCGTAACCATTACGTCCTAACATTAACTGCTTACCATGAAGAGCGCTTAAATCTCTAGGGATTTTGGAAGTAATGAGTCGTGACCAAATCAGTCAAACAGAATGGAGCAAGGTAAATATATTTAGTAAGAACTACTGCGCAGAATTGGCTCATAACGATAGTTGTGAATAGTAATATCCACGCAATTTAATTGATGGTACCTGACCCGTCATTATTATTTACCACATTAACAGAAGAGGTACAACATTATGCGTATAGAATATACGAATTGTGATTTTTATTACGGTATGACTTTAAAATCATGTAAAACTTTTAACTCCCACCAATACCAATAATTTAGGTTCAGAAAATGACCACGTATTTATTGAGCAGAGCTTATTTTAAATAATTTACAAACGAAATATATTATTTTGGACGCTATTTAACTGGCTTAAGTACGACTTTTATGGGTTATAGTATGTACTAAGATTTTAATCAGTTGATGCCATCAGTGTTTACCCAGAGTTAAAATAATTCTGATGGAATCATCCTAAAGCATTTTTCCTATTTTTTTTCTTGTTTCCTACCCAAATAGGTATTAAGAATACATGCAAATAAAATTAGGATAAAAAATATACATTATTTTATCAACAGTTCTGAACCAATTTGTTTGGTTAACGATTGACAATGCAACCGATGAAATGATAATGATCACAAAACAAAAAATTAACTTTGCCATCGGGGGAAAAAGGACCAAATAATTACGCATTGTATTCGACGCAACTTTTAATGTATTTCATCTATTCTTTTGGTAAAATAACTTTGGTATCCTGAATTTTAAGAGGAAATGAGGTCAGTAACACGCATAAAACCACAACACCTGGCATGTGTGAATTTAAATTAAATTTGAAACGAGGTGCTCACTTATTACTTGATCGCTCTTACATCAGGACATCACAGCTCATAGTTGCTATGGCAATTCAAGGAATAGTTTAAGTGGAAGCTCAAAGATATCGTTTGCACGGACGATGGCATTTTGTGAACGGGGGTTCATTTCACTCTTACTTTCAATAAGACTCCTCCCCTTCGACCCTTAAATTCGTCCTCAACTCTTCATTCCCGCCCATCCGTTGATGAGTCTCCGTCTCTCCGCTGGCCCGCGACCTCTGGCCGTGCATTGCCCATCACTCGTCGCCAACTTTCCCTCTCCTTACGAAACACACGTCACAACTGCCAAGCCCTCTACGTCCTGAGGCTCATTCGGGTTTTAAACTCTCTGCGCCGCGTGGACTATCGTTCGGCCATTTCAAAAGTCATGGTGGAATCGCTTCGGGAGTTCGTGGAGCTGGAATCAAAGCTCACCATAGGATAATGTCAGCTGATTACCCCATTTTAATTCAATGACTTGTGAACGAAATACACTCCGAGTGTCACCAGTTCTTCCGTGATAGCCAAATATCTACAGACACCGCACCACTTCCATGGATTAGCGTATTTTAATGAGCTGGGTTTCATTGGGCAGAGGAAATACTGGACATATGTTTCCAGCTCTTGATTACAATTTTCCAAATAATTTTTGACGAAAAAATCGTAGGCCATGGTGAGCAAAAATATTATTTGTCTGAAACAATCCTGATGGTGCGGATTTTCACATGGAACACCGAATTGTTAACTTTATAAGAGGCCAGAGCTGCTTGTTGTAACTCATCCCTTCGATCTCTCAGATGACTTGCGATGGATCGAATCATCGTAAAATGCATGAACTAAAAATTGATACAGGGGAATGATACGAACGATGCATCGTAGTAGTTCTGGTATGCAGGGAAACGAGTGTTTAGAATTCCAAACTCGTCCAGGCGATATTTCTCCCACCATCAAAAGATGGTTGAGGACTCCAAAGTCCTTGAAACGCTGAATAGTTTAGGCCACCCATTTTCATAATTTAAGTACATCTACGTGTTTATCATAAGCAAGTGTGAAGATGGATGGCTTGGAGCATATCCATTGTTGTACGTGCACAACAAAAAGGAGTTGGAATGCTCTTGATAGAGGTATTGGCGATGAAAAATTAACTGAAAGACTTTGAGTCGCCCTATCTCAATAGCATGACTCTTGTCTAATTAAAATTTTTGTTAGGATGTTGTTCGCCAGTCATTTCATAATAATCTCGGGAGTAATATGTTCTTTTATAATATTTATTCTTTTATGCCTATTGCTCGTACTCCAAGTGTGAAATATATTTTACTACATTACTGCCTAGCATTAAAAATCTTCTCTTCCGACATTAATACTTTCAGAAAAGCAAATTATTCCCGAAATGATTCGCCACTATAAAACATTTTTGACTTTTCAAATACAATTTTTGTATATGCCACGTCGTTCAGCTAATACTCTGAAAATTATCAAACGACTTATCAGTACGGGTATCAATCTACATCCTTCAGATTAGCATGAGCTACAAATGTAATTATCCTATAGATTTCATTTTCAGGAAGTATCTTTTACTGCATAAGTCAACCTGAATTGCGTTCTCTGTAAATGCATTTCCTCCATCATTCACAGCACCGCCTCTGCTGGAACGACAGTTCGACATCCCCTTTCCGTCACATTAACGTGACGGGCGTGGAAGAATGCTTCTGTTGTCACGTCAAGGAGAGGCAGTGCATTTGCACAATTTGGACTGAAAGTTGTCCTAACGAAATGCGACGGCGAAATTGTCAGGAAAGCGACCTTTCACTTCCATAAATTTCCCACTTTTTGTCGATCTACAATTTTTTGCCACAGGTATAATTGCTCAAATCAGTTCCCGCGTTACGTGGGCGAACGTGAAACCAAGGTGATCCGAAACCCTCCAAGAGAAAATAGCCGTCTCTCAAGGAGATAATGATTTGACGGATTTTCTTACCATACAAGTTGAAGCTATACAGCGTAACACCTCACAATAACTACCAAATGGAGTGTCTCAAATGACACTTGGGGCTAAGAGAGTCTTAAGTGAGAATCATCACAAACCATATCAGTTCTCGCACGTTATTCGCGCCCGACGTATGACCATGAAGGGTGATCACGACTGGTTTCAAGTGGGAAAAACAAGTTAGCCGTGGAGTTTCAATCCAACCAAATATCACGGATCTTTGATCGCATAGCCAATCGTTACTAAATTTATTCCTCAGCAATTGTCTACATTTCGTTAGAAATATTGAATCCTCACCCAAAACCTTCCTATTTTATATCACTGAACCACATCACCTCTCCATTTTTTATCTGCTTGCAAAGATTTAATTTTAGCAATTTGAATTTAATACAGCAGATTAAATAGTAAAAGAGCAACGTCCTTAATGCAAAAGATTATTTATTCACAAAAGAAGCAGAAAGAATCGTAACATTCCTCTTCTTCTAGACAAAGACGATTGGCTTGTATTTCACTAAAAACTAATCCTGATCTTGAGAGGCCATCGCAAGCGATCTTCCCATCTTTATGGTGGTTTTCCTATCGGCCTCCAGTCATTGGGAATGTTTTGCATCGTGAAGAAGTCTGCCTTCCGTTATTCTACAGAAGTGCGGGTCCCCATTACCATCTCCGGTCCTTTGAACAGCAGACGAGGTCTTCTGCTTTATCTCGATATTTTTTCCATCCTAAAGTAATTTTTTTCTTTTTCTGACTTAAATAAATCGTGTGAGTGATACCAAATCCTTTCATTCAGCATTGGTGCCTCATCATTTTTGCCTCGTTTAACCATCTATTTCCTTGGCTATAAGGGAGAGGGTAATAAAAAAAACATATAGCCGGTGACGGCCAGGTAATCAAAGACGCCTCTTATAATTCAAACCCGATAAAAGAGCCCAGTTTTGAAAACCCATTTCTCGTTTCAATCAACGGTACATTTGATGAATCAAAGATGTTTATCGCATGCCAAAATATTTTCATTAATATAACAAGGTAAAAACCTATAAAAACCAAGTTGACCCAGTTCAGTAGCTCCGCGCTTGATCAAGTTTTAAAGCATCCCCGGCAGTTGTGGAGAGAATGTCAACAAATCTTGAATAAAGAAAACGGTCTGAACTACACCAGTCGCCTCGTTACCACCACCCTACAGTTAATATTTGAACCTTCAAAACGTTTGCAGAGTTTATGATGAAAGATTATAAAATTTCGATGGTAAATTAAAATACTATCCGGATTAAGGAATACGAGCAAGTATTAATTTAGGAAATATTAGCTAGTTAATGATTCTTACACATATCCTTCAAATTGGGCTCTTGGGGTTATTAGTTATTCAGTTACTTAGAAGAGTTCGAGGGTCTAGGATCGAACGACATTCCAAATTATTTTTTAAATGAGCTTGTCACTAAATTTCATCCAATGAAAGTGCTAAAAATACCATCACGAAATCTTCTGCAGTGGTTAATATCGGCAATGGTAAATGGAAAAATATCGGAGGATAGGCGCATATTATACTCTAAAGTAAACGGCGATCAATAGTTCTCCTCACGAGCTCAGAGGTGTAGCTATATTGTAGCTATATATGTAGTTACAATCGCATTCAAGTGTATATTTCCTGAATGTGAAGGACTTCGGTCACCACATGCCATTGATTGATGAGGACGTTTCACGCTTTTATAGCATTTTTTTACTCAAGACGTTTAAAGTTTAAGTCTTGCTAAAATTAAAGCCAGAAAAATGGACAGCTCGTACCATGTGGAGCATTTGAACTCGCGGAAATTTCGATGCCCGAACGTCGGGGTGGGCAGTCGCACTGGATGAGTACCTCCGGCTGCGCTAATTAGTTCCCATTCCATCGACGTATTTTGCGTCGTGGACCTCACGCGACGGCGGCACGAAACGACTTCTTGCTGGACGGTGATCAGCTTCATCTCAAAAGGATAGCTCCTTCTTCAAAATCTTCCTATCATGAAAGGGAAACCCACACACTAAACACACTTGCCTTCACACGCGTTCTTCGCTCTTTCCTTCCCTCCCATCCCCACGCACCTTCGCACGAATTCCACAATAACACGTGACCTTCCCCTCCCCCCCCCTTAATGGAACGGCCGTCTGTTTCCGCCGACCCTTCCACACCGCCTTCGCCTTATTTCTCCCATTCTCCCACCCGATCCCCAACAGCACGCGTGGCCTCAGTCCCACGCTAAAAAGGCCCGCCATCCCTTTTTTTACAAAAAAAGCACGTCTCCGTCGTTCCCGCGGTTGATCCCGACCAACCAACCACCTCCTACCTCGTCCGCTCGAAAGATCGCTCGCTTTCGCTTCCCGAATCGAATTTCCCGCCCACTCGGATTCTTTCCCATCGGTTTTTTTCTTCTCCAATGCCAGATCAGAGGCGCTCCTCTTCGGAAAAAAAGGAACAATTCTTCCGAGCCCATTGCACCTGTTCGATCGGACGCCGAGCACGAGGTCTCTTTTTGGACTGTCTCCCGTGTCACCTGTCGCTTAGCGCCCGCCGGTGGCCGCCTACTCTTCGAGATTTGGATGAGTTCACGGCTTCGGGGATTAAATCAGGTGGTAAACAAGGAGTGACGGTACAAATTTTAGATGACTCGAATGCCTCCCGGATGTCATTATCTAATTACCCAGCCGATCCAATTTTTTACGGTATATCCATCAAAAAATGATCGGAGTATGAACTGCATTTGATTTATCCGTCAACCATAGACGATTGGAAATATCAACTTTGTAAGAGTGAACATCATTTGCATGTATTCATCATCAGCAGTCTCCAATCCGGAAATTGGCTGTCGCAGTTTACTGCTACACTCACATTTCAGCTCACGAATTTTTTTCCTTAACAAAAATTCTTCATTCCTACAAAATGTTTTCCTTTGACGTTCTACAAAATTTGTCTGACGTTAAATTAAATCTAATTTCCATACACTGCCACGGGTAAATGCGATTCAGATCAAGAAATAAGTGAAGGTCATAGAAAATAATCACCATTATTGTCCTATATCATCAAAATGGTTAATGAGTAAATTTTCTCAACCCTTACTAATAGCAGTCCACCGGCGTAACACTTGGAGTAATAAGAAAATTTCACCACTTGGGAATCAATCCCGGCAAAAGCCACGCTGAAAGTTTTAAACGGTATATAATTAATGGTTAAAGAGGTTTGACCCATTTTAATCACTTGGAACATGATCTAAAGGAGTAAGTATTTCCATATGCTCCGCAAATTTTTACTAATCACCATTTATTAAATTTAAAAAAAATAAACAGGTATCTAAATCAAATGCCCAACTTTGCGGTCACATTCAGTTTTAATACGAGAATAAAACAGAAATATTCCGCGTTCTTCATTTCCAAGTCTTCTAGAATAAAGTAATTTTCAAGAGTTATGTTATAATAAGTATTTTTAACATAACGTTCATAAATATAAGTAGTGCATGAGATCGTAAAAGCTAGTGAGTCACCCGCCTCTTGCGCAATTTGCATCCTGCCCGCAATAACTTTGGCTCGCGTCGCCGCATAGTGCCGAGGGCAATTAGGTAATTACTGAGCAGCGGCCTTGGGTCGGTCATGGAGTCGATTGGCCTGAAGAGCTGACTATTTCATTGAAAATATCCAGTACAACAGCATGTCTGCGATCTCTCGGAGTTTAATGAGACAAAATACGAAGAAGGTAACGTAAATGAAAGTTAAGTGTCAAGGAATATCTATTATTTACAGACATAATCAAGTAAGCACATTGATGAGAGCATCAGTCACGAAAAATGGTTATCATGTATGTTTACATGTAAAACCATTGCTTTTCATGTTACGTAAGTGAGCAACTTGCACATTATATCCATGTTGGATTGATTTTTCCAAAATGTACTAGATATCGCCATAATGGAATCCATTCTTGACTTTTCAGGTATATCTTCCTGAAGTATTTTCGAATAAATAATTATATAAGCGTACTAAGTAAGGAAACAATACTTAGCATGAAATAAAGTATGAGTCATGTTTAAGTCTTCGAAACCATACTCGGCTTCGTTCTTAAAATAGTGCGAACTCATTAAATTTAGAGTCTTGCTCCGTCACTCAAGCATTTATTTCCGTCATTAATCCACACGTCCACGCTTTGTCCTCTTGTTTATACCTTCCCGACGCCCGGCAGAGGCCTTGAAAAGTCCTCTCCGGTTTTACTCAAAAAAGCGCTCATGAATAACTTCGCAGGGAGCGCATATATAAGTGAGAGAGCGCACGTGAGTGAGTGAGTGTTTGTGTCGGTGCTCGCGGCTCAGTCAACGCGATGTGCGCGAGCGAGCGAATGTCCGCACACATCTTCTCATACGGACTCCGCTGAGGCGGTTGCGAAACGACACCGCGTCCCACCTAGCCTTTCATATTTCCTTCGGCTACGAAGGAGGAATAGAGGGGGTGCGGTGCACGGTGAAGAGAAGAGAGCCGGTCACATGTGTTTACACAGCGTGAGAGGGGCCTTCCTCCTTGATGGGTCGGTCGGCATGGCGACGATTGAGGAGGAGCCTCGAAAGGAAAACATTAATAATCTACATCGACATAACTGGAGAGTTACATAATTGATGCTGATGCATCAACTCATCAATCCTATCACTCTGCATCATCGATTTATAAGCAATGATAGTCAAAATATCATTGATTAAAACATCAATGTCATAAAAATGTGTATTAAACAAATTTAAATCCAACGTTACTACTTGCTCGCAATATAAAAATCAATGCTGATCCTAATCAGGTAATTAAAATCATCACGTAGATAAGCCTATAATTAAGATGTGATTACAAATTGCTAAGGAGGAAATTATAAAGGATGCGCGAGTAAATATGGAAGTATAGGTTGCAAAATAGCTGAAGAGATCAAAATGATTCCTAACAACCAATTTTTACAGTAACAACACTCCGAAGATATCATCGACGATATAAAACTCAGAAAAAGTTATTTATATCGCTGTAGTTGGTGATGAAATACTAAAGTGCATCTACCACTCTTAGGAATTTTTTACTAATAATCATGTGCAGTACTCTTAGTTCAATGTAAACGTGAAACTAGTAATCACGATCCAGTTCATGACATACCTCTCTAACCTCCGATAGCAAAATGTTAGCAAAGAGACTCAAGACCTGAAACAATGCCACAAATATTACTCCGTCAAACCTGTTACAGTAAATTGGCAATCAACCGGTATAACCGGTATTTAACACCTAAATGTTAATTTTTTGTACAAGTCTCGCCAAAACTTACGGCAGGCATTCTTCAGAATGAATGATCAGGGAGAAACTTTGAATTGTAGAAAGGGAAATGAGAAGAGATGGATGTAAGTAAAAATACCCTATATCTGAGAATCTAATTAGCCATGTAGATACAATGGTTAGCAGATTGCTCGAAGATTAGTGAAAATTGAACTAATGCGCACTTTGGGTAGACCTTGTGTGAAAGCTTATGGCTCTCTGGAGGGAAAACTGAAGGGGATGGGCATGAGGTCTGTCCAATGCCGGCCAGTGCCGGCCAGTGTAGTGGAGCTGAAGACAAGATAAATTCGATAGGGAATAGTCGCGAAAGCCAAAGGAAAATAGGTAACATTGGCAGCAAACGCACCTAGTCACTCTGAGGTCCATTAAAATAATAGTTTATATCACTTACGCGCACAACCGCGCAGCCTGTCGCAAGAGACTTGCTCCTGTCGAAAATGAGTTTCCGCGTACGGGGCCATAAGCTTCCACATAAACTCTCCTTCGATTCAGGAGTAGTGATCGTTTTATTGTTTAATAGACCCTTCTTTTCCCAAAATTGTTCACTGCGCATTTGCCACGCAATTCTGCGAGAGCTATTCCGCTTGAAGCCTACGACTAAACACTGGGGAATTTTATTCTTTGTGACGACGCTCAGCCAGAGAGTGGGCAGGGAGGGACGTTGGAGAGAGAGAGAGAGGCGGTGGCGAAGACACCCACTCAAGGCATCAAGAGCGCAAGAAAATAGAAAGAAGAGCTCAAGGACAACGGCGCGCGGCGAAAAGTGGGAGAACTGAACATGCTAATATATCCGATCCGACGCAAAACTCGTCCCCGCCTTCTCTGTCTCTCTCACACACAGCATCGGCGGCCTCTCCTATCAACGCAAAGGAACTCACCGGACGGTCGGGTCTTCCCGCGCCAGCTGTTCCAACTTTTCGATGCCCAAAGCCTCCCAGATGAGATCCTTTATCTCTCTTCTCCACCAAGGGATCAGCCAAATCGTCCGTCGAGTGGGCCGCGGTCAATAACTCGATCCCCTCGAGGCATCCGCTCCCATTGGGCCGCGCCATGTGCCCGTAGAGTTGCATCCGCGCCCGTGCGAAACAGCGCCTTTTCAGCCCACTTACACAACCGGAGCCTTCCTCCGCTTCGCTTCCAAAACGGAGCCCCGTCCTCCGCAGACTCCTCCTGCTCGCCCTCTTTACTATGCGGACGGCGTAGGAGGAGACGAAGGAAAGAATACGATTTCCTTCCCAACACCGCTGCAGGTGAAACTGGGAGTTTCGATTTTTATCCCCTCAACGAAGGTAGTTCCTTCTGGTAGCACTAACTCTCTCCGCATGAACTCAGCGGCGAACAGCAGGAACGAACCAACCAGTTCCTTGCCACTGAAGCACTCACTCTCCTCAACTACTACTTCCTTTCAAGCGAGCGACTACGCCGTCCGGAAGGCAACTTGGATTGAAAGTGAAGTTTAAATGGCCCTTTTAACTTTAAATACTGGAGCATGCATGTCAGTGGCCGTTTTACATTCCATTCCCGCGCACAGCAATGCGTAAGAAGAATGAGTTATAAATGGCGGTATCCTTGTTTTCTCACCAAGGCAACAAATTTAAGGTATTGATGAGCACTTTCAAAAGAAGTTAAAATGGCCCTTTCAAAAGAAAACACGAAGCTCTAGCCCATAATCAACTGCTATAATAGGTGTACCCGAAAATTCTGCCAGCCGCCAACAGATGTACAATAAATAATCTATAGTATCATGCATGAGAAAAAGTGATGAAAATACGAATGTCGGTTGTTTCTTTCCTCCGAGCTGAAATAATACCCATTCAGTTATCTCACTTAAAACGTTGCTCGATTACCAGCAGTAGGAATCAATTAGTAAGAAGTATGCCTCATTGTTATTTCATGTTATAATGATGGTGATGCTGATGAAATTCTGAAATGTTCTTGTCCTAACCGTCAGTGAGTTCCTAAAAATATGCGGCAATATGACTTCACACTTCATATTCGCTGTCCTTGAAACATGATCTCATTATAATATCAATTGGTAAATAAGTCAGCGTATGCTTAGAGAGGCCCTATTAGTCGTTGCTATGTTGCTTATTGGAGTAATAAGTGGAGCTTCATTGCATTGCTCTTTGGAATAATGCGAGATTTTTTTGTCAATGGAGTCACTGATAATCAGCCTCTCCTGAAATCCAATCTTCGATAGATGGGAATATCTTATTGCTTCAGTCTGCATCACAATATCGCAATTCCACAAAGAATGTTTCCCCTAATCGAATCATTCAGGATTTCCAAGAATTCCAATTTTCTGTTTACTACGTAAACAGCACTACTTTGAGTGAAATTAGAAGCAACTTATCACACATAAAAATTAAAGTGGATTCGGGAAATATGTATTGATACTGTAATTTGACACACACACACCCCCTGGACACCGTTGAGAATCCTCAGCGGCACGTGGAGCTGCTAAGGTCTCCAAACTTCAACAAAAACAATACCATGGCATCAAGAACCTATCTCGTGGCCTTCGTCGATCTGATTTTGAAACATACTCAACCTTCAATTTCCTATTCCTCAAAGAAAGACAAAACCATTAGTCTCAGTGCTCTTTTTCCGCAAGTGACCCTTTTCTGGACGTTTTTGTTAGCACTCCTACCATTCTTGGGATAACGACCAAAGCGAAAGCCGCGGTTGAGCACTGGTAAATGCAGGATAGGCAGCGGAAAGAGAGGTTATGTCTACGTGTGCTAGCAGGATTTCTAGAAAAGCTAGTGAAAACACTTGTTTCTCGGTCACTTTTCCTAAAGTTGAATGCCACAAAATCACAATTCGGAGTTTTAAACCGATTATAAAATCAAACGCCCTCGAAACATAATAAATATTAAATTTTACCGATGAGCCTATCGAAACCCAAACGTCTAAACCTTTTAAAAACTCTTTGATAGTTTATGACCGAAGACTCTCTACAGCTCGGATTGTTTCATTCAGAGGCACTCTTTTCGTGAGTTGCTTTGCATTACTCTGAAAAAAATATTATTCGCATGTGAATATGATGTTTTATGCGAAAATATTACTTCCTCAAATCTGTACGGCCATAAACATTCAACGAAATTGATAATATCATTGTACCAGTAATAAGAAGGCGATTACTTAGTCAGTGTTGCTGGCATCTTTCAGTCCACACAATACACCAAACAACAAGTCCGTTTTAATCGAAATCGTTTTAAAGAATTTATCGATCCAACTGATACCGTTAATAGATTTTGTTGTTTTCCGCGCTCGGATTGCTTGAGTCATAAAACAAGTTGTATTCGATTTTAAGCCCCAGTTTTTGAGCCGCGGCGCATGGGTTGGATATGCGATTCCCCCGTCCTAACGCGTTCATGATTTGGAGTCATGTTCCGGCTCGTGACGGAGAAAAGTGGATGTTATTAAAGTAAGCCGCGAAGCCGTGAAGTGGGAAGGAGGTTGGCAAAGAGATGTGGGAGGCCAGAGAATTTTCTCTCCGGAGAGATATCGCAGAGTGGAAGACATGGATGCGTGGCTGTTTTGATTTCTCTCTTTTTTTTCTGGATGAATCTCCGAGCCTCCACACCGCACTGGGTCAAAGTATTAGGTCTACGGCATAACTCAGTCATCGGCCATCCAGAACGCACCGCATGTTTTTTTTTAGAAAAATATTTAGTTCTTCGCTGATTCGCGAACAGAATTTTTGCAGTTTCTGCAATCTTCATTTTTTGCGAGCATTTTCTGGCTTTAGCGAAGATTTTTTTTTGCATTTGGCGAGTCAACGGAGACCAATTAAGTATCAGTGACAGAGGATCTTTTTTCTGCAACCGAAGGAAAACTGAACGAAAAATGTTTATCTGAAAATTTGAAATAAAAATTCTTTATGGAATGTAAAAAAGAAAGAATCTCTTCAGGCATTGCATGAATTTATCGATATAAGAAAAAGGTGTGATTCCACGTTGCTAATTGCTAGAAAAGAATAAGAAATGCCCTCGCTTGAGTCAAAATCGAAATTTACTATGAAGATCCAGTACTTGAATTAATTTTGAATACTGATTGGCGTTAGCTAGGCAATCTATAGGAAAGTATTTGAACTTATTTTTTGGATTTATTATGACTCTCCATTCATCGGAGAGCGTAACTCGACGTCCTTGAGGCATTGAAAAAGTCACTTCACACGATTTCTCGTGCTCGTTCAATCTTCCACCACACTGCAATACCATGGACAACAGCAAAGCGCATTAGAAAATTTTGCTAATATATTTCCATTTTTCTCTCTCTAAGATTTATTAGTGACTCTCTGATTTATCAATGGCGACGCTTGGAAAATTCCAGAAGAGTGACGATGGTTTGCTGTGACGCAAAATCTGTGCGATTTGATTTAGGGCTTATAAATTGGGTTTACGGTAAAATACGGATTTTATTATGTAAATGTTCTTGAATTAAAAGAAGTATATTCTGCCGGGTCAAAAAATACCAATTCACACCGCCTTGGACTTATGAAGAACTTGTGCTAGAACATAAAAGAATAGCTAACTCTACGTCTAAGGTGTTACGTAATTACATATTCACGACGTTTTTTTCTCAGTTCGAACTTTCTGCGCAAAAAGAGCGACAAATTGCTCACCGAGGACTGCGGTCGTATTCAACTTAATCTCCGTAATGGAAATCATGCGTGTGGCTTGCCTACCGAAGGATTGTTTGCGACCCAGTTTTCCTAATATGGGGAATAATTGTGAGGATAGCTACGAGGGATTAGGCCAAGCATGCGAAGGAAAGATATTGCCCACACCACAACGAACCTCTATGGTTTATGGGAAATAGAAACAACAGAATTCCGTTTTGCAACCACTCTGACACAGAGTATCCGCAGGAGCAAATGGCGATTCGGAATTGGATTTACTTGGAAATAATCGAGCACACAAACCGTGACGTTCCAAGGGTGGATTGATACATAAATTTCACCATGTAAATGAGGACATTGTGGTGTCTTTTCTTCATTTAATCGCTAATTTATTTCAATTCTTCTGATATTAGTGCCACATGGCGATTGAATGAGGCTGTTTTTTGAAAAGAGTGTTTCTTCCTTCCAAGCGAAACGCCTCAGGACGCGTAGCGAGAAAGCAAAAAAAAAAAGTATTGCGTAACTTTAAAACTTGAAGGATAGACTCCATGAAAGAGGGAGCTGTGAGGAAGCGGCGTTAGAGGTGTGACGCTAAATTACTTAACAGCGTTTTCCTGATTAACGGCCGAGACCGTCAGGTGACTGAACGCCTCTCGTCGTGCCTTCACTGTGCCATGTTAACTCGATCCGTTGACAAACCTCAACGGATATAATTTTCGGTTCGATTTCTTGGGACGAGAGCATAGTGAAATATGAAATGCAAACCTCACCGCTTTTTTATTCATGCCTGAAATGTAACATTTAACACTTCTGCAAAGTGAAGGTTAAAGAAATATTTCGAAAGATCTCATCACCAGCGAGAAGTCTCACTTCGACCGTAATTAGTAAGGTGTACCATAATTGCGGTTTTACTCCTTTTCAGCAGCATATTTCAGGGTTATCCCCTCTAAACAATAATGCATTAAAAGCTTGGATAACTATCTGAAATATTATAATTAAAGGATAAATAATTTCAACTACATGAAACACATAATAGTTCCCATAACCCTTCATTAGGCTCTAATTAATATGTGTTATTCTAAACCAACATGAAATATTCTTATTCCTATTTGACATTAGCTCCTCCTCGATATTGGTATCGGCTGATCATTCATTCTTTTATCTCTTGACGAGTTCATCTACTCAAAGATTTTTTTCACTTTTGCCTTGCCTTCTTGCACACTTGCCAATTCGTTCAATTTCTCGTGGATAATCTGGAGCCCCAAACATCTTAAATGTTCTCTAAAATTGTGAATGACAGAGCAACTAAACAAAATTCAACGAGAGTGATTAAATAATACCCAGTAATGATTTTCCATTTAAATAAATAAGTTTGGGTGTTAGGTACCACCATAAATGAATAATTATGCCTTCATGTTACAAAGAGTGAGCATTTTACTATGAGATACAATTAATATTACATGGCAGTAAAGGTATACGTACAAATTAGGAGGTATATCAACATTCTCAAACATTTTATTTACTAAAAGTCATCGAGTGATTTCGCAATTCTTGTATTTAGAGTCCTGCAAAAATGATAAAAAAACTAAATGATGCGCAGTATTGAATCAACTTGAAAATGACGCAATAAATTAAAGTAATATAACGACAACGTTAACTTAAAGCTGTGTACAAGAAACAATTAATATTTTTTTATTTACAACATAAAAATAATATATATTTTTACCATGGGGAATTGATTTGGCAAGGTTTTTATAAATTATACCGATCCATAAGACGCTTAGATTCAAGGAATCAGAATCAATTCCCGCTTTTCACTATGGCAACCTTTTCCCACGAACTAGAAAGTCTTCCCTTCCCCCATCCAACGAACACCTCCACATTATACGCCACCAAGTAATTTCTCCGCTTATATCAAGCGTAACACCTCGACGGATCAAGTGGTAGGTGAAGAGAAAAACGGCCGCATAACTGCCTTCGTAGTGATGAATGAGTGGCGGGCTTCATGACCTCAAAACATGCTAGAACGAGCATGAGCGTGGGTGAATGTTAAGCATGATTGTAAACATCACGAGCGGGAAGTTTCACACTGTGTACAAGAGACAGACAACTCTGAGTCGGCTCCAGTGTTCTCATTGATTCAGCGCTATTACCCTTTTGAAAAGAGGAGGAAATGAGTCAAGCCGTCTTTCATCTGACTGTGCTCTTCATAGAGCCACAAAAATTTTTTAATGTTTAAACTTACTCATCACTTTTAGACATTTGACGGCTTTCTATGAGTGTAAAAGATTTGCATTCCAACTCTCAAAATACGCTTGGAAGTTATTACGCTTTCGTCGAGAATTTCATTTAGTTTTGTATGGTTTTCGAGGTGATATATTTGAACAGAATTGTGTAGTTTTTCGCTAACGCACATATAATCTACTCAGTGAAATACCTAAATTTGCTGCCAATCTTATGCTAAGATGCTGTTAATTATAAATATCATCATCTAAATCAATGCGGCGATTTTAAATTGTATCATTGTTATCTCAAAATAGCAGTTTCTATTATTTGAAAATTAATTCGATGAAATAGAGTCGTCCCTACGCGTGCGACAAACCCATCAAATCCATCAAACAGTTACTTAAAAACTTTACGATAAATGCTGGCAAGTGGGTCGCAAACACAACCAAAAAAGCAGCAAACCATTAAACTATGTGGACTTCTAAAAAGATAATAGTTATAAAGATTATGATTCGTGTATAGAGTTGCTATCATCCAGCCGTGTTATTCAAAGGAAAGTCAAAGAAATTTATTTGCATTTTTTAGAGTAGTAGCCGATAAAAATTTTCAAACATAATTCGTGCTTGGGAGAAATTAAGTCCAAATCCGATGGTTCATTCTAGTCACTCTTACTTCCAAAATGCCAGCGAAATCGTTTTCGGAGATAGACCGGAAAACATTGAATAACTCGGAGATGTTTTTCAAACTCGGAGAAGACTTTCCAAAAGAGCGTGACCAGGCCCCGAGGGTCCGGAAAGACAGCCCAAATACAGATAAACCATTAAAAGGCATCCGATTCTGCTCCTATCGCATAACTCTTGGCGCCTCATCACCTCACCGAAATTAATATTTTGACCACTCCGTGCCCCAACCCGTTTTGGGAACGCGTACTCTCCCCCCACGCCCCCCCCCCTCAAGCCTTCCCATCCCATTGCCTTTCACTCCTTACGGTTGGCAAGGCTCTTGGCCGATCCATATAAGGAAGGGAAAAGCGAAAGGGGTTAGGGAGTCCTTTTGGTGGTGGCCCTGACCTAGCCGAATAAGCCGGAGATGAGGTGGGAAGACACGAGGAAGGCCTATTGGGAGTGTGAGAGAGAGATGGAAGAGAGAGGAGGAGGGAGGTTGGGGTGAAACATTTGTGGGATTGTTGAGGAGGAGATGGGAAGAAGCACCTCGGATTCAAACCCTGAGTCTTTTTCCGCCCAGGTGGGCGTATGGTACCCACCTTCTCTGGCATCGGGTTTATGAGGTAACTAAAGTTGGTGGTAAGGCTTGAAACCAGGCAAAATCGGAGAGTTATCGCAGAATTCTAATCCAAGCCACGCCAAATTATCACATAGAATATACTTACACATGGCTGCACCCTGATGAGTAGCTTAATTTTTGGCTATAATATAAGTATTTATACCATTTGAAATTAAAACAAACGCGTAACATTAGCGCAAATGGCCTCAGTTGCCGGTCACCTTTCTAACTCTATATTCAACTATCTGCAGTTCTCTCGACGAGAACAGTAGGGAAATAAGCATCGGAAGACTAAAAAAAAATAATAATCTTAACGTCGGAAAATTATGAAAGTTGAGGTATCGAAGGAAAAACAAGCAATCTACCAACTATCAAGTAAGATAGCCTTCTTCGGGCCGTGACCCATCCGTCGATAAAGACGTCCACCTCTGGAACTCTGTGCGTCCTTCATCTCGGGGTTCACTTTGGAGAAGTGGATTGAGTACTGATAAACTTTAAAAAAAATACGGGTTGGAGTCCCGGCACTAGCCAATATTTCACTAAAATTTCAATGCCAGCAGAATGCCCAATTGGGTGTTGAGCGGAGTCGACTTCAAGGTACTCCCTCTATCGATTGAAACGCTGTACAATGAACCCCTTGGCATCATTCGCCATGAGTAGACCACTCTGATTTTGGGTGTCATTATGAATTTCCTCCACTTCCAAAATAATCCTCATCTTGGAAGAGGAAAAACTTTGTTATGCTACACATAATACATATTTTTTAACAAACAATTTTTTTCTTCCATCATCATCATGGCACAAAAGACAAAATTGTCGTGGACCCCTTATGATGATGCAAGGACATAGAAATCGGGCGGTAGAAAATATTGCGTGGAGTATTTCCTAGTGAGTTCTTCGAAAGTGAAATTCTAAAAAAGCCACTTCGTCGACCATTACGCTAATCTTTACGTACCCAATCATATGACAGACCTAATGATGCTGTTTATTTGACGAAAACGATCGTACTAGAAAAAAATCTGCGAAATTTACAAAGTTTTAACTTTCGTACTCACCACCATGGATTTTTATAAATTGTAACCACAAACTATTAAAGCCTTACCAAAGAATCCTTTTCACCTTTCAAAAATGATGCATATGGCCTCAGTTGTCGCTCGCCTTTGAAAATGTTCATCCAACTATCTGCAGTTACCTCGGCGAAGCTCGGCGGAATGGAACAGGATGAAAAATTCCTGTCTCTCTTTTGCCACTTCTTTCCCTCTTCCAATCCCCGCGTCTCTTTCCCTCTTTTCTCGCCCACGTGCCCATCTCCAGTCCCCGGGGGAGTTTAGAACGCCCACTCAGCGGCGATTCCTCAGTCACCTCCGCGGGCGAGCACGCTTCCATAACCAAAAGGAGGCCGTGAACGTGCGCAGATGTCGGCGAAACGCGCAGAGGTGCACGTGACGATGTAAAATCTTCCCACATTGCCACTCGATCATAGATAAAGCTGCGCTTACTTTCACCGAACCACGTTCGGAAATTTCTCCGCATCGGGGTACTATGGTGTCCGGAACAAAAGATCTCTTTGAGACTGAGCCTCAATTTCACGACTATTCGATAGGTTCAGTCAAGGATCGAGGGAAATATAATGCAGGTTTGCCATATCTACAAAGGCCTCGGCCTTCGAATCCTATTACCAATGGAGCTATGGCATGAACTTTGACACCAGAGCCTTCATTCCGCATGAATAACAGCAGAATTTGTAAACCTCATTTCTGCAATTTCTTCATTCTTGAGGCACCTCTTAAAAACGCAAGGGCCGCATTACTTATGCTCTTCTCTCATAAAACTTGATTAAATATTAACTCTAAACCCTATCCAGATCCGGCATGTCCTTCTGACACCTTACATCCATTAGTTGAGATCAGGCTAATACTGATTCTGGGGACTATACAACATAACCTTTCCCTCATCAACCAACCCACTAATGCTAATTTTTGAGACAGTAGTGGGTCGCTTCTCCCTGTTACTACAAAGTACTCATGCCATCCTCCACCGGAACAACATCAATGTCACATGCATTTGAGCACCAAGGTATCGCGTCAGTATGACGAAAAAAGGAATATTCATTTCTGCATCGCGCTCTTAGAAAAATTATCGAAGTTATTACATTCCGCTAGTACCTTACCTTGGTAATATAAAAAATTGAAATGCAATAAAAACCACCGAGCGAGGAAAGACTAGAAAAGATAAAATTAAAATATTTTAAGAATCTCTCCCTAGGCATTACAATCTTAAGGAAAAAATACATGAATACATGCATCTCGTTCAATACACTTGACATAAAAAGCTGAAATTACTCCGATTCCCTTCCACTCGGGGAATGACATAAATCTTTTATGCCCCAATTTTCTTCCGTCGCGTCCTATTTTTATCGCAGTGATGGCGGAAACTGATTGGTAACGCGTTTTATAAGGCTCAACTCAACCTGTCTTGCACATTTAGCGGCTGTCGCTCCGCACACCATGAGCCAATCCATCACCATAGAGCGCCATCAAATAGGCATATATTTTAAATATCGAAAATTCTCAAACGCATTTCTATTCCTGTCACATTAACGATGCTGGGTCGCATTAAGGTTAGGGTATAAATCTTGCGCGTCACTGGATCTCGCATGGGCAGCCTTACAACCGTGGATTCGCCGTGCCCGCCTGCCGCTATCGAGTGTATAAATGTGCGTAGAGGCCGACAGCGGTGGTGGTGGCGGCGGTGATGTCCTTCACCCAGAAATGAGAGTTTCAAACGTTGCTTGCGGGTTCAAAGTCTTAACCACCCCCATCCCCTTCCAGACACTATGCCGCCGCCTCACTGTCGAAAGATATTGCTCAGTTAACGGTTTCCCCCTTCTTTCGGATCCCCACTCGATTGGATACTATGCATACGTGAGTGAGGCGAATCAAATATTAAAGGGCTCTTTGGCTGTACCAAGAAAATAAATTACGCTAGAAGGGAACTTAAGAGAAGGGCATAAAAAGAGAAAGATGAAAAGGAAAGGTGAGAGTGATGGAAAAAACATCGATAATGAAATTCTGAATATGAAAAAATAATGAAATGAAAAATAAACATTTATTCTATTCTCTTAAACCTTTTGGAAAGTGCAATTAAATAAATTAATCTCATAAGGACTATCGTAGAGTTAAACAAAAAAATAGGCAATCCATTACAGATAATTTTCAACGCATGTTTTTGGTCTTTTTCAGGTTATTTAGAGTTCATGTGATTGGTCTATGTCTTTAAAACAAATTGATATTGAAAATTGAAAATAATCTATCATGATTTAGGTCAATCTTGTATTGGTCAATAAATAACAGCGATCTGTAAGTTGAAGCAGCGCAATGCACTACTTTAACGCCAAAATTAATCAAACCATTGAAGAAATTTAAATACAAACCGCATCCACAAAAAACATTGCATGGTGCAGCAATGAAGTATATATTCTGCGTAAAAAATAGGTATTGAAAAAACACTTTGACATTTTGATTAGTACATTTCAAATTTATTGACTGTTGCAGTCAGCAAGGATGTGAAGCAAATATTAAACACGAATTAGCATCATGCTAGTCTTTCAATTAGCTTATTCTTCGGCTATTAATAGTCCAGTGAATGGCTGCGTTTACGATGATTAGATATAAAAAAGGCATTACCTAATTGCATAGTTCAATGAAAAATTTCTTTTAAGATTACGCGATTATATATTGCCTTTTATAGTGTCCGCCGCAGTTTTGACCACTGTTGGTGATCGTCAAGTATTTTTCAAATACCTTTATCTTTAAAGAGTCAGCTTCGTTAAACTGGGAAGCAAATCTTCGAGCTTGAGAAGATGAAATATTTATTCCAAGGTGGCTAATGTAGCAACATTTATGATGGAGAATTGACATTTACGGTCGACGGGACCGCGTAATGGGTGGAGAAATGTGGGCGACGCGAGCGCTCCATTCGTTCGCAAAGATATGACGCCGCTACGTCCCAGTTGATGTAAGCGCGAGAAAAAAAGTGTCCTTATGGAGAAACAGGTTTTCCGTCATTTTTCCAGGAAGGACTCGCTAAAAACTGTGAAAGTGCTGTTGCCATGAAAAATTCACATGCCAAAAACGAACGTCGGAGACAAGTGGAATATTCAAGATTCTAAAGATGTAGTTCTTTTTTTCATGCATAAAACAGGAACTGTTGCGGCACTCATGCGTAATAATTCGCAAATAAATACCGCCCTGCAACTCAAGGTCATAATAATTTAGTTACTTAAAATAAGAAAAATGGTCATATGAAATAAATGCTTATCAGAGAGCCTTGAAGTAGAAAACTTTGACTTTATCCACCGCTTGAGTGCTCCCTTTGATACTTTCTTCTAGCTGTCTTTGTTTAAATATTCCTCGGGATTCTAAACAGCGTTGCAGCTTCTTCTAGTTTCAGACATACTTCTAGCACTATGCATAGACCTTCAACTCCAGCAAGAAGAGAGCAACGCATGGGCTGGTTGCTTTACCGTCTGAACTTACCATTGTTAAATTCTTTAAAATTAACGAAAAAATTAAGCGATCAGCCCTGACGGATTAAAAACCAAACCAAAAGTTGATCTTACTACTCGTGCAAAACATTAAGTACTAACCGCTAAAACTGCGTCATCTATGTGCCTATCACGCTGAATTGGAAACGCATTAAAATCTTTCACTTAATACTCTTTTTTATTTTCACATAAAAAATTATTCTCCTTGAAATATTGGATTCCGATTCCACTTTGCTAGGCACGAGATCGATTGTGCTCGTTCTCTGTCTCCTTATGGCGCCTGAACAAACGGTAATTGTATCCGTGTCGAGGTCAGATAGCATAAAAATGGCAGTAAAAACTTTTAACGAAGCGGAACACCTGCCGATCATTCACCGCAAAAGAAGCCGAAATTCAATACGAATGCGAGAGAAAAACAATGATAAAAAAGAGAGGAATAAGTAAAGTAAGATCTTCCAGCAGACTAAAATTTGGCTCTGTTCCTTTATACTTACCTTCGATGGATTCACACTCTCCTGTCCTGAAAATGCTTTCGTAGAAGGTCACTTATCCAGTAAAACGGACGTGGAACACAAATACCAACTTCCCAAAAATGGTCATTCAGCACAATTCTTGGGAGCAAGGTAACGAGAAATGATTCATTGCAAGAACCGAGACCAGCAAAAAAACCTTGACCGAAGGAAATTTAAGATGACATGACAACAATATGAGTTTACCTTAGGAGCTCAATGAGTTCAATGTTTCGATCTTCAAAGTTGTATCAAAAATATTTTTTTAAATCTCCAGTTTAAAGGTTTTGTATACAGATTTTGTACCGCATGGTGATAGATGTAATAGAGTAAAAGACCTTTCCCTCAAAAGTGAGATACGGCCAATAGAATGGCAATTAAATGTTAATAAATCGGGGAATAATAAAATTAATATTTTCTGGTTTGTTTTGTCGCGACTCGTTTCAAAGTTTTCAGTCTACTGTTAAATAGGTAATGGGTCAAGGGTATTATTTCTCAGTTCAAAAATATTTCCAAGTTGAATCATTAGAGGACAATATTGATAGATACTTCGAAATTTTGAAATATCATTGGATGCAAAATCTGATTTACATTAAGGATTACTGTATGATAAAATTACTCAATAGAGGTTCAAATTCAGGTAAACTTTTGTGGTTGAGTTATGTGAGAGGTGGTAAAGAGAAATCAATGAAAATTTGTTCAAGCGTGAAATTTTCGTGGGCTGAAGTCAGCCCTTCGGAGGTCATTGCAAAAGTTTCTGCTTAGGATCATGCTGTATATTCAGGTACTAAAACCTTATTTTAATGGCTCAAACGGGCGTAAAAATGAATTTTTCAGTGAGTCATTCAGAGAAATATTCAACTGACGCCGAGTTGTTGACACCAAGGATCAAAAACCTCACATCGACCGACCGAATGGATGTGACACAGAGAGAATAACTCTCAAAACAACAACGGCTTTAGTTCTGCGACAGTCTCGTTCATTTACATTTTGACTGCAATTGTTTGCCACGCTCATAAGAGAATTATCTCGTTAAGATGCAAACCGCACGCGAAATTCGTGATTACTAATGTGACACGCAGTGTAACCTCCCGGCAAATAATGTTGATGGCCTGAGAGTGAAGAGGGAATACGATATTGACGGGCAAACTCAGTACTAGGTAAGGAGTAAATCGCACTCTGGTTTCTTTGGTTCTGAATATTTATCAAGAATGATCGAAAAAAACATAATTTCAGGTCAATCAGAAAGGGAAATCAGCTTTAAGGTATAAGCTACTTAAAAAAAGTATTTAAGATTAGAATCACCCGTTTCGTAACATATTCGCAAAAATATAACGAAAGTTTGGTTTCATGAGATGTCGCATTTTCAAGTTTTAAAAAATTAGAACTCAAAGGTACAATTTTGTTGGTTATTTGAGGAAGTGACCTGCAGCTCTGATCACTCGCGTCATTGAATACAATGGAATGGCTGATTAGGGAAGGTTTTTATGATAATAGAGGAAGGGTTTAGAGAAACCTGACATCAGCATTAGCATCGGGACCACAGAGTAACGCCTCAGTGTGAGTACTACACTAGAAAAACCATTTACACAGAACCTAAATAGAGATCGAGATTCCAAAGAAATATCTCCGTCACTGCCGGGATTCAAATTCGGACAATTCGGAAAGGGAAGCCACTACATTAGCCACCACGTTATCCCAATCTCCAAATAATTAATTTCGTGAACGAGTTTGAACGTTGAATTATTATGAAGCAGAGTGATTGTATTTTCAATGCCGAATGGTAATATCTGTCAGACCAAATTTGACATCAAATTAACTTTTACCGCATCATTTGGCCACTCCTCTCCGTCTGCTTGTCATTCTGGGCCACGCGAGACTTTCATGGGAAAAAATCCATCACCCGGCGGCGTGATACACATTAAGAGGGAAGAGAAATGCTCCCTTGACGCCTCACGGGCGTTCGCTCCGCGCGGAGTGGGTCGAGGTCGGAAATTCGTTTTTAATGCCCTCTTTGGTGCGATCTCACGAGAGGAGAAAAAATAAGCCATTAAATGCAGCGATGAAAACGAGTCGCAGACTGTTTAACAGGTGTCAAGGCCAGCGTTGACTCAATGACCTCTCTTTTAAAGTTTTTCGGTTGACAAAGGTCTGGTGGGTAATGCAGCTCTTGGAAACTTCATGAAGCTCATCGACGAAGCAAGAATGTTATTCCGCCCATTCCATTAAATGGCACGTTGCTAGTCAGGTTTCGCCGCGCATCGCTATCCTCTCATGGTGACGACATTCACTGGTATTTCTGCCTGTGATCACGGGCATTCGGAGTCACTTGAGAAATTGCTTCGTAATCCTTTACCGATCGTGATGGGAAACCAAACTTTCGCATGACGTCTGACTGTCAGACAATCGGTCTCCGCCAACGATCACTTTCTCAAAGCTCAATGACTTACAACAAAAATTTTTCTTGATTTAAAGACATTTTCGTACTGCATGTGACGGTTAACTGCACATAATACATGACAGGTGGTGATGGGTTATATTCCTTGCCTGCAAATTCTGCGGTCAGGGTATTTTGTCACAGCTGGTTTGGTCTTTCTCCACCAGTCACGGATGTTCCCGCAAACTCTGTTCACCTGGCCCCTGGAAAACCACATGACATCCCTAGAATACCATGTCTCTGAGGTGCTAGATCCACTAGAATCATCCGAGGAAATAAAATGAAAGCCTTGAACTCTGGGGGATTAAAATTTATCCTTGCTATTAGGATGTGTAGGCAGATAATCGCTGAAGGCCACATCTATTCCATGCGCACCACCTGGCCATATGACAGTAATCTAGCGCGATATTGCTTTGAACAAACTCCTCTTAAATTTTCACCTTAAAGGGGACTGGAGCGGTAATCATGCGACATTGTGAACTCCTTGCAATTATAATTTAAGTAAGTTGAAAAAAATTCATGAACCACATTTTATTAAAATGCCTACATCTATTTGTTGGCGGAACACGGCATATAGGCAGTAATGTAAATGGTAAAAGAATTGAATATTATATTTTTTCCTTGATTAAAGCATGTTATAGCTAGATTTTTCGGCGCGGTGTACAAAGATTTGACGATAATATACTGGAAAAAGTTTCTTTCAATTTCGGACTCAGGTTGACATCTTGATGTTTCTTAGCAACAATCATAATAAAAATACCTGTGTCATTACGTGATCAGGAGAAATCAGTGCATATATAATCAAATTATCACGAAACATAAGTCATGAGGCATGATGATATGGACTAAAATAACAAAAACATTTCAAATGAAAGCAAACCGATAAGTTACAATTTTTTCACCTCTATCAATTGATGTTACTATCCGAACACGTTTGCAAAGTTTCAGGCAAATGCGTACACAAACAGAAAGCGCTTCGACCAACTCAACTGCCACACTCGCACGCGCTCACCGACTTGATTACGCGCATTAGCTAACAAAGACCATCCCAACCTCGACTCCCCCCTCTCGTCTCGGCCCCGCCTTACACGAAGAGTCGTAATTCCCGAAGAGTCATGTCAAAACACTCCGCGCAAGTCGCGTGACCTTCGCCGTCGAAGACGGGACGACCGCAATCACGCGTGCGCGGCACTCGGAGAGCGGCCCGTGCGACGAAGAAAGGAACGAGGAGGAGACGGGGGCGCTTCCAAAGCGAAACAAGAGAGGAAAAAACGAAAGAGGGTCGCCCACGCGACTTCACCTCCCGGCTGTAATCCACGCACGCGTGTGACGCAGGCCGACTCTTGGGATACTCTGTCGCAAAAGGGCTCGCGATGGTCGTACCCTCTCTCCTCTTCGGATTCGTCTCCGATGTGGAAGGAAGGACTAGCAGTGAGAAGAAGAGGGACACCTTAAGACGATGATTCACCCAGGATACACAGGGTTTCGACGGCAGCAATGACGCTATGGAGATCGCGATAGTTAGTATACGTAAAAACCTTTCCCCCATTCATTTATTACGCAACAGATACATTCTCTACTATTATGTACTGCTATTGGAAGTTCCACATATACTTGAAAGTATAATCTCTTTTAGAAGTTCGTTTTCTATGAGATTTTCCCTGAGGAAGGAGTAGTGATGTTGTCAAAAACAGCAGGAAAATTAATGCAGATTTATACAATATTCTCATAACACGTTGGGGAGTCTTCCTATGTTCTCATATTATTCCTTCAAGGAACTCACCTAAATTGTACGCAAAGCTGGAAACGGTTGGCTAAGTGGGCGGAAGGTGTGTATACGAGACAATAGTTTGGCAGCAGTGTTTAGTTGACAGAATGGACCATTGGGTAACAATTTAGTTGACAGAATGGACACAATGGTCCTTTCTGCCAACTAAACCCAATGGTCCATTCTGTCAACTAAATTTGGAGCGCTCTATACAATGATAATAACCTCTGCATCATCGAGTATAGAACCTGCCATGACATTTGTTCATGCACACAACATGTCTATGTTGGTGACCAACCCATATAAACAGGAGAGTTAGCAAGTGAGGCCTTTACCCAGGCACCGCAGAATCCAGAATCCAATGTAAATTAAAAAACGTTTTTCCGCTAAAAAAATAGACGCTTATACTACATTCTTAAATATAGTAAAACCCTAAAATTTTGTGTTACCTTTCCATCAAGTATGATTAGAATGAGTGCTAACATTTCTACATCTTATAAATTTCATTTCATATCCAGGCCATACTTGACATTCCCTCGCCTATAGTGTAATTTACTGAAATTTTTAACTTAGTGCAAATTTGGTATTGTTATTACTGTTGGTAATATAAGCGATATTCCGGGTGAGGTAGATGCATATGGAAAAAATTCTACTTACACCATACAATATGAGCCACAAGACGTTAACTCCCTGATGATTATTACCACTAATTCCAAAGCTTACATTTTCAATAAATAATGGATGATCTACTGGTTAAGGTAAAAAGAAGAAAACGGATACTTCAGCCTAATTTTCCCAGCCGCAAACCCTTCGTCTGGCTAACATTAATCTCTCTGAGTGCATAAAAATTGGACAAACACAGAGAGAAGATTGTCCACCTTAGCTATGGGTAAAAAATATGTATTGTTCCCTGCTTTAAACTGCCCACACTATATGGAAGGAATAGAACAATTAGTAGCAAAATCGTTTTCCTTTGATTGTATTATTATCATTTTGATTGGCAAAAGAATCTTCTCGCTTCTCGTGCACTTCTCGTGGTTAACAGTTTTATTCGCAACATTCGTTTGAATTCAAGGAGTTTTATAGTTTTTATCCACCCACGGCTTGAGAAAGACTGGAAGGATAAGGCAAGTCTGATTGTGCGCTGAAGAGGAAAGGCATACGAGGAGAAGAAGAGAGGAAAAAGGAAAGAGAGGAAGATCACCCACGCACCCCACAGTGACTCGTCCGTTGCGACGTTGTTGGCGAGTGCGAGAGAAAGATACGGGTGGAGGGGGAAGTAGGGGAGAAGTAGAAATAAGGAGAGTGGTTGACTGCCGAGAGGGGAGGGAGAACGGAGGGGGTGAGAGACGCAGAGGGAGGGGGGGAGGAGACATCCTCGACGCATACTTATTTGGAGCTATTGAACCCGTTCCTCCTTCCTCACCCCTCCTACCCATCCCTCTTTTCCTCTCTCCTTCATTCCCATACCCATCCATCTTTCCCACTCTGTCCTATCTCCAGCGTTCTTTTCATTCGCCTTTTACATTAACCATCATCGCAAGACTTTGCTTTGACTCAGCATTCATGTCCCTAAGTCCATGACGCTCTTACTTGATCTCTCAACCACCATCCCCAGAGTAGACAACTGCGTTGTAAACATCACTTTGTTTCGAAAAATTTCCTACAAATTTCTGAAAATCCCCCTAAATTTTAGGTCTAAAAACTCTCATTTTTCACATAACTTCAAAATACCAATTTTTGACAGAAATGAGAGCTTGTTTAAAACAAACTCATTTGCAAGGGCCGCAAATTGAACCCTAAACACTTCGAATTTACTTTGCGTATAAATGCCATTCGTCGGCTGTCGATTTTGCTGAACCCACGGTCTCGGCTGTCCCCGCCGTATTTAAAATTATTTCTACATCATTCATAAACTGTGGATGCAGCATGATTAAAAGAAATAATGCGTCCACCTTCCGTTGATTCAGAGGCAGTAGAGGGAGGTTCGTTGTAGCCACTGGCGAAGAAGCAAGTAGGTTATACGGTCGTATCTAAAGGTTTGTAGGTGCATATTTCACTCCGCGATGAAGCTAAGCAGATTGATGGATAAAGGTCTCTCTGGTATTCCACCAGGTAAGCAGCTCCACATCTCCCGACGTTTCGGAGAACTACATGTTCTCCATTCATAGAGACTCAGAACCCTTGAGGATGGAGAACAAGTCGTTCTCCGAAATGCCGGGAGATATGGAGCTGCGTACCTGGTGGAATACCCGATAGACCTTTATTCAGCAGATACGCCGGGAAAATCTAAGATCTTTTAAGCAGATTGTTGTCTGGCTGGTGTCCAGTATGAGACGCATAATCTATCAGCTATAATTATAACATTTTTAGACATATAGCGACATTTATTCTGGTTTCCCCGCACTGCCTTTAGACAATCTAATAAAAGAAATTTTCCCGCAATATACTTTCAATAAGACGAAAAAAATAATATCAAGTTCAATCAACCAATATCAGATGGCAATATTTGTCATTACACTTTGTCTCCTCATCCTTTTCGACTCTTTGCATTTATTAACCTGGAAATAAGTGGCACTTAAAATATAAAACTCTAGACTTCATGCACAAAATGCTGAAGTTTCTACAACAAATATAACGGCAACATGAGTCGTAAGCGTTCTCGCTGGCATTTGTAATAAAAATGAAAGAATTAATAAGGTTTTTGCAATTAATCAGAATTTAGCCTTCACCGTAGGTAAACCAATTAAAATGAACTATTCATATAGTGATTGCAATAATCTTGATACAAATTTCAATTCACAGCCCTAATCAGCCCTCGTAATTAGTCATAACGTTTACGTCCATTTTGTTGAATAACAAGATTAGAAACATGCTCGTGGGGAGTGCGTCATATTGATGACTGAGACGCAATTCTCGTCCGCGACTCCCCGTCATCTTTAACCCTCCGCCGCCCACACGTCACTCTTTCTGTCGCACATGACCACATCATTGCACCGCCACTGTTGCCAATTTCTCCTCCATATTGTTTACGTTTTGTGCGCACTTCAAGATAGAGGAGGAGGATCGCTCGAGTGGGCGATTTTGCTACCGCGACAGCCTCGGAGTGCGCGTTGTCCCGTCATCCACTCGGGAAGGACGAAAGTGGGGCAGAGCCCACCTACACTTTAAAGGATATCGCGTGGACTGTAGAAATTAGCATACCCCGTCTTCTGTAAACAGTAAATAAAGCAACGCAATAGTTTTTAATGAAGTCAATACATTCAAAATACAGTTTTCTGCAATCTCAACATATTTGAAGCTTAACCATCACAAAAAAATCATAATAAATTCTTAATCAGCAAAGCTAAACTTATTAGTAGTCCATATCTTCAATACTTGTATGCGCTACACTGCAACAAATATTTATAATGATTCTGAATAAATGCAGTAAAAAGTATAATTACTGTTAACACTTTTTACAATCTTCCCCTAACAAAATCTTTGAGTCTTTGCATATTGAGCTGATACTAGCTTTAACTACTGCTCCACGTTAGGCAGGCTTCGTTTTGGCAGGCAAGTAGTTTCAACTGGCGGGATATTATAGCATAGGATATACCATGGAATATGCGACCAGCGTTGAAGTCGCCGCGCTGTGATGCTTCCTCTTGCGACAAAATACGGACGCGATAATTGCTCAATTAGCTGTTACATTGGTTTTTGAAATAACCACATTTAAAATTGACTTAGGAGCATATCAAGGAATGAGTGCCTGTCTAAGGAAGCGAAAATTGCTGTGTATAAAAGTGTACTTCTCCCCACTTTGTTGTATAGTAGTGAAACATGGGTATGTCAGGATAAACGTAAGAGTAGACTAAACGCTCTGATTATGAGTTATCTGAGGACTTTTTGCAGCAAAAGTAGGATAGATAGGGTCGGAAATAAGTGGGTAATAATGATACTCAAACGATATCGTACTGTCTACCAAATTTATTTCAAACTCTTACAACACGTGTTTCAACTGTCTAGCAGTCATCATCAGGTAAGACTTACATTAGTCTTACCTGATGATGACTGCTATACAGTTGAAACACGTGTTGTAAGAGTTTGAAATAAATTTGGTAGACAGTACGATATCGTTCGAGTATCATTGTTCAACATACTGTTCTACAACATCTCGCCGGAGAAAGTGGAGTTTAAGTGGGTAATAAATGAATGTGGGTTATATGCTCCAGTAATAGACATATATGAAAGGAGTGTGCTTCGTTGGTTTGGCCAAGTTGAGAGAATGGATGAGAGTCGAATAACCAAACAGCTATATAAGAATGAAATGAATAGTGCAAGAGGTAGAGGTACGCCGAGAAAGTTGAGGTTGAATGTGGTTGAGGAAATTCTTAGGAGGAGAAATATTAGGAGTCTTAAAAACAGGATGGCGTGCATGAAGCAGTGTATGGGGGTAAGTGAAGCAAGAGAGATTTGCTAGGATAGGTCAGTATGGAGGAAATTATTGAAGTACAAAAAGTGTACAAATATGTATTTATGAGTGAAACTTAGTGACTCTGCCTATCCCGGAAGGAAACGGCGTGATTGGTATGTATGTATGTAAAATTGACGTAAAAATGTTTAATATGATTGGCGGCCAGCAAACTTTTTCTCCATGACGTTCGGTAGGTAAAATCAAAGTATAGGGTTAATGTAATGATTTAAAAATTGTTTACTGCACAAACAATTCCAAATTTAGCAAATACAACAGCCTCTTTGCAGCTAGCTAGTTGCATTGAGACAAAAAATTTCCAGAAATTAAAGAGACTTCTCTGACTCCGAGTATTTTTATAGGAACGAAACATATATTCGAATGAGCAAATTTTCCTATAAAGGATGTAAATCAGAGTGTTGACAGAACAACAAGCTAAAGCTACATTTAGCTATATCATAAGAGATTTTTAAAAAAATCTTCCACCAAGCCACCAGCTAGTAGACATGCTTCATAAAAACACGTCAATGTTGAGACAAATTTAGGCTATTACCCATTGCTTTTAAATTTCACACACGAAACATCCCTCAAAAATTTATAAACGCCATGTACAGTTTCACAAAATGATCGATAGAGACGCCTCATAGGAATATATGTCAGAGTGATAGAACCTCAAGTCCGTATCAAATTAATTAAATGATGCATTTTAATAAAGGGAACGTCATAATCTCACGAAAATACGAAGTGCCGCGGAGGAAAGCAGAAATTGAGAGGAAGCATCTTTAGAGAGGACAAGCTGTGAATTCCTTTGATAAGATTTAGCAACTCTTCGGTCAGAGTCTGTCCAATTTTCAATCTATATTTGCCTGAATACATATGATGATGCCCCCAGTCGCATTTTCTCCTAACCACTGATCCGCGTTCCTTGTGGGCGGGCAACAATATCCCTTCAATTCACGCATGTTCTCCCTTTTCCTTTCAGCATTTCCTGCTCTTTCTTACCGTCCCATAAAACCATAAATATTTTCTTTTCAGTACTCCCCCTCACGACCTATGGGCGCCTATTCCAAAGCATCCATCACCGTGAAACGACCCCATTCTCAATTTACTCGCTAGCCTTCCCTCACGGGATTCCACAGTTCCATCCGTCCGAACTTCAAAATTGCTTCCTCACCTGTCGTCTTCGACCCTTTCTCTCTCTCTCAAAAGCCCTATCTTAGCTCCACGTAATCATCCCACTTCCCCCGCAAGTATAACCTCGGTTTATGGTGGTCAGAATATTTTTTTTTCTATTCATCTCCTTCGCCATCCCTTTAACCCGTCGATCTGCTGTTATCTAACCATCCCACACAGGCCCACTTGTCCGCCTCCAGTTCACGCATTACTAAACTCACACACAAAAACACACGTGCGTGTGTGTATATACACATTCAAAAGGCATCCTCGAACGCCTGCGCCTTCCTCAAGATATAGGAGGGGCCTTGGTTATTACGCCACCGTGACCTTCGCCTCACCTGCCCTTCCGGCCGCCCCCCACGGACCCACTTTGACTAAGTCCCACCCCTTCCCAGTTCTCTCCTTTTGAGTACGATCTTGCACCCCGCCCATTTCCTCACCTGACCTTATGTTGTCCCTCCATATGATTCTGGACATCCTGTTGAATCGCTACGGTCAACCGAAGCAAGGTCACTGGTTTGTTTCCTCCCATAGTTTCTCTTCCCTTTGTGAATTGTAATGCTTTTTTTCGACGGCCTCAAAGAAAACGCAAGGCTGGGAGAGTTTTTTCTATTTATTTTTAATTGCCGAATCAGACTCGCAAAATAACGGAGTTAATCGGACAATGACCGTGTGAAGCGACGGAAAAACTTGGAAACGACCTCATATTGTGAGCAGCCGAAGATGAAAACAAAGGTGCGTGCTTTTTAAGCTCAGGGCCCTCGCTGTCTAAATAATATATTAAAAATAATGAATTGGATAATTCAAGAAATGGCCTAAAAATTTTAGGGCTTTTTGAAAAACTGATCGAACAGAGTATGAGTAAGAGGTTAGAAATGAATTTCATAGGTTACACAGAAAACGACGCTCTAACAGATTCAGAGAAGAGTAGTGATTACAACAGAATTATGGACCGAGTATGAAATTTTCTTTCGCTAAGCCACGCTGGCTATTTCTCTAGACCATCCAAGGCAAAAGTGAATGGAATAAATGTTAGACTATATTCAGAGACAAATTTCATCTTGTAGTTGCAAACTCGACGACGCTCCTGCTTGGTTTTCTCAATGAGACAAAAAGGAACTGTAGTGACAAAAATACACGAATAAAAACTTGTTTGAAATTAACCAATTGGTACTGCCTAGTGATCATGTTTGTTTATTTTAATGGTTTCCCTCCATGCTTCACCGTAAACTTCAGGTGCAGAATAATGTCACATTTTATTTCCAAAAGACAACAAGGCGGGCTCAAAATACTTTTTTAAAGAAATATAAGCTTCCAATGGGCAACACCATTTTGTTCTTTTCGATATTCAGACACATCTTACCGGACATGGATTATCCGTATTGAACACTTGCTCTTGGAGAGCGAAATTCCATTCAATACCGATCATCAAATCCATCCCGGCCTAAGAACGAAATAAATACACTTCCTCATTAAGGATTGACGGAGAAGCTGAGAGCCTTCTTATAGTCACCTCGAATAAAAAATACATGAGTAGATTGCATTGCTGATATTGTACACTCTATCTGGTAGACGCTAACGGAAACTAGGATCGGAGTAACACTAACGGAAATGGTTTCTGACTTGTAAAATTATGTTCATGGAATTTTATCTAGAAGGTATTTAATTTTTTCGTTACCATTTATAAGAGATTCCTCGCAGTAAGAACGATTTGAAAAGTTCACCAGTAATGACGCGCTGCGATATAACGATTACCATCCTCCGGGTTCCCCGTTCACAGCAACGCTTCAACCACGCCCCTCTCCGCAGCATCTACTCTCTAAAATACCCTTCGAAATCCCATTTAACTAACAAACTCCACCTTGGGCCTGAAAGCAAAAAAAAAAAGACTTCAAAGCGTTTCCTCTCTATCGCACCACTCCGCCATACACTTTCATTCTCAACCACCCATCCTCGTCATCTGGCACAAAATAATGTTCTCATGATTCCGAGGGGCCCCGATTCCAACTGCTCCATCCCATTGGCGCTAACCCATTCCACCCTATGTTTAACCTATTACCCTCTCTCCTCTTTCAGATTGCCCAACAAGTATTTCCCTCAAGTCCCAATGTAATGCTCCGTCCATTCGGCCAAAAAAAACAGACGCGATGAAAAAACAACGAAGGGGAACTCCGATCCTAGGCGTTTTGCATCATTTCAAGGTAGTCCGAGCGAGATATTTTCCTAGTCATAATAGAGACCATATTCGAATCATACGCTTTAATTTTGAAGGTTTTTTGTGATACTCAAGAATCTATTGCGGTGACAATATGATTAATTTTGAAAAATAGCTGAGAAAACATACAAACTACATGCTGTTAGTTTTTTTAGGAGATCTAAGCGTTAGAAATTCCTCATTTTGTAAATAATGTCTCCTTGGAGTGCTTATACGCACCATTTCCCATGTAAAAGAGGTGGTATTTTTTGGAAAATATCTCCGAAAGTAATGTGGTAAGGGGTTTAATTTTTGGTGTCATTAGAAGGGCGCGATATATTCCTTTAAAATAAGTCCAAATTCGTTGATTTCTAGGTAAAATGTAATTTCGCTCATACTACCTTAAGCCTCTTAAGTTCGCGATAAGGCTGTTTGGCGTTGTGATGCGTCGCTAATAATTACTGTTGCTCTCCAGATATTGTATCCTAGCGCCAGGTTGCCAGGAATTTCGTGGCGTTTCAATCGAGTTAATTTGGGATTCACCAAGGGATACAAGTATGGTACTTCATTTTGAGGACTCTTCAAAGTCTTGACGCATTGAATTACCTAGAAATTTGCGATACAGACACTATAAATGTGAAATTGGGGGAGATTGGAGAAAATGAGATGGACGGAAAGGGAAACAAACGAGAAAGTGTTTGGTATGGTAGGTGAGAAAAGGAACAATTTGGGAGAATATTAGGATGAGGTAGAATCGGTGGTTGGGACAGGTAAGTAAGGTGTAGGAATACTGAAGACCGTGATTGAGGAGAGGATGTTGCGTAAGCGAGGAAGAAAGAAAGAGAATATGCTTTATGGATGAGATGAAGAAAGCTAAGATGCATGATGGGATGATGAAAGAAATCATGCAGGTAAATTAGTGGTCAAAGCATATAAAAAATCAAAAAGATCAATTGATAGGGGTAAAGAAAACTCTGCAATGGCACAAAATTTCACATTTGAATGGCCACAATTTCAATGCATTGCATCATCTTCAGAACTTGAAGGCGAGGCACTCCATCGAAATCATAGTCGGGGAAGGAAAGAAAGAGAATATGCTCTATGGATGAGATGAAGAAAGCTAAAGCGTATAATGGGATGGTGAAAGAAATTGTGTAGGTAGATTGGCAGCCAGAGCATGTAAAAAATCAAAAAGATTTTTAATTGATAAGGGTAAAGAAAACTCTGCAATGGCACAAAATTATACATTTAAACGACCACGATTTAGATGAAGTCCATCATCTTCAGAGCTGATGGGACGGTCATGAACTATATCGAAACCATAGTCGTTCAAATATATGATTTTGTCTAATAGCAGAGTTTTCTTGGCCCTTATTAGGAATGATTTGCAACTATTGCTGGTAAAGCCAGAGATTGTCACCTGGAATTTAATCTTCTTCAGTTTGAATACCCTTATTCGGAGTGCTACCTATATAGTAAACTCTGAAGAGGGCAACATCATCGGCCGCACCCGAGATTTTTGCCGAGCGTCGCGCGGGTGCCGCTCCCGGGCACTCATTCCCAACCCACTCTTCCCCTTCTTGGAGCACCCACGCACCGACCGCCGCTCTTTTCTCCCATTTAATTTTTTTCCTTAACTCCCCTTTCCCCACTATTCCCCCCCACCGTCCGATCCAACACTTCTCCTCCTCCCTAAAACGCCCTCGCAAATCTCCAGCCAACCAGACGCGTCTCCGTCCTTCCTTCCCTCTTTTCTTCTCCGCAGCGCAAACCCATAAAGGAGTGCAGCCCTCTTTGGATGAGCGGAGAGAATGTGTCGAGGATAAGGGAGATGGTGGTGGGAAGGAATCCTCCCCCTTCCTCCTTCTCGCACACCGTCTCTCCTTCCCATTGCCAAACCGCACCTCCCTTAAACGCCCGCTTCTTCTTGCGCCCGCAATGTGAGAACAAATGGGCACTCGCGCCGTTCGTAAACAAACACGACGGGAGGGTGAGGAGGGGTGTAGAGGGAGACCACATCACCGCGTCGCCGGCAACGACTAGGTGATACTTCTCAAGCTTTTTTTGTTCGACAAGCAAAACCAATCTCTATCGGTTTTCCACTCCCGAGTCCCCTATCTGCGCAGTTTTTAACCTCAAGGGCTGACCGTCGATAAATCTACATCTGTAGTCACAGCAAGCCGTCTCCAGGGCGTGTTGAAGAGAGGGTTAGGGATGTTTTACACAGTGCTTTTTTTTAGTGCTGACGACCCAGCTTAAATCAGTGTGCTTAAAATCATATCGTACAAATGATGCAATCGTGTCCACACAGTGTATTGGACTCGATGATAAAATAAAAACCGTCAAACTTTCCAGAGAATAAATTTACTTTCGACCCGGACTTCAACACTGATACATCATCATCAGGAGATAAGTGGTGATAGGAGCGCACAAGTAATACATTGGCTCATTTACGTGAGTGAATTAAGCACCACTTGTCACCTGTAGATGATGTCTCAAAATTGAGACCGGGTCGTAGATAAATTTACACATTGGTAAATGGCAAGATTATTATTTAATTATGCTTCAATGCCACTCAATTTTGCGAGAAACTCGGAATAGTATTTCACCGCCCCTAAGACGTACTCCAATTACTCGGGTTAGATTTTAGAAAAAAAATTATAAATATGTCCGAGGCCATAAGATGCAGGTTGACTGTGAATCACATTTTTTAGTAAAATAATATTTAATATCATTTGAATATAAAGTAGATGTATTTGACTTTAAAATACGAATACAGAAAGTAGGTGCATATTTTATTCTCGATTCAAAATTCTAAGTAGCAAACATTGGTGAGGCGAGTTTTTCCACAAACTATCGGTAAGGGGGATCAGAGTCATATTCCTTATAGGTTTTTTGACTCTGCTCGAAAATACGCCCTTTAGAAAAGGCGTGTGTAGCGTATCCTGATTATTTACTATAAATAAAGCATGAACGCAGGTGGACTTGAAAGTAGCGAGGGCACCTACGAATATCTATTTGCAAAATCAAGTAGCGTCTGGAACACAATCAGCAGAACCCGAGCTAAAAGCTTTACTGGGAACACATCTCGTTAAAGAACTACAGGCTAGGCAGCGTAAAGAACTGCTCACGGAGTTGAATGTGTGAATTACACATCACGGGATCGATTATGCGTGAGCCCAGAATGAATATATGACGCCAACATCCGAGTTAAAGACGGCAACGATTTCTGTAATTCATGCGCCGTTTAAAATATCTCAGCCTCGAGGTTTCCTCGAGAGCAACCAAATTCGTTACAGGTCTCAAATTTCGACCCTTCGCATGATTCTTGGAGCTGGATACTCGTATTTCCTCCCTGCCTTCCCATCTCTTTCTTTGAAACTTTAAAGGCAGTAGGAGTAATCATATAGGAATATATCACACTATCTTCACATTTCTTTGCACAATATTGCCATAGTAATTATCAAGAAAATATCTCACAATATTCTTATAGTTTCGATATCCAGGGTCAATATGCCCCTTTAAATGCGAGAGATTAAATTTATTAGGCTGGAGTAGTACTTCCCAATCGGACACGTTTTTCTATTATTCAGTGCACAAAAGCTGACGCTCGAAAATAATGCTCGTTTTAATTGATAAATATTGGTTAATCAAGAGTCATTCACCTAAAATGTGTGAATAACAAATGGTAATCAGTGGAACACTCTGTTCTCACGAGTTAGAACTTGAAAAAATGTGCATAGAATTCCTTTCGCCTCGCACATGATTGCGAGAACTTTTAGGTGCCAACTCCGCCATCCGAGGCGTGGGCATTAGTGTATGACCCTCGCCCGCCTACTTAGCGGGACATGGGAAGAGACTCAATCGAACACGGTCGGTATCGCATCGAGCGAACGAAGACGGTGCTCGCCACGAACCATCGTCCATCTTCAGCCCTATAAACCAGCAACCCAAGCGTCAACTCTCCCTCTCCTGCTTTTCACTGAATACAGCCTTGTTCCAGTCGAAGATCGTTGAATTAAGGGTGTAACCATAACCCTTAGATGCCATTTAAATACTTTTAATACAAAAAACTCACTCGCTTTCTTTCGGACATTTTGGTCGAGAAACCATTTCATTCTTCCTCGCTATAGCACTTCAAGGGTGGATAAAAAATTGTTTTTTTCCAATATTAGTAAGTTAGTTGTAGCGGCGTGAATGTCTTTCTAATCTCCATTTTAGTGCAAACTTTTTATTTGCTTAATATAGAATGTTATTAATAACATTTCGAAAACCATTTGAAGGATATAGTAAAAATATTGATAATGCTTACCTTTTCAGTAATGAGTTAACCAAATCATTTCCATACCATTACTATGTTGTTTTTCATTGATAAGGAAATACAAGTGTTCAAATTGGCTTAAATATGAAGATTGGTTGCCTGTTCTCGTCTTTTTCAATTCATTGACCACTTCAACGCTTATTATATTCCAGACGCAAGTGATAAAAATTCAATTTCAACATTAATCAATAGAAATTAGATATCAAATTAGACGTTGAGATGAAAGTATAACTAAATTAAGTTCTAATTATTACGAAAATTCAACAGAGGAAACGTCGTCCGGATATCTAACTAGGATCCCTCGATATCGGGCCCAGTGCTTGAGCCAATAGGCCGTTCTTTAGGTCCACATAAGTCCTTTAACGAGTGACTCCACAAACACAATACCATGGCTAGTTTGTGGTACCGCAAAGATAAAAAGAATAGGCCCTCACAATAACGAGAATTGTTGAGAACTATAAATGAATGGAAGAATTGTGTAAATACTCGGCACTCATTTCAGTCAGGAATAAATGAATTCCTACCAATGCTAAATATCGCTCTTACTCCACGTGCAATAAATATCTATCTAAAAAAATACGAATAGCAGGGAATTCTATAAGGGAAAAATATAAACCAACGCAAAAAAGAAACTCGACTGGGGAAAAAAGTCATCTCTACCGGTGGTCTACTTGGCAGAATTATGATTTTTTTCTGTCTTCCGCTTTTTTGCTGACGAAACTTTAAAGCCCATCTACCTCCACAATGTCTAGTTGTCTCTCTAGACGAGTGACAGAGGTAGGGAAGGGTTTTTAAGACGGAGGATGGCAAGGCGAGACTGAAGGTAAGGGGGCCGAGGATCGTAAAAACGATTCGAGACGCCGTTTTTTAACCCGTTGGAGTGTGACGGAGATAGTCCGTGCGGCAAAATCACGGGAATTCCTGAACTCGCGGGAAATGCAGAGAAATAGCGAACTGAGAGGGCGTTTCATAGAATGAAGAATGCATACGTGCTAGTAGCTCCAACGATTGGGTACCATCACCTCCCGCTGGCAGCATGCTCCTTCTTGTATCCCATCATACCTTATGGCATACCTGAGATCGGGAGCCAGAATTTTAATCTCCGTCAGTTCAAGTGATGGCCTTGTACTCGCATGGCGTTTGATCCGCTCTGTTGCCTCGAAAAGCGGGAGCTATCCAACTAAAGAGGAGAAAATGATTCGATATCCAGCCACTCGCGGCTGAGAGCTAATACAAAACCGTATCCGGCGAGATAAATATCGTCAGAAGTGGTGCCTCTTCGGCACTCATTCTCGTAATATTCTTTCATCGGCGTTCTTAATAATTTCATCTCATTTTCGCAGTTTCAAGGCTATTCATGGATAAATACAAGCCGCTAACTTTACGCAGCTATAAAAATCGTTGTTAGAACTAACATGTATTATATTTTCGCAGGTAGCTGTCAAACTCTCTCTAGTAATACGCAAGTATAATATACAACCTGCAGACGTAAGTACAGACACCAAGCCTACTGCTTGTTGACAGAGTTGCTAAAATGCTGGCGCTAACAATTCGTCAGCTGCTCTCCATTAATATTTAAAATATTGAATTGTTCAGGCTTTGTCTCAAAATGTATTAAGCTTGTAAAAGAAGGTAATTGGAAGAAAGTTGCTTCTGAATCAAAAAAACTCTCACATTGAGAGGAAAGAAGTGTCATTATCATTTCAGAAAAAAAGAGCGTGGAGAAATTTAAGTATACGGAAAATAGAAAATTTAACACTTAAATGGTGCTGAATGAGTTTAAAAGAGGCTGGAAGTAATTCAGACAAAAAATTTAAAAGCAGAGAGTTGAATCAGGAAATGAAACGGCATAATGGGGAAAATAGCGGAGGAGAGTGAAAAAGACAGCAAGGATACCGGGGCATACATGACCGATGACAGGCTCTTTACCGCCAAGAACCTGCCCTCCATTTCCCGAGATTTGCACACCTTTATATCCATCACCGATGAATATTTCCTCGTCAGCCATCGCGGTTTCCACACTTTCTTTCGAAGGTGCTGGGAGCGAAGCCTTCCCTCATATTCATGGAAACACAAACGGACGGCTTAGAAAAGAGAAGCACGAGTCGCGGGAGAATGAAAAAGGGGGACGGATGAGCAGAGGAGAGTGTGTGAGGGTGGAAATGAGCGAATGGTGGGGGGTCTGATCGGAGTAAAATTGCGTCTGAGGGGGTAGGTGGGGAGTTGACGGGACGAGGAGGGGGCGAATGGTGAATAAAGCAGCGAGGTCGGATAGGGAGTTGGCGGGGGTCGAAGCAAAAAGATGAGGATCGCTCATACCCGTCGCGGCGGCGCACCAGAGACGCCTTTGAGCGATTGGGAAGACGAGAAAGGCAGTTCCAGGGATGAATTGAGCGTTGTGGGGGGTTTTGGTGCTCTTATAGCGGAAAGAGGTGGTTACTGACAGGAATGAATCTCTCTTCGCGAGGAGACTATACTGAGGCATGAGTATCGGAAGAAATAAGTCGATATCTGGAATCAAGAATACATCAAAGCTCTTGCACAGGTCCAACTTAATAATTGTCCCTAAGCTTCAAACTTCCAAACCTTGTTTTTCTGTAATTTTATTGAAATATTGTTACTTTTGCAACTGATATGAAAGAACTCCTTCGGAAAATTTCACTCTTCACAACGGATGAACAATTACAATGATGTCTTATTTTAACCATGTGTTACTCAACACCAGATAATGGGAATAAAGAGACCTCATAAGCAAAAAAAAACTCACTCACTCACAATTCAATAAGTTCTATTACTTTACGGGCAAATATTTGTCTATATGTCTGGTTCTCCATGCCGATAATCACGCTCTGAATAGTAGTTTTAAATATCTGAAAAATATTTCTCCAATGATGAACGGTTCTTAATGTACCTTCAACATTCAAAGGCAAATATTATAAACTTCCTTTCACCGACTCTATTAAAAGAATACAATTTTTCTATTCCGTTTTTATTATATTTTTAGTTCACGCCGAAGCGATATAAATCAATAGGGTCTGACATTCAAAGCCAATATAGGGAATTGATGGAACACTTTAGCAATAACTTATCATTGAATACCAGCTATTGCTATTGAAAATATTGCTAGTTGACCGCATCAAATATCGATATCCGCAGAAAATCGGCCACAGATGTACTTCGCTAAGCCGTGAGCGAATGATGCTCAGGATTTGAAACATATAGACCATCTTTCTCGGATCGGATCGGATCAAGAATGCGCGAGGGCCGGAGAAACTTCGCCGCGTGCAACAGCGGTAAGAGGGTCAGAGTGAGTGTGTATGTGTGAGATGAAGGAGAAGAAATGGCTATATGCTCTTTCCCAAGGGTCAAAGCGATGCCTATCTCCCTAGCATGTGGTGAACGGTGAGATGACGTGGGGAGGAGAGGAAGGCAGTGGCGTTTGTGGGGGCGGGGAGAAGAACATCGCTATGAATGATGGGAAGGTTTCCTTCATCCTCGTCTTATTTTTTGCTTTCGCTGCCCTCCTCCAGCAGACGAGAGACGTTCGAAATGTTTCTCACACGCGTGTGAAAAAGACGGCAGTGTTGTGCTAGGTTAATGGCTCATCCGCTTGAATCCCTCGTTTATTAACGATCTGAGATGCCGTCGTAGTTATGACTGCAGCCCAGACGGCTGATGCTATTCTGCTTTCGTTAAAGGAAACAAATATTCTCCCGACATAAACGATAATCTAGAAGAGAGTGAGTGAGGTAAATTTATTTTCTTCTCAGAAATCCCATCTTTATTTTGAAACACGGAATCGCCTAAGTGTGCAACCTGTGTGGAGAGGCGGGGTTGAAGAATTATTCTCTTCCACATTTGAAGAAATTCTGCTCACATTGATATCCATTTCAAAATGAAAGACAATTATAACTTTCCACACAGATTTTAATAATTACCGACCATGGGTTTAGCACCTAGTGCCATTATCAAGGTTACCATTACCATTGTTAGTTACCATTGTCTTTCAGCACTTAGTGCCATTGAAAGTTACCATTGTCTTTCATTTTGAAATGGATATCAATATCAATTACTTCCACAAAGTTAAGCCAAATACGCTTTTATATATAATTCTGCTCATGGCATCAAACCATTGGCTATCGTTTTCATCTCTACAGGCTGCCTTTTACAAACCCATTTAGTAGATTTTGCCAGAATAAATCAAAGTTATGGAATCTCCATTTATATTTTTCTAATTGTTAATTATGAAAATGAATTTTTAAGTAAAATAATGTCATTACTTTGTCTTTCTATAGGCTACTTTAGTCAAAAGTAATTAAAATCCCACCACACCTGCATAAATAGATAAAACAGACACTTTGTGATTTTCAAAAGTTTTTGAAAGTCATAAAGTGTCCATTTTATCAATCATGACATTCTTCCACCTCTTAAGAGCTTCAATGTTTGATTTGACACGAATTAAATAGATTAATAATGATTTTTTCAATGAAATAAAATACTTTTTCATACTTAAAGTCTGCGTTTAAGAAATTTCCTAGTTTATATCGAGCTTAACTGCAGTCACCGTTTTGTTTACAAAAATCCAAGAAATTGACATTTAATGTGACTGGCAGACTTAAACTGAGTCGTGATCGCAGAAATAAAACATTACGAGTCTATGATACTAAACGAGGTGCCCAAAGGCCAAATAACGGGTCAATTTCAATGAATAGCGTGAGGTGAAGTTCGAAGAGGAAATGGGCGATGGGTAAAGAGTAATAGCTGCCAGGTCTCCGATTTCAAACAGATGCGTAGGCTGCATGAAATAGCAGGCTAAATACAAACTTTCCCACAAGCCCTCATTCAGTCCCCAGATGGCGCTATACCCTCTTTCCCAGAGTCACGTGGAAGGCGATAAAATGCAAAAATATTCCGGCGCGATGTTTTCGACCTCCTCGTTCCATAGTTCACGCTTCCGACCTATTTTGAATGCGCCGCATGGTTCGGTCGCCTGAGTGAGAATCGGTGCCTTCGAGCAGGGAAAATCTCCAACGCATTATTAGTTCATCAAGTGATGGAGAAGAGGCGGGGCTGAACGGGGAGGACAGCCTCCTTTTCCATTATCTTCCGCCACTTCTAAATGGACGAGGATAGGCAATTTTGATTTGAAGGAGGATGGGCCAAGATGGAAAGATGTTAAAGTCAGATGGGAAACAATGGAACGGTTTTGGGGCAAAAATATAATTTAGTAGGCCAAGACATGCATCGCATTTTAGGCCCCTTTGTTATTATGCCTGCCATAATTCGTGGCACCTTAACCGAGGGGTGAAGAGAGTCATGTCAGTTTCGAGCCACAGACCTCTTTCTCAAAGGCACGACTACCGAGACTTAAGTCCTGACCTTTCACTTGCAAAAAGGTCGCCCTTTCATACTTCATCGGGTCACGGCTGACAGTCACAACATCCTTCGCCGCCTCCAATATCACCATCATCTATATTCTCTCCGCCACTCTCTTTGATGCACTTGTGTTTTGAGTCCGTCTCTCTTCAGGAATTTGACGTTCACGGTTTAACACCTACATGGCTAACCCGTGTTGACGTCACAACTGCTTATTTTACGCGTTTAAATTCTAAATTTTTACGGACATTCTGAGCCTACCATCACACATAAAATGAAGTATTGGTCCTGGAACCTCTATGAAATTTAATATGGTGAATGGTTATTGAAAGGAATCACCAATTTCACATCGAGGTTGCATGCAGAGCAGGGGTTACATGTCGCACCACAGGGCTTCACGAGTAAAATTTTTTCGGCTCCACCACCTCACAGAACACGATTTTTTTACGTCAAAGTCAGCCAAGCGGTCAATTACCTAATAGTTGAAATATTCTGGGACAAATTCGGACACAATTTATTTCACTATTCCTTATAGTAACTGCTTTATAGGTACGAGGAGATGAAATTTCTAGGGTAGTTATAGAAATTGTGCAATAGGATAGGGGTATGCGAGGATTTACACTCTCTTCCATTTACAACTACCTTAACCAATAGATTATATAAGTAATATCAGGTCTTTATAGTCGCTGTACCATCCTTTATATTAATGCTATGTGGGTATGTCTGCTCTTCCAAACGTATTTTACTTCAGCGTTATCCTTTTTATGAACAATTTCATGAAAAATATATAATTCTTGATTCACCACGCTGTGACGTTTCTGTCAGTCCAAAGACCATTTTTATCACTGTCTGTTGCGGAACAAAACGTCAGAAAGATGATGGAAGTCAAGGAAACCACGGGAGGTGGAGGTTCCCGTGCTCCTCAGAAGGGCTTGGTGAGAGATTTAATCGACAGTGGGAGAGTATAAAACGTGCAGCATGGTGTGAAACGATTTCTCGCCCTTCTCTATGAATGCTACATTTTTCCTCGCTCAATCAACCTCATTCATTTGTTACACAATGAAGAAGTTAAATCCTGACATCGAGCGAGCAACGAGAAGAAAGAGGCAGCAGATTGGAAAATTATGTGGAAAATATTTAGATATATCTCCATAATTTCTACAGATAAGGCGTGGCAGGTGGTGAAAGGAGTGTTTCGTTTGAAGGTCAATGATTTAGCCTATGTTATGCCTCAGCATTCCCTTACTGAACTCAATTTTGGAGCGCCTTTTTGAAGCCATTAATATTAAGGTATACTTTAAAAAATGAACGCATTGAACCATACGGTACGAAAGCACAAGGAAATTTTAAGGCCGTTCAAATATGTAATCGACCATATTAAATGGATCAGTTTGCAGTTTATACACCAAAAACATAGGTATGATTAGCGGTTTATTCGCGATACCGTAATGTATGATATGATTAATATTGAAAAATGCGATGATTTCTCCATCTTTCGGGTATTCGCCGCGTTGCTTGTCATGATTGACGACAGTTTCGCCCGGATTCCACCAGGCGTCTTCAGGTCGAAGTGCCGCTGTCAGCGTTTTGGCCGTGCTTATATAGCTCCTCGAGCTCCCGCGCTGTGCTGTGATTGGTCGGTTTTGGGAAAAGTCTCTTCCATGTGTTTGTCAGGTGGTATCCATCGTCCCTATTGAAATTTCCAGGCGTTTTTGCAATTTCAATTGATTCTCTTATCAGCCTGGGATAATATCTTTTTTCTTTTGCAATTATCCTAGCTTTGTCGAAAAGAATATCGTGTCCGGGTTCACTCCAAGCATGCTCGGCGACTGCTGACTGGCTAAATTTCTTATTGAGGGTCGCCCTCTTGTGCTCCTGCAGGCGGATCTTCATGGACCTGCATGTCTCGCCGATATATGATTTCCCGCATGAGCAAGGGATGCGGTATATCCCTTCATGGAGATTCGGCGGTATCTTGTCCTTTGGCCTTGGAATGATTTGGCTTATTTTGGATACGCAGTTGAATCTCGTGACAATATCCTTCTTCTTCAGGACTCTGGAGATTGAATCATGAATCTGGAGACTCTTCTTTTCGACAAAGCTAGGATAATTGCAAAAGAAAAAAGATATTATCCCAGGCTGATAAGAGAATCAATTGAAATTGCAAAAAAACGCCTGGAAATTTCAATAGGGACGATGGATACCACCTGACAAACACATGGAAGAGACTTTTCCCAAAACCGACCAATCACAGCACAGCGCGGGAGCTCGAGGAGCTATATAAGCACGGCCAAAACGCTGACAGCGGCACTTCGACCTGAAGACGCCTGGTGGAATCCGGGCGAAACTGTCGTCAATCATGACAAGCAACGCGGCGAATACCCGAAAGATGGAGAAATCATCGCATTCAAAACGTCGCGGGAAACTACGAGACAATATTGAAAAATATCTAATAGAAATAATTTCTTAAAATTCATTGCATTAAACATATAATTTATGGACAAATTGAGCGCAGCATCCACATTAATTGGACCATTTTTCACCACAAAATACTTCACTTACGGGTGTCAAGACTTCATCAATACTATCCTATATATTATGGATAACGGAAGCCTGCAGACCAAGGAAATTTACTCCAGCTATTGTGACTGCGTAACATTTGCACTAGGTAAGGGGTAGGTAGGTGAATTGAGAAACCAAATATCCTGTCAAAAGTTAGGAGGGTGGATTGAAATGAAGAAATTGAAAAATTAGCTCAACCAAAAACTAAATTTAACTACAACTATGAATCCAAAATGAGATTCTCGGTGCAGAGCAGAGACTTGGGGAACAATTTTATAATGATGGAGGAAGTAGTAGAAACATCCTTAAATTTCACACCTTAATTATATCCTAATTCCATTTTAAATATTACTTTTGGCTGCTATTCTAATGCCTGGTTGAATTTTTTTGGAATGAAATCAAATGCCAACACATTCTCCCATCGCTAATACTCATGCCCACTTCATAAAAGTCCAATGTAATATCAAAAACCCAAACTGCCAGTTAACGTCTAGGAAACAATCAGGCTCCATCATCTTTTGGTTAAACTTATTAAGGCATTATAAAACCAGACCTTAGAAGACCAATTTAGTTCTAACGCTAAATGTTTTATTGAAATAGAGGCTGCACGAAATTTATTTTTTTAGCAGCATTTTTTAAAAGTAATTTATTTATAATCCTTGAATAGCAATTTGACGCTTAATACAACAAGCTACGTCACAACAACATGGCAATCCTAAGAAAAGTATCATGTTCATCACAATAAAATTGTAGGAGGGCATATCAGATACCACTGGTATAAGTTAAAAATTTTATCAACTGAAAAGATACAAGACCAACTCTGAATAACTGAAAAAAATACACCTTAAGTTTGCCATGAAATACTTTCACACGAGAAACGAAAACAGCGTACCGCAAATACTGAAAAAAGTCCATTTTACTTAAAATTCTGGGCGTCACCGTGGGAATCTCGAGACTTTTTAACTCACAAACAGATCAGAGAAGAGAATTCAACCAGCAGTGGGCAGTGTACCACCACACCGTAACTATCGAACGATCGAATACTTGTTTTGTCAACACGCAATGTGTGAGAGCGCGTCTGCTGCAAATACCTTGGAACAACTCCCGGCATTCGTTTTTGCTTGCATAAGTAGCCAAGAGAACCCACGAACCTTACGACAATGGACATCAGATGAAATGGGCGCACTCAACATTTGCATACTTCAGTTCAAGCTCAAAATTCCAAATGAGCCCATTAAAACGAAGCCAACAAAATCGGAAGTTGGTTAGAGCCATGTTTTTCCAATAATTAGGCCTTAATACACATTTGTTGGTCATTTCCTCGTACCTCCACTAATTTTCTCTTCTTTATTGAACGTGTATCCTTGATTTTCCACAGACTTTCTTATCTTCTACGGAATCAATTTTTCTTTCGACAAAATTTCTAATTTTACGAATTATTTTTTTTATTTTAAGAATATTTATCGGACTTTTTTTCTTCTCCTCTACTTATCAAGTTGTATAGGTGTGCACTTCAATCAATTATCTCTCGTCAACGAACACCTCCTTGTTACTTTGTAATGAATGCCAACTCAGAAAAATATTTTTGCTAACCAAGCGCTGGTTAACCAGAAGGTAAAGTTCAACCATCATCAACGAATTTTCCGATGGACCAAATATCAAGATGCTAGAGTAGTGGTTTTCTTATCGCACTCGTAGAATATACTTAAAATTTTCTTTCGACAGTATTAATTATAAGTTAACTTCGGCATGAAAAATCAATTGAGGTGAATAGAAAATGGTATGTTTTTCAGGATTGAGTCATTGGTATGGTTGACGTGGAGCAAAGAAGATATTCAAGGAAATGCAGATAAATTTTATTTCCAGGAGAAAGATCTGAAGCTCTCTCGAAGTGCACTATCAGTTGAGGTTGCTTAGGTTCTCTCCAATGGGTCAAATTCTATATTTCTGAAGTCGGACGATATACCGGCTTCGAGTGAATTTTAGCCCTGATGACGATGGATGACTCGTATATCGAAAAATCGGCAAAAATACTGAGTTTGACCTGATGGAGAACTCGAATAGACTTCCCTATTTTATACACAAGAGACGCTGAACAGTCCTTGTGAATATAAATAGCCTTCTTTAAATACGAGATGGGTGGGGCCGAGAGAAAAAAAAGCCTTTAGCAGTAGGCTTGGGGTGCTGAAAGATGAAAATGAACAGATACGCTGAATACCAAATGAGAAAAATTGAAATACATGCACGGAAAACCTTCAGAGCACTTCAATTTAACGCATCGCGAATTTTCCTCCTTTGAATATCCTGTCATGATAGCGTAACTCGAAGTAAAATGGACACCATGAAGCTTTTATTGCCTTTACGCTCAAAATCTGAAGAACTAAATCGGCATGATTAATTTCCATGGAAATTAACGCAAGCTTTCGATACACCACTTTTTGTCCTTCATCGCCGGATTGCTTTCCCTAAAAAAAGATGCCCTATTGCAGATTGCGTTCTGCTACGGATATATTCTCCTTCTACAAGCAATTTAACTTGCATCACTCACTGCTCTTGGAGCTCGATCTAAGAGTAGCTGATATTTCCCCCGACCAGATTTATTGCTTATACAGCAATTAATTATAACTCATTTTGTATATATTTAGTATTTGTCGAGGAAATTTCACTGAGATAAATACCCCTTGGGCGAGACCCTACTAAAGCCAGCGGGTCTACCAAGACGTACTCCTTACCTGTGGACCTTCCGTGCGCTTAAGTCACAGCTAGTTTTCCGTACGCTAAATTTTACCGTTCATTATTTCCTAGGCCATAAGTTGAGGAATAATTTATACATTAAAACACTTACTATGTTGCCATGGATCAAATCAAAGTGATCCTTCAATTCGAACGAATTATAGACAATTACATAACTTGCTCTGTGGTTACTATAGTAGTCATATTAAACTTAGAATTAAATTCTAAGCAGATGATGTTTTCAAACTACTAACATCTTATTACCAGCAATCAAGATGAACTGCCTTAGATCTTCACTCCACTTCCCGCTCCAGCTAAACCTTATTTCCCTCACGAATCTTCATTTTGACATCTGTCTTAGTTTGATACGGGCTACAAGGTTACCTATTTAAATCGACTATGGTGCCAATAGAAAGGTAGCGTAATGCATAAGAGTTCCGCCTAAATTTATCAAGTACCGCATTGATAGACTTCATTTTATAAATGAATGTCCTGTATTTATTGATGAGCTATCAATACTTACTAATTCTGATTACCGGAGGATGATATTAAATGTTGCTACCTAGGTACTGAATTACAATATTCCAGGCTATAAAACATGCCCATTAGGCCGTTCGTCATGTTCGACTTTTGCTGCTTCTTGCTGGAGTCAACAATTAATTTCCCTCCAAAATCACATCCATTGATCCATACGCCGTTAATTCAATCCTTTTTCTTCAGAATTTCCAATTTAATACATCGGAAGCGATATTTGCACTTAAACTTTAATCAGAACATGCGTTTTAGCGGCTGTTAATTCTCCTATGCTCTAATAGAGCGCTGCCAAAACTTACACCTATTAAATGCTGAGGTTTTCGAGCGAGAAGATTGAGATATCTATCGATATCAACGAAAAGTTACGAGTTTTCCACATGACCGACTTGGAAATTTATGGAGGCGATTCCTCCCCCAAGTCGGAAAACTGATGCCTTGCTGCTGAAGGAGCTAGTGTGTGAGAGTAGTCGCCTAGTACAGATTCAAAAATATTCCGTCATGCATTCATCGGAACAATAAATTTAAACTGGAGTAGCGCGTGCCGCCTCGACGATAACGCCTCCACACCCTCATTAAGTGGACCTCCGAAAGAAGTGAACGCCCCTTTTCAAGCGATTCTCGATAAGTATATTGGAGTCCGACAAAGTATTCGCCCGTGAGGATAAACAGCGAAGCATTTCCTGGAAGCAAGAATGCAGCCAGAAGAGGATTCATTCTTGGAATCCGTGTCCGGTCATGGAAGAAAAATCAATCTGCAATTCACGAGAAATCACAAGGGTAGCACAGTAGCAATGTCTCATTCAACGCATAGATCTAAATGGGACCTGATAATGATCACCTTTTGAAAGGAAAAATTGCTACTTTCGGAGACAAATTGAAACGGAATGATTACATGGAATATGCAGTAATACTTATGATTTTGAAGTCATCATAAAGAACATCCTATTTTATGAAACCGTTTTCACAGGTAATTTCTCCCAGCTCATAAGTATCTTAAATAAAAACCAATGATTATTTATTCTTAAAATTAGGCTGATAAAATGATATCACTCTTATGCGCAGTGAATATTTATAAACAAAAAACGCTAGTGCTGCACTCCTCACTCAGATTTAATGGTAAGCATAAAGATGTTTTTTCATTTATGTGTAGGGTAAAAAATGCCAATGCACAACGATAATGTGATGAAAAGATATCCACTCAGCAACGCGAATTAATTTCCTTCCTCATTAATCTAGCTTAAAGTTTTTTTCATTACTTTCAAATGAGCCCCGGGCATTATGCCTCCAAAATGTATGCTACATAGTTTTTTGTTCACGATTGAGACATCAGAGTAGCATGGGAGGCCAGTTCGCGGAAATTAATCTACGATTTAAAAGGATGACACGGCTAGCCTTCTCTGCTTTCTCCTCTCTCGTCCCTTCGTTGCGACACAAGCGGGAACAGAGCGTCGACCCTGCGCACTTAATGCGGAGGCGCGCAGATTGGCACGGTGAAAGTGGTACGACACGATGGGATGACGATATCTATGCCCGAAGACGCCGTCGTTTCTCTACCAATCGCCCGAGGTGATTCGAATTTTTTCATCCTGCGTTAGACCAGCGGTGGTGATTCCTCAAACAGAGGCCACTCTCCTTTGCCCCTGCTCAGCTATCAGACTCACGCATGTTCTGAGATTAACTGGGATGTAAATATCGGATCAAGAAGCATTTATCAAAGTAGCCAAGCGTGACAAATGGGGAAGGACTTTGAATCGAGAAATACAATTTGAAATACATATCAATGAATACAGCATTGGAGATATGTATTGGTCCCTTCTCATAATATGTTCGTATACTTGTACCCTCCTTATTCTACATCTCAAATGCGCTAAACTAAAAAAATAGCACACTTATCAAATTCAATAGGTCTATATTATCTAACATAACTTTCCATTAGTTCACAAATATAATCCAACATGCTCGGAGATTTTACGCTAGCCCGGTGACATTCTTAAAGACGACTATGAAAATCAAAACCTGCCAATAGAAAAATTGTCTATATTTCCGGAATGCTATAATATTTTAAATCGCTCACTGTGTTTTGGAACAGACAAAATAGACAATTCACATGATTCTACAAGAACAGTAAAAAAATCCCAAGGGTTTCATTCATTTGATAGATGATAAGCAAATAACATTGATTTATTTAAATTATAAAATGGGACATGAAATGCAAAATTAATGATTTCCGTGCAGCAAAACAAGCAGCAATTAAACTGTTGATAAAAATCATGTTGTTTACAATGAAGAAAATTATCTCACAACATTAGTTGATTACATTACTTTTAAGCCATCATTGTATGTACCAAATAAAAAAGTTACATTAAAGCTCTTCCAAGGTATTAGCGCAGTCGACAGAAATTCAGCAAAACTGTAAATACGTCCATAGCTGTTTTTAGATGAGAAACACGTGAGCGAAGAGTCCATGATTGGACTAATGTTTAAACCATACGCCGTTAAAAAATTGTTTTCATAGCTTTCAAAGACAAATCAGTACATTTCAACTGTGTCATTACCTTCTACAGCACATTAGTGCAGTCATTAAATGCAGGCTATCTTTTGAATCACTCAGCAAATTTATCCATTGGACGGTGCCATTCGACAATTTACGGCAGTAATCAGAAAGGGACAAAAATATAGAAAGGAAAGATGAGAATAAACGAAAGTGAAAATCTAAAATCTATGGAGTGCAATAATAAATGCCAAGGATTAGGCGGAAGAACAACTGCCTTTGCAAAAAGATAAAAATTGAATCCTTTAGCGCAAACTCGGAATCTAAATAAGAGAAATAAAATCTCATTTGAAGAATAATTACTATTCATATTCCAAAATCTACCTTCGTAAGTGGACCAAAAGTACGTTTAACATCTATGATTCTAGATAACCCACACTACCTCACATCAGGGTTCTGTTTCCGAAAGTCTAACAATGAACGATGCACTCGGAAGTAAACCAGTCTTCGCTTGGCAACGTAGGCCCCCATTCAACAAACAGCCAAAACCCTGGGGGGGGGTCATTGTCCTCAATTTTAATTCATATTGCGTGAATACGTAATATTCCACCCGCATGAACCGGCATCCATGGACCTTTTCCGCTCCCATTTCGAGGTGAAGTCATCGCCTTCCGTCGTCACGCCCTCAGCCGGAGCGTGTGGCAAGCGCCAAAAGCCGCGGCACCTTCTGCCGCTTGCTGCACACCCCGCCGCACCGGACACCTAACCATCGACTTACCCCAAAGGAACACGGTCCAATCATCTATACCCGGAGGATAGGAACTGATGGAACGAAAATAAACACGCCCAGCCACCCGGAAGACCCGCAGGAGAAGGGGGAAGATTGATGAGAAGAAGGAAGAAGGGAAAGGAAGAGGAGGAGGAGAGGGGGAAGAGAGAATCAGAAGGCGGCGGCGCCTCGAAGGGAGGAAGGACGTAGGACGGACTCCTTACAAACGAAAACAGAAAGAGAGTGAGTGTGTGTGTGCGTGCGTGCGTGCGTGGAAAGGGGGTGAGAGGAAGACGAAAGGGAGAGGGATGAGTTGGAAGAGGCGGTCTCTTATTTAGAGAGAAAAAAGAAAGAACGGACCAAGAGCGACAAAAGAGGGGAGCCGTATAAGAAAGGAGAGCGCAGGAATGCGGCCCAAAGGCACCATGAGCCCAGTCACCACCTCCTCTTCATTCTCGAGTGCAAAGGGAGCTGAATTCTCCTCTTCGGAGGTGGCGATCCCGCCGGCAAAGAGAGGGGCCAAGTAGAGGGGTGCATCTCCTTTCAATGAGAAATAGTGGAGAGAGAAAATAATTGATCGTAGTGGTTGGACTCTTGTAATGTTTATAGTACAGTACATTTTCGAATATTTGACTGTTGGTTTTGATTTTAGATTTTCAGTGAGTTGCACGATTAACATTCTTGATGTCGCTGAAACTGAGTATATATTTAAAAAGTGCGTGATCTTACGCAATCCCTTACGTCGGCTTCTTCAAATATCGCCAATTATTTTCACTTTACTATCAGGTGTTTTATTGCCCGTCAAAGCCGGCAGAAGGGTCAGCAAAAGGTCGTGCTTTATGAAAAATCATCAATTTCCGAAATCGAGAATGTTATTTATCCGAGTCTCGATATACCGAGGTATTGTATACTTAATCATAACGACGAAGCAATATCGACATTATTATTACTATTCAAGGTACTAATGGTAGCGCTAAAAGCCATTAATAGAGAGAATATATTATTAGAGATTAATTATGTATTCAGCTCGTATTAAATAAATAATTTTAGCACAGCCAAAAAAAACACCACGCAAAAGCGCACCAACCCAAATAATATATTCTCTCAAAGCCCAAATAATATATTTCCATAATCAGAGAGAATATATTATTAGATTTTAATTATGTATTCAGCTCCTATTAAATAAATAATTTTAGCACAGCCAAAAAAAAACCACGCAAAAGCGCACCAACCCAAAAGTTTTTGCCGTAATTAACATTCGCTCGCAAGACCTCCACATCGTCAGAGTTTATTTTTTAACCATCCGAGGGGATTTCAATGCGTGTAACCTCGGGTGATAATGAAAACTGCAGAGATCTGTAATCTCAATCTTAGAGCCTTATTTCAAATTTCGGAAGAAGACGATATTTTTCAGAGGAATCCATATCCTCACTAGGATACTATGTAGAGAGCATTGCAATTTTTATTCTTCGGTCATCATATGGAATTTAAAAATGTGATTCACTTGGCTCCTTAAGGGTAGAATTGGCTAATCCCAAAGTCGGGTTTCTCTTCACCCTTCCTTCAAATAATCCCCTCATTGCCAACCTAACCACCTTTTCTCAAATATCCTAAAATGTCTTCAGTATTGGGTGACTTCCTCGACTCAAAAAAAAACAATCGACCCAAAATAGAACGTACGAATGAAGCGGGATAAGAAAAAAGTTTGGCATTGTTACGATGGAGGGCCGGAGGGAGAAAAAGGGAGAGTTAAGGATGGAGAGAGATGTGAGACGGTGATGTAACGGAGGAGGAGACTCAGTTGGGAGTGGAAAGTCTTGAGAGACCACACGGGGAAAGAATACGTGGAGGAAGAAGATGTTGTGGAAGATAAATTAGGCATTTAAAAAAATACAGCTGATGCGAGATCGTATTTTGAAGGGTCCCACGGGTTCGGAAACCCTAGGGCGGTCCGTAATAGGACGATTAGTTTGACCTTCACGGGTCGTCCTCGATACACGGACAGGACTCGCCTACCGAGAGCACCACCTCAAGAAAAAGACAGCCCCCCGTTCGCACGTGTGGAATGCACTCTACGGAGTACGTCATCGCCGGGAATTCGGATAAACAACGGTTTATGTATGGAAAGATCTCCTTCCAAGAGATTCGAAGAATTCTATTTATCCTCTGAACTTTAAATTACATAGCTAAATCACCGTGTATTATGTAGGTACACCAAAAATTATGAACAAGCACACAAATCCATCGCGCTTTTTCATTTAGAAATAAAGGTAATGACAATAAGCCTCATAATTTGCTCTCGCTCTAAGTAAATAGTCCTATGCTATAATTTTCTTCCTCACTGCCTCAGCGTTGAATACCCCTTTCCCTTGCTTCTGTCACATTCTTACACTACGGATGTCGACTCTGGACTCACATTGGAAATGATTAAAATGAAAAATTTTATTTGTTCCGTATTAACAAGATTTTGTTATGACCTAGTTTTCGTCACTGATCGACATCATAAGAAACTTAAGCTGTAATAAAATATTGTAAACGTTGAACAAACAAACTTTTTCGTTTCAATCGTGGAGTTATTCCATGAAGTCATGCTGGAAACCATCGCCTTCATCACGGAAAGAATCGCTCATGATTTTCTTGTTATATCTCTTCCTTTCACGTCGCCCTCATTTGATGAATTACGTCGCTTGATAATGAAAATAGCTCATCATGGAAATATTTTTCTTTTTCAAAAGATATAATTTTATTTCTCTCTATCTTTAACGGATTCCCCTTCATTTATATTGGCGTCGAAAATGGACATCAATGAAGTTCAATACCTCGCTGGTTTCAAAATGCTAATTTTTTTATAAGAACTAAAATTATATTTTTCCCGATTAATTGAGTAATAAGAGTAATTCAAGGTACATTATCTAACAAAGTATATAACATAAAATGAGATGCACACTAATTATTGATCAGCAATAAATAAATTGGGGCTCCTAATGAAAAACCATGAAGTCTCAGTAAACACGGTTGACTTAAACCACGTTGTCTGCAAATCACTTCATGCTAGAATAGAGAAAAATAATTGTTATTCCGCCAGATAAGCATATTTTACAGTAAATACTTCACTATCCAGCTTCATATGATGTATACATGTATAACTAATAAATATATCTGTAGTATCTCAAATATACTAGTGATGGTTATACATTCATAATTTTATGCATTGAATAACCCGTCATGAAAGGTACAACAACGGTTTTCATAGTACGTACTACATTAGAAGGAGATTTGTAATTCCCATCCCCAAATAAATGTCAGTACCTTGACGCACGTTAGTTTGGAATTGAATAATATCTCGAGAAGCCCAGCAATTTCCACCAAAAAGAGATAAAGAGTAACGTCACACTCGTTCAGAAAAAACTCGTAAATGCCTCAGCGTCTTCCAAAAAAATAGTCAGAAGGGAACCAATTCCCGTCGGGATCGGTTAGATGTGGTATTTTAAGACGCCACGCGGTAAGAATGGAAACCCACCCAAACTTGATTGCAGAGGAAAGGAGAAGTGAGAGGAAAAGGGTGGAAACAGGGAATAGCGGGAATGCTAGAGAAAAAATGGTCGGGAGGGTAATAACGCAGGAAAAAATTATAAGACTTGACCAAAAAAATATCCTCCCCTAATTCTCGCCAAACAGTCATCAGGTCTTCTGTTACTCAGAAAGCCTCCCAAACCCGACCACCTTCATTTATTTTCCCGAATTCATAAGGAAGCGCACTCCGATTTTACTCCCCCCCCCCTACACGTCATTTCTTCGAGTACTCGAGGAAAGGCTGACAGCCTCAGATTCCCGATTCTCTTCGCTGTCCAAACCTTTGAGAAACGTTTCTATCATACCAAGGGTAGGCACCTACACAAATATTCCTCTCGAGGTATAATAAAAAGAATTCCAAGAAAAATCCTTCCCTTGGAAGTCACAACCCTTACCCCTTCTTTGAATCGGATAGTTGAAAATGTTTAGCTTTGAATTCCCCAGATCGTTCAAATTCATTGTACCGCTTCAAGTCGGTTTATTACTCTATTGCAACCATGAAATATGGCGCTAGAGTCCCTTTATGACTGATTTTAACATTTGAAAAAGCATTCTTATCTTAGGCTAAATTTCGTTTTTCGATTGCCGTATTCATAAAAGTCTATTTATTAGTTCCTACGCTTATAAAACTAGCTGAGTTAAACGAATTCCCCTGACACTTTCCAATATTTTTTTCATTCCTTGCTCCCCGTCACTTATTTCATGGCTCTTTACAAGCTATGTTGTAACTCAGATATCTTATTACCCTTCTCATAAAAGTCTCCTTCTCCAAATTCTTACATCTCTTTCTTAAAAACTCATTCCTTTCACTTACTTCGGATGCAATACCCTTACATACACAATGCATTCATAACTTTCCTTTGCAGCAATGGAATTGATCCATGGCCGAGGGATATTGCAGTCATCTCTACGTAATCTTAACCGCATATATGACTTCTTATTTTGCTCACTTCTTCCCTTAAACCTAAAACTGGGTCTTAAAACCAGCTTTCCGTCATAACTTCACCAGTCTCATCGTTCACTTGTTTCTCCTTGATCGTCTCTTAACTCCCACTGAATGCGGCGGCCGCTTGGGCGAAGAATTTTTACAGAGATGCGTAGCATCTTAAAAACAACGACCGGTTAAAAACTCTCTCCTCCTTTTTTTCACCGTCCCTCCACTGTCCTCGACCTCTGAGAAGGTCATGCGATGGCGCAAAACGTTCTGACGCGTAATCAAGATGGTTCACAAAGCACGTAACAGATAGGGACACATATATGCATGTGTGGATGCATGTGCTCTGATGTAAGTGCTCATGACATGTTGTCTATGACGATTCCTACGGGTTATATTCTCATCTTGGCGTAGCACATACTCAGTTCCCTCGAGGAGTAGTCTGTGATGAAATACCTCCCCGAGCCTATCAAGTCTCAACAGATGATATCTCTTGAGCAAAGAGGTTTATTCTTCGACGTCCATTTCGATCGAATGCATCTCTACGAACACAAAGTGGAAATATCAATCACAAAAATTGGCTGCGAAGGGATGTTCGATCTCCTTTCATGTTAACTAAAGCATCACAACAAACAAATATGAATTAATGACAAAACCTTTACAAAATAAAATATTTCAATGTCACTAATTCATTACTTCAGCATTCATCACCAAAAAATACTTTTATTTCGTATTCCTCTCAGATGGATTGCTTCTTTTGTTCGACAGTTTCTCATAAGTGATGTATTAAATGAGTTTTGATTTTATTTTCTGAAACAAACAATGTGGAATGAAAGAATCGCCTTTGACTTTATGCCAGTAAACTGCTGGTGTAATCACTTTTTAAGAGAAAGATTGAATCATCCATTCTAAAGCACATCAACTCTATAAAACTGGATCGTCGCGCTCTTCTTGTGTGTTTAACCAATAATGAGTATATGAGGAAGGTAATTCTAATGATTATATTCGTAACATATATATAAGATTTCTAAAGGAATAGTTGCAAATGTCAAAAACAGAGTCAAATTGTCTTCAGTAAGAGGTGATCATCAAGACCTATATGTATATCTACTTTTGTCATGGTAAATTAGGGAAATTTTTCTGAGAGTTACATTTATCTTTTTCGAATCTCTATGGAGCAAAGAATGAAAATGCTTTGAAAGTATCAGATCATTAATGTGAATATTAATTATGGTTTTTCTTTTATTTCAGGTAAGTTTCTTTGCCGATATTCCTCACCGTTGCAATGCATATAATAAGTGACCGAAGCAGTAAAGGTAAGAAAATTAAAGCCACGATGGATTAACAATAGTACCAAAGTACTAATAGCGATCAATGCCAATTTAGCTGTTAACCAGTGCCAAATCTTTTCGTTTCCAAGAAATAAAATGAATCTATGTCATTATGGCATACTAAGCACGAATTTTCCATTTGATCAACGAATGATAACACATGAGCGACTATAATGCCGCATCATGAAAAATTCTTTAACACTCTTGTTCAATAAATCAAAAAGTTATGACCCAAAAAAATATACTTCGCTTAAACGCTACTTGAGTCGGACATGCATCTAGGACTTATTTTTCGAAAGATAACAATGTCTATATAATTAGAAAAAATTTGTTTCGTTTAATTTTAAAAGTTTTATCAAATTATTTTCACTTACGTTCACGTGTTAACCCGTAGTATTTGTCAGATACTAGTGTAAAAAAGGTTAACGACATTAACCGTGGAATTATTTCATTCAAATATAGGGTACTTGTGTTTATGGAACAAGAAAATAATAAAATTCAGAAATATACAGCCTGCAGCAAAGTAGAAATGCAGTTTCTTAAACCTTTTAAATTGTTTCAGAATGGAGTCTAAGGAAGTAGAAAAGACGGACATGTTCGCAGATTAACGTACGTTCTCCCCTAGTAGTTCAGACTCAAACGCTTCCAAAATAAAAGTAAACTCAGGGGCTCGTTGCCGTTTAATCAGGAAATGGAAATTTTTTCATGGATTCACTCATTTTCTAAGGTTCTAAAGACACTATGGCCACTTTTATAGCGTATGAATCATTTTATTCCAACTCAAACTGTGTAAGTCTAGCGCGCGTTGGAGTCTCTCGAAACGGAAACTTTAACGCACTATGGAGGTACTTCCCGCTGCGATCGGACTTCTAATCCATAAGCTCTTTTATAAGTCAAACCTTTTATATTCCATTTCCTACACCACCAGGAGCAAGTTCTTTTTTAATCCTCGAACTTCATTATTCCATATTGTTCGCACCTCTTTACCGATCTCCCCCTAAACCTCATCCATCCACCCAGCCTATTTCAATCCTTTCGCCGCCTTGGAAGCCCCATCTTTTCTTTCAAGTCCTCATCCCAATACCTCCTCTAGCCATGCGCATCCCACGCTTCCTTTTTCTAAGCCACAAGTAGCTAGTTGGTCCCTCATCCCCTCCAGCCTCCGCCGGCACCCCTCTTCTTTCTATTCGGCAGCCGCGGCCGTCCTCCATCATGTGTCCGACGCGCGAGGCTAATGACCTTCTCCAGACAAATCCTTCCTTCGACCTCTCCCTCTCTTCTTCTCTCCTCTGCCTCCCTCTTTCCTCACCCCTCTCACCTCTCTCCCCCCCTTCCACCTCTTTAGTTGTGCCTAGTGCACGCTTCATTTTTTTGGTTGGTCCATGTTTCCTACTGAGAGTGAAAATTCAAAGGTGTATGATTTGTCCGATTTTAGCCCACTTTGGAAAGTGACTATCAATTCTCTACCACAATCTACTGACCCTAGTTCTCCATCCTTAATATTTGCCGCCAAAAGTATATTCATCGTATCCAAATTTTCATATTTTTGGCATGCAATTCATTCATATCATGTACTTTACTGCCGCTTATTAAGAAGAAACGGTTCATTTTTCATTGTGCGCCACGAATAATTTTAAACCATAATCACTTTGTGTTGTGCTGTTTTGCGATGAATTGTAAAACTCTCTATTTCAAATTTGTAATATTTATTTTTACTTTCTTTGGGCCATAGAAATTGGAACTCTGTAAATGCCCGTCTGCTGACAATATTACTTCCATGTTTAAATAAAATCCTTTGATAAACAAGAACAGGAGGATATTTTAGGCTTATTATAGAGTTACCATAATGTAAAAGATTATAGGTCACAACATGCCTCACGAAAGGTTTACGGTTATGGATAGTTAACCATCCATAAAATATACGATTCATTTAAAGTACTATAATATAAATTCAATACACCTAGAAAAAGTAACTATAATTGATAAAATACTTACGGTTATTCAACATTAACTTAATCTGTGGCAATCAACTCACAGCACTGGAATCAAAGCTCACTACAAATCGAAGTAATTTACTGATACCGATTTTTCTGCGGCATCAGAGAAAGGACATTGTTTATATGTTGGAGATCGTTTATTTTAATCAGTTGAGTTTCGTGAAAGCGTGATGTACTCAGCCGCTTGTTTGATGGAAAATGCTTCAATTTTTCTTGACTGAATTTTGACTGACTTGGCACTAACTTTATTTATATTTTACTAACGCCTGGATAATTTAGTAGTACGTTAATACTTAGCTACATCGTAGAGACCACATAAAAGTTTGAACAATATTTATCGCTTATGTCTTCTCAGGTATTAACGCGATGAAGAGGTTATGACTCAGAATTTCATTAATTATTTTATAACGATAATAAAATATAATCACCATAATTCCTCTCAATAGGTATCAAATATAACACTGCAAACATAACAGCTAAGGGCCACAATATTTCAATTTTATGAATTCATACGATATTATTTATTTTATGGAGAATAAATACTATCTTTTCTCGAAAGGATTTGAGTGCAAGACAATCCATCCACCAATTACGTTGAGCGGCCCGTATTAAAATGAAGCGGATGAGGATGTAGTTATCTGCATGCAGTGTCAAGCACATTCGTGTCCAATCAGTTTGAATCTTGTCTCACTGGTTTTTCCTTCTTTTTTGCATTCGTCTCCTCCACCTCCTCTTCTTCCCAACTCTCTGATGACTCGTAACGGTCATCCAACGTGATTTGCCGTGTCAGCGTTAAGAAGTTCTCACGCATCTGCGACGTCTGTCTCACCGCTAAGGTCTCCCAAGACTTCCTGTACGCCGTCTCAACACGGATACATCTGCGCGACGGAGGTCTTTGCTCCTTTTTCAGAAGGAAGAGGCATTTGGTCTGTGGCGGAAGAGATTTGAACACCCGCTAGAAATACCGCGGCTTCTACTATACTCCGTCACGCGTAATCTAGCCCGCATATTAGGAGCTCAAGAAGGTAAACCATGAAAACCTGCATTACCTTACCTTCTCGAAGACATACAGTCATCGGGAGTGCAAGGTGATTTAGGTATTTTAACGGCTGAGATGATAGGAACACGAAAATTTAGTAACAAAAATCCGTGAATGGCATTCATAATAAATTAACTTATCCCAATGAAAAATCATAGAATGAAATTGGATTCATTAAGATGAGTGAAATACCTCTAACAAAAACGCAAGTCATCCCGCGAGAATGAAAAATTGAAAGAAATATTTCTTAAATCTATCAAAAACTTTCTCGTATGAATGACTCCCTCTTGTTCTTGAATGAGACAGTCACAAATATGACAGGCAATCAAAAGGATGTGCAAAATGGAAGAGTTTTCTAGAGTTACGTCAGAATTTCTGCAAACTTACTTAACTTCCATTACCCACAATCTAGTCTTTTGTGAAAAATAATTTAGTAAAATCTAAAAGTAAAAATTTAAAGTTCATTTAAATAATAATATTAAAGTTCATGCAATCATCTCAAAAGAATCATGCAAATGCTTGAGTTAAAGCATTGCAAGCAAAGCATGCATTTGAAAATCAAGACCATCCCATCAAAAACTATGAGAAAAGGTCACAGTTTCAAAAGTTTTATTCATCGACTGGATACTAAAATCATGATTACTAAATTAGTTATTAAATTCATAGTATCCTCAGCTCTCCCCAAAATACTACACACCCCAGCATTCACTTATACACCCTTTTTCTCAACGCTTGAATTCAGTTAATTATGGTATGCCACAAATAAGAGAGAATTTTTTCAGTAATGCATTTTTTTGTTTCCCATGCCATGTTAGTATGACGAAACGAAAAATTTCGAAATCAAACTCCTCGCATCTCTGGAAGTGGAAAAAATCGCATAGGTGAACAGCCGGGAATGGTCTGCGAACTAATAAGACAGTTTTGGTTTTCCGTAATGTCCGTCTCGCGTCGAATCGCGAAGAGAAATCGCGCGTCGTCGCCTGGCGCTATCGTCCAGAGCTTCCTCGCGAATGAGCGAGCGAGCGAAAAAGACGGAAGGCTTCTCACCGTCCCTTGCCTTAAATGAATGGAAGCATCCGTCCCTCTTGGTTTTTCTTGCAAGAGTCGCTGTAACCGCGGGGAGGCTGTCCTTTCCGTGTCCCCGCAAAATGGTAAGAGTAGGGACGGGGGGAGGAGAGGCCATGGGAGGAACGAGGGAGGAGATGAGCTTAGGCTGTCTGCGACTGCCACTTGGTTCCCACGGAATTCTTTGCGGTTTTTTCGCTTAAGCGGCGGCCTCTTACGCAATTCGGCGCGGACCGAGGTCCGACAAACAAGGTATCACTCATGTGGAGGGTAAGACTTCCGCGGCATGAGAAATGCAAATAAGTAGGTACCGAGAAAACCACAACGAGCGATTCCGAAGCAAAATTCTTTGATAATCATGGATGGATTGCAGTCACTCTTGAGATGGCACGATCTTCAAAACAATGCGTGGATGCAATCCGGGAGTCATTATTCCTCCAGGTACAGCGCGGGATACTTCTGAAGCTTCAAAAGTTGGGTCACGTTTGACATGCGAAGAGATTCGAAAATTATTTAGGGTTTTTCAGTAAAAAAAATGTTACTAAATTCTAACAGTTTCCCGAAGAAAAAGAGATAAGGAATTTCAGGATTGTATATATCAGCCTTTTGACTTACAAATGCAAATCCGCAAGAAAGTTATCATTGTTTCCATTGTTTAAAAAATAAAGGAGCCAATTTCATTCACATTGGAGAAACTATTTAAGATGCCTACTTATGGAAAATTAATTTGGTATTTTGACATTTTTCCAGCAAAATTTTCTCTCTCTTGAGGTAGACGGAGTTTTCAGCGACAGAATATTTAAGAACTCAAGTGTTTAACTATCAATGTCGAACGGTTTACCGCAAGGTTTTCGATGGGACATGGGTAATTGATTTCCACAGCCTCTGTCAGTGCTTTTCAATCTTTGATAGTCTGAAAAAAGTGCCGACCTACTTCATAGATATAAAGCGCAGATATGAAGAATAACTCGGAAAAAGGCTTGCATGAGCATATTTGGAAAGGACTTGCGGTGGTGAAAACATCCCGTAATGAGGGAAAGTGGGAAATAGACGAATTTGGAAAAGAGAGTCGGCAAACGTAACGTAATTTTCGAAATCTTAAGTAAATATGTAAAGAATCCTGGTAGCCAGAAGGAGTCGAGGAAAATTAAAGCGTTACTTTCCCAGTGCCAAGTACCACACTCAGAAATCTGGAAAATTTCAGTCATATATAGTTTCTGACTCTCACTATCCATCTGATATTGGTCTTGAAATTTTCTATTTTATTATTCATTTTAAAACGCCGGCATAAATTTTATTATGAGAAGATAATATAAATCTAAAATTTTAAGTCCAAAAAATTCTATTATATTGCTCACTCCGCACCAAAATATTTCCAATTCAAGCTTAGATTTTCTCAAAATATTTCTGGATAGCAGTCAGATTATGATCAGTTCAAAAGCACTTTGAACCAGGTAATAAAATGTTTAAAAAATCTTAAGAGCATCCAGCATAAAAGCAGTTTATGTAATTCCAGATAAATAATCAAGAATTATTTACTGCCTATAACGACGGTCGCTTGTCATGCTTTCCCTACTAGAGTTATCAAAATAATCCAATTTGAACGATAGCAGGATTACGGGCAGGAAAAAAGTGACTGCATGATATTTACGACTAAATCACCTTCTCAGAACAAAGATAATAACCAAGTTCCAATGGTGAATCTTTTTTCATTCATTTGTAGTATTTCTCTATCGCTCATAGGAGGTCGGTTATGTTTGTCACTGCTCTAAGGAAAATAATATATATTTTTTTTTTCAACGACCAATATACTATGGTAATAAGATTGTACCCACCCTTTAAAGGTGCAGGTTTCTTTTGAAAACGAAAGAAGCTTAAATAGTTTGAATTTGTCCGCCTGACATCCGTTTATTTTACCCAGTCTATGATCAAGCAGGTTTAAATGTAGCGTTATAAATCTACCGCGAAGGAAAGGGGGTGAGCAAGATAGGATGGGTGCAGTTTAAAATGACTAGACGGGTTTATCTCGGAGAGGGAAAAACTCGACAACATGGACTGCGCGGCAAAGGGAGAAAACCGGGATAATAAAAATAAGGAGGTCTCGCTTTTAAGTGCGCCTCTTCTATTTTACGATTGAATTGATCTTCTCTGGACACGAGGAAGAACTGACATCGGCGAAGAGCCGCCTCTACATCGATGGAATCGAAAGTAAAACACGGACATTTGACCTCCAATGCTTAAATACTTTTTATGTCGCTCTCCTATCCTTCCGTTCACATATTTCTTCCCAGAACGGACCAATAAAATCAATCCCCTGGGATAACTCAAGTTATCAAGGAAAAGGAAGAAAATATGGGGAGTGAGTCGTCATGGGAGCGATATACATATAAATGCTACACTATTAAAACGGAAACGAAGTTTTACTCAAGGACAGAGTGCAGTGAAGTGCATCTCACGACATCAGTGAAAGATACCGTTACACTATCTCCTTATTGCTCAGGAGTTTAGTTCAGTGATGGAAAAGAGGAAATATGACTGCCAATTGGGCTTGATTACATTGATCTGAAGTGAGTGTGGCTTACGTATTTCCGCCTCCATCATAGTGCCATTACTGTCCACCATGACATACACGCGCCCCTTTCATCACACATTCGTAAGTGTCTGTGTTGCCTATTAGTTCAATAGATTTTTACGATCGCCTCAAGCAAATTTACCTCTCCATTTCTGACTAAAAATCATCTTTCTCAGATGAAAAAGTTCTCTTGCACTACGCATTGGCCCTGAAGTCAAATCCAAATCAAAATCATATTGCAGCCTCAGTTATGAATTTGTGAATATATTTTTCATGATTTGTAGATGACGGTTGTTCTAAACAAAATAAGCAATTTGTGCAATAATTCAATGAATGAGAAATAGGTGAGCATTTCCTAGATCACCGATGGTTACGGACTTCCGTATGTGAGAGGTCAAAGAGGATCTCTCGAAGAAATTCAGATTCTATTTATCATCACCTCGTCATTGATTCCCCGAGATTTCTATTTCAAAGGAAACTCATCTCATTTTTACCCTTTTATACTTGCACATCAGTAAATCAGTATGAACTAGCCCACAAGGCCATTTGTTTATTTTCTCTCTGAGTACAATTTCATATTTTTCACTATCAGGACACCAATCATAGATATGATATCAATTCCAAAACACGTATCAAGCTAAAGAACATCCGTTTCTGCTGAGTTAATGGCATTACTTGGCTCTAGTTATTCACAGCTAATGCGACACCTTTGAATGGTGGTACTTTGGATTGTCCATGAATTTATGCCTTTTTGTCCCATTCGTATTCCCTCTCTTCCTGAGACAGGCGTGGCAAAATTACACTCCCGCGCCAACACATATGAGAGGTATGCATCCATAAAACTGCTCTCAGTTGAACTTCTTACGAGCACTTCGTAACGGTAACCGCGACTCGAAGGGAAACGTTATCTCTCGTCAAAGCAAATGCTCGCTGAAAATGAGAATGCAGTTCGTTAGTGAGTGGTGGACTGGTCACTCTTATTTCCTCCTCTTCTTTGGTCGCAGCATTTCCTTGCCCGTAAATAGTCTTAATGGGGAGAGTCACTGGGAGAGATATTGAGAACGGCCGTCGTCAATACGGCACACGGGCACATATACACGAGCACGCCTTGGCCACCACCAAATAGGCCTTTGGACATCGAGAAGAGCGTTCCGAGGGGAAAGTCCTCCAAAAGACGATGAAAAGTGAGAGTGCGTCAGCCTGAGAGAACGGACAGGTGCTATTGCCCGTTTCATGTTTAGTTGACGGTGTGGGCTATTATTGGGGTTCATTTCCCGCATTACTCTTCACGAGGCTCGACGTAGCCAATTGCAGCGGAAAAGTTAACTTTATAACATTACCGTAAACTAGCCTCACATCTTGGAGTCTTCCAATATGAAGATGTTGCCTCATTCAATAACCTTATTAAACTTAGTGCGCGTTTGCAAATGTTTGCCTCCGTGTCGTAGAGGTGAGAATTCGGAGCGTAAGTTTGGCTACAGCGTCCTCCGTAAGATCGATATAGTCGACTAAATGTGGAACGCTGAAAGAGAAGCGAAGCAGCCGGGACGGACGGATGGATGGCAAAGGTCTAACTGGACGATTGCATAGAGTGGAGACGACTACGCCCAAGGCTGTTGCATCGAGACTCGTACATAATGAGAGCTCGACCATAATGAATAGGCGCTAGTCCGAAGCGCAAAGGGGACTGAGTGTAACTTTTGAGAGAAAGATGTTCAAAGTGAGAGATTGGAATCGAGATAGAGTAGATAGGCATAAAAAAATAAAATCTCCCCGCCACAAAAAAATGCCTTCGGATAAAATAGATGACCCTGAAACCTAGCTCAGTAGGGAAGATGAGAGCTTTCTCTAGCGTCTTTCAAGGCAAATTTATTGCTACAAGGAAGCGTAGGCTTTCGGAAATGATTATGATCAATTAAGTGCATGCGTCTACCCATTTTAAGTAATTAATATTTGTAACTCGGCCATTATATATTTCATAATAAATGATAATTCTATCCGTCTAGACTGTTTTTGACAGCGTAAATTATTTTTCATAAACCCAAGTTGAAAGAGAACTGACTCAACTGCACGTAGAAAAAATATGGTATAATTTTTTTAACGCTGACCCATGATTTCTTCTAGGAAACCGTAATATAGCTTAAGAACAAAGTTGGGAATTTAAACTAGGGGAAATTAATTGCAGATGGGGAAGGAAGCATTATGAAAATTAGTATTGTTGATAAGCATCCACCTTATGAGGTCTTAACTTTCTGCAGCGATCGCATGAACATGCAATAATTGATGAAAGGCTTCGGAATGAGGAAAAATAAACCCTTAAATGCATGACTCCGCTATCTTTGCCACATTCTTAGGCTCTGCTGCCGCATCGTTTCAAAAAAATATGCGTCAAACGTACTCAAAGTGACTTATTTTTCACGCCAAAATCCGACGGTAGTAATGGATTGAACTCCTTGGAATAATCAGAAACTAGGCAAGGTATAGCGAAAAAGCTCCTTTCTAAGAGAAAATATCATGAAACTTTCCTCTTTATAATGTGCCGTGCATTATTAACTCCTTTGAGGTAAATAGCACTTTAAAGCTTCCTAAATTGAAGTGAACATCTAAATTAAGTAGCAGTGAATTTCATGTCCGCGCGACTATGCCCTTTAATCCTTAAATGTAAAATATCGCCATGATATTTGGATGGTAATGAAAAACTTTGCCAGTTATGTAAGAATTGATTATTTTTGAGCATTTGCTCGAGTGGTTAACCGCAGCAACTTCTCGTGCCTCCACTGAGTTGGATACGCATGAAATAAAAAAAGTAATCATCGGAATTAAATCGGTTTCAATACACCGGCCCTTTGAGGCTAGTATCTGTTTTAGCTACCATTTCAAATTAATCAGAATTTTCAAAAGTAATATTCACATAATTAAGTCCTGATCTCCACCTGGACACTCTAAATTACCCCCGTAACAAGGGGCTAAAATCTAGGGAATATATTTATCACATTAAAAGCTCTTAAAGGGTAAAAGGTCTCAGGTGTGCATGGAACAGGTTTTCGCGACTCGCGATTGCTTTTTTTTCCTCCCTTCCTCTCTCTCAGTCTTCCATTTGACGCACGGGTTCCTCAATGGGAAGGAACACTGCGAGAGAGAGAAAGAGAGGGGTCATGAGAGTTCGGGCCGAGCTTTCCTTCCATGTTAACACACCTACATTGAAGAAGAGAGGGAGAGAGGAGAAAGAGAAGGAGAGAAAAGTAATGATCTTGAACGGAGATACGGAGAGGTGATGGAAAGAAAGTTGTGAAGGAGGGAGGAGAGAGAAAAAGAGGACGGATGACGGCCTCTGCTTTCACAGCTCAAAGGAGTCGGATAATTCTTGCGAGAATAAAAAGAGTCAGCTCTTCCGGGAGGAGAACGACCACTGAGTTCACTTCTACTATTAAGGATGGCTGTGTAGGTCGATTTATGTTGGATTATTTGGGCGAAAGGAGCAAGAATGGAGAGAAACCCGGCGCCAACTCTATACATGTAATATCCCACAAGAATGCAAACAAGATGGAAGCGCCACAAGGAATTAACTAGATTGCGCTCTGCTGTAAATCAGAGGAACTTCGTTTAGAGTTTCAAATTTAAAACAGATTGAGGCTGCATTAGATGGCGATGAATATGCGATAAACTGCGCAAAATTTCATAACAACTAACAAAATTTGAAACATTTTCTAAAGCAACTAACATTTATAACTATGCACTGTATGTAATGTCAACAATATTATAATAATGACTCAAGCTGATTTCAGAAGATTTAGCTTAGGGAGTTACATTCCTTCCTTTACCTGTAGATAAAAGGGATTTCACTATGACAGGTGCGAATTATTTGACTATTGATGCGCATCAAATTCACAATATCTAACCACAAGAAATCAACTGGAATACAAATAGCTGTCTTGCTAATAAAAATGTGAAATATATACCTTAATATACTAATTTCGGCGACCGAATAGGAAACTTTATCCAGTACCCCCAATAGTTGGTGGGTTGATGGGTTATTTGGGAAGAGTAATGACTACATGCACCGCCGAAGATGGAAAGAGTGGGACGATAATGGAAGTATAATTTAGGGAATGGATAACGGGGGAGAAGAAACCCAGTGCCAAAATTAACCGACTCTTAAACAAAATTGTCAAGCGTTCTAAATTTTGACGTACCATCAAAAGAATGGAGAACTGCAATTAGAATTGCTCATCTTAATGCAGCAAAATTCACGTCGGGATTCCACCGCAAAATCTCCGACACTGCCGAGATATGAGCAGCAATGGAGAGCCTGTATTCTAACCATCACAAAAACCCAATCCTTAATTTCCTGCGTCTTAATTAAAAATCTCCGTGAATAAACAACCCACTAGTTGGCAACCCTATGGGCAAGAACCCGCGATTTCCTTTGAATCACCCATCCCCCTCGCCCTACCCATTTTCTCCATTCCTCCTCCCACCCGTTTCCATGGAAACTCCTCCTTATCCTATTACTTTCCTTCACTTGACCTCTCCCCTCTTCCGTCCTCCCTTCCGCCATAACCAACCCTCCGTCCCCCTCGCCCCTCCAACCCCCTGGGCCCTTCTTCGCACAGGTGCTTTCGGCTCGACCGCAAGGTACGCTCCCTCCCTCATCCCCCGTCGCAGCATCTCCACCAGAGTCTTAACCGATTCCTCCTCTTTCCACTCCCCTCCCCCACCACACATCTTCTCGGTCCCCTTTGGCTGCACAGAGGGATGTGGGGGAAATGATGAGAAGGCGCGGTAGGATACACTTCCCTTCGATATGTGAATAAGCAAGAAAGAGAGGTAAAAAAATCGAATCCTTCCCTCGACGTCAGCTAATACTAATGGGTTCGCATCGCCACTCCCGCCTCGCAACTCGCAATTTTTATCTCTTCTTTTTTCCTTTTATTCATTTCTTTTTCATTTCCAATTCATCGTGAGGGGTCGGGTGGATATATTGAGTTTTATGAGCTCTTTCATCGTAAAAGGCGTAAGAGCATGAAAGACGCACTTTTCAGCGATCTCCTCCGCTACTCTGGGTCTTCAAATACACTTAAGATACCGATGTTAAGAGGGCTTCAAACGTAGGTAGGTATTGTGTGTGCGGGGAGCCGGCATTTCGAACCTTCAGTTGAAAATGCTATAAACATTTTCAAAGACTCAGTTGCGAATGCACAGCACTAATCTCCAGCAAGGTCGGCTGTTTCACCAGAAATCGTAGAACTTTCGCGTGACTCGCAACACCTATAACAGTATTCGGCGTCAATACAAACTACAGAGTAGGGACTTGGGAGCAGGAGGCAGTATAGCGTGTGACGAACGGTGGAAGACACTTTTAACTATAAGAAGATACATCGCCACAGCCTGCTCAAAAATTTCTCCAAAGTTACGAAAAAATATAATCTCCGCATGAAAAGCAAGTTTTTTTGATGCTATATCATGTAATTTCGTTCAATAGTTTCCTTAAAGTTATCAACCATTTTCGACTGAAGCTGTCACAAAAAAATTAATTGAAACACGCATGAATCCTATTCGTTTTGTGCTGTAATAAATATTATCATACCAGCGAATAATAAATATTGTACTCGGCGCCATCAAGATTCTTCTGGTTGCAGGGGAGAATAGAATTTCGGATGTTGTTTCAGCTTATCTATAACGGTTATGAAAGAGTTAAGGTTAATAACTTCCTTCCAAGAAACTATCATTCGGTCGAAAAGTTATTCGTTCCACCGACTTAAGTGAGATGCTGAAAGATGAATTACAAAAACATTGGCATTGGAGGGCTACGAATTTCACGGTCACAATTAAGAAAGGTCGAATGTCAAGTCGGAGAAAGGCCTTCAGCCGAGCTTTGAGGAAAATAAGGCTCAAAAAAAAACAAAGTAAATGATGGGAGCACGAGAATGAGTTATGGCAGCCACCTCCTCTCGAACGCTTTGCAGGCAATTACAGAGTCAGTTTGTCGGTAGACTCTGGTATTTACTAACACGGTTCATTTTTCTCACGAAACCTTGACCATCGAGACTGCTTATCAAATTCGTTTGGCGGAGTTTTCACTTCTTCCGGCACGTGGAGGATGCTAATAGCAGTTGAACAGGGAGAATTATACCAAATTAAACTGCATAACAAACTCAGTTGCCCAACATTAAGACATAAAATCCGAAGGTGTGTACTCGTTGGTTTGCATACAAGCACAAATATTTTGTATAAAAGCATATAATATTTCCCTTAAAGCATCATTTATATGAATAATTCACATAGAATACATATATGATTAGGTTTTCTAAAATTCTTACACATCAGTCTCCCATATTGTTTCCCTTATACTTAATTTCAAGTAATAATAAATGGAAAACTAATTCAGTCATTGGGAAAACACGGAAATTATAGGCGTAATTCATAGCCAAGTATTTATTATCCTTTACTCAAATTCACCCTTTATATTTAGAAATTATTAAAGAAGAAGAAGAATCCAAGATGAATAATTTCTTTTAAATTCTGGTCGATAGCTAAGATCTTCCTTATGTCCGAAAAAAATTCAAGAACCACTGACCTGAGGCATTCCGATACAGTTACATTTTTTCACGCCATGAAATGGAATAGTTGAGCAATGCCGGTGCCACCAGATCAGGATGTAAAACTCCTATATCTATCTTGGTGAATGTTTTCTGCCTGTCTGCCCCTAAAACATTTGATCAATCAAGCGAAAAGCCATCAAAACTTTTTCAGCGCTCACCCAAAATTTCTGGTGTCTGCCCAATGCCATGGGGCATCGTGGCGCTAAATGCGCTGGCCGATAAAATTCCGGCGAGCATCAGATGTCACGCACGAGAGCGTAAAAAGAGAGTGGCAGCCACCATACGGGATTCTTATCGCGAAATACTCGAATTTCGCAGGCACACATATAAGTGGCACGGGTCACTAAATACACAGAGCCAGCCATAAATCTTCTGTAGCAGTTTATTTCGATTTCCTCATTTCGGTTTCGGGATCCCCGATTGCTTTTCGAGGGAGCACTTTCGTCCTGTCTCCAAAGATTTGAACTAAAATAAATGGGCATAGCACTTAAAGAGTCATTGACTTGGTGAGCTGCATTTTTATTGGTGTTTTACATACTTAAAGAGAAATCGCTGAAGGTATTTGACCCGAATACAATCGATCTGCCACTGTTAGAATAAATGAAAAGTAATCGATTAATTGCAGGAATACAAAACAATGGCTTTCAAAATATTATTTGCCTTGGCCCATTCTCAGCGAGTATTTTGAATGTATAACGAAATTGACGGAAATATTTTGCGGGCATGGCTTGTATAATTTGACCACGCAAAGGAAAAGTTCCATACCAGGCGCGCATAAACATCTTCAGCGAAATTCATATTATCATTATGTATAAATATTATTGATATTGTTGATTAAATTGATATTGGAGATGAAAGGAAACCTATACCGCTAATCAAATGGGTTTTGAAATGTATACCCGTATTATTGCAGCATTATTGCTTATCATAGTTTAACTAGAATCTTCATTCACAAGTATATATATCACTCCAAAGCTTTCTATGTTCTTCGTTGCCAAAAAAATCAAATTAAATTTCCGCTGTGCCCTCTAAAATACGCTAAGGTGTCCTCAACAATCATTCTGCACTGTGGTGTAGTATCTGTCGATGACTCTGAAGGATAAGTGCACTGTACTGTAGTGTGTCTGGTTATGGCACTATAAAAAGAGTAAATTGTACACTAGTGAACCTGATGATGGCGGTGTAAGCGTTGAAACTTTCGTTGATATTTGTGGAGAGGCAATTCCACCATTCATCTTCCAGAGAAGTTTACTTTGAGCTGCCCTTAAAGTACCGGCACAAGAAGAGCAAATCTCCCTTTTCATAGTACTGTAACTACAGAAAAAAATTCTATCTTCGGCGATTTATTTCAATCTCGGTAACCGTAGAAATAACGGAATAGACGCTGAAAATGTTTTCAATTTGGCTCGTGCTCCTTCCCCCCGCTGTTTTTACGGCAGCGCTCCAACCTTCATCTCGTCGTCATAGCAACAGGAGCAGTAAATAACATAGATCCGTGCATCAGGCAGCAGTTCGCCGCGTGCCCGCCCCTTTCGCATTCTTTCGAGAATATCCACGCCCCCCCCCCCCCCACCTCTCCCTCCTTTCGCTCCTATTTCCTCGTCGCGAGAGGCGAAGGTATAAGAAAGGGCAGCAGCAACAGGTGATCCACCTCCCTCTCCCCCTCGCGTGAGACGAGAACAAATGAAGTGAGCAATGCCACCAACGAAGACGGAGAGGATTTTGAAACATAGAGCCCGCTCTTTAAGGTGCGTTCCTCCGTTCCCCCCTCCCCCCCCCCCAATTCTCTGCAAAGTCATCTCGTCGCCCGGACATCTGTAATTTTGAAAAACTACTACCCGAAATGACGAAAAAATGGGAAACCCAAACTCGTGCGGGGCGGGAGGGGAAGGGGAGAAACGAAACAAATGAATGGAAGATTGCGCAATAATCTCGCTCTAATTTTTTTCCCCCGGCGAAGGTCCTCTCTCCCTATGGACGGGTAGACGATACGGCGGAGCGAATTTCGATCAGCAAACCACCGCACTTTGGTTCTGCTCAGTTCTGGAGTACAATCCTATGAGTATGGATTAGTGAAGTCGATGGCATTTTACTCACCGTTCAAATTTGTGGAAAGAAACATCATAAATGAATAAAGAGCTACAATTTAGGCGTGAATTGGTAGAAGTTGAGCATTACTAAATATTAAAACTCGGAAAATTAAAAATAAAAATCATACCGTTTTGTACTCTTGTGATACATAAATTAGCTTGAAATTAGAAATACAATTTACGGCAATATAATTCGATAATGAAGAACCATAGAGACATCTTTGTTTGAAATTTACTCAGTCAGTGAGAATGAGTATCCTTTATTTTGAAGGCCAAATATGAGCTTTGGCAAGGTAGTATCGCTGAGTATTGGTATTGATTAACTTAATGCACAAATAGGCATGATTTCTGATCACATCAGCACCTAAACAATTGTGTTCTCTACACTCTAATGGATTGTGTCACCAGCGGCTTTATCGTTCCACATAGATAATACATTAATATTTCAATGAGCAAGCAGATCTAATCTCCAATTTTTATTGAAGACTTAATAATTGCTCTTTTTCATTGGTTTTACAAACTTAATGAGACCTACTTAGTTTTCAATGCATTCCGAGCACTTCATTATCCCAGCTAGCCTTTTCCAGTCCCTGACACCGCTGTTGAACGCAGGCGCATTAACTTTGTTCAGAGTTTTTCCTCATGTAAATCTCCGTTCTTGATACAAGGGGTCTCGACCATGCAAACCCCGGAGTAATGATTTTCCGTGTCCCAAGGAGGATTATCTCATGAAAACGATCGTCAGAATACGGCATTTAGTTCGCTCTCCGAATGAGAAGGCAATTCACAGGTAGGTCATCTTTTTCTGAGCCATTTTTGCTCAACCATATAAAAAATTCAGCACTTCAATGCATAGAGATATTTTGCCACCATTTATTTTCGCAAATAAGCCTTGCATGTTATTCAGAGTTATTGAATACCCCAGGTGGCATCAGAGCACAGAATTTACCTTGTATAATCGAGAATTCACCGTTTGTGTTGAACGTAGGCGTACCGAATGACCCGAGGCATAATCGAAATTGAACCGCGAAAAAGCACTATTTGCGCAAGGGACTAGGGGAAGAGGGCGGAGGAGTTGAAAAGGGGAAGAGCCGTAAGCATATCGCGGAGTGAGATATAGAAAGGGAGAGAAAGAGGTAGTCAGACATAAAGAGATATAACTCTCAGAATCGTGACCAGAACGCCGGTGGGCGAAGTCTGAGCACTCGCGGCTTTGTTCCGCTCGGGTTGGTGGAGAGAAAAAAACAGGTGATACTCGGACAAACCCTGCAGGTGGCCCTAACCTATCTATCTCACCACAAGGATTTCCCACAGAACCCCAGAACACTCTTAAACACAGACAGAGACAAACGTATACACTTCTTATAGACACGCTCCGACTTACCTCTGATCTATCTTTAATAGAAGTCCTAAAATATTCACGCTGTGCCACGATGAAGAGATAGACTCGAGGCGAGTTCCGCATTCTGATGCCTGGTCTTGCATGTGCCTGCAGCTATGTGCAGCAAGCGTTACTGGAAAAATACGACTCAAAGAAAGCTTCTGGAATCGGAGGCTTAGAGTCTGATTCCACGCGATTCTAACAGTCGGTCATGTGATGATGGAACACAATGAAATTGAAAGTTTATAAATCGTTTTTATACATAACGAGCAAAGATATTAATCTCCAAAATCTTACTAATACCAAAAGGTATTCCATTAATTAGCAAATGAAATTGTTCGCATTATTATCAATATAAACCGTGGTCTTTCTACGTCGGGTGTATGTATAAGGCATGGAATAATTGTCTTTTTACCGAAAAAGTAACAGATGAAATCGTAAATATCCGCTGAGACAGTGATAATATTAGTTAATAGAAAACTAATGGCTCACATTAGTTGCTTAAAACACGACTGTGGATTAAAATTTCACAAACGGATTATAAACCGATAAAATAACACTTTCCGTGGCCGTTCGCTACAGTATTTTTTATATTCGTTATCTTATCGGAAGAACTCAATCACTCGACTTAGACGAAATCAGCAATAACGTTTTATTTTTAGCAGCAAAAAATCCTCACAGGTAACTATTCTTTTTCTTCCTACCTTCTCTAATCTGTTTGCGTTTCTCTGAGCAGTAAATTCATGAAGATTGGTATTTTACAACTTGTATATATCTAAATTTACTCAATAACGCAATCAATAAAGTCCAGTTAACATTCTTGGACAATTTTTTCAAAGAATTACGCTGGATCATGAATAAAAACACGTTTTATTATGACATTTTTTAGTTCAGCGAGCTGAGAGCTTTCAAATGATGCAAATCGAGTAAAAAATACTGAGGCAAGCAGTGAAAAAACATGTTTGCGTTACCTCGAAGAGCAGTGATGCAACCCGGCAGTCAATGATATCTCAATGAACGTTCTCATTACGACAATTTTAAAGTCACGGAAACGAGTGGGCACCCAGACTCCGGTACATGCACGGGGGGAAAGTAGAGATGCAATAAGACTGGACCGTGAGACGGTTTAGCTCTTCGCTTCGACCGGCACACGGGTCGACCTTTCCACCGTTTCTGGTCTCGTCCCGTCAACTTTCTCGATTAAAAACGAATCGCGCGACCAAGTGCGGGTGTGTGTAGAAATTATGGGAATGAGAAAATGTACGAACTCCTCTCATAAACTTACGGCTTGATGCAAAGGACGCCGCTATTCCCGCGGAAACTCCCAGAGGGAGACGATTTTACCTTTCCGGTTGTTCCTTCAATAGATACCTACGGAATGAGTATGACACTACGGAAATGACGATGCGTGCCGACACCCACGCATGCCAAGCTAATTGGATGCACCGGAGAAAATATTTTACGGCGTGCATTTAACTTAACTCGCGGATTAAATGTAGATAAACGGACACGCCTAATACGCAGACACTTCTATGAATCTCCTTGTATGCCAACTGCTGTATTTAACTCGAGATAGTAACAAGTAGCATAAAAACAAGCGGGAGTTGGGATTGTTCCTCTACTTTACGGTGGAATACTGGGAGCTTAGTAATTGCTGGACAGGGCGTATAGGTCTATAAATAAAACCCCTTTGCGGGGCAAGGAGCAATTCAAAACGGAGAAACTCGACCGCATCGGCGATTGAATTTAAAGACTTCCACCCATGTTTCCCCATCTTCCAATTTTAGAACTTCCTCGAACTCTCGTCAATTATAATAGAATTTCCTCCCCTTTTATCACTCATTAGATTTGGCAACATTCTTTCTTCAAAGGCAAAAAGTCCAATTTCTTCCCAAAAAAACCGAAAGTGATTGAAACCTAAAATTGTTACAGCGATGTTTTTCTTTTCGCATCATTTCCGACAGCGGCATGATTGTGATTTCTGGAAAATGGCGTTATCTTTTATAGATTTTCCATTCCTCTCAGAATGGTTGAGTGAGTTAATATCCACTTTGGCAAAACGCCCGTGTATTATTCGATCAATTAATACGGTGACAGATAACGATTTCCGAGCGTGAGCTATTGGTGGAAGTAGCTGAGGTAATCATGGTCGACGGGATAGTTCAAATAAAGCAAAAACTGTTTTCAATTATTGCCCTTCCGAGAATACCCGGATACCTTTCAGCTAATCAGCAGAAACGGAGAAGTAAATCTGACGCCGGACACCGAACATCCCCACTTCCTCGTAATGAGTTAATTAATTGAGCAGGGTGGGAGAAAGCCACGACACGGGGGTTCGTGACCCGAGACGAACGGTTCGTTCGGAGGAGGAGGGAAGAGTAACTTATTTAAGAGGACAGCCCAGAAGGGGAGGAAAATAAAAGGAAATAAACAAATAAATAAAAAATGCATTACATTTTCCCTCGCATTAATGGCGAGATAAAATAGCCGCGGATAAAGAGGGAAAAATCTTCCAAGATGTAAGAGCTTGAATAAAAAAAGAACTCGCAGCCAGGCAATAAAATCACGCCTTCCTGCTAGGGGTAGGGTGTGCGGGGCATATAACTTATCCCGGCATTACCTTCACAAACAGCCTTCCCTTCGAGCGTCACAACCAGCGACCCTCCTCTCCCTCTCTCTCTCTCTCGATATCCCTCCCCTTCTCACAAAAGGTATCTGGGCAACCGGTCAGATGGTCCAGGCGGGGAAAGAGCAGAGGGCGGTTGCGGGGATATTTGCGAGCGTTAGTGGGTTGAGGCGAGACGAATCCACCCAGGCGAAGAGGGGGGGGAGGGTCGGTGGGTGGGTGGACATGGCAATAAGGAACATCATCCTCTCCCCCCCCCCCCACTCCCTCGCCTCGGCTGTCACGGCTCACCTCTGCCAAACCACTTCTCCTTCGCTTGCCGAACCTCCGGAGCACTCTTGCCCGTGGCGCTTACGACGGTCGGCTCGCGAATTAAAGAGATAGGGGAGGAGCGATTATGAATTGTGGTGCCTTCGCATTGTTAGGTGGAGGCTTTCGTCGATATCCTTGGCCATTCGGGGCCTGGGGGTATAAGCGAAAAACAGGGATAGGATAGCCGGACGAAGAAGTCAGAATGTAATCAAACGATTTTATACGGTCGTGGGATATTTTACCATCCCTGGATAATATTTCGTCGGGATTTTTTCATTTAATAACCGTTATGATTTAAGATATCATAACTTTTTGGATCTCAAGAAAAATTGAATCGAAAGTACCCCTAGAAAGATTGAGGGATTAGTTTTATTGGAAAATACAGATGTATTATGGTGATACGGCTTAAGAGAATTAAAGTTCAATAGGGAAGCTGGATGGCTTATGTAGGATGGGAGCGCCACAGACTTTGATTAAAATGTTTGTGCCTCAAAAAAATGAAACTACTGTAAATATGCGGACAGTGGTCTAGAGAGTGCCACTAAGTTCCGGATAATTCCAGGAATGAAATATTTTTTCTCTATATTGTTTCATATATTCATATATTCCAAGGTTTTCACTACTCGAGTTCGTGATCTCATTTCCGAAAATGCTCCTTCTTGAGTATCCCATGGTAATTCTTCACAAAATATCCTATGGTAACTATAATTTTTTAATCAACAAAGTAAGCAATGGAGGAATACAAGATAGCGCTTCACGGTATGTACGATAGTGATGTACGAAACCACGGGTCAGCACCCAGTAAAAATCCAATTTCGGTACAAACGGAATTGGTTTAACTTCAGTGACGCCATGAGTTGGAAAAAAGTAAGTCGTTGTTGTTAATAACTCCTGTTGTCTTAGAATAGTGGTGATTTCCACGGGAGAGGAAAATTTCCTTAGGCTATTTTTCCAGCTAACAAATGAGAGCACACTGGTACTTTTACTCAAATTAATCTCCCTTAAATAGCTCTGAATCCGCAACTAAACCCTGGCACTGCTCTTTGGCAAATCTAGTTCAAAATCTTTTTTAACGGCATATTCAAATTTCAAGAAAGGGTAGGAGAAGATCAAGGTGCTAGTCGGAAATGGAAATGTTACTTCACTAGCCACGGGGACAGGCCCTCGAAATTTCATCCCGGGGAAATCTCTGGCCTCGAAAGGGAGAATTCGCCACCTTGCTACTTTCTGCTGAGCCTCATGTGCCCGTTGAAGATCCGCCACCGAGTTGTGCGGAGGCACAAAATTTATACCGACGGACATGAGAGCTAATCAAACTGGGAGGGAAAGTGGTCCATACAACCCCCTGCGGAGCCGACCTGTAGTCTCTTTCTCCCCTTTATCTCTCCCACCCACAGTAACCCGCCACCCAAGACTCCTATCAACCGAGTGGGAGGGAAGAATCAAACGAGCCACGCGACGTAAGTGAGAACTAGACTAAACTGACGGAATATTCCACATGCAAACAAATTGAAGGAAGATCCTCGAGTGTAGACTTGAAGGAGAGATTCTACTCCGCCTTAGTCAAGACTCAACTCAAGTGAGCTGCAATCATTTGGCAACCATCAAAGAAATATGCAATACAGGACCGTTGAAAATATAAATTAAAGATCCGTGCTTAAAAAAAGTGACTGCGTGAGTACAGAAAGTGAAACAGATGATTAGCACTTGAGGACTGAGATATTACACGCCAGGTATAGATCAAAGGTCATTTTCAGATTACACAAATTGCTATTTGACACAGAAAGAATTTTTTATCTCAATTCACATCTGTAAGTCATAAATTAAGAGAACTATACTATTAAAGAGTTAGGTTACATAATAACCCCTCGTTCCCACGCACTTAAAATTACAACAACTAAAATAGGTCAATGCATTCATCCATCGAAGTATATCTCACTTTTAACGCCTTTCGTCTCGCAATTCCTTCAGCCCATTCTCTTAACAGCACCCACCACGTATCGTAGTGCAGTTCGTCGGGAGATCGGAGATGTAGACCTCCTCTGGTCTCAACCTGCCCCGCATATCGAAACGGAATGTAACGAGTCGACCCAGGATCTCCACGAGTGATAATGGTACATCATACGGACGTGGACGAGCGAGTATCGGATTTTGAAGCACGAGACATCACGACTACTCAAGTCAAACAAATAATACTGAAGTCCACATTTCCGTTCGTTTTATTGTAAAGTTAAAACTTTCACAAATGACAATATTTAGCCATTAGAAAACAAAATTGAGATAGAAAATATGCAGATTTTATGGTGAGTTGATTTTAAATGACCACTTTTGAAAGCAATAGGAGCCGACTGCAGCACTAACGTACTCTGACTTTGGTATCTGAATCTATTTGCTAATAACTCAAACTAGGAGGATGAATTGGTCACTTGATTTCATTTTGATCCCATTTACTGGAAGAATTCACTTCTCATAAGCATTTTTTACGATATAACGATAATATTAAACAAAAAATCGTATTTTTAGCCCAGTTTAACCCATTCTTACAATACACACCATGTTACGTTTTCGGAGGAAATTGCCACGGAGAGGCATATTTCTGTAGTTCATATCCAACATGGAATGCATTTGACATAAGTAGCCAGAATATAAATGATATAAAAGTCATTGTATATTGAGATCAAAATAATCCTGGAATGTAGGTTCAATTTATGTGCCTACCTTCTCACCCTACGCGCCTCTCGGCAACCCTTCCAACCGCGTGCCATCCCTTCTCTTCCAACACCCACCTCCCATCCCATTGCAAACCTTCCATTCTCTTTTTTGGACTCCCGTTATGCATGATTTACACAGAGGGGGCGTATCAAACACGCCGTCAGTCTCCTTAGAAAGGCCCCCGCGATCCGGGGGAAGGAGAAAGGGGAGGGAGAAGGTTGGGGAGGAGAACGGTGTGGGATGGCAGGGCGAGCGTTCAAAGGCATGTGCGTCCCTTGGAGAAGAGTGGTCAAGTCCTAGAGACATAGGGATTGAAGAAAGAAAAAATATGCAGATAGATATTTGATACATGCCGATTTTCCACTAGGTATAGCACTCGCTCGATAGTCCGGCAACATCTAAACAGGTGATGATCTGATGAAAAAGTTGAATAATTAAATATGCGTTTAAAACAAAATGCCACTGCAAGGGAAACAATTTTTTGCCTATTAGATCGCAAAGTTAAACAAAAAAAATCATATAATTCCAAAATGAGTAAATTTTTGGGGATAGAGCAATTAACATTGTAATTCTACATGGAGTTAGATTTATTGACACGACCGGTTTCACCGCAGAGGAGCATCATGAGGTGATGATGCTACTCACCTGATGATGCTGATTGGACTGTTAATTCTTCTATCCCTGATATCAAGTAAATCCACCAAGTAAGGTCCGAAACTATCATCTGAGTAAAGTTTTCCTTACTCTTGAGTTAAGTACAATATGCTTCTTTGGATAATAACACAACTTTGAATCAATGAACATAACCAAGTGCACCAAAAATTAATATATTTTTCCCATCTTAATAAAGCACTATAGTGGAGAAAGAAGTCATCCATTTTTATTGACATATGCCTCTTCCAAAAGATTTCTAAGGCAATGAGCATTTCATTAAACTATCAGAATAATGGGAGAAGTTTAAAATCTTTCGGACAATAGAGAGAAACAATGCGCGCAGCAATAAACCTAAAAACGTCGAAAAAATGGTATTTCAAACTGTCAAGGGAGTAATGGATATGCATGTGCTAAAAATGAACCAGTGTTTTGAATTTTGTAGCAATTTTTGAAACTTGTAGCGATCCATTCCTACCAATACGAAGGAAAATATACAGTGATGAAAGCGCGAAAGATTCTTCTCAAATAAATTATTATCTGCATGAATATTAAAATTTATCTACTTCCGCCTCTATAATTAGATTTTTTGATCGTTTGTTCAATTGCATATTTACGAAGCGTTTAGCGATAATTTCTGTAATGTCGGGTTCTCAGTGCATTCGTTGAGTTACCCAGGAAACCGCACTTCGACCCGAGGACTCCCTTTGGAACACGCGCGACATTATTGCCCACAAAATTAGCAAGTAGGAGGAAATACGACCAAGCAGTAATTATAGTGGTAATGCTTTATTTGGAAGGCTAAAATAATGAAACATGAATAGGTTATCAGGATGAAGAGAAAAGCATAGATTTCATCTGTGTTTTGACTTCCAAAAATGTACAGCCTGTACATTTTTTGAATCCGATGTCCGTAAAAAAATATCTGTACATCCAGAAAATTACATCTAAAAGTCCGGCATATAGAAGTGCGTCGTTTATAATAATTAGATTATAAATTATTCCATTTGCATTATGATAATGAATGTATCGCCAATCGTTATCAAGAGAAGAAACACATTCCACAGATATGACTTCAAAAATATGTTCACATTCTACGATGTATCTTAAAGTATTCCAGAAAAACACTGCGATACATCGTAATATCGAATAATGCACCGGAATATCGATGTTTGTGTACCTCTCACCCTTACGGAGTGGGCTGTCGAGGAAACACGGGTGTGATGAGCCCTCTGTCGGGGAAGAGTCATGAGACGGACGGACAAAAAAGGCACCCGGCGTGGGTGGAGCGATGACCCATCAAAAGATTGTTGCTGGTGTTGGGGAGAGGGAGTGTAGAAAGGAGAAGAGGGGGCGATGGAGCCGAAGGAAAAGGGGGGCAGAAGAGATATCTTCTCCCACTCCCTCCCCGAGTTGAATGTGGATTCTGGGAACTCCGAGTCCTATTCATCGGGGAAGGGAGGCCCTGATGGTGTGAGGAGATGTGAAATCGGATCGTTAGGGATGACTGCGGGGAGAGTGTATGAAAGATGAAGGGGAGTAATGGAAGATCTGTCAGATACGTCGGGATCGAAGGAGAAGGATTGGAAGTATTGATGAAGGGAATGCATTTTTCATTCATGATGTTGCAGTTGTGAGTATGCCTGTGTGCATAGACAACCTTGAAGATACGGATGTGTGCGAAGTGACCATAATTTTAAATTCTCGTACACACGTATAAGTAGAATTGTAAATGACTAACTGATATTCGAAGATAAGCTGCACATACACGATTCCAAACAAATTATGATTATCATGCATGACCAAGTTTCTTGTTCTCAAAAGCACTTTTCACATGCAGCAGGATAAATTATTAAGAATTATAATTGGAAGTGACTTGCTTCCATGTAACACACTCATCGTTATGAATCTCTCTCTATCATCGAATGCAACTATCAAGGGGATATTTCCAAAGGAATTCCAGACTCAATTTTACTTCATCCATTAAAGAATGATGCAGAACACAACTAATGGCATTCCAACGATTGATTTATCTGCGGCAGATGAAGTAGGCTTATTAAATTCATACATAATGATGGCATTTATGAAACTCTTCCACATGAAACTGAATTAGAATAGCTGATGAGAAACCAAGAATACATGCAGGGAGAATATATTAAATATTTCATGAGGTCATAATTTAGTGTCAACTCTGTCACTAAATATTTTTATCAAAGCATAAGAATCGAAAGATGTCAGACAGAGTTTTCCACAGAAAGTAAGATTTTTTAAAATGGCTCGAATGAAAATTTTCTCCAATGAGTGTTTTCATTAGTCCCAGGTCAAAAGGAAAGCATACGCTTTGACGGGAAAAGAAATGCAATTTAATTGGGAAGATTAGTCCAAAGTTTCAAAAAATCCAGGCATAATAATATTAAGCATCATAATATAGTAAGTTTTATCACCCATGGATTGCCGCCGATAAAATTTCGTTTGAAAAGTAAACATGAACGCAATAATGAAGAGCACATACATATCCTCCGCGAAACAAAAAATGGAAATTCCGATAGAAATTATGGCTAACCGTAAATGAGTATCTGACAGCTTCAGTTGCCGACAAACGGCCAAGCAGGGAGAGGGAGCACGCGGAAGTTCCCTCCATGATATCCCTTCCTCATTCTCAAATGTTATCAAGCGGCCAGCATCGGGAACTCGCCCGGATCGGAGTGCAACAGCACAAGGGGCCGAAGATTAACGGCGAGCTGTATAAAACGCTGGGGAGTGCGTTGGCATTCGATAAAGGTACTTGCATATCAGTCCACCTACGAAACGCACCTATGGAATTTTCTCACCGCCCTGACGTCTCTAGTCTAATGGCAAAACACATATCTCCATCGAATTTGCACTCTAAGCTATGCAGAGAGCTGGTATATTGACCTGTTGAATGAAATTAACAATTTTTGATGAAATTAACAAATATTAATTTAATTCCTCGGTACCACTTACATGCATATGCTATGTGAATAATCTCATGCGCTATTATAGTCCTATACATTCTCCTTAATGTGGATCAAGATAATTAGATGCGTTGAGAATAATATGCAAAGACAGCGTGGTAGAAACTTCTATCGACTCTCCAACCTTATTCTTTATCGCCTTCTGAATTGCCATTCACTAAAGAAAACTTCTAATGCATTCACGTACTTTCCATTAACAACGGTCAAGGGCGTTTTCATTAACAGTCTAAGTGTGAGACATTTTATGCGATTTTTCTTTTCGCGTGCGAAAAATGTTTTTCATAGTTTTGGGCAGGCGGTACCCAAACTATATCACGTCTTTTCATGGGATGAGGAAAATCGAGCAATATGAGGTGGAAAAGTATGGGAAGAGCATGAACAGATCTAAAGGTCATGTTCTATGGTTGACTTCCATTCATTTGATATTCCTGACGAATTATTAATTAATTTCGAGCATTCATTTCCATTTGCCTGATTCAAGTCTTGTCAGTTAAGGCATTATCACAACATTTTCTCACATCTTTCAAATTAAATTTTCATAAATTTGAACAAACTTTTGCTTCCTTTGTTCTATTATCTTGTTTTAAACCTCTTGCATATTTATCTACCTACTCAGGAAACAAGCAGGGAAAAATCCTAGACAAGGGAAGACGCGCATTTAAAATTCCAGGAATCGCTTGATCTGGAAGTAAAACATTCATAGTAATTTTCTTGAGTGTATATAAATCAGCATTAGCTATTAGCCCGCTTAAGCTGCAATAATCTACCAACTTCATAAGATTAGTTTAAGAAATTACTTCCTTTTGAAAAGAGTTGAATAACTTCTGCTGTTCACCGAGAGAGTTCACGTGAAGGTAAATCGATTGACCCTCATGCATCCCACAACGGATAAGCTTCGCTCTGATGACTCGTTTCCTATCGAAAAAAATCTTTGAAGACCATAAGAGTGGGAATTATCTTCGATGGCGCGAAAGATAAAATGTGCGGCGATAATAGGTATGAAGAGGAATGAAGAGATGTGGACTACGGCAGCATGATCAAGATGTTAACTATGGTGTAAAGGAAGAGAGTAAGATGGCTCAATTCCCTTTCTTGAAATAGATTCTCACTCTGGTATTCCTATGAGCCGCATAAATGAAGGACAGATCGCAGGGATTGATTCGTTTAGCTGATCTCGCTAATATATGACCTCCCTTGCCATCGCCTCGATACGATGGGAGAGTGGAGCGTGTGGGCGGGAAGTTTCGACTCATACTGACCACAGGATAGAAACTACCTCTCAGAGAACTTGATTTCTCTCTCTGCACCTTGAATTTTCCAGCGTGCAGGATCACATGGATGGGGTCTCTAATCACCTGGGAACTTCATCATTGTAATGGTTTACGCATATGGCTTTCCTCAGCAAAACCGATTCTGTTGCAATCGGTTAACGCGCGATAATCATTTTCTTGCAGCTTTAGGCGACGGAGAAATTGAAGGCAGTCCATAACAAAAAAAACTTGGGTGAAAGGTTGTCCAATTTGGACATCTTCCAAGACCCAGCTCAGAGGCTTGGCGTTCTCACGGGTCAAGTTTGCCACCACGCAGATTCGAAAGATACGAAGACGCAATTGTGTACCTCCAACGCACCCACCACGCAAATCTTATCCATATGGCAGTAATAAATTAATCCTGGTGCCGTTTTTTTCAAATTGTACTTCTAACTGACTGATTTTTTGCTCTCAGAAATTAGATAGAGTACTGTGTTATTCATTTCTTCGATAAGAGTGCCGTAACATGAACTGTAACCATGCCAAATACCTACCAGGAATCCGGAGCAGAAGAGAAAATGAAACCCCGTTCACGAGAGCCCCTTGAAATATTGACTGAAGCAAACGAAAGCCTTACTCGCCATATGCGAGCAAGATCCATAATTTGATTCTAGAAATGAATTATTAAAAGATATTCTTCATGATTACATGAGGCTATTCATAGAGTTTACTAGTTCCTGCCTATTCCGCTAAGAGTTAAAGCTGATGAGAAACGTGTATCGTAACGTTGAATTTTATGAAATACCTTGATGTGGCCTTCTAAATTGTGAATGCCATCTAAACTATGAGCACCATATGCCTCAAATCACCTCCTTCCATGGAGAAACATTTGAACCCTTGGATCAGCGTCGTGTTCCCGTGTGGTACAGTCGAAATATTTTAGATTACACACAGGCTAATTTTCAACCTAAAAAAAACTAAAATAACCTCATTCAACGAGTTTACTCAACTATTCAGCTCATTTAAGAACAAAGCCCATGGTCTTCCACAGTCTTCTTAAGATCAAAAAATGATTCAAGCTGCTCGATTTTTAAACCTCGTTTCATGAAAACTACGCCCGCAGAAAGATCAAACAGACATCATTTTGTTGACATTTTTCAATCTCAGCGCAATAGGAACGCAATCGGTAATGAGCTCTCGAATGAGTGGCGCAGGATATTTGGTCGATCGGATACAGCGCAGGTACGCCCTTCGGGAATCACCGTAATTCCTGAAGCCCTCCTCGAGCCAACGTGTTTCTTATACCTTTTTCAAGAAATTACATAACATCCGAGCGGAATGAGTCACGACCTGCTCCCGCGATCATGCAACGAGATTGTCATTATGTAGGTCTCTCACACACAAACACAGTTTACCCGAATTCTTTCACTTCGATGTGGCGAGTTCTATTGGGCCCGGGGCGGGTTGTAATGGCACGGTCGGTCTATCCCTTTCCCCGTTAAGAGGTGGGTGTGTGCAACCGGGGTAAGCGACCCAGCGGCGCCCCGCGAGCCGCGAGCGTCGTGAGGGGTGTTCACCGGATCCGAGGCGCGGCTCGCTGCGGTCATAGCAGTGATTTTTTTTCTTAAAAAAATATTTTAAAAAAACATCGAGAGGGGAGCGATAATAACCGCAGCAATATCCCGAACGGCACGCATTAAGGTGACAAACATCACGAGGGGCACTCGTGATGCAATGCGACTTCTTTACGCGAGCGATTCAAAAGGGGAGGAGGCCACGACTTTTATTTTAAATCTTTCCGTCCGCTCTCGGATTCCACGCGATGTTAACATTTGGTCGATTCGAATGAATGATTCGGCGGGGAAAAGTTGCTTATGCAACCGGATTCGGATTGTATTTTGTTTCTTGAAGCGGCTGAATCATGTTCACGAATTCGCTGTGAGCATTTTAATCTGCAAAAATCTCGTAGTCCGCAAAAATTTCGGTGACTTTTCCCAGAAAAAGAGCTGAATGGTACCCCATTAATATTTTAATTTTATTGGATTGGTCAGCTGGAATTATGCGGGAGAAAACTTAGCCAGACTCAGACCTATAATGAATACTAAAGAATTGGTCCTTAGAGTATATTTTAATACCAAGCTCCTTTGCAAAACATGATATCTGATACTATGGTAAAAACGTGGTATAACAAAAAGTCTTTATAAACAGCTATAACTAGGTACCAGAAAGTGGAGTTATAGCGATGGACTTGTCATAAATACGGACAAATAAGGGAAAATCTCCGAAGTACTTCCATAGCCACACGCTAATTTATTTTTCAATACAAATACTTGAAGGAGAAGAATAGAATTTAATCGTCGTTCGTGCATATTTTTTTGTCATTAAAAGTTCTTTTTAAGTTCCCCAACTTGTTATTCCTTTCTGCGTTAAAACAAAATTTATCACATAGAAAGTGAAAACATGGTAACTTATCACCTGCGAAGGAGCCTATGACCTCTAAATCAAGACACCCAGATAAAGGACAGATGTGCCGATCAGCGGAAACCTAACATAGATGAGGATTTATTCAGCTTAAATAGTGCTGAAACACAGGGTGAAATGTTTAAAAGTACATTCTAGCGAAGTTTGGGATTGATTGTACGAAATGACTGCGCCGAAGAGGTCACGTATAAAATAGAGTGGATGGCTTTTCTCCTGCTGATCGCTTCCGAAGGAAAGTTCATCCTGAACTGAATTCTAGCAATTAAAATAAATGCATCTCCTGTTAAAATAACTGCCCCGTTTCTCTTTACCAGATGCCAGGGCAATAGTGTTAATTTTTCCGGTTTTTGCGAGGCCAAAGAGGCATGAAGCGATTAAATCCTCAAAAATATTCGGGAGACCGACGAGAGATCTTATCGTGCGTTATTTTCAGCAGATTTTCGTGCCATTTTCATCGCTTGCCGTGAAACTGTGGCACTTCTGAGTTTTTGTACCTCAAGTAAAGTGAAACAACGAAAACTTGAAAGCTGCGACTATCTACAATATAACGGGAAGAAGATTTGAATTGATTCAGCATATTTCCTCGTCGAAATTTGTGCGCATGAGTGGTATAGGAAGGAGCGAATGTGAATGATTTCTTAAAATAGGAACGATGTCAGTATTATTTCAATTTCATTAAAAAAAATTATATTTTTGATGCTACTTCGCCATTATCTGATAATTACTTGATACGCTATGCTAAAGGGATCTTTACTCTGAATATTTATATATCCGTCTTGACGGTATAAGCGACATTTAATATAGTTTCCGGGAACAGAAGATTTAGTGAACTGAGAAACCAGTTTTACTTGCTTGACGTGAACTTTGGTCAAACCAGATTCCGGCTGTACCCACTGCTGCTGATGAGCGTCTTAAGATCCTGGTTAAACCAACCACAGTGCTCAACCCGGAGGTCGGTTTTTTAAGGTGAGGGTAGAGATCACTTGGTATTTAAGCACAACAGCATAGCGTGAAATTCACACATTTTTGTTATCCCTGTATGCTTGCGGTTTCCTGGAAAATTTTGGCCTCCAGAAAATCACACGGCCAGGGTGACAAAAGGTAAGACCCGGATTTAAACCCCACGAATAAAGTCATAAATTTTCTCTTTTCATTCCTCTCACAAAAAGTGTTACGTCAAGAATCTTTCCTGATAAAAGCGAGTATGTATGTAAATGTTGATGCTTAGTCTTAGTTCTCGCAGAAAATTCAAGGAGATTAATTGGCACCGAATGAGTGTTTCTGAATTCATAAAATACTGTAACGATCGTGAGACTGGGGAATTTAAAACCGTATCAGAAAAATACTCTAAAACATATTAACAAAGCAGATCTCTTTCCGCGTGACAGAGTATCACCTCATATTGTCTAGAAAAAGAAGGAAAGTTCTGATTTGCAGTGAATAGAAGTAATGTATTGCTATGCTATCTTTGTGATACTGCTCTCTTCATAAAATCATTAAAATGAAATCACAGAAGGAACCATTAACCACCAGATAAAAGCTCTTTTGACTATCGTCTTCCGTTTAAACAATTTTATGCAACATTTAACTCCAAACGTCTCGGAGTCGGGATTCAAACCGATCGATAAATATCGATCATATGAAACGTCGCGTAATGCCGCACCAAGAGAACGTAGCTGATTATTTTTATACGGAAGATCATAGTTTGACATCAGAAAAATGATTAAGTTATAACAATAATCCATTGCAAACATCGGAGGAGCAATCCCCGCTTCCTCAGGGTCACTAAAATTTTAATTTGCCTTAGTTCCAGACCTCTCCATATACGGTACCAACTCTACATCCATATATTAGTTAATTGCTTACTTGCTTCGAAGAAATAATTTGATTTTTGGTTTGATATTAACTAAAATGTTTACGAAGTGCTTTCAATTTGCCAACCAAGAGTCCACTCAAGATACTAGTGCATTTGAAGTGTACTGATTTTCCTCCTTAAAAAATTAAACTTAAGCAGTATTTTACCATCGTGTGATTCGATGGCCACCATCATGGATTCTTCGGACGAGTGATTTCCTTTCCCAAATGGCTTTGGACGTGTTTACTGATTGGCTGCATTTGAAACTGTCAACTGCGCTATGATTTAGACAAACTTTAGACAGCAATATATAACTAGATCAGCACTTATGAGAGTTGCAGAATCATCGCCGGGTATTGAGGTTCCTGTGCCGGAAGCATGAACGTCAAGTCCAAATAATACTTCATGTAAAATATAACGCTAAGGAATGATCATCGATCCTCCACAGCATCTTGATGACGTGATGTTGGCGAGTCCAGTATGAAACGGGATGGAAAGGAGCAAAAAAAATCTCGCGCCTTCCCCTGTTCGTCCGACCTTTCCCTGCAAAAACCCGTAAAAACTGGGTGACCGGACTCCGGTGTCGGTTTCAACCTGTTTCTCTCCGCGAGCTCTCTGCACCGTCCAGCGAGTGTCCACTCCATGCCTCCCCCGCACCACCACCTCCTTCCCGCACACTCACAGCATCCAAACCGACCGACCACCTTCCGCTCGCACGCACCTCCGGCCACACCATCACCGCACCCTCTCACCAGCCACACCGCCCCCCCCCCACTCCTCAGTCTTCCCTTCTGCCCCCGTGGTGGCGGCGTGTCCTGTCCTCCGTCCCCGGAAGGATGAGAGAGAGAGAGAGCTGGCGGGTCACCGGGGCCACTGCCCCCGCGGACACACACGTCCCACGCCCCCCCAGGAATCCCAAGCCACCACCACCGCGGCGTGGTGTGGCCAAGGACCAAAATGCGAAAGGATTTTCGCGTGCGAACACCTCCAGGGGTGGGGGGGATGAGAGGAGGAAGGGTAGGGGTGGGGAGAGGAAGGAGTGAGGGAGGGAAGAGGCGAAAGATGAGGAAAGCCAAACAACGGGCCCAGCCTCGATGACCACGTCTCTTCTTTCCCCCAGGGCAGCTGTTCCGTATCTCGCCAAGACACCGCGAAAACGTTCAAAAGCTGAGCTCTGCAGAATCAGTGAAAACGGAGAAGTCTGTAATTTTGTTATCTTTCCAATTGATTGGCTATTGCTGATCTGAATGTTGCATCAAACGATTTCCAACTTCGATCAAATTTTTGGCAGCAAGGGACTACTTTCGAAATGCAGTTGCTTGGAAGCTGAGTATTAAAACGTCACGGTAAATGACAATGCGACGACAGCGGTCGCTAGTAGGCCTCAATGACTAGTTATGAACAGGGCAGAAATCATGGAATTTTGTAATCGTTGGGAGAAGAGTGATATTGTGCCTGATGTCGCCACATATATTCTCAATGTGGTGACCTGTTGCTAGTACAGGGGTCAGTGAGTTATTTAATGTGTCCACAATGAATGGTAGTCACAACAATCGAAAATGTTCATAATAGATACCCTGCGCGAATAGCATCAGTTTCTCCAATGGAAGCAGCATTAGACTTGATTTTAGGTGCTCGCATAGCTAACAATACGTGGCAAATCAAAGTTAACTGTATTAAATTAATATATAATTAACCCTCCAACAAGCACAATGCACCAGCTCTTGAAGAGGTATCCAAACCAGTGAGACGCTCTAGGATTTTCAGACTTACTCCTTCAAGTATAAGTAACCATTTTTATCTACAATCTCTATGGTTGCACTTCGAGTCCTATTTCTCCCACATTGCCTAGCATATAATTAGAATTTCTCATTAAATGACTTACCACGAAGAATGTGAGAGACATGAAAATTGATATACTTGAGTAATTAAGCATCAGAAGTAAGGCAGTGCTTGTTTTTAAGCGCCATAATTTTTTCAATAAAATACTCATGCATTTAAAGTCTCTACTCTGAAATGTGTTGAATTATTGCTGTATGCATTAACGTGGCGCCATGCCTCTCATCATGTCATAAGGCAATTGAACACAGCCATTGCCATGCGGCTGAATGCCAGACTTCTGTGGCCCACCCCATCTTGAGTATACCTCTAATCAGACCCTGCAGCATACCGCTGATACATACTGAGAATAATGAAACAGAGTTTTTTTGCAAAAGCGTTCAATAGGCAAGACAATTGTTCATAGCAACTTGTAATCTATCATACTGTCTGATTTCTTATTCTAAATGCAAATGACCATTTGATAATTGAAAAAACTTAGCGAAAGTTCACAGGAAGCAGATATACAACTAGGTAATTTTCGTTTTCTCACTTTCCTTATTTGGTAACATAATGCGATTTAAATTTCAATATTTAGAAGGATTTTTTCGTGAATTGAAAGGTAAAATCATCGCAGCTCAACTAAATACAGCATAATCGTGGGCGTGAACAATAAGGGCCCACTTGGTCAAATGGAAGCTCAAAATTCTAGCGTGCAAGCTCATCGCGTTCGGCGTCTTTCCTTATTCAGGAGTGTAGCTTATGATAAATAAAACCAAGGCATCCGCTTTTGGGCACGGTTTCCAAGGACGATACCATAAATGGCTAGATGATGAAATTTTCGGGGATGGTCCTACCTGGAAAATATAACGGTTCCTTGCATATCCGACCATTCATTGGTCGTCTTCAACGGTTCCTCCTAAAAGGACCCGACCCTCTCTACCCCTGCCACAATGCCTTACCTCACCTTTCCGATTCCCATTACTTGGAACTGTTCGTCAACACTCAGCGCCATAACTCTCCGCGGAACTCTCACAACGCCGAGAGGGCGCGAGATGAAGAGGCGAACGGACCGCTGCTCTCGCAACGCGTTAACTCTTCAGATGTCGGCAGTTGCTTTTAGGCTCGTTGACGCAAGGCGTGTTTAGCCGGAGGTCGAGGTATCCTCCGCATCGAGGCAAGCCTATTTAAATAAATATATCACGTCATACACCCACGCGATCCTCTCCCACTGGGATGCGATGAGTTACAACTGCACCGTTTGATTACGTAGAGTGGCGAGACCACCTTCCCTTCTTCCGCATCAGCATATCCGAACTTAACGAAAGATTTATCATCTCGGAGGCCAATGCAAGAAGGCGTGCGCGCGTCCAGTATATCATTAAATCCCCTCCAGGGGCAACGAGTTCTCATGAGGTGGAGCCAAAATCATTGAGAATTACGAGCCGAATAACCGCCGCGCCGGGCGCCCAATTCGAACCGTCCGGGACGGCGCTAATTGTAAGCAGTGACACCCCTCGGCGGATTACGAAAGCGCCAAGCCAACGACGATTCTCCCCGCAGGGTATCGCCAGCGCCGCAGGTCTGCTTTTATCATCTCCGGCTGAGTTGTGGGCGCGAGACTGCTACACTCAGAGATCGCTGAAAGAGCAGAAAGTACGCGGTGTACTCCCGAGCTAACACCTATGGAACCCCAATCCACAGTTATCCTGCTTTCGCGTATGTCTATTACATACGAACTGTAACGATAATAAAGCACTGGTCGTTGTCGCAATTGAAGAAAAAAATGGCATTCAGACGCGAACACTTGGCAACCAAGCCAAGGTAGCAAAGATCATTTTCACGCAACGCGGAAAAAATCACCGGCGCGAGGTTGCCAAAGGTTATATGACAGGGTAGCGAAAAAGGAGGTTTTTTTATGGGCACTTATTACACGGGGAATAAATGTTCGCTTGCCAACCTGATTACCTTGAAAGGTTAGATAGTGGACGGCGCACCGCTTCAAAAAGACGCTGAAAAAATCAAAAGCATGGACGCGGTAGAAGGGAGGAGCGAATGCGCTAAGAATGCCTCTTTCGCCTTCCTGCTCGGTATAATATCAGGGCTTCGGGGGAAGAAGAGAAAAGGTACGTAATAACGGAAAATATACGTGAAAAATAGCAGGAGGTTGACCAAAAGGATCATTATGGAGGAGGTCGATGAAATAAATAGCAAAACAGAAATTTGAGGAGGAGAATATTTACCATGCGCGTCTGAAAGGACAGCCGTGAAAACGCAAGCGCCACGATTTCATGAATGCTCGTCTTTTCGGTGATTTTTCTCCTAGACGGTACGTTTCCATTACAAAGACATTTGGCGGGATATTTTTAATAAAAAAGGGTGATTTATGGCAGCTACAATGGGACCAAAAGCTGAAGCAAATGTGGGAAAACCCTTCCATTACTTCAAGTGTAAAGGACGTGCATAGAGCCATGAGTAAGAAAATACATACGATTGATTACTCTAAGCAATTGGACGTTGATGACATAAAAATGGAATAAAAACTCGATTGAGATCATTCGTTCTATGTAAGGAATAAATTATAACTTTGAAAACGGGGAGGAAGAAACATATTCAATGATTTTCATTTAAAACTAACAGAAAATGTTTTTTTTTTTTATTTTGAATTTTTTCTGGTTATTTACCATGTCAGGTCTTTCATCTTCGATGATGTTTCGATTTGCGTCTCTCTCTTCGTCTTTTGTCTCTGATGCCTTTCCGAGGAAACTGACCGAATAAAATAAAACTCCCGTGAATTCGAGTACCCGCTGATCCATCAATTGCTGCCCCCCTCTCCCGGCGATTTTCATATCTTCAGGATAGTAGGCTTCCAAGTGGTGCTTGTTATTAACTCGAATACAATACGCATTCATTGTTCGCCGGGATTAAATTATTTCTATCATAAAAATTTGAAGTTGCAAAACAGTCTCGATTATATCAGAAAGTCAAATTGGAGTTAATCTAAATTTCAAATTAATGCTCTTTTCGAGTCACTTCCACGCACATTTGAGTCAACAGATTACGAATAGGTATTTTAGTTCATGTACCTGATGTCAATTTTACGTAGCCATAATGTTTGCAGCGATTTTATTAAGAAGGATGAAAGGGCAGGGAGACTGAAACCTCCAAAATGTATTACTAGTAATCTGTAGGTGAGTCCAAAAAGTACTCAAGAAAAATCTCTCCTTAAGAAAGAACATTTTGAAACGATGCATGATAATGGGATTTGTAGACAGTTGATGACAGCTTAATGACAAAAGTACGAATGCATTTTCCGTTTGATATCATCAACTTCAGAGATGCATCTTCTTGTTATATTTATATCGCCAAAAAAACTGAAAATAAAACACATCCCCGTGGATGTTGCTCGCTCTCAAAATAATACTAAGACGCGCGCTCTGTCACCGCGGCATTCCAATCCGATGTAGAGGCACGAGGGAGAGGCGGATGGAGTGGCATTATGAGAGCGGGAGGCCCGAGATGGAAACTGACCGGCTGGAAGAGCAATGAGAGACAGGCGGAGAGAGGACTGGACGTCCGGGGGATTTTTTTCTCCCGGACGTCCAGTGATCTGGGATAAGCCCCCCCCCTCCCCTCCTTCCCCCCCCTGGTCCCTTTCGCAAAGAGAAGGCATGAGACGAGACCGCGCGCGCGGCAGCCAGCGTACATGCAGAAAGAAACGAAGACAGGTGAAAGGCGCCAGGCGAGAACGCGCATGCCGAAGCGATCAATGGGGGGGCGCCCCTGTTCCCACCTCAGAAACCCCACCCCCTTCCCTACCTCAAACGTCTTCGCCCTCCCCCGTCACCTGGTCCGGCACACAGCGTACCTCCCACAGCTGGGTACACCCCTCCGAGACCTCGCTCCGAGCACGCGTGAGATCAACCTCGCTTCGCGTACTCTCAATGCCGGGCGCCGAGTCAAAGAGGCACGTAATGGAAGAGTATTTAGCCGGTGCTTGAAATGTATTCGAGAGCGAGTGCCTTACATCCTCCCCGTACGGAAATGAAAATAATGCCTCGGTTGAGTGCAGTGAAATATTGAGGGAAATAAAAGATGTGAGAATCACGACGCGAGAGATTTAAATTTATCGATCTTTACGGGAGTTCCGTGGCCGCTAAGGGGGACAAAACATGACGTATTTTCGTTTTTCCTCCGTGAAATTATGTTTTCACTAACGTCATGCCTCAGTTGCCGGGAAACAAAATCAAAATGTTACAAATTAAAATTAGAGGAGGAATGTAAGTTTCAATGATATCTTTCTCTTTGGAGTTGACTACCCCGCCCTTTCAGTGAAATTTAATAATTTAATTTTAGAGACGTGAGTGATTTGATGATTACTCTTTTTCTCAGTATTTCAGGTGCCTTCATTGAATTGTCACTCAATTCATTAGGACGAGTTCCTTCTCACATTACGGTTACATGCAAAAGTTACATTTTTCAAGGTAGAATGAGTTTTATTTTTCCAGGATTTAATCTTTTCTCGAACCTTAAAGAGACTAACTTTTTTGAGTAAGTTTTAATTTCAGGAAAAATAGTAAATAATTTGTTGAAACCATCAGATAAAGGACATTCTACCATAATGGCTATGAAAAAGGTTGACATTTAAGTGAGTTTAAGTGGAACTTCCTCATGAACGCGTGATCAACTCGGCGCACTCTTGATACCAGGCACCAAGCCAAGAAGGCACGTAATGTAAGGGTATTTAGTCGGAGAATGAAGTGCATTCGAGGGAATGGCGGGAGAGCTTAATGTCCTCTCCCTCCATCTCAGTAACTCAGCTCACTGCTTCCCCGATCGGAAAGGAAACGAAAAGAATTCTTCAGTAGACGGAGTTCGCGGAGAGATCCCGCGAAAAATAAAAGAGTCGACGAGAATCGCGGGAATGGACCGCGAGATCCGAATTTATCGCCCTTTAATCTCGTTAGATTGCCTCTCAAAAGCGGCCATTCGTGGCTCCCAGTCGGCGAACCTTTTGCCTCGTTTCACCTCCTTTCCCTCTCGCGCCTGTGACCTTAGAAAGCATCCCAAGGAATCGGCCGGGCGGCCTTATCAGCCGCCGCGGAGAGCGGCCATTATGGCCGGAGCTGCTGCTTGGATGGGCGGAACAAATGAAAGGCCCCTCGCGAGAGACTGCATTACTTTATGGTTTCCTTAGCTGCTATTCTTTGTGACCCCTGCGACTAAACATTTGCTCGCTAACGAAGTCGACGGCTACAGGAGTTCGTTCCCATGGATTCTTACTGAGGGAGTGAGAAGTCCGAGAGTGATCTAGAAAGAGGGAAGGAGAGAGAGAGGTAGCTTTATCTTTATCGAAGCCGGTGCGATAGAAATGACTTTGAGGCCAAGTGGGAGGGAACGCCTGTTAAGCGGCATGTCGAGCAAAATACCAGTCGATTAGAGTTGGAGCGAAGTTTAAGAGAGGCCGAGGAACTGCCGATCGGAGACTAATAGCGTGGCTGGAAAACCTCCGCTCGTGAATTTGCCCTTCGTCTTCTTCTTCGAGAAGGGAAATATTATGAGCTTAACAGACGATCTGTTAGGTGTAGCTATCAGATAAACGATGCACTTCCAAAACAAACTCTTGCTGATTCATCAATGGCTAACATCCGATTTAAATAAGATAATAAGAGCGACATATCCTGCAGAACAAAAATGGGATATCAATCGATATCCCATTTTTCGATCCCATCGATATCTCAAATATATTTATCGATATATATTCCACATAATGTTAATTATCGTCTCTCTATTTGAACCTTTTCGCCGAGAAGCAAACACACACTTCTGCTGTGACATTCGTGGAGCAAGACGGCATTCAAAGAGAAAGTACGGTTCGTTTGCATGTTCAATCCCAACTCACCTAGATGTGTCTACCGGAATACATGACTTGCATCCATTCCATCGGGTCAAGTGATTTAGTTCCCTTATATAGTAAAGGCTCGGCTACCGCATCTGCTGTGCTAATCAGTAACGGAGCCTTGAGAAAACTGAATGCTATAAAGCGGCCGATAACGCCCATAAACATATCACGAGTTATAAATATAAGACATTTATTTTACAGGTACGAGAAATTTAAGTATACATTATAATATGAGGAAATTGCACCTCGGTAGCGTGCAAGTGTTAAAATGTAGTATTTTTCGCAGAACTTTAGAAAGTAGCTGATAGAGTGCTTGACTAGCGAAGGATTGCCAAAGCATATCGGCAGGTTTGGGTCGCCATTCCATGGGTAGAATAGTTTAGCAAAAAAACTGTAGCCTCCATCAAAATATGACACCTTAATATCGAAACCAACTCTTTTTTCAGAGCTAAATATTATCAGCTTCCGTTCAAAGCACTACCACTGCAAAAAGAGAGGCATGCGATCAAAGGGAGAGTTTAACGACCGACTGAAAACGTTAACTTTCCCACACCAACTTGTCTTCAAAACTTTAGCCCCCTTTGATGAGTAGAAATGCATGTATTTGATTCAAAAATAGGAATGATCTCATTTTTAAGGATGAGATAACACCTCCGCTTAAGCTCAGACCAAAAATTGAGCTATATCGCAGGTTCAATTTGCTTTGCCAAATCTTTTATTTTAGAATGGCAATTTATTGATAAAGTAATACACTTTTTTCAAGTGCTTAGTTGTAGGGTAATTCAAACTGAAAGAGATAGCTCTCGGTTCGTACAAGTTAGTAACTGATCATTTTCTGTTAGGCATACTAATTATTTGCTGTTTATTGGAATGAAGATTTTCGCAGCTTCTTCGACTGATAAAAAATCGTGTTTTCTGGATTTGCAGCGTATTTTTCATTTCTAACTCAATGTGTAATTCCTCGTACTTAGAGCGTCATCAGGAGATCCTACTTTTAAGTCTGTTAATTTTTTATCTTATTTATTTTTTGTAGCTTTGTTAAAGTTTTTAAAAAAAGTTGAGTGAATCTATCTTAGGAATGAAAAATAAGCGTTTTCCCATCTTTGCAGCTGATATCTAAAGTATATCTCAACACCAAAACTTAAAAAAAATAACTTAAAATAGTGATTTAAGTCAGCCTTCAACACATAATTACAGAGCACGCTCTGATTCCTCCTTTATCCGCCGATCAAGCCTCAATATTGTCTCAAGCATAATTATTTACAGCTTTTGACTTATGATACATTTTATATTCTTAGCATTGTGCACAGGAGTTCCTCATTTTAAACGTGAATTGTTTTGATTGCAAGCATGGTTACAGTTATCCTGTGCATTCAGTCTCCATTCACCAAATTCAATGTTTCTCAAACCGTCACGAGGACACATTCCCACGGAAAAGGGAAAATTCCGACGGAAGAGATTTGCATTGGGTTCCTCCAAAGGAATCGCTCCGAAGAGAAAATATCCGGCATTGGAACATTCTCACTCATTTGAGGAACTGTGAACATAAGCCTTCAGGTATTGGGTCGCAATCCAAGCGCCGCGCTCGTTACAGAAGGGAAACTCCGCGACGGATGGATTTGTAGGGTTGCCAAAGGGCGGCCGCGGGGGGGAGGGGGGCGGAGGGATCGTAGGACCCAGACGGTGTCGGCCTCCACACCGGGAATAAAGGTGCGTCTCATAAACTATCGCCGGATGCAAATGAACGGACGTCTGCCGAGAGAAAGCTTTGAAGGGAAAATTTGTGTGACAAGGGGGTTTGCTCCTTCGGAAAGATGGCTCAAATTGCATCGGAGCGGAGAGCTTGCGAAAAAATTGCCAGACCCTTTTCCGGGCGACTTTCACGATGCGAACTTTTTCACGAGTTCCGATCACATTGCGGCTTTCCCGTATCACTATGTTTTATTTGTTCCCCGACGACTCAACTAGCCGTACTGCTCGTGGATGAATGACTTCTCGACAACTAAGCGGCAAAATGGTAAATGACCATCGGCTACGCACTATGTCGCCAGTTCACTTTCACATCTGCGTACATCGGATTCTCATATTTCGTTCCGCCACTGTGGCAATCACCAGAAGGTTGGTTTGATGGATGGGAGTGGAGTGCTCGTCTAGTATTGTGCCCTTAGGCAAGTGAAATTCACACACCGTAGTACGGCTTCCTCCTTTCCCTGCTCTGCCATTGTTGTCCAGAAAATCACAGAGACTAAGAAAAGAAAGGTATAAGCTGGACTTGAGCTCATGTCCTTTTTTTACCTGGTCACTATCTCAAGCAAATGTTTTCTTGCCAATTGAGGTAAATATTCATTTATGCGTGATTTTTTTCAATATACTCCTTACATGAAATATGAATCAAATAAAGGATGAATTCAAATTGGTACGAATTTTATCAACAAAACCGCAGAAACTATTTTGCTACTTCGATAAAACCATTTTCCTACATATACGACTTGAAAGACCCAAATTGGTGACATCAATGAAAATATAAAATTGGTTCATATATGAAATCTGAAAAATATTTATCATGCAACTCTTTTGTACAAACAAAGTTGCTTTTTACAACGTTATTCCAAATCAGACTGCCTTCGCCAGAAAACCTGATTAGGGCAATATTAGCCTTGTCGAAAGTGGGAGGAAAATCGAAACGTATTTATTATATGCACTGCACTAAGTTCATTCCAATGTGTAAGTATAAATAAATTCCAAGAAATAACGGCCAAATCTGCTAAGTCCACCACTGAATTTAATTGAAATTGATCGGGGTAATAATACTGGGCAACAATGACGTACAATCGAATTCAATCGCTGAGGCGGGCAAAATCTTGACAACCCAATGGATAGGAAACTGTGGAGAGGTCTTTGTTGGAAATTCGAGTGCCCGGAGGGTGGGGTTGGGGAAGGGAGGACGGGGGGTGGTGGCGAAAAGGGTTGGAGGAGTCACCTCGTTTGATTTCACCCTTCGAATTCGCCTCGGGGGATTCCAGTTTTTTTTCCCCCGACGACCGTCGCCGAGGAGAGCGATTTATTCCGCCAGCAGCGGTGGCGGCAAACACTTTTGAAACAGAGAGAGAGAGAGAGAGACAGCCGACTGTCACGGTCAGTAGGGCGTCCGAAAGGGGGGGGGTCCCCCGGTCATTACATTGTCTCTCTCTTTTCTCGGGAGTCGTCGTCGTCTTTATCTCCGACGTAGACTCCAGCGGCGATGGCGGAGGATCTCTCGCTCCATTTCGATTCATTTGTTTTTTTTTCGTCGACGCCTCGTGTCGTCTCGATAGTCGCCAGCCATCGCCCTCACTCTTGCTCCCTTCTCGGTGTTTTATTCGTCACGTTCTTCCCCTTGTACCTGCCTTTTTTCTCTTCTCAACCTTTTTCCCCATCCAATCCCGCCTTATTCCTCACACCTTCATTTCCTGTGCCCATTCCTGCGTCGTTTCCTGTTCCATTTCTGGATTCATGTTCATACTCGATGTTGCTTAGTGACTTTAGTACCTGATGTGGAATCGGAAGTTTCTGGTTCGATTCTCAGTCTAGTCTAATGTTTACCTGTCTCTTTTGGCAGTGGGGAACGTCCTCGCCTGCCATTCCGAATGTAGAGGATCCGAATTTCGCACGATACCAAATCTGGCACAAGGATTAGTATGCAACCCTAAATACTTGATTTTGAAGACGGATGCCTATATGATTAGAGCCGTCTTGGAAGGTTTCACACAATCACTGAACTTTTCCCGGTGAAGAGGTGATGCTTTTGATTAAGCCGTAGATCATGTCTTCTAAAGTTGTAAAATATTCATTCTATGGCAGTAAGAGACTAGAACTACTACCAAGGTATTATATTTGTCGTTTTCATGGCCAGAAAATTTAAAATATCCACAGGAGTATACCTTGTTCTGATTTTAGAAATTGACGATCGCCAAGCCACTGTGAAAGCTAAGTTAACGTAACGTGGCTACTAGGTCGTACAAGTAGTGAGAGGTTAGAAATTAGTACCGTATCAATATAAAATCAAGCAGCACAACGAGTGCAATGGCAATTATACTTGCTAGCATCATCCTGGCTTCATACCACTCGGAAGCAGCTGTAAAGCCATCATACAAGCGGGTATCCTCGGGCTTGTGATCAAGTTTTATGTGAAAGGATAAAAAAATTGAAATATCAAAGATCGTCGACACGTACGAGTAACGATTATTAATCATTTAACGAACTATGGTTTCTTTTCTATTTCTTTCATCTCTCACCCCTTCATCTGAGATTATTACCAATTTTCAAAGAACTACGGAACTAGCCGCGCAGTAACTTTGACGGAGACACCCGCTAGTGATCACACATAGTGTGAAATTTACCGTGGATAAATCATTCGCCTGGACTAGGAATCGAACCCATATCCCTCGATTTCGCTGCAAGTGCTCACCACCAGGCGTTAAGCCACCCAGGCGTCTTCTTCCAGTGTGAATCTCTGGGGGCTTTGAGGAACAAGTTGTCCTCAGATGTACCGTGCATGTAATGCCAGAGGTACCCGTGTACGTTAAGCTAAGCGCCACTGTCCACGGGGTGAAGCCCAACTTTAAACACGAAGGTGTTTACTTATGACATTTTCAAAGAACTACGAAACTAGCCGCGCAGTAACGTTAACGGAGTCACCCACTAGTGATCACGCAATTGTGTGAAATTTATTACCAATCACCAATCGGCAAGCAAAACTCATCCCTGCCCCTTCCGATCTTTTCTTTCCGCTTCCTCACTCCTGTTCCCCCCTCTTCACTGCCTCCACTCGCCGCAACATCACCTCATGCCCCAAGCCTTCCCAAGGACTCGGCCAATCTGAACTCCGTCACCCGGGACTCCTCCTTGGCGCCGTCTCAGACAGTTGAAGGAGCTTAACAGTTACGAAAGGGAAGATGAAAGTAGTTTTGCGGGTGTGAGAGCCGACGGGATGTCTTTGAGCCGCTTTTTTTTGGGCGGCTTTCAAAATCTTCCACGGACTCTCCACCCTGTGGGAGCAAGGGTAAGAAGAAGCCGATCCCCCATGCACTCTGCTTAGTCCTAACCGTCTCAATTCAGAGAAGAGGTGGAGATGCGATTAAAAAAAAAATGTTATGGATTTGAAAAAAATCATGCCACTTAATTCTCTCTCCAATGGCTATTCGGACTGGCTTTCACTGCTTTACAAATTTTCTTGTCTCCATTTTTTCTGGGTTTTTCTTGTTTCCTCCGATGCAATCACAAAAACATTGTAGAGTCAATCATGCTTCGCATGATGGCATAGAGAAGCATTTGAGTTGAATGACTCGATCAGAAAAAACCTCCTGAAATTATCATTTATCTTTAATTATGAAAATAAGTCAGGAGATATGCCATGAATATGAGGAACCAGAAAAAACGACTGAAAATACGCATTAAATATATTCGAGTAAGTTTAAGATAATGGATTTATTGCCTATTGCCCTCCCCTCCATTTCACTATCTACGTCCGACAAGATTTCTCCGATTTCAGTACATTATTTTCACCAATAATTCCAACTTAATCCGCAGACATAAAGAATATATTTTGAAATTGACCGATGTGCTCAGTGAGGTGAGGGGCCAGTACGGCAAATCCATTAAAGAACACTACTCCATTTAATGGTGCAATTTTAACTTTAAAAAATGAGCCACCAATAAATATTGAGCAGAACCATAACTGAGCAGCATTACTACTGATGGCTGTGACCACATTATGAAAGCTCAATATTATTTTGAATAATAATGAGATACGGAGAGGGATGGTGAGGTCCCTGGTCAAATCTCAATAAAGAATGGAATGGTAATTTTATGATAGGCAATGCATGACTCTACGTACCCTTCTTGGAACACAAGGCAAAGTAGTAAAAGTGGAGAAAAGCTAAGATAAATCATTAAATTTGTTTCGTTCCAGCTCCCCTTAAACAACTTGAGATTCGAGAGATAGTGGTACGAAGTTGCTGATGCACAGTTCACCCTCCAAATTGTATTTTTTTATAAATTATGTCTTACCTGGAAACATAATCTTGGGAAAAAATATACATGAACCCGTATGTTAAATGTAATAACTTGGTGACTTGATTTCTAACTACGTATATTGGAGCTTTTCCAACCGGCAACACGTATTGACAATCGCTAACTTAAAAGAGACTGTGTTTTATTCACATACCGTGTTTCATTAACATATCTAAGTCCTGAATGGGTGAATATTTTATATATATTAAAATGATTTAATAGTGGCTACTTTGCAATGTTCTCTTCTTAGCTTCATTTAGTAATTTACAACTAACAAATACGTTTTCCTTCACAGACTTTCAGGTAATTTAAATTTACTGCCCGCAGATGAATTTGTATCCCTAATAAATAACAAAACAAATTAAAATGGACCCATCAGTTTTAATTCACTCAGACCGTTAAAGACGTTTTAAAACTAAATTTCAGTCAATTATTTATATTTTCACCATCATATTATCCCTCTCACACCTCATAAAATTTACAAAAAAATTAAAAATATGGAAAAACTGCAAACGAAGTCGACAAATTTGCTCGAAACTATCAACAGGTACAACATAAGCAAGCAATTACCATATGGGAACGTTTAACAGGATGCTAACAGCACATTCTGCACGCTCTTATCTCCTGTTTTCTCGCCAATTTTACGTTTTACTGCATCACAATATCGTGTCCACCTAGTCCGCGGAGATAAAGCGTCCTCGGGAAACTTCAGGAGAGATTTGTCCCTTTGCGCTTTACCTTGAGGAAGGATGTTGCCGCTCCACGCAAATGGAAAAGTCGCACTTTAGACTGTCCGTAAATCTCGAGTCGAAGTGTGTAGACATTCGAGTTTGCGCAAGCGAGGTCAACTTCACAAAGTGTCTCACTTCGCCGCTTTTCTCTCGGTTTTAACGAGGAGGATAAATGTTTGGTTTTCGGGCGAGGCGCGAGACGAGAACCAAGGGAATGTGTTACAGGAATCGCGCCCTCGTTGGGTCGAGTTTAATGAAGATAGAACTCAAGCCATTTCGGGAAAACTTAAATATTCAACAGAAAAAAGTGCAATTGCCAGAGAGCTAACTCGGCATGATGTCGCGATTTCCGAGTCTCGATGGTGACGAAATTTTGACGTCACGGACTCGAAAATTTCATAAAGGTCCATTGAAAAGTCGAAGTTTGTCTAGGACTGTGAATTCATATCCAGAGATTTTCCGAGGCTCGATCCTAACAAATTCTTACCATATAACACCCCTGAGGAGTTATTCGGTAAGAACTCGACGCAGTCGAAACTCAATAAAATCATAGATTTGACGTCAGAGTCTCCCGCTAAATCTCAGCTATTCATTTGAAAATTTCAAGGCATTGACTCCAAAATTCCGAAGTCTTACCGAATTTCCCACTTGGTCACACTTCCCTCAGTAAAATGCGGGAAAACATCTACGGTGGCGATACATGAAGAGGCGTTAAAAATTCCTCCCCAATTTTATGTCCCTGGAGGACAAACACAACAATTAGAAATCGGATGGCTATCCCTCCACTCGACCCCAAGCATGGAACTCCATTCAACCGCGAGCTTCATACGACAAGTGCGGCAGAAGAACACTTCGGCAACATTCATTTTGATTTCACGTTCTCGGGAAAACGCCGAGCGCTTCTGAGGAAACAGGTTGGTCCATTCGATTGATGTCGCAATCTCCAAGGGTGGGGGAGAAAAAAAAGAGCGCTAGCGAATGCATCATGGAAATTGGAATATGGGTGGAGTCGACCAGAGTAGGACAGGCAATATATTTCAGGACCACGGGCCATCAATCGGAGGACAGATCATGGAGATGAGTTTAGGAGGCGGAATGGATGCGATTGGGAGACGACCTAAGAATATAATAGAAACGGAAAATTAAGATAACGGTATATCATCAAAAATAAAAATTTGCTCATCAAACTAAAGCAAGAGTCAAGGCTCAGGACAGTTTAATATGAGAGAGAAAGATTTTTTTGGTCCGTGGATGACAAATTGAGTTGTTTATAATTGTTTTCTCAAAGCAAAAACAGTTGGTGCATGACTGTTTTAGTTAAAAATATCCCCAAATGAAAATATCCTCAGAAACACTAATGAAAGCAGGAATACCTGAAAACCGTTAAGCTTAGAATTTAGACGGAAAATTAAATAATTAAAAGTGGAAATGACTATACATACCGAGACTAATGTCAAAGTCTTTTAACGATTCCGTACTTCCCCAGAGGAAAACGAAATGAGGCACTTGTGGTTTTATTTATTAAATTAGTTTTTAAAACTAAATTGATTATTCTAGGATCTTGCTCGAAAAAAATATGTTTTATGGATAAATTGAAACTCTGTGGACTCCAAAAATAATAAAAAAAGTAACCGAGGAAAATGCTACCAAGAAAATGCAACAAAAACATCTGGGTGGAAAGGAAGACCCCTAAGCAATAACGTCCTACAAGAATATAATAAAATAAACATTCAGCAAAATTTTTTAGATCAGCAATGACACAGAGAACCAAAACCCAAGTCAAAAATGTCAATGTCAAGAATGTCAAAAATGAAAATCTACGAAAATGTTAGAAGCACGAATGAAAACAAATTCTGAGATCGCTCCTTAAAGAAAATAACGCCAAAAAACACAAACAGTTGTCAGATATTGTACAAATTTGGGGAAAATCTGAAAAGATTATAGAGGTACGCAACATGTAGCTACGTACTTTCTTCTTATCTTTCCCGAACAAAACAGTCACGACAATGCCACAATAGGCAGCCTATATTTAAGAACGGGGATTAGACAACGCCTGCCCCACATTCGCCCTTCCAAAATCAGACCGTAATGAGACGCCTGGTGAACGTATTACTGCACGTTCCCTACATCACTTATTATTTTCCCTATAACATGATGCATGTAATAGAAGCTGCCCTATTTCTTCGTAAACAATCATTCCTTTAGCGAAAAAGCGATGATTATCCGACTTTCTGATTCCTGCTATTATCGCGATTGCATCAAAAGGAACAGCGGTCCGGTTTAATTTCGCTTGACCAGTGGAATATCGAAAGCGTTCCATCGTGACTGATTCGTAACTTTCTCGCAATCACGGGACGGGACTATCCCTTTTTCATTCGCTACGAGAGCTCTCATTAATGCTAAGCGCGCGACTGACCCGACACCGCGCGGAATCTCAACGTCACGACCTCGCCTGACCGCCGCCCCCCCGCTACCTCCCCCGAAAAACAAGGGAATGCTTTCGTGTGGTCTCCTTTTGCCGGCGAAGGACTCTCCACTCCAGATTGCGAATGGGTGGATAAATTCGATTGGTTTTCATTTTACTCATCTCTCCCCATTCTCTACTAGGGTAATCATTAGTTTCTTTGGTAGAAGTCTTCACAGATATTTTCGCGTCCTCGGCATTTTTTCCAAGGATAGATGATGAAAATCCTAAATTTTTCCTTCAAGTCCTAAAATCTTTTTTATTCTAGTTACACTGTTTATTAAAGTCTAACTACTATGACTAATTACTTGCACGGTAGATAATATTTTATATGGATAATTAAACCACAATTCCACAATGATGGTATCTTAGAGCCTCAGATTTGACTCAATATTGGAGTACAAGTAGAAAATCATCACAAATAAAATATTGTGAAACCGCATTGAGAAAAAATAAAGACGATATTTTTTTATTGTTGATCCATTTTTATTTTTATATTACATATACCCTTCTTTCTCGAACAATGATCCAGCTATGGGTGTATCAATTATATCGAGGGTCATTATAGTATGTTTTTGATTTCTTGCATGCATATTGTATTTTAATTATAATTAACATGAGGAGTAAGGTGGATTAGGAGACTTTCAAGTCTCAGTTTCACCCAAAAATTAAAGATCACAGCTAAAGTTATTCGACTGCTGCCCGAACTTCAGTATCGCATCATAGGTCTTCACTATTGAATCACAACGCCACTACATATCACATACCCATATGGCATATCGCAAATCACATCGCATACAACAGCGAGCATGTAAAAACGAAGGCCAACGTCCTCGTTGGCATATTAGTCTATGAAGCTCCTTTTTATGGAATCTTTATGACTATAACTATTATTTTCCTTTTTAGCCACTTAATCTCCTTTCTTATACCTTATTAGTTTCATCTAGAAATTAAAAATTCATCCCTTCAAATAGCAAATAAGTGGCCGGATAAATCTAATCTTACTTTCTAATCAGTTCCCCAGCATTATGATTCCATTTAAGTGTAAGAATTGTGTACCTAAACTAAATATATATTACCAACCAGAGTAACGTAGCACATAATTACATTGATTTTTTAGTCGAATGTTGATTAAAAATAGCATAATTCCGAAACGCATGAAAGGTTGAATAACATGATTCCGTTTGAAAATGCTTTGCGATTACGTATCATGTTGAATGTTCATATGAATGGAGGCACGATTCATTATTTTGAGAAATCATGTGAAACCAATCGAAATATCTCTCCGCTACGCGAAAATTGCGAAGTCGATTCATAGAAATATTGCACTGTCCTAGTCGTCCACCACACCCTCCTCCCCTCACCTTGACTCCCCTTCCCCTTACAGACCGTCCGTCACGCAACAATGGAGAAGGAAAGAGCGCTCTTTTTCTCTCGCCCCTCATTCGGCTCAACTCTCTCGCGGGCGGGCAAAGCAACTTTCGCGTCGATGGTATTGCGAGGAGAGGGAAGCGACGAAAGGGAGATAAGGATTTGAGAACCTGTTCTTAACAAGGGAAGCGAGTGGGTGGGTTAATGCGAGCGATAATGTCATGCAGCGGAGCTATTCGATTTCGTCCGACCCCCACGTGAGTGGCTCGGGGGATTCTGACAGTGAGCGAAAGTTCAACCCTTCAATGTAAACATGGGGGCAAACGGGTGAACGTTTCGGAAATTTACGTTCTAATGATCGCAATCTGTTCCGTGCCACCATAGCCAAGGATAATAGAGAACACTGACATGCTATGCTCTTGGGTTTCTCATGCAGGGTCTTATGAACAAAGCAGCATGTAAAGCACTCCTAGTAGGTCAGACAGGATCGCACACAATCCAGTATACATATTGAGCGGAAAAAGAGTCGTCCTTAATGGGGAGTAAATATTATTTTCCATAAAATTTCCAATAAGCCAAAAAGAATCTTTTTATCTCAGAGAAGGTAACTCTTGGAAATTTTCCGATTCAGGAAAATGAGGAAATATTCTATAGCGAGAGATAGCATACTAAAATGACCCTTGTCCCTCTTCCAATAAAAAATTACGTTTTTCATTTACTCCCCTTCTTACGCAACGCTGATTGCAGCTTTAAATGTATTAACCATAAATGGCCGAATTTCCGTACAGTACTGCGGATGATTTAAATATGAACTAAACAGAGAATTAACTAAGATTTTCACGTAAAATAGTTTAAGTCATCAAACCTGAATGTTCCTCCTTAAAAATGTTCGATTTCCCACTGTTTTCAATCTTACACCATAATTTTATCAAGTTTTGATCCAAAGCCAATCTTTTTTATTAGGCTCGTCAAATACATCTGAGGTTTACATGAAGTGATCTACATTCGAGAAAATATTAGGAATTCATTAAAGCTCCAAAATGTATAGCTTTTTCTAAGAATATTATTTTTCCAAGACTGTTATACTTTTCAATATTTTTAAAAATAAAGATAGAAAGAGCATCCCACATATCACAAAAAATGCTTTAGCTAATTTTGTCTGAGTTTTCCTTTGCGTGCTGTTTATAGGACATTAGATGACTCTCCGGGAGTAACATAGTCATTTATATACTTTCTACCTCTCACATATGTCAACTAAAATTATTATCAAATATTAAGAAACTCCAAAGATTCATTGCGCCAATATTGCTAACCCAAGAGTATTTTCGGTGGTAATTAAACACCAGAGGCTAACAAAATCTATAAATAAAAAATTTGACGCTCACTCCAATTCACAGAAATTTCTCTCGCTATACCAAATTAATTTTGACATCCATATATTGCAAAACATCGGTGAGAATAAACAAAATTTTTCCGCATGTATAAATAGTCCAATAAAATTGGCACAGGAGAAATGCTCAGGGTCCCTGGTTTATCCAAGCAGAGCCCGTAATGAGGATACAGCGCGTTTACAAACAGTGATCAGATCTTTTCCTACACGCTCTGTTTGCTAGGAGCCTCCAGAAGCGTGAAATGCCTACATCGAAACAAAGTCGTATCGCTAATAACATCTAACATGACCTCGTTGAACGGAACATTTCCCCTTGAAATTATCTCCTAAATCAACTCACAACAAGAACGCCTATCCTCACCTATGTATTTAGTTTTCCACCGCACTCCGTTCTAGCTCCATCTCTCAATCCGGATCGGGGTGGAAAGCCCACAGCGACCTCGGAAGAAAAAGAAATTATAATGAAAAGGCATAGTAAGAGATAAAAACTGTTGCCCGAGAAAGCTTTCACACATTTTACACATCGAACAATTCCTTTTGAGCTGCTCTCCCTCCATCATTTTTCAGTCAGTCACACCCTTTTAACCGCCGATTGCTCATTCCATGGGGCTCTCATCCCCATGCCCATCTCTCCTTCCCTCTGTTCGAACACGAGACACCTACGCACTCACAAAACGATTCAGAAAACTCGCTCTCGGGCAAAGCCGAGTGAATGCACTTTCTCCTCGACCACCAGTCTTCGCTTTTCCACCGTCTTCATCTCTCTCTTTCTCCCTCTCTCTCGCTCTCCCTCTCTCTCGCTCTCCCTTCCCTTGCCCCAATCTCTCTCTTCCTCACATTTCCTCTCCTTTCCCTCCGCCGTGGATTAGATGGAAGCCCCGACTGCTGCCAAATCCCTTAAGGTGGTTGATGCAATTTTTGTTTTACAGATTCGCGTGAAACATTGAACGCGTGTACTAATTAGTAATGCGTACTAACAGATAAAAGTTAAAAAATTCCATGTCACCGGTTTGGCCTATCTAGGCAATTTAATTATATTTTAACAAGTAGCCTTATAGCGTAGCATTTGATATTTCATTTGCAATAACTTGATAACAAATGCACAGATTTTCTCCAAAACGCGAAATAAAATGTTTCATATTCATAAAATGATTTCTACATATATCAAGTTACCATGTCGAGTGAAAATCACGAATGTATTTACATATGACAGTTGCTTCGATTTCAAATTCCGCTCCGTAAAATCAATTCAAAACAAAACTTTAAAAAGGGTTACATTTAAAAAGTGTAGTTATTATATCATTTATATTACTTCATGTATGGTCATTTCCACAATATAAGCATTCGCATTTGGTATCCCAGCGTAATATATATAGCATGTACAGTAATGGATGAATGTCAGCCACACATTGCGTTCGCGAATGGATCAATTTAATTTACTGATAAGTATGGTACAAGAACTTTTGTTCGAGTACCATTAAAAAAGTAAATGTAAATGTGTACTCAATGATTCATGATTACCGCTCCAGCAGCCTTAATTCGCGCCAGGGCGAGGCAGCGGGCGTTCGAAATTGATGCCGTGATTTTCTTTGGAGCGAGGCTGGGAGCGAGATTATTACTTTCGCCTAATCGAATCCACTCTCCACATTAATTCCGTGACTAATGTGCATGCGGGAGATTGTCATGCACCCGGTGTAAATGGAATGAGAATTTTTTATACCATTTTCTCCTCCTTAAATCGACCCTCATTGTCTCCATTGCTTTAAGCCCTCTTCGAAGGTCTCAATTTATGGCGTTGAAAAGCACTAATGCGCTGCGGTCCTCTATGGCAAGGAGCAAAACTTAGCATAGTATGCTACAAATCATAGTTGCAAGATGCTAACTAAGCAAAAACTTGGAGTGAAATTGTCTATGTGCCTCTGACACAGATGCAGGGTTTACATTCTCCGTATAGCCGGTGATAAAATTTGGTTTTACTGCTAAGCCAAATTTATTTATTATATTTGCTGAGATTACCACTCTAGTGAGCTGTCGTAAAAGAACTATCACTTTTCTGCAGTGAAAAGGCAGCAAACTTTCAGAATGAGCCGACGACAGTGGGAACCATAACACAAAATAGGCTGCATCAAGGTGGAGGAGTACAGTAATGGAAGAATGTCAGCCACACATTGTATTCGCGAATGAATCAAACGTGGGTACGTCAAAGCAACATCTCACGTTCAAATAGTGTGATCTGCGCTGGTTTTTTTCTCATGGAGCTGAACAAAAAAACCAACAGATCTTCCCCATTTTGCACGATGTTCACCATATCAAGCGTCCGATTGTCTGTGGCTCAGAATAGGGCTATTTTGTGTTGTTTCCTTCAAATGATTATCCTGTAGAATCAAAGAGTTTGATCGCAGTAGATGGTTCTATTTTTTTCTCAAGATCTCCAAGAGGAACAACAAAGCTACTCGATGATACGACGGAATAATTACGCATGTTTCAAGGCCAAAAATGTGTGATGCATGCACTTTAATGCGACATTAAAACACTTCCATCGTATCTTATCATAGTACCACCCGCATTCTAACATCTATTACGGGTAATTATCACCGATATGATCTCCACATTCACCTTTCTCTCTCAGGAAAGAATGTAATTATACATCGTGTTGTATAGATAATTACAAGAATAATGCTGCAGATACAAGTTTAATCAGCTAGCTCAACTAGAAGTGTCGAAGCCGTATCATGTTTTTCATTCAAATCTGCTCCACGGAATCGCAAGCACATGCTCGAGAGGCGAATTATGGAGCCGATTGCCCCTCTTTTATCCCCATGCTACAAGACCGCACGATGCTAAACTTTTTTCCCACATCCCCCGTTTTTGCACGACACTTATGTGGGGTGATTTTTCCAGCACTCTCATTTGTTCCTCATTGCCAATACATCGTTCGTCCCTCTTTATGCAATTAATTTTTTTTCTATTTTCCTTCCTCCCTCTATCTCTCTTTCCCGTCCCTCTTCTTCTTTCGGATGGACGTCGCCGATTAAAGAAAAACGCATCGACGCTCGGCCTCCTCCCAAAAACCAAATCCGGTTGATTACCATAAGCGCCGATAATGACCGTCTGACGAATCGGACGGAAATATTGCAGCCTCGGAAAGAAACGCGGAGAAAAAATCGGAGTCTCGCGAGGAGGAGTGGGAGAGATGGAGCGAAGGGGGGAGGCTGAATGAAACGAAAAACCCGTCTGTGGGAAGCCTGGGTGGGTGAATGGGGAAGGGGATAAAGTAGGGGATGGAGAGGAAGAGAGAGAACAAGGAGGGGAAAGAAAAGATCCGCGTTTCTCGAGGATGGAAAACAGGAATGGCAATGGAGAAAGAAAAAGAGAGAAAGCTGCAAGGTAAAAAAGAAGATATTTTTATTAAGGGCACAGTGAAGACTGCATAGCATGCAATGAGGTACGGTTGCCAAACCTCCTGAAAAACCGATATTGTCATGAATTTTGGTAGATAAGAAAACTTTCTGACTGCATTTTAAAAGACAGCAAATTTACATTTTGGGAATTTTAAGGTGAATTGGATTCTATCAGTTTTCATCATTTGTTGATTCATCTGCAATCATTTACCAACTCCCAATATAACGCTATCTTAACTAAAGATGCAATTTTCCGATAAATATATAATTTATTCTAGAACTGAGGATACGCACATTGCGGAGAATAAGTAAATTATGCATATTCCTCCGTATATTTTAGCACTTGCTTTATTGAATTATGTGGAGTAACAAAAGTGCTAAGTTTATGTTATTTGAATTTTTATATTCAAATTAAAAATACAAAAAATACACTTTTCAATACTAATAAATTACAATGTTGTAATATCATGGATTTTTGTTACTGTCACCCTAGACTTGAAATTTTGCGGAGAACGACGAGTTATGGGACCCTGCTACGCTTTTAGAGAAAGCAATTTAAAAAATACCGCCTTAATAGATAAAATATTCATGTAACCTCACCTCAGCGACAGCAGCGACCCTTTTAATGAAAAGACGAGTAACTGTACTCGTTCCTGTGATTTTCGCACGTAGGGATGCTATGTAAAAATGATTGGTTAAACTTCTATCTCTCCCTTTTATCCCTATATTTAGGAAAATAACAACCTTTGTACTCTACCTAACGGTGACTTACGGCTGACCTTAAAATTTAACAAACGACCTCCAACAGATCAGACAAAAAGATGTAATGAGAGTTCGAATTTCCGCAAGAGTTTTCATTATGTTTTTTCTTCTTCGCACTATTACAGATCAAATCATTATCGCTACTCTATCTTTCGTGCTCTCTCTTCCAATCTGTCGTTTCTTTGCAATTAGCGAATCAATTTCTGCCACAAGCCCTTGAGGATGCCTGAAATTTTAAGAGAATATGTAGGTTAAAAATGGGTGTGCTGATTATTAACACTAGAATCAATACGATAGTTAAGTCGTTAAAATTTAACGGCAGATAGTAATAATGCAGTTTAACAAACGTGACGCAATTTGTTCAAAACGCACATTCAGATTTCTGGCAAAAAGAAAAAAACAAATGACTGTCCTGCAAACAACCTTCTTTCGAGTAATCCATCTAATATCAAAGATATATCATAATTTTTTCGTGATCACGAGACTTATGTATCCTCCGGCGGCCATTGATATGTATATTTTCAATAAACGTAGTAGTCATTTTTAAATGGGTGTTTAACCTTAGCTTTTTTAGGTCTCATCCATTGAAAGGGCATCTGCGGTTTTCGCTGAGAATATGAATAATTACGAGCGTCGATGGTCATAGTTTTTTCCTGTTTTCGTAAGTTCCTTTGGTTCCTTAGAGTTTCATAAAAACACGCTAAAATAGCTAGCACAGAATGGGCAGCAGAAAATATTTTATAGCAACGAATTGGATAAAGTTTAGCGCATCAGGCGATATTTTGTGAAAATGGAATACAGATGCCATGATTTTACAATAAAAGATGTTTTCACTGTCCACAGAGTTTCCTGTGGAATGTAAACAGCATATTTTATTGTATAATCAAGGCACGAATTGGATAGTCTCATGTGGTAGGAATACGATCTGGAAGTGTTTTCAAAATGGATGGAGTCGACTAAATGACACAGCATATAGAGGGTAAATCTTTTCCTATCGGCGTAGAGTTTGCTCACTTGATGGTGCTCATTTTAAACGAGGCCGCACCACAAGAGGGAAGCAAGCAGAGTTGAAAGCGGGCGGCAGAAACAGAAAGGGAGAGTGGTCGTCCTGGGCAGAGGCCGCGGACGCGGAGGAGGTGCGGGTCGACGACGAGATTGAGAGCGGAGCCGTAATAGGGGCGATTGAGCAATTGAAGAGTGCACGAAAGTAGAGGGCGAGGCTGAGAGGATAGCGCAGAGAAACGAGGAAAGTTGGGAAGCAAATGATGAAATATTACCCAAAAAAAGGCAGGATAATAGAAGGAGAATGCGAGGTGGGGAAAATCCAGAAAGAGCTCTGAAGAAAATGAAAGCGACGCTGAATGATGATGGATGAGAAGTGAATTGCGACCGTGCATCCTGTTAGATGGCAAGCTAGCCGAAAATACTCTCTGATATTTCCGACCTGCTTGCCGCCCTCTGTGATCAACCTTTTCGGAATAATACAGGGAGTATTTTCTTTGACGAAAAAAAGTTGTTGCAACAGCTTATAAAGCAAACAGGCATATCTAACTCCAACTTATCGTCCTTTCTACACTAGGATCAGGAAAAAAATTTTCCCACGCTGAAATAATACTTTTTTCCGTATCTTTGTCCCTTTTTCCTCGAGTGTGACCAGCTATAAACGCTTACTCATCAGGATTTTTCAACATTGTTCGAAATTGAACGAATTCTGAGCAAATAATCAACATATGCATTTTCTTATTCCAGTCAATCCCCTCAACTGCTTGGAATGACATATATTGAATCCCAGCTTTGCAACAGAATACGAAATAACCTAAATTGATTCACGGCTGGTATACTTGGAACCAAAAAGAGATTAGTTATCATAGTACATGATTATCCGAAACAAGCTGGCATAGTTGAAACGCCTATGGCCTATTTGGTTCAAGCAATACATCCCCAATTTGATCCAGTTTCATGTACACCATTATTTACCTTCTACAGCAAAAAAAATTCAAAATAAAACTCGTTTTAGGCTCATACTACAATTCTACAATTATAAGCGAGACCTAAGATTGTATCACCACTTTCTATATCAGAAACAATGTTTTGCGGAGAAAAAGTAAGGGAGAACTAAGTAAAGGCAGTATATTGAAAGTGGAACGCATGGAGGGGCACACATCGGCCGCTTTCAAACGTCAAACATTTCCTTAGCGCTGTCGGGCATCCCCCAAAAACTCCCATTAAGCAATTCTGGGAACGGAATCGCAGCGACAACAAACGTTCCTTCTCTCGGCGGAACGAATCGTCGAGAGCGCAAATCGTGGGACGCCTTCAATTGAGTTGGGCAGGCTGTGTGCGCATGCCTATGTGTTATGCTCGAGTTTGTCCGATGTGAGTGGAGGCGCGAAGGTGGATTGGAAAGTGAGATAGAATTAGAGAGAGGGAGGAAATGAAAGAGAGAGAGAGAGAGAGAGAGAGAGAAGGAATAAGAAGAGGTGGCGCTGTAAAGAGGCGTGGCGAATCGGAGGGAATTGAGTCTTTCGGGCGCTCACACAAAACGGGCAACTCCACCTCCCCACAGCCCTTCTCCCTCAACGTCTACACTCATCCCCCTCACACTCCTCATCCTCCCCATCCCTCCACCCTTACCCCTTCCCCTCACCTCCACCACCCCTTACCGCGAGACAAACCAAGATTTTTCCCTTCTCAAACCCTTCCTCCCAAATCCCTCCCCTCCATCAAACCCATCTGCCAGTCGTCTTCCAACAATCGGTTCTTCACCGCACTCCACCTGCTTCTTTTTTTCCTCTCAATCGGAAGGTTTTTCTCCTCCTTCCCCTCTCACGCGATGGGTTTTTTAAAAATATTTTTTGGATCCACTTTCAGTTACATCTTCGACGGCCTCGTGACTCATTCGGCACACGCCCCACGAGAGAGGCCGGCCACTCCGGACAGCGCAGCGCCCAAATATCGTCTCTGCGATCCCCCCCCTCATGCTGCCCTCCACCCCCAACATCCGCCCTCTTTTCCCTTTTGCCAACATATGAGCGCGGCTCCTACCAGCCCCGCGTGCTAGAGCTGAACTTTATGTGACGCCCACTCAGGGCATACATACGACGCCATCGAATTCATATGAATGATATTCACGACTATTCCTCAGAGAAATCACAACTCAAATCGCATTCAATATAGATTGTATGGGAAAAACAGCTTCACTTGTTCACTAATTTATTACTAGGACACGTTATTTTTGTGCGTTGTACGTTCAGTATGCCAAACTGATGTCATAAGATTATTAATCAAATCAGGACAACGAGCGTTGAAGCAATGGCCTGTTTACCCAGTACATTGTAACTTCTCTATTTGAGTGATAATTTGTGACTCAAAATACATTTTACGAAAAGCTATCGGCTAAGAAGTTAGGCTATTCCTTCTTTCAATTTTTTAAAAGTATTACTTAAATATTAATAAACCGTTTTTTTCATTTCTTTACCTGTTTCACTAAAAACACGGATACCGCACTGAGAGAATGCCTGCATTCCTGTAAAATGCCTAGGTATCAACGTTTTCGTTTTTCTCATTTCTTTTACACTTTCCATTCTATAATCTCTCCAACTCACAGTTCAAAGTGTTTTAATATTATTTTCGTCGTCCCTTCTCTGAGAATGTTTCGCAACCTGACCATTCCATAATCATTACAAACTAAAATACATAAATATTTTTATTTACTTTAATTATTTACCGCTGTCGGAAGCATTATTCACAAACTTTTTTTTAACCAATCCCAGCTATAGGCTTTCGTTGTATCTTCTTCATTCCTCAATGAATTCAGCCTGATTATATCTTTCCCCTCGCATTGTGTCCATTCACGGCAAAATAATTGTTTTTATGAGAGATAATCCCTATCCTCATCCAAGGTGACGATGTAAGGTACACATAACGTAGCCTGATAAACTTTATAAAGTTAATGCTTATTAATCGAGAACCTAATACCTATTTCGATGGTATTCTTTAAGCTATTTTCCAAGATTGTGTAACGCCCGTATGCATTCAGCCCGCCCAACCGATGTAAATTTGCTTATGTTACCAATGAGCGTTCCAAAAGTCACCTATGATTTGTGTCTCTTTTTAGTGTAATGTTCCACTATAATGTCTCATATTTACATTTCTATCATTAGGTAAATTTACATTATAAAAAGTGATAAAAGAAACGCCCGCGCAGGAGGCCAGGGAATCGTTTGAATTTTAGATATTACCTACAAATTTCAAAGTAGCCGAGATATTTCGACATTCATTGACTATGATTTTAATTTGTCAATACAAAAAGATAATTCAGATAATCATACGAAAGAGAAGCTTTATGCTAAGCTGTCGACTGTTCCTCAAATTTAATTACTGTTGCATTTGCATTTGAATTTATGCCAAATGGAGCAAAGCTGCGAAAAAGCTGAGGAAATGTATTCTCACGTAATTTAACCGATAGAAAACCAACATAGAGTATGCAATCATAACATCCAACCCCAAAGCGGAATTTGAACTCGCAACCTTGAAGTCAGCCAACCACCAGGCAAATACATTCACCTTGAGTGCTCCATATTTTTCAGGAAGGTATTCAAAATACCACGTCGATAAAGTTTGCCGCCAGTCGTGTATCTTTTTCATTCGCTAGCAATGAATTCGGTAATATAAGTGCACTGGAATGAGAATGAAAGGCATTTTTATATGCCCAGATTCTTGAGTTATATTTCACCTACAAGAGTTCCAGTTTTTTACATCTATACGCATCACATAAACATGTCCAGCATTTTTACTTAATACATACCATAAGTACAAGGTCATGCCGTACGAGTCTGTTGTAGCCAGGACATTATAGGAGTATCCACTCATGACAGACCTGGTGCACGGAATGAACATGAGGTCATAAATGATTACGACAATCAGTTACTTGCTTAGTTTTTCTTCGTAAACAACTATCTTACTACGATTCTAAAATAATAAAGTTTCTTTGGAGAAAGATTTTATATCCTGATTCTGGATTCTCTTAACAATAATCGTAAACATACCGATGCTATAATAGGCAGATAGCATATATCGAGCTATCAGCAGATGCGCTATTAAGACAGCAATTAGTAATGAAAGTGCCACCGATAACTGTACCTACTGCTGCCACTATCTGGCGCTTAAGGAAAGGAACAGTTTCATCTCAGTATATAGCCCTTAGTGTAACTATTCTGATAGTAATATTGGAATTCGAGTATCATTTATGATGCAACTCTTAAAATAAAACACGATATCATTCAGGGAAATTCGTTGCTAGTTTAATTTCAGGGCGAGTCACATTTTATGAAAAAATAGTGTAAGGGGAGCCATTCCAGTGTTTTCCTCCTCAAGTTCCAAGTTTATCCTGTAACAGAAGCCAAAATGAATAAATGTGAGTTAATTTTCTCATAACAGATGATATATGTAAATATTTCTTCTCGTACCGAAGATTAAGATAACTCATATCTTAGCAAGAATTTAAAAGTCAACCCGAACGTAGGCTGAGGTTACTCTCATCCCAGAGCGACACCCCACTAGTTCCCTTTGTTGGCGAGAAGATTTGTGTGAAAAATGATAATGCTTTTAGTGTGCCAATAAAAATTGGAAATACTGGAGAAAAAGTTGAGATAAAAAAGAGAGAGTAAACAAGGAAAACTGGACGATGTCGAGTGTGGGACAGGCCATTACACTTTACCCATAAAGATATGTGAAAAGAGTTGGCAATAAAATAGCCTGCTCGTATATCCTGCGTCGCCGTATTGGCAAGCTACCAAGTGCGGAAGAGTTCATAGGATTAGCGTTTCTCCATTACCTGACGTCCGCTTACGCGCATATACGTAACAAAACTGCCTTAACGACACGGTATTCCGGCACCCGGATGTTCGATCTCTCTCGAGCATAACGTCAATATACACAAGCTTACTCCTTGCTTTCCCAAAATGGAGTGCATTGCTAGATATGGAAGCACGCTCGGGTGTATTACAAAACGATAGGAAACTCTGTCCTAGAGTCAAAGCAGGTGAGGTAATGCTCATAAGAATTCCTGACGGCCAATTTATATTGCAGTCATTGGATAAACACAACATTCTAACGATGGAAAGTAGGCAATCACTGCAAGTGAGTTCATGCACTCCAATTGGCGAAAAATGATGTCAATTGCCCCAATGCATGTGACTATGGGCGAGAAGCAAATTTCTTAGATTTACCGTTCAAATTCTCCCATATCAGTGTTTTAATTTGGTAACGAAAAAAAATATAAAGAATTATGTATGTTAGTGAAAATTTAATATTTACAACGTGTTTTAGCATGAAGACTCACCCTAAAATATTTTTATTTCCAAATAATATGAGTATTACTACAGGAAATATAATTTACTTTTTTAACATATACTGAGTTAATTGGATCACAACTTCTTCATTATAATATTTAATGAGCAATTAGTTTTTAAGTAATCCATTTAATTTATTAAAAAGACATTTTAAAAAATTCATTTATCAATCATCAGGATTTCCGCTTCTGGCAGAAAATTTTCCTCTACCTTAAGTTAGCTTTACAAAGAACAATCTCAGTTGATTAGGCTATTACTCAAAAAATTTTTCCTCATTTTATCAAATAATTTTCTAATAGCACATGAATTGTCATATTTGAGGTGGCTAATACGTTATAGTTACTGTGTTTGAATGATATTTCGGTTCCATCCACCAGTGGTAGTAACATCTCATAATTTCATAGTAGTTTTTTAATCAGGTGTATGATGCAGGAAATTAGCGCGGTAGCAGACTGGGAGGAGCGTCAGGACACAAACAGGAGGGTTATGGTTGCACACTCGGGTGAAGCCTCGTTTTACACACAACTAAAATCCTCAAGGCACAATATTCAGGGTAATACAATGCAAACTGAAATTTCGCTTAATGCCAGGAGACCAATGTATACCCTAAGCCAATTAAACTTATCATTGAGTTAATCTCAAATACTGTGTGGGAAAATGCTTCTCGGCGTTAACCTCCTGCTATTTGTAAAGCCTTTTGGACTGTAGCCTACGAATGGACCTAAATTATCTTCCAACGTAAATACAATGTAGGATAGGTAAAAGGTCTAACATATCAACATCTTCAAAGTACCCAGAAAACAACCTCAAGGGTAAATGTCTGGGAGTGAGTCTTTAACAATATGCACAGCACCAAATCCTACAATATTGTTATTACAACTCCTGATACACAGAAAAAAACTTGTAAATGGTGGATTACCAGCAACATGCACTCATTTACCTCCTATAAATGAATGCTTGCGATGGCAATTTTGATTATTATTGCATACTCAACTATATTCATACACAAAAATATAGAGGACGTACCTCCATTCAGTACCCCGTATCTAAAACCTAAAACGAGTACTTGAGGCTCGCCTCACGTGGTAAGGCTTTCTTGCTCTTCATAGTACGACACCGAGGGCTTATGAAAGGTTCACGTTAGATGTTATCCTTCGCTGAGGTTTCTGTTTGTAGGTACCAAAGCTCCTCTTTTTAAATTTATTATCGCTTACGAGAAGATCGTGGGTGAAAGGCCCCAATACCTAACACACCATGAGAAACAGCCTTGCCCACCGGGAACGTTCCACGCCCACGCCGACAACAAACCCCAAGAGCGAAATATCAAAGTCCTCTCCGACCCTTCTCGTTCTTTTTTTTCTCTTCTTATGGCGCAAAAAGACACGGCAGCAGTGAGAGGTAGCGCTTTTATATTCACCCTCTCCTTTTGGCCACAAGTGCAATTCCTCGGCATCCGATTAGACTAAAGATCTACCGAGATATACGGGAAAGGAGTGAGAGAAGAATTCTTTTCTATCCTTCGCATTAAGGCGAAGGCGTGACGATCTTTTTGATTCTACTCGGGAGTGTGTTGACCCGAGCATCAATCAGAACTGTCAAAATTCCGAGGAAGGAAAAACCATTTCTGCAAGACCGTGAGCTGAATGAAGGTTTAAAAAAATTTCAACCTCTGCGAAGCGAATGAGCGTAATGGGCTTTCCCATATTATTTTCGTCGGTGGCAAAAAGAGGTGATAATATAAGAACTACCTCGACCTTTCCCTCACGCGAAACAATTGAAGGCGGTCAAGGCCTTTCATTTGTTTTCTCACGAATCACGTTGGAAGGTGCGTTTGGATGGTGTTGGCGAGAGGAAGTGTTAAAAAAAAACGCATTACCGAAAAATAAATAAGTAATTTGCTTCATTTATTGCAGCAACACAGTTGCGTGTGATTTTAAAGCTTTATTTAAGAAGGCTCTTTGTAAGCTAAACGATGCATTCTGTCAGGAAACCATAACTCAAACAATTATCATTCAGACTCAGAATTTATGAAAGGTAATGTCAAGTGTCAATGGAACCAATCTGCTGCATGAAAATAAGAAATAATAGCTTAAAGTAAAAGAAAATACGAAATAGCAGTCCCTCTTCTTTGATTATTGTTTTTACTTCTTTTTGTTAAACCTGCATTTCACATTGTACGAAATTTTATGCAAAAGGCGTTAAATTAACATCAAATATACGTTGATTTATCTCTTAATATAGTAGATATTACAAAATTCATAATGATACGTATAGCCATACTTTGGTCTTGACATTTATTTAGATTTGAGTGATTCCCTTTGGACAAATTGGGCTAAGGTAACTCTAACAAAATTGTTTTCTCAGTAATAACCTAAATTTCATCCCATTTACTGAAAAAATTGTAGACAGCTGCTGAATTCAGTGAATTTTTAACTTAAGCTTGAAGCATAAATTGTACAGAGCAGTAACCGAAAATAGCTCTTATTTTTGGCGACTTGCGTTGGTAAAATATTCTCCAGAGTGCGATTACTTCGTCAAGATTGTCACTGGGAAGCCAGTTGATCGTACTGTGGAAGCGATACGTTATAAATACCAATGTTCTTTTTACGAGGCCTTAACGAGAAAGAGATAGGCGTAACAGATGAGGCACCTGGAATTAAAGGTGTGCAAGTATGTTTCAGCTAAATATATCATATGAAAAAACTAATATTTTTAAGACACACCATTTCGATTGCATTCGGGACTGTAAATTATCATCACGACGCTTCCAAGGCTATGTTATTCTATATTACATCCCATGACATGAATCTTCCGGTCTATCAAAACGGAGACTGCTTAGCGTGAATCAATTAAGGCAGCACACGCTCCCAAATGCAAGTAATGATCAAGAAAATAGACAGTGAAAGACTTATAAATATGAAAACTCTTCGTATATTAAAAATTTTTCTCACTCCGATGTACCATAAATTATTTACAGCGGTGCATCTCTTTAAAGCAGTCGAGAGCATGACTACTGATGCGTTTAACTTTGTTCATTTAAAATTGCCTCAATAATTTTTGTGATGTTTTAGATTTAAGTATTTGAGTCGAATAAATACATGCAATTTAAATTTGTTAATTACATTTGAAGTCATTTAGCTGGTTCATGTACTGTGTTAAGCAGGGGGAGAGTGCTTATTTCACAAGTTATATAAACATATATATCGTCGCTATATGGATGCGAATCGTGAACTGTAGGGGAAAGTGAAATGAAAAGACTGTTATCCTTTGAAGCATGGTAGTACAGAAGAATGCTGAAAGTAAGCTGAACAGAAAGGAAAACGAATAAAGAAACCTTTGAAAAAGCTCAAGAAGAAAGAAGCATAGTAACAATCATTAAAGAAAGGAGAGCTAAACATATTGGACTTCTATTACGGCACGATAATCAAGTGAAAAGGATAATTGGAGGAAAAATTGAGGGAAAAAACTGCAGAAGAAGGCCCCGACTAGACTTCATGAGCCAAATTATGAAGGATATGAATTGCAGAACATACTTTGAACTTAAACGAAAAGCTGAGAAGAGAGATGAATGGCCGTCTGCTGCTAACCGACTCACGAATTGAAACGGAAGAAAAAGATATCGTCGCAGTAAATCAATCAAATGGTCAATTACTCCACGCAATCCCGGACCAAATGATTCTTAGCGAAAACTCTCTCTTTCTCTCTTCATCGGCGGGGACTGGAAACCTTTATCACCCGCCCTCTTTGTGTAGGTGAGAGTAAGAACCTCATAAAATGGGTGCAAACCTCGACCGAAAGGTAAAGAGGGAAAGCCCAGTGCTTGAATGTACGTACGAGAGAGACAGAGAGACTGAGAGAGGGATTTATGCGGATAATCATCTTATCCGGTGATCTCCGATCGAGCCGCAAAAAAGTAACCAACCAATCTCTCCTACCGAAGGGGTCAACGCTTTCATTTTTCTCGCGTGCGGTGACCGCCTCCGCTGCCGTCCGTCCGCTCCTCACGCTCCCGCTCCACTCCCGCCCGCGTCCCTCTCAATAACGGCGACGACGACGTGGGGCCTTCACAAGCGGGCACATTCACAAGCGAACCGCGGGAGGAGAGAGAAGGAGAGGGAGAAAAATTGGACGCGAGAAGTAGCAGGTCACGACGAATGCCGACGGAGGAAAATGAAGCTGGGCGGCTATTTTTACGAACATCGACTTCGCCCCTATTCCCCCTTTCCGCCTGCTCTCAACCTTTCGAAAAACCAAACAGCAATCCCCACCCCTTCACTCGCGGATATTCCCTCATCGACGTCACAACTCCCTTCGCCCTCCACCCTCCCACGCGTTCCTCGAAAGGGAAGTTACAAAATTCACTCCCACGGCCTAGGAAAATATTCGCGATCCACGCATAGCGCCAGGGAAGCCGTCGTGACTAATGGACGGTGGCGGGGGTGAGTCTTTTGGTTGGGTGGGCGGCTATAGGGGGGTGGTAAATGAATGAGGCGGCGTGCGGGAGAGGGGTGGGGGGGGGTTTGAAAGGGTGTAGAGGGGGAAAGTGATCGCTGCGGGGAACTTGGAACGAAGGCTTCGAAGCAGCGGCGCGAAATACGAGACTTTGAGAGGGTAAAAAGTGTGATACCTTGAATGTGGAACTGGGAAAATGAGCCTTGATTACCATTTTTGCGACTGAATTTGCGATAAAAATGTCGAACAGTTATTCTTTTCTTAATTATATAAGAAAAATTATTATATATTATAATTATTATATTTCAACAGATAACTTTTAAACGTTTCACGGCAAAACTCTCAGACAAATACCGAGTTATAAAAAAAGTTTCCTAAAAATAGCTGGTCCAAAAAAATGTCTCACATGTCAATAAAAATAGGAAAACTGCTTTAAGGAAAAATAAAAAAAGAATTGCTTAAGATAATACAAATTCGTAAGATTTGTAGAGAACTGCATCTAAGAAATAATTTGAATTTCTTGCGATTCCTTCCATGATAATTCCACCAACTAACACTATACCCTATTTCTAAACACGACATTTTTTCCCATATCATACGTCCTTCCTCTCAACATGCCCGTTCATTAAATGAATTCTCTTTCTTCCCCGTCCCTGCTTACCCATTATCCCAACCCTATATCACGGCCTTGAGCATCTCTTCGCTCCTCATTGCTTGTCCATCCACCTACTCTAATTAACACTAATATCGTCCATAAATTTCCTCTTCTCATCCACCTCATCAAAATTTCCTCATTTATCGTCCTATCCGTCCACCACACATTCAGAATCTCTCCACGCCCACATCTCAAATGCATCTGCAGTAAACTCTCGTCCTTTTTTTCCTCCGAGTTCAAGTTTCTTAACTACAAAACACAACACTCCATAATTCTTCACCAACGTTTTCTTTACATTCATTCAAAGTTCCCTTAATCAGCTCCTCTCTATTACTTTACGATTCTTTCACTGGTGAAAAACTTGGTCTTATGCCCTTGCTAAAGTACCCATTTTTTCCCAATGAATTGCCCCAATCAGCATATTGTTCTTGCTCCAGTTTGTTTTTGAACTTATATGACCATGGTTAATTTTTATGACAAGAAAACCTTATTAATATTGTTTTAATGGATAAAATGTATAGCGAAGGTGGAATACTGATAAATTTGTAAAGTTTTCCAATACGTTACTAAAATATGAACAAAGACACAAATTGATTTCATTTTGCAATGAACTTCATTAATCCTCTCTCGTAGTTCATTCTTATGGCCGCGTAATCGGCCCGAGCGCTACACCCTCTTCCTTTCCTCCCGAAAGGATGAAAAATGAGAAGATCGCCTCTGCCCGCCCCTTCCTTACTCCCTCCCTTCTTTCTCATCCCTCCTCCCTCCCAATTCCCTGCATACACATTTCTCTTTCGGGGAGCGACCGCGCAACTTGCGTGGGTGGGCTCTCGGCGGTGCAGAGGGGATAAGGGATGGATGTGGGCAGGATTGGGGCTTTAAAGGGTCAGACAGACGGTCGAGACAGCGGTACGCCCGCCGGGGGCTCGCGGTTCATGAGGTCATGACTCGCGAACCGCAAATGGATGGGGCGGTCGGATTCTCGGTGAGGTTGAAGCTGATCGAAACCGCGGGAAATGAAGTGCCCCGTGGGATAAGAAGATACTTAGATGCGCGTTTGTGGGAGCGCCCGTTGCGCTTCTTTGCTTTCAACTGTCTTCTGATTGCAACAACATCGTGCTCGCATGGGCATGCCTCCGTAAACTCTTTTTTTTAAGCTTTTTACGGCTTTTACAAGTGATGCCCACCTTTTATATTTTCTTTCGCAGTTCCCTTGGAGGCTAGTGAATACGCACTCGCAAGAACAAATTACCAATGTCTGCCTGTCTATCTTAGGGCGGAAATTGACATCTCCACCTCCAGTGAGGAGGATAACCGCCTTTATATGCTTGCAAAATCAAGAAGATATTCCTTGAGTATGAGATTTTTGCACTATGTCATAATAGGTATAATTTCCTCAAAAAGTTAAATCAGCTTTCCTCACGCAAAACTTGAACTCTTAGCTCATATTAGAACAAAATTGTTTGAAGTTACTCAAAAAGCGTTGAATTAATAGGTGGAGTATATTTACCTTTATGTTATTAAAATTGGAACTACTGTAGAAAGTAATCTTCAGAAATTGCAGGACTTTTTGCTTATTTCGCTAATTTTAAAAGGCTTTCGATCGACTGAATTGGATGAAATTATTAAATGTGCTCATGAAAATGGGAATAATATGATGAAAAAGAGAAGAGAATACGAAATTTGCATATGGTCCAGGGGGCGCAGGTGAGGGTGGCGTCGTATCAAGTTTGGCCGTAATTTATCGCAGTTGCCCGTTGTCGCCATTACTTTTAAAAATTCATGCCGGGGCAACGGAAAGAAGGGCATAATGAGAACATAACATGGGAATGAAAGTAGAAGGACATCTGGTTAAGTCCATTAACATTGCCGACTATTAGGCATTGGTTAATCTATCATCCGAGAGATTTCAGGCATTAATAGATGAATGAAGCGCATGAAATGCGAAATTATGATAAACTATATTAATAAGAGTTGGAAATATGAGAATTCAAGGAATAAAATGTCCTAAACAATAGAAAATAATGTTTTTTTAATAAATTAAGTGTAGTTTAGAACAAAAACTCACAGATGACGTGGTGTTATTAAGAGAAATCAAATCATATTAAAACCTATGTATAAACTTTTTGAGCATAATTTAAGTCACTGCTGTTATTGAAGGTTAAAGCGTGAATTCAGTAAAAACAGTGCTATGCCTGGAAATTCGAACTTCGAGTAATATTCGACGAAATATATATTCTTTGACTCATCTCCCCTTTTAGTATCTTTTTTTTTGCTTTCCGGTGGCTAAGGTATGCCATCAGTGGGAGCACTATTTTTCAAGCCAAATAGCAAAAAGTGTTGCTTTCCATTTGTTTTGACTCACGTTCGGCCGCGGGAGCCTCCTAAAGGAGAAATTAAGAGGCAGAAGGTTTACCAAGGAAGAGGAGGTATAGTTAAGGGTTGAAAAAGAAGGATTGTTAGGAGAAGAGACGAAACAGCGCAAGACCTACGAGAATAGGACGACCCGTGAGTGCATCCTAGACAGCTAAGAAAAATCTGCACCGTCAAAGGCGCTGGAATTAGTGTCTCACAGATGAGGATGCAAAACGCTCACATTAACTCGTCAACGGAGAATGAATTCGCAAACCTCACGTCATTGCATTACAGATGACTGTGTGTGCCAAATTAGTCACATGAATAATGCAAATTTAGCGAAGTGTACCTTGGAATTGAAATTAAAGAGTCATGCTAAATCAAGCCTGCCAAGGTGATATAAATTAAAAAATATAATGCAAGCAGTGGGGTAGTTTTGTTACGCCGTAGCAGCTTAAACAGTTGAGTGAGGTTTAAATATTGTGGGGAAAATTACCCAACACCCATAAAACATTTTTTCATTTTAACCAGATAAATGATTCTAAGTGTAGATGAAGGATAACAATGCTGGTATAATTTTTACTGCAGCTCAGATAGAAATTAATAGACCTATTATTACGAAATTACGAAAAGTATCAATCGATCAAATTCTGGATAAAATATTTATAATGAAGCATTTTACGATAATGACTTATGACTGAGCATCAATGGACCAAGTTCTAAAGGCAATTAAAAACTCAATATTGTCAGAGACTCGCGACATTTGACAACCACCCCTTAAAGGTCATACAAAAGAGGAAATTAAGCAACATCCATCATTAATTCTTGGTGCTGGACTAATGGGAATTTCCATACCCACCGTAAAGAAAGAAACCGGATTCATAAGGGAAGGAAAAAACGAAGTAAGGAGAAATAACGACCCGCAGAAGGAGGAAAAGCCATCCTTCGGCAAGGATAACACAACATGGGGAAGTACGGAAGAAAAAAAAACGCTGCGCACTCTTGTTTAAAAATAAAACTGAGGTGAAATGGGAATGCGCAGGCGTGACTGTAAGGCGATGGCGAAGATTTTTTCGAGGATGGAACAAGGTCAAAGGCAGGAAAAAGGCCTCACCGCGGGCGGAGCGGAAACAGCGATAAGAAGAGAACAGTCGGGATGAAACGAAAGCGGGGGGGGGGGCGCGAATAATAAATTAATAATAAGAAAATAAAGACTTCTCTGCTCAGAACAAAGGGCTGACGGCATTTGTAATGCCTTTGATGGATAACTCGAGGCGTGGAGGAAGAGGGGAGTTTTATTTTGGGCGAGAGAAGCGCCGCCCGTGGTTTGCGCCGGGACTAAAGCGCTGTATTTGCGGACCCATGTCCTATACCTTCCCCTTCAGTCCGCCTCCATTCCCGCCTCCCGAGCGAACTACGGGACCACGCCCTGGAAACACTTCGTGCAGACTTCATTCAGCCCATTTTCCTCCATCCTCCTCTTCCTCCATGCCAGTCTTTCAATCTCTTGATCCAACAATCCCTCCCTCTCGATCGTCCCATTCCTCCCGCTCTGGACCTCATCCCACAACTGGCATACCTTATTTCCTTCGAAAATTCTCACCTTCCCCAACCGCCTCTCCTCCCTTGCTTCGATTGCCCGGAAAAGTCGCTCCATCCATTGGAATTTATTCGTCCTTCGTGGAATGAAAGTGATTGGGCGTCGCTACAGGAGCTTGAATTTTGGCCGGGAGTTCTCCTACAAGTTGGTATCATTTGTGTTGGGACCAAACGGATATTGAATTGATTGCTTAGCTTATCCACATTCAAAAATATTTTTCTCTGATGATGAAGTTAATGTTCAGGAATTCACAAAACTTTGTAAGTTTTACTTAGAGTATTTATTATCCGTCCGGTTTCGTCGAATAGTCGATATCATCAGGTGATGATGTCGGAAAAGTTTCACAAAGTTAAGGCTGAAACTATTGAATATAAAGCTAATAACTGACACGTCAAAACTGCGGCCGTCATAAAAGAAAATACAAACAGTGATGCGTTGTATCTCATTAACTTTTAATCGCTTCCATAAGTCGATGCTAAAAGCCATTTTCCTTAGAAAAATGGATACTGAATATTGTGATTTATCTTAAATATTGAATGCACCACCAATATTTGCGAGCCATTTCATGTCATTAATTAATGTCATTCATTTAATTGAACAGCAGCAGTCAGTAAAACGACGACTGTTTTTTCTGCAAGTTTTCCTTCCAGATAACCACTAAATTCCCTCTTAAGCCTCAATTTTTACGTCCTCCATAATTTGCAGGATAAATCTCACTCTAGGTCTCCTTCAGTTCTTCCTGCTTGCTTCTCCCTCCATTACTTACTTTAACTGGTTGCCATGCTGCAAAACACTTTAAATAAAGTTGAGTCGTATACTTTCCAAAAGTTTCATGAATGCAACACACATTATTCAGACAAACTCCAATATCAAATATTGATCAAGCAGAGAAAAGCATGGCAAGTCTTAATCTTGTTGATTTCTCTAAAAAATCTGCAATTCCTATGCGATATGCCAAGGTTAACATGAAAGCTCTGCGAAATGTTGAATGTACTGCAAAGGAATCGAGAACGTTCTACTCACAAGGGGAGTGTCAGATAGCCGGGTCTCAGATTTTATTCAAACTTAGTAGTTGTACAGACCGCTGTATGTGGTTTATGAATCACCCCACATATAGGGTTATATAACCAACAGTTTAAACGAAAATGGCCTTTAAAAATTTCAAAATTCCCTTTTATACGGGCCACCCACATAACTGACAAGCTACGAAAAATTTGAATATTATTAAGAATTATGCTTGAATTGTAAAAATATGTAGACAATATTATAAAATAATTATAGAAAATGGAAATCATGTGCATGAAGGAATAATGGAAACTCGTCCTGAAAAGATAAGGAAGTGACATAATTATAAGGCTGCCTTCGACCGAAAAAAAGACACTAAGCCTGACGTCGTGTATGCAAATGAAAAATTTGCCTCGCGCAAAAATAATATTTCGAGTAAAAATAAAAAAATCTTGAGCGCATTGTAGTATGCCGTAAAAGAAAAAACTAAAAAAACAGCGGAAGGAACATACCCCGTATTGGAATCGAACCCGTGTCTCTAGACCGGAGACGAGCACGTCAGCCACCCGTCCAGCTTGTCAGTTATGTGGGTGGCCCGACTGAAGAAAATTTTGAAATTTTTAAAGGCCTTTTTTGTTTAAACTATTGGTTATATAACCCTATATGTGGGGTGATTCATGAACCACATACAGCGGTCTGTCCAACTACTAAGTTTGAATAAAATCTGAGACCCGGCTATCTGACACTCCCCTTGTCAGAACTTTGATGGACACACGCAGATCGCTTACAATAGTGATGGGTCCGATGAGAGTGATAAATTGACTGCAAAACAGTGAAATAGATGGAGTAGTTTTTTGACTCGTACCATTATGTAAACTGAACGACTGGCCCGATACTTCTAAAGTAATTGATGAACGGTAGCGCATTGATTGACGGCTATCGGCACCTTAATCGTTATAATCGACTGGTGACCTTAGCTACTTTGACGTTGATCCAGATGTATTGTATCGTGGGTGAATTTTACGGACTATTTGAAGGTTGGATGAAAAATACAGACTATCATCGACAAGCATGAAGCATGAGCAACGTGCATCGTGAAGTATGAGCCCTTTTAATTATCACTATAAATCATTTTCAAAAATAAACGTAGTTCGCAGGACGAGTATTAATACATGACTATGTCCCTTATAGGCCAACCGCATACAAAATGTAATGTTTCAATATATACTCCAGTAAAACGTAGATATGTAAACCCTCCAATTAATGGAATGCGAAAGCAATAACAGTCGATTTCGTGGAAGGAAATTTGTTCGTGAAATGTATTTCACTTCCAAGACAAATAAATGTCCATCACCGATCAGCCTGCAGCTGGACTTGGACTCATCCATTTGGACTTGGACATAATATGCCTTTTCAGGCCACCATTCTGCCATCGTGTTTTACTGGGATTAAACTTCTGGAATTACCCTCCATATTCTGGTATCCCGGAGCGCCAAGTTCAAATGAGTGATATTCCAACTTTTGAAAGATACATTCACTGACTCTTATTTCCGTTATTTCATTTTTCGCTCGATGATCATGAAAGTCTCGTGAATTATTGGCATAAAATCCTTGAATTCACTCAAACTTTTAAATTTTACCGTAGGCTTAATATCTTAAAATCATAATTTTAAAATTCACAACTAAGAAGTCGAGGATATATTCACCACCGCTCCCAATCAATATACATTTTATCAGATTCTTGGCTACTATGTGGAAACTGTGCGTTGAGACATTAGCAAACAAACTATAATTCACTGCTGAATCGGAGAAATTTCAAATTTGATTACTGTTTTTTAAACAATAAGTTTTAATCTTAAGGCCACTTTTGTGTCAAAATGAACTGACTGTGTGAAAAATCAGGAAGATAATTAAAGATAACAATCGTGACTTCTTCGTGACGTGACCGTGCTTCTTCCATAAATTCAGCACGAGATCACATCGACATGAAGGAGAAAGTGGGTGAAGCATCGCCAGCAATGATCATATTTTCGGAGCTAAGAGTCCATACATCAAACTCTAAATTGAAAGAATTGCAATTTAACAAAATGAACTGAAGGTTATTTTTAAATTGAAAATAAGGTGACATTAAGGTACCGGCTAGTTTCAGCTTTTGTGCTATAACGAGCAGGTTGTTACAATAAATTTTGACAAAATGTGATCTATCGACACAAATGGCACCGAAATGATACACCTCGTACTAAAAAATAATCACTTGAGAAAAAACTCGTGGTCTTTTCTCCATACTTTAGACCTCACTCTGAGGTTTCAATATTTTCGATTTTTTTCTATAAGTGAAAAGCATCTGCAAAAAATAATCAGTTTATTTGGCAAGACAATTCATTTGCGAGCAAACGTGTTGGATATAAGACCATTTCACAACTTCCCCTGACTCGTGCTCTGGGAGGTCGCTTCCGTCGCTTTGGGAATCGAGTCCCGAATTCTTAAGAAAACATCTTCGCCAAATCGAAGCGAAAAATATGAAGAGTCATGCATTCGTCGGTTCTGTCATCCCTCGCCGCGCCGCCGCCTCCTACGCACAAAGCATTGTGTGATATGTGTGCAAGGGATGGAGAAGGAGGAACAATTACGGGGAGAGATTACATCTCATCCTTCAACGGCTCATCTACACTGATGTCCCGTGACGTGGCACTTAATATCATCATTAAAAGTGCCGAGGTTTTGCATATGTTCATTCATGACGGACGGAATAAAAAGGATTCCGCGGGGCCCGAATGAGAGGAGGAATCCGCGGGACTGATGGAGGGTATAAGTCGACTCGCCGGCGCAAGTGTTGACGGGATTGCAAGCATCGCTAATCCTTGGTGGTATTTGAATGGTTGACCAAGAGCAAGCCTATCCCCTCGGCAATGTCAGCTGAGTTAGCCCGATTGGCGCTACACAGCCTCCAACTACAAAGAGAGCCGCTTGCTCGGTTCGAAACCATTTGCAATACCACCTATTGGTGGTTCGCACTTCCCCATGAAATGCTTACTCCATGACGTAGCAAAACCCATCGGCTATCTCACCATGCTGAGCCTTCATCCTCATTTTCATTATGAAAAATAAAGGTGTGACTTCCTTCAGAGGACTTACAAATTGCGTGTACTTAACAGATTAAAGGAAATTGTAAGGTTCCCTACTTACCTAAGTGAATCCCATTGCGTCTATGTGATGATACATTTCCTCCTATGGCATTAGACGCTTTTAAAAATTCTGCTATGGAAGTAGAAAACCTCGAATTGGTTTTTCCAAAGATTCCAGCCTTTATGTTGATTCATCCGCTTCAGTGGCATCTGCTCCGGAATTTTGGGGAATATTTGGGAATAATAGGAAACAAAATATTTTATCATAAATACTAGCAACTCGTTAAAACAGTTTAATGGAAAGATTCGTTGTAAAAATGTATAAATTTCCAATAAGTTCTGATGATGACTTTAATACTTTTTACTATTTTCGGCTTCTTTGACTCAAGTTTACTAAATGTTAGAAATTTTTTTCTCATGCAGCCAAAGTTTCCAACTTACTTTTTACTGGCAGGATAGTCAACCCCAAACGTAAAGCATCTGCTGCCAAAAAAAGGACCGAATTAAGATATTTGGGTCTGAGTCAAACTCTCCATCTCTGCCGACGTAACGATGTAAGATTCATCCATTGTCATCATGCCCTGATGTCGATCAAGGATTCTTGCATCGAAACGTCGACAGAGGAGTATTGACCCGTCGGTAAGACCTAACAGTCTTCAATATGGAAATCATCATACGCCGGGAAAGCATTAGAAAAACAAGGACCATTTTACACTTTCAAAGCTTGTTTATGTAACAGTCAAAGCCCCGAGGATTGAGATGAGTGAACGACCGAATCATGAGAAACTTGGAAACGAAGTGCGCACTCTATGGGCGAATGCTCGAAAAAATGAGCAAACAACCCTTCACGATCCAGTAAACACCTGAGGGTAAAGAAAGGCGATACAAATGGCTGCCTTTGTGACGTCTTCACTCTCTCCCACAATTCTCAGAGCACGATTTTACCCCAATCGGACCCAGTCGAGGGAGTGTTGCCCCTTTTAACCCACCCCTTCCCTCCCCCAAAACACCTCACCTTTCAAACCCCTCCCAGTTTGCGCAGGTGTCAATCTCTCGCCTTTTTCATTGGTCGGACTACGCGGTTGATCGACTCTGTTTGGCAGACAGATAAAAGTACCCTCCCCCTCCCTCAACTCCTTCAAGATTTGCAGTGCCCGGTCACGGGCCGTCGGAGGGCCTAAGGGAGGCGGAAATGCGAACGAGAAAAAAGGGCAGAAGATGTAAAGTGAGCACGTATGGCACGGAACATAATAAATCCATTTCGCTCCGCCAGAGCTCGATTCATTCCGGCTCGGGAGTTTGCAGTGAGTGCGACCACTCGGGTTAGCAAACAAACATTTTGAAAGCAAAGAGATGGATGAAAGTACGAAGATTGCGTTCCATCAGCTGGATTTGATCATATATCGATTACGAAGAAGATGCGGTAGTGAACAATGCCATTATTTTCTACTTATTTTTACTATGGTCATTTCCTTTGTAGTAATCTACAAAGAGAGAGTATGTTACTAAAGAATATTTCTACGTTTCATTCCATTTTACACGTGTTTTCTAACTCACTCACTTTACGTTGAAAATGAGAGGAGTGCTACGAAACCACTTGCGCCAAACGTGGTGGATAACACGCACTTCGCAAGTAAGCTTGTGATACACCACGTATGCTGCAAAAAATAATAGGGCCTCTTGGTGTTATATTACTATATTTGAGGATTTTTTTAATAGAGAAGAGTGAATCAAATTTTCCGAGTTGTTGAAATGCTGAGCTGAAAAAATGCACCTATTATGAGAAATCCGAAGATGATGTGCTTTAATAGGGTTTCTTTTGAGTAACTGAAAATGAGGGAAAGAAGTTCCAAGCACACAGTTGTGCTGCATTCCTTTCTTCTTCATATACACTAGCTCTACAATATCCCTTCATTTAACATTGATGGTAATTATTGATTACTTAAAATCATAACTTACATTTTTCTTAAGCCTCAGCATCTTAATAACAGTCTTTTACATTGCAAGACTAATCGCTGTGGAGTTGTTGGTGCAACGCTCTCTTGGGATGCCAACGCCTGCGTATTCAATCAATTCTTTAGGGGCGTCTTCACAAATTGATCATCCTCGCCCTCAGACAAAAAGGAACGCCCTCCAAATTATAACTGGGAGATGAGATATGACGATTGAAGTCAGACTTTTTTCAAACAGACGTCTGCTGCGCGGAAATGACAACGGGCGGTGGCGCTCTCGTTCCTCAATGAAATCCGAGGCCCGAGGCGATTAGCATGCGTTTGTGAGAAGGGTAGCCTGGTACAAGTAACGAGCATATATATCTACCATCATCTTTTCATATTTTTCTCTAACTCATTCATTCTCATTCGACTAGTTTTAACAAAATTTTAACCAAGCTTATTCTTTTCCACATCAAACGGCTAAAAAATAAACCGTCGTGGTGGCGTAGTGAAGTCCAGGAAAGCTAAGATTCACGATCTCTCCTAAGTAACTTTAAATCCTCCCGGTGCAGAGAAGTGCGCGTTTGTCAGACTGTTTTTGTTGGATACCCGAGTAAACAAAGTTCTAAGGGAATGTAAGAATAAATAAACACCAAAGGCTTCAACTACTTGCACAACTACTTCATTAGAAATGTACGTCTATGGTTTATGGTAAAAATATTTTCCATAACGACAGGATTTGCCTGGATTTCCATAGGGCATTATTTCCTCGATTTGAACTGAAAAATTTTTATATAACACAGTAAAGGCATTAGAATAAAAACAAACGGTAAAATTTTAGCCAGAATTTTTAAAGTAATACAATTTTTCACATCTCTAGGAATAAATGATACGGAAACATGAATTAAATTTACAGAAAGTTGTAGCAAACATCTCAAGATGAATTCAATAAGCAAATAAGAGTAATGAAAAGACACTTCTTTTCTTGTCTGCTCCAATTATTCAATGATTGCCTAACTCAACTTGATTGCCTAGTCATTTGCCTATGCACTATGTTTTCGTTTAAGTAATGCTTCGGTTCTACAAATTTAAAGTGAGAAAATATTCAGCAATTAAATCTTAAATTGGTACAATTTATGTGATGCAAACGAAAGTTAGGTTTTTACTCATATTGACAACTCAAATAAAATACCCTTGCCTTGTAATGGATGATTAGCCTCGTGTGTGGACAAGTCAAGTTCGTTCAAGTACTTTTATCATCGGCAGGTGTGCATGCATTTCAGCACGTATTATGAAAAGAGGAACATATTCGAACACGCTGTAGCTAATGACCCCAACGGATTTTCCATTCAAAGAATTCGCGCATTCACTCTTGGAACAAGGCTCTTAATCACTTAAACCACAGCGTTCCTTACCTCTTTTTGCGCAATTTGAAGCGAAAATACACAGAGGTACCGGATAGCCTTCAAAGAGACCTTGAAATCAGATCGCCTACGGCCATTATTCTCTGTTAAGCCTTTAGGCTCCTCATAATGATCCTCGTCACACACAGCCAGAGGAGCACATCTTGCAGGTGTCTTTTCCGTATGAAAACAAGTATCGATTATAACGGCACTCTTCCTTGATAATCTCGTAACGCTAGAATCAAAGACTTACGTATTAGTTTTATGAGATTCGACCAAACCTCTAACAGGATTTTGAATGGTTCTGTGGGAAATATTTAACTCTTTTGCGTCATCCAAAGGTGGAGAGGAAGTAAAGACAAAAATATGCTTCTCATCAATCAAGACGCCATTAATTCCCCTCTAACCGCTGACTCACTATTTTTGTATACGAAGAGAACTCTTGATAATTAGGTCACGGCTTCGGGCGCCAAGGTCTGAATAAAACATGGCCGGATGAAACAAGATATATGTGCATGAGAGGCGCGGATTCATTTAAGTTCTGCTGCCGTTATGCTGGATGAAAAGAGTATGTGAGTAATCTAAACGGCTCTTCTCAAGTGGTGGCTCACGCTAATAATAGCCACTGAATATATTTTAGTCACCATACTCATTATTACCCTCGTTGACCACGTCCTTCCAGCAAAAAGCTCTTATTTCATAATATTCTTTTTCTTTACTTATCACGACAAGCATATTTGTTTATGACAATGTTTCCGACACTTAAATGTTATTAATTCCTATTTAACCCAATGATCAAAGAGAGTCAACATCCAACACAAAAATAAGTCCACATTTTAAATTATTAATTTTAAATGTAGTATTAATTAATGTGCATAATCCAACAACTACATTTAATGAGCCGAGCTATGTAAGTACTATATTCCAAGGACAATTTAAAACTTATAATCCAAAAAAATATGCCTTTAGATCGCAGCAATTGATACATCAGTAGGGAAAATACCACTTTATAATTCGAGTTTCAACAATACGAATGATCATTCTGATATACGAACGCAATTCAAAAATGTCCGTTCTTCCCCCAATGACTTCGTAACAGCGGATTTAGCAGTATGTTACCTACCTGAGATGCGGGGTCAAATCTGATTTAAACCTTTCGGGACGTTTCAGTGAAACCAAAGCGGTGTGATTTATCGGGTGCCATATATCTGAGGGAATCCAACTGTAATGGTAACAAAAGAAAGAAAACTCCTCTCCAACCAAAGCATGTGAACTTCATTAGGCTTCATTAGGCATAATAGTTATATTGGGGATCTCTACTTCCCCTAACCATACAATTCAACTCATGGAGGACTGGAATTATTCGTCCAGAATAGCAAGCATCTTTTTACCATACCTAATTGTTAAAATTTTCAGCAAGCATGTCAATAAGAACGAAACCGTGAGTCAAATTATATTTTAACAGAACATTTTTTACCTTTCTCCCGATTCTTTCAGAGCCACGCGAATTCCACGACCAACCAAGACCCGTCCGGACGTCACAAGGACCGCTGGTTCTCCGAAGACGAGATCGACCGCAGGGAGGACCGCACCCCGCCCTCGCGCCGGAAATACGCGGCTGACGGGCACTCCTCGTCCGCGACCTTGAGCCGACTGGTGGCCAACAACAACAGGAAAAACAAAGCCGCGGCCACGAACACGACGGCCGGCGACGCCAACACCGGAGGTCGCTGGTTCAAGTCCCTGGACCGACTGACCCGGAGGAAGAAGAAGGAAGAGGAGGAGGACGAGGAAGAACGGCCGACGGTCCAGCAGAAGGAGGCTACGCCCCCTCCGAAGGTGGACGGCGGAGCGGCGCCCGGCGGGAACAAGAAAAACCTCCGCTTCTTTGGAGACACGGACCAGGAGTCGGTGGCCTCGGGCAACCAGCGCACCGCTCGCAACGGAACCAGGCGCCCAGTCGGCATCATGGCCTCCGGACGCAGGAGTGGGGCCAGCGAAGAGGAGGAGAGCGGCACCACCACGGAAAGCAGTGCCCCCTCCCAGAGGTCCGTCTACCTCCACGCCGCGACCGTCGGAGACATACCGGGACCGGCGAAAGCTCCGGCGCCCGCCGCTCCGCCAGCCGCGCTCAGCAAGACTACCAAGAAAAAGGCTGGCAGCCGGGAGGAGCTGCACCAAAGGCGCCCCATGGTCACCAACAAAACGACCCTCTCCCGCTCCGTCTCTGTCCTCGCTCCCTGGAGGCCACGCCACAAACCGGGCTCCAACGTGGACGTCCACTACGACAGCAGCGGGGCTTACACCCCGAACCCGAACGGCGGGATGGTCACGGGTAGACCGCCAAAGGCACCGAGGACAGCCAACGGGAACGGCGCCGGAGTCAGGTCGTCGAGAGGTATGTCGGCATCGGTCGAGTCTCTGCAGAGGGGCGGTACCAAGAAGGCCTCTCCGCCGAGGCAGACAGGGGTTCAGAGGTCGTCAAGGGACGGCAGGGACAGCGCCCTGAGGAACGAAAGGAGGCACGGATCTTCGAGGAGGGACATCCACAAGGTCGGGGTGGAGAGGGTCGCGACACACGACGGGCCGACCAGGGGTTCATCCGGGACGACGGTCACCAGGTCGGCTTCCATGCCCAAGGATTCGCGGCTGGCCGGTTGGTGGTTCAGGAGGAAGAAGGTTGGCCAGGCGACGGGCAAGGAGAACTACGGGGGCAGCGCTAACCGGGGGTGAAGGAGCGGCGGGCGGGAGGAAGGGGTCGCCTCTTTCGGGGAGCTCATGGAGAAGGGGCAGGTTGCCGATTCTATATCACGGTAAGTCTATCCTTTGCAAACCGTAATTTACTCAATGAGTTATATATCTATTTCGCTAGCATTTGCCGCCGTTGCAAAGATTGTATGTATTCTCTCAATTTTGATACAATTTTTGATGCAATACTTAGGTTTTTTCATTTCCACATGCAGAGTTTTCGCTACCACTTTTTTCATATAGTACCTGCAACTTCTTTGCCCTACGTTTTACAACTTTCTCATTTTTTCGCGTACTTTTGCATCAGATTCTCTAACAATTCCTCGCTGCATCACATACGTTTCCCGTCAGGAACATGTCCCATCCCAGCTAACAAGATTGCGGGCCTCTCAATTAGAATGTGGGCTTTCGTAGCCTTTGATGGTTGCCGATGTGGCTTTCGAGTTTAGCTGCGATTGGAACACTTTTAGACCAATTTTTCTCTCCAATTGAACCGAGCATTTTCTGGAGTGAAGTGATTGCTGTTATAATTACCACCATCTTATAAATAGGGACGAGCACTCCATACGTAAGACGACTGTATTACAGAAACAATCACTTCGCTCCAGAAGATTCTCGCAGCAACGCGAGGGAAATGTTGATCCAAAAGTGCACCGATCGCAGTTAAACTCGAAAACCACATCTAGATATTATAAGCTTGCTGGAAAATCATTTCTTTTCCTCTGGGATTGTAAATCCAAGGTTCTGCTTTACGGTACCTCTCTCTGTCCACCGAAGAGATAGGTATGTAGCTCAAGAGTGGGTGGGTCAGGTATTATTTCCTTGAGAGGATAACTTGAGTATGTGAACCAGCTTGGCTGTTCGCCTGAAGGAAGGGAGAGACGTATGGTAGGGATACCTTCCCCTCGAAAAATGGAGGCGATCATAAATTCCCGAATTAAAGAATTTGAAAAACCAGGAGGAAAACTCAAAAGCTCTTTAAAAGAATGAGCCACTGCATCCACTACTTTCTCCTTCAACAGAAATTTGTAATTAATAATATTTTTCTCACCAAGTAACATAAATGAGCATAGATCGAAACCTGTGTCCAGATATCTTTAAAAGGGGTTACAAATATGACCAAAGGCTCATTTTGGAAAAAAGTCCTTCTTGACTCTTAGGCAGATATAAAATTATATCAGTCCAAATATTTGTCCTGAAATAAAATTTTTGCCATAACACTTCATATCTACAGGTATCTCTGTTTAAATAAAACCTAAGTTTCATTAATGTCTAGTTTTCATTTATAAAGAAAGGCTGATCTTTTATTAACATGTCTCTTACCTTCCACTGTGAACGACAGTAATAAGAGTCGAGAGTATCATATGATAATGACCTCATTGACATAGAGAACTTGTTAAATAAATAAGGCCTGAAGTAGTAAGAGAGCATTGAAAATTAAAAATTGGAGAGCTGAGAAGGGTCATGTTAAGCTTTTTCTTTCAAATAATTGTATAATGAATACAGGCTAAAAGTTCAGTAGTGATTCTGTAGAGGTGAAAATTTAAATAAAGCCTAATACTGCACTCCAGCGTCAGATTATAAAAATACTCATTTATGAAAGAATCGTTACGCGCTTGTTTCGCTTTTACTTCCGGGATCCTCATTCAATAACAACAGATGTCACTTGCATGGGTTTGAGTCACGATGAGAATTTCTTCCATTGGCTTCTAGAGTGACGCGTGGGTGCAGTGGCTAGCGTGGAACCCTGAAGAACTCTGGTCCAATGTTTGGTGGTTGTGGAGTTTTAGCGTGCTTTAGGGTCCGTCAAATAGGACGTAAAACTGCGTCATCATGGCGAGTTTCTTTAAAAGTAGCTAGTTAATGACAACATCATGTTTCATTCTATCCTTCTACCGTTCCAGAAATGATACCTCTCATCAAAATCAACCCAAAACTATTAATAACGTAAATAACCTCATTTGCTGTTCGCTTCCATAAAAATAAAAAAACAATATATTTATTCACCGAATAAACATTTATAATTTTATGACTTACTAGCCGGAATATGGGTGACAGAGGGTAAAAACCTTCGCTGGGGTAACCACCAGCATTAAAATTAAAGGCAGAGGCTGGCGCAAATACATTCTTTGCAATTGCATTCTTAAGACAATTAATTATATTTTTTATTATTTGAGTGCTGCCATATTTTAAAGAAAAAAATCATCTTCTGTAAATTTTTAGTGTTCAATATATATATCCACTGTTCATTGTAATATTTAAAAAAAAAAACAATTTTAATCGTATGCACATCGAAACAGATCACACATGATTTTCAGAATAACCTATTATCATGTATTTACGTATACACAAGTATTTTTACTTGTGTATACATAAATACATGTAAAATCTTTATATTACTATTTTCAGAACCTTTGGATGTAAAAATTGAACTTCTCAGTGACGCATAAGCCATTTTATTTAACTGCTTTGGTAAATTTTAATTCCGTTTCAGCCCTGGCGACAATATTTAGATAGAAAACGAAACAACTTTGGACTCATGGAGAGATATGAGGAGTAAAAAAAACTAACATCTCTTTTTAGAAAAGCGAAACCGATTTACTTTAATAACGTTTATTTCATGAATGTAACGGTTATCACGGAAATTCGTAAACATATCATTCATTGAATCTCTTGGCTGATGAGTCAGGTAGAGAGACGAAAAGGATGTTTCTGAGCAAATCCGCCGAGAGGAGGAATTTAGCGATGCCATTCGTGCGCAAGAATATTCAAGGTCGTCCATCGTGCACGCTCGTGTTGTTCCGCTCGCTTGAGATGAAGACTCGACGGTCGATGTAATCAACTAACGGCCTCCTGCCCGCCCTCTCTTCCCCATTCCAAGAATTAACTATCCTCCGGGCGAAATCTTCCAGGCGGTCGGCCGCATTACAAGTGCAACGTATGTACAAGGAAGGCGTAATAGGAGGAAAAACAAGAGAGGGAGAGAGAGAGAGAGAGGACCAGAATCTATTTCTTCTCTAAAAGGCCACTTTAATAGATTAATTTCGTGTTTTTTTCATTCACACTTTATTAAGCATCCGTGCGGAGTTAAAGCAGTTAGCTCCTCTGAGATAGCTAATTAACACCTAGTTCCAGTCACGTTTCGAGAAAAGGGGCTTTAATCCCACCGCACAACAATTGTAACACCACAAGTCGTTAGCACTTATGTTCTATTTCCTTCTCAACTTCACTTAATCAACTGCTATTCGAATGAATCATGAATATGCAGTGTAATAAGCTCGGCTTCATGAATGAAGATTATGTCAAGAATTTCATTTTAATTTGAGAATCTCTCAAATTCTTTCTGCAATGGCGCCACTCGTAATTGGTAAATGCCACAAAAAGAAATAATAAATTTAATAAAGGCTCTTAATAAACTTAATTAAAAGGTATTATGAATGAAGATTATTTTAAGGGCAACATCATGCATGAGGAATCATTCAAAACTCTTTTTGCACATTCTTGATTGTTAAAATTATGTAACAATAAGACAGAGTATCTATTTGCTAAGTTTTATTCGCATAGAGAGTAAAAATTTAAAGGTCGTATCAAATAAGCAAAAAAATTTACGGTTCGGCACATAGACTGTACTTAGCAGGGGTAGACATCTAACTGTAAATGAGGTATTCATTATTACAAAGAGGATATATAACATGCGATTTTTCTGAGGAAAAATTGTCATTGCTTAGATAATAAATTCCTTGTAGAATTATTATTCCCTAGAGACGTTATAATAACACAGATTTGGGCTTTCTTCTTGGTTCAAGCGTCCTAGTGGTAAGGGAGGGTATTGATTTATTGAAAAGTGGGATTAGTGAAAATAAAATTATTGTAGCAGCATGGTAGATTGATTGTTATAAGAGTGTCGAGGAACCATTAGACATGAACAGGGAATTATGGGTAATATATTATTTCCATAAATATTGCCAAGTCGTAAGTTTTTATATTCACTGTTTCAGCTAGCATTATTAAAAAGTATTCTTCAATGTAACCATGAAATGAAGTCGTACAATAAATAAAACTATGCTTTATTCCAAATATAGCCAGAAAATTAGCACACTACTATGAGAAAACATCGAGACTTAGGTCTATGGGTACAGTTAAGAGCTAACGGTACACGGAGTAGCACAAGTGCACATATTATTTTCTCATCGAGTATGTCTTGTACACCTCATTCCTTTTGCTCAACAGGTATCACATGGTAGTTAGTTTTATTTTAGCCCCAAGAGGTCCTCTTGAGAGTATATTCAAAGTAATGAGCCGATTGAGTCATGCAATGTATAAAAATAATCATAGCGAAATGACAGTACGGTAACTAACAGTGCCGTAAATTTTGCAGAGAGCGAAAAGCTACTGCTTTCTCGATCCCTCTTTCTTCTCCGCCTCCCACTCGCCTCCGGTGATGTCACCGCCAGAATAAGAGAGCAGCAAGGCAAAGACTACCGAGCTCAAAAAGAGTCAACCTCCATTCGCAGCCTCGAGTCAAGTTCAAGTGCCGGCGTATTGCGATGGGAGGAGCGTGGGGTCCCGAGAACCCCGCGGCGATGCCACCTCGTTTTCGGCCAAGGTAGGGAAAGAAAGAGTAGGAGGGAGACTTTCTTTTCTTTTGACGTGGGTGGGACGGAAGTATCATTTGCAGAGGTCAAGATGAAAGCACCCGAGGCTCTCTTTCGTCTCCTTCCCTGGAAAAAAAATAAAACCAAGAGAAAAAGGAAAAAAGAACGAGGCCATTGTGGGTCGTGAGGATGTCACAGAGATGGGAAGAGGGTTTGACGCGGATGCGCAAACGTGGAGAAGTTACTCTTTCCGAGAGATAGAACTCTGTGGGTGTTGGGGGAAAGAGGCGAGGTAAATCAATTTCATATGTGCTGTCGCCTCAAGGTTCACCCGGGGTCGTTGCACTCCAGGGTGAACAATGACCAAGGCACGTATGCAAAAAAGAGGCGCTGTCTATCCCGGGTTAAATGGCGAATTAATAACGATTTTTTTCCTTCTCCTTCTGGCCCGTTCGCACATTTCACTCTTATTTGCTTTTTATTTATTGAGACCATCAAGGTAGACAGGCGAAATTTCCATGAATTATGGAGTCATTAATTTTTTTTTTGAAGTGGTGTATCGGACTGAAGTTTGCTCCACGAAGTCATTTGTTTCGAAGGAAAACGGATTTCGCAAAGGCAAAAATGTATATTCAAAACATTCACGCAATTTCTCAAACGTCTATTCTTCAGATTGAAAACAAAATGAGCCACATAAAACATATATAACCAGCTAAACGTGAAGTGCGTTTTGAGAGACTGCTAATCCGTAGGAAGAAGTTATTTTCGTAACTCGAAAACAATTTTAGCTTCTACGCCGAGTAAACTTCATAAATAGGTGTCAACAGTCTAGACGTAGTGAAAGTAACAACATTTTCCATTTTTTAGATTAATAATGCAAAATATAAGTAACGAGGTGTGCCTTGAAAATAAAGTTTGGGCTATAAAATAGGTTATATGTTAACTAAAATATGATTATTCCTTGAGGTTTTCACGTAGCCTCCGATGAATGAGTCCGAGGACCTTATACACAGTCAACTTTTTCACCATATTTAATTCAATGAATCCAAACTATGTTGCTAAGAAGTAAACTGATGTAATTATCGTTGTCATTTCGTGAATTAATTCAAACGCTTAAACTTCCATCACATTTCTCGATTTTACCTTGGTCTAAAATATACTTGTGATACGACAAATTCAATAGTATCAGACGAAACATGATGGAACTCCTTCACGATGGTTCAGAAGGACACCTAAGTACCAGAGATACCTTGTATCGAAACTAGTTGCCTTAATTGTGGAATCTGCCATTGCTTTTCCTTTCTGAACCAGCATGATACGACCACAATCCTCCGAACATGCCGCGCAGCGAGGCTCAACTATTCTTTTAGAATGCAGGGTAATAAGAATCAGGATTGCTTTCGTGCTGAATACCGATCGCGATTGCGGGAAAAATACTATTCTCATAAAATTCACTTGTAGCTTGTAAAAGCGTCACCGAAATAGTGATTCAAGTATTGAAGTTGAATCGCACGAAACTAGCACCAAAACTTCTCAGTTGTCAGGCTGATACGTAGGCTAGTGTACTGTCTTCCAATCTCGAAGGACCTAGGTTCTAACCCGGACAGCGGCTTAGATATTTCAGAGTAATTCCGATCCTAACTTTGCTGTCGTGTACAGAGCACCTCAAGAGCGACACTACTTTAAGCTGTCGTCCCTTTGGAACCGTCTGGTAAGAGCTAACTAATAATCCTTTCGTTACCGAATATGCCCTCGTAACCTCAATGGCGCAAATGACTAAATTTTGAAGTAGGTCAATCTCAAAATATCAACTTACCGACCGATCAAAACCTCTCACTAAATCTTTCACGTCAAAGGTCGATTGAACCTTGTGAAAGGTGTTTAAAGCTGGAGATATCCACCGCTTCACAAATTTCCACTTGCCTATCTCAGGCATTTCATTTTCAGCCGAACTCTCTTCATAGTTAAGACCCTAGGGATTCCCTTCCGAGTACTGAGCCTTTTCTATCCCTGTAAAGGCGAAGGCAAGTGAAAAATCTTCCAGGCGGCCCACGAACTTGGGGCACCGAAGGAGGAAATGTTCTCCACTTAGCGTCCCAATTGGTACAACACCGATGCTCTCCGAGAAGAGGAATTTACGCAGTCCCAGGGGGCGACGGTGGAAGGAGAGCTCATAAACCCCCCTCTCAACCCTTACAATCTCAGTGCTGCTTCCTCCTGCATCCGTACCGTTCCTCTCTAGAAAAAGATAGAGAGAGAGCTGAATGGACCCCGTGGTTGCATTTTTTCCGGATGCATCCGAGCGTTGATTTATATACACTGAACGGGGGCGTGGGTGGCCAAAGGATGACTAGATTCGGACGAACGGGACTGGAGAAAGGAGGGAGAGAATAAGACTCCAGCACGAGGAGAAGGCAGTAGAGATGAGGGCTCACGGGGGAGAATTGATCCAGGACGGTAGGTAGGTGGGCATGAGGAGGGGGGGTTTCGAAGAGTCAGTGGGTTGGGGAGTTTCTGTTTCAGCATGGACCGCGTAGGATGGGGATTAGATGAAGAGTTGGGGGAAAGGAGAGAGATGCTTTTAACTCTTTCCTTAGTCATCTGCCGTCTCCCTTGGGAGATCCCTCAGATGTGATTATAGCCAATGATACGAGGCATTGTCGGGACCGGCTCGTTTTGCAGGTCGGGCGCGCGAGAGGGAGTGGGGGGGGGACAGAGTGATGGGTGGAGGTCAGAGAGGCGTGCACATCCGCTTTGCTTCCCCATTTTTGAAATTTTTGCTCCACCTTTCTCCTCTTAAAACAGTCCCTCCTTAATCGGTACAGGTTTTCATTCGAGTAGCATTAAGGAGGCTTCGACGTCCTTAAAATAGTCATGCCACTCTCAAAGAGAGCATCTTCCACATGATAGCATCAAGCAAATCCCAAATTTTTTCACAGTTATCCCAAAATTTAAAATATAAGTTTCACATATAAAAATTTGTTTGAATTTGGGAAATTGTTGTCATTTCTGTCTGGATATAGGTCATTTTCTCTATTAAAATTGATATGAGAAGCGAATTTGTCTGAGAATGCATAGTATTAAAATGGAGACGCCAGCCGATCTTACTTACTTTAACTAGTATGATATTCGTGTATAATTTAATATAAATTTACTTACCCACGGGTGGTAATATCCATTTGCACAAGAATACAAAAAATAATGAAAATGCGAATTTCAAAACCACAGCAAATAACATTTCAAGACAAGAAAAATGAACGGCTTGCACAGCAATCGAAGTGAACACGGAAAACCCCTTAAATATCATCATATAATCATAAATCGATCATGTGGCGAGATAAAATTATAATTGTGCTACATATTAAGGGTATTTGTTTCTATGATAGAATTAACACTGCAGGTTGTTCTCGGGCTAGGGAAAATGCATCCACCAATAAAAATGCCCATCGATTTGTTTGCATAGTTAGTATTCAACGTTTGCTGTCGAGTACCATGCTTCTGCATGTCATCAGTAAAGTAGTAAAATTTCAAACTAGTATTTAAAAATCAAGTAGAAATTTTTCCATGATGATCACAGTAATCACAACTCGTTATGGCGATCTTAGCATCAAGTAATATTTTATGTTAAGTGAGCCGAAACTCGTGATAGCAAATATTTTCGTGGAAAAGAAGTATATTATATTAAAAATATGGAATTCTTCCACTGCACCTAGTCTGAGAATGTAAACTTTATTATGTCAAGCGACTGAAATGAAAAATTGGAATTGACGCAGTCTCGAAAGAGTGTATAAACCATCCTGGTTATTCCACAAACATCCCAGGATCATTATTAAAACCAGCAACCCCAAGCGACCCAGTACATGTACTGTGATACCAGTGGGATCGAAAAGGGGTGGGGTCTGAGAATGGTATAACCTAAGGTACTTCGCTGCTGCCACCGCGTGGCTGTGGCTCGGAGAGCAAAGACGCCAATTGCTATCGAGGCGTATGGCTGGGGGGCGCTTTCAAGACGAGGAGCGGCAGTGAGTGGCGGCAGGGAAATGACCAAGGACCCCCCTTACACTGGAAGAAGGAGCGGATGTCTTTTAAAGGAACTAGTCCTTGGTGCCCGTTGGAGATAGCCAACCTACCCGCGTTTGCATACGATTTATTCGCAGCGTGTGCCCTCTTGAATGCTTAAGCACTTTCTAAAAGCATTGAACCTATGGCCCAAGGCTAATTGTGATGCGTAATGACTGAGAGAGAGAGAGGGGAGATATGTAATGCGAGCTCAGTATTCAGAACGAAGTCCCAAGACACTCCCGGGCTTAATTAAGCCACACTGGCGCTACCCACTTGTGCCGCTCGGGGTTATTTCAGAATCAGTACATTCGCCAATGTAAATACATTCGTAATACTATTACAGAGTATTCGGTGTATTTGCAAATTGAACTGAATAATTACCTCATCAGAAATAATTGAGAAAATTAAAATAATCTCCAAACACAAGAGAAAACAACAACTTAGTGTTCAACGTTTCAAAAGGCAGGAAAGATCTTTGTTTAATAATTTGTAAATGGTCAATACACAATATAATGTGTAAATTAGAAGGTCTTACTCAAAAATGATAAATGTCCATCATTTGAGAAACTCCACATGTCCGCATAAGTTGTTAAAATATTTCGCAAATAACAGAAATTTTAAGTTTTAATCATAAATGGAATATTCAAATGGATAGCCTTTCGCGCAAATTTCGGTCAAAGTGCCTTTTCTCGTGTAATAAAAATCTATGTCGCAAAATTAACAAGAAAATCAACGGGTCAAGTTTGCAATTTGAAAGATTTGTGCACTAGTTTTCCGCAACAGAAAAGGGATGGTAACGTAAATGAAAAACAGGCTTACATAGGTAGTAATATTTATAAAAAATATGAGGATGATTATGAAGTTTCAAATTAATGAGCAATTTCAATTATGATTGAAAATGATAAAATTATATTAAGTAATTTATTAGATATTTATAAAAATCTATAGCGGGATTATTTATAAAAAAATGACTCGAACATAATGAAACAAGAATGAAGTGGATTATTTATTGTCAAAGATTTTCCGAGCTGTAAAAACACCCGAAAAGGATTTCGGATTATAAAAAGGTTCGTACGGTACGCCAAAACGGAGAACCAAGAACGGGCAGTCATCCATATCGACATTACACCATCGGATGCACCACAATTTGTAATGCGGAAAAACACGAAAAGCGGAAACCGCTCAACATCGGACCCATTAATATTACTCGAGTAACCGATCTGTCTAATCTTCTAAATTTTACTCCTGGCGCAATGTTACAAGCGTACAACACGGAGCGTCTCCCTAATGCTTATTACCTGCCGGAAGGACCGAGAGAGAGGCTACCGTTACCTCGGTACACTTTTTGCCCGGCCCGTCTCGTGAAATCGAATTCAGATTCGCCATCGAAGTAAGGCAGGCATCGCGGAGGAGGAAAAGAAGAAACAAACGTTAGCGGCAGCCACGGGAGGAGAGGTGGAGGTTCTTCGTTCTACGAGATTAAAATCTCTCCCCCCACACACACAACCATTTCTTTCTCTTCTCTCCCTCTCTCTTTCTTACTCTCACAACTCACACGCTAGCCCTCCTCCATTCTCTCTCTTTCCCTTGATCCCTGCCAAGTGCTGACCTGAGAGGAAGGAATATTCCGATATAGATGTAGATTCGAAAAGGGGGCGCGCCCTGTGAACACAGCCACCGTGGAATCCCGACGGGACAAATCCCTCCTTACGAGAGAAAATACGCTCGCGGATTCCACCGGTGAGGAAGTGAACAACCACAACGTTGTGTTTTTGCATTGGGCCGTGAATGGATGTTTGATGGCGAGGGAATAAGTAAATATAAAACGGGAGAAGATAAGACGGGGAAATGCACTTTACGATCTCTTGGCTCTCCTAGGATGGATGCGCCCCTTGTCTTTAAAGGGGTGTGTTCGCGAGGGACACCTGCGTGGATTATTTATCCGATAGAAGAGGAGGGAGATTGTGGTGGCGGAGGAGAACTTCAATCGATCCTAGAAACACGGGCTCTATCGTCACTTTGCACGAACACCGCCGTACAATTCACTGTATACATTTGCCCAATCTAGCTAACATAAGTATGAACGATAAATTGGGGACTTGAACGGTTTTATAGGAACTTTTACTAACCAACATTTCCCCTACATGTTAGCATCAATCATTGTCTATCTAAGTTTTTAAAAATTCGATGATAATATTATCTTTAAGTAATTAAAGTTGAAAAACTTGCTCCTAAGCGACAAAAATAGTAAAATTATAACTAACATAAAGTTATTTTTCTGGAGATTGTAGGTCAAAATAAATGTTTAAACTGTTACTCTTTCGCCAACACCAACGTGTGATGATTTTGATAGCATATATATAGGCCAAACATTCCAACATCTAAAAAATAGAATCTCCCAACATAAAGTTCAATAAAATCCAAAAATCAATTATGTGCACTAGAAGATAATGCAATCAAAAATAACCACTCAACCAACCTATCCAAAAGATTATTTAAAGAAATGGTACACATCACAAAAACAAAACATACTGCAATAAAAGAACAGACATCGCCAAATTAAGTAAAATTTATTATAATTTGATATTTTTTAACAACACTTAATTTTATTTCGATTTTCTAACTCCAAAATTTATAAAAACTGACAAACAAATAATAAACAGCAACGAAGGTATCAACAACAAGTAATTCAAAAGGATCTCTCTCTGAGGTAATAACAAAAATCACATGTATACATATTAAAGAAAAACTAAATGCCTAAATTGTAAACTGGATTCATTTGATTTACAAAACAAATATTAATTTTCATTGTAACCCTGATGAAGCATAAATAAAGATGCGAAACGTTGGCGAAAAAGTGACAGTTTAAACATTTATTATGATCTACAATATCCAGGAAAATAACTTTATATTAAAAAAAGAGGTCACAAAAAAAAGAATCATCTAGATAATAACTAACGCTAAGTAGGCGAAAAAATGCAAAAATATGCAAACTGATTGACTAGTGAGGATTTCCGTCCCATAAATATGAACGCTTCTCCCCTACATTCTCAGCCATATATTAATTTGTAAACCCGCAGCATGGCAATTTTACGGAGGCATAATATTACTATCCAAACGTCAAATCAGTATTCCACCTTGTCGCAAAATTAGTCCTCTCCATGTAAAAATATGAGACGGCATTACTCATAATGAGTGCAACACTTTTATGACAGAAAGAAGCTGATTTGAACAGATCGATGTAAACTGGCATGTAGGAATCAACCATCTAAATTCAATAAAGACTTCATTAAATATTTTGTAACAAAAAAAACTAAAACGTCCTAAAAAGCTGAACATTTTTATATAAAATTAATGGGTAAGGTTTAAAATTTATGGCGTAACAGTAAGAGTTGTTGATGAAGACAATAGTTACAAAATAAATTAAACGTAACCATAACACTAATTTATCTCATTTTTATGAGAGAAAATTGTGTCTGCTAATGCATATATTTTTATTCTAATTTCAAATTGAGGATGCAAATTCATAAGATATTTTGAAAACAGTCATAATAATATTCAACAAAAATTGTCGAATTAAAGCAATCACCTAACTTTTGTTTAAATAAAATAAGTCTCCACGAGACTTCGAATGAAAAAAGGGTCCAGTCGCCTTTCCGAATGATATATTTCCCGTAATTACTTTGTTTCCAGATTTTAAAACACCGAACTTAAACCTATTGCGGAACACGAGAGTTGTTAAACCCTCCCGAAGACATTTTACCCCTCACTCTACCATCTTTATTGCCCATATGCCAAAATAAAAGTTCTACCATGCTCTCGAAAGCCAGGAAACCGTACAGACAGGATGGGCTCAGGGGAAAATAAAATGCGGAGAAAAGGCCATACAAGGGCCACGCGAAGACAGGAGACTTGATGCACTGCCTATTCCTGGTTCACCTGGCATTACGGTTGCTCCTTACCTTCAAGCAGTCTCTCCCTATCAGGAATGGCTCCCTTCGGCTTAAAATGATGTTCAAGTGCCCTCGTCCAGTTTTACGCTCTCCCTACCTCTTCATGGAGGGGTCGAAAGGAGTGCAGGACACAGCTAGGTCATAGTTTTTCCGAAAAAGAAAAGCGATGCGAAATACAGCGGAGTGCCGTTTTTCCTGCCTCTCCCTCCTATTAACTCTCTCCAAGTAAAACCCTCACCCTCGGCTCCTTCAGACTCAGCGCTAAGGTCAATTTCATCATAAGAAAATAATTACCATTTTTCATCATATGAATGCTACAAATATAAAGACTGGCCCTCTGTCTGATAACGCCAACAAAATCCAATTGTTCCCATTTTTTTTACTGGTCAAGCCCGTTTCACACGATACTTAATCCATCAAACGCTCGAAGATACCCGCTGACATGATAGCCTCTGAGTATCATTTGATATTGAATCAAAATGCTAGCCGGCAAGATTAATACTGGCTGAGTAATTTCGATTATGAAACTGATCCGCAACTGGTTTTATTGTGGCTCCCATTGGAATTAGGAGCCTTCTACTAATCATATCAACTTTTACGTGCGCAGCACCATTTTCATTTTTTTTAAATCAACGCTATCTAGACGTCCTTTTGGCTATCAGTAATTTTCAACTGGTAAATCAACAATAAATAAATATGTCCCGACTGCTGTTTTAGCCACCGGCTGTTACTGATGGGTTTATTTAATATTTTTGTGAACATGCGACAATATTTGAATGAAAATACCGATTCCCGCCCCTACAAGTTCAATGATCGTGAGAAATTTTTTAGAGCGGCTACGATCATTCTGGATTCCGTCCTAAGTATCTATGGCCGTCCATTATCCTAGGTATTTTTCTGGATTATGTACCGTGTGAAACTTAAAAACTACGCCGTAAACTACATTACGTGGGCTTTGTGAATGGGTGAAACATGTAAAAAATTGTGGTTTTCAGCCACGCACCAACTTTATCTTTGCATAAAACTGGTATAAGGAGCGATTTCTATTACGATATCAAATTTCAATGAAATTAAGGCCACGAAATATCTTAAAGTTTGTAAATTTGAAAAGTTCTGGCATTAGTTTAGTCATAGTGAAGCGGTAGGTTCCTCGGGATGAAAAAATACGTATTCATCACATCACATACTCTATTTTGTTTCTTAACCGACAAAAGATGCCACAGAAAGTTTAAAGTTTGAATGAGTATTGTCTATAAAGCTTCTACCGAGCTGACAGATGCCATAAAAGGATATCCGTCGGGTGAGACATTATCCCACTCCTCCCCCTGATACGATATATGCCAGAGTTGCTTCCACTCGCTCACAGAAGAAAAATAAAAAGAGAATATTCTTCATAGATGCCACCGTTTATCCCCTTTCACTCATGATTTCTCTCGGGAGACAGAAGTTTGAAACGAAACCAGGACCAAGAATGTACCATTCGTTTCCTCGTCACTGCTACGTAATTCGAGGCCCTTCATGCAATCAACCTTCTCTTTAGCCTTCCTCCCCTTTTCGTCCTTTCCCCTGCGGGACCAATTAATTCCCACGGTGAGCCGAACGCTTCTCTTCATTTCTTCCCTCGATCCGGGATGCTAATCGCACGAAGGGAGCAGAAGGGCTTCGGGTGCAACGCGGTGAGGAAAAAGTCTTCACCTCCTCCGGGTGCGGGGGAGAGAGATGGGCAAAGATTGCTTCCCTCTCACTTGTTGTCTCTCTTCCTCTCGGTGCCATTGACGCGAAATCGCGTATGCATCATTCCCCGCTGTCGGCTGTTCCAGTTTCGCAGTGCCTCTCGTTTAATGACCATTGATGCCTGGCAATGATTGAACGTTCTTGGAAGTCTTGGGAATCGAAGAATCTCCCGAGCGCGGATTCAATCGTTCGTTAAGCATTGACTCCCACCCCTCCCCTCAACCCTCCCTTCCGAGGTAATCCGCTAGACGCCCGCCACGGCTTCTTCCACGCATCGGCAGTTTCATAGCCGCGACACCCTTATGCCCGCTTAAATTAACTGCTGACTTCGAAGGGTCAGAGAAACCCATCGCACATCATGTTAGATGGCAAACCCATGGCATGAGTTGTTTTAGTGGGAGCTCGTTTGCCGAGACGAGGGTTTTTTATGCCATTTTCTTCTAAGGAGAAGATGATAGTATTGTTCTAAATTTCGCCTGATAGCAATCACACATCACGGGAGGAAACCTTTCTAGTTCCATGTCTCAGTGGTTAAACGAATGAAGGAAACATCAGCGTTCATCATCAATCATTAAATTTACGACGAATACTCAGCTCCAGATAAATAAAAAGAACTTCGGCATGTCTCCTCGAGCCTTCTAAATTTTCAACTAGATTTAAATAGTAATATATTGTCAAGCAAAAAAAGGTTGGCACATGAAAGGGAAGAACGATAAAGAATTTTGATTTGCCACAACGCTTTCTAAGAAAAGATTCAATGCATAAAAAGCAAGATTATTCCGGGTAAATATTTAAAAGAAAGTCACGCAAGAATATGATATGGACATCAAAGAATGAGTGTTTACATGAACTGTAAAATGCAGTCGGAAAGAGTAACATATTCCTTATCGCAGTCTAGAGAATAAAGAGAAATTTTAACATATGTTAACTTTGTATCTAATAATTAAGGTATTTCGTCAGTGATTCAAAAACACCATTTTTTTATTGATGAGCAGTTATACCGCCAAAAAATGGCTATTCGCAATATGAGTCGGCATTTGGTAGTCAATCCAAAATTGATTTGATGGAGGAAGGCAGAGCTTGCCTTAAAATACGTCCCTAGGCGTGTGAATCCAATACTTGGAGAGACTTTCTCTGGGATATCAGCTGTGCATCTTGAAACGCTGGAGACTATAAAAACTGCAACTTGGACTCGAACACAGACCCCTCCGGTCTCTCGCCCAATGCTCTTCCCACTTCGCTTACACACCGACTTGACATTACGATTAGTTTTATCTTTGTAAAACTATTTTGAAAGTATGTGTACATATCGATGGTGGTTTTGTTCTTGGTTGATTAAGCATTAGCAGAAAATACAAATAGATTCTTCTGTTTCTCATTGAAGTCTGGAGAGCAAAAAAGACCTCATGCGCAATGCTGAATGTGCTGTTGAATTCGTGAGAGAGTCAAAACGAACTTTCACTCTGAAACACAGTCGGGATCAAATAGCAGACAAATGCGTAATTAGGAGACAAAATGTCCCACGGCCCGAGTAGTTATTGCCGCAACCGTAGCACGGATAATCGATTATGGCTGCGATTGATGATCGCAGTGCTTTTGCGGTCTGCAATCGGACTGTTAACGAGGGAATCACGTTGAATTAAACGTTCCAATCTCCTATGAACTCAAGTCCCATCAAGAGTGAATCTGAAAATTGACAGTCACTCATTGCTAATTCAAATATCACCTTTGGTTGCGATTGCCACCCATAAATTGGAAGTTAAACATTTTTTTATTCATATACGACTAAGCGTCTAAAATCAGTAACAAATGAGGAGACTCTTGATAGCTGCAGTAGACTCGTTATCACGTTTCGATAGTTATGTAAGTAAGTTTTGGTGGTTGATGGTAGGCAAAACATGTGTCATACCAAAAACTCAAGCTATTGACAAAAAGCGTCATTGTTAACGCTAAACAATAGTAAAGAGATGTAAATTCTAATTTAAACCTCATCGATAAGAAGTCTCAACATCTCAACTAGTTAAAAAATGCATCCCCAGCCACGTAATATGAAAGTAAATTAAAGATAACGAATGAAGTGCCCCGCACATCATTACACAGTCGTGGATTTTAAGCATATAAAAATGTGGCAGTGAAGTCACCTCATTGTCTTAATATCGCATTAAACAACTTCTCATAGTGATGAAACTCTTGCGAATGAAAACGAAGAGGCTTCGTATTGAAAATGAAAATGAAGAGAAAAATCACTCTCTTAATTTTTCGAAATTTCATAAATGAAGTGATCGACGATAGAAAGAAGTTGAAAAGAGAGAGATGTTCTCATGAATATATTCTCTATTTTATGATAAAAGTTTGGCTTTGCTGTGATTCACCGATGTTCTTCCACAATTTCGTAAACATGACCAAATCGTTAAGTTGAGCGATTTGACCGTGTTTCGATTTGAGTTCTTATGACTGACATCAATCAAGTTAATGACATCGATCCAAAATATATCTCAATGCAATGGTAAAATATTTTCTTTCCAAAGATATGTAGTATGCTCTACCATTCGGGCTCAGTGTTCATGCGGAACACGTTAAGTCCAGGTCTAAACCATTATAAAGGCGACAATGGATTTTTACAGAAAAATGACGACCAAATAGGAAAACCTCGCAAAATATGAAATAAAATAATACCTTTGGACTAAGATGTCCATTTACTCTCATGAAGCCATATATTCACCGGTATATTAAAATTTTAGTCAGAACATATGATCGCACCATACACGACGTGTATGTAACTCATTGATCGTGGTGACGAAATATAAAAAATTAAATCCTCTCAACTCCAATAGCCACAAAAAAATACCGTCCAAAGTGATTTCACACGACGAAATAGGTATTTTGATGTAAATGGAAATCCACATACATGATTTAAGGAAACCAGGAAAATTCGTCCACTTATTTACGATTACCGTTTTTAAGCTTGTTGTGAAGTCAGGCCATTACAAGGACGCGGATGTTCAATGAGTTACTTACATTCGGGAGATCCGTGGTGAATGAGAATCGGAGAGATCTTCTTAAAATAGACAATTTATGTCTTTTAGAAGGACAAGAAGAAAGCGCTCCCTAATTGGACACTAGCGACACGGCTTGTTGCCGCGCGAACAAAGCCCGCCTCCACCTTCCGCCGCTTCGTGGCCACACACGCCTGTAAAACTAGTTCCACTGCTACTCCTGCGCACCTGAATAAGCAACCTTCCTGATTTTTAAATCTTCATAAGACTCTAATGGGATATATGTCCGCAAGGGGAATAGCAGTTTAACTCTCCTTGAAAATACTCACTTTAATTGCTCTGGTAAATCTTGAAAGCAAAAATAAGGTTTCATCCCAACCCAACCCAACCTCTGATTATCCACAGAGACGGGCATTATTCTGCAATTTTTTGTACTTCCGCCGCACGATCCTCGCTAATTAAAAACATTCATTTGCCTTTCCCTAATTTTGTGATTCAACCGAGTACCATAACTCTTGCCACATCTCTGTGGTGGTTCAGCCAAAGTCCAGCCTAGTAAGGGAGTACGAAATTGCCCATTAAATATCAAAGTTGATTGTGTTGGTTAATGACTCCCGAGAAAAGAGTGCAAGGCATGATTTACATTTCCTAACTTCGTCGAAAAAATCCACTCGGAATAGCTCGCTGAGAAACGAGAAATTCCGACACACTAACTCGTGATGTGCATGCTTGCCTGCATTCAATCTTGCGATCATCCGTAGAGGGGTGTGGAGTCATGTGATGGACACCAGGAATTAAAGGAAAGAAATATATAAGAGAAATTGGAAAAATGTTGGTTTCTCTGAACACAACGACCAAATAAAGTTCGAGAATCGAGTGATAAATTTCCGCGGCATTGAGAATTAAAGCCTAGACCCTAAGGATGGAAAGCCAGTAGTTTATCCCCCATGTCAAACCGATGACCAGGAATTTGGAAACAGAGCTGATTACGATGTGTTCGGAGGATAAGAGTCTGAACTTGTATTTTTTAAACTCATAAATGGTACCGATGAATAAAGATTCTCATTCCTACTAGTTTGATATTGTTTCTCATTGATTTGGACGCTTTTATATGTTATATTGCCTTTGTCAATGGGAAATAGTGACCTAAATATCCAGTGATCTAAATATATTTCTAGTATACTTAAAGTCACATGTATCCTCCGAGTGTCAAACAGTTCTCCACCCAATTCCTCAGATAACTGTGCCATATTTTCTCATGGATCACAGTGTTTTTTCATACACGGCTTTCTTTTATACTTCATTTTAAGCTCATCTCGCGGTCGTAATAAACCCATGCAGTAGAGACTATTTTGGATCGACAAACAAAATTGAAGAAAAGACGCCTTATTCAAATATATTCCATATGCTGATCACGAATCTGATCGTAGATCATTCGTAATCGGAGTTTTTTCTAAGATGAACATAGTTGATGATGAGAATATAATTTATTTTTACAGCTCAGTGAATAGGTAAGCTGCTAAAAGAAGAAGCTTAAGAAAAATTAATTTGAGAATAATCTTCGCTAAAATTCTCTCTTCTTTATAGTTTATGTAGTATTAAATTAATCCTAAAACTATCTATTCTCACATACATTACCAAGTGGAGACAGCCTTTAAAATACTTAAACCACATCAATTTCGCCATTTGCATACAAACAGCGTTCATCTTCGCGATTTGCAAATCAAATTATTGATATGAGGTCCCTGTAATTATTAGAACCAAATTAGCACCCATTGTGAGTCCCTTATACTTGCGGCGCATTTAATAAGAGACTGTTCGTTAAAAATAGAGGGTAGAAACGAAAAATAGGAATATTCCTTGAGGGGAAGCAAATGTAGTTGATACCTGCTTTATCACGGTTCAAGGTTAATTCTTTATCTGTCCACATAGTGACCCACGAAGCATTCCTCAAGTGACATCAGCTCGCCGGTCCACAGCGCCCGAGGGTTGGGTCTAGGAAATTAGTCCTGGAAATGAAGTGATCACGACTCGGGGTTCACTCCTCCCCTCACTCACCACTCCGCGTGATGCCCTCATATCCCTGATTACTGAGGCACCAGCAAATTAAGCTTCGCCTTGAGGATAAGCATGCCTCCCAAGAGCTTGCTTTCCTGCTGCGTTATTAGTTTCAAAGTTTGATGAGAAAGTTGTTTCGGTAAAAAAAGGTAAAGACTAGGAAAAAGGTAAAGAGAAGGGATAAGATATTCTCAATCTCTGAGAAGACCAAAGACCTAGAAGAAATGAATTCAAATATATACGAGCCGCTCGTGTTCGTACTCATGAGATAACTGCTCGAGAATGATTAAAATTGAAGCCACAAAGCCTCGCCACACACAAAGAATAGCTCTAGTTTACTCGCAAAATAATGTCTGTAAGTAAACCAAGAGGAACTGACATTTCTTTTTTACATCAAATCGTGCTCTTGAATATCATTATCATGAACGGACGGATAATGATAGATACCTGAAATGTTTTGACGCTGAGTTTCCATGCACTTTTCCCTTTGAGACGTCATTAAATAAACCCTAAATATAAAAGTTTGCCCAAAGTTTGAGTTTGAATTCTTTCTCAATTTATTAAAGAAGCAGTAACTCGCTAAACATGCTATAAAAGAAATAAATTCATCTATTTCACCAATATTGCCTAAACTTACATCACAGGACTTTCCTGACAAATTTTCCCTGATTAGTTCGAGAGCTATGGGAACGGGCATCTAAAACCGTCTCACCGCAGTATCTGTCGGGTATTGCCAGTTCATCATCACTTTATATGATTCACTACGCACGTCGCTGTTTAAATTCACTGCATGTTGACGAGTATTTAAATTATTCACAATATTTATCTGATTTATCCGAGAAACCTAGTACGATAATCAATAGCTTGAACCGATGCATCGTCATGACAAACAACTCTTATCTGCCACCCTTGAAGTACTCAAACTATTACAACCAATGAAATCTTTGCTAAAAAAAAAAGGCGGAAGTACTCGGTGCAACTGCATTTAAGGATGTATATGAGGGAAAGGGCGGAGTGTGATCCGAATTCCGATAGGTACCGCTTGTAATTTTTATATTCAGTTTTGAAACACAAATTGATTACAACAGAATCTTTTGATTCTGGTCCTTGAATAAGATGTGCATTTTAATGATAAATCTTGTGACTTTCATGCAACCGAAGAATAATTATAAATATAGAGAGCTCTTTCAACTTTCTTGAAGAGTGAAGTAATCAATCATTGACACGGGAAAAAACTATAACTCTGAGGAATGATATGATACTTAGATGTTATTTTAATCATATAGTGTTTTTGTGGTGTTTATATGAAAAATTGAGAAACTCTTGGAAGTATCAAATCCCAGTCTTTTACAGATAATTCAATTCAATCAAATTTCTTTCAATTGAAGTCAACTCAGTATAAATTTCAACGTAAAAAGAGGCCAAATATAAAAAAAATAATATCTCAATTAACACCTTAATAGTATACGCAGGACCAACAAAAACGTCTAACGTTGAATAAGTGAAAATAGTTTAATTCGTGTAAACGCCTCGTGGAAATACGTAGATTCTAAGTGCTCTGGAATTTGCAACTGCTTTTGGATCACTTTCTGCTACATGTATCACCTAGGGCTAAAAAAATGTCTCTCTGTTTCCAATCACTTTCAAACAATACTTCCCCCCTTAATCAATGAGGAAATGCGGGCCTTCGGACAAATTTATCCATTTCATCTATCTCTGGTGGATTCTGAAGTGAAAAAAACGCACAGGAACGGATACTTAGCTAAGGAACCGGAACCAATAGGTAGAATTTTTACGACGAAGAAGAAGAATGCCTTTAAAAAAAGCGTACGCCCTTTTCATAGAATGAAGGCGAAACGGGAAAGTGAAGCGAATAAAAAGCCTCACTGAGGCGAAGGAGAATTAAGGGCATTGAGGGCCGCGCCTCGCCTCTCAACAATACGGATCGAGGCTCAAGATAAAGCCATTGTCGTTATCTACCCCTGCAACAATGATGAGGAGGACGAATCGCGTAATCTCTTGGATCAAAGTGGTGACTTTATTGGACAAGACAGCGGCGTGGCAACCAAAGGATGTGAAGCGTCACCGTTAAGGAATGGCAGATTCTACGCACAGCTAGATAGTACATACAACGCCGCGAATCTGGTTAATGGAATCAGATGAATGGCGCATGGAATGACTTTCGACACTCCTTAACTGAATGCCAAACTGTCGAATGCGAAATAATATACTCTATAATGTTAGTTTAGTCGACACTCTTTGATGTTCCCAGTAGTCTTTCATCTATGAATGTTACTAGTAAATTTTTAGGCTAACATAGGATTCAACAAGTGAATTCATAATCTTGAGGTTTATAAGGAAACACGCAGACTTCGCTGAAGGATCCCTACTGTACCACCACAGAGCAATATTGTTGCTTATTATATGACTTTCCTGCAACTTTTAAAAAGTATTAGTAAATTCATTAATATGGTTTCACGGACTAACTTTGATCCACATAGAGGCAGAAGTATAGGCACGTCGGCAGGATTTTAATCCAGAAAAAGCACAGTTGTACGATGTAAGCAGTTTTACAAGAGACAGCATTACGTTTTACCGCAATTGTAACATCAATCATAAATAGGATTTCCTGTCTAACTTTATCTAAATCTAACTTTAAATTATTATGGCAGCAGATTTAAAACACTCACATGTATAAAACCAAGCCTTGTTTCCCAACAATTCCGCGAAGGACACGTCCGCCACACGCCAACAATGGAAATAACTCACTCGATCCTCAAATCAGGCCATTCAAAGTAATCAATGTTGAAGTCTCCTTTCTTAAAGGTCAAGTTCAAAAACTTAGGAAACGAGCAACAGAATGAGCAATCGGATCGTGGCCCACGCTTGTTAGTCACAAGGATCTGCTCCGATAGGATTTGTCACGGCTTTAGAAAAAAAAACGATCGCGAAGCCATTGGAAGCATTAGCTTTGACAGCGACGCATAAGCGTTGATACCTGAGCTACAATCTATTATCGTGATACGAAAGCAGAAATTTTACGACTGTCGACATATGACTGCATTAACAAATACAACTTATAGGTCAATAGCAGGTCTTATGTGATTTTGCGGGCGCATCAATGGATCAAATATTTAAAGGTTCGGCGCTTTTATTTATCCATATATTCATACATTTGTGTAGGTTTGTTTTGGAATTAGTTTCACTAGCTGTAATAAGTATTAAATGTAAACTATGATTAAACTATGATGCACTGATAAAACCGCGGTAGTTTAACTCGTGGCTAAGTGGAAAGTCAACTGTAAGTCCCACTCGATGCCTATTTTACACCAGAAGCAAACAGTGCATCATGCGTTCGTACATAACAGGAAAGTTTTCAATATGACAAAAGAACATTCTATTTCAAAGTTATGTGGGCCGTTTTACGCGGTGCATTTGTTCGTACAAACTCTAGCATAAGGAAAACTCTACCGAGTTGTGCGGCAAATTGTGTGAACACTTGTGCGATTGTTTATATGACTAAACGGAAAATAGAATCTGCTATAATTCTATTCAGACAAAAATCCAATATTGCGCCTGTAAAATTGATGAAATGAGCTAATACATTAGAATGCGCCGTGTAAAACAGCCTTCAGGGGAAAATCATGTCGTTGGATCCACGTTTTCTCCTCGTTGTATTCGCGATGGATCGAATCCGCGCCCACTTTTTCTTCCCCACCCCTTCGGACCGCATCACCTGACAGTGAGTCACGGATTGCGATTAAGACGAACTTTGCGCGACTCCCCATTCGATTCCGGGAAAGAGACGCATCCCTGGCCGCAGCACTGATTATGTCTTCGGGCGTCGTTGGCGCTCCCAATACGGCATCCACCCGAGCGAGGAGGTTGCGTAACGGCCGGAGGTACGTCTTATCCGTCTTCCCGGCGGCGCCGTCCGCCGCTCCGTGCCCGCACCGCTCTCTCATAGTCTGCACGGCTTCACACGTGATATTGTAAAAAAAACAGTCGAAAAGGCATTCAAAATGAGAATCGAATGAAATGCATCGATGCCGCATAAGAATTGACACCAAGGTATCGATATCAGTAAGAATGGAATAGGCATGTATAAATCATGTTACCACTGAACTAAATCTACATTATTTCCAGACAAATAGCATCCACAGGATTTTTTTCTGATGAATAAAGAAAATTAGAGTAATTAGTTAACTTTATCATGCAGACAACTGATTTCTGTTTTGATTCGCTAACTTTCCCTCCAAACTAATGAATGTAATACTTTGTGTGGCTCAGTAAGAGATTTCTTTTTTTCTGTTGTCATGGGCGAAGAAAAAGAAAACAAAAGTTTGGGAATTTGTTCTTGCAAGCCTCATTGAAACAGATAAAAATTACATAAAAACAATAACTATTCAAACGAAAATATAACTTACTGCTAGGCAAATATCATACGTAGGTTTGTTAAAAATGGTACGTATCGTGCGTCTAAGAATAAGATCCACCAAAAGACAGATATTAATTTGCATTGGTGAAATGTTTCGGAGAGGTGAATGGAATGAATGCCTGTCTAGTAAAGGAAATGGAAGGAAGAAAACCAGTATATTAATGCAAGAAGCGCGGAGGTCTTCGAGAAAGCATGGCGCTGAAATCAAGGCCACAATTACCATGAAATTGAACAAGATTGGATTATCCACAATCAGCACGGACAATTGGCGCTCTACTGTGTTTGATTCCCAAGGTTCCGATACCATAGTATGAGTAACCCTAGGAGTAAATCATTGGAAGAAGAGTATCGAGTACTAAAGTGCTTGATATCGAAAGAAATCGTGAAGTATCGATACGTTTTCCGTATTCCTTCTCACTCTCTTGCCCCGGGGCTGCGAGTGAAATGGCGCGTGGATGGTAGGTGGCTCCACTCCGTCCTTACGCACCGGTATTACGTGCGCCTCCTGATGACCAAAGGAGGAGCGGCGAAGGCCCCCAATCCGCAGTGGACTCCGTGTTGCTCTGCACTCAGACCACACAGCATTGTGAGCAAGTCGATTTTTGCGGCATTTAGGAGCTGTATAAATAAAAATTACTCGTTCTTCGTCAGCCGTCATCAATAAAATATTCGAATAGCCCAAGCTATGGCCACTCTCTGTTCTCTTTTCAACGAAACACTCTATTCCGATACAATTCCTTACTATGGTATCCCTCGAATCTCGCGTCATTCGCTCTCTTTCTCGCTCAGTGTCTGAATCACACGGTCATTTGTCAGTTCAGGTAGCAATAGCGGCAATCACAGCTCAATTGATGGCGTTGTGACACCATTATTATCACGAATAGCTCCAATGATAGAGAATCCTTTCCCCTTGTCCACAGAACGCGTACGTGACTTGAACAGCAGCCAGTCACAGTGCACTGCACCAAATATGTAACTTGACGCCAGATGTGACCTTTGTATTTGTATTTGATTTGTATTTGTATTTGATTGTAAACATTACGGAAACGATGCCTTCAATTAGCGTAAAACCGACCGTGTGAACGAGGAAATTGACGCCTTAATATATTTCGATCCCAATCATTGAAAATCTATAGCTCAATTGATCCCTGAACGAGTAAATGAGGGATGACCGTGGGATACAGGCTTGATTCTCCCCATTAGTTGTCCCTCATGTAAATTTTTCCCGGGTGGCCGTTATACCACGGAATATCCAATCTGTCGAACTCCTCTGATTCATGGAATTTTTGTTGAGTAAATTTGTTCACAGCTCTCTCTGTTCACAGTTGATTCTCCCCATTAGTTGTCCCTCATGTAAATTTTTCCCGGGTGGCCGTTATACCACGGAATATCCAATCTGTCGAACTCCTCTGATTCATGGAATTTTTGTTGAGTAAATTTGTTCACAGCTCTATGTTGAACTTCATACGTGATTCACTCCGTCCGCTTGATTTTCTTTGTTCTATTTTTAAATATATTATTCACATTTAAACTCTCACAGTAAAAGCACTACAGGTAAACAAATGCTGTTCGTATGTTAATGCATAAGCACCACGATCAACCTCTCTGTTACAGTTCACTCTGCCTTATAAAGTAGTGCAAACTAAAGGAGGAAGAGAAGTGAAAAGTAGTTGCGGGTTGAGGTAGGATACTTCAGTTACTAGCCTTCAGGATAATGGAAGGGGGCAGAATGTGAAAATTCCTTATTGAAGAGGAAATCGAGGTCCCCCAGTCTTTATTTAAAGTTTATAATTATTCTCATTAATAAGATCCATTTTAAAATTAGCGAATTGGTCGACACCGATCGAAGTGGTAAGGTAAATAAGATAATATTGCAGATTGTTTTCACATTTACAACACCACATTACCTTACATGTATATAAACTCCGAAACACAAAATTTACAAAGCTACAAGAAGTTCTGCTAGATCCCAGATGATTGTGCGCATGAGACGCATCGATGTATAGCCAATTGAAAAAAACAGGATGCTAAATCTAAAATACCAGTGAGCAGTGAGATATGAGAATGGACAATCCCGTCTCCAAAGGCAGAGTTCACGAACAGCCCATGACCACTTGTTAGTCGGCAGTCTTTAGGTCTCCACCATGCGGTACGAGAAAGGCAAGCTTTATTCAGTTTAAAGCAGCTTTCTTTTAAGCAAAACTTTTTAAAACATGATTGTTTATCCATATGAAGCCAGTAGTCAGAAGAATATGATAACGATTATTATTGCAAGCCGATTTTCTGATTCGGTACCACACGATATTATAAAGCTATCATAGCAGCGATCATTCTCGAACTTGTACTTGATCATGCTACGTGCGAAACGGGCTTTGATTCACGTATTCTAGCTAAGCGCCCTCCACGGGACCTTCGCAGCAGAGAGCGAAATGAAAAAGGAAAAAATAATGAGACTCGCGAAAGCCCACGCCCTCGGGCAGATTGACGTCACACCTGGCGCGGCAAAGGGCGTGATGAGCATGGTTTTAAAGGAGCGTGGGACGTGCCCATCTGCGATCGAATGGGTACGCATAGGCGGTGGATCGGTATTCGCGGGGGTGTTTCGCGTGCTCGGGCGGGATGCGTCCGCTGGGAGTGGTCCCGTGCCGTCCGAACTCCTCGCCTTGGAAGCGAAAGAAAAGGGGATTACTGGGGCCTCGTGTCCGCTCGCGATCGTCTGGGAATAGGGGGCACATGTCGGGGCGAGAATTATTACTTGGGCTCCTCACTCTCTTCTTGACAGTCTGATCTTCATTTGGTTCTTTCTTTGCTCGTTCACAACTCCGTCACTTCTTATTGATACTCTACTTCTATGTCTACCCTTTGATACCACCCTTCGAGCCGCCGCGCCGGAGCGTGAGGCAGGGAGAATTAGGCGTTGGGTGAATTGTATATTTAAGGTGGCTGAATTTAAAGGAGCCACAATTCGGTATCACATGATACTACAAAGCTATCATAGCAACTTTGTAATATTGTGTGGAAAATATTTACATACATACATAGCAATCACGCCAGTCACAAAGTTTTACTCATAAATACATATTTGTGCACCTAACTCTGCTTCAATATTTTCCTCCATACTGACCTATCCTTGTAAACCTCTTTTGCCTCATTTAGCCCCATACACTGCTTCAAACACGCCCTCCTGTTCTTGAGACTCCTAATATTCCTCCTCCTAAGAATTTCCTCAACCACATTCAACCACAACTTTCTCGGCCTACCTCTACCTCTCACACAATTCATTCACTCTTAAAACCTTTAATTGAATATAAAGATATACTCAAGCGTGGACTCCAACGCTGCATTTTATTTTAGGTAGATATGAATCAAAATATACAATTAAAAAAATCTCTTATCAAGGAATAACTCAAATCGTGAGCCGTTGAGCGCTTATTTTAATAAGCGCTCAACGGCTCTAATTAGGCGCTAATTTTTCAAGCAAGTCAAAAAGAAATTCTTGTATCATACTTCACTTTAGTGCATCGGTCTGTGTGCTGGAAATAGCCACACATATATTAAGTAATACAAATGATGCAAGAACTATACTTTACGATGTTCACCTCAGCTAAATCATTGTATTGACTTTGATACACGGCACGGGATTCAAAATTTAGGCAAAAATCGTGCATGTAAATACGCATGTTTTACTCGGCATGGTACTTTGATAATTGTTAGCTGTCGTTGTAATAATATGGAAAGTTTTATCTCGCCTTCGTGGTAAAACCTGTACATGTAAAATCTAATTATGTATTTCGAAATATATGCCAAGTGCCATTAGCTTACGTGTAAAAATAGCATTAATTTGCCGATAAACCAAACCAGTAACATGCATTTTTTTTCTTTTATCTACAAATATTACGAATAAGTACACACAAGAAAATTCTCACGCAAGTCAGTACATGAACGAAAATCGCACCAGCCACCTTAAACGGAAAGCACTACTGCATCACTCTGTTTCAGTCAAAACGGGATCTGCTGGAGTTTACTTTCGGGCATTCAGTAGAAACACTATATTTTACATAAATACTAAAGCCACCGTGCATTTTCGGATTTTCACAGTTTGTGGACGTGCCTACGGTGGTTCTTTCGATTTCGTATGATCGTAAAGGTAAATTTTAAATGTACGCGTTTCTCTCCGACTTTTAATCACATGCGAAGGAATGAAAATATTTTTTTTTAATCATATGATGAATATTGATTATCACCTACCCTCAAACACTTTTTAATTTTGCAATTTTAAAAAATTAAAGTCCACTTTTATATCTTTGTTTAAATTCAAAAATTCTATGGAAAATTGTTTTCACTTTATGTTCACCGAAATAACTTTCGACCTTGTTCCAAGTATCCTAACATTGGAAAAATAAAAACTGATGTAAGTTTCAAAACATGGAATCATGCTAAATAGTTTTCGGTCACTGAATGTATGATAGGAATTTCAATATGACTATCAACAATTATAAATATTACCGATTTAATAAATTTTAGCTTCATGGGCATTCTACGATAAAATACAAAAAATAGTTTTATGCTTTGCATGTTTCAAAAAACACAGGATATTATTTATTCAAAACTTATACCTGTTCGGTAACATACAAGAGATTTCATTATTATTTATTACTAAACTATGATTACTTAATACTAAACACAAAAAGGAGTAAACTTGATAAACCACTATTCTTGCTTCGTTGGCCAAGTAACCATTTTACATACGGTCCGTGTACCATCACCTATTTTTATCACATTTGTGTGCATTTTTATTCTTCCATGCATGCACCTCCCACTCTTTTTGTCAAAATAAATTATATCAGAGTTTCATTTACCATATTTGTATCACTCAATGCGTTCATTGCACTTGCCTCAACTGTAACCTGTTCTTATCCTCATCTTAAAACATTTTTCTGCTCATAACTACGGTAAAAAGCAAATTAGAACGCCTACAATTAAAGTAAAGAAATTTTTCGGAGAGCAGAGATATTTTTCTCCCAAATATCCTCCAGAAAAGAAGACTGTCTATCCTCCGACACAATTCCCCAAACCAAAACCGTTGCTTTGACGAAAATAAAAAAGGTCGGAAGGTACGTAATTGACAGCGAGAGGCTTTTTCCTCTTCCGGATGCCAAAATAATTCCATTTCTCGAATACCGAGAATGTCGTTTTTGCTCCAACCGCTTTAGGACTTCCTCTACCGCAAAAATGCTCCATTAAGGGGTTTCTTTACGACCTCGGCTTCACAGAGAAGATGTTCACTAAATGGAGAACTGAGTTGAAGTATATACAAAAGATAACATACTGCTGGTTCGTGAAAATAGCATCGGAAAAAATATGTGCACGTTTTCTGTTTAAAAAAGTTGTTTTTTTCGGCCATGGGCCTTACTTACAATTACAGTGAAAACGTTTTTTTAAATAAATCATTGTAGAAGAGAGAAGATATACGCCATTATCTTATAAGTAGTACAACCTAGCGTTAGTATTAGTGGCGATGATTGACAGCTGATTTCGTTAGCACCTTAAAGAAAATGTGGGTAGGTTGATAACGGTGGAATTATTTGGTGAATGGAAAGAAACCCGGCTCCATATGTAGCGCGCTGTCTGGCCCACAAAAATGGTCACAAGGGCACCGAGGAGTCCAGAGTTTTTAGCCCCATTTGGTGAGCGGACTACGGTATATGAGTGCTCTCCAGAAAGCACTTGAGTAAGAATCTAGGAATTCTTTAAAAATTTTCGGCACCACCGGAAATTGAACTAGGCTTTAGATAGGGAATCCTAGCAGTACACTTGTCTCCATTACAACCCTCTTCTGCATTAAAACACAGAGACGCCTTGGTTCTCTAGAGTATCTGAGATCCGTAAAATCTCGCCCGCACTTGTTCAACTGACGGTTACAATCGGAACTTCAGCAACAAGAAACCCTTTCTCAAATATCACGTCATGCAATGGAACTGAAGCAATCGTATATAATGATCACAGCGCATGCTTCCTCAATACTGTGACACGTGAAAGGAAAACATTCTCCGACTTCGTGACCTTTTTATTAAATCCTTTTTTAAGAGTCAAATCGGAACGTCGCCCAGGGTTGATGCTGTCACGATTACTTCCATCGGGTTCCAATTCGATCGAGAGTCGAGGTGTGAATGCCTTACGAATGGTCTCAGCCATTCTCCGCCTCACATCATAATCGTTCAATCAAGAAAGCTGTCGTCTATGGACCCGGAGAATAATAAATCATAAAGGCATGAGTGACAAGCGAACTCCACCGGTGCTTCCCGCCAAAAAAAAAGCATCGGTTTATCCACGCGGCTCATAGGCACATCAGTCTGGCTTTGAACCCCACCAACTGCTTCCACATAAGATGGAAATTTCGTGCATGGCCCTGAAAACGATTGCCGTTTACCAATGTCCCGTGATACCGACGTGGTGTGAACTTCCAAAAAAAACAGCTTCGTTTCAAATGGCTAAGATTCTCGCCGACGATTACCGATGAACCAAGGCGTGTAGGAGACTCCCGGATATGCTCTGGGCTCTCTCACCGCACGCCAGCGGCCAAACCGAATCTTCATCCCAACTTTTTTATCGATTCCTACTTTATATCCCAATAACGCTCAGCTCGAAAAGAAATGGCTACCGACTGTTCAAAGTACTCCCTGGGTTGTCGGGACCTATTGAGGAGTGGGTTGTACTCACACATTTGACCAAAATTGGTCCGTTTTGACCCTCCATTGGGTCCGGTGATCCTCACTCCAATGACGTAAGTCGGCAGACCGCACGGCGGCAACCCAAAAAGCGAATCAGAGGGATACCTAATCCCAATTATTTGGGCAACAGGCTCTCTCGGTACGCAGAGATGTGCGGTAGGCTCTAGCGAAAGCGGAGCCGACGGTGACTCGTCTCAGTTGTTTTGGGGAACCAAACTAAAACGAGTACTTCGGGGAGGCGGAGGCCCTTGAGGTCCTTTTGACCTCAATTCGCCTCATTGGTGTCGGTCTCGAAGGGGCAGTGGTTTCGCTAACCTTCCCTACCCATCCTTTCCTCCCACCTCTTCCATTGTCCTCGGCAATAAGCGAAAGCTTGCAGACCGGGGGCGGAAGTTGTAATCCCGCGGCGGGAGCCGAATCGCCTGTTCAAAGTACTCCAAGAAATCAATTTCCGAAACTCATAATTATATACTAAATGGATTGATTCAAGTATTGTGGAAACAATTACTTCAAGCTTCATGTAAGAATTTTGTTGTCAGTTACTTCCTTTATTCTAATCGAGAAATTATTCGCTTTTTGAAATATTCCCATTGTTGTACGAAGCATGAACATTGTTCATTGAACAACCTTTTAAGGATTTTACCAGTGAATTAATCTGGCAAAATCGAAGGCTAGTTTCACCTCAACATATTATACTTATGAATGCAAATTGCAGCATACCAGCATGATATTTTTTCTAAAACATAGATGTGCACTAGACGTCCGTCCTTTGAAATAAAATGTTGCTAGTTATATGTATATCTGGTATAGGAATAAATGGAGGATATTTTAGGGTTAATTCTAAAACTAAAATGCATCTTATTTGCAAAATAATTACACGTTCACAGAAACTTGATTATTTTGTTTCTCTCTGCAAATGCCTCAGTATATCTACCTAAAATCCCAGAAGAAATTTATCAACAACTCCTCCATCAAAGGAAAATGTATAAATTAACCTTTTATTGGTACTCTAACAAATAGTTTTAATCTACGGTTCTATAAAATATTTTATTAATCACTGATGCTCACGGTGAATGCTTTCATGAGAAATATCTATAATATATATAAATGAAAACTTAAATAAAAATATATCGGAGGAAAACTACTCTATTCAACAAAACATTCCAAAAGACTAGCATTTGCAGAAATACATATCGTTGAGCTAGCATTACCAAATGAAATTAGAAATTTCACAGCCATTACGTAAAATGTCTCCGGGAAACTATTTCCGTGAGTAACATGAATGATTGTATCACAGGTGGTGCGAGATAATTTTAATAATTATATCAACTTAACCTTTTAATCATGAAACAATAAAATTAATGAAATGTTCCTCGCCTTCCAATTCCATAACCTGATCCTCATCCCCCTGCTCTTCCCCTCTTCTCAACCATACCTGATCAAAAAAAAATCACTCCACCCACACTACTACTCCTTCCTTTTCAAATTCCAATCGCCACCTGCCCACCCACGCCCCCCACCCCCTCACTCCTCTTCATTTGCGCCTTTGCAGGAGCGGCACGCTGAACAACGAGGAGGAAAATGATCCGACGGGGGGAGACTTATAACAACAGAGCCTTGAGGTTTGGAGAGCTCGCCTAGAGGAGGAGGCGTTGGCGATGGAGGGAGGAAGAGGAGCGGGGAAGAAGAAGAGAGGGAGACATGAAAGGGAAGCCGGTGCCTCGTCGCGGGATGATGATGGGCGAAAGAAGAGGATCGGTTCGAAGGAGGAGGAGCGATTTGGCCCGCGGGGGTGGGGAGGGGAAAAAAAGGAACCAAAGTAGAGGGGGTTGGAGGGGAGGATAGCCGCGGGGAGAATTAATTCCAGGAAGATTCTCTTCCGGAATATTGCGACCATTACCACCACCCTCTCGGTTCGGAGAGGGAGAGAGAAAAATCGCCTGAGCCGACCAATCCTCCTACGCGATGGAAAAGCAGCAGCAGCTCGCAGAAAAAGGCCAATTTTCCCCCCCTACCTCACCCCCCTACCCCTCTCGCCCCGCCCAATGGATGAAAGGAAAAAGCGGCGAGATCAGCGGTGAGGCCTCACTCTTCAGGGCCTCTCGAAAAAGCGATCCATTTCTCGAGGCAAACAAGGGGAGTGGGCATGATTTTATAAGGGATTGAGGGGAGGGATTGGGTTGGTAATACTATAGAGGGAGACAATGGGCAGCGAAAAGCAGGTAGGAGAGGAGCCTGGCGGAAGGTGTATGGAGTGTGTACGAGGAGGATATTGACAAAAGCAAAACGAGTCGCGTTGAATGCACGCCAGATCCCAGCTCGTAACCAGTTCCATCGGTGCGCTGCTGACTGGGTCTGGATCTTCTAATGCTGCCCATTGGGCTGGATGCACACGGCAATTCTGTCCACGCCTGGACGCCGCCGTCTTGCCAGTCGACTCCGACGCCCTCCCCAAGGACGAATCCCCCACGGCGCGCGCGGACGGGGCGGGCATCAAAACAAGAAGAGCATCGAGCGGCGAAGGGGAGACGACTTCCCCGCATGCAGCCGTGATTTCCATCCCGACGCCAAGCGATGAAAGGCCTCATGAAGGTGTGAAGATGTCTGGCTTCCTTTGGGACGTGATCTGGAGCCGACCTCGGCTTGATCATACCGGTGTATTGCGACTCTCCCCGTTCATTTTTCTTCCCTTTCTTCGGTCATTTCCCACCTCAATCCCTTGGTTAAAGAAGGAAATATTTTTTTCGTGTGTGCTCCCCAACAGGATATCAAGGGAGGTTTGAAAAGGGTAAGCCTTCCACGGTTATATCTTTTTACAAAATCCCCAAAATGAACGTTCCTCCTCGTTAAGGAAAGAGACGCATGGCACAAATTCCTCCCATCGCTGGAGCGAACACTTGAAAAGTGGTGACGCGTGTGTTTTATTAAAACCCGTTTCAACCTTGAATCGCGGCCGTGGTGCTGTTCAATTGGTGCTAAGTCAGTGCTGATGGGCTGGCTGTGACTCTTATTATGATAGGGAAGTGGTCATCGGATATGGTGCTAAGGGGTAAGGGAGGCACCATGAAAAAAAAAACTCAAAAACTTTGCTACCGTTTGCCTGAAGAGTGATTTCCAGTTTTGCGTTCATCCCCAGTTTTATTATCTGAGTCCCTGCAGCATAATTCATTAATCCATCGCGGTGTCCTCAAGAGTAAGTGTCAATCACAATAGAGGGTGAAGAGAGAGTTGTAGAACATTAATTGCCCGCACAGAAGAATAATAATTTTGGCATGATGAGAGGAAGCTTCTGGAATGCATAATGCCTTCAAAGTAGTTTCAGAAGTGATGGTTAGTATTTATTGCGCTCTCTAGTTTCGGCAAATATTATTTCTTGATTTCCCATTCTCAATACACGTCCCAGCAAACAGTAAAAGTATTAACAGGCCACAGACTTAGACTAAAATTTTACTCCACGTCGAGCCGTGTCGAAATAAAAATTTCGTTTTGAAAACTTTGGCCGGAATCGTTGCGTATTGCATGGCGCATTGATTTTTGTTCAACCAATGCGAGACGATGGAAATCAATAGTCTACCGTTAGAGAATGGTATGCCAAATGATTAATTTGTATTGAAAATTCTGGCGTCGTTAAATTTTAGGTATACCTTACCCGAAAAACTGGGAGATAAAAGAGAGCCCACATCGTCAGAAAGGAGCGCAGTATAGCTCCGTGAGGAGCATCTAAGGAGACTTACTCGTGCCAAAATTGGTCAGCTATAGGCTGAAAAGAAAGATATCTTATATTTCCAGATGAAACGTGTTTGCTCACTGTGAATAGATATCAATGACGTCGCAATAAAGTGCTTAGTATTGGTTTGAACAGTATCCTCGTTACCTGTTCAAATGCATACGTCTGTACATTTTTATATGTAGTTAAAAACTGGTCATCAAGCTTTGCATATGCAGGGAAAATGGCAGGATCTTACAATTAATATTAAATATATGTATCTTTGTTATCTCAAAATAATATCTGCGCGCGAAACTTTGCGATCGCATTCGTGCGCATTGGATGTTTTATTTTTTTCTCTCGGCTTCCATTTTACAGTTATATCTCCGCTGTAGATAATTTTTAATCGAACTGAGACTTACGTCGTACGTAACGTTTTAAAGAAGACACATGTTATTATGTGCAACTGTATATATGAGCTGATATCTGATCTTACCTCAAGTAACAAGCGAACGTTAGGTGTCGTGTATTTTCTAGTACATACTATTACTCGGTTTCGTTGGTGTAGTCGATTCTCTTTTAGTCCACATACTAATCTTTCTTTCTCTCCATCTCTAATGTTCGTCTCTAATGTTTTATTGATCTTTGAAAAAAAGTGTTTTTTTTTTACCTTAAACTGAAAGAAGCCCACATCGGTCTGAGGGATAAGAGAGTAATAATCGAAGAGGATTTCAAAGTTATTGCCAATAATTTTAAAAGACAAAAGAAATATGAATTCACAGTTTATTCGAAAGTACCATGTGAATTAAGGTTGATCAAGGTTCAATTGCTGTAGAGTTAACATCATATCATTCTGTCGTTTATTGTACCAAATACCAAGGACCAAGTCATCGATAATAACTTTAGCCTTCTTGAATGCACAAATTATGCACTGCGAGAAACGAAGTATTCCATACGAAATATGATTTTTACCTTTCTTATCCTTCTTGATATAGTTTTTAAAGATCGGTATTACTCATTACTATTCTTCAAACAATTACTTTTCTCAATTTCCATAGGTCACATCTTCGTATCTGTAGCGTCAGAAGAGGCGTTCGTTTTGTGTTATTCGGAGTTTCTAGATTAAAACCCGAAGTCGCAAATATTTTTTTGGCTGGATTCCCACCGGGTGCATGTTTATCTGTAAAGGCTACCGCGTCTTCTGAGAGGAAGTCTGTCTATTCCGTGTGGCCGCATTTTATGTGGTGCGCATTTTGCATGGTAGGATAAACTCTAACGAATAAAGTAATGCCATTGAAATCTTACAGTGCCTATTTTCTGTAACTAGAGGAAAAATTAAATTCCCACTCAGAGAAAACGATCCAAATCATAGGCATCGGAATGATTAATAGAAGATATCCTTTCCATGTTTTCCCTTAGCGGTGAAATCTATGTCTTTAGCAGCTTCTATTATTTTTCCCGACGCAAAACTATACGAGTTCGCGTCGTTATTTTAAATATAATCGACATGTTCCGTTAGTAGTTAGGGCAAACTAAAAATGAGAGTTATATTTTTTAAAGTAAACGTTCGCGATGAAAAATAATCCACGAGTCAATAGGCTTAACATAATTAAACATTACAACGTGTGCCGTAAGCAGTAAGTAACTGAAAATTAATGCAAAAATATAAGTTAACGTAGAGCGTATACGCGCACACGGCGAATATATTTTTCTAACGTGCGAGAGTAAGCTCCACAACGCACCTCCATTCACCTGGAGGGGAATCTCGCAGATTAAAAAAAGCTGCGAATCTTTGCGCCCCGCGAATTTAATCACGAAGAGAGGCGGTTGGCTATCCACATTTTCCCCACGACATGGGAAATCAATGGGAACAGTCGTTAAAGTACTTTCGTCCGGGGCGTTATCAAATCACATGGAACGAATGATTTTTTTTCACGTGCGTAAGCGGGGTGGATAATTTTTCTAACGCAAGGGGGGGAAACTAATTAAGTTCCAGTTAATGAGGGAGACAGTGCATGAGACGATTGAGGGAGTGATATGATTTCGGAACACGAAACCATCTTTTATTTTTTTTAATTTGTAGCATCCGCGTAGTCATAGGCGATGATGCACGTATTCCGTTTTCGAGAGTTTTCCGGCTATGATCAGCGCAGGGGTTTTATTTCTGTGTAAATAAAAGAAGGAATGCATAAATGTAGGTATGTGTGTGTGTTTATGCGTGCATGCACGCGACCAACTCAATGGTTTTAAAACTCTCCACGCCCAAACAACTGATTAAAAAATTATTTGTTTGGAACGGAGTTTGACTAAAACAGGAAAGAGGCCATGATACTTTCCTGGATGGAAAATTTGTGGGATATCATCACCTCATCATTTCGTCGATCTTGTTAACTACTTATAAATAAATATATGTATGGATAAATATTAAAAAAATAAAGAATTGCATGTTCCCATGTTGTGATTCAATTGTGGAGAAAACGAGAAATGTACGTACAAAATAAAAATGCGTTTCAATGTGCAAAACAAATAATATGTCTAATCCTTTATTCTTGAAATAAATCATTTCCTTTGTCCTTTTCCTCACACTATCAACAAGAACATCCATTACCTCAACGGCTTTTCATTACCACTTGGAAGCCCAACGGAGAGTAAAAATCAATCTCTCCATTTGAGAACCCTTTAAGGTAAGCTAACGTCTTCATTTACACCCTTCAGCAAGGATTGCATTTTCGCTGGTAAGTATGTTTATAAAATTCTTAGATACTTTTGTTTTGAATAAAATTGGTGCCGAGGAAATTTAAATCCTGCTATGAAAAGAAACTTGGTTGCACACCAAAAATGAATTTCTCTTGAAGCTATACATAATTAGTTCTAACAGGAAATAGTTGAGCCAGTAGAAATACACTGCGCACAGGAAATCGCCCTTCTCGTCTCCAATTAATTGAGAGGACGCACACAGTCAGTGGTTGACTTTCTACCTGTTTGATATTCGTCGCGTCGGACGCTCCAACGAAATGGTTCTACTTACGTGAGCGCTATTGGTGCTAGCTAGCAGTAGCGCCCGCAATGTAGTCAGTCGGTTACCATAGACAATTTCGACCACATTTATTGACACGCCAGACTGAAATCACTTGAAAATTTCAGATCAATCGAATCTCCGGATGACACGGAGGGGATTATTTAGAACAGCCACTTAATCTCACCATCAAAAGATCGCATTGTTCCAAGAATTCATATTCCGCTAATTATTATCCACAGGCATACCAGAAAGGTATCCTAGAGCTGGAAAATAACCAATGTCACACCAATATTTAAAAAGGATACAGAAATGACCCAGGCAATTACCGGCCTTAATCGTCAATATCACATTTATGCAAGATTCTCCAGCACATTATTGTTACCGTAAACCGGGGTGATACCGGTTAAGTTTTTGAGGTTTTCAGATTTAATTTACGTAATAACCCCCTTGTACTAACCTTTTTTTCTTCGATGAAAGTTTTACTGGGGAGATTTTATCAATCGACTAATCGTTTCACGTTTGAATTTCAGCAATCTGACCACTCTATTTTTCGGAAAAGGAGTGAACTTAGTACTAACTTCACCCCCGTGGTGGTGCGTCTACGGATGTTCCTTGAAAACTCGTAGACATAGGGTTCTATTTCAACTTCACCCCGTTTGTTTCATGCGCGGTCTCCTTTTACGGGCTCTATGTGCTTGGAAAATGCCTTACCGATAGTTATATTTTCCATAGCAAAGCGTTCACCACTTCTCAAAGCCACTGCAATAATCATTGCATTTCTTGGTGGTGATTGCCTTGACCGCTTCCTACAGGTTTTCTGTTGCCAAATATCCATTGGCAAGTGCGAGGCATGGAGAAAATTGGTTACTAGAATGACAAAAATATCTAATTAAGCATAAAACTTCGATGCACCATATTCACCCCCCACACTTCCCGTTTTGATATTTCGTAGTAGGTCGCAAAGTGAGCACCACCGCCCACGAGGGAAGCTGCCTTTATCTAGAGGGCAAGGTGAAACTACGGAATGGGGATACTGGAGGCAGGGTTCTAACCCAACGGCACAATTCACGCACGTCCTGAAATGATTTAGCCATCTATTTGATTCGAAATGAACATTAGTGGGACCACAATTGCTACAGCCTTATTTTTATCAAAATCCTGTTTTGGTCATGCATTCAATGATTCTGCTTACAACTGGGGGGGTGTTGGGTAAAGGTTTGCAGAGCCAGTGCTCGAAGGCGGCTCGAAAATGCAGGGGAAACAATTCTTTAAATGGAAAGCCAACGAAAATAATCTCTTTTCAAAGAACAAATGAAATCTGTTTATCCAAATCAATAATGTAAAATGCACATATTATGCACATTATATGGTACGCATTCTCGTGAACGGATGCAAAGATTTATCCTGGCTTCTGGACTAGACCGACCATTGAGATATAAAGATAGCGAGAGGGTTATAATCTCGATCAATTCAAGTGATATATTTCTAGGAAAAGAAAGTGTTAAGTTGCGTGGTAATTTATGTTTTCATTTAAAATACTTTTGGGGGAGTGCCAGATGAATTTGCTATTATTTCATAAGGTTGATGAAGCATTTTGCCTCTGACAGCCAGGTGCTGTATTCTCAGATTTCTTTGAGATAATAGGTGAATTCGGCTTATGTAATGTCTGTTTTTTATGTAAAATTTGCAATACTTTTTCATTTTTGTTCATTCAATAACATTTCAATATATCATGTACATTACATTTTTGTTGCTCGGAACTGTACTGGACAATCATTCAGTTACAAATGTTATACGTAGTTATTTGTTACAGCAGTAATCAAATTATTTATTTTTACTTTAATGCAACCGTCATTTCATGAGCATGTAATTAATATGTCTGTTTTCATGCAAATTTTGTGATAGGTTTTTCACTTTGGATTTACTTAATAACAATTCAAAATGTCACGTACATTATACTTTTGTTGCTTTTAGGGGTATGTACCCAGAGCATTGAATAAATCCATTTTATTCTATTCTATGTGAACAGCTAAAGACTACGGGATTGGATGAATGACGTATATTGATAAAGCATGCGTTAATCGTTCGAGAGAGACAGTGCAAATTTTTTAAATTTACAGACCCTTGAAAGCAATGAGTAAGCTTTTAGCCCAATATTTACCTCATGGTGCAGAATCTAACGAATACAGTAAAAATTAACAGCGACCCACGTGATAAAGCTTCCAAATAACGTAGAAAAATCATATCAACGGTTATGTGATGTCAGTGAAACAAGCGAAATCAGTTGTGATGAATCCTTTTTCTCGAGATCAAGTCGGCCGGTCTGTGTATGTAATAAACTTCCACAGGAAATACCATCTTTTAGGCGTATTTCAGCCTCCTCGGAAGCATGTGCTGCCTAACACTGGAACTACAGTATTATCTTGGGATAACGCTTCCATGCGGTCATTTTTGTCGTATAGCTTTCATTTTTGCGCATTGATGGATGCGATTTATTGCAGATTGTTTTTCCCACAAACAAGATAAAAGTATTGAATGCTTCTTTTCAATAAGTGAGAAGAAATAACACACGACTCGGAAGAATAAACAAAACTCCATATTTAATGAACGTCTATGAAATACTATTTTTTATTCCCTTGAAATTATTTTGAAATTCAGTTTATTAGATTTGTTGGTATTGCCTTTAAGTTAATAAGATCCATTTTTCTTTTCCTCGTTTAATGAAAATTCATGGTTGATTGAAACGTGCGATTATTTTTTTGAGTTTACCATGAGAAAAATCAAATTATATTTTTGGTAATAATGTTTGAATAAAAGGATTACTGCTTTGATAAGAGGTTGCAAAATGTGGTGCATTAATGTGAATTTTAAAGCACATTTGTGGCTTTAAAAATAAATAAATTGCGCACAGATGTATCCTCCGTTAATTTAACGGCGAATCTGTCAAAAATCTTCTAATAAAATATGTTGGCATAGTCAGCGACAGTCTTTTCAATGATGACTGCAAAAAGAAAAAAAGGAATCAAATAATAAACAAGGCGCAAGATGAGTACACTCAATACCAAGCTACACTTCCAGTATTTTTATTGATAATCCTTACCTGGATTTTTAACATGTATATTCTGTTACAGCCATTTTGAATGTCGTCCGCTCGTGATGGATAATTGTTAAAACTATTTTATGCACATGTAAATTAGACTAGAGAGCTAAAATTAGGCATGATAGAGAGTGAAGGCTTAAAACTGCAAAACATATTTGAAGGCAAGTACATTTTGATGGCATGGTTACTTCGATACGGACATCGGAAACATTCTGACTTTTCCAGCTCTCCGCCCTGGGTCGCATTCTGGTTGTCAGGCCCCACACACGATGCCACAGACACTAAATAGAGGACAGAATATAAAAAGGCCCAGTCAGTGGCCTAAAACTGTGGAAATTAAATTCCTGGATATGTGCCACCGTAAAAGAAATTTATGAATGCCGCGATACTGACCCGTTTTCCTAACTCGGGAATTGATTCAACTCTAGCCTCGTGAACTTAGTCTCGTCTCGGCTTAGAGATTCATAAGAGAATTTATTCAAAATAAAAAGGACATAATCGAAGAACAGCTAATTCATGTCTGACCACAGTTACTCGACAAGGAAATAAATCTCGCGATTTCTATGGGACCAGATGGTTGAAATATATGAAGATGTTCATGGAGTTTAAAATATACATGGAAATAAAACGTCAAGCGGTAAACAATTCAAATATGAAAATAAACGGAGAAGAACTTGTAATTTTGGTGCAATAAAAACATGAAAATAACGTTGAAAAATAAAATCCACACTATTATTACGCCAAAAATAAAAAAGTGAAACAGAATTAAATTCTCATGATTATATAATGAAATTCTTATTGGATACAGTAGAATTTCGTTTAACGAACACTAGAGTCAACTGTTACCACCAAAAGCACTGGATAATCAATAAGACGGCAAGACCTACCAAGCAGAATAGTAGCAGGTAGAGCGGTGGAGTATATTTTTAATTCGTTATAATAGCATAAAATGGCCAATTTTGGCAGCAAAAGGTACAATGTTTTTTAAATAATTTTTTTTCATTTTTACAAGAAATAGACTATTTGTAATGTGAATTATTTATTTTAACACTATACTTGAATTGACATTAAAAAATTACAGTAGTACGCATTTCACAAAATTACCTTTGAATATCAGCCAAAGAGTATCCGAAAAAAAACAGGTGATACGCAACGGATCCGGTCCCTTTATTTCAGTTTAGTGAGGTTCTACTGTATTTTGCGGCTTAAAAAGCATGAGAGATATCCGTCTGTGCCAAATTAGATCCACTTAAGAGATCTAGTTCTATAAATACCAATCTTCTCGATATTTCATTACAAACGTCAATTAAAATATTTCCCGCTAAAATGATATTGCCGTTAAGTATCATTATTCCTCCTCTTATAAGTATGGAATTACTTACTGTTCTTTCAACAAACAAAATAATTAGTTTTAAGATTGGATACCCGCTATTCGTTCGCAAAAAATAGCAGAAATAAGCTAAATAAAATTTTGTTATATTGATGCAAAAACTAAAATCTTTTCATCTAAACCAGAAAAACGTAACAAACTTTTAAATAAGTTAGAATGTGTCTATTCCAAATATATGAACGAAAGCAAAACATTTTTACGTTGAAATTCAGATTGCATTTCTTTCAGTTAGAAACTATAACTTTCGTCATTTGTGTATCCGAGAAATTTTTTTAAAGTTTCGAGGGTGACGGATGGTGAAAGGGTGAAATAGGGCACATCGAGGCTGGAATCAAAAACGTTTCTGCCGTTGTATGTAATAAATGTATGCGAGAAGAGGCCAAATTATGAAAATGCCAGTGGACTGGTGAAGTCTTCGCCTAAGCCATGTCTCAGTTTCATGCCTCTTGAGAAGAGGTGTAAAGGGGTGCCGCGAATAATCGCCACCTATACCGTTCCCTTTGAACACGACCACGGGTGAGGCTGGAACCACGGTTAAATAGCACGCTAGATCGGCCCTCGGGCGGTACCTTGGCTCAAGACGACCTGTGATTTTCGAAGGAGGGCGTGATCGACCCTCGATTCGACTCTTGCAAGCGATGGAGGGGAACGCAAGATCATGAGCGCCGAATTCCAATTTATGCACGAAACCAATCCGCGATTTAGGCCACAGCCATTGCAGTCCAGCGAGTACTATTGGCTTATCTAACCTGAAGGAAATTCAAACTACCTGTGCCATAAAATGCATAGTACATTAAAGGAGAGAACAGATGGAATCATACCTTACGTTATTGCACTTGGAGGCCATAAAAACGTGAAATCAACCATATTGAATGGATCAGTCGTGCAGTTACTGCGCCGAAAACACTGGTATTAGTCGGCACAACTGTCGCGGAGCCACAATCTAGGAAAATGCAATAAGGTTATTTTCCAAAAAAGGAAAAAAGTTGAAAAAAATAATGGACAAGTTGTGCGCGACAGCCTGACGTACTGATATTATTCTTCGGGTAAAAGTCTTCACTTTCACGCATGAAGATACATATTATTATTGGTATATTACTGGTATGTTCTTACAATTAGAAGATTGGCTCCCCCTTAGACCAAACTGGTTGAAGATGGAGGCAACTGATTCAAGGAGGTCAAATTCATGGTTTTATTGAAGTGGAATGCTCTTTCAATATCATATCTTTGGTTGATTGTAATGATTACTACTAATTTAATAAAAATATCATGTAGGTAAATCATTAACGTGCCATTTCGACGTCGCCAACATTATTTTTTCTAATGATATACTTGATAATTTTAATAAATACTCAAATTTAATACTAATTTACAACATTTAAGAATATAAATATTTTAAGTATGTTTGTATTATCAATCTGTTAAAATCTTTTCAGTGATTGATTTTATATTTTTATCCAAAAAAAATCACAGCTCACGAGATCAAAAACTTTAGTAAAGTTTCCTCCCGTGCGACATATATGCTAATACATGCTTACTGCATCAGATTCAGTATTTTTCTGGCGCCAAAATATTAAAATAAAAAAACCACACAGAAAACCGTGAGATGAAAGAAATTTGGGAGAAGCTAACCCTTACTGCTGCGGTGTCCTGAATGATGATCGATACATAAGAGCCTCGGAAGGACAAGTTGGGAAGGTTATCTACGGATGGTAACAATGAAGGGTTAATTTCAGTTTTAAAAAATTTGGCGAAAGATCTGGAGCTTTCTCGGCGTATTATTTTGATGGAGTTTTCTCGAGTTCCCGATCGGGAAAACCGGTTTCAAACGTCGGCAACAGTGGAATCTCTCACCAGTTTGGAAACCCGAGAAAACTAAATCCACATCGGACTAATTTTGCGACTGGGTTGCCGTGTTTCGGCGAATTTAACCGAAAAACTAGAAATATTCTCCGCATTTTTAGAAATAGGTAAATATCATTACTTCAATTTTTTTACGTGGATAGGAAACAGAAACACGGATGTAGAACATTTGACTAGAATACTTGGGTGCTATAGCTGGGGGTGGAGAATATTTTCGCTGAGGCTGGATTGGGAGGGATAGAGAATATTTGCGTAGAGCAAGGTTACAAACGCTATCCATTATAACTTCGCACCAACTTATACAAAAAAACTGGATGAACAACTCTTTCACGATAGAATACAGGATATTTCGGCTAAATATGATCAGGTCTGTCCAAAAGCATTCATGGTCGGGGAAAATAACTTCGCCACAACAAACGGGATGGGTAACAATGCTAGCGTCATTAATACGTGGTTTACATTTTTAAACGAAAAATTCATACCTAAAATTAAAAATCTGAGACACTTAATACTTCCTCAATAATTTAAGTTAGTACTACGCCAATGAAAAAAATAAAAAATCTCCGAGCTTCTGTAAGAGATGCTACTGCCACTTGAGAATAAATGCGTTTAACTTTTAAGAGAGTAAAGTGTTTGTCTACGATCGCAAGCTCTTCGTTCCCTCATCCGAGACTGATGACTCCTAATTATCAGAAGCGACGGACTTCTTCATGGCAAGAAATTCCCTGCATTTAATTTCCGAATCTCTTTTAAGTCCTAATTCAACATCAGAATCATCATGCTTTCCTTTTATGAATGTTCTTCACAGGGTATGCTGTACTTACAAACAGAATATATCTAATTCTTAGAACAATATACTCCCTCTCGCTGGTTTTTATAATATATATTATAATATAATTAATATAATTTAAGTATAAATAATTTAATAAAATATATTTATAATATAATTAATATATTTTACATAATGGCTAAAAAAATTAAATTAACCGATTTCAGTAATTTATAAGTAAAAGTAACCAGAATGATCCTCCAAGCTTATTAAATACAAACTGGCAATTCAAGGGCCAGCTGTTTTCGAACTTTCACTCCAGTATCCATAAAAAAATTAACCCAAGTACGAGAGGCCAGCCCTTGAAGTAAAAATTGACCAGAAGCTGGCAACAATGTACTCCTCGGTGTCTAGTCCCTGTGTTGATTGTCGGAATCAGCCAAATAGAGGTTTTTTCAGCTCAGTTGAGTGGGTGAGCTTCAGATATAGGTGGAGGGTGGACAAGGATGGAAGGAAATACATGGATGTTTACATAGTTTGGGTGGGAGCTTACAACTGGAGCATAATGAACTGGTCCACCGCCATCTGCTGAGGAACACAGGGTCATTACCTTTGAGCCAAAACCAGAGAAAACCATGGTGTTGCAATTCTTTCATTTCCAACAGCAGCGTAAATGATAGCTGATCTGCAACACGATCATGATTCTCCATGATGCATGTGCAAGCATTATCTCTAATTTTTAAATGTGCTCATGACAGCAAAAACAGGAGCATCATTTGCCCATTGTTGTCAGGTGCTTGAAATCACAAATCTTAGTCTTACCCCTCTAGAGAGGAGCGTTTGAGATAACAATAATAAAAATGAAAAAGGAGCCATAATAAAATCCCTGGTGTGGTCAAAGTTGCCTCACCCAAATATGCTGAAGTCACAGCATATTTGGGTCATAGGCATTGTTGGCATCGTTGGTGCGGTGTTGTTGGCAAACATGTCAGACAATGGTGCAGCCAGGTGCAGTCAGCTGCTCCCACTTGAACAAGACATTGCATTCCAAATCTGCTTCATGGAGCCAGACAGGATGCCCTGCCCCCTAGCATCTACAACTACCTTCCTCCCCTGCAACATAAATCCTGGCTATGCCCATGGGTCTGACTTGCCTTCTGACAATTCCTTCACCTAAATCAGCCTGCAGGGTATACAGTCCGAAAAGGGGAAATATGTCCAAAGAGGGGAATTGAGAGAGGAAAATGGCAGAGAGCATACAAAATACCATGCTTAGAATTTTAAAGTTTACTTTCTTGATCCAGTAAACTGCATGATATCAGGTAAACAAGTGATTGAGTTACTAAAAAATGATGTTATGTATTCATTGATAATCCAATTTTCCATTACTCCAGCATTAAAGGTCCATAAACCACATGATCCGTGAATGATATGGAGTATATCAGTCAGAAAGGACAAATGCAGGATAAGGACATGGAGCATTAGATCTTTGGGGGCGAGTTGGATGCAGTAGAATATGAAGATGGGAACAGAGAGGCTGGGGGTAAATATACTACTGAACAACATGAAACATACAGCTCCCAAAATATCAGAGCACATTACACTCATTTATCCATTATTTCAGAGAAAGATCATTGAACACCTTCAACCCCACACAAGAATCTTAAGGTGCAAAGCTCGCAGAGTTGGAATACTGAGGTTGGAAACACATAAATCATTAGAAATGATGTAATAATATAGTTGAATTCAGTTGCTGCTGGAATCTTGATGCAGTCCGTTCTGTCCAAAGATTATGCAATGTCAGTTTGACTTTCAGATTCAAATAACTTAAATACCTCAATACAGCAAAAATGAAACCATTAGAAATGATACATTGTAACTCCAAACAGCTGTCTGGAAGAGTTTTGATACCCTGGATTTGCAAAAGTATCCTTGTAATGGAAACAGAAAAGTTGATACGAGTAGAATTAAAGGCTCTGAAACAGCACTGTGTAAAATTCTCAGTAGACCGTCCAGATTTGTTCCGAGGGCGAAATAACAATGACTTTAGAATCAAACATATAGACATAGACATAAAAATCTAGTACTCACAAATAAATTAAATCATTTATTAACCCTTTCCGGTCCTGTGATTCCAAATGCAATCATGTTGCTTTCCTGTGTCGAGCGTCAATATTTTCATATGTATTTCATGTAGAACAGGGGTCGGCAAACTTTTGAACAGTTGGGCCATATTTATAAATATTAGCAACTTGGCGGGCCGGTGTGTTTGTAATGGTTATAATACAATATGCCACATTTTGAAAACCAACTATCGTACCTGGGCATGAACATTTGTCGTACTTTCGGGTAAAATTATCGTACTTATATTTAGATTAGGATTAGAACAAACTTTTTTAGGCGAGGGAAAGTCTTTATTGGAAACCATATTTTACCTCGTCAGTACTGTCTTGGGATGTAACCGCGGGCCGGATAAAAATCCCTCACGGGCCGTGGTTTGCCGACCCCTGATGTAGAAGATGATGTAATCTGTGTAAGGTGAAAATATGTAGTGAGATAAAATAAATTTATGAATTAATGAAAGTCACTTGAAAATAATCGACGCAGGAAAGCAATGTGATTCCATTTGGAATCAAGTCGCTTTCCTGCGTCCTGATCAGACCGGAAAGGGTTAAGATGTTACTACCCTAACAAACAAGCCTTCAAATAACACACCAAGAGCTAATGCAGGTAGTTAAAATTCAATGAGAGAGCCTCATTGCCAGTTATTTGCCAACATCTGTGGTTATTTCTCAGTAGACAACCAAATAATAAACAAAAATCTAATACTGCTCCTTACTCTTAAGTTTATATCATTGCTATAAACAAGGTTAAACAGAAAATATATTATCAATGCCAATTTTTAGGAAATACTAAAAATGAAAACTCACTCAAGTGACTATCCAATATTACTGCTGCTAAGAAAACTTAAAACCAATTCACAGGCTAACATATTAAATAGATGGCAATTATATTTTTGTATTCAATACATTTACTGGAAGAACTCAGATTGATCTGACTGGCCCACCCTTATATGGTATCAGAATTTATATCATTGATAGTAATAGAAAGTCAGCCTGCTTACCCCACCAGACAGTGCTTTTAAAACAATCTGATGGAAAAAGACATCGGAGTTCCTCATTTTTCTTTCAGATTCCGATGGAAAATGAAATATAAGTGATGTAGTTCGCAAGAAAGACAACATGAAAAGCAATAATGGTAGATTAAAGCAAGGAGATTTTACTGAACAAGAGTTCAATATAGATTTTTTTCAGTCCATGTTGATAAACTAAGTGATGTGAGCCAGCAGACTTCAGAAATTTTAATAAGGTGTCCATTATTATTGGTATCACTTTATGCTGAGTTCAGACCAATTTGAGAATGGTAAACTCAGTGAATTGATACATGAATGAATAGAATGAAATGAATTTGGAGAATTGATGAGACCAAAACATGGCATCTCTCTTGCAAATGTTATTGAAGCAGCAATGAATGCCTTGTACATGACATGATAAAAGAAAATGTAACAATTTGGCAGTGGAAAAATCCTCAAATGGTCCTGTTAAATAAAATATTTTACCAGTTAAACATTTCTCAACTGCCAAATCGTAAAATCATGCATTGTCCGCAAGATGTCTGCACACTGTAGGCACAGTGTCCTCACGCTATACTGTCACACTGTTTGGCATGACATGAGTCCCAGTTTATGCTTTTTGTACAGTGAAGTCCATTGAGGTATATGGAGAGGGCACTTTGTCATCAAGCTGAAGCCTGGCAACCGAAATAACAACCACATTGTTTAACCCTTCTCCCTCCTTCCTTACCTATGGACTGCATGACTGAATGGAAAAATTAGTGGATCTCAAGCAAGAGTATCAACTATCTGTTTGAAAGTTAAGGCAAGTAACTCTTGAAACATATATTGGCAGCTTTCTGCCATGGATTCTATTCAATTTTACGATAGTTTCCATTGGGAATGTGGATCATTGTCAGTTCATCTAAATAAACAAAATATGTAAAGAGAGGGCATGTTAAAGAAGTAATCACATGCTGATTTCTAGTAAGTTATCACTGGAAAACAGTAAATTGCAAAACTAGTGTATTAGTACACAAATGCTATAGGAAAATGAGGGTTAACGAAGATGGCAGACTGGCTTCAGTTTCTAGTATAGGCCAGCATAACAAGCGCCCTCTCCATCTGCCTCAATGGTGTAGTCACCGTGTATGCACACTGCACACACAGCATTGTCTTGTTTTAGGAACACTTTTGTCACACTGTGCTTGATGGTTTATTTTCACCTGAGATGAGCAATTCCATGAAGATAAAGGCATAACCAGTGATATCAGAATTAATGTTTGATTTCCAGATACTACAACTAAATTATTTGGACAGATACTTAGTTAATGAAGATGCTTAGTTATTGAAGATTCTTAGTTGATGAAGATGCATAGTTAATGAAGCTGTTTTGTATGCCACCAAATTAAGCACTTAGATTACATCACAATAGACAAAGAGCAGAGGTGCAAATTATCCAAACTTTCCAATGGTACTAATTTCCCCTTGTTTGTTGCTTAATGGTACACCAAACACTCTCCATTTCATTGTCGTCTAATATGTGTGCAGCACTATTCAGTCAATTAATCAAATACGATTTAACAGCTAAAAATACTCTGTGCCAGTCCTATCTGGCTGATCACATCTATAGATTTTATATCCTGTCAGAAAAACTTTGCTATTGCTAATATCCTCAGTAAGCCAGCTCTCTGTACCAATTACTATTTCTGCATTTTCAAATATGTGCTGAACTTTGGCACATGTGATCTTTACGCTACGGAAATTTACTATTACTAAATTTACATAGCATTAACCTTGATGAATGTCGGCTCGCTGTTTTCTGTGATTCTGAGTGTTATCTTTTTTATGTTCCCAGAAACCACAGAGAAGCTAGTTTTTCTTGGAAGTCTCGCAGTTATCTTGAGAGCACATGTTGGAATTATTTTCGCTATGTAGGTTACATTTATTTACTTGTGCTTATCCTAAGTTTTTTCGGCAATGAAGGTCTATGTTACATGGATTTACTTGGAAGCTGTTATCAGGTCTATACTTTCGAATCCCACTGAGTGACCTACTCTCTAGCCTGAAAAATACCCACGATGCTCAAAAATCCTATGAGCCACCCATTCTGATGCCTGAGCGGAGTAATGCACCCCAGAACGGTTGAGAGGATCCCGGCATGATCCAAGCACTGGTCAAACATCTAAAAATTCTGCTCTGATGCTTACACAGAATTCTCACAGCCTCCTGTTCAGGTAGTCGATCCTGCTCCAAACTTGGTGACCGTGGTCAGTCCATGGAACAACACAACAAATGGTCAGCCACAAATCGACACCAGATGCCCTTCAGAAGCATTCCACCTCAGATATTAAATCCCTGAAGGAATTTAAGATCTCTTTCGCTCCACACTAGGATGCACATTGGCACCGACATGGACCACCACCCGCAGGCTGGAGCCCCACTGCGTGTGTCGCAGCCATGGTGTTGGGTTCTAATCCTCCAGGGTATATACCAGGAGGTGACCCGTTGGTCTGCTCCGTCTCTCTTTGACCTCTTCCACAATGAGGTCACAATCTGCCAGACGTTCAATCTCCCTATCAATAAAATTCCCTCCCTCCCTGCCCGGCTAACCTCAGGAGCAGAATCCCTCGAGTCAGGTGCACTCACATCCTCGCAAACAGGCGTCATGGGGCCATCCTCCGACAGCACCACAAGGCTGTTGCGAATGGGGATGGGGGCAGTCTCCACTCCCGCCTCTCCCCACTTCAGCCGTGTCACTGCTCCCAAATCTTGGGGCACCATTATCCACTCCGGTTTCAAGATGGGCATCATCCCCAGGCTTCTCTCCTTCTTCATAATCAACTTAATTCCATGACTAGCCCACTTTTTCCAGGTCCGCAGAAACCATGTACATTCAGCATGATAAAAAAACAGGACATAATAAACATTATTATGAGATTGAAGGATTTTGAATTCTAAGATGATCAATATCATTAAAAAATTTATTAAAGTCATTAACTCAAGTCATTAAGGAACAATATTTATAGCAGTATGTAACAAATATAAATATCAATCACAAAAATAAATACTTTTTCACTTCCATCAACTAACTCCCTCAACCAGCTTTATCCAAACAGCATAAAGTGATACCAATAATAATGGACACCATTCCCAGAATTGTTCCTGAAAATATAAAAACATTCTGTCACAAGAGTAGCTGAGCCAGTTGGACTTCTCACAGTTTCACCACACATCACTTTCTCAATTGACTCTAGCAATACCAAACTTAATGAATAAATGTAATGGTTGGATTAGACATATCGTCTGCCACTTAAGTTCATCCCATTCCTAATTTTTTACAATTGGTTAGGAGGACATATGGGATGGAATACAAATGATAAACAAAAATGACTTTCCTAATGAGCACACATTCAATTTGCTCAAGGGAGTTAAATTTGAAAACAAGACTGAAATGTGCATCAAAAACATATTAAGGAGAGATGTGTGCTTTATCTGTGCTTTCCCTGTGAAGAGTATAAATTAATTTTTCTCCCATTCAGCTTCTAACAGGATCGGGAGTTCAGGTGGGGCCATTTCAATGAATAACTCTGTCACTGTTCTCAAAGGGATCATTCCCATTACGTTGATGGATGGATTAGTCCCCTATATGTTGGTACACGAACTCCTGACCCCATTATAAAGCAGTGAAGAATTAGGAGAGTGAGAGAAATAAATAATAGCATCATGAATCAAAACCGCAGAAAATATTTAAAAAATTTTAATCTGCCAAAATAGATTAAGTACAGAAAAAATCCTAAAATTATTCCATTCCTCAAGATGATTGCTGGGATGAACTTATAAATTATTTTATTTTCCTACATCCTGAAATAAGCAAAAGGGACAGATTTCATTTCCAAGGGCATATGAGCCAATTTTCAATAACTAAATTTAAAGTAATTAATTCTATTATGAAATATTTTGTTATTCTAGATAATTATACATGTGATATTACTAATCCCATTTTAAGTACACATTTAAGAAATAAGCTCCACCAAACCAAGGGCGGCAAATGAAAGAACCAGCAAAATATAGTATTTTAATTTGATGGTCAAATCCCATAAATGCATTGCCAAATTCATTGGATGCACATTACAGAGAATATATTCAAAAATTGATTTCTACTTCACTCTTCAATGTATACATCAACTGCAAGGAGGAGAAAAATCCCAGGGTCACAAAAACCCAGTTTATACTCTGCACTGAAGATACATATGTAATTGTTTTGTGAAGTTCCACAATACACAATCATTTGAGTACATATGTATATACAATACCAATTCAGAAGCTTAGATTAAGGACGCAGAGGTGTTGAATCAATGATGACAATATATAAGCCGTAAAAACAGTCACCCCACATTAAATATGATGAGATAGGCAATAACTACCATAAAAAATCAACACCAACATATGCAAGAGGAAGTAAAAGGAATTAAACAATGAGCACCATTGAGTGATCGATTGGGTGAAGGAAAATGGATGAAAAGGGCAATGCAAGGAAATGATAATGCTGCAGAAAGAAGGGGAAGTGGAAGGTGGGAAGGGGAAGGGAATACACACTAAAGCAAAATTGCTATCAGGCAGTAAAAGAGGGCAAATGGTACCAAATATAAGGGACAAAGCAGGTAGGATATTAATCAAGCAAAAAGCAACAGAGAGAGAGAATACCTGGAGGAGCAATATGACAGTGATAGTAGACCAGTTAACCTAGATATTGAGGATGAGGGACCACTACATGAGGATAGCCTCAGACCCAAGATACATGACAGTTAAATAGAAAAAGCATTGAAAGAGATGAAGGCCTGAAAAACTGTGGGAGTATATAACACACCTTTCGAGTTACTCAAGACTTGAGGCAATAAAGGTAGCAGGTAAAGTAGACAACCTCTTTCTGAACTTATTTAGAGGATCTATGAGGAAGGAATATGGCCAGAGGACTTTGCGTAACAGTCCTGATTCCTTTCCTGAAGAAGGAGAAAGTGCCAGAAGGTGGGGATTTCAAGCAATGAGGTTGGTATCACACAGCAAGAGTTTTGCTCACAATAATAAATAAAAGGTTGGAAAGTATGGCAAATTACAACTTGGGGGATGACCAGTATAGGTTTCAGAAGGGAAGATCTAATAGGAATGTGACTGCCGTGATGTGAACACTTGTAGGAAGAAACAAGAGTAGGAAGAAAAAACATGAAGTGTGTGCTTGCTTTATGGATTTCGACAAGGTATTTGACAGAGTATACTAGTAAATACTAATGGGGATACAGGTACCCATCATCAACCATGAAGGTTAGGTATCTGAAAGACCCCACAACTGGAAAACTTTTGAGTACATGGGGAATCAACGGATAAGTTTCATGAGCTGCAAAACAGTAAATAAAATTTAGCTTAACTTTATTTTCACAACAATAATGTACAGTATCTCAGCACTGAAAACTACTTCAAAAAAGAAGAGCAAAGTGAACATAGCCCTCTGAATTGGAATTTTCACTCTAATGTAATTGCTCCATCGCTGTCCAAAAACCAAAATTTTACTGGACAAAAAATCTGAATAATTTCCTAGAATCGATACATCTATACCATATCTTATAACCAAATAATATTCTTAAAATAGTGAATATTTGTTAACAAAGAATTAACAAATGAAAGTATCATTTCCCTTACTCAGACTAGCTTAGATTATTAACGATCAGTGTCTGTCGAGTCAGTAAAGTGCCAAGATCACTGGGGTATTCTATGGTTACAAACATCCTGCCCACACTATAGGATTCTTACCATAAGCATCCTCATCACTCCTAGAACATTCATAGGATCTAAGCTCAATAAGTCTTATCCTATCTCTCAGCTGTTCTCATAGATTACATTCCAACCACGTTTCCTATTCATCATGAATGCAACCCTATGCTGGCCTGCATTCCCTTCACTGACTGTCACTGTATAACCATTGCCCCAGGAGTCCTCACGATCTTTCCATCTTCCTTTGCCCAGACCCATTATGATGACCCATGGCCACTTTACACGGCATATTTTATTGTACAAACAAATGTATGAATTCTTTCATAAGGAAAATTGAACAATGTAAAGCAGCAAATGTATGATTGTCTGAAGGACTGAATGGGAAATAGTACCTGCTCAAATTCCATTCATTTTCATGTACAATCTATGAAACATTCATTGTGCCATGTACTAACACAACTAAGAATACTTGGGCAGAATTAGTGCAAAGATGAAATAGCCCCATATTATTTATTCAAAACTATGTAAATCTCTGTATCAATACAAGCAGGGTTAACTCTATTACAATAGAACCTTACAAAAGGAAATGCTTTCTCTGTCATGAGCACCACAAGAATTTCACTCTACTCCTCGATAAGGAATTCTATTGTGGTCTGGAATCACACAGATAAGTATACTTTTCATCCATTTTTGACCCAAGTTTTTTCTCTAGTATAGAAAAATTTATGCCACTTATAACCAGTGTTTCTTCACATGAGGTGAGATATCTGAACTGCGTTAACACAAATGGTAACAAAAGGGTGAATCAATCTCTAAAAAATTGGCATACTTAAAAGTTTTTGTACATCCTGGTCATGGTGCATCTACAGAAAGACAGCATTCTACAATGAAAACATATTTTTATGAATGTATTCATGAAAATTTCTCAGCTGAAAATGAAAATGAAAGGAGGGAAATTTGAATACGATCAAAACATACTCATATGTCAACTCACTTTTATTGACTGGTTCCTCACCAAGGATTCTGCCCATCAGCCAAGTAAACAAAAATGTCAGTGAATTTGTCAAAGGTACAGCCAGTGAAATATCTGAAATTAAAATTAAATTTAAAATGGATGATCACAGAAAATGTGCCAAAATAGATTTACTATGGCATGTTGGATGAGTTAAGATACTGAAATAGAGGCTAAAGAAAATAAGCTGAAATGCAATAAACACATAACTGCCAAATACTCCAAACACTATGACTTTGTATAATCTCAACGGCAGGGATAACCTCTCTTTGATCAGTAAGGGATCTTTTCACATAGTTTTTCCGGCACAATTAATTTACCTCAAAGAAAACTTATTTGAGTGAGTAAGGAGAATAAACATTGTACACTATCACAAGAATCACAACTTAGGCATATTCTAGCCAACTAGTTTTAGCAGGGGTTATTTTTCCTACATCAGTAGCAGCTTTATACATCAGTAGCTGTAGTTACTTTAACTAAAGTACGACACAGAGTAATGCATATTGATGATAAATCCCCCCCTGCTACACATCCTTGAGGTGGATCGCAGGGTACTATGTACATGTAGAACCCTTATGCCATTAGTTATTGTCATAAAATGATGCTAAGAGGAGGCATCATTAAAAATTTAAAATAAAACAAAGACTAAAAGAAAAAATACTTGACAAACCTGTGTGATGTAGGGTAAAGAAGTATAGTACTGAGCCACTCTGATTGATGAGGAATGGAATGAAATACTGAAATGTAAAGCACAAAATTTTACAAGACTGATAAGAACTTGAAAATACTGAGGAAGAGATATCAGAAGTAACTCAACGTTTAAAATTTCTATACAATTTTTTAATATTCATCATTAGGAGAAATGTTCTATCTGATACACCAGCTTACAACACAGTAGTCACAGCCATTGGCTGAGACACTTCTGATTCAAGGAAAATATTTTTTCAGACCATATAAATCTCTTTTCCACAAACGTCAGATTATAAAAAATAAGAACCTTGCATCATAAAAGTTTAGAATAAGTATTCGTCAATTAAAGAGACACTACTTTTTTGTCACCAGTGATAGTAAAAAGACGTCAGCATAAGCATAATGTTTAGGATAGCTTGTATTAAGTCGGAATAACAAAATATGAACTAAAAGAAAATACAAAAAACACGTCTGAGTAATAAAGCCTAGCACTAAGGGGCAACTTTTACATATTATATACAATATACGGGACTGGATTGGTTTGGAGGCTAGAGCAGTGTTTCCCTAACTTTCCCTAGCCACCACCCTTGGTTCCACAAACTTAAACACAACACATCTCAACACTAAACTGTAAAATCTGGGACTATATAACCAAATCAGAAGGATGATGAAAATAAATTCAAACTAATTCCGATTAAATTAATGTTTATTTTGAATACGATAGACTGTTAATTCACTGTAGGACCTGTATGTATGGTAACTTTAAGTCAGGACCCTACCTCCATCACCCCCAGCCACCCTCTTGTTTCTTTTATCCCCCCTAGATTAAAGCACCATCCCCCATCAGGGGACAGTAATGCCCACGTTGGAAACCACTGGGCTAGTGCACTTTCCCATTATGAGGTCCCAAGTATGAATTCCAACAGTGAAAAACCCACATCACTCCTAGGATTTAAAAGCACTTAGCCTCTAGACCAATCTAATTCCCGATATTGTTTGTGATAGATAAAAGTCACTATATAAGGCTAGGCTATCCGTCAGATGGGACATTACAATGTGGACCACTAGACACCTTTCGGTAAGCTTAGGCCACCGGCAATGCTGAGTTTCTCTCCACCTTCCCATTATTCCTTTAATAATCCAATCCTATTGCAGTTTGATTTATTCATTAGAATATGAAACATGACAATCATGTAAGTATTTGTTATTTATACTAGTTTAAATGAAGTAATGTCCATTAGACCATCAACTGAAAAATACTATAACAGGAACAGGAGCAAAAGGTGTAGCAACACATTTTATACAATGACCTGAGTTCAATTAAGATATTGGTCCTGCACTTATGCCATTGATGAAAATTTACCATCACTATACACTAAAATCACATAGTGAAAGTGGTTATGTAAACAACAGCATCAGCTAGTAATACAAGCTATTCAGGCCCCATCACTGTAATTTATTAATTAAATATAAAATTGAATACTTTGACAAATAGTGATGATTCTATGCTAGCTACAATTTATTCAACAATTCATTTTTCATTTCAGATTTTATTTCAACAACTTTTGAAAGAATCAGCCATTGAAGTAACACACTCCTCATGACAGCTTCAAAAACTGGTTGCATCATTCAATACTATACATTCCCATGAAAATCAATTCTCAAAGCTCCAAGATTGTGGGCTGAATTACATTTTTTTAAATAAAATTACCCCAATTAACCAAATTAATAAGTCCCTGATAAAAACCCAATGTTTTAGGAACAAGAGCTATAATGTAGTAAAATCATTACCACCACAATGGTTGCAAAAAGAGGATCATCATGCCAAGGATTTAATTGAAAGTAGAAATAAACATGGATTCATATAATAAACTGGAGCTCTAACTAGTGCAACATAGCTAAAAAAGCAACAAATTTATCAGTTTCTGAAATAAGTATACATACAAACCTTCCAGTCCAGCAGCAAAAATTTAATTTCAAGAAGAGATCGAAGAATGACATTTCCTTCCTTCACTTTCTCTGCACCAACTGCACCTTTTCTTATGAGTGGATTTGTGGCTCCCCAAAGTAATGCAACAACAGCCAGGCAAGCATTGTGGACTAAGGACGAAATTGAATTAAAAGTTTATGTAATTGAAGAATGTAAATATATAAATAAACAATCTGTGAAGGCTTACCAATAGAAAATCCCATTGTCAGTATAAGAAGCACCTTTGCCAAAAAGTAGTCTCCTCACAAACTTCAGATGTCTTTGCAGCTATAAATGCAGGAAGGTGGTCCAGGGACCCACATCAAAACTGGATGGAAAAAATTTATAATTAAAATCAGAATGGTCAATTTGTTTGCAAGTTCAACATATGCTCAGGACTCTCTCCACCAAAGGACCTTAGATGCAATTAAATAAAGCCTTTGAAACATCTCATGAATCTTGACTCAAAGCTATTGGCGAAGGAAGCCCACAAAAGACCACCACTAAATTCCTTAAACGATAATGCAGCAAAAGATTAAAGAGAAAGGAGAAAATCAAAGAATCAGAAGCATAGAATAAACAGAAAGTGCTGGATCAGATGAATTAAGGAATAAAGTGTGCACAAAGAATTGAAAACAGAAGGACAGCAAACATATAATAAGAAGAAATACAATCAGCAGTAGAGCAAGAAAGGCCATTGAAGTAAAGAAAAAAAGCTTAAAAACTTATATAAGGAGGTGAACAGCGATCCCTTCCAGAGAAAAGACAAAGTTACTTAAGGAGTTATGTACAAAAAGTAATGTCCAATCAAATATCATTGGGAGAGAAGAAAATTAATTTTCATTTAAAATGATGGAATGAAGAGCAGGAAAGAGTATCAGGAGAAACTTAACAGCGGTAAAGCATTGAATAACAGGATACCAGAGGATGACAAGACAGTGGAAGAAGATAAAGAAGGAAACCTCTTACAAAGATTACAAGTTGATAATGGAGCTAAGAACTTGAGACAGAGAAACCTTATATAAATTGATGAAACTTCCTCAAAGTTCCTCAAGAAGGCAGGAGTGAGGACTTTGAATATGCAATGCACAATAGTTTTTTGAATTTATCAAAATAAGAAAATGTCAATGGACTTTAAAAGAATTTAATCATCCACATCCCAATGAAGTAAAGATTCGAAAGATATGTTCAATAACCCATACAACATCATGTATAATATTTTAAACCAAAATTATCTACATGAGAATGGAGCAGAAGATGGAAGATTCTTGGATGAATACCGATTCTGTTTAAGGAAAAGTAGGGAAATTAGAGAAGCAATTATAGCCTTGAGGCATATTGCAGAGGAGAGGATACAAAAGGACCACCCCACACTTATTTCTTTCTTTAACCTAGAGAAAGCATTCCATAATATGGATTGGAACAGAATGCTGGCCAAGGCTAGAGCACGTTGTTGCTCAAAAGACTAAGCCTTGCTGGCAATGTATCCATTCATCTCTCTTAGCAGCCTTTATTTTCATCTTTTAATAAGAGCTGCACTACATGATTGACATTACACTCTTAAGCAAGGGCATTCTCGGTCATCCTGATGTCTTCTTCCCTGATACTTTTGATCCAATATGTTTTGGAGGAACTCATAATATCTGCGCATATGCCCAATGCATCATGTATAAGTCTATTGGTTTGGCAGATACTTCAACCATAACTTTTCCGTCATTTACATGATAGATATTTTAAACCCTATTACCTCAGTCTCTTCATAATATCAGAGCTACTCCACTTAAGCCAGTTCTTTCTCTTCCACTATAGATGACTCAGGATTCCTCCCATAAGAAGTCACCTTTGTCTGCCCATCTAATTTCACTTCAGCCGAGGACATAAATTTCCACTTTTTTCATTTCTTTTTTCACTAAATCTAGTTTCCCTGATCTTAGCAGTGTGTGTAGCCAGAGCATTGGAGGGTATTTCAATGACAGGAGAGCATGTAGGCAACATGAAGATCAGCTGGCAGCGTTAAAATGTGGTGGTAATACAGCGAAAGAAGAAGTAAGGAAAGGAATAGGACAAGGAAGAACTTTGCTATCAATGCTGTTCTATATTTATATAGAAAGAATGATGAATTAAATAAAGGAAAAAAAATAAAAACTGGACTACAAGTGCAAGGAAGGCTAAAAATGCTTCTCTCATTACCCTACTTTTCATAAAAACAAAATTGGTATTCATCCAAGAATCTTCCATCTTTTGTTCCCTTCTCAAGTAAATAATTTTGGTTTAAAGTGCTATACATGATGCTGTAAGACTAATTGTTCCAAAGAAATCACCATGTTGTACTTTACTAAGGGTATTGCAATTCTGGAAGAAAATAAAAATGTAATGGAAACACTGCATAGAACAAACTAAGAAGAATTAAATTCTGAAGGTCAGTGCAAGAGAATTGAAATGTGTAATGGTTGGTGGAAGAAATCCATTAAGATACAGTGATCATAAGACTTGCACAGCTATATCTTGCTCAAGTGGCAGAATTTTGCTAGCTGAGAAGAAGGATCACTAAAAATGGAAGAAGACAAAAAATTAGTGAGCTGCAAAGGAAACATTTTACCCGAATAGGAGTCAGCTAATAGCTAGAAATAAAGCCTGGAAGTAATGAAGCACTTCATTAAAATATACATTAGCAACATGCTTGTACAGTGGCGGAAAAAATTAACGCAAAACTCATTGGCGTCTGAATGCGGCGTACACGGGGACTAATTGAAATCGCTTTTCCTTCGACAACTTGACAACAATGAGACAAGATATGGAAACCGGGAAGATTCAAACTCTCTATGATTAGATATCGATTTTACGCGTCATGTAAATAGTCATACTAATAAAGTTTACGTTCGCGAGATCGTCTAGGAGTTATAAACGTGATGAGCTTGCTTCGACCCGCACTCAATCGAGGTTCCAAATTCGTAGTTGATTATGTAGAGATTATTACCATATTTTTTTAGAGCTTTGGACCGTGTAAAAAGATTTTCTTGATTGAAACTTAAGAAGCAATACGATGAAAGCACTATTTGTTGGAACATAAAAATTTGTTATTCTCCAGATCAAATTCACTTACAATAAAACGTATTTCCGCGTGCAGGGAAGAGCTGTGGATGAACATCGTTTTAATAGGCCTCAAACTACTTCCGATAAATATGATGCATTACAAATAACATTTTGGCGTAATATCCTGTGAATTTCAAGTTAAAGAATGGGAAATCTGGTTGAATAGAATGGTTTCCATGTGGAGAAAAGTTTTCTTTAAAAGTATTCCCAATAACTTAAAACCCTACGTAAGTTTCAGCCCTCGTGCATACAGGTCGTCTCAAACACTTAAATTTCTAAATTCCTCCTAACGTAATATTATTTTATGTATGAAAACTACTTTCAAATATCCAGAACATTTTATTTGGTCCAGTTTTTAAAGGAAACATTAGAATTCCCTTTTTTCGTTTTGTAGTAAGAACCACTGGCCGCGGATTCCTCTTGATCGATGAAGTAGCCTAGAGGGAGAGCGTTCGTCTGCGGCCAAGAATGCCTGGGGTTCAAATCCTGGCGTGGCCTCTTTTAGTATCTTTATAATTAATCTACGCGATGTGACTTTATTGCAACCAAAACTTCGCAAGAATCCGCGGAAGGCCCAGGGAATAGACATTGACCTCAACCATGAGTGTGTAAGTTTTACACATATTCGGGCTATGCAAAAGAATCAGAGCGGTCTCCTTGGTCGTCGAATGAGATGTTTACTTCCCATTCTCGGGTACTCGGCCCCACTTGATTTCTACGTCCTGTCTGTCGTACGATGCTCATATCCACTCATTCGCCAATTCACCACTCAATGAAAAGCTATTCATGAAGGAGGGAATAGACCGGATCTCTGATTGTGTCAGTTACTCGATTTAGTGAACTTACCTGGTGCTACATTCACCTTTAAATTACTTTGGAATGATTTAGTAAAGAGGGCAATTATTTTTATTAGGAATTAGAGTTTGGTTCTATCTGCCGAACTTGTAAATACCGATTACTTATCTGAGTGAGAGACCAAACAAGGGTGGAATTTTCTTCAAAATATCTTTAAAACGGTATTTGTAGCTTTTCCAGCATTGTTTTCTAGGTTTGCTAAGAGCAATACATTAAGCGTGTAGTTCAACAGTTCAACTTATAAGATGGAGAATAATACTTAAAGGATAACGTAGATTAATGAATCACTTAAATACCTTTTGACATATTCGCAGTGAAAAATATTTGGCTAAAATTACGGAGTTAAATTTTATGAGGAGCATTTTTTTACCCATGCGTAAGTAATACTACGACAAAAATGCATCGAGTATCTTCCCCAATGAAAGTGATAAAATACTAAAAATCATCTTTTTCATGTGGCAAATAAGCAGTGATTAGATATTTTCCCTATGGTCATTTGTATACTCCTCATAAATCCGCAGAGTAGTCAATGGAGTGCAAATTAGGAATGTGCACCATCAAAGATTATACGGTTGCTACGTTCGTAAAGAATCTATTCCTCTTCTAATGTGTCGAAATATTATTGCTTCAATGGAAGTTAAAGTTGTGAGTGCCCCCACATGAAGATATTAACAGACTTTTTACAGGATCATAAATTTCATCTTTTAGTGGAAATTTATTTTAACGGATGTTGAAAAGGGACACTATACTGCTCTATTTAGAACGAGTGGAAAAGGTTAAAATGTATGCGTAATTCTCTCAATTTGAGTCATGTGCGCACATGATCACAGCAATTGATCATTGAGAAATATGCTGATATTTACTTAAAGAATGCGGATGTTTATTAGCCTTATAATCGATCCATCCCCCTCCATTCTCGATTTCCTAACCAAGTCTCTGTGACATGGAGTTTTACTTTTAAACACCAAATAAAAGTTCAGTGGGTGAAAGTTGACGGCGCAACACCTCTTCGGGTAATTTTTCGACAGATGTTTTTGCCTTTTACAAACCTACTATCCGATTCCTCCGCCTGGGAGAAAAATGAGGCATACTTAAATGCTAATAAGATCTTTTTTTCCTCCAAGAATTTTGGGAGAGGCCGCTAAAACTTTGAAAAATATCTCGGCTCTGCTTGTTCGTCTATCGACGCTCGTCTCAATGAAGTAGTCATCAGTAAACCTTGGCCAAGTTCCGGGTGGTGATGGTTGGGGTGGTTTGTTGTTGTGAATAACGCACAGGTTTCAAATACTTGCTGCACCAGAAAGAAAAGGCTCGTCGCGCTTCGAAAAAATTGGAAGTCCCCGTCGAATACTTTTAATGGCGTAAGAGAAGTCAAATAACACTTCTTTCCTGTGAATTAAACGCCTGGCGTCCGAAGCATTATCTATGGCAGAAAAGGTATTTCCCGCAATACAAGGGGAAAGTAAGCTCTCATTAAAGGCATACTATTTCCCAAATCAATATAATGCGCCCTTCATACATTCCGATATTGAATGGATTAGTATTGGTGGAGCTTTGTATCGACACGGGGAAACCTCTAGGGATCCTCAAGAGTCCTCCAAAATTGCTCGTTGCTTTAACTCAGACTAAAGGAGGCTGGCCTCCAAACCCATGCATAATGGGAACTAATGGCGTTTGATTGGAATGGTCTGGGCTGATGAGGTGAAATCTGAGAACTACTTCTTTCTGTTTGTATTCCCGGGAGAGTAGTATGCTTTTTCCTATCCTTTAGTTATTTTTAACGTTCGTAGACAATACCACCACTCATTTTAAAGGTAACTTAGTTCACAGTAACGCATACGGACGCAAATAAATTCACCGAAAGGATACGAAACATCATCATAAATTCGCCTTGACATAAGAAAGCTCAGTAGTTGTTACTGGGTTGCAAACCTGAATCGCAATTATGGTTCTTCATAATAACATTGTTGGAGTACGCTCATGATTTCGAAAACGTGATCATCATCAAGAAAGATCGAGTACTACATAGCAGTGGAGTGCGCTCCCAGGACCTTGTGCATTGACCTACCAATGCGGCTTGCCATGAGGATGACAATTATGACCATAAGAAGAAAAAACCGTGATCCTACCCCTGGTCGAGACATTTTTGAGTTTTTCATTCAATTTCTGGTCAATTAAAATTATTTTTATTCGGCAAATTTTATCTCTTTTGTATTTAAAAAATTACATACTATCAGCCAGTCATTGCTGCTACACATTACATTCATTCATATTAGCAATATGAGAAAATTTATATAAAAGCTCATTTGCATTCATTAAAAATCGAACACGGACCACTCTTTAGCTAGCCAAATACATCAGACAGCTACAACATTAACGTTACCTATTAATGTATTTCATTAATGATATTCCACTCCAAACCGAAGTCTTTTAAAAGGCTTTTTGTTAATTTCATATGTGCGGTGAATTTATTGCTAAGCATATAAGATATTATGCAATCATACATATGTTATCCATCACTACACCTAATTTGGGCAAACTTTTCTGAATGTTTATTCGTATATTCTGCATTTACTAGATAAAGCGTAACAGTGGACAGCTCGTCACCAAGCTTCCTGTGATAAGATGAAAGAAATATTGGGAAAATATGCCTAGATTATTCAGTATCGATGCGAGCACATTTATTTTTATTTCGTGAAATTATATTTTACGTATGTTTTCATAGTTTAATCCCATTCTGACGAACTAAAGACGACATTTATATTGGGTCAAGAACGACTCATTAATAAATATCCGTTTTGAATTTAATAAATATCCGTTAAAGGAACTTCGTCAATCTACAAATGGAAAATCGTGACAAATTACATCACGTAGACTATACTTATTTCAATTAAATCTTTTTTGTATCGACATTTGGTACTGATAAATCTCGATTTATATCATTTCGGTGAAACAGACGCAGTACGCGTCATTCAAAAAGGTCCTCGGAAAGTCGACTACAATATATATCCCTTGGGAATTGGGTGGGATAGTGAATATTTTTTATAATCAGTCTTTCTGTATAAATCATATTATTCGACGTAATAACCATGCTGAAGCAAACACAGCGATGCACCGTGACTGAATGTGCGAATAATATGAGACGAAAGCTCAAAAATAAGGCGATTGATGACTAAGTTCTAGGCTCCGACAAATGTGAGCTCCATTGCGGATTTCAAATATTTGCGGTAGACGATGTTTTCCTCAGTGTTGCCAGTCTTTGGAGTGTGTACAGCTCCTAGAAGTTCCCAAAAATGCCGCATTCTGGCGCGCGAAAAATTTTGCGTTAATTTTTTCCGCCACTGTACATAGCATTGGAGTCTGAAAAGTAAAAGCCAGAGCAAAACAGATAAGATATATTGGAAATGAAGTGCAACCAAACAATGATGACAATCAAATAGGCAGAGATAATAACCTTCATGGAAGTCCTGCAGAGTTTATCAGTTTACCAGTATCCCCTACAAATTTTAAATATATCCATTCCATCTCAATAGAAGGACAGAACATGGAATTACAACCATATATTATCTTACTTGGCTTAAAAACAGATGCACACTCAAAACGGAGCAAGCATGCCAAACATCTATGTAAAAAATTGAATAATACCTGCTATCAGATTGTATAACTCTCAAAAATTTTTGGACTTCAAACAAAGTTAATCTTTTATCATTGCTGTTTTTATTCTTTAATGAAGTATGGCATTATTCTCTGGGGAAGTTCCTCTGAAGCCAACTGTTCGGGCCGGAACAGCCTTATGTTTTTCTTTTCTTTTAAGTTGAATTTCCCTCCTTTCTTCCTTTTTCCCGCCTGCCTTGGTTTTTTGTTTTTTTTTGCAACTCTTCGCATATAGAGGGCTCTAGAAGCCAAGGAAGAAGAGTGCATGCCTTGCACCAGGGCTTTCGTTCGCCTGTGTCAAGGTGAAGAGGAAGGTATAATTATCTCGCCGAAGTTCTGGCGAGGAACAAGTCGTCGACGGACGCATGGGGTGCAGAGTTCGGCGGAAGCCAAGGTAAGGCGGGAATCCCTTCCTTATTTTCTTCTCCACCCCCTTCATTTCTTCCTTTTCATTTTATTTAAGATTTGGTTTCCAGTCCCTCATTTTTGTTTCTTTTATTATTTTTCGTTGTAAACGTAAGGCTAAGTTCCGGCCCTGCATGAATTGCATTTCGGGCGGGACACAACGGCCCCGTGACGCGACATTTTTTGGTGCCGAAACCCGGGACCACATTTGGAAATCATTAGGCTTTATTCTATTTTAATTAATTTAGAGCGTTCAGTGCAATTATGACAGAAAGTGTAATAACCACGAGACAGAATTTCGAATCGCGTCTTTCCCTTCTGCGATTCAAACGGGACCAGTCCAAGGCCACTCTTTCGGTCGCGTATGATTTGGCACGTCAGTTGAGTGAATACCAGGGGCAAGTCAGGGAGCATCCTAATGTTGGCGTATTTTCTGCCAGGTGTTCTAGTCTAAAGGAGGTTTATCGTGGTTTTTTAGATGAAAATTTGGCAATTTTTGAGCACTGCAATAATTGCAATCGCGCGGACGTGCATAAGATAGATTCCGTTTTGGCAAAGGAGTTCGAGGAGAAGTATTATTTTATTTTGTCTGTTTCTGATGGATTGAGGGCGTCCACGAGTGATGTGGACGGGGAAGCCCCTGTGCCATTTCAAAAATGTAAACTCCCAGCCATTGATGTTCCGAAGTTTTCGGGGTCGTTTTCTGAATGGCCAGCTTTTCGTGATATATTTAAATCGGTGGTGCATTACCGGAATGATATATCCGCAATTGAAAAATTTTCCTATCTTAAATCCTCTCTCCAAGGCAAGGCATTGGCAATAATTGCCTCTGTACCTTTTGGCGAAGCTCATTATGCATCCGCCTGGAGAGAATTAAACGATTTTTATGATAATCCTCGCATTCTTGGGTTTTCATTTTTGGATAAAATGTTGTCGTTTCCGGAAATTTCTAATAATCAAGCAGAGTTACAACAATTCGTGACAACGTTTGCAGAAATGTATGCGGCCTTAGGGACCCTGAATATTCCAGATTTGGGAGAATTTATTTTATTCCGCTTAGCCGCTCGAGTTTTGAATTCAGAGATATTATCCCAGTTTGAAGGATCGCTGAGTGGAAACATGTTCCCTTCTGTAACAAATCTAATTGATTTTGTAAAGAAAAGAATTAAAATTCTGCAAACATCAAGTGGAACGGTTTCTAAATTTACCTCCACGAATTCTCGAGGTAGATTTAAATTTTCTCTGCCAGTTTCAGCCAACGAAGCCTCTTCAAGGATGTCTAATTACTCAGAGAAACGTGATAATTGTCCATTGTGTTCTTCTTTGCATCCTTTATTTAAATGTCCACGTTACATTGAAATGAGTTGTCATCAACGTTCAACCTTTGTGCGTTCAAAAGGGCTATGTCTCAATTGCCTAAGGCCGGGGCATTGGGCTCCCAAGTGTCAAGCAAGAGGTATGCGCTGTCAAAGATGTAAACGCTATCACCACACGTCTTTACATAATTCTGCCGAAGACGGGAACTCAGTCGGCGCGAAGGACGCAGGAAAGGTTTCCACCGGATTGCGTGACGATAGTCAAGAGGGTATTTCCTTGTCAAAAACATCTACCACCTCACCCATACCCCCTGCTATCATATCGTCATGCACTCGGAGTGATCGGCAGCATTCGACTATTCTAGGCACAGCGGTTGCCTTGATTCAGGCTGGTAATGGGGCGTGGGAACGCATTAGAATTCTAATTGATCCTGGCTCGCAGTTATCTATTATCTCATCCTCGGCTGTAAGGCGATTATCCTTACCCATATCTGCTTACGAGGGCGAGCTATTTGGCTTAGCTCATGTTCCACTGCAGCAACCCCATGGTCAAGTTTTATGCTCTTTATCTCCAAGACATACGTCAACTCCAGTACTCACTACGAAGTCGGTTGTAGTATCAGAGGTCCTAAATGAACTTCCAACAACTCCTCTCCCGCTCTATATTTTCAAAAAATTTTCACATTTGCGTCTCGCAGATCCCGAGTTCGATAGACCGGCCCCTGTAGAAATGTTATTGGGTATGGATTTATTTCCTAGGATTCTTCTCGGTGGGCGGAAATCATTGTCTTACGCAAATGTGATAGCTATGAATTCTGTGTTCGGTTGGGTTATAATGGGAAGTTATCCAATCACTGCCCCCCAGAATCCTTCTCAGGTAATTTCGCTGGCTATTTGTAAGAGGGAGACACTTCTTCTCAATCAACTGAAAAGGTTTTGGGAGGTGGAAGAAGTGGAGGTCGAAATTCGACCGAGACCTGAAGACGTGCAATGCGAAGTGGGGTTTCAAAATACGCATCGTCGTATGCCAGACGGTAGATATCAGGTTATGTTGCCATTTAAGGCATATCCTCCCACTCTGGGAGATTCTCATGGATATGCTATCACGCGCTGGATGAACACGGAGCGCAGATTGTCAAGGAACTCGCGGTTAAAAGGCGAGTACCATAAATTCATGAGCGAGTACGAATCGCTGGGACATATGTCCAGGTCTACGAGTCCCGGATCGTATTATTTGCCCCATCATGCCGTGTTTAAGGATGCTTCCCAGTGCGGTCAAATACGTGTTGTTTTCGATGCCTCGGCGAAGACATCACTCGGTAATTCACTAAATGACGTCTTAGAAACTGGTCCCAAACTTCAAAGGGACATTTTTGACCTTTTAATTGGATTTAGGACGCATAAGATCGCGTTTATTACCGACATTGCGAAAATGTATCGACAAATATCGTTACATCCCGACCATTGCACCTATCAACACGTTGTCTTCCGAGAGGATCCATCGTCCTCATTAGTGGATTATGAATTGAATACGGTGACCTACGGAGTTGTTTCTTCACCTTTTCTAGCGATCAGAACTCTACATCAGCTCGCCAGTGATGAAGGACAAAATTTCCCTTTAGGCTCAAAGGTGCTTCTTCATGACACATATGTTGATGACATCGTCACGGGAGCGAGCTCGATTTCAGAGGCACTAAATTTGCAAAAGCAATTAATTTCCTTGCTTTTATCAGGAGGCTTTTCTCTTGGAAAATGGGCAAGCAATGCTCCGGAATTATTAAGTCATATTCCCGAGGAGAAACGGGTATCAATTTTAAATTTTGATTCGAGCGATGTTTGCCTTTTAAAAGTTTTGGGAATGTACTGGTCACCAAAATCCGATACTTTTTCCTACCATGTCAATTTTGATGCTGTGGTCAATTCAAAAAGAAAGCTGCTTTCGAACATTGCCAGAATTTTTGACCCGATTGGGGCTTTGTCTCCCGTAACTTTATGGGCTAAAGTTTTGATGCAATCCCTGTGGAATGAAAAATTATCTTGGGATGATTCCCTTCCAGAAGGCATTAGGAATCAATGGGATAATTTTGTCTCGCAGAGTCAGTTGTTGCAGCAGATAAAGTTTCCTCGATATATATTTCCCCGGTCTTCTTCAGAGGCGCAGCTGATCGGATTCTGTGATGCATCGGAGCGCGGCTACGGTGCGGTGGTGTATATAAGAACGGTCGCAGAATCAGAAATTAATGTTCATCTAGTTGCGGCTAAAAGTAAAGTTGCTCCCTTGAAAACTTTATCTATTCCAAGGCTTGAGTTATTGGGAGCGTACTTATTATCTAAGCTTCTATCCCGTTTGTCATCTTTTTTGGACAAAAGATTTCAGATCCTCAAAATATACGCTTGGACCGATTCTCAGATTGTGTTGGCGTGGTTGCGAATGTCACCTCATTCATTAAAGACCTTTGTTGCTAACAGAATCACCCACATTACGGCTTCAATTCCCAGTTCTTCGTGGAGACACATTGAATCATCCAACAATCCCGCGGATTGTGTCTCGAGGGGAATGATGCCAAATCAGTTACTGCTATGTGACTTATATTGGTCCGGTCCGGAATTTCTAAGGGAGGATGAATCAAAGTGGCCCTCTATACCTTCGGAAAGTAAATATGCCAATGATCTACCGGAGGTGAAGATTCAATCGCAATGGGCAGGGGCCATCCAAGATGAAAAGGGATGTTCATGTCATTGGATGAAGGCGTATTCCTGCTACTTGAAATTAATACGAACAGTTGTATTTGTGCGTAGATTTATCTCTGGTTGTAAGGGCGTGCAGCGACCATCCAATCTTCTTATTTTGGAATCTGAATGGACCGAATCTCTTAACCTCATCATAAAACTGGTTCAGAAATGTCATTTCAAGGATGTCCTCCATTCGATTTCTCGAAACAAGTGTCTTCATTCGACTTTTGCCCGTCTCTCTCCTATTATTGATGATCAAGGGATCCTCAGGGTGGGCGGCAGGCTCATTAATTCCGCATTGCCTCAATCACAAAAACAACCTGTTTTGTTGCCTAAAGAGAGTCATCTCTCTAGATTGATTGTGCGGCATTATCACTTTGCATCTCTGCACGGGGGACCTCGAATGGTAGAGGCATTAATCGTCAAAAAATTTTGGATTATATTTGGTAGAGCACTTGTGAGATCGGATGTAAGATTGTTTTTTTTCGCTAGTTGCGCGATAGTTTCGGTTTTAACATTCTTATTCCTTCTAATTCCCTATCCATGGCCTAACCTGTATCCCGTAGTCAGTCTTCCAGATGGGCCTCTGGAAGTGAAGCTGTAGCATCCCAAACCAAACTCTTAGGATAGGACTTAGAATACAGCTTATTTCAGTTTTCTTTTAAGGAGATGAATTTTTTCTAAATTCAGGTGGGCGGTATGTTCGGGCCGGAACAGCCTTATGTTTTTCTTTTCTTTTAAGTTGAATTTCCCTCCTTTCTTCCTTTTTCCCGCCTGCCTTGGTTTTTTGTTTTTTTTTGCAACTCTTCGCATATAGAGGGCTCTAGAAGCCAAGGAAGAAGAGTGCATGCCTTGCACCAGGGCTTTCGTTCGCCTGTGTCAAGGTGAAGAGGAAGGTATAATTATCTCGCCGAAGTTCTGGCGAGGAACAAGTCGTCGACGGACGCATGGGGTGCAGAGTTCGGCGGAAGCCAAGGTAAGGCGGGAATCCCTTCCTTATTTTCTTCTCCACCCCCTTCATTTCTTCCTTTTCATTTTATTTAAGATTTGGTTTCCAGTCCCTCATTTTTGTTTCTTTTATTATTTTTCGTTGTAAACGTAAGGCTAAGTTCCGGCCCTGCATGAATTGCATTTCGGGCGGGACACAACGGCCCCGTGACGCGACACCAACACTGTATTCATAATGCAGAAAAAAATTGTGAGGTACATGGCTGGTCTAAACAAATGGTTATCTTGCAGACTTATATTCAAAGAATATTTCCTGTGTATTTACTACTCACTTTTTAAAATATCATGTTTTCTGTGCATTCATTTGAACTTTTACCTAATGTTAGAATAAACCTTCATGCCTATTATCAAGGCAATATTACACACGATTATGGGACCAGAAATGGCCTTGTGATAACTACTCCAAAACATAGGCTGCAGCTGTATGAGCAGTGTCCTTACTATATGGGTATTAAGGTTTACAATAAGTTGCCTATGGAATTAAATAATATATCAATGAATTTTTATGTTTAAACAAAAAATAAGGCAAATTCTATTAAATAAAAGTTATTACACTGTATGGGAGTATCTTGACGATATTATCTTAGGTGATATGTTATTAGGTATATTTATAACCTTCTTGATGCATTTTCACTGATGTCAACTGGAAAATGTATGCCCTCTGCATAAAGGGAAAATTTATGTATGCACTACTCTGTAAAGAGAATTTTTATTTTGATGAGCCACCTACTTATTATAGCCTAAGCTACAAATTTTGTGTTATGTGACACTTAAATATTATTCGTTACTTTGATAATGTTCCCCTCCGAGTCCTCAGCAAGCATTGGGTTTCATTGCCGTCATAATAGCCGAGGACTCGAGAGGGGATTGGCAGTTATCGCAGCCACATCCGATGCCCATCGGATTTATGGCTATGCTGCCGTTTGTTCGTGCATGCGGAGTAGACGGAGGGACCCAAGTATAATGGCCTTCTGCATGTAGGCTGCAAGTGACTCCGCCTGTGCCACACAGGACAGAATGCACTTGATACTCTCCAGCAGCAAGCCCTTAACTCCACTGAGCACACCTATGATGAGGACTACCAGTTTAACAGAGTGTCCTGGGCACATTTGCCGAAGCTCAAAAAGCAGGTCTTGATATTTCACCCGCTTTTCCGCATCCTTTGCATCCATGTTCATTTCAGCCGGAGCCAAAGACTCTATCACGAACATGGAGCGTGAGAGGTGGTTTAGGAGAATGATATCGCCTTGGTCGCCTCCAACTGCCTGGTGGTAGAAAAGGAGTAATTCCACCAGATGGTGCATTTATCGTTCTCCACGACAGACTCAATATCTCAAGGGGCATATGACAACACAGGAGTATTGTCGATGCCAAAATGGTGCCATAGATGAAAATATAACACCTGCAGGACCGCATTGTACCTAGCAATGTACACTGACTTGGCATAATAGCTACAGCCAGAGAGAAGGTGGCTCAAAGTCTCCGGCTGGGCTTGGCATGCCCTGCATCTCGTGTCTGCAACCTCCATCTTGAATATTATGCAGTGGTACACGAGTGTGTTAATGACACCATCCTGGCATGCGATGACGAAACCCTTGGTCTCTGACTTTAGACCAGTGGAGCAGAGGAAGGCAAACGTCAGCTCCCTCGATAGCCCATGCTTCTCCATGTTTTGATAGAAACATCCATGCATGGGCTTATCGGTGTGTTCCTTGAGCAAGGTTTTCTGCTTGGCCTTTTTAATTTCGAGCTGAAGGACGTCTGCCTTCAATGACAAGATGGACTTATCGTCGTCACTACCATCTGATTTTGGATCGAAGTCCATATCGGTTTCGACCGCTGCCCTCTTGGCTGCCTGGAAGAGAAACTCCGGCACTTTCGTGGTCTCTTATGAGACTGAGCAGGGGGTCTCTGCTTTTGAGCACTCGGCATGCTGTTCCAAGGACAACTCTGTTGTGGAGACACTCCAGGCTCAACAGACCTCTACCACCTACACTGCGAGGGAGATACAGTCTGGCGACGGAAGATTTCGGATGAAGACTTCGAAAGATGGTCATCATCTTCCTCGTTCCCCTGTCGAGGTTCTTCAGTTCGTTGACGTTCCATTTCATGCATCCGATGGTGTACAGTAGTGTGGGAACCGCGAACCTTGCCACGAACCTTGCTCTTGCCAGACAGCTCCGAACTCCGATTTTTCTGAGTCTGTCTGTACTTGGCGGTGACTCTCTCCTTCACTGCGGTAACCTCCTGCATTCAGCTTTGGGGGACGCCGTGATATTCATAGCTGTCATCGCCCATGGGGTAGCGAATGACGCTCCCGTCAATGAGGTGCACGTCTTCCTTGTTCTCCGAAAATCTTCCTCTCATCAGGTGGATGGATGCACAATTGTCCCATTCAAACTCCATCCCTATAGCCTCACTGTACTCCAGTACAGTGTCCAGGGCCACGTGAAGGTCTTTTTCGTTGGAAGCGTAGAGCTTCAGGTCATCCATATAAAAGAAATGCGTGACTGGCTCACCGCACATGTATCCTTTCCCTTAGTCACAGAGGTAGGAGGGAAATACAGAACAGCAAGGGGCTTGAGGTATCGCCTTGGAAAATGCCACGCTGGTATGATACCAACTCTGTCGAGACTGACCGTTTGCCTGCGGTCAGGATGCAGCGCATTCTCCAGAGTGGTATCAGGCATTGGATGCAGGACACAACCTCTGGGTGGTCTTTCATCAACTTCAACATGGTTACAATGAGCCCATGTGAAGTTCTGTCAAACACCTTTCTGTAGTCCACCCAGGCCATTGATAGGTTGCGCTTACGCTGGATGGCATCCTGGCATATGCATCTATCAATGAGCAGGTTGTCCTTACATCCCACAATTCCACGCTTTGAACCCCTCTGCTTGTATACCTCCTCCCAAACTGGCTGGACCTGGTGGAGGATAAGGTCACTCAAGATGGAGGTGAATGCCTTGTATACAGTGTTGAGGCTGGTTATAGGACGGTAGTTCTTAGGATCGGACAAGTCTCCCTTCTTAGGTATTAGAACCGTGCATCCCTCAGTCAGCCATGGTGAAATAGCTTCTATACCTGAGGAAAGGACGTGAAGATTCTGGCGAGATGTTGGTGGGTGGAAGTGAACTTCATTCACCAGAAGTTCATTCATGGCATCCATTCCTGGAGCCGAGAAATTCTTCTTGCCAGAGAAGGCGTTCTTCACATCACTCTCTGAGACTGAAAGAGGTCCATCCACTTCATGTAGGTGGCAGTCACAAAACTGTTTAAAGAGGTCTATAGCCGGAGTGTCTCCATTGAATGGATTCGATGTTTCATAGATATCCTTCCAGAGACGTTCCACCTCGTGGACAGGTGGTGGAGATCTGATGACAGACTGAGGTGGTCAATAGAGACGGGACGGGTGAAGGAGGAAGGTTGAGTTCTCCCTCACGGCCTTACTCCTCTTCAGGAGCTCTTACTGGGCCGTGGTGTGTGCCCGAACTCTATCAACCACGTGCAGCATAATGGTAAGCAGTATGTTCTTGTTCAGTGTGCGATGGTGAAGTCTGAGGCTGCGTGCTATGTGCTGGACTTTGGGTGTGAAAGCCCGCCCAGATGCGATGTATTCCATCACACACGGAATCCTCGAAGCCTGCCGTCTCGCCAGCGTGATCTTGGCCTCCAACTGTTCAAGTCATTTTGCTGCTTTGTCCTCCCAAGAGGTGGGCTTTTGGGTGTGAGCCATTATTTTGGCAGCAGCGTAGACCACGCAGATGACCATCCAGAGGTCTGATGTCTCTGTAAGGATTTCATCGATAAAGCCATTCAACCTGGTCAGAACGTTACTCCGCAGAGAGATTTGACGATGGATATCTCTCTGCCTGGCTTGTCCTACATCATAAGTGATTTCATTTAACAACCATGTTCAGAGTTCAGAGTTGGCCTGATCTACTTCCTCCCTACTTGTTGGTGGTACCGACAGTGCAGTGGTTGTCAAAACAGCCGGTGGGGAGACTGCTTGCGTCAGGGAGGGAGGGCTGGCCGGTGGTGTATTTCTCTGAACATGCGGTTGTTGGAGAGTTTTCTTTTTACGCAGGTGGTTTGCATAGTTGCACAGATTCTGCTGCAACAGGTGGTTATGTTCAGGATGCATCTCACACCACAAAGAGTTCATCCTTGCCATATACCCCCTGCGATTGGGCTCGCTGGCAGCATAGCATGCAAGGAGGTCGCCCCTTAGGGTTTCCGTCCACTCCATACGAGCTCCCTTCTGGTTGGTGTTATTATTGCCACACCCAACTCCACTAGGGCCCCCATCCGAGAGGGGCCTGTTGTGGGTGGTATTTCTGGTTATTTTTTTAGGAACCAGATATTCTGTGTGTGGGGTGATTAGCCCCACACATAGACGTCTACTATTGGCCAGCAGAGCCGTTACCAGGTACGCCACAAGGAGGCTGGTGGTCCACTTTCGTACCTTACATTTAAATATTATTGTTATTATCAGAAGAACATTAATGAAAAGACAGGGTGGCTACTGATATCCAATTTTCAAATTACCTGACCTTTCCCTGACATTTTCCTGACGGATTTACCGATTTACCTGACCGATCGCCAAAAGGTCACTAATTATTGGAATATTTTTTTCTGCTGAATTAAATTATCCACGGCAGCTTTAAATTTTCTAATCATTGTCTCATATTTTTAGAACTGCAAGCATGTGTTTACCATAAGTTAGTGTGCTCCAGCTACATCTCGACCTGAGTTTCGGAAGTTAAAATAAACACGAAGTAAAGTTTTCCGAACAACATAGCCTCGGATTCCTTGTGATGAGTGTAATACATTGTGATGATGATTTTTAACACAACGAGGCAAATATCGCAATAAAGATATACAAAAGGGATACATTGTATGTCTGCTTCACAACTAAATAACTATGATTCACAACTGATTACGCCATGAATTGATGGTGCTTTTTCCATGCATGTCAGCGATGGACGTTAGTTTTAGTTGGTGAAATAAAGGGTGGGACAGACTGGCTGATAAACGCAATGGTAGAATAATAACGAGGACTCCTATTCCATTTTCTCCTTGACTGTTACGAGAATTCCCTGACGTTTCCAGAAATTCAAAATTCCCTGACAATTCCAGGTTTTCCTTGACGATTGCCATCTGAAAGAGCCCACGGATTATACCTAAATAAAAACTAAATAGGTTAATTTCTGCAAGCTAAGGTGAAAGCAGTATACCTGGAAGAAGGGAACTCAGATACAACATCCCCTTGTTCTCTATGCAGGGGGTAGGACATGGGATTTTCATCTTAGAAATACTTAACATGTTATGCAGCCAAATAATGAGCCACAGACAGGGAGTGGTAATTAAGATAACATGAAAAATAGAAACCTCTAAGGTAAAAGACGTCAAAAGAGAGAACATTTTAAATGCAGCTACCTCAAATGTAACTAGGCTAACTTGAGGGAGGAAAACAGTTATACGGAAAAAGTATAACATTGATGATGTAGCTTTACAGAGAGGTAGATAGGAGTCCTGAGATGATTAAAATGAAAGACTGCAGTTTGCTGTATGGAGGGAATGAAGGAGGAACTAGCATGTATTGAACTGCTTACATGGAAAGTATTCACAAGAGGAAAAGCTTCTTAACTTCTGGGGTCAAAGTCTGTAACTTGGTTTTCTCCTGATAATGGGAGAGAAGAGGTTATGGGGGGCCCATTTTCTCCCTACTGTAGTCTGTAACAAGTCTCTCTAGGAAAAAGGAGTAAACGAAGCGTCTGGTTAGTACATGCCGCCTGACCTAGGTCTGTCACTCAGCGAAGCACCTTCTGGTGCCCCAGGTGGTAGAGAACTAACATTGGCCACTGCAGGCAGATATTAGTTTTCTCCTAAGGACAAAACTAAGCACCATGGCTGTGCTTTTACATTTTGACCAGTGGAATAAGGGTATTTGCACTGATTACCTAATATTTGGAAAACAAAAAATCCTCCGTCCATATGAATGAAGTCTGTATTTTTCTCATGTTCCAAAAAATGAGTATAACATCCATACTCTGCTGCTTTACAATTGGAAGAGTAATGAGATCATGCACATCTAATATGTTATCTCATCAATTTATATGTACATTGTAATTCATCTGAGTGTCTGACTGCTTATCTTATTTACAGCACTGACTTACAACTTTGGATGCTATTTTTTAAATATATTGTGAAATTGACACGCTTGTCAAGTGGCGATGCTGATTTATGCGAGTAAAATATTGTGCAACTGACAGCCATTAATCTGTTTCCAATCTATTCAATCATACATTTATCACGTAAGTCACCCATTTTATAAATGAGTTCAACAATCACATTGCAGAGTTAATGATTATTCAGGATTGTATCCATGCATTGCTGTTTCAACAAACGCTACTCTAATGAAGTTTACCCTGAGTGTGATGCTTTCTCTCTCAGCTGAGATGATTCATGGTATTGAGGAGAGCTATCGGAGGTTTGGATGCTACTTTTGAAATACCAGATTTAATATACTCTGTGGTTTACAGCTTGATGGAGTGGAATCAGAACATAACTAAGTATGAAAAAAATAGGCAACTTCCACTGTGATGAAATTTATTCTTACTGGTTTTGCTTTTTGCAGCATCTTCAGGTGCTGTAAAAAGCGAAACCGGTCAGAATAAATTTTATCACAGTGGAAGTTGCCTATTTTTTCATACATAGTTACCAAATTGAAGAATTTAGTTGAGTTTTTCAGCAGATTAAAGTGAGTGAAACATTGTGGCTATTGCTCCATGTTCAATCTTCACACCCATCCACTTATCATGCAAGTACCTCAATAAAGAAATGTTCCAATATCTCGAATTGCACTATATACAATAAATCAATAGCATTATTTAAATATATTGCTGTTGCCACAAATGCAATTCAAATGAGGCTAGGCAGATAAATGTTACTGAAATGCGAACTGACAGTTATTACTCTCGATTGTTTCAGACTTTACTTGGCGAAAATCCATTCTAAAGAATTCAAAAGAGATATGGTACTTTTTCACAGTTTTTATTTCCAAAAACATAAAGTTCTCCTGTGAAAAAGAAACCAATCATAAAATTAACTTTCTGGACATAACCATCTCAACCACGGAAAAAGGCTACAACTTCGCAATTTACAGGAAAGAAACTACCACAGACCATGTCATCCCCTCTGACTCCCGCCACCATCCCTCTCATAAGTTGGCCACTTTTCATTCCATGCTAAACAGATCACTCAACATCCCCCTGTCTGCTGAGAATCTCACCAAGGAAATCAGAGTAATCAACAACATTGCAGTGAAAAATGGATACGAAGAAAGTGTCATTAATAAAATGTTCCAGAAAAAACGCTCCCTCCGAGCACAGAAACTCATTTATAAATCATCTCACTATAGTGAAAACAAAAAACGCAGGTGCAAACTAAGTTATTATGGATATTTCAAAGGCAATCCAAACTTTTTCCAAAAAAGAAGTCAAAATTGCTTATTATAACAAATATAACTTAAGGGCTGTGTTAAACAAAACCAAGGACAAAATTGACATTAATGATAGAAGTGATATTTATACACTTAAATGTGGTGAATGTGAAACCTGTTACATTGGCCAGACTGGACGATCGTTCAGAGTGAGAGCAGATGAACATAAAAGACATTTACGCAATGGGGACATAAACAGATCCTATTTCGCTAAGCATCTATGGGAAAATGACCATAAGACTGACTTTGTACCGGAGATTCTCCACCTGGAGAGAAAGGGAAGAAGGATGGACTGTTTGGAGGAGCTGGAGATAAGAAGGCAATTAAAGGAAGGTAAAATTGTTAACGAGAACATTTTTGTCAGCCATTTCCCCCTTAGGATATGCCCCTGAGTCACAATACCTTTTGAGGATGACACCCCAACCCCTGCCGTGGACGCCGCACTCAATGTCTAACCCCCACCCCCCCCCCGCCGCCGCCTTCCAAAAAGTTTTTGCATAAATTCTGCAACATACTAGACTTGTGTACCTGATGATGAAGCCTTCTTCCCCCCACACAGTCGCCGCCACTGGCGCCACCGACCACGCCACAACTTCCCACCCCTCCCAACGCATCGCCCATGCTTGTTCCCGCGTCCTCTCACATACCTTCTTCCCCCCCCCCCCCCCCCCTACCTATCCCCTTTTTTCTGCCTCTTCCCCCCCTCCAAAATTTTGTATAAATTCTGCAGCATTCTAAACTTATGTACCTGATGATGTCGCCTATGCGACGAAACCGGTCGACTTGAAATAAAAACTGTGAAAAAGTACCATATCTCTTTTGAATTCTTTAGTTATTACTCTGTTTTCAATCATCTCAGTCATCCACTCATATAACCCATTTGATGTGTTCATTAATCACATTAGAGTTTTAATGATTATTCACAGGCATTATATCCATGAATCGCTGTTTCAACATTAGTAATTCCAATGAAGTTTGCCCAGCCAGTGTAATGCTTTGTCTCTCAGCCAAAATGATTCAATGATATGCACTATCGCTGTGATGGATGCTAGTTTTGAAATACCAAATTGACGTCCACTGTCCAGTTTATGGGCAGATTATGGTAGTGAAACATGGTGCAACTTGGCCATTACTCTGTGTTCAATCTTCTCAGTCATCCACTTATCATGTAAGTTGCTCATTAAAGAAATGTGCTAATTAACCAAATTGCATTATAGAAAATTATTCAGTGGAATAATTTCCAAGCATTGCAGTTTCAACAAATTCAATACTAATGAAGTTTGCCCAGCCAGTGTGAAGCATACATCTTTCTGCTGAGATGATTCCATGATATGCGCTATCAACGTGATATAAATCAGGATTATGTGTAATGGAAACTCAAGAGTATAACTGGCATTACTTGTATGGCTTTCCGTGGTGGAAATGAAGCCATATCGCAAGTATTTTACTTCCAACTATTTGTAAACAGAGCATAACGAACAGCGTGCTCCCACAGCATAAAAAGATGTGGGAAATTTCATTGGTTTTTCAGAAGTAGGTCACTGAAATACCTAACATAATTTGCTTTGGCTTCAGAATTTTTCACATCCCCACTTTTCTTCTTCTAGTTTGGGCAGATGAGTATTAAGTACCTACCCAGTTAGAGACTAGGGACAGGAGAAAACATCAGGAGAGAACTCTCTCCCCCATCTGAGGCATCCGAAGTTACAAACATGGAGACATTTCTGGATAGAATAGCATGAAACTTTACACTGCACATTGAGGTTAATTAAAAGTGAAGTGTCAGCTAAACCCTCCAAAGAAAAATCATTTAAGACAACTAGGACAACTTTTTAACAAAAGAAAATACATCTGGAAACATGGAAGACTGCTGAATCAAACATGAATCAGATGTACAATGACTGTGCATTAAAAAGACAAATCAGTTCAGTGATGACTGTGATGGTAAAAAGGGGTCCAAACTGTGATACAGACAATTACACAGTTAAAATAAGTATTTCTGAGAATAAGATATTAGCAGATAAGGGTTGATACAGAAGAGGTCGAAATGGAATATTGTATAAGCTTACCATTTGTAGTAGTTTGGCTAGGACAATCCTGGTTTGAAGGGTCTGTCCTCGTGTCCCACCCGATAGGCAACTTAATCCCATCTGAAACTGAAAGGTACCAGGGCCTCTGCATTACGCTCACAATCAAAAGTATGGAAAAATGCACTGTATAAAAATGTACAACTAGATACACATTTTTCAAAAACGAAGATTCAAATATTGAAACTTATTTCTAGAGGACCTTCTGATCATTGAGAGTAAATCACTTTGTAGGACCCCTGCCATAAAAGCCTCACTGAGCAATGTTGTTTTTCTTTTCAACTTTTACCAGGGAGCTCAGGGGTGGGGGCCCAGTAGGGTTCAGTCACTCCATTGATAATTAGTAAACTCAGCACTCCCAAGCTTGGCACTGAAATAAGCCTCTGAAGCCACAAGTTAATTTTATTTTGTGATTGCATTCAAATAATTAAATTAACTTACTATTCAAATAATTAAATTAAAATAACTACACCCCATAACTTTACTTTTATATAAAAAGATCTGATTTTGTCCCGGTTACAGTCTCTGAAAACTAAACATGTGTGTCCTGGTTATGGAAAATCAGAATATGGTAACCTGAACATTGACAGTTTCATGGATGAAAGCAAGACAGGAGATAATACAGAAAGGGTGGGACAAAGACTAGATGAAAAGAGGAGTGCCAGCTGAGTAGTAGGGTGAGTTGGACAGCAAGGAGTAAACTGTTGTAGAATGAGGGAAAGCAATCAATGAGTGAAAGAGGAAAAATGAGAGGTTTGATACCATAAGAAAGGTGGTTATAGACCGAAAGAACCATAAGAGATCAGCACTGATGCAAGGAGACAATGAACTAAGCTCTGAGAGGTATAGAGAGAGCTGGGGGAGAGAAAATAAATTAATGAGGAAGAGAAATGGAGTACCTATGACGGAAATAGGAAAACAAGGAAGATCAAAATAGAGCAAATATAGCACAACAATTACGCTTTGATCAAAGTGATGTTTAGGGTTTCAACCAGGGGTGAAAGGCCAGCAATGATAGAGAGGGAAAAGTGCTAACAAAAGAGACAAGTGTAATGGGAAGGTGGGCTAAGTACTATGAGCTCTAATACAACAAAGATGTAAAAGGGTAGAAGAAGGGATGATAGGATTCCAAAGTGTGTAAATAGAAGTGGAAAAGAAGACTTTTGCTAAGGTAGACACTACGAAAAGGTAGAAGAACGGTAAGACAGCTCAAGAGGATTTCATTAGAGAAGAACCGAGGGGGTGGAGCAGCAAAAAAATTTCAGTGTCTTCGTAAACTGATCGTAATGATATGACATGGATGAAGCATATGATATTTCCAAATATCCCACCAAATAGAAAATAAAAGGAGTTTACGCAGAGAAGATCATAAGGAAGGAGCTTTCAAAAGCTGGTGTTGATGCTGAAGATCAAAAACAAGGGATAAACGATGAGCGTGGCACCTGAGGTGAAGGAATTATGAAAGAAAATTAGTGGATCCTTCTTCGCGAACATTTACTACGCAAATATTTACAGACTTCTTACGCCTCAATTTAAACATTCATAGGTTTAAGCCATGGTTTAAGCATATCACACATTGTTTTGGCTTTCAAGTGGCAAATTATGACTGTTATGAATGACTGAACGGGACATATAGCCTAATCTAATTCCATTCATTTTCAAGTACGTACCATAATACATTCGTTTGAACAATAAAACTTACCACGTTAAGCTGCCTCGAGCCAAATTATGAATGAAGGTACTGCTATGAGACATACAACTTCAATACACTAACCTTGCTTCGACGTTCAAGAATTCCGACACAAACATGACATTTTAATCATTTGAATTATTAATATGACTCATTTGTTTCCATCGTTTCCATGTTTTTTTTCCCCGATTCTCCACCTCCAAAAATGAACGGCGAGAGGTGGCCTATGGAGGTGGCATTAGGCAGCAATTACATGGTTTGAAACTCGGCAACTTCAATTTTCCAGAACGCAAAATTTTTAACTGGAAAAATCTTTTGTATCTCTATTGCGGTGCGGATTTGACAAAGAAGGAAGAAAATTCAGAATGGGAAGAGGTACCAACTGAAAATATTAGCTTTGTAAATAATAAAAAATTCTTTCTCCTCCTGAGCTCGTAATTATTTCTTCTTGCTCGAAAATACCAACAGCGAGTTCTTGCTCAGCCATATTTATCAATTTTTGCATGCATTAAAGCCTTAAACTGTTGGAACGCCTTCAATAAAGTATCTTCCGTACCATCAAGGTTGCCTGTCCTGAAAGTTGCCTCACATGGAGCCGGGCGAGCTCAATCGCGAACACCTGCCGTTATTCGTAAATAATATTTAATTGGAAATTTGCTTGTATCGCCTTTATACGAGCGTATTTTTAGGGAGAATTTTACCCGGGTCTTGCTTTCTCATACCGCATAACCATGGAGATACTGTTCCCACATAGAACGATAGGTTTTGTATGTCTCTCCCCACTTCTTGCCGCTGACCTTCAAGGATGGGCAGCATATTGGTTGACAAAGAGTTTATGGAAATCTCATCAAACATTTTGAATCGTGTGTGCGTTCATATAGGACTACACGTGATCAGCTATTTTCTGTAATTCAAGAAGTCTGAATGCCCCGACGCCAGATATTGGGAAACATAGTCTTTAGAATACCTGTTCGATTGTAGAAGTGGATCATCTTTGATGAGGCATACCTTGTTAGTTGTCGCCTGTCATGCGGAATATCCCCCACCTTTGCTGATGGGAATGTTGGATGGCCGTGAATATCATATTCCTTAGGCTTTCACTCCCGTTCTTAACGCTGCCCTATATGCCGAGGAATTCTAAGTTTTTAAGATAAATTTTACGGTATCGCTTAGTTATCATTGAGTTATTCTTAGCATTACCACAGTCTGGACTGTGGCATTACCCTAAATGATTTTCCTGCATTTTGAACTTAAGAGAATGAAGTTGATTCATTAAATCATCTTTCTTTGAATGATATTATGGATTTGCCTATGATTTCATAATCTCTCCGTAACCATCTGACAGAAGCTTCCGTGTCAAATTTGAAGTGATCACAGGATGCCAGATTATGTCAGCTCTTATGTAATAGGTTAAGGCATCCAACCGACAGAAGGAAGTACGTTATTACATAATGTTTGTTTTGTGAAAAACACGGGAATGACTATTTGTGGTCAAGTTTGTCAAGGTCACTCCACCGTGACAGAAGATTAAGTGCGGCATAGTTGTGTAGCGGCTCACAGGGATTCTAATCCGCGGTATCTATCTCTTCGTAGTATTCAAGGCCATCTAAGTAACGTTCTCAAGGCTTTCGAAGTTGATCATGTCCGGAGGTAGTATTAAGGGCAGGTAATGGGGTCTCCCGTGTTTAACATGGCTGAATTTACTTTTCCTTTTTAAAATATCGTGTCGCAATTAATTTTGCGTTAATTAGTGGCTCTGAATAATATTCTAAGATCAAATTTGCCATTGTTACTCAAATGCTGTCGTTATTAATCAATGTCATTACTTTACATCATTTCTAATTCATTTGGATGAAAAGTTGTCTAGTGCTTCGTATTTGGTGTCATTTAAACCATTTACTGCCTCACTGAATGCAGGTATTATTTTCAGAATGGACAAAAAGCCGAGAAATCTTGCGACATTGTCTATAGAGGAGATGAAGACATTTCTATGTTCATTTGATACCATTGTGTTGGACTGTGATGGTAGGTTGTGCATTTGAAAATTAATGAAATTTTATTGAGTTTTATTTTTGTGAAATATTTCTTGAAATTATCCCTTAGTCAAGTAGCAGTTGAGCAAAGATAATTGAGTGTAAAATGGGATGACTTGAGGGATTTTTGTTGAAATATACCTGTTTTCATTTTCGGGAAAGATCACCATTTCTCATTGAGCTTGTGTTTAGATCTTTTAGGAAGTGCTTTTTTCAAACTGTGAACTATATCGGTTGACTTGAATATACATTTAATTTTGATGAGGCTTGGGAATTTCTTTATCTTAGCTCCACCTTACTCAAGTGCCGAAGGAGTTTTCTAGGGAATGATGGACAATGTGGCCAAGAGCTTTTTTGTAAATTAAGGCTTTCATTCTTAAATTTTTATGAAGCCATCATCTGAAATAAACCAGTGCATGAAAGAAATATCCCTATTCACCATCTGTTTTTAAATAATGACTATATTGAAATAACTAATGAAGTCTCACTAATGCAAATCACCAGCACACTCACTGAAAGTACAAATCATGGCTGGTTTATCCGTTGCTTCTTTGAACTCTGGTTAATTCTAAGAGGTTACTGTCCAGCTTTCCGTGACACACTTTGGAAGTTCCCGTATTCCTCAAGGGGTACTTAGTGTGGAGATTCCTTCACCCACTATTTGCTGATAAGTCATGTTACTCATTTCCCATTTTTGGAACAATTCTTTTTTTATAACACATTGCTTGTATTCTTCAATAAATGTGATCCATGAGCTCTAGCATCACTTGGCACTTAAACATGCTCCTATACTCTCAGACTCAACATTATCCATCTGAATGGTCAAAGAATCTTCTCGTTTCATATCCTTACCTGACATTTGCCCATCTTGTCGGATGTTTCATGCCCCACATTTTGTACTGAGGGATCTGATCAGTTGACCATATTAGTTGGAAGATGCCATCACATTTAATCCTCTTAGTGTGGCGAGCTGATATATCGGTTTCGCATCTTAGATGAATAGTGCAGCGGGCCGACATATAGGCTCTTGCACAAATAATGTTCAACTTAGTATCCTAATATTATTACCATTATATTTTTAGATGATGTAAAAGTCTTTTATGATTATTGCATTAATCAATTTATACACAATAAAAACTGCATATGGATATTTTAAACAATAACTTCAAAATATATTTTTTCCTAAAATGATACATTTCATTAAATTACCCTCTGCATTTCTCACTAGTACCGCTGGCAGGAGTCAGCGCTTAGAGGGTTAATGAACGCAAGGCTGTTTCTTCTTGGCAGATGGGTTTGCATCCTAATTTTTGGCACTTGCAGTAATTTGGCCAATTCCATAAACTTACCACTGCAGCTGTGGTCGTTGATACCTAATCTATTTTGTAGACGTGCATATCATTGCCACCTGATGAGACTGCTACTCAATACCTGAGGTACCTTTGGCACCTCTTGTAAGGGGTACAAGTACAGCCCAGAGGTGCCAAAAGTACCTCTGAATTCTGTGGATCTTGTAAAGTCAGCTTTTTTCCTTTTTAAGCAGTTTGTCAGAGTTATTGTGACAGGTTTCAACAATGTCACTGACTCCGTGAGAGTAGGTTATCTGTTCAAGCCTGAGTGGGTTCTTTTGTAGAATAAATCATTGTAAGAAATATCACCCTAAACCATTCCTTACCTTTGTCAATGAAATAAAAATGATTTTAAGTTTTCCTCCATTAGGTTCCAAACTTGTGATCTTAGAAGTAAACATCTAACCCTCTACTCATTGGCCACATTGATCCCTGCTCTTTTTATCTGTGAAAATGGAATCATAATGAAGAATTCTTGTGAGGGAAAAGTATGGGTACCGTGTATTTTTTAAAATGCATTAGGGAAAATTTGTGGTGCCTTCTAGAAAATTTTACTTCTCTTTTTGTCTTGAGACTACCTCTACCAGATTTAATCTTTTATTTATCTAGGGAATAATTTGCTTTGGTAAGAATTACATTGATTTATAAAAGTCTCCAGCTATTTTTGTTACATTACAGACTGGAGATTTTCATTGACCCTCTAGTGCCCACATTGGTGCCACTTTTTAAGATGCCAAAATTAATAACTCAAGGCTTCCCACTGTGTGGTGTTTTCCATGTCTACCTACATTTCATTATGGGACCCCTAATTCATTAGCAGGACTGTTGCAATCTTAATGGAAAGGCAGTACTGTGGAAAAGTCTCATAATATCCCTGCTCTGTTCTGCAAGTTTCTAGAATGTGCACTGCATTTCTCCTGAGGAGGCTTGTGATGAAAGGCGTGATGCTCTAATGATGAATTATGGATTATTGAAGTCTATATCCTAAATTCATTGGGAAAGCATAGTGTTTTTCTCTAAGACTCTTCTATTACATTTTGAACACTGCATGTTGAAAGGCCTAGTTATGTTACATTAACCTGTACATGTTCATGTAGAAGTTCATGTATGAATGAATGAACCAAATAGAGCAGGTTCTATCTTCCTGTTCACACATGCATGTATTTGTATAAGTTGGTATGGTTACGCTGTGGATTTTCATGTTCATTCACGTGTTCATGCATTTACACATTAATTTGTATGGGTTAATGCATCGTGTAACCAGGCCTTAACAAAATATCATATAATTTCTGTTTGGGTTTTCCTTTCTTATCGAAAATGAAAATTATGAGTGCAGTTGTTTAGAGAAGGCACTGCTGTGAGAATGGAAGCTTATAGGCTGCAATGTTGTTGCATTTTCTTCAGGGCTGATTCTTTTTGTGTCATTGACTCCATTCAAAGAGCAACACAGCGATTTACAAATATGCAATGCTCAATCTTAAGAGTATAATTGTTGATGTGCTACTACCTTTTTTCTTTAGTTATAAACTTAGCCATTAAAATGCGAGAAATTTACTTAATATTGCCAAATAATGTCTTTGTCTTTCTCTTGTAGGTTTTCCATTTAAGGTAATGATTTAAAAAATTTTGCTAATTCAGTTATTTCAGGCATATATTTGATACTTTATTTTAGATGTGAAACCTTTAGTTATCATTTTGGAAATAATAGGTATGACTTTTAGGTAGTGGTTAATGATGTTTTGGAATCAGAGTATCTCCTTTAAAGAATTGAAAGCTATTTCTTTGAAGTTGTGCTTCCTCTGCATATTTCAGCAATATCAATTTGTTATGAGTAGATATTTCCTTTGTTCCCAAACATATGCCAAAAGTGTAGTATAATCCTTACCTTAGTTACTTATTATTATTTTACAATATTTTCTTGTTTTTAAAAGTCAGCTTATAAATATAAGGGATGGGAAATCTACTTTCAAATAGTCACATGTGGTGGTTGAAAGTGATATTCACCTCAATATTGAAAATGTTGGAATACAGACTTGATTTTTGGGGAAGATCCTTTGGTGGAGGTGCTTACACAAGTGTTTATGCTGGCTGTGCTGGGGGTTACACAAATTTTGGAGGTGGATACACTGAAGTCAGTGTAGATATATCCAAACTTTTGTAGGCTTTTGCGCTAAATGTGTCACACTTGCAGAATTGTGGTAATATTCTATTGATCAGTTTATTTATTACTGAGGGCCAAGGCAGAGTTTACCCACCTGTTAAGTAGAATATTTCCTCTGTCTTAAGGAAGATAACGTAGAAATGTAGAACTTCGACAGTTCGATTGTTACTGGCTCAAGTTTGCACTTTATATGTGAAACGGTTTTATCATAAATGCCAGAAGCTTACTTGTTGTATTACTCTTTTTAGAGTATTTGATGGAAATAGAATATAATATGGCTGTAGTGGTGAACGGTACTTTAAATATTGGAGTTTTACTATTTTAAGTTTAGACAAAATAATGATAATGGCCTTGAGTTGGTAACGAGTAGAATCCTTTTCAAATATTTTTGCGATGGAGAGGCAGACCCAAGTTTTCTGAGGGTGAAGGAAGAGGGCACGTGACTTTGCAAAAACCAACCAGAATGCAGTAGGCGGAACCTAGCCTCTTAGAAATTCAGTCAATCTCACGACTCCGTCGTGTATGCTGCGCGAGTCAGGTAGCTGCATTGCCAAACCTCCATTGCATTTGTGATGTTACACATAGGCAGTCTCTCATTTCCATTCGCAAAGAAAGTCTGAAGACAAAACATGGCAACATTCTCCTCTCTCTCTCCCCACCCCACCTCCGTGGTGTCGAAGGCTCCACCTCCTGCCTAGATGCCGCTTGAAACGTTCTGAGCATGGAAGAAGGGCCAGTCACAAAGATATTTGAAAAGAATGATAGCAATATGTAATCAACACCCGTGCTTGTGAAGATCAATTTTACTGGATCTTCATCAAGTGGCCTCCTCTAGTTAGTCCTCAGAGAATGAGCAAAAACTGCCTTTGGCTGATATTTCAGCTGGCATTTTTGTACTGACAGAATTTAACTTGTGGGTGTTAATTACCTTCTCATGGAATATGTGTGCATTATTTTTCACTATTCAGTGTATACCTAGTCTTTGAATAATTTTCCTTAGTCAAATATATAAACATAGTGGTGTTTAGAAGTTCTAAAGTTACGTAATTAAAATCTACATGAAAATGGCCTTGGCAATCATTGAACACCCTCCCTGGTATTTGATGGCGATAAAAGGATTAACTATGTGTATGAGGTCTGTTCTAAAAGTTTCAGAACTGGTTGAACTACTGGATATATCAGTCATCACAACATTGTGCAGTTGGTCTCTATGTTTTGACTTAAACCTCTAGTTTGTGTATAGCTATTACATTCACTCCTTGTAAAGCTACAGCTTTACAATCTTTTTTGCGAAAGTAATTTTTGCATTTGAAGATAATGTATGCCATGGATACCAAATCCTAATCATCACAGTGGAAAACCACTGTCTCTCCCAAGACCAAAGAAAACACATCAGTCATGGTGAAATATGATGATCATGTAAACTCCTGTCTTTTATTCAGAGTTTTCCCCCATGAGTCTCTCATAAGGTCAAGTACTCGATCATTTTTATTGTCTCATAGTTAAGAGGTGATAGCGTGGAAGTTGCCAAAGGAAGAGATGAGAATGTTGGAGGAGCAGAGAAAGAATGTTGTACTATGACAATGCTCCTGCTCATTTAACCCTTGTTATTTGCATATAGAAATGGGATGGTCCCTTACATTCTTGATTTGGCCCATGCGAGCTTATTTCAATTTTCAAGGATCAAGTTTGTCTCAAGGGGTGAAGGTTACAATCAAGAAAATTAAAATGGCTGGAGAATGAAACAGGATTTCAAAAATTGTATTTTCGTCATGATCCCATCAGTGGAATTCCCATAAGGATAAGCATTTGGCTAGGCAGGGGTATTGTTTTGAAGGTAATAGTTGTTAACAATATGTAATGTTTTTATTAAATTATAAATATCAGCCCTGAGACTTTTTAAATAGATTTCATCGAGATCTGAAGTAGAAGTGGAGTTCGTCCTATGAATAATGGGGCAGTGGTATTTACTAATAGTTTTGTCTGTTACTATATATTTTTTTCTAATGTTAACCTTTGCATTTGAGTTGTGGCACTTGCTATATAAATACTTTTTGGAATAATTTCTTCGAACTTTTTACTCTCATAACCCACAAAGTTCTTGGAACAAGCAGCAGTTAAATGTTTAATGGTGTTGCCATCTGTGGAGTTCTTACAAAATGTATCATAAATGTATTCCTGCTGTGTATGGAATTATTGACACTAGGTGGATATACCTATTACTTGGGGTGGACCAGTAGAGACTTTTCTTATCTCTCTCGCTTGATAAAATTCTAGCGACTTATGTTGAATTTTTAGCATAGGGAATTAATAAACGTCAGTGTGATGGCTTGAAATTGAACTGTATCTTCGTAAAACAAGCATCTCAAATACATTTTTTATACTTTGAAATGAATCTTCTGCCATTGAGCTGACTGTTGTGGCAGCCGTAGGTAAAGTTTCTACTTATGACCTGGGACTCTTGCACGTTACCTGCTTTATGCCAAGTTATTTCAAATTACTCTTTATCATATTTGTGTGTCTAGAAGTAGAGAGGAGTAGACCTTGATGGCTACTACAAATACATTTTGTAACTGCTTGCCATTATTTCTAATTACTATGTATTTTTAAAAGGGTATCCTCTAGTTATAACTGTGCATTTTTATGCAGTAGTTTGCTGAAAATTAGGATTTGCTACCAAGGAGCCTGTAGTTCCTGTTACAAGTACTCTTATCATTGCATTTTTTATTGCTAGCCAACAGTGCATGTGATTTATGAGTATTAATAATCCTTATGTTGTATGAATTGAAACCCTAAGTTTATTATATTGTAAATTCCAGGTGTTGTGTGGATGCCTGGAAAAGAATTTCCTCGTACTGACCATGTAATCAAAAGACTTAGAGAATTAGGGAAGAAAATAATATTTTTCAGCAACAATTCCATGTCAACAAGAGACGAGTACATTGTCAAATTTGCAAAGCACGGTATTCCTATTGAACAAGTAAATATTTTCATTATACATGATGTCTTTGTATTCACCCTGTCTGAACTATATACGCTTATCCATGAATTTTTGTTTTCAGGCTGATATCATTCTGCCGTCAGTGATAGCTGGTGATTACCTCAAGTGTCAGAATTTTAAAAAGAAAGTGTACCTGATTGGAAGTAATGCTTCACAAAAAGAAATCGAATCATTTGGAATCCCAGTCATCAGAGAGGTTAGCATGTGGAAATATTTTATCTTGTCATTTTTCATCCAATTTGAAATTATAAAAACAAATCCTGTGTTAGGCTTCAAGCCTTGTTTTATTTTTATCAGATTCATTATTGGTATCAACTCATTGCTTTTATTGTTTCAAAAGGAGTAAGCTGAAGGTTGGATTAAGGGCCCATAATCTGCTCGTCCTCACTTTAATGAGACTTTTAACCTCTGTGAACTGTCCAATGTACTGGACTTGAGGCTTTTAGAACATATGCTTTCCCAAGAATGACATCTCTAGTTTCATAACCACCCTAAAACACTTGCTGAGAAATCATTATGCCACTTCGTTGCTTAGACTTTATCAATGGAATAGAATCAACATTTTAATAGTATTTTTAACCCTCACACTTCTGGTACTTGTAAGAAAAGGACTCTCGCCATTATGCTATTTAATGCCATTGAAACAATTTTCTTACAAGTTACAATTTTAATGTACTACCTGACATAACCCAGCTATCCCATGTGCTATGATTTGTGTCCTGATTAGGTTAATTTTTAGTGTTTGGTTACTGGTTACAATACCAGTTTGGTATTTCTCCCAGTAAAGAGCACATTTCTGTATATCTGATGTTGTCAGGCTTATCTAGGGGAAATCCATAAACTAATAATACTTATCAAATTATGTAATAAAAAAACTCATTATATTTCCTCGATATTAATTACAGTACTACTAGTTTAACACATCAGCATCGTCATTAGGTACAGATATTTGATTTTAATATTGATACTGATGATTCAAAACTAGTGCCACATTGACTACCATATTGATGTACTTTACTTAGTGGAAATATATATTCATTTTTTTACCTTCAATAAAAATATTTTTCGATTCATTGCTTTCCTGGTGAATGAATTAGCACCATTATCTCTTAAAAACAGCTGGTCTGCAGGTGTAGATGTCCATTACTGAAAGAGTTGCTTGCATTTTTTCACATCCCTTTGTCCGTCATTTCCAATACCTCAATTTACGTTATATATTTTTCCTTGAATTCTTTAAGTGTGCATCTATTTTACCCATTCATTAGAAAGGCTCTTTTATTGACTGATTAATACTGGCTAGTAGCGGTTTTCTGCCCTTCTGAAGGTCTTGAGAAACTTTCTGTCATTGCCCAATCTTTTATCTCAAAACTTTAAATGCCCCACAGTCTAAGCATGGGTTTTATAAATTGTGATCCACTAAACAGCTGTTTTTCAATTCTTTGGTGAACTTTGAAATAAAGGTCATTAATTATCAATTTGAATTTTCTTTTACCATATCAAAGCTTTTGACCGCATCAATCCCACAATTCCCTTAACTAAACTCTGGCCAGTTGGAATAATAGTCACCTGGGTAAAATCATTCATCACTAACTATCAGCCATATATAAAGGATGTACCCCTTCAGATTGACCGGATATACAATTAGGTACTTTCAATCGTATGCCCCTGATTTTCATAGCTGGTGATCTCAAGGTTCAATTCTTGGACCTTCACTCAGCAATGGCTTGGAAAGTCTTTGATCACTTAGTATACAGCTTTTCACGGAACAAAAAAATCCTCTCTCTCTCTCTTTATGTACTCAGCTTCTGCTTCTGTTAAAAATACGTCAGAATTCTTTCCTAAATATGGTTCAGTACATAATTATTAAATGAGATTAATTAGTCGACTTGCACAGTATCTTTTGCCTACGAAGACTATTCTACAGGATATGTAACCCCTTAGATCTATAATAAATTGCCTACTAGGATTTAATGTCTCCCACCTGTTAAATTTTATTGTCTTCAAAGAGTCTCTCAATGGCAAACTTTACCCTAGCTTGAAAAACTTTATTCATGGCAAATGGAACCACCATTGTAAACTTAATGGTAAATTAAACATAGTTGTAAATGTGCATCTTTCTCTCTCAGTTTTTTCACTTTTCTCTCTTATTTGGTGTTTTTCAGCGCCTCTCAGGTATTAATAAAGATAATTATGATTGCAAGAAGTCCTCTATCATGGCATCTGGGTGCCAGCTATTGTACAATGAATATGTGAAGCTATCCAGAATTGTTTCTTGAGTAATTGACCGGTCAAAATCAAATTCTTCTCACGCTGGCATGGTTGTGCCTCTCATAATGGAGTCATATTGGTAAAGCTGTTCTATGTTGTGTTTCTGCAGTGGAGCCCTTTGTCATAAATATTACTCGTAAAAGTTTTGAGTGTAATGCTATAGCAAGATGTCAGTTTGGTCCAGTTTTCTATAGAACGGGTGGGATGAGGAAGTCTCCTTCACTCCACCTAGGAAAGAGCATTGTACCCTAACTGATCTCTGGCACAGAGGCATGTCTTAGATGGTTAGCCTCAGGATAACTGTTACATTTCTGAATACTGCTATAAACTGACAGGTTTTAATAAACTTCATCCAGTTTTTATTGTATGAATCCTAATTTTTTTATGTTCTCATAACTCACTCGTTTCTTAAATTTTTTAACTGAAAATAATATCAACAGCCTAATACTTTTTGAAATGGTGTGAATGATCTTTGCTGTTGGAGTTGCAAGGAGCATAATCCTTTCTTCTTACCTGCTCAGAGAGGTCTGGTAGGAGGAAATATTAGCAAAGAAAGCATTTTGGGATGGCACTTAGGATGTGTGGAAGTTTGAGTAAATACTTATAAAATAGAGTATATTATTAAAATCTTAATATTATTAATAAATTTGTGTGCCCAGAGCTTAAGCATTTCCAAAAGAAACTGAAGGTAGAGTGTTGGCTGTTGAATGGTGGGTGTGGAGAAGAATGGAAAGGGTTAAGAAGGAAAGGGAAGAATGGGTAAAAGGTGTTTCAGAAGTGTTGGATATACGAAGTGGGCATGTGAAGTGTATGTGATGAATTTGGTGGTGGCAGCAAATTGGCAGTAGGATCTTATGAGGGATAGCAACCTGATAAAGAGGGTAATGGATGGGAATATATTGGGTGAGCATGGGAGAGGGTGGAGTGGAGCAGGAATCTTAGGTGGTACAACCGATTTCCACTCATTATTGCTATATAGCAAGTAACTAATTGATGTAACCATCAAGGAGGCTTTTATAGCAACTACATAATTAATATTGTGTATTGTTTATTTAATGCTTAGCAATGAATGTTCAGCCATTCTCTCCCTTCCACACTCCTGTCATTCTCTCTCTATTGCACAGTTACATAATCTGGATCTTCAAATTCTGGGTTACATAATCTGGATCTTCAAACTAAGCTGGATCTTTAAATTCTGGGCCCTCCGTCGACGCTCCCCCTTCCCTCAAGTCATTACCATTAACAACTATCTGCATTGACCTCATAAAAAGAAAGCATTTGAAGGATCATGTCAATGGTGAAATGAATGTAACAATCTTAATGCATAAATCAAATAAATGACTACTAACCCTCATATGGATTACTGGCACCACTGTGGCACTTGGAGTTTTTGCATTTGCTTGAAAAATTTATGCTTTAAGATGAGGTTGTGAAACCATCAGTAGTCAATTTTTTTGTTATAGCCTGTAAACTGGTAAAATTAAACACCACTTCTTGTCTATTATTTTATGTTATTAAGTATTTCTTGAAAGAATTACGCAAACTGATACCTGGCATCGCTACGGCTCTGGAAATCTAAAGGTGTTTTAGATATTTCTTGGTGTTTTAAACTACAGACTGAATCATGTGTGAATGACTTACAACATTTGTTCAATTATTTTTGTTGTAAATTATTTATTTTATTAATATATTAGTATTTGTGATATTTAATGAATAGGTTTATGTTGAGTACTCAATTCCATACTAATGAAACATTGTCAAACATATTTTGGAGAGGTATTCATTGCTCTAGATGATATCAGTTATCAATATCACTTTTGAATAATTATTGCCTGTCATAACTGTAAAATAGTATGTACAACAAACAATTATAAATTTAATTTTGGGAAATTTTTCAAATTTTGCTGTACTGCTTGATAGAACTGTTTGCTGGTAAACACCTCCATTTTCCGTTAGGAATTCCTTTCCTTGGGAAAAGAGTTGTATGTAATTTTGAGGGTTTCAGTATTTCCACATGTGACTACCATATGGCTGAGCAGGGTAGGCTCCGAGTATGAGGTCTTGACTGATTATTTTCTTGACTTTCCCTGAGAGTGAGGGAGAGACAAACTCATGGGAGTAGAACCATAGCAGTGATCTCAATCCTAGAATTTTACACTACCAAGAGAAGGGGAGGACAGTGGAATTATGCGAAGAATTAGGGACATCGCCAACATTATAGCTTATAGATTCCTCATAAAGGCTTTACTTTTGCCATACATAGCAGTACGTTATTTCATTTTGCAGTGGGCAAGTTGAAGCAATCACCACAAAAGAGTAAGAAGAGGTAGAAGAGGTTCTGAAAGTTGCTTTCTCTCGAGGAGTTTGAGTGAATGTAGAGCAACTTTTGTGTACCAGAGTTTTTCACCTAAAATTTCCACCACTTTCATAGTTCAAGTAAATATGTAGCAATCGATTGTAAATGACGTGGATTTGGATTTTGTTGTCTCTGGAGTTATTTTTACGAACACAATATTATTTTTCTAGGGAGTGTGTCTGATCTGAACGATGTCAAGGCAGTTTCTGAGCATTGACAAAATTAGGCTGGCTGCAGAATGCAGTGATGATGAAGAGCTGAATGATTTACGTGTAGAGTGTGGGAGTAATATTTGTACAGATGAAGAAGAAGATATTGTGAGTGCTAATTCTGATTATGACGATGTATTGACTCAGACGAACTTGAAGAAACAAAGCAGGAAAAATGCAACCAATGTGTATGCTATCCAATGTGTAAAGGTCAAACAAAGTAGTTCTGTGATTCTCAATTATTTGGTAAAACACCGGCCAATAATATTATGAAAGGTGCAGTGGATAAGTTAGTCCTTCGTATAGGTATTAAGATTGAGGAGCCGATCGATTCCTTTCACTTTTTTATTGGCAGGAAAATCATAGACTATATTATTCATTTCACTAATAAAGAAGCCATCAGGTTGCACATGGAGAAGGATATCTCTTGAGTTCCTGTGGATACCGTTGAAATGGAAGCATTTTTTGGATTCCTAATTGAAGCTGCTCATTTGAAGTCCTCCATAGTGAGTGCTCAGGAGTCATGTGAATGGGCCTATGATTTTTAGAGCTTCGATGTCAGAAATTCGCTTCAAAAATATCTTTAGATATTTGCGGTTTGACGGTAAAGAGACTAGATCATAAAAGAAAGAGGTCTGATAAGCTTGCACCTATTTGTTCCAATTGGGATACCATAAATTTGAATTTTGGAAAGTACTATCCACCAAGTGATGATCAAAATGTTCAAGGTATAAACTAATGTTTTCCCCGTGAGGGTCAAATTTATCCATATGCCGAGTTAAATCTATTTTCGGCAATATCCTCTGAGCGGTCTCCGTTTCCAATCCATCACACTCGCGGTTTAAGTTGGTTTGGGAAAATTTTAGTTTCTCCATTTCTAACTGAAATCTTCTCTGTCTTTCAGCATCTTCTCATCTTAATCTTTTCAGATTATGAAAGAGGCCCCTGCGTCTTTTCACATTCCACGGGCTATTTTTTTCAAACCCGTGATAAATATCCCATCCTCGTCGCCAGAAAAGTGGGTTTGCATCTACGTCTGTAATGTCAGACGTTTGTTTTGTTTCCAAATCCTCTTTATTTTCTTAAAGATACAGTTTCTTTTTTCCTCACTACTTTGAGCCACTTTCCCTTTTCTTCTCCCTCTCAACAATCCCCCCCTCTCCTCTCATCAACAACTCCCTAATAACATAAACATCAATAATTTAAATATCAAACGTTACGATGTCAGTGAGCAGTTTGTTGGGTTTAGAGGCCCTTTTTTGGGTTTAGAGGCATTGTCCTTTTTGGCAAATTATTCCATTTTTCGGGCCAATAACTCATATACAGGGTATCCCCTTCAAGGCATCCCATTTTTGGGTAAAATAAATGAGACAAGTGCTTACACCAGTGAATTTCTTTTTGAATCACTCTCGTGGAGAGTATTCCTCAATTTTTGGATTCACCAAAGCAATGACATTGGTCTCTTATGTCCCAAAGTGGGAAAATCAGTTATTTTGTTGTTATGTATTCACCATGATAAAAATTTGCTTTGGAGAAACAAAATAACCTTAAATAAAATTGTACTATAATGCTACAAAGAGTGGCACAGATTTTTATTACCCAAAATCCCCTGTGGAAATCAAATAAATTGGACCACCAGCATAGTGTGCTAGTATAATTGGCAGATAATATGGGGAGAAATCACGTACTGAGACAGATGACAAATGCGATCGAAAACAGTAAAAAGGTGCATTTCAAGCATTCAGGGTGTATCACAAGGAGGATAAGTTGACAGGTAACCTGAGCCAAAAATATGTAAGTGATCGAAATGCCACTTGTGCACTGTTAACAGACAAATATTCCAAATGTGTGACTTTTGTTACAAAAATACTTATAAAGAACATTCCAATGCCATGTGTAAGGCATGCTCCCACAAATGATAAAAAATATTTATTTGCAATGTTATTGCAAGCACCTTCGTTTTTTTATTGTTTTTGTCCTTTGTTACTCCTTAAGTTGTCTTTCAGTTTAAATAAATATTAAATAAGCATACAGTATATAAGCAATAAACATTATTTGATTTCAAGTGCCCAATTTTTTCGTGATAGCAACCAAGTGCCGCGGCGGCGCTGGGAATCCGTTTGCGTAAAGAAATTCAGGAATCCATACGAGGTTTAATATGGTTTTTCACTTGAAATTCATAAATATTTCCTAGGTCAGTGGCATGATCTCTACCTCATTCCTGGCCTTCTTAACAGTCCCAGGGGTCAATAAACATCCAAGAGAATACTGTGTGTCTTTTGTTTATGTTACTTTCGAAAGAACTCATACAGAACATCAGAAATACCCAACAGAATCCAGCTGAAAAATCAACAAATGACTGACCTCCAATTTTTGCCTCGAAACTCGTGCTTTTGAGCCTAAATACATATTAAGATTTGAGTCTAAATAAGTATCAGCAAAACTGTGATAGATGCACATACATGTCATTTTTTTCAAAGTTATTGTGAATAAACCTTCAAAAAAGGAACTAATATACTTTTTGTTTTCTCCATTTTTCTCTTCAGTCAAGCTTATTAGCTGAACCTAGTATAATGGAGTTGTTAAATGCAATGTCCAAAATGGATCCTGATGTAGGAGCTGTGGTGATGGATTTGGATGTAAACATCAACTACTTGAAAATGATGAAAGGAGTGGCATACTTACAAGACCCTGCCACTGTATTGCTGGCTACTGCAACTGAATATAAAATTCCATTTGCTGGACCTCTAGCATTCATTGGTACAGAAGTGGCTAAATAATTAGTATGCTCAGACATGTACTATTTGTAACTTAGAGGTGATATGATTATTCTGATTTAAGTCTCCATTTCACCCAACTGCAAAACCCTTGCTATTCAATTTAGTGTATATTCCACCAGTGTTTCTCAGCTTGATTGTAGAGCTTCATGTCATGCAGTGGACATTTTGAATGAAAAAGGAGGATTACTGATAAGCTGGAGTAAATAGGTATGCTGCACGTCTGTTCAAAATAGTTTTTTTAAGTTTTTTTTTAAGAAAGGGGAGATAATCATGTGGTTGTAAGTTTGCAGGTGTTGTTGAGTAAGATTAATATTTTGAGATTTTTAGATTTTTGGAAGTAACAGTTGCATCCTTCAATTTGCATGGATACAATTAAACTACATATTATGTATGGTCTTTCAAGGTACTCCTAGGCCTTAACCTTTTTTTCATTTTGCGTGCTTAGTGATGGGCCATAGAAAATGAGCAACATGTTGTTCATATCCTTAGCAAGATTTGAACTTTTGTGTTGATGCTTTTATTATCTGAGTATCTAAATGTACTACTAAGCTATCATACTTAAAAAATGGTAAAGGAAGTTCTTTAGAATGTAGACCATTATTACCTCTTATTTATTCAATATTATAAGTAATGCTCGCATGAGTCTGGTCTTCTTTATCTTTCTCTCTTCTTACATTTTGTAAGGATTTGCTTCTTTTTCCTAGTTAAGCTGATGGATTTACTTTGCAGTGCTTCTTTTAAAAGAGTATGTAATCATTAAAATTTTCCTTGTTCTTGGTTATTTGGACATTTTTTAAATTCATATTTATGTATTTTCTAACATTTTCAATGGTTGTGACACATTTAGTTGCGCTTTGTCCTGTGAATGGTATGGTTTAGTACAGTTGCACTAATTAACCCTTAGCATAAATTTTTTATGTAAGAAATTTATTTACCAGCAGGCATGCTAAAGTAGCTACTTATCCTCTTAGCTTTTTGAGATATGCTCATCAAGGGATGAGAAAGTTCTACCAAAGTAGTGCCATAGAGTTATAATAGTGGTAGTATATATGAGGGCTGATAAAAGAATGTGGAATTTTATTTTTTTCTCAAAAATCTTTACTTATTCCTCAATATTAACTTTGTTCCCTTGAAAGTATACACCATTAGATATTATACATTGTACCTATTGAGTTTTTGAATGAATAACTCAACTCGGACACATTTACGGTAAAAAGAGATTTAATTTTTATCGGTGACAAATCCTCTCTTTAGTCTCTTTTAATTGAGAGCTTTTTATGTTATATCAACGACTCCATGACAACTCTTGTTGTTGCTGTTATTTCTTTTCTTAATTTAAATTGACATTTATATTAATTTATTACTTCAACACTTTCCCTTGTTGATTTAAATTAACAACTCTTTAAAACCAATTACCTACTTAATTTCTTTCCCTTGTTAATTAAATAACAGTAGTATAAAAATTTAGAACTTTTAAGAGCCATGTGCACTACATGTGCAATATTTATGAGAGTCACAACTTATCACACAAAATCTTCCAATGAGTCCTTGGTAATGGTTTCGTCATTATGTCTGCAACTTGCTTCTCGGTTGAAACTTGTTCAATGCCCAGCTTGCCTTCTGCTATTTTCTCCTAAACGAAGAAATGTTTAATGGCAATGAGTTTCGTCCTTTTATGAAACTGGGTTCGTCTTTAAATGAAACAGCAACTTGCAAGGAATTGCTTTTGCTCCTTTCGGCAAAGTCGTTAACTCCCACGTCTGATTCTTCTTGAGTGATGCCATTTCACTGTTCTTGGCCATTCCCCATTGAATCCCATCAGTTCTGTTTAACGCTTCTTCTACAGTTTCTGGATCAAAAGTTTTGTTGATAAATGCTTCTGCAACCATGATGCACTCGCTGTATGTTATTGGTTTCTTCAGCATCAAACAATTCCTCAACCTCCCCACAATCGACTGTGACTCTGTCTTTTCACTCTGGTTCTTGACTGTTGAAGTCTCTTCCAAATCTTGTTCTTCCTTGCTGTCTTGGTCCTGTTTCTGTTCTTAGGCTTGTTCTTGAACTTGCTCCTGTTAGATTCCTTGATCATCCATCTTGTTTTGAAGTGGCAGCTTCACTCACTCTGCACACTCAGTGAGCTTCTCTTGAAACTTGACATCTCTTGAAAGAATAATGTTGTACCCTTCAGGTAAGTAGATTTATGTACCTTTCTTTTCCATCGTAACCAACAAGGTAGTCCTTTACAGCTTTAGCATTCATCTTCTTCCTCTTCTGAATGGGAATGTGAGTAAAACAGGTCGATCCGATGATGCGAAAGTGTTTTATTTTTGGCTTCTCTCCAATCCACAGCTCGTACGGACTGCAACCTTTAACTGAAGATTTGCCTGTTCTATTAAGTACATAAACTGCAGTACTTACAAGTTCAGCCCATATTGCTGCTGGAAACTGAACTTCTGGATTGGAGTACTTGAACATCCTTGCCATCTCCACTATTGTGTGGTTTACCTGTTCGCTGCCACCATTTTGTTCTGGCGTGTATGGTGCTGTCAGCCTCTGCATGATCCCGTGCTCTTGAAGAATTCTCCTCACGTCCGCATTTTCGGACTCTCTTCCATTGTTGCTCAAAAATTCCTTGATATTATGTTCTTGATTTTTTGCCAGCAAAATGATCACTTTAATGCCTCTTTTACGTCTGACTTCTTGATGATGTATCTGTAACGGTATTTAGTGTAACTGTCCTTGAAGACTACTAAATATCGTCATTTCTGGAACGAAAAATCAAATGGACCACAAACATCATCTGACATCAACTCTCCTGGTTCTGATGCTCTCTTCCTTATCTCAAATGGTAGTCTATGAGCTTTGCCATAGATGCACGGTTCGCATAGCTCCATATACATCAACACTTTGATGCCCAACTCTCTCTTAAGCATCTCTTCGATGGATCTCTTGTCCTGATGACCCCATCTCTCATGGTACAGCTGCAAGACTGACCTATCAGCCACCGCTACATTTACTATTTGCTCAGTCTCTGGAAGTATTGCTGTGATGTCCATCTTGTAACGTGTGCCTCCAACAGCACGATTTCCAAATATGACAGTTTGATTTTTGACTTGGAACCAGCAATTCGTTACTGTTGATTAGAACTGGCTTTTCTCATTTTTGTTATGAGCTGCAAGAACAGAAAATAAATTCCTTGACATATCTGGAACGTGCCAAACGTCTTTTAATTCCAACTGCAGAGTTTTGTCATTCACTTTAGACAAAATCCTATGGTCCCTTTTCCAACTGCAACAAACTTCTCCTTGCTGGCAGCCTTGACAGATCTTGGACACCTGAATTCCTGAAATTTGGTAATATAAGCAGATGAATTCGTTACATGCTTTGTTGCTCCATTGTCAATCCACCAATCCGATGAATGCATCTCTGTTGCATAGGCTTCACCGCATTCCAATCTCAGAGCACTGATGGTGTCGACTGCATCACTATGTGCAGCATTTGCGGCACTCTTCTTTCCTGGTTTTCCATCTGCCATCCACTTTCTGCTATCTTTCACCTTTTTTCTTGCAATAATTGCAGACGTCTTCTTTACTTGAAGTTGTAGCATCCCAATTTAAGGAATTTTTCCTCTTCTGCTTGTCTGGTTTGACTACTAGGGCCTCTTGAGCGAATTTCTCACTATCTACTTTCTTCCAGAAGTTCCTCTCGAACATACATAGCTGCATAGTCAATTCGTCAAAAGTTTTCACCCCACCCTTGGTCAGCAACATCCAACTTGATTTGAACATCTCGAAGGAGCTCTGTAAAATATGCAAAACTTAACATATTAAAATTAAATCAGGCATCTCATTCTCACTCTTGGCTTTAAGACCCTTGTTCATTTTGTTCCACAAGCTCTTCAATTTGGCAACATGCGTGGAGATGTCTTTTCCTGCATTCCAATTAAAAGCAAAGAAATCAGTGCAAAGCTTAAACAACTGATCCTTACTTGTTGCTTCGAAGAGTTGCTTCAGTGCTTCCCAGGCCTCGTAAGCAGTTTCCTTATCCATTATCTTCTGGTACACTGAATCTGTCTCAGAGCTTGCAATCATGGATTTGGTGAAACTATTTGCCTTGCAGTACAATTCGCTCTTTGCCTTGTACACCTTAATTTCTGTCTCTGAAGCTCCATCATTCAATGCGGTTGGTTTAACTAACCTATTGTCAATGATGTCTAGAGCACCTTTGTGGTAATCCAATAAATCACGAATTTTCCTTTTCCACAACGGCCAATCTGCTTCACTGGTGAGAGGCTTAATGTATATACTTTGCCAGATCCATCTTGTCTTGTTCCTTGGCAAGTCTCAATTGGATTCTTCCTAGCTGTCACTTTATCTCCTCCCTAATTACACTCTCACTGTAATTATTGGGTGTCTGGGCCCATAATCTATTGAGTTTTTGAAGAAATAATTCAGACACACATACGGTAAAAAGAGATTAAATTTTATCAGTGACAAATCCTCTCTTTAGTCCCTTTTAATTGAGAGCTTTTTATGTTATATCAACAACTCCAGGACAACTTTTGTTGTTGTTATTTCTTTTTTAATTTAAATTTACATCTATGTTAATTTATTACTTCGACAGTACCATCACTTTTTTCAGTCTTCAAAATACTTTTGTATCGCAATTTTCAGTATGGCCTTCAGTGATTCTGTCATTGTCTCCTCAAATTGAAAAAATGTTTTCCTTCCATGGTTTTTTTTTGACCTAATAGGGAATAAGATGAAGTCACAGAGGGCTTTGACTGGAATATGGACTGTGAGGCATCTTAATATATTCTTTTTTGCCAAAAATTCAGACACCAGGAGATAGGTGTGAGCTGGTACATTGTCAAATTTTAACAATTTCATTATTTAACAGTTGGTCAAAATCTTTATTTAGGCCTAGATTTTCTGGACAAATTTTGCTGCCACTCTGCACTTTCCCCAAAATATCTCAAATAATTGCTTTTTTTAACATCTGTTGACATTTCTTCACTTTTTGGACACATAATCAGTTATTAATGTCCAGGGATGTCATTGGTACTGGTCATCTTCATCATCCTTATGACCATCTTGTAGACATTTTTACCACTTGTAAATGCTTATTTTATATATAGACGACTCGCCAAAATCAATAATTAACACTTTCACCATGGTGCTGCCCTTTTAATTTTCTGTCGTAAAAATTTAATGTAAATTACTTTTTCCATTTTTTTGTTTGTAAAAATTTGCTGGGCATGCAAAAACACTTGTATTCTTATGGCTACCTATGTCAAAATAAGTTAAGGAGAAGAGTATCAACACACCAACAAAACATTGTGACAGTTGGTCTTGTACCCCTGGTGAAATTTGAAATTCCACATTTTATATCAGATCTTGTATGTAGTTATTTTCTGCAAAATTTAGTCTGCAATTGTGAAGATCATGTGGTGATAATGATATTTCTTCTTCTCAATGCTGGATATTTCTCTACAGCCTCCTCAAATTAAACCTTTCTGATTTTTCTATTCTTGCTTGGCTTTGGTACCCAAGGCAGTTGTTTTTACTCATTACTAGGTAAAGCAGTATTCATAACTTAATAACAATTTCTAAAAAATACATGTGCATTCTTAAAGTTTCATGATGTATAATTTTACATGCTAAATCACTTACACAGTTTCTAAGTCTCCTAAGAAATCTTGATTAAATTCTGGTTCTTAATTGTGATCAATTCTCTCCAGGTTAGAGAAATTAATGAATTCTCTATTTCACAATTATGTTTAATATAAATTGTTATTTATTACTCGTGAAAATGAAATTTGGAGAATGAATTAACCTACTGATGCCTAATGTCTTAATGAGATAGCTTGACTTGTCATAGTATCAAGTTGAATTTATGTAATGTAGGTGAATAATGCAGTGGAGTAATGATTTTGTGTGATGGTTTTGCTATACTACTTAAATGATAATTAATAACACCTGAATGCCTAACAGTGTCCTACGAATTGATCTATTGTTGATGTGTAATATTATTTAAGTTATCAGTGGTGGCAAAATGAGTTTCTCACTTTCATTCTCTCAATGCATTTATAGGCCCTGGCTATTTCAGTGATACAGTGAAGTCTGTGTCTGGCAAGGAGCCTGCAGTGATGGGAAAGCCAAGTATTGCTGCTGGAGAATACCTTAAGAAAACTCATTGTGTAGTTCCTGAAAGAACACTTATGATAGGTGACACGTAAGTTACAAATTCCTGAGTCAATAGTTTATGAAGCATTTGAGTTGAGACTATACTTATTTCGTACATTATCCATTATTATTATTCACATATATAATCCACTTTTTTCATATATATCTTCCTCTCTTGCCCAACATTCACGTCTCCAGTACTTTCTACAGTGACTCTTGTCCCCCATTACACTCAATAACCATGGACTCTTAAGGGATGATGTCACAAACAGTTTAATCCGAAGGTATTCATTTCCTAAGAAGTTTAAGTCAACATTAAATTTCAAGCAGAATATTGTGTGAATGGTAATTTTTGATGGTACAACTTTACCAGTCTATTTCTTTTGCCTTTCTAAAATTTTTCCTGCTAACCTCCTTTCCCCTCCACCTTATTCAATGTCTCCATGTTATTATTCCTCTCTATGCTGCTTATATCCACCATACCCACATCTAGAAAGCCTCCAATGCATTGATAAATTCTCTATTTAATGGGAAGGGAAATTTTCTGCATAGATTGTTGATCAATCTGAACCCTAATGCTGGATTGGGAAAGATAAGAATAAACTGTCCATTGTCATCCATACAAAATACATAATTCATTACACAACCCTAAAACTTATCAATGTGAGATGGGCACAAAAATATTACTACTTCTAGAAAATCTGGGCTTCATCAGAATTAAGTGTGCATTGTATGTAATGCCACTAGCTACTTGGCCATTACAAACATTTGCAGATTTATGCACTTTGTTACATTCAACATAATACTCCATGAAATACTTTTCTTGGTGTGCTTAAATGGAAAATAATGCTTATTTACTCTTGGTCTTGACATTCAGGATTTCACATGACATTGGATTTGCATCCACTTGTGGATTCATCGGTCTTTTGGTCCTGAGTGGTGTGAGCAAATTGGATGACATAGCAAGAGAATCCTTTGTTCCTGACTACTACATATCAAGCCTTTGTGACATGGCTCCCCTGCTGCCTTAATGTGTGTATTATCATGAAACATAAGCAATCATAGTACATACAGTGAAACTTCCTCGAACGTGGGGGTTACGTTCCGCGACTATGCCACGTTACATGAATCCGCGTTGGGGGTAGCATTGACCTTATGGAAATAAGGGGGTTCCGATCCAAGGTGGAATGAAATACTCATTCAATGCCTTTTTCCTATAACCTTTACGTGCAGTTAAGCCTTATTTATCTAATAAACAATAAATCGCATCCTTTAAACAATCACAGAGGCTTATTCTGGTACATAAAACATTCAACTATGGAACATAATCAAAACTTTGAGAGTTCGCCTATATGTATATTGAATAATACATTTTTGGCAATTTGAACATTAATAATAAACACTCACTGTAGACTTATTCTCTTCAAAGAAGTAAAAAATTAATATTACAATAACTTAAGTAAGAATTCCCTAGAAATCGTGTCGATTTTCACTGATGATACAGATATCAAACAATTGGATCCTTCACTGTTTCCACCCGTACACAGGGTGGTAGGTACCACCTGTAGACTTGCAATCACTGAAAGGGTACATATATGCAAGTATTTTTCAGTGATCTTTATTCTACCCTTATTTTATTTATAGTCTATCGACTTCTAATGAAGCTAAATATACGAAACTCACCTTAATTATTTCTCCTACTCCTGGTCTGAGGATTTCGACGAGCTCGGCTCTTGACTGTTGTGAAAGCTGGCCAGAAGAATTTCATGATCAGTTGCTGCATCGCCGTTATCAACTCCCAGAGTTCTACATTGTCCAAGACAGCTGCATCAAGACACCTCTTGAATGCCAGACTTCTTTCACTCAAAGGTTCAAACTCTAAGGGTTCATGCTTCATATTTTCTGCCTGCTGCAAAGAATTCTCCAGAAGCGTAACTGTTAGCTTGGGCTTTTTAGGCTCAGAATCTTACGAATTCCCATCTTAATTTTTATCTTCATATGACGACTGTGCCATTACATCCAAGTCATTAACTGTCAGTTCCTCTTCATGAGACTCCAGTAATTCTTCTACCGATTTTTCTTCCAAATCTTGAAGTCTTTCCCCCCCGATTTGCCTGGCAATATTAATGATTGCCCTTAACTCTTGGGCATTATCAGGAAAACCTTGGGAGTCGCGGATAACATCAGGCCAAACTTTTTTCCAGCAGTGGATCACTATTTCACTTCATCCCATGATTCTTTTATTATTTTAATGGCCTTTAAAACATCAAATTTTTTCCAGCAGTTGCTCACTGAAAGGATGGATTCATCTCCAACATGGAAAGAATGTTGGCAAAACTTCTGCGCGTGTAGTACAATTTAAATGTTGCAATCACGAACGAAGGAATGGTCAAACCAATCCTCAAACAGTCTTGCCGTGACTCAGGCCTTACTGTTGCTCCTCCAAAATATTGGCAATTATGTCTTGATCTTGCCCTTCAGTGCCCTTGGATTTTCTGCTCTATACACCAGCATTGGTTTACTTTTAAAGTCTCCTGCCGCGTTGGTGCAAAAGAGAAGAGTAACTCTGTCCTGAGCTGCTTTAAAACCAGGTGCCGACAGCTTGTATTCGGCAATCAAAATTTGCTTAAGCTTTTTTTTTCCAAAATAAACTAGTTTCTTATGCAATACAGACTTGCATTACTTACTTGATTGTTACATCTTCCAATGAGTTTCGCAAACAAAGCTGGAAATTTTGAGGCTGCTTCATGATCAGCAGATGTGACTTCTCCAACAATCTTTACATTATAGAGCTGAAAGCTTTTATTTAATTTATCAAACCACCCTCGGCTGGCTTTAAAAGAAAATCCTTCTTATTCTTCATCTCCATATTGCGCTTTCAAATGATTATAAATCTGAAGTGCTTTGCTTCTAATGATAGGCCCATCCAAAGGACCATGTTTTTGCGCCTGGTCTTCTATCCAAATGTTCAAATGTTTTCCATTTTCTCTACCCATGTGTTTCGCCTGATGACATTGGAGGTACTAGCGGACACACTGGAACTAACACTGGGAAGAATTTTTTCTTCAGTCTTCTCTATAGTCCTTATAGTCGATTCGTTGACACCGTACTGTTATGCTAATGATGCGGCTGAACTTCCATCTTGAAGTTTATTCAATATTGTCAGTTTATCCTGCAAAAGTAACACCTTCCTACTTTTCTTCGCAGGAGTATCAGTAGCACTTTTGCAGGGTCTTTTGGGGCCCATTTCGATAAATGAACGAGGAGGAAAGCACACACTTCGTTTCACATAAGAAAAACACTAGCCATGCACGATCCACTACGAGTCACTGCCGCGGACAAAGCAATTCTCCTCTGCATTTTCCACCTCGTCTTAGGACAAGAAACAGAGGAAAATGACTAGGGGTACCATAGGGAGGATTGTGCTTACTTTATGTTTCCCTGAACAATACCACGTCAAAACAAGCATATCTCCTAAGCTTGACCTTCCAGTATAGATTTTGTCAATCAATTCTTTCCTCTAGGGAAGAGGGTAGAAGAACGGAATCCCTTCTTGGAATAGTAGTGAGAGTAAGGAGAACGGGAGAATCTTGGGAAAGATTGTGCATACACTGTATTTCCTGAATACAAAGTAAGCAAAAAAAGAGGATGTATCCCATCAGAGGCTGACCGTCCACCTTGCCTCGGCCAATGATAGACACCTTTGGATGCCTTCTCTGCAATTTTCTTTATGTTGTGACGACGGTAGATCTTAGTGCGGAAATACATTTTGTACGTATAACCTACCAGATAGATACACCAAATCCTATATTCATTGTTCTGCAAAACAATCAGCATAACACCCGAGGTTGCGATAAAATACTTTATACCGATTAAAATGGTAAATATCGCACCAAAATACTGATTGATTGGGATGAAGTTCCTTTATTTCTGCATCAAAAAGAGAATTTCATCGAGATAAGTAAAGCATAAAAATAATTTATTGCCGTGCTGGAGGTTGAGGCTCAATTCTTGCGTGAAGTATAAAACTGAAATCTTCGTGATGAATTAAAATCAATTGTTAATATCGGTCATTTATTTAAATTACGCCTCGATCATATCAGGAAAAAAATGGAACAATGCCCTCCAACGGAAACCGCATAAAACTGAAGCTTCATACTGCGTTCTGTGAAGCTTGGTGCCGACTTAGAAACAGCGTAAATTAGAATCTACATTGTGGAAAGTCGCGTTCGGGGAATTTTCACTGTATGTAAATTTTCACCGGTTGTGGTCCTCATCTTCATTGAAGTTGAGATTTTTGGAAGATTGTTTTATATGTGTTAATTTTTGCAGCAGATATTTTGCTGAAGAAGAATTTTTAAAAATATTTTTTATCTCTCTGTATTTATTTTTGACCTCACACTATTTTAATTGAAAGAGAAATGGTGTTGAATGTGTGTTTAAGTATTGTGCACTGTTAATTGTTAAAGTATCAATATGCTGTCAATATTTGCACCAAGATTTTGTCTTTCATCACATCATGCACTTAAATATTTCCACTTAAAAAAACCACTTAATATTTAAGAGCTGTTTTTAATTCTATTGCTGTATAGTGAAGATCAAATATTGATGTTGCATAATTTATAGGATGTGATAAGAGATTTCTTTTTTTCGTGTATGCTAATTGTCAACATTCCAACGTATGTAGTATCATTTCACTATTTTCTTTGTGGGCCTTAATTCACTTGGACTTGAGTAATGATATATAATTGTACATCATTTTCCAAAACTTAATCTACTGACTTGGTCATCATGTGCTAGTTATTAAACAAAGATAAGAAAACAGTATTTTTGTGAATTGTTTTGGTTTACATATGTACAGAAGAACTGTGGTGATGGTACAAATACTATTCATCAATCATTCTGAAGAATGCATCGATTATCTGGCAATTGGCTGTTCAGTTCACACTGTTCAGTGTAGCTGATTGTGCATTAAGGTATATTGGTTTCCATCATTTTTGCATTCCTGTTGTTTTAATTTTCTTGTTTGGTGTAATGTATGCATCTGGTCTTTCTGCAAGAGAAGTGTTTTGCAACTTAGTGTCTTCTCCTAAATGACCTCATTTTGTTAATGGAAGCACCATGACTGAAACTCTGAATCTATTATTTCTTTGGCAGTGTGATTGGTGGAGATAAAATATTGTTTGACCTTGGTTTTGGACTATGGATTCAGAGTTCAGTTGTTCCGTATTCTTAATATTAAATGTAGGGAATTTGGGCTGTCACGCACATGTCTCTCCTTAATTTTGTCTAAGAATACATATTATTCTTTGCACAAAATCATTGTAGTACAATTATTGTTTCTGTCTCAGTGGGATATCCAAATGCTTACTACTTATATATCTCACTACTTAAAATGTCTAATGAGTTGTTATTGAAAGATTGAAATTTTTATGTTGAGAAAATAAATTAGTTTTAGAAGCTATCCTGTCACTATTTTGCTAAATGTGTGTATTATTCATTTACTTTTGTAATCTGTGAAAGTTTGAGCCATGCCCAATGAAAAGGAGGTTTTTGGAAATGATAGCCATTTTGTGAGTTAGCCTAATTAATTAGACCAATTGGTTGTAAGCTCTTGAACCAGTCTGTGAATGCACTGCTGCTTGCACTTATGCATAAAGTTCCATGAAGGACAAGGTAATATGTATAACTAAAAACCAAAATGTTACTGTTATTTATACTTAACTCTTTTATCTGTTTTGTGGGTAAGAGCAACATTTTTTGGCAAATTCACTTCTACATTGCTCGGTGAATCCTTAATGTTTTGCAAAGTGCCTCTCTGAAAATAGATATCTACTGGAATTCTTCTGCTCTCTTTAATGGAAATCTGGTTCTTCTACCTGAGTACTATTTGTTAAGCTATGTTTAATTGGTATAGCCACTATTGCAGCATCCAACTGGCAAGCACAAGGTGAAGCATTCTCCGAAATTCCGAAAGAAACTCGCAGATAACATGGATGCTGTTTCACAGGAGAGGAAAGTGTGTCCCCAGAGAAAAGGATATGGCAAAGGTAAATAGGTAAAATGGCAAAAGGGTATTAATGAAGTTCTTTCGGGCTTCACCCCAGGTTACACAGTGTTATCTGCCAGTGTTTCTGTGGCTGAGTCCACCACCGTCTTCAGGGCACAAACTGACATTTTTTTAAATACCAGTAAATATTTTTTCGGTGTTAACTACACGCTGTTTACGCCGATTGTTGTTTTCTTTCTCTTTCCTTAAGTAACTTGAGAATAGGCTTCCAGGCGGAACTCAGGGCAAAACCGGTGTTGCGATTGATGTTGTAGCTCTCCAATTTAATCTCCCTAGCCTCTTTGGTGAGTCTGTCCCAATATCTAGATGTTCTGTGGAGTAATTGGGTCTTTTCGAAGTGAAACAGATGGTCATTTGTGAGGCTATGTTCCGCTACCGTCGATTTTTCCGGATGGAAGAGCCTAATAGAGCTCCGGTGTTCCTTTACTCTCTTCTCAATTGTGCGGCCAGTTTCTCCAATATACACTTTACTGCACTCGCACGGTATGAGGTAAACTCCTGATGTTTTAAAACCAAGTGGGTCTTTTACCCTCACGAGCTGGCTTCGTATTTTCCTCGGTGGTAAGTGGATTGTGCCAATGTTGTGCCTGTTCAGTATCCTAGATATTTTTCCCGATACCGATGAAATATACGGGATGCAGGCATTTGCAATCGGTTTCTTATGATCCCCAACAGTCCATTCAGGAATCAGGAATGAACTGTGGGCAGGTCTTCGTGTAGATACTCTGTGGCAATCGCTGTTTGTTTTCAGAGCCCGTTGAATTGGTCCCTCACTGTAGCCATTTCAGCGGAAAGACCTTTTTACGTGTTCAAGCTCCATTGGTAAGTTGTCATCATCCGAAACTACCTTGGCCCGATGAATAAGTGTTGATAACGCTGCCGCTCACTGCGAGGGATGATGGTGGCTGAAGCCGTTTAGGTAAAGGTCTGTGTGCGTCGACTTGCGATACACTCGGTGACTCAGCATTCCATCTACCCTGTGGTAAATGAGAACATCGAGAAAATGCAGGCAGTCATTTCCCTCCTTTTCCATGGTGAATTTAATGTTTTCATGCTGGTTGTTCTTATGCTTCAGGAACTCTTGGAGAGTGGGAAGACCATTTGGTCAAATAACAAATGTGTCATCCACATATCTGTAGAAGTATTTTGGCCGGAGGGGAGCAGATGATAATGCTTTTTCTTCAAAGTTTTCCATGAAAAAATTGGCAATTGATGGTGAGAGAGGATATCCCATTGCTACTCCGTCAGCTTGTTCACAATATTTGCCACAATAAAAATATATTGAAGTCAACGTGTGCTTAAACAGACTTACCATCTGCCTGTCGAAATGATCTGCTAGTAGCTCGAGTGCCTCTTTCAGCGGAACATGGGTAAAGAGTGAGACGACATCGAGGCTTACCATAATGTCTCCTGGGCCAAGGTGGATGTTTTTCAGGATTGCTTTAAATTTCTCCGTGTTCTTTATATGATGTTCACAAATTCCCACATAGGGTGAGAGGACACCGTTGAGGTACTTTTATAGCCTGTACGTTGGAGAATCGATGGCTAACAATAAGTCGTAGTGGTACCCCATCCTTATGAATTTTTGGTAATCCATAAAGTCTGATGGGCACCATCGCCTGTGGCACTAGGCCTCCCGCTACATCAGTAGGGATACCTGCTTGTTTTATCACGGAAGCCGTCTTCCTTGTCCGTGCGTCCGTTGGATCTTGTGGAAGAATTCGGTAGGCCGTGTCACTCAGAATGTCTTCGACTTTTTGATGGTATTCAGATGTTTTCATAATTACTGTGACATTACCTTTATCCGCAGGTAGGATGACTATGTTTCTGTTTTCCTTCAGGTAACGAAGAGCTTGTAGTTCTTCCCTGCTTATGTTGGACCTCGGCAAAGAAGCTTTTTTAAGAGTCATCGCGACTTTACTTCTGATCTCTTCTGCCGCATCCTTATTGAGCTTTTGAGTGGCTTGCTCAATTCCTCCTATGTAGTCTGCGAATGGAATTCTCCTTGGGGTAGGAGAAAAATTAAGTCCTATTGAGAGAACTGTAGTTGAGGGCCCATCTAGCAATCTAGGATATCATCCGTTAGGTTGACGACCACACGGCTTTCGTGTGTGTTAGGGGTGGTCTTCTTCGGCTTGGAGAGTTTCTCAAACTTTCTCTTCTGCCTTTCGGTGTTCCTCTGTAGAGACAGATCACCTTGGGCGGCTGTAGCTCTATCATTATATTCCCAATCCAAGGGAGAAAGAGAGGCCGCTAGGCAAAGGTGCAAAGATTTCAGGTCCTTCGAGTTGTTGTCCAATGCTCTCCGCTTATCGTGGATTCTTTCCCGCACTAGGGCAGGGCCCGTTCTTCTCACAATTCGGTTTGCTGGCGAAGAATTAATAGAAGTACGGATTCTGGCAAATGTAGGTATTATTCCTTTGTCCTGGCACCTTAGGAGGAAGGCCAGGGCGCTTAGAAGATCTATCCATAGCTACTCCAATCGACGATTTTTTCAATGTATTTCCTCCCCGTAGAGGTAAGTAATATATGATTTCAAATTTTCCTGGCGAATCGTATTAATGAAGTTTTCTCGGGCTTCAAGAGATCTCAATTGATTGCTGATCATGTAATTGTAAGTCATTTGCCTAAGGTCTTAGCCGTTTCTTAGCTATGGAGGATCAAACAACCAAATTTCCAAGAAAACGCGTTTTCATTTTTCTTCGAACACCTTAAAAATTACGCATGTGGTGTAGTAAGAGAAAGATTTTCATGAAATGAAAAAATATTTCTATCTGTCAGCATGGTTCTTTACCGGTACTTATCGTACATTTCAGATTTTTTTGTCCATATTTATTTTATTTTTATTTTATTTATTTTTGTTATTATTATATTGGACGCTTTTTTAGGCAAAATTTTACTTATAGCAATTATTATCTTCGGTTTGAGAAATCTATGCATCGAGATACTTCATTATATAATTAAGTAAAGGTACTTTTAATGTTATTCAGCAAAAATCTTGGAAAATTGTAAGTGACGACGCCGTAAGTAAATTCGTTTTTACAATCGCGCGTCGTGGCTCGGTTCTCCGCAGAGATATGTACATGGAAATACTGACTCCATTTCCCCCGGCAAAAAAACTGCATTTTCCATACCACCGTAACTTATGCCGCAGTGTCCCTCAGGCGTGTCTCACCGACCAGCGCTGACTTTCCGCCCCCCTACTTCACAATCGTAAGGGTTGCCGTTACAACACTGGCGATACGAAAAATTTTGCAGTGATACTGACTTCCCGTTCGTAAATGCCTCCCCCCCCCCCCTCCCGAAGGCTACGAAAGGAAAATTTTGATCATTGATTTCCAGTCACTGGATTGTGCATCATTGTATCCCCATCGAGCCCCTCCTAGTTCAATATGTAAGCAAAGTGGAAGCACGCGTGATTCGGGAACGCCCTCTTCCATCTCCTCCACAATTAGAGCCATTATCATCGTCTCGACTGATGGACTTATCACGGAAACACTTCATGGACGGAAAAACGGTGATTGAACATACAAAAGGAGTGCCGAATATTCCTTGTCATGCCGTTCCCAGAAATACTCGTACACAGAAAATTTTAAAATTCTCGGACGGAATCAAATCTCATTTTTTGTCCATTGCTAATCCAATTTGAAAAAAATCTGTACATTCCGACCACAAGTATACCAAGTGACCGAGTTTTTTTCTTATTTTCATTTTCACATACATATATGATTGAATCATTGTAGAGTGAATTTTTCGTCTTACCACAGTGTATACTCTGTGGTAAGACGAAGAGTATATACTATGGATACTCTGTGGTCTTACAACGACAACTTGAAATAGGTTTCTGCAAACAAGTTTCAAATTGCTGATATTTCCTTATAATATATCATACTATAATTTCGATCTATGAGACCTGGCATAGCTACTCTGACAACAAAGTAGTATTTGAAGGAAAGAGTAGTGACACACTTCCCTCACACAAATCCCTCCCAAAATTTTATTCTATGGCGCAAGTTGCGCCATACATCCCCCCTGTGGGCGGCCCTGGTTGTACCATAAGTTGCTGTATGTAGAAATGATCTGGCACAAAATGATATTTTGGCTCGTGTATACGAAGGGCAGCATTAAATAGAAATCTACAGAGGAGTATGAACTGTAATATTGCAAACTTTACCTGCACTATATGGAAGGTAATATTGTCAGTCTGTGAGACCAGGCATCGCTAGGATTAAATGCAAGAATTAATAAATGACTCATTTTCACTTGAACTTTTGTTTGAATTTGATTATAAAACTGAAATGCTGCTAAAGCAATAGCTCGGAGATTAAATAAAATCTCAGAAGTACTGACAGATTCACAAACAAGAACACACAAAGATAGGTATACAATGGTTTGCAGTGTGTTTATATTAATTACAGGTGAAAAAAATTTGCATTCATAATTTGGTGGAAACAGGATTAGGATTAGAGATTTTATTTAAAAAATTATTAGGATTCAAGGTTTGCTCTCTGAATTCAACCTGCCACTATCCAAAAATGTAAACAATATTTTGCACTTCAGTGAAAGGTTAAGAAAAAGAGTGAAGGACTGCAAGGAAAAAGAGAGAAGGTGAAGACCTAATTGGGTTTCAGAAAGAGATAGGAATTCCTGTTAGTATTAACACTATAAGTTGCAGTTGAAGGGGAATATTGATTTCATATGTTGTTTTTATTTTAAATACATGTAGAATTCAGGCATGATTTAATTATTGCATTATGAAATTAATAATATTAACATGGAAAAATGTACATCTCATAGAGAACCTATGTAGGCTGAGGAAGTCCTCAAGTACAGTTGCAGGTGACAAAAACTTTAGGCAGTTGTTGATGTTTATCTGACTACATTATATTCACTGATTGCTGTGTGGCAATTGTTCAGTGTTTATATTTGTAGTGTATATTTTTGTGGTAGGTGTCTTGGCTGTATGGGATTTTTTTTTCTCTTCCGGTACTTCTGGTTTGTAAGATGTTCTGGTGACATATGTGACTGAATGGTGTTTCATTAAACATGTGCATTTAATATCTGCATATTATTCGCTGATCCTATCAAACCTCAGCAGCAGTGTTATGCAGAGGCATGTTGAATACTTGGCTTTCTATTGACCTACAACCTCATTGAGGGGGAAGGGCTTGGAAGTTCCAATGACCCTGATGGTTGGACTGGCAGGTGCAAGGATTTATGTTCCTTGAATGGACACCCATGCTAGATATGCAAGTGGGAGTCCAACAAATGGTAGTTCTACACATGGGTGAATTACCTTCATTTTCATTTGAGGTAAATTGCCTCAGTAAATTATCGTAATGTTACAAAATTATATAATATTCCACTTATTCAAAATTTTCAGCTATTAATGGCAAATTAAGGATGAAATATGTACGATAGCAATAGTAAGGAGTTAACAGCATTTTAACCATTGCTATTGATACAATAAAGCATGAGAAGTAAAAGAAAATATTAAAACAAATATGGCAGCTGACATGAAATTTGACTTTCTCTTGTCATGGTATGAGAAATTTTTGTTCAAACAATAACCATACAAATATTGCATAAGTTGAAATAATCCACAAATAAGTTGTACATGCCTTAATTTATAATTAGGGCCTTAAGAAATGTGTATAGATTTTGTATAAAGAATATGTTTGAAATATTATATCAGCATTAAAAATATCTGAAATGTAGGTGAATTTTCCAGAAAATTATGGTGATATTCAGGGGTTGTGGTAAATTATGAAAAATACCACAGAAATTCACCAAAATCCCTAGGTAGTTCATGTGATGGTGTCATATTAATGATGCTGCTGGGCATGGCAAAAGGATCCTCGTGTAATAATATATTTCCCCCAAAATGGAAGCCTTTCAAAGAGAATTGATTCCTATCAACTAGGGGATGCCAACCAACATGGCACGTAATGGCCTGGCCGCATGGCATCTGTGGTCATCACCACAGGAAATCCTTGCACAGCAACTTCATTAGAGGATACAAGGGTTATGAGAGAGAACAAGATAATAGGAACAGCAAGAGGAACATGCCAATTAAAATGGAAACTTGGAGCATTATGACAATGATGAGAGATGTGTAGCAAAAATATGATAAACAGGAAATGGAGAAAGGGAACATAAATTCTTTGTGGCTGAGCAAGGTAGAATGGAGGGATAGCGAGGACTAACAGAGGGATAGTTACAGGGTACTCTGTAGTGGTGAGGATGACAGTCAACATGGGATTGCCATACCACTGAAAGCAAAATTGTGTATGATGATGATTAACATGAAACGGGTGAGGGACAGGCTACTAGTGGTATGAATAAAAGCCCACAAAACAAATTTTGTATTGGTCCAGATGTAGATGTCTACTAGCAACCAGAAGGAGGAAGAGATGGATTGGGTGTAGGATCAACTTGAGGATGTAATTAGACAAGTCCTGGCCAAGAAAAACCTGATAGTGATGAGGTACTGGAATTCAGTGGTAGGGAAGGGAGAGATGAATATGAAGTGGGAGGGTATGGGCTAGGAATGAGAAATGACTGAGGAGAGTAAGCAGTTGAATTTTGTAGGAGAAATATATTAGTAGTATCAAACACTTGGTTAATACATCATCCAAGGTAGATGTACATTTGGAAAATGCCTGGGGATACAGGAAAATATCATATTGATTAAATCATGGAAAAGCAGAGCGACAAAACTCACAGAGCTCTCTGGGGGCATATGCAGACTCAGATCAAAATTTAATATGATGAAGTGAGATTTTAGATTCAAAATCTATACAAAAGTAGGACGATAAAGAGACAGAACATGAGTACATTTAAAGGGAAGAAAAAGGAGGGGCTAAAGAATAGTAGTAAGCATAAAAGACGATGAGACTGGAGAGATTACTCTAGGGAGAGGAGGGAGACTTGGGTGTAGTATTTCCCTACTGTTATTCAGCATAAATGGGGAAAAAATGCTAGAGTAAGCTTTGAAAGGAATCTATGGGATAATGGTAGGAGGAAATTAACTGAAGACAATAAGCTATGACCAGGCTGTGGAAGCAGAGAGTGGAGAGGATCTACAAAGAAAGGTACATGAGATCAAGCGGATTTATGTTAGGGGGGGGAGGCACCCATCCATAGCTGTAGATTTCTGTTATGGGGGTAGAGCATCAGGTCAGACTCCATACAGTAGATTTGGCATGAAATATCTCATCCTAGAGAGCCTTCCCCTGACTATGCACATGCAGAGAAGTATGAAATGAATATTAATATTGATAAATGTAAGGTGATGAGGATCTACAGCTTAAAAGAAATAAAATTCAAGTTGGTAGGCAAGGAAATCAAATAAGTGAATACTTACTAACATTTTTTTGGGAATTGTATGCGGCAGAAGCATGTACTCTCTGAGATAGCAGGACAAGAATAGGCTGCATGTACTCTAGATAAGGGTTTGGAGGAGGATGGAGATGGTGCATTGGATGGAAATGAATACAAAAGAATTAGTGCTTGATATGGCTGGTGAGGAAAAAAAATTGCGGATGAAATTATGGGGAGGAAAATTATGTGGCTGAAAGCGGTAATAAGGGGAGAATTGCTACTTACAGACAAAATAGTATGATGGGTGTACTTAATAGTTTACTGTGGCTGGTGGGTTTTGTTAATTAATATTAATAAACTTTTGTACTGATTCTTTGGTTAATCATTCCTTCTTTGCAAGTCAATTGAGCCATGGGCTATTATGGGTCAATAGGCCATTAATGGCCTAGCTATTGCTGGCAGCGATGGCTTGGCTATGTGAGTGGGCAACGTCATGCGAAAATTGATGATTAATGGCCTTTCAAAAGAATATATTGCTTGCGGGAAGAAGGGGAAGAAAAGTGTTGCAGTGCTCCCGATTTATAAGGCTATTGAAAGTAAGCATACTATGAATAATCTCCTCATTCTGATCAGTTTTGTCTCCCCTTCTACATTTTTTAAGACTGCAAGAATTTCTTTTTTCATTCAAAGCATCATAAGGTATTCAGAATTTTTGAGACTGTTCTCTTCTTGTGGAACATTAATTAATTTGACAATAAAAGTGATTTAAAACTTGTAATTCTCCATGTGTTGCTACATTGCCCAAATATTACCTGCTTGGCAGGTAATATTTGGGCAATTTTTTACTATAGTGAAACTTTGGAAATGTACAGATTATCAAAAAACCACTTCTACGACTTATAGGAATGTGCAACTGTTTCCTTTATCCTCACTGTTACTGCTTACCCTTTTATAAAAGGATAACTTTCATCATCATCCGTAGCTGGCTCATTCTTCAATTTACCATGAGAGCATCGTTTACCCTCCGGACTTCATCAGGATTTCTCTTTCGCGGAGTCCCCTCTTCCCACAACTCTGAATCCTCTTTCAAGTTTATGCACATGATAGAAATGTGGAGAAACACCAAATTCCATTTTTTCATGTATAATTCTCCTTCCATCCAATAATTTTCCTTCTGACGGATACTTAAAATACAATATAATGAGGTCGGTAAAAATATTGTAATTTTTATATCCTTTATTTGTCAACTCCACTGACATCATTTTTACCTCGAAGAACGAACGATATCGATTAAATGTCACTTTAAAATACGTTCGCCGGCATCCCTTTCATACCGGGTGAAGATGTCATATATTTCTCCCATGATTTCATACATATACCAGTTTCATGTCGGCAATATCACCCAATGTAAACGCGACGTTGGTGACATCAAAATGACTTGGGGACGATATAAAACTGACATAAAATGCTGCTTGGGTAGTGGTATCGTGGTATCGTACAGGTCTCACAATCAGAACTTCAGTGGTATCGTGGTATCAAGCGCTCGGTCTGGTACATGGTGGCATCCGTGGTAACTAGTTGAGCTAGCGGGCTAGCGGGCCGAGTCGGCCCGCTAGTTCAGCCAATCTCAGATCGATCTGACCCAGCGAGTCTGTGACGCTCCTCGTTATTCTTTTGGCTGTTATTGGGAAACAATAAAAATCATTATTTTTCAAGGCGTTTGTTGTTTGTAACAGAAGTGCAGTAATGGCGAGAGATATAAATTCTAAAGGAATTCCCAGCAAAAGGAATATCTGGAGCGAAAGGGAGACTTCTCTATTAATACAATTGATCCAAGAAGAGGGAATAATGAAGCAGCTTGACGGGAATAGGTAATATAATAATTACGATAATAGTAGTGAAATGTAGTTTCTGCTCAGACGCTACTTTTGTGGTATTTATTAATTTTGTCGAAATACATGGTTTCTTACGTGTGTTGTTATTCCACAGGAGGCGGAACTCTGATATTTATTCCCGTTTGGTGGGTCCCATGTCGGAGGCCGGATTTTCCCGCGACGTTGTACAAATCCGCACGAAGTGGAAGCACCTCCAGCAAGAATTTAAGAGGGAGGTTGATGCGAGGATGAAGAGTGGAGCGGGGGGCGTAGGGTTGAGTGGAACGCCTTATTTTGATACGCTTTATGAGATTCTTGGGGATCGCGTCAACTCTGTCTTCCCCGAAGAAGGAGTTGATTACGGTAAGGAGTAATTACATTTGCTGTTACTCGAGCGATAACGCTCCGCCCAGGAATTGCTTAGGAACAGTGATGTGGGTGATCCTATTAAGATTTTTGGTTGGCTCTTAACTTGGCATCAAAAGAAATGGGATCCGTCAGTAGTGCTTCAGTAATCTGATTGAGAGTGGAATGATCATTTGGAATGTTGCCTTTATCTGATTCCTTATGGTAATAATAATTATAGGTCCATTTCAATTGGTCAGGAATAGGCAGCACTAATACAATTAAGACGAACATGTGAAGAGAGAGTAAAAGCTGTGATAAGCGTACAGAGATAGCCAAGACTCATCTCTATCCATATTACTCGAAGCTTGATAATGTTTTTGTTTGTCACTCAATGTGATCCTCAGACATTGCTTTTTCTCATTTAGACAAGTATGTCAAAGGTTTTGTTGCCTTAACCTCCTCGGTCCTGGCGTTTCGTATACAATACTCAGACGCTTGAATTTTTTCCCTCTCAGCAACCCAAAATATCGGCAATGCCACTTGCTGATAAGTGGCAGCATCATTAAGAAGCTTGAGTGGCAGAGATAAACTCTGCAAACATGACTTACAACGCAAAACGGAAGTATGAAGAATTTTCCAAAAATAATGCTGGATATGTCTCGGGACTGAGGAGGTTAAGCTACTGAATAGATTTGTCTGTCTCATTTTTTTGTATTTCAATCAATTCATCAGTTCTATTGTTGCTTGTGAGAGCATGGGAGAAGAATAGGAAGGTCCATTTTGAAATTTGTTTCTTTCCTATAGGGGGAAACATTGTCACAGTAGTTTGTTCACCTGGTGGCTCAGGATATATGAGTCGACTGGTCAGTTGACAATGACAAAGGCTGTGATAGCAAATGGTGTAACAAATAACCCATTCCAAGTGAAGTTCTGTATTAGGAATACTGTAATCTGTACTTTATCCTCATACAGAACTCCAATTCTCAGAGCATTCCGGCAGATAAGATATGTACATGAATAAAGTTACAACAATCGGATAGCTGGTTACTATGATGAATATAGTCAATAGTAAACAACAGGCGAAGAAGCTCAACAAAGGCGAGTTGAAATGAAAATCAAAGAATGAACATATCACCAGAAGAATTTACGTTGTATTTTTTTCAAGTCGGTGATAATTGTTTGATCCAAGTTGGCTCTTGAAGGTGAAGTAAAAATGAGGTAACTAGTGTTTTTCTTTTCAATGCATAGCGTCAAAAGCTCAACAACATCAAAAGATAATTCCTCTAGTTATAGAGATGTCATTGCCTGTAAGAGCATGAATTGAAAATCATGGTATGCACCCACCAGACACACTAGAAGAGGAATGACGTGACTGACCTTCCCTCTGACACCCCCATTGTTGACCCATAACCACTTATTAGAGAGGGTATATGGTGTGATTTGATTGAATACAAAAGCTGCCAACCGCGTACGTAATCTCCCTCCATCCCTCTGAATTCACTGTTTAAACCAACTACATTGTTGCTACTCATTTGCCTTCTTCCAAACAACAGAAATGCATGAATAATGATAATTTATTTCAGTTAACATAAGTCATTATGACTGTGCAGAAGGGAAAAATTTACAGCATTGGATTGTAGAAATAGTTTTTTTTAGAAAAAAATCACAATAGTGTGAAATTCAGAGTGGAAAAATCATTCACTTGGACTGAATGAACCCAGATCCCTCAATTTCACTCCAAATGCTCAAACTAATTAAGCTAGTCTGGCATCCTCTTCCACTGTGAATCTCATGGGGGCTTTATGGAGCAAGTTGTCCTCACAGGTACCATGCATCCAATACCAGAGGTGCCCATATGTGAGTGTTGAGCACCACAGTCCATGGGGTAAAGCCTAACTTTAAACAATGAAGTGTTTACTATAGATGTTTTCAAAGAACTATGGAACTAGCCGCACAGTAGCTTAAATGGAGTCACCCACTAGCATTCTCACAATTGTAATTCATTGTGGAAGTATGAGATTTAAGGCTTTCCCAGCGAATGCTTAGTATGTAAAGCTCTCGGGTTTCCCACCAGGTGATGGTGGTTTGTGGCACTGACGTTTCATGGGCGAAGTCTGCCACGCCTGCAAAATGTTGGTGCCACAAACCACCATCACCCGGTGGAAAACCCACGAGCTTTACATTCATTGTGGAAAAACATACGCCTGGACTGGAAATCAAACCTAGATATCTCGATTTCATACAGAGTACTCTAACCTAATTAAAACTCTGCGCTAATTTGTTAGATCCTACCCCAGCACCCCTGTTTCTCTCCACAGGCCCACAACATTGTTGGCTGGGGAAAAAAGAACATTTTAGAGGTGAAATCAGTGAGTATCCCTCTACCAGAGCTTTGGTAAAACTGGAAAATTGGCATTGAAATTGTTCGACAAATCACAAAATTGGGCATTTTTCAATGCTTATATCTAAAAAACCACACATGCAAGGGACAAGTTTTATTCATTTTCTAAATGCACATTCATTACACTATATACTAGTGTCACTGTCATTTTTGTAAAATGCAGGAGTCTCTCACCGAAAAAATTTTCTGCTTGAGTGATGGAAGCTGCACTTCACCAATTTTTTTACTTTTATATGATTTATCCTTTCACTTGGACCACAACCTTGCCATGGTGAAAGGGGTTGCATGTTACTGAAGTCATAATTTTCAGGTCAATTATGCATTTCTTACCTGAAATTTCACTTCATCATTATTAAATAAATCCTACAAACGGTAGTCAATAATTATTGTATCATTGCTTAATAATGTTGAACTGATGATTTCTTCAGGGTTTTAATCTGTGATTCCATTTAACTTGTATTTTTAATTCATAATTTTGTATACTCCAATGTAATTGGTTGTTCAATCCTGAGATTGGTTGACTGCTTCAAGATCCTAAGATCACAATAATGTATTTCTTCATCATACAGGTCATGTCAAATGTTATTCTGTATTGGTTGCTCCTAAATCATATTGATATTTTTATTTGTCCATTTTAGTCTATTGATAATCATTTGTTTTTTATGTATAATGCTAGTAGACAAACTATCTTTTATTGATTTAGAATATTATAGTCCACTTTCCCAAATCTCAGCTTTCATTTTTTTTAAATTGTTTGGTTTTTCCATGATTTTAAAATGCAAATGCTACTCAATTGCATTAATGAATTATGCATGCTATATTAATGATCGTATGCTACATTCCAGTCCATTCAAGGTTTAGTTTAGTTTCAAGATTTTAAGGCTATGCTTTATTATGTTTTATTTGTGTCATTATTATGTTATGCAAACTGACCTGTGTGACAGTAATATTGATGTACACTGCAAAGTTTTTAAAGGTTACTGTTTTCGTCTAAAATTGAGTTTTCTTTGAAGCACTCCCAGCTATTTCCTTTCAGCTTCTTTGTTCCTTGGCCTTAAACTATGTATAAGGAAATTCAAATCACTGTCACATTGCTACCAGCAAGCCATCAGGTGGCTTAGAGGATGTTGAAAAGAAACCTATTCTATAGGGTCTTATGGAAATTGATCATCTTATTCTTCTTCCATTGTGAGAGCTTTTTTGTTTCTCATGTAGTACGTGTGTATCCAAAACTTATCTGGTTGCTGCCATAGCAACAGGTTTGACTGGTTGTGCCTGATGAGTTTTTGAATGGTAATATTATAGCGAATTCCCTCCTTACTTAAAATGTCGTACTCCCATGGAGCTTTGTCAAGGTAATTACTTTAATATTTAAATAAATTTTAACTTTACTTTTACTAATTTTGGCAGGAGGAAACTAGATGAATTGCATACAATATGAATTGTATAAATATACTGAAGATTAGCTGTTTGAACATGCATGAAAGATGGTGGATTCTCTGTGATCCTGCACTATGTATTATTACTTAACCACACGAAAACCACTCCCTTAATCAAAGAGAAATTGAAATAGCTAATGCGAAGGTTTGTATTTCATTTTGAATAGTTAAATGTGGCAACTGGCATGTGACAGAAAGGAAACTAAACAGAGATTAAGTAGTAATAGTGTTTGAATTGTGGGAAAAAATTCTCAAAAAGCCAAAAGCTGTGTAAAACTATTGGTGCTAATATGCAGGAGGGTAAGAAAAAAAAAATAATGATGCTCTAGAATCCTTATGTTGGTTGTTAAATTTTAAGATTGGTGAATAGCAGCCCCTATTAGTCCTTCCCTATCAAATGCTAGTTTCCTTACTTCCTGGTAACTCTTCCTATGTTTTCTTCTCTTTATTAGTTCCATGAACTTATTCCTAGATCTTCCTCTGGGGGCTTTCCCCTCCATTTCACTGCCAATTAGGTTCTTGGAATCCTTAATATGACTAAAAGTAATCATTATTCTACTATAAATATATTAAAAATAACCTTTATTCTTTCATTTTATTAATTAAAATTAACGTGTTAACATGTATTTCAGATCCTGCCTATGCAAAAGAATTAGCTGTGTGGCAAAGAGCTGAGAGCCGAGAAACTTCTCCAGCTGTGGACATTACAGAGGGTTTGTACTCATGAAAAAATTTACAACATTTTTCGTGGTGTTAACAATCACACTGCCTTTGATATTTTGTTATCTGCTAATGTATACCTATTTTTCATTGCAGCAAGTGCTGTGTGGGACAGAGAAGCTGTCTTCACCATGTTATTTGAATTGAAGGAGAAGATGAATGAGAGTAAGAAAGGGAAGGATCTTTACCAGGAGGTGACATCTGCACTTGCTGGACTGGGATACCAGTTCTCAGTCCAGCAGGTGCGGAGCAAAGTGGATGCCTTAAAGCGTCGATACAAGTCCATCAAGGATAATATGATGAAGAGTGGGTATGAGACACCTTCACCATGGGAGTTTTTTGAGGTACTTATTTATTTCAATTTCACTGTGTTTTTAGGTGCTCAAATTCTGTAGGTTAAATAATAAACATCATAATGAGAATCACCTGTTGAAAGTGAAACTAAAAACTGGCGCATCGATATTTAGAGTTCAGTGGTATTGTTTTTTGTTATTGAATAAATTGACACTATTTTCAAGAAATACCATGATAAAATTCTTACTTTTGCCTTTCCAAAAATTAAACTTCTATGAAATTGTGGTTTAAAAAATGTGAGGGTAATACAAAAATAAAAGATAAATATAAATTTTTACAGGATTAAATTTTTCTCTATCATGAAATGTGTATTTAAAATATCGTAATCCAGAAACCTCAATTTTTCCAGGTATTGGATGAGATATTTGGGACGCATATATGGGTGACCCCTAGAGCAACAACCTATAGTACTGAGGGTCCATCTACGTCTTTTGTAGCCAGTGAGGTCCAAGTGAATGGTACTGCAGCTTTTTTTTTTAACAATTTCCTCTTTCTTGAAGCTACTGTTATCACTGTATTGAAACTAGAAGTTAGGGATTCAGATTACTTAGTGCTCAAGTTCAAATTGGTCAAAGGTCTCATAAGTATGATCCCAGCAACATTATGTTTTTTGATGGTAAAATGTTCAATATGCTCTAAACCTCATCCAAAATATTGAAAAAGACAAAAAGTGCAGCATAAAGGTATCAGAAAACTTGATATCTCAGTTGATTCTAACCTCATACAGTAAAACACTAGTTACAGGCTAATCTCATTTTGGAAGATACAGTCATAGTGTAAAGTTCCCAGTCATGGGATCATATTAAGGGGTCATTCCATGTCAGTTCAACCACACCATTATGCACATTATCTCATGTTTTGATGTACTATTGTCTGTTTGTTCCTATTATGGACTTTAGTAAGTATGCAAAATATTTTGCTCTATCTTAATCAGTTTAATGTCTACCACTTTCAAATAAAATAAGAGTAAGTAGGCCTATTTAATTGATGTAAAAAGATCTTAAAGATAAAAATTCAATAGATTTTAAAATCTATTTTTAGTTAAAACTTTTGGTGCTAAAAACTATTTATCTTCATCATCAAAGTGAGTTTTTTGAACTATGAATTTCTGCATAAAGTTTTTTGACCCTTTAAAAAAAATATGAAGCTCAACTAAAAAATCATTTTGTGTTGTCACTGTGGAGCATAGGATAATTTTAACAAGGGGCCACAAAGTAAAACCAGGACTTAAACTTAGATTGATTTGGGTAATGATAAATAACTATGTAAATATTTTTTTTTAAACAAGCACGTTTTTGAAATGGACTAAGAAGTATTAAATAATTTCTCCTAGCCCTGTACAGATTTCTAACCTCTTATGGATTTTCCTGGAAATTTGTGATTGCGAATTTGAATAGCTATGAAAATACTTGTAAAATTTAAAATGAAAAACGTTGGGCACATGCATAGATGGTTGATGCATGAATAGTTCACCTAAGTCGCAAACAGTTTTATTGTTCTGCTAGTGATATGATGATGACTGTGATGATGAACTGTTGTGTGAGTTTTCTTTAGGACAGCTGCTCCCTCACTCCTTACAATTATCTATTGCATATGCCCCACATTTTTTGTTTAAATCTTTCAAGTATTTTCATTGCTATTAATACACAATCACAAATTTTCAGGACAATACGTATGGGTTTAGGAATCTGTATGGAGATATAAATCTGTGTGGGGCTAGGAGAAATTTTTTATACTTCTTAGTCTGTATTAACATTTTTTTATTTAAATAATTATGTTCTATGTTTTAGTCTTGTGTGATCATATCTGAAATGTAAACTTAATTGCCAATGTATCTACCTATGGAATTGTACAGTTCAGCAGATAATACGAATGCATTCGTCAATTGTATTGCATTTGATGATGCAGGCTTTTCCATCTTGTGCTCCTCTTTTTCTCCTGGTGCTAACTTTTTGTGCCCTGCTTTTTTCCTGGTGCTAATGTTTATCATTATTTATTATGTATTATATTTGTTTTATTATTGCATTATCATCCAGTTCTGAGCCATGTTTAAAGTTTCAAGTCTCTAGCTCACTGAGAAGTTAGGTAGTTTAAAATGGATTGCAAAATTTGTTCCAAAGAGACAGCCAGACCAAAAAGGTAGTTTATAAAATTGTGGTCAAATAGCAAAGATGATCAACATGAGGAAGTTGATGATGTGGGATTAACTCCTAATGAACTACTCCTATTACAAAAAAATCAAATATGGGTGACTAAAATCTTCATTTCATGATATTGGATGTTCCCCAATTGAGAAACATTCAGCTGGTGACCTTAGTAGATTATCTTACTATTCACCTAAACCACAAATAGTTCATAAAAATTGAGATTCATGAGAAAAAATTCAAACTAATCTTTAAGTTGATTTGCCTGATGAGGAATGAGAGATAGGGGGATACATAAATCTGAAGATCTGGACAAGCTCTTGGATATAATTACAGATGAATTTACCTATTCATCAAGAAGCACCTAGATTCAAATGCTATCAATTCCAACTACAGTAACGAGGTCTAGAAGAAAAATGAAAGACTTACAATGCATCTGATTATTTTGTTCGTAAGGCTAAAAAAACTGTTCAGAGATGAGAGGTTTTTGGAGAGCCAGATTGTTGGCACAGGAAACAGTTGAGTCCTGAAACAATTGGATTGGTGACAGGGTTTTCTGAGAGTTGTGATTAACCCTGAATTTTGATAGGGATGTAGGAAATGTTGAGCATAGGAAAGAAAAGTATATAAGAGAAAATTTTCAATTTTATGTACTCTTAGCAAGCCCTGACTGGAAAATAGATCTTTCAAATTTTGTTTCCTGAGATCGAAGATATGTCTTTTGGCTGGTGCCAATGGTACACACTTGGTGTCTGTAAGCACAAACCATCAAAAAGTTACTTTTATGATTAATGTAGGAGATATTGAAGAGGATTATAGAGGACTGAGGACATAATTTGTTTGCAAAGGAGTAGGAGAAGAATTGTGCTTATGCATTGTGATAAGTGTCTGTCAAAAGATAACCTTGTCCAGTTTTTCTTGTCCAAACTTGAAGACTTCTACAATGATGACGACTGTCGAATTCAGCCAGAAGGTTTTGACTGAGCAAATTTCAGGGATACATTTTAGATTGCAGTGGGTAGTTTATTGGTGAGTTAGTAGAAAAACTGAACAAGTTAATACCTCAATCATTCACTGCCAAAGCTCAAGCTTATTTATTTTAAGTTTGAAGGCAACAGTCTCTTCAAATTCTGTTATCTCAATGGGTTTTGGTGAAAATTAAGCTTTCAAGCACAGTACAAGAAAAAGCTAAAGGTTGTCACAGGAATTCAAATTCATCCTCCATTCATCGTGTCATGGCTCATTGCAAGGTTTTGCAACTGATTTTACAGCTTTGTATCATATCTGATGGCCTAAACCAAGGTATATGGTACATGAGATCCAAAAAACTGTGACAAAGTTATGAAAGAAAACCACCCTTGCAGTATACGCTCACTACCTCAGTGAGGGATGTGCTGGGTAGTGCAAAAAATAATTTTAGCTTCATGAAAGTGTCTGCTGTAGAAGAACTTTCAACATAAAGCTCAGTGGTCATTTTTTGCAACCAGTCATGGTAAAACACTGTGTGATGGAAAATGGGGTACTGCAAAGCATTTAGGTTGGAAGGGCCATTGGTACAGATAAATTATATCAATGATTGAACTTTTATTAACTTACATCTTATTTCTAATGAAATGGTTGATTCAACTCGCCTGACTTAGGCATGTTCAATCTCTCCGAGGAATAAATCATTCCACAACTTTTGACCACTAGATAACTTGGGAATGATTGAGGCTAGAAGAATCAGCAGTGATGAAAAACGTGCTCTCACTGTCAACTTAAGTAAAAATCAGCAGAATTAACTGGCGGAATAGAGGAATTGTATCTGGAATTTTAACAAATTTTAATGGTAGGTTTTACCAAATGTACATTTTCCATTCAAAAACATGTTATAACAAATTATTTTTTGAAGTAAGAAAAAATACACCAAAAGTGAAACATTTTTGTTTACCAGATGATAGAGCATGTGTTTTAAAATAAAAATGTAGTGAAAAAATTTTAATTATCCTTATCCCTTTTGAAGAGATGCCACTCAGTGTATAACTCGGTCTTTCATTTAAAATTTTTGTAAATAACATTGCAGGAATTTTTGTTGACCATAAGTAAGTGTGTGTGGCTTATTTTTTCTAGATTTCTTATACATTAAAGTATGTGTGGTGAAAGTATAATCAGCATTGGTGTGTAAACAAGGAAGATATAAAATATTTTCTATGAAAATAAATTTAGCTTCCTCCATCTGATTGATAAAAACTGTGAAATTCATAAAAATTTCAACAGGCTGTAAAATGTAAACTAATTGAGATGGATCAAAAAATGTTGAGCATAGGAAATTTACATGCTTACTTAAGTCCATAATAGGAACAAACAGACCCGGTTTAATCAAAATCGGAGATCATGGGTATCAAATAATTTAAAAAAATGACTTTGTAACCCTATAAGTTCCAATTTGGACTACATTTGGGGATATGGGTTTTTTTCTTGAAACAGCTAATAGAAATGCTCTGCTTAACTTAAACAGTCTAATTATGTGTGAACTAGATTGTATTAAACCATGAACAGCAGTAGGAAAGGAACAGATCAAGCCATCCCTTGTGGGTTGTTTGACTAGCTGCTGGATAAGTTCTCGGTGAGACCTACTCTCACTCATCAAGCTAATTTTCATTGCTTTGCATTTTATGTCAAATGACAGGATATTTATTGCAGACAATTAATTATGTATTGTGGGTCTTTCTACAGAAACTTCCAATGAAATGTATGTATTATGTATGATTTATCCTTTCTTGTAGAGCCAATTAAGAAGCGCAGGAGGCTGGAAGAGTTCCTAGAGGGCCTGTATGAAAAGGTCAAGAAAGACCGGGAAGAGATAATGAATAGGCAGAGGGAAGAGGCCAGGAAAAGGGAAGAGGAAAGGGAAAGGAGGAAGCAGAAGAGGCATGAGGAGAAGATGGCATTGAGGAGACAGTTTTTAGAGTTGTTATCAAGAGTGGCAAGTTCCAGAGAGGAAAATAAAAAATAAATTTGTGAATAATATTTTTATTTAACTAGGGCATCAGGATTTTGCATTTCCACGTTGACCCAATGCCTTTTTATCCGCATTTGGTAATACCTCCTGCTGTGGGACATCACCTTGGAAGGCATCTTTCTTTCTCCTTTATTATGTTGAACACTGCAGGCCAAAATGTACTGTGGTATACCTGACACATATGCCATGGGAAGACAGTGCAGCAAACTCCTCCAACCTTAAGTAGAGCGAATGTGCCCTCAATGGACAATCTTGTCTCAGATAATTTTTTAGTTAAGTTCTCCTGGCAAACATCCGTGTGCCCATATCTTTGAATGGCACCATCAAACGAGGATCAATTGCTTGTGCTGCATCCTTTATGACGTGAATGTTCCTTGGAAAAAATTCGTCTCCCTGCAGAAAATCACTCACCTCAGAAAATACAAACACATGCTGCTCATACACTTAACCAGCCTGTATAGCATGAATGTGTGTGAAGACATTTATGGTCACATACTCCCTGTAAAAAAATAGAAACTACTTTGAACTTGAAATCTTTTAATTGAAGTATTAGGTGGTAGTGAAATTGAGTAGCATTTCACAAAATTATTTGGGTAAAGATTAACAGTTATGATACTTGTAGAATTATGATGATAAGATGAATTAAAAATGAAAGGGAGAAGCTATCATTAAAAGTAACAGTCAAATTAATATCATAGAGCTTTGAAGACTTACAGGACTTCAGAAGATCATGGCACTTAGGCAGCTGAGAATTATTAATGAATCTCAGTTAAAGTGAGATTTCATTTAAACTTAGAATGCAAAATAATCATTAAATACCTGAAATTAAATTGAATGTTGATCTTTTATGTTAATATATGCCCCACTATCACCTTTGGGAGCAGGAATTCTAATGTGGCACACTTCTAGAGCCCCAGTCACCCCAGGGAAGACATTTTCACTGTGTAATCCAGCAACCACCCTCTGCAATTTCACCACAGGGCCATGACACCACCTGGGGAGCCAAGGAATGAAGCACTCAGTGTGCTCTTCTCACTCAGCTTTACCAATTCCAAATGTGTTTGAAAGGGACCTGCATATTTTGAAACATAAAGGAAAAGCTTCTGTAACATGGCTTATAAATAGTATAGTGGATAACAGGATGAATGAATTAGATGTAGATTAGTAATGCTCTAAAGAGAGGAGGGCAACTTGTTATAGGTTCTGAAAATTTTAGAAGATATTGCAGCTTCTCAGCAGAAGGATCCTAAGGGTGAAGCTGGAAGGAGAGCTCACGGACACCGTGATATTTCAGGTCTATGTGCCGATGTCTAGCCATACAGAAGAAGAAATAGAAGTTTATGAGCAAATTGAAGTCCTCAGGGTAGTGATTGAGAAAGACAACCTCATCATCATGGGAGACTGGAACGCAGTGGTAGGAGAGGGAAAAGAAGAATAGTGTAGGATATTTCAGACTGGGCAAAAGAAATGTCGAGGGAGAAAGACTAGCGGAGTTCTGCAATGACAAGAATATGGTATTTGCTCACATACTCTTTGAGCAACATCAGTGTAGTAGGTACACATGGAAGATGCCAGGGGATACTGCCAGATACCAAATACACTGCATACTTGTCAGAGTCAGATGCAAAAACCAAGTAAAGCAGTGCAACAGCTATCCTGGTGCAGATAAAAACAGTGACTACCACCTTGTACTCATGGACTGCCACCTTCAATACAAAAAAATTAACAAGATCAAATGTGAACCAAGGTGGGACATGAAAATGCTGGCCAAAGAAGGAAACAGAAAAGATTACTCACTGCCATCAACAGGAAAGTAGAAAAAAGTGAAGGCAGAAATGGCCATCAAAGAAAAATGGGATGAGCTGAAGAGGAAGTCAGAAGAAGATACAAGAACAAAGGTGAGGCAACCATCTACAAGAAACTGAGGGACCAAGTCAGTTAAGAGTGCAAGAAGGCTACTGAAAGCTGGTGAGAGGAAGTCAATGAAAACATGAAGAAGGGAAACAGCATATTTGCTGGTGAAGAAACACTTTGGGGAGAGTAAATAGGAGAAGCAGCCACATCAGGGATGCTAATGGGAATATATTTATAGAGGATGAAGACATTGGAAATAGATGGAAGAAATACATTGAAGAACTCGACCAAGAATGGAAAGGAAAATTAAAGAACACCTTTTGAGAAACCAATTTGGATTTAGGAATAAGAGGTCATTCTCTGCTCAAGGGAGGCCATTCTCTGCCTAAGAGTAATGGTAGGGAAAGCAATACATGAGAACAAGCCATTGCATGTTGTATTCAAGGACCTGGAGAAAGCCTTTGACAATGTTGAGTGCAACATGATGTTTAGACTGCAGGAAAAATTAGGAATGGATTATGATTACAGAAGAATAATCTACCTACTATATAGGATGCAAGTCATCACAATGTGAATGAGAGACAGGAGTCAGATAGAAGCTAAAATTATTCCCTTAACTGGGGTGAGTGACTAGTCGCAGGCCGGAATCGCTCCTTAGAAGGGGAAGCATGATTATAGTCGCACACTGTGTTCTGTTATTTTGGGCGGGGAAGGGATCTAGAGTTGTTATGTATAATTCTTTATGTATTTACAGCACACAGGTTCTAGCCACACATATCTTGTATTTGCACCTTTCTAGCATCATTTTATACCAATTATAATTTTTCGCATGTGGTGTCTCCTGAGCTTCTTTTTCAAGTGTTTTACAACTCTTTGATCATTTTTTGCAGCATTTGTGCTTTGTGTTTATGCCTGGGTTTTATGTCCACCTTATTTCACTATCAGTATTTAAGTCTAGCTGTTTTTTTATTTTTATTGCAAGTACATATTCCTTTCCTGGGTTAGATGATAGAAGTACAATAAATTTCCTTTTTTTCTCCTTAATATACATTCGACAGCGCATTATTCAAAATGTAAAATGGTGGCGTTTATTTTCACTCCTATTTTAGCTGACTTACTTATTAGAACATTGTTATGTGTACCACCCTCTTGTTCCCTTATTTATTTTGCATCCTGGTGTGACATTGAACCAGCATACACTTCTGGAAATCCCTCAAGAAAAAATTAATATTCTATTTTTTTTCTGCATGATTGCCCTCATTGCCATGTAATTTAGTTCTGCTTACTAGCAATGAAGCAGTGAAAATACCCATGTCATGCATTTATTTGCTGCTCTGTGTTAATTATCATGATATGTTTCGACATCTAGTGATGATACACCAAATACAGGAGGCTAACTTGGAAATGAATTTAATATTCACGAACTTAGCATTTTATCAGAAGAAAAGCTTCCATGATCTCGAGGCTCCAATATTTATGAGATGGAACCCAAACATTTTTCTTGAGCTGCTTGAATCTTCTAGCAGTGACTCAGAGGAGGAGGGCTGTGATGAAAAGGGTTATCAGCTGGTGGCACCTGTTTTAGAGTGGACTGACAATGGTGGACCTTGGCCACGATTTCAGGCTAAGCACACTCCTTGCCTGAGTCATGAATTTTTGTGAAAGTGGAAACCAATTGATATTTTTGAGCACTTTTTTGATAAAATTATTTGTGACATAATTGCAAGTCAAACTAATTTGTAAACTTGTACAAGAAAGAAGTAGGAGGGGGCTGATGAAAAGAAGTCCGAAAGTGGTGTGAAATGAAACTGATGAAGAGGAGTTAAAATTATTTTTTGGAATACTCCTGCTACAGGAAATCATATAAAAAAGCCAAAATTACGAGGGACGTTCCGAAAGTAATGCCTCCTATTTTTATGTGGTGACTTTGGATGTCCGTGCCAGATGTCGTTGGTGCAGTGCTAATGCTTGAACCTTCCTCTATCATTTGCAAGTGGTTCTGTTGTTCTGCTGTAATTAGCTCCAGCAGAGGAGTGTTCCAAAATGGAGTCTGATATGGACGCGCGTATAAAACAGCGATGTGTGGTTGAATTCCTCACTGCTGAAGAAATTGCGCCAATTGAAATGCCTCGACGCTTGCTAAAGGTGTATGGAGATGATACAATAGACGGGAGCAACGTGAGACGATGGGTATGGCATTTTCAAGGTGGTGAAAAGGGTGTGCATGACAAGCCATGGCCCGGTTGACCCTGCACAGCTGTCATCCCTCGCAATGAAGAGCGTCTTGATCAACTCATCCGTGCTGATCGGTGGGTAACGACCAGAGAATTGTGTGCAAACCTGAATGTCGGCTGTAATGCCTTCGAAACAATGTTGGAACATTGTTTCCAAGGCATTGTTTCCATTCAAGACTCGGATGCTGTTGTCAAAGCTGTAAGGAAGTAGTTACCCTCAGCTGGTTCCGATTTTTACCAGCGCGGCATGCAGGCTCTGGTTCATCGTTGGCAAAAGTGCATAACGAATGGTTGTGACTATGTGGAAAAATGACAGTATTTAGCTGAAATATTGATCTATTTAGCTGTGCTGTTGTGACTTATGTATCTCCTGTAGTTTCCATGAATAAAAATAGGAGGCATTACTTTCGGAACGACCCTCGTAGGTCATTATTTTTCTCAACAGATAACTGGCTACTCCAGTATTTTTTGGAATGAACCGAGAAGTGTTTTTTTTGCTGCTCAAGTTTTTACACTTTTCAAACAATGAGGATTATAAGGCAGAAAGTCGGGTTGTGCCAAAACTGTATAAGATACAGCTCATCATGAACCATTTAGTGAAAAAATTTCAGAAAAGTTACTCCCCTGAATTGGCTGCTGTTCATAGATGAAAGCATTTTGCTGTGGAAAGGCTGTCTTGGGTGAAGGATTTACGTACCAAAAAAGCATTCAAGATGTGGGATGTAATCATTTAACCCTTTCAATGCTGCCCATATACATAATACATTTTTACCCCTGGACAGCTTTCTTTTTTTATGCAGGACATAAGTACCTATGCCAAATAAGCTAGGAAAATTATTGAATAATTTTTTAAGCTTTTATTTTTTAATTATATGCATTTTAATCCATGACGTGATATCGCGTCATCAGTCCCCTGGACTATCCATGTATTGTGGGTTGCGTACACCGAACATTCCAATTGCGTGCTGTATCTTCATACTTTGTGTTTTTATAACAAATATCAATGTAACTGATGCAAAAATCTCACCTCCACATCCTCGGTTGCCTTCGACGTTTCAAAACATGGAGCCGTTGATTTTCCGATTATAGCGCCACCTAAGAACCAGAAATGAAGCGGTGATTTGAACCCATTAGAACTAGAAATTTATCAAAATTATTCAAAAATAAATATTAAAAAAAAAAAAAAACTAGGAAATCATCGAGATGCTAAAGGAGACGTAAACACGCTAACTTATGTCACTACATTTTGCCTTATAGCGCAGATATTTCCGGATAGGCACATATCAAAACAAAAGCATCTGCACTGATGCGTAGTTACATGGTAATACATAAAGGATAAAATGTTACCCTAAATATTCCTTACATTTAAATATCCCAGGAACATCCCGCAGGAATATTCCTAGCATATGCTACAGCACTGACATATGTAATATGCTGGGAATATTCCTGGTATATTCTGATATATGCCTATCCGGAAATATCTGCGCTATAAGGCAAAATGTAGTGACATAATTTAGCGTGTTTACGTCTCCTTTAGCATCTCGATGATTTCCTAGTTTTCAAATAATTTTGAGAAATTTCTAGTTCTAATGGGTTCAAATCACCGCTTTATTTCTGGTTCTTAGGTGGCGCGATAATCGGAAAATCAACGGCTCCATGTTTTGAAACGTCGAAGGCAAGCGAGGATGTGGAGGTGTGCTACAGGAAAGTGGAAATGCAATTAGTACAAATTTTCATTTTTGAAGCTTGAAAGTGATTACGTGAAGGTTAACGTTGACGAATGCGTGATTAGGTTATCAGTGAAAGGAGAATTCGCGGAGCCTCCCAGCATCAGAATCTTTGCATGGTGGCAACACGACGTATTGCAGAAGAAATAATTTTGTTCCCTATGTTTGTTGTGAAGTAAGTTACTTTCCTTTATTATCCAAACATGCTGTTAACTGGTTGGTAAATGTTTTCCTTAAAGTTCCATTTGTAATCAAGAAAAGTAACTTATTCAGAGGTATTCTTGTGATGAGGTAATTCGAACATCAGTTGCTCTTCCTTTTGTTTAGCTTGCTTAATTGATTTTGCAGATCAGCTCTATGCTACTTTTCTAAGAATCTCCTACAAGTGAAAATTGTGTTTAGGTGCAATTAGCCGGAGTGATTGTGAGTGATATATGTGAACTTGCTACGTAAACAGATTTCACAGATTCACATGAAATTGAAAATGAAGCATATCCTTAGCTGTTTAATCGTTGTATAACTTTCATTTTACTATTCTTAGCTTCGAAATTTGAAACTATTGAGTTCCTACTGATCTTGATCATCTTAAATCAATACCTTCATTCCAAAAGCTAAGAGTCTAGAATATGCATTCCCGTCATCGAAAAGATAATGTTAACGATGGACCCGTCAGGGTAAAATTTACCTTGATTCTTTTAAGTGGTAACTTTTGTAGGTAGTCTGTGAATTAAGGCCGTTTTCTACGGTACATTTTATTGTACTATAGAATGTACAAGAAACTGAATGGAATTAGAGTAGGTTCTATTTCCCGTTAAGTCATTCAGACAATCATACAATTTGCCGCTTTACACGGTACAAATACTTTATAAAGAAATTCGTACATACATTTGTACAATAAAACGTAATGTGTGAAGCGGCCTTAAGGTCTTTCATAAACCATAGAAATTTGGACGCACTCATTGAACTCTGTTCTCGCTGTCACATTTGTAATGTTAGTTGAATCAGCATCTAAATCATACTATTTTAATACCAGTGTGGAATGTTTTTCGTCTCATGGTATAGCAAACGATGTGACGAATGGAAAGAGGAAAAAATGTTGATTTTAACATATATCATTGACTTCAAACTGATATGCTCCTCCAGATTTGCTATCTTGATGCCGGAAGCATGCATCTTCATATTCAGAAGTAGGTACAAACTTGTATTAAGAACTGAGGCCATGTAAATGAGAATATTTGACCCAGTTGAGAATTAGCGGTTACGTTGAGTAGGAAAGTAGGATTTATCGATTTGGACCCTTCCTGTGCTTCTATTGGCCCTTCTATTTTTCTCACTCCTTTTTAAATTAAATTTTATTCTGTCTGTCTCTCCAGTGATGACATTCTCTCTCATGGCCCTTAATTGATGACCTGGAGGTAACGGTGTTATGAGATGTATGGTAAAACATACATAGGGTATATTTTTATGCTTTAGTGGGAATTCTCACACTAAATGATGTTTAAAATAAATTTCATCCTCTAATTATTTCAAGAAGGCAAATGGACACATACTTATGTGCTGTGATGACTCTTTTTGAGTTGTCAATTCCTAGCCTTTTCAGTGAAATGCTGCATTGTTCTGTGGTGAAAGACAAAAAAATAGGCCAAGTATGAAAAAATAGGCAACTTCCACTATGATCACGGTGGAAGTTGCCTAGGTAATAGGTGAGAGTAAAAAAATAGACGTTTCATTTAAATTATTTAGAACTAATAAAATTACCGGGCTGAGTTAGGATAACACCTAGGCTATTACCTTTATCAGCAACCTAAATCTGCCCATTTAACTTTGGATATTTGCCAATATTATGAATTATTTTGCTCTATTCTTAACCATTAGTTGTTCAATCCTTCAATGGGTAACTGCAGCCCGCCATCTTCCATATCTAATGCTAGTTCCCTTACCAACTGGTATATATTTAGCTAGACTTGCATTGTTATTAGCGTGGATTATTTAATTCAAGATTAAGGTCTGTGACTCCAAAAGTCAGCAGTGTTTGAGCAAAAGAAAGAATTTCCACTTTTATGTGTATTCCTTATGTTAGTGTAAACTATATTTTCTCATTACAACACTCGTAGTCAATTGAGGAGTAGAAGGGGGAAGTTGCTTTTTTTAATCATTCGAATGGCTTCTCCATTCTTACAATCTATCTTTTATTTGCTTGGGATTAGTGATGTGCATTATTATTCTATAATGTCCTTTAATTATCTTTCCCTCTGTGCATTTGCAGGTGGAGGGGCCATCCTATCCCCGAGGGTGAAGATTATTATTTTTTCATATAACTGACATGTACAATTTCAGTTATGGTGTTTGTGATGAAATTTTTTCCACCATTATAGATATATGTAAGTATTGTCTTTCATTTAGGAAATCCATTGAGTTACCTCCCATTATGTTTTCACTAAGCTTTGAAACCTAACTGATATGTTTTGGAATTATGTAACAAATAATCTCCATAATAATGGCAAAAACTAGGAATGCTGAGCTTCATAAATTTATGAAAAATGCCACAGAGCGACAAAGAACTATGTATATGGCATTTAGATCAGTTTGTCGACAAATAAGTTATTTGAAAGGTTATAAACAGGTGCTGTAATTACGTAATGTCCTGTAAGAGCTCCCTCATAGCAATACTACAAGCATTTACCTAGGGTCAGTTGTAATGTTTTAGTTATATTCAGACAGGATTTATGCTGGAAAGGGGAATACAGTCAGTGTAATTATTTTGTTACCTTTTAATTTCAAATGCTGGGAAAAGGGTAATACTTTGGGGAGTATACGAAACAATGAAGATTTCTTGCATCATTTACATTAAAATATATAATGTATATTCATGTATCACTTATGCAGAATTACATTATGTATTACACTGTAACATATGTATTTTTATTCTTAGGAAATTTGAAGCATTTATACAGTTAATACACATCTAAGCTACTGCTTTATTACCATGTAATACAGCATTTGGACATGGTGTGCCTTTGCTGTACCACATGGTAATTCATATGTAATACAGTAAATGCGATGTATGGGAAGGGTTGGAATGATACCTTATGTAGCTTAACTGACTTGCTTTCGCAGGATATCCCCTGACCGTAGGTGAGAAAGTGGTGACATTATCAACATGATATCATGACATGTAAGATTTTTAAATAACTTCCATTTTGAGTTCTTGTTTTCATTCATGCAGTGGAATAAACAAATTTTTCTTTCAAGATTTGCCCATGACTCGTCCTTGCTCAGCACCTTTCTAGGTGAATTCTGAACTTAAATTACTGTTTATCACTCACTCATGCATTTACATTCACCAAGTAATTTGGAGCTGACTCTATGTAAGGGAAAATGGAAAGATGAACCCTAGAAATACAAGAGTAAATTCAAATAAATACTAAGTTTAGGATTGATCCTGGTGCTCTATTTCTGACTAACCTGCATTCACGCAATTTCTAAATGACTGACCAGTGCCATCTATCATCTGTAGTAACTCAAGCGTGGTTAAAAAGTTGACTGGGGTTAGAGTTAACTTGTGCTGGCAAGGCCAACTTTTGCTAGAGTTAACCTGGTTAGAAAGCAAGTAATTTAAACTGGACACTACTGACCTTCCTCTGAACCAGTGTAATCTAAACTTTTTCGAGCTTTTTTCCACAAACCATTACCCAGTGCCCCCAACCATAAGCAAAGTCATGGACTACATGAACAAAGTAAGATGTTTATAAATATAAGTTTAAAAAAATGCGATTAAATTATTTTTTATTTCAAATCCAACTGAGAGATGGTTTACTCATCCCATGACATGTATATTCGGTACGGGCCCAGCCTCCAGCACACCCTTGTTGCACCCATAAGATGAAAGCACCGCCCTCCAGGGGGTGGCAGCGCCCACTTTGGAAACCACTGCTGTAAACCAACCCCACTCCTCAGAATCTCGGGTTTTCTGCTACATCAGTGTGGTAGGCAATATTGTTGTTACTCACAATGTCCATCCACGTGCAATAAGGTTAGGGGCCATTCAAGTATTACGTAAGACGTTTTTGGGGGTGGGGAGGTTGGGATAATCTTACAGTGTCTTATGTAGGGGATGGGGGGGCAGAGGGCCTGCCTGGAACCAATAAACGCAAGTTTTTTGTCTGTCTTGAAACATTGTATCGTTTCCCAATGGAATTTAGTAGTGACATGGAGCATCTGCGGGTTAATGGCATGTTTTCCGTAATATCACCGCTAAACCCATGCTCCTATTGTCAACTGACCGGCTACATTACCTCCATGTCAACCAAAGCGAGTATTTAACAAAGAGTAGATTGACATAATAATGTCTTACGTAGGACTGAGAGGGAGGGTTAGGAAAATCTTCCATAGGGGGTGGGTTCAAGAATGGCATAAATCTTCTTATGTAATAAGTGACTTAACACTTAACCGTTTACGGTTACTCTCTAGGAATTTTAAAGGCTTTGGGGTAGTGATGGGTCGTTCATGATCGATTCGTTCAAAATGATTGAATCACCAAGTGAGTCAAATGACTCATGATTCATTTCAGGAAAATGATTTGATCATTCAATCATTTTATGTTTCCGTCTGCCATGTGATTGAATGTGATGTTAAGTGGGAAAACATTCACATGGAACATACGTGGAATTTTATGCTAATTTTTGTATTCGTTCCTTGGCTAACCAAATTTTGAATTTCACTTTTTGTTGCCTTTATCTCCTCAAAATTACAAAAATGCTGGTAAAAGAAACAGCTGGTGTTGGTGTAAGTAGATTATGGAGCTTAAACAGAGATTGACATTATATTGTATGTGGTCCATTATGATTCACTTGAAGTGACATCTGCCATAAAGGTTTCCAAGCTTGAGTACAGTTTTTGAGGGAGGTAATGTGAGAAAGAAATAAGCTGAAGCCCTATGATAAAAATATGCAATGCAGAGGAAAAAAAATCACTTGCAGGACCATCCAGATATGGAAGGAAAAATTAGTTGCCAGCAGGCTCAAACCACCCATTTTCACTTCATGAGCCTACAGTGCTAACCTTTATGCCGTAGATGATTGGCAGTTCTCTAGCATAGTAATACACATGACAGATGTTGCTGATTAAAAATTAATTGGTTATAAAAAACTAGGGCATGTTAGAAAAAGACCAAAAAGAATTAGCATTGCGTTTGACCCTGTGCATGGCATAAAAAATGTGGCGTTCAAATTGAGGTGTCAATGTACGTAACCTCCTCTTGTCAGTGTTTTGTGTTGGAGAGACTATGGAAAAATATTCTTCCATTGATGTGTGACCTTTGGAATAGGGTTTAGTCACATTTAAATCTGCCATTCCATTCAAGGTGAGCCGATGGCAATGAATTATTTTTATTTTCGTGGCTGATAATTTCTAGAAGTTCAGAGATTAAGTAAACATCTGGTATCGATTTTTAACTAATTATTTGGCTTAGCCTCAGTTGTGAGTTTTGCTGAAAGATTGTTTTCATCATCAAATAGTTCCATTCACTGAGTTCTTTGACCACAGTGATAGTCTTCAACCACAGAGATGCCTAATTTAGCAATGCACTGGTGCACTTTTAGTTTAGTTGCACTGGTGCATTGTTAGATGATAAGGAGTATTTTGTTTCACATGTATGAGTGCTGCTTAACCATGGTCACATGGTGAATGTCATCTCTGATTCCTCATCATTTTTACTGAACCCAATTTTGTATTACAGATATGTATGGCAATCTAAGGATTAGTTGAGTTTGTGTGAGCTCATGATTTTGATGTCACAGAATTTGAATGTAATGGATACTTTGAGATGTAAAATCAGCAATAAAGCTTGGTGGCAGATAAGCTGTTTAAGTTTGACAATTGTCATTCTGTAAAACTGCTTTGACTTAAATATACAAAAAACTACATGTATGTGTCTATTATTATTATTGAATGATATTGTGTTTGAAATCTGAAAACAGTGGGCAATGGTGAGAAACTGTCTTATTTTCATTGACATTGAATTCAAAATGAGACAGAAGGAGCCACATAGGAATTTAGGGAGCATGAAGTCATTTGCTAACATATACTAAAATATTTGTGATACCTTATGTTTTATCTTGTTATTTGAATTAATTAACAATACCCTGTGGAAATAGATGTATGGACAACAAGGAAGCTTACCTCATCTAACGATTAAAGGCAAAGACCAAGAAAACTGTATTGACTTATTGTTACTTTGATATTTTTAATATTTAAATGGTATTGTTTTCTTGGGAAAGGTATACATACATTCTTAAGCTAGGGACTGATATTTTCTCTGTTGTCACTTTTTGTTGGAGAGTCCACTTGACCTCTCCAATTTTGTGAGGTAAGAGAATTAACATTTGATTTCACCACCTCATTGTTCGTATTAGTTCCCATGGTTGAAAAATTGATGACATCCATTAGGATGGAGCAAAAGGGATTGGTAGGACTTCTTTTTATACTGAAACTTTTACACATTTTCTGGGAAGTGATATTGAAATAAGCATATTTAGCAAAATTTAGTGGTACATTCCACATGTCGATCTAATGCAGTGTAAAATGTATGATTTGATGCTTGCTAAACCAATTATCATCAATAAATTATCATTTTAATTCTGCTTGCTTATCAGCCTTGTCTTTATTCAGACAATAGAGGCAAAATGTGGTCATGGCCCATGAGAAAAATCAGTTGCTTTGGAAATTAACCCTGCAGGTTGGGGGATTGAGAGTACTCCTGCAGTATCCCTGCTTGTCGTAAGAGGCGACTAAAAGGGTGGGGAGGAAACTCCCAAGACAAATTAAAATGGAGATGAGAAAAGGTTGTGGATGAGCTAATGTAGTGAACATGATGATGAGTTCCTTGATACGAAACAGTCTGTCATCCCTTGAATAATATCCAAATGACAAATTTGTGTTCCATGCACTCTGATTTTATATGTGCTCTCACCTGTAATGTGTTGGAATGAAATAGTTGCAGGCTTACTTCATTGTTCTAGCTTGAAATTAGGGGACCTTCATAGGCCTGAAGTACTATGCTTGGCCTGTACAGGCCTTCTGTTTGCTGTACTCACTCGATTCAGGCTGCATTTTTCTTGGATATGGTGAAGACCAGAGGCAAGTATTATTGCTGCTCTCAAACATTTTACGGTAGTGATGAAGGAAGTGTTGCCTTGTTTAAACTCTTTTATTGTCTATCATAGGTACTCATTACATTACAGTCCTGTTCTGAGTTGATTCTCCCGCATGTACATCCTGTCATGTCCAACCAAGAGCAACATTACAACAAGTACCATCAGGGGCTCTCTTTATAAATACAAACAACTAGGGAAATATCTGTCACTGCTACCAAGTATCTTCACTTTAAACTATAACAATGTTGTGCCTGTAGGTTCTAATAAGACTATATCCTGGATGCCACAGGATTTATTCACAGCAACACACAATACTTAGTACAAAAAATAGTCTGACAGGGCTGCGTCCTGCACACCTGGTAGTTCAATATCAATTGCCTGTTATGCCAGCTCAACATGGCTGCTGCCTACGGACAACCAAATGAAGTGCAAAAAGCAACTCGCGAAGCATACACAACAACTCCTCCCTCTTTTAAGTATACTCACATGTTTATTATCAAGACAGTTAATCAGAAGATATAATAAAAAATAAAATGCATAACTAGTCGATAATAATTAAGTAAGAGCAATTAATGAAATATCACTCCTGCATTCATGTATATCAAGAAAAATAAACCAAAAATTCACTCTACTCCTCCCCCTTTTACACTTCCCTCAGGGTCCCAATGCTGTGTCAGATTTTCAATTTAACCCTTTCTCTTCAATATTGAGTCATTAATTGAAAATTTATTAGCACAAGGATTTGACACTCAAGATTACAAAACATAATCCTCCAAGAAGCCAGGCAGTTTCCTAAACGGGGATGAAACTCTCACACAGTTCTCTAATTGTCCTTGTGGGCATTGGCCCATCCCCTGAATTGGGTCTTGCTTTGTAGATGGTTAGGAACAGCTATCATGCCCAGACTCCTGGGGTGCCTCCTCAAGAGTGGAATGAGAGGCATCACCAGACTACCCATGGGTGGAGCTTTTGCATGGAAGTTGTACCACGTGTTAGCACTACCCATGACAACTGAAGAATCACGAGGCTTGTGCACTGCTCTGTGGATCAGCTGATCCAAATGATGCCTCTTGAGACCTTTATCCTCATCTTCTATTTCCACATTCCAAGACCCCATTGTGGATGACACTCTGCCTGATAACCATCATTTACAACCACCATACCTCCTGAAATGAACTGAATCACCAATTTTAAACTGCCTAGATTCCTTGGTATAGACGCTGCTGTTAGCAGCAATTTGTTCTCTTTTAGCGGGAGTAGGTTGAGCAGCAGAATGCAACTTATTTAACAGGATTTGCACAGTGTCCCATCAATATTTCAGAGGGGGTTTTATTACTTGATGAGCTTGGTGTCATCCTCAATGTTAAAAGGTCATTGGCTATTTCATTTCTCCACGGAGAAGGGGGCAATCTTTTCAAACGTCTTGTGATGGTTTTGACAACTCTCTCTACCTGAACCTTTGAAGAGGGATTATAAGGGGAAAAATGAACATGTGAAATAATTTTTTTAGCCAGAAATTCAGAAAACTTAGCAGAGAAATGCAGGATCATTGTCGGTAACAATCTGCTCCAGAATTTCATGCGCAAAAAACCACCTTATGAGGCAAGCAATGACCACAGGATGCCATAGACCCTCTCTTCTCTGCCTCAATCCACTTTGAATAAGCATCTACTAGCTCAAAGAATGTACATCCATTGGTAGGTCCCAAAAAATCAAGGTGAAGCCTTGACCATACCTTCTGTGGCACACTCCATGGTATTACTGGTGCTTTCAAGAGCATCAATTTGTTTTCACAGCTTGCACAACATGATGAACTCATGTTCTCACTACCTTTGTCTATTCTGTTGGGAGTGCAATCATACGCAGGTAGCCATAGAACTGCTAGGGTTTATTTTAGCATGACAAAATACACATTATTAAAGATGGTAACCGGAAGTGCAAGCGTAAAAACAAAAAACACATTAAAAGCAAGTAGAGAAGGGGATAATGGGAAGTAGACAAAAGAAGGTCACATGTTTATGCACCATATTTAAATTCCACAACACTCCCCCTTAAACATGAGACAGTCCTAGCAATTTAACACTTTTCAAATGTTTAGGTTTTGGTGTACCTTTAGTTAGTATATCAGCCATCATATCATCAGTGCACATATACTGTAAATCAATCTTTTTACAGTTTACCATTTCACGTATAAAATGAAATCTAATATCAATGTGCTTAGTTCTACTGTGATATACATCATGGATGGCTTAGTTTTTTGCACTTTGATTGTCATTGAAAAGAACAGGACAGTTTTGACAATTAAAAATTTCTGAAAGAACAGAATTTAAATATAATGCTTCTTTAGAAGCTTCTGTGAGCCCTATGTATTCAGACTCAGTGCTTGACAATGCAACACTTCTCTGTTTCACACTGGCCATAGTGACAGAGGTCTGGCATAGTCAATATTAACTTTAACTTAAAGCTCATATTATAAATAGGAATATCACATTTGGCCCAGAAACCTTTAGTGATCCAGTATAACACATACACCACTAGGTCACTACAAATCAAAGTGATTAGTAGAATTGAGGAAAAATAAATAAAATTGTGATTATAAATTATGAGTATTATAAAAATATAGCCATCAAATACCTGCTAAGCAAAAAAAGTTGAACAACAGGTCTTACTATTGGCACCAAAGTAATAAAATTAAGAAATAAACTTTTTCCAACAAACGTTTAAACTGAAAAATATGGTATCCCCTTAATTACTAAAATAGAATAAACTTTATGATTACTCAATCATCTTTTTCATCAGAAATACTGCTCCCAGACTCATCATAGGAATCACTTTCTGTGTCTGGATTCCAATCATGATCACTGTCTTCAGAATCTGATGTTTGCCACACTTTATCATCTTCTGAACCATCAAGTTTGTTTGATATACAGCATTTTTTAAAACTCTTAGTTATCACAGTTTCTTTCACAGAATTCCGTGCTCCTAGAATCCACTGGGCAACCATTGCCAGAGAAGGCCTCCTTAATTTGCCTGTGTTGGTGTATTCTTTTGGGCCTGTTATCATCCACTCACCATAATTTTCTTTTAATTTACCTTTGAAAGGCTTGTTAACTGATACATCTAAAGGTTGTAGTTGGCTAGTTAAACCCTCGGGATAATAACCAGATCCGTTTTACCTTTTGCCAGCTCAATCTTCACACTTTCGGTAATGTGGCCTCTAAATGAATCAAGTACCAGCATGGATGGCATATTTAGAATGGCACCTGGCCTCTTTTTCCAAACAACTTTGATCCAATCCAGGACCAATTCTTCATTCATCCATCCATATTCTTGAACCCTTATGTGGATTCCTGGAGGAAATTTTTCCTTTGGCATAGTTTTCTTTTAAAAATAATGTATGGTGGTAATTTTCTACCATCAGCAGTAATAGCAAGCATGCTATTGCTGCTTGCTTGCTAGCATGCATAATAGCAATACTCTACTCTTTTCGTGCCCCGACGGTTTTACCAGCACTGACTTAGCTCCCTTTTCTTCCACTGTTGTTGAACTCGGCATGACAATAAAAATAGGTGTCTGGTCAGCATTTCCCATTTGACCCAATAAATATCCTTGCCTCTGCCGCAGCTGGATGACATGCCTTTGGTAGGCAATTATTTTCTCCTCATAAGAAGCTGGAAGGCGCTGTGCTAGCGATGTTCGTCTTCTCAGAGTGAACCCATTCCGCTTCATCATTTTTCTTAGCCAGCCTGAACTTGCTCTGAACTGATCCCTTGGAATTCCGCTGTCCAGGGCAATTTTCAATGCCTCGTCGCAAATCATTCTGTAAGTTACGCATAAAGCTTCTGCTCTGCATTTGCGCACAAATTTGATGACATTTTCTTCTAATTCTTTAAATCTGCCGCTCTTAGGCCCCCGAAATGACTGCCGCGATGTATTAGTGCTTCGCAATCGAGGTAACTGCTCTTTCCAAAGTCGCACCGACTTTCTTTCCACGCCAAATTTTTCAGCCGCCATGTGAATATTATGATTTATAGCGTATTCTGCTACGGCTATTTTGAAATTGGCGTCAAAACTCCGTCTTTGATGGCTTCTAATCTGCTGCAGCGTTGATCCTCGTCTTTCCACTTGATCCATCACCCCACTGTTAAACATAAAATTATGCTTCAGAAAGTAAACATCGCGGAAATAATTGCGAAGCATTATGTGTCATAACTTATTAATCCTACTTACCTAAGTGAAATTTAGATATGTATTGCTCAATAAATATGATCACACCTTTGATGCTTGATGGAGGCGCTGGATTTCTATCAAATACAGTAATGCCGTTGCTTCTAATTATTGAACACAATGGTTATGAACAAACTATGGTTTAAAGCCGTCGTTTATTGCTTTTTCATAAACAAAAGCATCGATTACTGCGCATTCTTGTTCGGTAATGGAAGCGGTCACAGTGTTAAAAAACATGGGCACATGAACGCAGATTTGGACGCAATAAGACGTGAAATCGTCACGAAAGGTTCATTTTCATTTACGAGTTTATTTTTCACAATGTTTTGAAACATATAACTACAAAATGAGTTCTAAATTTGCAGTGGGTACATATGCGTTCGATTAATTTAGTCATATTGTTTGTTTACTTTTGATTTTATGTATTTCTTGTTCTGTGTTATTAAGTCATCGGTATCGATTTAATTATTTTAGTAATATTTTACTAAGAGATATTAACAGCAATTCGATGAAGTCTTTGAATACGTGTGTTCTACATGCTATTTGAATCGGAAGAGTCGTCTTTTCAACGTTGGTGGTAAAATTTTCTTAATTTTTAGTAAAGCATAGCAATATTTACTCATTTCTCCGATTATATCAGTAATACTCATAAATATAATTCACTAGAAAGACTACGAGAACACTATCATCCGTTGCGCCGTTATTTATAACTTGGTGGTGAGTTTTCGTTTTGTTCGAATGCTTATGCTCGAATATAGTCCCCCCCTAACTTTTTTCACGGGAATTTTAGGAAAAAAAGGGGGGACTATATTTGGACAAATACGGTACACTTAGAATAAGATTTCCTGTTGAGTGAGTCACTGCCCCAGTCTGCATTGGAGTACCCACACAGCACAAAGATATCCATTGGATATACAATGAATATCCATGGTGGATATCCATGACATCCATTGGATAGCCATAGATGTCTCATGGATATCCAGTGGATATCCAAATGTCCTCTTTCTTGACATGTCATGGATATACATGTGATATCCATTGGAGATCCATATGACATCCTGTGGATGTGCACTGGAAATCCAGTGGATATGCATTGGAAATCCAGTGGATATGTATTGGAAATCCAGTGCATATTGAAAATCAAAAAACAAAATTTACTGAATAAATTAATAAAAAGGCCATGTTAAAGAGAAGAAGCTTTATGTATTTCCAACTGGTACATGAAAAATATATACACACTCATCATCACTTCACATCACAAGGTCACTTAATGCTGATTGTGGTATTGAATGCTTTATAGCCCACTGAGCAAGCTCTGGTTCAAATTTAAGAGTGGAGTAATGTAGCTGTGATACACTAGAGGCTGAGAAGTCTGCATTTTCGGAAGAACTTTCTGTCACATCATTGTTCTTACAACTAAAACTTGCTCCAGCGAGGTTTTCATTGCATCCTCTATTACTGAGTACGGCCACATTTACACTAGCACCACAATTATCAATGTCCACACCTGGGGTGTTCTCAACATAACTATTTTCTGAATGATTTGCTTGAAGATCATGTGAAGTTCTAAGAGTTATTTAGGCTCCATCACTAGTAGATATAGATGACTCTCGAACAGCATCCGATGATTTCAATCTAAAATATTTCCTCACTTCACTACTAATCAACCGACGTCGATGTCTCATTGTTATGTGTACTGTTCCTTTTCTTTTCCTCCGAAGTTTCTGAGTTGGATCCATTATCTCATATATGCAGGTTGTCCTATGCAGACGAGTAAGTTGCACATAATTTCTTTACATTACTTTGAATCATAAAAATGAGAAGTAAATGACGATACTAGTGGCTTAATCGGCCATTTTTACACGGCGTGACTGGGCACACGAGTAAAGTATTACTGAATGTTAATTAACATGAACGTATTTTACTTTCAAGATCGTGCGAAAATAAACCATTTTGAACCAAACCAATCTAGCCACAAGAACTTCAACATAACTTTCCCTTATTTCTCACTAAAAGTAAATAGAATGAGTGTATCAAAAATTACTCACCTTATTTCGTGGTCTCCATTGGTCTCCATGAAGCGCACTGGGAAATAAATCGACTTTTTTTTTTAGCCGCGCACGCCGCACGTGTCGAAAATATGAACTAAACCCTCGTTTGCAGATGAAATGCTATCGGATATAATAAAAAAATTTGTCACACTCACGGAGTAGGACGGAAAAGTGTGGCCACGGAGTATCATACTCCGTGGTCACACTTTTAGATGCAGAATACGAGTAGACATCGATTGTTACGCTAATCCAGTAATAATCCATGGCTAACAGACGTCTCTCTCACCTATTTCCGGCGATTTCTCTTGGAAGAAAAGGTTAAAAGAAAATTTTGTCTTGAAGCATGCAATTTTGCAAATTAATGTTCCATTCAAAATATTGCATTATCGTCGTTTTATTCAATGTAATTGCAACCAATTCGCTTTGCATCATCTTACAAATACTAGAATAAATAACAAATAAAAGAACCAAGGGCAAACGAAGAACTTGAGGAATGGGTAAACCCCACAATGGGGAGAGAATAAAATCTGAAATGAAAATTTCTCTTCCGATCGATGTAAAATTTAAGTAATGATTGAAGAGAAACCTTTAATATTTTCAATAATACATCCATCAGAGAATGTCTAATGAATATACATTGGATATCCATGGGTGTACTCTGATGGATATCCAGCCATGGATATCCATTGTACATACATTAGAAATCTCCCATGGTTATGGATATGTGGTGGACATTATGGATATCCATTAGACATCCATTGGATATTTTGTGCTGTGTGGGCAGTCTCTCACCACTTTTTTGGTACACAAGACTGTGATGTTTCCTTACATAAGGAATAAAATAACTACACACTTTTCCATTGATGCGCTAGGATTTCTCCTCCTATTTATTTACACACTCACAATACATCACATCCCTGGCCATGTGCTCACATATTTCCCATCTTGCACCGGGCCTAGCTCTTCAACTGTTATTAAAACAGAGTAGCCAACCTTAGAGAAATACATCACATTCCCTTCCTTTTTGAAGCCTTATGAAATTTAGCTAACACTTTGTCATTCACCCTGTTCTGAATGATTGTTTTCATATCTTCCTGCTCCTTTGGGAGACCACCATACCTCGGTTTTAATAGGGAAAGCAAGGTACGGGGTTTTCGCTTGAACACCATTTTGGATGAGGGCAATCTAGTACTAGTGGATGGGGTGTTTCGGTAGGTGTACAAAATGTTACACAATGTTTCTGCAATTGTAAGAGGGTTTTTCACAAATTTTTCCAGTTGCTTCCTCAATGACTGTTTGATGATTTGAACTGCTCTTTCTACCAATCCATTTGATCTAGGACTATACACAGGGGTCTTAGTAACCTTAATGCCATGGCACTCACAAAACTTTTAAACATGTAAATGGCTATTAAAAGGGGGCCCATTATCACTGACGATTTCTTCAGGCAGTCCAAAGGTGGTTGCTATAAATGACCTAAGGTTGTTTATAATAATGGGGGCAGAAGTACAATTCATTGGCCAGACCTCTATCCACTTCGATCCACTATCTATCAGGATCATGAATGACTTTTGGTTATACACAAAATAATCCAAATACACTCTTGATAGCACCTCGGCTTGTGGCCAACTTACAGTGCAGTTTGAATCGGGCCTGAAATTTACATACTGACAAGGTTCACAGAATAGAACAATTCCTTCAATGTCACGTGATATTGAAGGCCACCAAACACTTGATCTGGCTAGGGCTTTCATCCTCACAATGCCTACATGCTCACTGTAGCATGCTCAGGACCTTACTTTGCAGGGTTTTGGGAATTACAACCATATTTCCACGCAACAAACAATTTTGCTCCAGGCTTAACTCTAGACGCAATTTAAAATAAGGGAGAATAGCGGGATTAGCCACATGGTTTGGCCAACCATTTCGGGTCGATGACCCTTTTAAGGACTGCATCATCTGTTGACTCTTGGGCAATTTCTACGTAGGTAAGCAGTAAGCCTTCACACTTTGAAAAAAGTTCACATCTTCCACTATTTCCCCCTGGGTAGGCAAGCGAGATATAGCATCAGCATGCATCATTCAGAAGCCTTCTTGTACTGTATGCTGTAATTATACCCAGATAAGAAAACACCCCATCTTTGAAGGCGAGCAGCTGCTGAATGAGGGATGCCTTTACTTGGGGAGAAAATAGTTTTTAAAGGCAAATGATCCAATTGTAAAGTGAAATGCCTCCCCCATAAATATTTATGGAATCTTTTCACAGCAAAAATGATAGCCCGAGCTTCACGCTCAATTTGAGAGTAATTTTGCTCTCCCTGACTCAAAGTTCTTGAAGTGAAGAGGACTGGTCGCTGTTGTCCCCCCACTACGTGACTTAAAACACGCCCAGCACCATAGGGCGAAGCATCAGCAGCAACCAAAATGGGTAGACTGGGATCATAATGAACTAGAAGGTGGCTTGACTGCATCAACTCTTTGCTTTTTTCAAATGCTTCATTGCATTCATTACTAAAATTCCATTGTGCATCTTTTGGGTCAGGGCATACATGGGTTTTAGGACGCTCGACAGATTGGGCAAAAATTTGTTGTAAAACTGCAACATGCCAACATATGATCGTAACTGACTCTCATTCTGAGGAATAGGGGCACTAGCAATAGCTTGTACTTTTGACATGAGAGGCTTTATTCCTTCAGCAGCAATGCAGTGCCCCAAATAGTCTACAGACTGACAGAAAAAGGTACACTTTTCCAACTTGACCTGCACATTGAACTCATTCAGCCGACTAAGCACTCTCATGACATTTTTCCTGCACTCACTCACTGACTTACCATGAATCAATAGGTCGTCTAACTAGCAAGAAACCTTGGGCAAGTCCCCCAAGATCTGCTGCATTACCCCTTGGAAAATAGCAGGTGAACTAGATAATCCCTGAACCAAACGAGTATATCGAAATAGCCCTACATGGGTATTGATAGTGGCTATGTGAGAATGTGCCGGATTAATTTCCAGTTGCGTAAAAGCCTCAGATAGGTCAAGCACACAAAATACTCTTCCTCCAGCCAAAGATGCAAATATATCGTCCAATTTTGGTAATGGGTAGTAGTCTGTCTTTAACACTTTATTAACGGTAACCTTGAAATCAGTACATATCCTTACACCATCATCTTTCTTTTTGACACACAATGGGAGAAGCCCATTCTGAATGTGATACTGGAACCAACAGGCCAGAACAGACAATTTCCCTAATTTGTTTCTCAACTTCCCCTCTGATCGCAAATGGCACATCATAGGCTTTATGAAAAATAGGGGTGGCATCTTCTCTGAGGACTAAGTTTGCTTTAAACCTTGAGATAGACTCAGACCTATCTGTATTAAAAAGCCTGGGAAACAACCTTAATAATTCATTAATGATATTCCCTGCTTCTGGATACATGTCAGTCACATGCATCCTCAACCCGCACTACCTCACTCTCATTTTCCGTGTGGTTGATGCTAAAATGTTTTAGATGCCTCCAGTCAGGAGACAATATATCCAGCCATGGACCACCTATAAGGGACCTAAATTTACATTTTGACTCACACACAAACGGGCAAATTGTGAGGCCTGGTATCCTTGCCTTGTACAACAACCTTTAACTGGCCACATACTTTTAATTTCTCCCCCGAAACAGTACGTAATGAACAAGCAGACTCGAGTGGTAATTCACAAAAATAGGAATCATACACATCTTTATGGATTAGGGTTTCTGATGCCCCACTGTCAATTTCAAATTCAAGCAGTTTACCATTTACAAGGACCACAGAGACACAAGGACCACTCGAACTACAAATTGAATTTACCCCCATTACCTCTCCAAGGTCATAGCGACTGATATGGCTAATTTCCTTGAGGGATTCCTCTTCCACACCGTCATCCTCCACATTGAAGCAGCGAACTTGAGGGCAGCAATTGGACGTATGGCCTCGTCGATTGCAGGAGTAGCACGTCCAGTTTCGGGCCGAGCACGACGACGGGGAATGACGGCGTCCACATCTCCAGCATTGGGGTAGGGGACCTTGGGAACTTTGAGGCGCAATCGGACGGGAACTCCGAGCCTGGGTGGTTCTAAACCTTGCACTGTTGGTACCAAATGGTACAGATGACTTCGGAAGCGGAATCTCGGACTGCGACGGGTTTCCGTGAGACTTGGGTCTAAGGACTATCTTGTTCATTACGCCCGACTGCAGTAGAGAAGATGGACTCAATGTTAGAAGCTTAGATTGTTGTGCAGCACGTTCCATGTTCACAGCACTAGCACAAGCAACATCAAAACTTGGGTTTTCTTCCAGGAGGAGCCTACCTCTAATGACTTCAGAGGAGAGGCCACACACAAGTCTATCTCTCAAAGCCTCCGACAAGAAGTTTTTAAAATCGCACGACTGGGCAAGTTTTTTAAGTTCTATGATGAATTCAGACACACTTTCGTTAGGCGATTGAGAGCGGCTGTAAAAACGGTACCGCTCCGCAATCACAATTTTCTTTGGGGTGTAGTGCGTACACAGAACTTCCTGTATCCTACTAAAGGATACTTCAGCAGGACTTGTGGGTGACAATAAATCCCTTAAAACGGAGTACGTTTTCGGGCCGACGCACATTATGAAGAAGGCGACTTTCCAACTGTCTTCCGTTATTTTGTTTAACACTAGGAACTGCGAAAACTGCTCTAGGTAGGAATCAAAAGATTCTAGTCCTACTTCAAACTGGCCAACATTTCCGAAAATTTTTTCTGCCATTTCCGACAATATTGCCCAAAACGCGGGGACTCGAACGACTCTTCGCCAGATGTGCTCTTTGTGATGTTTCCTTAAGGAAATAATTTCCTTAGGAATAAAATAACTACACACTTTTCCGTTGATGCGCTAGGATTTCTCCTCCTATTTATTTACACACTCACAATACATCACATCCCTGGCCATGTGCTCACATATTTCCCATCTTGCACCGGGCCTAGCTCTTCAACTGTTATTAAAACAGAGTAGCTAACCGAAGAGAAATACATCACAAAGACAGTGGTCTGCAGTACCTTTAAGATATCTTAATACTCTTTGCTCAGGCGCAATGTTCATCACCATAACAATTGTTGAACTGACTAAGGTAGTTCACCGCTTGTGTTATGTCGGGTCTGAACCATAGGCTCAAATACATCAGGGACCCACTCAAGCTTTGGCATGGTACGTCTGGAGTCTCTCCCCTTTTCTTCTCAAATAAAGCCCATTTTCAAATGGAATTTTCACTTGGTTACTCTCTAACGTATCAAATCTGGAAAGAATCTTATTCAGGTACACCTTTTGGGATAGACAAATTTCACCCTTCTTTCTATCATGAACAACACTCACACAGAAAATAATTCAGTGAGCCAAGATCTCTGCAATCAAATTCTCTTTTAAGCTCTTTTTTAACAAACATCGTCACTGTTTGACCTAATGAAAATATCGTCACAATGAATAGCCATTACAGTCAGAACATTAGTACCCTTTTGTTTAACATAAACACATGGATCACACTTTGACCTTGTATACCCCAAAGAAATTAACACATTGAAAAGCTTCGTATTGCATGCCCTAGAGGCTTCTTTCAGTCCATATATGGCCTTTTATTAACTTTTTAACAAAAATTGCACTCCTCTCTACAATGACTTTGTGCGGATTGTTGGAATCAATCAAGTGATATCCCTTCCTCTCCTCATCATATCCCATAAAATACTGAGTACCTCTATCTCCCAGTTTCTTGCTTCCAATTTTAGGGACATGCACATAACCCTCACACCCAAAAACTTTCAAACGCCCAACATGAAATTTCCTCCTAGTCCATGCCTCGTAAGGCACCATGTCTTTTAAAGCTACAGTTGGAGAGATATTTTTAAGATAAACAGTGGTGTTCACGGCTTCCCCCCAGAATTTATTGCCCAGACCAGCTTCCTTTAGCATATTGAATGAGAGGCAGTAACTTTGTGATTCCACATTTATTTATTGTAAACGACCCGGGTTTCGACGTAGCACGTCATCATCAGGTACAAATATCCCAGAACACTCAGCAATTATAGTCACAAACATAAGGAGGGGTAAGGGGGGGAAGGGGCGAGAGGGCGAGATGCTGGGTGACGTAGATTGGGGAGGATGAGTTGTAGGTAGTTAGGTGTGGGAGAGGTATTGTCCTTCCTGGGGGGGGTTTCGGGTGGGAAAGGAAAGTTTGGGTTACTCAGTGCACTCGTGACTCACTGACTCACTCCTTTCCCTTCACCGAGGAGAAACGACCACCTCGCTGTGATGACTGCGACTGCCCTCTCAGCGTTCGGCATATCCTGACGGAGTGTGACAAATACCGATACTTGCGTAGCAGGCTGCAGTTAGCGGGAGACATAAAGTCGATCCTAGGCGATGACTCAGATGTTCTCAACCGCGTTTTATCATTTTTAAATGAAACTGGCCTTTTTAACAGTATTTTAAGGATGTAAAATTTATTTTAATTTTGACTAAGAGTACATATTAACAATTTTATTTTAATACCAATATATGTAACATATATTTTTTTTATAAACATGACGTGTAGTGGTGCAAAATGACCATGTTGTCGACGCACCCTATAAACCAAATACTACTACTACATAGGTATACCTGGTTTTTTCATTGATACATGTGGCAAAATATTTATGCCCGCCCCAAGATGGCTCATCCAAAGGCCCACAAACATCCGAATGAGCAACACCTAGAACCTCTTTCACAGCCTTGTTTCTAGGAAATGATGCCCTAGTTTGTTTAGCCTTGACACAACTGTCTACCCCTGCGGGTAGGGGGATGGAGAATACTCCCTCAGTATCCCTGCTTGTCGTAAGAGGTGACGAAAAGGGCGGGGAGGTAAACTCCGACAACAAACCCCCAGGCAGCATAGGGATGCGTCCGGACAGTTGTGTGGGTCCACTGTCTGTGTGCGGCCATACCAGCTGGCCTGCGATCCACCCCCATGTTTGCTGTGTGCGGAGACCCATAAGGGGAAGAAGAGGATCCAGGTGGGTGAGCACTTCGACACAGCCGGGTGTCGGATGCCCTGTATGGGCCGAAGTTCAATTCCCCACTTCGGCCCTGGGTCCCCTGTAAACGGGCAGTCAAGATCTAGCCAGTCGTGATCAATCGGCTTATCGACACGTTTCGATGGCGAGTGCTGGAGTGACGGGGGTCTGTGTAGGGCGGCCAAAGGTGTGTGGGTTAGGAGGGCCCATGCACTGGAGGCCCCACCCAAATCAGGCCCCCTAAACAATGGTGAATAAATCCCTATACAATCACAATAAATCCCTAGGGTAGCCCTGGCGATCACACCGGTTTGCGGTGTGGCGTCCCGAATATGGGGCTCCGTGGTGAATGGGAAGCCCAGGGGATGAATTCTTAATCTTAACCGAGCTGACCATCGAAAAGATCCCGTCCGGAAACGGGCGGGGGAGATAAGACGTTGACAGCTTGTAGGTGGTATTTAATTACGAGATGTGCGAAGGACGGTGAGACTTCTCACGTCGAGTCCTCTCAGCTGCTGTAACCGGTGATCTTATATCCGCATATATATTGCTGCGCGACGGTACCCTGCAGATCGAAGCTGCAAATGACCCCTGGGGCCAACCTCCCCGCTGAATACTATCCATAAGATAAGACCACACGGACACGCGCCCCAGCAACAGGAATGCATATGACCGATATGGCCGATGCAGGCATATTACAGATCCAGAGTGGTTTTCTTGTGTGTGGTAACCCTAGGTTTGCCACCAATACACTCTCCCAGCAAGAGTCTGATTGCTTCCTCACCAGAGCTTTTCAATACCTCCACAAGATTATTCATTTCAATACCTGCAGCAGCAATTCTTGAAATTATTGTAGTAATACCAAGTCTCAGGTATCCCATGGTATTAACTCTCTCAGTATTATCCTTTGCACGGGCTTTTCTGTGGATAAGCTCTATCAAAGATACCGAATTATCCAACAAGTCCTTATCACTGACACAAAAATGATGGAGACCATCCAACATCTGACAATCAAGCACAGCATTGTGGATCCCTATGAGCATTTGCTGCCACTTTTCTCCCTGAAATTATATCGAGAAAAGGTCCTCAAGTTTCCTACATTTACCTTGGGTTAATAGCTTGAGGGTGTCAGAAACCCCACACACCAGCTCCGATAGTTGTCGATCCAAATTTCATTTCTGTATCCAATGAACAATGCGTGGAACATCAAACCTTCTTGCATTATGTCCTACCAATACCACTTTCTTCCCGAAACTAGAGAGAAAGTCTATGAACTCCTTTCCAACTAAATTTGGTGGGCTAATATCCACTTTCACAAGATTGTGTAGTAGTTCACCATGTATAACTGTCAAGCCTGTTTTCTCTGCGGCAGCAGGATGGACTGCCTTTGTGGACATCATATATTTGCTGAATTCCTTGCTTCCACATGTACATGCAAGCTGAACTATGTCAGACATCAATAAAAAGCCAGTACTTTCAATGTCTACAGTCACAAAGATGACCTCACCAATTGATGGTGGTATTGTAGCGTCGTGGCTACGTTCACAAATCACGGCACTCAAATATCTTTACATCTTCGGCATAAATAGGTATTTGGTGATAAGTACGCACGAGATTTAACTTTGAAAACACAGATTTTCCCCGAAGGGAATGAGAAAAACCCTGAATGTTGGGTACAGGGTATCTGTCGGGTAATGTACGCGCGTTGAGAGCCCTATAACCGCAGGGACGCCACTAACCGGATTTCTTCGGCACCAGGTGGAGAGGCGAAGACAAGCTGCTTTCGGATCTAAGCACGATTTCTAGGTGGAGCATTGCTTCAAATTCGCGCTTTGCAAGAGCCAGTCGATCGGGTGCCAGACGACGGGGCTTACATGCAACTGGAGGGCCGGGCGTGGTGCGGATGTAATGCACGGCAGTGTCTCACCTTAAGGGGGAATCCGGAGGGTTTTGTGATATAAGGGTATTCGCTCAACAGTTCGTGGTATCTAGAGTAACCAACCAGGGCTTTTACATTCGCCGGAGAGGGATTAATCAAACCTCCTGGAACGGAAATGGCAGTAATGCCGTCGACCAGCCTCTGGTTGCGTAAGTCCACAAGGAACCCGTAAAATTTTAAGAAATCGGCGCCTATAATGGGTTTTAAGACGTCGGCTACGACGAAACGCCATGAAAATTCTCGCCGCAAACCCAAATTGAGTACAAGGAAATCCAGACGTACGTTTAATTAACGGAGCTGTTTGCCGCGTTTAACTGATAGCTAATCTTTTCCCCATGGGCCTGTAACATACGCACGGGGAAAAACACAAAGATCAGACCCAGTGTCGACCAGAAAACGTTCCTTGGTTATGCGGTCAGACGAAGAGGCGGCACATTTGTTAGCACGCGTCGTTGAACGCGTCGACCGACTGGCTTAGAGGTTTTCCGGCTGGGGAGGCTGCAAGGAGCACGGTTGCTGGCACTTGTAAGCTTTCGTGCCTAATCTCCTGTGATACCAGCAAACCCTTTGACCGCCGGCACTGTAAGGGGAGCTACTGCGGGAGCTCTTGCGAGAGTTGGGTCGGGAGCTGCTACGGGGTCTCCAGCGCTGGTGATAGTAGGGACTCTGCGGACTGAGTGGCTGTCTTGGCTGCTTGTGTGTGGTGATCTTCTTGTCCTTCCGTCTCAGTTTTGGTGCTGAGGTTGTGGCAGTTGAACATGACTGTAATGCAGAGCGCTTCCGAGAACTCCTGCCACTGGGTGCTAACGAGGAATCTGCCATTGTGTGGACTGTGGCGTTGGTGCTCATTGTGGTTAAGTTTGATATTTTGTTCCTTTTATTTTGGTTTTTGTTATTGGCTCTTGTACACTAACTGTACTATACTCCACTCCGGCCTCAATACTGCCAAGGGGGGTGGTGTGGCGGACGCTGCAAGTCAATTGTTGCTCCGTTTCGCCACCAGAGGTCAAGGAGGACAACGGTCACTAAAATCTGTCATCACAACCCCGAGCGGATTGTTAACGTGGCAGCCATCTTGACCGGTATAGTTTGCTGTAACTCTGAACGCAGAAACGAGAAATAAACTCGTTCTAAAGATATTTGAGTGCGGCGTAGCCACGACGCTACAGTATATCTGCCACGTCTTTCACTAGTGGGAAATAGCCAAGATCTGCCTCCAAACCCGACTGGTATGATATTCCTTCTCCCTTTCTCCATGGCAGCCTTTTTCTGGCGTTAAACGGTCTTCTGGAAATGTCTTTTTCTTTTGTAGGATGAAATTTGCTGCATCCTGGCTTTTTCTTTCCTAATTCCTTCGTTCCACTTAGTGTAATACTGTGTAATTACACCAGGGGATAATCCATTATTTTTATTCACTCCACTATATGTGTAGGCTCAGCATTCTTGTTACAGGCAGTTGCAGCCACTCTTAAATTCAACGATGCAGATGACCCATAGTGGCGATTTTTGGGAGCCCTGGTTGCCACCATATGGTTGAAGGACTCATTAGCCTGTGATGAGCCACCCGGAGCAAGCTGACTGGACAGAAGTGCAAATGTCTCTAATACTTTTGACAAAGTATGCCTCATGGAATCTCCTTGTGGTTTCCCATGGGGTAAATTTCTGAGGGCATAAATGGGGTTATTAAATCCTTCACACCATGTGCCACACTCCTGGTGGTCACCAAATATATGGTTTCTCAATATTCTTGATTGCCCTGCTAATTTTTCTGCATCACCTTGATTCTGGTCCAGGGCATACGAAGAGCATCTTTTCAAGAATGGCCAGCCAGTGAACCTCTTCCTTGTGTGATTAATATCAGCCCATTTGTTGACATGATAGTAGGTCTCCCTCTGGACAGCTGCTATGGTGGATGAGTCTCCATCACCTATTAGTGGTCTCTGTTCTCCTGGCATTTCATCTGCTGGCATGTGACCATCATCATTTTCCACTTCATTTGGCTCATCTAAACCACCCCTCTCACACACATTATGGAGAACAATGCAGGCATTAACAATGCGGCCAGCCTTGACTGGAGTGTAGTCCAAAACTCGGTGTCTAAGAAGACACCTGAAGCGAGCTTTAAGTACACCGATGCACCTCTCTACCACACTTCGTGCACGGACGTGTAGTCGGGTGTAGTGTGCCTCTGGACTCCCTGCTTCAGCATTCATGATTGGTGTTTGCAACCATGGCTGCTGGGGATAACCTGAGTCTACTGAAAAACATAAAATTGCCACATAGAAAAAATTCAAATCATGATAAAAATTCTTAACAATTATGAATATATAAAGAACAAAGTTTATAAATTACAAACTTTAAAATTTTACATTCAATACATTATGTATATACATAATGTATTGAATACCAAGTAACATACCAAGTAACCAGCACTGATGTCCACTTCTCCAAATTTCCATCATTACGGTCTTTAATGTGGACTCATTCCAAATGTATGCGTCATGATTACTTCCACCAAAGCGCGATACACAGTTCAGTATCATAAGGTCTGAATCACAAATCTTAATAAGAATATTTTGAAAATTTAATAGCTTTCCCAATGTATAAATCTATAATATGATCTCATACTTATGTTTTTACATACATACATTCCCACCATGCCATTCCCTTCCAGGCAAGGCATAGTCAAAAATTTTCCCACATTAAGGCACAATTATAAATCTAACACATTAAATAAATTTCTCCATGATGACTGATCTTTACAAACCTCTTTTCCCTCATTTATCCCTCTACACTGCTTCATACATGCCCTCCTGTTTTTAAGACTCCTAATATTTCTCCTCTTAAGAATTTCCTAAATCTCATTGAACTACAACTTTCTCAGCCTACCTCTACCTCTCACACCATTCATTTTACTCACATATATATCTGTTTCGTTATTCAACTCTCATCCATTCTCTCAACATTGGCAAACCAACAAAGCACTTTCCTTTCATATACGTCCAGCAATGATCTCTTTATCCACCATCATATTCTCGCATTCTACTTCGTAAAACTAGTTTGCAACGCCTGAATCATTGTATAATTGTTGAACATACTCCCTTCATTAGTCCCTGGTATAGTTCTCAGCCCAAATGATCTCTCCACTTCTGTTCTTTACTGCGTTCATTCCCCTGTCTTCACCTAACTTAGCCCCTTATCCCAAATTATTAAAACAGCTTTATAATGTCTGAGATGAAGTACTCATTAAAAATGAGTCGTACACCTTGACTGCCATTTACATTCAACTCCAGATCAAAGTGCCAGACCAGCGCCATCAACAGTAACAACATCCCGCCCCTTGCGCTTATTTTCACATACACACAAAACATCCATTTATCTCATTATCATTAAATTCAACAACTCATGCTCCTTTACATGTACTCCTTAAATTCCTAGTACCGATAGTCCAGTTTGTACCTACTGCTTAATCCTTATCTTGATGGGCCAACCTAATTCAGCTTCCTCCACCCATAAGGCCTTTGTCCGTCCAAGATAACTTTGTGACATTTATGAGTAAGTTGTTATAGAATATGCAAGGTTACCAGCCTATGCAGAAACCGCTCCACGTGCAGCTTTCCCTGCTAATGCTTACGTCGCTGTACAATTCAGTTTCGGCAAATTTATGCCAGTATACCAAAAGAGAAAACAAAGCATCGTAATACCCTTGGCCTACTTTCACTATTCTAATTAAGCTACAATCCCTTCTGAAAGGACTACCTTGAGAGCCAACATATGTTACCCGCGACCCACCACTAGGAGGTATATGCAAATGCTGACACATTAGGTTGAACTTATGTTTTTTATTTTTAAAATTAGTCATAACCTTTACTGTAACTCACAATCATAACATTGAGAGAATAATAATGCTTCCTATTGAGGTACACATTCTCCTCCTGTCTTGGGGCCTTAATGGCAACATGTGTCCCATCAATGTAGCCTAATGTCCCAGGAATTTGAGAGGCCAAGTAGTTTCTGTTTTTGAAAGAAACAAGTGATAAAGTTCTAATAAAAGTATTTCTTTTTACAGATACACCAGACAACTGCGAAGGAGTGAATAATTTTGTTTGAAATAAGAATTGTATAATAAATTATTTATTGAAAGCTACATATTTGTGTACTTGCCTTTGAATTACCCTGTTCCTTTCCTCCCTTGTTAATGGGAAATGTATCCATTTTGAAAAAACTTGTGGCAAATTGAGGGCATTAGTCACCTCCTCAATGGCAACAGATACAGTAGGTTGGCTCAACCCAAGGTTTGAGTCACTCCCTGCTCCTTTCTGATAGCACCCTTGTCCATAAAAATGCAGGGCGCGTAGGACCTATAAAAATGCTTTACGTAAGTATACATTAAAATAAGCTTACATGTTTAGCAATAGTGTACATTGCACCTACCTTAATTTCTGGTGGGACAGCTGTACTCCTCCTTGGCACATGCATGAAAGGCCGCAACTCTTCTATTAGTCTTCTCGCTAATACTTTGTTTAATCTGTACAATCCTTGAAAAACTTCGTCAAGGATTGCAAAGGGATCAGATGCATCTCTAATTTGACGCAATCTCAATTTATTTGCTCTAATACGGAGATTCCTCTCCCTATCCATCTCCCTCCTCATCAGATTAAACACCTGAATATCATCCATTACTGGATGACAAAACATGCAAATTAAAAATACCTCACTATCAACCAAGCTTGAAACATAAAAAGGTGGACTATTAATAGGGGTATTTAACAAGAATAATTATTTATTAATTCTGTAACCAGATTACTATGAATCTAGTATTTCCGAATAGACGAAGGAAGATGAAGATCCATATCATCTACTAAGTGTGTAATCAATGGATTTTTTTCTATCACAATGCTGCAAAGTAAGACGATCGAGGCCTATGGGATGTATCGCATTCAGCAATGTTTCCATCCTTTGCATTGCTTAATTTTCGTAGTTAGTACGGCCAAATCTACCGTAAAACCCACCTAGCAATATTTGAGGATTGTGTATTTGTTTCCATATTCAATGTTTGAATTGTGTTTTGTTGACTTACCACCTTACTACTCACTCATAACTTTAACAAGAGTGCGATTAAAAGTTTCTTACAAATGAGGAATATGGGTAGTTGATATTTCTGAGATTATATCCAAGATGATGTAATGCTATGAACAATAGAATTAGTTAGTACTTCAAGGGTGGTGAATAATTAAATAAAGAGGCTAAAAATGTGTAAAATGTAGCATTTAAATATTGGTATGTGTGGTTTTTTTTACTTTTGGGAGGCCATGGATACTGTGTCGATATCCATGTAACTGCTGAATAATGTTACATGGATGTTAGTGTTGGTTATTATATGGATGTCTAACAGTGGGAACTTTGGATATCCGGTGGATATCCATGTAAGGGTACTTGGATGAGGTTACATGCAAGGGAACTCCTTTGTGTAGGAGGATTTTGACTTTATTATTAAAAATTTTTACCATATGTTCTGAAGCCCTATTTTTTGCTGAATGATATGGTGGAGAAAGTGTATGCCTGATGCAATTCATTTCACAAAAATTAGCAAATTCACCACTTGTGAACTGGGGGCCATTGTCCATAACAATCTGCTCTGGAAGTCCAAAGATAGAAAATATATTTCTTAGGTGTAAAATTATCTCCTCTCCTGAACTGTTCCTTAACTCCTTGACTTCTGGCCACTTAGTGTGGCAGTCAATTAAAACCATGAACATCTTTCTCACAAAAGGCCCTGCCAGATCTATATGTTATCTTTGCCATTGTGTCTCTGGACAGTCCCAACTCTTTACTGTTACTGTTTGTAGTTGGCTTGTTCAATAAGCAAGACTCTCATGACTTTACCATCTGTTCTGTCTTGGCCCAACTTTGGCAACCACATATATGACCTCACCAATGACTTCAATTCTTGTCATCCCAAATCCCCTGAATGCAACTATAAAAGAATTTTCATTTTTAATCCTACCGGTACTACCACTATTTCCCCACATTAAACACCCTTGCTCCACCGTCATATCATATTGCCTATATGGCTTATGTAAAATAAACAAAATATGGCTTAAACACCTCACCCACATTGCTTGGTCAACCAAATAAGCAATAGTCAATTTTTTGACTTACACATTTATCCACACGAGAATCCTTGCTAATTACCTTTGAGGTAACTGGAAGAAATTCACTCTCTCCTACTTGCGAATAAGAAATTTCCTCACTACTGTTTAATTTCTGCTCCCGGGGTAACCTTGATAATCCATCAGCCAATTTGTTATCCTCTGCCTTGATGTACTGAGTTTCATAATCATAAGTTTGCAATATTAATGCCCAGCGCTGTAATCTATTGGCAGCCATTTACAGAATACTTCCCAAATTTTCCCCAAAAATGTGAAGCAATGGTTTATGCCATGTAAACAAAATGAAGTGTCGACCATATACATAGCGATTGAACTTCTTCACCCCAAAGCTGATTGCCAACACTACTCTATCTATTTGTGAATAATTCATTTCTGCACCACTCATTGTTCTAGATGCAAAGGCAATTAGGCTTACATCCCCATTAAAATATTTATGAAGCAGCACAGAACCTAGACCAAACGGTGAAGCATTACACACTAATACCACATCTACAATTGAAACATAATGTTCCAACTCCCAATGTGATGTTATTAACTTCTTAATTTTCATAAAGGCCACATGACCGTCTGCTGACCAAACTCAAACAAGATCATTCTTAAAAAGTTCCTGCAAAGGAGCCAGCACAGAAGCTAGGTAAGGTAGAAACTCTGATTAATACTATACAAGACCCAAAAGATCTTAGCTACGGTATTCCTTAGGAGCTGGTGCTTTAACGATGGATTCCACCTCATCCTTCATTGTATGAAGCCCACTTTTATCAACTCTATGACGAAAATTTTCACTGATTCACAACTGATTTTACACTTTGCATATTTACTCAAGATACAAATTTTTGCAACCTTTCTAGCAAGTTATACAAATATCAACACTAGCATGTCGTAATAGACGAAGGAAGCTGAAGATCCACATAATCCTCTATGTTTCCACGCCGGTGTCATTGCAATCAACGGATTGTTCCTATCACAATTCTGCAAAGTAAGTGCAAAGTAAGCGGAATCTGCAGAATAAGAAGTTGCGTAGCATAAAACCTGATATTTCAGCGTGGCTTTCTTCTTGCGGGGACAAACGTAGGGATTTGGTCGAAATTACCCGTTTGAGGATTGGGCACTATCATTTTACGCATTCCCTTCTATTTACTGCCGACAAGACCCCACCACAGTGCGATGACTATGACGCCTGTCTCACTGTGAATCACCTACTACTGACAGCATGCACTAGATACTGGGTTATACACAGCAGAATGGCCATTACGGGTAGCCTAAATACTCCTCTGGGGGACGATCCGGATAGCCTAAGCCGACTTTTATTGTATATGAAAGAAATAGGTATTGAAAATTTAATTTAGTTCGCATATACACATGTTTACTTACATGCATTACTCAAATAGAAATGCGTAAAATCTGTAATTACAGTTACACTTCACAATTTGTTGAGACCTAATTTGTAATGCGTCAAGTGGGCTGAGCATGGTGCAAATGACCCTTGCCGTCGTTGCACCAAATAACCCAATTCTACTACTACTACGGCGACATCTGGTCAATAACACTACCATCTAAACCAAATTTCTCGGTGCCGATGTCATTTTTCCTTTTTCCCCTGGTATACATGGAATTCATGTACGTACCCACTAATATCTGCCCTGCACCAAAGTTTATACCATCTTTTGATTGGCTTCATCGGGTTATATTGCTTGAGGCATGATCCGCCTTTGAAAAGAATCATACCTTCATCGACTGATTGAAATTGGCATGGTATATTCAATTTCTGAAACTTTTTATACAAAATATCTATTAGGGGCCTCAATTTGTACAAACTGTCTTTTTAGTCAGCTGGCACACAACTGTTATCACTGACGTGCAAATTTCCCAATATTTGGTCGTACCTGTTTCTGGACATTGTCTGAGGGACAATTGGAACTGCAAGGTCAGAATATGTGCTCCAGTAATTATGGCTTCTAGGAAGCCAGTAGTACCCAAAAAGAAATTGCAACCCTAAAAACCCATAAAGTTTATCTTCTGTAACTAGTTTCACAGACTTATGATGTTGGGTTATGAACAAGTTACGAGGGGGATTCAAATGAAAACCTTAAAAGTGCAATAATTTTTTATTGTAACAACTAGGAACAACTTATGCATATCATTTTTCTACATTGTCTCCCTGACGTTCCAAGTTTTCCGACGCTTTGGAAGTGCATAAATAATACCACGTTGCAAGAAATCTTTTGATCGTGTGTAGCCAGTCGTTTACCGCGGTTTTCACCGCTTCGTCACTTGGGAAATGCTTGCCTCCCATTGCTTCTTTGAGTGCACCGAACACATGAAAGTCACTAGGAGCGAGGCCTGGTAAATAAGGTGGATGAATAAGACATTCAAATTTGATATCCTGGATAGTCTGAACTGCCAAACGGGCTTTATGCGGTCGGGCCTTGTCATGCTGTAACAATAATCCGGAAGTCAGAAGTCCTCGTCGTTTACTCCTGATTGCAGGGCTAAGGTGATTTTTCAGCAGATCTGAATAAGATTGACTGGTTACTGTCTCACCCTTGTCCATGTAATGCTCTATAATTACTCCTTTTGCATCCCAGAAAAGAGTAAGCATGACTTTCCCAGCAGACTGTTGAGTGCGGAATTTCTTTGGTTTCGGTGATGAGCTGTGGCGCTATTCCTTGCTTGACCTTTTGGTTTCTGGTTGGTAATAGTGCACCCAGGTCTCATTTCCTGTGACAAATTTTCCCAGAAATGCATCACCTTCGACGTGGAAACAACGCAAAAGTTCTTCACAGGCATCAACGCGACGATCTTTCAATTCGGCAGTCAACTGACATGGCACCCATCTTGCAGACTTTTTATGGTATTGCAGTACATTGCGGACAATATTGTGTGCTGAACCAACACTAATCGCCAACGCTGAGGCTATTTCGTTCACAGTTACACGCCTGTTGTCCTTCTCAAGCTCTTCCACTAACGCAATGTTCTTGTCTGTCACTACGCGGTGAGCCTGCCCCGGTCGTGGGGCATCCTCCACAGAGGTTACGCCGCTTTTGAACTTTCTACACCACTCGTACACTTGTTGCAGCGACACACTCGAATCACCGTACTGCTCTGTCATTCTGCGATGAATTTCTGTTGGTCTCACACCTTCACTACTCAAAAAACGCATTACAAATCGCTGCTCTAGCGCGGTGCATGTGGATAGCGGAGTGGCCATCTTCTTGTGGACGCTGCTGCCTTCTCCGGCGTTGTACCATCACTCTGCCACCTGCCCATCACTTTGTGAACCTCAAGGATCACTACTGCCACGCACCGAATAAATCGTACAATTTTTAGCAATTCTATGGCACTTTTAAGGTTTTCATTTGAATCCCCCTCGTAGTTTGAACCATTAGGTTGTTTATGATGTCTAGTAGTAGTAGTGTCTAAGTAGTGTTCAGCTGCTCCCTTTTTGAGGTGATGTACTGGTGGAAGAGTTGATTTCTTGGTTTTCTTGGAATGTTGGCTCACTCTTGTGGAAGGTTCATTACAAGATCCGTTGTCAGATTGGCGATGTGAGATGGAAACACCTTCCTGATAGTTGTTTTCCGATTACATTGTTTAGAATGTGAAATAAGTGATAAATCCTGAATTTGGTGACCATCTGACAAAAACTGGGGATTCGATAAAACCCTACTGTCACATTAATGTTTTATGACCTTTTATTTTCTTTTCAATTATGAGTATTTGTTCTTGGCGAATTATGTTTATTTCTATCATTGAGTTTATTTTCCGTCCAACAATATTAAATAAGCAAAGTTTTTCTCCTCTAAATGAAGGAAAATAATTTTTAATACAGGTGGAATTATTATATGAAATCATCTTTTCACAACAAAACATTTTTCTTGCCCTGGTCTTGGTTTCCCATAAAGATCAGCAAAACAATGCAGATAAGTGTCATATGCGCAGTAACTTGACCGGCGACTAAAATCTTCAACTGGGTCATTCCACCACAAGAACCATTGCTGCAGTTTCTTGATACGAAAATCACTCCTACCAATAATTCGTAAGAATTTGAAAGTGCTGTACATATTATTACCATTTTGGTGGCAAAAGCTGGCAATTAAAAGTCTATTTTTGTAGCGTAAATCACTCCAAAAAGCTCTTCGATGTTGGTTTTTCATTGGCTCTCACATTTTTTGGTTCGCCAAGACTGTCCAACACATCTTTCCAGGTTTCTCCAACAGGGCAGCGAGGCATTTCCTTATGTTAGAATGTTTAAATTCGCTCGTGAAGAAGTAGTGCAACTAACTAATAGATGTCGCCTAGCTGCTATTTGTAGCATAGATCTCTCCAAAAAGCTCTTCGATATTGGTTTTTCATTGGCCCCCATGTTTTTGGTTCGCCAAGACTGTCCAACACATCTTTCCAGTAAAAATAAAATTAATCGTCGACGGGCTCACTTGGTGGAACTTTTCCATGATGAGGAAAGAAATAAAACTTAGTAGTTTTCCACACGGTTAATTCGTCCTCGACCGGTTTCAGCGACTCATCGCCATTATCAAGAGGTTAAACAAAAATCGACACTCCCCAGTTTCACCTTTATATCTTACAACAGAGGAGGGGTTATATTGGCACTTTGAAGAAAGTCAGTGATGATTCTCTCTGCAACATCTGTGTACTCGTAGTATTTCGTGAATTAATCTTCTAATTCCACTATTAGGAGATGCAAATTAATATTTGGATGAAGTAAACCTCCATAGGTCTTCAAATTCGCTAATTTAGCGAGTGGATGGCAGTAAGTAGGAATATTCATTTCTGAAACAATGGTCAGTCTCCATGACTGCTGTGTTTGAAGTGAATAATTATTCCTTCTTTATTGTCCCTTTTTTCGCCTTCTCATCTCAAGCATTCAGCCACTTTAATGACTCCTCCAGAACCTAAATGATTATAATTGTTAAAATAATGGAAAGACATTATATTTCCTGAAACACACCATAATAGCGTTATAGGTAAAATTATGACAATGTACATGGGTCCTTACCTTGAAATCGCTATTATTTGGATCTAGGCCCTCGGATGGCAACCGGCGGTTCAATGCATCGAATAATGCAATCATTTTCGCACAAAAGTTTGCCGTAGGACCTCAATCCTTCAACTCCACAGCATAGTCCTTATAAAACAAGCCTTTTTGCCCCTAGAATTACTCAAAATCTGTAATAATAACGCATACAAGTTTAGGATAGGAATAACAGGTAAGTTTATTTCAATATGCTATTCTCTATAGTAGTAATATACTGACCTGAACTGCTAGCCTCGCTCTCATTTTTGCAGTACTATTTAAGTTCAAGTGGCTGGTAGATAATTTTGGGCAGACTTGCAAACTTTGGAGCCTATCCAGCTCATGTATTAGGTTGAAATACTCCCAGTTAATGAGAGGCTCATTAGGGTCAACCTAAAAGAAGAAAACAGTTCAATGAAATAAATATCCGATCAGCAATATTCGATCGGCCTTATTTCTAATGAACAATTGAAATTAACCTGCAATTCCTGTGTTGACAGTCTATTATGAATGCTTGAAAAAACATGAGGCGTGTCTGAGAACACAAAAACTTTGTGTTCTTCAGCAGTCCCCCTGCGGGTAGGGGGATGGAGAATACTCCCGCAGTATCCCTGCTTGTCGTAAGAGGCGACTAAAAGGGCGGGGAGAAAACCCCGAAAACAAACCCCCAGATCAGCTAGGGTAGCGTCCGGACAGTATTGTGGGTCAACTGTTTGTGAGAGGCGATACCATCTTGCCAAGATCCACCCATGTGTTTGCCGTGCATGGAGACCCGTAAGGGGGAGATGGGAACCCTGGTGGGTGAGTTCTCCGGCACCCAGCCGGGTGTCGGATGCCCAGTATGGGCCGGAGTTCAAGACCCCACTTTGGCCCCGGATTCCCCGTAAACGGGAGGCCGGGGGCTAGCCACCTCCGGTCAACCGGCTTTCCGATGCGTTCGGTGGCGAGTGCTAGAGAGGTGGGGGTCTGCGTAGGACGGTCGGAGGCACTCGGGTTGGTGGGCCCGTTGCGTCGAAGACCAAACCCGAAACAGACAGCCACCTCTAGGGTGCTATATCCCGCGGGTAGCCCTGGCGACCACACCGGCTGGCGGTGTGTCGTCCCGAATGTGTGGCTCCGTGGTGGGTGGGGAGCCCGTAGGATGAAGTTTTCTGTGGTATGGATAACAAAACGTTTCCACCACCAAAAAGATCCCGTCCGGATACGGACGGAGGAGAAAAGGTTTTTATTGGAAGCAAACGCTTTGTAATTATGAAATGCGAAAAGGCAGGGGAGTCCTTTAAGAAGGTATCTCCCTTCCTAATTAGAAAAGCTTTATCTTGCCAAATACCTGGGGAACTTAAATCAGCTAAGAAATTGCGCGATGGTACTCTCTTAATAGAAACCAACAACCTGATGCAGAGCGAAAAGCTGTTGGAAACGAAGATGCTCCATGACATTCCCGTTTCGGTTGAGGTGCTCCGCACCCTGAACACCAGTCGGGGAGTCATAAGTCATTTTGACCTGCTTTACATAGAAGTCGATGAGATAAAGACAGAGATGGCCTCTCAGGGGGTCACAGACGTCTGTCGTCTTACTACTCGCCGCAATGGAGAAATAAATAACACGACATCTGTAGTTCTAACCTTTGCTCTCGACAACCTCCCCGACAAGGTGTATATTGGGTACGAATCAGTCCCGGTACGGCCATATATCCCTGCCCCCATGCGTTGTTTTAATTGCCAGCACTTTGGCCACATCGCACCTCGGTGTGAGGGCAAGGCCACCTGCCCCCGCTGTGGCATGGACGCGCATGGTGATGCGGATTGTAATAAAGAAGCACACTGCGTGAACTGCGAGGGTAAACACCCTGTTTATTCTCGTCAGTGTCCCAAGATGATGGAGGAGCGGGAAATCATGAAAATTAAAACTTTAGAAAAGGTACCATACATAGAAGCTAGAAAAGCATTTAGAGCCCGTGTAGGCTCAACTTTCTCCAAGTCTTGGGCATCTGTTGCTGCCACTCCAACATCAAAGAGACAATAGGCACCCAGACAGAAACTCGTGTGACTGAGGAAACAAAGAACGAAAATAATGGACCTGCCAAGCCGGATGAGGCTTCAAAACCGGCCAATAACACCAAAGGATCAAAATCGGGCTCTCCCAAGAAGAACCCACAAAACATCTCTTCCGGTAATCAGACACGCTTGAAGTCTCAGTCTCCCGGCCCTTCCGGGTTGATGAAGTTGGATCAACCGGAATCAATGGAGGAGGACGAATACCTCTCGGAGACTGATATCCTCCATGCTAAACAGGGAAGGAGAAGGAACCGCTTTAGGCGACCCAATATCCCAAGGGGTCAGGCTAAGCAAGATTAGCCTAAATCCACCCTATTTGATTTTATCCGTTTTTTAATCTTTATTTCATGGGTTTTATATTACAATGGAATTGTAACGGATTTCATAGGCATAAGGAGGAACTTAGTGTCCTAATAAGAGATGTCAACCCGTTCTGTATATGTTTACAAGAAACTCATTTTAAACCTACTGACAAGGCTTTTTTAAAAGGCTTTAATATATTTAGACAAGACGATAACAGCGGCCAACGGGCCCACGGTGGAGTGGCGATTGCTACTCGGGAGGCCCTTTACACCTCCCGAGTGCAATTGAACACACCTTTTCAGGCCGTTGCTGTGACCGTCCAAATCCGCAAGGTGACGATATGTAACGTGTACCTGCCCGAGGGTGCGCCAGTCAACCGTCTCAACTTAGAATCTCTCGTCAACCAATTGCCCAAACCGTATCTCCTACTTGGTGATTTTAATGCCCATGATACCCTATGGGGTAGTTCCAGTGGCCAGGCTAACAGTAGAGGGCGCATTTTATCTACCTTTTTTAACGATTTTAATTTGATCTTACTTAATAGTGATGAAAAAACTCACTTTAATAGTTTTAATGGCTCTTATTCAACCATTGACCTCTGCGTGTGCTCCGAAAGCCTTATACCTAAAGTCAGTCTATCCGCTCACGATGACCTGTGCGGTAGCGACCACTTTCCTCTTCTCATCAATCTGCGGAAAACATCCGACATTGATTTTATTCAACCTGATAACTGGCTTATTACCAAGGCTGACTGGGCCATATATAAAAGAAATTTTAATTTTGCTCACGACGCAAACATTGACGGGGCACAGAACATCGAAGTGCTGACAGAAAAAATAATCGACGCAGCCTGTTGCGGAATACCTCGGTCTAAAGGAACACTCCATAGGCCAGGAGTTCCATGGTGGAACGAAAAGTGTGCAGTGGCAATCAAAGAAAGGAAAAGAGCGCTACGAATATTTAATAAATACCCTACGGAGAGAAATCTTTCTGCATTCCGACGCTTGCGAGCTAAAGCCCGGCAAGTCGTTAAGGAAGCAAAGAAAACCTCGTGGAAAGAATTTGCATCAGGGATAAATAAGAACACCAATTGCAGAGGTGTGGCGTAAGGTACGCAGTATCTCTGGCTGCCCACAGAACTATGAAATCTCTGGTCTTAAAGTGGATAACAGGGTCATTACAAATCCCCTTGAAATGATCGAGGTTTTTGGCCAGCAACTCTATGAAGCGAGCAGTGATTCTGCGTATAATGCGTCCTTTAATGTTAGAAGGCGGAGAGCTGAAGCGACCAAAATAGCTTACAGAGAGTCGGGCATCACCGAAGCTTATAATCTTCCGTTTTCCATGTGGGAGCTGACATCTGCTCTAGACGAATGTCGTGACTGCGCCCCTGGTATGGATGGTGTTCACAACGCCTTCCTGAGGAACCTGCCTGAGAGTGCTATGGCGGAAGTTCTAAAAACCCTAAATCAGGTGTGGCTGGAGAGGAGTTTCCCCCAACCTTGGCGGGAGTCCCTGGTATTACCCTACCCAAAGCAAGGAAAGGACAGAAGCGACCCGAAGAACTACAGACCCATCTCTCTGACCAGCTGCCTATGTAAACTAATGGAGAAGATTATCAATCGCCGACTTGTATGGTGGCTGGAGACGCATAATCTGCTCTCTAACTTCCAATGCGGATTTCGTCGCGGAAGATCGACGACTGATCACCTAGTTCTGGTAGATAATTTCATACAGGAAGCCTTTCTCATGCGTCAACATGTCGTTGCAGTTTTTTTGACATAGAGAAGGCGTATGACACGGTCTGGAGGCCCAAGATCTTAATGACCCTGCAGAACTGGGGTCTAAAGGGAAACCTTGCAGCATTCATCCAAAACTTTTTAAGCGATCGAGTGTTTAAAGTTAGGGTAGGCGGACATAAATCACGCCTTTTTACACAACAAAACGGAGTTCCTCAGGGCTCTATACTGAGTGTTACACTTTTCGCTATAGCGATGAATGACGTGCTGGACTGCATAAGGCCCCCTGTTTTGGGTTCTCTTTATGTTGACGATCTGGCGATATTCTGCCGATCATCGACCATCACTAGTGCTGGAAGACTTATCCAATTGTCGCTCAACAAACTCTTCCGATGGTCTTGCCAGAATGGCTTTCGATTCTCAGCCGACAAAACCAAATTCATACACTTCCATCGGCGGCGGGGGGAGTATGTCTCACCGGTTCTAAAACTTGGAGGGCGGATCCTTCCCTATGTTGATTCCATCCGATTCCTCGGTATGACTTTTGACAAACGACTTAATTGGCGCGAGCACATCCTATCAGTAAGGAATAATTATTTTAAAATACTAAGAGTTCTTCGATTCATAAGTCACTCGACTTGGGGCGCTGACCGCACTATCATGCTTTTATTATACCGGTCATTAGTTCGATCAAGACTTGAATACGGGTCTTTCGTTTACGGCTCCGGACGAAAATCCTATTTAAGACCATTGACAACGGTACACAATACTGGCTTGAGACTTGCCACCGGCGCATTCAGGACCTCTCCAATCCCGAGCATCTATGCTGACTCTGGGGAGGCACCCCTCTCTACCCGCCACGAGGTACTCATGTGCAACTATGTCGCAAAAGTCTTGTCAATGAAGAGCCACCCATGTTTTAACGTAATTTTTAACCCACGGTTTTTAGATGTTTTTAACCGCAGGACAAAGGCAACCAAGCCATTAAGCGTGCGTTTTAAGGAATATATTGACAGCAGTGGCATTGTTTTACCTAACGTGTACCCCTCAGGGTACTCCAAACATCCATTTTGGTCACTATCACAACCGGTGTGTAATTCCGAGCTCCTCCGCTGCAGTAAATCTTTGACCACACCTACGGAGTATCAGCAACTATTTAGAGAAATCCTGGAAAAGTACTCAGACATCACTGCCATTTACACGGATGGGTCGAAGTCAAACACCTCCTGCGCATGTGCAGTTGTCTCTCCTCATCATGGCGTCACGAAGGTGAAACTTAACTCACTCTGTTCAGTCTTCACGGCGGAATTGTATGCCATTAAGACGGCGCTGCACGGAATCAAGAATGGAAATGCCGCCTACCTCATATGCACGGACTCCGCTAGTAGCCTCCGAGCCATTTCCTCCTTTTCCCCACGAAACCCTCTGGTCCAGGAAATACAACTTGCTCTCTCATCCCTTGGTGAGAAGGGAATCAAAGTCTCTTTTATCTGGATCCCTGGTCATGTGGGGATAAAGGGTAACGAAGAAGCCGATCTAGCCGCCAAAAGTGCCCTGAATGTACCTGATTCCGAAGAAACTCTGATACCCGCCGAGGATCTTAGAGCCGTACTACGAAGCGTAGCTCTAAAGAAGTGGAAAGACAAGTGGTCCGAGCTACAAGGCAATAAACTTAGAACCATAAAGCCTATAACATCACCATGGGCAACCTCTGTGAGGAGTAACCGCAGGGAGGAGGTCGCAATAACCCGACTCAGAATAGGACACTGTGCCTTAACACACGCTTACCTCTTCACAGAAGATAAGTCGCTGCCAATTTGTGAGGATTGCGATATTCCCTTAAGTGTGAAACATATCCTGACCGAATGCAGAAAGTATAGCGGTACACGTCAGAACTTAGAAATACGTGGAGAGATAGGAAAAGTTCTTGGAGATGACATTGATTCCATTAATAAAGTCGTAAAATTTTTAAACGTGACCGGATTAAATAATAAGTTATAGAATCCAACATCCCAAAACTCCGTATAAAAATGAATAGAACATCCACTGATTGTTAATACCGATACTCCGTGGTGCTAAATGACCATAGCTGTCGTCGCACCCTATAAATCCAAACCTACCTACCTACCTACTTTGTGTTCTTCAGCAGCGGGATGGCTAAACCAATTTTTGTATAGGCCATCTTTCCAGTCACTCCTAATTCTGACCAACATTTTTTATTGGTAGATGAACCATCTGCCACTACTCCATAGATCATTGCACCAACCCTTTCAAGCCATATTATTGCTTTAATAGAAATAGAAATAGAAAACAAATTTATTGTTCTAGGACAGGACCTATGGAACATGCAATTGATACAGAAAAAAAAGCTCTGTGGTATTAAGGAAAAAAAAATCTACAAGTCACCTTGCTTGAACAACACAAACAATACAAACATAATATGAAATCAAATACAATGACAGATTTTACAAAGAAAATTATCAAGTCAAGTCAGTATAATATATACAAATATACAAGAGCCTTTTAATGAATTTCACTTACATTCTTTGAAAGAACAAAAATCAATTAATGTGAGAACGATTGAGGTACCCATTCAATCACCATAACATTCATCAATCAGGTATGCAAACATTTTTAATCTGAATTGGTTTAAATTTTTAGCATTCAATATATGTATAGTCAGGAATATCATTCCATACCCTTATACATGAATTAATAGTGGATAATTGGTATATAGTTGTTCTACATTTAGGAACTTTAAATCGTTTTCTAACTCGAACAGGTCTATTTAATACATCACTAAGGTTTGTAATTACATTTTCATAGATATAATCCGGTGCTTTACTAGATAAAATTTTATACATGAAAGCAGATAGTTGGTATATCCTTCTATGCTTTAATTTTAGCCAGTTTCACTTAACATAATACGGGGTCACATGGTCATATATATTCACATTGTATATATATCTTATACCAGAATTTAACATAGTTTGTAACTTATTTAGTAATTCACCAGTTAAGTCCGAAAATACAAGTGAGCAATAATCAATGTGTGGAATTAACAAAGAATTGACAAGCTTCATTCGTAACTCCAGTGGAATTAAAGATTTGAATTGTTTAATCTGCGCTAGTGTTTTGTATATCTTGTTTGAGACAGATGATACATGTTCATTCCAGGTAAGTGTGTTATTAATATGTACACCTAAGTTTGTTACTTCTTTTGAGTATTCAATTTCAGTACTTCCAACTTTAATTTTCGGGATCACATCATAATTTAGTTTGCTGACAAACTGAGCAGTGCCGATTATAATAGATTTCGTTTTATTAGGATTTATTTTCAACAAATTTTCATTGGCCCAGTTGCAAATCCTGCAAACGTCTTCATTCATTTTTGTAATAGCCCTACCGATGCCAGATGGGTGACAGTCGAGGTAAATTTGTAAGTCATCTGCGTAGAATTGATATTTAGAATGAACAATTGAAAGGGGTATATCACGTATAAATATGGAGAAAAGAAGAGGGCCGAGAATTGAGCCCTGCGGCACACCACAAGGGACTATTGACAAACTAGAAAGTTGATCTCCATCTCCTTTTATAGCTTGAGTTCTCTGAGATAAATATGAACGAAACCATTGCACTGCTGGTAGAGAAAATCCCAGTCGGCGCATCTTGATTAGTAGAAGACCGTGATCGACACAATCAAAGGCCTTGGTAAAGTCAAAAAGCACAAGGATGGTGATTTTCTTATTGTCCATAGGGAGGCGAATGTCTTCTGTCACTCGAATAAGGGCGGTTTGAGTACTGTGTTCCTTACGGAATCCTGACTGGTATTTATCAAGCAAATTATTTAATGATAAGAAATCAACAACTGAATTGTGAACAAATCTCTCAAGTGGTTTCGATATTGTAGATAACAGTGAGATTGGGCGATAATGTGACGGTTGTGTTGGATTCCTGGATTTCTTTATGGGTTTGATAATAGCAGTCTTCCAAGCGACCGGAAAAATGGAGTACGTTAGTGAACAGTTGTATATATCGAGCAATACCGGGAATATCGCTGGAAAAACCAATTTCAGCGTTTTTAAGCTGATTCCATCGATTCCGGCTGAATTTGATTTGATGGTATGAAAATATTTTAGCATCAACTGTGGGGTTAGATTAGGGAAGTAAAAAGTTTTGTTACCAAATTCGTTAAAATTGAACACATCGCAGTTCATCGCGTCCTTATTACAAGCATGAAATTCAAGTGTTGACCTGGGATTCGTATTAGTGGACGATCCTGAAAAGTATTCAATCAATTCATCCATCGAGACATTTAGTTTTTCGTCATCATTTCGAGATTTAACAAGTCCTAATCTCCGAATCTCATTCCATATAGATTTGGAGTCTCACTTTTCTAAGAAACACCGGTTATAATACTCTTCCTTAGCCCTTTTCATAAGCCTTTGAGCGTCATTTCTTAGTGTTTTATATTCCTGAAACAGTTTTCTGGATTTACACCGTATGAATTTGCGACGAGTTACGTCTCTTTGGTTTATAATTTGTGTTATTTCAGGGGTAATCCATGGGATCAAATTTCGCTTTGGTTTAAACTTTTTTACAGGAGCATGTTTCTCTAATAGTTCATTTAAATTTGACATAAAAATTGACACCTTTTTGTCAACAGAATTTGACGAGATGAAATCCGTTCATATTGCATTATCAAACTCTTCTTGAAAACTGGATAGATTGAATTTGCTGAAATCGCGATAGGTAATTACCTTTGGTTTACTCTGCGGAACTTTGAGGACAAATTTTACATAAATTAAATCATGATTAGATAGGAAAGGGACAGGACACTGACCATGCTCCTTAATTTTACAAATGTCATCCGTAATGAATAAGTCTAACAGAGTGCTGGATTCAGGGAGGTGATGAGTCGGATTGAATGGCACCAGTGACAAATTGAGTCGATGACATAAGTCCCTTATGTATTTACTATCTCGCGTGTCCTTTAACAAATCAGAGTTAAAGTCCCCACATACTACAATATTGTTGTACGACGGAAGAAGACCGGCGAGCGTAGACTCGAAACAGTCGCTCAGGTAGCCGACCTTTGGTGGTCTGTATACTACTGCCACTACAACTTTCCCATAGGAACAAGATATTTCAACGAAAATGAACTCTGGCTTATGATTTTCATTGAATGTAGAAAGTATCTTATAATTAAAACATCTTTTGACATACAAGCATACTCCACCGCCATTTCTTGACAGTCTATCATTTCGTAGCAATATATAATCATCCAGGCTGATATACTCAGAAGGGATAGAAGGTTTTAACCAAGACTCGGAAACTCCAATCACATCATAATGACCACTCACAAAAAAATTTCGAAATTCATCGATGTGCGCAGGCAGTGACTGAGCGTTTACGTGGCAAATATTGATTGTGGGACTCAGAGTAGCATTATGAGAAGGTGTAGTTCTCTGTTCACCGTTGAGGTCATTCACGTTGTTGAATACGGCTCCTGGTACAGATGGACTACCTACTTCGAGTCATTGGAGGACACGGAGATCCTCCTCAGTACGCAAAAGATGTCGTTCCTTTCCATCATCGACCCTAGCGAATATTTTGCCCCCTCTAATCCAGAGGTACTTCAGTTTTCCACTATTCTTTAGTTCTCTTGCCTTTGCATACAATTTACGGTTTATAGCAGTAAGAGACTCGTTTACATAAATAAAGTTGTCAACTGAATCACTCCAGCCAAGGTCTTTTATTGATAAATTCCTGTTCACCTTACGACCCTCTAGTATTTTCTGCGCTACTGTGGATCTCGTAAAGCGAACTCTGATAGCGGGAGGTCTGGTTTTGTTTAATTGTCCGTTGGCATTAAGTCTGTAAGAATAGTCCATATCAGTTGATTCAATTTTAACCCCTAGGGCAAGCCCAACTTGACAGATTATAGCCTCCAACACTTCAACAGGTTTGAGCGGAATGCCGTGAATTTCCACAACATTCCTAAGAGAGTCCTGCTTTACTGAGTAAAGTTGTGCTGCAAGGTTATGCAGTCTCTTTTCAAGATTTTTGTTTTCAGCCACAAGGCTATCAAATTTAGCATTGACATTGGAAAGTGAGTCGTTTACTAGAGAAATGGTTTTACTGTTCTCTTTGATTAAACACTCCCAAGCCGACATACATTTATGCAGTTCACTTAGTTCGTTTCTTATGGAATTTCTAAATTCACATTGATCATCTTGTATCGCCTTTACACGATTCAGTAACTCGTTTAAAATTGTGCTAGAACTCACGAGTTGGGTATCACCAGGAATAAAATCAGCTCCCAAGGGTTTAACCGGGGTATCATCACCTCGGGTGGAGCGGTTTTTCTCAGTGCAGGCAGAGCAGGTCCAGGTCTGATTTGTATCCACGAGTAGTTGCAAATCAGCTTCATTAAGGGCTGCACAGGTAAGATGAAACACTCCACTACAATTGTCGCAGTCCACCGTTTTCTGGGTACGCTTGGTGACAGCACCGCACTGAGAGCACACAGGCATTTTAGAAACACAGCAGACAGCAGCACTAGTGAGACTCACTGAATCCGTCAAGGCAAGGTTATGCAAGGAAAACACCACACGTCCGTTCACCACAAGAGCTCGAGACTGATAAGTAGTTGGGCTAGAACAGTTCCTCCTGTTGGCTCACAAGATGTAAAAACTGCTACAGGTTGGGTGAAGTTGCTAGCAAGGGGCTGAAACATTACAATGAGGTCATGATTTGCCTTATTGAAGCTCCCTGGTGACGAACCATTATCCCCAAAATCTACCAGTCCTTGGTAGGTCAAAGTCTGGGAATTAGATATAACACACTCATGGGTGACCATTTCATCGACTATCAGCAATCCGTGGCGTTCATATTCCTCCTTCTGCATCAGACTTTTTTCTAATAGTTAAAAAACATGAGCATAAAACCCGCAACTTGTGTCGATTTGGGAGAGGTACCTAGAATAGAAAGGCAATGTAATTAAGTCCCCACAATGATAAAAGTAAATGCAAAATATTCCTATTAACCCTTGGGCTTCCAAGGTATTTTTTCACCTTACCTCTCCGAAGGGGGGGTAACTCGGTTACCCCACAGTATTATTTGTTTATTCGCTTAATTTATTAAATGAATGAATTTTGTGTGACATAAATCTTATATAAATATAATAAATATTATTTATATTTTATAAAATAATATATTAATATACGCATAAATATAATATTATTATTATATATGTTCATTCCACTGCAATTCAACAAGCAATGGTCCATTTGGGGTCAGCTTTTGATCAAAATTGATCCACTGATACATAATTAGCTCAAACACCACCTTGTGACCGTTTTGCGAAAATAAAATTTGCGTGATTTATGCATTTTTTTATTTTTCCTTATTGTTGCCAAAAATCCTTGCCTTGAATAATATTACTTCTCACTACACAGCTTCTAATATTCGTGATGATTTATAGCTCTTATTAAAGCTAAATCTTTTTCAAAGGCGATATCATAATTTAAATCGATTTACGCAAGTTCCTAATTTTGTTAATTATTGTTTAAAAATTGTTAAATAACTCTTCTCAAGTTATCTATCTCAGAAACGGCCGATATATTTTTTTCGTAATCTTCTATGTATATAAAAGGGAAAATCCTGACTGACTGACTGATTCTTGATTACTCCAGGTATAAAAACAAAATAATGCATCTAGAGTCTATAAGTGAAGAGTCAATTCATTTTGTTGGGTATTATTGGTGTTCCTCTCTGAATTTCTGAAATATCCTATTTTCCTACCAAACAGTCCATAAACGAATGATATCGAATATTTCAAGAGGATTGAAAATGCATATCATATTGTGAAATTTTTGCATTTTGCTTTTTGCACTTGCATGGGAAAGCCCAGCTATTGAGCTCAAAATATCCTAATATCTTTGTTTACAATGTGGATAAGGATTTTCAGAAAAATCCGTTAATTTTTTTCTAAAGAAGGCTACCAAGGTATTTTTACACCTCTCTCCCAAGGGGAGTAACCGGGTTATCACACCGTTGTTTTCTCTCTTCAGGCCTTATTTAAAAAAAAGGAATTTGTCACATTTCTTAAATAAATAAATATTTATGAGCTAAATACTGTTATTTATTATAAAAATATTTTACAATAGCTTTAAAAGAAGTTCTTACATGACATTTTTATATTTCAAATATTATCACAGTCCAGACACTTAGTAAAAGAATGTTCCTTCCTATGTACGTGACACACAGGTTTATGGCACTTTACACATATCATCTTGGTTTTTCTATCCACACCTTTTGCAAAAGGCACATCTCCTCCCTTGTGATGGTTTTTCAGGTCCACTGAAAGTCTCCAATCTTTTGCGCTCTACACTGACTCCAAGGACTTCCATTGCGTTCAAAATATCTCTATGCAAACCCAAAGAGTTATCTCTCTCGTGAATATATGGTAAGACCAATTGCAAGCACCACTTATTCTAATACTTTTTTCCTCTCTTGATGTTGGTGTTTTCCCATGCCTCATTTTTTTAGTCCAAATGATATAGGAATTCAGAGCCGCTATGTCTAACATTTCCATGAATAGGCGGAATGGCCAACGGTTTGTTTGTCTAACACACTAATATTCCCTTGTCATTTGATCGCCCTTGTCTACACCGCCTTTTATTTGATTGTACGCAAGTATCATGTCAGGTTTACTATAAATATCTTCACGTGTGCACTCATCGTGAAACTGGCTTGATACACATAAGACAGCCTTATTTTTTTAGAGACATTAGAAACTAATGTAATATCACGGGTAAACCCAAATAGAGAGGAGTGAATCGCTCTATTCTTAGAAGGTAGAAATTCAAAAGGTATTTCCGTTTTATTTCCCCCCAGGGGCCGTGTCAATGTTACATTTTTATTAACCAATGCAACTACCAAAGAAATAGAGGCCAAAAGATTATCAACAGTGATTCCTCTCCCAGATCAATGGTATGGCTTAGAAAGATCCATAACAACCCTCATCCCTTGATTTATCCCCCGTTTATTGTCATCATCACTGACATCAAATTCCCTAATGTATCGAAACATTTTGTCATGTAGCGAACAGAATCGGACACCAAGGCTGTAACGTTATCAAGTGGTATTTCATACTTCTTTAGTGTGTCTAAAATTGCTCTTGAACATGTTTTTGAATTGGCAGTCTCCAAACGACACTCACAAACAACAATATCCAAGGCACAATCGCGAAGTTCCACAATTTTCAGAAAGATCACAAAAACTCATTCTCCTCTCTTATCTGTGGTCTCATAACAGCAAACAATCACCTGCTTATCCTTCAGTCGAGTCTTCAAGTTGGCCTCTCTCTGCATTCATAGATATGAAATATATTTGTCCCTCAGTAGGCGCACGCAAGGTATATCACCAGCACCTGTAACATGCCAACAAACATGTCATGTTTATATATATTTATTGCCTTCAACTTTCTTGTAAGGCACCTAACACTATGAGTTACTTAAGACTCGTATGCCTATATTCAGCAGATTTGCTTAGTTCTTAGAATGAAAACTCATTATTATTTATAAAAACATTAGTTTTACAATTATTATGCAAAAGAACGGAAAGTTCAAATAACTTACATTCACCTTCAGTAATTTAATACTTTATTTACCCTCAACAAATTCATTCCAAAATGATTTCACGTACTCATTTTCTAATTTGTAGAGAGGAATACATATCAGCTTTAAGAAAAGTCTCTACTATCCTCTGTCCAAAATGGTCGGCGGTTTGCTTTTTCTTTACATTTCATTTCATTTATTACATTACAATTAGGCAAATGCCTGGTGGTAATGAAAGGAGCATTATCATTATACATATAGATATCAGAATACACATGCTGCAGCAATATGTTTTATATTTAATTTCTGAAGAATAATAAGCATATGCTTCTAAATAACCTTAAGGATTGAGGTAAGGGCTCAAAAATTTAAACAGGCAGCCGATTCCAATCGAGAATACCCGTTTAAAAAGGAGTACTTGGCAGTGTTTGTCTTTTGACTTCTTAGTTTTATTTTATATGGGTAATCATTTTTACTTCCTATATAATTAGGCCTCTCAAATGCATCTTTTAGTTTACCCCAACCCTTGTCCCCAGCGACAATCCTATAGATTGCACTCATCGTATTAACTGTCCTTGTTTCGAGTGTGTCCCATCCGTCACGCTGTCGGTTTTCTTGTGACGACCTAGTACATATCTTGCGGCCTTCTTTGCACCCATTCGATTCTTTTCGTTGGTCCTATTTCGCGGGGGTACCACACTGCGGTGGCATATTCTACAATAGGTCTGACAATGGTTAAGTGTGCCATTTCTTTTTTAGCCCTGTTGCTTCCTTTGAGGTTCCTCATGACCCAGTGGAGTGTCTTAAAGGCTTTGCTGACAATATAGTCAATGTGCTGCCCCCACCATAAGTCTTTGCTAAGGTAAACACCCATGTATTTACAATTTTCGCTGGCGTCGATCGATTCTCCCATTATCTCATTTTTCGTACCCACACACGTCCTATTGTTAGAGAATGGGATATATTTGCTTTAGGATATATTTGTTACCATTTCCTTGGTTTTTATCCAGTTTTCCACCTTTTTTAAGTCGTGCTGTAGGACGTCACGGTCACTGTCATCAGTAATTTTTCTGTACAGAATGCAGTCGTCAGCAAATTGACGTATATCCGAGTTAATGCAGTCAGGGAGGTCGTTCACGTATCAGAGAAATAAAAGGGGGCCAAATCGTAATCACCGAGAATAAGGCCTTCGCTATGAGTCGTGACGTCACCAGACGTGGTGCTAGGAAGTGAAAGCATATTGGAAGGGAAGGCTGACGTGGTATGCTACACAAGAAGGAATGGAACAAGTTAACTAACGATTAGTCCTGGAAATAATCATAGAACATATTCTACTTTAATGATATTCTTTTTGAATATATATTACTGTTTCATTTATCACGGAGTGCAGTGCTTTAGATAATGTTTATATAAGGCATCGAAAAGTTCTCCATTTTACCTGCGAAATATTTCTTTGAATTGCTATTCAAAATGGTATACAGCTATGAATTCTGGGGTTTTGAACATATTTAGCTAAATCATTAAGGTTTACTAGATCTTCTGGATGTCTATACACTCTAAAATATCAGTCAAAATCATTATGGCTTGTAAAGAAAAACTCGATATTTCGTCAGACATATAGAACATATGTCAATAAACTCTCAAATGTCTATCAAATCACCATGACATTTTTCCCTAAAATTGTGGAATATGGGTAGCTGATTTCGTTATTCTCAGAATCCAACGATGAGAACAATTTCGAATAATCATGACTTACCTTATCCTTTATTTCACACGGTAAAATTTCTCTTAAATTTCCAATGTAGCATTTCTCCCAGGAACGCTCTATGGGAGAAATGCTGTTGCACAGAGGGAAAGGACGCATTGAGAAAGAAGTACGACAAAATATTTTATGGTGAAATATTTTACTCAAGAATATAACCGCATCAAAGTACATCAGCATTCAACGCTTTAAATTTAGAAAGGTTCCTGTTTTTCCCTGAACACTCCCCCTGTTTCTCATAATTCCTTCTTTTACAATAATTGTTAAGGAATATATTGGCTGAAGACCACAACAACATTCTGGACACTTTATCAGCAGTATGGCCCAATTCTCAGAAGTCCACAGCAAATAAATTTTCACAGTCCACTTATCTTTCAGTAAAATTAACTGCCAGGAGCCTTTGACAAGAAACTCGCAGAAATTTTTCCTCTTCGTAAAACATAATTTTTTTAACAAAATGTAATTGTACATAATTATGTTTACCACCTCAGGAGTTGGACATAAAAGATGACCTCTGTCCATTCTTAGAATATACCTTAAACTTTCATCGAAATGGAGGTCCTTCTTTACAGTTAACATGGTTTTACAGCTCTCACACTTCAACTTTTTTACAACACAGTATACACAATAGCCTGATAAATAGGCAAGCACTGGCAATGAGTCATTCACTGCAAGAACATCTTTTTCATGCACATTTACATCGAAAAGTGAAAAACACTCAACACTATCATCAATATCAGGGAAGTTAAAATCCAAGTTAAACTCACTTATCACAATGTCCATGTTTTTTAGACAAGATACTCAGCTTCACATTCTCCTGTAGCCTTATTCTATTTTCACACTCAAATAGCTGCCTAATGAAAATATGGTACTGGCTACCAGACATTTGTCTATATAGACTAAACGTGCCTTCCAAATTGTCCGTTTGGAATTTTCCAGGCACAATATAATCTAATCCCAGCTCAGCTTTGCAATAAGAAGCAATTTCTAAAATGGCATAAGTGCTAAGTTTTAATGCAGAATGAGTTTCCCTTGTAAGTTGTCCTGTTGTGCACTTCATCCCATCCCACTTGTCCAACCAATCCAAAAACTCATGTAAAAAGATATACTTTTTGTCATCACCTGCAGGAGTCAGGGGACTTCATCTAGGGGAGTGAAGGAATCATTAAGTCTGTTACTAGCATTGCATGACTTTACGTTCATGATTTTCCATCGCGATAAAATTATACTCAAATAAACTGCAGTGCTTTTGAAGTGTGGGATTTCAAATTTTTCACCACTCTCTAGGAGGGCAGCAATCTCAAATTCACTGAAAATCTGTAGTACCAACTTTACATTTTGCTGTTCAATACTGGATGGGGAAAGAGCCTTCGCTGACATGTTGTAGCCAAATTTAACTAAACTACCCAATTCAGAGCTGTGAAGCTTTTAAAAGGCAATGGTCCGCAAAAGATGGAAGAACATGCATCTACCATCATTTTTTTGGTTTAACCAGTTATTTCTGTTTCTGATGAACCGGATCGATCATAAAAAATAATGGCCTCGAACTATTGAAGGGGTGGGGATACACAATCTGAAATGTTGGGGAACTGAAAATTATGACATGGCTCTCCGGTTGATTGAGTTGTTGTCACTGACTGCTGTGAACACATGAAAACCAATTTCCTCTAAACCCAGAATAACTCTGCTGATGTAGTGGTACAGATCATTATAAGACAGGGTTTTGACTGGTAAAACATGTACAACATCTTTCTAAGGAGAATTTATACTAGCAATCATGAAGACATGAGCACTTTTTGCCATCCTCTCACTATCATGAGTCATACCTATAATATGGCTTAAGGTGGATTTCATCAATCATGAGCAGCACATTCTTGTCCTGAGCCTTTAAGAATGGGAACTTATGTCGAATGTACTTCAAAAAGTTTGAATCCCTTTGCTCACTTATAGGGCTAATGTAGGAGGAAGATGATATCCTTTGAATCGTACAAGGATGGGGTGAAATTAACTTTTCAGTTTTCCTCACGAACTGATATGCTTGGGGTGATAAACCATGGAATAGGGCACTAAATATTCGCATTTCCACACTAAAATTTGGTTTGCTCTTGCATTTAATGGAAAGATGTTCGGAAGTGAAATCATGAAAGGGATCATTTTTAGGCATCACCTCAACAAGGAAAGGTTTTTCAAAAGTAAGTTAATCGGTATCACTGCATACATTATCGGAAATAATCTAGCCTAAAACATCATTTAGCACATCTATACTTTCAACTTTAAAAGGAAAACAAAACTTCCCAAATGTTGACATATGGACCGTACCAAAATTCTCAGTAAACATTAGGGCTTCATTCACCATCACAGAGTATTTAAAAACTGGGAAATGGAACAATTCCAAATTAAAATAATAACACAGCCATCTTTATGTACCACAGACCAGAAGCTACCCAAATGGACAAATCTCAGTTTCTGAACCAACTCTGTAACACTACCAAATGCTCTTTCCTGATCATACCGTTCTTTTTCCTTTAAGCTGTCTTCCATTGCTTGCGCTAAAGCAGATAACTCTCTCACCTTCCTCTTCTTGTTCGGGCTCTCACGTAATTTTGTTTCTGCTGAGAGGTATTTTGCACAGTTGGTCAGCAAGGTTGGTATTGCGCCAGGCCGAAGACGAGGAAATGCTAACGGCGCCGTCACCTTTCGGCCGGTCTGCTCATCGAACACTGTCACCTCCCGAAGTACGTCATGCGAGGTAAAATGCTCCACACACTTGTAATTACAGGGAAACATTTTAGTCTGGAATTTTTAATTAATTACGCAAATCGACAGCAAAACTTCACGTGTAAGCACTGTATTCATTCGCGGGCAATTAATCTTTTTGCTCCAGAAACCCAATAGGATATAAGTTATTTCATATAACGTAATTTGACAGACAATTTCAGCTAAATGATATTTAAGGGCAAATAATTTTGTGTACTAATTCAACTGTGCAGCTAAAGTATACGTTAATGAAGACTTTAAGACCACTATTTAAAATGAAGGATTATACGCAAATATCAACATGAAATAACTGAAGAGGCTGCTATATTTGGTTATATACAAGTACCTTTACGTAATTAGATAAAATGTCATAGAAATGAATAATAGAAAGCACATACCTTACTATTCTTCGATGGATTAAAATTCTCTCTTCTTATAGCACGTATCCATTTTGAACGAATATCCTCGTCTGCCGGGAAGTTAAAAACAGACACAGAAAAACAGACAGACACAGACAGACTGGCCCCGTCTTGTAATTCCCTCTGCATCCAGGTACACAACACGTATTAGGCATTGAAATTTTCCTCGTATGCGACTGAAGGTTTTATGCGGGTCACGTGGTACGAAGTCGCACGGCTCGGAGTTTTTGTATGCTCGAACCGTGCGAGAGGAAGTCGCACGGCAAAACCGTACGGCTTTGGAGCCGCACGGTTAAGGGCGGGTGAGATCCTAAACCGTATACGGCAATTGTGTCAAAATGGCGGCTGCAATGCTTCGGCTTGAGCTAATTGAAGCTTTGAAGGAGGAACATAGGCCACAAAGAGCTATGCGTCAGCGTATATCACCATTTGATATGGATGATAGGAAATTTGTGAAACTACCGCGTCACGAAGGAAGTCGGGAGAGAATTAATCGACGGCATTAGAATTTTTCTCGGGGAGGCTTGTAGATCGTCTGCGCTAACGACTGAAACAAAGGTAGTAAAAACTAATTTTTCAGACGAAAAGCATTGTATTTTAAGTAAAACTGAAAACATACAATATTGTACTTACTTTGCGATCGAATCTGTGTACCTCAGAAATGTACCTCATAGAACTCGATTCATGACAAACTAATATTGTCACAGTATAGATGTTGATGAGTAAATTAGGTCACCCATTAGGTCACCCGTCAGGCGATTTGTTACCTCGGAGGGGTAGTTTTCGGTTTATTTTATTTTTTTATTTTTGTTTTTCTCTTTTATTTTATCGCGGATTCCTGGTTTTTTGTCTTTTTGCCCAGCACTTCTGCCTTAGCACATCCTCGTAGTCGTCCGTCTCCAACTGCTATATAAACGAGAGAGGACCTGGGGAGGGTGGGCAGGACACCGCGGCCAGGACGCCGCGGGAAGGACGCAGAGGTCAGGAGATGCTGAGTCGCGGAGATGGCTGGAGTTCGCGATCGTCGTTGGCGCGACAGATGTCGTTAGCGCGTCAGTGGCGGGGCGCGCCTCGGGCAAGTCCTTCGGCTAAGTCCGGAGGATAAATAGTCCGCAGAAGATAAATTGTCCATAGAGGAAAAAAATGGGGGGGGGTATGCTAAAAAAAATGCCACATCCCCCTGCCCTTCCATCAACTTTTCCTGCAAGCAAAGGCTCTTCTCTGCCAGTTCCACTTTCCTCCTTTTCAATTGAAGTGCCTACTCTTCCATTCTCTTCCTCCTCCTTAACAACTCCAACTCCTCCTCCTTCAGCTTCCTCCTCTTCTCCTTCTCTTCTCCTTCTCTTCCAATTTCCTCTCTTCCACTCTCATCAGCCTCGCAGCCGCTGTCTCAATTCTGTATTCTATGAATATTAATAATAATGTTTTATTAACGGGCAAGTAGCCCATTTACAATAGATAAAGAAAAACTTTACCACCCCTGCGGGTAGGGGGATGGAGAATACTCCCGTAGTATCCCTGCCTGTCGTAAGAGGCGACTAAAAGGGCGGGGAGGTGAAACCCCGAAAACAAACCCCCAGGCAGAAAAGGGATGCGTCCGGACAGTTTTGTGGGTCCACTGTCTGTGTGCGGCCATACCAGCTGGCCTGCGATCCACCCGCATGTTTGCCGTGTGCGGAGACCCGTAAGGGGGAGAAGGGGATCCTGGTGGGTGAGCTCTTCGGCACCCAACCGGGTGTCGGATGCCCGGTATGGGCCGAAGTTCAATACCCCACTTCGGCCCTGGATCTCCTGTAAACGGGCAGTCAAGATCTAGGCAGTCTTGATCAATCGGCTTGTCGACACGTTTCGATGGCGAGTGCTGGAGTGACAGGGGTCTGTGTAGGGCGGCCGAAGGTGTATGGGTTTGGAGGGCCCATGCAATGGAGGCCCCACCCGAATCAGGCTCCATAAACAATAGTGCTATATCCCTTGGGCAGCCCTAGCGACCACACCGGCTTGCGGTGTGGCGTCCCGAATGTGTGGCTCCGTGGTGGGTGGGGAGCCCAGGGGATGAATTCCTAATTTTCATGGAGACAATCTCACTCCCTCCAAATAAAAGATTCCGCCCGGATACGGGCGGGGGAGAAAATAGTTTCGTTAAGAGCATGCGCTATTTGATAGTAAAATGTGCGAAAGATGGTGAGACGCTTAAAAAGGTGTCTCCCTTCTTCATTAAACATTCACTGTCTGCGGTTATCCCTGGGGAACCTCACTCAGTTAAAAAATTAAGACATGGTACTCTATTGGTTGAGACTGCAAATATAAATCAGGCCGAAAAACTACTAAAAGTGAAGAAACTCCATGACATCCCGGTCACGGTAGATATCCACCGCACCCTAAATACTTCTCGGGGAGTTATAGGTCATTATGATCTCAACCCCTGCGGGTAGGGGGATGGAGAATACTCCCGCAGTATCCCTGCTTGTCGTAAGAGGCGACTAAAAGGGCGGGGAGGTGAAACCCCGAAAACAAACCCCCAGGCAGCAAAGGGATGCGTCCGGACAGTTTTGTGGGTCCACTGTCTGTGTGCGGCCATACCAGCTGGCCTGCGATCCACCCGCATGTTTGCCGTGTGCGGAGACCCGTAAGGGGGAGAAGGGGATCCTGGTGGGTGAGTTCTCTGGAACCCAGCCGGGTGTCGGAAGCCCGGTATGGGCCGGAGTTCAACACCCCACTTCGGCCCTGGATTCCCTGTAAACGGGCGGTCAAGATCTAGCCAGTCTTGATCAATCGGCTTATCGACACGTTTCGATGGCGAGTGCTGGAGTGACGGGGGTCTGTGTAGGGCGGCCAAAGGTGTACGGGTTTGGAGGGCCCATGCACTGGAGGCCCCACCCGAAGCAGACCCCCTAAACAATAGTGCTATATCCCTTGGGTAGCCCTGGCGACCACACCGGTTCGCGGTGTGGCGTCCCGAATGTGTGGCTCCGTGGTGGGTGGGGAGCCCAGGGGACGAAATCCTAATTTTCATGGAGACAATCTCACTCCCTCCAAATAAAAGATCCCGCCCGGACACGGGCGGGGGAGATAGTATTTTCAAGAAGAGCATGCGCTATTTGGTTCTCAAATGTGCGAAAGATGGCGAGACACTTAAAAAGGTGTCTCCCTTCTTCATTAAACGGTCCTTGTCTGCGGTCATCCCTGGAGAACCTCACTCAGTCAAAAAGCTTAGAGATGGGACACTATTGATTGAGACGGCAAATGTAGACCAAGCAGAAAAACTGCTCAAAGTGAAGAAACTCCACGATATCCCGGTCACGGTAGATATCCACCGCACCCTAAACACTTCTCGGGGAGTTATAAGCCATTATGATCTCCTCTACGTTGAAGTAGACGAAATTAAGAGAGAAATGGCCCCACAAGGTGTGACAGACTGTCGTCGACTTACGACTAGGAGGAACGGTGAGACGATTAATACTACATCTGTGATCCTCACGTTCGCTCTCGATAAGCTCCCCGAGAAAGTGCATGTAGGCTACAATTCGGTACCAGTGCGGCCATTCATACCAAACCCCATGCGTTGCTTCCAATGCCAAAAGTTCGGCCACATCGCACCGCGATGTGAGGGTAAGACCACCTGCCCGCGCTGTGGCAAGGACAAGCATGAGGGTGACGTATGTTCCTCCGATCCTTTCTGCGTAAACTGCGAGGGTTCGCATCCAGCGTACTCTCGTGATTGCCCTGTGATGAAGGATGAAAGGAAAATTATGGAAATTAAGACCCTAGATAAAATCCCGTATGGAGAGGCGCGGCAGAAGTATCGGAGTCTCATGGCCCCTACCTTTTCCCGATCTTGGGCAGGTGTAGCAGCAACCCCCAAGAAAATGTGTACTATCTCCACTCAGACCGAAGAAACTAAGCCCACAAACAGCGTAAAAGAATCTAATGTACCGAAGAGTATGCCCCAGAAAGCCACGTCGAAGATATCGGCCGAGCCGGCTAAGGCCCAAAATCCGGCAAAGACGAACGCCACCAGTTCGGGTTCTCCAGGTAAAAACCCGAACAACTCCACCCCGGCCACGCCAATCAGGCGTGGAAAATCTCAATCCCCCGGGCCATCTGGTCCGGCCCGGCAGAGCCAACCAGAGTCGATGGAAGAAGATGAATATGTCTCTGAGTCGGAGGTCCGCCGGGCTAGGTCTAAGGGGAAGAGACATCGCATAAAGCGCTGACTCTCCCTCTGTACTTAAAGCCCCTTTTTATTATTTATTTCTTTTATTTTAAAATTATTTATTACTCACCTTTTATGGTTTTCATCTTACAGTGGAACTGTAATGGTTTTTATCGGCATAAGGAGGAGCTGGCCATTTTAACTCGTGAATTTAACCCATGTTGTGTTTGTCTACAAGAAACGCATTTCAAAATGGCGGACAAGGGGATTTTAAAAGGTTTTAACGTTTTTAGATTTGACGAAATCAGTGGCCAACGAGCCCATGGTGGAGTTATGGTTGCTATTCGGGAGGCCCTTTACACCTCCCGAGTGCACCTAAACACGCCGTACCAAGCGGTGGCAGTCACCGTGTACGCCCCCGAGGCGATCACGCTATGCAACGTGTACCTGCCCGAGGGTGCACCGGTCACTCAATTTTACCTGAATGCTCTTGTCCGTCAACTACCTCAGCCGTTCATTTTACTAGGAGATTTTAACGCCCACGATCCTCTTTGGGGAAGCCCAAGAAGGCAATGCAATAGTAGAGGACGGATTTTATCCTCCTTTATTTTAGATAATGACTTGGTTTTATTGAACAATGGGGAAAAAACCCGTTTTAATTCTTTTACCGGTGACTCTTCAAGCATAGATTTGTGCATTGTATCGAGCACCTTAAGTATAAAATTTAACTTATCCGTTCATGATGACCTCTGTGGGAGCGATCACCTCCCACTTCTTATTACCAAGGAACGGCATTATAACCCTAGTTTTATACGGTCAGGCAATTGGGCTATTCGGAAAGCAGACTGGTCGCTTTTCCGAAACTGTTTTAATTTCAAATATGACGAAACACGTGATGGTGTTGACAATATTAACAGTTTGACTAGCAGTATAATACAAGCCGCACACGCCAGCGTACCACGGTCTCGCGGTACTGCGACGAGACCTCAAGTTCCGTGGTGGAATGATGACTGCGCGAAAGCCATCCGCCAACGTAAAAGGGCGTTGCGGATTTTTAACAAATATCCGACGGAAACTAATCTATCCTCCTTCAGGCGCTTGAGAGCGAAGGCACGACAGGTCGTGAGAGACGCAAAAAGAGCTTCCTGGATGGAATTTGTGTCGGATGTGAATAGCAGGACTCCACTTGCACAGGTGTGGCGTAAGGTGAAGAGTATCTCGGGCAATCACCACCAGCTGGGAATAACCTACCTCAAGGTAGGTGGCGATATTGTGACCTCAGCTCCTGAGATTGGTGAGGCTATTGGCCGCTCGCTCGCCGATACGAGCAGTAATAGAAATTACAATCCCACATTTTTGGGAATTAAATTACGAGTTGAAGCCTCACCAATCAACTTTCGTGAGATCCGCTGTCATGAAGATTATAACCTTCCGTTTTCCCTTAGGGAGCTACAATCAGCCGTTGATGACTCCAAATTCACGGCTCCGGGATTGGATGAGGTCCACAACGCCTTTCTCCGGAATATTCCGACGACGACAATGTTAGAGGTCCTCCACACTCTCAATCACCTTTGGAGAGACGGTGCATTCCCGTCGTCCTGGCGCGAATCAGTAGTCATACCCATACCGAAGCAGGGCAAAGATCGTACTGACCCGAATGGTTATAGACCTATAGCACTCACTAACTGCCTGTGCAAGTTAATGGAAAGAATGGTTAACCGACGGCTTATTTGGTGGCTAGAGTGCCGAAACCTTCTCTCCGATATTCAGTGTGGATTTCGTAGAGGCCGGTCCACGATCGATCACCTGATAAGAATAGATAATTACATCCAGGAAGCCTTTGTTCTCCGCCAGCATGTTGTCGGCGTCTTCTTTGACATAGAGAAGGCATATGACACTGTCTGGCGGCGAAAAATATTGAACACTTTGCACGAATGGGGTCTCAGGGGTAATCTACCCACTTTTATTCAGAATTTTTTATCCGATCGGTTTTTTAAAGTTAGAATTGGTCAGTACCTATCCGTAGCATACAGCCAAGATAATGGGGTTCCACAAGGGTCAGTTTTAAGCGTAACACTTTTCGCCGTGGCAATCAACGATATCGTTGATTGCATAAAGCCACCGGTGATAGGGTCTTTGTTTGTAGATGACTTCGCCATATTCTGCAGGTCATCTTATCTTACCTCTGCTGCTAGACTCACCCAACTTACGCTGAATAAATTGGAGAAGTGGACCCAAAGGAGCGGATTTAAAATCTCCTCGGAAAAAACAAAATGCATTCACTTTCACCGGATTAGGGGGCAACACATCCCTCCGCCGCTACATTTAGAAGGGAAAAACATTCCATTTGTGGACTCCAACAGTTTCCTGGGACTTGTATTTGACTATCGCCTCAACTGGAAGGAACAAATTAGTGTCCTGAAAAGAAAATGTACAAATGCGTTAAATATTCTGAAATATCTAAGTCACTCATCCTGGGGAGCTGACCGCAATACGCTTCTCTTACTATATCGGACGCTGATACGGTCAAAGCTAGACTACGGTTGTTTTGTGTATTCCTCCGGTCGGGAGTCATACTTGCGCCCACTGACATCGGTTCACAATGCTGGAATACGGTTAGCCACCGGGGCGTTCCGTACGAGTCCAGTGCAAAGCATCTATGCGGATGCAGGAGAACCGCCCTTGTCCCATCGGAGAAACATGCTTATGTGCAGCTATGTAGCAAAAATTTTATCTATGAGGACTCACCCTTGTTTTAACCTTGTTTTTAAACCCCGCTACTTAGAACTTTTTAACCGTCGAACCAGAGCCACTAGGCCTGCAAGCATACGTTTCAATAGTTTTATATCCGAGCATCGAATCACGCTTCCTGAAGTATATCCTTCTGGCTTTCCCAAACATCCGCCATGGGAAACTCCCGCTCCTAAAATCAACATGGGACTCACTCAGCGCAAGAAAGCTCTAACCACTACTCTGGAATACCAGCGTCAGTTTTATCTCTATCTTCACTGCAACCCAGGTATCGTGCCAGTTTTTACAGATGGCTCTAAGTCTGACGCTGCCTGTGCATGTGCAGTTGTCTCATCCCACCATGGAGCCATCAGGGCGAGGTTGAATCCGCTGTGTAGTGTTTACACAGCGGAACTCCTCGCAATAAAAATGGCCCTAGGAGGGATAGAAGGGAACAGTGGCTCCTTCGTCATATGCTCGGACTCTCTTAGCGCCCTGAACTCCATCTCTAACTTTTCTTCAATGCACCCAATCATTCAAGATATACAAACTGCTTTGATATCCCTTAGCAGAAGGGGAATATCTGTATCATTCCTTTGGGTCCCAGGGCATGTGGGTATCCCTGGAAATGAAAGAGCGGACGCTTTGGCGAAGGAGGCACTTGACTTGGAGGAAATAACTCTGACGCTGGTACCATACGAGGACCTTAAGTCTTTCTTGAGAAATGTAGCCCTAGAAGAGTGGAAAGATATATGGAGGAACGTTGAAAATAATAAACTGCGCGTGGTGAAATCGGTAGTGTCAGCGTGGCCCACATCCGTCAGGAAGAGTCGCCGGGAGGAAGTGGTCATCACACGTTAAAGGATAGGGCATTGCCCTTTGACTCACTCCTTTCTCTTCACCGAGGAGAAACGACCACCTCGCTGTGATGACTGCGACTGCCCTCTCAGCGTTCGGCATATCCTGACGGAGTGTGACAAATACCGATACTTGCGTAGCAAGCTGCAGTTAGCGGGAGACATAAAGTCGATCCTAGGCGATGACTCAGATGTTCTCAACCGCGTTTTATCATTTTTAAATGAAACTGGCCTTTTTAGCAGTATTTTAAGGATGTAAAACCTATTTTAATTTTGACTAAGAGTACATATTAAGAATTTTATTTTAATACCAATATATGTAACATATATATTTTTTTTATAAACATGACGTGTAGTGGTGCAAAATGACCATGTTGTCGACGCACCCTATAAACCAAATACTACTACATTATGATCTCTTCTACGTTGAAGTAGATGAAATTAAGAGAGAAATGGCCCCACAAGGTGTAACGGACTGTCGTCAACTTACGACTAGGAGGAACGGTGAGATGATTAATACAACATCTGTGATCCTCACGTTCGCTCTCGATAAGCTCCCCGAGAAAGTATATTTAGGTTACAATTCGGTCCCAGTGCGGCCATTCATACCCAATCCCATGCGTTGCTTTCAATGCCAAAAGTTCGGCCACATGGCACCGCGATGTGAGGGTAGGACCACCTGCCCGCGCTGTGGCAAGGACAAGCATGGGGGTGACGTGTGTTCCTCCGATCCTCCGATCCAGCGCCAACCAGAGTCGATGGAAGAGGATGAATATGTCTCTGAGTCGGAGGTCCGCCGGGCTAGGTCTAAGGGGAGGAGACATCGCATAAAGCGCTGATTCTCCTACTGTACATAATGCCCCCTTTTTTTAATTTTAAAATTATTTATTACTCACCTTTTATGGTTTTTATCTTACAGTGGAACTGTAATGGTTTTTATCGGCATAAGGAGGAGCTGGCCATTTTAACTCGCGAATTTAACCCGTGTTGTGTTTTTCTCCAAGAAACGCATTTCAAAATGGCGGACAAGGGGATTTTAAAAGGTTTTAACGTTTTTAGATTTGACGAAATCAGTGGCAACGAGCCCATGGTGGAATTATGGTTGCTATTCGGGAGGCCCTTTACACCTCCCGGGTGCACCTAAACACGCCGTACCAAGTGGTGGCAGTCACCGTGTACGCCCCCGAGGCGACCACGCTATGCAACGTGTACCTGCCCGAGGGTGCACCGGTCACTCAATTTTACCTGAATGCTCTTGTCCGTCAACTACCTCAGCCGTTTATTTTACTAGGAGATTTTAACGCCCACGATCCTCTTTGGGGAAGCCCAAGAAGGCAATGCAATCGTAGAGGAGGGATTTTATCCTTCTTTATTTTAGATAATGACTTTGTTTTATTGAACAATGGGGAAAAACCCGTTTTATTTATTTTACCGGCGACTCTTTAAGCATAGATTTGTGCATTGTATCGAGCGCCCTAAGTACAAAATTTAGCTTATCCGTTCATGACAATCTCTGTGGGAGCGATCACCTCCCACTTCTTATTACCAAGGAACGGCATTAGAACCCTAGTTTTATACGGACAGGCAATTGGGCTATCCGGAAAGTAGACTGGTCGCTTTTCAGAAACAGTTATAATTTCAAATATGACGAAACACGTGATAGTGTTGACAATATTAATAGTTTGACTAGCAGTATAATACAAGCCGCACGCGCCAGCGTACCACGGTCTCGCGGTACTACGACGAGACCTCAAGTTCCGTGGTGGAATGATGACTGCGCGAAAGCTATCCGCCAACGTAAAAAGGCGTTGCGGATTTTTAACAAATATCCGACGGAAACCAATCTATCCTCCTTCAGGCGCTTGAGAGCAAAGGCACGACAGGTCGTGAGAGACGCAAAAAGAGATTCCTGGATGGAATTTGTGTCGGATGTGAATAGCAGGACTCCACTTGCACAGGTGTGGCGTAAGGTGAAGAGTAACTCGGGTAATCACCATCAGCCGGGGATAACCTACCTTAAGGTTGGGGGCGATATTGTGACCTCAGCTCCTGAGATTGGTGAGTCTTTTGGCCTATTACTCGCCGATAGGAGCAGTCATAGAAACTACAATCCCACATTTTTGGGAATTAAATTACGAGTAGAAGCATCACCAATCAACTTTCGTGAGATCCGCTCTCATGAAGATAATAACCTTCCGTTCTCCCTTAGGGAGCTACAATCAGCCGTTGATGACTCCAAATTTACGGCTCCGGGATTGGATGAGGTCCACAACGCCTTTCTCCGGAATATTCCGACGACGATAATGTTAGAGGTCCTCCACACTCTCAATCATCTTTGGAGAGACGGTGCATTCCCGTCGTCCTGGCGTGAATCAGTAGTCATACCCATACCGAAGCAGGGCAAAGACCGTACTGACCCGAATGGTTATCGACCTATATCACTCACTAACTGCCTGTGCAAGTTAATGGAAAGAATGGTTAACCGACGGCTTATTTGGTGGCTAGAACGCCGAAACCCTCTCTCCGATATTCAGTGTGGATTTCGTAGAGGCCGGTCCACGATCGGTCACCTGATAAGAATAGATAACTACATCCAGGAAGCCTTTCTTCTCCGCCAGCATGTTGTCGACGTCTTCTTTGACATAGAGAAGGCATATGACACTGTCTGGCGGCGAAAAATATTGAACACTTTGCACGAATTTGGGGTCTCAGGGGTAATCTACACACTTTTATTCAGAATTCTTTATCCGATCGGGTGTTTAAAGTTAGAATCGGTCAGTACCTATCCGTAGCATACAGCCAGGATAATGGGGTTCCACAAGGGTCAGTTTTAAGCGTAACACTTTTCGCCGTGGCAATCAACGATATCGTTGATTGCCACGGCGCTGCCGCTGGACTCACCCAACTTAGGCTGAATAAATTGGAGAAGTGGACCGAAAGGAGCAGATTTAAATTCTCCTTGGAAAAAACGAAATGCATTCATTTTCATTAGATTAGGGGGCTACACATCCCTCCGCCGCTACATTTAGGAGGGAAAACATTCCATTTGTGGACTCCAACCGTTTCCTGGGGCTTGTATTTGACTATCGCCTCAACAGGAAGGAACAAATTAGTGTCCTGAAAAGAAAATGTACAAATGCGTTAAATATTCTGAAATTTCTTAGTCACTCATCCTGGGGAGCTGATCGCAATACGCTGATCTTACTATACCAGACGCTGATACGGTCAAAACTAGACTACGGTTGTTTTGTGTACTCCTCCAGTCGGGAGTCATACTTGCGCCCGCTGACATCTGTCCACAATGCTGGAATACGGTTAGCCACTGGGGCGTTCCGTGCGAGTCCAGTACAAAGCATCTATGCGGATGCAGGAGAACCGCCCTTGTCCCATCGGAGAAATATGCTTATGTTCGGCTGTGTAGCAAATATTTTATCTATGAGGACTCACCCTTGTTTTAACCTTGTTTTTAAACCCCGCTATTTAGAACTTTTTAACCGTCGAACCAGAACCACTAGTCCTGCAAGCATACGATTGAACAGTTTTATATCCGAGCATCTAATCACACTTCCTGAAGTATATCCTTCTGGCTTTCCCAAACATCCGCCATGGGAAACTCCCGCTCCCAAAATCAACATGGGACTCACTCAGCGCAAGAAAGCTCTAACCACTACTCTGGAATACCAGCGTCAGTTTTATCTATATCTTCACTGCAACCCCGGTATCGTGCCAGTTTTTACAGATGGCTCTAAGTCTGACGCTGCCTGTGCATGTGCGGTTGTCTAATCCCACCATGGAGCCATCAGGGCGAGGTTGAATCCGCTGTGTAGTGTTTACACAGCGGAACTCCTCGCAATAAAAATGGCTCTAGGAGGGATAGAAGGAAACAGTGGTTCCTTCGTCATATGCTCGAACACTCTTAGCGCCCTGAACTCCATTTCTAGCTTTTCTTCAATGCACCCAATCGTTCAAGATATACAAACTGCTTTGATATCCCTTAGCAGAAGGGGAATATCTGTATCATTCCTTTGGGTCCCAGGGCATGTGGGTATCCCTGGAAATGAAAGAGCGGACGCTTTGCCGAAGGAGGCATTTGACTTGGATGAATAACTCTGACGCTGGTACCATATGAGGCCCTTAAGGCTTTCTTGAGAAAGGTAGCCCTAGAAGAGTGGAAAGATATGTGGAGGAACGTAGAAAATAATAAACTGCGCGGGGTGAAATCGGTAGTGTCAGCGTGGCCCACATCCGTCAGGAAGAGTCGCCGGGAGGAAGTGGTCATCACACGTTTGAGGATAGGGCATTGCCCTTTGACTCACTCCTTTCTCTTCACCGAGGAGAAACGACCACCTCGCTGTGATGACTGCGACTGCCCTCTCAGCGTTTGGCATATCCTGACGGAGTGTGACAAATACCGATACTTGCGTAGCAAGCTGCAGTTAGCGGGAGACATAAAGTCGATCCTAGGCGATGACTCAGATGTTCTCAACCGCGTTTTATCATTTTTAAATGAAACTGGCCTTTTTAGCAGTATTTTAAGGATGTAAAACCTATTTTAATTTTGACTAAGAGTACATATTAAGAATTTTATTTTAATACCAATATATGTAACATATATATTTTTTTTATAAACATGACGTGTAGTGGTGCAAAATGACCATGTTGTCGACGCACCCTATTAACTAAATACTACTACTACTACGAAAAACTTTACACAAGAGAAACATACATAAATGATTAACCCATTTATGCCGAAAAATTTTTTATGCAAAACTGTACGAAATTTTGCAGTTTTTGTATAATTTCCTTATCCTGATCTTCGAAAAAATACAAAAAAAATCTATGTCCTCTACTTAAGGGAAAATGGGATGGGTCGTTAACGACCCATTCGGCACATACCCGCTGTTAAAGGTTCAATCGCCCTTAAGAAAAAAAACTGAATAAATATACGCAAAAAAACTTTTATTACAACCAAGAGATGTACAATTATTGAAAAAATTACAATTTAAGTGCTTAATCATTGGTCAATATGAAGTATTATTACAGTACTTGACTTTATTTAATTAGGATGATACATTTGAATGGAATTTATTTTTGGTGATACATTGAAAAACACCTATCATGAAGAGGAACCCTGCATGATTATATTTTATACATGATTTTACTGTCTTATTCTTGCACTTTGCACACCGTCTTCTAGCCTGACCGGTCACAATTAGATGCCCACCGTGACCTGTCCTTGCTGGGTTTTGAATTCGGGAGGAGAAATTCTGAGTTTTACGGTGTCACGCCGTATTTCTGCAAGAGAGCTTGTACTACTGCTCGGCGGAATGCAAGAGAGTCCAGTATAAGCCCTTTCTCGCGACTTAAAATCCAAGCATTGCTCATCGAAACATCTAATAGCTACATTATTATAGGCATATACCACTTTTACCCTCTTCTTCCGATTCTGTAATTAGACACATTGTTATCCATTAGATCAACACCTCCCATATTCTTATTATAGTGCGAAATAACTAATGGCTCGTCAATTTTTATTTTGCTTGTCATCGCAACAGAGTAACGCCGAGCTTGCTGAAGAGGGAAAACCCCCGTGTCATTCGACAGCATGTGGACGACATTTTTATCTTTCCATGCGACTGCGATCAAGTTATCCGTTTTATCAACTACGGATTCAAAGGAACCCCTTGATCTTTTCACCATGGTGCTTTTTCCTGGCAATGGACAATTTTTAATTCTGTTTACCCTGACTGTTCCTGTTGATTTCATACCTCTCCGTCGCATTTCTGACATGAGATTGGCGCTCGTAAAGAAATTATCAAAAAAGAAAGAAAAGGATATCCCGGGAAAATTATTCTGTAATACCTCTGCAAACTGGTATACCACTGATTCACCCAGACCTAAACCAGGAGGCCTCTCAGAAGGCCCCTTGCATCGGCCCTGATATATATCTGTGTGAAGACAGTAGCCTTGACGCTGCGCAAGCACCCAAGCCTTATATCCAAAACGGGTCGGCTTACCGCGGATGAACTGCTTGCATCCATGTCGGTCGAAATATGGAATCATCGATTCGTCGACGGAAACATTTGTTTCATTCGGTGCATTACATATAAATAACTCATTTACTTTATCTAGCAGTGGTCTAATTTTAGCCATTTTGTCGCCAATCTGTAAGTTTTCATTGTCACAAACGTGTAACAAAGTCAAGATCTTTTCAAATCGATCGCTGCGCATGGAGTTTGAGACCATTACATTGTGTACATCGTCTATGGTCTCCCAAAACATTCGGCGACGCGGGAGTGGGACATAACCACTAAGGTACAGAATTCCGATGAATGCATACATTTCATCTTGAGAGAGCTGTAGTGACTGATTTTTCTTATGAGCAGCGTAATTGATGGTAAATTTAACAATCGTGTCTATAACCTCACTGTTAAGAAAAATTTGGAGGAAATCGATAGGATGGTCACTCTTTGAGATAGTGGCAGCATTTTTGTGGCAAATATGAGCATTTGGAAAAGAATGAGGGGACAGGTCACCAGATTCCCATTTCCTCACTGATGGCTTGGGTCTTGCACTGCATCTCGTCGTCGGTTTAGGCTCACCGCTTTCGTTGGTATCCCCTTCATTTCCATCACAGCTAATACCATTATCCGGATCTACAGTAACCAGCTCCGCTTGCGCCTGAAGTTGGCGCCGATTGAAACTGTCGGGGTTATTGCATTCTTCATCCCCTGAGTCTTCATCAGTAACCTCGCCATCATCGTTTGGAGCAGTAATAAAGATATCTGCACCAGAAATAGGAATTTGGTCCTCATCCTGTTCTAATACCTCTATTATCTCGGCAACTGTCATATGGACTGACCTGCGGTTATGAAATTTATTTTCAGATGCAAAATCAGAATAGATCTAACTTATCAAACGCAAATGAAGCTTTCGATAGTTAAAATGCAAAAAAATTAAACGGTAAGAGTGAATGTGAAAAATATAACTTGAGTCTAAGTTGCATCGAAATGTAGATGAGCAGAAAAAATGTCATAGACAGCGTTTAAACATGTATTCATGTATATTACTAGCCGATTTGTGGTATTCAGCTCTAAAAATGGGAAAACATTCATATTGCGGACTTGTGCCGAAAGGGTCGTTACCGACCCACTATTTCTATCAAAAGCAGTAACTCTACCGTGAAACAAAATATGACGATTAAATTGCATACACGTATACCCTCATATTTTAGTTACTCTTAAATGTGTAAAAATTGCAAATATAATTGTTACATATTACGCTACTTATGATTTAGCGCGACTGGAAAACCGCTCCTTTTCCATTCTGAATGTGACCGTCCACACCAGAGACTGCAGTTGAAATAATGCCCAATCAATGGTACGAATCCCTCAAAAAAGCCTTCTGCAACATTGTCCATGCAACCAAAGCGCTCCAATGTGATACATTGTCATAGACTGATTTTTTTTCTGAATGGGTCGAAAACGACCCGTTCGGCATAAATGGGTTTTAACCTATTGAAAACAATTAACCTGAGAAATTGTAAAATTGCATAATATTTCATCTGAATCAAAAATTTCTATATAGTTGTTACTTAATTGACATATCTCACAGTTCACCTAAACAATTCAGGCAAGTTTACTTGATGTTTAAAACCTCCATGAAATCATGGATATTCTTCAGGTAGTTTCAATGACAAATTTTTTAGAGTAACGAGTGAGGTATTAAATAGCTCTATATTGTTACAGCTATTGGCATCTCTCAGAATCTGACTAAAAGGAGAGTAGCAAGCATAATTTTGTGCATGGTGTCTGATATTAAAAGGTAAATCAAACCTTGTATTATGTTTTGGGACTCTGATGTATGTTGCATTTAGGAGTTCTGGGGAATCAATCATATTATTCAATAATTTGTAATGGAATATTATGTTATTAATTTTCCAATGTTCACCTAAAGAGGGAAGATTTAGAAAATGTAGGGTTTCATGATAGCAGTGGGGAGTTCTGTAAAGATTGAATTTATAAGCGATTTTGCGTACAAATTTTCTTTGAAAAGCTTCAATTAAATGAGTATGAAGTTTATAATATGGTGACCAGACTGTGAAGCAGTATTCACTAAGTGACGTTGCAAATGAATTGAATAGCAGTTCAAATGGTTCAAACCGTTAAAATGAAATGTTGGAAAATAAATCCAAACATTTTAAATGATTTATATTTAATATAACTATAGTGTTAATGAAATGTTAATTGAGCGTAAAATACAATTCCTAAATCTTTAATATTTGTTAATTGTTAATTCACAACAAGGTCTCTATTGGACAAGTAACTTTCCATCCAGTGAAGTAAATTGCCATTAAATCCCAGTGAATCTAACATTTTTAGAAGAAGCTTATGATTTAAAGTATCAAAAGCCTTATTAAAATCTGTATATATTACATCTGTTTGTAAGCCTTTTTCCATGTTTTCAATAAGATTTTTGTGTAGGGCCATAAGATTTGTGAGTGTTGATCTTCCTTTAGTGAAACCATTTGTTCAGGGGTAATAATAATGTGTAAAATGGGAGTTAGTTTATCAACAACCAATGATTCTAAGACTTAAGCAATAGTTGAAAGCTTGGCGATTGGGCGATAATTTGTTATATCATTCCTGTTTCCCTGTATGTGAATTGGGACTGTATAAGTAGATTTGAGTACATCAGGAAAGGTCTCTGTAGAGAGGGATTTGTTAAACAGAATATAAAGCGAGACAGCGATTATGAATAAAACAATGGAGGGAAAAAACAAAAGACATATCCTATGAGGAGGACCAAGAGAAGATTGAGAGACCAAGAGACTGCAGTGAACCAATCCTAGGATTGAATCACTAATGGTAATGACAATAAGCATTAAAGAATTAACTTGAGTTCACATGATAGTTAGCTCTTACCTTTAATTTTCTTTCTCCCTATTTCACTTCTACTGGCTGCAGCATTAGGAGCTGGGGTTGATGGTGGGGAAGGGGATGGTGAGGGAGGGGATGGAGAGAAAAAGGAGGTGGGGCATTAGATAAATTACTTTGTGCAGGAATGAAGGAGAGGAAGCTGCCAAAGGGACATCGACTGTGTTGATGGTGCTGGCTGAAATTACTCTGGATAGGTCCGAGGACTTGGAGGTCTAATGACAGGATCATCCTGAAATATGAACCAGAATGAACATGAATGACATAAAAGTAGCACTGATAAGAAGTTATGGTTGTTTAAGATTAAAGTAAGTGCAGTTATAAATTAGTTCAAAAATCAAATGATAGAGACTTCTTACCCCAAACTTAACTAGTGACTCAGTAGTATCTGCATGCCCCAATACATCATTATTCCCTATTAGGGAAAATACTCTCTTCTGAAATGAAGAGAGTTCATCCTCCATAGGCGTCCCTCCACCTGTTCTTCTCCCCTCTCTAGTCAATGCAGCCACCTTCCCCTTGGTTGAGGTCTTTATATCCTGCCAAGACTGAAAAAAATCCATCAGTATCATTTAAATACTCAAGTCTCTCAATTCCCGCCTAGTATATAATTACCAGTAAATGCAATATTGCCAGTTATTTGTTGCCAGTCAACAAACCAAACAATACCTTTTTCTGCCTCACTCGGGACACTTGGCTGTTCTTCATCATTCTGTTCATCGTCGGATAGATCGAAAGGTCCGATTATCTCCAGAACATCCTCTTCTGACGTTTCTGAATTAGAGTCACTTTCCGCAATCAAAGCCTTTTCCAATTCATTCTCCTTTATAATTTTTCACATCCTCCGCCTGCGACCCACACCAGAGGTTGATGGTTGAGGATCCATACCACATTGAAGACAACAGCCTAGAGAAGAAAATAAATTTCCAAAAAAACTGAGAAAAATATTACATAAATAAATAAAACATTAACATCTTAAATTCCTTTACGATGGTAAAATTCCTTAACGATATTTTCCTGTTATTTCATGTGCCTTTGCCTTGAGGTCTAAGGAATATTGATCGTGTTTTGTGCCACAAAGTTCAAACACGTCGGTAAAAATACCGACTAAGAAATTTACACAGCTTTCGAACGACGAAAGAAAAAAGAAAGTATGGTTTCGAGCGGCACGCCGGGATTTTGTCCGAAGCAAAAAAATTCTACTGTTGGGAAGACCATTACGTACCAAGTTATGACGAACTTTGTGAGTGTATATAAATAAATAAATAAATCTTTTCAAGTAAATTTGTGCAAGTGAATTAAATATAGTTACCGGAAGACTCGAAAAATTTCGTGTATGTGCCAATATGGGAAGTCCAACTTAATTGGAACCTGAAGTCTCTATATTCACTTGCACTAAGTATGCGGTACTGCTCACTTTGTGATCTTGGCATATTTTTGCAATAGCTGTGCACAGTAGTCCTTCTTTCCTCACTTGGACGTATCCTATAGCATTATCACTATAACTCTCACGAGAATCTCTGTAAATTTACAAAAGAATTCAGTTAACCTTGAAAGTCCATGAATCGAGGTAAAAATCTATTCGTTGGCAGTTCCATGGCAGAGAATACTCTTAAAAACCTCCCCTCCAGAGAATGTCTGATTTATGTCGTAAGTTGAACAGCATCACCCTAGAGTAAGTATCTAATAATAAAGAATATTCACGTCATAAGTTTCTTGAGTGAATGTTTATTTAGATTAGATGCCATTGTTGACAATTCTGGTGAACTTCAGATATGCCAGAGCTGAATTTACCGTGAATATAGTTTTAAAAGCGGAGGTAAAGTAATTTTAATAAATATGAGATATGATTACAATAGTCGTAACAGTGTAAAATGAAAAACCTTTAAATGTGGGCAATTATTCGAACATAATTTGGTTTATTTACATAATATTATGTTCTCTGCTACAGTCACAGGAAAGTTTGTGTTCATAATTATGAAGCAATAGCTCCACGAATTTCGTCAGCATTAAAGTGGTCGTCCTTCATAAAAACGCTGCCATAAACATGTCCACTTAGGATATATTTTCCGATGTGTTTTTAGTAAAAGCACTGTACGCTATATTTGGTTTTTACTGTAACATATCTTTTTAAAACTCGTTACCTTCTACAGTTCCTGCCGTGCTCTCTCAACTTTTGTCTCTCGCTCAGCCAATATGACGTCGCACCAATCAGACTGTGTTGCGATGCCACGTACGAATAAATGTAAAATTCTGTTGGGAGTGCAATAATACGCAGGTAGCCATAGAACTGCTAGTTTATTTTAGCACGACAACATACACACACATTATTAAAGATGGTAACCGGAAGTGCAAGCGTAAAAACAAAAAACACATTAAAAGCAAGTAGAGAAGGGGATAATGGGAAGTGGACAAAAGAAGGTCACATGATTATGCAACATATTTAAATTCCACAACACTCCCCCTTAAACATGAGACAGTCCTAGCAATTTAACACATTTCAAATGTTTAGGTTTTGGTGTACCTTTAGTTAGTATATCAGCCATCATATCATCAGTGCACATATACTGTAAATCAATCTTTTTACAGTTTACCATTTCACGTATAAAATGAAATCTAATATCAATGTGCTTAGTTCTACTGTGATATACATCATGGATGGCTCAGTTTATGCACTTTGATTGTCATTGAAAAGAACAGGACAGTTTTGACAATTAAAAATTTCCGAAAGAACAGAATTTAAATATAATGCTTCTTTAGAAGATTCTGTGAGCCCTATGTATTCAGACTCAGTGCTTGACAATGCAACACTTCTCTGTTTCACACTGGCCCATGACACAGCAGTACCTCCATGAGTAAAAACAAAGCCAGTGTAAGAATGTCTGTCAATTTCACAAGCACCCCAATCAGCATCAACATAACCAGTCAGGGGTTGTTTAGCATTACCATACACAAGACACAAATCCTTTGTTCCTTTCAGATACCTGAGCAACCTCTTTAACACATTCAAGTGCTCAAGTGAAAAACATGTATTAAACTGACATTTTATTTTATTTTTATTTATTTTCACTGCCCCGAATACAGCACACTAGGCCATTTTACGTCGGGTGAACGACAGTAACAACGAACGAGACACAGACACCCATGTGACTTAACCGATTTACAGTATTAGCAATATCTGGGCGAGTAGAAAGAGACAAATACAGAAGAGCACCAATCAATTGTTGATAGGGAACATCAGGAGATGAGTCCCCCTTGGACAATGGCTTCAACTTGATATTTGGCTCAATTGGGGTACCAACTGGGCTTGATTCACTCATTCTGTACTTCATGAGTAGATCTTCAATATACTTAGTCTGATCTAACATCAAAAGACCCCTTGGTCTATCACGCCTAATGCGCATACCCAAACAGTACTCAGCTTCACCCAAATCTTGCATTTCATACTCAGACATCAAAGATTCTTTGATTTGAGCAGTTTCACCTTGATTATTGCTAATTATTAACATGTCATCCACATACAAGGCTACAATGAGGACACATTTTTCATTCACCTTTAAATATATACAAGGTTCCCTTTTACACTGATTTAATCCAAGATTGATCAATGAATTGTGAATAGTCTTATTCCAGGCTCTAGGTGCCTGGCGAAGCCCATAAATGGCCTTCTGTAGAAGGCAAACCTTTCCTTTATTCCCTTTCTCAAGAAAACCATCTGGTTGGCACATGTAAATGGTTTCATCTAACTTTCCATTCAAAAAGGCAGTTTTCACATCTAAGTGCAAAATATCCCAGTCATTAAGTGCAGCCATAGATAAGAGCATCCTAATGTTTTCTCGTCTCACTACAGGAGTATAAGTTTCCTCAAAGTCTACACCAGGCTGCTGAGAAAACCCTTTTGCAACTAGTCTGGCTTTATATTTCACCAGTTTTCCATTAGACCCACTCTTAACTTTAAAAACCCATTTACATTTCACAATAGGTGCATTAGCTGGTTTATCAACTAGAACCCAAGCTTTGTTATCATGGAGTGATTTCAACTCATCATTCATTGCTTCCTTCCACTTACAAGCATCTAGCCGAGAAAGTGCATCAGAAACAGAAGTAGGAATGTCAAGTTCACACAATTCAGTATGATACATATGAAAATCATGCATGACCTTGGGGTTTCGTATCCGTAAGGGATATCTACGCTCAGGCACTGTATTTTCATCATCAAGATTAGCCGAAGAATCAGAATTCAAGCTCTGGCCAGGGGTTTCTTCAGCATTTGGAACACAATTATTAACATTACTTCATTATCTGACTGTTCACTGACCACAGTTACAATATCTCCATTTTCACAGGTAATAGCAGGAGGGTGATCTAAACCAAGCATATCATCAGCTATATTGCTACATAAATTCCTTGAACCATTTTGTGAATTTTCAAGAAAAATGACATCGCGAGCTTTGACAACTTTACCAGTAATGTTGTTATACACTCGATAGCCTTTTGAGTTTTCACAATATCCGAGCATTACATGTTCCTGACTTTTGGAATCAAATTTCTTTTTACAAGCATCTTTTATATGAACTAGAGCTTTACAACCAAATACACGCAAATGACTAAGATCAGGTTTTTGGCCTGACCATGCTTCCTCTGGCGTTACATTTCTGACACAGGCATGGGGGGAACGATTTTTGAGATACACAGCTGTGTTACATGCCTCAGCCCAAAATTTCTTAGGAAGGTTGGCATCAAATAACATAGATCTAGCCTTTTCAATTATCGGTCTATTAGTTCGTTCTGCTACCCCATTTTGATCAGGAGTTTTTGGAATGGTAGTTTGATGCTGTATACCACGACTAACCATGAACTCAGACATTCTAGCGTTAACAAACTCACCACCATTATAAGATCTTAAAATTTTTATCGTTTTCCCACTCTGATTTTCCACAAGTGCCACAAACTCTTTAAATTTGCTAGTAACTTCATCCTTACTTCGGAGAAAATAAGGAAAAATCTTCCTTGAAAAATCATCGACAAAAATCAAAAGGTACTTACAACCACTGAGGGAGACATTCTCCATTGGTCCACACAGGTCTGAATGTAGAAGCTTGAGGACCTCCGTAGCACGCTTACCAGGCTTACGACAAGGCTGCCTGTGCTGTTTGCCTTGACACAAACCTCACAAATTTGGTTCAGAGCCCCTTCAAAGTTAACACGTCACCATGTCCTTGATACCAGAAAGACCTTTTTGGCCGATATGACCGAGTCTCTGTGCCAAAGTTCAGGAGAATTTGCTGAAAACACCAATTCAGGTTGATTCAAGACAACATTAGTTTCCACTTTATCAGAATTAGAAGGAACCACAGATTGAAGAGCTTGTTCTCTGCATGCATTAATAACTACATTAGACATATGAGGATTAACAACAGTGGTATTATCATTTGCAGGCACTTCATCAAGGATGTACAATCCATTAGCTAATGACCCTGAAATTCTTACCTCTCCTTCAACATTGAAATCATCCCTATTATACACTGCACAACCTTTTGACGAAAAAACAGAAATCAATCCCTTTTCAGATGATTTGGAAATGGACATTAAATTAGCAGTTAAACTAGGAAAGTGCATTACATCACTTACAATTTTTGTACCATCAGCAACAATTACCTAACAAGAACCTGACCCTTTAGCATGAGAAAGAGTATTGTTAGCGACAGCCACTTGTATTCCAGTAATAATTTCATGGTAATCAACAAACATTTTACCATCCTTCGCCATATGGTTTGTACACCCAGAGTCCATTATCCAACCTGAGTTTGGAATTCCAGCGCTAAGGGCTGCAGAAAAAAGTCCGAAGATTTCAGGTGTTTTCTTGTGACCGTGGGTTGTAGATCTGGATTCATCTTGCTGATGTTTATTCCTCTCATCCGATCTCTTCTTGGCGAAACAGTCCGCCTTTTTGTGTCCGACTTTATGGCAAAAGCCGCACTTGTACGATGGTTTCTGGTGTCTCGCGAATGCTGACTCTCGTGGTCCTCTGTGAACCGCCAATGCTGCATCACCGGGAGTCTGCATGGCCCGTCTGCTTTCCTCCTCTAGAAGTCTGGACTTGACAAAGTCTACGGTTAGATCTTTGCCGGAGTGATCCAAAGCCATAACCATAGGCTCATACGTCGGAGTTAGTTTCGTCAACATCATTGCACCAACCAATTCATCCGGTAATTCTAAACCAAAGTCCTTCAACTTCTGGGAAGTGCTGACTAAGTCAGTAATATATTCTGACATGCCACTATAGTTCGAGAGTTTCATCTCCAAGAGCTTATTTAGGTGACACAACCGTCCAACAGAGCCCTTACTTTCAAAGAGATCCTTGAGATTGTCCCAAGCCTCTTTCGCACTTTTCGCTTCCGAAACATGCACGTACAGAGAAGGATCAATTAGGAGGCAAATTTTGGAGAGAGCTATTTCACTCTTTTCCTGGCTAAAGTCCTTTTCATCAACGGCATTAAGAGGGTGCTGGACTGGGTTAAAATTTGTGAACGGTGGTGAAGACTAAACTTTATAATCTATCAACATGAAACTTGGTATGAATATAGGTTAAACAGTTGTTTAGTCACTGACAATATTTATATTTCAAAATTGTTTATAACTTTTATTTTGCAATATTATTTAAAAAAAATTAACCCTAAATTTAATAAACCTATATTGTCAGTTTCTTGAGAATGTTGCCAAATATTTATTTAAGAAAAAATTAACGTCCTACCTCTAATATTTTTGGTACCATCGAAGCTCAAAAATTGAGTTAAACAACGACCTCGAGCTGCTGCGCCCTGGCGGCAAAAAGAGAACCACTACGCCAAGCGCGACGGCTGATCCCGCCTCATTCTCAGGCAACGCCCCTTTTGGTTTTTGTCTGGTGGCTGGTGACTTACGGTAGGGGCCGATGACATTTTTGCTGTTGGCGACAGTCTACTAGAGGAATGCAATGATTCTCTCCGTTGTCCCTCGTCTCGGGAGACGCGTGGCTCCTCGCTCCCGGGAGCCCTCCCTCTCGGTAGTCCAGTCGCGGGAGGGAGCAGGACTCGTCACTCGCGGTGTATTGCATAGGCGATGGGACATCTGACTGCTGCAATATGCGCACGAGGAATTCACGTTTAACAGCGGGCAGTTTATGAAATTGCAGCGTCTTGCTTATCCATCCGTACGTAAGTTGCTATCTAACCGTTCGCTCTTCTCGAAGTCCAAAATTCTAATGAAGCTCGCGACTCCTCGCTCGGCTCGGGAGTGACGAGAATGTTTTGCTCCTGGCGAGAGCGGACGAGGGTTCACGCCTTTCTACCGCTTTCACAGTCTCGAATGCAACGCGTCTTTGCCCAGCTAGATCCCACCACCACTAGGGAGTAGAGCGAGAGTGAACCGGGTTTTGCACCTCTCTACGGTTGACCCTTTCTCGCCCAGTCGAGGGAGGATTTTATGACGAAAGTTTTTGATTCTTGTTCTGCGCTTTGATAGTCTTGCACCCACTTTGCGAGTATCGCCTTCTATCATGTACGTATTATCCTCTTGCGAGGCAAATATCGCGAGGCGGTCTTGCGATACCTCTCTCGTAAAGTTAATACACACTGTAGCCTCGCATGAGTGGACGGCTGCCTCATCGGCATGCCAACCCAAGTCGGTTTTAAGTGCAATCAAAGGTGCCCCGCGTTGATCAGTGCGCGGTGTGTACGGGTTGTGCATTCCGTGAGGGTGTGCTAACCCGTTCAGACCCTCACAATGATGTTAAATATGGTAATAATTTTGTAATTATTATTTTCGTTTAGCACTCATTTAAAATACATTTTGCTCAGTAAAAAAATCTGCTTTGATCGCTTAACCTTTTGGTCCGAAAATACTTGGTGACTTTTCAGCTTATTTCTAAATTTGCCGAAAATCAGGTCCAGTGGTGTTTGTTAGTTTCGCCGTTTGTATCTTTAAGCACCTGAGTCATTTTGAGGTCCCTAAATAAATCACGTAAAATCAGGATGAACTTTTACCCTCTTCCATTCAAACCTACCTTAATCGGTAGATAACTGTAATAATAATAATTAATCACGATAAAGACGTAAGAAAAGTTTCCTTGCACTAACTTGCAGAACTTGATTCGCACCCCTTCCTCGCGACATGAGGATAGAACAGACGAACCATCATGTGAGGATGTCGCTGTAGGCGGCATGGCAAGGTAGTCTCACTCTGTGTATACGCGGCTGAATATTTTTGTGTTCTACTCTACTCGATGCTTTTTCACCCTTATATTTGAATGCTTTTTCCACCTCGCGGTATAATATTCCTTGGCTTAGATTTCGCCCCGAATTATTTTTTCCCCATAATCTGAATCTTTTCTGCTTCTAATAATATTTTCCTATCTCATCTTTATTATTTGCAATCTTTTTATCTTTCTTATTTCCTAGAAACACATTACCATTTCTTCTCCTCTATAATTTCGTAGTTTTTTCATTTCTTCTCATTGTTCTTTGCACCTCGCCTCCTTTGTTTTATTTTTTCTTGACTCAGTTGTTCAATTTTTTTTGGTCATGCTTTTGCGTTCCGTGATATTTACATGTCATCTAAAATATGCCCCCTGATCAGTTATGTTTCCTATTTTTGTCGCTACCCCCTCGACTATCTGCATGTTCTATCCTTCATTGCTCTTGTTGAGTAATGGGCAACCTCCCTTATAGGGATAGATAGGCTACTACTTTTTCCCCATGACCCCCATGTTTGATCGTGTATAGTCTTTCGAAGACTCTCTTGCTGAGCGCTGGCTTGTTTTCCTTTTCAGTGAAACTCTTGGCTACACATTACCACGCAGGTCCCGAGATATATTTAGGGTAACGATAGTGATTTCTTTCTTCCCTTATCTTCTAGAAGGTTACCAAGCTTGTAGTCTTTTTTTGGTTTATTGTTTGTTCGGACGTATGTTGTTGTGGACGTTGTTCTACAAATATATGAATACGCTAGTTGCCATTTTTTTCCTCTAGCAACCCCATGTTAAAAAAGAAAGTTGTACGTTATCTAGTACCGAAATATGAAGGTGAAAGAATTCTGTAAATAGGTGTTTTACGGATGTTTTTAAGCGATAATGAAATTTCGGCGCTTGCAAACCGAAATATTCACAGCGATGAGTCTAGTGCTGACGACTCGGGCGTGATACACATCACAGCCACCAGCCGAGCTCTGTGTGAGCCGTGTCATCACGCCTTCAGATATCTTCGTCTATCTTCGTCTATCTTCGGAACTTTTAATCCCTCCTTGGCAAACACAACTTGTCACTCATCCTTAGAGGAACGTTCATTCGAAGTATGAGAGTTTTGAAACAACCATAGCTATTTTTAATTGCAATAAAAGAATTATCGAGGGAATATTAGAAATATAATTCTTCCATTGTCCTTACTTTCTGCTACTTCTACTGCAAGACGGATTTTGGTCGGTCGTGGCCTGTGTTCTGACTTATTCACCTTATTGACTTTTTATTTAGTCTTTTCTACGTTTCCGCATCGCTAACTACAAAATAATATGTTGAATTGAAATACGCGGAATTGGTAACATTGTGACTTCACCATTTCACTTCAAGGACGACATTCGTTGATATTTAAAACAGTGCAAAACAAAACAGCACACCAAAATATTGTTTTCGGAATAATTAAACAAAGCGATTGATGAATATACATACTTATTTTTCCAGCTGTGGTATGTGCACTTTTTAATCTTGTTATTTACGGTTCATACTTATAACTTCATTGATGAAATTCAGCTGATGTTATGACATGGTTATTTCCCTGAAGAATGAGTAACTTGAATAATTTAAGATACGTATAAATGCGCAGATTTTGCTGTATGTATGCACGAGCTTTGGTGTCAATAGCATAATTCTAAGAGGGTAAAAAAATTTTGAGCTGCCGGGACGAAAGCCAACACTTACCACAAAAAAATGTTAATTTCTAGTTATGGGGTAATAGGACTAGATAATACTAATAACAAACTTTCGAATGGAAAACTATGATAACTTACAATGTAATATACCCGCAGAAAATTAGAGACACTACTTCCTCGATGGCCAATTCATCTTACTTGCCTCTCAAAGGATTGCCGCAGCAAACAAGCTAGATTACTGATGGCTTGCGAATGCAGTGCGGCAAACGAGGAACCAAAATGCAAAACGCCGTTGAACTGGAAGAATCTGTTCAAGACGACGGTATTTGAACACAATTGAAATTTACTGGATTATCATTCGCTGGTAAAATTCCATTTTCATTGGCAGAGTCTAGAGTTTTGATAAATAAAGAAAAATCGAATATATACTTTGCGTTAAATAACTTTTATTTTAACCTGGGGAAAGCAGTTCTATAAATGCAAATTGGTTGATTATTAATCTGAAATTTCAAAGGAACATTCGGCTTTTCTAAATGATTTCCCATCCTTAGTTCAATTCCTGTGAGAAAATACGAATATTTGCGTTCACGTCCAAAAAATGATTATTATATGTTGGAAATAAGACTAGATATGCATAAAAGTATTTTTGCAACTGCAATTAAATAAGAATATATGGCGTTTCGAAGTGATTTTCTCTGATTTTTTCAAATTCAGTGAGAGAAACAATAGTTATTTCTGACGTTAGAAAAAATGTATTTTATTCTCGAGAGATGTCATTTTATAAATGCGAACTTATTTATTACGATAACTGGATTTAAATAACAACATTGGGCTTTTCTAATTGATTTTCCATTTTTCATGCAATTCCTTTGAGAAAAAACGATTAAATGTACTCACGTCTGAAAAAGGATTATTATTTGTTGGAGAAAAGACATTCTTCACGTGCAAGAATTGATTGTAGCAACTGGAATTAATTAAGAATATATGGCGTCTCGAAGTGATTTTCTCTGAGAATTTCAAATCCCTTGAGAGAAGCCATGGTATTTGCTGACCTTGGAAAAACATATCTTTTAATCAGGAGAAAAGTCATTATATAATGGCAAATTGATTGATAATGTTATTTAAAATTTAATCAGAACATTATGCTTTTCAATTATATTTTCACTTTGTAATATAAATCCAGTGAGAGAAAACGAAAATATTTACGCTCATGTCTTTTTTTTAGTGCCTTGATGGAGAAAGGTCATTTTTTATATGACTAATTGATAGATAATCATTACTGGAATTAAATGTCATGCTATTTGAAGTGATTACCTCTGTGTAATCCCTTGCTGTGAGAGAGAACTAAAATAAGCTCCTCCCTCTGCCAAATGAATTTTTTATGTTGCAGAAAAATCATTCTAATCATGCTAATATTTATAATTATAACTGGATGTAATTAAGAACATTTACTCCAAATTATGTGAACTTTGCATCACTTGGATATATGTTCTCCCTTACTTTTAAACGGATTTTCAACTAACTGAACAATCTAACATCTTTGGTTTAGGTTAGGGTTAACTGTGGAATCAGATATAAAAGAAAACTAAAATAGATGAAGTTAGCTTGTGCTCACAAGCTCGAGAGTTGAAGACTCAACCGCCCCGGAGCGAAATGCATGTGTGCCCTCACCAATAATCCTGACTTCAGGCGAGTTTCTCTTATATATTATATGCCCTCTGAGAAGAAAAATATAATTAAAGCGATATTTGCTACGTCAAAAAAGGCAGGAGGCCTGCTGAGATGAGCCAGCCGAAAGCTCTCGTCTGGTCGACGCGAAGCGCATGGCTGGGGATAGCCGAACCGACAGCGGGTTCACAGTTAACAGTCTCTCCCTCTAAAAGTATTGGTAGTAAGTGGCTCCAAATTTACCAAAAAACTTTGTTTTTGTATATTAAGGATCATTTCCATTGCTGATATTACCTCTATTTTTCCCATCGGACGGGACTTGTCAACATACTGAAAATTCCGGCTCCCGATCTCAAAGTTTTCGAAAGCGTTTCTCTTAAAATGAGCCAAACAAACTTTTATGAATATGATTTTTAATAATATTTTCTTCATAAACAAACTTCAGGGCACAATTCCTACTAATATTGTTTTACTTGGCTAAAAATAAAAAAAAGCAGTTTTAATCTCTAAGTTTTGACCCCGTCAAACAACTCATTTTTCATTTGTATCTTAATTTATAAGAAAATCTGACATATTCATGGGAAAAAATTTATACAGTGAATTCGGCAATTTTTGGTCAATCCAAAAATGTTGTAAAATTTAGACCGACTTCAAATTTTGCTTCCTTGGACTCCTGGCCCGCGTAAGCGACAGAGGCCGCAAGACACTGTCGTGCGACCGCAGAAGGGACGTAGGCCCTCAGAGGAATTCCTCCATTCTGCCTCTTCTGTGCTCCCATTCATAAATATTGGTTACAAAAACTGTCCTGTGCTAGGCTGCGTTCTTCCTGCGGCAGGCCTCAGGGTTGCTAGGCCAAGGAGCTACCAATATGCATACTTAGGCTGGTCATTCATGATCTCTGTGCGTGAGGACTCGGTCGGGTAATATTGTAAGCATGTATATCCTTGGCGTCATGCGTGATTTCGGTTATTGTTCCCGAAGTAAAGGTAGCTTGGATAGTAAACCGGCGCGAGGCGTCGACGAATGCCGCCAGAGGCCTAGAGTTTCGCTCTGGAGCCCCACTTCTGAGTTGTCCACGAATTTGTCCATCCTGACTGACTGATAGCGGTGCGATTGGACCTCTCTCGCTAGGCTACCGTTGAGGAAGAGAGCCACCCTTTTAAAAGTCGGATCGGCGCAGAATGAACAAAATTGAGGAGTTCCGCGCACCACGGTTCGAGTACCTCACACGCAGCCAAACTCTCCGAATTTCGAATTGCCTTCAAAAGTCTCTGGCCGTCTGACATAGCGGACTCCCCTCATTTCTTACCTATCCATTTCCCCTACCTTCCCCATTCCCTCGCGTATGTGTATTAAATCGGAGATGAGGTTTCTTACGGCCTTCAAGGGGCGGGGATTCGAAACGGCACTATCACCCTCTATGCGGCGGCGAAGTCAACTATGTGGCCCTGAACGGCTTACCCGCAGAGACATCTCTGGAGAAAAGGTTGCGACCAGCTTCCTCTCCAGCACGCTCTTAATGACGTAGTCCCATAACCGCTCGTGTTTTAAGTACATTCGAGTCGCGAAGTACCATGTTTTATAATCTTCAGCACCAGTTAACTTTTTAATTTGAAACGACGAAGCTGTCGCTTGGCTCTGCATTTTGAAATTCAACAGAAATCACAACACTGGATTACTAGAGATTTAAACTGCTATCGCGCCATGTGCTCGGCTAGTAATTTTTCACTTTACGCCATATACGCACGCACTTGAATCTAAAATTTACTTCACAGTCATAATTTGGTTATTGCCTGGGCCCATAACCTGTTGAGAGTGCAATAATACACAGGTAGCCATAGAACTGCTAGAGTTTATTTTAGCACGACAAAATACACACATTATTAAAGATGGTAACCGGAAGTGCAAGCGTAAAAACAAAAAACACATTAAAAGCAAGTAGAGAAGGGGATAATGGGAAGTGGACAAAAGAAGGTCACATGTTTATGCAACATATTTAAAGTCCACAACAAATTCTGTCTATTTTAAGCTTAAATATCTCAGTAAATATTAAATAAATTTCAAAAATATATTCACTCCGTAAGTTTGTGAGAATAAAAGTAAAGTATTAAGATACGAATTCTTATAATTAAAATGTTGGAACATACCCAATTATAATGTACTCATTTAGAAGACTATTAGTTTGTTTAAAAATGGAGGTGCGGCTGACGAATTAGGTCGATACATAGTGAGTTCCATTGTAATTTTCGAAGAGGAATTCGATCTTCAAAACGTCGCGATCAACTATACTAGTAAATGTCGTCATTCCGTATTGGTTGTAGCAAAGGAAACCATTCTTTTATCTGACTGTTAACTCTAGTTATGTCGTTTCTTTTCAAAGGTATCTTGTTGTATATGTCTCCATATTCACCTTGCATGCCACTTCCTAGCTGAATTCTCTTTAACGCCATAAATAGGTTACCCGTTGTTACTATTCTCGAGTAAAGAGTTCCCATTTTAGAAGGAGCAGGCAAACCCTTGTTTTCTCGAACCTCATTATTAAAGAGGAATTTATTTCAACATGCAAATAGTGCTGGTGACAAACATTCATTCCATTTTCTAGCATCTTCTGTTGCTTCTAAGGAAAAATGAGTGGCTTCTAATACAGCATTTTGAAGTTTTTTTATTATTTTAGCCTTTCTTTTCTTCACCTCCAATGGGTATCGTGGCTCCAGGCACATGTTTGCTCTAGGCCAAGGCAAATTCTTCCATAATGAACAGAAACATCCGGATAATCATGTTGCCTGAAGCAATAGCTCTTCTGTCCTTCTTACCCCTTTCTTTGTGTTTTATATAAGAAGCAAACTTAGTATACAAGTTAATAAGGTACCTGACAATCTCTTCCTTGCCTGTTATTGAACCCATTCTCTTTTTTCCTAACGATTTTAGGATAGTTTGCATATTGTTTCAAGGATTTTGAGTGTTTTCTCTTAATAATTGTTTCTTCCTTCACCAATGGGCAAATCAGAACCTCCTTTTCAAAAAGAGACAGCGATGCCTTCACCCATTCTATACAACTGAATGTTTTGAGACCAGCATTCATAGAAATAAAATCATAGGCTCTCTTATATGCCATTGGGGTGGGTACACTCTGGTATGTAAAAGTACACAACGTCTGCACTTTGTTAAAATATCAGAGATTGTGTTAAAAAGTTTTTCCATCACAGTGTCTACAACTCTGTTTATAGCCACCTCTGTGTATACAACTCTAAGTCTCGCTACCGTAAATAGGGAAGAATGTCAGGGACTTCTCTATATTCTATAAAGTAGAATAACTGGTCAATATAATTATGCTTAAAACAGTGGACTTCCAAAGACTCAGTTGTCATATTTCTCTTCGTAAATGCCTGAGTCAAGTGAAGGTCTCTTCGTCTTGGTTTCCCATCATAAAAAGGCCGCTTTTGATTCTGACTCACTAATCAAATTGACTATACAATAATACTAATATAATATGGGAAATTGTTATTTCACCTCACGTGCATTAAGATTGCATTTATTCGGTCCTTTTCATCTGGGATTAAAAACTTTAAATCCCCCTTCGGTATGCCAGGATTTATGGCATAGTTGAACCACTCCCCTGTAAAAACTGCTATTTGTTTCAGTTTTCGGTACCTTAACTAAATATGTGCTTATGCTTTCATAAACGTAGCCTTAGGTGTAACTACGCGCTCTTTGCAGAACTAAGAAATACGTTTTAATCGTGAGAAAGCTGTGAAAAAGTGGTGTAAATAATATGAGAGGAGTAAAATTGCAGCATTGAATGAAGACAAGACGGTGGATAAGCGTGACGCGCTTCAAACGATAGCCATTTCGAATAACAGAACGAAGTCTTGCGGGCCCAGCTCGTGGAGTTAGGGGCGATTCGTCGTAGAAACTCATTCGCCGAGCAAACTTGAAAAACTCAGCCGACCGCGGAGTTGAAAGGGAGGTACTTATGAGGGACGGATATCCTCACCTTGAGCGCAGTCCGCTGGCAGGATTTACTCGCCTCGCGATCCTTTCCGGTTCGACCCTGACTTCCCAAATCACGTCCCCCCACTATACTTCTTCCCTCCCTCCCCCCAGCCACAAACAAACAGCTCCTTCGTCTTATCTTTCCTCGTTCCTTTCCGCCCTTTCATCCCACTACGCCAAACCTCCCTAAACCCCACCCGCTACTTTCTATACATCCACGCCCCTTACTCTCTCATCGCCTTCATTGAAAAGGAGAAAATATGGAAAGCATGTGCTACGCGACAGGGGAATATTGAAGCCAATAAAATTGCGCAATCGGCTATATTTAACGAATGTTTAGCTGTCAATGAGCAGAAAACATTCGCATTATTGGCGGAATTATCGCAGTACCGTAATGATTCATCAAGAAAAATGTACCGCGGAAACAATTTCCGAAAAAGTGATGAAAACTATAGTGGAAGCTTGCTTAAATTATACTACTTCTTCTCATTAGTAATAACTTCCTCATCAATTATTTTACCAATAAACTCTTAATCATAACCATCATAACAGATACTTCTCTTCATTTTCAAAGTCCACAGAGCAGTAAAAAACAGTATCTTAGGTAAAAATTTACTTAACATTGCTTAGTATTTTTAATTTTTTAAATGTTTGGGGTACCAATACTAGACAAAAGTATTACTGATAAAATTAATGCTCAAATTACGCTCGATATCCGTATTAGATATTTAAATTTTTTTCTAATTAACAGCATTCCTTTTCCCATATAGAGACGCTTTTGACGCTCTTTTTTAATGCATTGCCGTACCCCAGATGTTGGAAACAATCAGGTTTCATGAGAGGCGACCGAGAGTGAGGTAATTTGCGTCATTGAGCATTTGCGTGGCGGTAGGGGAGGGGAGGGTGGATGCAAGTTGCGAAGGAAGTGAGAATTATTTGAGAAACATCAGCATCATTGTCAGAAGGATTAAGGAGAAACCCCACCGTCGCCATTACATTTCTCACAACAAATGTATACTCCTGATGGACCGTTCAACCATTTTGGAAGACGATTTTCAGCGGATTTTGGCTTTCCTGTCTCCCCCCCCCCCCATGTAAGACAACGTTACATTTCATGAACTCATTCCTCCCTTCCCAATACGAAGGATAAAACAGATTTTTGAATTGATAGGCATGACTAAACTTTCCGGTACACGATTTTTTGCGCAACTGGTATTGAATGATGCGTACTCGGTTGATAGTATGAATATTCCGCCTTATAGTATAGGATATCGTGTCACCTCATGTGCTTCAAGAAAGCCTTCATTTTGTCCTTTTGGCCCTTTTCATAGGGGATAAAAAACTAAAATTCCCCTTCGGCATGCCAGTATTTATGGCATACTTGAACCGTTCCTCTGTAATAACGGCTGTTTGTTTCAAATTTCGGTATTTTAAATAAATATGTACTTATGCTTTCGGAAACGCACCCTTACATTTTTAATTTATCTTTAATTAGTTTAACTTCTCATCGCATTTTTAGCGTGAAAACCGTTAAACTCGTAAACTGAATGCCCTCAATGAAATGGATCTGCTGATCACCTAGACTGCAAGCAAAAATGCATGGATCTTTACCAATACCTTAATTAAACGACATATCTTCTGAGTAGCAATGCGTTAATATACGTATTAAAAAGTGAATATAAATCACTTCCGGATTATGTAATTCACAATGTTTCACCCTGTGTCTAGCATGCAGCATATGCTGCGGTCTCCAAGTCGTTAGTCGTATGATAAAAACATTTAAATGCTGATATGCTACCCATTAAAATTAATCTACGGAGAACATTGCTTATAGCTTTTTAATGAGTGTTCTTTCGATCCATTAGTATGCACGGAAAGGGATACATTTCCGGTCTTTTCGTCAGATTCTTTTGTATAATTGATGTAATAAAACTGGTACGTTGGAATCTGCAGAATTATAGAGATTGCCTTCGAATCTGCATGAAATAGAAAACCATATGCGAGAACGTAGCCGGAGGGACTCTATACCTTAAGCTTTAAGCTCTTCACTCACACCCTCGCCTCCTCTCCCGTCCCTTTCCGATCCCCTCACACCCTTACCTCTTTCCTTCACAGAATACAACTATTCGCACCGCGCAACCGACATTAGACTGCCCGATCGGAACCGACTCAACCCTGGCAACCGGCGTTTGACCCAACCAACCCCCATCCCCATCCCATTGGCCTCTCCAATTTGCCCACCTCATTTCCCACCCCATTGCCCATTCCAATGGCCTCCTCACCCTCCCAGTTTTGTGCAATATAAGAAGCAGTGCAGGGGAGAGACACCAAGTCATTGTGTTCCTGAGCTTATAAAGAGGAATGTCGGTATCGTGAGTGTAGTAGACAGAGAAACTGTGGCTGTCGGAGGTGGAAGAGATGGCGAGGAAGAATTTGAGTAATTCTTATATCTATACTCTTGGTTTGAATTTGTGTCCGAGTCAGTACGAACTAATTAATAATATTATGAATTTGAACCTTCTCGTGGTTAGCGTATTGCTGTATTCGTACCGTTAACTGATGATCCTGAGCAAGTTTCAACAGTGTGATATTTCAGAATTTAAGTTGGTTCGCTTGGTTAAACATTTTGCGGGAGCTAAAATTAGGTTGCAATTATCTTTATCCGAAATTCTTTTCTTTTATTTTAACTGAACTTTTTGTCTTTATTTCAAGGCTGGAAGTCTGGCTAATCGTTCAACACGTCGCAAGTCTTCTTCACTTCCATTTTTAACTTCAATTATCAAATCGCATCTCCATTTCAACGGAATTTTTCGACTCCTCCTTTCTGCTGGTTGAGACGTCCTATCCTACAATTTTTCAAGTAGTTGCTAATTGATTTCCTTGAGCAACAGGTGTCAATCCTGTTTCCATTGCATTCATTTTATTTCTTCTCTTTGAGTGATATCTGGAATTAATATCTCGCGACGTGAGTCGGTTTCCTTAAGTTTTATTCTCAATGGCATCCGACTGAGTAGCTATCCGGAGCAATGCCTCTCTCTGATTTTTGTTTAAGTTATACAGAGGCTAATGGGTTATGAAGGAACCAATCTACCATCTTCCAACTTCAAAATCTTTTGAGAGCTTCAAACTGTTTGTCAATCCAGTGGCCTCTCCACACTGCCCTGTTTTTAAAAAAATAATTCCTGGTTTTCCCGTTCGTCAAAATCCACTTCCCGGAAGATTAATGGTTGATTTATGCTCTCCAACCGATGAATCTTTTAAAATTTGACACTTTCTTCCATCTTGACCAAGTCCATCTTAGAATTGAGTCTTCAATGCCGAGAAAATGCGTGAAGACGCAGGATCTCTCGATTTGATTCGCACAATGCGCAAACCTTAGTTCCTCATTGCTGAGCCTTTTCTCTCGTGTCGGTTTACGTAACATTTACGCTTCGAAATTCACTAGTTTGTATACCCCTGCACTTATTAATATTTCTCAACGGCACATTTTTAACAGATATTCCGATTAATTTACTCGTACTATTGCAAGGGTTCATGCAACGTAACTCTGCCTGGCTGCGTCTCATTGATTCTTCAGTCCTTCAACTTCTTGCTTTGGCAAATTCTATTCAACCCTCTGCCCTACTCCTCAGTTCGACTTCCCCCTTCCCTGATTGAGCCATTGAAGCACTCCCCGAATCGGTCGTGCAGGGAAATTCCTTTGTGGGAATGCCAACTCTACCCCTTGCTTCAAGACAGCGCCATCAACGGAGAGCATTCGGCAAGCTAGTGAAGTGAAAGTGTGTGTGATTATAATAAGTGCATGGTCAGTTGTGTGTTCAAAGTGTCGGTGATAAGTGTTCAACGAGGGATCGTCGATGGAAAGCAGAGTTCCTCCGCCGTTTGGACCTTGCAGTGGATTTAAAGGTAGGGGAACGACTCCTTTTGCAGGAGCAGGAGGTAATGTGAAGGAATACTCATGATACTTAAGACATGGTATCCTTGTCGCGGTAGGTCCCCTCGAAGAGGCTTAAGGGACAAAAACTCTTTTAAGGGGCAATAGCACTTAAAGTTTTGGGGAGAGGGAACATTAAGATCACTTAGATGAACAAATTAGGTAGGAAAGTTAAAGTGAATGGCCTCTTAAGTGACAAAAATTACTTTTTACCCCTTAAACTGAAACCTTTTAATTAAATCATAAACTGAAACTTGTTAATTAAATTATAAACTGAAACGCGTTAATTAAATTATAAAATGAAGCTTGTTAATTAAATAACGTGGAATTAACACGACTAGGTTATTAAACCTCTTTGTCTAATCTGATGCCTTAAATTAATTTTAAACAGTGGAAATTGTGCCCGTATATGTAACAAATCAATTGTAATGAAATGACTGTAAAATTATGTATTTATTATTTTTAATAAGTCGAACGCTCAGTTTCGTACGATACAGCTTTAATGATTTCAAGAGGGGGTAAGGTTATTAAAGAAATTGAAAACTTCCGTAAGGTACGAGGCAGCGAGTTTCTTTTTTCCTGCAATTTCGCGTCGATATTAATTTTCAGAGGCGATGGATGTGGGAGTTGAGACGTGCTTGTTGTGGCGGTGGAATTTTAAGGCGAGGCACGGGGAGAGAAATGACCGTGACGCGTTTGATGGACTGGGCAGAATGGCGTCAAACCAGCAGTGAGTTGCTATATTGTGTGCTCAAGATAAATTGTTAGACGGAAGGCGGAGACCACTGCATAATCCGTATTTTTTCGTGGCTTCACGCGTTGGCGGTTGAAGGGAGAAATGGAATTATATCCGGGACATTCGTGTTCATCACGAAACCTTTTCGGGGTATAACGGAGCAACCTCGTCGCGTCCTTGTTTGAAACTAAGGTTTTTTTTTACGTACGCTTGCTTGGTTACTGAAATTCATTGAGTTAGATGGAGAAAGCGTTACGTCAGAAAACTGTAGCCTGGAAACCGAAATAACAACCCATGTTGGTTATTCCTGCTCTTTCCTTACTTTCCTATTGGCAGTACGACAGAACGGATGAATGAGAGGATTTAAAGCAAAAATATCAACCGTTTGCAATTAAATAATTGAAATTCCAGCACTTTTTAATGTATTCTAATAAGACGTTTAAACTTAATTGAATGATCGGCAATCGTAATTAGCTTTCAGCTGATGGATCTTGTTTAGAATATGGCTGATAGGCTCACCAATCAAATCAAAATCGCATTGGGAGCAGCCGTTGAGAAATATGGGGAGGGCGTTGCGTCGTAAATCTGTTTCCTGACAACCGGAATTACAACGGTTATTTGTGCTCTCTCCTTACTTTCCTATTGGTAGTACGACAGAACGGACGAATTAGCGGATTTAAAGCAAGAATATAGAAAACCAGTAAGCAATTTAAAGTAAATACCTCGTGAAACATACATTGGATTCTAAGGATTATATTAAGGCCCTGCATATGATATTCATTTTGCCAGCCCCGGTGGCGGAGTGGTGAAGTCCTGCCTAACAGAGGGTCGCGGGTTCGTGTCTCGCCTGGGTGGAATTATCTCCACTCAGGGCATGGGTGTCCGTGTTCGTCTGTTGTCATTGCTAGTCACCCGACATAAATTGGCCAAATGCCATGTATTCGGGGTAATGAAGATAAAATAAAAATAAAATTTCAGCACAGCATTCACCGGGAATTCTGATTATTTTCATTTAAAATTAATGAGATATATTTAAGGGGAATTCACATTAAAGAATTAAATAATGCATTCTGATTTCTAGTGACTTACCGCAATACTTAAAATTGCAAAATGAGTCCCACAGTCTGTATGCACGGAAGGAAAATCGGTGATAGCAAAGATGGAAGACAGGCCACTTGAATGTTACTGCTTCAAGAATTGGCCACATTAGCAAGTGGCCTCTCAATCTATCTCAATGCTGAAATATCATCAAGAGAAATAAAAGTATCATCCCTATGAGTTCCCAGTCTTGTTGTACAAATTCTGACGATTGTTCTACTTTGCTAGAGTCCTCGGGGTTAACAATGGATTAGGAAGGAAGGTACCTGTATGATAAGAATGATAAAACCATGAATATAGATTATGGATTTAAATGTTTGCAATCGTTGACTAGGTAATGTGTTGCCTCAATTTCCACATTTAGTTCACTCATTTCTTGGCGCCATATGAAAAAAGTCTTCTTAGTCGAATCGTAAATAGCCGTTGTTAACGTGAGACTGTGGTGAATACTCAATAATGATCGAAGAGATAGGAACAACTTGATGCTGTGAATAATAGCTGACAATTTTTGAGACCTAACAGTTACTTTGTACGTGATAGGAGGAAATATCTACTACAGAAAGTGTGTAAGACGCATTCGTAACTTCCATCGTCTTTTCTCTGCTGTCTGGATCTATTACTGTTAATTTACAGCTACATTTTTTGGTTTATTACTTGTTGAAAGCCTTAGGAATCAGAAGGTATGATCTAGATAGATTGATGTAGATGTTAATGTGTAACCTACTATTCATTTGTGGCCTCGGAGTAGGTTAACAATCTCTCCATATTTGTTATTAAAATGAAAGTTATTGGCGCAATTTCTCATCCATAGATGATATTGTCGGATCTTGGTTTTGAAATCCTTATAGTACTTGTATCCGTATTCTAAATCGTTCCACTTTTTCACCTCGTATTATTATTTAATTGCGTAACACAATATTCACGACGTGCTAAGAAGTTACATGTGCATTTATGTAATTAAATTTGGAGAGGAATTAAATATATCTGTAGACCGGACAATATTAAAATAGTGTAATTACGTCCCGCGTGTAGTACTACATTTTTTATCGACTGCATTATGATTACTGGCAAGTAAGACCGGTATCACATGATTATTTACGATTTTTAGGCTGTATTTATATTTAAACTGCCGTCTTTCATCACTAGACGGCGACTCAATCAAAATAGTTGTTACGGAATTATAGGCAACAGTTTCTGGCGACGAGTCGAGAATTTATGATGTCTATTCATGAATAAAACAAACGTGAAGACTATAAATATTACTTCGTTAAATCTCCTGTCCAAAAAAAGATTAACCAACTCAGAGCCGAAAAATTTGAAAGGCCCGTAACAAGAGTCTCTCCTTACGAGGGAGCCTTAGCTGAGGTTGAGGCGAGATGTAAGGAGAGATTACGTATCAAGAGACAAAGGATGGTTTTGCAAGTGTCAGGGAGCCTTAGATCTCAATTTATTTACGCTTAGAGCGCTTACTGCCGATGCGGTTAATGCATCGCCGTGGTTACGCGATAAACATGCGTGCAAAAGTGGCGGGAAGTCTTATTTGTAAGCATTGGCGTTCATGCAGATAACCGTGTGTGAAAGAGATCGGTATGCCTATTTTATATTGACATTTTCTAGGAAATGATATAAGCGCGCCAGAGATTGAAGAACCTGATACAGTTACCGTTTTGCTAGAAGTAAGGAGTTGAATTCATTCTGGGGTGGTAAATGCCCGCCATAAGAATGTGATGAAAGTATCGCAAGCATTTTTACGTCTTTTGATGAAAGATGCGTACTTTTGCACCTACTCGTGAGATATGTTGTTGCTAATCGAAGAAGTACAATTTAGACGCATTTACGTATCACAATGCATTAAGAGATTACAAACATGGTAAAAATAATAAAGCTTTTGTCAATTCAGAGATCGCTTTTGGCACCAATTGGGGGAGGAACTGAAAATTACCGATATGAGGAGGGAGAGAGCAGACGTGCAGAAATAGTAAACTAATGAAAGCAGGAAAAATGTTGGACCTCGGAATTTTATCTTAGTAACAGACAGATTGTTCGAGAACCCTCTGAGTATCATTTGAATCTACATTTTAACGCCTAAAGAAACGCTAATTGAAGCCTAAAGATATAAAATAACCTATTTTAGTGACATACAATGACATTGTAACTTAAATTGTGAGAAAATTCTGGTTGATTTTCGTTATTTGAACAGTGCATGATTCCTATTGGGGAAGGTTTAGTGAATAAGCTGTGAAAAAATAACATGGACTTTGGTATTAACATAATAAAAAATACGACAATCCAACGTGAATTTACAAAATTTCTCTCATAGCATTTCTATTTTTTAACACTTCTTTCTACAAATTCAAAAGCTTATTATTTTTGTGGCCAAGCTTCCTAAGTGAAAGTATTTTCTACATTCCTATTCCTTCCTTTAATCGTCTCTGATTCTGGCTTTTCTAGAACTTACCGGTCACAAATGGATAGTTTGACAAACGCCTTAAGGGTCAGCATATTCAATTTTTAATTATATTATCAGGTTGTGTGCACCGATAATGTAACTTGCTTTTAAACCCAAACTAAAAGCTCATAACATGTTTATATAAGTCGTAGTGAATGTCACAGAATCATTCAGATTACAACCGTCTCACAATTAATTAATATATTAATATAAGTAGTGAGCGTGTCTAACAATAATTCTGGAATTGGAAGAAATTGTTCGTCCATTTTGTTAACCCCACAGAGAGTATTTGTTGTCTTAGTGATTGTTAACTTTGTAACTCTCAGCAACCAGACCATGAACTTGGTTGCATATTCTCCTCGGGTCTTTTTCTCAAAGGCAAGTTTTGATTACTGCCACTAATTGCCGAGGTTTTCTAAGCAAATTAAAGCCCTTATCCACAAGAACATTTGTTGCCTCGTTGTATTAACCTCAGTTAAGTTACCATATTTTAAAAGATGGAGATGTGATTTTTGCTGCAATGAATTGAGAAATAAATTTACAACAAGTTTTATTATTACAAATTTTTGAGGAATTAAATTTCGACGAATATTCGAGAGCCATCTTGAAAATAAGATACCGTTATCAGAAAAAAACAATAAAGATAAACAATAAGATAGCAGTAAATGAACAATATATATGTATCTTATGCACCACTGTGAAAAGTTTCGATTCTCCTCAATCGATACTAGTTATTGAAATTCGGTGTTTTCATTGTGATTGCAGAATACTTCTAAAAAAATGTTTTTTCGTTGCCATAACTCGGTAACTAAGGAGTTGCGACCCCATGTTGCTATGCTAAAATAGTTGAAATAAATGAGTTTCGAACTTTCCTCCTGAAACACAGTATAAAACCCTTCTCTCCATCATGGCCACCTTCTGTCGGTATCTTTCCTCTGCTTCAACTGCAGTCTTGGCCAGTCTTGCTGCTGCAGCTGCCTTCCACTCCCCATTAGCCACCCACCTCTCTCCTGCAGCCGCTTGACTCTCTAATTCAAGGCTACATCTTTCAATGATTTTTCTGATTTATACACGTTAAATTTAAATTGAGTTGAAATAATTTAAATATGAAAAAGAAGGCATGGTATTTAACAATACATACTTCCATTCATAAGGTTTCATCAATGCTATCCATTTGCTGCGAGTGAAAATTATCGGAATAATAAATCAAACATTGTATTTCCCTCTCTAATTGAAAGAATATTTAGATAACGGTCCTAAACTTAAAAAAAAACAACACAAGCATTTTAAATACAAGGATTCCGCAACCTATTTCCTTAATTTTATTCCTGTGGTCGTTACTACCGTAATAGATGGGCACAAGCAACAAAAAGTTGAGAACTTAATAAAAAAACGATTGCATCTTCGTCTATTTTGACCGAATACTTTGACTCATTTCTTACATCCCAGCAGGATAATAACATCATCTAGAAGTACACGCTTGTGGCGGCCATTTAAAAAATATCTCTAATGCAACATATAAAGTGGAAGAGTATTGCAAAGGATGTCGGATTAATGAGTAATTTCGAATCGAAACCATTTCTAAAATTGTAAAATCTTTTCCTTTGAAGGAATATTTCGCCCGACGATGGAATATCGTGAAGGAAGAGGGCCATCTATTTTCGCTAGACCTACGTTTCCGAAGTCAATGCTTTTGTTGTATTTGGCTTAAAAAAACAATTTCAATTACATTACTACCAATTCTTGGTCATTACGTACGAGCACAATTTTCCTGTTGTAATCTTAGCCAATAATGCATCAATTCCCTATACATTATTATTATCAAATGTTACAGATGGGAAACAATTTAGTTATTAAAGTGATACGTTACAACCACAAAACCTTGAGTTTACAGTATTTTTCCAATTAGGTACCGAAGTTCATGTGTCATTATAAAAAAAACGAGGACTATTTACCAGTCGCCTGTAAGTTTCAGAGAATCATGACATAAAATAATGATAAGATGGCAGTACTTCTTTGACACGTTCCACAGGTTTTGTTTTCGTCTCCTGCACATAAATCCACCAACGCCCAGTGACATTTACATTTGATGACATCAAGCAAGAACCTTTTTTAAAGTTCTATGTTTATGAACTGCGAACTGTGGATTCTACATATTTATTCAATTGAAGGAATTTGCGACGCACTACCATAAACAAGCGGAAGCAACCGGCAGTCACATGACAGGAAAAAGTTATTTAGTTTATCGTACACACATGCAATTGATCTTTTTATTCCCCCATGTGCAAGATGGTAGAATACACATGTGATACACCTGTGTAGTTAGGTGAAGACATTGCAAAAAGAAAAGAAATTTGTGACGAACTACCATAGTAAGCGGAAACAACCGGAAGTCACGTGACAGGCAAAAAATTATTTACGCAGTTTATGGTACTCGCTTGCCAGCGGCCTTTTAATTCCCCCTGTGCAAGATGGTAGAATACACATCCGGTTGAATACACGTGTGTACCAAGGTGACGACATTGCAAAAAGAAAAAATTAATTGGTATGGATTGAGTTAGGCACGTGTGCGATATGGGAAAAGACGGTGTATAAAAGGGATCGTTTTTCGAGTCAAAAGTCGCATTATCGTGTCCCCAACTCAAGAGTAAAAGTGGTCTCTTAGAGTAAATTAGCGATGGCCGTATTCAACTGGAAACTCTTCCTATTACTCTCGATCTTCGCCGTAGTCCTGGTGACTGCAGGGGGTGGCAAAAAGAAGCGTCAAGCTGATCTAGACGTAGGTGAAGCTGAGTTCGAATCAGATTTACCAAATACTGATAAACGGTGGGCAGCAACAACTGGTAAACGGCAAGCTCGGCCAGAAAATGCTTTTCCATTACACGATTCACCGGAAGTAGAGTTAGCAGACGCCGAAGCTGAGCTAGCAGGATTGGATGAAGAGTAAATCATGTAAGTATTTATTCATACAAGGGTATCGTTCTAATTGTTATTTTCAGTTATAATTTAGGGAATTGTCATTTTTACTTAAAATCGAAATTTTAGAACGGTAAATAATTAGCCCATGTTAATGGACTTGATTGGTGATAACATTAAGATAGATTTACATTAACTTAAAGTCAATAAATGCTCTGGTTATTTTTTGTTATATCTGACTGACCATGACATTTCCATTGCGTTGAAAACACGTGGCAATATAGGGCATGTTAAACTAGAGATCCTTCAACAAGGCTAAGATATTGAATCATATATACCAATCATGCCGTTCCCTTCCGGGGTAGGCAGAATCACCAAGTTTCACTCATAAATACATATTTGTACACCTAACTCTGCTTCAATAATTTCCTCCATACTGACCTATCCTTGCTAACCTCTTTTTCTTCATTTACCATAAGCCACTGCGCCGCATACTCTATTGGACTCTTTCCATTTGTTCCATATTCCTCCTCCTAAGAATTTCCTCAACTACATTCAACCACAACTTTCTCGGCCTGCCTCTATCTCTCGCACCATTCTTTTCACTCATATATATCTGTTTCGTTATTCGACTCTAATCCATTCTCTCAACATGGCCAAACCAACGAAGCACACTCCTTTCCTAAATGCTCATTATCGGAATATCTAACCCACATTCATTACAGCAAACCGTTGCCCACGCCCCACCACTGGGAGGTATATCCGGTGTACTAATACACCGAGTCGCATGATATTGATACAAACCGTATAACGGTCATTCTTCGCAAAAACGACCAAAGAAAATCGAAACTGTCAGAAACTCATCAATTTCGGATGAGTTTGCGGGACGTACTCTCTTCTTGGGAATTGTACATAGGGCTAATATGTTTTCAAAAAATATGAATCCCTTACGTATATGCAGGAGGGTCTAAGTTTTTTTGTTGTATTTATATTCTAGAGATGAAACACACATCCATCCATTCCTTGACACGAATATAAACAAATACAAAACGAATCTTGGAGGTTTCTTAAGTTTGGAGTATTGACTCAATTCCACACAGTGGTTATTGTGGTAGATATCGTATAAAGCTAATAAATCGGGATGTAAACTTTGGTATGGCTGTTATTTAATATGGATTGTATTTTTATTATTTGACTATTTTAATTTGGAGGTGGTTCCTTCTATAGCTTAAATAAGCGTTTTACCATATTTTTTTCTGTCGTTCAAGATAGCAATGGTAAAATTTCTCTACCTCAGGTAAATGTAAATTATAAGACCTTATTTTTGTTATATTAACAGTGCAGTAATGGAATCCATCGTTTATTAATGGTGGTGAATTTAATGGCATTATTGATTGTTATTAATTTAATTGTGATATCACAGATTTCAGTGTCGTGAAGTTATTGCTTTGTGAACTTATAATCTAGAAACGAATGTCGCATTTTTGGTATCATCCATTCCTTGGTTGACGCCGTTTCAGCAAATAATAATAACTTAATCCGTCGGAGCGTTATTTAAAAACGTTCTTTTTATTTCAAGTGGCAGAAACGAATTCCCGAACGGAAACCAGTTGTGACCGAAGCAAATCAAATTCCTTCACCTGGTCCAGCCTACATTTCCACACGAGGACTGGCCTTCCTTCGTACTCAAGGCGTTACATTTTATCATGGATTTTGAAGTGTGGAAACAGTCTAAGAATTCCGCAGTCACGACGGCTTACTTATGAATGCAGAGGAGGCTGTATAGCCCACTTCCTTCCATTCCTCCTCCTTTCCTACTTTCATCCCCCTATCCTTTGGTAGGATTATTTTCTACGTTACCCTCTAATCATGATCTTATGTTCAATGTTTTCATGTCCTTCATCTATGCATATTGTAATTTAATTAAATCACTTTGCCAGTTTGTTTGGACTATTTATTTGAAACCTTTAAATTATCAAACCTATGAAATCTAAGAACAACGGAATCTACATTAGTAGTTAGTTTTTGATAGGTTGTTGCGGTTTTTACTTAAATAAAGAGTATTATGCATGTCAGAGCTAAAAAATTGGCTCACACTTAGTATATAATTGAATCCTTCCCTTAAAATGAAACAAAGTTATCATATTTCTATTAGTCCAAAGCTATTGGTTTAAGGAGTGATAGAAGAAAGTTCTTCGAGGTATATATTTCCACTTGTGTGTATCGTAAATGAGGATTAAACGATACGATGTTGTACAACGCCAGTGAAATAAGGAGGATCAAACCGGACCGGACAAACCGACCGCCCAGGAATCGTTTCAAGACTGTTCAGCTTCACAATTCATGACGTTCCTTGCACCTCACGAAGAGTTTCTTTGGCATCAGGGAACTCAATACATATTAAGAAGTCATTGCTCTGTCGTCGTAAAATAGAATTCCTAGGGCACGAGATCAATACGGATGGAATTGCCATTGCAAAGGAAAAATGTATACCTATCCTAGAATGCACAGGTCTCAAGAAGCGGTAACAACTGAAATTTTATCTTGGTTTGATAAATTATTTTGGAAAATTTATCCCTATCCTCGCTGAAATGACATATTCGCTGAACGAAATCACGAGGAAAGGTCGGAAATGGTAATGGACGGGATAAGCATCAAGAACAATTTTATAGAATAAAGGAGGAAATCGACATTACATTATACCCTGCGAGCCGCCGTATGGAAGTGTGGCAGGGGGTGTTAAGTCACGAGCCGGGTAAATATGTTTTTTGGAGATGAAATGGTGACATGCATTATAGGAGTGTATTTAGTGGAGCTCAATTTTGATTGTGGCCACTTACTGTGCACGGAAAGAACGAGTTTTTGTACCTATATGTTCGGCAGTGTATCTCTCTTATTTTTACACATCTGTCAGACCTAGAGATATAGTGAGGAGTTATGATAATATTCTCTGTCACTATGAAAAATATCAGTTTTGAATTTCTCAAGTAACGTAAGTCTAGCATGTGGCCTCCGAGTCTCTAGGGGCTCCCACCTTAATCCCTCTTAAAGTTGTAAGGCACTATATGTACGCTCGTAGAAGTTTTTAACGACGCGCGCTGCTTTACTTTGTATTTTAAATTTTTTTTGAGTGATTCTTCATGACCAGGGTCCCAAATGCTCGCGACGTATTCGAGGTGTGGCCTAACCAGAGCGAAGTGGCGTTTCTCTATGACTTTTTTATGTGAAGACCTTCCTATTTTACGTTTAACGATACCCTAGTTTATTTAATGTTGTGCCCCACATGTTTTGCATGTGTAATCCCCACGATATATCAGAAGTTAAGGTAGTTCCAAGATATTTTACTGTATCTGAAGATTTTATGTTTACTCCACCATGGTGTAGGTATGGCTTGTGTGTGATGACTTGCTCAGGAAGTGAACTGTGGTGCATTTGCTGATATTTAATTCTAACCTCTGCTCCTGGAACCACGAATGAACATTGTTAGGATCCGATGACAGAGCATCAATGTTCTAGTCTTCGCTCATTTCTCGGTAGATAACTGTATCGTCTGCAAATGATCTTAATTTGCTGCAAACTCTAGAACTTACGTCATTATCATAAATAATAAGAGGGCCGATCACGCTTCCTTGACGAACACCGGATGTGACTTCGACCATATCAGAGCTAAAACCATCAGTAACTACTTTTTGTTATCGGTCACTGAGAAGGTCCCTTATCCAATTCACTATTTTTCTATTAACTCCGCATGATAGCAATTTATATATGAGTTTTTTGTGAGAACCTTGTCGAAGGCCTCCTTAAAATCAACCAATATCGCGTCAACTTGCTTAATCGATTCAACTGATTTTTGGATATCATGATGGAAAGGCGCAAACTGTGTTTCGCAGGGCCTGTCCTTACGGAAGCCGTGCTATCTGCTCTGTTAGAAGTTACGATTATCCAGGAATGTCATGATATTGCTAACGAAATTGTGTTCGAGGATCTTGCATAAAAGTGATGTTATAATGTGTGTGTATTGTAAATTGTATTTTGCTTTTTTAACGTTTAACTGTATATTTAATGTTCCCATATGTTAGCTATATGAGCAATTACAAGTATCCTGCATAATTATGACTTGTTGTAGTAAGCATTAATTTTTATTAAGTCCCGAGTTGCCGAGCGTTGCTCTAGTTATAAAGTTAGATTATAAGCACAAACTGTTTATATGGCTAAAATTCTTGCCAGATGTTTTAACAAAACTTATAATCATATGTTTGCTTCAATAATTTTGTTATGAAGAATGTTTAATTTATTATTAACTTTTTTGGATAAAAGCCCCGCCTCTCATATTTCAATCTAAAAAGACAGGAGATTATCATGAAGACATGGATGGTGATGTTTTTGAGACTTGGTTCTTCGGTAAGCTTCTTTCGGTGATACCAAAAGGATCCATAATATTAATGGACAACGCGTCCTACCACTCTAGGACACAAGACAAGGCTCCAACTTCTTCCTCGACCAAGGCGGTTATGATAAACTGGCTTAAAGAAAAACGTGTGCCTTTCCCTGATGACCTGCGCAAGCCGGAGCTTTATCAGCTAGTTCGTCTACACAAACCGGTGACACCAACCTATGTGATCGACAAGAAAGCAGGTGAAATGGGCTTCAAGGTGATTCGTCTTCCGCTGTATCACTGCCAATATAACGCCATCGAAATGGTGTGGGCCAGTCTTAAAAAATTCGTGAAATCTCGTAACAATACATTCAAACTGTCAGATGTTGAGCAACTCTTTCGAGAATCCATCAACAACTATACGGCCGACATGTGGAGCAAATATGTCAATCACGTAAAAAAAGTAATCGACGCAGATTGGAAAAACGAGAGGCTAGATGAAGCATCAGTAGAAGAGTTCATCATAAGTTTGGCTCCTGACGACTCCGATGGGCATGAGGAATCCGACTACGACAGCGAAGAAGATGACTTTGGTTGTGCTCAACTGGAGTAAAGACGGAGAGCCATTGATTAACAATGGACTATACAGAATATTTAGAATGTTTTGTTTTATGACAATAAATTGTTTTTATTCCATTAGATTTGGTTTTAGTAAAAAGCAGTAAAAAGTTTAATAAAAAGTAAATCAGTTAAAAGTTAAATAAGTTAAAAAGTAAAAAAAATCAAAATTCAACTTTTTGCAACCACTAAGTGTTACATAACTTATTGACATAACTCCGTCGTGTTTAGACTCTTTTTTCATGAAATCACACGTAGAAATCAAAACTGTAATAAAAAATTACAAATTACGCTTACTTTTATGTGATAATTTTTCAGAGTGGAGTGCGATTCGTTGACTCATTATAGCGCACGCGGTCGACCGGACCCCGGCTATTGTTTGGCGGACGGCAGGTACGCGGCTATTCTAATAGACGGCAGGTACGCGGCTAATGTCTAAGTTGTGTATTGTGTCATCCTTTGTGACGGCAGGTACGCGGCTCTCGAGCGGTGCCTTAATCTCTTACCCGCATTCCCTGTTTGGACAGACTATAGCGACAAATGAAAAAATGACTTCGTTTTCTTCCACTGATTTATTTTTTTTGGTACGACATGTTTCGACACATAGAGGTCGACTTCGTTTCCTTCCACTGATCTATTTTTTTGGTACATGTTTCGACACATAGAGGTCATTTTCAAGTACCGTTCAGTGGTATCAGGCTCAACTATGTGGAAGTTGATATTCACAAATGAAAAAACGACTTCGTTTTCTTCCACTGATTTATTTTTTTGGTACGACATGTTTCGACACATAGAGGTCATTTTCAAGAACCACAAATGAAACAAAACCACCTCTATGTGTCGAAACATGTCGTACCAAAAAAATAAATCAGTGGAAGAAAACGAAGTCGTTTTTTCATTTGTGAATATCAACTTCCACATAGTTGAGCCTGATACCATTGAACGTATAGAGACTATAGCGATATAGGCCGGTAATTTCCGTGATAACTTTTATTTCCTTTTTATAAATTTTGGAGTGACGTTGGCTATTGTCCAGTCTTGTGGCGCATTGCCTTCGGATAATGATTTGCTTTATATAATTTCTAAGAATGGTGCAATTTTTGGCGCTAACTTCTTATGCACGTGTGCAGGTATTCCTTCTGGACCTGGCGACTTGTTACTTTAAATCGAACACAGTTGTTTAGTTATTTCATCACGTTGAATTGTTATGTCAGCCATCGGCTCGTTAAAGGCAGGAATGTCTAAGTTGTGTATTGTGTCATCCTTTGTGAATACACTTTCGAAGTATTGCTTTAACAAATTGGCTTTGTCGATGCTGTTGGTGATCACTTTACCGTTTGTGTCCAGTAAAGACTCTAATGTCGAAGATTCGCCCTGGAGTTCTCTCGTGTAAGACGATAATGATTTGGGGTTTTCATGTAGTAGGTAATTTACCAAGGATTTTTTTATTTAGGTTCGTGGAGTGCGTGCATTAATTTCTTCGTTTTTGAGCGTTGAGCAACTTATATTTTTCTCGCCGCAAGCTCCTATGTTTTGTTACTTATTAGAATTTTATATAGATTGTGCAGTTGCATTTGTCTCCCGAGCTCCTGCCTTATTTTATGGTTATACTAGCGAAGTTCTTCACTCTCCAGTTTAATTTGTATGGAATATATTCATCAATTCCGTTACGTAGTATTTAAAAAAAAATCTCCATGATACTTCGGTGCTCTCGTTCTTCATTGTGGCTACGAATTTCGTGATTGAAGCTTCTAGCATCTCTCCGAATTTTATGTAATCGCATTTTTTACATAAGAATAACTTTGTTTGGGTTTTATAGTGGAATCTGCTGTTGTTTTCAAAGCCGAAAAAATTCATTTTTGATCACTTATGCCTTCGAGGATATCGACGTGTTTAATCATTGTATGGTGACTAAAAGCTAAAAGGTTTAATATTTAAATACCTCTCGTAGGTTTGTATATTATTTGGGTAAGGGAGTGATGTGAAAGTGTATTCAGTAAGGCCTCGCTTATATCTCGCTTCCTTGAACTTCGTTCGACGCTATTGGTTTTCCAATTTATAGCCGGGAGGTTGAATCCCCACCAATAATTATCACGCTTTTGTTATCTTTCGAGTTAAATGATGTTAATTGAGTTTTAAATATTTACAAAACGTCGAATTTGGAATCTGCTGGCCTATAAAATGAGCAGAAATGCATATTTTTTTAAATTTGTTGCTTGATGGTACACCAAATGCTCTTTATTCCATTGTCGTCTAATATATGTGTGCGGTACTATTCAAATACGAATGAACGGCTGTGATTACTCCGCCCCCAGTCCTAACTGGTCGATCACGTCTATAGATTTTATATCCAGTCGGAAAAACTTCCCTATTGCTATTAACCTCTGCAAGCCAGCTCTCTGTTCCAATTACTATATCTGCACTTTCAAATATATGCTCAACTTAGGCACGTTTGTTCTTTACGCTACGGAAAATCACCATTACTAAATTTATATCGAATTTAGCTTCTTGAATGTTGGTTCGAGATTTTTTGTTATTCTGTGTTATCTTTTTGGTGCCCTCTGAAACCACTGAGAAGCGAGTTTTTCTTGGAAATTTCGCAGCTATCTGGAGATCGCGTGTTGGAATTATTTTCGCAATGGAAGTAACATTTAATTATTAGTCGACCTCTTATGCATCGACATTGTAGGTCCGTTACCCTTGGGGCAATGACGTCATCAATACATTTTAACGGCGATAGATGGATCTGCAAAACTCATCAGGTTTTATCCAATTAGGTGAGCCAACACCACGAAATTATAATCGATAGGTACATACCAGACGTAAGAAATTTTAAAAGTATACTGAGTCCCGGGTAACCCAAATTACTAGCCATGCGGGGGCATAGGAACTCGTACAGAAGGCATCAATTGCGTGTTATTTAGCATCAGGCATCCTAAGGCAAAGCAGGTAGAAAGGTACCACCGCACTTAAAAAACAATAATGAGAATTTTATGCCATAAAGCACACTCTACTTGGGTAAAATGGTTGCCGACAGTGGAAACATGCATGAGCAATAAGCATAATGATACAACCGAATTCACACAGGTTGATACTCATTTCGGTAACAAACCTAAGCGGATATGGGACAAATGGTTAACCTAGAAGGAGAGGCCAACTTTGAAGAGATCGCAAATAATTTACAGAAGATATGCGATAACATAATGTGGAAAGGCAATGGACAGGTGAAGAGAAAGAAAAATGATAAAATGCAATCGCAGAATTCAAGATAAGAAATAAGATACTAGTACGTACCAATCCAGTATCCGATAAGCAAAAAGGAACCTATCACGGCTTTTTTAGAGTTGTACGAAGGACCATATGAGATTTCGGGGTTCCGATGGCCAACCACATGAGCAGTGTCGTATCCGCAAACGAAGGAAATACGAGGCACATGCCACTTCACCAATATTAAACCATACGAGGAGTTATAACAACACAGCAGTTAACAGTACACCACAGATGTACACCGGAAGATGCCTAGAGACGAACTAACGGTAAACACGCGCGGGCGTCAAAGGAGTCGTCTGCATAGGAAATTGTGATTACGGATTTTTTGCATGATTTTGGGGGAATGGTGGGGTATCTTGTTTGTATCTACATTTGTGTGAAGGTGAGTTGCTGGTGACAAGAAAATTGTGTATGTGATGTGAAAGACGGTGTTGGGACCGTCGGAGTATGTGGGAGGATTCCTGACAAATTCGGGGGCCGTGAATGCAGGGGCGGATTAAGGTCGTTGTTTTGGGGGGGACACGCATTGGGCTGAAATGGAAAAAAGCTAGCCAAAATTCAAAAAGTGTATTTTTTCAGTCTGGAAGTTGAAATTTGGCATAGTGACTCTCCTACTAATCGTGCATATGATGTATGATTCATTTTGCATAACTCTTCCGCATTAACATTACACAAGGGTTTAAAGTTGAACAAGTTTAGCAAAAAAATCCAGAAATGAGATTTCGCTTAAAATCTCCAAAATGAAGAGTCAACAGAACCTTTTATAGGAGCTTATTGAAATAAAAAGTGATATTATATAAAAGAAAAAACTTTAGCCTTTGGCATGTTGAAATTTTGAATGATCTAGATGGATATTTTCTCTTTTAATAGGACAAAATGGCGGACCCTATTTTTCCCTGATTTTCTGGCTTTAGGTAGAAAAATAGTTGAGAGGGACACGGAGTAACCGAAGTAACCTTCACTTCACCGACCAGAAGAAGTCGACTACAACGCCGACGAAACTGTCATCCAAGGAAGCATAAATCAACGCGGTGTAAAACGCGGAAGACCTGCATCTTCACATCCATCAACCCGCGGTAGCCTACACAAGGATTTCAAACTCCTTCCTTCTTTAATCCCGTTCAAAATGAAAATTGGTTGGAATGAAAGAAAAAAGTAAGAATTCAGAAAATGCTCTTTTCCTTTAATATTTTTATTTAATCAGAAAAAGTCAAAATGATAACATTCAAAGAACTACCAGGCTGTAGAATACATCTACAATAGCTTTAATAACGACAAAAACAAGTAGGCCCTACATAATATTAAAATTAATGAATAAACAAAGTGTAGATTTTTGCTTTGAGGTGATGTAGTCACCGTCACAAATACAGATATACGGGCAGACGTTAATCAAGAAAATATTATTTAGGTGTAATGTTTTGAGCGCCAATTTCAATACAAACAGCCTGGGGCTTGACAGTATAATATTTATGCAGACAAATTACTACAGTAAATTTTTTTCTTGTTTCTTTCTACTCAGCAAACCAGTTTATTACATTATCGGGGTCTACATCTATCGGGCCCAGAAATGTCGCCGCGGTCTAAATATTTTACGTATTTTAAGCAACACATCATGGGGCGCAGACCGCACCACCTCGATTTTATTATACCGTTCTCTGATTCGGTCTAAAATAGACTACGGGTGTTTCGTTTACTCTTCTGGACGAGAGTCTTACCTGCGACCGTTAACAACGGTCCACAACGCAGGAATACGGCTAGCCACTGGCGCTTTTAGGACCTCTCCTATCCACAGCCTGTATGTGGACGCAGGGGAGCCGCCGCTGGCTACTCGCAGGCTAATGCTGGCATGTAGCTATGCGTCGAAAATTTTATCAATGACAAAGCACCCATGTTTTAATATCGTTTTTAAACCTAGGTTTTTAGATATTTTTAACAGAAGGACGAGGGCTACCAGGCCGCTAAGTTTTCGGCTTAAAGATTTTATAGACAGTATTGACATATCTCTGCCGGAGGTGTATCCTGTTGGGTATACAAAATACCCACCATGGTCCATACCACGACCAGAGTGCCACACTGAACTGCACAAGCACCAGAAATCTTCTCTAATGTCCCAGGAGTACCAGAGCCTATTTTATGAATTCCTGGATAACCACCCGGACTTTATCCCCGTGTATACGGATGGATCGAAGTCCGGCTCGGCATGTGCTTGTGCAGTGTCCTCTGCGCATCACAAAGTCATAAAGGCGAGGCTCCATCCGTGGTGCAGCATATACAATGCAGAATTACTCGCAATTAAGACGGCCTTAGGAAATATAAAAGGCAATTCTGGCACTTTCCTTATCTGTACAGACTCTCTAAGCGCTGTGAAGTCCATTTCAGCCTATTACCCACTCCACCCTCACGTCCAGGATGTACAATGCGCTCTTCACTCCCTCACCAACAAGGGAATTAAAATCTCCTTTATGTGGGTACCTGGACATGTGGGAATAGCTGGTAATGAACGCGCAGACAAGGCTGCAAAGGAAGCATTACAGATGCCAGAAATTATGTGGAACACGGTGACTGCGGAGGACCTGAAGGCTATGTTTCGACGCGTTATTTTGGGCAAATGGCAAGAATCGTGGCATGGGATTAATAGCAACAAGCTCCGGACTGTGAAACCGGTAGTATCAGTGTGGCCCTCTTCCGTCAGGAATACTCGGAGGGAAGAAGTCGCAGTCACACGCCTGAGGATAGGGCACACTGCCCTGACCCACTCATACCTCTTCACAGAAGAGAAGACACAACCTTGGTGTGATGAGTGCGACTCCCCTCTGAGTGTGCGACACATCCTGACGGAGTGTGATAAATACCGGTCTTCTCGAGGAAAACACAAGGTCAACGGTACCTTAGGACACATCCTAGGTGACTCACCCGATTGCCTCACCCGAGTAATTGCTTTTTTAAAAGAAATCAACGTTTTTAATAAATTATAAATTTTTTACATGTATACGCGTTTTATACAAAGCTAGGTCAATTTTATCTCACAACAGTACAAAAGCGATTTCGCTTTAATCACACTAACCTGGTATTACCTATGGACGAGAGTGGTGCGAAATGACCGCAGTAGTCGACGCACCCTTAAAAATAATTCTACTACTACTACTACTCTACATGAATATGACAGTGAATGTACAACATAGCAAGGCCGTTTAAGGGACTTTCACCGCATCTTGAGCGCACGTAACTTTTCATAAGGCGTTGAGCAGAAAAAGACCTTTCAGCACTTGCAATACTGACAGGCAAACTTAAGAGGACGAGGAAAAGTTCTTTATTAGTGGAAAAAGGGCAGGATGGCATGCATTATAAGCATCGATGACAGTTGAAGGAAGAACTTTACCATCATCATTATCCCGGTTCCATTTCACTATTCACTGTTCATACTCTGATTTTAGCTGATAAGCAAAAAAATTCTTTTTGGAGGCGAAGGAGGTCAGAATACTTCTGGCAAAAATGTGCTTATATCACTTGTAACGTCTGTGGTTTTTAGTACGACACTCTTAGCCAAAATGGCCTGCAAGAGAAAGATATTTATCCTCAATACGCCCATAACCACATTGTAGCATTTTTTGGGCATACCCCCCCATTTATCCCTCTTTGGACAATTTATCCTCTGCGGACTATTTATCCTCCGGACTTAGCCGAAGGACTTAGCGCGAAGTGTCGTGGGCGCGTCGGGCGCGCCTCCCCCCTGCGCCTCCCTCCTCCCCACGACATCTGTCGCGCCAACGACGTTCGCGAAACTCCAGCCGTCTTCGCGAACTCAGCGTCTTCTGCCCTCATCGTCTTCAGCTCGCAGTCTCCAGCTCGCAGTCTCCAGCCCGCCCTCCCGAGGAACTACTCTCGTTTATATAGCAGTTGGAGACGGAAGAATACGAGAATGTGATATGGCAACAGTCGTGCGCAAATCGGTTTCATACAAGGAATCCGCGAACGGAGACGAAAAGTAGTTCCCTTCTCCAATTGCATTCCTACACCGCATGGTTTCCCATTCCATAAAACTACCTCCCCTCCAAGACTGCCAATCACCTGTTCCCCCTTACTCCATCCACAACTTTCTCTTTTCGACCTTGCTGAAATTTCCCCTCCGAGGTAACCAATCGCCTCTTTCTCCTCTGCTACCCTTTCCACTTTCCCGCCGTCTGAACTTCCCCTCCTTCGACGGAAATTGCTAATCGGTCTTTTGAGATAGACCGTGGTTTTGAGAGGTTCTACTCTTGCTGTCTTGCTGTCTCGAGTAGTTGCTGTTTGAATTTGAAACTTAGACGTCAAAGTACAGGTTGGCTGACCCTTACTTGTTTGTATGTGTTAAGCTGCTGAAATACATTATCTTTAATTTGGTGGTAATTGAATATACTTGATTGTTCCCGATTTCCTCCTGTCTGTCTCACTCGTATTTTTTTGGGAAGAATTTGTTTTTAGGGCATTCTCGGAGAGAGACACCTTGGACTCTCCCCTCGAGTGCTTCAAAGTTGGTAGCAGAGCGTGGTTCTCGACTGTCTTCCCTGTATAGTCGGTGAGTGTTTCTTGAGGAGTCAGTGTTTTGTGCTGTTTTGAATTTGTTTCCTTGTCTGTATTTCAAAATTGTTGGGATAAGTGACTCAGAAACATGCCTGGTGGTTCGCAGAACTCGGGGAATGTGTACGCCCGGACGTATGCACCTACGGCCGAGGATAGGCGAGTTAGGTCAATTGATCAAACGGGGGAGTCGGAAAATTTAGTGGTTCCGGAGGAAGGTACACCTGTCCTCCCTCCAGAGCAAGTTAATGTCCCAAATCCTACCCTTGGGGCAACCCAGGGACAAGCTATTATCCCCTTGTCTGATGGTCTCGTCATTGTCAAGGATTTGATTGCAAAAGTTCCTTCTTTTGACGTTTCGAATCCCGAAAATTGGTATAATTTCATGGTTAAGGTCAATGAAATCGTGTCTCTTTCTCTCGTTCCGTTGAACACTCTCTTATATTTGGTTGTAACTAAATTGCCTACCAATTCGCGGCAATATTGGCTATCCTTGTCAACTCAGAATCATTCTTGGCCCCAATTCACCCAACGTTTGTGGCGAGGTATTCTGGGAAATCGTGAGATAGATCGACTTGTCGCGAAAAACGTCAAGAGGTTTCAATTTCCTTGTGAGACCCCCCCATGATTTTGCATGTTCTATTCGCAACGCGATTCAGGTGTTGGCTTTGGATTTTCCTGAGGTTCAAACGGTTGAGATAATCACGGACGGCTTGAATCCTATCACAAAATCAACCGGCATTTTCTCTATCCAACCCACCACGTTCGTTGAGTTAGACTCACTCATTTCTAGAGCCACAAAGGAGTTGAGGGCCTCAGCTGAATACTTGAATACATTCCATGGAGTTTCTCATAACTCTACTATTGCCGTTTCGAGGCAAACAACTTGTTCCTTTTGTCATAAAAATGGTCATCATGTCAGTGATTGTCGTAAGAAAAAACGGCAAACACGCTTACCAGCTATCAGTATGATGGGTTTTCCCCACCCTCATGCAACTCATTTGCCTTTACTTCCGGTAATTATTCAATCTGTTTCTTCTCATGCACTCATTGATACAGGTTGTTCTATTTCAATTTGCTACGAGAAGTTCTTTCAGAGCCTCAAACTTCGCGGTCGAAATAAGTGTTTTGATTCGATTAATTTAGTTACGGTCTCCAGTGAAGCTTTCAGCCTTAAGTTTTCTGTTCTGCTGAAACTTCAAATCGGAAAATTCTCTTGGGTACACAAATTTTATGTTGCTAAAGTTCCATTTCCTGTACTTCTCGGATTTGACTTTATTAAAAAATCTCAAATGATTGTTTTGGCCAATGCTGTCGCATTTCAAAATGAACCGTCCCTTCTGTTTAGTTTTGGGAACGAAATTTCGAAAACAAATGAAGTTAAATTGACGAGAAAGTCATGTCTTGTTCCTTGTTTGAAAAGAACAGGTGGTTTGACAGATTATGCCGGGCCTTTAGTGTCCAAAGAATCAGTTCAACTTCCTGATAACTTGTTAAGTGAGTTAAAGCGATTGTTATCGCAATATCCTGATGTTCTCACCCGTGAATTAGGAGTGACATCTTTGATGACTTACGAAATTGAGTTAATTAATCCTACACCAATTCGAAGTCATCCATATTCTCTCTCTCCTCCTAAAACTCAGCTGATGAAGAAACACATTCAGTCCCTGGTTGACAAAGGTATTGTAGAAGTTTCCAACTCCAACTGGTCTTCTCCTGCATTTCTAATTCCTAAGAAAGATGGAACTGACAGATTGGTGGTAGATTATAGAAAGTTAAATAAGCAAGTGAAGGTTGACGGCTATCCCACACCATCGGTGGAGCATGCCTTTCAATATTTGTCGAGTGCCAAATATTTCACTATCCTTGATCTAAATTCTGCCTTCCATCAAATTCCTTTAACCGAGGAATCCAAGAAATTTACGGCATTTGTTACGCCGTTTGGATTGTTCCAATATACCAGACTGCCTTTTGGTTTTGCTAACTCTCCCCAGGTCTTCACAAGGCTGATTAACGAAGTGTTGGGAGAGTTAAAATATTCTTGTGTGTACCCGTATATTGATGATTTGTGTATTTATTCTAAAACTTCCAGTGAACATGTCAATCATGTGAGAGCCGTCCTTTCGAGGCTACGAGCGGCAGGTCTCACCGTTAGTGAAGAGAAGGTGAAGCTGGGTACTGCCTCTCTTACATTCTTGGGCCATTTAATCAAGGATGGTACACTCCAGGTTGATCCGGACAGAATTAAGCCGATCAAAGATTTTCCTGTTCCAAAGAATCTCAAGGAGGTTGCGAGATTTCTCGGCATGTGTGGGTTTTACTCCAAATTTATTCCAAGGTATTCTGAAATTTCTATTCCTTTAAATCGTTTGAAACGTAAGAATGTTCCCTTTTGTTGGTCAACGGCTGAGACTCAAGCCTTTAGTCAGTTGAAACAAGCCTTAATGAATCCGCCTGTGCTTTCTTTCCCTCGTTTCGACGACGAATTCCATTTGTTCGTTGACGCAAGTAACGTTGCCTTGGCCGCTGTGTTGAATCACAAGGTGAATGGACACTTTATTCCGGTGGCGTACGCCAGTAAAGCCTTGCTTGATCATGAAAGGAAGTTTTCAACTTATGAGTTAGAATGCATGGCTATTTGTTGGGGAGTTGACAAATTTAGTGTGTATCTCCAAGTAAAACCGTTTCATTTGTATACAGATAATGGTGCTTTATCTTGGTTATTCTCGCATCCTAAACAGTTGGGAAAACTTGGCCGAATGGTACTTAAACTTTCTTCCTATAAATTTACCATTCATCATGTCCGTGGTTCTACAAATTCGGTTGCTGATTGTCTGTCTCGCGTTATTCCAGTACAGTCTCATTCTAATGATGAGTGCACTCCAATAGTTAAGGTGACAGAGGAGCCATTGCCTCCAATTGCCTGTGTATTGCATAATATTCCACTGTCTTTTGTGAATATTCGTGATCACCAAAAATCAGATTGTCTTTTGAGGGAAATATTCTTGAAATTAGAAAAGGATCCCTTATCTTGTCCAAACTATTTTGTCAAGGGTCAGCTCCTGTGTTTTGGTAATTCTCAAACAAAAAAGGGGAAAGTAGTCTTGCCTGCTGCTCTAAGGCCTATGATATTCCAGTATTTTCACTGTGCTAGCCTGGGTGGTCATCTGGGGATGGTTAAGACTTATGATAAAATAAGCAGAGATTATTGGTGGAAGAACATGAGGGTGGAAATTTTTGACATGGTCAGGAAGTGCCACATGTGTCAGACTTGCAAACCAAGAAATAATTCTCCCCCTGGCATGTTATCTTCCAAACCACCTAATGACATTTGGGAAAGACTCTTCATAGATTTTGTTGGTCCTCTTCCCTCCACAAAGAACAAGCATCAGTATGTTTTGTCATTAATAGATGGATTTTCCAAGTTTTGTGTCCTGGAACCTGCTCGAAAGGCTACGGCTGGAGCTGTCGTTTCAGTGCTCACTCAAAGAGTATTCTCTAAACTGGGATATCCAAAATATCTAGTTTCTGACAATGCTGCTGTTTTCAAGTCTCATCTGGTCAAGCAGATGTGCTTACAATTTGGCATAAAGCAAGTGTTTACTTCACCTTACTATCCTTGTTCTAACCAAGTTGAAAGGTTGCACAGAAATCTGAAGTCAGCCCTCTCTATTCTATGCCATAACCATCATTCCACTTGGGACATTTTCATTCCTGATTTAACTATTGCCTTCAATACTGCATTACATGCCAGTACTGGTCACTCTCCTGCCAAAATCCTTTTTGGTAGACAGTTGCCTCATCCACTGACAAATCACTGGGCTATCCCAAGTGAGATTTTTTGTGATAATGTCAGTGATGAGCAGAGGAAGTCCTGCTTTCAACAGGTCATTTCCAATTTGAACAAGGCGAAAGCAAAACAGAGAGAATCTTTCAATAAACTCCATTCTCAAGTAACCTTTGCACCTGGGGATTTAGTGTTGAGCAAAAATCATCCCATTAGTTCAAAGGCAGATAAACAAATGGCTAAATTGATGCCTACTTGGGAAGGGCCTTTCACCCTTAAGAAATATGTTTCTCCTGTAACTGTATTGCTTGAGATAGCCCCAGGCAGAGAGAGAATATGTCATGTCTCTCAACTGAAGGGTTATCATGGTGTTAAGGTCTGACTACATTAAGTCGAGACACTGGGTCTTATTTAAATATGACTTTTGATATATGTTCATAATTCAATGTTCAATTCTATAATATATGTTCAATTCATAAGGTTTAATATATCCAATTACTTCCGTTCATCATTTATCTTATGCTATATCTCATTGTTATGATGTTTCCCTCAGTTTACTCAAATGCTCTATATAACGAACCAGCTACTACGTACTATCAAATAATCATCCTGTTCTGGGTTACCGCTGGGTGTGCCTATAAGTTTTCTGTGATTATTATGCTGTTAGTGACTTAAGTGCTATTGGAGAAATGATGGTGTGCTATGGAGGGAGATGGGGGGTAGAGTGGCCATGGAACATTCCCCGAGGTGACTCGTATGCAGAATAAGTTGCGGAGGGGTCAATGGCCGCTAAGATTCAGTGTTTGATTGCCACCAGAGTCTCCCATCCTAACTAGTGTTTTTCTCAATATAAGTGATTTGAGTGATGACTATTGTCATATATATTCTGCTGTATGTATGTTTCATCTCCTTTGCTGTTGATAGTGTATTTCTTTAAATTACCTATTATATTTTTGATATATTGTTACAACCCAAGTGCTTTAAGAACCCAAGTTATTATAATTTCTATTGTGGTCTGGATGTTACAACCCAAGTGCTTTAACAACCCAAGTTATTATAATTTCTATTGTGGTCTGGATGTTACAACCCAAGTGCTCTAAGAACCTAAGCTTCACTGTTTACATCTGTTATAATATGTTCATTTACTGCCATAATTCAGGCTGCTCTCAAGGTGTATTGACTTTTGTTTTGTTTTTTTTTAAAGGAAATATCCTTTTGACAATTTGGCTGATTTAGCCTGAGGACTTAACCCTTGAATGATTAGATTTACTGTTTGAGATTCCGAATATTGTAATGCCAATGCACTTATTGGCTGATTCTCGGGTTTGATTGCTATTTAACTGGTGGCATTAATGCCAGAATGTACTTGTTTTCTGCCCAATAGCGGTGTGAATGCCTCTTAGGGAATTTCGATTCCTGGCAAGGGAATTGTGGAATATTCCCTCATTTCTGGCGTAGAGCTTGCAACCTCATCGCCCGGCTAGCTGAAATTAGTTTCAGTTTAGTCGCAATCAGCACCCAGCATTTGCTGGTCAGGGGTTTCTCCTTTGGAGCACCCTAATTTAATAATCCACTTGATGTGTTGTGTGTGTGGCCTCAAAATTAATTTTTCCCTCCAATAGTTTATTCTAACGCGTTTGGCATAACCTGGGCCCTGGACCTAATTGATTCTCTCCTAGTGAGAGGTCAATTCTTTAAAACTGAAATGGCTATTTTAAGGGGAATAGTCATTTCCAATCAATTTTCATTGACTGTGTCAATGGTATAACAGTACAATCCAATTGATTGTACGAAAAAAATGTAACTAGTTTGTAAGAGTATTGTTTATTAATGGAGATTGATTCAACACTACATTATGATTATTAACTTGCTACAGCAGCCTTAGCCTGGAGTGACCTATTATTATCTCAAACCCACACATGTTTCCTTTGACATTGCTAATAGATTTGATATTGTTAATAGATGATAATATTATGTACCTATTTCATTGATGACAGACATTACTTTAGAAATTTCATTATAATACCTATACTTTCAATAATATTTAGTCAAAGCTATGAATTTTGTTATTTTACTACTTTGAATAATAATTTCTGCAGAGGGTAATTATTTGCTGCAATCCTTTCTTGAGCATTCATCTATTGTCTCTCTCTTGCTTAAGTAAGCATTGAAAAACAGTGGTATTTGTTGATTTTGGTGGAAAGTTTTATTGTCCTATGGAAGTTGGACCTTATTTTGTTCGATGTCTGCATTATTCCGGAGGGTATAGGTTTAGTATTTTCCTTCATGTTGCTTTTCCACTTGTGTAAAGTGTTGACCTGCAGGTTATTTAGTTCAATACTTGAGTGTTTATTAAGAAATAAGACATTACATAGGTGGGAAGGTGATACTTGATTCTAAGGTGGGGACCTTCGTGTTAGTTGAATTGTGAATGTGTTTCACACTTGGCTGTTTTTTGTGGAGCACATCCTGCGGGTGAGCATGTTTGACTGTGTGCTGATTGTGCTGAAACTTGACAAGTGGGGGAGACTTGAATATGACACGGGAAGAGTGAGAACAGACATAATCTTGTGTGAAATTGTATGGCAGTTATCTCCAGCTCCCACTGTGACTTCAAGATTGGAAATTTGGTTTCGGGTGTGTTAATCTACTGGCAAACCTCTGTTTCTCTTAATATTTTGGTGTGATGCCAGAGGTTGTGAGCTGCACCCTTAGTGTTTCAGTGAATTTATAATTTCCCCCCCCAACCATAAGTCAATTTTTGTTGCATTTTCTCCCAGTGGATGTAGCATTTTTTGGGCATACCCCCCCCCCCCATTTATCCCTCTTTGGACAATTTATCCTCTGCGGACTATTTATCCTCCGGACTTAGCCGAAGGACTTGCCCGAGGCGCGCCCGACGCGCCCACGACACTTCGCGCTAACGACATCTGTCGCGCCAACGACGTTCGCGAAACTCCAGCCGTCTTCGCGAACTCAGCGTCTTCTGCCCTCATCGTCTTCAGCTCGCAGTCTCCAGCTCGCAGTCTCCAGCCCGCCCTCCCGAGGAACTACTCTCGTTTATATAGCAGTTGGAGACGGAAGAATACGAGAATGTGATATGGCAACAGTCGTGCGCAAATCGGTTTCATACAAGGAATCCGCGAACGGAGACGAAAAGTAGTTCCCTTCTCCAATTGCATTCCTACACCGCATGGTTTCCCATTCCATAAAACTACCTCCCCTCCAAGACTGCCAATCACCTGTTCCCCCTTACTCCATCCACAACTTTCTCTTTTCGACCTTGCTGAAATTTCCCCTCCGAGGTAACCAATCGCCTCTTTCTCCTCTGCTACCCTTTCCACTTTCCCGCCGTCTGAACTTCCCCTCCTTCGACGGAAATTGCTAATCGGTCTTTTGAGATAGACCGTGGTTTTGAGAGGTTCTACTCTTGCTGTCTTGCTGTCTCGAGTAGTTGCTGTTTGAATTTGAAACTTAGACGTCAAAGTACAGGTTGGCTGACCCTTACTTGTTTGTATGTGTTAAGCTGCTGAAATACATTATCTTTAATTTGGTGGTAATTGAATATACTTGATTGTTCCCGATTTCCTCCTGTCTGTCTCACTCGTATTTTTTTGGGAAGAATTTGTTTTTAGGGCATTCTCGGAGAGAGACACCTTGGACTCTCCCCTCGAGTGCTTCAAAGTTGGTAGCAGAGCGTGGTTCTCGACTGTCTTCCCTGTATAGTCGGTGAGTGTTTCTTGAGGAGTCAGTGTTTTGTGCTGTTTTGAATTTGTTTCCTTGTCTGTATTTCAAAATTGTTGGGATAAGTGACTCAGAAACATGCCTGGTGGTTCGCAGAACTCGGGGAATGTGTACGCCCGGACGTATGCACCTACGGCCGAGGATAGGCGAGTTAGGTCAATTGATCAAACGGGGGAGTCGGAAAATTTAGTGGTTCCGGAGGAAGGTACACCTGTCCTCCCTCCAGAGCAAGTTAATGTCCCAAATCCTACCCTTGGGGCAACCCAGGGACAAGCTATTATCCCCTTGTCTGATGGTCTCGTCATTGTCAAGGATTTGATTGCAAAAGTTCCTTCTTTTGACGTTTCGAATCCCGAAAATTGGTATAATTTCATGGTTAAGGTCAATGAAATCGTGTCTCTTTCTCTCGTTCCGTTGAACACTCTCTTATATTTGGTTGTAACTAAATTGCCTACCAATTCGCGGCAATATTGGCTATCCTTGTCAACTCAGAATCATTCTTGGCCCCAATTCACCCAACGTTTGTGGCGAGGTATTCTGGGAAATCGTGAGATAGATCGACTTGTCGCGAAAAACGTCAAGAGGTTTCAATTTCCTTGTGAGACCCCCCCATGATTTTGCATGTTCTATTCGCAACGCGATTCAGGTGTTGGCTTTGGATTTTCCTGAGGTTCAAACGGTTGAGATAATCACGGACGGCTTGAATCCTATCACAAAATCAACCGGCATTTTCTCTATCCAACCCACCACGTTCGTTGAGTTAGACTCACTCATTTCTAGAGCCACAAAGGAGTTGAGGGCCTCAGCTGAATACTTGAATACATTCCATGGAGTTTCTCATAACTCTACTATTGCCGTTTCGAGGCAAACAACTTGTTCCTTTTGTCATAAAAATGGTCATCATGTCAGTGATTGTCGTAAGAAAAAACGGCAAACACGCTTACCAGCTATCAGTATGATGGGTTTTCCCCACCCTCATGCAACTCATTTGCCTTTACTTCCGGTAATTATTCAATCTGTTTCTTCTCATGCACTCATTGATACAGGTTGTTCTATTTCAATTTGCTACGAGAAGTTCTTTCAGAGCCTCAAACTTCGCGGTCGAAATAAGTGTTTTGATTCGATTAATTTAGTTACGGTCTCCAGTGAAGCTTTCAGCCTTAAGTTTTCTGTTCTGCTGAAACTTCAAATCGGAAAATTCTCTTGGGTACACAAATTTTATGTTGCTAAAGTTCCATTTCCTGTACTTCTCGGATTTGACTTTATTAAAAAATCTCAAATGATTGTTTTGGCCAATGCTGTCGCATTTCAAAATGAACCGTCCCTTCTGTTTAGTTTTGGGAACGAAATTTCGAAAACAAATGAAGTTAAATTGACGAGAAAGTCATGTCTTGTTCCTTGTTTGAAAAGAACAGGTGGTTTGACAGATTATGCCGGGCCTTTAGTGTCCAAAGAATCAGTTCAACTTCCTGATAACTTGTTAAGTGAGTTAAAGCGATTGTTATCGCAATATCCTGATGTTCTCACCCGTGAATTAGGAGTGACATCTTTGATGACTTACGAAATTGAGTTAATTAATCCTACACCAATTCGAAGTCATCCATATTCTCTCTCTCCTCCTAAAACTCAGCTGATGAAGAAACACATTCAGTCCCTGGTTGACAAAGGTATTGTAGAAGTTTCCAACTCCAACTGGTCTTCTCCTGCATTTCTAATTCCTAAGAAAGATGGAACTGACAGATTGGTGGTAGATTATAGAAAGTTAAATAAGCAAGTGAAGGTTGACGGCTATCCCACACCATCGGTGGAGCATGCCTTTCAATATTTGTCGAGTGCCAAATATTTCACTATCCTTGATCTAAATTCTGCCTTCCATCAAATTCCTTTAACCGAGGAATCCAAGAAATTTACGGCATTTGTTACGCCGTTTGGATTGTTCCAATATACCAGACTGCCTTTTGGTTTTGCTAACTCTCCCCAGGTCTTCACAAGGCTGATTAACGAAGTGTTGGGAGAGTTAAAATATTCTTGTGTGTACCCGTATATTGATGATTTGTGTATTTATTCTAAAACTTCCAGTGAACATGTCAATCATGTGAGAGCCGTCCTTTCGAGGCTACGAGCGGCAGGTCTCACCGTTAGTGAAGAGAAGGTGAAGCTGGGTACTGCCTCTCTTACATTCTTGGGCCATTTAATCAAGGATGGTACACTCCAGGTTGATCCGGACAGAATTAAGCCGATCAAAGATTTTCCTGTTCCAAAGAATCTCAAGGAGGTTGCGAGATTTCTCGGCATGTGTGGGTTTTACTCCAAATTTATTCCAAGGTATTCTGAAATTTCTATTCCTTTAAATCGTTTGAAACGTAAGAATGTTCCCTTTTGTTGGTCAACGGCTGAGACTCAAGCCTTTAGTCAGTTGAAACAAGCCTTAATGAATCCGCCTGTGCTTTCTTTCCCTCGTTTCGACGACGAATTCCATTTGTTCGTTGACGCAAGTAACGTTGCCTTGGCCGCTGTGTTGAATCACAAGGTGAATGGACACTTTATTCCGGTGGCGTACGCCAGTAAAGCCTTGCTTGATCATGAAAGGAAGTTTTCAACTTATGAGTTAGAATGCATGGCTATTTGTTGGGGAGTTGACAAATTTAGTGTGTATCTCCAAGTAAAACCGTTTCATTTGTATACAGATAATGGTGCTTTATCTTGGTTATTCTCGCATCCTAAACAGTTGGGAAAACTTGGCCGAATGGTACTTAAACTTTCTTCCTATAAATTTACCATTCATCATGTCCGTGGTTCTACAAATTCGGTTGCTGATTGTCTGTCTCGCGTTATTCCAGTACAGTCTCATTCTAATGATGAGTGCACTCCAATAGTTAAGGTGACAGAGGAGCCATTGCCTCCAATTGCCTGTGTATTGCATAATATTCCACTGTCTTTTGTGAATATTCGTGATCACCAAAAATCAGATTGTCTTTTGAGGGAAATATTCTTGAAATTAGAAAAGGATCCCTTATCTTGTCCAAACTATTTTGTCAAGGGTCAGCTCCTGTGTTTTGGTAATTCTCAAACAAAAAAGGGGAAAGTAGTCTTGCCTGCTGCTCTAAGGCCTATGATATTCCAGTATTTTCACTGTGCTAGCCTGGGTGGTCATCTGGGGATGGTTAAGACTTATGATAAAATAAGCAGAGATTATTGGTGGAAGAACATGAGGGTGGAAATTTTTGACATGGTCAGGAAGTGCCACATGTGTCAGACTTGCAAACCAAGAAATAATTCTCCCCCTGGCATGTTATCTTCCAAACCACCTAATGACATTTGGGAAAGACTCTTCATAGATTTTGTTGGTCCTCTTCCCTCCACAAAGAACAAGCATCAGTATGTTTTGTCATTAATAGATGGATTTTCCAAGTTTTGTGTCCTGGAACCTGCTCGAAAGGCTACGGCTGGAGCTGTCGTTTCAGTGCTCACTCAAAGAGTATTCTCTAAACTGGGATATCCAAAATATCTAGTTTCTGACAATGCTGCTGTTTTCAAGTCTCATCTGGTCAAGCAGATGTGCTTACAATTTGGCATAAAGCAAGTGTTTACTTCACCTTACTATCCTTGTTCTAACCAAGTTGAAAGGTTGCACAGAAATCTGAAGTCAGCCCTCTCTATTCTATGCCATAACCATCATTCCACTTGGGACATTTTCATTCCTGATTTAACTATTGCCTTCAATACTGCATTACATGCCAGTACTGGTCACTCTCCTGCCAAAATCCTTTTTGGTAGACAGTTGCCTCATCCACTGACAAATCACTGGGCTATCCCAAGTGAGATTTTTTGTGATAATGTCAGTGATGAGCAGAGGAAGTCCTGCTTTCAACAGGTCATTTCCAATTTGAACAAGGCGAAAGCAAAACAGAGAGAATCTTTCAATAAACTCCATTCTCAAGTAACCTTTGCACCTGGGGATTTAGTGTTGAGCAAAAATCATCCCATTAGTTCAAAGGCAGATAAACAAATGGCTAAATTGATGCCTACTTGGGAAGGGCCTTTCACCCTTAAGAAATATGTTTCTCCTGTAACTGTATTGCTTGAGATAGCCCCAGGCAGAGAGAGAATATGTCATGTCTCTCAACTGAAGGGTTATCATGGTGTTAAGGTCTGACTACATTAAGTCGAGACACTGGGTCTTATTTAAATATGACTTTTGATATATGTTCATAATTCAATGTTCAATTCTATAATATATGTTCAATTCATAAGGTTTAATATATCCAATTACTTCCGTTCATCATTTATCTTATGCTATATCTCATTGTTATGATGTTTCCCTCAGTTTACTCAAATGCTCTATATAACGAACCAGCTACTACGTACTATCAAATAATCATCCTGTTCTGGGTTACCGCTGGGTGTGCCTATAAGTTTTCTGTGATTATTATGCTGTTAGTGACTTAAGTGCTATTGGAGAAATGATGGTGTGCTATGGAGGGAGATGGGGGGTAGAGTGGCCATGGAACATTCCCCGAGGTGACTCGTATGCAGAATAAGTTGCGGAGGGGTCAATGGCCGCTAAGATTCAGTGTTTGATTGCCACCAGAGTCTCCCATCCTAACTAGTGTTTTTCTCAATATAAGTGATTTGAGTGATGACTATTGTCATATATATTCTGCTGTATGTATGTTTCATCTCCTTTGCTGTTGATAGTGTATTTCTTTAAATTACCTATTATATTTTTGATATATTGTTACAACCCAAGTGCTTTAAGAACCCAAGTTATTATAATTTCTATTGTGGTCTGGATGTTACAACCCAAGTGCTTTAACAACCCAAGTTATTATAATTTCTATTGTGGTCTGGATGTTACAACCCAAGTGCTCTAAGAACCTAAGCTTCACTGTTTACATCTGTTATAATATGTTCATTTACTGCCATAATTCAGGCTGCTCTCAAGGTGTATTGACTTTTGTTTTGTTTTTTTTTAAAGGAAATATCCTTTTGACAATTTGGCTGATTTAGCCTGAGGACTTAACCCTTGAATGATTAGATTTACTGTTTGAGATTCCGAATATTGTAATGCCAATGCACTTATTGGCTGATTCTCGGGTTTGATTGCTATTTAACTGGTGGCATTAATGCCAGAATGTACTTGTTTTCTGCCCAATAGCGGTGTGAATGCCTCTTAGGGAATTTCGATTCCTGGCAAGGGAATTGTGGAATATTCCCTCATTTCTGGCGTAGAGCTTGCAACCTCATCGCCCGGCTAGCTGAAATTAGTTTCAGTTTAGTCGCAATCAGCACCCAGCATTTGCTGGTCAGGGGTTTCTCCTTTGGAGCACCCTAATTTAATAATCCACTTGATGTGTTGTGTGTGTGGCCTCAAAATTAATTTTTCCCTCCAATAGTTTATTCTAACGCGTTTGGCATAACCTGGGCCCTGGACCTAATTGATTCTCTCCTAGTGAGAGGTCAATTCTTTAAAACTGAAATGGCTATTTTAAGGGGAATAGTCATTTCCAATCAATTTTCATTGACTGTGTCAATGGTATAACAGTACAATCCAATTGATTGTACGAAAAAAATGTAACTAGTTTGTAAGAGTATTGTTTATTAATGGAGATTGATTCAACACTACATTATGATTATTAACTTGCTACAGCAGCCTTAGCCTGGAGTGACCTATTATTATCTCAAACCCACACATGTTTCCTTTGACATTGCTAATAGATTTGATATTGTTAATAGATGATAATATTATGTACCTATTTCATTGATGACAGACATTACTTTAGAAATTTCATTATAATACCTATACTTTCAATAATATTTAGTCAAAGCTATGAATTTTGTTATTTTACTACTTTGAATAATAATTTCTGCAGAGGGTAATTATTTGCTGCAATCCTTTCTTGAGCATTCATCTATTGTCTCTCTCTTGCTTAAGTAAGCATTGAAAAACAGTGGTATTTGTTGATTTTGGTGGAAAGTTTTATTGTCCTATGGAAGTTGGACCTTATTTTGTTCGATGTCTGCATTATTCCGGAGGGTATAGGTTTAGTATTTTCCTTCATGTTGCTTTTCCACTTGTGTAAAGTGTTGACCTGCAGGTTATTTAGTTCAATACTTGAGTGTTTATTAAGAAATAAGACATTACATAGGTGGGAAGGTGATACTTGATTCTAAGGTGGGGACCTTCGTGTTAGTTGAATTGTGAATGTGTTTCACACTTGGCTGTTTTTTGTGGAGCACATCCTGCGGGTGAGCATGTTTGACTGTGTGCTGATTGTGCTGAAACTTGACAAGTGGGGGAGACTTGAATATGACACGGGAAGAGTGAGAACAGACATAATCTTGTGTGAAATTGTATGGCAGTTATCTCCAGCTCCCACTGTGACTTCAAGATTGGAAATTTGGTTTCGGGTGTGTTAATCTACTGGCAAACCTCTGTTTCTCTTAATATTTTGGTGTGATGCCAGAGGTTGTGAGCTGCACCCTTAGTGTTTCAGTGAATTTATAATTTCCCCCCCCAACCATAAGTCAATTTTTGTTGCATTTTCTCCCAGTGGATGTAGCATTTTTTGGGCATACCCCCCCCCCCCATTTATCCCTCTTTGGACAATTTATCCTCTGCGGACTATTTATCCTCCGGACTTAGCCGAAGGACTTGCCCGAGGCGCGCCCGACGCGCCCACGACACTTCGCGCTAACGACATCTGTCGCGCCAACGACGTTCGCGAAACTCCAGCCGTCTTCGCGAACTCAGCGTCTTCTGCCCTCATCGTCTTCAGCTCGCAGTCTCCAGCTCGCAGTCTCCAGCCCGCCCTCCCGAGGAACTACTCTCGTTTATATAGCAGTTGGAGACGGAAGAATACGAGAATGTGATATGGCAACAGTCGTGCGCAAATCGGTTTCATACAAGGAATCCGCGAACGGAGACGAAAAGTAGTTCCCTTCTCCAATTGCATTCCTACACCGCATGGTTTCCCATTCCATAAAACTACCTCCCCTCCAAGACTGCCAATCACCTGTTCCCCCTTACTCCATCCACAACTTTCTCTTTTCGACCTTGCTGAAATTTCCCCTCCGAGGTAACCAATCGCCTCTTTCTCCTCTGCTACCCTTTCCACTTTCCCGCCGTCTGAACTTCCCCTCCTTCGACGGAAATTGCTAATCGGTCTTTTGAGATAGACCGTGGTTTTGAGAGGTTCTACTCTTGCTGTCTTGCTGTCTCGAGTAGTTGCTGTTTGAATTTGAAACTTAGACGTCAAAGTACAGGTTGGCTGACCCTTACTTGTTTGTATGTGTTAAGCTGCTGAAATACATTATCTTTAATTTGGTGGTAATTGAATATACTTGATTGTTCCCGATTTCCTCCTGTCTGTCTCACTCGTATTTTTTTGGGAAGAATTTGTTTTTAGGGCATTCTCGGAGAGAGACACCTTGGACTCTCCCCTCGAGTGCTTCAAAGTTGGTAGCAGAGCGTGGTTCTCGACTGTCTTCCCTGTATAGTCGGTGAGTGTTTCTTGAGGAGTCAGTGTTTTGTGCTGTTTTGAATTTGTTTCCTTGTCTGTATTTCAAAATTGTTGGGATAAGTGACTCAGAAACATGCCTGGTGGTTCGCAGAACTCGGGGAATGTGTACGCCCGGACGTATGCACCTACGGCCGAGGATAGGCGAGTTAGGTCAATTGATCAAACGGGGGAGTCGGAAAATTTAGTGGTTCCGGAGGAAGGTACACCTGTCCTCCCTCCAGAGCAAGTTAATGTCCCAAATCCTACCCTTGGGGCAACCCAGGGACAAGCTATTATCCCCTTGTCTGATGGTCTCGTCATTGTCAAGGATTTGATTGCAAAAGTTCCTTCTTTTGACGTTTCGAATCCCGAAAATTGGTATAATTTCATGGTTAAGGTCAATGAAATCGTGTCTCTTTCTCTCGTTCCGTTGAACACTCTCTTATATTTGGTTGTAACTAAATTGCCTACCAATTCGCGGCAATATTGGCTATCCTTGTCAACTCAGAATCATTCTTGGCCCCAATTCACCCAACGTTTGTGGCGAGGTATTCTGGGAAATCGTGAGATAGATCGACTTGTCGCGAAAAACGTCAAGAGGTTTCAATTTCCTTGTGAGACCCCCCCATGATTTTGCATGTTCTATTCGCAACGCGATTCAGGTGTTGGCTTTGGATTTTCCTGAGGTTCAAACGGTTGAGATAATCACGGACGGCTTGAATCCTATCACAAAATCAACCGGCATTTTCTCTATCCAACCCACCACGTTCGTTGAGTTAGACTCACTCATTTCTAGAGCCACAAAGGAGTTGAGGGCCTCAGCTGAATACTTGAATACATTCCATGGAGTTTCTCATAACTCTACTATTGCCGTTTCGAGGCAAACAACTTGTTCCTTTTGTCATAAAAATGGTCATCATGTCAGTGATTGTCGTAAGAAAAAACGGCAAACACGCTTACCAGCTATCAGTATGATGGGTTTTCCCCACCCTCATGCAACTCATTTGCCTTTACTTCCGGTAATTATTCAATCTGTTTCTTCTCATGCACTCATTGATACAGGTTGTTCTATTTCAATTTGCTACGAGAAGTTCTTTCAGAGCCTCAAACTTCGCGGTCGAAATAAGTGTTTTGATTCGATTAATTTAGTTACGGTCTCCAGTGAAGCTTTCAGCCTTAAGTTTTCTGTTCTGCTGAAACTTCAAATCGGAAAATTCTCTTGGGTACACAAATTTTATGTTGCTAAAGTTCCATTTCCTGTACTTCTCGGATTTGACTTTATTAAAAAATCTCAAATGATTGTTTTGGCCAATGCTGTCGCATTTCAAAATGAACCGTCCCTTCTGTTTAGTTTTGGGAACGAAATTTCGAAAACAAATGAAGTTAAATTGACGAGAAAGTCATGTCTTGTTCCTTGTTTGAAAAGAACAGGTGGTTTGACAGATTATGCCGGGCCTTTAGTGTCCAAAGAATCAGTTCAACTTCCTGATAACTTGTTAAGTGAGTTAAAGCGATTGTTATCGCAATATCCTGATGTTCTCACCCGTGAATTAGGAGTGACATCTTTGATGACTTACGAAATTGAGTTAATTAATCCTACACCAATTCGAAGTCATCCATATTCTCTCTCTCCTCCTAAAACTCAGCTGATGAAGAAACACATTCAGTCCCTGGTTGACAAAGGTATTGTAGAAGTTTCCAACTCCAACTGGTCTTCTCCTGCATTTCTAATTCCTAAGAAAGATGGAACTGACAGATTGGTGGTAGATTATAGAAAGTTAAATAAGCAAGTGAAGGTTGACGGCTATCCCACACCATCGGTGGAGCATGCCTTTCAATATTTGTCGAGTGCCAAATATTTCACTATCCTTGATCTAAATTCTGCCTTCCATCAAATTCCTTTAACCGAGGAATCCAAGAAATTTACGGCATTTGTTACGCCGTTTGGATTGTTCCAATATACCAGACTGCCTTTTGGTTTTGCTAACTCTCCCCAGGTCTTCACAAGGCTGATTAACGAAGTGTTGGGAGAGTTAAAATATTCTTGTGTGTACCCGTATATTGATGATTTGTGTATTTATTCTAAAACTTCCAGTGAACATGTCAATCATGTGAGAGCCGTCCTTTCGAGGCTACGAGCGGCAGGTCTCACCGTTAGTGAAGAGAAGGTGAAGCTGGGTACTGCCTCTCTTACATTCTTGGGCCATTTAATCAAGGATGGTACACTCCAGGTTGATCCGGACAGAATTAAGCCGATCAAAGATTTTCCTGTTCCAAAGAATCTCAAGGAGGTTGCGAGATTTCTCGGCATGTGTGGGTTTTACTCCAAATTTATTCCAAGGTATTCTGAAATTTCTATTCCTTTAAATCGTTTGAAACGTAAGAATGTTCCCTTTTGTTGGTCAACGGCTGAGACTCAAGCCTTTAGTCAGTTGAAACAAGCCTTAATGAATCCGCCTGTGCTTTCTTTCCCTCGTTTCGACGACGAATTCCATTTGTTCGTTGACGCAAGTAACGTTGCCTTGGCCGCTGTGTTGAATCACAAGGTGAATGGACACTTTATTCCGGTGGCGTACGCCAGTAAAGCCTTGCTTGATCATGAAAGGAAGTTTTCAACTTATGAGTTAGAATGCATGGCTATTTGTTGGGGAGTTGACAAATTTAGTGTGTATCTCCAAGTAAAACCGTTTCATTTGTATACAGATAATGGTGCTTTATCTTGGTTATTCTCGCATCCTAAACAGTTGGGAAAACTTGGCCGAATGGTACTTAAACTTTCTTCCTATAAATTTACCATTCATCATGTCCGTGGTTCTACAAATTCGGTTGCTGATTGTCTGTCTCGCGTTATTCCAGTACAGTCTCATTCTAATGATGAGTGCACTCCAATAGTTAAGGTGACAGAGGAGCCATTGCCTCCAATTGCCTGTGTATTGCATAATATTCCACTGTCTTTTGTGAATATTCGTGATCACCAAAAATCAGATTGTCTTTTGAGGGAAATATTCTTGAAATTAGAAAAGGATCCCTTATCTTGTCCAAACTATTTTGTCAAGGGTCAGCTCCTGTGTTTTGGTAATTCTCAAACAAAAAAGGGGAAAGTAGTCTTGCCTGCTGCTCTAAGGCCTATGATATTCCAGTATTTTCACTGTGCTAGCCTGGGTGGTCATCTGGGGATGGTTAAGACTTATGATAAAATAAGCAGAGATTATTGGTGGAAGAACATGAGGGTGGAAATTTTTGACATGGTCAGGAAGTGCCACATGTGTCAGACTTGCAAACCAAGAAATAATTCTCCCCCTGGCATGTTATCTTCCAAACCACCTAATGACATTTGGGAAAGACTCTTCATAGATTTTGTTGGTCCTCTTCCCTCCACAAAGAACAAGCATCAGTATGTTTTGTCATTAATAGATGGATTTTCCAAGTTTTGTGTCCTGGAACCTGCTCGAAAGGCTACGGCTGGAGCTGTCGTTTCAGTGCTCACTCAAAGAGTATTCTCTAAACTGGGATATCCAAAATATCTAGTTTCTGACAATGCTGCTGTTTTCAAGTCTCATCTGGTCAAGCAGATGTGCTTACAATTTGGCATAAAGCAAGTGTTTACTTCACCTTACTATCCTTGTTCTAACCAAGTTGAAAGGTTGCACAGAAATCTGAAGTCAGCCCTCTCTATTCTATGCCATAACCATCATTCCACTTGGGACATTTTCATTCCTGATTTAACTATTGCCTTCAATACTGCATTACATGCCAGTACTGGTCACTCTCCTGCCAAAATCCTTTTTGGTAGACAGTTGCCTCATCCACTGACAAATCACTGGGCTATCCCAAGTGAGATTTTTTGTGATAATGTCAGTGATGAGCAGAGGAAGTCCTGCTTTCAACAGGTCATTTCCAATTTGAACAAGGCGAAAGCAAAACAGAGAGAATCTTTCAATAAACTCCATTCTCAAGTAACCTTTGCACCTGGGGATTTAGTGTTGAGCAAAAATCATCCCATTAGTTCAAAGGCAGATAAACAAATGGCTAAATTGATGCCTACTTGGGAAGGGCCTTTCACCCTTAAGAAATATGTTTCTCCTGTAACTGTATTGCTTGAGATAGCCCCAGGCAGAGAGAGAATATGTCATGTCTCTCAACTGAAGGGTTATCATGGTGTTAAGGTCTGACTACATTAAGTCGAGACACTGGGTCTTATTTAAATATGACTTTTGATATATGTTCATAATTCAATGTTCAATTCTATAATATATGTTCAATTCATAAGGTTTAATATATCCAATTACTTCCGTTCATCATTTATCTTATGCTATATCTCATTGTTATGATGTTTCCCTCAGTTTACTCAAATGCTCTATATAACGAACCAGCTACTACGTACTATCAAATAATCATCCTGTTCTGGGTTACCGCTGGGTGTGCCTATAAGTTTTCTGTGATTATTATGCTGTTAGTGACTTAAGTGCTATTGGAGAAATGATGGTGTGCTATGGAGGGAGATGGGGGGTAGAGTGGCCATGGAACATTCCCCGAGGTGACTCGTATGCAGAATAAGTTGCGGAGGGGTCAATGGCCGCTAAGATTCAGTGTTTGATTGCCACCAGAGTCTCCCATCCTAACTAGTGTTTTTCTCAATATAAGTGATTTGAGTGATGACTATTGTCATATATATTCTGCTGTATGTATGTTTCATCTCCTTTGCTGTTGATAGTGTATTTCTTTAAATTACCTATTATATTTTTGATATATTGTTACAACCCAAGTGCTTTAAGAACCCAAGTTATTATAATTTCTATTGTGGTCTGGATGTTACAACCCAAGTGCTTTAACAACCCAAGTTATTATAATTTCTATTGTGGTCTGGATGTTACAACCCAAGTGCTCTAAGAACCTAAGCTTCACTGTTTACATCTGTTATAATATGTTCATTTACTGCCATAATTCAGGCTGCTCTCAAGGTGTATTGACTTTTGTTTTGTTTTTTTTTAAAGGAAATATCCTTTTGACAATTTGGCTGATTTAGCCTGAGGACTTAACCCTTGAATGATTAGATTTACTGTTTGAGATTCCGAATATTGTAATGCCAATGCACTTATTGGCTGATTCTCGGGTTTGATTGCTATTTAACTGGTGGCATTAATGCCAGAATGTACTTGTTTTCTGCCCAATAGCGGTGTGAATGCCTCTTAGGGAATTTCGATTCCTGGCAAGGGAATTGTGGAATATTCCCTCATTTCTGGCGTAGAGCTTGCAACCTCATCGCCCGGCTAGCTGAAATTAGTTTCAGTTTAGTCGCAATCAGCACCCAGCATTTGCTGGTCAGGGGTTTCTCCTTTGGAGCACCCTAATTTAATAATCCACTTGATGTGTTGTGTGTGTGGCCTCAAAATTAATTTTTCCCTCCAATAGTTTATTCTAACGCGTTTGGCATAACCTGGGCCCTGGACCTAATTGATTCTCTCCTAGTGAGAGGTCAATTCTTTAAAACTGAAATGGCTATTTTAAGGGGAATAGTCATTTCCAATCAATTTTCATTGACTGTGTCAATGGTATAACAGTACAATCCAATTGATTGTACGAAAAAAATGTAACTAGTTTGTAAGAGTATTGTTTATTAATGGAGATTGATTCAACACTACATTATGATTATTAACTTGCTACAGCAGCCTTAGCCTGGAGTGACCTATTATTATCTCAAACCCACACATGTTTCCTTTGACATTGCTAATAGATTTGATATTGTTAATAGATGATAATATTATGTACCTATTTCATTGATGACAGACATTACTTTAGAAATTTCATTATAATACCTATACTTTCAATAATATTTAGTCAAAGCTATGAATTTTGTTATTTTACTACTTTGAATAATAATTTCTGCAGAGGGTAATTATTTGCTGCAATCCTTTCTTGAGCATTCATCTATTGTCTCTCTCTTGCTTAAGTAAGCATTGAAAAACAGTGGTATTTGTTGATTTTGGTGGAAAGTTTTATTGTCCTATGGAAGTTGGACCTTATTTTGTTCGATGTCTGCATTATTCCGGAGGGTATAGGTTTAGTATTTTCCTTCATGTTGCTTTTCCACTTGTGTAAAGTGTTGACCTGCAGGTTATTTAGTTCAATACTTGAGTGTTTATTAAGAAATAAGACATTACATAGGTGGGAAGGTGATACTTGATTCTAAGGTGGGGACCTTCGTGTTAGTTGAATTGTGAATGTGTTTCACACTTGGCTGTTTTTTGTGGAGCACATCCTGCGGGTGAGCATGTTTGACTGTGTGCTGATTGTGCTGAAACTTGACAAGTGGGGGAGACTTGAATATGACACGGGAAGAGTGAGAACAGACATAATCTTGTGTGAAATTGTATGGCAGTTATCTCCAGCTCCCACTGTGACTTCAAGATTGGAAATTTGGTTTCGGGTGTGTTAATCTACTGGCAAACCTCTGTTTCTCTTAATATTTTGGTGTGATGCCAGAGGTTGTGAGCTGCACCCTTAGTGTTTCAGTGAATTTATAATTTCCCCCCCCAACCATAAGTCAATTTTTGTTGCATTTTCTCCCAGTGGATGTAGCATTTTTTGGGCATACCCCCCCCCCCCATTTATCCCTCTTTGGACAATTTATCCTCTGCGGACTATTTATCCTCCGGACTTAGCCGAAGGACTTGCCCGAGGCGCGCCCGACGCGCCCACGACACTTCGCGCTAACGACATCTGTCGCGCCAACGACGTTCGCGAAACTCCAGCCGTCTTCGCGAACTCAGCGTCTTCTGCCCTCATCGTCTTCAGCTCGCAGTCTCCAGCTCGCAGTCTCCAGCCCGCCCTCCCGAGGAACTACTCTCGTTTATATAGCAGTTGGAGACGGAAGAATACGAGAATGTGATATGGCAACAGTCGTGCGCAAATCGGTTTCATGTGTTAAGCTGCTGAAATACATTATCTTTAATTTGGTGGTAATTTAATATACTTGATTGTTCCCTATTTCCTCCTGTCTGTCTCACTCGTATTTTTTTGGGAAGAATTTGTTTTTAGGGCATTCTCGGAGAGAGACACCTTTGACTCTCCCCTCGAGTGCTTCAACATAAGAAAATCCAGAGAAATCCTCCAGAACCCAGTCCAAAAGGGGGACGTAGATGTTTCTTCGGAAATATTCTTCATCAGATTGAAACGGTGCATTTGAGCGACATGATTGCCGTTGAGCATTCCACGGGACGTTCTTATCTCCTCCAAAGGAGTGAGGAGCGGCCGTTGCTTTCGCAAAAACGGCTTCAAAATCTTTTTCAACACCGAGTCTTTTACTTCTGAAAAGAGACTTTACTATGAAAACTGTCTCTGAAGCACTCTGAACATGTAAGTGTTCTGTTTGTAATAACTTGCTATGGTTGAAGGTAACACTCAGGATCTCAGCGAGACAGCAGAGTGACACTGAGAAACCACTATCTTGAATGCTGCATTCGTAACTCTGAGCTTTTTGAGCCGACGAATCCTCATTTGACCATCTGGAAATGATTGCCAAAGCCGTTGACACCTCAATATTTGTCAGAAAATTTAGCACAGAGTCATGGCGTTCTTCCCACCTGGTCTCGCAAAGTTGCTTTATTTGTCTTCCTAGGGTATTTTTCAAAACCATATTTCGTTTCGATAATGTACGGAAGAAGTTGATGATTTCCACTAAAATACCATGGGCACTACGGAAAGATGGAACTGGATTTGTTTTGGAAATTACTAAATTTAAGTTATGGTTGGAGCAGGGAGCCGAGTTTCAGTATTCTCTCTACCGGCCAGTCGGTGGAGGGGATGATGGCAACTCGGAAGACTCCTGTTAGCCTCTCTCTTGTCGGAGATGGGTAATTCTCGGAGCGAGAATACCTAGATCTCTGAGGCCTTGTAGAACGTCTTCCGCGGAGTGTTTTGATGTCAGACCTCTGATTGTAAATGACTTTGTTATTTCGCCGTTCAAGCTCCATGTGGACTTTTGGGCGCTTGCAATTTTAAGGGCGGTTTGAACTGATTTAAAGACCTCGTTTTTGAGGTAGACATCGGATTCCCCGAAGGATATGGTGAAGTTGTTATCTTTGACGTTCTCCTAGATCAGATCCCGGAAGGATTTAACGTCCTCGATGTAGTAGACTACTATTGGCGGTGGTATCTTGGTGTTTGTCCTTGCGGGACTGCTCTCTCGTTCTGTTTCAGGCTCCATGAGTGTCTCCGAGGATGTTGATGGAGTTTCGGAGAGAGCCTCGTATCTGTTTGCTGATAGGATGTTGGAGACGAAAGGTTCTGCCGATGTTTTCAGGCGTTTTTCCTGTGCTTCGTTAAGGGTGAGGAAGGGTTTGGGAGGCTGGTTCGTTTTGTATATTGGAGAGACCTTCCTTTTTACAGAGCGAAGAGGCGTGAGGGATTCTTCGGGCGGTTGGGGTGCGGTTAAGGGTGTGGGTTGGTCATCTTCACCTTCCGGGATGGGTACGACATCCATTGATAACATTTTTTACACCGTCAGAGCTCTACAAGAGAGCTCTTCTGGTGTGTTCCAAAAATCGTTAACCAAGGGGTTCGTGGGTCGGGTGCGGAAGAGAGAGAAGTTCTAGGCGCGCGGTCGAATAAAAATGAGCAGTCCAAAACTCGTAGGAGCAGATCAGGTCCTGGTCAGAGCGTAGTCAGGGAGTGTTATTATATGTAATGTATGTTCATCCTAGCGGGGGGACCCTTCCGGCTCCGCAGGAAGTCTTACGGAGGTTCAAGCCCTCTTTCCTGGGTTACCAAATGGGAGCGACCGGTGTGGAATGTGTGTTGAGTGCGCGGTGGAGGCGCCACCTAGAGGTGAGAAGGAGGTGATATGTTACCCTCTCCCTCTAGGTACCCTCTCCCTTAAGGTACCCTCTCCGCGTGTGTTTACCTTTTTGATTGATGTGAGTATCCTGCGGGGGCAGGCGTACCCGCAGTATACAGGCGTTGGAGTGGAGAAACTACAGGTGGTTTTTCTTAAGTTGCATCGGGAGTTGTACTCTCCAACGTTGTTTTCCTTCGGATAGATGTTTTCCTAAGGAGGGGGCGTGGCAACCACCTGATGTGAGTCAAACTTCAGGCGCCGCTGGGTCTAGAACTAAGGTCCGGATGGCCCCAGGACGATCAGTTTTGTCCAGAAGTGGATGATGAGGGATGCTGTGGTGTGGTTGTCACCGATGTGACGATGAAAAAAATGGTGATCCGGCGAAGTGATGATTTGATTTACAGGTGGTGGTGCAGGACGAAACAGGTGATGTCGATGAATGTACTTCTTCTCCCGGTGAGTTGGATGAATTGCCAAAAATGAAACTGCAGACTGGATGGCGTGCCCACGGGCTAACGGAGTCGTCGGAGAGCGCTCGAAAAACACGTCCGTAAGGCTCGGTGCCTCGATGGGTAGTCCGTCTGTCCTCAGATGTGGATTTTTCTGAAGTTCTCAGGGAACTTCCTACCGCTTCTCGCCCTTTCGGGCTCGCGGATGTTGCTGTAATGTTACGCCTCTTCCAGCGTTTAGAAGATTTCTATCTTCTTTTGGGAGGTTGATGGTCTACCGTTTTTGTAGCTGAAATTGGTCTCTTATATCTGTTTCAGGTGGTGGGTTTTTCTTCTACTAATTTTTAGATGTTGCTGCTGGATTTTTTGGCCGTCTCTTGGTTTAATTTTTTGGCCGCTTTCTGTAGGTGTTCCTCTAGCGTTGGATCTTCTGCGATGAAGTGGAGGACGTCATTTCCAATGCCTTTCCCGAGACGTAGTATCCATCTCAGGATTTTTCTCCGTTTTATCTGAAGCCAGCGTGTGCACTCTTATAGACAAATTCCGGACCAGACGGGAGATACGGGAGACGGGAGATACGGGGCGTATAGGATTCCTGGGATTAAAGGAAAGGGAAGAGGGGTTTTGAGCAGGATTGGAGTTTTGAATTGAGGTTGGATAGGTGAGGTTTGTAGGTTAATGTGCTGTCAAGTTGGATTCCTAAGTATGTTGCTGTGGTTGTCCAGGGGATGTTCCTCTCTTGTAGTTTTAGTGCTGGGGCTTCTGTTTGGCGCTTGATGCGCCGGAACAGGATTGCCTTTGTTTTGATTGGGTTCAGAGCGATGCGCCATTTGTTGAACCACTCTGAAGCCACATCTAGGACTATTTAGTCTTGAGGCTGCTCCTTTGGCGCTGATAGACTTGCAGAGAAGGGCTGATGTCATCCGCGTAGTGGCTGACCTCGGTTTTCCAACCGAGGTTTTTGGGGAAGTCTGAGGTGAAGATGGAGTAGAGGTGTGGTGCGAGTACGGAGCCCTGTGGGACAACTGCTTGAATCTGTCGAATTTTGTGATTCTTCTCCTCTCCAGAACACTGAAAATGTCCTGCCTAGAACGAATTTGTACAGGACATTGACTTGCCAGGTTGGAAATCTGAAGTGTAGGAGTTTCCAGAGGAGTCCCTCGTGCCACACCCTATGAAATGCCTTTGAAACATCGTAAAATGCGGCAGCACAGCATTCTTTTGTGTTAATTGAGGCCGTGATGAAGTTGGTGACTCCAAGCAGTGCGAGCTTTGTTGAGTGTTCCTTCCTGAATTCAAACTGGAATTCAGGATGTTTTCTTCTTCCATATGGCGGTTTAGGAGTTGGAAGATGAGTTTCTCGAGTTTGCCGAGGGTGTCCAGAAGGGAGATAGGCAGGTAGTTTTCTATTTTTGACGGTGGTTTTCCTGGTTTTGGGAGGCATATTATTTTGGGTCTCTACCATGGTGTCGGAAGTGGCCCAGATAAGGGCAGGCCTTGAGGATTAGTACCAGAAAGTGTCCTGCTCCTATGAGAAGTAGTCTTAGTACTTCATTCCGATTGCCGTCTGGTCCGGGTGATTTCCGGAGTGGCAGTTTTTTGATGAGATCCCCAACGTCCTCTTTGGTGACGATGGGTGGCTCTACGTGTCCTGGAGGTTGATGCGGTAAGTTGGCCACGAGCTCCTGAAGGTTGGCAGTTTTAATGCTGTGTAGATTCGGAGTGAAGGTTGATTCCATGTTTTCGGCTGCGTGGTCGGCTTTTTCTGAATCACTACAAGTATGTCCTGACGGTGTTTTAAGTGGTGGGATTCGACTGCAAGGGTGCCTCCTGAGAGCTTTTGATTGTCAGCTACCGGAGGGCGGTCGTTTAGGAAGACATGGTAGCCTGGGAGTCTCCAGCGCTTTTCATGATGTTGTTTTGTCTCCGTGGTAAGTGCTACGTCGACTCTGTGACTGCGGAGAAAGGCCAGTAGTTCTGCTGACTTCCACGATAGACCGCCGTTAGCATTCCACAATGCGATTATGAGGCGGGGCGGATGCTGACGATATTTATTTATCGCTCTTGTCCGCAATAGAGGCGAACATCTTCGTTAAGAGATTCGTCTGTAATTGGAGCTGATGTTGTGTTTGTAGTGCAACGAGAAGTAACTTTTAAGATGCAGGCCAGGTATAGATTATCGGTGTCTCCGAGTGTGAAAGGGTGTACTGGCTCCTGTTGCGGAGGAGATCCCATCCTCTTCCTGGGCGTCTGTATTGCTTGGCCAGTTGGTTCCGGTCGACCGGTGCCCCAAGGGTTTTGACGTCCAAGAGTTTGTGGTGGAGGACGGGTTTGTGGCGGTTTTGGATTTTCTTTTGCGGAAGACCTTAGACGCTCCAGTTGTCTTTTATAATCAGAGCATTTTCGGGACATTGCAGGGTGATCGCCCCGACAGTTGCAGCAGGTCGCAGGTTGTTCTCTGGGCCTCGTGCATATGTTGCCGTAATGTTTACCAGCACATTTCCAGCACCACGGCTCAGCAGTGCAGTGGGCGCTGGAGTGGTTGAAATGGTTGCAATTGAAACACATTTGCGGCCGGTCATTTTTAAAAGATGCCAGACAAAGGTGCACCGGTCCTACCTTTTTGTTGGCGCCAATCTTTTTGAGAGGCCATTCATCAGTTGCTTTGACCTTAGTTGATGAAGATCGCGCTTTTCGCGATTCTTGGTGAGGAGGGTCCTGATGTTTGTTACTCGGATACCCACCTCCTCAAAGAGCTCTTTGAGGTAGTCGAGGTCGAAATCGGCCTCTACGCCCCAGACTAGGAAGGAGGAGGTCTTGTCTTTTGCTCTTGGCCAGGAGTTCGCCTGCGCCTTCCCCTGGGCCAGGAGCTTGTTGGCCGCGTTGTAGTCCTCGATGGTATCTATTTGGACACGGGTGAAGTCTCGGCGGATGTCAACTGTTAGTTCGACTTTGACAGCGGACTTCAACAGCAGAATAGTCTTTTTGTAGTCTGAAATGCTGTAGACCACTATTGGCGGTGGTCTAGAGTAGGCTAGTGGTCTCCGGGTAGCCTGTTTAGTAGGTGCTGGAGTAGGGTCTGGGTTGAGCGGAGCCGATGAGCCAGCAACGTCATCGTCGTCCTCGGGTGTTACAGCAGAGAATTTATTTTCTGTGTTAACCGGTTGCTTTGCCGGAACAGTGAGTGGTGACTTGGCCCCCCGCTTGCGGTTTCATTGCAGTATGAAGGCTCCTGTAGGAGTTTCGGTGATGCTGATCGTTGATGGAAAGTCCTCGGATTCCATGGAATCTGCGGATATCGGGTCTGGTGAGGTGGGGCTGTCAGGTATTGTTAAGGCCATTCTAGTTTGTTGTTACAGATGTGCTCGATGTGTCAGGGTGTGGTGGTTAGTGTGTGCACCCTAACGAGGGGACCCATCCGGCTCCACAGGAAGTGTTACGGAGGTTCAAGCCCTCTTTCCTGGGTCACCGGACGAGAGCGACCGATTTGTAATGAATTAAGGAGTGCGCAGTGGAGGCGCCACCTGGAGGTGCTATGTTATTACCTATGCGAGGTGGTTGCGAGTATTCTGCGGTGCAGGCGTACCCGCGGTATGCGTCTGTTGATGTCTCTCAATGCTATTAGTATAGGGAGAATCCTAAGATGGTTAGGGTGCTCCGGCCGTTGAAATCTCCGGTTTGTTTTCCTTATGGATCTGATGTTATTTCCAAGAAGGGGGCGTGGGAACCACTTGATGTGGGCAAAAATTCGGAAGTTGCCTGGACTCAAACCGAAGTCCGGAGGACCCCGGTGGGACCAGTTTTGCCCAGAAGTGAAGTATGCCTGATGTCCTGGTGCGGTTGTCAATGTGGCGATTAAAAAATGATGGTCTAGCGACGGTTTCGTTTTGATCCACAGGTAGTCAGATGGATCCAATGGCAGATTTTATGAAATTAACCTTTGGTGAAGCCAATGGCTTTCTCAAATGAAATATGCAGCCTTGATGGCTTGCCCACGGGCTTGCGGTGTCGTTGAAGAGCGGATAAAAACACGTCCGTTCAGTACGGCAGCTCGTCTCGGACTTCCCGTCTTTCCTACAGATGTAGTTTTTCGAGATCTCTAGGGATCCTTACCGATTTCCGCCCTTCCAGGCTTGCATCGGTTGTGGTATTAAATGTGCACAGCTTCCAGTGCCTCGAATTTATTTCCGATGATGTGGCAGTTTGTCCCCGTCTGTCCTGATGATTGCACATCAAAGTGCACATCCTGCTATCATACCACTTCAGAGCACACCATTTTATTTACATAAAGTTCAGTCCTTTAATGTGGATCGAGTTCTTTTCACCTTGCCGGGTTTTTACCCACTAAGGCGTCGCGTGTTCTTCCTCGTTCTCTTTTTTTCGTCCAGTATTTTCTTTGGGTAGGACATCGTCCTAGGTTTTTTCTTTGGCGGCAGGAACTCAGCGGTGTCCAGGATGGCTTTATGACGGTCTCACGGTAAGGCCTGGATTTTTCCATAGTTTCTGGATTTCCGCTGCCGTTGAGTCCGCCGCTTTCTGGTAGAAATCTCGATTTTTTCGGGAGATGAAGTTGAAGGGACTCCAACTTACCATCCCGGTGCATCTCTGAGACAAGGTCAAAAGGACCACGACCTAGGATTAACCGGGGAGCAGCGTTCTGCACCACCTGGATCCTGTTGTGGGTGGACTTCGGCACTCCAGACCATACAGGCGCTGCGTACTCAATGACAGAGTACACAGACCTTGCAGAGTCTTCTCTTCAGGTCCATGCTAAGCACCGGGGGAAGGAGGATCGGCCGAAGCCTAGCCAGCGCCCCGAATGCTTTAGCACGGACCGACTCCGCTTGAAGTTTCCAGCGGAGCTTCCGGTCCAGCAGTAATCCAAGGTAGGTGACCTCGGAGGTCCATTGCAACGTCCATCAACCGACAGGTCGACTCCTGGTGAGGCTCCCCTTCCTGGATGAAAGACAATGGCGTTCGTGTTCTTGGTGTTGACTGTAATCCTCCACCGCTTTTACCACTGAAGAGTTATGTCGACGACTTCTTGCAGTCGGTTCACCGCGGCGTATTTCCGTCTCGGGCGAGAGGAAAGGGCTGCGTCATCTGCATACAGGGACAAGATCATGTTGTGACCATGACTTCAAAGGAAGTCATGGGTGTAGATGTTGAATAGCACCGGACCTAGAACGGACCCTTATGTTACTCCAGCATTGATGTTCCGGATGCCGGAGTCCGTTCAATGCCAGTGCACGATGAAGGTCCTGCCCTATAGTTATGATTGAATGAGCTTGGTCATTCACATCGGAAACTGGAGTCGATTCATCTTCAACAGGAGCGCTTGATGCCAGACGCGATCAAAGGCCAAGGAAATGTCAAAGAACACGCCGGTAACAGCTTCTCTCCTGTTGAAGGCGTCGGTGATGTAGTCGGTTGTCCTCGCCAGCTGCTGGACCGTTGAGTGCCCCTCCCGGAAGCCGAACTGCTCATCTGGGAGGAAACCAGCCTCCCGAACAAAGTCAGTGATCGGCCACAGGACAAGTCTCTCGAAAATCTTCCCGAGGGTGTCAAGGGGAGAGATAGGTCTTAAGTCTCCAGGATCCAGTTTGACCCCCTCCTCTTCGGGATGCAGGTGATCTTCGCCCTTTTCCAGGTGGATGGGAAGTAGGATATCCTAGCGCAGACGTTGAAAATACTGGCCAGGTACGCCACCGCCGCCCTCGGAAGCTCCTTCGCCACGACATTTGGAATGCCATCCATTCCTGGGTCCCTTCTGGGCTTTAGGGGGGGTATTACCCCTGCGATGTCCTTCTCACTGAATGTGGGGATGCTTGCAGAGTCGTCCAGCGACGCCATCGACTCCGCAATTTCTTCTTCTTCAGCAGTTGATTCCATGGTTGCAGTGTTTGGAGTGATCACGGCAGCAAGGTGTTCAGCCACCATCTCTGCTTTCTCTGCTTTCTCCTTCGTTGTAGTGGCGACCTCCGCGCCTCGGATGATCAAAGGATCTCGCTGAAGGGTTGTTCTCAGCTTCCTGCTGACTTTCCAAATTGGTTCTGTGCTCTCGTCATCACCTTGGTCCTCCAGGTGCCTCTCCCAATTATCTCGACGAAAGTCCCTGAGAGCGCTCTTTACTTCTTCGTGCAGGACGTTTAGGTCCTGCCGAAGATCTGCAGTGCGGTACCTCTGCCATCTGCGTCGGACGTTGTTTCTTCTTGTAATGATCGCCCTGACACCCGCTGGAAGAGGCAGCCTCTGGATGAAAGGTGGCACCTTCTTACTCGGGATTGCAGCTTGTATGGCAGTGGTGACGGAGTCCTCCAGTTGATTGACCATATTGTCAGCTTCTTTTGGAGTATTTGGCATCTGGGGGTCCTTTGGCAGAAACTCGGCTATCTTTCCTCGGAAAGATGTCCAGTCTTCATTTCTCATATCCATCCTAACTGTTGGAGGAACAGCCACAGTAGAGATTCCGAGATGTAGAATCGTTGGGTTATGGTCCGATGACAATTACACGCACGAGTGGATGCTGAGAGACTCCCGGACACCACGGGTAATTGCAATGTCCTAGGTTCCTCCCAGATCGTGCGTGGGTGTCGTCGGTCCAAGTATTGTCAGGTCCTCTTCATCTGCCAGGTCTCGAAGAGCTTGTCCCCGGGCATTGGTGGTCTTAGAATTCCAGCTGGGATGTGAAGTATGCAGTTGGGATGGGCTTATCGGTATGTGTCTTGAGCAAGGTCTTCTGCTCCGCCTTTTTGACCTCAAGCTTTAAGACGTCTGCCCTTAGTGACACGATTGACGTGACACTGTCGTTACCGTCGGATGATAGGTCAAAGTCTAGACCGGTTTCGTCCGCTGCCCTCTTCGCCGCTTGGAAGAGGAACGCGCCCAATCCGGCACCTTCGTGCTCTCTTACGAGAGTGAGCACGGTGTCCGTGCTGTTGAACACACGGCAAACTGTACCAAGACAACTCTGTTATGTAGACACTCCAGGCTCAACAGACCTCTACCGCCTACGCTGTGAGGGAGATACAATCTGGGTACAGAAGATTTCGGATGAAGACTTCTATAGATGGTCAGCATCTTCCTCGTTCCCCGGTCTAGGTTTTGCAACTCGTTGACATTCCATTTCATGCAGCCGAAGGTGTACAGCAGTGTCGGAACCGCGAACATGTTCGTGGCAAGAACCATGTTCTTGCTAGACAGCTCAGAACTCCAGATTTTTCTGAGAGTCTGTCTGTATTTGGCGGTGTGTATTTACTTCACTGCTGCTACCTCCTGCATTCGACGCTGGGGACATCGAGGTATTCGTAGCATCTGTCATCTTGCAGATGACGAACGACGTTCCCGTCAACTAGTTGCGAGTCTTCCTTATCCCCCGATATTCTTCCTTTCTCCTGGTGGATTGATGCACACTTCTCCAATCCGAATTCCATCCCTTTAGCCTCACTGTATTGATGTACGGTGTCCAGTGCAACGCGCAGGTCTTTGGCGTTGGAAGCGTGCAGTTTAAGGTCATCCAAGTCAAACAAATGGGTGACCTTGTGCTTTCTGTCACCAGGAACGCCGCACATGTATCCTCGGCCTCGTCTCAGCTTGAAGGAGAGGAGGAGGAGGGAAATACAGAACTGGAGGGGGCTCAAGCTGTCGCCTTGAAAAACGCCACGGTGGTATGTTACCAACTCAGTGGAGACGGTCCGCTTGCCCGATGTCAAGACGAAGCGCGTTCTTCAGAGTGGTAACAGGCGTTGGATGCAGGACACAACCTCTGGGTGGACTTTCATTAACTTCAGCATGGCAATAAGAAGCTCATGCGAAGTAGTGTCGAAAGCCCTGCGATAATCCACTCAGGCCATTGATAGGTTTCGCTTATGTCGGGCGGCATCCTGACATATGCACCTGTCAATGAGTAGGTTGTCCTTGCATCCCGCGATTCCTCGTTTGCTCCCCCTTTGCTCGTACACCACCTCCCACACAGGCTGGATCTGCCGGAGGATTAGGTCGCTCAAGATCGTGGTGAACGCCTTGTATACAGGCGTTTCGGCTCTCGCCGCAGGGATTACAACCTCCGTCCCCAGGTCTGCAAGCTTCCGCTTATACCTAGGGACTTGGAAGAGGGGGAAGGAAGGGATTAGGATGGGGAAGGTAATCGAAACCGCAGCCCCTTCGAGGCCGACACCAATGAGGCGGATAGAGGTCAAAAGGACCTCTATGGGGCCTCCGCCTCCCCGAAGTGCTCGTGTTAGTTTGGTTCCCCCAAAGAACTGAGACGAGTAACCGTCGGCTCCGCTTTCGCTTAAGCCTACCGCACATCTCTGCGAACCGAGAGAGCCCGGTACCCAAATATTTGGGATGAGGTTTCTCTCTGATTCGCTTTTTGGGTTGCTGCCGTGCGGTCTGCCGACTTACGTCATTGGAGTGAGGATCACCGGACCCATGGATGGTCAAAACGGACCACTTTTGGTCAAGGGTGTGAGTACGACCCACTCCTCAATAGGTCCCGACAACCCATCGCCTTGTATACAGTGTTTAGACAGGTTATAGGGCAATAGATCTTCGGATTGGACAAGTCTCCCTTTTTTGGATTGAGAACCGTGCGTCCCTCAGTCAGCCAAGGTGGAAATGGTTCTCTACCTGTGATGAGGGACGTGAAGATTCTGGCCAGATGTTTGTGGGTAGAAGTAAACTTCTTCCACCAGAAGCTATTCACGGTATCCATACCTGGAGACGCGAAATTCTTCTTGCCAGAAAAAGCGTGCTTCACGTCACTTTCCGTGACTGAAAGGGGTCCATCCACATTGTTTAGGTGGCGGTCGCAGAACTCTTTAAAGAGTGCGATGGCCGGAGTGTCTCCATTGAATGGCTTCGACGTTTCGTAGATATCCTTCCAGAAACGCTCGACCTCATGAACGGGTGGCAGGGATTCAACAACAGGCGGAGGAGGCTGAAAGAGACGGGACGGCTGAAGGAGAAAGGTGGAATTCTCCCTTACGCCTCTACTCCTTTTCAGGAGTTTTTTCTTCGCCGTAGTAAGCGCCCGTACCCTATCGACCTTGTGCTGCTTAATAGTAAGCAGCACGTTTTTGTTCACTTTGTGATGGTTGAACCTGAGGCTGCGCGTAATGCGTCGAACTTTAGATGTAAAGGTTCGCCCGGCAGTGATGTACTCAATCACACGCTGAATCCTCGACGCCTGCTGTCGCGCCAGCGTGATCCTGGTATCCAGCTTTTTCAGCCTTGTTGCTGCCTTATCTTCCCTAGAGGAGTCCTTTCGAGAGGTTGCCAAAACCTTGGCCGCTACGTAGACCACGCAATTCACCGTCCAGAGATCTGACGTCTGTCAGGATCTCGTCGATGAGTCCATTCATTTGGGGCAGGTGGGTACCCCGCAGAGAGATCTTACGATGGATGCTTCTCTCCCTAGTATGTCCTTCGTCATTCTTAATTATGCTTCTTAACCGCGATCGTAATAGTTCAGAGTCAGTCTGACCTACATCCTCCCTCTTTGTAGGAGATACCGAGAAACGTGCGGTACTCACGTCAGCAGGTGGAGGTGCTGCCGGTGACGGAGAGGGTGGTTCGGCTGGTGGTGTATTACTCTGAACCTGCGGTTGGTGGATATTTGCCTTTTTCCGCAGGTGGTTGGCCTGGTCGCGCAAGTTCTGCCGTGAAAGGTGGTCGTGTTCCGGATGCATCTCACACCACATAGAGTGCATCCTGGTCATGTAACCCCTGCGTTCGGGCTCGCTGGCAGCATAGCAGGCGAGGAGGTTGCCCCTTAAGGCTTCCGTCCACTCCATGCGAGCTCCCATCTGAGTTCTTCTTTTTCCTTGGCCACGCCCAACTCTACTGGGGCCCCCATCCGAGAGGGGCCGGTTGTGGGTGGCCTTATCTGAGTTCTTTCTTGGAACCAGATTGTACTGCATGGCAGGTGGTTAGCCCGCCACATAGACGTCCACCATTAGCCGGCAAAGTCGTAGCCAGGTACGACAGGATGAGGCTGGTGGTCCGCTTTCATACCCTTATTATTATTATTGTTTTTGTGAATGTTACCGATGGGAAACAATTTTGTTATCCAAGTGATACGTTACAACCATAAAATCATAAGTTATAGTATTATTCCAAATAAGTTGCCAAACGCGTGTCATTTTTAAAAAACAAGGACTATTTACCAGTCACTTGGAAGTGTCAGAGATTCATGGCATTGGAAAAACGATGAGATAGCAGTAACATTAATGTACTTTGCCTCGTTCCACAGGTTTTGTTTTCGTCCCCTGCTCATAATACTACCAACGGCCAGGGACATTTACATATAATGACATCCTGCAAGATCCTTGTTTAGAGTTCTTTGTTTATGAAATGACGAGGAATTTTTGACGAACTGCCATAAACAATCGGAAACGACTGGCAGTCACATGACAAGAAATAAGTTATTTTCGTGGTTTTTGATTCACACAGGCAAGCGACCTCTTAATTTCCCCTTTTCAAGATGGTAGAATACACATCCGTTCCAATACGCGTGTGTATCAAGGTGAAGACATTGCAAAAAGAAAAAATGTAATTGGATGGATTAGGTAAGGCGCGTGTGCGATAAGGGAAAAGACCTCAGTGTATAAAAGGGATCGTTTCTCGAGTCAAAAGTCACATTTTCGTGTCTCCAACTCGAGAGTAAAAGTGGTCTCTTAGAGTAAATTAGCGATGGCCGTATTCAACTGGAAACTTTTCCTATTGCTCTCGATCTTCGCCGTAGTCCTGGTGACTGCAGGGGGTACAAAAAAAAAGCGTCAAGCTGATCTAGACGAATCCAGTCCAGCTGATAAACGGCAAGCAGACGTAGCAGCAACTGGTAAACGGCATGCAGATTCAGCAGCAACTGGTAAACGGCAAGCAGATTTAGCAGCAACTGGTAAACGGCAAGCAGATTTAGCAGCAGCTGGTAAACGGCAAGCAGATTTAGCAGCAGCCGGTAAACGGCAAGCAGATTTACCATAAACTGGTAAACGACAAGCTTAGTGAGCAGCAGAGGATGAATAGTAAACCATGTACGTTTTTTCTTCCTTTAGTATCGTGCTAATAATAATATATCACGTTCATTTTTTCTCTGAATCAGAACGGCAAATAACTGGCTCATTTTAATACGCTCTCTCGGCGTCCGCATTATGAGGGTGTAATAGAGGGCATGTTAAACTAGAGATCCTTTACCAAAGCTGTTATTTGTACATACCGAATGACGGTCGCTCCTCTTAAAAACGAGCAAAGAAAATCATAGCTGTCAGAGACACAGCAATATCGCTTAAGTTTGCGGGACGTACTCTCTTCTTTCAAATTGTACATTAGGCTAATATGTTAAAAAGTAATGAATCACGTACGTATTTCCAGGAGGGTCAAAGTTTTTGTGGTATACTTGAGCACTAGAGATGTGATATCACAATCATTCATTCCTTGATACAAGTCGAACCTTGAAGGTGTCTTAACTTAATTTGGACTATTGACACAATTGCACACAGCTGTTATTTTAGTAGATATAAAACTAAAAATTCGTGGGAGAAACTTTGATTTAGCTTTCTTTAAGTTAATACGGATTGTATTTTTGTTATTTGACTATTTTAATTTAGAGGTGGTTCCTTCTATAGCTTACATAAGCGTTTTAGCAAATTTTTTCTGTTTGCAAGATAGCAATGGTGAAATTTCTCCACCTATAGTAAATCTAAATTGTAAGACCTTATATTTGTTACATTAGCAGTGAAGTAATGTTATTCATTCGGTTTATTAACGGTGGTGAATTTTATGGAATAATGATGTTATATATTTAATTGTGATATCAATGATTCCAATATCGTAAAGTAATAGCTTCGTGGAGCTTGTTATCTAGAATGAAAATATCGAATTTTTGGTATCAGCCATGTCTTGTTTGACACCATTTCACAAAATTATTATAAGTTAATCCGTGGGAGCGTTATCTTAAAAATTTATTTTTATTTCAAGTAGCAGAAATGGATTCCCGATCGGAAACCAGGGGTTACAGAAGCAAATCAAATTCCTTCGCCTGGTTCAGCCACCACACGAGGACTGGTCTCCATTCGTCGTCAAGATGATGCGTTTAATCATGGACTTTGATTAGTGTAAACAGACGAAGAATTTCATTGTTTCGTCGACTTATTTATTCTTGCAGAAAAAGCTTTTCGCTTTACTTTCTACGTTACCCTTTTATCATGATCCTTTTGTTCAATGCTTGCATTTCTTTGATCTATGCTTTGTGATTTCAATAAACCACTTTGTCAACAAATTTGGACTATTTTATTGAAACCTTAAAATTAAGAAACCAATTCATCTTTGGAAAACGGAAAATACACTAGTTGTAGATCTCTGATGGGTTATTTTCCTTTTTACTCTAATGAAGTATATTGTGCATGTCGGAGCTAAAAAAATTGGCTTACACTAAGTAAATAATTTAATCCTTCCCTTAAATATATTCCGTTGTCTCGGGCGTGACTTCCTGGAATTTGCTAAACTTTGTAAATGAAAATTATTATAGAGTTATTCCAAATTGATTTCACAAAGTATATATTAGTTATTCCACATAGATTTCTTAACAGGATGACCTAGGTTTCGACGAAGCTCGTCATCCTTCACACCTGATGATGACGAGCTTTGTCAAAATCTAGGTCGTCCTGTTAAGAAATCTATGTGGAATAACTAGTATATACTTTTCATTTACCTTCCATTAAAGTAAAATAAGATTTTACATGTTTGTGGTTGCTCAAGGCTAATGGTTTAAGGAGTAATTTAAGGAAGTTGTTCGAGGTATATATCTCCACTTGTGTGCATCGTAAATAAGAATAAGACGACATGATTAATGTTCGACGCCACTGGTATAAGCAGGAGGATCAAACCGGACTATGCCACGTCCATAACCTCTCAGGAATTGTTTCAAGACTGTTCAGGTTCACAATTCATGACGTCACTGCACCTCACGAAGAGTTTCTTTGTTGTGTCTCTGTCCAAATGACGACACTATTGCGCTTTCACATGTAAAGTTAGAATTTACCAATATCCACGAGTCCGGTTTGGTTCCTGCATAAGTAGCGCAGCATTAACAAGAACCTCGGACCAAGCACTAGGAGATGAAGTCAGGAGTTATTGCTTAATCTTTGTGGACGATTACTGATAATTTCAAGAAGCTTCAGCGAGCATCTCATACATTCATCAATATAAATGAAGAAGTTGAAGGCATCATGGATCACAAACATATAAAGAAGTCATTCTCTGTCGTCTTAGAATAGATTTCCTAGGGCACAAGATCACTACGGATGAAAGAACCATTGCAAAAGAAAAATGTATTCCTATCCGAGAATTCACAGGTCCAAAGAACCGGAAACAACTGAAATAACTTCATGGTTTTATAAATTATTGTGCAAAATTTAACACTATCCTCGCTGAAATGAAATTCGCTGAACGAAATCACGTGAAAAGATCGGAAGTGGTAATGGACGGGAAAGCATCAAGATGAATTTTAAAGGATAAAGGAGGAAATTGACATGTACATAATACCCTGCGAAATGCCACATGGGAGTGTGACAGTGGCTGTTAGGTCACGAGCCGTGTAAAGATGTAAGTTGTGGGAGATGAAATGGTGACATGAATTATAGGAGTGTATTTAGTGGAGCTCAATTTTGATTGTGATCGCTTATCATGTGCGGAAAAAACGAGTTTTTGGACCTTAATGTTCGGCAGTGTATCTTTTATTTTGTCACATAGCCCCGACCTAGATATGTGGTGTGGAGTCATAATATTTTCTGTGTCACTCAAAAAATATCAGTTTTGGATTTCTCTAGCAACCTAATAACAACATAGTGTGTAGCCTCCGACTGTCTAGGGGCTCCCATCGTAATCCCACTAGACGTTCTGAGACGCTACATGTACTCTCGTAGTAGTTTTTTTACGAAACGTGCTGCTTTTCTTTCTATGTTATTAAGTTTTTTGTTTAAATTTTGATGAACAGGGCCCCAAATGGTCGCGGCGTATTCGAGGTGTGGCCTAATCAAAGCGAATTGGTGTCTCTTTGAATTTTTCATCCGAGGACGTTTTCTATTACTTTTTTACAAAACTTTGTTTTTTTCATGCCTTGCCACAAATGTTTTGAATGTGTAATCCCCAAGATATATCAGAAGTATCGGTAATTCCAAGATATATTACTGCATCCGAAGAATTTATGCTAACTCCACCCACAGTGTAGGTATGGCATTTGTGTGATGACTGAAGCAATCGAGGGGAGAGTCGAAGATGTCTCTCTCCGAGAATGCCCTAAAAACAAATTCTTCCCAAAATACGAGTGAGAGAAACAGGAGGAATCGGGAACAATCAAGTAAATAAAATTACCACCAAATGAAAGAATATATTTCAGCAACATAACACGTACCAACAAAGTAAGGGTCAGCCAACCTGTGTTCTGACGTCGAAGATTCAAAATCAATCACCAACTCTGCGAGACAGCAAGAGTAAAACTTCTCAAGACCACGGTCTATATCAAAAGAGACCGATTAGCGGTGTCCGTCGTAGGAGGGGAAGTTCAGACGGTGGGAGAGTGGAAATGCTATGTATGCTGTATGCTGTATGCTAAAAAAATGCTACATGACTTTCGCTTACGTTTGAAGTGAACTTAAGTGTTAATGTTGCTCTTTTCAGGTATTTCCGTCGCGTGTTTGGTTCTTTTGACAACAGTTTCTCCCCTCTTCCTGGGGGCGTCTTCAGGTCCGTTGGACATTTTTGTAATGTAAAAATGTATTTCCGTCGCGTGTTTGGTTTTTTTGACAACAGTTTCTCCCCTCTTCCTGGGGGCGTCTTCAGGTCCGTTGGACATTTTTGTAATGTAAATTACAAAAATGTCCAACGGACCTGAAGACGCCCCCAGGAAGAGGGGAGAAACTGTTGTCAAAAAAACCAAACACGCGACGGAAATACCTGAAAAGAGCAACATTAATAATTGTAAGAGTCGCGGAAGCCTTCAAAGAAATGAACTTAAGTGTATTTGCTGATGTTTAATTCTAACCCTCCACTCCTGACACCACGAATGAACGTTTTAAGAACAGATGACCGAACTTCTAAGACCGCGTCTTCGCTTATTTCACGGTAGATAAGTGTCACATCTGCATGTAATCTAAATTTACTGATAACTCCAGAACCTACGTCATTTATATAAATAATGAATAAAAGACGGCCGATCACGCTTCCTTGAGGAACACCGGATGTGACTTCGACCATATCAGAGCTAAAACCGTCAATAACTACTTTTTGTTTTCGATAACTGAGAAAGTTACTTATCCAATTCACTATTTTTTATTAACTCCGCATGGTTGCAATTAATATGTGAGTTTTTTATGGAACCATGTCGAAAGCCTTCTTGAAATCAAGGAATATCGCGACGAGTTGCTTGTTCGATTCACCTGATTTTAGGATATCATGAAGGAAAAGCGCAAGATGTGTTTCGTAGGACCTTCCCTTACCAAAGCCATGCTGACTGCTATGTAAGAATTTACGATAATCTAGGAATGTCATAATATTTCTTACGACAATGTGTTCGAGGATCTTGTATAAAAGTGATGTTAGCGCTATTGGCCGGTAATTTCATGGGTCTCATTTATTTCCTTATTTGAATATCGGAGCGTTGATGGCTATTTTCCAGTCTCGTGGTACCTTGCCTTCCGATAATGATTTGTTAAATATTATAGCTAAGAATGGTGCAATTTTTGGTGCTAACTCTTTGAGCACGCGGGCAGGTATTACTTCTGGACCTGGGGACTTGTTACTTATAATCAAACGCATTTGTTTAATTATTCCATCACGTTGAACTGTTATGTCAGCCATCGGCTCATACAAGTCAGGAATGTATATAATGTGTATATTATTAACCTTAGTGAATACACTTTCGAAGTAGCGGTTTAACAAATTGTCTTTGGTTATGCTGTTGGTGACCACTTTGGTGTTTGTGTCCGGTAAAGACTACTATTGAAGATTCACCCTTGATCTCTCTCGCGTTGGACCAGATCTTTGCACCCGATTGATTTCGGGTTTTCAACTAGTAATTCACGGAGGATTTTTTGCTTGAAGTTTCTAAGAGTAGCGCGCATTATTTTCTTCGTTTTTGCGTGTTGAATACTATATCTCTCTATTATCAAACGAAAAACCCACCCAAAAAGGAATCTATCACGGCTTCCCAGCGGTGTACGAAGGTATATATGAGATTTAGGGATTCCGATGGCCCACCACATGTGTAATGTCTTATCCGCAAACGAAGGAAATTCGAGGCACATCACACTTCACCAATGTCAAACCATACGAGGAGTAATAACAACACAGGAATGAGCAGTACACCACAGATATACATCGGAAGATGCCTAGAGACGAACGAAGGGTAGACGCGCAGACGTTCAAAGGTGGAGTCGCAACCCTGTGACAAAAGTCAATCAAGTGAGAAGGAACCCACCCAGCTGCACCGGAAATTGTATTCGATTACGGACCTTTCATATGATTTGGGGGAAAAGGTGGGGTATCTTGTTTGTACCTACATTTGTCTGAAGGTGAGTTGCTGTTGATAAAAAAATTGTACATTGATTTAAAAAATGTTATATAATACAGAATTTGTTAAAGTGTAATTGAGCGTAGATTTCAATAGGTAGTATTAATTTGAAAATTTATAAAATAATATATGCTTAGAATACTGTATGTGTACTAGTTTGATGTTGATCGAGGGTGGTATGGTATTTATTCTTGTATGAGCTCGTGAGACAAGCATGATAGGGGCATGAATTCCGAAGGGTTAGGGGGCAAAATTAAGGTCATAGAGTTCTATTTTTGAAGTGAAACTTCTTTAGGCCCGGTACGGTATGTCGATACGCGCGCCATAGGGAACGAAGAGAGTGAAACTCTGAGAGGAAAATAGGCTTTTGAGAGGGAAGCACTAGAGGGGAAGCGCTTTCAGATGACTCGGTCGACGCGCCGCCTTTCGAGTAAATGTGGAATTGCTTGCGGAGTGGGAACGCTTCGGTTTGCGTGTTAGTTGTTTACCGTAGCGGTACGCCAATAACCTCTATCACCGATTACCTTATATCTATTTCATTATTCTGTGTAATTATTATCATATTAAATGTTGATTATCGACAAGTGATGTGACTTAATTTCTTAAAGTGAATCTTTTACGACGAATATTAGATGTTTGTGAATGATTACAAGACGAGAAGGTGATGTAGAACGGACTATGAATGAATTCTCAATTCCGCAGAAAATAAATCGATGTCTGCGGCAAATGACGTCTACGTTGGTAGCCACAGTGCAGAGCAGGAAGTTTTTGTGCGTCAAAAACTACACATATCTGTGATTAATACTGGCGATTTACCCTGCGAGACATCATTTGTACTACACAGGTCTTACATGATTACAATCAACATTGTCGTCGTGGATGGTTAGCCAAAGGTGCAATCGGGATTGGTGCATGTTGATAATGACGAAGGTGGAGATGTGAAACATACATGGTTGGATTTTTCTAGAACGCCTAAAGCTGGAGAAAATACGAGACGGAAAGTGCATATATGCAGCAAACTAACATCAGCCGAACAACCGCCGATTGTCCGGCGTGCTTGTATCCCCTTGAATAATAAGAAGACGATTGTCGCTAAACGGAATCTTTTTCCTGTGATTCGTGCTAGTACCATACATTCCATAAATCTCAAGGAGAATCATTGAATTGGAGAATAATGGAAGAATCATTAATCTCAAGAAGAATCGGGAAATTGTCTACTAATATCACAAGAGCCACTCACTGCAGCTTTTGAACGTCGCACTATCACGAGTTACCAGATTGAACGGATTTTTCATCACTACAATCAATAACGACTTCAGATTTCATCACGGGCGGAGAACAGCAGCCCCTTTCGTTAGTTTGCAAGCAGAGTTTTAAAGACTTTAGGATTGCTCAGCAAGGAAAGAATTGAAATCCGATATACAACATTTATTACTGGCGTAGCCAATTTATAACACACAACGACAATGCTGGAAACTGTCTGGCGGCGTAGCCTCGTGGTTACTTTTCCTTGTTCTCCTTGGTGTCCGAAGTCGGGGCGAAGACTGCCCAAACCCGCTTTCACTGTGGCGCCGCCTAGGCAGCCTCTCGCTGCAGAACAATGAACCGCAAAATTTGGACCGTAGCGGCCGCCGCACCACGACCCCTGGCAGTAGCTGACGGTAAGGATCTGGGGAAAAATAGGTATAGGTACGAATTCACAGATAAAAATCCGCGGGATGTCTGAGAAACCGGAATCTTCTTCCTCTGCCCGTTGCGCGCTCGGCAGCTGGCTCAGGGTCTGGCTCATCCGTGGAAGAGTCAGGTAGGAGACTGGTTGAGGTCGGCGACACGACGTCAAGGTCGCTATCTGTTGCCAGAAAAACGGGTTTAAGGCGATCAATGGAGACCCGCGCGTCGCGGCCTCGGATGCGCACCACGTACGTTTTGGCGCCGCGCTCAAAGGACTTCAAAGGGGCCTTCGAATGGGAGCTGAAAGGCGCCTCTCGTGGCATCGTTCCTCACCAGTACTTGCGTGCACAAAGCCAGAGGCTTGAAAACAAATGTGGGTCGTTCGCCTCAACGGGTAGGAGGGCGAGGAGACGCGTTCGTCATGTGTCGCCGCTGTTGAACGACGAAGCTGGCCTGGTCCTCAGCAGTAAGAGCTCTCGTCGGGGGTGAGACGAAATCGCCAGGTAACCGTAACGGCTCCCAGTTAATCAAATCAGCTACCGTGCAGCCGAGGTCCTCCTTTCAGGCGGAGCGGATACCGAGGAGTACTGCAGCGAGGATGTCCACCCAGTCGCCCGTGGCGTGGCAGCGTATATTGCATCCTTAAGTTGCCTATGAAACTGTTCCACGAGACCGTTGGCGGCTGGATGGTAGGCGGTTGTTCGCAAATGAGTGGAGCCTGATATCTCGGAGAACTAACGAAAGAGTTTGCTCTCAAATTGCCTACGTTGATCAGTGATTACACGTAATAACACCACAAACCATACCGTCCACATGCGCAAGAAGGTTCGCGCTACCGTTTCCTTTCCGCAGCAATGTACGGCAGTGGGCATGCCTCCGGCCAGCGCGTAAGCCGGTCGACGCAGTTTAAACAATATCTCATACCCTGACACAGACAGGGGCCTCACAATGTCAATGTGGACATCCCTGATGAAAATGGGCAAGGTAATCTCACGCTTGTTGCACTCCACTGCGTGTGTGGACGAGAAAGTGTAGTTGAAGTAAATATACATTCTCGAGAGCGTGTGTGAAAGAGTAAATCGAAACAAGCACACCCTGCTCTCACCCTCTCGAGAGTGTCCGAGGAGCGTGCGGGCGAGGTAATATCACCTCTTCTGAGCGGGCGCACACTATCTTCTTACTCTTTTCACTCTGCAGAGCGTGTGTGAAAGAGTAAATTGAAACAAGCACACCCTGCTCTCACCCTCTTGAGAGTGTCCGAGGAGCGTGCGGGCGAGGTAATATCACCTCTGCTGAACGGGCGCACACCGTCTCGTTAGATTGGTTGGATGTTGTGGCGGCCTGATTTTGGCAACCTCCCACATTATCCGTCAAGTTTATCATCCAACAGTATCAAAAAGAGAGCATAGATATGAGCCATTGAATCTAGAACAAAAATAACCTTTTAAATAAATGAAAGGCTGGGTTTTCCGATCTATAAATATTCCTCCATGAAGAGGAAAAACATTAAAATGCAGCTATCTCAGTGGATTGTGATGGTATGATCTCCCAGTGGGCCCCGTTTGCAGCCTCCTGTCGGACCTGAAAGAAATATATGGTATCAATTCATACAAACGAAAGAAAAAATCGAAAAACGGAAAAAAGAAACAATATTCATGAAAAAGGCATTAACTTTCTTCTTTCCTTATCTAAGGAACAAAAACGTGTGATAAGAGTGTGAACACTTTCTTCTTACCTTCGCAAGAGAGCTAACCGAGGGTGTGCGGGCAGTACACCCGGTGAGCGTGTGACAAGAGTGTGAACACTTTCATCTCACATTCGCTAGAAAGTAAAATGAAGGTGTTAAGGAGGTGCTGGCAGCACTGCGTCAGAGCGTGTAACAAGAGTGTCATTACTTTCCGCACACTCTCTCTGGGTATTATGTAAAGAAGTGTGAAGAAAGGTTATTCAAGAGAGTGAGTAGAGTGTGTCCCATAATTCCCAAGTACACTCATAAGAGAGTAAGGGGAGTGCAAATAGTGTGTAAAAACGGTAAAAGGTGTTAAGAGAGTTTAACACTCTTCACACCCTCTCGGATAGGTATTTCTGACCTCCATTCACGTCTAGGATGGTCGAATATATCTCTGGGTTGGGTGAAATCACCGGTGGGAGAGGAAACGTGTCTCGTAACTTTAGACCGGTGACACACTATACACTCAAGAGCCAATCCTTTCTCACTGAGGGCCACAAGTAACGCTCCGCGACGAGCCTTGCAGATGCTTTGATGCCGGGATGGGAAAGGCTGTGAAGAGAACGGAACACTTGTCTTCTCAGAGACGCGGGCACGAAGGGACGGCTAAATGGTGTAGAAAAATCACGAAAGATGCTGAGGTCAGACTCCTACAGTAAATGGGTACTTTTTTAGGGACGGGTACTTTTTTAGGGAAAAGGAGGTATCGGAAAGAAGAAGACTGGCGAGTTCCTCATCTCCGACTTGTGCTCTTGCTAGCGCCTCATGGGTTACTGCCGCCGTGACTTCCTCCACCCTCGAAAACGCATCGGCAACAACATTGTCACTGCCGGAGACATGTCGGACGTTTGTGGTGAATTGACTGATGTAATTGAGGTAGCGGAATTGTCGTGGTGAATATTTGTCCGCTTTCTGCCGGAAAGCAAAGGTTATTGGCTCATGGTCGGTATAAATAACGAAGTGGCGACCTTCCAGCATGTGGCGGAAATGGCGGATGGCCTCGTATATTGCCAACGGCTCCCTATTGTAAGGACTGTAATTTCTTTGGGCAGGGTTTAGCTTGCGGGAAAATAAAGCTAATGGCTGCCAACCTTCGGGAGTACGCTGCTGAAGAGGCGCTCCAAGAGTGAAGTCAGAGGCATCTGTAAAGAGTGCCAAGGGAATATTAATATCGGGATGAGCGAGAAGGGCGGCTTGGGAAATACTGTCTTTGCTCTGTTGGAAGGCCATATGTAGCTGCGGGGTCCATGATATACGGTCTTTGCTTTTTTCTTTCCCAGCCAAAACATCGGACAGCGGGGCTTGCACCATCGCGGAACCGGGGAGAAAACGCCTATATAAATTGAGCTTGCCCAAAAACTGCCGCAACCCTTTGATACTTTTAGGGGGAGGGAAGGTTTTTATGGCTTCTACCTTATCTGGCAAGGGTTTCGTTCCTTTCGGAAACACCGAAATACAGAGAAACACCACTCCTGGCTCATCAAACACACTTGGCGGGATTAATTACAACTCCGTATTTCGCCAATCGCCCGAACAGCTGGTGGAGATGTTTGGCATGCTCTTTCTCTAACCCAGATGCGACAAGTATGTCATCTATGTAAACATAACAGAAGTCCAAACCACGCAAAACCTCGTCCATAAAACGTTGAAAGGTTTTAGCCGCGTTTCTTAAACCAAATGTAATGTATGGGAACTCAAAGGCCGAATGGCTGTTTTGGCAATGTCTTCGGGGTGAAATGGTATTTGATTGTAAGCTCTCACTAGGTCTATGGTGGAGAACACTGTTTTCCCTCGGAGATTCTGCGAAAAATCCTCAATGTGAGGTACCGGGTTGCGATCAGGTACAGTTCGAGCATTGAGTGCTCGATGGTCACCACAGGGGCGCCACTCGTTCCCTTTTTTCGGCAGTAGGTGTAACGGAGAGGACCCACAACTTTCCGTTACGCGAGCCATTCCCGGGCGTAACGTTACATCAAACTCGCGCTTAGCGATATTAAACTTGTCTGGGGGCCTGTGCCTTATTGTTAGTTTAAAACTCGTATGCGATGGAGTGGTTTCCAGGGAGTCACGTGACAATTTCTCGTACGAGGAGTAAGTTTGGTATGCCCGAATCTTTGGAAGGGAGTCGAATGTTCGAAAAATGACTCCCTCACTCAAACCCAGTAAGATTTCTTTCGCACATTCGAGATTTTCATTATTGCGAAATGGCGGCTGCGTGGCTTAGAGTGCAACTTCTCGCTGGTTTAGAAGAAATGGAAGAACGGAGGCCTGGTTCAGTGCTCGAAAAAATATCTCCATTTTATATGGATAGCAACAAATTTATGAAGCTGTACAGACTCAATAAAGAGCTAGCCGCAGGATTAATTGAGGACTTAACGCCCTTCCTATATAGCCTCAATCAAGGTCCTCGGCTATATCAGCAGAAACGAAGGTATTTGTCACTCAAATTAAATTTGTCATCGCATGATGACTTTTAAAATAATATTATATTATGGGTAGCGTAAGGTAAAAACCTCAAGCAATAAAGTGTAGGCCCATCCATTTATAACGTGAGTATACTGTAGAAATGTATCTATTTTGAAAATATTATAGTCCACAGTTGTATAAATATTATTACCATTTTCATTTTTAGCATTATTAATATGCATCAAATCTTCATACCCAACCAAAGTCATTTATTTATTTTGGAAGTGGAAACTATATTACGACTTTTTCTCTCTAATGGTTATAATTTGAGTCGAAGGTTTTCACAAAAAAAAATAAATGAGTGAAACCATGCCTCATGTAAAAAGGTCTACACCAAAACCATTTTAATTAACCATTAAAACCATTAGTGATAATTTACGTTCTCAGCATATCTTCATATGTCTATCGATTAATTTGTTTTTCGGAAATCAGAAAGACAGTATCTTAAGCTGTACCTTAGAGCCTTTTTGAGATTTGTATGATTTTACTGACATTAAAATTTCATAATTTATATTGATATTAATAAAAGAATATATATATTTCCGTATACCGATTAGACCTGTACCCATGAAAGGTTTGAAAGACCATCTGATGAAATAATAAATGGTCGGGACCTTGGAGATTTATACAGTTTGGGGCCAAAGCTGGTGTAAATCTGGCTGTGAATACTATTCCATGTAATGAGAATGGGCATACGGCTTTTATCCAAAAATTTGTTTTAGTATTTGGTAATTTTACATTAGAAGCGCAAGGAAAATATTTTAACCAAACGAAAATGGTTAGGTTTTAGCAGCTCTTTGCCGGAGGCCCTTATCAGGCCTATGTTGGTGCAGAAGAACAAACATACATGGACCAATCATCAGTGAACCGCTGCATTGACGAAGTTCCCAAGCAGCATCCTGACATCTTTTTATATCCATTATTAATTATTTATTTGTCAAAATGATATCATGTGATGATATCACTTATTGATCGAAGATGACAACTTCTTTCTATACCCACCCCTCCATTCAACCGTATATACGTGATGCCTCCTTTTTCTCAATATATAGAACCTCTTGGTGACTGTGTTGAAACGCATAGTTATTATATTATAAAATGTGGAAAAGTGCAAGAGTTGTGTTCTTTATATCTAGGCAGCAGTCGCATTCACAATGAATGTGGCTGAGCTTGCGCCTGATTCAATCATGGGAAATAGTGGCAAAAATTAGTTGTGAACCAACGTGGAAACGTAGTTGCGTAGAAACTTTTTTCCAGGCTTCCAAGAAACATTTTGCCAATACGATTATTTTTATCCAATTATTAGATATAGCAGTTATTTTTAGTCCTGAATAAAATTGTAATCAAAGTTATTTGCTTCATGCAAATTTCACATGAAATCTATATAGCACCTAGCAAGCCACCCTCGGGTGCTTGGCACAGGGTGTTTCCACACCAAGCGATCAGCTTTCGTCCTAGTCCAAAAAATATTTCTTTCCCCGGTCCATAATCCCGGTCCCGGCCCGGTCCAAGCACTTTCCCGGGTCGATAATCGCAGACCAAAAGGCAGGTAGGAGAATAATGCACAAACCAACATGAAATTAGGAGAATGCTGCGGAAACAAATTGCTAACCTGCAGTTACTCGTTTAGATACAACTACTGGTTATAACTATAAATGCTAATAACATGAAACAGCAAGATGCTACGTCATTCAGAAATGAAACACATTTTGGATGTTTAAAATGGGAAATTTGTAACAAAATAATGGTATGCTATTAAACTTAAAAGGAAGACTCCTCTCCACTTACCTACCTAACGTAGCTACCTAACTAGGAATCCACCTAGCTACCTACCGACCTAGCCTACCAAAAGGGCAGGATTTTATCTATCGCGGTTACTTTTGTTCATTCCTGGCTACCTGAAAGGAGACATTTAAAATACAAGGATTCAGCAATCTATTTCCTTAATTTTATACTCGTGGTCGTTGCTGCGGTAATACACTGGCACAGGCAAAATATGTTGAGCGCCTAAAAAAAATGGTCAACTTCTAAGTGAAGCGAAAATGATTTAACCCTTATATTCCCCTTAGTCACCAAATGATTTCTGCCCTGATTTCTTTAAAATTCCGTAAGAGTGCTAAGTTTACTGTAATTAGCGATTTACGAACCTTGGTGGTCTCTGAATATTGCGACTTACTTCTAGGGCTATTCATACTTCGCGAGGGTCCCATATGCTAGCGGCGAGCTCCAAGTGAAGTCTCACGATAGAAATGTCACTTCGCCCAATAACGTTCTAGTCACATTATCCTTGTACTCTGTTAATTAATCCCAATTTACAATTGACCTCTCAGGATATTTAACGGAATGATTCCTCCGAGACAGTTCCTGAGTAATCTTATCACTTGAGCGCTCAACTGATTATATACTTATTAATTGGTTATTATATATGGAGTTCGAGATTGTTCTGAAACTGCATAACTGCTCACTTATCAATTTTTAATTAAATTTTACACGTAAAATGCCTTAGTTTATTACATCTACTACTATTTTCACCTAATTCTTCCTAGTTATTACCGTGATACTACAACCACAATGAGTTAGTAATATTTTTCCAATTAGGTATCAAAATGCGTGTGTCATTTAAAGAAAAACAATGACTATTTGCCTGTCACCGGATAGTTTCAGTGTGTCATGACATTGAAAAAATGGTTAGGTAGTAATAACATTCATGTAATTCTTTACTACTTTCCTCAGTTTTGTGGTCGTCTCCAGCACATAAGTCCACCATCGCCCAAGATCATTCATATTAGAGGAAACCAAACAAGATCCTTGCTTAAAGTTCTATGTTTATGAAATGTGAACTTTGGATTCAACATATTTATTCAAGTCGAGGAATTTGCGACGAACTGCCATAAACAAGCGGAAACGACTGGCAGTCACATGACAAGAAATAAGTTATTTTCGTGGTTTTTGATTCACACATGCAAGCGACCTCTTAATTTCCCCTTTGCAAGATGGTGGAATACACATCCGTTCCGATACGCGTGTGTATAAAGGTGAAGACATTGCAAAAAGAAAAAATGTAATTGGATAGATTAGGTAAGGCGCGTATGCGATAAGGGAAAAGACCTCGGTGTACAAAAGGGATCGTTTCTCGAGTCAAAAGTCACATTTTCGTGTCTCCAATTCGAGAGTAAAAGTGGTCTCTTAGAGTAAATTAGCGATGGCCGTATTCAACTGGAAACTTTTCTTATTGCTCTCGATCTTCGCCGTAGTCCTGGTGACTGCAGGGGGTACCAAAAAAAAGCGTCAAGCTGATCTAGACGAATCCAGTCCAGCTGATAAACGGCAAGCAGACTTAGCAGCAACTGGTAAACGGCATGCAGAGTCAGCTGCAACTGGTAAACGGCAAGCAGATTTAGCAGCAACTGGTAAACGGCAAGCAGATTTAGCAGCAGCGGGCAAACGGCATATTTTTAGCAACAACTGGTAAACGGCAAGCTGAGCTAGCAGCAGGGGATTAATAGTAAATCATGTAGGTTTTTTCTTGCAATAGTATCGTGTTAATAATTACGTCTCATGTACATTTTTTCTTAGAACGAGAAGCTAATACGGCAAATAACTGGCTCATTTTAATACGCTCTATCGGCGACAGCATTAATATAGCTTTACATTAACCTAAAGTTAATAAAGAATCTGGTTATTTTATTTTTATCTGACAGACCATGACATTTCTAGTGCCATCGCGTTAAAAACCACTGTGCAATAGAGGGCATGTTAACCTAGAGGTCCTTCAACATAGCTATCATATTGATGCAAACCGTATGACGGTCATTCATCGCAAAACCGACCAAAGAACGTCGAAACTGTCCGGGACACAGAAATTTCGGAGAAGTTTGCGGGACGTACTCTCTTTTTCGAAATTGTACACCAGGCTAATATCATCCACAGCTCTATAGCCCGGTGCGGGCCTTGGCTTCCTCTACAATGTGCCTCCATTCAGTTATTCTTCTTCCTTTCTCCCTTCATCTCGTGGCTCCCATTGCCTTCAAGTCTTCTTCTGCATCCTGTAGCCATCTCTTCCGCGGTCTCTCTCTCTTCCTGGCCCATTCTACGTTGCTATTAAGAATTCATTTTGGCATTATTTCGATTCCTATTCTTTCTACATTACCCAACCATGCCAACCGTTGTTCTTTGGAGAATCTAACCATGTCCTCTTCTAGAATATAATTTATCTTCATGTTCTTTCTTATCCTCCATCTCTCTCCTTTAATTGGGCCATAGATTCTCGTTATGATCTTTCTTTCAAATTTCCGTAGCATTTCTTCATCGTGTTTTGATAAAGTCCACGTCTCAGCCCCATAAGTTATCACTGGTCTTATCAGGGTTTTATATATCTTCAGTTGTGTGTTCCTTGACAGCAAAGTGGATTTGAGGAGGGGTGCATATGCAAAATAGGCTTTGTTGCCTTCCATTACTCTATGGTTGATCTCATCATACACTTTATTTTCATTATATAATGAGACTCTCATGTAAGTGAACTCCTTGACACCCTTAAACTCTTAACTCCCAATTCTTATGTTTTGCCGGTCACGGCTGGCCTGTGAAGATGACATTTCCGTGTATTTGGTCTTCTCTTCATTGATTCTGAGTCATATTCTTTTACCAGTGTATTCTTAAGTATTAAACATTTCCTCAAGATCAGTCAGATTACGTGCTATCAGTGCAATATCTTCTGCATATGCAAATCCTTGTTTAGATTTATGCACAATAGTTCCTCTTCATTTCAATTCTTTCACTGCTTTATGTAAAGCCAGGTTGAATAAGACAGCCGATAGTGCATTCCCTTGTCTTACCCCTGAGGTCATCTTTAATGCACTTACTCTACCCTCAGTATAAGCTTTACATTGTGATTCTTTCAATGTTAATTAAACCAATTTTATCAATTTCTCTGGGATACCATAACCTCAGAGCATTTAGCATTTCTATTATATTCACACTGTCAAAGGCTTGTTGAAAGTCAATGAATAGGATATGTAGAACTATATTATATTGGTAGCACTTCTCTGTTATTTGCCTTACTGTGAATATCTGATCAGTGGTATTTATCCCAGACCTAAAACCACACTGATATTCTTCCTGAATGTTTTCGGCCTATGTGCTTATTTGTTTTTGGAGAATAGTAATGAAAATTTTTTTATGCTACTTTCAACAACGTGCTGCCTCTGTAGTTTTTACAATCATATTAATCACCTTTTTTTTAAATATTGGGCAAATCAAACCTGTCTTCCAATCTTCTGTTAATTCTTGGGACTTCCAGATAATACATACTAGCTGATGTAATGCTCAGATTAAATCCTGACCTCCATATTTCATCAACTCTGCTGTCACTCCATCTTCCCGTGGTGCTCTGCCATTCCCTTGTTTTCCAACACTTTCATTTACCTCTACTTCAGTTGGAACGGGCACTTTCTCGTCTATTCTGCGAGTTTGTATTTGCTCTTCTATTCCTGTCGTTACTTCCTTATTACACAGTTCATCAAAATATTCGACCCATCTTTCCAATATCTCATTCTCCTCTCCAATGACTTGGCCATTTTTATTTCTAAAAGAGTGCAATATAGGTTTATACCCTTGAATCATATATTTTACTGCTTACTTAGTAGAACATTTTGCTTTCACTCGCATCGTTGAGTTCCTCTCTATGTTCTGTGTTTTTAAATATTCCTTTTTCTTTCTTCTTAGTATTTCATCTGCTTCTTGCCTACTCTGTCTATAATCCTCTCTATTTAATCTGATATACCCATTGCAACACTATATCTTTTCCTATTTTTTCCTCTATTGCATGATTACAATCGTTATCAAACCACTCTGCATTTATTTTTATTTTAGCTTTAAGAATTATGTCTTTTGCAGTTGGTAAAATGGATTATTTAATTCTTATCCATTGCTTTTCAACAGAAATGACCTGTCTGTTCTTCAGCACTCTCTCTCTCTCTCTCAACTTCCTACTTATTTCATCTTTGTACGTGGTAGCTTGCACAGGGTATCTTAAAATGTCACTATTCCATTTACACCTTCTTGGCTTATTGGTTTTCTCCAGGAGGGCTAGTCGTTCTCTAAAATTTACTTTCACTGAGTAGTGATCCGAGTCGCAATTTAGTCGTCGTGCAGCTCTTACATCTTATACAAAAGACTAGTGTCTCCTAGATACAAGCACGTGATCTATTTGGTTCACAATTCCTATTATTGGATTTTTCCATGTATATTTATGTTTGTTTTTATATTCAAAACAAGGGCTTTTAATTATCATGTTTAGTGACAGGGCAAACTGGCAGAGTGGCTTTCCTTTTTCACTTGTCACGTCATGTAGGGAGTACTTTCCAGCTACAGAATGCAGGATTACAGAATTACAAGTGTATGATATTTTGCTATTTTCTGGCATTATCTTTCCAATTTATCATAAATGTTTGCTTTTCTTCTTCTGAGTTGTCCTCAATCGGGGCAAGGGCTGATATAATGTCAACATTACGGAATTTTCCTTTTAGGGTCATTTTAGTCAGTCTGTCTTCTAATGGCTCAAACTTTATCAGACTCTTCCTCGTCTTTGCATTAATAATGAAGCCAGTTCCATACAATCCAGTTCTTCATCAGCTGGGGCCACTGTACAACACTGTAAAATCCTTTCAATCAATTCTCCCATTTCCTTCCCATCTCATTCCTGATGGGTTATAACATCCAATTTATATTTAGACATTTCATTTGCTATGTCCATCATTTTCCCAGGTTTCAACGCTGTTCTGACTTTCCATGTAGCTAATTTCCGTATATTCATAGCCCATCTCCGTTTGCCAGATCGATATCTTTTAGATCCATGCTTATTCACCTCGGGCACATTTGAAGTTTTCGTAGAGAGATTATTTTTACAGTGCAGGATTGCTAGTCCCACGCCTAACCCCAACCTGGATGACCAGGATTTGTGCTCAACCCTTGAGAGATTGGCTTCTCTTCGTATAAGAGAAGTATCAATTGTGTGAATTCGTATTGTATTATTCGAAGAGGAATTGTGTTGTCATTCGTATCATATATTCCTTGATACAAGTCGAATCCTGGAGGTTTCTTAATGTTGGAGTATTGACTCAATGCCACACAGCTGTTTCTTTGTAAGATATAAAGCTAATAAATCGGGGTGTAAACATTTATATGGCTTTCATAAATTCAGTATAATTGTTTTTTATTATAAGACTTTTAATTTGGAGGTGGTTCTTTTTATTGCATAGAGAAACGTTTTAAAATATTTTTTTCTGTCGTTCAAGATAGCAATGGTAAAGCTTCTCCACCTAAAGTAAATCTAAATTATAAGACCTTATTTGTTACATTAACAGTTCAGTAATTTAATTAATTTGTTTTATTAACGGTGGTAAACTTTATGGCATTCTTGATTGTTATTACATTAATTGTGATATCAAAGATTCCAGTGGCGTGTAGTAATAGCTTTGTGAAATTTATTATCTAGAATCGAATGTCGATCTGGAATAGAATTTTTGGTATCAGCCATTCCTTGGTTGACACCGTTTCACAAAATAATTATAATTTAATCCGTCGAAGCGTTATGTTAAAATATTCTTTTTATTTCAAGTGGCAGAAATGAATTCCCGCACGGAAACCAGCTGTTACCGAAGCAAATCAAATTCCTTCGCCTGGTACAGCCACCACATGAGGACTGGTCTCCCTTCGTAGTCTAGCATGCGTTTTTTGTCATGGACTTTGAATAGTGGAAACACGAAGAATTTGGCTGTCACGTCAACTTACTTATGCTTGCAGAAAAAGCTGTGTAGCCTACTTCCTTCCATTCCTCCTCTTTTCTCCTCCTTTAATCTTTATTTCTTTCCGCCCTCTATCGTTTGGTTGAATGATTTCCTATGTTACCCTCTAATCATGACCTTTTTGTTCAATGTTCGCATGTCCCACATCTTTGCTTTATCAATGCATATTTTGATTTTAATAAATCACTTTGCCAGCTAGTTTTGACTATTTAATTGAAACCTTAAAAAGACCCAACCAATAATCTTAGAGCAACGGAAGCTACATTAGTAGTTTATCTTTGATAGGTTGTTGCGGTTTTTATTTTAATTAAGAGTATTATGCATGTTGGAGCCAAAAAAATTGCTTTCATTAAGTATATAAGGCTATTGAGTTAAGGAGTGATTTGAGAAAGTTCTTCGAGGGTAAATCTTCTCTGGTGTGTATCGTGAATAAGTAAAAGACGATACGTTTATTGTTCGACGCCAGTAATGTAAGCAGGAGGATCAAACCGGGCTATGCCACGCCCAGAACCGCCCAGGAATTTTTTCTAGACTGTTCAGGTTCCCAATTCATGACGTGCCCTGTACCTCACGAAGAGTTTATTTGTTGAGCTACACCCCAAATCACGCCAAATTTACGCTTTCTCATTTTAGGGTAGAATTTCCCAATTCGCACGCTTCCCGTTTGGTTCTTGCTTAAGTAGCGCATTATCATCGAGAGACATAGACCATGCACTAGGAGATGAAGTCAGGAGTTATTGCTTATTCTTCGTGGAGGATTACTGATAATTTCAAGAGGCCTCAGGAAGCATCTCGTACATTTGTCCATTGTAATAAAGAAATTGAAGACATCATGCAAACATTAAGAAATCATTGCTCTGTCGTCGTAGAATAGAATTTCTGGGGAGCGAGATCAATACCGATAGACTTTCCATTGCAAAGGAAAGGGTAATACCTATACGAGATTTCACCAGTCCCAGGAACCGGCCACAACTGAAATCTTCTCTTGGTTTGATAAATTATTATGCAAAATTTAACCCGATCCTCGCTGAAATGCACCGAACGAAATGAAATTCACCGAACGAAATCACGAGGAAAGATCGGAAATGGTAATGGACGGAAAGCATTAAGAAGAATTTTAAAGGATAAAGTAGGAAATCCTCATCTACATAATACCCTGAGAACTGCCACATGGGAGTAAGGCAGGGGCTGTTAGGTCACCAGCCATGTAAAAATGTAAGTTTTTGGGAGATGAAATGGTGACTTGTATTCAATCAGTGTATTTATTGGAGCTCAATTTTTATTGTGGTCACTTATTGTGCGCAGTAAGAAAGAGTTCTTGTACCTATATGTTTGGCAGTTAATCTCTCTTATTTTGTCACATCTCTCAGACCTAGAGATGTAATGAGGAGTCAAGATAATCTTTTCTTTGTCACTCAAAAAAATATCACTTCTGAATTTCTCAAAAAACCTAAGCCTAGCGTGTAGCCTCCGAGTGTCTATGGGCTCCCAACTTAACCCTTCTAATAGTTGTGAGACACTATAGCAGCAGTTATTGAGGTAGTTTTTAACGAAACGCGCTGCTTTCCTTTGTATTTTATTAAGTTTATTGGTTAAATTTTTATGACCAGGGTCCCAAATGCTTTCGGTGTATTTGTGGTAAGCCCTAACCAGAGCGAAGTGGCGTCTCTCTTTGACTTTTTCATCAGAGGACCTTCCTATTCTACGTTTAACAAAACCTAGTTTTTTTAAGCTATTCCACATATGTTTTGTTGTGTAATCCCCATGATATATCAGAAGTTGAGGTAATTCCAAGATATTTTACTATATTTAAAGATTTTATGTTTACTTCACCCACTGTATAGGTATGGCATTTGTGTGATGACTTTCGCAGGAAGTGAACTGTGATGCATTTGCTGATATTAATTCGAACTCTCACTCCTGACACCACGAATGAACGTTGTTTAACTCAGATGACCCAACTTCATAGTCCGCGAATACGGTTATTTCACAGTAGATTACTGTATCATCTGCATCTAATCTTTATTTAGTTATGACCCGAGACGTAGAGTCATTATTATTAATAATGAATAAAAAGAGTCAATATAAATAATGAATAAAAATGAGTGCCGATCACGCTTCCGTGAGGGACACCGAATGTGACTTTGACCATATCAGAGCTAAAACCATCAATAACAACTATTGTTATCGATCACTGAGAAAGTTTCTTATCCAATTCACTATTTTACTATTATCTCCGCATGATTACAATTTATGTATGAGTTTTTTCTGATGAATATCAAGGAATATCGCGTCGACTTGCTTGATCAATTCACCTGATTTTAGGATAAAATGAAGGAAGAGCGGAAGCTTTGTTTTCAAGGACCTGCCCTTATGGAATCCGTGCTGACTGCCATGTAAGAAGTAAAGATTATCAAGGAATGTCATAATATTAATTACGACAATGTGTTCGAGCGTCTTGCATAAAAGCGATGTTAGCGACATAGGCCGATAATTTCCTGAGTCACTTTTATTTCCTTTTTTGAATATCGGAGTGACGTTGGCTATTTACCAGTCTTGGGGCACCTTGACTTCGAATAATGATTTGTTAAATATAATTTCTAAGAATGGTGCAATTTGTGGCGCTAACTCCTTGAGCACGCGTGCAGGTATTCCTTCTGAACCTGGGGACTTGTTACTTATAATCGAACGAAGTAATTTAATTATTCCATCACCTTGAATTGTTATGTCAGCCAACGCCTCGTTAAAGTCAGGAATATCTAAATTGTGTATTGTGTCATCCTTTGTGAATACACTTTCGAAGTAGTGGTTTAATAAATTGGCTTTGGTTATGCTGTTGACGACCACTTTGCTGTTTGTGTCCAGTAAAGACTTTACTGTCGAAGATTCTTCCTGGAGATCTCTCGCGTAAGACCGGAATGACTTGGGATTTTCATATAGCAGTTCACCGAGGATTTGTTCTTTAAAATATTGGAGTACGATTATGGAAATTTATTCAAAGGACGAAGAGGACAGGGAGTAAACTAAGCTTTCAGTTACGCAGTGATCAATTGAAGGACTATGTCATTTTTGGAATATTAATATTTGCCATCGATTTTTGTATTTGTAAAAATATACAAGGCCAGGAGAAGACCAGTTCTTACCAAGCACAGTGCGTTATCCTTGACGTAAAGATTTGTACGTTCATGACTAGTAGCAAGGAAAAAGTAAAATTAAGTGTTCAAGTAAATAAATTTATGACAAATCTGCCCATGATACGGTGAACAGTGCCACGCTATTGAGGAAGTTGCGACGAACAGGTAGTCAAAGTGATATGTTTATGTAACAAATTTTAACTTACCCCACGTAAGAATCACTTTAGCAGTAAATAAAACGACTAATAGCCTATGAAACTCAGTAGTATTATGCTGCGAGGAAACGACCACAAATTAAATTTATTTTCATTAGCCCATATAAGTCGTGCTGGTTAAGAATGCAAATGAGAGCGTGTCGATTTTCAACTACACCAAGTGAACTCGAAGGTTCTTGCGGACTCGTTCAGATGATATTGAAGGCCTTTCGGGCTCTCTTCCGCGTGTTTCCATTGTCGTAGACGACAGTTTCGACAGCATTGCAGCTTTCATCTTCAGGTCAGAAGTCACTTTTGACCTGAAGTCGCTTCTGAACTGAAGAAGACAGCTGCAATGCTGTCGAAACTGTCGACTACGACAATGGAAACGCGGAAGAGTGCCCGAAACGTCTTCAATGCCAACTACACTAAGTCTTTAAAAAGTAGTAGTTATACAATGTAATATGCCGTATGATATGTAGAATTTCAAGTAGGGTATATTGTTTTGAGTCAACCTAATTCTAGCCAGTTAACCCCTTTGAGAATGTTAACAGATCGCTATTTCTCAGCACGAACTGGTCAGATGGAGCGTAAGTACCAACCAACCAACTTGCGGCAGCACCGCTGCCCACGCTTCGGGATGAAAGTGTCGATAGCTTAAAAAATTGCAATAAAAAGCAGATAATTCTTATTCCTTCCTTAAAAGACAAAGGCTTACACAAGTCATAACTTATTGTCTACTATACTAGATACTCAAATACATTTTTAACGCCTAATTGCTGCCGGTAAAGTGCATGGCGTAGCACCACATAAGAATATCTTACCGTTGTCACTTAAAAAGACGAAAAAAGATTTGACGGATTGTAAATGTAGTATAGATTCCGGTTCCTGGGACTGGTGAATTCTCGAATAGGTATAAATTTTTCCTTTGCAATGGTAATTCCATCCGTAGTGACCTCGTGCCAAAGGAATTCTATTCTACGACGACAGAGCAATGACTTCTTAATATTTATTGTTATCCCTGAGGCCTTCAATTTCTTTATTACAATGGACAAATGAACGATATGCTCGCTGAAGCTTCGTGAAATGAAAAATCTTGTTTTATTTTAAGGGAAGGATTCAATATTATACTTAGTGTCAGCCAATATTTTAGTTCCGACATGCATAATACGCTTCATTAGAGTAGAAAGCGAAACAACCCATCAGAGATCAACTACTAATGTAGTCCCGTCGTTCAAAAAGATATTGGTTTGGAAATTTTAAGGTTTCAATTAAATAGTCCACTCGAACTGGCAAAGTATTTAATAAAATTACCATGAAGTATAAATGTAGGACATGCATACATTAAACAAAAAGATCATGATTAGAGGGTGACATAGAAAATCATCCCACCTAAGGAATAAAGGAAGAAGGCAGGAGAGATTAAAGGAGGAGGAATGGAAGGAAGTAGGCTACAAAGCTTTTTCTGAATGCAGAAGTAAGTCGACTAGACAGCAAAATTCTTCGTCTGTTTCCACTATTCGAAGTCCAAGATTGAGCACATAGTCTTGACTACGAAGGGAGATCCGTCCTCGTGTGGTGGCTGGACCAGGCGAAGGAATTTGATTAGCTTCGGTCACAACTGGTTTCCGTTCGGGAATTCATATCTGCCACTTGAGATAAAATGAATGTTATCAGTTATTGCTCCGAAGGATTGAATTATAATTATTTTGAGAAACGGTGTCAACCAAGGAATGACTCATACCAAAAGTTCTACATTCCATTCTAGATAATTATTTTCACGAAGCAATAACTTCACGACCTTCTAATCTTTCTTATCACAATTAAAGTAATAACATCATAATACCATAAAATTCACCACCATTAATAAACTGAATGAGTAACATTACTGCCCTGTTAATGTAACAAATATAAGATCTATTGATTTTGATTTACTTGAAGTGGAGAAATTTTACCATTGCTATCTTGAACGATAGAAAACAAATGTGTTAAAACGCTTATTTAACCTAAAAAAGGAACCACCTACAAAATAAAATAGTCAAATAATAAAAATACATTCCATGTTTAATTAAAGAAAGCCATATCATAGTTTACCCCCTGATAAATAAGTTTTATATCTACCAAAATAGCAGCTGTGTGAAATTGAGTCAATATTCCAAACTTAAGAATCCTCCAAGGTTTGACTTGTATTAGGGAATGGATGACTGTGATATATCATCTGTAGTGTTTAAGTATACAAAAAAACTGAGACACTCCTGAAAATTCGTAAGGGTTTCATATTTCTTGTTTACATTTTAGCATAGTGTACAATTTCGAAGAAGAGAGTACGTCCCGCAAATTTATCCGAAATTCCTGTGTCACGGTCAGCTTTGGTTTTATTAGTTCGTTTTTAAGAGGAACGACCGTCATGCGGTTTGTATCAATAAAATAGCTTTGTTTAAGGATCTCCAGTTTAATATGCCTTCTGTTGCACTGTGGTTTTTAACGCGATGACAGTAGAAATGTCGTGGCCAGTCAGATATAACTAAAAATAACCAGATTCTTAATTACCTTTAGCTTAATGTTAAGCAATTTTATTGTTGAGGACGATAGAGCGTATTAAAATGAGCCAGTTATTTGCCGTTCTAAAAATCTGATTCTTAGAAATAACGAACGTGATAAGTAATTATTAATACGACACTAGTGTAAGACAAAAACCTACATGATGTACTGTTCATCCTTTGCTGCTAGCTCAGCTTGCCGTTTACCAGTTTATATTATATCTGCTTGCCGTTTACCGGCTGCTGCTAAATCTGCTTGCCGTTTACCAGCTGCTGCTAAATCTGCTTGCCGTTTACCAGTTGCTGCTAAATCTGCTTGCCGTTTACCAGGTGCTGGTGAATCTGCATGCCGTTTACCAGTTGCTTCTAAATCTGCTTGCCGTTTATCAGCTGGACTAGATTCGTCTAGATCAGCCTGACGCTTTTTTTTGCCACCCCCTGCAGTCACCAGGACTACGGCGAAGATCGAGAGCAAGAGGAAAAGTTTCCAGTTGAATACGGCCATCGCTACTTTATTCTGAGAGACCACTTTTACTCTCAAGTTAGAGATACGAGAATGAGACTTTTGACTCGAGAAACGATCCCTTTTATACACCGAGGTGTTTTCCCTAATCGCTCACGCGCCTTTCCTAATCCATCAAATTACTTTTTTTTTTACATTGTCTTCACCTTGATACACACGCGAATCCAAACGGATGTGTATTCTGCTATCTTGCAAAGGGGGAATTAAAAGACCGCTTGCATGTGTGTACCATAAACCACCCACATAACTTTTTTCCTGTCGTGTGACTACCGGTCGTTTCTGCTTGATTATGGTAGTTCGTCGTATATTCCTCGACTAGAATAAATATGTTGAATACAAAGTTCGCATTTCATAAAAAAGTACTTTATACAAGGATATTTCTGGATGTCATTAAATGTAAATGTTTCTGGCCGTTGGTGGATTTATTGGCTGGGAGTGAAAACAAAACCTGTGGAACGTGGCCAAGAAGTACATAAATGTTACTACTACCACATCGTTTTCTTTAAATGTCATGATTCACTGCTACTTTCAGTTGACTGGTAAATAGTCCTTGTTTTCGTATAAATAACACACGCCTTTTGCAACCTAATGGGAAAAATACTATAAATTCATAATTTTATGTTTGTAACGTATCACTTTAATAACAGAATTGTTTCCCATCTGTATCATTATAATAAAAAATAGCGGATTGATAGTTATTTACCATATTTACAACAGGATGTCCTGAAATTAATGAAACGGAATGGATATTCAATGTAATTTAAATTAATTGTTTATTTTGGAAGGCAAATAATAAACAGCATTTACATCGGATACGAAGGTATAGCGAAAGATTCCTCCAAAGGCAATGATTTTATAAACCTAAAAAATATATTCTTTCGTGATTATTCATTAAGCTGAAATATTTTTTGTAATACACTTTCACATTTTATGGTGGATCATAGATATTTTTTTTAATGGTCCGCCAAGAACTAGCAGTTCTTGAAATTTTTTATTGTGTTACTTGAATGCTAGCAATGGGTCAGAAAGACATCCGTGAACAGTGTCGTAGATGCAATAAACTGAGGCATTGTACGTGGAACTTTTAATTAACAATTAATACGGGGGCACTTATGCAGTTTTGACAAGTATCGTAAAAAAATATGCACTCCATTCATGATGTCCAATTGATAAGTGTATAATTAGTTACACGATCATGCGATAAGAATAATCAGGAATCGTCTCGGAGGATTCATCCCCGTGAAATATGCTGACAGGCCAATCGTTATTTGGGATTTTTTTAGCAGAGTACAAAGATAATATGAATAGAACGTTATATATATTTCTTTCGTGAGACCTTACTTGGAGCTCGCCGCTTGCACATTGGACCCTCGCGAAGTATGAATAGCCCTAGAAGTAGATCGCAATCATTGGGAGATTCGTAAATTGCTATAAAGTAAACTTAGAACTCTTACCAAACTTTAAAGAAATCAAGGCAGGAATCCTTTTGTGACTAAAGAAAAAATACTGGTTAAATCTTTTCCGCTTCAGGTTGAAGTTGACAATTTTTTTAAGGTTCGACATATTTCGCCTGTGCCAGTGTATTTCCGCAAAGGTGAAAAAATAAGGAAATCGATAGCTAAATCCTTGTATCTTAAATGTCTCTTTTCAGGTAACCAGGAATGGACAAAAGTAGTTTCGATGTATCAATTCCGGTCCGTTTGAAGGCTAGGTAGTTAGGTTGCGATGAGTTTTACTATTACGTTAAATAATTACTATTACGTACCATTATTCTCAAAAATGTTTCCCATTTAAAATATCCTAAATGCGTTATATTACTGAATGATGTAGCATCTTGCCGTTTTATTCTATTAGTATTTTTAGTAATAACCAGTAGTTGTATCTAAAGGAGTGAACTGCAGGTTAGCGATTTGTTTCCACAGCATTCTCCTAATTTCCTTTTTATTTGTCAATTATTCTCCTTGCAAGTTTTTGGTTTGCGTTTAGGGGAGCATGCTTGGTTCTTTTTTGGACTTGGACGAAAGCTGTTCGCTTGGTGTGGAAACACCCCGTAACAAGAACCCTCAGATGGCTTGCTAGGTGCCACATAGATATCTGTTAAAATATTCATCGAGCAAATTCCACTGTTTACAACTTTATTCCCGACTAAAAATTACCGCATTATCAAAGAATTTGAAAAGAATGAACGGATTGGCTAAATGTTTCCTGGAAAGAAATTTCTTTTAGCTTGAAAAGTAACAGTAGGAGAAAAAGTAATATGTTGAAGGCGACGGTGTGAGACGTGGCCATATTGATTTTACATCTGACCACGATTGGATAGCTTATATAACTGTAACAGGTAAACTTTAATCGGAATGGTCATGTCTCAAAGTTTTCTCGGTCTTCCGTCCGGGTGAGTGGGTCCTTGTGGTCAGTTTAAACATTCTCATGTAAGAAATGGTGGCTTCGCCCTCAATAAAACGCAAACAATAACGCAATCATCGCCACTGCTAACATGGATATGAACGTATATCAGACGACTTCTTTAGCAGTGAATACATCAAACGTTGAGGATATTTGTGCTGCTCGCTGCGTTCTAGAAAATGGATAAAATAGTTATCACCATCTTTATGTACATATCAACACCGGGAATCGAACCACTTTTATGTGTTCCTATTCACTTTCTTTCTACCTTTCTGTATAAACATTTATATGTGTTGTTGCCGCTGAGCGGTCTGAGTGAATGAACGAACGATTATTAAAATATTCACATTACAATAGCCCCCGCTTTAGGAAATTATTCCTCTTCGGGTCAGTTAAATTAAATTTATACACATTGTGACAGAACTTACGTCGCGGACTATGCGACGGACCCAGCATCACATCTCCTGCATGGGTGACTACCTCCAGAATTGACCGTCTGCCCACTTCAGTCCCTCCTCCGTAAAGGATAATCCCGATACCAAAGATTAGGTTGAAACTAGAACGGAAACTCGTAAAGAGCGCCACTCAGGTCCGTGGACGGTCCACGTCCACGGTGGACCAGCTAGCATAGGCCGGCAAATCAATGAAAGAGCGAATTTTCAGGGGGCGTGAGTACTTTACCCAAGAACCCTTTTCCAAGTATAGCGCGTAGGGGCGAATACAATTTATCAATTAAGGACTGATGGTACGCAGGAAGTAATGTCTCACATTTTTCTGAGATGAAAATGTATTTAACATCAGTTTAGCAAAGTGAAGACATAAATATAGCACTTAAAAGGGAAATAAACCCACTAATAACCACAAAATTCAACGAAAAGCCCGTTATAAAACTAATGACGGATGAAAGGATAATGAATGGCGACACATAAATGGAACGAAATCAACCGAACAAATACAAATATCACAAAAACGAAAACTACGATGTGGCCCTCACTTTAGAGTGTCGCCTCTTTTCAGGGTGTAATACATTCACCGGAATCACTTCTACTGGTACTCACAGCACTGTGCACTCTTTCCCCTCAGAGCAGGTGCCCCTCAAGGCACCGTAATGTCTACCCTACTGTTCATCCTGTCCTGCAACGATATGCTGATAGACGCTAGAGCAAGAGGTGCGGTCACTCTATACCTACACGCAGACGTTACCGCGATATGGTGTACAGGGAATTCCGCCCGAATGGAAAGGAATAACCTCCAGGTGATGGCAACGAGGATGGAAAAATGGTTCACCATATGGAGAATTCCGCCCGAACGGCAACAAATAACCTCTAGAACGCTAAGATGTGGTCAAGGAGTTTTAATGGCAGGAATTACGTTGGGCCTGGAATAAACAATACATATAAGGATTTTCCTCTTATTCATGTGGACCCGGGCTAGTACAGCGTCATTTCCCGGTGTGATGCAACCTTGTGGAATGTCCTCCGCGACGGCGGCGAAGTCTTTCCTTATCGGCAATGTGGTGCCAACTAAAGTATTGCCTATCCTTACAGTGCTGAATTCCTTATCCCTGCGGTGCTGTATTTGTTAGGATTGGTGGCCTGACGGTGGTTTTACGGGTTTTCCACCGTACTAGTGGAAATGTCGGGCCAGTATTTTCTCGTACCAGTGAAAGAAATTACAGTGAATGTATCATACCCTGAAGAGGAAACAGCCTAAAGCAGGGTCCAATCCGATGTATATGAAAGTATGAGTTTATAGTATTTTTTTCATTAGTTTACAAAATGTGTATGTCATTGGTGCGAACACAAGGACTATTTACCAGTCAGCTGAAAGTGTCAGAGAATCATGACATTAAAATTAATGTTGAGGTAGCAGTAATATTTATGTTCGTCTCTGCCACGTTCCATAGGTTTTGTTTTCGTGCAAGGAATTTGCGATGAACTACCATAAACAAGAGGAAACAACCGGTAGTCACACGACAGGAAAAAAGTTATGTGGGTGGTTTATGGTACACACATGCAAGCGGTCTTTTAATTCCCCCTTTGCAAGATAGCAGAATACACATCCGTTTGGATTCGCGTGTGTATCAAGGTGAAGACAATGTAAAAAAAAAAGTAATTTGATGGATTAGGAAAGGCGCGTGAGCGATTAGGGAAAACACCTCGGTGTATAAAAGGGATCGTTTCTCGAGTCAAAAGTCTCATTCTCGTATCTCTAACTTGAGAGTAAAAGTGGTCTCTCAGAATAAAGTAGCGATGGCCGTATTCAACTGGAAACTTTTCCTCTTGCTCTCGATCTTCGCCGTAGTCCTGGTGACTGCAGGGGGTGGCAAAAAAAAGCGTCAGGCTGATCTAGACGAATCTAGTCCAGCTGATAAACGGCAAGCAGATTTAGAAGCAACTGGTAAACGGCATGCAGATTCACCAGCACCTGGTAAACGGCAAGCAGATTTAGCAGCAACTGGTAAACGGCAAGCAGATTTAGCAGCAGCTGGTAAACGGCAAGCAGATTTAGCAGCAGCCGGTAAACGGCAAGCAGATATAATATAAACTGGTAAACGGCAAGCTGAGCTAGCAGCAAAGGATGAACAGTACATCATGTAGGTTTTTGTCTTACACTAGTGTCGTATTAATAATTACTTATCACGTTCGTTATTTCTAAGAATCAGATTTTTAGAACGGCAAATAACTGGCTCATTTTAATACGCTCTATCGTCCTCAACAATAAAATTGCTTAACATTAAGCTAAAGGTAATTAAGAATCTGGTTATTTTTAGTTATATCTGACTGGCCACGACATTTCTACTGTCATCGCGTTAAAAACCACAGTGCAATAGAGGGCATATTAATTTATAGATCCTTAGTCAACGCTATGCTTTTGATATAAACCGTATGACGATCTTATCACTTAAAAACAAATCCAAGCTGTCCGAGACTCAGCAATTTCGGACAAGTTTGCGGGCGTACTCTCTTCTTCGAAATTGTACACTATGCTAAAATGTAAACAAGAAATATGAAACCCTTACGAATTTTCAGGAGTGTCTAAGTTTTTGTGGCATACTTAAAAACTACAGATGACATATCACAATCATCCATTCCTTGATACAAGTCGAACCTTGGAGAATTCTTAAGTTTGGAGTATTGACTCAATTTTATACAGCTGTTATTTTGGTAGATATAAAACTAATAAATCGGGCAATAATCTTTGATATGGCTTTTAATATTTAATATGGATTGTATTTTTTTTATTTGACAATTTTAATTCGGAGATTGTTCCTTCTATAGCTTAAATAAACGTTTTAACATTTTTTTCTATCGTTCAAGATAGCAATGGTATAATTTCTTCACCTCGAGTAAATCTAAATTATAAGACTTTATAGCAAAAATAAATGAGTCTCCAATGGCTGTAAAAAATTGGTAACACTCGTCAAACACGCAACAAACAACACTTACTTTGTTGGTTTGCGGGAATGTTGATTTCTTAGCAGAGACCAACCACAGCCTCTACAGCAAAACACTCATGTTATGGTTTACGGGAATGTTACTTCCTCGCCAGTGACCACAACAGAAATACTCAGTCAACCCAATTGGGATCTTTTTTAAGGGCTGATGGGACTCCGATTAGGAGGCCTAGGTTTCTTCGTAGGGCTATAGGGACCCTACTGAGGATGCCTGGTTATTACCACAATCACACTGTCACAAATTCTCAAATCACTCACACACACAGACGGACCCAACTTCTGGGAGAAATCGCTCCAAAGAGCGTGGACAAAATATAAACATAAAAACAAACGAGGGTGAGCGTCGTTTTACTACGTCGTCACTTACAACCTCGTGTTGCAAGTGCTTTCCCCTTCAGCTCGCTGAAGATGGCCACTTTGTGGCTGAAATACGCAAATCCGACGCTCACCCTCGTTTGTTTTTACGTTTATATTTTGACCACCCTCTTTTGAGCGATTTCTCCCAGAAGTGTCTGTGTGGGTGATGGAGTGATTTGTGTTCTAGTGAGAATGTGATTGTGGTAATAACCAGGCATCATTAGTAGGGTCCCATAAGCCCAATGAAGGATTCAGGTTATAATCCAGGCATCCTTATTGGGGGCCCATCAGCCCTTGAAAAGGATCACAATTTGGTTGAGTGTGTGTCTGTGCTGGTCACTGTCTAGGAAATTCCCGTAAACTATCACAGGAGGGTATTCTGGAGGAGAGGCTGTGGTTGGTCTCTGCTGTGGAATTCCCATTCCCGAAAACCAACACAGTAAGTGTAAATATTCAAACATGGTCGGTGAATTTTTTGAAGAAATTGCCATGAGAAAAATAGGCCTGGACCGGGAAAGGATCCTAAGATCTAGTTGCCTTGTATCCACCATAATTGCCGTGGGTAACTAGGAAGCTTGGATAGCGTAGTGGTCTGTGCAATGGTCCGGCAAACCAAAGGTCCGTGGTTCGATTCCCGGTCCTAGCCGAATTTTTCTCATGACAATTTGTACAGTAAAGTTTCCCTTGATTTATAAGACCCTATATTTGTTTAATTAAGAGTGCAGTAATGTAATTCATTCTGATATTAACGGTGGTGAGTATATTAGCATTAATGATTGTTATTAATTTAATTGTGTTATCAAATATTCCAGTGTCGTGAAGTAATAGCTTCGAAAAGCTTATTATCTAGTACCGAATGACAAATTTTCGGTATCAGCCATTCCTTGGTTGACACCGCTTCTCAAAATAATTATAATTCAATCCGTCGGAGCGTTATCTTAAAACACTCTTTTTATCTCAAATGACAGAAATGAATTCCCCAACGGAAACCAGTTGTGACCGAAGCTAATTAAATTCCTTCGCCTGGTCCAGCCACCACACGAGGACTGGTCTCCCTTCGTAGTCAAGACGATGTGCTCAATCATGGACTTTGAATAGCGGAAACAGACGAAGAATTTCGCTGTCTCGTCGAATTACTTCTGCCGGCAGAAAAAGCTTTGTAGCCTACTTCCTTCCATTCCTCCTCCTTCAATCTCTCCTGCTTTCTTCCCTCTTTCCATTGGTGGGATGATTTTCTACGTAACTCTCTAATCATGATCTTTATGTTCAATGCTTGCATTTCCTTGATCTATGCTTCTTTGTGATTTCAATAAACCGCTTTATCAGCAAGTTTGGACTATTTAATTGAAACCTTAACATTACAAAACCAATACATCTGGAACGACGAAAACTACATTAGTAGTTGATCTCTGATGGGTTGTTTCGCTTTTTACTCTAATGAAGTGTATTATGCATGTCGGACCTAAAAATTTGGCTGACACTAAGTATATAATTGAACTCTTCTCTTAAAATACAACAAGATTTTTCATATTTGTGTTTGTCCAAGGTTAATGGTTTGATGAGTGATTTAAGTATGTTCCTCGAGGAATACATCTCCACTTGTGTGTATCGTGAATAAGAATAAGATAACACGAATATATTTTGACCCCAGTGAAATTAGCAGGAGGTTCAAACCGGACTATGCCATGGCCAGAAACCCCCTGGAATTTTTGGAAGCTGTTTTGGATCACAGTTCACGACGTCACTGCACCATAAGAGTTTCTTTTTTGAGACACACCCAAAATCACATCAATGTTTTGCTTATTCATGTAAAGGTAGAATTTACCAATTCGCACGCTTCCCGTTTGGTTCCTGCATAAGTAGCGCAGCATTAGCGAGAGCGTTGAACCAAGGACTAGGAGATGAAGTCAGGAGTTATTGTTTAATCTTTGTGAACGATTTACTGATAATATCATGAAGCTTCAGCGAGCAACTCGTACATTTTTCCATTGTAATGAAGAAATTGAAGGCATCATGGATCACAATAAATATTAAGAAGTAATCTCTCTGTCGTCGTAGAATAGGATTCTTAGGGCACGAGATCACTACGGATGGAATTACCATTACAAAGGAAAAACTTATACCTATCCGAGAATTCACCAGTCCTAGGAACCTGAAAGAACTGATGTCTTCTTTAGGTTTGATAAATTATTGGGCAAAATTTAATCCTTTCCTCGCTGAAATGATATATTCACTGAACGAAGACACGAGGGAAGATCGGAAATGGTAATGGATGGGATAGCATAAGGAAGAATTTTAACAGATAAAGGAGGAAATCTAAATCTACATAATACCCTGAGAGCCGCTGCATAAGAATGTGGTAGGGGGAGTGTGTTACGTCACCAACCGTTTAAAGATGTTAGTTTTTGGGAGATGATGGTGACATGTATTATAGGAGTGTATTTTGTGGAGCTCAATTTTTATTTAGGTAGTCATTTATTGTACGCAAAAAGAACAAGTTTTTGTACCTAAATTTTCGGCAGTGTATCTCTCTTATATTGTCACATCTATCAGACTTAGAGATATAATGAAGAGTCGTGATAATATTTTCTGTCACTCAAAAAAATATCAGTTCTGAATTTCTCAAGGAAACTAAGCCTAGCGTGTAGCCTCCGAGTGTTTAGGGGCTCCCAACTTAATCTCTCTAAGACTTGTAAGACACTATAGCAGAAGATCTCTTAGCAGTTTTTAACGAAACGTGCTGCTTTCCTTTGTATTTTATTTATTTTTTGGTTAAATCTTTATGATCAAGGTCCCAAATGCTCATGGCGTATTCGAGGTGTGCCCTAACCAGAGTGAAGTTGCGTCTCTCTTTGACTTTTTCATCTGAGGACCTTCCTATTACACGTTACCAAATCCTAGTTTTTTTCATGCTGTGCCACATATGTTTGGCATGTTTAATCCCCACGATATATCAAAAGTTAAGGTTATTCCAAACTGTATCTGAAGATTTTATGTTTACTCCACCCATAGTATACGTATGTCATTTGTGTGATGACTATTGCCGGAAGTGAACTATAGTGAATTTGCTGATAATAATTCTAACTCTCACTCCTGACACCACGAATAATCGTTGTTAATGTCAGATGACCGAACTTCGGTCTCCGCGTCTTCTATTATTTTATAGTGGATAACTGTATCGTCTGCTTATAATCTTAATTTAAAATGCCTGCAGGACTTACGTCATTAATATAAATAATAAATAAAAGAGGGCCGATCACGCTTCCTTGAGGAACACCGGATTTTACTTCGACCTTATCAGAGCTAAAACCATCAATAACTACTTTTTGTTTTCGATAACTGAGTAGTCACTTATCCAATTCACAATTTTTTTATTAACTCCGCATGATTGCAATTAATTTGTGAGTTTTTTATGAATCGTGTCGAATGCTTTCAGTTCTCTGCTAGCTCTCGAAGGGGACGGACGTCTTTCCGCTTCGGGAACTTGTTGTATGGGAGTGATTTGACTGAGACTTGTGTGTTTAAGAAGAATGTCTCTTTGCATCTTGTGTAAGAAAACTATAAGGAACACAGTTTATGTGTCGTGCAGTGATTGTAACAACAACTACCACGGGCACTGTTTGCCAGTTCCACTTAGCAGTGAAGAGATCCTGGGAATTGCTGACAGCAATCAAAGGTGGAGATGCAGCGATTGCAGTTTGAAGAGAAGGGAGAGTATGCACCTGGGTCAAGACGCGACCGACAACCCAAATCCACCCCAAGAATCATCAAACACTGAAGTTATGGCACTGCTCCGGGAATTAAAAAGTGATTTACGATCGACTGAGTTAAACCTGGGTGATACAATCAATAAGGTGTACGAGAGGCTGGATGATTCGGTGAAACTCATTGAAGAATTAGGAAAGCGTCTGGATGAGTGTAGTGATAAAGTTGAATCGCTGCAAAGTGAAAATATTCATCTACGAAAGAATATTGAAGTTTGTCTAAATCGCATTGATGATTTAGAGCAACGAATGCTTTCCAATTGCGTTGAAATTCACGGAGTTCCTGCAATGCAAAACGAATGCTTACTGGATACAGTTTGTAAAATAGGGTCTGAGTTAGGGTTAGAAGTATGTGTCGATGACATTGACAAATGTTATCGCTACAAATCGAAATCCGGTGCTTCGGTCGGAGGTATCCACGTGCAGTTCGTGAGGCAACGCATCAAGGACGATTTCCTGGCGAAACGGAGGGTGAAACGGAACCTCTCCACCCGTCACCTGGGTTTCAACGTTCCTGAGTCACCTGTTTACGTCAATGAGGCCCTCTGTCCTGGGAGACGCAGACTGCTCAGCGCGGCGAGAGAGGCTAAGAAAAATAAGAAATTTGACTACCTGTGGGTAAGACAAGGCAAGATAATGATGAGAAAGGCTGAGAAAATGCCCGTACTCGTGATTACTTGCCTGGAGGATTTGACTAAATTGTGACTTTTCCTTTCAATGATTGCAAACCCTGTTGATGAATTGTTCAGTGTAAAGCCTACAGTAATGATTTTGCATCAAAACATACGCAGTATGAGAAGTAACTTCGATTTATTTCTGTTGACTCTAAATAACTTACCACGGTTGCCAGAAGTTATAATTTTATCTGAAATTTGGATCAGAAAAGAGGAAGCAAACCTATATCATATTAATGGGTATAATAATATTGCTAATTGCAACAACAACTATAGAGCCAGAGGTGTATTTATGTACATAAAATGTAATTTAAAGGTTGAAAATGTGCGTATTGAATCAAATACTTCTGCTGACTGTCTGTTGATTAGTCTGAAATGTGAACTTATAAATTTAGACATTATCTCGGTCTACAGGGACCAAAACATTCCCGTAACATCCTTCTTAAAAGAATTGGAACCATTGTTAGGGCGCTCTAAAAATAATTTAGTAATTATTGGTGACATGAATATTAATATTTTAGATTGTAATAGTGTTTCAGAGGAATATTTTAGCCTAATGAGCTCATATGGTCTAACTAGTATGGTTAATGAGCCTACACGAATAACCTCATCAACTGCTACATGTATTGACCATGTTTTTGTCCGGATTTTTAACTCATTTAAATTTGAAATAATCGCAAGAGTAGCTCACTTGTCAGTAACTGATCATTCTGCGACTGTATTGTCCATCTCAGGTAGTAGCATGATCAAAAACGTAAATGTTCATAGTTCTTACTCCATTAATTCTAATTATATTCAATACGACGTATTAAAAAGTAGACTTGGTGCCATCGATTGGGGTCCTGTTTACTATGAAACAAACGTATCGAAAAGCTTTACTTTATTCTTAGATCTAATGAAAAGCTGTGTCCAGGACTCAAAACTCCATACCCAACGTGTAGTTAACTTTAAAAAATTAAAACCTTGGATGACTGATATATTATTGATAAAAATGGACCTCAAAAACCACTTACTTAATAAGCTGCATAAGCATCCGCATAATGAGGAGTTAAGAAAGAGAACAATTAAACTTAAAAACAAATTGCGAGCAGACATAAGAGAAGCTGCTAATAGTTACTATGTGAAACAATTTGACAAGTGGAAAGGCAACGCAAAAGAACAGTGGAGGGTATTGAAAGAACTAACTGGTGATAAACTAAAAGATTCTCACATACCAGAGCTAGTGATTAATAACCAACTTCTCACAGATCCTGCAGTTTTAGCGAGAGAATTTAACAAATATTTTATTAGTGTTTTCGAGTCCACCAAAAAAATCTCCCTTCAGCATGGAAATTCTTCTGGGCCTGAAATCCTATATCCCAATCTTAAATATCCTAATTCAATGTATCTAGAACCTGTGTCATCTTTTGAAATACGTGAAATTGTGAGCTCTCTTCAATCTGGAAAATCCGCTGGTCCAGACGGAACGAATGTAACAATGCTAAAAAACATAATTGACCTCATTGCTGATGCTCTGACCCATAATTTTAATATAAGCTTTATTCAAGGCGAATTTCCCGATGACCTAAAGAAAGCTATCGTTATACCCCTACATAAAAAAGGTGACCGACGAAATATAACAAACTATAGGCCAATTTCATTGTTATCTGTTCACTCGAAAATTCTTGAGAAACTAGTTAAAAAAAGGCTTTTGTCCTACCTGGACAAGCAAATTTTTTTAAGTAGCAACCAATACGGGTTCATAAAGGGTAAAGGAACAGAAGATGCCTTAGAAAGCTTCATGACACATGTCTACAACGCAATTAATTCGAATAACGCGTTGCTGTCCTATTCCTAGATATAAAAAAGGCCTTTGATTCCATAAATCATGATATTTTGTTGGAAAAGTTAAGTAGAATAGGTGTTCGTGGCACACCATGGAAATGGTTTAAGAGTTATTTGTATTCTCGCTCACAGTGTGTACGTGTAAATGATTGTGTCAGTGACTTTGAAACCATATGTTCAGGTGTGCCTCAAGGCTCAGTGTTAGGTCCAATATTATTTCTTATCTATATTAATGACTTATGTAACTGTAAATTCACCGGAAAATTAATTGCCTTCGCTGATGATATTGCACTTATTCATGAAGGATCATCTTGGGAAGAGGTTAGACTTAATATGGAAGCAGACCTAAGCATACTTAGTGAATGGATGGAAAATAATAAATTATTGTTGAGTGAAAAGACGAAATTTTTGTGCTTTAATGTATGTAATCGTTTCTCAATTAATTGGCAATTAACCTATCATAAACCAAGTTGTGATCGAACTTTTTGTAATAACTGTATACAAATTGAATGTGTGCCTGAATACAAATACTTGGGAGTGACTGTAGACCAGCATTTAAAGTGGGATAAACACATAAATCGAATTTCAAGGGAACTTAAATTTATCCACGCGAAGTTTTATTTCCTTCGAAATAAATGTCCCCGACAATTCATTAAAACTATTTATCATGCTTTAGTGCAATCAAAATTAAACTACGGGATAATCTGCTGGGGAGGTGCCTACAAAAATTCGCTCAATCCGATGCTGATTCTCCAAAAAGCAATAGTGAGACTGATTGCTAGAAAATGTCAATTTGAACCGTCCTTCCCCATATTTGTGGATTTACAGTTACTCCCTTTACGTCATCTTTACGTGTACAAAGTATTGAAATTGTTCTACCTCAGAAGTGGTAATAAACCTAAGGAAGAACCAATAACCAATGTTTACAACCTAAGATCTACAAAAATGTATGTTTTGCCCAAACCAAATCTGACCGTGTTCAAACGCTCATTTATCTATGTAGGGCCAACATTATTTTCTAGATTGTCAGATAGTATAAGAGGTTCAAAAAGTTTAACATCTTTTTTGAAAGGAGTAAAGAAATGGTTACTTAATGTAGAAAATCCAGATGTATTTTTTTGTTAATAGTAAGGTTAATACTCACTATATTTTGTATGCACGACAGGTTGTAACTAAAAAACAAATTGTTATCTTTTCATGCATTTATTTATGTCTCGTAACTGGTCTCAGTTTACTTTTACTTATATTGTAATTTATCTTGAGGTATCCCAATACAGGCAATGCCTAAAGGGATTCCTAATTTAATTTATCCTTATTTAATTGAAATGTAAATATGCTTGTAATGTTGATTCTAAGGGATAAATAAATATTATATATTATTATTATTATTATAAATCAAGGATTATCGCGTCGACTTGCTGAATCGATTCACTTGATTTTAGGATATCATGAAGGAAGATCGCAACATTGGTTTCGCAGGACCTGTCATTACGGAAGCCGTGCTGACTGCTATGTAAGAAGTTACGATTATCCAGGAATGTCATAATAATGCCAACGACAGTGTGTTAGAGGATCTTGCATAAAAGTGATGTTAGCGATAGATGCAGGTAATTTCCTGCGTCATTCTTATCTACTTTTTTAAATATCAGAGTGACGTTGGCTATTTTATAGTCTTAAGACACCCTGCATTTGGATTGATTTGCTTAATGTAATTTCTAAGAATGGTGCAATCTGTGGCGCTATTTCCTTGAGCAGGCGTGCAAGTATTACTTATGGACCTGGGGTCTTGTTACTTTTAATCGATTTGATTCGGGAGGCCATCGAGATAAGGAAAAATAAGCAGAATTTCTATAGAGATCTTGGCTTAAAAATCAGCAACCCTTGGAACCCAATCATACATCAAAATTCTCCACCTCCGCCTTCCTCCCCCTGTCCTTACCTGTTCGGGAAATATGCGGTCAAGCATCCAGGAAGCTAGGCTTTATCAAGAGAGTACTCGGAAAATGTGATGAGAAAGTGAAAGAACATTGTAATTTTTCAATCGTTTGGCCTCATCTGGAATATGCTGTTAGTGTATGGGATCCATACGAAGCGGGGTTGATTTCAGAGTTAGATCGCGTGCAGCGAAGAGAAGCTAGGTTTGTGAAACGATTCTACGATAAGTTGGCTAGTGTGTCTGGACTGTTAGAAGAATTAGGATGGGAATCGCTACCACAGCGTAGATTAAATTATAGGCTTAACCTCCAAACTAAATTTCAGGAAAATCATTTCTCAGACGACGTAAAAAACATACTATTAACCCCCTCGTACTACGGCAGATTTGATCGCGCCAATAAAATTAGAGAGCTAGATTGTAGAACCGATAGGTATAAAATGTCATTTTTTCCGCGTACCATTCGGGACCATAACAGCTGTGATCGTCGTCATGAATAGTTCGAATCGAGACAATAGGCAGACAGTAAATCTTTCTCTTTATACTTCTCTACGTTCACATTTATGCATGATGTAAATATTGGTGTTCTTATTTATGCATGATATTTTAAACATGTAGGAGTAGTCTTTGTATCCCTTGCATGTTGGTACGTTTGACGATAAAATGTTTCTTGGTTATTAGATTTTTAATTGGCGCTTTGAATGTGTGGTACGCGGGTTTCAGTGTAATTTCGGTGTTCTACCGTATCATTCATGCATGCCTGGTGTGGAAGCACCCCCTGCCACACACCCTTTGGGTGGCTTGCAGGGTATGACGTAGATGTAACCTCCATCCCCCTTCCACCTCTTCCACTTAATATAAAAAGATAAGCAGCAATAAGAAATCCATTCCCATGAATAAGTGGCCAGCAGTGGGTCACGAAACGTCGGGCCAAAACCTGATTTCATACGCGGCATATACCCGAAACAATTATTACATTAATCAGGAAGGAGAGAGCACGATCCGGATTTCGACGCTAAAGCATCATCATCAGGTGCTAAATGACGAGAAACAAAAAGTATTGCGCCCTTATATATGGTTTTTGAGGGGAGGGTCGAGGGGGGGAAGGATTTCACGAGACAGGTTGGGCTGGGTGAAGGAGAGGGGTGGGTTCAAGGCCCATCATGGTTTGTTTTTCCAAAGGACAAAGGACAGCTGGAAGTCGGGAGAAAGGGGGGGGGGGTGGAAAGAGTATTCATGAATGGGGACTAATTGCTTAGGGAAGCTCGGTCAAGATATTTAAGATGGGGGAAGTGGCAGGAAACAAACATTCATTGAGATCAATACAGTTTGGGTTACGCAATTTTTTTAAAATTTCGAGTTGCTCCAAGGAGTCCAACTCGCGTCTTTTGTTAATAAAAGCTAAAATTTTTACATTTAAATAACATGCATTTCCTTGGATTAAAAGATGTTTCGAGAAATTACTTTTGTCTTCTTGATTATTTTTAAAAGCACTTAAGTGTTCTTTGGTCCGTAGGTTGAAGTTCCTGTAGGTCTGTCCAACATGTTCCCCGGCACAGTCAATACACTGGACTGCATAGATACTACTTCTCTTCTTTGGTTGTACACTGTCTTTACATTTATGAAAAGGGATTTAAGATTCGTAATTGATTTAAAAGAAATTTTAAGGATGTCCTTCGGGAACTTATTCACTAATCTATTAGTTAAAATACCTAAAAATCTGAACACAATCTGTTATTCCCAAGGCGTTACTCGTTTCCTAACGGTAAAAAACTACGAGCCATTAAAGCTGTGTTCCAATTCGCCATTTAGGCAGCTAAATCGGAAGATTTAGGGAGAACGCCATCTTGAAGTGTGTCCCAATTCGTTAGGCATCATGGGGGAGCGGATTTAGGTCCCTTTCTCGGGGATGAAATTTAGGGTATATGGAGTTTATCCTAAATCCGCCTCCATATTGAATTTCCCATCATGCAAAGCGCAGCATGCGTCGTACAACGAAACTCGCACCGCTCGTACCCAAGGAAGTAGTTGAAAAGTGGCAAACATGGCAAGTATTTTGTATGTTGTGAAAGAATTCTCTAGAATTTCGCAAACCAACACCCGACTACAAAATAAAAATTTTACTTAGTACACTTAAATAAAACGAATTTAAATCCCAGAACACCTACACAAACTTACATACCCAGAAAACTATAAACTAACGAATCTCCAGACAACGAAATGGATGAAAAAATGTAATTTCACTTTCCAAATCTCACAACGCACCCGAAGGTAGCCACAGGCGTCAAAAATGTCTTTATTTCAGGTTTCATTTGTTTCATTCAGTCCTTTATTAATTACTCATATGTTTTTCATTTGTTTCCAGCTCGGTAGACGGAAACACTAGCGAATGATGTCCCAAATCAAGCTCCCTTAGCGAAAGGCATCTAAATATTTAGCTAGCTAACCGCATCCTCCCTAATGCCTAACGAATTGGGACACGGCTTAAGTTGCGTTTCTTAGAAACCAACATGTCAATGAGGTCCTCCTGGTAGCCGTTGACAGCAGCAATCTGTTCAATGGAATTAATTGATTTTTAAAGTGTTCCCGTGAGAGAGGGACATTCAAAAGGCGGTGAATCTAAGAGTAAAATTACATAAGCTTCTGAGAGTAGTGGTGCCGGGAGTCTGCTGGTATCACGTGGTTAGTTTGCGTCGGCTTGCGGTATATAGAAAAGTTATGTCGGCCGTTGTCAAGGGAAATGGATAAGTCTAGATAGTTGAGCGTATGATTGACATCAGCTTCACAGTTATTTTGTCTTATATTTATTTGACTTATATTGTCATTTAATTCATTTAAAAATTTGGAAAAAAGTTACTAGTAGGTACCAATCCAGTATACGATAAGCAAAAAGGAATCTATTACGGCTTTCTAGCGCTGTACGAAAGACCATGTGAGATATCGGGATTCCGATGGCCAACCACATGCGTAGTGTCGTATCCGCAAATGAAGGAAATACGAGGCACATTCCACTACACTAATAATAAACCGTACGAGGAGTAATAACAACACAGGAATTACGAGTACACCACAGATGTACACCGGGAGATGCCAAGAGACGAACTAAGGGTAGACGCGCAGACGTTCAAAGGGGGAGTCGCAACTGAAACAAAACTCAATCAAGTGAGAAGGAACCCACCCAGCTGCATGGAAAATCGTATTCGATTACGAATCGTATTGTATGATTTTGGGGGAAAGGGTGGGGTATCTTGTTTATTCCTACATTTGTGTGAACGTGAGTTGCTGGTCATATAAAAATTTTATACGTGATGTGAAAAATGGTGTGTTGGGACCGTCGGAGTGTGTGGAAGGACTTCTGAAAAAAAAAATTCGGGGCCGTGAATGACAATAAAAGATCGTCAAGAAGAAGGCAGTGAGAAATCAAAGAAAAGACGGTGATAGAGGGGATCGGATTTGTATAATATAATAGGGAAATAGTTAAGGTGTAATTTAACGTTGATTTGAATTATATAAATTTGAAAATTTATAAAATTATATATACTTTGAATATATGAGTTTTTGAGTATATGAGTAGTTTGATGTTCATAAAGGGTATCATGGTATATCATTCTTGTATAAGCATGTGAGACTCACATACAAGATAGGGGTATTAATTCCGAAGGCTATGGGGGCAGAATTAAGGTCATAGTGTTCTATTTATGAAGTAAAACTTCTTTAGGCCCGGTACGGTGAGTCGTTTACGCGCGCTATTGGGAACGAAGAGAGTGAAACACTGAGAGGGGAATGGGTTAAGTTGGGGGGTGGAGTGGTAAAGCACTGGAGGGGAAGCGCTCTTAGGTAACTCCGTCGTCGCGCCGCCTCGTGAGTAAATGTGGAATTGTGTGCGGAGTGGGGACGCTTCGGTTGGCGTGTTAAGAGTTTACCCTTTCGGTACGTCAATCACCTATATCACCGAATACTTACCAAATATCTATTTGATAAACTTGTTAATTATTTATAAACTCTTCTCGGGCTCTGCACCAGTTGATTGGCTTCATGTTTGCCGACGTTTCGGAAAACGACTTGCAATCTGACACGGACAGAGTAACACGCCTTGAAGATGGAAAGCAAGTCGTTTTCCGAAACGTCGGCAAACATGAAGCCAATCAACTGGTGCAGAGCGCGAGAAGAGTTTATAAATGTCATTTACCAGGATAAACTTAAATCTTTTGTTAATTATTATCATATTAAACGTTGATTATTGACAAGTGATGTGACTTAATTTCTCAAAGTGAATCTTTTACGACGAATATTAGATGCATGTGAATAATTACAATACGAGAAAGTGATGTAGAACGGACAATGAATGAATTCTAAATTCCGCTGAAAATAAAGTGATATCTGTGGCAAATAACGTCTACGTTGGTAGCCACAATGCAGACAATTAATGAATTCTCAATTCCGCCGAAAATAATGAGATGTAATGATGAATGAAGCAAATGACGTCTACATTAGTATCCGCAGTGCAGAGCAGCAAGTTTTGTGCGTCAAAAACTACACATAATGTCTGTGATTGATACTGGTGGTTTACCCTACTAGATAATTTTTGTACTACACAAGTCTCACATGATCACAACATCCATTGATATCGTGGATGGCTTAGCCATTGGTTCAATGGGGATTGATGCATATTGATAATGGTGAAGGTGGAGATGTGAAAGTTATATGGTTGGATTTTTCGAGTACGCCTAAAGTTGGAGAAAAAAATGAGACGGGAAGTAAGTGCATGTATGCTGCAAAATAACATCAGCCTAACAGCCCGGCGCGGCATCAGATTGCCCGGCGTACATCGAGTATCCCCTTGAATAAAAACAACACATTTGTTGCTAAATTGAATCATTTTCCTGAGGTTCGGGCTTGTGCCCTACAATCCATAAATCTCAAGGAGTATCGTTGGAGGAAACTGTCTACGAATATGACAAGAGCCACTCACTGCAGCTTTTGAACGTCACACTATCACGAACTACAAGGTTGAACGGAATATACATCACTATAATCAACAACGATTCCAGATTTCATCACGGGCGGAGAACAGCTACATCTTTAGTCAGTTTGCAAACAGATTTTCTTACTCTCCCTCAATTGGTTGGGGACAATTGATGAATAATTGATGTACTTTATCACCACCAAAAGTGGTATATCGATTCTCTCATTCAACTGTCAGTCTTAGAGCACATGTTGCGGATCTCAACGATGGAATCGTCAGTAATTCGATCATTTTACTTCTCTCTGTGACTTGTTTGAAGAATGACATAGGAAAGACAGTGCCTAATTTTAATTGCGTGGTGCAGTTAAAGCGTTATCATTTGGGGAATTGTGGTGTTGCCCTCTACAACACCGTAAACAAAAACACAATCATTGCCATTGCTAAGATGGACATGAACGTATATCGGACGACTTCTTTTGCAGTAAATGCCACAAACGGTGGGGATATTTCTGCTGCTCGCTCCGTTCTAGAGAACGGACAAACAGCACTGTTGTTTTGCACATATCACAAATCAGAAAATAAAATTTAATTACCATATTACCATAGAATTCAGTGGCGAAGTATGTATATCGTATTTTAGTTACCATAAACTGATCGTATCATTTCCTAATTATGTTGAAAATGAAGAAAGGACAAATTTTTTCTTTCCCTAACCAGTCGAAAATAGTAATGTACAAGAAACTTACACTTGTTGCACTGCTGCTGGCGTACAGGTAGCGTAAACGAAACGTACGTGTGAGTTTTGCAGCCGTAAGCCAAGCGTCAATGAAACGTGCACAAAGCGCATAAAAATCGATCCAGTTTCACGCACTAAATTGTGCAAAACAAAAAAGTCCATGAATTTTCCTGTGTTCACCAGTTTCTATGACCTACTGGTGACCTAAGGTTTGAAAAAAACCTAGTCTGGAACTTGTGCGACCAAATTCATTTTTCAAATACTTTGGTCACCTCTAACGACTGATTTCTCATGGATTCGCACATGTATATGATTTGGTTTCATTTTAAGCTGAGGAAGTTCCAATTCTGTTGTGTGTAGTTTGAGAGTAGATTCCACGAATGTGGCAAACAATATTAATCTTCGTCACAGGGTGACACTAAACATTAAACATATAAAAAGCAAATTCACGAGTTTAAAATTTTCGGTGGGTCAGTTGGAGTCAGCCATGCGGCGATGAACACACGATGTTGATAGGATGGAGGAGATAGACACACAAAAAAAGAGACGATCACACTTACATAGCTAGCTTTCGGAACTAGTCCGTCTTCAAGGCGTATCACGGAACAAATGTCGTGTGCGCTGGTGAGGATAGGGGTAGGAGGGTCGGTAGGTTAGGGGAGGGGGGGAAGGGGTTTTTCCCGGCGATTGAGGAACGATTCTTGAAAAGGGGAATTTTTACCAGCTCGTGTCTTGGCCGGAGAGAGCGGAAAGGGTCGAAGTGGAATTCCGAAGTGAGTGTGGAAGGGGGGGGGGGGTAGGGCAGGGGGTAGATGGAAAAGAACGGGAATCGTGCAATCAATGTAATTTATTTAATCTGGGCGCGGCGTACGATTTCAGCAACCAGATTAATGCCTGCTCCTTCTGGCGCACTTCAATTAACCCGGGGAGTATGTGTGTGTGCAACCGTCCGGGGGGTATGTGTGTGTGTGTGTGTATATATATATATATATATATATATATATATATATATATATATTTATTTATTTATTTATATTTATAAATTTATATTTTTATATATTTATAGCACTATATACACACAAATTAAGGTTCAAACAGAAAGGTAGAAAGAAAGAGAATAGGAACACACAAAGCAGCCCTGGCGCCATCAATTCGCCGCTCTCGTGGGTCATGCCTGGGGGTTGTTTGCTCCTATAAACCCCCCGCCGATTCCAGTGGATCGATTTGTAGAATATATACATCTACATAATACGTGGCAAGCCGGAGTGGAATGGAGAAGCTGAATGTGGTAGTCACCATGAAAGGAGAGAATTTAGAGCAAGTAGAAATGTTTTCAAGGTCGAAGAGGAAAATTAATATCCTCAAGCAATTCAAATACTCAGCGAACTATAATTGAAACTCTTTTGCACTCTAAAGCCTTTAAATGCCTTCTGTAGTGGCGCAGTTGAATATTACACCTACTGGTGAAAAATATGTAGAATATATCATAAACATTGCTATAACGATTAGCCCTCAAACAGTATAAATAAATTTCAAAAGTGTGTGATAACCCATTTAATTATCCTAACGCTAAACCCTACACCAAAGGGGAGACTTAATCTAATGATCTTAATCATTATAGATATCCCGGATAGGTGTAAGACATGTTCTGCGACTGCTGACTGCACGCAATGCTTGTTATTTAAAAGCATTTCGTGTTCGTTGAAACGGACCGAAATCGCCCTCTTTGCTGCCCCACATACTTCCGGCCGCAGCTGCAGGGAATCTCGTGTACTCCTTCGTATTAGAAATCTGAGGTTATTTCCTTCGATATTGGAAGAATGTCGCTAATATTCTGTAGTGCGCTAAATCTCGGTGTGATGTCGTGTATCTACAGAATTCTCTCGATCCTTTCTTACGTTATCGAGATAAGCGTAGTGTCGCAAACCTTTAGGTTTTTTAGTCTCCTTTTAATAAACTAAAGCTACAGATTAAGCTTGTAGCTCCTGTCAGTGTTTTCTCACTATCTTTTAACCCTGTTGATTAATGTATTGATACACTTTTATAAACAAATAATTTTAATTTCATTGACTATAAATTCCAGGTCATTACTTTCAGGATATTTTTCCTGCTGTAAAAATGGCAAATAATATATCAATTCGCTATTTTTATTATTTTTATGAATCTTACAGAGGAAACAATGAGCACAACAAACACAAAATTATGAGTTCATAGTATTTTTAGCATTCGGTTGCAAAATTCGTGTGTCATTTATACGAAAACAAGGACTATTTACCAGTCACCAGAAAGTGTCAGAGAATCATGGCTTTCAAAAAAAATTATCAGGTAGTAGTAATATTAATGTACTTTTTTGCCACTTACCATAGGTTTCGTTTTCGTTCCCAGTACATAAATCCACCAACGGCCAGAGAGGTTTACATTTAATGACATCCAGCAATATCCTTGTTTAAAGTTCTTTGTTTATGAAATGCGAACTTTGTATTCAACATATTTATTCAAGTCGAGGAATTTGCGACAAACTGCCAAAAAGAAGCGGAAACGACCGGCAGGCACATGCCAGGAAAAAAGGTATCTACGCGGTTTATTGTACACACATGCAAGCGACCTTTCAACTCCCCTTTGCAAGATGGTAGAATACACATCCGTTTCGATACGCGTGTGTATCAAGGTGAAGACATTGCAAAAAGAAAAAAGTAATTGGCGAAAGGTTAGGCGCGAGTGCATTAGGGAAAAGACCTCCGTGTATAAAAGGGATCGTTAATTGAGTCAAAAGTCACATTCTCATATCTCCAACTCAAGAGTAAAAGTGGTCTCTTTGAGTAAATTAGCGATGGCAGTATTCAATTGGAAACTTTTCCTATTGCTTTCGATCTTCGCCGTAGTCTTGGTGACTGCAGGGGGTACCAAAAAAAAGCGTCAATCGGATCTAGACGAATCCAGTCCAGATGAAAAACGGCAAGCAGATTTAGAAGCAACTGATAAACGGCATGCAGATTCACCAGCACCTGGTAAACGGCAAGCAGATTTAGCAGCAGCTGGTAAACGGCAAGCAGATCTAGCAGCAACCGGTAAACGGCAAGCAGATATAATATAAACTGGTAAACGGCAAGCTGAGCTAGCAGCAAAGGATGAACAGTAAATCATGTAGGTTTTCGTCTTACACTAGTGTCGTATTAATAATTACTTATCACGTTCATTATTTCTCAGAATCAGATTTTTAGAACGGCAAATAACTGGCTCATTTTAATACGCTCTATCGGCGTCAGCAATAAAATTGTTTGCATTAACCTGAAGTAAATTAAGAATCTGTTTATTTTTAGTTATATCTAACTGACCACGAAATTTTGACTGCCATTGCGTTAAAAACCACAGTGCAGTAGAGGGAATTTTAAACTGGAGACCCTTAAACAAAGCTATGCTTTTGATACAAACCGTTTGACTGCCGTTCCTCTTAAAAACGAACTAATAAAACCAAAGGTGTCCGTGACACAGGAATTTCGGATAAGTTTGCGGGACGTACTCTCTTCTTCGAAATTGTGCATTACACTTAAATGTTTACAATAAATATGATTCCCTTACGAATTTTCTGAAAGGTATCAGTTTTTGTGGTATACTTAAACACTAGAGATGAGATATCATAGTCATTTATTCCTTGATACAAGTCGAACCTTTTTTGATATTTTGATAGATATAATACGACTAAATCGGGGAGTAATTTTGATATGGCATTCTTTAATTTAATATGGATTGTATTTTTATTTTTAGACAATTTTAATTTGGAGGTGTCCTTCCATAGCTTAAATAAGCGTTTTACCATATTTTTTTCTGTAGTTCAAAATAGCAATGGTAAAATTTCTCCACCTCAAGTAAATCAAAATGATTAGCCCTTATATTTGTTATATTAACAGCGCAGTAATGTAATTCATTCTGTTCATTAACGGTGGTGAATTTAATGGCTTCAATTGTTATTGATTTGATATCAATGTAACTGTTTCGTGAAACTTATTATCTGGAATCGAATTTCGAATATTTATATAAATTCAATCCGTCTGAGCGTTATCTTAATATACTCTTTTTATCTCAAGGCGCAGAAACGGAACCAGTTGTGACCGAAGCAAAGCAAATTCCTTCGCTTGGTCCAGCCACCACATGAGGACTGTCTCCCTTCGTAGTCAAGACGATGTGCTTAATCATGGAATTTGATAATTGGAAACAGACGAAGAATTTCGTTCTCTCGTCGACTTACTTCTGCTTGCAGAACAAGCTTTGTAGCCAACATTCTCTCATTCCTTTTTCTCCCTCCTCCTTCAATATTTCCTGTTCTCTTCCCTCATTCCTTTGGTAGGATGATTTTCTACGTTACCTTCTAATCATGATCTTTTTGTTCAATGCTTGCATTTCCTTGATCCTTGCTTCTTTGTGATTTCAATAAACCGCTTTGTCTGCAAGTATGGACTATTTTTTTGAAACCCATATATTACCATACCAATAAATCTTAGAATTACATTAGTAGTGGATCTCTGATGGGTTGTTTCGCTTTTTACTCTAATGAAGTGTATTATGCATGTCGGACCTAAAAATTTGGCTGACACTAAGTATATAATTGAACTCTTCTCTTAAAATACAACAAGATTTTTCATATTTGTGTTTGTCCAAGGTTAATGGTTTGATGAGTGATTTAAGTATGTTCCTCGAGGAATACATCTCCACTTGTGTGTATCGTGAATAAGAATAAGATAACACGAATATATTTTGACCCCAGTGAAATTAGCAGGAGGTTCAAACCGGACTATGCCATGGCCAGAAACCCCCTGGAATTTTTGGAAGCTGTTTTGGACCACAGTTCACGACGTCACTGCACCATAAGAGTTTCTTTTTTGAGACACACCCAAAATCACATCAATGTTTTGCTTATTCATGTAAAGGTAGAATTTACCAATTCGCACGCTTCCCGTTTGGTTCCTGCATAAGTAGCGCAGCATTAGCGAGAGCGTTGAACCAAGGACTAGGAGATGAAGTCAGGAGTTATTGTTTAATCTTTGTGAACGATTTACTGATAATATCATGAAGCTTCAGCGAGCAACTCGTACATTTTTCCATTGTAATGAAGAAATTGAAGGCATCATGGATCACAATAAATATTAAGAAGTAATCTCTCTGTCGTCGTAGAATAGGATTCTTAGGGCACGAGATCACTACGGATGGAATTACCATTACAAAGGAAAAACTTATACCTATCCGAGAATTCACCAGTCCTAGGAACCTGAAAGAACTGATGTCTTCTTTAGGTTTGATAAATTATTGGGCAAAATTTAATCCTTTCCTCGCTGAAGTGACATATTAGCTGATTTTCTTATTTTGTCACATCTGTCAGACCGTAGAGAGAGTCATGATAATATTTTCTATGTCAATTAAAAAATTGCTCTGAATTTCTCTAGCAATCTAAGCATAACGTGTAGCCTCCGAGTGTCTATGGGCTCTTACCTTACTCCTACTAGTAGTCGTGAGACACAATATGCACACTGGTAGCATTTTTTAATGAAACGCGCTGTTTTCCTTTGTATTTTATAAATTTTTTGGTTAAACTTTAATGATCAGGGTCCCAAATGCATTCGGCATATTCGGCATATATTGTGGCCTTACCAGAGAGAAGTGGCGTCTCTCTTTGACTTTTTCTTCCGAGGGCCTTCCTTTTACACGTTTAAGAAAACCTAGTTTTTTTCATGCTGTGCCGCATAGGTTTTGCATGTGTTATTTCCACGATATATTAGAAGTTGAGGTAATTCCAAGATATTTTACTGTATCTGAAAATTTCATATTTACTCCACCCACAGTATATGTATGGAATTTGTGTAATGACTTTCGCATGAAGTGTACTGTGGTGCATTTGATGATATTTAATTCTAACCCCCACTTCTGGCACCACGAATGAACGTTTTTAATTCAGATGACCGAACTATAAAGTCTACGTCCTCGCTTAATTCACAATAAATAATTGTATCGTCTGTATATAATCTAAATTTACTAATGATTCGAGAACTTACATCATTAATCTATATAATGAATAAAATAGGGCCGATCTAACTTCCTTGAGGAACACCGGATGTGACTTCGACCATATCAGAGCTAAAACTGTGAATAACTACTTTTTGTTTTCGATAACTGATAAATTCCCTTATCCAATTCACTATTTTTTTTATTAACTCTGAGGGTTGCATTTAATTTGTCAGTTTTCTTTAGGAACCGTGTACTTCGATACTTCGGTGCTCTCGTTCTTTATTGTGGGTACGAGATTCGTGAATGACGCTTCTCACGTCTCTGCGAATTTTACGTAATTGCATTTTTCAAATCATCAGACTTTATGTGTGGGTGTTACAGCGGAATCTACTGTTGTTTTCAGTGTCAAAAAGTACTTTATTATCTATTGTGCCTACTAGGATATCTACGTTTTTAATCATAGTAGGGTAACTAACGGCTAAAAGATCTATTTATTTATTCCTTTCGTATGTTCGTTTACTATTGTAGAAAGAGTGGTGTAAAAGTGTATTAAATAAGGTCTCACTTATATCACGCTTCCTTGAACATGGTTCAGCAATGTTGGTTTTCCAATTTATAGCTCGGAGGTTTAAATTCTCACCGATAATGATCAGGTTTTTTTATCTTTCGAGGTAAATGATGTTAACTGAGTTTCAAAATTGTGGCTTGTAGAAACAGCATATATGCATATTATTTGTTATGTTTTTGATGGCACACCATTATTTCTTAATTCCATTGTCGTTTAATATGAGTGCAGTACTATTGAAATGCGATTGAACTGCTCTAAATACTCGGCCGTCAGCCCTATCTGGTCGATTATGTCTATAGATTTTATATCTAGTCGGAAAAACTTCACTATCGCTAACATGCTCTGCAATACAGCTTTATGATCCAACTACTATATCTGCACTATCAAATATATGCTCAACCTTGGCGCGTTTGTTCTTTACGGTACGAAAATTTAACATTGCTAAATGTATATTGCATTTAGCTTCATGAATGTCCATTCGAGGTTTCCTGTAATTCTGTGTGCTATCATTTCGATCTTCTGAAAACATTGAGAAGCGAGTTTTTATTAAAAGTTTTTCAGCTATCTGGAGAGTTTGTGTTGGAATCATTTTCGCTAAGGAAGTAACATTTATGTATTAATGCTTCCCTTAAGTTTTTTCGGAAATGAAGGCCTATGTTACACGGGTTTACTCGGAGGATTTTATCAGGTCTATCTTTTGAATCCCAGTGATTGACCTTTTGTTTAGCTTTAAAAATTCCTACAATGCTCGAAAATCCTATGAGCTACCCGTTCTGACGCCTGGACGGCACCTTGTAACGCTTGAGGGGTACACGACACGATCCGATCACCGGTCGAAGATCTATGAATTCTGCTCCTATACCTACACAGAATTTCCACACCCTCCTGTTTAGGCAGTCAATTCTCCTCCAAAAATGCAAACGAAAATTTGCAAATCCGTATTGTTACACCACCCTGACCCGAGAAATCCTTACTACGTTCAGACGGATGCTAACGGATATGTTGTCGCAAGTCGACTATACCAAAGAAATAAGGAGTGTGAGGAAAAGGTGATCTATTTTTCTAGCCACTGACTGAGAGGTGCCGAGTTGACGCATAGCACAACACATGCCTTAAATAAATATAGAAGCTTTGTCGTTTGCGTGATAACCTTCGTGATAAGCGACTTGAAAAACTTTTTCCCATATTTTAATTTCCAAACAACATATTGTCACGTTGTATAATGAGCATCCAGGAATACGACATTGAAATAATGTATTGCAAGGGCGAGGATAACGTATTCTCAATTGTCCTAAGCCGACATCCATATGGAGTGGACGAAGAAGGTACATACATTTCCTGTAGATCCGTTAATTGCAGGAATTTGGTTAGGAAAACCACCCAGTGAGTTGAGTACGGATGTACGCAACCTCTATACGCAGCAAAGACGGGACCCCAAGTTAGAAAGTATAATTGCCGAATTAGAAGGGGGCAGATCCAAGAATGGATACCAGCTGACCGAGAAGGGATTAATCCGATTTGGGAGGGGAAGTAGGAAGTTTTTCATCCCGAGCCATTATAATAGGCATAACCCACACGATTTACGGACATTTGGAAGCGGCGAAATGACATCAAATGTTGGCGTATCAACTAAAGTATCCGATATTTAAGTCAATTCTCCTCCAAACATGCAAACAAAATGTGCAAATCCGTATTGTTACACCACCCTGACCAGGGAAATCCTTACTACGTTCAGATGGATGCCAGCGGTTATGTTCTCGCAAGTCGACTATACCAAAAGAATAAGGAGAGTGAGGAAAAGGTGATCTATTGTTCCAGCCACTGACTGAGAGGCGCCGAGTTGACGTAATGCACCAAATTTGCCTTAAATAAATATAGAAGCTTTATCCTTGGAGTAATGACCTTCGTGATAAGCGACTAGAAAAAATTATCCTTTTTTGTTATTTACACTTCCAAACTACATATTGTCACGTTGGATAATGAGCATTCAGGAATAGGACATTGAAATGATGTATTGCAAGGGCGAGGATAACGCAGTCTCAATTGTCCTAAGCCGAAATCCATATAGAGCGAACGAAGTAGATACATTTCCCTTGAAGATCCGTTTATTGCAGGAAGTTTGTCAGAAAAACCACCCAGTGAGTTGAGTGCGGGATTACATAACCTATATACGCAGGAAAGATGGGACCCCAAGTTAGAATAAATAATCGCCTGTCAATATGGGGGCAGGTGCAAAAAGGGATAGCAGCTGACCGAGAAGGGATTAATCCGTCTTGGGAGGGGAAGAAGGAAGTTTTCATCCCGAGCATAATGCGAGCCATTATAATAGGAATAACGCATACGACTTACGGACATTTGGAAGCGGCGAAATGACATCAAATGTCGGCGGAGCAACTTACGATTGCGAAATTTCTAAGAAAAATCCGCAGGATGACGGCAACGTGTGACGTGTGCCAAAGGTTTATGTCGTATATGAGGACCATCCCTGCTGAGATGGAAACAATGATACCGGAAGGTAAAATCGACCTCTTATGCATGGACATTCTAGGTCCGTTTACCAAAATGCAGCGCGGTCACAAACACATTTTAACGGCGTCAGATGGATTTACATAACTCATCAGCTTGTATCCAATTAGGTGAGCCAACACGAGTAACACCACGAAAATTATATAAGAAAGGATCAACCAGACGTAGTAACTTATAAAAGGATACTGAAACCCGGGTAATCCAAAGTCCTAGCCCGGCGTGGTTAAAGAAACTCGTTCAGGAAGGCATCAGATGCGTGTTACGTAGCATCAGGCATCCACAGGCAAACCAGGAAGAAAGGTACCACTGTACTAAAAAAACTATCCTGAGAATTTTATGCTTTAGGACACACTCCACCTGGGTAGAATGGTTGCCGACAGTGGAAACATGCATGAACAATGCGCATAATGATGCAACCGAATTCACAAAGGTTGATGCTCCTTACAGTAACAAACCTAAGTGGATATGGGACGAATAGTTAACCAGGAAGGAGAGGCCAACTCTGAATAGATCGCGAATAAATTACAGAAGATACTCGATAACATAATAAGGAAATGCAAAAGACGGGCGGAGAAAAAGATGAGATATAAAAGGGAACTGCAGAATTTAAAATTGGAGATAAGATACTAGTAGGTACTAATCCAGTATACGATAAGCAAAAAGGAATCTATTACGGCTTTCTTGCGTTGTACGAAAGATTAAGACCAGTGAGATTTCGGGATTCCGATGGCCAACCAAATTCGTAGTGTTGTATCTGCAAATGACAGACATACGAGGCACATTGCAGTACACCAATATTTTACCATACGAGGAGTAATATACATTAGGGTGGGCCGAGAAACACGAAAGTGTCCAAATAGATTCGTAATAGCGTGGAAAAGTTGCTACTCGTCACCCACATCGCAAAGAAAAAAAAGTTTTGAAATCGGACCATATCTTCCGGTCGCACATTTCGTTTGAAATTTCGAAAAATCGTAAAAAATATGACTTTTTTCGGGATTTTTAAAAATAAGTTACAGTTATTGAGTTGTGTTCAATATCGGTATGTGGCCTCTTATTAAAATCCTTTGTCTTAATTAATATATAATTCCCCTTCCCACCTTTTTTAGGGCGAGGGGGAGTCACTCATCTTGTTCAAATTATCGAAAAGTGGAAAAAAGAAACTTTTATTGATTTCGGAATTTCCTCTTTATGAGTTACAGCGATCGGATTACGTTTTAAATCGGTATTTGGCCTCTTCTTAAGCTCTTTTGTCTTTTAAAAAAGATGTAATCCCCATTCCCCCCTGTCTTTTACGTGGAAAGGGAGGGGCATATATAAAAAATATGAGTGACTTTATGGTCGTTGTTTTCCTCGTGTGAAGTGTGCAGCTCTTAGCCCTAGAAACTAAAGATATATGGGTACTTTCGGCTGCACCGCGTGTTCCACCTTTTATTTCTCTTACTTTGCAATTGCTAACAGAAAGGATCAATTTTTTTCCACTCACCGACGATGCATTCACATTGTTTCGGCAAAAGTATGTATATTCCTGTAGTTGCTTTACTCGTGTGAAGAGTGCCGTTGAGTAGGCTTAGGCGTCCAAAGCGTTACAATATATCCTACTTAGATCATTCTTACGTAATTGTAATTTACGTATGAAATGAGAGGGGAACGTCGGAAAGGGCGGGCCTAGCCGCCAGCTGGGCTGGCGGCAGCCGGTGCAAGGAATTCATTGTGCCGCTGCGCGCAACGAACCAGAGAAATTAAGTCAAGTCGCTCCGAGAGTGAGCGTCTAGGGGAGACGAGTCGCATTTTACTGCTGCTTAGTGTTGGAGCACGGTCGTATCTTCCAGTTGAAGAGAGTTGGACAGTGGACAATGACATCGAGGACGTTTGGTGAGAAATTTCATTGCCCTTTATTTGTACCACCTCAAAGTCTGAACTATCAGATTCTTCCATCGCATGCTGATGTTTTACTGCATTGCCAGCATGTTAGATATTCCTTAGCCCTGGCATCGGGCAGTCCAAAACAGAATGTCAGCTTCTCTGCAGCAGATAATGTCGTTGCTGATGATATAGGGACCATTTTCATTATGGAATCTTTGTCAACGATCTCTCGCAATAGAATCATAAACCTTATCAAAACTCTTCACGATAAGTATTACTATATACGTAAAAAGTATAACAGGGAAAAAATGTATTTGACGAATGTTCCTGCAAGTGCAAAATGTACCTGCTGTCTGAATGCAACAAAACAATAAATAAATGTTCCTGTGATCAGCCTGTTAAAATCGATTGTCCTTGCCCTGTCGATAGGAAAGTTCCTGTGATAGAGAGAAAATTACTTTATGCACAGCGGCATCACAGAATTGGCAAGATAAGAACAGTTGACCAAAAGGAGAGTGAAAAAATTACGGAGACTCTGGCAAGAAAAAAAACAAGTAAAATAAGAGGAAGTTAATTCTTCTGAAACTACGGTCAACACTACTTCAGATCCTGAAACAGAAGAGACAGATTTGGTTGCCAAAATACAGACAGATTTTCATATTAGCTTTTGATCACCCTCTGGGACTCAAATGACAGCACCTGCCGTTACTGCTCTAAAACAACGACTGTAAAGTCACTCATTTTTTTGTACACCCCTCCCCCATAAAAGAAGAGTAGGAATGGGAAATATATTTTTATTAAAAGACAAAAGACCTTAAGAAGAGGCCACATACCGATTTTGAGCGTAAGCGTATCTCATAAAGAGGAAATTCGAAAAAAATCGTGATTTTTACGATTTTTCGATAATTTAAACGCGATGAGCGACTACCCTCCCCCTTAAAGAAGAGGGGAATCACGCCGTTCCCTTCCGGGGTAGGCAGAGTCAAGTTTCACTCATTAATATATATTTGTACACCTAACGCTGCTTCAGTAATTTCCTCCATATTGACCAAATCCGTGCAAACCTCTTTTGTTTCATTTACACCCATACACTGCTTCATACATGCCCTCCTGTCTATAAGACTCCAAATATTCCTCCTCCTAAGAATTTCCTCAATCACAACTCTCTCGGCCTACCTCTACCTCTCGTACCATTCATTTCACTCTTATTTATGTTTCGTTATTCGGCTCTCATACATCCTTTCAACATGGCCAAACCAACGAAGCACAAGGAGTAATATCAACACAGCAATTAAGAGTACACCACATATGTACACCGGAAGATGCCTAGAGACGAACTGAGGGTAGACGCGCAGACGTTGAAAGGAGGAGTCGCAACTCTGTAACAAAACTCAATCAAGTGAGAAAGAACCCACCCAGCTGCACCTGAAATCGTATTCGATTACGGATCTTTTTTCCTGATGGCTTTCGGGATGGCTTCCGCGTGGTGTCAATTTAGCTGACGACAGTTTCGCGAGCGTTCCAGCTCGCTTCTTCAGGTCTGAAGTAATTTTGATGCATTTGGGCCGCAATACATAGCTCTCCGGAGGTTCAAGCGCGGATTCTTCTTTCCGTTTTTTCCCGAGTTTTTGGAAAACACGCTTCCAATTTGTTGAGAGAATGTAACTATCTTCCCTGTTGACATTATTTGGTCTTTTTTTGCTATTGCCATTGACACCATCAAGGGAGTCACCGCCGATGAACTACCAGAGGACTTCCCAAAGCTGGTGGATTTTTGCTTAAGACACTCATACTTCATACTTCAAGAAAAATTCTACCAACAAGACGAAGGAATGGTCTTGGGTTCTCCATTGTCTCCTGTCATTGCAAACATCTACATGGAGAACTTCGAGCAGAGGGCCCTTGCCTCATTCCACAAAAAAAAACAAAATTCTACGTCAGATATTTGGACGGTACATTCTTGATTTGGCCCCAAGGAAAACAGGAGTTGGAGTCATTCCTACAGCACCTCAACAACCGGCACCCTTCCATTCATTTTACGATGGAAGTGGAGGAGAATGGCTGCCTACCCTTTCTCAACGTACTGGTGTCCAAGAAAGAAGATGGAATCCTGGGACACGCGGTTTACCGCAAGAAGACTAATACCGACCGACACCTGCAAGCCAACTCGCATCACCACCCACATAAAAAATTCGGAGTCATCAAAACACTTTTCCATCGAGCGTATCAGATCTCCGACTCAGACTCCATCGCTCATGAAAAGGAGCACTCATTGAAGACTTTTGAGAACGGCTTCCAGCGAAAGACCGCCCGAATTGAAGACAATCCAAGAGTTATGGCCCTGAAAAGGACCTTGCAAGAGACGACAGTTGACCATAGGAGTCAAAGCCATCATCCTATGCCGTGATGCCATATGTTGCGGAAACCATGGAAAAGATAGCTAGAGTCCTCCCAAAATTTGACGTAGTGACAAGAAACAGTTGCGTCGCCAAAATATCGAACCTCCTGCATGGACACAAAGACCAACTACCGAATGGCTCTCAAGGTGGCGTCTACGAAGTTAAATGTGAATGCAGGAAGTCGTACATCGGCCAAACCTCGAGATCGCTGAAGTGCCGCATCGCCGAACACCAGAGGGCCATCAAGAGTAGACAACCCACCCGGTCTGTCATCGCAGAGCATAAATGGAGCGGGCCATCGCATAACATGTATTTAGAAGAGGCAAATACCATTGCGAAGGAGATGAGATACTTCCCTAGGCTGATATTTGAAGCGATTGAAATTACAAAAAGACCAAATAATGTCAACAGGGAAGATGGTTACACGCTATCGACCAATTGGAAGCGTGTATTCCAAAAACGTGGGAAAAAACGGAAAGAAGAATCCGCGCTTGACCCTCCGGAGAGCTATATATTGCGGCCCTAATGCATCAAAATTACTTCAGACCTGAAGAAGCGAGCTGGAACGCTCGCGTAACTGTTGTCAACTAAAATGACACCACGCGGAAGCCATCCCGGGAGCCATCAGGATCCAAGACCATTCCGCGGAAGCTTTCATGAAAACTTACGGATATTTTTGCATGATTTTGAGAGAAAGTGTGGGGTATCTTGTTTGTATCTACATTTGTGTGAAGGTGAGTTTTTGGTGATAAAAAAATTGTATACGTGATGTGAAAAATGGTGTATTGGGACCGTCAGAGTGTGTGGGAGGACTCCTGAAAACAAATTCGGGGGCCGTGATTGACAATCTCAGATCGTTAACAAGAAGGCAGTGAGAAATAAAAAAAAGAAAGATAGAGGGGATCTGATTTGTATAATAAAATACGAAATTAATTAAAAAGTAATTGAATGTAGATTTGAATGGTATTAGTGTGAAAATTTATAAAAAATTATACCTATATGCTTTGAATATTGTAAGTGTTATAGTTTGATGTTCGTAAAGGGTATTATGGTATATCAATAATGTATGAGCATTTGAGACTCGCGTACACGATAAAGGCATTAATTCCGACGGTTTTTGGGGCAGAATTAAGGTCATAGTGTTCTATTTTTGAAGTGAAACTTCTTTAGGCCCGGTACGGTGAGCCGATTACGCGCGCCATAGGGAACGAAGAGAGTGAAACGCTGAGTGGGGAATGGGTTAAGTTAGGGGGTGGTGGGGTGAAGAACTGGAGGGGAAGCGCTCTTAGATATCTCCGTCGTCGCGCCGCCTCGTGGGTAAATGTGGAATTGCGTGCGGAGTGGGGACGCTTCTGTTGGCGTGTTATTAGTTTACCGTAGTTGTACGCCAGTAACCTTTATCACCAATTACCTTGTATCTTTTTCATTATCCTGTGTAATTATAAACATATGAAACGTTATATATTGACAAGTGGTGTGACTCAAATTCTTAAAGTGAGTTTTTTACGACGAGAATTAGATGCATTTGAATGATTAAGTACGAGAAGGTGATGTAGAACGGACAATGAATGAATTCTAAATTCCGCTGAAAATAAAGTGGTCTGTGGCAATTAACGTCTACGTTGGTAGTCATAGTGCAGACAAATTAATTCTCAAATTCGCTGACAAATAAGTGATATATGTGGCAAAAGACGTATACGTTGGTAGCTACAGTGCAGAGCAGGAAGATTTTGTGCCTCAAAAACTACACATAATGTCTGTGATTGAAATTGGTGGTTTACCATACGAGATAATTTTTGTACTACACAAGTGTCACCTGGTCACAACCAACATTGATATAGTGGATGGTTTAGCCAGTGGTGCAATGGGGATTGGTTTATGTTGATAATGATGAAGGTGGAGAGATGATACGTATATGGCTGGATTTTTCTAGTACGCCTAAATTTAGAGAAAAAATGAGACGAATAGTAAGTGCATATATGCAGCAAAATTATAACAGCCGAACAGCAATGCCGATTGCCCGGCGTACATCGAGTATCTCCTTGAATAAAAACAATACAGATGTCGCTAAACGGAATCATTTTCCTGTGGTTCGTGCTTGTGCCATACAGTCCATAAATCTCAAGGAGGATCTATTGAGGAAATTGTCTACGAATATGTCAAAAGACCCTCACTGCAGCTTTTGAACGTCGCACAATAACGAGCTACAAGATTGAATGGAATATGCATCACTGCAATCAATAACGACTCCAGATTTCATCACGGGTGGAGAATAGCTCTCTTTAGTCAGTTTGCTAGCGGAATTTCAAAGACTCTCCCTCAATCGGTTGAGGACAATTGATGAATAATTGATGTACTTCATCACCACCAAAATTGGGATATCGATTTTCTCATTCAACTGCCTGTCTTAGAGCACATGTTGCAGATCTCAACGATGGAATTGTCAGTAATTCAAACATTTTACTTCTCTCTGTGACCCGCTTGAGGAATTACGAATAAATGACAGTACCTAATTTTAATTGCGTAGTGCAGTTTAAACGTTCTCATGTGAGAAATGGTTGTTTCGACCTCTACAAAACGCAAACAATATCATAATCATCGCCACTGCTAATATGGACAAAAATGTATATCAGACGTCTTCTTAAGTAGTAAATACAATAAACGTAGAGGGTATTTGTGCTGCTCGCTGCGCTCTAGAAAATGGATAAAATAGTTTTCACCATTGTTATGTACATATCGACAAATCAGAAAATAAAATTAAAAATACCATAGAATTCAGTGGCGAAGTCTCGAATATTTATACACCCAAGGTATCAGCTGTACTTCAGAAAGCCTACGACAGGATGCCAATGTTTTGAGTGGTGATTTCAATGTCAAATTTGCCACTCCTGAAGCTCAGCCACTGATTAAATTCCTGAATGAAATATTCAATTTGAGAATGAATAATGATCCATCAGTACCAACGACGAAAGCAGGGACAACAATTGATGCTGTGTTTGCCAGATATTTAGAGCAATTAACTATATGTATATTGTATTTTAGTTAGCATAAACCGATCGTATCATTTCTAAATTATGTTTAAAATGAATGAAGAACGAATTTCTACTTTCCCTTAAAAATTTGTTTCCTGTGTCTCATGATGAATTCCCTCAGGTCACCTCAATTTCACAAAGAACACCCTCTATCATTTACGTAAATTTATATGAAATTTGGTTACATTTCAAGCTGAGGAAGTTTCACTTCTGTTGCGTATCTAATCTCTAGTTTTTATTTGTTTTGAAGATTTCGAAGGAAAAAGGGCAATTACATGGCTTCGGGTTTCGCTGCGTTCCATTTTCTTGGAGATGACGTTTCGTGACTAATGCAGGCCACATCGTTAGATCAGGTCCAAATTCCGCCTGTTGTCAAGTCAAGTCAAAATATGTTATTTGCTATTGCATAATATCATATTTACGTACATGCATAATATTTAACATACTAAACTATACATTAGAATACCCCTCGCTATAGGAAATAATTCCCCTTTTAGTAAGTCAAATACAATTTATACATATTTTATTATTATATATAAACGTGTAGAAGTTTACTGTTTACCATTGGTTTAAGATTCTCTTTTCTTCCGGGATGGCTAATGGACCGGAACTTACCCGAGGCATGGGGGAAACCAGGATAACCTTATGCAGACCGCTGAGTATTAAACAGATGGCAAAGTACTGGAGGAGAGTGATGAATTGTTGTGATGTTTCTTCCTGGTGACTTTGGATCCGTTGAGTTTCTGAGTTGGATTTTGCTGCCGGAGATTCTCGTGCCTTCGATGTTACTCTTGGTGTCGAGTCAAAATATGTTTATTCCACACCGCACAAATACAAATATAACAAAAATGAAAAAAACTCTGTGGACCCCGTTTTAGACTGTCGCCTCTTTTCAGGTATAATACATTCACTGGAATATAGCTGTGCGTAGCAAAGGACATCACGGCCGGTATTCGGATCTGATCTGAATATGTGACCTGCATTGTTCTCGCAACGTCATCTCTAAGATAACGCAAGGCAGCGAAACCCAAAACAATGGAATCACCCGCACAACAGCGCTGCGAAAGCCTCTAGTAAACATTCAAAGGAATAATTTCTTGAAGCTGCGATTAATCCATCGTCGGGGCAATGTACCACATCAAGCCATGTATTTGTATACCACATGTTTAATGAAATATTTTTATGAATATCTCCGATCGCCTTTTGAAAGATTTCTCGTGAGACAGCAAGTATGAGAAACCTAGTATACGAATCCTTTGAGTAAGCTCATGTAAAAAATTATCGCACGAAACAACTGACGTCAAATAATAAAAGGGAATCGATTTGAGGAATATGTGCATCTACATATTACGTAGCAAGCGGAAGTAGAAACAGAGAAGCTAAATGTGGTAGTTACGAGAACAGGAGAGAATTTAGAGCAAGTAGAAATGTTTGCAAGGTCGTAGAAGAAAATTAATATCCTCGATCAATTCAAATACTAAGCTAAGAACAATTGAAACTCTTGTACATTCTCAAGCCCTAAAATGCCTTTTGTAGTGGCGTAATTAAATATTACACCTACTGGTAAAATAAATGTAGAACAGATCATAAAAATTACTATTGCGAAAAGCCCTCGAAGAGTGACATAAAATTTTCAAAAGCGTGTGATAACCCATTAAATTTTCCTAACGCTAAACCCTACGCCACTGAGGATACTTCATTTTATGCGCTTAGCCATTATGGATGTCCCGGATAGGTAAAAGGCATGTTCTGTAACTGCTGACTGCGCGCAATGCTTGTTATTCAGAAGCATACGAGTTCGTTGAAACGGACCGAAATCGCCCTCTTGTTGCCCCACATACTTCCGGCCGTAGCTGCAGGGACTCTCGTATACTTCTTTGCATTGGAAATAGGGAATTTTTTCCTTCGATCTTGGAAGAATGTCGCTTAATATTCTCTACCGCGCTATCCCTTTGTGACGTCGTGTATCTTTAGGTTTCTCTCGATCCTTTCTGTCGTTACCGAGATGAACGGTAGCGTCGCAAATCCTCTAGGTTTTGGAGTCTCGTTTTAATATACTAAAGCTGCAGATTAAGGTTGTGGCTCCTGTCAATGTTTTCTCACGATCATTCATCCCGGTTGACGTATGTAATCATCGAGGCGCGAATCCATAAGTCGCAACTCGATAAAACTTTATCATAATTGTGTTATTCCCGTAAAAGACTAAAAAATTGCAAAACTATTTTATAATCGAGTATAATAAAATATGTGTCCCAAATCATTACCAGAGGTTTCCTTCTCAATAAAATGCACCTTTTCCGCTTGGCTACATTTTTTAACATTACAATCAGCTACCTTTTAGAGGGATTCATTTGTTTAAGGAATATGACTAACGAATTTTACATTGACAATTACCAACTCTCTCAAGGGATTTTACTCTTGAAAAAGGGACCATTCATCTGAGTCTTCTCAGGCTTCCGTCCGGAAAAGTGGGTCCATGTTGGCGACATTTGTATGATCGAGTCGAGCATCGAAATGTCGTACGAAATGGACCCACTCACCCGGACGGAAGCCCGAGAAAACTTTGAGACACGAGCCACGAGCTTTTCCAATTAAACTTTACCCTCTACAGTTATCTGAGCTATCCAATCGTGGTCAGGTGTAAAATAAATATGGCTACGTCTAACACTGTCGCCTTCGGCATATTACCTTTTCTCCTACCGTTAATTTTCATGCTAAAAGAAAATATCTTTCCAGGAAAAATTTTGCCAATCTTTTCATATTTTTTGATAATACCAGTAATTTTTAGTCCTGAATAAAGTTGTAAACAGTGGAATTTGCTTGATGAACATTTTAAAAGAAATCTATATAGCACCGTGCAAGCCACCTTAGGTTGCTTGGCAAGGGGTGTTTCCACACCATGCCAACAGCTTCGTCCTAGTCCAAAAAAAAGCAATGCATGTTCCCCGGCTGCTAAACGCTGACCAATAAGTTTTTAGGAGAATAATTGACAGATAAAAAGGAAATTAGGAGAATGCTGCGGAAACAAATTGCTAACGTGCCGTTGACTCGTTTAGGTACAACTATTGATTATTACCATAAATACGTATAGCAAATAACTGAAAGTTGCTACAAATTTCAAAAGTCAAACGCATTTGGACATTTTAAATGGGAAATATGTCGAAAATAATGGTACTTTATTAAACATAATAGTAAAACAAATCGCTACCTAAAAACCGATACCTAGCCTATCAAAAGGACAGGAATTGATACTTCGCAACTATATTCTGTCCATTCCTGATTACCTGAAAAGAGACATTTACAATTCAAAGATTTAGTAATCTATTTCCTTAATTAATAAACCTGTGGTTGTTACTGAGGTAATACACTGGCGCAGGAAAAATATGTTGAAAGGTTAAAAAAATTGTCAACTTCGACCTGAAGCGGAAAACGTTTTACCTGTATTATTCCTTTAGTCACTAAAGGATTTCTGCCCTGATTTCTTTAAATTTCGGTAAGAGTGCTAAGTTTTTAGTATGGCGATTTACGAATCTCCCGATGATTGTTACCTACTTCTATGGCTATTCGTTCTTCGCGAGGGTCCCATGTGCTAGCTGCGACCTCCAAGAGAGGTCTAACGAAAGAAATATCGCATCGCACTATAACGTTCTAGTCACATTATCTTTGTACTCTGTTAAGAAATCCCAATTGACGATTGGCCTGTCAGGATATTTCACGGTGGTAATTCCTCCGAGAAGATTCCGGAGTACTCCTATCACATGAGGGTGTAACTAATTATACACTTATCAAATGGGAATCATGTAAAGAGAGCATATCATTTTGCGATTTTTGTCTAAACTCATAAATACTGCTTTATTAATTGGTAATTAAGAGTTCCACGTGCAATGCCTCAGTTTATTGCCTCTACGACCCTTTTCACGGAATTCTTTCTGACCCATTGCTTACTTTCAAGTAACATGTTAAAGTCATCTAGAACTGCAAGTTCTTGGTGGGCCATTTAAAAAATATCTCTGATCCAACATATAATGTGAAGGAGTATTGCATAATGTTTCAGCTTAACGGAAAATTAGTAAAAATATCTTTTTTAAGTTTATAAAATACTGCCTTTGGATAAATCTGTCGCAACATCTTTGTATCCGATGAAAATACTATTGTATTTAGCTTCCAAAATAAACGATAAATTTAAATTACATTGACTATCAATTCTAGATCATTACTTTATGGACATTTATCCTGTTGGAAATATGGAAAAAATATGTCAATTAGCTTTTTTTATTTTTATGAATGTTACAGGTGGGAGACAATTTTGTTATTAAGGCCGTTTTACACGGGGCATGTAATTGCACGAGCTACTGTATGTGCAATCGTGAATTTCAAAATGCACCGTGTAAAGCGGCGAAATTCAAGAACGCATGCACGAATGCATGAATGCGAGACGTCAGAATAGCCCCTGCTCTAATTCGGTGGTCGCATTCTTGCAATTTGTACGAATAGCACTCCATCTAGCGGTCGCAGAATTAACGACATCAAGTTAACGGGAATTTGACTGACGAAAAGTTCGATAACCTGAGCGATGGGTGTTTACAGTAGGGAGTGTGAAGAAGTCATCTCTCATCTTTGTGTGGGAGGATATTTGCAGTTACTTATATTGTTATTTATTTAGATAGATATTTTATAGCTCGTTAAATTGTTCCTCTGTCATCCGCGTAAAATTGCGGTAGCCATTCCTGTCTTCTACAGCCGGCTCCTGTTGGACCATATTAAGAATGCCCATTCCCTCCTCTCGCTTACGGATCCACTCCTGCATCCAAAGTGCTCTTCTGGCTATTCTCCTACAGTTACGACTTACTATGAGCTCTGCGGCCCCGATCATAATTCCCACTACTGCTAGCTCTGCAGCAATCAATGCAGCCTCCTCCTGATCCATTATTTTTCTCACAGATAGAGTGTGACTATATGTCAATATCACAGAATCCCACAATCATCACAACCTTATTTTTCACCGAATGTCAACAACGTCGCGTACAGAATATCGTATCTCTCCTGTTTGAACAAAACACTCGCTCTTAGCGTACTTATCAGACGACTGGAATTCACGAATGAATGCATGCTTACGACCACCGTGTAAAGCAGTCACGCATTCGTTTTCGCAATAATTATTGCACGGCAGATTGCGGAATTAATGCAGTGTTGAGTTGTGCAATTTCGTGCCCCGTGTAAAACGCCCTTTAAAGTGATACAATACAAACACAAAATTATGAGTTCATAGTATCTTTCACATTCGGTTGCAAAATGCGTGTGTCATTTATACAAAAACATGGAGTATTTACCATTCACCTGAAAGTGTCAGAGAATCATTACATTAATAAGAAACGATGAGTTAGCAGTAACATTTATGTGCTTCTTTGCCACGTTCCACAGTTTTTGTTTTCGTCCCAAGCACATAAATCCACCAACGGCCAGGAACATTTATATTTCATGACATCCAGCAAGATCCCTGTTTAAAGTATTTTGTTTATGAAATGCGAACTTTGTATTCAGCAATTTATTCAAGTCAAGGAATTTGCCTCGAACTTCCAAAAACAAGCGGAAACGACCGGCAGTCACATGACATAATAAAAGCTATTTGCGCGGTTTATGGTACACACATGCAAGCGACCTTTTAATTCACGCTTTGCAAGATAGTAGAATATACATCCATGTGGATGCGCGCTTCTATCAAGGTGAAGACATTGGAAAATGAAAATTGTAATTGGATGGATTAGGTGAGGCGCATGTGCCACAAGGAAAAAGACCTCGGTGTATAAAAGGGAACGTTTCTCGAGTCAAAAGTCACATTCTCGCATCTCTAACTCAAGAGTAAAAGTGGTATATTAGCGATGGCCGTATTTAACTGGAAACTCTTCTTCTTGCTCTCGATCTTCGCCGTAGTCCTGGTGACTGCAGGGGGTGGCAAAAAAAAGCGTCAAGCTGATCTAGACGAATCCAGTCCAGCTGATAAACGACAAGCAGGTTTAGCAGGAGCTTGGAAACGGCAAGCAGATTTAGAAGCAACTGATAAACGGCATGCAGATTCGCCAGCAACTGGTAAACGGCAAGCAGATTCAGCAGCAGCTGGTAAACGGCAAGCAGATTTAGCAGCAGCCGGTAAACGGCAAGCAGATATAATATAAACTGGTAAACGGCAGGCTGAGCTAGCAGCAAAGGATGAACAGTAAATCATGTAGGTTTTTGTCTTACACTAGTGTCGTATTAATAATTACTTATCACGTTCATTATTTCTCAGAATCATGTTTAGAACGGCAAATAACTGGCTCATTTTAATACGCTCTATCGGCGTCAGCAATAAAATTGTTTGCATTAACCTCAAGTAAATTAAGAATCTGTTTATTTTTAGTTATATCTAACTGACTACGACATTTATACTGCCATCGCGATAAAAACCACAGTGCAGTAGATGGTATATTAATTTGTAGATCCTTAAACAACGCTATACTTTTGATATAAACTGAATGACGGTCGTACCACTTAGACAAAAACAAAGGTAATCAAAGCTGTCCTGGACACAGCAATTTCGCATAAGGTTGCCGTACGTACGCTCTTTTTCGAAATTTTAAACTGGGCTACAATGTATACAAGACATATTAATCCTTACGAATTTACATAAGGGTCTATGTTTTTTTGGTATTCATAAACACTAGAGATGAGATATCACAATCATCCATTCCTTGATACAAGTCAAACCTTGGAGAATTCTTACGTTAGGAGTATTGACTCCATTCCACGTAGGTGTAATTTTGGTGGATATAAAACTAATAAATCGGGGGTAATTTTAGATATGGCTTTTTCAATTTTTGGTATGGATTGTATTTTTATTTTTCGACTATTTTAATTTGGAGGTGGTTCCTTCTATAGGTTATATAAGCATTCTTCCATTTATTATTCTAATGTTCAATAAAGCAATGGTAAAAATTCTCCACCTCGAGTAAATCTAAATTATAAGGCCTTATATTAGTTACATTAATTGTGCAGGAATGTAATTCATTCTGTTTATTAACGGTGGTGAATTTAATGGCATAATGATTGTTATTACTTTAATTGTGTTATCAAAGATTAGAATGTCGCGAAGTAATTGTTTCGTGAAAATCATTATCTAGAATCGAATGTCGAATTTTCGATATCAGCCATTCTTTGGTTGACACTGTGTCTCAAAATAATTTTAATTCAATCCGTCGGAGCGTTATCATAAAACATTCATTTTATCTCAAGTGGCAGAACTGAAATCCTGAACGAAAACCAGTTGTGACCGAAGCAAATAAAACTCCTTCGCCTGGTCCAGCCACCACATGAGGAGGACTTGTATCCCTTCGAAGAGAAGACAATGTGCTCATTTACGGACTTTGGATATTGGAAACAGATGAAGAATTTTTCTGTCTCATCGACTTACTTCTACCAGCAGATTAAGCTTTGTAGCCTACTTCCTTCCCTTCCACTTCCATCCTCCTCCTTCCTCTTCCTTTAATCTTTCCTGCCTTCTTCCCTCATTCCTTTGGTTGGATGAATTTCTACGTTACCCTCTGATCATGATCTTTTTGTTCTATGCTTGCATGTCCTTCATCTATGCTTCTGGTGATTTTAATAAATAATTTGCCAGCTAGTTTGGTCTAATTAATTGAAACCTAAAAAATACCAAACCAATACATCTTTGAACAACTGAACCTACATCAGTGGTTGATCTGTGATGGGTTTTTTCGCTTTTTACTCTAATGAAGTGAATTATGCATGTTGGAGCTAAAAAATTTGCTGACACTAAGTATTTAATTGAATCCTTCTCTTAAAATAAAACAAGATTTTTCATATTTGTGTTTGTCCAAGGCAAATGGTTTGAGGAGTGATTTAAGAAAGTTCTTCGAGGTATATATCTCCACTTGTGTGTATTATGAATAAGGATAAGACGACACGAATATATTCCGAAGCCAGTGGAATAAGCAGGTGGATCAAACTGGACTATGCTACGGCCAGAAACGTCCATGAATTTTTTCAGAACTCTTCAGGACCACAATTCACGACGTCACTGCAACATAAGAGTTTCTATTTTGAGCTACCCCCAATATCACGCCAATATTGTGCATATTCATTTAAAGGTAGAATTTACCAATTTGCACGCTTCCTGTTTGGCTCCTGCGTAAGTAGTGCAGCATTAAAGAGATCCTTGGACCAAGGACTAGGAGATGAAGTGAGGAGTTATTGTTTAATCTTTGTGGTCGATTTACAGATAATATCAAGAAGCTTCAGCGAGCATCTCGTACATTTGTCCATTGGTATGAAGAAATTGAAGGCATCATGAATCATAATAAATATTAAGAAGTCATTGCTCTGTCGTCGTAGAATAGAATTATTAGGGCACGTGATCACTACTGATAGAAATACCATTACAAAAGAAAAATTTATACCTATCCAAGACTTCACCAATCCCAGGAATCGGAAACAATTGAGGGCTTTTCTTGTTTTGATATATTATCGTGAAAAATTTAACCCTATCCTCGCTGAAGTGACATATTCGTTGAGCGAAATGGCGAGTAAAAATCGGAAATGGTAATGGACGGGTAAGCATCACGAAGAATTTTAAAGGATACAGTAGAAAATCTACATCTATAGAATACCCTTCGTACTGCCACTTGGGAGTGTGTCAAGGGCTGTTAAGGTAGTCCGAGCGAGATAGTTCCCTAGTCATAAGGGAGACCATATTCAAATTATACGTGTTAATTGTACCAGATATATGACATTTCAATCAAATATTGCATTATTAATAGTGCGATAATATTGTTTTATATACCAGAAATTGTAAGTAATTAAATGAAAATATCTAAATAAGTCTTAAACTTGACTGATCTTTTTTCGTGCGGTCCGTTTGAAACTACTACAAAACGGAAGGTTTTTTGTGTTACCCAAGAACCTACTGCGGTGACAATATGATTAATTTTCAAATATAGATGAGAAGACGTACAAACTACACGCTGTTGGTTTTTTTCGACATCCAAGAGTTAGAAATACCTCATTTTGTGAATGTCTCTCTGAAGTGCATGCACGAGCCATTTCCCATATATAAGGGCTGGTATTTTTTGGCAAATAACTCCGAAAGTAATGCGGTAAGGGGTAGAATTTTTGATATCATTGGATAAGTGAGATATTTTTCTTTAAAATGAGATCAAATTCATTGAGTAAAATTAGTACTAAGTAAAATGATATTTCGCTCAAACTACCTTAAGTCACCACCCGTGTAAAGATGTAAGTTTTGGGAGTCCATAATAATTCCTTGAAGTTGGTTCAACGCTATTGGTTTTCATATTTATAGCCGGGAGGTTGAAATCCCCACCGATAATTATCACGCTTTTGTTAACTTTCGTGGTAAATGATATTTATTGAGTTCCAAATTTGTATAAAACGTCGATTTTGGAATCTGGTGTCCTATAAAATGATCATATATGGATTTCTATTTAATTTTGTTGCTTAATGGGTTACCAAACGCCCTCTATTCCATTTTCGTCTTGTATGTGTGCGGTACTTTTCAAATATGATTCAACTGCTATGAGTACTCCGCCGCCAGTCCAATCTGGTCGATCAGGTCTACAGATTATATATTCAGTCGGAAAATCTTCACAATCGCTAATATACTCTACAAGCCCGCTCTATGCTGCTTACTACATCTGAGCTATCAAATATTTGCTCAGAATCAGCACGTTTGTTTTTTCCGCTACGAAAATTTACTATTACTAAATGTATATTAGATTTAGCTATTTAAATGTTCGTTCGAGGTTTACTGTAATTCTGTGTTATCTTTCTGATTCTCTGAAACCATTGAGAAGGGAGTTTTTCTTTGAATTTTTACAGCTATCTTGAGAGCTTGTATTGGAATCATTTTCGCTGAGGAAGTAACATTTATGTATTAGTGCTTCCCTTAAATTTTTCGGCTATGACGGCCTACGGTACACGGGTTTACTCGGAGGCTGTTATCGGGTCTACACTTTAGAATACCACGGATTGACCTACTTTTTATCTTTAAAAATACCTTCAATGCTCGAAAATCCTATGAGCCACCCGTTCTGACGCCTGGACGGCACCTTGTAACGGTTGAGGGGTACACGACACGGTCCGATCACCGGTCGAAGATCTATGAATTCTGCTCCTACACCTACACAGAATTTCCACACCCTCCTGTTCAGGCAGTCAATTCTGCTAAAACATGTAAACAAAATGTGCAAATCCGTTTCGTTAAACCGCCCTGACCCGGAAAATCCTTACTACTTACAGACAGTTGCCAGCGGTTATGTTGTCGCAAGTCGACTATACCAAAAGAATAAGGAGAGTGAGGAAAAGGTGATCTATTGTTCCAGCCACTGACTGAGAGGCGCCGAGTTGACGTAATGCACCAAATTTGCCTTAAATAAATATAGAAGCTTTATCCTTGGAGTAATGACCTTCGTGATAAGCGACTAGAAAAAATTATCCTTTTTTGTTATTTACACTTCCAAACTACATATTGTCACGTTGGATAATGAGCATTCAGGAATAGGACATTGAAATGATGTATTGCAAGGGCGAGGATAACGCAGTCTCAATTGTCCTAAGCCGAAATCCATATAGAGCGAACGAAGTAGATACATTTCCCTTGAAGATCCGTTTATTGCAGGAAGTTTGTCAGAAAAACCACCCAGTGAGTTGAGTGCGGGATTACATAACCTATATACGCAGGAAAGATGGGACCCCAAGTTAGAAGAAATAATCGCCTGTCAATATGGGGGCAGGTGCAAAAAGGGATAGCAGCTGACCGAGAAGGGATTAATCCGTCTTGGGAGGGGAAGAAGGAAGTTTTCATCCCGAGCATAATGCGAGCCATTATAATAGGAATAACGCATACGACTTACGGACATTTGGAAGCGGCGAAATGACATCAAATGTCGGCGGAGCAACTTACGATTGCGAAATTTCTAAGAAAAATCCGCAGGATGACGGCAACGTGTGACGTGTGCCAAAGGTTTATGTCGTATATGAGGAACATCCCTGCTGAGATGGAAACAATGATACCGGAAGGTAAAATCGACCTCTTATGCATGGACATTCTAGGTCCGTTTACCAAAATGCAGCGCGGTCACAAACACATTTTAACGGCGTCAGATGGATTTACATAACTCATCAGCTTGTATCCAATTAGGTGAGCCAACACGAGTAACACCACGAAAATTATATAAGAAAGGATCAACCAGACGTAGTAACTTATAAAAGGATACTGAAACCCGGGTAATCCAAAGTCCTAGCCCGGCGTGGTTAAAGAAACTCGTTCAGGAAGGCATCAGATGCGTGTCACGTAGCATCAGGCATCCACAGGCAAACCAGGTAGAAAGGTAACACCTCACTTAAAAAACTATCCTTAGAATTGTGTGCCGTAAAGCAAATTCTACTTAGGTAAAATGATTGCCGATAGTGGAAACATCATTAACAATGTACATAATGATACAACCGAATTCAAAAAGGAAATCGTATTCGATTTCGGATCTTTTTGTATGATTTTGTGGGGAATGGAGAGGTATCTTGTTTGTATCTACATTTGTGTGAAGGTGAGTTCCTGGTAATAAAAAATTGTATACGGGATGTGAAAATAGGAGTGTTAGGACCGTCGTTGTCTCATGAAAACAAATTCTGGGGCCGTGAATGACAGTCTCAGATCGTTAACAAGAAGGCAGTGAGAAATAAAAAAAAAGAAAGATAGAGGGGATCTGATTTGTATAATAAAATACGAAATTAATTAAAAAGTAATTGAATGTAGATTTGAATGATATTAATTTGAAAATTTATAAAAATTATACCTACATGCTTTGAATATTGTAAGTGTTATAGTTTGATGTTTATAAAGGGTATTATGGTATATCAATAATGTATGAGCATTTGAGACTCGCGTACACGATAAATTCATTAATTCCGACGGTTTTTGGGGCAGAATTAAGGTCATAGTGTTCTATTTTTGAAGTGAAACTTCTTTAGGCCCGGTACGGTGAGTCGATTACGCGCGCCATAGGGAACGATAGGAGCGAAACGCTGAGTGGGGAATGGGTTAAGTTAGGGGGTGGTGGGGTGAAGAACTGGAGGGGAAGCGCTCTTAGATATCTCCGTCGTCGCGCCGCCTCGTGGGTAAATGTGGAATTGCGTGCGGAGTGGGGACGCTTCTGTTGGCGTGTTATTAGTTTACCGTAGTTGTACGCCAGTAACCTTTATCACCAATTACCTTGTATCTTTTTCATTATCCTGTGTAATTATAAACATGTGAAACGTTATATATTGACAAGTGGTGTGACTCAAATTCTTAAAGTGAGTTTTTTACGACGAGAATTAGATGCATTTGAATGATTAAGTACGAGAAGGTGATGTAGAACGGACAATGAATGAATTCTAAATTCCGCTGAAAATAAAGTGGTCTGTGGCAAATAACGTCTACGTTGGTAGCCACAGTGCTGAGCATGAAGTTTTGGTGCGTCAAAAATTACACAAATGTCTGTGATTGATACTGGTGGTTTACCCTACGAGGTAATTTATGTACTCCACAAGTCTCACATGATCACAACCAACATTTATATCGTAGATGTCTTAGGCAATGGTGCAATGGGGATTGGTGCATGTTGATAATGATGAAGGTGGAGAGGTGAAACGTATACGGTTGGTTTTTTTTATGCCTAAAGAGAGAAAAAATGAGATGGAAAGTAAGTACGTATATGCAGCAAAATAACATCAGCTGAACTGCGGTGCCAATTGCCCGGCGTACATCGAGTGTCCCCTTGAATAATAACAAAACTGTTGTCGCTAAACGGAATCATTTTCCTGTGGTTCGTGCTTTTGCCATACAATCCATAAATCTCAAGGAGTATCGTTGGAGGAAATTGTCTACGAATATGACAAGAGCTACTCACTGTAGCTTTTGAACGTTACACTATCGCGAGTTTCCAGAGTGAACGGAATATACATCAGGGTGGGCCGAAATAAGGTTTTTTCCGGATCAAATTTCCCCTATGCGGAAAAGTTGTGTACTGATATCAGGATCTCGCATGCAAAATTTTTTCGAAATCGGATAATATTATTCACTGCCGCCCGAGCTCTAAACTTTAATATTTTGCAAAAATTCAGGCGGAAATGGTAAACAAAAGGTTATGGAGAATAATTTGTTACATATACTCAAATATTGTTAAGGATCAACGATAGATAAATGTTTCCAGATTACAACACTGAAATTTGAAGTTTATTTGACGAAATCTATGGCTTTTACGATGCCTAGGAATAAACAGCAAATTTAAAGTACTGGCAATTCTTCACAGCACAAAAAAATTTACCGACTCCGAGCATCACTTCATAGACTTCACGACATAGATCACTTTTGGGAGTCGTATTTGGGATAGATTAAAATTTCTTTCGAATGCAGTTTCTTTAGTAATGTCTCATCCTTAATTTGGATATAGATAATACTTTAAAAGAGACGGATATGTTAAACTTTTAAAAACTAACCTCAATTTTGATGAAGCATTTTATGCATGTTGAGCTATTACCACAAAAAAATCAGGTTATCAAGGTAGGATAAAGGCACAGCCTGATCACCAAGTATTTATTTAAGTAGGTCTTTGCTAGTTTCGTCGAGAAACTACCCAGAACTCACTACGACGAGGTGGCTACTATCGAGTTCCTCCCGTGCCCCCCCAACCACCCTTCCATGGGGCACGTTTGTAGGTGTATGGCTATCACTCGTTCTTATTATGCCTTATACTGTGCTTTATTTTCAAATTTTGGTTGAAGTGTTCGGTCTTTGATGCATGATAATGCCCATCCATGCCTACTTTCTGCACTGCACTTGGATTTTGACTCCACCATTATCATTTTTACCATCGTTTCAACTGCTTGTGTGTGACATGGAAATGGGGGTACTTTAAAAAAAGCCCCGTCCTTCAGAATGTCTCCCAAATCTTTACTTGAGATATCAGCTATTAAAGGTGGTTAAGTTACCTCAATTGCTTCCCAGTCAACGTAAGTCGACGTAATCTTGCGCATCAAAATTCAAAGTTGGAAGTTCGAATTTCCTCAATTCCTTCTTCTGATTTTCTCTTGATTTTAATATTTTTTCGACGGCCATTGCACGGATTGGTCTTCACTCATCGGCTAGCATTGTAAGCAGAATATTCTCGGGGTGAGACAAAAAGCGTTTCCCGGAATGATGGAGTAAAGGCGTAATTTGATGTCTCAATCCATATATTTCATGAAATGTATCATGTTCATGATATGCTTCGGATCTTCCGTGCATTGTGGTCTCAATTTTATCGCGAACCACGTAGGAGCGTATAATTCCATCACAAAAGTTGCCAATGTCATCAGTTCTTTTGAAGGAGTTACGGTTGAAACATATAATCGAAGAATGCGATTTGCTGTTATGGTCCACCTAGAATGAACCATTTTCCTCAGACTTCTCGCTGAGAGACTCTCCAGGTATTCTCCACTTGAAACAGCACGTGCCATATCATACAGGTATTTTTGGTCACTAGTCTTCTGTATCGATGGTAGGAATCAGGGAACAATTTTTTGTGAATTTTACAACTGGCCTGCCGTAGCATTTGCTCAACGATTGGCCAATTGGGCCAGGGTAAAATTTAGGGCCCACAGTTGGGCCGTCAAGCATATTAAGCAAGTGCCTTAATGGAAGTTTATTGCAATGTAGTAGGCAAACAAACCAATTCAAAGGCCTTCTTAGTGTCATTTCTATTCTCCTGATTATCCCAGCATGCCTGCCTGTTTTTACCGCGGTCACATCACATCCCATTGCTCGCAGTACATTGAGATCGATCCTTTTTTCTGTGAGAAGATTCATGATCGCATCCTTCAGCCCAACAACTTTGCTTATGCTGGGAGTGACATGCCCTAAGAAATGTGAACCAGGCTCTTCAACGAGAGTTACATACTCCTCTACAACAGTTTTTCGCTTTGATTGATTGTATACGAATGTAGAGTGTTTTCTCCCGTCGAAGTAAAGCGCTTGGAGCGTAACATCTCCCACATTCCTCCGAAGAGAGAAACGCAATTTTTCTCGTTCCCTCCTAACCTTGTTCTTGTCTTCAACCAGGACATGGTGTCCTTGAGAAATCATCCCGATATCAACTAGAAGCCTGGATGCGAGTGCTGCAGCAGCTCGGTTTGATATACAGACTCTTTCTCAGGCATATGCAAATCTAGACGAATTTAAATTATTTACTCTCACCTTTTTTCCAAAAAATCGTCAACATCACTTGCGTCGCGTTATTTTTCATCTGCAGACGTTTCTTCACTCGAGTCTTCCCAAATCTCAGAAAATTCTTGCTTGTAGGTAGCGTGGAACATTCTGATGATCTTTTGCTTTCTAACCTATTCCACTTCCTCTTCCTCTTGTTAGTTTCCTGGGCATCAATGGCACCGATAATCTTTTTTCTATCACTTCTCTGGTCCTGAAGGAATTTACGTTATACAAATGGCACTTTGATGGTATTATCACAAACACAATCAGTTTCACTTGTGCATTTACATGCCACGACATCAAAAAGCTGACATGCGTGACGAAGAAAGTCTTGCTTCAGATCAACCTAATTCTTCTTGTTGACAGATCGAAGAGTATTGCGGTATTTTCGTCCCGGTTTCGTTTGTTTTCGGTAATAATTCGTCTCACTATTTGCCTATATCCGATAACTGGTACAGAGGATCTATTCCAGATGTCTTCAATGGCATAAGCCACCGTCTCCGCGATTCCCGGTGCAGATATATCGGTATTTCCACTTTCTTCTTGAATGTACCGAGAGTACAAAAACATTCTCATGATCTCCCCATAAGTAGGCAAAACATTACCCGTGAACTTTTTGGGTGCACCAAATATCAGGCACTTCAGTCCACACCTTGTAAGCTTTTTCTGTATTTTCGCCATTGCGTCAATCTTCTTTCAATCGAAACCACAGTACGCTGCACAATGTAGTCATTCACTCACAGCAATGAATACCAACTGGCTGACTACCTCAAGCTTATGAAGTGAAATACGCATCTTGTCCGACAATGGATAGGAATCCCTAAGGAAAATAAAACATTGTAGTTAATATGGTGCGTTAATGAGTAACGATAGTAACAGCATGAGGCGAGGAAGTTAAAACATCAGTTAGGAGGGTTTACAATGGGATATGACCTGTCTGAGAACTCTATGCTATTTTATCACCTAAGTATTCACAATCAACTCATCGCTGGGGCCAGATAAGGATAACCTCCGTCCCCCGTCTCATTCATACTTTCCTTAGGTCTACCACTGGCCATCTTTATCATACCTGACTCACATCGAACTAGCTGTACCTACAATCGATTAGGGAATAGTTAATTCCCGGTTTTCCAAGAAAGTACCGGTTGGAGGAGCACGTATATACGGTACTATAGATTTTATGGAGTTTAGGTTCCAAAAATAAGAACTTCCTTACGAATTCAAGTATCGAGCTTGCGTATAGTTTAGTCAACCTCAAAAGCAAAAACATGCAACAATGGACAAATATTTATAAAAAAGTTGAAGCATTAAATTGGAATCTCAACACCCCTCCTCAATTTAATGAATTTACATTCGACATATTGAAAAAAATTAAAGTAAACCCAATGAGCTCCTCAAAGTGATGAATCTGGGAGCTGGTAGGCCCTTGGTGAAAAAATCTGCGAGTTGATCTTCTGAACATACATGTTCTGCATTTATAATTCTTCGATTATAGAGTTTGACGAATAAATTATACTTCACATTGACATGTCTCAGTCTACGAAGTTCCCACTTTTGCAGTAGTCGTATACAGGCCTGATTATCTTCGAATACTCGGATTGGTAACTTGGGTGGAATCCGAAAATCGTCCATACATCAGACAACCAATTAATTCTCTACACGGCTTATCATTCTTCTTTTCCCCCTTGATTTCCAGTTTAACTTCCATGGGTGTCTTGACGGGGTTACAGTCCTGCATGTTAAATCGTTTTAACAAACTCTTCAGATAGGATGATTGGCTTAGATACATTTCTCCATCCTTCCTTGAAATCTCGATTCCTAGAAATATTTGCGGTTCTCCTAATTCCTTGATTTTAAACCTCTGCTTCAGTTTGAATTTTAGTTCCTCGATTTTCTCTTTATTATTACCCGATATCAGGATGTCATCAACATACAGCACAAGGTAAGTGACAATACCTTTTACTATTAGAATGTAAAAACATTTATCTGCTTCCGACTGAGTGAATCCGATAGAAATAAGAAATGAGTGAATGGATTGATTCCATGCTAGTGGCGCCTGATTCAAACCATATAGAGCCTTCTGCAACTTACAGACCATATTAGGTATGCCTTCAGGAATAAACATGTATATCTCCTCCTTGAGTTCTCCATGTAGAAAAGCATTAGCGACATCCATTTGTTCCAGAATAAGACCAAGTACGTTTGCCACAGCCAGCAGGACCCTCACTGTTGCAAGACGAGCCACTCGTGCATATGTTTCCTCATAGTCGTGTCCTTTCCTCTGAGAGCATCCTTTAATTACAAGTCTAGCCTTGTACTTTTCAATATTTCCATCCTTGTCCCTCTTCAATTTGAAGACCCATTTACTAGCAATAGCCTGAATTAAGTTCTTCCTTCATAGCTTGATACCAGTGCTCCTTATCTTCACGTGCCGCGATGTCCTTGTAGTTTTCCGGTACATCATCTACATAATTTTCAGCACTCAGCGCAAAAGCAGCATAATCCTGCAGATATTTTGGTGTCTTCTTCTTTCTGGTAGACCGTCGTAGAGTTTCCTTTCCAGTTTTATTTACTTGAAATTCATTTTCAACTTCCTCTTCATCACTTGTCAGTTCCGGCATAGGAAATCCATCGTGATCCTCATCATTTGATTTGAAGTTTTCCTCTACGTGTTCCGCGATCCAGTCCTCACTTGATTTACTTTCAAAGTCGAACTTTCCTTCGTAGAAGACAACGTTTTTCCCTGTAACAATTTTTCCTTCTTCCGGACACCATAGTCTATAACCGTTGGAACAGTACTCAGTGAAATAACACTTCAAGGACTTGCTGTCAAACTTCTCTGTTCTCAATTCTTTTGGTACCAGTAGATATGCAACACAGCCAAATACTCTTAATTTACTCAGATCAGGTTTCTTGTTGTACCACAAAGCCGCAGGTACCTTTCCTTCCAAAGCCGATGTAGGACTTTGATTAATTAGGTATACAGCAGTTCGTACAGCTTCCGACCAGAACGTCTTATTTAATTTACATTGAATTATCAAACAACGAGCCTTTTCAATAAGAGTTCTATTCATCCGTTCCGAGACACCACTTTGTTGAGGGGTATATCTCATTGTGAACTCAAACTGTATTCCTTGTTCTTCAAAAAATTCCTTCAACTCGTTGGACAAGTATTCACGACCATTGTCACAGCGAAATCTACTTATCTTCAAGTTGAAATGAGCCGTAGCCATGGCGTGAAACATCTTTGTGTATCGAGTGACTTCCGATTTTGATTCCAGTGCATCGGCTGCTGTGAAGTGAATAAAATCGTCGATAAATGTAAGTACATATCTTTTCCCGTCGAACGATTCCGGTGAAATTGGTCCACAAACATCACTGTGGATTAGCTGAAGAGGTCTGATGGCACGTTTCCTGGTGTGATTGTATGGCACCTGTGATTGTTTCCCCTCGACACAATTAGAACATCTTTCCGAGGGAATAGTTGAAACGTCCAATTCCATACCGTCCACCTGTGACCGGAGACTTTTAATACTGTCGTAGCTCAAATGGCCGAGTCTGCTATGCCACAATTTCATGCTATCTTCTGACGAAGCAGCTGACAAAACTTTGCGGTGAAGAAAATTCAAAACGTATAACTGAGATTCATTCTTATTTGCAACAGCAATAGTTTCATTTCCCTTTATAATTAAACCTTGAGAATTTTCAAAGATAATACGAAAACCATTCATTTCCAACTTTCTGACCGAAAGCAAATTACAATAAAGTTCAGGCACAGATAAAACATCTCTGATCGTTATCTCAACTTCCTTTCCTTTTACAACACTGATGACTTTAATTTCCCCTTTATATTTAGTCTCAAGATAAGTACCTGATTTAGCTACTTTAATTGTAAAAGGGTGTTCCAATTTCCTGACATTACTGAGAGGTATTTTACTGTGGATCAGATGTTCTATCGCTGCAGAATCCAAGAATCAGTTTATATCTTCAATTGAACTACCTTCACATGATGCTCCGAAGCTAAATCCATCTTCCTCTCTGACATCAGTCACGTTCGCCGAGTTATTGTTTCCTGAATTATTCGGTAGTTTAACTCTGCAGTTAACTCTCTTGTGCCCGAGTTTTCCACATCGATGACACTTGAACTGGAAAGAATTCCCTGGATTTCCTTGGTGTTTTGCTTTTCCAGAGTCTGATGGGTTTTTAACTTTTCCTTTGTAGTGTTGAGCCTGAAATGTATCAGGAGACGGTGCATTTGTCGCGATTTTCCCGACGACTTCCTTCCGCTTCGACTCTTCATCCAGCAATCTGTTCTTCACAAAACTCAACGTTAAATCCTTCATCGAAAGCGTCTCAATAGCAGTAACCACCACGTCGTATTCAGAGGGCATCGTCAAAAGTAAATGACATACGATGTCTGACTCCTCGACTGTAGCTCCAGTGGAACGTAAATCTCGAATCATTTTTTCAAACTTTAAAAAGTGATTGATTAACATGTCATTTGTAGCATTAAATTTCATACTTAATATATCACGTATGGAGTTCATATAATTTTAGATATTGATAAAAAATGCATGTGTTCACTTATTAATTGTTAAATTAGAGTTACACGTACAATGCCTCAGTTTAATGCATCTACGACCCTTTACACGGAATTCTTTCTGACCCATTGCTTACATTCAAGTAACATATTAAAGTCATCAAGAACTGCAAGCTCATGGCGGACCATTAAAAAAATATCTCATCTAAAATAAAATGTGAAGGTGTATCCCTAAATATTCCAGCTTAATGAAATTACGAAAGAAAATATTTTTTAAGTTTATAAAATCACTGCCTTTAGAGGAACCTTTCGCAACACTTTTGTATCCGATGTCAATAGTATTGTATTTGGCTTCTAAAATTAAAAAAATAATTTAGACTACATTGACTATCAATTCAAAATCACTACTTTCAGGACATCTATCCTGTTGTCAATATGGCAAATAATGTCAATTCGCTTTTTTAAATATTTTTATGAATGTTAATGATGGGAAACAATTTTGTTATTTAAGTTATACAATACAAACACAAAAGTATGAGTTCATAGTATCTTTCACATTCGGTTGCCAAACGCGTGTTTCATCTATACGAAAACAAGGGGTGTTTACCATTCACCTGAAAGTGTCAGAGAATCATTACATTAATAAGAAACGATGAGTTAGCAGTAACATTTATGTGCTTCTTTGCCACGCTCCACAGGTTTTGTTTTCGTCCTCAGCTCATAAATCCACCAACGGCCAGGAACATTTATATTTCATGACATCCAGCAAGATCCCTGTTTAAAGTATTTTGTTTATGAAATGCGAACTTTGTATTCAGCAATTTATTCAAGTCAAGGAATTTGCCTCGAACTTCCAAAAACAAGCGGAAACGACCGGCAGTCACATGACATAATAAAAGCTATTTGCGCGGTTTATGGTACACACATGCAAGCGACCTTTTAATTCACGCTTTGCAAGATAGTAGAATATACATCCATGTGGATGCGCGCTTCTATCAAGGTGAAGACATTGGAAAATGAAAATTGTAATTGGATGGATTAGGTTAGGCGCATGTGCCACAACGGAAAAGACCTCGGTGTATAAAAGGGATCGTTTCTCGAGTCAAAAGTCACATTCTCGCATCTCTAACTCAAGAGTAAAAGTGGTATATTAGCGATGGCCGTATTTAACTGGAAACTCTTCCTCTTGCTCTCGATCTTCGCCGTAGTCCTGGTGACTGCAGGGGGTGGCAAAAAAAAGCGTCAAGCTGATCTAGACGAATCCAGTCCAGCTGATAAACGGCAAGCAGATTTAGCAGCAGCTGGTAAACGGCAAGCAGATTTAGGAGCAACTGGTAAACGGCAAGCAGATTTAGGAGCAACTGGTAAACGGCAAGCAGATTCAGCAGCAGCTGGTAAACGGCAAATAGATTTAGGTCAAGACGATAAAGGGGTTGTAGGTATACCATAAATTGCTAAACGGCCGGCGGAGCTAGCAGCAACTGATGAACAGCAAATCAGGTAGGTTTTTCTTACAATATTATCGTGTTCATAATAACTTATTACGTTCATTTTTTCTCATAATCATAAGTTTAGAACGGCCAGTAACTGACTCATTTTTATATGCTCTATCAGCGTCACAATAAAATGGTTTAACATTAACCATGATTTATTTAAGAATCTTGTTATTTTTAGTTAAATCTGACTGACCACGACATTTGTACTGCCATCGCGTTTCAAACTACAGTGCCATAGAGGGCATGTTAAGCTGGTGATCCATAAACAAAGCTATATTATTGATACAAACTGTATGACGGTCGTACTACTTAAAAACGAACAAATAGAATCAAAGCTCTCCGAGACACAGCAATTTCGTATAAGTTTGCGGGACATACTCTCTTCTTCGAAATTGTACACTGGGCTAAAATATTTACAAGAAATATGAATCCCTTACGTATTTACCGGAGGGTCTAAGTTTTTGTGGTACACGGAAACACTAAAGATTGGATATCACAATCTTCCATTCCTTGATACAAGTCGAACCTTGGAGGTTTCTTAAGTTTGGAGTGTTGACTCAATTCCATACAGCTGTCATTTTGGTAGATATTAAACTAATAAATCGGGGGGTGAACTTTGATATGGCTATGTTTCATTTAATATGGTTTGTATTTTTATTATTTGACTTTTTACCATATTTTTTATCGTTCAAGATGGCAATGGTAAAATTTCTCCACCTTAAGTAAATCTAAATTATAAGACCTTATTTTTGTTACATAAACAGTGCATTAATTGAATTTTTTCGTTTTAATAATGGTGGTGAATTCAATGGCATCATTGACTGTTATTAATTTCTTTGTGAAATCATAGATTCCAGTGTCATGAAGTAGTAGCTTGGTGAAAATTATGGTCTAGAATCGAATGTCGAATTTTCGTTTCTAATTCCTTGGTTGACAACGTTTCACAGAATAATTTTAATTATATTCGTCGGAGCATTATCTTAAAACAATTTTTTATTCTCAGGTCTCAGAAATGAATTCCCGTACGGAAACCAGTTGTGACCGTAGCAAATCAAATTCCTTTGCCTGATCCAGCCACCACACGAGGATTGATCTCCTTTCGCAGTCAAGACGATGTGCTCAATCATGGACTTTGAATAGTGGAAACAGACGAAGAATTTCGCTGTCTCGTCGACTTACTAATGCTTGCAGTAACAGCTTTGTAGCCTACTTTTTTCCATTCCTCTTCCTTCCTCCTCCTTTAATCTTTCCTGCTTTCTTCCCTCATTCCTTTGGTGGGATTTTTCTACGTCACCCTCTATTAATGATCTTTTTGTTCAATGCTTGCATTTCCTTGATCTATGCTTCTTTGTTATTTCAATAAACCACTTCGTCAGCAAGTTTGGACTATTTCATTGAAACCTTAAAATTACCAAACCAATATATCTACGTACAGCGGAAGCTACATAAGTAGTTGATCTATGATGGGTTGTTTCGCTTTTTACTCTAATGAAGTGTATTATGCATGTTGGAGCTAAAAAATTTGCTGACACTAAGTATTTAATTGAATCCTTCTCTTAAAATAAAACAAGATTTTTCATATTTGTGTTTGTCCAAGGCAAATGGTTTGAGGAGTGATTTAAGTAAGTTCTTCGAGGTATATATCTCCACTTGTGTGTATTATGAATAAGGATAAGACGACACGAATATATTCCGAAGCCAGTGGAATAAGCAGGTGGATCAAACCGGACTATGCTACGGCCAGAAACGCCCATGAATTTTTTCAGAACTCTTCAGGACCACAATTCACGACGTCACTGCAACATAAGAGTTTCTATTTTGAGCTACCCCCAAAATCACGCCAATATTGTGCATATTCATTTAAAGGTAGAATTTACCAATTCGCACGCTTCCTGTTTGGCTCCTGCGTAAGTAGTGCAGCATTAAAGAGATCCTTGGACCAAGGACTAGGAGATGAAGTGAGGAGTTATTGTTTAATCTTTGTGGTCGATTTACAGATAATATCAAGAAGCTTCAGCAAGCAACTCGTACTTTTGTCAATAGTAACGAAGAAAACGAAGGAATTGGGGATCACAATACATGTTAAGAACAAACATTGATCAAAGGTTGCTCTGCCGTCGTAGAATAGAATTCCTAGGGCACGAGATGACTACGGATGGAATTACCATTGCAATGGAAAAATTTATACCTATCCGGCAATGAACCAGTTCTAGGAACCGGAAGCAACTGGAATCTTTTCTTTGTTTGATAAATCAATGTACAAAATTTAACCCTATCCTCAATGAAATGACATATGCGCTGAACGAAATGACGAGTAAAGATTTGAAATGGCGATTTGAAAATTTTGACGGGAAAGCATCAAGAATAATTTTAAAGAATAAAGTACGAAATCTACATCTAACGAATACCCTACGAAATGCCACATGGGATTGTGGCAGGGGCTGTTAGGTCACCACCCGTGTAAAGATGTAAGTTTTTGGGAAAAATAAATGGTGACTTGTATTATATGAGTGTATTTAGCGGAGGTCAATTTTATTTGTGTTCGCATTCCGTGCGCGGAAAGAACGAGTTTTTGTACCAATTATTCCGGCGCTGCATCTCTATTATTTTGTCACATCTGTCAGACCTAGAGATGAAGTGAGGAGTCATGATAAAATTTGGGTAAATAAAAAAAAATCAGTTCTGAATTTCTCAAGCAACCTAAGCATATCCGAGTGTCTAGGGGCTCCCACCTTAATTCCACTAGAAGTTGAGTCAATAAATGTACACTTGTAACAGTTTTTAACGAAACGCGCTGCTTTCCTTTGAATTTTATTAATTTTTTGGTTAAATATTAATGATCAGGGTCTCAAATGCACCCGGTGTATTCGAGGTATGGCCTAATCGGAGTGGCGTCTTTCTTTGGCTATTTCATCCGAGGACCTTCCTATTACTCGTTTAACAAAACGTAGTTTTTTTCATGCTTTGCCATATATGTTTTGCATGTGTAATCCCAACGATAGATCAGAATTTAATGTAATTCCATGATATATTACTTTATCTGAAGATTTTATGTTTGCTCCACCCACAGTATAAGTATGGCATTTGTGTAATGACTTTCGCATGAAGTAAACTGTGGTGGATTTAAAGATGTTTAATTCTAACCCCCACTCCTGGCGCCACGAATGAACGTTTTTAAGGCCGGTTGATGGAACTTCAAAGTCCGCGATTTTGCTTATTTCACAGTAGATAATTGTATTGCCAGCATATAATCTAAATATACTGATTACTCGAGAACTTACATCATTAATATGAATAATGATAAAAGAGAAAGGAGGGCCGATCTTGCTTCCTTGAGGAACACCGGATGTGGCTTCCACCATATCAGAGCTAAAATCGTGAATAACTACTGTGTTTTCGATAACTGAGAAAGTCACATTTCCAATTCACCATTTTGTTATTGACTCCGCATGATTGTAATTCATTTGTGAATTTTTTTAGGAACCATGTGGAATGCCTTCTTGAAATCAAGGAATATAGCGTCGACTTGCTTGATCGATTCACCTGATTGTAGGATATCATGGAGGACCAGCGCAAGCTGTATTTAGCAGGACCTGCCCTTGCGGAATCCGTGCTGACTGCTATATAATAAGTTACGATTATCCAGGAATGTCATAATATTGCTAACGAAAGTGTGTTCGAGGATCTAGCATAAAAGTGATGTTAGCGATAGAGGTCCGTAATTTCCTGGGTTACTTTTATATCCTTTTTTGAATATCGGAGTGACATTGGCTATTTTCTAGTCTTGGGCCACCCTGCATTTGGATGATGATATGCTAAATATCTTCTTCTTAAGTCATCAACCCAAAGGTTGGTTGGCGGCAGTTCTCCATACTCTTCAGTCCTGTGCCATTCTTTTCAACTGCACATAAGTGGAGCAGCCTAACTCCTTCATTATTTGGCCCATAAACTCCAACCTAGGCCTGCCCCGGCAGTTGGCTCCCTCTACAGTGCCTTCTAAGATGGTGGCCAGCAATGTTTCGTGCCTTAGTTGGTGCCCGATCCAGATATTTCTTCTCTTTTTCAGTAGTTTCAGCAGACAAGGAGACTCCCCCACACGTATGAGAACCTCCTCGTTACTGATTTTGTCCACCCAGGGAATCTTTAACATCCTTCTGAAACACCACATCTGGAATGCTTCCACCCTCCTCTCTTCTGCCTTGCCCAACGTCCAGGTCTCACTGCCATATAAAAATATGCTCCACACATAAGTTTGAAGAAGGCGTTTTCTAAGGTCTAGGCAGATATTTCTGGATGTTAGGAGTTTCCCTTTTTGATAAAACGCCTTCTTTGCCTGGTGAATTCTACTTAATAAGTCTCTTTTGCTCCTTCCATCGGCTGTTATTTTGCTTCCCAGGTAGGTGAACTCCTCTACGTTCTCTAATCGCCTGTCCCTTAAATACACTTTAGCTTGTCCCCCATACTTGCTAGCCTTAAGTACTTTGGTCTTATCTACATTAATGTTCATATTATATGCTGCTGTTAGGATGTCCTCCATTGCCTCAAGTTCCTCGCTCAGATCCTTTTCGCTCTCAACCAGTAGTGCAATATCATCAGCGAACCTCATCATATCCAGTTTTTCTCCATGGATCTTGACACCACCTAGCTCCCCTACCTTTTCTCTCATCTCATCTAGAGCTCTCTGTATGTAGTAATTGAAGAGAATCGGTGATAGGGAGCATCCTTGTATTACCCCTTGCCTTATAGTTGCTTCCTGCACATGGTCTCCACAGCGCACCACTGCCTTTTCCTCTTCATATAGGTTCCAGATTACTCTACTGTCCTTGTATTTAATTCCTGCTTCTTTCAGCATTTGGAACATTGGTGCCCAACGAACCTTGTCAAACGCCTTTTCTAAGTCTATGAAGGCCACAAATGTGTCTTTGTTCTTTCTCAGTCGTTTTTCCATTATGGTTCTGAGCGAGAGAATAGCTTCGCGTGTCCCTCTTCCTTTTCTAAATCCAAATTGATCATTGGATAAAAGTGCGTCAATTTTAGGTTCAACTCTCTTCAGTATGATGGATGTAAGTATTTTGGAAGCATGCGTGACTAGGCTTAGGGTGCGGTATTGTTCACATTTTTTCGCCGAATTCTTTTTCGGCAGGGGGACAATGATGCATTTTTTGAAATCATCTGGAAGATTTCCTGTTTCGTACATCGTCTGGACAAGATGGTAGAGGGTGTCTAAGGTCTGTTCACCCGTTGCTTTGATCAGTTCTGCCGGCAGGTTGCCGATGCCTGGGGCTTTTTGCTCTCTTAGTTTTGTAACTGATAAGTTAAATTCGGATCTCATAATTGAGTCACCTCTGTTGTCATCTTCAACTTCGTCGTCATGTTCAAGAACAGAATCTTTGGTTAGAATTTCATCTCCATATAATTTCTCGAGGTATTCTTTCCAACGTTTTGCTACTTTGTCTGATTCGTACAAGAGCTTTCCATTTTCTGCTTCTATTGCACATCCCTTTATTTTCTTCTGACCAAAAAATGCTTTAATGGATGAATATGCGGATTCCACATTCCCATTCTCCATCATCTGTTCGACTCCTTTACATCTCTCCTCAAGAAAAGTTTCCTTTGCTCGCTTGCATTTTCTATTGATCTCATTCCTCACAGCTCTATAGAGGCGTTTTCCGTCATCGGTTTCATCATTCTTGAGGTATCTTCTTTTTTCCATTAGGCTCAATATTTCCTCTGTAACCCATTCCTTTCTGGCTTCTGGTCCTCTCTTTCCCAATACTTTTTCTGCTGCCTTAATCAATGTATTTTTTATACCATCCCAGTTTACATTAGTGTAATTTTCTTGTTGTAATTCATCCATGCATCGATCGGACTCTTCTTTGAACTTATTTCTACATATTTCATCTTTGAGCTTTGGCAGGTTCCATTTGATCATTTTCTTATTTTTGAGTCTTTTCAATTTCAAGACGGAATCACAAATGACTATGTTGTGATCGCTGTCAATATCAGGACTAGAATAGCTTCTGCAGTTCTTAACTTGATTTTTATATCTTTCCCTGGCTAGCATAAAATCAATTTGGAAACGCTTTTGGTCGTCAGGTGCTTTCCAAGTATATCTTCGCCGAGGATGCTGTTGAAACATAGTATTAGCAATGGTGAGTTTGTTCCTGGCACAAAACTCCACGAGTCGATCACCTCTTTGATTCCTTACTCCCAAACGATCCTACGACGGTTCCTTCATATCCCTCTCCCACCACAGCATTCCAGTCTCCCATAATTATGAGGTTCTCACTAGCCTTTATATCTCAGATCAATGTATTTAACCTATCGTATATGTTCTCCACCAATTCGTCATCATGATTGGTTGTGGGCATATACACTTGAATTATAACCGTGTCCACTGGCTTGGTTTCAAGTTTGACTAAGATATACCTTCCATCTCCTTGTATATATCCCTTTACTCTTTGCCCTAATTCTTTATTAAACATTATTCCCACACCCCCTTGTCCGGGGTTGCCTTCGATTGTGCCCGTATGAATCATTCTGTATTCACCACTCCAAAAATCGCCATCCTGGGGCCACCTCATTTCTGCTATCCCCAAAAGTTGAATCTTCATTCTGTTCATTTCAAACTTAAGATTTTCAAGTTTGCCATTTTGCAACAGAGTGCGTACATTCCAGGTGGCTATTCTCCTATATAATTTAGCTGTTTTCTTCTTGATAGAGGTCAGCGCTCGAGCAGTCCCCTCCCGGAGATCCGAATGGGGGACTATTACTCCGGAATATTTTACTAAAGCACGTTGCTCCATTTTCAACAAAGTGTGTAACTGCCGTTACAATGGGTATCCTCATGGATCTTTAATGTGGTAGTCCCCTACACATTCCACATCCCGTGCCGTTGGCCTCTAGGAGGTTCCTCCGCCTTTAGGGGTGATTTCTCGCCCCAAGGACATGGGTTGTCCTATTCCTCTACCCGCTCTTCCGCCCTCCGAAGAGGCCGTTGGCACTTGGTAGAGGGTGACTTCTTATCCCGGAAGTCCCTCGGTCGCCACTTCCTCGTTCGCGAAGCAGGGTACACCGGGTGCAGTTGATCAACACCACTCGTGCAGGTGAGGTTGGCTTTTGAGTAGGAGAGGCTGTGTGTTCGCATCCTACCCCTTATACCCCCTATAATAATAATAATATAATAATATAATATAAATATAAGTTCTAAGAATGGTGCAATCTGTGGCGCTAACTCCTTGAGCGCGCGTTCAGGTTATTCTTCTGGTCCTGGGGTCTTGCTACTTTAAACGCAGTTGCTTAATTGTTCCATCTCGCTGAATTTTGATGTCAGCGATCGACTCGTTAAAGTGAGAAATGTGCTAATTGTTTATTTTGTCATCATTTGTGTACACATTTGAGAAGTAGTGGTGTAATAAATTGGCTTTATGGACAACTCGTTGTGACCACTTTTCCGTTTGTTTCCAGTAATGACTCTACTGTCGAAGATTCGCCTTGGAGCTCCCTTGCGTAAGACCAGAATGACTTGGGGATGTCATCTAGTAATTCACCGAGGATTTGTTCTTTAAAATATTGGAGTACGTTTATGGAAATTTATTCAAAGGACGAAGAGGACAGGGTGTAAACTAAGCTTTCAGTTACGCAGTGATCAATTGATGCACTATGTCATTTTTGGAATTTAATATTTTCCATCGATTTTTGTATTTGTAAAAATATACAAGGCCAGGAGAAGACCAGTTCTTACCAAGCACAGTGCGTTATCCTTGACATAAAGATTTGTATATTCACGACTAGTAGCAAGGAAAAAGTAAAATTAAGTGTTCAAGTAAATAAATTTATGACAAATCTGTTTAAGTTTGTGGAGTAGCGCGGATGAATTTCTTCGTTTTTGAGCGTTGAGAAACGTATATTTCTCTCTCCGCAAGCTCCTATGTTTCGTTACAAAGTTAATAGAAATTTTATATAGATTGTGTAGTTTCCTTTGTCTTCAGAGCTACCGCCTAATTTTGTGGTTTTTAATGACGAGGTTCTTTACTCTCTCGTTTTAATTGGTGTGGAATATATTCATCAATTCCTTTACGTGGTATTAAATAAAATATTTCCATGATACTTCGGAGCTATCGTTCTTCATTGTGGTTACGAGATTTGTGAACGGCGCTTCTCACGTCTCTCCGAGTTTTACGTAGTAGCATTTTTCAAATAAGTAGACTTTTACTTAGGTTTTTACCGTAGATTCTACTGTTGTTTTCAAATTCATAAAAATTTCTTTTTGATTCATGATGCCTTCGAGGATATCGACGTGTTTAATCATTGTAGAGTCAGTAACAGTTACAATGTATAATGAATTATTACCTTTCGTAGGTTCCTTTACTATTTGATTAAGAGAGTGGTGTGAAAGTGTATTCAGTGAGGCCTCGCTTATATCTCGCTTCCTTGAACTTGGTTCAACGCAATTGGTTTTCCAATTTATAACCGGGAGGTTGAAATCCCCACCGGTAAATATCACCCTTTTTTATCTTTCGAGGTACTTGGTTGTAACCTCACCCGGTCACGTTTTTCTTTCCTTTTGAAACTAATTCGATCAACCTTCGCAATTACCCAAACACTTAAAATCTAACCTCCTTGCAGAAGGGATTAATGGTTAGAATGATACAACATATTAATAAAACACTTTGCTCAATTAATTAAATAGTATAAGACTTTCTTTTAATGAAAAAAATTGATTTGGTTATAACAACACCAATATTTAGAGCTGTTTTAAAATGTATTCGATCCAATTTACATTGTTACTCTTTTATACTCCAATTTTATACATTTACGTTATTTTAGACAGCAATATTTTTATAAATGGAGGTTATTGTTTTTCTTGGATTTATTATCCTTAAAGTTAGACTTATCAGACGCTGGGGCTTCTCGTCTCTCTTATGTGGCTGCGGGTATGGTTTCGCGGTCTTCCTCCTTCCTTATTTCCAGAATTCTGGGCCGTACGGTTTCTATCTTGGGTTTCCTTCCCGATTCCTTCCTGGCCTCCTTATTAATCCCTGGTTTCTCTCTGCCGCTTTGTATCCGCTCCCTGCCGTTTTTATTCTCCGGCTTTCGAACTTTTTCCCCACTTCGCGTCCTTTAGATCTTTACTCCTCCACTTATCTCTGCTGACTCCCCACTGTTCACTCTCTAGGCGTCCCCCGTTACTTATTGTTACCTGTTTATTATTTTTGCTTCGTTCTTAACTCCCTGATGTAAATATTTATTTATGTTTGGCGTCCCTACTTATCTATTGTTATGTGCTATTTTATTATGATTTATGACTATTAATTTGAATTGCAATTTTATTTATAAATTTATTTATGGTAGGATTTTATTTAGTTATATGGTGTTAATTGAGTTTCTAATTAGTACAAAACGTGGAATCTAGTAACCTGTAAAATGAGCATATGTGCATATTTATTTATTTATTCTAAATAATGGTAAACCAAACTCTCTCTATTCCATTGACGTCTAATATGTATGCGGTACTATTCAAATAAGATTGAACTGCTATGAATACTCAGCCTCCAGGCCCTTCTGGTCTAATACGTCTATAGATTTGATATCTAGTCGGAAAAACTTCATTATCGGTAATATCTTCTGCAAGCCGGCTATCTCTTCTATCTACTATACATGCGTCTTCAAATATATGCTGAACTTCGGCACGTTTGTTCTTTACGCTACGAAAATTTACTATTTCTAAATGTATATTGTATTTAGCTTTATTAATGTCCGTTCGAGGTTTACTGTAATTCTGCGTTATCTTTATGATCCTCTGAAACCATTCAGAAGCGACTTTTTCTTTGAAGTTTCGCAGCTCTCTTGAGAGCGCGTGATGGAATAATTTTCGCTAAGGGAGAAACATTTATGTATTAGTGCTTTCTCTAAGTTTTTTCTGCAATGAAGGCCTACGTTACGCGGGTTTACTCGGAGTCTGTTATCGGGTCAATATTTTTGAATCCCATGGATTGGCGTACGGTTTAGCATTAAAATACCTACAGTGCTCGAAAATCCTATGAGCCATCCGTTTTGACGCCTGGGGGGAGTAATGCACCCCAGAACGGTTGAAAAGAGCACGGCACGATCCGATCACCGGTCGAAGATCTATGAATTCTGCTCCTATGTATACACTGAATTCCTAAAGCCTCCTGTTCAGGCAGTCAATTCTGTTCCAAACATACAAACAAAATGTGCAAATCCGTATTGTTCCACTACCCTGACCCGACAAATTCTTACTACATTCTGAGGAAGCCAGCGGATATGCTGTCGCGAGTCGACTATACCAAAAGAATGAGGAAGGTGAGGAAAAGACGATCTAATTTTCCAGCCACTGACAGAGAGGCGCCGAGTTGACGCATAGCACCACACACGACTTAAGGAAATATAGAGGCTTTATCCTTGGCGTAAAAACAACAAACGCAAGTGTGAAAGGACAGACTAGACGAGAACGGCATGCTTCTGAACCTCAGACGACTGAGTACAAGGAATTTGGCGAGAAAACCAACGGGACCCTTACCTTCGATGGAGAAGAACTTAAGAAAGTGACGCTTTTCAAATCCCTCGGCTCCGTCATCAGCAGCGATGGTGATACCCATCCAGATGCCAAGGCGCGAAGTCACTGGTGTCCTCTGCGATCGCCGAACGCCTATTCGACTCAAGGCCAAGGTTTACAAGATTGTAATTTATATCGTCGTCTTGTGCGGACCGGAGTGTTGGCCCGCAACAACCTAGGATGAGCTAGCCCTCCACGTCATGGAAACTAGGATTCTGAGGTGGTGCCTTGGACTTACGAGGCTCGATCGGGTCCCGAACGAAATTACTCGCTGTGGCATGGGAGTGGCATCAATTGCGGAGAAAATGAGAAGGTCCAGACTTCGATGGTATGGACATATCGTCAGAAGCGCCGAGCACTCGATCGCTAGAACAGCGATGCGGTTGAGTCCGCAAGAACGCCGACCAAGAGGGAGACCAAAGAAACGGTGGATGGAGCAAATAGCCGAAGACATGCGCAAAATCAACGTTGCCCCAGAGGACGCCTTTGACCGAGCCAAATAGAGACGGACATGCTGATAAGCGGACCCTGCTATCGCGCGGGAATAACTCTAGGAGGAAGAGAAGAACATCCTTGGCGTGAAAACCTTCGCGATAAGCATACTTTCTTTTCAAACGTAAACTTCTAAACAACATTTTGACACGATGGAGCATTTAGGAATACGACAAAAAATAATGTATTGCAAGTCAAGGATAACGTAGTCTCATATGCCCTATGCCGTCAATCATATGGAGTGAACGCTGAAGGTACATTTCCCCTGTAGATCCGTTGATTGCAGGAATATTGACAGAAAAACCAACCAATGAGTTTAGTACGGGATTACGCAACCTATATACGCAGCAAAGACGGGACCACAAGTTATGAAAAATAATCGCCGAATCAGAAGGGGTCAGGTTCAAGAAGGGATACCTGCTGACCGAGAAGGGATTAATCCGACTTGGGAGGGGAAGAAGGAAGTTTTGCATCCCTAGCATAACCATTATAATAGGAGAAACACACGATTTACGGACATTTGGAAGCGACGAAATTACATCGATTGTAGGCGGAGCAACTTACGTATCCGAAATTTAAAAGAGAAATCCCAAGGATGACGGCAACGTGTGACGTGTGCCAAAGTTTTAAATCGCCTATGAGGAACAGAACCGCTGAGATGCAAACAGTGATACCGGAAGGAAAAATAGACCTCTTATGCATCAACATTCTAGGTCCATTTACCAAAAGGCAGTGCGGTCACAAATACATTTTTACGGCGACAGATGGCTTTACAAAATTTATCAGGTTGTATCCAATTAGGCGAGCCAACACGAATAGCACCACGAACAATGTATTCGAAAGGAGCATACCAGACGTAGTAACTTATAATAGGATACTGAGTCCCGGGGAATCCAAATTCCTAGCCCGGCGTGGTCCAAGAAACTCTCTCAGGAAGGCATCAAATGCTGTATTACGTAGCATACACGTAGGCATCCACAGGCAAACCAGGTAGAGAGGTACCACCGCACATAAAAACAATCCTGAGAATTTTCTGCCGTAAGGCACATTCTACTTGAGTATAATGGTTGCCGACAGTGGAAACATGCATAAACAATACGCATAATTATGCAACCGAATTTTTTCCACTCCACCAATATTAAACCATACGAGGTGTTATAACAACATAGCAATTAAAAGTAAACCACAGATTTTGACCGGAAGATGCCTAGAGACAAACTAAGGGTAGCCGCGCAGACGTTCAAAGGGGGAGTCGTAGCTCTGCAACAAAACTCAATTAAGTGAGAAGGAAATCACCAAGCTGCACCAGAAATCGTGTTCGATTACGGATCTTTTTGTATGATATTGGGAGGAAGGGTGGGGTATCTTGTTTGTACCTACATTTGTGGGAAGGCGAGTTGGTGGTGATAAAAAATTGTACACGTGTTGTGAAAATTGGTGCATTGGGGCCGTCGGAGTGTGTGGGAGGACTCCTGACAATAAATTCGGGGGCCGTGAATGAGAATATCAGATCGTCAACGACATGGCAGTGAGAACTGAAAGAAAAAAAGGATAGAAGGAATATGATTTGTATAATATAATATTTTTCGGAGAAGACTGGATTACGATGTGATCGAGCGGGTATACAACGATTTGGGGCATTCTGCCGGTTTTTCAACCGACGATGAATTACGCAATGTTCCGGGGATTCCGAGTAAGACTATACGCGAATGGTTGGAAAGTCAGGAGGTGTACACTCGTCACAAGCCCGTGAGGAAAAGGTTTCCGAGAAATCGTCACGACGTGTCGTATATTGATGAGTGCTGGCAGTGCGTCTTGAATGATATGCGTCGATTGAAAAAAATTTAACACGGGTTATGCGTACATTTTAACGGTTATAGATATTTTCTCTCGTTATAGCTTCGCCAAACTGTTACGTAGTAAGAAGGCAGAAGAAATTGTAAATGCGTTCTAGAAAATATTTCGACATAGGCTACCGCTGAAAATTCAAAGCGATAAAGATGGTTAATTTGTCAACTCTAAATTTGAAAAATGTTCACCGTTGTCAACTTAGAATGGGTTAGTTGCCCGAGTCTCAAGAAACTAACCATTAATTAGAGCTGTTTATTGGAACCACACATTGATGGTAATTTTAGTGCGCCAGAGGAAATTGTCACAAACTGGTCAAATGGTGTATAACAAATTAAAAAGTGTACTAATCTTTTTTATGCTGCCTGAATGCTAAATAAATTTTTTTTCTAAAATCTGCAACTATTATGTTTATATTTATGGAAAACCCCTCCCGTGTAATGATAAACATGAAGGTGGTTTTTAATTTTTTTATCTAGAACAAAGTAATATCAGAATCATTGATCACATTGAGGATGAAGGTATATGACTTAACAAAGTCTCCTTTCTCCACGTAAATAGTTCGATATTCAACTCTCGAATGCCGTACATTTGTATATGTCTCTGGGGTAGGAGTAGCGTTAAGAACAAACGTTCCGAAGTTGAGCAGTATTTGTAAACACAGAGAAAGTAATTGGAACAGAGAACTGGATTGCGGAGGTTATTAGCGATAGTGGAGCTTTTCCGACAAGACATAAAATCTTTAGATGTGATCGACCGGATAGGACTGGCGGCGGAGTATTTTTATCAGTCGAATCGCATTTGAATAGTACCGCACACAAATTAGATGACAATGAAATAGAGAGTGATTGGTGCACTATTAAGCAACACAAAAATAGAAATATGCATATATGCTCAATTTTGAGACTACCAGATTCCATAATTGATACTTTGTACCAATTCAAAACCCAATTATCATCTTATACCTCGAGAAGTGACAAAAGCATAATAATTTTAGGTGGAGACATTAACCTCCTGGCTAAAAATTGGAAAACCAATGGAGGTGGAACAAGTTCAAGGAAGCTTGACTATAAATGAGACCTTAATACACTTTCACACCACTCTCTTACTGAAATAGTAAAAGAACCTAAGAGAGGTAATAAAATATTAGATCTTTTAGCTGTAAGTCACCCTATAATGGTTAATCACATCGATATCCTCGAAGGCATAAGTGATCATAAAGTAATTACTACTAATTTGAAAACAACAGGCGATACCACTGTATTATCTAAACCTAAAGTGTACTTATTTGAAAAATGCGAATACGTATAATTCTGAGAGACGTTAGAAGCTTTATTCACGAAATTCGTCACCACAATGAAGAACGAGAGCACCGTAGTACCATGGAGATATTTTTTGTAAATACTACATAAAGGAATGGATGAATATATTCCATACAAATTCATACGGGGGAGTAAAGAACCTCGTTGGTATAACCACGAAATAAGGTGGGAGCTAGGAGACAATGGCAAATGCACAATCTATATCAAGATTCTATGAAGCTTAATAACAAAACAACGAAGCTTGTGGCGAGAGAAATATACATTGCTCAACGCTCAAGAACAAAGAAAATATTGCGCGCTACTCTACAAAAGTTCAAGAAAAAATCCCTCGGTGAATAACTAGATGAAACCCCAAGTCATTCTGGTCTTACGTAAGAGAGGGCTAATCTTTGACAGTAGAGTCTTGACTGGACACAAACGGCTAAGTAGTCACCAACAGCATTACCAAGGCCAATTTATTAAGCCACCACTTTGAAAGTGTATTCACTAAGGATGATACAATTAGCAATTCATACATTCCGGACTTTAACGAGCCGATGCCTGGCATAGTGGGATTCAACGTGATGGAATAATTAAACAACTGAGTTCAATTAAAAGTATCAAGTCCCTGTAGGTCCAGAAGGAATACCTACACGGATGCTCAAGGAAATAGCGCCACAGATTGCACCATTCTAAGAACTTATATTTATCAAATTGCTATCCGAAGGCAAGGTGCCACGAGACTGGAAAATAGTCAACGTCACTCCGATATTAAAAAATGAAATATAAGTGACCTCGGAAATTACCGACCTAAATCATCAACATCACTTTTATGTAACATCCTTGAACACATTGTCGTTAACAATATTATGACATTCCTAGATTATCGTAAATTCTTACATAGCATTCAGCATGGCTTCTGTAAGGGCAGGTCCTGCGAAACACATCTTGCGCTTTTCCTTCATGATATCCTAAAATCAGGTGAATCGAACAAGCAGGTCAACGCTATATTCCTTCATTTCAAGATGGCATTCGACACGGTTCCTAATAAAAACTCACATATTAATTGCAATAATGCGGAGTTAATAAGAAAATAGTGAGTTGGATAAGTAACTTTCTCAGTTATCGAAAACAAAAAGTAGTTATTCATGGTTTTAGCTTTGATATGGTGGAAATCACATCCGGTGTTCCTTAATTAAGCAAGATCGGCCCTCTTTTATTCATTATTTATATTAATGACCTAAGTTCTAGAGTTATCAGTAAATTTAGATTATATGCAGGCGATACAATTATCCACTGTGAAATTATCGAAGACGGACTTTGAAGTTTGGTCATCTGACCTTAAAAACGTTCATTCGTGGTGTCAGGAGTGAAGGTTAGGATTAAACATCATCAAATGCACCACAGTGCACTTCATGTGAAAGTCATTACACAAATGGCATACCTATACTGTGGGTAGAGTAAACATAAAATCATCAAATACTGTAATATATCTTGGAAATACATTTACTTCTGATGTATCATTGGGATTATACATGCAAAACATATGTGGCAAAGCATGAAAAAAACTAGGTTTTGTTAAACGTGTAACAGGAAGGTCCTCGGATGAAATACTCAAAGAGAGACGCCACGCCGCTCTGGTTAGGCCACACCTCGAATACGCCGCGTGCATTTGGGACACTGGTCATTAATATTTAACCAAAAAAATGAGATACAGAGGAAAGCAGCGCATTTCGTTTAAAACTTTTGTGAGTGTTCATTTAGTGCCTCACAACTTCTAGTGAGATTAAGGTGGAGCCCCTAGACACTCGGATGCTACAAAGTATCCTAAGGTTGCTAGAGAAATTCAGAACTGGTGTGTATCAGAGCAACACAGAGAATATTGTCATTACGTGTCACTGCATAATTAGGTCAGAGAGAAGCGATAAATTAAGAGAGTACACAGCCGAACATAGAGGTAAAAGAACCTCGTTCTTTCCTCGCGCAATAAGCGAACACAATAAAAACTACGCTCTGCCAAATACACACCCATTATTCACGGTACCATTTCACCTGCCTTACATTACATCTTTAAACGGCTGGTAACCTAACACATTGAGTCACACGCCCATGCGGCGGCTCACAGGGTAGTATGTAGTTGTAGAAGGAAAGGATTCAAAAATGTACTTAGTTTAATTCTTTAGCTCCGACATATGCATAATACACTTCATTAAAGTAAAAAGCGAAACAGCCCATCATAGATCAACTACTTATGTAGCTTCCGCTGTACGTAGATATATTGGTTTGGTACTTTTAAGGTTTCAATAAAATAGTCCAAACTTGCTGACGAAGTGGTTTATTGAAATAACAAAGAAGCATAGATCAAGGAAATGCAAGCATTGAACAAAAAGATCATTATTAGAGGGTAACGTAGAAAAACATCCCACCAAAGGAATCAGGGGTGAATGCAGGAAAGATTGAAGGAGGAGGAATGGACGGAAGAAGGCTACAACGCTTTTTCTGCAAGCAGAAATAAGTTACGTGAATTTAAAATTCATCGTCTGTTTCCGCTATTCATAGTCCATGATTGAGCACATTGTCTTGGATACGAAGGGAGACCTGTCCTCGTGCGGTGGCTGGACCAGGCGAAGGAATTATTTTTACTTCGGTGACTACTGGTTTCCGTTCTGGATTTCATTTCTGCCATTTGAGATAAAATGAATGTTTTAAGATAACTCTAAGACGCATTGAATTGAAATTATTTTGAGAAACGGTGTCATCCAAGGAATGGCTCATACCGAAAATTCGAGATTCCATTCTGGATAATAATTTTCACGAAGCAATTACTCTACGACACTCTAATCTTTGATACCAAAATCAAAGTAATAATTAAAATCAATAATACCATTGAATTTACACCATTTATAAACAGAATGAATTCCATTACTCATTTAAATGTAACAAAAGTAAAGTCTTATAATTTAGATCTACTTGAGGTGAAGAAATTCCACCATTGCCGTCTTGAACGACAGGAAAATATACGGTAAAACGTTTAATTTAGCCAGAGAGGAAACCACCTCCTAAATTAAGGATTCACATAATAAAAATACAAACCACATTAAACTTATGAGAGCCATGTCAAAGTTTCATCCTAATTATTACTTTTATATCGACGAAAATTACAGCGGTGTGGAATTGATTCAATACTCCAATCTTAAGAAACGTCCAAGATTTGACTTGTATACAGGAATGGATGGATGTGATACCTCTAGTATTTAATTACACCACAAAAACTTAGACTCCTAGGGATACTCATTTATTGGAAGAATATTAACCCAGTATACAATTTCTAAGAAGTGAATACGTCCCGCAAACTTATCCGAAATTGCTGTCTAAGACTTCGATTCGATTTTTTGTGATGAATGCCCGTTATTTTTCGATGGATGACCGTCATACGGTTTGTATCAATACCAAAGCTTTGTTTAAAGATCTCTAGTTTAACATGCCCTGTATTGCACTGTGGTTATGAACGCGATGGCAGTAGAAATTTCGTGATCAGTCAGATATAACTAAAAATAACCAGAAACTTTATTAACTTTTGATTAATTTTAAGCAATTTTATTGCTGACGCCGATAGAGCGTATGAAAATGAGCCAGTTATTTGCCGTTCTAAACTTCTGATTCTGACAAAAAATGAACGTTATAAGTAATTATTAGCACGATGCTATTGTAAGAAAAAAACCTACATGATTTACTGTTCATCCTTTGCTGCTAGCTCAGCTCGCCGTTTAGTAGTTTATGGTAAATCAGCCTGCCATTTACCGGCTGCTGCTAAATCTGCTTGCCGTTTACCAGTTGCTGCTAAATCTGATTGACGTTTACCAGTTGGTGGTGAATCTGCATGCCGTTTACCAGTTGCTGCTAAATCGGCTTGCCGTTTATCAGCCGGACTGGATTCGTCTAGATCAGCCTGACGCTTTTTTTGCCACCCCCTGCAGTCACCAGGACTACGGCGAAGATCGAGAACAATAGGAAGAGTTTCCAGTTGAATGCGGCCATCGCTAATTTACTCTAAGAGACCACTTTTACTCTTGAGTTAGAGATACGAGAATGTGACTTTTGACTCGATAAACGATCCCTTTTGCACACCGAGGTCTTTTCCCTTATTGCACCCGAGCCTGACTCAATTCATACCAATTTCTTTGTTTCTTTTTGCAATTTTTCACCCTGCCACTCTCATGTATCCAAACGGATGTGTATTCTGCCATCTTGCACAGGGGGAATAAAAAGGTCGCTTACATTGTACCATTTGTGTACCATAAACTGCGTAAATAACTTTTTTTTACTGTCATGTGACTGCCGTTTGTTTCCACTTGTTTATGGTAGTTTGTCGCAAATTTTCTTTTTGCAATGTGTTCACCTTGCTGCACGCGTATACCTAACCGGATGTGTATTCTTCCATCTTGCACAGGGGCAATAAAAAGGTCGCTTGCATGTATGTACCATTAACTGCGTAAATAACTTTTTTCCTGTCATGTGACTACCGGTTGTTTCCGCTTGTTTATGGTAGGACGTCGGTAATTCCTTCTATTGAATAAGTATTTTGAACTAACTAAACTACTGAACTAAATTTCGCATTACATACACATAGAACTTTAAAAAAGGTTATTGCTGGATGTCATCAAATGTGAATGTCACTGGGCGTGGGTGGATTTATGAGCAGGAGATGAAAACAAAACCTGTGGAAAGTGGAAAAGAAGTACATATGCATTACTGCTACCTCATATTTTTTTAATGTCATGATTCTCTGAAATTTAAAGGTGGCTGGTAATCCTTGTCCATGTTTTTGTATAATTGAAACTCGTTATTTGGTACCTAATTGTACTAATACTCAAGAATCGAGGTTTTCTGGTTGTAACGTATCACTTTAATTATAAAATTGTTTCCCATCTGTAATATTTCATAAAAACAGTAATAATATTGATAATAGCGAATAATATATTATTCGCCGTGATTACAACAGGATAAATGTCCTGAAAGTAATGAACAAGAATTGATAGTTAATGTAATTTAAATTATGTGTTTTTTAAGCAAAATACAAACACAGCATTGACATCGGATACGAAGTTGTTGCGAAAGATTCCTCCAAAGGCAGTCTGTAAACTTAAAAAAGATTTTCTTTCGTTTTCATTAAGCTGAAATATTTTGGAATGTACGTTCACAATATATGTTGGATGAGACATTTTTTTAAAAGGACCGCCAACAGCTTGCAGGTCTATATAACCTTAATGTGTTACTTGAATGTTAGCTATGAGTCAGAAAGAATTCCGTGAAAAGGGTCGTAGATGCAATTAACTTAGGCATTATACGTTATATATTACGCCATGTATAATACCTTATTGATAAGTGTGTAATCAGTTGAACACTCAGGTGATTAGTTTACTCCAAAACCGTCTCGGAGGAATCACCCCCGTGAAATATCCGGACAGGCTAATTGTAATTTGGAATTTATTCACACAGTACAAGGATAATGTGTCTAGAACGTTATGGTACGATGCGATATTTCTCTCGTAACACCTCACTTGGAGTTCGCCGTTAGCACATGGGACCCTTGCGAATTATGAATAGCGCTCGAAGGATGGCGCAATCATTGGGAGATTCGTAACTCGCTATACAGTAAACTTAGCACACTTGCCGAATTTTTTAGCCGTATTGATTTAACATCTGACCACGATTGGATAGCTCATTAATTTGTAGCAGGTAAATTTTAATTGGAATGTTCCCGACTTAAAGTTTTCTTGGGCTTCCGTTCGGGTGAGAGGGTCCATATTGGCCGATATTTCGATGCTGGAGTCAATCCTTGACATGTCGGCCAACATGGACCCACTTAACCGGACGGAAGCCTGAGAAGACTCAGAGGAATGGTGCCTTTTCGAAGAGTAAAATACATTAAGAGAGTTGGTAATTGTTAATGTAAAACTTTCTTGTCATATTCTTTAAACAAAAGAACCCCTATAGAAAGTAGCTGATTGTCAGGATAAAAGTTGTAGCCGAGTGGAAAATGTACTTTTTTTAAGCAGGAAACTTCTGATAATGATTCGGGATACGCACTTTTCATGTATACGACTATAAAAATTCTTTCGCAATTGATAGGCTTTTACGGGAATAACGCGAATTTTGGAGTAAATGGAAAATAACACAATTTTGATGAAGTATTGTCGAGTTGCGAATTATGGATTCGCACCTCGATAAATACATGCGTCAACCGGGACGAAAGATCGTGAGATAGCAGAGACAGGAGCCACACACTTAATCCATAGCTTTAGTTTATTAAATGTAGACTCGAAAACCTGGAGGATTTGTGACGCCACCGTTCATCTCGGTAACGACAGAAAGGATCGAGAAAATCCTAGAGATACATGACATCACACCGAGATATAGCGCGCTAGAGAAAATTAGCGACATTCTTCCAAGACCGAAGGAAAAATTCCCAGATTTCCAATACGAAGGAGTATGCGGGATTCCCTTGCAGCTACGGCCGGAAGTGTGTGAGGCAAACAAAGACGGCGATTTCGGTCCGTTTCGCATCGTTTCGTTTACGAAATGCTCCTCAATAACAAGCATTACGCTCAGTCAGCAGTCGCAGAACATGCCTTTCACGGAACATTCCGGGACACCCATAATAATTAAGCGTATAAGATTAAGTCTCCTCAGTGGAGTAAGGTTTATCGGAAGGATAATTTAATGATTTATCACACACTTTTAAAAATTATTTTCACTGTTTGTGGGCTTTTCGTGATAGCACTTTTATGATCGGTTGTACATTTCTTTTATCAGTAGGTGCAATATTAAACTGTGCCACTAAAGAAGGCATTTGAGGGCTTGAGAGTGTACAGGATATTTTATTTTGCTTTGCTTAGTATTTGAATTGCTTGAAGATATCGATTTTCTTCTGCGACCTTGCAAACATTTCCACTTGCTCTAAATTCTCTCCTGTCATGGATCTCCCACATTCAGCTTCTCCCTTTCGCTCCGTCCCACCAGGTAGTATGTAGATATAAATGTTCTTCAAATCGATTTCCTTTTATTATTTCACTTCAGTTGTTTCATATGATTGTTTTTAATTGAGTTTACTCAAAAGAGTCGTCTACTGCGTTTTTCATACTCTCTGTCTCACTACAAACCTTTCAACAGGTGATCGGAGATGTGCATAAAACATTTAATTAAACATGTGGTATAACAATACATGGCTGGATGTGTTACATTGCCCCATCGATGGATAAATCGCAGCTTCACGAGTTTTATAACTTCGAATTACTATTTGAGGCTTTCGTAGCGCTGTAGTTCGGGTGATTCCATTGCTTTCGGGTTTCGCTGCGTTGCATTCCCTGGAGATGACGTTTCGAGACCACATCTTCAGATCACGTCCGAATGCTGACTGGTGTCAAGTCAAAATAAGTTTATTTCACACAAAATAACAATACAATATAACAAATTACAAAAACAACTTAGTGGACCCTGGTTTAGGCTTGCGCCTCTTCCGGGTGTAATACGATTGCTGAAATTTTATATCACTGGTACGAAAAAAAATATTGGCCAGGCATTTGCTCTAGTACGGTGGAAAACCCGTAAAACCACCTTAAGGCACCAAACTTAACAAAACAAGCAGCAAAAACAGACAAACAAAAACACTTGAAGGTGGCCAATTTAAAATGGAAAAAAATAAACGACCGGGAATCGAACCCGGACCTCCAGATTTCGCTTCAGTTGCTCAGACTACTAAGCTATCCAGTCTACTAAGAAATATCTGGAATCGTCATGACGTTTATAGGAATGGTGACCCCGACTTGATTTTTGGGACATGATTTTTTATTATTCCGTGTGATTTTTGTTTAAATTATTTTATTTAACAATGATACTCAAACGATATCGTACTGTCTATCAAATTTATGTCAAACTTTTACTATACGTGTTTCAACAGTCTAACAGTCATCATCAGGTAAGACTTACCTGATATCTTATATTTATATGTGACGGAACACGAACGTCGCATACGTGGTAGGATGAGGGGAACTCCAGCCGTCCCGAGCGAGGGAATGATCGAGCAATCGGTCTATTTGAATCCACCAAAATATATTTCGCAATGCATGATGTCATACACATTACACAAAAAAAATACCCTGATGAGGATGAGGATGAATGTATGATAACACTTGATGATTCAAATGAAGATGAACAACGTGAAATACATACATCAAACAACAAAACAAAAAGGTGAATGCAAGATACTTTTCCCCCTTCCAAAAGATGTGATACAATTTACAAAGAAAAAAGATATTACTCTGGGCAACCGTTCATATGTGCCCGTAAATAAAGTTTCTTGAGCACCAATGATTCACTGTCTGATTCTTTTCAGCACTGGGTCAAACGTTTTGTGAGGGCAAGATGCGCGGGGGCAAAGAGGAAAGAGATTCAGATCTCGTGACTGGGAAAGTGAGAGTTTATCTGGATAACCAGGACGATGGACGGGTCGCTAACTGCGACGTTCTTACTGATTTCTGTCGATGCAGGAATTGTTGAAGCCGTCAATGAAGTCAGTCACTTCTCGGATCTCCACAACCACGGCACCAGGAAACAATCTTCTCCTGCATCGGCGAAGAACACGGCCGTCACTCATCTGCTTCACTCTCTGCTCCTCCAGAACTTTCTTTGCTGTCCCGTCCTCCACCAGCATAAGCCTCGTTTATTCGGGAGGGCGATGGCTATCATGCACCTCGCGGGACTTCCGGCAATCTTTCTCCTCTCTGGTTTCCACTGTCTGTCTCTCTGTGGTTTTCTCCCTCTCGAAGCACATTCACCAGGGTTTTTTATACCCCTCGGGAGGGGTAGTCACCCGTCGAAGGAGGGTTTATGGTGAGAGGGGGTTAGTGTACGCACACCGGGGATAAAGTGGGCCCCTAGGTAGCCCTAGTTAACTGAGGACACCACATCGGTCAGGATTCACCTTGACACTCACTCGGAAACACCGTACCACCAAGCAAATGCACTCAATTACAAACACCTCGGACCAACGCTCGATCAACCCTAGCTCGAGCCGAATATCTTACCTGATGATGACTGCTAGACAGTTGAAACACGTGTTGTAAGAGTTTGAAATAAATTTGGTAGACAGTACGATATCGCTTGAGTATCATTGTTCAATATGCTGTTCTACAACATCTCGCCGTAGAAAGTGGAGTTTATTTTATTTAACTTTCTTGATGATGAAGACGGGACTTTGAGAAGAGTTTCTACTCGGGAACAGTTTGAATCTCGCCTTAAATTGTTGAGATTTCAGAGGGATCAGATTATTGGGACAATTTATGTTACTCACGAATTGGCAGAGGAATTAAGTCCTTGCTCAGATCCGTTGTCGGCCTATCCTAAATTTTCTGTTTCGTACTCGCTGTTCTCATATTAAGGAGGTCTACAATAATTTTCTCGAAGCTCAGAGGAAGATTTATGAACACTGCCTTCGTTCTAATTTGACAAAATCTTATGAATCCGATGATCTAATCAGCAGTACTGTTGACGAAAGGTGTTATTTTATTATTTCTTATTAGTCTTTGAACGTTCTACGATTTCGGCAGTTCAAACCCAATCTGGCCCCTCTGACAACTCTAATGAGGTGACTGTGAGTAATAAGTGTCGTCTTCCCAAGATAAATGTGCCGCGTTTTACGGGTGTATCCGCCGAGTGGGAGTCATTTCGTGATATTTTCCGTCCGGTAGTTCATGATAGAGCGGATTTAGCACCCATTGAAAAGTTCAGTTACCTGAAGTCTGCTCTTTCGGGAGGTGCTTTAGCGATAATATCTTCTGTTCCCTTTGGAGACACCCATTATCTTTCTGCCTGGAAGGAGATGTGCGATCATTTTGACAATCCAAGGGTCTTGAAATTTAGTTATTTAGATAAATTGCTAAACTTCCACTGCTCTTCTTCTGGTTCATTGCAGTCCCTTTTTTTCCCCAATTTTATGTGTTTTCTGATATGTATTCGGCGCTACTTACTTTGAATGTCCCTAACCCTGGAGAATTTATATTGTTTAGACTGGCCGCTGGGTCATTAGACCCTGAGATACTTGCCCTCTTTGAGGAAACAGTGGCAGAGGAGAATTTCCCTTCGGTTTAGAAGCGTATTAAAGTTTTGCAAACTTTCAATGGTGTAGTTAATACGAGTTCTCAAGCTCGGAGCTCGAAATTGACGAGCAAAGTGTTTATGCCTATCCCCGTTGGGACCGAAATTTCTAATGCTACTATGCTTTGTCCTAGTTGTGATATATCGCATCTGTTATCGGAATGTTCAAAATACTTAAATATGAGTTCGGAGCAAAGGGGTAATTTTGTGTATTCGAAAAAATTATGCTTAAATTGTTTGAGAAGTGGTCATTGGGCCCCTAGATGTCGATTTTCAAACTCTCGATGCAATCCGTGCAAAAGATTTCACCATACAGTAAGTCTTCGACATACGAACTAGTTGCGTTCTGAGAACTTGTTCGTCAGTTGAATTTGTTTGTAAGTTTAAAAACATTAGCCAGGTATCGAAAAATTGTAGTTATCCTGCGATATACCGCACTGCGAGACAATTTCGCGTTGACTCATGTACGTCGCGAGATGTTACCCTAAGTTGCAGCGCGGGAGACGCGGCTGGACTTGAAAAAAATTTACACTGCACGCGGGAAGTAAAACCAGTTGCGAAACGCTACACAGTTCTCGATTTCATATGGGTTTAATTGATAATTTAAATAACCAGTCACATGAAAACACTTTCGTTACTCGTAAATGCAATCCTAAGTTGGTTTTTCGCCATGTTTGTCCGTGTCTGCGGCGCCTCTCGCAAGACATTCATGAATGAAAACGTCAATTTCTTCGGATCTTCCTTTTTAATTTATCCATGTACTCAAGCCACGCTGCCACTTTCCCGCATAAAGAATGAATCATCTTAGAACTTTATCCAGTCACGCGCTTAATAATATCATGTACATTTGGCCAGAACTCTTGTCGCGTATAAATTATTTCTAAATTTAGTGTCATTTAGTAATTTAATTATATTATGTTCTGTATAGGGACAGGTCGCGTCGGAGAGCAAGTATGGATAGTTTTTAGAAAATAAAATATGGACTTATTCCATAAAAGAAAATTTAAAAAACAACTAATCATTCCGTGAACAAATGGCAATGAAGGAAAGTTTATTTTATTTTAAATTAAAATTGCTTGTCTTACCTTAAAAAAGAGTAACAGCCGGCGTACATAGACGTAGAATTTGAGTGGCGATACGAAACTTGTTACTGGCAGGAGGAGGACGTAGTGGGAGGTGACGGCGATAGGTCATAAGGAGCAAGAGGTGGAGGGCAAGATGTCACGCCTGAAGTCACCAACAATTGTTGTTTAAGTTCATGGCTCGATTTACTTTTGTCCATCCTCTTGAAAAACCCACCTAATAATGTCTGGGAAGCAACTGTCTTCCTTTCGTTATAAATGAGACGATAACAAGCCATTACGTTATGAATGGCTGCCGCAACCTTGCTATACTTGCTGGTATAAATAATGGATTGCTATGAAATATAATGGAATGACACCTCGCTACCTAACTACCTAGCCTACCAATAGGACAGGAATTGATCCAGCGCAACCACTTTGGTCTAGTCCTGATTACCTGAAAAGTGACATCTAAAATTCAAGGATTCAGCAATCTATTTCTTTTATTTTCTACCCATGGTCGTTACTGCGGTAATACACTGGCATGGGCAAAATATGTTGTGCGGTCAAAATAATGGTTTGTGCTAGCGGTGAGTTCCAAGTGAGGTCTCACGAGAGAAATACCACATCGCACTTTGACGTTATAGTCACATTATCCTTGTTCTCTGTTATTAAATCCCAATTTTCGTTTGGCCTGTCAAGATATTTCACGGGGGTGATTCCTCCGAGATGGTTCCTGAGAAATCTTATCACCTGAGCGTTTAACTTATTATTAATTTAACTGATAACACTTACTAATTGAGTGTTATATATGGAGTAACCCGGTGTGTCAGTACACCGCACATACCTCCTAGTGGTAGGTCACGGGCAACGGTATGCTGGCTCTCAAGGTAGTCCTTTCATAAGGGATCCTAGGTTGAGTAGAATAGTGAAAGCGGGCCTAGGGTATTGCTATGCTTTGGTTTCTCTTTTGGGATACTGGCAAAAATGTACCAAAACTGACCGGTAGAGCGCCGTAACCGTTAGAAGGGAAAGCTGCACGTGGTGCGGGTACTGGAAAGGCTGTTTACCTTGCATACTCTATTACAACTTACTCCTAAGAGTCACGAAGTAGCCTCGAACAACCGAAGCCACGAAGGGCGGCGAAAGCTGAATAAGGTTGGCCCATCAATATACGGACTTAGCAATACGACCTAGACTATCGGTACTTGGAATGTGAGAGGAGTATATGGAAAGGAGCATAAGTTCTCGAATGAAATGAAAGTGAGACGAATGGATGTTTTGTGTGTATGTGAAATTAAGCGTAAGGGGCGGGATATTGTTAGGGTAGATGGTGGTGGTCTGGCACTGTGGTCAGGAGCTGAAGATAATGTTCACGGCAGTCAAGGTGTAGGACTCATTCTTAATGAGAGAGCGAAGTTACTGGTGAAGAAGTACGAGTTAGTATCTCCTAGATTGCTCCGTGTCCGCATGAAAGTAGGTATTAGGAGAGTTGTGATTCTGGCGTGCTATGCACAAGTGGATGGAGAGAGTGACAGTGTGAAAGATGAGTTTTGGGAAAAACTGAGAGAGATTTTGAATGAATGTGACCCTGGTGAGAGAATAATTGTACTAGGTAACCTGAATGGCTGGGTCGGTGTGACGCGGGATGCATCTGAGAGAGTGATTGGGCCATTTGGTGACCCTCGAGTGAATGATAATGGATAAAACTTGGTGAGTGTGTGCTTGGAAAAAGAATTGTTTGTTTCGAATACATGGTTTAAGCATAAGAGGATACACGGGTATACTTGGCAAATGGGCGATTGTGCAAGCATTATTGATTTCGTGAGATTGAGGGAGTTAGTGTAGGACATGAGAGTGATGAGGGGTCCTGAATGTGGAACAAACCACTATTTGGTACTCTCTTAAGTGAATCTGGGCAGAAAGTGGATGCCAAGGAAGAATGTTGCGCGTAAGCAATTGAAAGTAAAAGTGGAGAGGTTGCTAATCAGTGAGGTAAGAATGCAGTATGGTTACATGCATGAGGGTGCTCTATCCTTGAAGCAGAGAGAATGGGACGAGTATATCAGAAACGAGAAAGTAAATGATGAGTGGAAGTGTTTAAAAGAAGTGATTGTATAATGTGCTAACAGTGTATGTGGGAAAGGAGTGGTAGGAAGAATGAAAGGTGATGCTTGGTGGAATGGAGAAGTGAAAATTGCAGTCAGGGAAAAGAAAGACGCGTACAAGAATACGATTGTTGCCAAATCTCAGGAAGAGCGCACTAAAGCATGTGACATTTACAGAAAGATAAGAATGAATGCAAAACCGTTGTGAAAGAGAGCAAGGAAAGACTGAGAGTGGATGAAGCTAGCAAGATGCAGAGCGATTTTGAAGGTAATAAAAAGCTGCTTTGGAAGTGGATAAAAAGGCTAAGATCGGTGAAGTCAGGGGAATGAATGCGGTAAGGAACGAAAGTGGAGAGATCGTGTGTAATGAGAGCAATATCAGGGACTGCTGGAGGGAGTATTTTGAAGGATTATACAAAGATGTTGCTGACGCTGAGGATGAGCCTGGCGAAGTAGTATGCGAGAAAGCGGTGATGGAAAAGGAGATCAGTGAGAAGGAGGTCATATTGGCATTGCGAGTATTGAAAAATGGGAAGGCGGAAGGCGTAGATGGGATATCCAGTGAGATGTTGAAGTGTGGGTGAAGTTTACTCATTTGTCGGCTGTGTGAACTATTCAACTAATGACTACAGACTTCTCTTGTTCCAGTGGACTGGAAGAATGCAATCATCGTTTCATTGTAAAAAGGGAAGGAAGAAAAGACCGAATATAAAAAATATCGGGCCATTACTTTACTGAGCATTACGCGAGAAATGTTCAGCAAAAGTTTAATCAACGAGTGAGGAATATTACTTCTGACAGAGTTTGGGGTGCGCAGTGTGGGTTTATGTCTGGGAGAGGATGTAGTGACCAGCTTTTCGCGCTTCAGCAAGTGATAGAAAAATGTGTGGGCGTTCGAAAGAAAGTGTATTGTGCATTCTTTGATTTAGAGTAGGTTTATGATAGGGAAAATGGAAAGAAGTTGTGGAAGGTTTTGAAGTACTATGGAGTGAGTGGGATGGATTGAATTTTATGATGGCAATATATGATAAAAGCAAGGCAAGTGTGAGAGTTAACGGAGGTCTGAGTGATTGGTTTTCAATAAAACAGGGCAAGACGTTTCAAACACGTAAAGCAAGGATGCGTAATGTGACCATGGCTGTTTAATATATTTATGGGTAAATGTGTTAGATAGGCATGTAGTGAAAACGACGGTGTTCTGATTGGAAAAGTAAACCTGCGAGTTCTACTATATGCGGATGATGTTGTTTAGAACTCGGAGAACCAAGAGGGATTGCAGAAACAAGTTTTGTGAATCAACAGAGAGAAAGAAATTGAGGGTAAATGCGTGCAAGACTGAAGTAGTGGTTTTTGAAAAGGCGAATGGGAAGAATAACTGTATGATGAGGGTGAACGGTAAAGTAATTGAACAGGTGGATGATTTTGTGTACTTAGCTAACATTTTTGCGAATGATAGACATAGATGAGGAGATAAAAAGACTTGCGAATGCTGGAAGGAAAGTGTTTGGTAGCATGTGGAGCATATCAAGGAATGATCTCCTGTCTAAGGTAGCGAAAATCGCCGTGTATAAAAGTGTACTTCTCCCCACTTAATTGTACGGTAGTGAAATATGGGTATTTCAGGATAGACATAAAAGTAGACTAAACACCATGGGTATGAGTTATCTGAGGAGTGTTTGCGGTAAAAGTAGGATGGGTATGGTCAGGAATGAGTGGGTAATGAATGAATGTGGGTTACATGCTCCAGTAATGAACATATATGAAAGGAGCGTGCTTCTTTGGTTTAGCCATGTTGAGAGGATGAATGAGAGTCGAAAAACGAAACATATATAAGAGTGAAATAAATTGTGCGAGAGGTAGAGGTAAGCCGAGAAAGTTGTCGTTGAATGTTGTTGAGGAAATTCTTCAGAGGAGGAATATTAGGAGTCTTAAAAACAGGAGGGCGTGTATGAAGCAGTGTATGGGGGTAAATGAAACAAAAGAGGTTTGCAAGGATAGGTCAGTATGGAGGAAATTATTGAAGTAGAGTTAGGTGTAGAAATATGTATTTATGAGTGAAACTTAGTAATTTTGCCTACCCATCAAGGGAACGGTGTGATTAGCGTGTGTGTATGTATGTATAGGGAGTACATTTTATTTTGCGAAATTCGTCTAAAACTACAAACCATTCACAAATTAATTTTAAATTAAAAGTTCCACTTACAATTTCTCGGTTTATTGTAACTACAAACATTTTCATTGAATTCTACCAGACTCTTTTCTGTCATTGAAGTAACACAATAACGTCATCTAGAACTGAAAGCTATTTGCGGTCCTTTTAAAAAAGTCTCTCATCCAACTTATAATACGTAATTGTATCCAAAATATTTCAGCCTAATGAAAATTTACTAATGAAAATCTACAAGTTTATAAAATCACTGCCTTTGGAGGAGTCTTTCGCAACACCAACTTTCGTATCAGATGCCAATGATGTTTTTGTATTTGGCTCCATGATAAACAATTAATTTAAATTGCATTGACAATCAAATCTTGGTCATTATTTTCGAGCACTTATATCATGCTTTAATCGTGGCAAGTAATATATTAGTACGCTATTATTATTAGTATATTTATGTAATGTTACATATGGGAAACAATTGTGTTATTAAGGTGATACGTATAACCACAAAACCATTAGTTTAATGTATTTTTCAATTAGGTTTCAAAATGCATGTGTCATTAATACGAAAACAAGCACTTTTTACCGGACACCTAAAAGTTTTAGACATTCATTACAATAAACAATTGATGAGGTAGCAAGGTCATGCATGTATTTCTTGCTACTTTCCACAGTTTTTGTATCGTCTCCAGCACATAAGTCCACCAACGCCCGGAAACATTTACATTTTATGACATCCGGCAAGATCCATGTTTAAAGTTCTATGAAATGCGAACATTGGATTTAATATATTTATATAATTCAAGGAATTAACGAGGAGCTACCATAAACAAGCTGAAACGACCGGCTGTCACATGACAGGAAGTAAGTTATCCACACGGTTTTTGGTACACACATGCAAGCGAACTTTTTATTGCCCTTTGCAAGATGGTAAAATACACATCCGATTGGATACACGTGTGTAGCAAGGTGAAGACATTGCAAAAAGAAAAAAAGTAATTGGTATGAACTGAGTTAGGCACGTGTGCGATATGGGAAAAGACCTCGGTGTATAAAAGGGATCGTTTCTCGAGTCAAAGTCACATTCTCGTATCTCCTACTCAAGAGTAATAGTGGTAAATTAGCGATGGCCGTATTCAACTGGAAACTCTTCCTATTGCTCTCGATCTTCGTCGTAGTCTCAGTGACTGCAGGGGGTAATAAAAAGAAGCGTCAAGCCGATGACGAAGCAACTGATCTAGAAGAAGAAGAAGTACCAGAAGATGATCTAGACGAAGACAGTCCAGCTGGTAAACGGCAAGCAGATTTAGCAGCAACTCGTAAACGGCACGCAGGTTCAGCAGCAGCTCGTAAACGGCAAGCTGAGCTCGAAGAAGAGGATGAATAGTTAATCAAGTAGGTTTATTCTTACAGTAGTATCCTGCTAATAATTAATTATCACGATCTTTTTTTCTTAGAATCAGAAGTTGAGAACGGTAAATAACGGGCTTATTTTAATACGTTGTATCGGCTTCAGCATTAATATAGCTTCATACTAACCTGAAGTTAGTAATTAATCTGGTTATATTTTTGTTATACCTGACAGACAACGACATTTCTAATGCCATCTCGTTAAAAACCACGGTGCAATAGAGGGCATGTTAAACTAAAGATCCTTCAACAAAGCTATGATATTGTTACAAACCGTATAACGATCATTCATCGGAAAAACCACCAAAGAAATTTGAAACTGTCCGGGACACAGCAATTTAGGCTAACTTAGCGGGACGTATTTTTTTTCGAATTTTTACACTGGAGATATATGTTTACAAAAATAATGAATATTATACTTATTTTCACGAGGGTCTAAGTTTTTTAGTATAATTAAAATCTAGAGATGAGATATCACAATCATCCATTCCTTGATTTAAGTCGAATCTTGGAAGTTTCTTAATTTTGCTATATATAATCTATTACACACAGCTGTTATTTTGGTAGATATAATACTAGCAAATCGGATGAAACTTTTACTTGTATTTTTATAACCTGACTTTTATTTTGGAGGTAGTTTCTTCTATAGGTTAATTATACGTTTTATCGTATATTTTTCTGTCATTCGTGACAGAATTGGTCAAATATCGCCACCTCAATTAAATCTAAATTATAAGACCATATTTATTTTACATTAGCAGTGCAGTAATGGAATTCACTCTGTTTATTAAATGTGATGAATTCAATGGCATTATCGATTTTTATTAATTCAATTGTGATATCAAAGATTACAGTGTCGTGAAGCAACAGCTTCGAAAAACTAATTATCTAGAATGGAATGTCGAATTTTCGGTATGAGCCATTCCTTGGTTGACATCGATTCTCAAAATAATTTAAATTCAATCCATCAGAGCTTTATCTTAAAGCATTCTTTTTCTCTCAAGTGGCAGAAATTAATTCCCGGACGGAAACCAGTGGTGACCGAATCAAATCAAATTCCTTCGCCTGGTCCAGCCACCGCACGAGGACTGGTCTCCCTTCGTAGCCAAGACGATGTGCTCAATCATGGACTTGGAATAGTGGAAACAGACGAAGAATTTCGCTGTCTCGTCGACTTACTTCTGCTTTCAGAAAAAGCTGTGTAGCTTACTTCCTTCCATTCCTTCTTCCTCCTCCTCCTTCAATCTTACCTGCTTTCTACCCTCATTCCATTGGTAGGATGATTTTCCACGTTTCTCTCTAATCATGATATTTTTGTTCAATGATTGCATTTCCTTGTTCCATGCCTCTTTGTAATTTAAATAAACCGCTTTTCCAGCAAGTTTGGACAATTTAATTGAAACCTTAAAATTACCAAACCAATACATCTATGAACAACGGAAGCTACATTAATAGTAGAATTATAATGAGTTTTTTTGCTTTTTCCTTTAATGAAGTTAATTAAGTATATATCGGAGCTATACAATTCCCTTGCACTAAGTATATAATTGAGTGCTTCTCTTAATGTTAAAGTGAAGATTTATCATCTCTCTTCTTGTCCAAAGCTGTTGTTCAATGGAGTGATTGACGGAAGTTCTTCGAGATACATATCCCACTGGTGTTCGTCGTGTTATCGAAACTTCAAAAATACCAAACGAAATAAAATGAATACTTGAAGCATCACGTGGTGGAAGAACGTCATTATAATCAAGACAAGAATTTGTGACTTCCAGAATTTATTGATTAATTTCAGCAGAAAGCAGACAATAGCAGATAGTAATCAATAAATTGTGGAAGTCACAAATTTTTGTCTTCATTATCATTACCAAACAAATTACAGTTTTTAACAGCGGAAGCCTACAATAGTGGTCCATCGCTGATGTGGTTGTTTTCTTATTTCTTTGATAATGAGCATTATGCATGTGTCAGATATAAGGAATTCCACAAAAATATATATGTAAATGAATTCGTCTCTCAGTGGATAATTGATGATTCTTCCAATTATTTGCCTGTCAAATTAAAAAATAATGCTTTTCCTTTTGCATTGGATTATTCTTCCTCACGTACTGTTGCATGCAGAATGTTAATCAGAAAATGCAAGTGAAGATTTTCTCATGGATTTGTCTCTTACATAAATGAAAGCAATATTTTATATTTCATCCAAAATTTATCTCGCACGTTGGCATGTATATATCATTGTATTTTTAAGAAAATAAATTTATAAACTATTCTTAAAAGAAATCATTATTTCTTTTTGTTGTTTGAAAGCGTAGCAAGAATAATAAATTAGAATCTCTTTTATTATTTGCACCTCAAAACAGTTTGTAGGTATGTTGCAACGAAATTGCAATTCAACTAACAATGTAACATAAACCTGCAGTTAAATTACAATTTTCTATGTCTGGTATGTGCCTTTCGAATATAGTACATCCGTCAACATTAAATGTTATTTCGCAGCTTCCAAATGTCTGTATATAGTGTGCGTTTCTCCTATTATAATGGTTATGCTCGGTATGCAAAACGTCCTTCTTCCACTCCCAAGTCGGATTAATCTCTTCTCGGTCAGCTGGGATCCCTGCTTAGATCCACCCCTTTCTAATTTGGTGAATATACTTTCTAACTTGGGGTCCCGTCTTTGCTGCGTTGATAGGTTGCGTAATTCCGTACTCAATTCACTGGATGGTTTTCCTGCCAGATTTCCTTCAATGAATTAATCTTTAGGGGGGAATATATCTTCTTCGTTCACTCCATATGAATTTCGGATAAGGACAATTGAGACTACGTTATCCATGCCCTTAAAATACATTATTTCAATGTTTTAGTCCAGGGTGCTCATTATCAAATGTGCTAAAGTGTTATTTAGGAGTTTATATTTGAAAATAAAGGATAATTTTTTCTGGTCAGTTATCATGAAGGTTTTTACGCCAAAGATTTAGCTTCTGTATTTATTGAGGGCATGTATGATGACGACTAACTCCTTTAATGTGATGCTATACGCCATCTCGGTGCCTCTTAGTCAGTGGCTGGCAAAATTGATCACATTTTCCTCACTTTCCTCATTCCTTTGGTATAGTCAACTTGCGACAGTATATCCGCTGGCGTCCGTCTGAACGTTGTAATGATTTCTCGGGTCAAGGTGGTGTAACAATACGGATTTGCACATTTTGTTTGCAGTTTTGGAGCAGAATTGGCTACCTGAGTAGGAGGCTAGGCTTGTACGATTTTCAAACATCGTAGATTTTTTTTGCTAGAGAGTAGGTTAATCAGGGGGTTTCGGAAGTGTAGACACCCTCCAAGCCCATCCAAGAATATCCGTGCCACGTAGTCCTTGATTGCCGAAAAAGCTTAAGGAAGGATAAAGGCGATATAAATTTGGCAATAGCAAATTTCCTTAGCGTAATGAACAAACATGCTGACGTTGAGCATATTTGAAAACACAGATATAGTAATTAGAACAGAGTGCTGGCTTGTCGAGGATATTAGCTATAGTTACGTTTTTCCGACAAAAAATAAAATCATTAGATGTGATCAACCGTATAGGACTGGCGGCGGGGAATTTTTATCGGTCAAATCATACTTGAATAGTACCGCTCACAAATTAGACGACAATGAAATAGAGAGAAATTGGTGCACTATAAAGCAACACAGAAATGGAAATATGCATATATGCTCAATTTTGAGACTACCAGATTCCATAATTGATACTTTGTACCAATTCAAAACCCAATTATCATCTTATACCTCGAGAAGTGACAAAAGCATAATAATTTTAGGTGGAGACATTAACCTCCTGGCTAAAAATTGGAAAACCAATGGAGGTGGAACAAGTTCAAGGAAGCTTGACTATAAATGAGACCTTAATACACTTTCACACCACTCTCTTACTGAAATAGTAAAAGAACCTAAGAGAGGTAATAAAATATTAGATCTTTTAGCTGTAAGTCACCCTATAATGGTTAATCACATCGATATCCTCGAAGGCATAAGTGATCATAAAGTAATTACTACTAATTTGAAAACAACAGGCGATACCACTGTATTATCTAAACCTAAAGTGTACTTATTTGAAAAATGCGAATACGTATAATTCTGAGAGACGTTAGAAGCTTTATTCACGAAATTCGTCACCACAATGAAGAACGAGAGCACCGTAGTACCATGGAGATATTTTTTGTAAATACTACATAAAGGAATGGATGAATATATTCCATACAAATTCATACGGGGGAGTAAAGAACCTCGTTGGTATAACCACGAAATAAGGTGGGAGCTAGGAGACAATGGCAAATGCACAATCTATATCAAGATTCTATGAAGCTTAATAACAAAACAACGAAGCTTGTGGCGAGAGAAATATACATTGCTCAACGCTCAAGAACAAAGAAAATATTGCGCGCTACTCTACAAAAGTTCAAGAAAAAATCCCTCGGTGAATAACTAGATGAAACCCCAAGTCATTCTGGTCTTACGTAAGAGAGGGCTAATCTTTGACAGTAGAGTCTTGACTGGACACAAACGGCTAAGTAGTCACCAACAGCATTACCAAGGCCAATTTATTAAGCCACCACTTTGAAAGTGTATTCACTAAGGATGATACAATTAGCAATTCATACATTCCGGACTTTAACGAGCCGATGCCTGGCATAGTGGGATTCAACGTGATGGAATAATTAAACAACTGAGTTCAATTAAAAGTATCAAGTCCCTGTAGGTCCAGAAGGAATACCTACACGGATGCTCAAGGAAATAGCGCCACAGATTGCACCATTCTAAGAACTTATATTTATCAAATTGCTATCCGAAGGCAAGGTGCCACGAGACTGGAAAATAGTCAACGTCACTCCGATATTAAAAAATGAAATATAAGTGACCTCGGAAATTACCGACCTAAATCATCAACATCACTTTTATGTAACATCCTTGAACACATTGTCGTTAACAATATTATGACATTCCTAGATTATCGTAAATTCTTACATAGCATTCAGCATGGCTTCTGTAAGGGCAGGTCCTGCGAAACACATCTTGCGCTTTTCCTTCATGATATCCTAAAATCAGGTGAATCGAACAAGCAGGTCAACGCTATATTCCTTCATTTCAAGATGGCATTCGACACGGTTCCTAATAAAAACTCACATATTAATTGCAATAATGCGGAGTTAATAAGAAAATAGTGAGTTGGATAAGTAACTTTCTCAGTTATCGAAAACAAAAAGTAGTTATTCATGGTTTTAGCTTTGATATGGTGGAAATCACATCCGGTGTTCCTTAATTAAGCAAGATCGGCCCTCTTTTATTCATTATTTATATTAATGACCTAAGTTCTAGAGTTATCAGTAAATTTAGATTATATGCAGGCGATACAATTATCCACTGTGAAATTATCGAAGACGGACTTTGAAGTTTGGTCATCTGACCTTAAAAACGTTCATTCGTGGTGTCAGGAGTGAAGGTTAGGATTAAACATCATCAAATGCACCACAGTGCACTTCATGTGAAAGTCATTACACAAATGGCATACCTATACTGTGGGTAGAGTAAACATAAAATCATCAAATACTGTAATATATCTTGGAAATACATTTACTTCTGATGTATCATTGGGATTATACATGCAAAACATATGTGGCAAAGCATGAAAAAAACTAGGTTTTGTTAAACGTGTAACAGGAAGGTCCTCGGATGAAATACTCAAAGAGAGACGCCACGCCGCTCTGGTTAGGCCACACCTCGAATACGCCGCGTGCATTTGGGACACTGGTCATTAATATTTAACCAAAAAAATGAGATACAGAGGAAAGCAGCGCATTTCGTTTAAAACTTTTGTGAGTGTTCATTTAGTGCCTCACAACTTCTAGTGAGATTAAGGTGGAGCCCCTAGACACTCGGATGCTACAAAGTATCCTAAGGTTGCTAGAGAAATTCAGAACTGGTGTGTATCAGAGCAACACAGAGAATATTGTCATTACGTGTCACTGCATAATTAGGTCAGAGAGAAGCGATAAATTAAGAGAGTACACAGCCGAACATAGAGGTAAAAGAACCTCGTTCTTTCCTCGCGCAATAAGCGAACACAATAAAAACTACGCTCTGCCAAATACACACCCATTATTCACGGTACCATTTCACCTGCCTTACATTACATCTTTAAACGGCTGGTAACCTAACACATTGAGTCACACGCCCATGCGGCGGCTCACAGGGTAGTATGTAGTTGTAGAAGGAAAGGATTCAAAAATGTACTTAGTTTAATTCTTTAGCTCCGACATATGCATAATACACTTCATTAAAGTAAAAAGCGAAACAGCCCATCATAGATCAACTACTTATGTAGCTTCCGCTGTACGTAGATATATTGGTTTGGTACTTTTAAGGTTTCAATAAAATAGTCCAAACTTGCTGACGAAGTGGTTTATTGAAATAACAAAGATGCATAGATCAAGGAAATGCAAGCATTGAACAAAAAGATCATTATTAGAGGGTAACGTAGAAAAACATCCCACCAAAGGAATCAGGGGTGAATGCAGGAAAGATTGAAGGAGGAGGAATGGACGGAAGAAGGCTACAACGCTTTTTCGGCAAGCAGAAATAAGTTTCGTGAATGCAAAATTCATCGTCTGTTTTCGCTATTCATAGTCCATGATTGAGCACATTCCTCGTGCGGTGGCTGGACCAGGCGAAGGAATTATTTTTGCTTCGGTGACTACTGGTTTCCGTTCTGGATTTCATTTCTGCCACTTGAGATAAAATGAATGTTTTAAGATAACTCTAAGACGCATTGAATTGAAATTATTTTGAGAAACGGTGTCATCCAAGGAATGGCTCATACCGAAAATTCGAGATTCCATTCTGGATAATAATTTTCACGAAGCAATTACTCTACGACACTCTAATCTTTGATACCAAAATCAAAGTAATAATTAAAATCAATAATAACATTGAATTCACACCACATATAAACAGAATGAATTCCATTACTGCATTTTAAATGAAACAAAAGTAAAGTCTTATAATTTAGATCGACTTGAGGTGAAGAAATTCCACCATTGCCGTCTTGAACGACAGGAAAATATACGGTAAAACGTTTAATTTAGCTATAGAGGAAACCACCTCGTAAATTAAGGATTCACATAATAAAAATACAAACCACATTAAACTTATGAGAGCCATGTCAAAGTTTCATCCTAATTATTACTTTTATATCGACGAAAATTACAGCGGTGTGGAATTGATTCAATACTCCAATCTTAAGAAACGTCCAAGATTTGACTTGTATACAGGAATGGATGGATGTGATACCTCTAGTATTTAATTACACCACAAAAACTCAAGTCTCCTAGGGATACACATTTACTGGAAGAATATTAACCCAGTATACAATTTCTAAGAAGTGAATACGTCCCGCAAACCTATCCGAAATTGCTGTCTAAGACTTCGATTCGATTTTTTGTGATGAATGCCTGTTCTTTTTCGATGGATGACCGTCATACGGTTTGTATCAATACCAAAGCTTTGTTTAAAGATCTCTAGTTTAACATGCCCTGTATTGCACTGTGGTTATGAACGCGATGGCAGTAGAAATTTCGTGATCAGTCAGATATAACTAAAAATAACCAGAAACTTTATTAACTTTTGATTAATTTTAAGCAATTTTATTCCTGACGCCGATAGAGCGTATGAAAATGAGCCAGTTATTTGCCGTTCTAAACTTCTGATTCTGACAAAAAATGAACGTTATAAGTAATTATTAGCACGATGCTATTGTAAGAAAAAAACCTACATGATTTACTGTTCATCCTTTGCTGCTAGCTCAGCTCGCCGTTTAGTAGTTTATGGTAAATCAGCCTGCCATTTACCGGCTGCTGCTAAATCTGCTTGCCGTTTACCAGTTGCTGCTAAATCTGATTGACGTTTACCAGTTGGTGGTGAATCTGCATGCAGTTTACCAGTTGCTGCTAAATCGGCTTGCCGTTTATCAGCCGGACTGGATTCGTTTAGATCAGCCTGACGCTTTTTTTGCCACCCCCTGCAGTCACCAGGACTACGGCGAAGATCGAGAACAATAGGAAGAGTTTCCAGTTGAATGCGGCCATCGCTAATTTACTCTAAGAGACCACTTTTACTCTTGAGTTAGAGATACGAGAATGTGACTTTTGACTCGATAAACGATCCCTTTTGCACACCGAGGTCTTTTCCCTTATTGCACCCGAGCCTGACTCAATTCATACCAATTTCTTTGTTTCTTTTTGCAATTTTTCACCCTGCCACTCTCATGTATCCAAACGGATGTGTATTCTGCCATCTTGCACAGGGGGAATAAAAAGGTCGCTTACATTGTACCATTTGTGTACCATAAACTGCGTAAATAACTTTTTTTTTACTGTCATGTGACTGCCGTTTGTTTCCACTTGTTTATGGTAGTTTGTCGCAAATTTTCTTTTTGCAATGTGTTCACCTTGCTGCACGCGTATACCTAACCGGATGTGTATTCTTCCATCTTGCACAGGGGCAATAAAAAGGTCGCTTGCATGTATGTACCATTAACTGCGTAAATAACTTTTTTCCTGTCATGTGACTACCGGTTGTTTCCGCTTGTTTATGGTAGGACGTCGGTAATTCCTTCTATTGAATAAGTATTTTGAACTAACTAAACTACTGAACTAAATTTCGCATTACATACACATAGAACTTTAAAAAAGGTTATTGCTGGATGTCATCAAATGTGAATGTCACTGGGCGTGGGTGGATTTATGAGCAGGAGATGAAAACAAAACCTGTGGAAAGTGGAAAAGAAGTACATATGCATTACTGCTACCTCATATTTTTTTAATGTCATGATTCTCTGAAATTTAAAGGTGGCTGGTAATCCTTGTCCATGTTTTTGTATAATTGAAACTCGTTATTTGGTACCTAATTGTACTAATACTCAAGAATCGAGGTTTTCTGGTTGTAACGTATCACTTTAATTATAAAATTGTTTCCCATCTGTAATATTTCATAAAAACAGTAATAATATTGATAATAGCGAATAATATATTATTCGCCGTGATTACAACAGGATAAATGTCCTGAAAGTAATGAACAAGAATTGATAGTTAATGTAATTTAAATTATGTGTTTTTTAAGCAAAATACAAACACAGCATTGACATCGGATACGAAGTTGTTGCGAAAGATTCCTCCAAAGGCAGTCTGTAAACTTAAAAAAGATTTTCTTTCGTTTTCATTAAGCTGAAATATTTTGGAATGTACGTTCACAATATATGTTGGATGAGACATTTTTTTAAAAGGACCGCCAACAGCTTGCAGGTCTATATAACCTTAATGTGTTACTTGAATGTTAGCTATGAGTCAGAAAGAATTCCGTGAAAAGGGTCGTAGATGCAATTAACTTAGGCATTATACGTTATATATTACGCCATGTATAATACCTTATTGATAAGTGTGTAATCAGTTGAACACTCAGGTGATTAGTTTACTCCAAAACCGTCTCGGAGGAATCACCCCCGTGAAATATCCGGACAGGCTAATTGTAATTTGGAATTTATTCACACAGTACAAGGATAATGTGTCTAGAACGTTATGGTACGATGCGATATTTCTCTCGTAACACCTCACTTGGAGTTCGCCGTTAGCACATGGGACCCTTGCGAATTATGAATAGCGCTCGAAGGATGGCGCAATCATTGGGAGATTCGTAACTCGCTATACAGTAAACTTAGCACACTTGCCGAATTTTTTAGCCATATTGATTTAACAGTGGCCAACATGGACCCACTTAACCGGACGGAAGCCTGAGAAGACTCAGAGGAATGGTGCCTTTTCGAAGAGTAAAATACATTAAGAGAGTTGGTAATTGTTAATGTAAAACTTTCTTGTCATATTCTTTAAACAAAAGAACCCCTATAGAAAGTAGCTGATTGTCAGGATAAAAGTTGTAGCCGAGTGGAAAATGTACTTTTTTTAAGCAGGAAACTTCTGATAATGATTCGGGATACGCACTTTTCATGTATACGACTATAAAAATTCTTTCGCAATTGATAGGCTTTTACGGGAATAACGCGAATTTTGGAGTAAATGGAAAATAACACAATTTTGATGAAGTATTGTCGAGTTGCGAATTATGGATTCGCACCTCGATAAATACATGCGTCAACCGGGACGAAAGATCGTGAGATAGCAGAGACAGGAGCCACACACTTAATCCATAGCTTTAGTTTATTAAATGTAGACTCGAAAACCTGGAGGATTTGTGACGCCACCGTTCATCTCGGTAACGACAGAAAGGATCGAGAAAATCCTAGAGATACATGACATCACACCGAGATATAGCGCGCTAGAGAAAATTAGCGACATTCTTCCAAGACCGAAGGAAAAATTCCCAGATTTCCAATACGAAGGAGTATGCGGGATTCCCTTGCAGCTACGGCCGGAAGTGTGTGAGGCAAACAAAGACGGCGATTTCGGTCCGTTTCGCATCGTTTCGTTTACGAAATGCTCCTCAATAACAAGCATTACGCTCAGTCAGCAGTCGCAGAACATGCCTTTCACGGAACATTCCGGGACACCCATAATAATTAAGCGTATAAGATTAAGTCTCCTCAGTGGAGTAAGGTTTATCGGAAGGATAATTTAATGATTTATCACACACTTTTAAAAATTATTTTCACTGTTTGTGGGCTTTTCGTGATAGCACTTTTATGATCGGTTGTACATTTCTTTTATCAGTAGGTGCAATATTAAACTGTGCCACTAAAGAAGGCATTTGAGGGCTTGAGAGTGTACAGGATATTTTATTTTGCTTTGCTTAGTATTTGAATTGCTTGAAGATATCGATTTTCTTCTGCGACCTTGCAAACATTTCCACTTGCTCTAAATTCTCTCCTGTCATGGATCTCCCACATTCAGCTTCTCCCTTTCGCTCCGTCCCACCAGGTAGTATGTAGATATAAATGTTCTTCAAATCGATTTCCTTTTATTATTTCACTTCAGTTGTTTCATATGATTGTTTTTAATTGAGTTTACTCAAAAGAGTCGTCTACTGCGTTTTTCATACTCTCTGTCTCACTACAAACCTTTCAACAGGTGATCGGAGATGTGCATAAAACATTTAATTAAACATGTGGTATAACAATACATGGCTGGATGTGTTACATTGCCCCATCGATGGATAAATCGCAGCTTCACGAGTTTTATAACTTCGAATTACTATTTGAGGCTTTCGTAGCGCTGTAGTTCGGGTGATTCCATTGCTTTCGGGTTTCGCTGCGTTGCATTCCCTGGAGATGACGTTTCGAGACCACATCTTCAGATCACGTCCGAATGCTGACTGGTGTCAAGTCAAAATAAGTTTATTTCACACAAAATAACAATACAATATAACAAATTACAAAAACAACTTAGTGGACCCTGGTTTAGGCTTGCGCCTCTTCCGGGTGTAATACGATTGCTGAAATTTTATATCACTGGTACGAAAAAAAATATTGGCCAGGCATTTGCTCTAGTACGGTGGAAAACCCGTAAAACCACCTTAAGGCACCAAACTTAACAAAACAAGCAGCAAAAACAGACAAACAAAAACACTTGAAGGTGGCCAATTTAAAATGGAAAAAAATAAACGACCGGGAATCGAACCCGGACCTCCAGATTTCGCTTCAGTTGCTCAGACTACTAAGCTATCCAGTCTACTAAGAAATATCTGGAATCGTCATGACGTTTATAGGAATGGTGACCCCGACTTGATTTTTGGGACATGATTTTTTATTATTCCGTGTGATTTTTGTTTAAATTATTTTATTTAACAATGATACTCAAACGATATCGTACTGTCTATCAAATTTATGTCAAACTTTTACTATACGTGTTTCAACAGTCTAACAGTCATCATCAGGTAAGACTTACCTGATATCTTATATTTATATGTGACGGAACACGAACGTCGCATACGTGGTAGGATGAGGGGAACTCCAGCCGTCCCGAGCGAGGGAATGATCGAGCAATCGGTCTATTTGAATCCACCAAAATATATTTCGCAATGCATGATGTCATACACATTACACAAAAAAAATACCCTGATGAGGATGAGGATGAATGTATGATAACACTTGATGATTCAAATGAAGATGAACAACGTGAAATACATACATCAAACAACAAAACAAAAAGGTGAATGCAAGATACTTTTCCCCCTTCCAAAAGATGTGATACAATTTACAAAGAAAAAAGATATTACTCTGGGCAACCGTTCATATGTGCCCGTAAATAAAGTTTCTTGAGCACCAATGATTCACTGTCTGATTCTTTTCAGCACTGGGTCAAACGTTTTGTGAGGGCAAGATGCGCGGGGGCAAAGAGGAAAGAGATTCAGATCTCGTGACTGGGAAAGTGAGAGTTTATCTGGATAACCAGGACGATGGACGGGTCGCTAACTGCGACGTTCTTACTGATTTCTGTCGATGCAGGAATTGTTGAAGCCGTCAATGAAGTCAGTCACTTCTCGGATCTCCACAACCACGGCACCAGGAAACAATCTTCTCCTGCATCGGCGAAGAACACGGCCGTCACTCATCTGCTTCACTCTCTGCTCCTCCAGAACTTTCTTTGCTGTCCCGTCCTCCACCAGCATAAGCCTCGTTTATTCGGGAGGGCGATGGCTATCATGCACCTCGCGGGACTTCCGGCAATCTTTCTCCTCTCTGGTTTCCACTGTCTGTCTCTCTGTGGTTTTCTCCCTCTCGAAGCACATTCACCAGGGTTTTTTATACCCCTCGGGAGGGGTAGTCACCCGTCGAAGGAGGGTTTATGGTGAGAGGGGGTTAGTGTACGCACACCGGGGATAAAGTGGGCCCCTAGGTAGCCCTAGTTAACTGAGGACACCACATCGGTCAGGATTCACCTTGACACTCACTCGGAAACACCGTACCACCAAGCAAATGCACTCAATTACAAACACCTCGGACCAACGCTCGATCAACCCTAGCTCGAGCCGAATATCTTACCTGATGATGACTGCTAGACAGTTGAAACACGTGTTGTAAGAGTTTGAAATAAATTTGGTAGACAGTACGATATCGCTTGAGTATCATTGTTCAATATGCTGTTCTACAACATCTCGCCGTAGAAAGTGGAGTTTATTTTATTTAACTTTCTTGATGATGAAGACGGGACTTTGAGAAGAGTTTCTACTCGGGAACAGTTTGAATCTCGCCTTAAATTGTTGAGATTTCAGAGGGATCAGATTATTGGGACAATTTATGTTACTCACGAATTGGCAGAGGAATTAAGTCCTTGCTCAGATCCGTTGTCGGCCTATCCTAAATTTTCTGTTTCGTACTCGCTGTTCTCATATTAAGGAGGTCTACAATAATTTTCTCGAAGCTCAGAGGAAGATTTATGAACACTGCCTTCGTTCTAATTTGACAAAATCTTATGAATCCGATGATCTAATCAGCAGTACTGTTGACGAAAGGTGTTATTTTATTATTTCTTATTAGTCTTTGAACGTTCTACGATTTCGGCAGTTCAAACCCAATCTGGCCCCTCTGACAACTCTAATGAGGTGACTGTGAGTAATAAGTGTCGTCTTCCCAAGATAAATGTGCCGCGTTTTACGGGTGTATCCGCCGAGTGGGAGTCATTTCGTGATATTTTCCGTCCGGTAGTTCATGATAGAGCGGATTTAGCACCCATTGAAAAGTTCAGTTACCTGAAGTCTGCTCTTTCGGGAGGTGCTTTAGCGATAATATCTTCTGTTCCCTTTGGAGACACCCATTATCTTTCTGCCTGGAAGGAGATGTGCGATCATTTTGACAATCCAAGGGTCTTGAAATTTAGTTATTTAGATAAATTGCTAAACTTCCACTGCTCTTCTTCTGGTTCATTGCAGTCCCTTTTTTCCCCAATTTTATGTGTTTTCTGATATGTATTCGGCGCTACTTACTTTGAATGTCCCTAACCCTGGAGAATTTATATTGTTTAGACTGGCCGCTGGGTCATTAGACCCTGAGATACTTGCCCTCTTTGAGGAAACAGTGGCAGAGGAGAATTTCCCTTCGGTTTAGAAGCGTATTAAAGTTTTGCAAACTTTCAATGGTGTAGTTAATACGAGTTCTCAAGCTCGGAGCTCGAAATTGACGAGCAAAGTGTTTATGCCTATCCCCGTTGGGACCGAAATTTCTAATGCTACTATGCTTTGTCCTAGTTGTGATATATCGCATCTGTTATCGGAATGTTCAAAATACTTAAATATGAGTTCGGAGCAAAGGGGTAATTTTGTGTATTCGAAAAAATTATGCTTAAATTGTTTGAGAAGTGGTCATTGGGCCCCTAGATGTCGATTTTCAAACTCTCGATGCAATCCGTGCAAAAGATTTCACCATACAGTAAGTCTTCGACATACGAACTAGTTGCGTTCTGAGAACTTGTTCGTCAGTTGAATTTGTTTGTAAGTTTAAAAACATTAGCCAGGTATCGAAAAATTGTAGTTATCCTGCGATATACCGCACTGCGAGACAATTTCGCGTTGACTCATGTACGTCGCGAGATGTTACCCTAAGTTGCAGCGCGGGAGACGCGGCTGGACTTGAAAAAAATTTACACTGCACGCGGGAAGTAAAACCAGTTGCGAAACGCTACACAGTTCTCGATTTCATATGGGTTTAATTGATAATTTAAATAACCAGTCACATGAAAACACTTTCGTTACTCGTAAATGCAATCCTAAGTTGGTTTTTCGCCATGTTTGTCCGTGTCTGCGGCGCCTCTCGCAAGACATTCATGAATGAAAACGTCAATTTCTTCGGATCTTCCTTTTTAATTTATCCATGTACTCAAGCCACGCTGCCACTTTCCCGCATAAAGAATGAATCATCTTAGAACTTTATCCAGTCACGCGCTTAATAATATCATGTACATTTGGCCAGAACTCTTGTCGCGTATAAATTATTTCTAAATTTAGTGTCATTTAGTAATTTAATTATATTATGTTCTGTATAGGGACAGGTCGCGTCGGAGAGCAAGTATGGATAGTTTTTAGAAAATAAAATATGGACTTATTCCATAAAAGAAAATTTAAAAAACAACTAATCATTCCGTGAACAAATGGCAATGAAGGAAAGTTTATTTTATTTTAAATTAAAATTGCTTGTCTTACCTTAAAAAAGAGTAACAGCCGGCGTACATAGACGTAGAATTTGAGTGGCGATACGAAACTTGTTACTGGCAGGAGGAGGACGTAGTGGGAGGTGACGGCGATAGGTCATAAGGAGCAAGAGGTGGAGGGCAAGATGTCACGCCTGAAGTCACCAACAATTGTTGTTTAAGTTCATGGCTCGATTTACTTTTGTCCATCCTCTTGAAAAACCCACCTAATAATGTCTGGGAAGCAACTGTCTTCCTTTCGTTATAAATGAGACGATAACAAGCCATTGCGTTATGAATGGCTGCCGCAACCTTGCTATACCGTTCCACATTTGGTTCCTGACCTTCAAATAACGACAAAGCTTCATGAATTAAACTAAACCCTTTTGCCATTAAATTCGTCTGGAAACACTTTGGTTCCTGAACCTCGTCTTTCTCTTCTTCCTTTCTTTGAGCCTCCAGCTCGATAAGGTCTTCATTTGTGAGTTCCTCATGTTGCACAGCAAGGAGTTTAGTGAAGTCATCTTCTTCAAGTTGAAATTTCAGAATATTACTTAGGTTAACTACGTTGTTGATGACAGCTTTTGATTCTAAATTTACATCAAATTCATGAAAGTCGTGGAAAAACTGGGGACACAATTTCTTCCACACTCCTTGCATGTTGGAAACCGTAACTTCACACCAAGCGAAATAATGTTATTTATGGCCTTATAAATATTATATTCCTTACAAAATTGGTGCAAGGTAATTTCTGAATCTTCATTGGTCGCCTTACAGCCTACTGAAAAGTGCGACGTAGATAATATTTCTTAATTGTGGCTATAATGCCCTGGCCCATTGGCTGTATCAGTGATGTTGTACTTGGCGGCAGATGAACTACCTTTACATTATGGTGAAAGTCATCCAAACGTCGTGAGTGGCCTGGAGCATTGTCAAGTAACAGGAGAATATTGAAGGGTATATCCTTCTGCCGGCAAAATTTTTCAACTTCAGGGATGAAACTGTGAGAGAACCAGTCTTGGAAAATGGTCATTGTGACCCAGGCTTTGGGGTTACTATCCAAAAAAATGGAAGGCAGTATTTGGCAATATTTTTAGGGCTCTCGGGTTCTCTAAATGGTAGACTAGAAGAGGTTTCAGCTTCAGAAGCGTTACCACAAAGCAAGAGTGTCAGTCTGTCTTTCGCCACTTTAAATCCAGGCATGGACTTTTCTTCTTTACTTATGTACGATCGGCTCGCATTCGTTTCCAATGTAAACCAGTCTCGTCTACATTGAATATTTACTGTAGTATAAAGCCACCTTCCTCAATAATTTTCATATGCTTTTCAGGGAACTCTTAGGCCGCTACGGAATCAGCGCTCGCCGCTTCACCACTGATTTTCACATTATGGAGGTCATGGTAGTATTAAGTCAGGTAGGTCGTTGCGCATCATCGTGGATACGATATATCGCTGTGGTCGAACCTGTGACGTCTTTCGGATCGCAAGCGGAGGATAACCTGGAGCTTTCAGCGTTACTGATGTGCTTAATCCTGAGTTTTTAAGAGTTTCGTTGAAGTCTTAGGCCCCAAATAACTCACAATGTCTCTTTTTTGATATTTTCATGCGACTACTGTTTACTTATTGCATTTTTAAAATATTGATTAATATTAACTTTTTTAGCATCCTGGCTAGCATACGGTTACTCTGTGGGACAAGGATTAAGGACAATTTTTCCTGATGACATTATAACTTGCAGCACTGAAAACATTCTGGAGAACTCACTTCAATGCAGTTCAATGATTGTAAATAGTTGTGTTACTGGAAGTTTCCTCTTGTCTCATTTTGAAATCATATCTTTGTGAATTAAATATAAAATTTCTTTTACCACTGATGTTGCTTACCGGTCAATTATTTGTATGGGTTCATGTATGAAAAATAAATTTATATTTGTGCCTACAAGGTGATCTTTAAATTTAAGGAATCTGGCATCAACCGGTCAAAAACCCTTTCAAGTTGTGTATGACATTATGCTGTTTTTTGTAATTCATTTACTTTGCATTGAAATATGTTTCCCCTACTGATAACCTGCAAGTGTACCTTCTTCCGCATTCTCGGCAGGGAATGGTGGGTTTCATTACGATTGATTGATGGGGTAGGTAATGAATAACTTATCCATCGAGGTAAATATTAATTTGAAATCAATCACAATAGGAGTGGGACTAAGGCTGAGGTGTCCCTACTGCCTAACACCTGTTTTTACTCGTGGTTTGGAGATTCACTTAAAGCTATAAGCAACGTGAAATTTCTTGGTTAAGCGAAGTGTATTCCCATCATCTTGTCGACTGATTACATGTTCTACCTTGGTAGCTTTTGACATAAATGAGTAAGTCGTTCATAACGAAGGCATAGAATAACGATAAATGTTTGGACGCTCGTAGCCATTGCGGGAATACGATAACCTATCGCCGCTTTAATGCTAATTGAGGTTAGATACCTTCTCTACTCTTGAATCAATTGCTTAGTGATTGTCAAATATTAGTGTAACTAATGCCGAAGCTGTTTAAATTATGTAAGCTACCTGAGATACACTTTGCAAGAAGACTCTAGGCGATTGAGATGCTAACTTAATTGAATTTCTCAACATAGGTATAATTGGGATAATAACATTTTCTTACTTGTGTAAGCTCGGTAGCTGTTGCTGCCTACTAGTACGCGTTATTCTTCACTGAGCTTCCTCATCTCTAATTAACGAAGTTGATATTTCTTGCCTCACGAACGTCACTTCCCGTGGGTTCTTCGGTGGTGTTTACATATCAGAGTCACTTAACATAAGTGGCTCATATACTCCGTCAGTGGCACTTTCGTAGAGAAATGACCATTGTGCAGTTAGCTTGGCGTATATGATTGAACTTACGAACGATTTTCCACTGATGCAATTGACTTGTGTCTCCGTAAGTTAATATACATATATGTAATATATGTATATTGTACATGTATACAATATATGTATATGTATAATGTACATATATGCGACGGGTTTCACCGGCTACCTCCATACATTTAGCTACTCGTCTTTTGCTTCTGCGAGCTGAGTGACGTCATACGCAGAACGGGCTTATTTTGGTCACGGGAACGACCTACCTGGTATTAGTACTACCATGATGGAGGTTGGCTCGAGCCTTAAATCGGTGAAACCAAACCAAAAAATATTAGTCATTGTCTCCGTCATAGCATTCAAGGTGCCAGCAGCGATACCTGAGTATTTACAGAATGATTTATCATGTAGGGAAACTAGACTCTCACAAAATAACTGGATTTTGATTCCAATAGCAGACGATTCCTTATTTCCGAGGTACCACAACAAACGGCGGCCATGACACTTCGCCACGAACGCTCCAAAACCGTTCCACTGAACCCAAGTTGGAAGCGTCTGAGGCATCAGTGGAACGCTGTTTGGGAGCGTTTGGAGCGGGTGCTTTCGGTAGCGTCCGTTCACTGGAACGTACCCTTAGGAACAGCGGTGGTGGAAATCCTGGACGGCGGAGGTCGAATGCAAACAATGAGAATCATGCTTGATTCTGGCTCCCAGATTTCAGCGATCTCTTTTGATGCTATCAAGCGCTTAAAGTTACCAGTTTCTGAATAACATGGCGCTCTGTTTGGGCTTTCTCGAACGACCTTAACCCAGGCAGTTGGTTCCGCGACATGCTGTATTTTTCCCAAGCATTCTTCAAGTTTTGGGTTGAGGATAAAGGCGATTGTATGCCGTAAATTAATCGGAAAACTTTCTATCCTTGGTTGAGTCCTGTGCGGCTCTATATCGGCCTTGCCTAGGGATGAAGGGTCCGGTGTCTCTTAGTTTTCAGTCGTGGAGGAGAAGGAATATCTAAAAACGGAATTTCTAGAAAAGGAATTAAAACAATTTTGGGAAATCGAAGAACTGCTATTCGAATCCATTCACAACCCGGGGACATTCAGCGTGAAAAATATTTTTTGGAAACTTTTCGCAGAGATCTTTCTGGAAGGTACATTGTTTTTATTCCTTTTAGATCCCTTTCTCCTCAACTCTGGGATTCCTACACTCAAGCAGCTTCACCACTGATGAATCTTGAGCGTCCCTTAAGTCGTCAACGTGAGTTACGTGTCCGGTACTGTCCATTCTTAGGGGAGTATCTATATCTTGGTCATATGTCCGTATCAAAACCACCACTGGGGAAGTGTTATATTCTGCACCACGCAGTCTTTAATTCTGCGAACACAAAATTTCATGTAGTTTTTGATGCTCCTGCCCGTGCGTCTTCTGGTGTCTCACTTAATGATGAATTACTTATCGGCCCAATACTGCAACGGGATATATTTGCAGTTCTGTTAAAATTTCGCATTCACGAAAATGTATTTACTGCAGATATTTCCAAAATGTACCGGCAGATTTTACTCGCACCAGAGTTTCGATGCTATCAGCATATTTTTTGGCGTGATGATGAGTCTCAAGCACTCACCGAAACAATCACTTATGGGGTGAGATAAAGAGCCCTTTGGTGTTCACTCATACGGACCGAAATCGCCGTCTTTGTTTGCCCCAAATACTTCCGGCCGTAGCTGCAGGGAATCTCGCATACTCCTTCGTATTGGAAATCTGGGAATTTTTCCTTCGATCTTGGAAGAATGTCGCTAATTTTCTCTAGCGCGCTACATCTCGGTGTGATGTCATGTATCTCTAGGATTTTCTCGATCCTTTCTGTCGTTACCGAGATGAACGGTAGCGTCACAAATCCTCCAGGTTTTCGAGTCTCCATTTAATAAACTAAAGCTATAGATTAATTGTGTGGCTCCTGTCTCTGCTATCTTACGATCTTTCATCCCGGTTGACGCACGTATTAAACGAGGCGCGGATCCATAAGTCGCAACTCGACAATACTTCATCAAAATTGTGTTATTTTCCATTTACTCCAAAATTCGCGTTATTCCCGTACACGCCAATCGATTGCGAAAAAATTTTTATAATCGTAAATATGAAAATACTGTATCCCAAATCATTACCAGAGGTTTCCTGCTTAAAAAAATTACATTTTCCACTCGGCTACCACTTTTATCCTGACAATCAGCTACTTTCTAGCGGGGTTCTTTTATTTAAATAATATGACGATCAAATTTTACATTAACAATTACCAACTCTCTCAATGCATTTTACTCTTCGAAAAGGCACCATTCCTCTCATACTTCTCAGGCTCCCGTCCGATGAAGTGGGCCTATGTTGGCCGACATGTCAAGGATCGACTCCAGCATCGAAATGTCGGCCAACATGTACCCTCTCACCCGGACGGAAGCCCAATAAACCTTAGAGACAGGATCATTCCAATTTAAATTTACTTGCTATAGATTAATGAGCTATTAAATCGTAATCAGATGTAAAATCAATATGGCGACGTCTCACCCCTTCACCTTCTGCATATTTCTTTTTCTCCTACCGTTACTTTTCTAGCTAAAAGAAAATTTATTTCCAGGAAACATATAGCCAATCCGCTTATTCTTATGAAATTCTTTGATAATGCAGTAATTTTAGTCCTGAATACAGTTGTAAGCAGTGAAATTTGCTTTATGAACAGTTAACATGAAATATATGTAGCACATAGAAAGCAATCTCTAAGTTGTATGGCACGGGGTGTTTCCACACCAAGTGAACAGCCCTATTCCTAGTCCAAAAAAGAACCAGGCACTTCCCCGGCCGCTAATCGCGGACCAAAAAGCAGTTACGAGAATAACTCACTGACAAACAAGAAATTAGGAGAACGCTGCGGAAACAAATTGTTAACCGGTAGGTGACTCGTTTAGATACAACTGCTGGTTATTACTATAAATATTAATAGCGTAAAACGGCAAGATGCTACATCATTCAGAAATAAAATGCATTTCGGACATTAAAAATGAGAAATTTGCTATAAATAATGGATTGCTATGAAATATAATGGAATGACACCTCGCTACCTAACTACCTAGCCTACCAATAGGACAGGAATTGATCCAGCGCAACCACTTTGGTCTAGTCCTGATTACCTGAAAAGTGACATCTAAAATTCAAGGATTCAGCAATCTATTTCTTTTATTTTCTACCCATGGTCGTTACTGCGGTAATACACTGGCATGGGAAAAATGTTGTGCGGTCAAAATAATGGTTTGTGCTAGCGGTGAGTTCCAAGTGAGGTCTCACGAGAGAAATACCACATCGCACTTTGACGTTATAGTCACATTATCCTTGTTCTCTGTTATTAAATCCCAATTTTCGTTTGGCCTGTCAAGATATTTCACGGGGGTGATTCCTCCGAGATGGTTCCTGAGAAATCTTATCACCTGAGCGTTTAACTTATTATTAATTTAACTGATAACACTTACTAATTGAGTGTTATATATGGAGTAACCCGGTGTGTCAGTACACCGCACATACCTCCTAGTGGTAGGTCACGGGCAACGGTATGCTGGCTCTCAAGGTAGTCCTTTCATAAGGGATCCTAGGTTGAGTAGAATAGTGAAAGCGGGCCTAGGGTATTGCTATGCTTTGGTTTCTCTTTTGGGATACTGGCAAAAATGTACCAAAACTGACCGGTAGAGCGCCGTAACCGTTAGAAGGGAAAGCTGCACGTGGTGCGGGTACTGGAAAGGCTGTTTACCTTTCATACTCTATTACAACTTACTCCTAAGAGTCACGAAGTAGCCTCGAACAACCGAAGCCACGAAGGGCGGCGAAAGCTGAATAAGGTTGGCCCATCAATATACGGACTTAGCAATACGACCTAGACTATCGGTACTTGGAATGTGAGAGGAGTATATGGAAAGGAGCATAAGTTCTCGAATGAAATGAAAGTGAGACGAATGGATGTTTTGTGTGTATGTGAAATTAAGCGTAAGGGGCGGGATATTGTTAGGGTAGATGGTGGTGGTCTGGCACTGTGGTCAGGAGCTGAAGATAATGTTCACGGCAGTCAAGGTGTAGGACTCATTCTTAATGAGAGAGCGAAGTTACTGGTGAAGAAGTACGAGTTAGTATCTCCTAGATTGCTCCGTGTCCGCATGAAAGTAGGTATTAGGAGAGTTGTGATTCTGGCGTGCTATGCACAAGTGGATGGAGAGAGTGACAGTGTGAAAGATGAGTTTTGGGAAAAACTGAGAGAGATTTTGAATGAATGTGACCCTGGTGAGAGAATAATTGTACTAGGTAACCTGAATGGCTGGGTCGGTGTGACGCGGGATGCATCTGAGAGAGTGATTGGGCCATTTGGTGACCCTCGAGTGAATGATAATGGATAAAACTTGGTGAGTGTGTGCTTGGAAAAAGAATTGTTTGTTTCGAATACATGGTTTAAGCATAAGAGGATACACGGGTATACTTGGCAAATGGGCGATTGTGCAAGCATTATTGATTTCGTGAGATTGAGGGAGTTAGTGTAGGACATGAGAGTGATGAGGGGTCCTGAATGTGGAACAAACCACTATTTGGTACTCTCTTAAGTGAATCTGGGCAGAAAGTGGATGCCAAGGAAGAATGTTGCGCGTAAGCAATTGAAAGTAAAAGTGGAGAGGTTGCTAATCAGTGAGGTAAGAATGCAGTATGGTTACATGCATGAGGGTGCTCTATCCTTGAAGCAGAGAGAATGGGACGAGTATATCAGAAACGAGAAAGTAAATGATGTGTGGAAGTGTTTAAAAGAAGTGATTGTATAATGTGCTAACAGTGTATGTGGGAAAGGAGTGGTAGGAAGAATGAAAGGTGATGCTTGGTGGAATGGAGAAGTGAAAATTGCAGTCAGGGAAAAGAAAGACGCGTACAAGAATACGATTGTTGCCAAATCTCAGGAAGAGCGCACTAAAGCATGTGACATTTACAGAAAGATAAGAATGAATGCAAAACCGTTGTGAAAGAGAGCAAGGAAAGACTGAGAGTGGATGAAGCTAGCAAGATGCAGAGCGATTTTGAAGGTAATAAAAAGCTGCTTTGGAAGTGGATAAAAAGGCTAAGATCGGTGAAGTCAGGGGAATGAATGCGGTAAGGAACGAAAGTGGAGAGATCGTGTGTAATGAGAGCAATATCAGGGACTGCTGGAGGGAGTATTTTGAAGGATTATACAAAGATGTTGCTGACGCTGAGGATGAGCCTGGCGAAGTAGTATGCGAGAAAGCGGTGATGGAAAAGGAGATCAGTGAGAAGGAGGTCATATTGGCATTGCGAGTATTGAAAAATGGGAAGGCGGAAGGCGTAGATGGGATATCCAGTGAGATGTTGAAGTGTGGGTGAAGTTTACTCATTTGTCGGCTGTGTGAACTATTCAACTAATGACTACAGACTTCTCTTGTTCCAGTGGACTGGAAGAATGCAATCATCGTTTCATTGTAAAAAGGGAAGGAAGGAAAGACCGAATATAAAAAATATCGGGCCATTACTTTACTGAGCATTACGCGAGAAATGTTCAGCAAAAGTTTAATCGACGAGTGAGGAATATTACTTCTGACAGAGTTTGGGGTGCGCAGTGTGGGTTTATGTCTGGGAGAGGATGTAGTGACCAGCTTTTCGCGCTTCAGCAAGTGATAGAAAAATGTGTGGGCGTTCGAAAGAAAGTGTATTGTGCATTCTTTGATTTAGAGTAGGTTTATGATAGGGAAAATGGAAAGAAGTTGTGGAAGGTTTTGAAGTACTATGGAGTGAGTGGGATGGATTGAATTTTATGATGGCAATATATGATAAAAGCAAGGCAAGTGTGAGAGTTAACGGAGGTCTGAGTGATTGGTTTTCAATAAAACAGGGCAAGACGTTTCAAACACGTAAAGCAAGGATGCGTAATGTGACCATGGCTGTTTAATATATTTATGGGTAAATGTGTTAGATAGGCATGTAGTGAAAACGACGGTGTTCTGATTGGAAAAGTAAACCTGCGAGTTCTACTATATGCGGATGATGTTGTTTAGAACTCGGAGAACCAAGAGGGATTGCAGAAACAAGTTTTGTGAATCAACAGAGAGAAAGAAATTGAGGGTAAATGCGTGCAAGACTGAAGTAGTGGTTTTTGAAAAGGCGAATGGGAAGAATAACTGTATGATGAGGGTGAACGGTAAAGTAATTGAACAGGTGGATGATTTTGTGTACTTAGCTAACATTTTTGCGAATGATAGACATAGATGAGGAGATAAAAAGACTTGCGAATGCTGGAAGGAAAGTGTTTGGTAGCATGTGGAGCATATCAAGGAATGATCTCCTGTCTAAGGTAGCGAAAATCGCCGTGTATAAAAGTGTACTTCTCCCCACTTAATTGTACGGTAGTGAAATATGGGTATTTCAGGATAGACATAAAAGTAGACTAAACACCATGGGTATGAGTTATCTGAGGAGTGTTTGCGGTAAAAGTAGGATGGGTATGGTCAGGAATGAGTGGGTAATGAATGAATGTGGGTTACATGCTCCAGTAATGAACATATATGAAAGGAGCGTGCTTCTTTGGTTTAGCCATGTTGAGAGGATGAATGAGAGTCGAAAAACGAAACATATATAAGAGTGAAATAAATTGTGCGAGAGGTAGAGGTAAGCCGAGAAAGTTGTCGTTGAATGTTGTTGAGGAAATTTTTCAGAGGAGGAATATTAGGAGTCTTAAAAACAGGAGGGCGTGTATGAAGCAGTGTATGGGGGTAAATGAAACAAAAGAGGTTTGCAAGGATAGGTCAGTATGGAGGAAATTATTGAAGTAGAGTTAGGTGTAGAAATATGTATTTATGAGTGAAACTTAGTAACTTTGCCTACCCATCAAGGGAACGGTGTGATTAGTGTGTATGTATGTATGTATAGGGAGTACATTTTATTTTGCGAAATTCGTCTAAAACTACAAACCATTCACAAATTAATTTTAAATTAAAAGTTCCACTTACAATTTCTCGTTTTATTGTAACTACAAACATTTTCATTGAATTCTACCAGACTCTTTTCAGTCATTGAAGTAACACAATAACATCATCTAGAACTGAAAGCTATTTGCGGTCCTTTTAAAAAAGTCTCTCATCCAACTTATAATACGTAATTGTATCCAAAATATTTCAGCCTAATGAAAATTTACTAATGAAAATCTACAAGTTTATAAAATCACTGCCTTTGGAGGAGTCTTTCGCAACACCAACTTTCGTATCAGATGCCAATGATGTTTTTGTATTTGGCTCCATGATAAACAATTAATTTAAATTGCATTGACAATCAAATCTTGGTCATTATTTTCGAGCACTTATATCATGCTTTAATCGTGGCAAGTAATATATTAGTACGCTATTATTATTAGTATATTTATGTAATGTTACATATGGGAAACAATTGTGTTATTAAGGTGATACGTATAACCACAAAACCATTAGTTTAATGTACTTTTCAATTAGGTTTCAAAATGCATGTGTCATTAATACGAAAACAAGCACTTTTTACCGGACACCTAAAAGTTTTAGACATTCATTACAATAAACAATTGATGAGGTAGCAAGGTCATGTATGTATTTCTTGCTACTTTCCACAGTTTTTGTATCGTCTCCAGCACATAAGTCCACCAACGCCCGGAAACATTTACATTTTGTGACATCCGGCGAGATCCATGTTTAAAGTTCTATGAAATGCGAACATTGGATTTAATATATTTATATAATTCAAGGAATTAACGAGGAACTACCATAAACAAGCTGAAACGACCGGCTGTCACATGACAAGAAGTAAGTTATCTACACGGTTTTTGGTACACACATGCAAGCGAACTTTTTATTCCCCTTTGCAAGATGGTAATATACACATCCGATTGGATACACGTGTGTAGCAAGGTGAAGACATTGCAAAAAGAAAAAAAGTAATTGGTATGAACTGAGTTAGGCACGTGTGCGATATGGGAAAAGACCTCGGTGTATAAAAGGGATCGTTTCTCGAGTCAAAGTCACATTCTCGTATCTCCTACTCAAGAGTAATAGTGGTAAATTAGCGATGGCCGTATTCAACTGGAAACTCTTCCTATTGCTCTCGATCTTCGTCGTAGTCTCAGTGACTGCAGGGGGTAATAAAAAGAAGCGTCAAGCCGATGACGAAGCAACTGATCTAGAAGAAGAAGAAGTACCAGAAGATGATCTAGACGAAGACAGTCCAGCTGGTAAACGGCAAGCAGATTTAGCAGCAACTCGTAAACGGCACGCAGGTTCAGCAGCAGCTCGTAAACGGCAAGCTGAGCTCGAAGAAGAGGATGAATAGTTAATCAAGTAGGTTTATTCTTACAGTAGTATCCTGCTAATAATTAATTATCACGATCTTTTTTTCTTAGAATCAGAAGTTGAGAACGGTAAATAACGGGCTTATTTTAATACGTTGTATCGGCTTCAGCATTAATATAGCTTCATACTAACCTGAAGTTAGTAATTAATCTGGTTATATTTTTGTTATACCTGACAGACAACGACATTTCTAATGCCATCTCGTTAAAAACCACGGTGCAATAGAGGGCATGTTAAACTAAAGATCCTTCAACAAAGCTATGATATTGTTACAAACCGTATAACGATCATTCATCGGAAAAACCACCAAAGAAATTTGAAACTGTCCGGGACACAGCAATTTAGGCTAACTTAGCGGGACGTATTTTTTTTCGAATTTTTACACTGGAGATATATGTTTACAAAAATAATGAATATTATACTTATTTTCACGAGGGTCTAAGTTTTTTAGTATAATTAAAATCTAGAGATGAGATATCACAATCATCCATTCCTTGATTTAAGTCGAATCTTGGAAGTTTCTTAATTTTGCTATATATAATCTATTACACACAGCTGTTATTTTGGTAGATATAATACTAGCAAATCGGATGAAACTTTTACATGTATTTTTATAACCTGACTTTTATTTTGGAGGTAGTTTCTTCTATAGGTTAATTATACGTTTTACCGTATATTTTTCTGTCATTCGTGACAGAATTGGTCAAATATCGCCACCTCAATTAAATCTAAATTATAAGACCATATTTATTTTACATTAGCAGTGCAGTAATGGAATTCACTCTGTTTATTAAATGTGATGAATTCAATGGCATTATCGATTTTTATTAATTCAATTGTGATATCAAAGATTACAGTGTCGTGAAGCAACAGCTTCGAAAAACTAATTATCTAGAATGGAATGTCGAATTTTCGGTATGAGCCATTCCTTGGTTGACATCGATTCTCAAAATAATTTAAATTCAATCCATCAGAGCTTTATCTTAAAGCATTCTTTTTCTCTCAAGTGGCAGAAATTAATTCCCGGACGGAAACCAGTGGTGACCGAATCAAATCAAATTCCTTCGCCTGGTCCAGCCACCGCACGAGGACTGGTCTCCCTTCGTAGCCAAGACGATGTGCTCAATCATGGACTTGGAATAGTGGAAACAGACGAAGAATTTCGCTGTCTCGTCGACTTACTTCTGCTTTCAGAAAAAGCTGTGTAGCTTACTTCCTTCCATTCCTTCTTCCTCCTCCTCCTTCAATCTTACCTGCTTTCTACCCTCATTCCTTTGGTAGGATGATTTTCCACGTTTCTCTCTAATCATGATATTTTTGTTCAATGATTGCATTTCCTTGTTCCATGCCTCTTTGTAATTTAAATAAACCGCTTTTCCAGCAAGTTTGGACAATTTAATAGAAACCTTAAAATTACCAAACCAATACATCTATGAACAACGGAAGCTACATTAATAGTAGAATTATAATGAGTTTTTTTTGCTTTTTCCTTTAATGAAGTTAATTAAGTATATATCGGAGCTATACAATTCCCTTGCACTAAGTATATAATTGAGTGCTTCTCTTAATGTTAAAGTGAAGATTTATCATCTCTCTTTTTGTCCAAAGCTGTTGTTCAATGGAGTGATTGACGGAAGTTCTTCGAGATACATATCCCACTGGTGTTCGTCGTGTTATCGAAACTTCAAAAATACCAAACGAAATAAAATGAATACTTGAAGCATCACGTGGTGGAAGAACGTCATTATAATCAAGACAAGAATTTGTGACTTCCAGAATTTATTGATTAATTTCAGCAGAAAGCAGACAATAGCAGATAGTAATCAATAAATTGTGGAAGTCACAAATTTTTGTCTTCATTATCATTACCAAACAAATTACAGTTTTTAACAGCGGAAGCCTACAATAGTGGTCCATCGCTGATGTGGTTGTTTTCTTATTTCTTTGATAATGAGCATTATGCATGTGTCAGATATAAGGAATTCCACAAAAATATATATGTAAATGAATTCGTCTCTCAGTGGATAATTGATGATTCTTCCAATTATTTGCCTGTCAAATTAAAAAATAATGCTTTTCCTTTTGCATTGGATTATTCTTCCTCACGTACTGTTGCATGCAGAATGTTAATCAGAAAATGCAAGTGAAGATTTTCTCATGGATTTGTCTCTTACATAAATGAAAGCAATATTTTATATTTCATCCAAAATTTATCTCGCACGTTGGCATGTATATATCATTGTATTTTTAAGAAAATAAATTTATAAACTATTCTTAAAAGAAATCATTATTTCTTTTTGTTGTTTGAAAGCGTAGCAAGAATAATAAATTAGAATCTCTTTTATTATTTGCACCTCAAAACAGTTTGTAGGTATGTTGCAACGAAATTGCAATTCAACTAACAATGTAACATAAACCTGCAGTTAAATTACAATTTTCTATGTCTGGTATGTGCCTTTCGAATATAGTACATCCGTCAACATTAAATGTTATTTCGCAGCTTCCAAATGTCTGTATATAGTGTGCGTTTCTCCTATTATAATGGTTATGCTCGGTATGCAAAACGTCCTTCTTCCACTCCCAAGTCGGATTAATCTCTTCTCGGTCAGCTGGGATCCCTGCTTAGATCCACCCCTTTCTAATTTGGTGAATATACTTTCTAACTTGGGGTCCCGTCTTTGCTGCGTTGATAGGTTGCGTAATTCCGTACTCAATTCACTGGATGGTTTTCCTGCCAGATTTCCTTCAATGAATTAATCTTTAGGGGGGAATATATCTTCTTCGTTCACTCCATATGAATTTCGGATAAGGACAATTGAGACTACGTTATCCATGCCCTTAAAATACATTATTTCAATGTTTTAGTCCAGGGTGCTCATTATCAAATGTGCTAAAGTGTTATTTAGGAGTTTATATTTGAAAATAAAGGATAATTTTTTCTGGTCAGTTATCATGAAGGTTTTTACGCCAAAGATTTAGCTTCTGTATTTATTGAGGGCATGTATGATGACGACTAACTCCTTTAATGTGATGCTATACGCCATCTCGGTGCCTCTTAGTCAGTGGCTGGCAAAATTGATCACATTTTCCTCACTTTCCTCATTCCTTTGGTATAGTCAACTTGCGACAGTATATCCGCTGGCGTCCGTCTGAACGTTGTAATGATTTCTCGGGTCAAGGTGGTGTAACAATACGGATTTGCACATTTTGTTTGCAGTTTTGGAGCAGAATTGGCTACCTGAGTAGGAGGCTAGGCTTGTACGATTTTCAAACATCGTAGATTTTTTTTGCTAGAGAGTAGGTTAATCAGGGGGTTTCGGAAGTGTAGACACCCTCCAAGCCCATCCAAGAATATCCGTGCCACGTAGTCCTTGATTGCCGAAAAAGCTTAAGGAAGGATAAAGGCGATATAAATTTGGCAATAGCAAATTTCCTTAGCGTAATGAACAAACATGCTGACGTTGAGCATATTTGAAAACACAGATATAGTAATTAGAACAGAGTGCTGGCTTGTCGAGGATATTAGCTATAGTTACGTTTTTCCGACAAAAAATAAAATCATTAGATGTGATCAACCGTATAGGACTGGCGGCGGAGAATTTTTATCGGTCAAATCATACTTGAATAGTACCGCTCACAAATTAGACGACAATGAAATAGAGAGAAATTGGTGCACTATAAAGCAACACAGAAATGGAAATATGCATATATGCTCAATTTTGAGACTACCAGATTCCATAATTGATACTTTGTACCAATTCAAAACCCAATTATCATCTTATACCTCGAGAAGTGACAAAAGCATAATAATTTTAGGTGGAGACATTAACCTCCTGGCTAAAAATTGGAAAACCAATGGAGGTGGAACAAGTTCAAGGAAGCTTGACTATAAATGAGACCTTAATACACTTTCACACCACTCTCTTACTGAAATAGTAAAAGAACCTAAGAGAGGTAATAAAATATTAGATCTTTTAGCTGTAAGTCACCCTATAATGGTTAATCACATCGATATCCTCGAAGGCATAAGTGATCATAAAGTAATTACTACTAATTTGAAAACAACAGACAATATCACTGTAAAACCCAAACGTAAAGTGTAGTATTTGAAAAATGCGATTACGTATAATTCTGAGAGACGTTAGAAGCTTTATTCACGAAATTCGTCACCACAATGAAGAACGAGAGCACCGTAGTACCATGGAGATATTTTTTGTAAATACTACATAAAGGAATGGATGAATATATTCCTTACAAATTCATACGGGGGAGTAAAGAACCTCGTTGGTATAACCACGAAATAAGGTGGGAGCTCGGAGACAATGGCAACTGCACAATCTATATAAAGATTCTATTAAGCTAAGTAACAAAACAACGAAGCTTGTGGCGAGAGAAATATACATTGCTCAACGCTCAAGAACAAAGAAAATATTGCGCGCTACTCTACAAAAGTTCAAGAAAAAATCCCTCGGTGAATAACTAGATGCAAACCCAAGTCATTCTGGTGTTACGTAAGAGAGGGCGAATCTTTGACAGTAGTCTTGACTGGACACAAACGGCTAAGTAGTCACCAACAGCATTACCAAGGCCAATTTATTAAGCCACCACTTTGAAAGTGTATTCACTAAGGATGACACAATTAGCAATTCATACATTCCGGACTTAAACGAGCCGATACCTGGCATAGTGGGATTCAACGTGATGGAATACTTAAACAACTGAGTTCAATTAAAAGTATCAAGTCCCTGTAGGTCCAGAAGGAATACCTGCACGCGTGCTCAAGGAAACAGCGCCACAGATTGCACCATTCTTTGAAATTATATGTAGCGAATCGTTATCCGAAGGAAAGGTGCCACGAGACTGGAAAATAGAATAAAATATTTATATGGCGCAGAAACATGGAATCTGAGGAAGGAAGATGAGACTGCTGGCGTTAGAGACGTGGGAAGGGTGTAAAGGGGAATGGAGATATTTCTGAACCACTAACAAAAATATATTCTCGTGAAACCCACAGCCGTGTCCTGGATGTAACCACTCTAAAATTTTGCCGATAATAATAGACTGACATAATTGTCCAAGAACCACTGATTACGAACTTAAAAACTTTTCGCAGTTTAAAACATTTAAGAAGAAATGATAGGTACAATACTGTATGCTATGGTTACATTTCTGTTTACGTGCTTGAGGGAAAGATACTCTAGTTATTAATGTAAAAAGCAAAGCAGCTTTTTTAGTAGTAGTAGCTTAAGAATTATGACTATCCTCCCGCAAATTTCTTAAAATCGGTTCACTCGTTTAATACTTTTTAAGAAAGGAGGATTTTAAGAAAGAAGCTTTTAAGAAAGAGGCTTTCGAGAAATCATTTTTGTAGAACCTTAGGCCCTCTGGGGCCCCAGCGTGACGTACGACGCCATGATTGTTGTACTTTCATTATTGGTAAATTTTACCTGTTCCTGGTGCATGTAAGAATAATTTTCCAGGGACAATTTTTGGCGATGAACAGGCCCACTTGAGGGCCCTTTACGGCCCCGAGGCCATTGTTCTATAGCCTATGCGTGAACCAGATATGTTAATTATCTTACTGCCAAATTTTCTTTCAATAGATTCAGTGGTTTATGAGTGATTGAGTAAAAGGCAGACAGACAGATAGACATCACTACATTTTTATATGTTAGTAAGATAATGCTACAAAAATTGTTTGGGAGACTAGCTTGGAGTGTAGCGTTGTATGGCGCAAAAACATGGGATCTGACGAAGAAAGATGAGGCTGCTGGCGTTAAAGACGTGGGAAGGGTGTAAAGGGGAATAAAGAAATTTCTGAACCACTAACGAAAGCATATTCTCGTGAAACCCACAGCCTTGTCCTGGATGTAACCACTCTAAAATCTTTCTGATAATAATATACAGACATTATTGTCCAAGGACCACTGATTACGAAACTTTCCGCAGTTTCAAACATTTAAGAAGAAATGATAGGTACAATACTGTATGCTATGGTTGCATTTCTGTATACGTGCTTGACGGATAGATACTCTACTTATCAATGTAAAAAGCAAAGTAGCTTCTTTAGTAGTAGTAGCTTAAGTATTTTGACTGTCCTTCCGCAAATTTCTTACCAATAATGAAGTACTCAAATACATTTAATTTTATTCACCTGCGCTCTCTTTCTCTTTTATATAAATAAATGAGAGGTACCTGAGGTACGAAATCGAGATATGCGGTAAACGAAAGTCAATATCTTGAAATTTAGGACAAAATATTCGTAAAATTTTACAAAATACGCGTTTCTGGTGGACCGAACCCTAGACAAGTATTATTGACACCGAGACACGTATAAAAAACAAGGTTGAAGTCCCTAAAATTAATCATTTGGGAATTTTATGTTCTATTTATCACAACGGATGCATTTTTATGTATGGCATTCTTTTCAGTTGATAGCCAAGAATTCAGTGATTGCAATATCACCAAACAAGTAGTTGTGGTATTTTGGGAGTTTAGAGTATCCTTAATCGGATTTCATATGACTCGGGATTATCTACTCCCTCTATCTCACTATTCCCTGTGCCCACCCCTTCATCTACTCCTCCTCCCCGGCCCCTATCCTTTCTCCCCTTCTCACACCTCCCCACATTCCTCTCTTATTGTTTAACCCTTCTCTGGAAGATAGAATTAATGATGATCCCCGCCCGAACTCAAAGAGTTGCAACAAGCCATTTTGAAAAATTCGCAAAATGTTCCGCTCCCTATCCTCCTTCCAGGGCCCTAACACTTCGTTCGCCATCAAAGCCTCCGGCTGTTGCGACTCCCGTAACTTGATCTATGTATTACAGCGCAAATTATTTCTATCATTCTATGTCGGCGAATGCATTACGATGCTAAACATCAGAATAAACAATCATCTATGTGCATGTAAAGACCATTACCAGTCCCTACCCATCTGTGGAGACATGGTTTTTCTTTTGACAAATGCTTCTTCGTGGAGATACTGCTCTCGCTACCCCCCGACGCCCTGATTTACTCAAGGCCAAAGGCTCCAGGGGAAAATACGGAGGTTATCGTCCTCTGAGTACATGCGGAGGGAATATTTGTAAAGGTCTTTAAGCTAAGTAATAGACAAAGAGAGAACAAGGGGATAGTAATTGTAGTTTTCGTATTACTGCTTGAGAGCCCGGCCTGTAATCTATTGGGCATCCATGTCCTCCCCCCTGGCTGCTGCATATTGAATTGACCATTTAAAAACTGTCAGGGTTTCTTCCGTCTCCCTCCCTTCTCCGGAAGAGAACTCCATCCCCCTGCACCAATAGTCACCATTTTGTCCTCAAACTCTCAGTACCCGTGCCATGAACTTCTTGATTATGTTTTGTTTTATAAACCTTCCGCCATACACCCTTCTTATCCATTTTTATGAAGTCAGTATCCTGTACCTTAGATCTCGGTTTTTCTGCCTGGGAAAATCCCCAACGCTTTCGGTTTATAACCTAAAAAGACTGACCGCCAAACCCGTACCAAGGATTCCCAGCCTGCGGGAAGGCGGGGTTGAGAAGGAGAGAAGGTTATGAGGGATAAGGGATGGGAAGAGTTGACACTGCTAAGTTAACAAACTTAAGACGATACAGTAAAACATTAACGGGGTTCAATCTCTTTTCACTCACAAAAAGTAGGAGTTTTTAAGAAAAATAATTTTCAAGTAGTATTCACACATAAATGGGAGATTAATCCTACAATTTTCTTACACTAACTCACACAAGTGGGCGAAGAGCGCACGTTTTTACAAATGAGGTAGGTGATAATCAAATTACAAATCAGGCTAGAGATATTATTGACGGATATCCTGAAATCGCGTTATACTAATGGAATAAATGATTTTCAGACAAATGAAATTATTTTAAAGTATCCCATATTTCTTCAATGAAATATATACGGAAAAGTTTCAATTTCAAATAAAGCGCTCGATGCCCTATCTGAGGTTATTATATTTTACATTGTTTCTAGTTGTTATGCGTTCTTCATGCTGAGGTTAGTAAGTAACCTGTTGTTGGGATACGTGAGAGGTTCGCTGTTGTGATATTCTAATAGATTCATTGTTTTGCTGTTTCCAAACCTACATTGTAGGTATAGCACAAGGATTTCCAATGTTTTTGCCGTAACTGAGCAAGTAACGACGAAGATTCTTTGAGATAAGTACCGATTGGACCCGGAACCATAAGCGCGAACCGAAAGTTCATCCGCCACTCCACTTCAACTGAAAGTATTCACAAGAAGGAACAGTTCCGGAACGTTATACTTCGTTAAGTATTCCGCTTTCGTTCCGTTAATGAAACTAATACACAGTCATTCCGAACCGAAGCTATAGTCAAATGAGTCCATAGCATCGTTCCGGAACGAAACTATATGCCTGGTTCAGATTTCGTTTTACATGCCTAGCTAAGACTCGAGAATAACCTTGGAAATAAAGTTAAGGACTCCTTGCGTTAGTGCTCCGTTCGAGGATCGAACTAATAAGTGCCACTCGACTAACTTTATCAAAATTGTGTTTTTTGTCCATTTACTCATAAATACGCGTTATACCCGTAAATGTCAAAAATATGCAAAAATTTGTATAATCGTATGTATGCAAAATGTGAATTACAATTCACTACCAAAGGTTTCCTTCGTAATGAAAAGTACTCTTTTCAGGAAACATAAATCTAATCCGCAAACTCTTTTCAAATTATTTGTAATGCAGTTAATTTTAGTCCTGAAGAAAATCGTAATCAGTGGAACTTTTCTTCATGAACATTTAACTCGAAAAATATGTAGCAAGTAGCAAGCCATCTGTAGAGTGTTTGGAACAGGGTGTTTCCACACCAAATAAACAGCCCTCGTCCTACTCCAAAACAGAACCAATCACGTTCCCTGGCCGCTAATCGAAGACCAAAAAGCAGTTTGGAGAATTATTCACAAACAAACAAGAAATTAGAAGAATGCTGCGGAAAAAAATTGCTAACCTGCAGTTGACTCGTTTAGATAATCAAATGATTATTACCATAAATTCAAATAGCATTAATTAGCAAGATGCTACATCGTTCAGAAATCAAACGCTTTAACCTGTATTTTTCCTTTAGTCATTAAAGGATTCCTGCCTTGATTCCTTTGAAATTAGGAAAGAGTCCTAAGTTACTGTTATAGCAATTTAGAACCCGTTATGGTTTCCGCTGCATGCGATCAATTACAAGGGCTATTCATAATTCGAAAGAGTCCCATGTGCTAGGGGTGAACTCCAAGTGACGTCTCACGATAGAAATGTCACATCGCGCTATAACGTTCAAGTCACATTACCCTAGTACTCCGTTATTAAATCTCAATTTACGATTGGCCTGTCAGGCTATTTTACAAGGGTCATTCCTCCGAGACGGTTCCTGAGTAATCTTATCAACTGATTAAAAAATTTATTAATTGGTAATTATAAATGGAGTTCATAACACACGAACAACATCTAGAATTACAAGCTGTTAATGGTACTATTCATAAGATCTCTCATCAAACATATAATGAGGTGATGTATTTCAAAGTACTTAGCCTAATGAAAAATTATTTAAATTTAATGCATGCATGGTAATTTAATGGTTTAAATAAAATAGACCAAGTTTAGACATGGTGGTTTATTGCAATCACAAAGAGGTATAGAACAAGGAAATTCAATCATTGAACAAAAAGATCATGAGAAGAAGGTAACATAGAAAATCATCCCACCAAAGGAATTAGGGTAGAAAGCAGGAAAGATTGAAGGATTAGGATGGAGAAGGAATGGAAGGATGGCGGCTACACAGCTTTTTTGCAAGCATAAATAAGCCGACGAGGCAGCAAAATTCTTCGCCTGTTTCCACTATCCATAGTCCAAAATTACGTAATTCGTCTTGACTACGAAGGGAGGCCAGTCCTCGTGTGGTGACTGGACCAGGCGAAGGAATTGGATTTGCTTCGGTAACATCTGGTTGCCGTCCTGGTATTCATTTCTGCCCCCTGAGATAAAAAGAATGTTTTAAGATACGACTCCGACGAATTGAATTAAAATTAATTTGTAAGACAGTGTCAACCTAGGAATGGCTGATAAGGAATAAATAAGAATCGACAATGGCGTTGAATTCACCACCATTAATAAACAGCATGAAATCCATTACTGCACTTTTCACGTTACAAAAATAAGATCTTATACTTTAGATATACTTAAGGTGGAGAAATGTTACCATTGCTGTCATGAACGACGGAAAAATAGACCGTTAAACGTTAAATAAAGCTATAGAACAAATCACCTCCTACAAAATTTTAGGTTATAAAAATACAAACTAAATTAAATTATGATTTCCATGTCAAAGTTTCATCTTAATTATTAGTTTTAAAGCGTCCAAAATAACAGCAGTGTGGAATTGGGTCCATTCTACAAACTTAAGGAACCTCCAAGATTCGACTTGCACCAAGGAATGGATGATTATGATATCTAATCTGTAGTATTTTAGTATACCACATAAACTTAGTACCTCCTGTAAATATGTAAGGGTTTAATAATTCTTGTAAACATACTAACCAGGTCCTCCCCAGGGGGCACCGCTTTTTCGAAGGCTACTTCAGTGCCGGTTGGAGAGGATTGCTAGTGGTAAAGATGTCAAGGGCTACGCCAGCGGTAGAATAGCTAATGGTAGAGCTTCCCTAGACGGACAGGTCTTGACTGAACTACCAGACTAAGTTTGCCCCACCACATCAAACAAAGGGGGCTCTGAAGAGAAACTAACCTATATAGGGTTTTAGTATAAATCCTGGTCCTCCAGGTTGGGAGTTAGGCGTGGGACTAGCAATCCTGCACTGTGATAATAATCTCGCTATGAAACCTTCGAATGTGCCTCGGATTAATCAGGATTTTACTAAAGAATATCGACCTGGCAAACGGACAAGGAAAACGAGTATATGTAAATTAGCTGCATGGAATTTCAGATCAATGTTGAAATCTGAGAAAATGATAGAAATAGCAAATGAAATGTCTAAATATAAATTGGATGTTATAACCATTCCGGGAGTTAGATGGGAAAGAAATGGGAGAATTGATATGAATGACTTAACAGTTATTTACAATGATACCAACCATAGAACTGGATTATATGGAAATGGCTTCATGGTTAATGCAAAGACGAGGAAGAGTCTGAATAAGTGTGAGCCATTCAGAGACAGACTGAGTGAAATGACCCTAAAAGGAAAATTCCGTAATGATGACATTATAACAGGCCTTGCCATTATTGAGAGAACTCAGAAGAAGCAAAGCAATTATTTAATGATTAATTAAAAGAGAATTCCAGATATTAGCAAAATATCATACACTTGTAATTCTTGAAGACTATACAGCAAAAATTGGTATGGAAATCTTCCTGCATTATGTAGCTGGAAAGTACTCCCTGCACGGTCACTCTACACGATTATTAAAAGCACTTGTTTTGAACATAAAAACATATATAAAGTTACATGGAAAAATTCAAAAACAGGAATTGTGAATCAAATAGATCATGTTTTTGTATCTAGGAGACCATCGTCTTCTGTATTAGATGAAAGAGCTGTACGAGGACCGAATTGAGACTCAGATCACTACTCAGTGAAAGTATATATTAGAGAGCGACTTGCCCTTCTGGAGGATTCCCATAAGCCAAGAAGTCGTAAATGAAAAAGTGAAATATGATGTGAAGGATTTTATAGTGTTGTACAGTGGTCACAGGCATAGAACTCTACTGTATGGAAATGGCTTCACGATTAATGCAAAGACGAGGAAGAGTCTGATGAAGTCTGAGTCATTCAGAGACAGACTGAGTATAAGTACCCTAAAAGAAAAATTCCGTAAGGTTGTCATTATATCAGCCCTTGCTTTGATTGAGGATCTCTCAGAAGATGAAAAGCAATTATTTTACGATTAATTTCTAGAGAGAATTCCAGAAACTAATCAGAAACATATCAGACACTTGTAAATGTTGGGGACTATAACGCAAAAATTGGTAAGGAAAACTTCCAGCATTCTGTAGCTGGAAAGTACACCCAACAAGGTTTGACTGGTGAAAATGGTAAAGACCTCTACTCAGTGATAGTAAATTTGAGAGAACGACTAGCCTTCTTGGAGAAAACCAATAAATGAAGTAATGTTCCATCGACCTCTTCATGGACTATCAGTTTGAATCTCGAGATTACCAACAGCAAAGAAGGTGTAATTGGAATTGTCAACTTTTAAGAAACCCTTTGCCATCTGCTACGTACAAAGATGAAGTATGTAGGAAGTTAAGAGAGAGTGCAGAAGAACAGACAGAGGTTAATTCTGTGGAAAACCATTGGATAAGAAAAAAAATTTGGAAGACATGTTTGTTTTTTCCTATATTTAAAAGAAAGTGATACTTATATTTGTAAAAACTACAGAGACATCACGTTGTTGAATGTAGTATGTAACATTTTCACCAATACATTTAAAAAAATTGATCAGATTGGTTTCATTGCCATAGAAATCAACACTATGTGAAGCTTGCATTGGGGTATGAGTAAGTGGAGTATTCAAGATGATCTCAGGGCTAAGATTAGGGGATGCAATATCAGTTGTCTTATAGAACCTGGCTTTTGAAATAGCAGTGAAAGAATTGAAGTTAAAAGGAACTATTGTACATAAATCCAAACAAGTATTAGCATATGTCGACGATATTGTCCTTATTCCTCCTATTCTGACTGATCTTGAGGAAATATTTAATACTTTTGAGGACACTGGTAAAAGAATGGGACTCAGAATCAATAAAGAGATGACCGAATGCATGAAAATGTCAAGTTCAGAGGACAAGGGTGACCACCAAAACCTTAAAAATTGGGAGTTGTGAGTTTAAAGGGGTCGAGGAGTTTACTTACCAGAGAGTCACATTAAACAATGAAAATAAAGTGTTTGATGAGATCAACCATAGACTAAGTGAAGAAAACAAATCCTATTTTGCAAATGTACCTTCCTATCCCTACATCATTTGCTGTCAAGGAGCAAAAACTGAAGATAAATAAAACCATGCTAAGACCAGCGGTAACTTATGGGGCTGTGACGTTGACTTTCCAAAACACGATGATGAAATATTAAATTAATTTGAATGAAAGATCATAAGGAGGATCTATGTTACAATGAAGGAAGAAGACAGATGAAGCATTAGAATGAACATGGAGATAAATGATATTCTACATGAGAAGAACATGTTATATTCACCAAAGCACGTCGGCTGACATGAATGGGTCATGTAGAAAGAATAGGAATCGAAAGAAAGGGTTAGGAAGAGATGTAGACCGCAGAAGAGATGGCTACAGGATACTGAAGAAGACTTGAAGACAATGGGAGTCGAGAGATGAAGGGAGAGTAACAGAAAAATAACTGAATGGAGGCACAATGTAGAGGAAGTCAAGGCCCGCACCGGGCTAGAGAGCGGTGGATGATATTAGCCTGGTGTACAATTTCGAAACAGAGAGAACGTCCCGCAAACTTACCCGAAATTGCTGTGTTCCGGACAGTTTCGACTTTTTTTAGTCGTTTTTACGATGAATGACCGTCATACAGTTTGTATCAATATTATAGCTTAGTAGAAAGATAGTTAGTTCAACAACCCCTCTAATGCACCGTGATTTTTACCGCGATGGTATTAGAAATGACATGGTCTGTTACAAATAACAAAAATATAGCCATATCTTTACTAACTTTAGGCTAATATAAAGCTATATAATTGATGACGCCGATACAGCGTGTTAAAATGAGCCAGTATTTGCCGTTCTCAACTTCAGATTCTAAATATGGATCCTTAGTTTAACATGACCTCTATTTCACTGTAGTTTTTGAACGCGATTGCAGTATAACGATTATTGTGCCAGGTATAGCAAAAATATTACCAGATTCAGTACTAACTTGAGGTATATGTACAGCTATATTAATGCTGAAGCCGATACAACGTATTAAAATGAGCTTTTTTTTGCCGTTGTCAAATTTTGATCATAAGAATAAATTAACGAGATAAGTAATTATAAGCAGGATACTATTGTAAGAATAAACCTACTTGATCAACTATACATCCTCTTGTTCGAGCTCAGCATGCCGTTTACCAGCTGCTGCTAACGCTGCTTGCCGTTTACCAGCTGGACTGTCTTCGTCTAGATCATCTTCTGGTACTTCTTCTTCTTCTTCTAGATCAGTTGCTTCGTCGTCGGCTTGACGCTTCTTTTTAGTACCCCCTGCAGTCACTGAGACGACGACGAAGATCGAGAGCAATAGGAAGAGTTTCCAGTTGAATACGGCCATCGCTAATTTACCACTATTACTCTTGAGTAGGAGATACGGGAATGTGAATTTGACTCGAGAAACGATCCCTTTTATACACCGAGGTCTTTTCCCATTTCGCATACGTGCCTAACTCAATCAATACCAATTACTTTTTTTTTTGGCAATGTCTTCACCTTGGTACACACGTGTATCTAACCGGATGTGTATATTACCATCTTACAAAGGTGGAATTAAAAGGTCGCTTGCATGTGAGTACCATATACCGCGTAAATAACTTATTTCCTGTCATGTCACTGCCGGTCGTTACAGCTTGTTCTTGGTAGATCGTCGTTAATTCTTTAAATTGAATAAATATGTGAAACCAAGGTTCACATTTCATAATCATAAAACTTTAAACATGGATCTCGCTGGATGTCATCAAATGTAAATGTTCCCGGGCGTTGGTGGACTTCCGTGCTGGAGAGGACAACAAAAACTGTGGAAAGTAGCAAGAAGTACATGCATGACCTTGCTATCTCATCAATTTTTTATTGTAATTAATGTCTAAAACTTTCAGGTGTCCGGTAAAAAGTGCTTGTTTTCATATTAATGACACATGTCTTTTTAAACCTATTTGAAAAATACCTTAAACTAATGGTTTTGTGGTTATACGTATCACTTTAATAACAAAGTTGTTTTCCATATGAAACGTTAAATAAATGTAGTAATAAAAATATCGTACTAATATATTATTTGCCACAATTACAGCACGATATATGTGCTCAAAAATAATGACCAAGATTTGATTGTCAATGCAATTGAAATTAATTGTTTATCTCGAAAACAAATACTAAAACATCATTGACATCTGGTACGAAGGTGTTGCGAAAACTCCTCCAAAGGCAGTGATTTTTTAAACTTCAAGAAGGTCTCGGAGGAATCATCCTTGTGAAATATTCTGACAGTCCAATCGTAAATTGAGATTTAATAACAGAGTACATGGATAATGTGACTAGAACGTTATAGCGCGATGTGACATTTCTATCGTGAGACCTCACTTGGATTTTGCCGCTCGCACATGGGACTCTTTCGAATTATGAATAGCCCATGTATTTGATCGCATGCAACGGAAATCCTAACGGTTTATAAATCGCTATAACAGTAAGTTAGGACTCTGACCTAATTTCGAAGGAATCAGGACAGGAATTCTTTAATGACTAAAGGGAAAATTCAGGTTAAATCGTTTGATTTCTGAACGATGTAGCATCTTGCTAATTAATGCTATTTGTATTTATGGTAATAACTATTAGATTATCTAAACGAATCAACGATAGGTTAGAAATTTGTTTCCGCAGCATTCTCCTAATTTTTTGTTTGTTTGTGAATTATTCTCCTATCTGCTTTTTGGTCTGCGATTAGCGGCCTGGGAACGTGATTGGTTCTGTTTTGGAGTAGGACGAGGGCTGTTTATTTGGTGTGGAAACACCCCGTGCCAAACACCCTGCAGATATCTTGCTACTTCCTACATATTTTCGTGTTTAATGTTCATGAAGAAAATTTCCACTGATTCCACATTTTTTTTCAGGACTAATAGTTACTGCATTACAAATAATTTAAAAGGAGAATGCGGACGACAGTTATGTTTCCTGGAAGGGTAAGTTTTTATAAGAAGGAAACCTCTGGTAATGAATTGGGATACACATTTTTCATACATACGGTTGTACAAGTTTTTGCTTATTTTAGACTTTACGGGAGCAAAGTGAGCTTTTGAGTAAATGGAAAATAACCCAATTTCTATAAAGTCAGACTATAGATACGACCAAAAAGCAGTTAGGAGAATAATTCACAAAAAAACCAAGAAATTTGGAGTATGCTGTGGTAACAAATTTCTAACATTTCGTTTGATTCGTTTAGAAATTCTAATCGTAATTACTATAAATGTTAATTATATTAATTAGTAAGATGCTAAATCGTTGAAAAATCAAACGCAATACGGGATTTAAAATGGGAATTCGGTTACAAAAATGGCATGCTATAAAAAAAAAAGAAAGACACTGAACTACCTACCTACCTAATCTAGCTAAATACGTAGAAAGCTACAAATCTACCTACTACTAAAACTACTTAATCTACAAAAAGGACTGGAATTGAAACATCGTAACTACTTTGGTCAAATCCTGGTTACCTGAAAAAAGACGTTTAAAATACAAGGAATCTATTTCCTAAATTTTATACCCGTGGTCGTTACTGCCGTAATTCACTGGCATAAGCTAAATCTGTCGAACGCTCAAAGAAAATGGTCAACTTCGAGGTGAAGCGAAAAAGATTTAACCTGTATTTTTTCTTCAGTCGTTAAAGCATTCCTGCCATGATTCCTTTGAAATTAGGTAGGAGTCATAAGCTACTGTTACAGCGATTTACAAGGTTTGTCTCCACTTCATGCGACCAACTACAAGGGCTATTCATAAATCGCAAGGGTCCCATGTGCTAGCGGCGAACTCCAAGTGAGGTTTCACGATAGAAATGTCACATCGCACTATAACGTTCTAATTATATTATCCTTGTACTCTGTTATTAAATCTCAATTTACGATTGGCCTGTCAGGATATTTCACAGGGGTGATTCCTCCGAGACGGTTCCTGAGTAATCTTATCAACTGATAAAACAATTATTAATTGGTAATTATAAATGGAGTTCATTTAATTTTGATTTATTTTTCTCAAAATGTATAACTACTCACTAATTAGTTGTTAATTAAAAGTTCCACGTCCACTGTCTCGGTCTATTGCATCTACGATCATTTTTACCGGCTTCTTCCTGACTCATTGCCAACATTCAAGTTACACACGAACATCATCTAGAACTACAAGTTCTGAGTGGTCCTTTTCATAAGATCTCTCATCAAACATATAATGTGGTGATGTATTTCAAAGTACTGAGCTCAATGAAAAATTAATTAAATTTAAATAATTTTAAAAAATTTATACTTTTTTGAAGTTTAAAAAATGTATGCCTTTGGAGGAGTTTTCGCAACACCTTCGTACCAGATGTCAATGATGTTTTCGTATTTGCTTCAAGGTAAACAATAAATTTAAATTACATTGACTATCAGATGGTGGTCATTACTTTTGAGCACATATATCGTGCTGTAATTGTGGCAAATAATATATTAGTACGATATTTTTATTACTACATTTATTTAACGTTTCATATGGAAAACAACTTTGTTATTAAAGTGATACGTATAACCACAAAACCATTAGTTTAAGGTATTTTTTGAATAGGTTTCAAAATGCATGTGCCATTAATATGAAAACAAGGACTTTATACTGGACACCTGAAAGTTTTAGACATTCATTACAATAAACAATTGATGAGGTAGCAAGGTCATGCATGTACTTCTTGCTACTTTCCACAGTTTTTGTTGTCATCTCCAGCACGTAAGTCCACCAACGCCCGGGAACATTTACATTTGATGACATCCAGCGAGATCCATGTTTAAAGTTTGATGTTTATGAAATTTGAACTTTGATTTCACATATTTATTCAATTTAAGTAATTAACGACGATCTACCAAGAACAAGCTGTTACGACCGGCAGTGACATGACAGGAAATAAGTTATTTACGCGGTATATGGTTCTCAAATGCAAGCGACCTTTTAATTCCACCTTTGCAAGATGGTAATATACACATCCGGTTAGATACACGTGTGTACCAAGGTGAAGACATTGCCAAAAGAAAAAAGTAATAGGTACGAATTGAGTTAGGCACGTGTGCAATGTGGGAAAAGACCTCGGTGTATAAAAGGGATCGTTCCTCGAGTCAAAATCACATTCTCGTATCTCCTACTCAAGAGTAATAGTAGTAAATTAGCGATGGCCGTATTCAACTGGAAACTCTTCCTATTGCTCTCGATATTCGTCGTCGTCTCAGTGACTGCAGGGGGAAATAAAAAGAAGCGTCAAGCCGACGACGAAGCAACTGATCTAGAAGAAGAAGAAGTACCAGAAGATGATCTAGACGAAGACAGTCCAGCTGGTAAACGGCAAGCAGATTTGGTAGGAACTCGTAAACGGCAAGCAGGTTTAGCAGCAGCTCGTAAACGTCAAGCTGAACTCGAAGAAGAGGATAAATAGTTAAACAAGTAGGTTTGTTCTTACAATAGTATCCTGCTAATAATTACTTATTACGTTAATTTATTCTTAGTATCAGAAGTTGAAAACGGCAATTAACGGGCTCATTTTAATACGTTGAATCGGCTTCAGCATTAAGACAGCTGTACATATACCTCAAGTTAGTAGTGAATCTGGTAATATTTTTGCTATATCTGGCACCATGGCATTTATACTGCCATCGCGTTAAAAAAATACAGTGCAATAGAGGTCATATTAAACTAAGGATCCATTTTTAGAATCTGAAGTTCAGAACGGAAAAAACTGGCTCATTTTAACACGCGGTATCGGCGTCATCAATAATATAGCTTTATATTAGCCTACTGTTAGTAAAGATATGGATATATTATGACGGACAAGTATAGCAAAGTATTTGTTCTTATGACGGACAAGTATCGCAAAAACCACCAAAGAAAGTCGAAACTATGCGGGATACAGCAATTTCGGATAAGTTTGCGAGGCGTACTCTCTTTTTCGAAATTGTACACCAGGCTAATATCATCCACAACTCTACAACCCTGTGCGGGATTCTTCTAGAATGTTCCTCCATTCAGTGATTATTCCTCCTTTCTCCCTTCATCTCGTGACTCTCATTGCCTTCAAGTCATATTCTCCGTCCTGTAGCCATCTCTTCCGCGGTCTACATCTCCTCCTGGCCCATTCCATCTAGCTATTAAGAATTAATTTAGGCATTTTTTTTTATTCCTAATCTTTCTACATGACCCAACAATGTCAGCCGAAGTGCTTTGGTGAATCTAACATGTTCTTCTCATGTAGAATATCATTCATCTTCATGTTCATTCTAATGCTTCATGCATGTTCTTCTCATGTAGAATATCATTTATCCCCATGTTCATTCTAATGCTTCATCTCTATTCTTCTTTCATTGTGCCACAGATCCTCCTTATGACCTTTCTTTCAAATTTTTTTAACATTTCTTCATCGTGTTGCGATAAGTCAACGTCACAGACCCATAAGTTAATGCCGGTCTTACCATGGTTTTATTTATCTTCAGTTTTTGCTCCTTGACAGCAAATGATGTAAGGACAGGAAGGTACATTTGCAAAATAGGATTTGTTTTCTTCAATTACTCTCTTGTTGGTCTAATCTGACACTTTATTTTCATTATTTAATGTGACTCTCTGGTAAGTAAACTCCTTGACCCCTTTAAACTCACAACTCCCAATTTTTATGTTTTGCTGGTCACCCTTGGCCTCTGAAGTTGACATTTTCATTCATTCGGTCATCTCTTCATTGATTCTGAGTCCCATTCTTTTACCAGTGTTCTCAATAGCATTAAACATTTCCTCAAGATCAGTCAGAATAGGTGAAATAAGGACAATATCGTCGACATATGCTAATACTTGTTCGGATTTATGTACAATAGTTCCTTTTAACTTCAATTCTTTCATTGCTTTTTTAAAAGCCAGATTTTATAAGACAACAGATATTGCATCCCTTAATCTTACCCCTGAGATCATCTTGAATACTCCACTTACTCATACCCCAATGCAAGCTTCACATTGTGTTTATTTCTATGGCAATGAAACCAATCTGATCAATTTTTTTAGAATAGTGGTAATTCGTTATATGCTACATTCAACAACGTGATGCCTCTGTAGTTTTTACAATCATATTTATCACTTTTATTAAATTTTAGGAAAAACAAACCTGTCTTCCAAATTATTTTTCTTATCCATTGGTTTTCCACAGAATTAACCTCTGTCTGTTCTCTACCTCACTTTCAACTTCCTATTTATTTCATATTTGTATTTAGAACCTTGCACAGGATTTCTCAAATTTTCACTATTCCATTTATACTCTCTTGGCTTATTGGAATCCTCAAAAGAAACTAGTCGTTCTCTAATATTTACCTTCACTGAGTAGTTATCTGAGTCGCAATTAGGTCCTCATGTAGCTCTTACATGAGGACCAGAAGACGAGTGTCTCCTAGATACAAGCATATGGTCTAATTGATTCACAATTCATGTTTTTGGAATTTCCCATATACCTATATATGTATATGTTTTTATGCTCAAAACAAGTGCTTTTAATTATCATGAGGAGTGACAGAGCAAACTGGCATAGTAGCTTACCATTATCACTTGTCAAATCGTGTAGGGAGTACTTTCCAGCTACAGAATGCAGGAAGTCTTCCTTACCAATTTTTGGATTATAGTCTTCAAGAATTACAAGTGTATGGTATTTTGCTAATTTATGGAATTCTCTTTCCAATTTATCATTAAATGTTTGCTTTGCTTCTTCTGAGTTGTCCTCAATAAGGGCTAGGGCTGTTATAATGACAACATTACGGAATTTTCCTTTTAGGGTCATTAAACTCAGTCTACTGATGACTCATACTTTATGAGACTCTTCCTCGTCTTTGCATTAATCATGAAGCCATTTCCATACTATCCATTACTATGGTTGGGATCATTGTACAAAACTGTTAAGTCCGTCATATTAATTCTCCCATTTCCTTCCCATCTATCTCCCGGAATGGTTATAACATCCAATTTATATTTAGACATTCCATTTGCTATTTCTATCATTTTCTCAGGTTTCAAGATTGTTCTTAAATTCCATGCAGCTAATTTACATATACTCGTTTTCCTTGTCCGTTTGCCAGGTCGATATCCTTTATTAACATCCTGATTCATCCGAGGCACATTTCAATGTTTCGTAGCGAGATTATTTTCCCAGTGTAGGATTGCTAGTCCCACGCCTAACCCCCAACCGGGAGGCCCAGGATTTATACTCAACCCTATAGAGGTTTGTTCCTCTTCACATGAGAGCCCCCTGTCCTGTGTGGTGGGACATACTTAGTCTAGTAGTTCAGTCAATACCTGTTCGGTAAGGGAAGCCCTACCAGTAGCTATGGTATCGCTCGCGTAGCCCTTGACGTCATTACCACAAGCAATCCTCTCCGCCCGGCACTGAAGGTGCCTTCGAAAAGGCGGTGCCCTCTGGAGAGGACCAGTCTAACATGTTTACAAGAATTATTAATCGCGTACATATTTACAGGAGGTACTTAGTTTTTATGGTATACTAAAATACTGGAGATGAGATATCAGAATCATTCATTCTTTGATGCAAGTCGAATCTTAGAGGTTCCTTGGAAGTTTGGAGTATTGACTCAATTCCACACTGCTGGTTTTTTGTCCATATAAAACTAATATTTAGGATCAAACTTTGACATGGCTCTCATAATTTAAGGTAATTTGTATTTTTATAACCTGACATTTTTTTTTGAGGTGGTTTTTTCTATAGCTTTATTTGACGTTTAACGGTATATTTTTCCGTCGTTCAAGACAGCAATGGTAAAATTTCTCCACCTTAAGTATATCTAAAGTATGAGACCTTATTTTTGTAACGTGAAAAGTGCAGTAATGGATTTCATGCTGTCTGTTAATGGTGGTGAATTCAATGCCATTATCGATTGTTATTAATTCTATTTTGATATCAAAGATTCCAGTGTTGTGCAGAAATAGCTTCAAACAAAATATTTCGATTCGAATGTTGAATTTTCGGTATTAGCCATTCCTAGGTTGACGCTGTTTCACATATTAATTTTAATTCAATCCGTCGGAGCCGTATCTTAAAATATTATTTTTATCTCAAGTGGCAGAAATGAATTCCAGGACGGCAACCAGATGTTACCGAAGCAAATCAAATTCCTTCGCCTGGTCCAGCCGCCACATGAGGACTGGTCTCCCTTCGTAGTCAAGACAATGTGCTCAATCATGGACTTTGAATTGTGGAAACAGACGAAGAATTTCGCTGTCTCGTCGACTTACTTCTGCCTGCAGAAAAAGCTGTGTAGCCGCTTTCCTTCCATTTCTTCTCCATCCTACTCCTTCAATCTTTCCTGCTTTCTTCTCTCATTCCTTTGTTGGGATTATTTTCTACGTTGCCCTCTAATCATGAATGTTTTGTTCAATGCTTGGTCTTGATCTATGCCTCCCTGTTATTTCAATAAACCGCTTTGTCAGCAAGTTTGTACTATTTGATTGAAACCTTAAAATTACCAAACCACTACATTAATGAACAATGGAAGCTATATTAATAGTTGAATTCTGAATAGTTGTTTTGCTTTTTCCTTCAATGAAGTGTATTAGGTATATGTCGGAGCTATACAATTCCCTTATACTAAGTGTAAAATTGAGTGTTTCCCTTAATGTAAAACAAGATTTTTCATCGCTCTTCTTGTTCAAGGCTGTTGTTCCAAGGAGTGATTGAAGTAAGTTCTTCGAGGTATATATGTGCGTCGCTCGTGTCATTGAGTCTTCAAAGTTACCAAAGGAATACATCTTTGAAGAACGGACGTTTTCTGAAGCTGACAATAGTTGTCCATCGCCGATGTGGTGGTTTTCTTCTTTCTTTTATAATGAGCATTGTACCTGTGTCAGATAGAAGGAATTCCGCAAAAATAAATATATAAATGAATTTCTTCTTAAGTGGATAATTGATGATTCTTCCAATTTTTAAAAACATGAAATAATGATCGACCTCTACATCCATTTGGAGGCGTGCCCGCGCTCCTTTGACATTTAAGCCCGTACGTTCAACACCCACCAATCAAAGAATGTGCTAATACAAGCGTCTTTGTTGTAGTCACCTTAGTTAGTTCAGTGATATGCTATAACTGTTCACGCTTTACATGCGTAAAGTTGACGCAGCGAGGAACAACCTTTGCAGGTCTTATGCACGTCCATTCTACATTAAGGCAACACTGCAAAGACTTTGAATTACTTCAAAATTATCCTGCCCAAACTTTCCCCACTGGGATTATACTTTCTAACTTAGGGTCCGGTCTTTACTGCGATAATAGGTTGCGTAATCCCGTATTTAATACACCAGATGGTTTTCCTGCCAGATTTCCTTCAATGAACTGTTCTTCAGGGGTGAAAATGTTATTTCGCAGCTTCCAAATGTCTGTATATCGTGTGCGTGTCTCCTATTATAATGGTTATGCTCGGTATGCAAAACGTCCTTCTTCCACTCCCAAGTCGGATAATCTCTTCTCGGTCAGCTGGGATCCCTGCTTGGATCCACCCCTTTCTAATTTGGTGAATATACTTTCTAACTTGGGGTCCCGTCTTTGCTGCGTTGATAGGTTGCGTAATTCCGTACTCAATTCACTGGATGGTTTTCCTGCCAGATTTCCTTCAATGAATTGATCTTTAGGGGGGAATATATCTTCTTCGTTTACTCCATATGAATTTCGGATAAGGACAATTGAGACTACGTTATCCATGCCCTTAAAATACATTATTTCAATGTTTTAGTCCAGGATGCTCATTATCAAATGTGCCAAAGTGTTATTTAGGAGTTTATAATTGAAAATAAAGGATAATTTTTTCTGGTCAGTTATCATGAAGGTTTTTACGCCAAAGATTTAGCTTCTGTATTTATTGAGGGCATGTATGATGACGACTAACTCCTTAAATGTGATGCTATACGCCATCTCGGTGCCTCTTATTCAGTGGCTGGCAAAATTGATCACATTATCTTCACTCTCCTCATTCTTTTGGTATAGTCGACTTGCGACAGCATATCCACTGGCGTCCGTCTGAACGTAGTAAGTATTTCTCGGGTCAGAGTGGTGTAAAAGACGGATTTGCTCATTTTGTTTGAATTTTTGTAGCAGAATTGACTACCTGAACAGGAGGCTATGGAAATTCTGTGCAGGCATAGGAGCAGAATTCATAGGTCTTCGACCGGTGCTCGGATCGTGACGTGCTCCCAATAACCGTTCTGGGGTACAAATCTCCACCAAGGCGTAAGACCGGGTGGCTTGTACGATTTTCGAGCATTGTAGATATTTTTTGCTAGAAGGTAGGTCAAAAGGTGGGAGTGGAAATTATAACTCAACAGCAGCATCCAAGATTATCCGTGCAACATAGACGTTAATTGCCGAAAAAACTTAGGGGAAGCATAGAAAAAGATTGTTACTCCCATAGCGAAAACAATTCTAACTCGCGCTCTCAAGGTAAAAGCGAAACTTGAAAGAAAACTCGATTCTCAGTGGTCTCGAAGCAAATCAAAAAGGCAACGCACGGAATAACAGAATACATAGAACCGACACTCATCAAGGATAAATATAGGTATCAAGGATAAATATAGGATAAATAACAATTATAGGTGGAGATATCAGCCTCTGGGCTAAAAATTGGAAAACAAATGGAGTTAAAAAACATTCAAGAAAGCGTGATATAAGTGAGACCATAACACACTTTCACACCACTCCCTTACTCCAATAGTATACGAACATAAGAGAGGTATTAAAATATTAGCCCTTTTAGCTCTTAGTCGCCCTTATATTTAGCATATAATTATCAGAAAGTAAGGTGCCCCATGACTGGAAATTAGCAAACGTCACTCCGATAATTAAAAAAGGAAATAGAAGTGACCCAGGAAATTACCGATCTTAATCATCAAAATCACTTCAATGCAAGCGCGTCGAACATATTTTCATTAGAGGTATAATGACATACCTGGTAATAGTAGCTTATTAAATGGTATTTAGCATGGCTCCCGTAAGGGTAGGTCCTGCGAAACATAGCTTAGGTTCAAAGTTTCTCGGATGAAAAAGTAAAAAGATGTGTTACTTCGGTCTGGTTAGGCCACACCTCAAATATGCCGAGAGCGTTTGGGATCCTGGTAATGAACATTTAGCCAGAAAACTTAATAAAATACAAAGAAAAACAGGTCGCTTCGTTAAATACTGCTAGGAGCGTACATATAGTGTCCCACAAATTTTAGAGAGATTAAGATTGCAGCCCCAAATAACTCGGAGGCTACATGCTAGGCATAGGTTGCTTGAGAAATTCAGAACTGGGGTATATCAGAGCGACGCAGAGAATATTATCATGATGTGTCACTGCATAATTAGGTAAGTGAGGACCGATAAAATAAGATAGATACACAGCTTAACAGATAGGTGAACAAAAGTCGTTCTTTTCACGGGCAATAAGCAAACACAATAAAAACTAAGCCTTGTTAAAAACACTCCCATTACTTACGGTACCATTTCACTTAACCTACCTAACATTTTTACATGGCTGGTGAGCTAACACACCCTGCCACTATGCCATGCGGCGGCTCACAGGGTAGCATGTAATTGTAGAAGGAATGTATTCAATTTAATATTTTTTGTAAGGGAATTATTCAACTCCGATGTATGCATAATCCATTTCATTTGAGTAAAAATCGAAACAACCCATCAGAGATGGTAATTTAATATGGTAATTTAAAGGTATCAATAAAATAGACCAAAGTTACTGACAAGGTGGTTTATTAAAATCACAAAGAGGTATAGATCAAGGAAAATCAATCATTCAATAAAAATATCATGATTAGAGGGTAACGTAGAAAATCATCCCACCAAAGGAATGAGGGTAGAAAGCAGGAAAGATTGAAGGAGTAGGATGGAGGAGGAATGGAAGAAAGCCGGCTACATAGCTGTTTTGCAAGCAGAAGTAAGAGGACGATACAGCGGAATTCTTCGTCTGTTTCCACTCTTCATAGTCCATGATTGAGCACATTGTATTGACTACGAAGGGAGACCAGTCCTCGTGTGGTGGCTGGACCAGGCGAAGGAATTGGATTTGCTTCGGTAACATCTGGTCGCCGTCCTGAATTCATTTCTGCCACTTGAGATAAAAAGAATGTTTTAAGATACGGCTCCGACGAATTGAATTAAAATTAATTTGTAAGACAGTGTATTGCAAGAATAAACCTACTTGATTAACTATACATCCTCTTGTTCGAGCTCAGCATGCCGTTTACCAGCTGCTGCTAAAGCTGCTTGCCGTTTACCAGCTGGACTGTCTTCGTCTAGATCATCTTCTGGTACTTCTTCTTCTTCTAGATCAGTTGCTTCGTCGTCGGCTTGACGCTTCTTTTTATTACCCCCTGCAGTCACTGAGACGACGACGAATATCGAGAGCAATAGGAAGAGTTTCCAGTTGAATACGGCCATCGCTAATTTACCACTATTACTCTGAGTAGGAGATACGGGAATGTGACTTTGACTCGAGAAACGATCCCTTTTATACACCGAGGTCTTTTCCCACATCGCACACGTGCCTAGCTCAATCTATACCAATTACTTTTTTCTTTGGGCAATGTCTTCACCTTGGTACACACGTGTATCTAACCGGATGTATATATTACCATCTTGCAAAGGTGGAATTAAAAGGTCGTTTGCATGTGAGTACCATATACCGCTAAAAAAGTATAAATTCAAAAAAGTATAAATTTTTTAAAATTATTTAAATTTAATTAATTTTTCATTGAGCTCAGTACTTTGAAATACATCACCACATTATATGTTTGATGAGAGATCTTATGAAAAGGACCACTCAGAACTTGTAGTTCTAGATGATGTTCGTGTGTAACTTGAATGTTGGCAATGAGTCAGGAAGAAGCCGGTAAAAATGATCGTAGATGCAATAGACCGAGACAGTGGACGTGGAACTTTTAATTAACAACTAATTAGTGAGTAGTTATACATTTTGAGAAAAATAAATCAAAATTAAATGAACTCCATTTATAATTACCAATTAATAATTGTTTTATCAGTTGATAAGATTACTCAGGAACCGTCTCGGAGGAATCACCCCTGTGAAATATCCTGACAGGCCAATCGTAAATTGAGATTTAATAACAGAGTACAAGGATAATATAATTAGAACGTTATAGTGCGATGTGACATTTCTATCGTGAAACCTCACTTGGAGTTCGCCGCTAGCACATGGGACCCTTGCGATTTATGAATAGCCCTTGTAGTTGGTCGCATGAAGTGGAGACAAACCTTGTAAATCGCTGTAACAGTAGCTTATGACTCCTACCTAATTTCAAAGGAATCATGGCAGGAATGCTTTAACGACTGAAGAAAAAATACAGGTTAAATCTTTTTCGCTTCACCTCGAAGTTGACCATTTTCTTTGAGCGTTCGACAGATTTAGCTTATGCCAGTGAATTACGGCAGTAACGACCACGGGTATAAAATTTAGGAAATAGATTCCTTGTATTTTAAACGTCTTTTTTCAGGTAACCAGGATTTGACCAAAGTAGTTACGATGTTTCAATTCCAGTCCTTTTTGTAGATTAAGTAGTTTTAGTAGTAGGTAGATTTGTAGCTTTCTACGTATTTAGCTAGATTAGGTAGGTAGGTAGTTCAGTGTCTTTCTTTTTTTTTTATAGCATGCCATTTTTGTAACCGAATTCCCATTTTAAATCCCGTATTGCGTTTGATTTTTCAACGATTTAGCATCTTACTAATTAATATAATTAACATTTATAGTAATTACGATTAGAATTTCTAAACGAATCAAACGAAATGTTAGAAATTTGTTACCACAGCATACTCCAAATTTCTTGGTTTTTTTGTGAATTATTCTCCTAACTGCTTTTTGGTCGTATCTATAGTCTGACTTTATAGAAATTGGGTTATTTTCCATTTACTCAAAAGCTCACTTTGCTCCCGTAAAGTCTAAAATAAGCAAAAACTTGTACAACCGTATGTATGAAAAATGTGTATCCCAATTCATTACCAGAGGTTTCCTTCTTATAAAAACTTACCCTTCCAGGAAACATAACTGTCGTCCGCATTCTCCTTTTAAATTATTTGTAATGCAGTAACTATTAGTCCTGAAAAAAAATGTGGAATCAGTGGAAATTTTCTTCATGAACATTAAACACGAAAATATGTAGGAAGTAGCAAGATATCTGCAGGGTGTTTGGCACGGGGTGTTTCCACACCAAATAAACAGCCCTCGTCCTACTCCAAAACAGAACCAATCACGTTCCCAGGCCGCTAATCGCAGACCAAAAAGCAGATAGGAGAATAATTCACAAACAAACAAAAAATTAGGAGAATGCTGCGGAAACAAATTTCTAACCTATCGTTGATTCGTTTAGATAATCTAATAGTTATTACCATAAATACAAATAGCATTAATTAGCAAGATGCTACATCGTTCAGAAATCAAACGATTTAACCTGAATTTTCCCTTTAGTCATTAAAGAATTCCTGTCCTGATTCCTTCGAAATTAGGTCAGAGTCCTAACTTACTGTTATAGCGATTTATAAACCGTTAGGATTTCCGTTGCATGCGATCAAATACATGGGCTATTCATAATTCGAAAGAGTCCCATGTGCGAGCGGCAAAATCCAAGTGAGGTCTCACGATAGAAATGTCACATCGCGCTATAACGTTCTAGTCACATTATCCATGTACTCTGTTATTAAATCTCAATTTACGATTGGACTGTCAGAATATTTCACAAGGATGATTCCTCCGAGACCTTCTTGAAGTTTAAAAAATCACTGCCTTTGGAGGAGTTTTCGCAACACCTTCGTACCAGATGTCAATGATGTTTTAGTATTTGTTTTCGAGATAAACAATTAATTTCAATTGCATTGACAATCAAATCTTGGTCATTATTTTTGAGCACATATATCGTGCTGTAATTGTGGCAAATAATATATTAGTACGATATTTTTATTACTACATTTATTTAACGTTTCATATGGAAAACAACTTTGTTATTAAAGTGATACGTATAACCACAAAACCATTAGTTTAAGGTATTTTTCAAATAGGTTTAAAAAGACATGTGTCATTAATATGAAAACAAGCACTTTTTACCGGACACCTGAAAGTTTTAGACATTAATTACAATAAAAAATTGATGAGATAGCAAGGTCATGCATGTACTTCTTGCTACTTTCCACAGTTTTTGTTGTCCTCTCCAGCACGGAAGTCCACCAACGCCCGGGAACATTTACATTTGATGACATCCAGCGAGATCCATGTTTAAAGTTTTATGATTATGAAATGTGAACCTTGGTTTCACATATTTATTCAATTTAAAGAATTAACGACGATCTACCAAGAACAAGCTGTAACGACCGGCAGTGACATGACAGGAAATAAGTTATTTACGCGGTATATGGTACTCACATGCAAGCGACCTTTTAATTCCACCTTTGTAAGATGGTAATATACACATCCGGTTAGATACACGTGTGTACCAAGGTGAAGACATTGCCAAAAAAAAAAGTAATTGGTATTGATTGAGTTAGGCACGTATGCGAAATGGGAAAAGACCTCGGTGTATAAAAGGGATCGTTTCTCGAGTCAAATTCACATTCCCGTATCTCCTACTCAAGAGTAATAGTGGTAAATTAGCGATGGCCGTATTCAACTGGAAACTCTTCCTATTGCTCTCGATCTTCGTCGTCGTCTCAGTGACTGCAGGGGGTACTAAAAAGAAGCGTCAAGCCGACGACGAAGCAACTGATCTAGAAGAAGAAGAAGAAGTACCAGAAGATGATCTAGACGAAGACAGTCCAGCTGGTAAACGGCAAGCAGCGTTAGCAGCAGCTGGTAAACGGCATGCTGAGCTCGAACAAGAGGATGTATAGTTGATCAAGTAGGTTTATTCTTACAATAGTATCCTGCTTATAATTACTTATCTCGTTAATTTATTCTTATGATCAAAATTTGACAACGGCAAAAAAAAGCTCATTTTAATACGTTGTATCGGCTTCAGCATTAATATAGCTGTACATATACCTCAAGTTAGTACTGAATCTGGTAATATTTTTGCTATACCTGGCACAATAATCGTTATACTGCAATCGCGTTCAAAAACTACAGTGAAATAGAGGTCATGTTAAACTAAGGATCCATATTTAGAATCTGAAGTTGAGAACGGCAAATACTGGCTCATTTTAACACGCTGTATCGGCGTCATCAATTATATAGCTTTATATTAGCCTAAAGTTAGTAAAGATATGGCTATATTTTTGTTATTTGTAACAGACCATGTCATTTCTAATACCATCGCGGTAAAAATCACGGTGCATTAGAGGGGTTGTTGAACTAACTATCTTTCTACTAAGCTATAATATTGATACAAACTGTATGACGGTCATTCATCGTAAAAACGACTAAAAAAAGTCGAAACTGTCCGGAACACAGCAATTTCGGGTAAGTTTGCGGGACGTTCTCTCTGTTTCGAAATTGTACACCAGGCTAATATCATCCACCGCTCTCTAGCCCGGTGCGGGCCTTGACTTCCTCTACATTGTGCCTCCATTCAGTTATTTTTCTGTTACTCTCCCTTCATCTCTCGACTCCCATTGTCTTCAAGTCTTCTTCAGTATCCTGTAGCCATCTCTTCTGCGGTCTACATCTCTTCCTAACCCTTTCTTTCGATTCCTATTCTTTCTACATGACCCATTCATGTCAGCCGACGTGCTTTGGTGAATATAACATGTTCTTCTCATGTAGAATATCATTTATCTCCATGTTCATTCTAATGCTTCATCTGTCTTCTTCCTTCATTGTAACATAGATCCTCCTTATGATCTTTCATTCAAATTAATTTAATATTTCATCATCGTGTTTTGGAAAGTCAACGTCACAGCCCCATAAGTTACCGCTGGTCTTAGCATGGTTTTATTTATCTTCAGTTTTTGCTCCTTGACAGCAAATGATGTAGGGATAGGAAGGTACATTTGCAAAATAGGATTTGTTTTCTTCACTTAGTCTATGGTTGATCTCATCAAACACTTTATTTTCATTGTTTAATGTGACTCTCTGGTAAGTAAACTCCTCGACCCCTTTAAACTCACAACTCCCAATTTTTAAGGTTTTGGTGGTCACCCTTGTCCTCTGAACTTGACATTTTCATGCATTCGGTCATCTCTTTATTGATTCTGAGTCCCATTCTTTTACCAGTGTCCTCAAAAGTATTAAATATTTCCTCAAGATCAGTCAGAATAGGAGGAATAAGGACAATATCGTCGACATATGCTAATACTTGTTTGGATTTATGTACAATAGTTCCTTTTAACTTCAATTCTTTCACTGCTATTTCAAAAGCCAGGTTCTATAAGACAACTGATATTGCATCCCCTAATCTTAGCCCTGAGATCATCTTGAATACTCCACTTACTCATACCCCAATGCAAGCTTCACATAGTGTTGATTTCTATGGCAATGAAACCAATCTGATCAATTTTTTTAAATGTATTGGTGAAAATGTTACATACTACATTCAACAACGTGATGTCTCTGTAGTTTTTACAAATATAAGTATCACTTTCTTTTAAATATAGGAAAAAACAAACATGTCTTCCAAATTTTTTTTCTTATCCAATGGTTTTCCACAGAATTAACCTCTGTCTGTTCTTCTGCACTCTCTCTTAACTTCCTACATACTTCATCTTTGTACGTAGCAGATGGCAAAGGGTTTCTTAAAAGTTGACAATTCCAATTACACCTTCTTTGCTGTTGGTAATCTCGAGATTCAAACTGATAGTCCATGAAGAGGTCGATGGAACATTACTTCATTTATTGGTTTTCTCCAAGAAGGCTAGTCGTTCTCTCAAATTTACTATCACTGAGTAGAGGTCTTTACCATTTTCACCAGTCAAACCTTGTTGGGTGTACTTTCCAGCTACAGAATGCTGGAAGTTTTCCTTACCAATTTTTGCGTTATAGTCCCCAACATTTACAAGTGTCTGATATGTTTCTGATTAGTTTCTGGAATTCTCTCTAGAAATTAATCGTAAAATAATTGCTTTTCATCTTCTGAGAGATCCTCAATCAAAGCAAGGGCTGATATAATGACAACCTTACGGAATTTTTCTTTTAGGGTACTTATACTCAGTCTGTCTCTGAATGACTCAGACTTCATCAGACTCTTCCTCGTCTTTGCATTAATCGTGAAGCCATTTCCATACAGTAGAGTTCTATGCCTGTGACCACTGTACAACACTATAAAATCCTTCACATCATATTTCACTTTTTCATTTACGACTTCTTGGCTTATGGGAATCCTCCAGAAGGGCAAGTCGCTCTCTAATATATACTTTCACTGAGTAGTGATCTGAGTCTCAATTCGGTCCTCGTACAGCTCTTTCATCTAATACAGAAGACGATGGTCTCCTAGATACAAACACATGATCTATTTGATTCACAATTCCTGTTTTTGAATTTTTCCATGTAACTTTATATATGTTTTTATGTTCAAAACAAGTGCTTTTAATAATCGTGTAGAGTGACCGTGCAGGGAGTACTTTCCAGCTACATAATGCAGGAAGATTTCCATACCAATTTTTGCTGTATAGTCTTCAAGAATTACAAGTGTATGATATTTTGCTAATATCTGGAATTCTCTTTTAATTAATCATTAAATAATTGCTTTGCTTCTTCTGAGTTCTCTCAATAATGGCAAGGCCTGTTATAATGTCATCATTACGGAATTTTCCTTTTAGGGTCATTTCACTCAGTCTGTCTCTGAATGGCTCACACTTATTCAGACTCTTCCTCGTCTTTGCATTAACCATGAAGCCATTTCCATATAATCCAGTTCTATGGTTGGTATCATTGTAAATAACTGTTAAGTCATTCATATCAATTCTCCCATTTCTTTCCCATCTAACTCCCGGAATGGTTATAACATCCAATTTATATTTAGACATTTCATTTGCTATTTCTATCATTTTCTCAGATTTCAACATTGATCTGAAATTCCATGCAGCTAATTTACATATACTCGTTTTCCTTGTCCGTTTGCCAGGTCGATATTCTTTAGTAAAATCCTGATTAATCCGAGGCACATTCGAAGGTTTCATAGCGAGATTATTATCACAGTGCAGGATTGCTAGTCCCACGCCTAACCCCCAACCTGGAGGACCAGGATTTATACTAAAACCCTATATAGGTTAGTTTCTCTTCAGAGCCCCCTTTGTTTGATGTGGTGGGGCAAACTTAGTCTGGTAGTTCAGTCAAGACCTGTCCGTCTAGGGAAGCTCTACCATTAGCTATTCTACCGCTGGCGTAGCCCTTGACATCTTTACCACTAGCAATCCTCTCCAACCGGCACTGAAGTAGCCTTCGAAAAAGCGGTGCCCCCTGGAGAGGACCAGGTTTGTATGTTTACAAGAATTATTAAACCCTTACATATTTACAGGAGGTACTAAGTGTATGTGGTATACTAAAACACTAGAGATGAAATATCATAATCATCCATTCCTTGGTACAAGTCGAATCTTGGAGTTTCCTTAAATTTGTAGAATGGACCCAATGCCACACTGCTGTTATTTTGGTCGATATAAATCTAATAATTAAGATGAAACTTTGACGTGGCAATCATAATTTAATGTCGTTTGTATTTTTATATCCTAAAATGTTGTATGAGGGGATTTGTTCTATAGATTTATTTAACGTTTAACGGTATATTTTTATATCCTTCAAGTGGGCAAAGGTAAAATTAGTCCACCTTAAGTAGATCTAAAGTATAAGACCTTTTTTTGTTCCGTGAAAAGTATGGTATGGATATTATGCTGTTTAATAATGGTGGTGAATTTAAATCAATTATTGATTCTTATTAATTCCATTTTGATATCAAAGTTTCCAGTTTTGTGAAGTAATTGCTTCAAATAAATTATTTGGATTCGAATGTCGAATTTTCGGTATCAGCCATACCTAGGTTGACACTGTTTCACAATTTTAATTTTAATTCCATTCGTCGGAGCCGTATCTTAAAACATTCTTTTTATCTCAAGTGGCAGAAATGAATTCCAGGACGGCCATCAGATGTTACCGAAGCAAATCAAATTCCTTCGTCTGGTCCAGCCACCTCACGAGGACTGATCTCCCTTCGTAGTCAAGACGATGTGCTTAATTTTGGACAATGGATAGTGGAAACAGACGAAGAATTTTGCTGTCTCGTCGGCTTATTTATGCTTGCAAAAAAGCTGTGTAGCCGCCATCCTTCCATTCCTTCTCCATCCTACCCCTTCAATCATTCCTGCTTTCTACCCTCATTCCTTTGGTGGGATGATTTTCTACGTTACCCTCTAATCATGATATTTTTATTCAATGATTGAATTTCCTTGTTCTATACCTCTTTGTGATTGCAATAAACCACCATATCAGTAAACTTGGTCTAATTTATTTAAACCATTAAATTACCATGCATGTAAAATTGAACATTAGTAGTTAATCTCTGATGGGTTGTTTCGATTTTTACTTAAATGAAATGTATTATGCATACATCGGAGTTGAATAATACCCTTACAAAAAATATTAAATTGAATACATTCCTTCTACAATTACATGCTACCCTGTGAGCCGCTGCATGGCAGAGTGGCAGGGTGTGTTAGCTCACCAGCCATGTAAAAATGTTAGGTAGGTTAAGTGAAATGGTACCGTAAGTAATGGGAGTGTTTTTAACAAGGCTTAGTTTTTATTGTGTTTGCTTATTGCCCGTGAAAAGAACGACTATTGTTCACCTATCTGTTCAGCTGTGTATCTTTCACATTTTATCGCTCCTCTCTGACCTAATTATGAAGTGACACATCATGATAATATTCTCTGTGTCGCTCTGATACACCCCAGTTCTGAATTTCTCAAGCTACCTATGCCTTGCATGTAGCCTCCGAGTTATTCGAAGCTGCAATCTTAATCCCTCTAAAATATGTGGGACACTATATGTACGCTCCTAGCAGTGTTTAACGAAGCGCACAGTTTTTCTTTGTATTTTATTAAGTTTTCTGGCTAAATGTTCATTACCAGGATCCCAAACGCTCTCGGCATATTCGAGGTGTGGCCTAACCAGACCGAAATAACACATCTTTTTACTTTTTCATCCGAGAACCTTTGAACCTAAGCTATGTTTCGCAGGACCTACCCTTACGGGAGCCATGCTAAATACCATTTAATAAGTTACTATTATCCAGGTATGTCATTATACTTCTTATGAAAATATGTTCGACGCGCTTGCATTGAAGTGATGTTGATGATTAAGGTCGGTAATTTCCTTGGTCACTTCTATTTCCTTTTTTAACTATCGGTGTGACCTTGGGAATTTTCCAGTCATGGGAGACCTTACTTCCTGATAATGATATGCTAAATATAAGGGTGACTAAGAGCTTAAAAGGCTAATATTTTAATACCTCTCTTAGGTTCGTATACGATTGAAGTAAGAGAGTGGAGTGAAATTGTGTTAAGGTCTCACTTATATCACGCTTCCTTGAACTTGTTGCAACTCGTTGGTTTTCCAATTTTTAGCCTAGTGGCTGATATCTCCACCTATAATTATTATACTTTTGTCACTTCTCGAGGTATAAGATGATAATTGAGTTTTGAATTGGTACAAAGTATCCATTATGGAATCTGGTAGTTTCAAAAATGAGCATATATGCATATTTCCATTTCTGTGTTGCTTACTAGTGCACCAATCTCTCTCTATTTCATTGTCGTCTAATTTGTGAGCGGTACTATTCAATTATGATTTGATCGATAAAAATACTCCGCCGCCTGTCCTATCCGGTCGATCACATTAAAAGATTTTATATCTTGTCGAAAAAACTTAACTATAGCTGCTAATACCCTCGGCAATCCAGTTCTCTGTTCTAATTCCTGTATCTGTGTTTTTAAATACTGCTCAACGTCAGCACGTTTGTTCTTTACGCTAAGATAATTTCCTATCGCCAAATTTATATCGCATTTATTCTTGATGAATGTCGGTTCTATGTGTTCTGTTAATTTGTGCGTTGTCTTTTTGATTTTCTTCGATACCACTGAAAATCTGTTTTTATATTACAACTCCGAACATCTAACTTATCCCAAAAACAGATTACTGAGTAACCTAAGAATGAAGATCACATAACAACTAGAAAAAAGTAAAATACAGTAACATCAGAGATGGCAACTGCTTTATTTATGCTATTTGTTGATTTGTTTATTTATTGAAATTAGTTTGATAAGAGAATGCGGATGAGAGTTATGTTTCCTGGGAAGGGTAATTTTTTTATAAGAAAGAAACCTCTGGTAGTGAATTGGGATACATGCATGAAAGAAAGAGAGGTACTGGGGGAACGGAGCACTAACGCTAGCAGTCCTCAACTTCCTTTGCAGCTCTTTTCATGAGTCTTAGCCAGGAATGTAAATCGAAACCGGAACCAAGCATATAGTTTCGTTTCCAAACGAAGCTATGACTTATTTGACTATAGTTTCGGTTCGGAATGAAACTATGATTTAGTTTCGTTAACGGAATGAAAGTAAAATTTTTTACGATGTATAACATTCCGGGACTGTTCCTTCTTGAGAATACTTTCACTACAAGCGAAGTTGCGGATGAACTCTCGGTTCGCGCTTATGGTTCCGGGTCCGATCGGGACTTATCTCGCAGAATCTTCGCCGTTGCTTGCACAGCAACGGTGTAAACAATGGGAATCCATGTGGTATACCTACAAAGTAGGTTTGGAAAACGTACAGCAATGAAACAATCAGAATATGGCAACTGCGAACATCTTACTTATTCCAAAAACAGATTACTGAGTAAACTCAGTATGAAGATCCCATAACAACTAGAAAAAAGTCAAATACAATAACATCAGATGTGGCAACTGCTTAATTTATGCTATTTTTGAAATTGAGTCCTATGTTTGAAATTGAAACTTTTCGGTATATTTTTCATCGGAAAAATATGGGATATTTTAACATCATTTTTTAGACTGAAAGTCATTAATTCCATTAGTTATATCGCGATTTCAGGATATCTGTCAATCATATGTATAGTCTGCTATGTAATTTGTTTATCATCTACCTCATTTGTAAAAACGTACTCCTTTCGCCCACTTGTGTGAGGTAGTGTTAGAAAATTGTAGGATTAACCTCCCATTTATGTGTGAATACTACTTAAAATTATTTTGCCGAAAAACTCCTACTTTTTGTGAGTGAATAGAGAGAGAACCCCGATAATGTTTTACTCTATCTCAGTCTTAAGTTTGTCTTAGCAGTGTCAGTTCTTAGCAGTGTCAACTGTTCCCATCCCTTAACCCTCCTCACCTTTTCTCCTTACTCCGGTTGGGGCGTGGGGGAGGAAAATAGGAATCTCCTACTCAGCCCCGCCTCCCAGTAGGCTGGGAATCCCCGGTATGGGTCTTGTTAGGTTATGCACCGAAAGCGTGAGGGGTTTTCCCATTCGGTATAAGAAGATACAGGACACTGACTTCATAAAACTGTTATGAAGGGTGTATGGTGGAAGGTTTATAAAACAAAACATAATCAAAACGTTCACGGAACGGATACTGAGAGTTTGAGGACAAAATGGTGACTATTAGTGCAGAGGGATGGAGCTCTCTTCCGGAGAAGGGAGGGAGACGGAATAAACCCTGACAGTATTTAAACTGTTATTCCAATATGCAGCAGCCAGGGTGGAGGACAACGGTGCCCAATAGATTACGGGCCGGGCGTTTAAGAAGTAATACGAAAACTACAAGTACTATCCCCTTATTCTCTCTTTGTCTTTTGCTTAGCTTGAAGACTTTTACTAATATTCTGTCCGCATGTACAGTCACTTCAAAAAGTATCACGACACTTTACACTTGCGGTTTTTTATAGGTCGGCTGTTGAAGCCCGAAGTACGTTTGCTATCCTGGGTCGTCATTGGTGACTATGAGAAACGTCTGATACACTACGACATATAAACTTAGTTAAGTGGGACTAAACTCCGACAGTCCTCTGGACTTCTTTCGTGTTGGAAGGCTAACACTGAAATGAATTCGCAGCGGGGAGCAAGGGTATTTCCAACTCAGAGACATCGTAATCCTACTCGGCAGTTCTCTTACAAAGAGGAAAGTGAAAATAGCTCCTCTTTGCGAAACCAGCACGACCCGATGGTGGGCTTGTTAAGAGGCGGGCAGTTGGCGTTCAATGCGGCTGCTGAGCTAGGAGTCCATCTTCACCTTCCTCGCAGATGAACCTTCAACAGAGATGGCTAAGAAGAGCAAACGAGGATGAGGCATCCCAAAGTACGCGCTCGATCTGGGAGGCCCCGCTGTACCACACGAGATGTGGATGAGTCATTAGTTGCCTCAATGATGGAATCTCCTTTGACGGTTGGTGGCATACAAACTCTAAAAAGGGATTTAAGGCTACGGTTTAGTTAAAAAAAAACCGTCCTTAATATATCTCACGAAGCAGGCCTGCGAAACTATCGAGCGGAAGCTCAAATTGACCGAGGACCAGAGGGCCGCCCGTTTGGATTCTATCACAAAAAATATCACGAATGATTAAGCCTTTCGGGACCTCACCATGATAAGCGATGAAAAGTTTTTCCAGAGTAATGGAGACGGAAAAATTAGCCCGTGGTGTCCAAGAGGAACTCGATAACTAAAATCACTTACGATTTTAATCACCTTTTTACTTGTGGATGTTTGACATATGCACTGTTGCGTTTCTTTTTATAACAATTGCGCTATTAAATATTTGTGACTTAATAGCGATATGTGATCAACTGGTGAGCTGCTGATAATTAAAGGAGTAAAAACGGTACTTTATCCTTTTCAATTCTCTACCTCAAAATTGTAATTATATTGCAATTTTTATAAATGATCACGAATATTGTTTCACAACTTTAGGATACTATACACTGAAATAATAATACTGTCCAATGGCTTTAGTCAATATGTCTCATAATTGTCCATTAGGCGGTCAACTTAAAATATCAGCCTTTGATACCGACAGGATCTCTGTGGGTCGATTATGTAAATGTCATAGGCGTCATAAGGGTGATAGCTATGACGGGCAACTTATGACGGCTATGACGCGCGAGCGACCGTATAAGCGAGCGTCAGAAGGCTTATGACGCTACGTAGTGACAGGGAACCAAACTTAGCTATTAGTACGTTGGTAGCCCTTCATAAACGAGAAGAACCAATGTAAATCACCGACTCATCCCCTCCACCCATCCAAAAAATTGACTAACGGCAGCCGTGGAAACCATCGTTTCCCAAATATGAACAAACCACAACAAACAGGCAAGGATTCTTTTAAGTACCTAATCATGTAAACAACAAACGAGCGTTTTTAATGCTTGAAAATAAATGGATACTTTTTGTTGCCAAGTTCCTTATATAAATTAAATTTACAAGCTAATATTGTGAAATATGATTAGCAGCTACTATGCGGTACCCTTAACTTGAAACCAATCGCATAATAGGCATACTTTTGTCCAACATTAACCGTATGCGGTTAAGGATCCCGGAGAGAGGTCTCGAAGTAAATAGGCCAATGTTTGGAATAAAATACGGTATTATTTTGAAGAGGTGTGCAGTTTAGATTTTGGCCCACCGGCTTCAAGTCTATCCTGAGTTTCCATAACCGGCCGCATGCAATACGTGTAGTTTGAAAGTTGTAATTGTATGATTATGCGTGCAAATGAGTAGAGCTAACGGGAGTTAAGTCCGCAAACATCATTTACAATTTTTTCGATAATCGTTCTTGTGCGACATGCTTTATAATGGCAATGAAGTTAACATATTCGAGTACCTACCTACCTTTGCAATTCATCGTGTGAGTCAGAATACTTTACGTGTATTCGCGCAAAATTTAACGTGTGTACTCAAGATTAGAATGATTAGAATCATATTTTAAGTAAAATTTTTTAATTCCACATCATTAAGAGTAAATACGATGATATTTTACTATTTTTCAATGAAATATTGTCGATACTGGGTTTGATATCCTTCGTAGTCGATGTAAATACTCATATCCCACGACCTTATGACGCCTAAGACGGGGGTTTTCAAGCGTCGTACGATATGACGGCTATGATGGGGTTATGACGGCTATGACATTTACATAATCGCTCCTTTTCGCTAGCCGTCATATCTATGACGCCCCCGTCATACGAACAATGGTTATGACGCCTATGACAGTTACATAATCGACCCGCTGGTTCGCTGAGTTTAGACGAAAGCAGTCCCAATTCTCCTTCATACATAGGTTGGAGCTCGTTTTCCGATACATTCCTCTCTTATTCGTTTTACCTCCGTGCGACTTCGCTCGTATAATCACTCAATCGTTTACTCCATTCAATATTGCCTTTTCACCACATTTCTCCTTTTACTTCTTTCTCCGAATACATCCTCAAGGCCGAGTCAAGGAGGAACTCTGTCCTCGCCTCTGACAAGAGCACTCCCATAATGCAGTCCCACTTAACCAGGCGCTTTGTCTGATGGAAAATGGAAAGCGTACCCGCAAATTCTCATTGCTACCAGAGACGACCCAGGACAGGCAACGTACTTCGAGCATCGACAGCCGACCTATACGAGCCGCTAGTCTCGCGTGTCGCGATACTTTTTGAAGTGACTAGACTCAGAGGACGATAACCTCTGTATTTCCCCCTGTGATCCTTGGCCTTGAGTACCTCAGGGCGTCGGAGGGAAGTGAGAGCAGTATTTCCTCGAAGAAGCGTTTTTCAAATGAAATACCATGTCTCCACAGATGGGTAGGGATGGTAATGTGGAGGATAGGTCTTTACAGGCACATCGATGATTATTTATTCTGATGTTTAGCGTCGAAATGCATTCCCCGACATACAATGAAGGAAATAATTTGGGCTGTAATACATAGATCAAGTAGACGAAGCGTTAGGGCTCTGGAAGGAGGATAGGGAGCGGAACATTTTGCGAATATTTCAAAATGGCTTGTTGTAACTCTGTGAGGTCGGGCGGGGATCATCACTCATTCTATCTTCCAGAGAAGGGCTAAACAATAACAGAGGAATGCGTGGAGGTGTCAGAAAGGGAGAAAGGATAGGGGAGGGGGAGGAGGGTTGGACACAGGGAATAGTGAGATAGAGGGAGTAGATAATCCCGAGTCATATGAAATCCGATTAAGGATACTCTAAACCCCCATTATACCACAACTACTTGTTTGGTGATATTCCAATCACTGTATTCTTTGCTTTCTTCTGAAAAGCATGCCATACATAAAAATGCATCCGTTGTGATATGTATAACATAAAATTCCCAAATGATTAATTTCGGGACTTCATCCTTGTTGTTTATACGTGTCTCGGTGTCAAAAATACTTGTCAAGGGTTCGGTCCACCAGAAAAAAACGCGTATTTTGTAAAATTTTACGAATATTTTGTCCTAAATTTCAAGATATTGACTTTCGTTTACCGTATATCTCGATTTCGTATCCCGGGTACCACTCATTTATTTATATAAAAGAGAAAGATAGCGAAGGTGAATAAAATTTAATGTATTTGAGTACTTAAGTTATGGGTAAGAAATTTGCGAAAGGACAGTCAAAATACTTAAGCTGCTACTACTAAAAGGGCTCTTTTGCTTTTTTCATTAATAGCGAGAGTATCTTTCCGTCAAGCAAACAGTACTTTCCGTATACAGAAATGTAACAATAGCATACAGTATTGTACCTATCATTTCTTCTTAAATGTTTTAAACTGCGGAAAGTTTCGTAATCAGTGGTTCTTGGACAATAATGTCTGTATATTATTATCGGAAAAATTTTAAATGTACAACAATCTTGAAGTCAAAGTCACCCTGGGGCCCCAGAGGGCCTAGAATGCTTTCTTAAAAGCCTCATAAGTATTGGACGAGTGAACCGATTTTAGTGAAATTTTCACACATGGAACCAGTAAAGCTTTTTTAAGGAAATTGGGACTATAAGAATGTCCCCTGGGCCCCAAGGTCAACGTGTTGGGCCGTCTGGTGTTTTATGTGTTTGAAAAACAGAAGTCTAAACAATTTGGATCAAGTGCAGGGGTTTCTCTTTTTGCATATTTTATTTAGTTCCACTAAAGATAGAAGGCTCTAGTTTTCGCTATTAGAGGGATAAAAGATTTCAGTTTCCTATTGTTTCATTAAATTTTTATACGAATACAATTTCCACAGAAGTCTTGTTTTTAATGTCAAAACCATGAATTTTACTTGTGTCAACAATAGGATATTTCCTCGGTTAACGAGAAATCAGCGTTAGCTTTAGAAGGGAAATGGAACCTTTATAATGGCGGCTGGGTTTTATATCTAGAGATTGTTCTAACAGTGGAAATCTAGGCCGTATATTGAAATGATTTCGATATTTTCAGGGATATTTTTGCCTATCATTGGGAAAAATCATTTCACGTGGACTTAGCTGGACCCATGTAAAACAGGAGAATGCCACTGTGTTATATAAATGCGGAAAGCCTCTGGAATGCAAATGACCCGGAGGTTTGTTTCCATATGCTACTACAAACGAATTTCGCAACTCGGTAAACTTAATGTAATGCGGTTTTCATCTGCTGGATTAAAAAATAAAACTAAAACTATAGGTCAGTAAAACATTAGAATGCCACGATGTTATATTAATGTGACTATCCTCTCGAATGCAAATAGCCTGTAGTTAAATTTCTATATGTTACCGCAAGAGAATATCGAAACTCGCTAAGCATAATATAATGCGGTTTTCATCTGCTGAATTAAAGAATAAAACTAAAATATACGGAAATGTAACCATAGCATACGCTATGTATAGAAATGTGAGGTAAGGAAGGTGAAATGGTGCCGTGAATAATGGGAGTGTATTTAGCGGAGCTCGGTATTTATTGTGTTCGCTTTTTACGCGAGGAAAGAACGAGGTTTTTTTACCTACCTGTTCGGCTGTGTATTTTTCATCGCTCCTCTCTGACTTAATTATGAAGTGACACATCATGATAATATTCTCTGTGTTGTTCTGATGCACCCCAGTTCTTAATTTCTCAATCAACCTATGCCTAGCGTGTAGCATCCGAGTTTCTAGGGTCTGCAATCTTAATCCCTTTAAAACTTGTGAGACACTAAATATATGCTTTCTACATTTTAATGAAGGGCGCTGTTTTTCTATGTATTTTATTAGATTTTTTGGTTGAATGTTCGTGACCAGAGTCTGAAATGCTCTCGGCATATTCGAGGTGTGGCCTAAGCATCGCGATGTAGCATCTCTTTTTTACTTTTTCATCCGTGAACCCTTGATCCCAACCTCTGTTTCGCAGGACCTGCCCTTACGGGAGCCATGATAAATACCATTTAACAAGTTACGATTATCCAGGTATGTAATTATACCTCTAATGACAATGTGTTCGAGGATCCTGAATTGAAGTCATTTTGATGATTTAGGTCTGTACTTTCTTGGGTCACTTCTAATTTCCTTTTTTAATTACCGGAGTGAGATTGGCTATTTTACAGTCATGTGGAACCTTGCTTCCTGATAATGGTATGCTAAATATAATTTCTAATAACGATGAAATCTGTTTCGCTTGCTCGTAGGCCATGCGAGAAGGTATTCCTTTTTGGTCCTAGGGACTTGTTACTTTTAATAGAACGAAGTTGTTCAGTTATTCGTTCTCGTAGAATCGTTATGTCTTATATTCGCTCGTTAAAGTCCGGAATGTATAATACATGTATTCTGCCATACTTAGTAAATACACTTACAAAGTGGTGGTGTCATAATTTGGCTTTGTTGATGCTGTAGATGACTACTTAGCCGTTTTTTTTCAGTAAAGACTGGACGAAGATTTTCCCTGGCCTTCACTCGCATAAGACTAGAATGACCTGGAGTTGCATCTAGTAATTCACCGAGGGATATTTTCTTGAAGTTTCGTATGAAAGCGCGTATTATTTATTTGGTCTTGAGCTTTAGGCAACGTAAATTTCTCTCACTGCACGTTTTATTGTTGTAATACCTGACTAAATAGAATTTTTTTTTTAGGTTGTGTAAATGCCCTTGTCTCCTGTGTTTCCGCCTTACTTAGTGGTTGTACCAACGAGGTTCTTAACTCTCCCGTTTGAATTTGTATGGTATATATTCATCCTTTCCTTTACGTAGTATTTCTCAAAAATATCTCTATGATACTACTGTGCTTTTGTCTGTTATTGTGGCTACAAATTTCGAGAATGAAGCCTTTATCGTCTCAAATTTTATGCAATCTCATTTTTTGAATAAATACACTTAACGTTTAGATTTTACGGTGGACTCTACTGTTGTTTTCAAAGTCGTAATAAGTCCTTTACGATCCCTTTTACTTTCGAGGATATAGACGTATTCAACTTTGTAGGATGACTAAAAGATAAAAGGTCTAATATTTAATTACTACTCCTAGGTTCGTTTAAAACAAAGAAAACGACAAAACATCTAGTATGGAATCTGGTAGTCTCATAATTGAGCATATATGCGTATTTATATTGTCGGTTCTATGTTTTCTGTTATTGTCTTTTTGATTTTTCCTTAAGCCGCTGAAAATGGAGATTTTCCTTCACGGTTCGCATTTGCCTTGTTAGCGCATGTTATTATAGTTTTCGCTATGGAAGGTATAAATTATTACTGTTCTTCCCCTATGTTTAGTCGGCAATGAAGTTCTACGTTGCATGGATATTTTTGGAGGCTGTTGTGGGGTCTATATTTACGAATCCCACTGATTGATCTACTCTCTAGCAAAAAATGTGTAGCATCCTCGAAAATCGTACAAGCCTCCCGGTCTTACGCCTGGGTGGAGTTTTGTACGCCAGAACGTTTGAGGGGAGCACGGCACGATCCAAGCACGGGTCAATGTTCTATGAATTCTGCTCCTATGCCTGCACAAAATTCTCATAGCCTCCTGTTCAGGTAGTCAATTCTGCTCCAAAAATGCAAACAAAATGTGAAAATCCGTATTTTACCTCCACCTTGATCCGAGAATTCATTACAACGTTCACACGGACGCCAGCGGATATGCTGTCGCAAGTCGACATTACCAAAGGAATGAGGTCAGTGAGGAAAATGTGATAAATTTTCCGTAATCAATTCGTACGTTGACGAAGCTATTATATTCGAATGGCTCATAGCAGACGAAGTAAATTGTAATTTTAACTGCAACTTTATTTTGCTTTGGAACTCCTTTGCAACATACCTATAAACTGTTGTAAGGTGCAATAATGGAAGTGATTCTAATATATTTTTCTTGCTACGCTTTTGAACAATAAAAAAAAATAAGACATCCCATTTAAGAATAGTTAATAGTTCATTTTTTTAATACAATGATGTATCTTTATGGAAACGTGCGAGATAAAATTTGGATGAAATTGAAAATATTGCTTTATTTGCAATAAAATTGCAAGAATCATCAATTATCCACTGAGAGAAGATTTTATTTACATATTTTTTATTTTGTTTGCAACATACCTACAAACTGTTGTAAGGTGTAAAAATGGAAGTGGTTTTTATCTATTTTTCTTACTACGCTTTTGAACAATAAAAAGAAATAAGACATCCCATTTAAGAATAGTAATAATTCATTTTTTTTTTTAAATACAATGATATATCTTTATGGAAACGTGCGAGATAAAATTAGGATGAAATTGAAAATATTGCTCAATTGCATGCGAAAATTGCAAGAATCATCAATTATCCACTGAGAGAAGATTTTATTTACATATTTTTTTGGGGGAGTTCCTTATATCTGACCAATGCATAGTGCTCTCTATCAAAGAAATAAGAAAACAACCACATCAGCGATAGACTACTGGTGTTAGCCTCCGTTGTTCAAAGATAAATTTGTTTGGTAATTTTGAAATTTCGATGACACGACGCACACCAGTGGGGATATATTCCTCGAAGAACTTCCGTCAATCACTCCTTGGAATGGCAGCTTTGGACGAGAAGAGAGATGAAAAATCTTCAATTTTACATTAAGAGAAGCACGCAATTTTATATTTAGTATAAGGGAATTGCATAGCTCAGACATATACCTAATATACTTCATTGAAAGAAAAAGCAAAACAACTATTTACAATTCAACTATTAATGTAGGTCCCGTTGTTCAAAGATGTATTGGTTTGGTAATTTTAGGTTTAAATGAAATTGTCCAAACAAGCTGACAAAGTGGTTTTTTGTAATCTGAAAGAGGAATAGATCAAGGAAATGCAATCATTGAACAAAATTATCATGATTAGAGGGTAACGTAGAAAATCATCCCACCGAAGGAATGAGGGAAGAATGCAGGATAGATTGAAGTAGTAGGATGGAGAAGGAATGGAATAAAGCCGGCTACATAGCTTTGTCTGCAAGCAGAAGTAAGTCGACGAGTCAGCGGAATTATTCGTCTGCTTCCTCTATTCATACTCCATGATTGAGCACATCGTTTTTACTACGAAGGGTGACCAGTTCTCCTGAGGTGGCTAAACCAGGTGAAGTAATTTGAATTGCTTCGGTAACATCTGGTTGCCGTCCTGGAATTCATCTCTGCCACTTGAGATAAAAAGAATGTTTTAAGATACGGCTCCGACGAATTGAATTAAAATAAATTTGTGAAACAGTGTCAACATAGGAATGGCTGATACCGAAAATTCGACATTCGAATCTAAATAATTTGTTTGAAGCTTTTACTTCACAACACTGGAATCTTTGATATCAAAATGGAATTAATAAGAATCGATAATGGCATTGAATTCAACACCATTAATAAACAGCATGAAATGCATTAATGCACTTTTCACGTAAAATATAAGGTCTTATACTTTAGATCTAATTAAGGTGGAGAAATTTTACCATTGCTGTCTTGAGCGACAGAATAGTATACGGTAAAATGCTAAATTAAGCTATTGATAAAACCACATCCTAAATAAAAGAGTCAGTTTATAATAGTACATACCACATTAAATTAATGAGAACCATGCCAAAGTTTCATTTTAAATATTAGCTTTATATAGACCAAAATAACAGCAGTGTGGAATTGTGTCAATACTCCAAACTTCCAAGGAACCTCCAAGATTCGACTTGCATCAGGGAATGAATGATTATGATATTTCATCTCTAGTATTTTAGTATACCACAAAAACTTAGTACCTCCTGTAAATATGTACGCGATTAATATTTTTTGTAAGTATATTAACCTGGTCCTCCAAAGGGGGCACCGCCTTTTCGAAGGCACCTTCAGTACCGAGCGGAGAGTATTGCGTGTAGTAATGAGTTACAGGGATATGTCAGTGGTAGCATAGCTACTGGTAGAGCTTCATTTGCCAGACGTGTTGACTGGACTGCCAGACTAAGAGTGCCCCACTACAAGGGACAGAAAGGGCTCTTATGAGAAGGGAAGCAAACTTCTGTAGGATTGATTATAAATTCAGGTAGGGTGGTGTAACAATACGGATTTGCACATTTTGTTTGCATTTTTGGAGCAGAATTGACTACCTGAACAGGAGGCTATGGAAATTCTGTGCAGGCATAGGGGCAGAATTCATAGGTCTTCGACCGGTGCTCGGATCGTGTATACAGTTTTTAGAACAGAGAGCAGGATTTCCGAGGATATTAGCGATAGTGAAGTTTTTTCGACAGGACATAAAATCTTTAGATGTGACCTACCTGATAGGACTGGCGGCGGAGTATTTTTATCGGTCAAATCGTATTTGAAAAGTACCGCTCACAAATTAGACGACAGTGAAGTAGAGAGAGATTGGTGCACTATTAAGCAACACAGAAATGGAAATATGCATATATGCTCAATTTTGAGACTACCACATTCCATAATTGATACTTTGTATCAATTCAAAACCCAATTATAAGCTTATACCTCGAGAAGTGACAAAAGCATAATAATTATAGGTGGAGATATCAGCCACTAGGCTAAAAATTGGAAAACCAACGGAGTTGAAACAAGTTCAAGGAAGCGTGATATAAGTGAGACCTTAACACAATTTCACTCCACTCTCTTACTTCAATCGTATACGAACCTAAGAAAGGTATTAAAATATTAGCCTTTTAAGCTCTTAGTCACCCTTATATTTAGCATATCATTATCAGGAAGTAAGGTCTCCCATGACTGGAAAATTCCCAAGGTCACTCCGATAGTTAAAAAAGGAAATAGAAGTGACCCAGGAAATTACCGACCTTAATCATCAACATCACTTCAATGCAAGCGCGTCGAACATATTTTCATAAGAGGTATAATGACAAACCGTGATAATGGTAACTTTTTAAATGGTATTTAGCATGGCTCCCGCAAGGGTAGGTCCTGCGAAACATAGCTTAGGTTCAAAGGTTCTCGGATGAAAAAGTAAAAAGATGTGTTACTTTGGTCTGGTTAGGCCACACCTCGAATATGCCGAGAGCGCTTGGGATCCTGGTAATAAACATTTAGCCAGAAAACTTAATAAAATAAAAAGAAAAACTGGGCGCTTCGTTAAACACTGCTAGGAGCGTACATATAGTGTCCCACATAATTTAGAGGGATTAAGATTGCAGCTTCTAATAACTCGGAGGCTACATGCTAGGCATAGGTTGCTTGAGAAAATCAGAACTGGGGTGTATCAGAGCGACACAGAGAATATTATCATGATGTGTCACTGCACAATTAGGTCAGAGAGGAGCGATAAAATAAGATAGATACTCAGCTGAACAGATAGGCGAACAAAAGTCGTCCTATCCACGGGAAATAATCAAACAATAAAAACTAAGCCTAGTTAAAAACACTCCCATTATTCACGGTACCATTTCACTTAACTTACCTAACATTATTTTTACCATGCGCGGGTCACAGGGTAGTATGTAATTGTAGAAGGAATGTTTTCCATAAATTATTTATTTTAAGGGAATTATTTAGCTCCGATGTATGCATAATACATTTAATTTGAGTAAAAATCGAAACAACCCATCAGAGATTAACTACTAATGTGGCTTCAATTGTACATGCATGGTAATTTAATGGTTTAAATAAAATAGACCAAGTTTACTGATATGGTGGTTTATTGCAATCACAAAGAGGTATAAAACAAGGAATTTCAATCATTGAACAACAAGATCATGATTAGAGGGTAACATAGAAAATCATTCCACCAAAGGAATGAGGGTAGAAAGCAGGAAAGATTGATGGATTAGAATGGAGAAGGAATGGAAGTACGGCGGCTACACAGCTTTTCTGCAAGCATAAATAAGCCGACGAGACAGCAAAATTCTTCGTCTGTTTCCACTATCCATAGTCCAAAATTAAGTACATCGTCTTGACTACGAAGGGAGACCAATCCTATTGTGGTGTCTGGACCAGGCGAAGGAATTTGATTTGCTTCGGTAACATCTGGTTGGCGTCCTGGAATTCATTTCTGCCCCCTGAGATAAAAAGAATGTTTTAGATACGGGTCCGACGGATTGAATTAAAATTAATTTGTAAGACAGTGTCAACCTAGGAATGGCTGATAAGGAATAAATAAGAATCGACAATGGCGTTGAATTCACCACCATTAATAAACAGCATGAAATCCATTACTGCACTTTTCACGTTACAAAAATAAGATTTGCTCCACCTTACGATTGTATAACATTTCTCCACCTTAAGTATATCTAAAGTATAAGAATTTTCCTTTTACGGTCATTTCACTCAGTCTGTCTCTGAATGACTCACACTTTTTCAGACACTTCCTCGTCTTTGCATTAATCATGAAGCCATTTCCATATAATTCAGTTCTATGGTTGGGATAATTGTAAATAACTGTTAAGTCATTCATATCAATTCTCCCATTTCTTTCCCATCTAACTCCCGGAATGGTTATAACATCCAACTTATATTTTCACATTTAATTTGCTATATTTATAATTTTCTCAGATTTCAACATTGATCTGAAATTCCATGCAGCTAATTTACATATACTCGTTTTCCTTGTCCGTTTGCCAGGTCGATATTCTTTAGTAAAATCCTGATTAATCCGAGGCACATTCGAAGGTTTCATAGCGAGATTATTATCACAGTGCAGGATTGCTAGTCCCACGCCTAACCCCCAACCTGGAGGACCAGGATTTATACTAAAACCCTATATAGGTTAGTTTCTCTTCAGAGCCCCCTTTGTTTGATGTGGTGTGGCAAACTTAGTCTGGTAGTTCAGTCAAGACCTGTCCGTCTAGGGAAGCTCTACCATTAGCTATTCTACCGCTGGCGTAGCCCTTGACATCATTACCACAAGCAATCCTCTCCAACCGGCACTGAAGTAGCCTTCGAAAAAGCGGTGCCCCCTGGGGAGGACCTGGTTAGTATGTTTACAAGAATTATTAAACCCTTACATATTTACAGGAGGTACTAAGTTTATGTGCTATACTAAAATACTACAGATTAGATATCATAATCATCCATTCCTTGGTGCAAGTCGAATCTTGGAGGTTCCTTAAGTTTGTAGAATGGACCCAATTCCACACTGCTGTTATTTTGGACGCTTTAAAACTAATAATTAAGATGAAACTTTGACATGGCAATCATAATTTAATGTAGTTTGTATTTTTAAAACCTAAAATTTTGTAGGAGGTGATTTGTTCTATAGCTTTATTTAACGTTTAACGGTCTATTTTTCCGTCGTTCATGAATACCTCTTCATAGAATATCAGTTTAAATGTCGTGGCTACCAATAGCCAAAAAGGTGTAATTGTAATTGTCAACTTTTATTAAACCCTTTGCCATCTGCTACGTACAAAGATGAAGTATGTAGGAAGTTAAGAGAGAGTGCAGAAGAACAGACAGAGGTTAATTCTGTGGAAAACCATTGGATAAGAAAAAAAATTTGGAAGACATGTTTGTTTTTTCCTATATTTAAATGAAAGTGATACTTATATTTGTAAAAACTACAGAGACATCACGTTGTTGAATGTAGTATGTAACATTTTCACCAATATATTTAAAAAAATTGATCAGATTGGTTTCATTGCCATAGAAATCAACACTATGTGAAGCTTGCATTGGGGTATGAGTAAGTGGAGTATTCAAGATGATCTCAGGGCTAAGATTAGGGGATGCAATATCAGTTGTCTTATAGAACCTGGCTTTTAAAAAAGCAATGAAAGAATTAAAGTTAAAAGGAACTATTGTACATAAATCCAAACAAGTATTAGCATATGTCGACGATATTGTCCATATTCCACCTATTCTGACTGATCTTGAGGAAATGTTTAATACTTTTGAGAACACTGGTAAAAGAATTTGACTCCGTATCAATGAGGAGATGACCGACTGCATGAAAATGTCAACTTCAGAGGCCAAGGGTGACCAGCAAAACTTAAAAATTGGGAGTTATGAGTTTAAAGGGATCAAGGAGTTTACTTACCAGAGAGTCACATTAAACAATGAAAATAAAGTGTCTGATGAGATCAACCATAGAGTAATTGAAGAAAACAAAGCCTATTTTGCAAATGTACCTACCTGTCCTTACATCATTTGCTGTCAAGAAGCACAAAACTGAAGATAAATAAAACCATGATAAGACCATCAATAACTTATGGGGCTGTGACGAGGAAATTATGAAAACACGATGAAGAAATATTAAATTAATTTGAAAGAAAGATCTTAAGGAGGATCTATGTTACAATGAAAGAAGAATAGAGATGAATCATTAGAATGAACATGGAGATAAATGATATTCTACATGAGAAGAACATACTAGATTCACCAAAGCACTTCGGCTGACATGAATGGGTCATGTAGAAAGAATAGGAATCGAAAGAAGGGGTTAGGAAGAGATGTAGACCGCAGAAGAGATGACTACAGGATGCTGAAGAAGACTTGAAGACAATGGGAGTCACGAGATGAAGGGGGAATGAAAGAAAAATAACAGAATGGAGGCACAATGTAGAGGAAGTCAAGGCCCGCACCGGGCTAGAGAGCGGTGGATGATATTAGCCTGGTGTACAATTTCGAAAAAGAGAGAACGTCCCGCAAACTTATCCGAAATTGCATTGTCCCGGAGAGTTTCGACTTTTTTTGGTCGTTTTTGCGACGAATGACCGTCATATAGTTTGTATCAATATTATAGCTTTGTAGAAGGATAGTTAGTTTAATAACCCTGGTTTTTACCGCGATGGTAGTAGAAATGTCATGATCTGTTACAAATAACAAAAATATAACCATAATCTTTACTAACTTTAGGTTAATGTAAAACTATTATATTCATGACGCCGATACAGTGTGTTAAAATGAGCCAGTATTTTCTATTCTCCACTTCAGATTTTAAGAAAAGATCCTTAGTTAAACATGACCTCTATTGCACTGTAGTTTTTTAACGCGATGGCAGTACAAATGTCATGGTGCCAGATATAGCAAAAATATTACCAGATTCAGTACTAACTTGAGGTATACGTACAGCTGTATTAATGCTGACGCGGATACAACGTATTAAAATGAGCCCGTTATTTGCAGTTTTCAACTTCTTATTCTAAGAAAAAAAGATCGTGATAATTAATTATTAGCAGGATACTACTGTAAGAATACACCTACTTGATTAACTATTCATCCTCTTCTTCGAGCTCAGCTTGCCGTTTACGAGCTGCTGCTGAACCTGCGTGCCGTTTACGAGTTCCTACCAAATCTGCTTGCCGTTTACCAGCTGGACTGTCTTCGTCTAGATCATCTTCTGGTACTTCTTCTTCTTCTTCTAGATCAGTTGCTTCGTCGTCGGCTTGACGCTTCTTTTTATTACCCCCTGCAGTCACTGAGACTACGACGAAGATCGAGAGCAATAGGAAGAGTTTCCAGTTGAATACGGCCATCGCTAATTTACCACTATTACTCTTGAGTATGAGATACGAGAATGTGACTTTGACTCGAGAAACGATCCCTTTTATACACCGAGGTCTTTTCCCATATCTCACACGAGCATTACTCAATCCATAATTATTTCTTTTTTCTTTTGGCCTTGTCTTCACCTTGGTACACACGTGTATCTAACCGGATGTGTATATTACCATCTTGCAAAGGTGGAATTAAAAGGTCGCTTGCGTTTGAGTACCATATACCGCGTAAATAACTTATTTCCTGTCATGTCACTGCCGGTCGTTACTGCTTGTTCATGGTAGTTCGTCGTTAATTCCTTAAATTGAATAAATATGTGAAATCAAATTTCACATTTTTCAAACATAAAACTTTAAACATGAATCTCGCTAGATGTCATCAAATGTAAATGTTCCCGGGCGTTGGTGGATTGTGTGCTGGAGACGACAAAAAAGCTGTGGAAAGTAGCAAGAAGTACATGCATGACCTTGCTACCTCATCAATTTTTTATTGTAATGAATGTCTAAAACTTTCAGGTGACTGGTAAATATGTCTTTTTTCCTTTAAATGACTCATGCATTTTGAAACCTAATTGAAAAAATACCTTAAACTCAAAGTTTTGTGGTTGTACGTATCACTTTATTAACACAATTGTTTCCCACCTGTAACATTACATAAAAATACTAATAATAATTGCGGACTGATGTATTATTTACCATGAATACAGCACTATATATGTTCTCGATAGTAATGACCAAGAATTGTTAGTCTAGGTAATTTAAATTAATTGTTTATCTTGAAGCCAAATACAAAAACATCATTGACATTTGGTACGAAGGTGTTGCGAAAACTCCTCCAAAGGCAGTGATTTTTATACTTCAAGAAGGTTTAGTTTTTTAAAATTATTTCAATTTAAATAATTTTTCTTTAGCTGACTACTTTGAAATACATCACCACATTATTTGTTTGATGAGATATCTTATGAATAGACCACTAACAGCTTGTAGTTCTAGATGATGTTAGTGTGTTATGAACTCCATTTATAATTACCAATTAATAATCGTTTAATCAGTTGATAGGATTACTCAGGAACCGTCTCGGAGAAATCACCCTTGTGAAATATTCTGACATTCCAATCGTAAATTGAGATTTAATAACGGAGTACATGGATAATGTGACTAGAACGTTATAGTGCGATGTGACATTTCTATCGTGAGACCTCCCTTGGAGTTCGCCAGTAGCACATGGGACTCTTTCGAATTATGAATAGCCCATGTATTTGATCGCATGCAGCGGAAACCATAAAGGTTTCTAAATCGCTATAACAGTAAGTTAGGACTCTTACCTAATTTTAAAGAAATCAAGGCAGGAATCCTTTAATGACTAAGAGAAAAATACAGGTGAAAGCGTTTGATTTCTGAACGATGTAGCATCTTGCTAATTAATGCTATTTGAATTTATGGTAATAACTATTAAATTATCTAAACGAATCAACTGCAGGTTATAAATTTGCTTCCCCAGCATTCTCCTACTTTTTTGTTTGTTTGTGAATTATTCTCCTATCTGTTTTTTCGTCTGCGATTAGCGGCCAAGGAACGTGATTGGTTCCGTTTTGGAGTAGGTCGAGGGCTGTTTATTTGGTGTGGAAACACCCCGTTCCAAACACCCTACAGATGGCTTGCTACAAGCTAAATATTTTTCGTGTTAAATGTTCATGAATAAAATTTCCACCGATTCCACAATTTTATTCAGGACTAATAGTTACTGCATTACAAATAGTTTGATAAGAGAATGCGGATGAGAGTTATGTTTCCTGGGAAGGGTAATTTTTTTATAAGAAAGAAACCTCTGGTAGTGAATTGGGATACATGCATGAAAGAAAGAGAGGTACTGGGGGAACGGAGCACTAACGCTAGCAGTCCTCAACTTCCTTTGCAGCTCTTTTCATGAGTCTTAGCCAGGAATGTAAATCGAAACCGGAACCAAGCATATAGTTTCGTTTCCAAACGAAGCTATGACTTATTTGACTATAGTTTCGGTTCGGAATGAAACTATGATTTAGTTTCGTTAACGGAATGAAAGTAAAATTTTTTACGATGTATAACATTCCGGGACTGTTCCTTCTTGAGAATACTTTCACTACAAGCGAAGTTGCGGATGAACTCTCGGTTCGCGCTTATGGTTCCGGGTCCGATCGGGACTTATCTCGCAGAATCTTCGCCGTTGCTTGCACAGCAACGGTGTAAACAATGGGAATCCATGTGGTATACCTACAAAGTAGGTTTGGAAAACGTACAGCAATGAAACAATCAGAATATGGCAACTGCGAACATCTTACTTATTCCAAAAACAGATTACTGAGTAAACTCAGTATGAAGATCCCATAACAACTAGAAAAAAGTCAAATACAATAACATCAGATGTGGCAACTGCTTAATTTATGCTATTTTTGAAATTGAGTCCTATGTTTGAAATTGAAACTTTTCGGTATATTTTTCATCGGAAAAATATGGGATATTTTAACATCATTTTTTAGACTGAAAGTCATTAATTCCATTAGTTATATCGCGATTTCAGGATATCTGTCAATCATATGTATAGTCTGCTATGTAATTTGTTTATCATCTACCTCATTTGTAAAAACGTACTCCTTTCGCCCACTTGTGTGAGGTAGTGTTAGAAAATTGTAGGATTAACCTCCCATTTATGTGTGAATACTACTTAAAATTATTTTGCCGAAAAACTCCTACTTTTTGTGAGTGAATAGAGAGAGAACCCCGATAATGTTTTACTCTATCTCAGTCTTAAGTTTGTCTTAGCAGTGTCAGTTCTTAGCAGTGTCAACTGTTCCCATCCCTTAACCCTCCTCACCTTTTCTCCTTACTCCGGTTGGGGCGTGGGGGAGGAAAATAGGAATCTCCTACTCAGCCCCGCCTCCCAGTAGGCTGGGAATCCCCGGTATGGGTCTTGTTAGGTTATGCACCGAAAGCGTGAGGGGTTTTCCCAGGCGGTACAAGAAGGTACAGGGCACTGACTTCATAAAATGGTTATGAAGGGTGTATGGCGGAAGGTTTATAAAACAAAACATAATCAAAAAGTTCACGGAACGGATACTGAGAGTTTGAGGACAAAATGGTGACTATTAGTGCAGAGGGATGGAGTTCTCTTCCGGAGAAGGGAGGGAGACGGAATAAACCCTGACGGTTTTTAAACTGTTATTCCAATTAGCAGCAGCCAGGGTGGAGGACAAGGGTGCCCAATAGATTGCAGGCCGGGCTCTTAAGCAGTAATACGAAATCTACAACTACTATCCCCTTGTTACATTGTTAGTTGCATTGAAACTAGTTTGCAACAAAGCTACAGATTGTTTAAGGGTGCAATTAAAGGTTCTAATCTCTTTATCTTGCTACGCTTTCAAACAATAAAAAGAAATAAGACATCCCATTTAAATATAGTTTATAATTCATTTTTTATAAATACAATGATATATCTTTATGGAAACGTGCGAGATAAAATTTGGATGAAATTGAAAATATTGCTTCAATTGCAAAAAAAAATTGCAAGAATCATCAATTATCCACTGAGAGAAGATTTCATTTAATAATTATTTTTGGGGAATTCCTTATATCTGACCCATGCATAGTGTTCTCTATCAAAGAAATAAGAAAACAACCACATCAGCGATAGACTACTAGTATTCGCTTCCGTTGTTCAATGATGAATTTGTTTGGTAATTTTGAAGTTTCGATGACACGACAGACACGTGGGGATATATTCCTCGAAAAATCTCCGTCAATCACTCCTTGGAATGGCAGCTTTGGACGAGAAGGGAGATGAAAAATCTTCAATTTTACATTAAGGGAAGCACTTAATTATATACTTAGTGTAAGGGGATTGTATAGCTACGACACACGTCATTAAATTAAAAAGAAAAATATCTTTCATTGTTTCAACTTTCATAGCTTTTATTGTTCAAAGATATATTGGTTTGATAATTTCAACTTTAAATGAAATAGTCCAAACTTTCTGACAAAGAGGTTTATTGAAATCACAAAAAGGCATAGATCAACGAAATGCAATCATTGAACAAAATTATCATGATTAGAGAGTAACGTAGAAAATCATCCCACCGAAGGAATGAGGGAAGAAAGCAGAAAAGCATGAAGGAGGAGGAAGGAGAAGGAATGGAAGGAAGGCGGCTACACAGCTTTGTCTGCAAGCAGAAGTAAGTCGACGAGTCAGCGGAATTATCCGTCTGTTTCCACTATTCATAGTCCATGATTAAGCACATCGTCTTGACTACGAAGGGAGACCAGTCCTCGTGTGGTGGCTGGACCAGGCGAAGGAATTTGATTTGCTTCGGTAACATCTGGTTGCCGTCCTGGAATTCATCTCTGCCACTTGAGATAAAAAGCATGTTTTAGATACGGCTCCGACGGATTGAATGAAAAATAATTTTTTAAACAGCAGATCTACTTAAGTGGAGAAATATTACCATCGCTGTCTTGAACGGCAGAAAAATATACCGTAAAACGCTAAATTAAGCTATAGAACAAACTACCTCCTAAATATAAGATTCAGTTTATACAAATACACACCACATATAATTAATGTGAACCATGTCAAAGTTTTATTCTAAATATTAATTTTATATCGACAAAAATAACAGCGGTGTGGAATTGAGTCAATACTCCAAACATCCAAGGAACCTCTAAGATTCGACTTGTATCAAAGAATGAATGATTATGATATCTCATTTCTAGATTTTAGTATACCACAAAAAAATAGTACATCCGGTAAATATGTACCGGGGTAATAAAAAACCTTCAAATGTGCCTCGGATGAATCATGATGGTACTAAAGGATATCGACCTGGCAAACGTACAAAGAAAACAAGTATATGTAAATTAGCTTCGGGTAATTTCAGATATAATTTTGAAACGCGAGAAAATGACAGAAATGGCAAATGAAATGTCTAAATATAAATTGGATGTTATCACCATTCCGGGAGTTAGATGGGAAGGGAATGGGAGAATTGATATGAAGGACTTAACAGTTTGTACAGTGGTCCCAACCATAGAACTGTATTGTGTGGAAATGGTTTCATGATTAATTCAGAGACGAGGAAGATTCTGAAAAATTGTGAGTCATTCAGAGACAGACTCATTGAAATGACCCTAAAAGGAAAATTCCGTGATGCTGATATTATAACAGCCCTTGCCTTGATGAGGATCTCTCAGAAGATGAAAAGCAATTATTTTACAATAAATTGGAAAGAGAATTCCAGAAACTTATCAGAAACATATCAGACACTTGTAAATCTTGGGGACTATAACGCAAAAATTGGTAAGGAAAACTTCCAGCATTCTGTAGCTGGAATGTACCCTCAACAAGTTTTGACTGGTGAAAATGGTAAAGATCACTACTCAGTGATAGTAAATTTGAGAGAACGACTAGCCTTCTTGGAGAAAACCAATAATAGAGAAATGTTTCATCGACCTCTTCATGGACTATCAGTTTGAATCTCGAGACTACCATTAGCAAAGAAGGTATGATTAGAATAATCACCTTTTTAGGTACCCTTTGCCAGCTGCTACGTTCAAAGATGAAGTAAGTAGGAATATAAGAGAGAGTGCTGAAGAGCAGACAGAGGTCAATTCTATGGATTAGTAATGGATAATAAATTAAATCTTAGAAGCCAGGTATGATTTTCCCTATATTTAAAACAAAGTGATAATTATATTTGTAAAAACTACAGAGACATCACGTTGTTGAATGTATCATGTAACATTTTCACCAGTATACTAATAAAATTGATTAGATTGGTTTCATTGCCATTGGAATAAACACAATGTGTAGCTTATATTGGGGTATGAGTAAGTGGAGTATTCATGATGATCTCAGGAGTAAGATTAGGGGATGCAATATCAGTTGTCTTATAGAACCTGTCTTTTAAAAAAGCAATGAAAGAATTAAAGTTAAAAGGAACTATTGTACATAAATCCAAACAAGTATTAGCATATGTCGACGATATTGTCCATATTCCACCTATTCTGACTGATCTTGAGGAAATGTTTAATACTTTTGAGAACACTGGTAAAAGAATTTGACTCCGTATCAATGAGGAGATGACCGACTGCATGAAAATGTCAACTTCAGAGGCCAAGGGTGACCAGCAAAACTTAAAAATTGGGAGTTATGAGTTTAAAGGGATCAAGGAGTTTACTTACCAGAGAGTCACATTAAACAATGAAAATAAAGTGTCTGATGAGATCAACCATAGAGTAATTGAAGAAAACAAAGCCTATTTTGCAAATGTACCTACCTGTCCTTACATCATTTGCTGTCAAGAAGCACAAAACTGAAGATAAATAAAACCATGATAAGACCATCAATAACTTATGGGGCTGTGACGAGGAAATTATGAAAACACGATGAAGAAATATTAAATTAATTTGAAAGAAAGATCTTAAGGAGGATCTATGTTACAATGAAAGAAGAATAGAGATGAATCATTAGAATGAACATGGAGATAAATGATATTCTACATGAGAAGAACATACTAGATTCACCAAAGCACTTCGGCTGACATGAATGGGTCATGTAGAAAGAATAGGAATCGAAAGAAGGGGTTAGGAAGAGATGTAGACCGCAGAAGAGATGACTACAGGATGCTGAAGAAGACTTGAAGACAATGGGAGTCACGAGATGAAGGGGGAATGAAAGAAAAATAACAGAATGGAGGCACAATGTAGAGGAAGTCAAGGCCCGCACCGGGCTAGAGAGCGGTGGATGATATTAGCCTGGTGTACAATTTCGAAAAAGAGAGAACGTCCCGCAAACTTATCCGAAATTGCATTGTCCCGGAGAGTTTCGACTTTTTTTGGTCGTTTTTGCGACGAATGACCGTCATATAGTTTGTATCAATATTATAGCTTTGTAGAAGGATAGTTAGTTTAATAACCCTGGTTTTTACCGCGATGGTAGTAGAAATGTCATGATCTGTTACAAATAACAAAAATATAACCATAATCTTTACTAACTTTAGGTTAATGTAAAACTATTATATTCATGACGCCGATACAGTGTGTTAAAATGAGCCAGTATTTTCTATTCTCCACTTCAGATTTTAAGAAAAGATCCTTAGTTAAACATTACCTCTATTGCACTGTAGTTTTTTAACGCGATGGCAGTACAAATGTCATGGTGCCAGATATAGCAAAAATATTACCAGATTCAGTACTAACTTGAGGTATACGTACAGCTGTATTAATGCTGACGCGGATACAACGTATTGAAATGAGCCCGTTATTTGCAGTTTTCAACTTCTTATTCTAAGAAAAAAATATCGTGATAATTAATTATTAGCAGGATACTACTGTAAGAATACATCTACTTGATTAATATTCATCCTCTTCTTCGAGCTCAGCTTGCCGTTTACGAGCTGCTGCTGAACCTGCGTGCCGTTTACGAGTTCCTACCAAATCTGCTTGCCGTTTACCAGCTGGACTGTCTTCGTCTAGATCATCTTCTGGTACTTCTTCTTCTTCTTCTAGATCAGTTGCTTCGTCGTCGGCTTGACGCTTCTTTTTATTACCCCCTGCAGTCACTGAGACTACGACGAAGATCGAGAGCAATAGGAAGAGTTTCCAGTTGAATACGGCCATCGCTAATTTACCACTATTACTCTTGAGTATGAGATACGAGAATGTGACTTTGACTCGAGAAACGATCCCTTTTATACACCGAGGTCATTTCCCATATCTCACACGAGCATAACTCAATCCATAATTATTTCTTTTTTCTTTTGGCCTTGTCTTCACCTTGGTACACACGTATATCTAACCGGATGTGTATATTACCATCTTGCAAAGGTGGAATTAAAAGGTCGCTTGCATTTGAGTACCATATACCGCGTAAATAACTTATTTCCTGTCATGTCACTGCCGGTCGTTACTGCTTGTTCATGGTAGTTCGTCGTTAATTCCTTAAATTGAATAAATATGTGAAATCAAATTTCACATTTTTCAAACATAAAACTTTAAACATGAATCTCGCTAGATGTCATCAAATGTAAATGTTTCCGGGCGTTGGTGGATTGTGTGCTGGAGACGACAAAAAAGCTGTGGAAAGTAGCAAGAAGTACATGCATGACCTTGCTACCTCATCAATTTTTTATTGTAATGAATGTCTAAAACTTTCAGGTGACTGGTAAATATGTCTTTTTTCCTTTAAATGACTCATGCATTTTGAAACCTAATTGAAAAAATACCTTAAACTCAAAGTTTTGTGGTTGTACGTATCACTTTATTAACACAATTGTTTCCCACCTGTAACATTACATAAAAATACTAATAATAATTGCGGACTGGTGTATTGTTTACCATGATTACAGCACTATATATGTTCTCGATAGTAATGACCAAGAATTGTTAGTCTAGGTAATTTAAATTAATTGTTTATCTTGAAGCCAAATACAAAAACATCATTAACATCTGATACGAAGGTGTTGCGAAAACTCCCTCAAAGGCAGTAATTTTTTTAATTTTAAAAAAGCTCCTATTCTTTTTTTCAACTATTTAAATTTGAGTTATTTTTCGTCAAGCTGAGTACTTTGAAATACACCTATACGTAATATGTTTTATGAGATTTTTCATGAAATGGACCACTCAGAGCTTGTAGTTTGCTGACGTTAGTGTTTACTTTTCAATGTTAGCAATGAGTTAGGTAGAATTCGGTGAAAATGATCCAATATGCAATAAACCGAGGCATTGTACGTGGAACTTTTAATTAACAAATAATTAGTATGTATTTTTACATTTCAGAAAAATAAATCAAAATTAAATGAACTCCATTCACAATTACCAATTTATAATTGTTTAATCAGTTGATAAGAGTTCTCAGGAACCGTCTCGAAGGAATCACCATCTCAAATATCCTGACAGGCCAATCGTAAATTGAGATTTAATAACGGAGTACATGGATAATGTGAGTAGAACGTTATAGTGCGATGTGACATTTCTATCGTGAGACCTCACTTGGAGTTCGCCGCTAGCACATGGGACTCTTTCGAATTATGAATAGCCCATGTATTTGATCGCATGCAGCGGAAACCATAACGGTTTCTAAATCGCTATAACAGTAACTTAGGACTCTTACCTAATTTCAAAGTAATCATGGCAGGAGTCCTTTAGTGAATTAGGGAAAATACAGATTAAATCTTTTTCGCTTCACCTCGAAGTTGAGCATTTTCTTTGGGCGCTCAACAGATTTATCTTATGCCAGTGTATTACGGTAGTAACGACCACGGGTATAAAATTAAGGAAGTAGATTGCTGAATCCTTGTATTTATTTATAATGTCTCTTTTCAGCTAACCAGAAATTGAGCAAAATAGTTGCGATGGTTCAATGCCTATCCTTTTCGTAGACTGCGGAGTTAGGTAGCTAGGTGGCTTTCTATGCAGGTAGCTAGGTGAGGTAGATAGGTTGTTCGGTGTCTTTCTTTTATTTTTAATAGCATATCATTTTTGTAACCAATTTATCATTTTTAATGCCGAAATGCGTTTGATTTCTGAACGAAGTTATAGTAATAACCATTAGATTATCTAAACGTGTCAACTGCAGGTTGGCAATTTGTTTCCGCAGCATTCTCCTAATTTCTTCTTTGTTTGTGAATTATTCTCCTAACTGCTTTTTGGTCTGCGATTAGCGGCCGCGGAACGTGATTGGTTCTGTTTTGGAGTAGGACGAGGGCTGTTTGCTTGGTGTAGAAACACTCCGTGCCAAACACCCTACAGATGGCTTGCTACTTGCAACTTATATTTCATGTTAAATTTTCATGAAAAAAAATTCCACTGATTACAATTTTATTCAGGACTAAATGTTACTGCATCACAAATAATTTGAAAGGAATATGCGGATAAGATTTATGTTTCCTAGAAAGGGTACTTTTTATTAAGAAGGAAATCTCTGGTAATGAATTGGGATACACATTTTTCATACATACGATTATATTAATGTTTGCATATTTTAGAATTTTACGGGATTACCTGTATTTTTGAGTAAATGGAAAATAACACAATTTTGATAAAGTCAGTCGAGTGGCGCTTATTGGCTCGATCCTCGAACGAAGCACTATCGCAAGGAGTCCTCAACTTCCTTCCCAAGGTTATTCATGAGACTTAGCCAGGGATATTAAACGAAACTGCAACCAAGCATATAGTGTCGTTCCGGAACGAAGCTATGGACTCATTTGACTATAGTTTCGGTTCGGAATGACTGTCTATTAGTTTCGTTAACGGTACGAAAGTAGTATTTTTAACGAAGTGCAACGTTTCTGATCTGTTCCTTCTTGTGAATACTTTCAGTTGAAGTGGAGTGGCGGATGAACTTTCGGTTCGCGCTTATGGTTCCGGGTCCGATCGGGACTTATCTCACAGAATCGTTGTCATTACTTGCACAGGAACGGCGTAAACAATGGGAATCCTTGTGGTTTACCTACAAAGTAGGTTTGGAAACAGCGCAGCGATGAAACTATCAGAATATCACAACAGCGAACATCTTACGTGTGGCGACCGTAAATGATGCTATCATCTTTTATATTGTTGCCAAGGAGGCCTTGCTGATTGGTTGATGTTTATGTGGCTAAGTCTGAGGACAGAGATTGTAGTGGACATTGATAAAGGCTCTAATAAATTGATTTCATAAACGTGGAGATCTCCTCATTCACCCATCTCCACATTGGTGACCCCGACAAGGAGAATAAATAGTCAACATTTGGTGAAAAGGGTTTTGCCGCTCGACGACGAGCTTCAACGCTTACGTGACGAAAATGCTCAGCTCCATCGGCAGCTAAATGATTCTGATTCAAGACGCAGTCACACAGACACCGAGAAGAACCCGCCTACGGTACGTTGCGTCGCCATGAAATTACCACCATTTTGGCCCGAGAAATCGAGTCTTTGGTTTTCACAGGCGGAATCTCAGTTCGTACTGTTGGAGATTACAAGCGAGGTAACGAAGTTCCATTACGTTGCCTCACATTTAGATTCTCGCATGCCTGTGAGGTTGAGGACATAATCACGAATCCTCCGTCTCAGAATCCTTACTCGACTCTACGATTGAAGCTTATAGAATGTCTGTCAGCCTCTGAGGAGCAGCGCGTTCGCCAATTACTGTCGGACGAGGACCTTGGTGATCGCAAGCCTTCCCAATTTTTGCGGCATCTTCGATCCCTCGCCGGAACGACCGCTCTTCCGGATAACCTCTTCCGGCAACTGTGGCTGAGGCGATTGCCCCCGCACGTCCAAGGAATCCTGACTGCCCAGGCGGAGTTACCCCTAGGTAGACCTGTGCGCCGCCGCCGATGGATTTTGTGCGGCGCGCCGCCGGTCACCCATGTCGTCGCGGCGGCACGCGCCGTCATATGCGGCCATGCACGAATCATTGCCTCTAGAGCATGGCTTCTGTATTTGAGTACACTAATTTTTGCTGACTCCTCATCATTGTATTTCATAACTTTGTCGATAATTACTCACCACAGTTACACTGATATCCGTGCAGCAGTATTAACAGTCTATTCTTAATAGCGACAGTTATCTGTGCGTTTAGGGAGGGAACCATCTTCAAAGACTTCGAGATATCTTTTTAAGCCTATCCGCTAATTTGCACGCAAGGGCAGTATCCAGTGTATTTAAATAAAAAATTCGTATTTTATTCTTTTTTCAAGCATTTTCAAGCATCCTCTCTCATTGGTATTGTAACATTTAAGGCTGTATCAAAATGTTAATTGTACACAGTAAAAGACCTTTGTTCTACTCCATGTTTTAAAGTATAGCGCCACTTTAATTCACCCAAAGTTGAAGCTTGAGTCTACCGAGTGGAGACCGCAGAAACTCTATATCTGCTACGTGCTCATTAAGGGCCATGCGCCAGCGTGGGCCCTCATTTTGAACGTCTCAGAGCTCAGAGTTTTGGACCTTATGTCGCCCTCAGAACCTCTAGTTCGATCCCACCCATCGGGTGGGGGAAGGTATGGAATAGAGCAATAGAAACTCCTGCACGCGGCTATGTTTCAGCATTGCATGTGACTTTTAAAAGTAATTTCTTTTAAGTATTCTACCGGTAAAAGATAGGTTTAGGTGACAGCCAGAGAATCTCCTCCTGGTTTTCTCCACTTTTAGGGTTCTATCTTCCTCTAGTACTACCATTTTTGCCTCAACATACGATATACCGTTCTCCATCCGTCCATGAAACCAATTTTCCCTTTTTACCTTTCCCTACTTGCCCAAAATACTTTCCTCTATCACGCTGTTGTGCAACTTACTTCCACTAGACATCTACTCTGCCTATCCCGGAGTTCATTCAGAAGTTTCCTTTCCTCGCCCACCGTCTTAAGTACTTCCTCGTTTGCCTCCCATTTCTTCCACCTCACTTTCTCCATATCTACATCTTAAATGCCTGTTGCGTATCCTCGTCCTCTTTTCCGAGGGTCCACGTTTCTGCTCCATACAACGCTACGCTCCATATCAAGCTCTTCACCAGACTCCTCTTTATATCCTTGGTTAAGACTCCCGGCATCAGTCCCTTCAGTTACTAAACGCCTCCTCAGCTGACGCTATTCTCTTCCTTATGCCTTTTCTACTATGCCCATTTTCTTCAAGCATGCTGCCCCAATAATTAAAATGTTCTACTTGCTCGTGTTTGTACCATCCAACTTTAATGACCAGCCTCGCTTTCTTTATCCTAGATAATCCCATTACTTTTGTTTTCTTATGATGTCTTCATTTCGAATTTCCTGACTGAATTTCTGAAGCATCTACTAAAGTTTGCAATCCCTTCGAAGGTTGACTAATCAGCGCCTGGTCGTCCGCGATCTTAACTAACTGTATTAGCAGCATTCCTACCTTGATTCTCACATCTACAAAGTTTTTCATTTGCCTGTTAGACCATTTCCTCAGCATAAATGGTACAAAACAAAGGGCAGCCTTGGTCTACCCCACGTCCTATAGTTGGCTTCACTCTGTGAAAAACCTTTTAGAAATCCATAAAACATGAGGAAATATCCTGGTTTTACTCTTTTTTATTCAATAATAGTTCTCATCACCGCAATTCCATCCCGAGTTGATCTTCCTTTCCGGTACCCAAACTGGTCATCGACAAAGTGGAAATTTGCCTAACTCTCCAACCTTTTATTGATTATTCTAAGTGCAACTTTGGCTGCGTACGAAATCAAACTGATTATTCTATATTCCTCGCATTCTGGCGCTTTCTTCATTTTCTGGATGGGAATAAGAACTCTGGCCTTACTCCTTCCTCGTAGATCCATCAAATTAGTTAAGAAAATGCTTGCATAACATTTTTACTTAAATTAATTAGCAGTTCCGAAGGTATGTTCTCCACTCCTACAGCTTTTCTTGCCTTCATCTCTTTCAATGCTTTCTCTTTTTCACCGTAGAGTATCATTGGACCGCGGTTATCCTCATCTAGTGTTCCCTCATCCTTCACATCTAAATTAGTTTATCTACTATCGCTGTCTACTATCGCTCTTCCATGTATTCTCTCTACCTACCTTGGATATCTCGCTCGATTAATATCCTACCTGCTCTGGTCTTAATATTTGGTACCGTTTTCTTTCTTTCCCCTCCCGATAGCAATTTTATTTTATCGTAAAATGCACTCTTTTCCCCATCTTATTGCAGCTTATCCATCTCCTTACAGTGCCTTTTCCACCAGTTTTCCTTCGCCCGATTGGTTATTCACTGGAGTTGATGTTTCAGGGTTGTTACAAGATTCCCGAATTTAAATTTCCTGACTTTTCCCTGACAAAAATATTCATTTCCCCTGACTTTTTCACACCCTCCTTTCGTACCTTAGGGGGGACTAATGTCAGCCGGGTCCAACGGAACGTCAAAGGGGAATTATAGTACTCGAAGTTTTCAAGGTAAACCTGGAAAAAAATATGCAGAAAATAGAATGGCTGAAATTCACATAGCACTAGAACTCAGCCCGAGCTCCGGCATAATATTACAAGACTGAGAGAACTTGATCATAAGCCCTTTCAAAGACGAAGAAACAATCCATCATGGTATTGGGAGGAGAGATGAATAGTTCGGGACTTGATCACCTCAGTCCATTGAACATGGATTTAAGGAAAGTGGTAATGCAATAGTTATGGATAGTAACAAAGACCATACTTTTGTGACATAGGTTTCACGATCTTTCACCCAAGTTAATGCATATATCCATCGAAGCTCGAACCTATGTGGCGCATATTAACAGAACATATCAAAATCGTGTTTTTTTCAATTAATACCAAAATTAGCACTATTATCCTATCAGCCTTAAAAACCGCGTATTCGAAAATGTGGTTTATACAGAGGATTTTTATTATATTATTATAGAGAATTTTTGTTCTTTTAAAAAAGTACAACTGCTACTCGGCTACAACTTTTATCTTTTCAACTCCTAATTTTCACGTATTCTTAGCAAAATTCAAATGTTCTCTTGCTCCGGCAGCAGCATTTACTCTTACATTCATCAAATCTCCTGAGGGGTTACAGTCTGAAGAATGGTCCTGCATTGACTATAAGTCCCGTCTACAATTTATACCCTGTCTACAACTTATGTCCTTAAAATCAACAACTTTCTCGTTTAATTTCATCTTTTATAGAGAACCACTCCACAACTTTAACCTTATCAATCGCCAACTTTCTCAAGGAATTTCATTCGTAAAAACGGACCACTTTTATTGCAGTTCCCTGGCAACATATTTAGGAACAATACCCTCGTGGTTATATGAGTAATCAATTTGGCCCGTTTCACAACGCCATCTTCAGCATATTATTTGCTAGCTTATCGTTACTTTTGAAGTCAAAAGAAAATTTCATCCAGATAATTATCACACGTGTTGTTTTAAGAACAAGAAATGTTATTCATTCGCCGTATGATGAATTCTTTACTCCCAGATGTATCACTGCCACGTACTGAATGAAAAACATCACCTGCAGTACATGGCAATGAAATATTTTCTTTGGAGTTGAATGCAATGTTGACATCAATGGTGCTTTTCCGGTAACGTATCACTTCCGTGTGTCACTATTTACTAATTTAAAATGGGAATCTATGACGCGTTTTGGGGTTAATCGTATAAGCAAAATTACTTCTCCCTCTGGAAAAATTACAAAAAATGTGAGTTTTTCAAGGAGCAGTCGTTTTTATCCAACTGAAAGTAAGAAGAACTTTGCAAGCCATTTCTTTGTGTTAACTGTTGAGGAAAAAAATTTAATATTATTACTGGAAAAAATCCAAATATATTTCATTATGTTTGATGAAATTCTTTTATTTTTCCATTATGAGACTCAAGGTATTTTTGTTGGGGATTTTTTCTGGCATTGTTTGTTTTCGTAGTTTAACTTCATGTTGGAGTAACTCCTCATCTTTCTCCATGCTCCTACTTCACATTATCACATCGATGAGAATTTTTTGCCATTCAACAGGCGAGATTTTTCTTGGAGGCCATATGAACCGACCATCCGCGGCTATTTTAGGAATTTTTCCCGCTAAGAACGGAAATATTTCGGTAGGAGACTATGATCTTCAAGGAAACCCACAGATACATGTTTTCCACTGATACGCGCATGGTTTTGTAGAAAATGGCAGCTTAATTTCGTGTATAATGGTTTTATTTACTTTTAAAACATCTATCTAAAACACAGTATGAGAAAATTTACTTTACGTATGTCACATACATAGTCGACACAAATTATTAAAGCACAGCCGGATTACTTCTTTAGTGTACATTTGGTTAGATGGACGTTATTTACGCATAAAGATCATGAATAAAAGACATCAAGAACATACAAAAACTGAAGTACAGATGAAGTGCCCTTCCCACTCAATTTTCGTGGCAGTTTTCACAGGTAGTTAGGACAACTATTATGTGTTTAGGTTCAAGCCCTAACTGCATGATGGAATTTCACGCTAGGCACAATGAAATTCAAGTAATCGTGTTCGCCCCATCTTTTCCACTTTCTATTAGGATGATAGTTTAACATGGATATCAACTTATCATATTGAAATTCAACGGTGATTTTTTTTCGACCTGGTACGTGCCTTTACTTTGGGAAATAAATTCCTTTGCCCCCGTTTTTTCTACTCCAGAGGACAAAACAAAATTGGGCGCAAAGTATTTTCGAGCCGTTTATTTTTATTTCCAAAAGTGATGTTTCGTACCAGATCGAAAAAAATCACTGTTGAATTTCATCATCATTATTTTGGATCTATGTTAAACTATCATATAAATTGAAAGTGGAAAAGTAATGGTGAGCATGGTTTCTTGAATGTCTTTGCGCCTAGAGTGAAATGCCATCATGTAGTTAAGGCTTGAACTTAAGGTGATAAAAAATTGGCTCCGCTCTCCATAATAAATTGGTTAACCGGATAGGTCTCTACTATTTTTTTAATCCCTGAAAAACATTAAACTATCGAGATTCCCAACATACACCTATTTCTCCGACACCATTTGATCCTTTTATCATTTGTTCAAGAAGCGTCGGACATCTTCAAAGTTCAAACGTATCTCCCACAAAGATTTTTTTGGATCAGTCCTCCTCCAGGATCGATATAAATGTACATTCCATATTTTTGCAGTTCTTATTTCCAAGAAGTGAAATCATTGAGAGCCAATAAAACACTTTGCAGCAAACAGTTTTGAAAATAAATAAATTACAAATCATGCATCAATACTTCTGCAATCCAGTCAATAAAAACTAGCAATGACTCAACTGGTCATTTGGAGTGACTGCTCCGTTTCCGTGATGACGGCCAAGTCACAGACACCTTAACTAGATTTCTACTTCTTTTACGTATTTTTTTGGCGCCCGATGTGCTCGGATGCAACTCATCGGGCAGTTTAATTAAAATATTAGCTGATGAGATGCTTTTTCCAGGCTCTACATCTATTCTTTTTTTTCTCTGTTTTTTTTACTTCCATAGCGCATTTTTTCTAGCTCTGCAATCACGAAATCACTAGTTGCACAGTGGTAGGCGAGTCCCTTATATTGCTGGAGTCACTTTCTATTGCTCTGGGAATCTTCTTTAACACCTCGTCAGGTTTTAAGGGGTAGATCCCACAAGTGCGGAATCCAGCAATGAGGTTAGCAGCAGCATTGGGCTCAACTCTTCCACACAATCTCTTTAGGAGTGTTGGGAAAATAGATTTGGGTAGGGTAACAAGTCGTCTATCAACGGTTGCCCTCCATTGTGTCAAAATATCCCTCCAAGCTATTTTCAGTGGCCGAAAAAATGCCACATCCAATGGTTGGAGGAGATGAGTATCATTTGGAGGAAGACACACAAATCTATTATCGTTTGCTTCACACATTCTTATCACATCTGTACAAAAATGGCTGCATAAATTATCTCCAATAAAAACTTTTGTGCCAACAAGGTTATTTGCCCATGGAATCACAGTTGTTGAAAACCAGTCACAGAAGATAATTTCATCGAACCATCCTGAAGCTGACCTGTTATATCTAGCACTCTTAGGGCCCCCAAGCGTCCAAGGGACATTCTTTCCGATTTGTATACCACATACACTGGTAAAGTATGTCCACTCGCCGTGCCCGCAAACATGATGGAAGTTGAAGATTTGGAAGAGTTCAAAATTCGCTCCGGATATTTTGTCCCCCTCTTAAATGTGCACACTTTTCCCCCAGGGTCATCTCCCAAGTTTGTCTCGTCATTATTAAGAATGTTCGATGGAGGAATTCCGTTGATTGATTTTCCTAGCTGTTCAGAGTATTTCTTACACTGTTGAGGATCAATCTGCGAAAGAAAACGTAAGTTTTATAAGGGGAGCTTGTTAATGTGAATTAGTCTCATCCATTTGCAACTTAAACTTATATAACCTAGACTTACTTTTGATCTTCTAACAGGAATATTTCTACACATCCGCAGAGAAAGGGCAGAATTTCTGCGTAGGAATCCTTTTACCCAATCTTCTCCAGGCAAATTATTCTTAAATCGTGGCTCTGAACGTCCAGATTTTTCTAGCAATTGTCTGGCCATAATTCGCAGATCAAACTTCGTAAATGGGAAACCCCGTTCCGAAAGCTTAATCAGATTTGCGCTGATAATTGCCTCCTTCTCTTCATTGAACACTGGCTGTGCGCCATGTTTCTCACAATGCTTCCCTCGAAAGTGGTCAGAAAGAGTTAAATTTGGGATCAGGTATTTCTTGGAGGCAGCTCTAATGAAGAGTTTCTTCATCCTTACTTCTTCGAGTGCCCTTTCAATATCACGGTAACTGGCCATTGTCAACTCCGGACCCCACCACCCCTGCAGCGAAGCGTGATAAACATGAATGTGAACAGCGGCAGTATAATATTCACTCACGACAACCGGCGTAGCTCTGTCCGACTTCAGGCGGAGAAATGAGGGTACACTGTCCAACTCAAGACGGAATGACGAGATACTAACTTTGTATTCAGTCCTTAGATTTGTATATATTTTAAATAGCATGCAATTGTTTGGCACAACTCCGTGTCGGGAGTTATATATCTTTCGATTCATAGTGATACATTTGACGGGAATTGTATCTCAAAGTTAGACAGCGAATATTTTTTTTACGAAAATGTAGGTAATATACTTTGTTTCAACTTTAAGTCCAATGAAATGGAGACAGACAGTGTCGGATGTGCCTAAAAAGAATGAAATATATACTGTGCAATCCGATATAATGGGTTTGCGTGGCATGAGCAGCAAGACATTTACAAAATTGTCATGACAGGTCTGCTCAGTGTCCGACTCCACACCCTCTGTCCGACTTCGGACCGTTTGACGGTAGTTCTAAAAAGGGTATATTTTAAATAGGGGGCGTAAAACATCAAATAAAAGGTTCAAAACTACCCTCTAACGGGCAAGTCCTGGCAGTTTTATTTTATGATATATGTGAAGTGAATTTAACTGTCAATGAAAATACAAATCTCACTATTCGCGAATGTATTATCACCTTGGAAAAAGGCGCGTATACCTATCCAATCTTTTCCTAATTGTGTGAAGAAACTAGTGAACCTAAATAAATTTTGGAGGGAGTTACATAAAAATGCACATAACACCCAAAATTTGAGCGGTGCCAACAAGAGTTTGTCAACAAATTAGATAATTTGCTTGACATTGCACACGCTGATGCGCTTCAATTACTGAAAATAAATAAAGACAGAATCTTCTTAGGGCGACGGAGAGAGCCAGGTCGGCCTGGTCACTTAGCTGGAATGGACAAAAAACTGGCTAATAAAGAGGAAAGGGCGCGCCTCAGAACTACTGAAGAAGAAAAGCGACGTGCTACATATTTTCCACGCCAAATCCTTCGACATCATCTTATGAACCGTTACAAAGCTAATCATTTTATAATTCTAATGTAAATGACCTTCATTTAACAGAAACATTTTCAACTCTGATCGAGAACATACGACCCGAAACCAGTAAAACAACTCCGCGAAAAATTTCATTACTCCAAAATTAGCAGCAGCGCTAGATAGGTGTCAGTTATGTATGATAGATTCAGTGTTTGTTTTAGAAGCACTTTGAGGCACTTGGATATAATACGGATGAATTTCCTATAAGTGAGTCCTCGATGCAAAGAATCTTTCGGAAAAACGGAAAGATCGTACGGAAGCCATAAAAGCTAATTTTCAAAACAAGGTTCCAGATGTTGTGACTGTTCACTGGGATGACAAACTATTGCCTGCTTTTGATGCTCGGAAATTAAAAGAAGAACGCCTTTCAATAGTTATTTCATATGAAAATAAATAATAACTTATTGCTGTGCCAAGGTTGGAAAGCTCTTCAGGAAGCGGTCAGGCGCAGGCTGTTTGGAACGCGATTGTAGACTGGAATCTCGAAGATAAACTGCAAATTCTTTGTTGTTATACTACTGCCTCAAATACAGGTCATATCAATGGTGCCTGTGTGCTTCTTGAACAAAAACTTAATAGAGATATGCTTGTTTTTGCTTGCCGCCATCACATGTATTAATTGGTGTTAAAAAGCGTGTTCTAAGTAGAAATAAGTCAAGTGACAGCAAATCCTGATATTCCGCTCTTCAAAAAGTTTCCGAGATAACTGGAAAAGTGTCGATCCAGATAAAGTACAGATCTATACAGAAAAACTCGCCTTGCACCTGACTGTTTCCAAAATTGACAACCTGGTTGAGTTTTACCGTACTGAACTGACCAGAGAAATAGTCAGAAATGACTTTCAAGAGTTGATAGAGCTTTCTGTGTAATTTTTAGGCTGAGATACTCAGAGAAAATTTATAATTCGGTCTCTAGGTGCACTGCACCAAGCTCGATGGATACCGAAATATACCGCATAGATTTATGCCTCCCAAAAATTTCGTATACTCTATAATAGGTAGAGGTATTGGTATTGATCCGCGGCTGATAGTGGTTGCATTAGTTTGGGCCTGTAGGAAATTTTAGCCGGGGTTGTTCCCTACCAAGGGCTATTTTAGTTAATCGGTAATTAGTTATTGAGGTACAGTTATCCTTCTGTAGCAACTCTGTATAAACATGTTTCCAAAACATCGCTGCCATGCTACTGATTATGCTCTTCGCCACACTATCCCATAGGGTGGACCAAAATGTCAAAGTGTCGAAAATGTAAGGTCTTGAAACTTAATTTGTTTCCTTATAATACCGACGAAACGGATGTAAAATTTTAAGACGATCAACCGCTGGAAACCCGTGCCACAGGGTGCCAAAGTTGCAAATTTTAAGCCTAAATAGTTGTTTTTTCTTCATGACTCGGTGCATATTGTATGTATAGATGATAATTTCTCGTGAAAGGTATATCATTGCATTATGCAAATTTTGCGTCACTAAAATATTACTGTATTTCTGTTATAAAAGCCTGTCTTCCTGTCTTACAATTTTACAAGTCTTAGAGTTCCTGTCTTACAATTTTCATCTTCTCTGGACCTAAGCGACGAGGACGGTTCGAAGTCGGTGGTTCAGGAGTCATCCAGATGAGATGAACGGTTTCATGTTTGATTTCACGTGGTAAACCAGGTGCACGGGTGATGTCGGAAAATTCAGATAGAAGGACAGAGAACGGAGACGCATCGCTGATAGCCTTAACGCTACTCTGCGAAAATGTTCTTAATGTTCCTTGAGCTTTGAGATGCACCCGGCCGGGCAGGGGGTTCACTTAAATAAAAATCCAAATACGTAGACAAGATATTTCGTAGGTATTTCACGGCGGTACCGATCAACAATGCTGTAAAGCTGAGAGGTCCAGGAATTTAACATAACACACAGGTGGAATAATTCGTAGCCATTGAATGTTTGCGAAATAATTACGTACATCGAAGATAAAAAATACAAAGCTCGTCAAGTATGTCATTTTATGCCCCAAAAGAGTATTTTCAACGGCATATTTTTGAAAATAGGCATACAATGTCAGGCACTGCCGCTGGACGTTCTGTCACGTGCCTAAAAGATCCATGTCTTCGCAATGAATACAAGTCCCCCACTAATATGCTTGTTTTGATAGAAGTCCCATGAGAATAACATAGGTTGTTCAACGTTTTTGTTGATTTAGCTGTTTATATGTATTCGAAATGACCATTTGAGCTGCTAAATCGCCGGTTTCCTTGGGTGTTTTAGGGCAGTATACCCACACAGCACAAAACGTTTTATTCACGCTTTTCTTACGTTTTTAAAATGTTTCTTATCGGGGGAAAAACGATTTTTAAAGGTTCAAATGTCCGCATCAAAAATTTTTTTACGGTTCTAAAAACGTGTTATTCTCGCCATAAATACGTTTTTTCCGGTGTCAAACACTTTTTACGGCGTCAAAAACGTTTTCTTACCGTGGTGAAAACGTATTTTCCGGCATGAAAAATGTTCTATTTCGTTTTCAAATTGTTCTTTTCCTTCGCAAAAAATCTCATTTGTCGTCCGCACGTCTTCTGGGTATTCGCCGCGTACGTTGGTTTCACTAGACAACAGTTTTGCTGACATTCCAGTCAGCATCTTCAAGCCGAAGTTTGAACGACTGGAAGATCCTGACTGGGATTCCAACGAATCTCCTGTCCTGTGGAGCCACAACAAAAACAAAAAGTAGGCAATACGGTTGAATCTTGAAGGCATTAAAAAGAAGTATAGTGCGTCTATTGGTCAACCATGAAAGGCATTAAAGCCCACTCTTTTAAAAAAACATTGGTACGATGTTAAGTGTTTTGAAAACATCTAGTCAATTTCCCATCCGTTCTCTTATCACTATGTATTGTCCAAAAAACACTGGGTACTCCAATATCAATGTCGATGATAATACTTCACCAAGACGCGGGATTTTTAATACGCTAATGAATAAAAACATCCACAAGAAATATGGTAGATATCTATTTTTGACTTTATTGAATATTACCATTCACATATGGCTGTAACAGGTTTTGCCAAATAAACAATTGCATATTACAAATAGATGGGGAAGAACAATCATTCACCATATAAAGATATTCCAGTTGCAGTCGACATAAAAAAGAAAACAAATTTGGAATTTGAGTCGACCACGAGGCGAAATTCAGCTGGCATGCACGGCACACTACCAAAACACGTTAATATATCCTCACTCACGAACCTATGATAGCGAAAACGACAAATGGATTAAAAAGGCAGAAGATCTAGTGCTATAGGATACCGAGAAACCGTAATTTAGCCTCGAGGATTGAAGGTAACTACATGGTATTCTCAACCCATTCTTTACCTACCTACGCCACCACGGAATCAAAACTATAATCATGATAATGGCGGCTGCAAACCGCCTGAACTTGGTTAAGAACCGAGCTAACCGATGAGCACAGGAATGGGGTATGATGGAGAGGTAGAAATTCGTTAGCAGAAAAAAGACGCTTTAAAACGTTTTGTTTTCGGATTGCGGACCGGAGACTGATTCTGTTCATTTTGAAACAAATAAAAAACGTTTTATTTCCGTTTTATTTTCGCACTTACAAAAAATACTGTTTTTGACAGTTCTGAGGCTAAAAAAAGTTTAAAAATGGAAATTTTCTTTGTGGTATAAGCTTAGTAAGCACATTAATGGCGGCCGTGTGGTGAAAATGGTTGCGAAGACCCGTATTGATGAAACAACGGATGTATCGAGTCGAATGACCCTGATGTCGCTATGACTCATACTGCCATCTTGGTATATACGACTGTAGTAGCTGTTTCTACTCGCGTCAATTTACACGTGGTTGTCATGTGGTTTATTGATTGTGTTTATTTCTACGGTTGCTACAAAACATTGCCATAATTTTAATTGGTGGTGGGTGGTTTGTTTTGTCACTACAAGAATCAAAATTTCTAGTTTACTAGCAGAATGTGGATTATAAAATCTGCAAATCTTTTAACATGATGTCCTAACTACTTGTATATTTGTTGCATTTCTGGCTGACATTACAAAATTCATTGCAGGTAAGAGTAAGCCGTATCTTTCATTCATGGAGCAATGCTTCCAGACTATGAAAACCTAATATCATCAGTTAGTTTTGCTGCCATAATTCGAACTGATTGATGTGGAGGGATAATATGATCGTATTGCTATTAGAGCCAATGCGTATATATCATTATTGGCTTTTTAATCCTAAGATGGGTTGACTGCAGCCCTCCATCCTTCCCTATCTGATGCTAGTTCGCTTACTTCCTGGTAGTTTTTCTCTGTATTTTTCTATTATATATGTACTTTTCCTATTTGTATATAATTGCAATACAAATTTTCACCTACATTTTGTTGATGTGACTTCCTCAGGATTTACGAATTATTCCATTTTGCTTTCAAAAATTGTTTGCCAATCTCAATGTGAGTGACGAATTTCGAAATTAAAACTCATTAGTGTTTGCCATGCTTGCTGATGGCAATAATAGTACCAGCTTAAGCGCATTCATGTTAATGTGTTTCTCCTTTGCTTTTTGGCATTGATTTTGGATGCTTTGGCAAGTTAAAGAAGTTTTTGAGCTATTGAACTTACTGTTGTTATAGTGGTTAATAAATTTACACATTCTGTTTTTTAAGTCAAATACTTCAATAATTAATAAATGGTCTACTTTTATTTATTTTCAAACCTAGCATTGTGACATGGCTACTTAAGAAACATAAAAACCCAAAGTTTTAATGCTATGGATGAAAGCATTGGATTTGACAATGTCGGAGGTCTTCATGAGCATATACGATGTTTGAAAGAAATAGTTCTGTTTCCCCTTATTTATAAAGACCTATATGAGAAATTCAAAATAAAGCCACCTAAAGGAGTACTGTTCTATGGGCCACCAGGTATACTATTAAGGCTAAATGCCTTTTTGTGATAAAACATTTTATATTAATGAGGAATAAAATTTAGGGTTAGTGTGAGATTTAGTTCTATTCAGCTGTTCAAATTATATGGGCATTGGGAATGGGTAGATTCCTAGTTTGGTAGATAATGCTTATCCCTAACATAAAACTAAATATATGACTCTCATGTCATGAGACTATCTCGCACTGTTGTCATCAGAAAGTTTTATCTTAGGAATCAGTTTTCATTAAAATGAAACTGGGTTTGTACTTTTAAGGGATCACTAAGCATGTTAATTTCATTTCCATTGTTCATTAATCATTGTGGTTATTAAATCACATTACTACTTTCATGGATAATATTTTGAATGTGTAACTTGATTTCTTTAGGCACAGGAAAAACATTGGTTGCTGGAGCTCTTGCTAATGAATGCAATAAAGCCAATAGAAAAGTTTCTTTTTTTAGTCGTAAAGGTGCTGAATGTCTTACAAAATGGGTTGGAGAGTCAGAAAAACATCTCAGAAATCTCTTTGAGAAGGTGAGGATATCTTTCGATTGGAGTGTGCCCATACCCACTCTGCACAGACTGAAACAGAGCAGCAGTGCAATGAGCAGAAAGTTTCTTGTACCTCACTTACAAATTTATTGAAACAATGTAGCATTGCTTGCAACCAACAGATTAGAAATTACAGATCTCATATCAATGGCTTATGAGATATTTACAGACAGGTCACATGTAGCCCTTCTTGTGCTATCCATTTTTATGGGATTTTTGAGAAATTTTGAGAATGTTTGAGGCAACTCATTAAAATGCAACCCCTCAGAAAATAATTCATAATTTCATTGATGCATTCATTTGTACTGTCAACCTCCAGTTAACTCCCATTATGCTATTCATGTATGCACTAAGTATTTGTCATTTATGCTGTATTTATTATCACAGAATGAAATCAATGTAGCATAATTAGCTCCTGAGACTTCACATTACAAATAAGAGCTAATATGTCTTTCATTCTCAGCATCTTTTGCCCATTCAATCAAAGAAATTATTTGTTCAATGACTTGTGGTCCAAAGAAGGCTAAAATTTCAGCACTTGTGTAATATATCTGTCCTTTGTTTGATGGGACAGTATTTGAAAGACATGTAGGTACAGGAGAATCACACATAAAACTTACTTTGAAGTTTGAAGATAGCATTTAAATAATCAGAAGTGTGCAATGCTGGGCATGTTGTTTTACACATCTCAATTAATGACTGCATGCTAATGCCAAACAATATTTTATCCACCTTCTTTTTTTGTGTGGCTTTGTATCTCAATGGATAAATGAAGGGAATTATTTTCTGAAAGAGGTTATGAATATGTAATAAAACCCTATTTGAATTAGCTTCTGAACATCTCTGCTGATCATCCATACCTGAGGGAGCCTTTGACAGATCAGTAATATGACCCATTCAAAATATTTTTCGGCATGAATGACATAGTAATATCTTTTTTTGAATGCCTTTAGGGCTAGAAGGCAATATCAAAATTTGTTGGGGTGAGTGAATATAGAGTTACCAGTTATATGACTTTCCCAGAGCTACAATACAATAGGTGTCACCTAGTACTTCAAAGATTTAGTCTCTCTCAGGGCTCGATTGTGACAAATTGTTATGAAAGCTTCTGCAGTTTTCTTTTGTAAGAAAACTGGAATGGTGGTCAGCATAATTAGGACAACTTCAGGTCCTAATGATGCTGACTGGAATGCCAGCGAAATGGTTGTCCACAAAAATGTTGCACTGCAGGAAAAACCTGGAAAATTCCAATGCTCCATTGTGACTACTTTTCCACTCCTTTCCAGTTACAAATCCATTTGCTGTGCTGCCAAACCTCCATTGTCTTTGTTTGAAAGGTATTCTATGGTCTTCTCTTTCTTTCAATGACTTGTGGTCAAGACCAAGATAAACTCCTTGAATGAAATTAATTCATTTGTTTCTCCCTCCCCTTTTGTTTCTCGGCCTGGGCATTTGCCAGGAGATACTCAAAGTAAAGAGGAAGGCAGGCCTTGGGATGATGACAAGTATGACAATAAGAGAGACCCTGTAGGCTTTGGCCCTTGGTCTCAGGGTCCAATGGGGCTTCTCTTATTCTGAACCATTCAGATTTACTGGCTGATAAATAATTATCTCAGCTATGTGGAGCTACAGCTACCCTTATCATTGGCAGATCCCCACCCTGGGGCAGCAGAGGCCTTCAAATTGTTTCGGACTTGCACCACAATTTTGTCCTGCTTCCTCGTCATTATGACAATTAAAAAAGATTATTCCAGCGGCCGGAGCTCTTTTTTAACTTCATAATACGAGGACTAAATTGCTGCAGAACTGTGTGATAGGATTTATTTTTATCTGAGCATTGTAGAACCATCAGAATTATGAGATATTTTTATTTTCAACAGGCTTCTCAGTTGAACCCATCGATTATATTCTTTGATGAAATTGATGGCTTGGCACCGATTCGTTCATCCCACCATGATCAAGTACATTCTTCTGTTGTGTCAACCTTGTTGGCCTTGATGGATGGATTGAATACTAAAGGTCAAATTGTGGTTATTGGAGCTACTAACAGAATTGATGCTATTGATCCAGCGTTACGAAGACCTGGTCGTTTTGATCGGGAGCTGTATTTTCCTCTGCCATCATTCAAGGTTAGCTGCTCATTGAAGGCAAATATTTTAAATTTCAGAGTAGGTATACTCATAATTTTAGGTGCTCTTACTGACAGGGTTTTATCACATTGCTTGGGGTGAGGCTAAAATGCATACTAAGAAAAACCCAGCATCCATGCCTAAGGTGGGATTGCCATTGTCATAGGATCACAGGCTTGCTCATTTATAACAGGCTCAGGCTATGGTGGTCAGTTGTTTTGAGTTGAATCATAAAATTTGCATACATTGAGCAGAAGGAAACATTTTAAGTGACTGTTATATATTGGGTGGAGTTAATTATGTTTTAATTTTCAGAATATCTCAATAATATATTGTAAATTCCGGCAATTATATTTTCTAAAGGCTAGGTATGAAATTCTCATGGTACATTCAGGGAGATTGAGTGAACAGGTTGATCTTCCCTTCATTCGTCACATTGCAGCCACTACTGAAGGCTATTGTGGCTCAGACATCCAAGCATTATGTTCTGAGGCATTGATGTGCAGTGTACGGCGTCAGTTCCCTGAAATATATTCAGTTGAACATCCAATAGATCTGACTGTTTCTGAGTTAAGGGTGAGAAATAGTCTTATTTATATTGCACTAAAATATCATCTTACCTCTAATACATTATTATCACTAATGACCAACCTAATGATACCTAATACTGAACAGGTGGAGCGGCAAGATTTTCAGAATGCCAAAACCAAAATTGTTCCTGCAGCATTACGTGTATCTTACACCCCTTTGAGAAGGCTCTCCTCTAAAATTAGACCTCTTTTTGGTCATACATTATGTAAAGCTATGTATGCTCTCAGGAAAACTTCTCTTGCACCATTCATTCAAAAAAGGAAGCAGCAAAGGTGATTTTTTTTAACCATATAAGTTTAAATTCTGGGAAATTACTATTCTAAAACAGTACAAAGGCTGTCGAGCAAGTTGAAATTTTTAAATCTGTGAATGCTAATTGTGACATTATAAATGATCTATTGTACACTTCCCACTCTCCCCTCCTCAACCTCTCCCTCTTCCATTAACCCCCCTACCTTCGCACACCCTCGGCTCACCCTCTTGGGAAGCCCCCACCCAACCCTACTCGCCCATTCCCCCTCCCTTCCACCCTCCACCTTCCTCCCCCACACCTCTACAGTCCCCTTCTCACTCTCTCTAGTATTTAAGTTGTTGCACCAAATGTATCTTCACCTGATGATGGCATTAATCGTCAAAACCATGGTCATAAGTCATTCAATTCATTGTGGAAAAACAAAGTTTGCCCTATTCATTCAAAATGTTTAGCAAATTCCACAAAGTATCACCGGAAACCACCAACTTTACAATTCAACCATCCGAGAGATATTAAACAAGTTTTATTAACGGGTCAGCATGCTTTTTTCTTAATAAGGTCATTCTTAAATAAATAAATATCTCCGAGAAACAATCAGGTAATTTTAACATTTGTATATTTTGTATATCTTCCTTGGAAAAATCTTTCAGTTCTACATGTCAATTGGAGACTACCATAATATTGACGTATCATTTTATTATTTTGTCTGATAGTGAGAGTTGGATTTTCCTTGATATATTGGAGAGTGATATCATTAAATTGCATAATTATGTTGAGTTTTCATGACATCCAATGTAGCTCAAATTAGAAGCTTTATCAATGAATGACTTGTAGGATACCATCAAGTATATCTACGATTTAATTTTTAACTCTCCCTGTATGTAAAATCAGTATTTAGTTAAACTTTAATTTAATAGGAGTGAATTGGTGGATAATAATACACAAAATCTACCCAAAGAAGAGAATGACATGGATTCAAAACAGCGTGGAAATATTTGCCCCCACTTCTTACTGGTTGGATCACCTCAGCAAGGTCAAACTGACCATTTGGCCCCTGCAATGTTGCACTGCCTTGAGGACCTCCCTATTACAACATTAGATATAACTTCACTCTTTGAAACATCTGCTAGAACACCTGAAGAGGCTTGCATTCATGTGAGTAAGGAAGACCTATAATTTAGAAGCAGTTAATTATGATTCATGTGCTGCAAATTTAACAATATATTCTTCCTACATTTATTTTATCATTCAGTTTGCACTGGATAACTATAGGTACTTATCTATTCCAATGTAACAATATTAATCTATCCTTAACCTTTAAATGTCTGATTTATATGTCCTTTGAAGTCTCTCCCTGCTGATTTAAATCAGTCCTTTAAATTTTTTAAATATGATGAATCAGCCAAAAATGGCACTTTCGGTAGTGAGAAGCACCAAACGGCATGCCAATATTGGCACTTTCGGCATTTAAAGGTTAAGAAGTAGTTAAGTGAAGAGTAACTGTTAAGATTTTCTCGTTAAGGTAATTACTTTTGCTGTTGGGTTACGTAGTTGGAATGGTTTATCGTATATTGAATTCCAGTGAGTTGAGCATTGCTCCCTAATGAGTTGGACCCCAAAAAAGGCTGTCATAATACTGCTCTCTCTATCCTATTTATAATTAAGTTTTAAGTTAATTGCTGACTAATTTGTGGATGGATTGCAACCTTGAGACAGGACTATGATTCTTTTCTGCTGTTGATTACCATGCATAACAAAAAATTGACATCATGGTGAAAACATCAGGCTTAACTTGGTGGAATTCGTCTATATTTAATAAAATAGATGTACTTTTCCACATGTTATTTATTTCCTAACCGGTTTCAACATGTTCATGTCGTTTTCAAGGGACTGACAATGTATAGCATTGGGGAATCCTTAAATAAAGCACCAGAGGGTGATGGGGGGTGAGGGGGGTAAGGAGGGTTTAGGCCATTACAGAAGTGGCAGAAGGTTGGAGGGAAGTATGAGTAAACTGGTAAGTACTTATTGTGAGAGGTAGGGGCAAAGGAAAGGGAAGGTATATCTTGGGATGTGGCCAATGTCATGGGTAGGGAAAATGAGGTCAATGGTGAACATTTGAAATCAGTCAAATCATTTAAAAGAGTTAATTTTTCAGGATATCTCATTATTTAGCTCATTGAATACCTTTCATATCTTGAACATGCCAATGACCACTTTGTGTCTAACCTCCTCCATTGAAGTAGCCATTAGTATTCTATTGCAAGCACCGCAATCACGAAACTCTGAGCTCAAAATTGTGTGTTTCCCAACTGGCATCATTGTGCTCTTTAGCCAGGAGTTCCTAGATGAGGATCTGGGGTGAAGTTAGAACACTTTGCTGAGTTAGAGATTTAGAGCAGAGAGGCTTCATAGTAAATTGGTCTAAATTTTTCTTTTTCTTCCAAAGACCTGCACATTCTTTACTGTTTTTTCCTTCTGACAATTCTCAAACATTTAATTTCATTCTCTGCTGGAAGTGAGTTGTAGTTTCAATATCCTGATATTTAAAAACTAATTTTCTCTCAAGAAAATGAAAGAAGCCCGTCAAAGTCTCCCTGGAGTTCTTTACATGCCTGACATCAGTGGTTGGTGGAATTTGGTGGATGAAGCTGCCAGGGCTGTTTTTCTCACAATGGTTAGAGAACTGGATGCAGGAGATCTGCCCATACTGCTTTTAGCCACAGCTCACACTGACTATGGATCATTACCTACGGAGGTGAGAGATATCTCACATTTGCTGTGCTTCATGGCTTGCATAAAATATTGGTCTATATTTGTCAGAATCACTAATATTTGTTGCCAATATGGTTTTTTCTTTTCTATTCATATAGATTCAGAAATTGTTTAGTGAGTTCCATGGACAAGTTTTTACAATGAATAATCCTTCAGAGGGAGAAAGAAGAGAGTTTTATGGTCGACTTTTCATGAAAAAGGCTTTAAAGCCTCCATCAACTGGAGATGGAATGTCCAGTAGTAAGTAAACTTTCTTCTGTCCTTAATTGTTTTTTCAATAAAGGTCATTATGTCCCATAAAGAATACCTTTCATATGCATTCCCAGTTCAAGTAAGAATGCAAGTTTGCTTGTTGTAGTAGGATCATCATTAACCCATTCACTGCGGATTGTAAAATGTGAACTGATGCGAGTAACTGGTGTTTGTTTCTATATAATTATATACATTGATGCATGTTATTAGCAAAAAAATATTTAAAAAAACATTTATTTTTTAATTGAAACATTTAAATAACTTAAAACCTGGTTTGCCAAATGGTGGGCCTCCGCCACTGGGTAAACATATTGTAGGGGCAGGGAATGCAACCCGTAAACACAATACTATATAGTCTCATAAAAATTCTCTTGTCAGTGTTAATGATTTCTAAGTATTTACAAAGAGGTATAATTTAGGAAGGAAGTTTCCCGCATACTAGAATTTGATAATTTTTTAGGTTTTATGATAAATTATTTTCCATAGAGGTATGACACGGCCTTCTAAACTAGTTTTTCTACATGTTTCTTACGCGTTGCATTCGAAAGAAGCATATTACTTTTAGGTTGAACTTGAAATAAAATGTATCTGGGATAAATTTCCACAGTGTATGTTTATTAGTAGAAGGCAATGGTGTCACAAAAAAAGGAACGCATTGTGTTTAGTTATGAGAAACCAATGCATTGTAAAGGAAAACAATCGGCAATAAAATTTAGTTGTCTCCAGCATTTTCAGGAATGTCATCCCCATGCTTGGCAAGGATCTACTGTAAATTTGTGATGCATGGATCAACAAAAAAAAAGAAAATTTCCTAATTTTTTAAAAACGTTTGTTGAATTTTTTACAACAAACAATAAGCATTGCATACATTTATAAATATTTTGACAAATTGAAAATTTTTATTTTAATACTTATGAAAAATTTGGAAACAAGGCTCTATGCAAAGGCCAGGCTCCCCTTCGCAATCGACACAATGATACTTTACATCTTTCCTCTGTCCTGTCTTAGAGCAATGGCAACACATTTTTCTTTTAGCTCTTTTGCCTTTGTCAGTTTCTGGATTATATATCCTACTAGGTAGATGAACTTTAACACTGTTTGATGGTGATGGAGTTTTTGGCTGTGGAGCTTCACATTTATATATAAGTTGTCGTATCATGGCCTCTCGGAATTTCTTCAGAGATATTGTATTACCACTATATTTTTTGTGCAGCAAAAATGAGTTGTTTAACATTATATGGATGATGTGAAATCCCAATCGAATATACCACCGTAAAGTTTTCCTGTCAAAATTGTAGCATGAGATCAGTTGATCGGCCTTATCTCTTCCCCCATATTTTTATTATATTGGGCCACCACATATGGCTTTCTTGATTCCTTCCCCCTCCTATTCGTCACAGAAATAATGTCACCATCAAACTCCGTGGAAATGGTGAGGACATACCTTCTGTCTTTCCATTTCGTTACACAAAGTCCTTCATCCGTTAATTCAGAGTAAACTTCCCCTTTTTTAATTTCTTCTGTATTACTTTTGCAGGGTTTCCTTTTCGTGAAGGTCGAAGGGTCCCTGAAGTAAAAATTTTATTTTTCAATAAGTCGCTAGACAAGGCCACGCTATTATAATAACTGTCCTTATAAACAGCATGTCCAACATTTGTGTAGCTTTGCAACAACTTTTTACCACTTTTTCCGTGTGATTGACCCCACCAACCTCTGGGTCTCCGGCTCCTGAGTATACATATGATTTGAGAACAAATACATTCGCCTCACACAATATATGCAGTTTAATACCATATTTATGTCTTTTATTCATTATAAATTGTCTAAAAGAGAGCCTCCCGCACCACATTACTAATGATTCATCGAAAGATAAATTTTTGAATGGGTAATAAACTTTGCTAACATTTCTATGAAATAAGTCTAGTAAGGACCTAATTTTTTACAAGGGGTCCATTGGCTTGGGCTCTCCCTCTTGGGATTTACATATGTCCAAAGTGGATCAACCTTAAAATTTACAAAACTCTATCACTCGACATTACTTTGGGGAAATTCGACTGGTCATATAAGTCATCCTTCCGCCAATAATCTTGGATTTTATTTAGTCTTATGCTCCCCATATGGTACAACATCCCTAAAAATCTTCGATCTCATCCCGAGAAATTTATTGCCACTTTTTGGCTTGTGATTTATCATAGCTTGAATTTTGAAAGAGTGTTTTTCCATTTATATTACTGTCAGTTAGTCCTAAATTAAAAAACTCATCATCGGCCAAAAGTTGAAAGTAGTCAAAAGGTTTACTACCAGGATTACCTGCCTTTAGTCCGGGTTCCCCACCAAAGGTAATATCCTTGGCTGCAATTTTACTACAGCACCAAACAATAGGGTTCCCAACAGTAGATACAGAATCAACTTCAAGGGCTGAATGAGACACATCTGCATCTTCATCATCCTCTGTGCTCGACTGTGCATCACTAGGCACCTCAAACTCTGATCCACTGTCACTAGATATAACATCCTCTGCTTCCTCTTCTTCCATCAGCAGTCGAATTTCGTCATCTCGAGTTTCGAGTCTCTCACATCTCCTTTGTTTTCCGCAAATACCAGAGGTTGAGGGAATGTTATTCATATTCTGGAAATTGACATTTTAAACATGATGTGTTAAAATAGGTAATAGATTACATGCGAAAAACTTTTTCATGAAAATTTCAAATTAATGATAATAATAAAAATGAGAAACATTTCCCGTAATTTCATTTTGAAAGAGTATAAAAAATAGAGTAAAGAATAATTTCAAAATTACCTCTCCCCTTCCAGTAAATATATCGAAAACGTTCCCATGCCAGAGCAGGAATATCAGGACAGACTCTGAAACAATAGATTATAATGATATTTTGTGAATTCTGCAAGGGAACATAGCAAAATAAACTCTGATATTTTGAGATATAAAAATAAGATAAAATGCTTATCTTTCACTGAAACAGGTGCATTCTCACACTATTTGGGTGTTTAGCAGGTTTCAGGTTGAAGAGACAAAGACAAACCTCACCGCTAGACAACTGTAGCTGTACTGAATCTCAGCAGCGAAAGTATATTACATTGAGTAAGAAACCACTGAGGAATATATACAATGTACGGAAACAGACTATACGTGAATAGAGCAAATTTTAAAACCTAAGGTCATTACATTGTCTGGACATTTCCCTGGGTTTAAAAAAATATAAAAACAAAGCTCTCCACCAGACAGCTGTAGTAGTAAATAAACATGACAGAGAAAATGAGTTACATTGAGTTGGAAACGACTTAGGAATATATACAATATACGGAAACAGATAATATGTGAATAGAGCAAATTGTAAAACCTGAGGTGGTTACATTGTCTGGATATTTCGCGGGGTTTCAATTTAAAAAATCACTTACTCAATAATACTTGAGGACAGCGAAATTTTACAATGTGAGGTTGTTACATTGTCTGCAAATCCGAATAGTTCCAAGTAAAAAAAGAAAAAAAAGCTTGACAACTGTAGCAGTAATGAAACACGATAGACAATGTGAGTTATATTGAGTAAGAAACAGCGAAAAAATATACACAATATACGAAGGTAGGGTGCCACTACCCGCAGAGTGGTGGGTCCAGTTCTTGATTGCCGCACGCTACCCCGCCACTTGGGTCTGGTGTGAACGGGTTAAGTAGCTATTGAGTGAAATGTAGTTTACCATATACATACATATTCACTTTATCTATATAGATTATACTTATAAAACTTCTACCAATTATTATGTTTGTGAGGAACAAACTCATGGGCCAGTGGAAACAAGATATAAAACTGAAAGACTACATGGTATGATGGAGGTAGTGGTAGGCAGTAGAATTGAGGGCAGTATTTCCTTTAATCATTTCTAGGCTTTACCTTTTGAATTATGTCCTGGAAATCAAAGTTTTCTTTGGAATCTTGCACAATTTACAGTAAAACCTTGCTTTTAGTGCCCCCTATATAGGCATTTTCCTTTGATTTATGACTTTTTCTATAGGCCCCAACAATTTATGCATAAATATAATGCAATCCTATCCCACTACTTACAATTTCAAATATTGAAATATCCCACGATTTACGACAATTTTTGAGGAGCAAAACGGTGACCGGAGCACTGAATGCGTACCAGATGTAGCCAGTTTTAATTTCTATTGGATAGTTGCAATAAAAAATTTTGCATTACAGTCATAATTCTGTCTCTGGGGTGACAATGAAAAAGAGGTCATTTTTCCAGCTTCTGGCAGTACTTCCTAAATTTGCTGGTGTACTGTGTTATTAATAATGGTTCCATTGTCATCAGAAAATACAGGTCTGCCAACCTTTGTAATTGATCCCTGAAGATTTTGATTTTTTGACATTATTTTTATAGAGCTGTTGCAAATTTTGAGGAACAACTTTATTCCCATTCATACTGGTCGTAGATACCTAATCATGTCTTCAATCAGCACCACATCTGACACCATGGCATACATCTCATGTGTTATTAGATCAGTGCCCTGTTAACTTGAAATATGAAAAAAATAAGTAGCTCTCTTTCCCTGTCAATGGAACCAGCTAGCTGTAGCCACTAGGGCCACTAAAACAACTTAATTCTAATCCATTCAAATAAAAAAATTTTGAAGCATTTGGTGATGATTTTACTTCATTTCCCTGTAAATTTAGATTTCCTTTGATTTACCATTTCAAAAGAGGTGCACTTTTTTATTTGTCCCCTTCAAAAGTGTAAATGAGGGGTTTCTCTGTCCCTCAGCTAGAGTGTATATGGTTGAAATCATTTGCATGACTCATGTGGTTCTCTGACTTCACCTGTTTTCATTGTTCACATTTTCTCTGGTACCTGTCACATTCAAATCACTCCAATCAATTTTAGAATTACAGGAGGTAACAGCAGAATTTCTATTTAATTGTAAAAAATCAATCATTATAAGTCATACTCATATTGAATGTATCTGGATGTATTTTTTTATTTAGCACTGAGAAAATAATACTTGGATAACACCTTTCAGGAAAAAAACTTGAGATGGTATTTTTATTTTGAACTGCCCTCTTTCTGTGTATATGAAACTGTGGCCTTGTGGTGGAAATAATGACATGCATGAAGAGAATAACTGTAGATTTTGAAGTTTATGGGCCATGGGTGGTTGAACAAAAATTGGTTCCTATTTAGAAGCTATTTAATAATTTTTTTAGTAATGATAAATTTGCAAATACCTATATTAGATCCCTAACAGTCTACAGTCATAATTACCACATTTTTAATTTTTGTATTGAAATTTCATGTAGCAAATAATTTATATGATTGATAGCAAAAATAATTGTTTATTATTTTGATTATTTGTTTGATGGTATGCAAAAATGATATCCCTAAGAATAAAAATCATGCAAGTATATCACTTGCCTTAATAAATTTGCTGCTGTTGCTGCTGATGCATTAGTGCATCAAGGAGGGCTAACCCCAAAGGCCTTCAAAACACTTGTGCGTTGGAGCTGTTGGGGTTTTCCCTTTGAAGTTATTGCCATTAATTTTGGTAGAGGTACTGTCCCTTAGGAGAAGGACTCAGTGCAGTTTTTGGCTTTATTGGAGAAGGGTTAATTTAACTGCAGCATTAGACTGAAATATAATGTATTATAATATTTGAATTTTCAACTCCTATAGCAATATCATCAGAATTTCAGAGCCAGTAAATCTGTTGAATCACAGACAACAATCATGATTCTGCATGCAAAATATTTGTGGGAGACTCGATGAAAAAATGCTTATTGAATTACAAATATAAAAATTATATTTTTAATTCTCGGTTTATGATTCTGTGCTCAGTGCTCACAGGCCCTTCACAGCTGTCAAGTCTGCCAACCCTATAACCTAAAGCCACTTGTACACTCTAGAACAAAATCTAGCTTGAGTTTGAGTTGTTTCTGTCATGATACTCTTGTAACACACAATTCCACAGCTCTGGATAACTTTCAAAGTGTTGTTTAAGTTTCATAGTGAGCATCTTGTCCCTTCTCTTTTATTTCCAAAGTCGTCATTGTGTATACGCATTATTTAGGACTGCTCTCACGAGAGGTACCAAATCTATCTGTCTGAATAGGTAGAGCTAGAGCAGACAATTCATGCACAAAACCATCTGTTCACACTACCACTCTCACAAGGTACGAGCTCGTCCACGACTAGAGAGTTGCTCTCACGAGAGGGCTCTCAATGATGTTTACATTGTATTCTTTTCTGGTAGAGTGCTCTCAATAGATTAAGTCTAACTGAAAACTCTACTGTGCACACGCACCATAACACTGAAAGAGATGTCTAGATATCAAAATTTTAGAGCCATCATTTTGGGCAATTTAAAAAATTGGAGAATTCTGTTCATGAAGTAGAAAGTACAAACAAGGATAACTAGTAGCCATATTCAAAGCCATTGCCTGTGTAATTGTGTTTGATGAGTGGAAAGGATTGATTGAGGGTAAATGGTAAAACCATTACAGGAGTAGGTCTTTTTTAGCCATCACACCCTTAGTTCCACAAATCTATACCTGTTGCCCCCCAACCATATGCTTTCAAATCATAGATTACATGGGAAAATCAGGAAGATAATAAAAAAAATTTGAAAGAAATTATGATTAAGATAGTGTTTATTTTATATACATCAAATAAGAAGTTAATTCATCCTAGGGCATAAAATATATCCATCAGTATCTGAATATCCCTCCTCTACCCCTCAGCCAGCCCTGTGTTTGTTTTCACTGCCCCTTCCCAACTTTGGTTCATCATCAGAGGTTCTCAAAGTTGGTAGCACCAACTTTGGGTGTATATTAATTGAATATTCTGGTTGTGGTAAGCATGAAATATTTGCAATACATTGGATTGGTCATGGTCAGAAAATGGAAGAGAATTTAATAATTATACTTATGCACTAGAAGACTGAATGGAATAAATGTTTTGGGGGGCTGAGGGTATTGTAAGTAAATGTGGTGAAAAGATACATGTGGAGAGATACATTTGGAGTCCCAGGAGCTGGAGGTAGTATTTGAATCAATATTCGAAATCAAAAGAAATGCTGGTATTTGAATTATGGTTATCCACAGAATTGATAAAAAAATTTATAATGCCTGCAAGAAATGTTTTTGGCATAAAGGTGAATAAACATGATGTGAAGTAAGTTAATCCTTCTCAGCTAAGCCACATAAAAATATGATCCCCTCATTTGGTGTTTTTCAGGTGGCCAAAAGCAAGTTCTTTTGTGCAAAGTACCTGTGATGCTACCAAGCCCTCCATCTGAGGAAACAGAGAAAAAAACTAAATCAAGAAAAAGGAAAATTAAGGAAGTTGGTACATCTTCCTCAGGTAAAAAAATGTTACAATTTTAAGCTCACATTTACAAACTACTGGTGCCACATTAATAGTCAGCTAATAATGTATCAGCAAATTCTAAAGAAAATAGTACATCAATCTGGTACATCCCATTTTATGGAAAATGAGAAAAAAGTACTCATTATCTCATTGTAAAAATCTTTAAGCACATAATTCTTGAGGAAAAAATCATAATTAGTTGTTTTTTTCAAAGGAATAAATCCGTAAACTGAGAACAAACTGTGTTGAATGATGTTCACTGAAATGAAGCTAGCTTTGGTTTAAAGTTCTGGTAAAAGTTCCCATCGCTGCAAGTGGTTGAGCTTGAGATATGTGCTACAGAACTTTTGAAAATACAAATGGAGGAGGAAGGTTGTTTGTTGTAGAGGGTTAGTCATAAAACCTTAACACAGTTGATCCATTGCTTTAAAATATAAGCAAATTTTGTCTTCTTGCATTTTAATGGAGAAGTTACCGAATAGCATAAAACTTTTTATCCTCTCATGTATTTCATCCAGATCCTTGAAATTCCTTTCTTCTTCATCCATAACCTTCCTTTCTTTATTCTATTGAATATGCTCCTGAAGTTAGGATCTTTACTGCCTCAACTGCTTTTCCTTAGGACTTTCACGAGCATCTTTAGTAGAGGATAAGTAGGGTAGACTTGAAAGGAAAAACGATGGTATAGCAGCAGGTCTCAGTTTTGGTGCTGGATTTTGACATTACATAAAAAGCATGCCAGTCTGCTTGCCTTAATGTTAACTCTCCCAAAAAATATCCTTAAATGAAAATTTGTTGCACAGACTTACATGATAGAGAAATAAAAAATTAATAAAAATTTTCAGCATGAGAGGACATATTAACGTAAGCATCACGAATCTACATCTACATAATCTGCATCTCAGTCTCACATACTCCTGTTACCTAACCCAGAACCATAAAATTTTGCCAAGATTTGGAATTACTTTCTTTATCAGTGTTTTACAGTTGCTGACAAAAGACTTTAATGCATTCTTTTTTTAATAAAAAAGGCAGATTATTGCTCAGGAAAAGCTCTTGCATATTTGGAATGTTTGAGAGTTAGACTGAAATATCACTTAAATTTTTATATCACTAATTGAAATAGTAAAAAAATAGAAAAGCCCTGCAACTTCTAGAAGAGAGTAATATTGCCATTGCAGTTGGCCCTGTAGTAAGAACTAGGTTGATTTTAATCATGGATTCATTCTAATGTTTTTGGTATGTTGTTTCTCCTTGATTTCAATATTGAATCACTAGGCCAACCACCCAACAAACACAAGGGATCTGAGCCTTCTCAACAGAAACATAAGTCTGAAAACTGTGCAGGTAAGTCAGGAATGTCAGCTGAGAAGCAAAAAGAAGACAGCATGTTTTTCTCAGAAGATGAAGATGATGAACAAAAGGAATGCATAGGTACTAAGAAGTCTACACCAAAATCTTTAGAATTTTCCACAGCCAGGCGAAGAAGAAAGCATTGTAAAACAAGAACCCAGAGAAAGCTCCCTAAATCATCTGGAATATTAGAGCAGCTAAATGCACTTGAGAGCACTAGTCATGAAGCAAGCACACATTTGCTGCAAGATTCATTCATGGATGGTGAGATTGCTCATGACTGTTATGCTGGAGAGGAAATCTTTTCATCATCTTCCTCCACAACTTCCATTGGCGAAGGTGAGTTGTGAAAGTAACTTGATTGGTACATGGATAAATTCCATGTTCATTGGTACCAATGAAATTTTAACTAGTATAAATCTGAAAATTAACTAAATATCTGCAGCACAACCTATTTAAGTTAATATTTTGTGTTGCTTATTTTTTGTGATAAGTCCCTCTACAATTCATGTGATAAGATTGACAATTAATACTTCACTCTTGAACTTCATAATTTCACTTTAAATTACTGAGGCAGAATTTTAGAGGTAAATTCAAATGTCTAGAGGCATATGTCTGTTAAAGTGCTTTGTCACCAGCATTATACTCCTAAATCTTATCAAGTAGTAAAAAGACATGAAGGGCACATATGTCAAAACAAGAAGTGTGCTTTATTCAGTTGTTGGTAAAATCATCGGGGGTGTCCATTATTTGGAGAGGACCCTGTCATATTTGGCTCTCAGTGTAGTGGTTGCATTATTAAAGGCAAAATGAGTTTGAGCAAAATATTGTGCATGCACTCATCAGTCTTACCAAGCCTATGGCCAAATCCCATTGCCCTTGTCTCTACCTTCACCCAATAAATAGGGCTTCTAACTCCATCATCAACCTAAACACCTTGGTGCTTACCTGTGTAAGCAGTAGGAGTTCAACATCAGTGTAATATAGGTGTGACAGGAAGGCAAATGGCCATTGTATTGGTCTAAAATGAAAGACTGCAACCAATAAGTGTGGAATTGTCATAATAGAGTTAAGCAGGGTGGGACAGTAGGGATATGATAAAAACCAGCCTGGGTCAATGTGAGGTTTAGAGCTGTATGAGCAAATGTTTTCTAGTTTTCTAAAAGCTACATGATAATTTTTGTGGTTTCTAGCATGAAATATTGGTTCCATTGATTTCACGTGGCTGTGATGATTTCTCCTGGAGTGAGACCACCTTGTTCACTGCACCTTTCAAAATATTTTCAGTGGGCATTCTACTGAATGACTTAAGATTTCAATAGTACCACTTTGTTTAATCTTTACATTTTGGATGTCATTCACTTGAAATCTCTTCATTCTTTTTTACCTTCTCTGTTTCTCCAAATTCTTTATAGAAATAAGTCAGGATGAGCATTGACAATGTCTTCCTCTTCATCTGTTGAAATATCACTCCCATTTGGTAGGTGCATATAAACCATTCAGCTCCATTATTGCAGCATTCTACATTCCATTCATTTGCGAAAATCCCAACTAAATTTATTGATATAACCTTAAGTGTTTATTTTAAAATATATCGATAAGAATATCCAAAGAAAACCTCATTTTTAGTGAGGACTTAAAAAAGTGAACCATCAGGAAACTAAAGTACTCATTATCACCACGGTTTGACTGTTCAACGCATACTTTGGTGCTTCATGGTGTAAGAGGAGACTGAACTAATTTGTCTCCAACTGAAATCAATCAACTGCATAAATAAATTGTGAGAGATCAATGCGATCAGAAATCAGTACCGGAGGCAGCATAATAATAATAAATAATAATAAATTTATTGTATTATTCTAGGAGTGAACTCCTTTAGAACAAGGTAGTACATAATGTGATGTGCAAGGACAAATAACAAGAAAATAAATCATATACTCCATCAGAAAACAAATAAAGAATAATTCGTTCATATAAAAATTAGTAAAGCCATCAAACAAAAAACCATGAGGAACCCAATAAAGAGTGATCTGTACATAGAAAAATTAAGAATGGAATCGTACAACAACCAGAGTAAAAAAAAGAAAACTACACTTGAACTCTTGAACTTACACTTGAACTTGAACAGAAGTTTGTTCTTCAAACACATAAATTTACCACAGACATAGCATTGAACAAAATCCATAACAAAAAGACATGATCTAAGTGCCTGGATCACAAACAAGTAAATGTTTGATAAGTTTTCTCTTAAATATTGTGAGTGTAGCACTGTCTTTTACATATTTTGGCAGGTTATTCCACAAATTTGAAGCAACAACTGTAAAGGATTTTTGGAATGTCGCTGACCGGAACTGCTATGGCTATGAAATAATATGACTCATGGAAACAAATAAGCCATTTACAATCTAGCAAAATAAATAGATTGAGTTAGGTATAACCTCAAATCACACGTTTGCTCTTAGTACTGCATTTGAGTGAATCTATGACGAACCCGATTCTAAGATGACCCCCCTGTTTTGGAACTTCACAAGAAGGAAATTAGTTTGAATAATAAATAATTAGCCAAATCACTAATGTTACTCTGAATCCAGTTGTTTGCAGTAAATGCTACAAGTGGCTTATTGCTTTTAACAATCAAATTGTGTTAATTGGTGGTTTCAGGAGCAACCTGATGGAATTTGTTAACATAATGATGATAACGAGTAACTTTGTTATCCCACATACTTTTATTTAAAATGACCTGGGTTTCGATGTTCATCATCATTCAGGTGAAGATTCTACACATGAACATTATATGTACACAGTCTGGTAGGGGCAGGGACGAGGAAAGAGTGGGGAGGGTGGGTGATGGAAAAGGGTTGAAGAGGAAATGCAAGAAGAGTGGAAGGGGCTGAGGAAGACCTTAAGAGTGCAGTCCCTTGGATGATAAAGGAACGTTGGTGTGGGGGTGCATAAGTTGAACAATAACAAACTAAAACACTCAAGGGTCATTGGAGAGGGTGAGGGTGGAAGCGGAGAGGTTTGTTACATCTAGAGTGTCCAGAGGAGTGGGAGGCTTAAGGGGGTGGAGCAGTAGGAGGTTTAGAAGGGGGAGTGAGTGAGAGGGTACAGAAAGTTGTTGACAATGTTTTCTTTGAAGTGTACACTATTTTAAATTTCTTATTGCTCTAAAGCACCCAATCCATGATTTTTATTTTCAGTGTGAAATATTTAAAATTGAGAGTCACTTGTGATTTTGCTCCACCAAATGCTTCGCAAATTGAGATGTCATCTTCTTCTTTCTCACTCAGGGTTGGTGTTATTTCACTCTGTCTTGAAACTTCAGGCCTGTCTGCCCCACATACACTGCATCACACTCGCACCTCAGTTTGTACACTCCCATTATTTCTTGCTGGGAAAACTGTTCTTTGTGTAGGAAAGCAGGTTTCGAAGGATTTCATCTATTATAGAGAGCTATTTTAATGTGATACATAAAAATTATTATTTAAACTTATGATTTATAATAAGTTATTTTCTGTATGTCCAAATTAATATCTGCATTTTGGAATTGCAGGGATATCATCATCTGGATGACCTGTAGATTTCAATCAATGGACTTAATGAAAAAGTCACTCTTGTGTCATTCATTGAGCATTCTATGGAATACCCTTAAGGGATCTTAGAATGTTTGGATCCAAAGTGGGCATCTTGCTGTGGCTGGGTTGTTCTTTGTACATGATTTTTCTTATTGTTCCCAATTTTATTTCTGTATGAGTGAATACATTCGAATATCTTTGCTCTTTGCTGAGATACTTATCTAAAACCTTGTTTGATAAAATGTCCTCACTGAAGTTTTCTTAGTGGAGGTAGTAGAAAATGGAGGGTTGCTGCTGCAAAGGCATGCAACAACTGCTCTCCATTTCTTAAAGTAGAGGATTACCAAGTACTTCTTTTCCTTTAGCATAGGTATTGCCAAACCATGTTCAAACTTTATTTGAAATAGGAATGCTGTAATTTTAGTGCTGGAAAAATAGTTAAATAGATAATTATGGAAGTTAATTATGCTTGTTTATGCCTTCTATATATTATAATCAACCATTAAAAACTTTATTTTTCATCATGGAAACTTTAAATAATCCCATATTTTTATAATAGAAATCCAGTAACCTCCCTGTTTGGCACACTATAGAGAGTATGTTGCCTAGATGAAGTGACTGAAAACATAATGTGACATTTTTCTTTAGGTGATGTGGCATCAATGAAGAATTCCTCTGCCAGAAATGATAATAAGTCTGAATTGGTTCAAATTGACCGTGAAAAACTTGAGAAATTATTAAATCAGGCAATTACTATCACTGATGGTTGCTCATTACACACAATTATGATGCTTCATTCTAAACTTCTGCATTGTGTTTCAAAGTATAAAGATGCTTTGGACCGCACCCAGCTCCCTCAGGTGAGTACATATATTCAATTTAAACTCACTTATAGTAAAGTCTCTTAACCCTTTCAAGATGGCGGAATTCTCTCCTATGCATGCCTATCGAATGGAGCACCAAGAAATACTTTCTTCCTCTCTGTACGGACCATTTTTTTACACCATTCATTGAGAGAGTTCTTGCAGGTACACACTCCACTCAGCTCCCACCTTTTTTGACCCCTCCCAGCGGGGACCTTGCCATTATCTCGGACTCCGGGGACAGTTAAGCTCAACCCTTTGCTGGTTTATAACCTTCCCAGAGGCATGGGTTTTCGGTCAACTACTTGTTTATTTCTTAGTTTTACTACATGTTTATTTGTTGCTTGCTCTCAAACTGTTGAATTTGAAATGAATTCCTCGTTTTTTACAGTGTATTCACAAATTTTTAACGAAACTCTACCATCAAAATTAATGGATTTAATGCATAAACCCATTCCATTGCAAACATATGTGCTCCTGAAATACACTTTTTTGATTCCAAGTATGCCCTCGACAAACCGCTTTAATTATATATTTCCTTGAAATGCATTAGCTGAGATTAAAATTTCTTTCTCAGAAAAGCACATTATTTACCACAGCTATGACCTCCATGGTATTGTTTGGAAAGTTCGCTCCACCATGCATATACAATACTCCTGTGGAGCTTCTCTGGAATTGCATCCATCGGTATAATTACTTTTTCTCGGAATAACTTATTCTCATTCTCGTTCGTATCTCCAAAATGCTTTTTGAAAAAAAAAGTTTCTCTTCAGTTCTGTCTCAGTCTTTAGTGGCTTCAGTAGTTGAATTTTTCGTTCTGTGCTTGAGTACCTCTCCTTCTCCGCCGTGAGAAATTTGGACACCTCTGATTCGGATACTGAATACGCAGTTTTCCATGGCTAAAATATGGCAAAGAGATCATTCAGTACCGATGAACATATATTGGAATTATTGACTTGAAGTGATAGTGTTGATGGAGACCTGTGTCCTGATTCCGATGATGATGTTGTGGCAACAGGGGCTACTATTTCAGAGGTTGCTAGTGAATTAGCATCTGAATCGCTGGAAAATAAACTTTGTACAAAATCAATAAAAAGAATATTTGAGCGAAGTTCAACGTATACTAGAAGAAATGATGTAACAAAATATTCCAGTTATGCATTATCAAATATTGGTATGCTATTTATCTTGAAATCAACATGTTAGTTAATATTGATGGTAGAATTTCGTTTAAAATTTGTTAACGCTCACCAAAAGACAAGGAGTTCAATACTGATTTAATATTTTTTGAGAAAGCAACTAATGTTTATTTAGCAAAATCACTGAATAAACAATCATACCCACTCCCTAGCCGCAAAGAGGTTGCTAATACGACGAAGGGTCCAGGTACCTGCTCCCGGATTCAGAGGGAAAGGCCTGACCCCCACTGCGTTGGGTCCCGAAACGAAGAAGCGGAGTACCTGTGAGCACCAAAAAGGGGGGAAAGCATAGTGACAGATATATACGAGGTTTGTTCGTTTGCGTCGGAAAATCTCCATCGGATATATTAGGCTTTTGTCTCCCCTGTCAGGAAACCTACTGTCGTATACATATATCCAACGTTCGTAGCCAAAGTTAATAGTGCAACTCACACCATAAGAACACTACCTATGTTTACAAATCCTATATTATTCATGTTATTTTATTTAAAAAGTTTAATACTTACCTACATTTAACAAGTAATTGGGATCAGGCTCCCACACCTAACTTTGTTTAAAAAGTTTGTTCACAATAAGTGTTGTTTTTGTATGCCTGTAACAACTACATATTCTAATTTTTGAAAAATATATGCAAAAAAAGTGAGTTTCTGCTACAAAGCCAAAACATTTCAGAAATATTCAATGAATATTTGTAGAGCAATGCATTACTACAAAGTAAATGCTTCACAATTAGCGTCTAAACATTAAATTATCCTCTGATGACAGAGTTAAAATGCATTTAAATCTCCTTCATGCTTAAAGGCTAAAAACAGAACATGTAAGGTGGCAGTAAAATGTTAGGCTCCAAGGGAGTATTTGTGAACTGCAGTCAATTATTCCAATGTGGCCAATGGGATCACTCAGAATTTCTCTTTGAAATAGCTCTCGCAAGGCCAGGGGACTGCAACTAATGCATGTAACACAGTATGAGTGGACCACTTTGCCTACAATGAGCATTATGGACAGCAGAAGTTTTGGGATATAAGAAAAATATAAAAAAATTTAAGTTTTTTTAAAGGTTAAAGACTGTTGATATGTTGAAAGGGTGTTTTCTTATGAGTAAATGAGAAATTAGCTGTCAAGTCATTTCTTCACCTTTTTATTACCCTGTACTTGGTACATGGCTGTGGCAATGTACTGTCAGAATATTTTCAGATTCAGTTCTTAATGATTTGAATAAATGATTACCTTGGTTAGTGTCAGATTCTAACTATTTTGATCCTTTACATTTTTCTACAAAGTTGTTGTCACTTTTTAAGTGATTAGAGGTTGGATAGATTTTTGCAGTATTTAAATCCATTGACTTTCAGATTGAACACTGAATTCAGATTTTCTTTCATGAATCATTGACGTATACTTATCATTTCAGGAGCTTGAAGAGAACCTGGAAATGTTTGAAGAATCTGAACTGTACCGTGGAAGAAGATGATTTGTGAGTAATTTTCAGTTTCTATGCATGACTTTACTGTAATCCTGGAGTCATACATGTAAAAGGGTGGTTAAAGATAAGTGTATTCCAGTAGATTTAATGAGTAAGGTGGCCTTCAAAAAGATGGTCTTCATTAGGTGACTTCCAAGGCACTAATGACCTTCAAAAACTAATCTATTGCAGTGGAGTCAGGAGCTTTGGCTTCCTGTGTGCTTGTTGTGAGGGTAATATTGATGATCTTATTCTCCTCTTTTTCATCACAAGCTTTTCTATCTTTTTGGTGTGGGCAACCCTAAAAGTGATACAAGAGAAATAATGCCTCAGGAGATGGACTGCTCTCTTATCCCTGTTCTCATAATCATCACAGTTATTTAAGACAATAGTTCCATATAAAATGACATGGGGAGAGATTTAAGGGATGAACTATCTTTTGAACATGCATCATGTACTCAAAATGTAATCAAGATGGGAAAATGTAACAAATGGGAGGCCTTCATAGTCCACTCTCCCCGAACCAACATACCATATGAGACATGACATTTATCCCTTCTTTTTCTGGAATCGTGCTTAAACTCTACTTTTCTTTATGTGTTTTTTTACGGTTCAGTTTGTATCCACTCGTTTCATAATGCTTGCACCTTTTTGTTATTATTCATTCTTTGCACCAAAGGCAGAAAACCAGTATGTAATAAATACTGAAAGGGAACTCCTTTGTATAATTTGCCTTTACTTTGCACCAACTGTTAGCGTTTTCAATGGAAATCAAAATTGTTTTTCTATATTATACATCTTATTATTTGCACAGCATATTTTACCAACCTACATCATTGTAAGGCACAAAAGATTAAGAGGTCAATTTTTTGTTGCTTGTTGTTGCTATTACGGAGGGGGTGGAATTACAAAGGTTGAGGAAGGCACGGAATAGTTGACCCATGGATCAAGGACTGGAGATGTAGGAAATTTCATTGTTTTCTTAGGGTTATTTTTTTTTTAATAAGTAGGGAAGGGTGAGGTAATAATTTTGCTAGTATATGTCTAAAGAGTAACTGATAATTCAATGAATATTTTGTGCCTGGTGATGCCATATGTTGGCTAAACACATCAACGAATAAGAAAGGATAGCAGAATATTTCATGGAAAAGTAAAAGCATTTCAATTGTGAAAGCTCATAGAGCTCAAATTCTCGAACATTCAAGCTCTTTGAGCCAGAGATGGCAGTAATCATTCAGGGTCTTGATTATTCATCCCTGGCATCTCTCCCCATGCCATTTTAAAAGGAAGTAGGTGGAAGAATGTTTTCTGAAGTAACTGTGATGGGTACGGGAACAGAAAGATAGGGGACAAATAATAGTGAATGGGCTGTCTCCCGAGGCATTACTTCCCTTGAATCCCTTTTAAGGTTGCGTGTACCAATGAGATAGAAAAGATTGTAGGAAATGGTGGAAAGTAAGATTATTAGCACCCAATGTTTCGGCAAATGTAGAGTAAGCCAAAGCTCCTGTCTTTGGAGCAGAGCCCATGTTTTTAAGGTCGTTAGTGCCTTTATCTTTGGTTTCCTGTGAATGTATGCACTTTTTGCTTATATCATGGGATACTGAAATGGGATTGCCTATATCCTAGGATAGTATTCTACATCTACATACTACCCTGCAGTTGCCACATGGGCATGTGGCAGGGAGTGTTATGACACCAGTCATGTAAAGATATAAGCGATAAGGTTTTGGGAGGTGAAAAGTTGACGCGTACTATGGGAGTGTATTATGGAAGGCCAATGTACTTGTAAAGAATGATTAGATGTGGTGATTTCTAGCTTAGTTGTTGTTTTCATATCTGAATCAACTTCATATTTTAGGATCAGTTGCATGGTACAAAGGAAACTGAGTTTTGGATAGGTATGCTTTTATCTAGTGTTAAAATGGTGGAGATTTGTTTAAAGACCTATCACATATATTTTATGCGTACACTCTTAAATTAGAAGAAAGTTATTTTCCAGTTCTATGTATGCCAAAGCTCTCAGGAAGTGCTAAACATGAGATATTTCCTGTATAAACATTTATTTTTAGCAATATAGGAGGTGGAAGGCATCTCAAGATCCTCTTCAGACAGTTTGACTCATGAATTTTAGTGCTGCTAAGTTCTGACCTAAGCAACTACTGTGACTTAAATTATTATTTTTTGTAACCTGACTTTAAAGTTACCTTTAGCTGATTTAAAAGCCCACTTCTTTCAACTTTTGATTTGTTCATAACAATTGTTTATTTCAATCATCCACCTGGGGCACTTCCTACGTCAGTGCCCTCCTTATGGCAAATCTTTTTGCCCTCTTTTTTCTGTGTACATTGTATTTTCCCTTGTTATTGTCTGAACATCTCTTTTCCTCTCATTATTTCCCTATATTTCTCAAATTTAATTTGGCAACATCTTTCTCTCCTCAGCCATGGCAAATACATCCCTCCTTTCTATCCATGTTCATGTCCATCTCATTGAATTTCAGCCATTTCTCATTCTCCTTTCTCTGATTTGAGATAAAACTACAAACTTTTTCTTGCCATATCTGCTGAGTTGATATCAATCTATTACCTAATTGTAGACCTAAATGCATGAAAAAATGCAGCGTTTTAGCCTAAGTAGTGCACCATTCAAACCTAAAAGTTGCCTATCTCCAGTATAGTAAATTACTCTTGCTTTCTTTAGTATCTTCTGTTATTTATTGTAGGACTTGGCTTTCAGTTCAATCACATATGAAAATAGAGGTGCCAAATACTATCTCTGAAAATGAGGACATTTGGGTAAAAAGTGGGGTCTTTTGAAGATGCTTATCACTAAAAATATCATGATTGGTTTTTTTGAGGCCACATAGTTTTTTTGGTTTTTGATATTTAACTTTCCTAATAGATGGATTTTTTTTAATGCTCCCACTGCTGAGTTGATATCAATCTATTACCTAATTTAGACCTAAATGCATGGAAAAATGTAGCGTTCATGCCTAAGTAGCACATGATTCAAACCTGCAAGTTGCCTATCTACAGTATAGTAAATTACTATTCTGGCTGTTATATCATTTGTACTATGGCAGCTTTCCTATTAAAGATGTGCTAATTATAATGGGGTATTAAATTTTAAGAACCAAAATTCTGGTGACTGCAAGGTTAGTTACAAAATGTGGACAGATGAGAAGAATATGAGATCAGTTGACAGCCTTTCATGAATGCTTTTGTGTCCTTACTTCCCCATTGGTGCTATTCATGTCTATGAGTATAATGTTTGTTAATTCATGTATAATTTAATAAGCATGGCATTTCATTATGAATCAGTATAGAATGTACTAGCCATGTTATTAATACCATTCTTCTTTAACATCTTGACTAGCCTCATTTGAGGGCATGAGAAAATCATTGTTTTCACCTCAGTACAATTTACTTTCATCCTTTGTTTTATCGTGAATCAAACTGTTGTTTCTATCAATTCAGTATATCTGTGACTTAATTCTGACCATGCAGAAATATATAGGTTGCTGACATGCTCCCTGCTTTCTTCCATTCCACAGTTGGGTTCTCCTCATGCCTAATATATTTTCTCATTTTATATGTAATTTTGTATGTACCACCTTTTAGGCATGCACTATCATGATTGTCTGCTTATTGTTGCCCATTGAGATTTTATACCCATTCTCTATGCTTATAATTATTGGATTAAGGAAAGTTCATGGTATTTTTATAAAAAAACTTAAATAGATCTTTTAGTTGTGTAATATAAATAGTTTATTGAGTGTTGTGATATCATCTACTGAATCGATGAACACCAGCACTCATGATAATTTATGGATAAATTATACAAAATACTGTACAAAATCATGTGGTAAATACATATTTACACAAAATCCTCTGCAACACTAGAATCAGTCTGGGCATAAGATCTGGTACTGGTTCACATAAAGCACCACAAAAACACTTCAGTCACTAGTAAATTTAATGATGTGGGAGAAAACTTATAATTCTTGACGTGGTTTCACTTTATGCCTGAAGTACTCTGGACAGTAATTTGGTAGTGGTTCCATTGTGGGCTTAGACACAGGGGGTTTTGGTGGTTTAGGAGTGGCTGTTGGGGGTGACTTGGTTGGTAAACTTTCTTCTGGCTCTTCCAAGCAAGGTGAGTAGAGTAATTCAATGTCATCAAGTGCAATGATTCCCGAGGAGGCAGTCTCATCAAAGTTTGATACAAATATAAGCTGGAATAAAATATACACATGGTGTAGTGGATACATGCAAGGTTTATCATGGGTAATAGAAAGGCACATTTTTTTTGATTCTTGAGAGATGAATTAGTGGCATATCTAAAACATATCAGGCCAAGTATAGAATATGAAGGCTTGAGAACTCCTTTTACAAGAAAGAAGTCTGTGATCAATGGCATTTGATCTGTGATATCCACCAAAGAGTAATTTTCAGACTTCTGGGAAGAAAAGTCTATCATTCAAACTCCAAAGACGAAAATTACTGGAAGATTATTAGAATCCAAGACCTGGGAAAATTGCATGTTGAATCTTTACTGAAGTTGAGTTTGGGTCCAAAGAATCTGAGCTAATTTCCGTTTTCTTCCTGGACTTATATCTACTCCCAATCACTTAATTTTATTCCTTATATTAAGTTGTACTTACCTTGAATGGCCGGGATACATAAAGTGGAATATCCACATGGGTCCAACTTTCGGTCACATTCCCATCTTCCCACAGCTCAAATACTTTGTCAGGATCATATGCTAGCTGAGTTACACGATCCAAGTAAGCATGCCAAACCTGTGACATAAGGTAAATTCTTAGTGGAAACTTCTTCCATTAGTTGAGATTTATTGTAAAGTGTGCAGTTATATAGAAATATGTACCATTAATTCTGCAGGCTCACTGCTGTCTATGTAGTACCAGAAACGTAGACATCCAAATACACCAACAGTATTCTCGTCTTGGCCACTCACTGCCTCTAATGGATGGTAATTAATAGATTGCAAGAAACCAGTCGTTGCTCCTCCTTCTTCAAATTCTGCATACACATAGCCATCTGCAAGCATAATTGTCTCTGGTTATTTTTCTTACATGCCGAGATTCAAGAGAATTTTTGTAGCTTAATTGTAATACATTTTTGAAGCATGCATGAATTCAAGAAGAATTTTTGTTGCTTGATGGTGTCAAATTCTATTGCATTATCATGTACCTGTAGCATTCACATTCCTCCAATTCCAAACGGCTGATCCTCCATTTTTGAATCCACATTGGTGGTAGTTGAAGTCGCAGTGAATATCATATGGAAATCCTGGCAAGGGTCTGTTTTCTGTTGAAAAAATATCATTCAAATATGATTTGAGATACTAGTAAGGAAGGATTGCATCTATTTTTAATTGTTAGTTAATTTTGCTATTTATTTGGAGTTATCAACTCAAGAGATGACTTATTTCTTTTTCCCTGAAACTGTGATCATTATTCTCTGCAAAATTTTTTCTTGCATGTGTAATACACTTAAAATCAGAGTGAAGCTATGGTATACTCATAACCCCAGATGCTCAAGGTAATGATATATTAGCTCACCCAAAAAGTTCTTTTGTTTGAATTTTTTTTGTGAAAAAATTACTGCTGATTTATCTCAAGTTATTCATTTTAAACAGCTTTTTGCTATTGGCATCTAAAAAATGTATACTTATGATAGGTTGCACAATAGAGCCAAAACATAATTTAAATATATAGTTGAAATTTTTTAAAATTTGCCATGAGTTTTCTGCCAGCGAAAAAGAAAATGGGAGCAAAAGTGTATTATAGAGGCTGGTTTGCAATATCTTCCTTACTGGTCTTTTAATCCATTGTCCCTTTTTTATCTAGGAGTTCATGTGGAGGGTAACTATGGTTCACTGCAACTATTAGCACTAAAAGTCAAGATAGATCGGACAGCAGAGACATGCTAAAGATAAGCCTAACAAATGGCACATGATTATTACATAAACCTCATTAATTTTCATCCAAAGATGAAAAAACGAAGGCATAAAATGTGACTTTTAATAAATTGAAATTCAGATATAGTTGAGACTCATAATGCCTTGGTGGTACATATAGTGAAGGCCACTTTTTTCAGTGTGCCCTCTCATGGGCCAATGTGAAGGCCTTTTGGAGGAGTCACAAGGTCAAATCAGGAACATTTGGCAAATTAATGATTTAAACCATCCATGGTGAACTTAAAAATATGTATATTTGCCTGTATTTTTCTGATAAAACATGCACTTTTTCTGTGGTAGAAAATACCTAATCATCATTGCTTCGATATTATAATGAAACATGTGAAAGAAAATATTACATAACCAATTCTAATGCATTGAATATTCCGGAAGATTTACTGATTTGTTAAAGACTATGGGGATAAGAGCTATGGTGGTGCCATTAGTCCTAGTAATGAGTTATTACCTTTTAAAGACCTTAATTGTTCATCTATTTCTAAGAATTCCTCAAAGCCTGGTTTTTATTTAACTGTTATGTGTACAAATGGACTTGAGGGTTGTGTTTCACAATGATTATTTTCATAATTGTTATTCCCTTGCTGATAAACTAGTGGTATGGAACTATGATGAACCTCAAACTAACTGAAATAATAGATTTGTGATTTGTATGAAGTGTCTATTCTTAACTATCTGTTATCCAGTGTAGGATGTCTAATTTTCCTTAGGGTATTTATATGAACACTACTTTTTCTCTCCTAATACTAGGTAGTGTGATTTTGTGTGTGTGTGCTTACCTTCACATTGGTAGAGTCTATGGAGTCTCCTAATATCGCTGTCACTCAGCCCCTTTTTCTTCCAGATAGGGCCAATGATTGTTCCATCCTGTTTTGCTTGCAGCGTGGCAGAAACACCATCCTACAAAACAGTGGCATAACCATTAAAAATTAACTTTGGAGGTTTGTAAACTTTTCCATTGTATTTGGAATACTACATCATGAATATAAATCTTTTGTGAAGGTACATGATTTTGGAATTAATATTTCATGCATGAGCTTGCTCAGTATCTTTAGTGCATTTGAATGTCTCATTAATTTTATAACCAATATTTGGCCTCAAATCTTGAGACTTATTAATCTGAACTGAGCAATGATGTGGTTGAGTTTTTGTAAAAAATGATAATGGATCAACAACCCCTATATTAGTTTATCTATGATAGAATCATACCGCAGATGTGTAGCAATTTTTATGTTAAGCATTAAAGTTGTGAGAATTTTTAAACCCTTACCTTAGAGAATGCATATTCATCATACATCATTATTGATTTGTAATCAAAATTCTCTCCCAAAGTATTCACAGTTGATGGCTCATTTTTATCAAATGCTGATTGGTAACCCTGAAATAAAAATATTTCTATTAAATTCGTTATTCATGAATTTTTTGTGAAGATCTTCCATTGAAACTCCTTTAAATTTCTTCTAGCCATTATACCTACTGATTTATGTATTACAATTACAATTGATTGTTCATTAAAGATTATCCTCTCAGAATATAACCAGAAATAAAATAATTACCAATTAAAAGAATGACTGTAATATTATTCTGATTTCAGGAATATAGTGATTGCCAGGAGGTTTGAGCAGTCAGTGTAACTTTGATTTAAGCTGGCACACAACAATATGTGAGGGAAATCATTCATTGATTAGGCATCCATTCATACTGTGGTTATAATGAATTTAAGGGAGGGGTCAAGAGTGTTTTGAATAAAATCTGTGTTATACATTACTGATAGAGTGGAAGTGAAAATTCCTTCATCAGAACCAATAAGTGTCTTACATAAAATAATCTGCATTGCTAGTTCAACCAAACTACACATCTTATCAGGTAATGAAATGTAATAATTCAGTCATGTAAATCTCTGTTGAACAGGAATTTCAGCTCAGTCATCCCTATTTTTATTTAGCCACCAAAGTGGTATTTGACATTGAAATATTAAGTAGCAGTACCAACATGTCGATATTTTTTTGTAAAAACCATAATTGAAAACATTTTCTTTGATTAGGAAAAAGGAGAGTATTGACCCTCTTGAAATAGAATGACAATATTTCTTACTGGAATTATGTTTTCCCAATAAACCCAGATCCATTCATCTCGATCTGGCCGGTTCATCTCATGCCAGAACCCAATTGCATGGGCCAGCTCATGGATCACTATGCCCAGATACCAGCATCGCTCTCCTAAGGATAGTGCTTGCTCTCCCTCACCCGTGCGTCCCACTGATGACCAACATGAGCCACTAGAAGAAAAAACCAACAAAGAAGGTGAATGTGAGGTAATGTAATGGGTGAGCGGTGGAGCAAAGGAATCAACACTTTTGATTGTTCCAAAGGAGGGATACTAACTGATCATCAATTCAAGTGAAAGCCAAAGAATGATGCCTAATGTACAAAATTGTACTTACCTGCTGTCAGTATTGAAGAATATATTGACGCTGTTTGGCTCTCCTGTCCATTCTTTGAACCTTATGCAGGCTCTTTTATGATAGTGATTCATTGCTTTCATGAGGATTTCACATTGTGGCGAATCAGGGCAACCTTTGGTGGGAGAAAAAAATGCATAACTATTGTGAAATGCATGAAATATAGAACAATTTAACTCTGTTGATATCACTACTATGTTCTTTTTTGAAGCAAAATTGGATATTGCTTTCATTCAGTATTGAGAAAAAAATTAACTAGATTAAATTTACTCTTTAGCTCAAAGAATACAATCTTTCATTTCTCTAATACTTTAGTTCTGAACAGATATTGTATTTACTGGCATTCATCTGAAAATTTCTCATGAAGATTGTATGATACTCTGCTATTGGTACGTATTGCTACTATTTAGGAACTGCATAAGTTTTGAGCCGTAGGTATCCCCATTGGGCTGAAGAAAGAACTTACCTACACTATCATCCACTTTAAACACAAGTGCTCCCACTGGCCACTTAAGGCTTGGGTCTGAGACTGCATTCCTTCCCTTAAAAAAATGAATATGAAGATGAATCACATAAATCAATGAAAAAGAGAAGTGACAGTAATAACACATCAATGTAAATTATAGTTTATGTTAGCCTGAAGGCTTTGTCGACATGGTTGTACATCAATTAGAGTATTTTCACCCCATTCAGGTGACAAAGCTGAACACCAGCATTGAGGAAATGAGTGTCCTCTTAAACCTTTGGTGGAGATCCCACCCTAATTCTGAAAATATAACGTAAAGACTTAGGAATAATTGGTCAGAATGTTACCCAGCTAATTCTAAGGATGTAATGGTAAGGGCTTCTTGATTGTAAGTCTTTGCATCCAATAGGGGTTGCCTCTAGCACAGCAGCATTCATAGTAAAGTAGTATCAGTTACTGCTTGTCAGCAATACCTATTCAAGTTATATTTAAGTGCTGAGAAAGTACAAAACTTGAGTGTGATGATGATAGATGTTTGAAAGCCTTGAAATTGCCACATCTGAAGCCTATTTCCGTGAATATTGTTTGCCTCTGAAAAGAGCATGAAACACTTGAATTTCTGACTAGGTCATCCAGTGTCCCAAATTAGACTTAGTGATTTATACTAATATCGATTGCCCCTTCTGTTTTAGTGGTGGAAATACCATTTTATGGATATCAAACAAGTGGGTGATGTGAGAGACTTATGAATATGCATGTCTATATATTTCAGTTACCAAAATGCTTGTATTGGATTTTGATGGAGTGTGGTAATGAGAGTGGAAAAAACAGTAGGTAATTGTCAAAATATTTTTCCAAAGCACGGGTTAAAGAAAAAAATAAGCATAAAATTCCATTGCAGTTACCCAGCAGCTGTTGAATTGACCAATTTTTATCTGTTTTTTCCTAATCTAAGGCTTCAAAGTGCCTTTCAGAAAGCATATAACTTTTTCCAATGTTATTCAAATTTTATGTGAGAAGATATTTATTGCAAATTATCTCTCACATTTGGATAATCTTTTTATCTGAAGGAACATTGGTATCACCAGCAGGTGACTAGATTCTCAGGTGTCCCAGTGTTGAGTAACTTAGTGAGGCCCCCTTTACCTCACCCCTTGTGGTATCTGTCATTATTTGTATGAAATAAAAACACCTTTTTAACAATATAGTATGTGAAGGATATTTTTTATGCTTGTAAAATTAATTTTTTCTTAGCCTATCAGGGGTAAACTTAACCTTGGAGGCTGTGAGGTACTGCCTTGGCTGAACCCCTTATTATTCTGTCTTTTCATCTCTACATTTAGTTAAAAAATATATAGCAATATTAATGTCCATTATTGCAACCAATATTTGGATTATATATTGAGAACTAAACGATCATCATTATATAAGTCTTTTACTTATAAATGTAACCATGTCTGACTGAACTTAATGGAAGTTGTCAATATTCATGGTGAAAAGATACACTAACAATTATTAGTCTTCCACAGGTTTATTTAATGTCATGACATGTCTCACCACATATGACTCATTATTATTCCAAAGAGTTGTGAAATGCATTGTGCCATATAATCAGTGGAAGATATTTATGTGTTTTTATTTACCACAAAGTCTTTTACTGCAGAATTTTAATTATTTATTACCATTTGAAGAAGGTGAATCTGAAAGGGTCACCATGAGTGATCACTTATGACATGACTTAGCTTGCTCTGGATGGGGTTGAGCTCGTCTCTCTCACTCTGTCCCTCTCATAATCCCTCACCTGTACACCACCATTGTCACCATATTAATTGTATGATCTGATTGACTAATAATTATGTGATTTTTTTCCATGGATGTCTGTGACAATTTCTTATGTGACCTATTGGAAAATTTCTTTTGAGATCTTATGAGAAAGTTGCTCATACAAGAAATCTCTTTCATTCTCAAAACTCATTTCCTCATAAGCTCATTTCCTGATCATACCTGATCAGGATTGCCAGATCAGGTCTGTTCAGGATTTTAAATCAGCTCATTTCGAAATCTAGATTTTGGTATCAGTACTGAATTGAAATGTCCATGAGGGAACTCAGGGGCCACCAGTGACTCACCGCTGATGAAGGCAGGATGTCTCCCTCGAGCATGCCTTCCCCGTACAGGCCCTCGTCCGTCCCGTCGTCTGTCTCGATTCCCTCCGCGTCGACAAGGGCGGGGGCGAGCGGGGGCGGCGGAGGCGGGTTCATGAGGGCTGGCCTCCTCTCGGGGGGCACCGGGGGCGGAGGCGGGAGGCTCGGGGGCTTGATCTTCGACGGCATCATATCCGTCTCGTTCCCCTCGACGGGCGGCCTCAGGCTGGACGCGTCCATCACCGACTGCGTCGAGGGGTCCTCCGCAACCTGCTGGCTGGATGTGACTCCTGATTCGGTCGGACTGTCATCCTCCGAGGGCGATCCTTCCGTGGATGACTCCTTGACCCTCCAACCTCCCCTCGACCGGATCGGCTCTGGAGACGCTCCTCGAAGGAGGTTGCAGAGGACGACTGCAAGCACCAACGCTTTCGTCCACTTGGAAAAGCCCGTCATCTCCGCGACCACGGTATTCCCGACAAAATTGGTCCTCGGACACGTTGCTCAGTGCTAATGACTAAGACGTTCTCCAGAGACCTCTTCGTCTTTACACTTCCACCTGCTCTGGATCCAAGTTAGAGAAACTGATGGCTCTTGCCTCCGTAGTTTGGTCCATTTATACGGCGCCCTTATCTGGCTGGGCCAGAGTGATCCGTGGAATTCGAAACGTTCGCATTGGTCCTATTCCGTCCCTGACTCAATTAGCGCAGATCGGATCGCCACTATTGAGTAACAGGCGCCGCGAACGAGGGGAAGAGGGGTGACTGTCGGGGAGGAACCGCGACATTCGACCAGGAGCAGAGTCATCCGAATCTCCCGGCTGCGGCAACAAGTGGCGCATATCTCCGTGCCGCGATAAAGTCGTGACACGGATACAGAAATGGGTCTTGTTTATTTACCACCTGCCCTCCCCTACCCAAATACCCCGCGCCTCCTTGCCGTAGAAGGTTGCGCTCAGCTTAAACGCTTCGGTCCGAGCGTGAGATAATCCTCGATGAAAAACTAGTGATTCACGAAAAAATGCAGCTTCTTCAATGGAACAGGCGCAACGGAAATGGTCTCTGAGATACGATAGAAGATATGAATTTTATTTTTGTTCGCCACTTTGTCTAAACACCAACATTGATGTCAGGATATAGATGAAGTCGATGAATTATATTTTATGTCTACCCCTATCGGTCACAAAGACTCTATACTGTAATTGATTTATGATTTTTTCCGTCGCAGGGTGACAATGTATGCATGATAAATTTTCTCACAACCCTCTAGCCAGCGTTATAGTGCTAGAGGATCATTGAGGCAATTAAAATACGTGACATCCCAGAGAACATAAATGTAGTTCAAGGAATTCAACGTTACCCGTGCTTTCACGATACGGATCAACACGGCGCCACCATCTAGCCAGCTATGTAGAATTTGGGTCATTTTCAATTATTTATATCAATGTTTCATTTCCAGAATTTATTTATCAAAAAGTGTAAAAAGATATAGTCAGATAATTCATTAAGGATATCAGAGTATCCCTTTTCTTTCGGAATACGTGTTTTAAAGTGGTAAGAGGCTAGATTTGAATGATTTCCTTTTCCTGCATAATATTGGTGCGTGATTTTAGGGAATTGGAACAACATTAGCTAATCTATGAATTCTTTATGAGTGGAGGCATAATTTTGCCTCCTCTCATAAATTATTTCATGTATCGTAAATTTATTTGAGAGATACAGAGGGAGTTTCTGAATGATCCTCTTAGTGTAGTGGTTTCCTCTCTCGCCCAGAAGATTTGTATTCTATTATTTTTCTCCGAGCGTCGAGTTTTTTTTTAGGAAAAGTGTTTAAGGGATTTTCTTACATCTAATTTTTGTGGGGGAGTGTTATCTTAATTGTAAATTATTGCAAAATTTTAGCCACAGTCCCTTTAAATTGGTTAGTGACAAAAGTACTCATGAAGGCCACTGTCAGTCCGTAGCATTCATTGGTTTTTTATATAAATTAGCTATACATTGTCGTATTTACAGTACTCTCCTTGTGGGTGAAAATGCATGCAGGAAAGAGGCACATTTTCCTATTTACATGCCTTCTGGTCCCTTTTTTACCTTCATTAAGGACTAACAGACTACCTGTGGCCTGCGCTGCTCAAGGCTTGGACCGGCAGTGACTGTCGGCTATAATTTCTTGCTTGACATTAATTCATGTATAGCATGTAAATAGTCTTTAGCAGTGTTATTCAATGAGATCTGACTTTAGAATTATCATAACCTAATAAACATTGCTCAGAACTATTATTACATTAATAAGAATTTCCTGACAATATTTGATGAGAATTATTGTATTTATATTCCTTCATGTGACTTTAGTGAAAGTGATTAGTTAACACCTGCTTGAGGATAAATACAGCGGTTGGAGACCTGGTTACACTATGCACGGAATCCGCTCGGGGTCATGCATCGCACGCTGAATTATAATAGAGGCTATTTCTTAGCTTTGCGCTCAGACATTCACCCAAGTTGTAGTTGCTCAGTGAATTGTTGATGGGACGTGCATTCATGAATGAACTCATGCGGGTTTATGCAGCGTGTACCTAACCAGGCCTTAAAGCATGTAGGAGTGAATGGTTTATTGCTGAGTGGTCTCCTGTGAAGTATTGAAGTATTGAATGTCAGTGAAACAAAGTGGATCCATGGAAATGCTACGTTGGACCCTCTTAGCCTTGCTCATGTCAATCCACAGCTAACTTAAGGGAAGCAATTTCCTAGCTTCCTCTTGGCTGATTGACCTGAATTGGTTAATTTATCATGAAAAAATTGCATGATCTCTTTCTCCAGCCATGCATAGTGGAAATTATTGGTTTCCACGTTACTCTTGGTATTTTTAACTATTTTTTCGAACCATGCTGAAAAAGTGATCATCGGCAATACTTATGAAAAAGAATCATGTTAATTTATGCCAATAAAATAGCAGGGCCGTGTAATTCGCGATCGTGACGCGAGGAGGAAAAGATGAGTTGAGATTGTACTCTTAAATTTCTTCATTTGGTGAGCTCGACCTTCATATTTCCACTCGTGCCATCTCTATCTCAAACTACTATTTTATTTGACCAATTACCAGCTTATATGTAGCATTTTTACTGACGGATGGTTGAATTAATGGAAAATGGTGCAGTAAGGATTATCCTGCTCTTATATGGCTTCCTTGGTGCCAAAAATATTCAGAGGTGGATTTTAGACCCGAAGGTTGAAACTCGAAGGTAGATGGAAGGAGTGTTTGGTTGAATAATGGAGGGAAATGGCTTTGGCTTTCTAAGAATTGCTCGTATTAGATCAGTGATGGAGAACCTATGACGTTCGTGTCAATGGTGACGCTCGGAGACACATTGGGTGTCAAGCATTGTCTAAGGACTGTCATCGTCCAAGAAGAACTGAAATATTATAATAGATAACGAAATAGTATATTTTGGACATTTTAAAGTAAATTGGAATTTAATTAATCAACAAAGTTTCTCTTTTAATAAATAAATGTATATAAAAATATAATTTTTACCTTGAGCCAAAAATATCACAAAATTATTGATATTTCTGGATGTGACGCGACATCCGAAAGAAGCGAGGTCTTTTTTTTACGAATTTTGACTAAAGTAGCTCAAAAGGTTCGCCATCACTGGCCTAGATATTCCCATCCTGACCCTTAGGAGCACCCACTGTCACTAGGTCATGGCCATTGCCAAGTTGATCAGGTATCGAGATAATATTGTTCATCCGACATTGTGCTTCGTGTCTTCCTCCCCACCTCCAAATGCTCCCGAAGGTCGTCGTTCAGTCTTCCTCCTGCGGCACCGAGACTCAGTGTAGCGCTTTAAAGCTGCTAACCTGAAATATCGGTGATGCCAAGAATTCAACCCCGGGCGAAGGACTGGAAAATGGAATTTCTGATCGCTCGACGCCAAAAGAAAATAATGGGGCATAATTTTACTCTCAATGGGCGAGGAGACTTATTATTGACATGGAGTCATGATGGAACCGACAACCATTCTAAATTTGTTGCCTGAGAATGTTTCCTAATCATCAGAGGTGATAATTTAACGGTAATTATTATAAAGAGGGATACATAGAAAAGAGTTCAAGATTGGGATGTTGAGTGAGGTGTCATGCTGGGATAGTGTAGTGTCGAATAATATCTGAAGTTGGAATATAGATTTATTTGCTTGTTCCAATCATTAACTGATTCATTTTTGTTTTGAAAATTCCAGAAAGTGTTGTGGTAGCTCGGCAAGTAAAGACATAGGATTGAACTTTCCCTAAGTCAAATCAATGTGAAGCCACTTAGAACGTCACTCCTTAAATTCCAGTCGTTCTATTGAAGGTTACCGTACCGTAGTAGAATAATGAAAATGGTTCAGAGGGAGAAGTCAACCCTAGTCAGAATAACTGAAATTGATGCACCAATGGGCGTAGTTTCAGCTGATTTATACCGTCGTCTATTGAATCAACCTTTCAGAGTATAAGCCAGTGGCCTACGACCCCAAGTTTGTAGTTGAGAGCTGTGATGATTCTAATTATATCTTGTACCAACAAACATTAAATAAAATTGATGAATCTCCATGCATAGAGAGAGATTTATGGTGCTAAGAGCATGTATGGATTTGTTTAGCTGAAGGGCCTCCCAGATTTATCGTTTTCTTAGGCGTCTGCAATAATTTGCCTAACTAGTTAATTTTTTTGGGGATGCTCTATCACCAAGATATTGAGAAGGCTATTTGACCTATCTAATAACCTATTTTTATGGATGAATGAGGAAATGATACAATAGAGTATTTGAACACTTTCTCAGGTAAAAATCCGGATTTTTAACCTAAATCACTCATTTTCTCAAATTTCGGGTTTCTCTTCATAGTCCCTGATGTGACCTACTTCTTCAGGGACAAACTATGCTTCAATTTCACTCCCGTGGTTACACCAATGCGTGCCATTAGGGTGGACAAGGTGAAGAGTTGGCTGTATTTGGGGAATTAACTGCTAGATCTCGTAAATTATTTGTGAATAAATGAAAAACATGAGTTGGTGGGAAGGTGGGTGTGGCCATTGATACGAAGGCCTTGGAAGTCGGGAAGACGGTTTTATGTGTTGGTTATTTTGTCCTTCTCTTCGCCTGCTTCCGTTATTTAGCCCTGAAGTTCAGATGTGGGCCGTGATGTGGTCCAGATTCTTGAAAATCGGGTCAAGGGAGCGTGGGATACTGTAGTCAGGGCGATGAGACATATAGAGCGGGATAACTACATCAAAATATCGATCGTGTCGTCGCGGATTTGTGATGTAACGGATAGAAAAAGATGTCGCGAGGGAGGGAATTCCCCAGACCCAAGACACAAGAGATCACCGACGTTTGTCAACGAAAGATGGAGATATTTTCTTCTTTTTTCTTGGCTGAATGGAAACAGACTACGATAACATTCGCCAAAATTTCTACCGTGTCCCAATTCAGGGGAAATGCGCGCTTGTGTCAGGAGAAAAAACACTAGCTCATTTAACTGGTCAAATCACCGAGGACGGTAAATTTGAGTCACTTTGAAATCGCTTCGTGAGTCACTTGGGGAACTTCTCAAGATAATTTGAGGAATTGCTTCTTCCCTATCTCTTGAAGTCCCAAAAACCTCACTTAAAAATGACCTCATCTTCGCGATTCCGCGACGTATCATATTTTATTTACAAATAAAAATTTGTGAATGAAATAAGATGATTTGCGAAATTGGGACGATGAATTTATTTTTGTCAAGTTTTTGGAATTTCAAGAAAAAGGTAAGAGTTTGAGAAGTGACATTTTGAGGGAGTAATTTTTAACAAATTCAATCATAATGCTTATTATTGTTATTTAAATTTAAATCAGATGGAGTTAATCGACGACAAAAATTTAATCACAGGCTCTATGTCGCATGATATAGACGCCAAATAGCAGCTGATCATAAGTCGATCTTCTACTGAAAAATTTCATTCATTCTAAAGAACCATATGATTATGTTTAAATGGTGTCTGGATAGCTTGACCAGTGGTTCTAAATACTCTTTTTGCCTTACTCCATCATTGGTAGTTCAATTCTAAGATAGATTAACTGCAGCCCTCCACTCGTCCCTATCTAATGTTAGTTCCCGTAATTCCTGGTATCTCTTCCTGTGTACTTTCCTCTTTATTTGGTCCATGAACTTATTCCTGGGTCTTTCTCTGAGGACTTTTCCCTCTATTTAATCTTCAATTATGTTCTTCACAAACCCATTGTGTCTCAGGGTGTGTCCAATTCATCTGGTCTTCTTTTCCCTATGGTGTTCCATATGGTCCTTTCTTCTACTAATCTTCTGTACACTTCATAATTCCTTATTTTTTCCGTTTATTTGATCTTCAGCATTCTCCTCCAGCACCAGGTGTCAAAGGCCTCTAGTCTGCTCTGGTCAGTTTTTCCAACGGTCCATGCATCCGATCCATTGAGTGTCACGCTCCACACGAATGTTTTCACATACTGTTTCCTGGTTTGTAGTCCTATCTTTGAGCACAGAAGCTACTCCATATCAGTCACCATAGTTGAGACCTACTATTGCTCCCCTCGTCCAAGATAGGGCAACTCAAAAGACGCATTTCCGATGGTGTGTATAATACTGCAAATATTTTATTCATGTTTCAGGATAGAGTTAAATTTGTAAAATTTAGATATAAAATTAATTCCACGGCACAAAGTTTTTAAGAGGATATATTTTTTCATTTTACATTATTCATAGAAAATTAAATTTGGCTGAATAGTGGTCCATATTCCCCCTCTTCCCTCCCTGCCCTAGATGGAGAATTCCCCACTGATTGAGAACCCCTCATATAAACACCTAAAGATGAGAGAACTGCTATCGTTTGGACTCATGGCATTCAATGAAAGGAATGAAGAGTTATCTTCATCAGTGGCTGGACCTAATTGCGGTGGACTATATTATTCCTTTTTCAAACAGTGATTGAGAGAAGCTGTGACTAAAGGAGAATTGTTTTAGACTAAGGGAACATAGGCGAAGGGCGGCATAAGTATGTATGTACTCCCCCTACCATACTCTAGCTGCAAATGCTGAGAAATTACTAAGTCCTTATCGGACTATCTTACCTCTGGATTTTATCAGAAAGTTTCCGTCTTCTAATAAATGCCTCTGATTTACCCTAGAATTTGAAGGCTTCAGTTGAGGAAGTTTTAGAGAAATGCAAATAGGCTAAAGAATGTGGTCTCCATTGAGATACCTGAAGATGGCATTACGTCAACAAACTATTGCCAGACATCCAAAATAACAACCTTGTTGGTTATCTATGTTTTTCTCTTACTTTTCTTTGGATAGAACGACGAAATGGACGAATTAGCGGATGTATAACAAGAATATCCACCATCTGTTTGAAATGAAAGGCAAGTAACTCCTGAAATATATACAAGCTACATAGTCCTATGGATTCTACTCAGATTTACCATGGCTTTCTACGGGATTGCGGAATATTATGAATTTTAATAAATGAAAATGTATGAAAGAAGAACATATATATTCAAGTAATTGCATGCTGATTTATAGTAAGTTATCAATGGAAAATATCGTAGAATTGCAAAATGATTGCATCATCCCGCAAGTGCTTAAATAAAATAAAGCTAAACAAAGATACAATTAATGGTTTAAGGCCTAACTTTGTGGAAGGTTTTCGCTACACAACGAAAAAATTTATCAGTAAATTCCACACTTAAAATTTTATTACCGACCTAGGTTTTGATTGCCTAGCAATCATTTTCAAGACTTTGCAATTGAAACCTAGGTCGGTAATAAAATTTAAAGTGTGGAATTCACTGAGAAATTTTTTCGTCATGTCTGCTAAACGAAGATGGCGGACAGGCCACGCCCTTGTTAAAGCTTCTAGCATTGGCTATCATAGCACGCGCCCTTTCCATCTACTTGAAATGTGGTCTCATTGAATGGACCCAGCCTCACTCGAAGATTACGATTTGGTGCTGTTCTGTTGATAGCTATTTCTTCATATTGTGATGTTGATAGCTTCAGTTGATAGATATTGATGATATTTCAAGAGCCGATGCTTATTAATCATAGGACAAGTTCCTGGGTTTCGCCGAATTTTTTTTTTTGGGTTGGCTGGGTTTTATGTTCACTGCTTACATGGGCTGTGCAAATATAACTTTACTGTCTCACCTCCTCTCTTTTCTGCTGTTGATTTCTTACAAATCTCAATAGGTGGATTATCAAGTCCTTTACCATAGCCTCTATGCAATTACCGCCACTGCGCTAAGTGGAAAAGGAAGGAGGAGAGGTTTACATTGACACTCAAACTGCAAAGGCATCATCAGTCACCTTAAGGCGTCAGTGTGGAGTGAGATCCAGCAGACTCAGTGAAAAGGGTGTCAAGTGCGAACTAGATAACAAAGCCTTTTGGGCAACAATGGTGGGAAGATACTCGAATATACTCGCGTGCCGGGAAAAATTTCTTTTTATCTCTAAACCGTCTCTTCAGACCTTGCATTTCGTATCCGCCATATCTTATATGCCAGTTATCTTCAGGATTCGGAGAGTCATCCCATCATAGAAGAGTTATCCCAGTTTGAGTAATCTTATGTGGCTGTATTCCTGGCTTTTTTTGCTACTCCTATACTCGTGCATTTATTTAAAAAAGGTGACAAATAGGATTGTAAAAACTACATGGGCATCACGTTGTTGAATATAGCATATAAAAGTTTCACTAGTATTCTCCTAAAACGAATGAGCACCTATGCCGAAAATATTCTGGAAGAATATCAGTGTGGTTATAGGTCGGGGAGAAGTACCATTGACCAGATATTCACAGTAAGGCAAACAATGGAGAAGTGCTACAAATACAATGTCGATCCTATTCATATCCTATTCATTGAATTTCAACAAGCTTTTGACAAAGTGAATAGGATAGAAATGCTGAATGCAATGAGATGTTATGGTATCCCAGATAAATTGATTAGATTAATTTCATTGACATTGAAGGAATCAAAATGTAAAACTTATATGGGGGTAGAGTAAGTAGAGCATTCAAGATGACCTCAGGTGTGAGACAAGGGGATGCACTCACAGCTGTCTTATTCAACTTAGCTTGACATAAAGCTATGAAAGAATTGAAATTAAGAGGAACTATCGTGCATAAATTCAAACAAGGATTTGCATATGCAGACGATATAGCACTGATAACACGTAATCTGACTGATCTTGAGGAAATGTTTAGTACTTAGAAGACACTGGTAAAAGAATGGGACTCAGAATCAATGAAGAGAAGACCAAATATATGAAAAGGTCATCTTCACAGGCCCCCCGAGACCTGCAAAACATAAGAATTGGAAGTTATGAGTTTAAGGGGGTCAAGAAATTCATGTACCTGTGAGTCATATAAAATAATGAAAATAAAGTGTCTGATGAAATCAATCCCAGAGTAATGGAAGTCAACAAAGCCTATTTTGCGAATGTACCTCTCCTCAAATCAACTTTGCTGTCTAGGAACACAAAACTGAAGATTTATAAAACCCTGATAAGACCAGTAGTAACTTATGGGGCTGAGACGTGGACTCTATCAAAACATGAAGAAATCCTTAGAAAATTTGAAAGAAAGATGATAAGGAGGATCTATGGCCCAATTAAAGAAGGAGAGAGATGGAGGATTAGAATGAATATGGAGATAAATGATATCCTAGAAGAAAAAGACATAGAGTCTCCAAAGCACTACGGCTGGCATGGTTGGGTCATGTAGAAAGAATTAGAATCAAAAGAATACCAAAATAAATTTTAAATAGCAAGATAGAAGGGGTCAGGAAGAGAGGTAGACCACGGAAGAGATGGCTACAGGATGTTGAAGAAGACTTGAAGGCAATGGGAGTCACAAGATCGAGGGAGAAAGCAAAAAGAAGAAATGAATGTAGGCACATTGTGGAGGAAGCCAAGGCCCACTCCGGGCTGTAGAGCTGTGGATGATGATGATATACTAGTGCATTGTCTTCTACTCACTTTCTTGTTTTCAAGACTCCGGGTATTCCTCCATTTAAGAATCATCTCCACTCCATTGGCCCCTTGATTTGATTGATCTACTCCTTTTCCTTTAACCAATCCCTCCTCAGTCAAAGATTTTTTCCAATATGCGACTCATATCCGTTCTCTCAAGATTGCAAAACGGACAATGCGCGTTCTTCTCTTTCATGCCCATCACCGGAGTATCCATTTCATAGTCTTTCATGGCGTGGTCAATTCTAATCCTATTCCTCATACTTTGCCGCAAACACTTCTGAGACATCCCATACCCATCAAGTTCATCCTTCACTAATGCTTATCCTGGGATACCCGTAGGGTATTATGTACTGACATTTCACCATTTTTACATATTTTGGGGGAAATGGACTTTTGTGCGATGCAATTTTTGCTCCCGTGGACAAACACTAATCCATTGAAATGTTCTACTAACCACCCCGAGGCTCTTTTTCCATTATTCACGCACCTCTCAATTACCTCATCACTCTTTTTTTCGCAAACATTCAGCCACGGTTCATAAAATTATCTATCTGCTCATTTATATAATTGATTCTGAAAACCCGTCTATTTCAAGCCCTGGAGTCCATATTTCTCCTAATCATTTACTTTTGAGGAGAAAATGCATAGATTTGCTCATTTTTGGCTCGTATAAACTTGTTTCATTGAAAAAAAAACAAATTTATACGTGGCATAAATGACGATGCAATATTTTCCTAATATGATTCTAACCTTTGCTAAACTTGGATAATAGTTAGAGGCGAAGCCGTTATGTATATCTAAGCTATTTCTACTTGTAAGAGCAATGGCAATTAATGAAAAAAGAAAGCTTTGTTTTATTCCACCGATTTATTTTCAGGTACTGTTAGTTTCGACGCCGCGGCGTTATCTTTAGGTACAGGGTTTATGGCACGATCATGAAGAACAGCAATAACAATTTGGCAGTGGCAGTTGGCAGTACGTACAAGGATCTTCAGACCATTCTGCTAAATTTGCTTCTTTTTTCACAATTAAATCAGCATTAGTGAAAATTCAATGACCACAAGGACGCAGGCAGAAGACGCGTTGTTTTCTGCCAGTCTGCAGAGCCTGAAAGAGTCCTATTCGATTGTGCGAAGAAGTCCCTGTTTTAGAGATATGTAGCTTAATTTACTGAAATTTCCTGAACAACGACATTGCGTCCAGTTTGAAAGATATTTTCAAAACGGGATGATATTTTAGGATTTAGGATGTATAAAATTTTCAGAGGTTAAAAAAATGAAGCCACTTAAACATACATGAATACTGTGGGAAGGTGCAAGAAATTTGCTACTTATGTATTTATGATGGAATGATGGAATTTTCGAATCCTCGTATGACTGTAGTAAATTATTCGTAGCATAAATACATGTCGAATCTCATGTATCGTGCATGATCCTACATTTTTAATATGAACATGAAAGTCCATCGGTAGGTATTGTAAATATTGAACGATTACGATTGAGAATTTATAAGTGACTCAGCATTTGGTGTTGCGAACCAGGTAGAGCGACAGCGAGAGTGCAATATATAATAAAAATTACCAACTTGATGTTACTACTGGGAGTAGTTGTCTGTCGTGGATACTCCATCTGAGTAATAGGTAATGCGATAAAGCTATGTGCAACACCAAATAAATGGCCCATCATTTCTTCGCATGCGTAATCTCTCAGCGTGGGCGCAGTATTTGAGAAGATGGAATGTGATAGCAAATATCACCAGATGAAATATAATTTTGCCATTATCATTTTAGAAATTTTTGTTCAAAGTATGATATAGAAAACTGACAAGTATAAAAAAAGCGGAGTGTCGAATTTAACTATTGCGTATTTCAGGAAGTTTAGGAGTAGTGGAAATCAGACCAAATATAAGACCCAGAATCGTTAGTTTATCATGCAGTATTGTTAATTTACCTTATTGCTATTTCAAGAAAGCCGTCATTATCATTATGCTTTTTGTTGTGAATCTTGCCTTTATGAATGATGAGATTTACTACTATCTACTCTGGCATTTTGTGCTAAGTACTTTCGGTCAAACTTCATGAGTGATACGGTCTAGGCATGAAATGAAGTTAACAGACGATTAGATAATCTTCCTCTTGGGGAGGGAAAACTTGAGTCAGTTTTGTGTATGCTTGAAATTACAGCACGTATTTGAGAGGAGAAGAGCTTGCTTCCACCGAAAGTTAAAGTAATAAAAATGTGCTTTCCACGAGAACTGGTAGTTGGAAAAAAATAAAAATCCTCTATTTCAGTCATTCTGATGATAAATCGTTCTTTTGAAATGGCTAGAAATTAGGTGAAATATCGTTCTCGTAGGATTTAATGTAATCATCTCTTGGTCTCTTGTCTCGTGGATTTGAACATAGTGGCTTTTGACAAGAAGTCAAGACAGACAATACCTTGACAGACATACCAGTACGAGGCAAAGAAGGTCTCCGTGGCCGAAATACTTCATTTTTCTTAGCTTTATGAGACGGTAGCTACATTCAGTCATTCTCTTTTTGTTGGTTTTTACTTGCGCGTATGAAGTTTTACGTGCTACCGTTGAAATTCCGTAAATGCTCCAAATTTTCTCGAATGTGATATCGGAGGTTTAGACTGGTGTCTCATTCTCCTCGAAGGTGAGAGAGAGGCGACTTTGATCATGGGCTGAAATCGATATCAAAATATTGATGCAGCGTTGCGAAAGAATGAGGAAGTCTTATGACACAATGGGAATTGTTTTGCCCATTTCATTGATCAAGAATCGGGTTGATGTTAAGACTAAAGTGCTGGCTTTCCATTTCAGGGGCCTAGGTTTAAATTACGGTGGTGCTGGAAAAGTTTCATTGGATATCTGATCTCCCCTTGGGTGCCTTGTGGATAAGAATATTCAGTATTCCATCCGTCGGATAGGACGCGCAACTGTAGCCATCTTATCGCCTTTCTTTTAGAGTGGCTAAATGTGACACTAGGCTTCTCTCTACCCTTATACGACTCTTCCTGTTATCGAGCGCTAAGTGCTACAGTCCACGAGGTAAAGCCTAAATTTGAACACACAAGGTTTTACTTAATCAAATTCAAAGAACTGCGGAACTGGCCGCGCAGTATCTTCAACGGAGTCTCTCACTAATGGTCACTCACGATTTCACGCCCGCTCACGGATGCTCCATCGCATTTTTGCACGGTACCTGTGAGAGCTACCGGGTTATTGAAGCCTCCATTACATTTGCAGTGGAAGAGGAAACCTGGTTTGCTTAATTGGATAGCGTACTCGGTACGTAATAGAGGGGTCTAAGTAGGTTCGAATCCCAGTCCAAGCGTGATCCAATTACGGTTGATTTCGTTAAAGTCACATCGAAGCTTGTTCCGCAGTTCTTTGAATTCGTAACTTCAGCCTTAACTGGTAATAACTAACTACTAGTAACCCAGAAAGAAACCTTCTAATAGTTTTATCACAGTTTTTGTTCGCTGGTACTTATCAATTCAAAGCTCGACGCTTTCTTATGCATTTCCGGGTTTGGAAACTATTTTTTGGTTATTTTTCAATTAGTTACGTCGCCTCAAGTTTTCGTACAATGTCGCTTGAGTTTCTGAAATATTTCCTCCAAGTTGCGACTACGCTCTGTCGTTATATTTCATCCTACATTTATAACTCTCCAAACATTTTTAATGTGTCGTTCGTGTGACGTTACAGTGAGAAGTGTTGTCAACCACACTCAAGACAACAGAAATCAATATGCCGTAAATCAATGATTTTGGGTTTTTTTATGTTGCTTTTTAAGATAATCGCATCTTCAGCACACAATCTGAAGATTAATAATTCTGAAATTAATATGGCTGATTTAAATAAAAATTGGATTGAATTTTCCTTTCCAATGCAAAACTGAACTATTCTTAGAAAGAAATGCTAGGGTTTTTAGCAGCCAATATATTGTTTCTAATCACTTTTTCATTAATATTGTTCATGATTTGTGGCTAATATTTTCATATTTTTATCTTAGATATGAAACAATGTCGATAGGATTGATGTAGAGAATTTTTTAGTGCAATAAGAATGTGATCAGTGAAATAGATAGATTGAATAGATTTTCGAGTAATGAAACTGAAGTATTCATTGCAATATAGTTCATTTTAATTTTAGGAATACATTATTGGCGGACATCTGGAAATGAACAGGTATACCACACTAGCAGTTGGTCTTGTGATTCACTTCAAGAGGGAATTGTGAGCGCTATTGCTCTGCATCACTTTTGGCAGTCATTTTCTTTTTCTAAGCATTATGACAGATCAGCTAGACACCTTTTTATATTTGTACTAACGCGGGAAATTATTTTCAACTTGAGAATTAAATTATGTGAAAATTGATAATAAATTGCAAAGACAAAAGCTTACAGAAAATGAATCAATCGACCGTGCAACTAGCGGGCTAGAGTTCGGTGAAGACCATTGCATAGTAGCATCAAGTTATCGGCATTTTCGACAGCAAGAATACAGCTGATATGATGAAAAAGGAAAAAAAATGGTGATCGCAGAGGAATTGGAGAATCAGGTCGGTAAATATTTGAACGAGGAAATTCCATAAAAAGAGGAAGATAACATCATTCTACCTTTACTCAACCGAATGCATAGCTACAGACGCAAACTAAGGATGTGTGATGAATTGAAACGTTTATAAGACCATGCCATTAGTAATGAATTTTAAGTATTTTTATTCTTTTGTGATTAGTGTAATGGCTTGAAACACGTATTATTTTTCTTCAATTCAGTGAAATTCCATTCATTACTTAAGCGATCATATGTCATTTTTCTAAGGTCGCCAATTCTGTTATTTTGAGTGGTTCATCATCATCATCATCATCCGATCACCCGATCTACCAATTTAATTCTTCTCCTTCCTCTCTTTTTCTCTCCTTCAATTGAACCCTCAAGTGCCACAGTTATTATGCTTTTCTCTTTCATCACATGGCCCAACCAGTTTTCTTTCCTTTTCCTTATTTCCTTTAGGAGCGATCTTCCTTCTTTTACTTTGCTCAAAACCTCCTCATTTCTCATCTTATCTACCCATTTTTCTTTTTCCATCCTTCACCACACCCACATTTCATAAGCTTCTATTCTATTCCTTTCCCTCTTACCCAATGTCCACGCTTCACATCCGTACATGAAAACGCTCCATGAGTAACACTTAGCTAGTCTCTTTCTCAGATACAGATCCAGGCTTTTACTGCATAGCAAGTTTTTCTTTTGGCTGAGGGCTGAAGGCCTCTTTTGCCATTGCTATCCTTGCTTTTATTTCTGAAATAATTCTCCAGTCGTCTGTCACCATCGTTCCTAGGTACCGGTAGCTTTTCACTTTTCCTATTACACCTTCATTTATTTTCACACTCGTATAATGTTCACAGTTTACTGGCATCACCTTTGTCTTTCCTAGGTTTACCTTCATCCGATATTCCTTGAGTGGTTAGTGTGAATAAAGTAAAGGTTACTTTTTTGTGACTCGGATGAGAAAAGTTTTCTATCTGGTGCATAAATAATTCTAAAAGAAGTCCTGTGTAATTTACGTTATTTATTTGGCAAAATTACTCTGGTATTATTCAGGTAAGTCGAAAGTCGGTGCTAACCATATTTTTGCATGCTACGGATTAAACAGATAATTTAAGCATCATCTCGAAAAAAGCATGAACATGGAGCTATTTAACAACTTGCTGTCAAGTGTGCATTCAAACCAAGAAACTCCGAAGAATCCCTTCCAATAGGATTACTATCGATATATTTGCATGATTTTTGCAAGTAGAATGATTCATGATTTAAAGTTTTGAATCGAGCGCGTTATTCAAAATCAGTTAGCCCCGTTTAAGTAATTATTTCTTGGGCCCTATTTCGATATAATCGAGTGATTTGCAACAACGATCAAGCCTCACTAAAAATTCATCGCTATTGGTCATATCTTATCTTATGACTGCTATCATCCTCATTTCTTTTTTGAATGAAACATGTGCTATCCAGAGAAAACTTCATGAAGCTTGTGTCATAAGTTTGAATTTAAGGCGCTATATTAATTTTCTCTCGCTTGTGCCTACGGAAAATTCAGGACGTAACCAATTTGTTGGCAGATAGTGAGTGTGGTTCCTATTCTGAGCGTTGGTTGTCATCTTGAAGGTATGACAGATAGATGAGCAGAGAGAAAACTCCATCATCGTACGGAGAACAAATCAAAATTTTTGGTGAGACACTTGCATTACCATGTTCTTTGGTGAGTTTTCCTCCTCAGAATTAGGCCATGAAGTTTTAATAAAGAGAAAATTGGATGCCTGTGGAGTCAAAATTGGTAATTAAAAAAAAAAAATCCGATATTCCTCCTTGAAAAAGCGATGTACTCGGTTCTACTCGGATCTACAAATTACGACGTTTTTAGTTTTAACGCAAGAGTTTTAGTGTAATTATCATCCTTTCCCAGATTAAAATAGTAGAAACTATCAATATTGGCGTGTAAACTTCGTTTATAGGCGCAGATGGCAATGTGTTGATATGAGATCAACATGCTCTAAGATGCTAGACTGGATGTTATTGCTTTGATTACCGTTTTTGCTTCTAACATTTTACTGTGAGATTTAACAATAAAACGACGACACATTGAGTGAGTGCGTAAGCTAGTTCATTGGAGGTGTTTTCCTCAGTACTTTTCATTCAAATGGAAGGAACAATTAAGTTGAGTTCGGAGAAAACTTGATCCAAAAATAAAAAAAATAAAGGTCATGCATTATATTATCAGACTTGGTGGAATCTCATCGCGATGAGTAAATAATGCCGTTTTCTAAAAATTATTAACTTCTGAATTTGTAAAGAAAAATCTCAATTTTCAATAAATAGAAAAAATTCTTTGCCAAATACTTTTCCCTACATTGAATTTTACCTCTGTTCATGCTCGTCGAGAGAAAGCGCGTGGCAGCTTAGCTTTCCACGCCCTCCTCTTCAGTCTTGTTTTTACGAGACCCTGTCCATGACATCGCTTCGGACCTGCTGTTTTATTTTCATCATCGATGCCCCTGAGCCCCGCCGTTGTATGGCTCACTTTCGATTCAGGGTCATTTTCAGGCCGTCATTAGGCTCGTCGAAGGAATATAGTTGTTACTGGCATTAAGCTGCTGGGTGCCGGGGGTCGTCTCTCCGTGTCGGCGGCGGCATCCTTTCATTCCTTCTCCGAGAAAGAAAGAAGATCTGTCGATACGGCCCGAAGATCGCCGCTCGAGACAAATTGATGCGTTTATATCCCGTCCCAATCCCTCCCCTTCTCTCCTCCCTCCGGGCAAGCACACAGCACAATGTGGGCGCTAGCCAGTTCGCCGTCGGTCGTGCATTCGCCATGGCCGCCGCCGATCTGATTTCTCTATTTCACGAAATGTCTTTGGAGTTTTGGGCGGTGGCTCTTTGAAAAGTGCTCCGTTCTCAGCTTCGAACAGTATTTATTTTTTTATTTTACCCCCATATAATCCCCTACCCCTACCTTCCCGTAAATGATACATATACCGGCACATTGTGGCAATAGGGGAGAAAGAGTTTGAGCTCTCACTGACGACGACCTTCCAGAGCAGAAAGCACATTCTAACCTCGTGTGAGAATAAAGGATGCTGCATCGAACATTCTCGATCATTGAACAAAATCAGCTAGTCTAAAAGCGTTTGAGATGCGGGTTTGTGGGAGAATGAATAAAATGTGGAGGATGAAATGAATGCCAAGAGAAAAAGTGCTTGGGATATGAGAAAGATAGTATGAGTGAGAGAATAAAATTCTGAACGCGACATGTGAGAGGCTGAGCATATTATAAGTTATTTATTTATTTATTTTCACTGCCCCGAATACAACACATTACGATTTTTTACGTCGGGTAATCAACAGCAATAACGCACGAGACACAGACATCAATGTCCTGGGCAGATAATATTCTACCCAGGCGGGACTCGAACCCGCGACTCTCGGGTTAGCAGGCGAGGACTTTACCCCGCCGCTACCGGGGTTATATTTTGAAGAGAAAATGGGGGCGAGAGGATGATGAAGACCGAATAGAAGAGAGGCTTTTGAGATAGCAAGTAAGGAAAAGGAAAGGTTTAATAGACTGGATGAAGAAAGGATGTATGCTGGGAATAAGAATATAGTTGTCTTGATAGCTAGAGCTCAAATTTATCCTTGTCCGGACCGCTGCAATGGTGAAGGGAAAGAAGCGGCGGATGTCGAGACAAGGACCTTCTGCTAGAGGTGTCGCTGCAAATAGGTAGAATTTAGAGTTTCGGATCATAGGAATTGCCATACTAATGGCTATGAGAACACTTTCCTTTTCGCTTCGTACTCTCATTTGATTTTTCTTACTGTCATTTTTATATGGCCTTAATCCTGGCCTCCTCTGCCATATGCCCTTGGGGTAGCTCGCAGGGTGGTACTTACGGAGATATGAATGGGCCATTCATCACCATAACCCGAATCAATGACGCGCTAGAGCACTAGAACCTATCATACTTTTTATTCTTCTCCCATCCATCTTTTTCCTCTCCTTATCCGTTGTAATTGCTGGTAATTTACCTTCTCCAAACAGCGAAGATTTAAAAAAATTAGAAAAATCTTGAAATCATCATTTAAACCATGAAATATCAGAGTTTTACACGTTATACTCGTAACCTATGATAAAAGACAGGTGGCGATCAGCTCTAATCAAGGCAAAATGGCTTTTTCCTTATTTAAGGCAAATATTATTTTGATGAGTAAGAGAATTTTTTATTTATGATGTATTATGCCCTACAAATAAGACTGGCTTGCGATTCCTAAGAGTTTAAACTCCAAATCATTAATGCATTTCCAGATGAAACCACTGTTTTTAGATAGTTCCACATGACTTGACACGTTGATAATAAAGTTTTTATAATGGATTAGTAAGGTCATGGAGGTAGTTGTGAAGAACATTTGTTGATTGAGTCACTTCTGAATTTGAAAAGATTGGGTCATTGGTCAAACGATGATAAAATCGAGCCAAATTTTCAACTCCATTTATGGGTTGTGGTGCCCTAAACTAGATTGGCCATTTTATGGCCGGCAATAAAACATCAGTGGGGGAGGGATTATTAGCTTTCATCCCAAGTGATTGGGATTAATTGAATGTGATACTCCTTTTTCGGTCTCGAAGTCAATAACAGGATGAAGATTTTTGTGCTGCATTTACGTAAGAGCGCTGGAAACTGAATTTTATTGCAAAAATCAATTCGTCCTCCGGCAAAACTAATCGATGAAAAAATGAAACCCATTTCCAATCACAAGTCTTCCCTATACCTGAAGAAGTCGCGCTTATAAATATGATAGAGTTGGAATTATGTGGGAAAAACTCCAAAATCCTTAAAAATCATAAAAGTAGTGGCCTAAAATAATTAGCACCGTCCTAGTAGGTGAAAAGTGCAAATATAGAAAAATTTGAGCATGTATGGTCGTTAATTTAGTAAAAAGTTCGTCATTTTATGGAAATTTAACATTTTTTTAAAGTTTGACTCACGTCATAGTTCCTATCAATATTTTTGTAATGCCTTAAAAATTACAGCAATGGCAGTGCAAACACTTATGGTGCTGGCAATCGAACCATTTCTATCTCCGTATTTCGGCCACCAATATCCTTCTTTCTAACTTATCATTATATCATGTCGAAATTCCACAAAGTTAACGCTTCAACTATCTTGTATATTCTTCTTTCCTTTGGGAATCAAGTATTTCCTCGTTTGTCCTTGCAGCCCAACTTTCTCTCTCCACTCTCCTGCACTTCACATCAGAAGCCGCCGGTCTACACTCATTCCCCTTTCTTAATGACCAAATATCTGATCTGTGTAATGTCACGTTCTGCATAAAAGGTTTTTAAAAAAATTTCATGCATTCTTCCTTACTGCATTCCTCCTCGTTATCATTTCCTTGGAGTTTTATAATCTATATCTGGTGGTCTTTGTCGAAAACCATAATATCCCCCTTGTTTGGTTTTATTCATTACTGTCAATATGTCCATAATATTTTATAATCATGAAATGAATATATATAAGCATGTCCATAATATATATTCACGGTTTGATTATTTGACGAGGCGTCTGAGGTGGTAACAACTAAGGTTATATCGGCATTAAAGACAGTTGGGTTCTTAGGCAAGGGTTAATTGAAAATGGCGAAAAGGTGGAGAGAAACCCAGCGTAGGCGTTTTTCGGACCTTAAATAAAGGCACAAAAGGGGGTATCGGTTTTACGTCCCATTTGACGTACGGATTACTGTATTTGAAGTGCTCTCCTCATGTCATCGAAGTAGGGTCTGGGTTTCATGAAAAAATCACCATCTCCACCGCCGGAATTAATGCCCTCATCCTTGGAATAGGAAGTCAGTATTGTAGTCATTCTTTATACGAAATACTTCTAGCGTTTTTGGCACCCGGAAAAATGGTATTTTCCAACTTCACGTATTCTGGTTATAGTCTTCAGTATGTCTGTTTCCTCTATATGTAGCCAACGAAACTATTTTGTATTTTGTCCACTACCTCTACCACTTTTGACTTGGAGGCTTAATCTTTTTATTCTGCTTCATACTGGTTCTATGTCACGCACCTATGTGCGATACTCAGTGTGTATGGTCGGTTCGAATATCAACCCAGCTCTTTCCCTCCTTTCCTCCTCCTTCCTCGCATTCCTCCACATCTTTCTCGTCCTCCTCCGCATCTTTGCCTCCGGAGAGAAGAGGATCGCAGAGACGTGGAGAAGGTAAATTTGACGATGCTGCCGCTGCGATATCAGCCATCGACGGGTGCACCAGAAATTGTCCACCCATGCGCGACCTGCCTCACCTCATTAATGACGCTTTCATTCCCACAAAAGGAGAGACCCTTGACGCACACGTATGTTCGCTTCGTAGGCGGGTACAATGGAAGCAAGATGAGTCGGGTGCCGCCGAGTGAACTTCGATGGGGACCTGGGCGAGGATGGAATTTTCCCAATGGCGGTCTCAGGCAAGACGCTTTGATGCGAAGGGAAGGATCCTTGCACGAAAGGAGTCTTATTCATTATTTCGGACACAGAAAATGTTTCTTGTACTCTTCTATTCCTCAATATCGTGCCTTTAAATGCATTTATTTGTCAATAAAACAGATTTCTCCATACTCTTTCTTTTTTCTGAGGTTTTCAAAATTAAAAATAGCTGAAATGTGTGTTAAAATAAAAAAAATGGAAGTGAAAAAAGTAGGTAGTTTCGTTGGTCTCTTGCCAGTTTTCTTTAAGATTTTGTAATCAATGCTACATTCACCGGTGGTTTCCGTAAAATATTCCTCTAATGATTGGGATAAAAGAGGCTATATTTACCATTTATTAAGGTAACAATTATCAATTTAATATATATCATTCTCTGTGAATGAATGAAGCTTAAATGTATTGCATTCTCGAAATATGTATGTGATCGTTAGGAAATTGATAGCGTTCAGTTCAGCTAATGTTTTCGGAAGGTGTCTTTATGAGGCGAGAAAAGATTTATTGCCCTAAATACCCTTTATAATTGAATTCATCTAGATATTGCTGTCAACATCATGGCTAATATGGCTTTTTATGGCTGAGACGTAGCTAATCTATCTCCAAGGGATTTGGATGGTGCTCTCGAAAGTTGGTGGCGATTTCGACACTCTTGGTAACAAAATCTTTCCGGCTCCGAGACAGGGCTTAGGATTTTTCGACAATGGATGACCGCTATTTTTAACAACTGTATGTTATGTAATGGCACCTTCAGACAAGCCTCTGGCTTTGGGGGACCTAGGTGGTCTATGTTTTTAAATTAAAAAAATATTGAACAAGTGAGCAACAGGGTACAGTGGTAATAATAAAAACATACCCAACTGCCTTCGTATTGGTCCAGGTGTACATGCCCAAAAGCAATCATAGGGAGGAAGAGGTGGATGGAGTGTATGAACAGCTAGAGGAGATAATCAGGGATGTCTCAGGCAAGAAAAACATTATAGTAATGGGCCACCGAAATGCCGTAGTGGGGGAGGCAAGAGACGGTTATGAAGGGGGAGGGTATATATAGGAACGAGAAACAATTGAGGTGAGAAGGCGGTTGAAATTTGTAATAGAAATAAAGTAGTAGTAACAAACACTAGGTTTCAACCAGAGATGTTAAATGAAACTAAAGTCATAGTTACGGAACGGTTCAGAGTGGGTTCAGATATATTGTTGGTTCACGGAACCGAACCAAAAGTAGGAAAGATAAGCTCGAAACGAAAGTGGTTCTGGAACGAAAGTGGTTCTGGAACGAAAGTGGAACAAAAATACCGTATTTCTCCGAATATAAGCCGCACCGCGTTTTTTGGGGTCTCAAACGGGGAAAAAAGTTAATACACGAATTTAAGCCGCACCCTTTTTAGTGCATCCCGTTAGAGTGTAAAAGCAACTAAAAGACGTAAATCGTGCTGCAGCCAAACATTTCGGCGCGGATGCAACTTTGGTGCGCTGATGGCGTAAGCAAAAGAATGTGCTCTTCCGCTGTGAACCCCTGCGGCGTAAGTTCTCGGGTCCTAAACAAGGGTGACATCCAGAAATTGATGATGCTGTTCTCGAGTTTGTGAAGGACCGTCGCAAGGATGCACTGCCAGTTATCTACGACATGATGCGCCTTGAAGCAAACTGCTTGGCCAGATCTAAGGACATACCAAGGACTAAATTTAAAGCTAGCCTTGGTGGCGCGTTTCATGAGGCTTGAGTTTGCAACGTTGCACGTTCGGTGTGCCAAAAATCAGCCAAGTGTGTGCTGCGTGGAAACTTTGGAAATCCCACCCCAACCCTCGCACCCGCGAGTCCTTTGTTGTTCTTCGCCGCCACGCGTGACACCTTTTTCGTCGTGACTACACGGCCTTTGTGAAAAGAATTACTCGGGACATTAAGGTGAATTCGAAGGGATTCTGGTCGCTGATCACTTCCAAGCGAAAAACGCTTCGTATCCCACTCACTTTGTCCGCCGGTGGGGTGTCATATGAAGGAGACGCCAGGGCCTCGGCTTTCAATAACTATTTCTCGTCCAATTTCCCCCCTTCCTCTCCTAATATCGACCTCCCCCCTGTTGGCCCGGTTTCCACTCTTTCTCTTGCATCTATCTCCACCTCCCCTCAGGAAATTCTCAACTATTTGTCCCATCTACCTACTAGCAAAGCTACCACGCTTCTGATGATATTTCCTCAATGTTCCTTCGTCTAACGTCTGATGCATTTTATATTCCCATCTCCATCTTATTCAACAGATTTTTCCAATCTGGAACTTTTCCGTCGCACTGGAAAAACTCCAATGTAAACCCTATTTTGAAATCTGGACCGAAAAATCTTATTGAAAACTATCGCCCTATCTCCATCTTACCGGCTTTATCAATTATTTTTTAGCGTATTCCTCATGATCGCATTCTTTACTTTACCCTTCCTTACAACTCACCTCTTCAGCATGGTTTCTTTCCTGGCGGCTCCTGTCTTCCAAATCTATCTACTCTGCACCATCATATCATTTCTGCCTTCGAAAATCGGTCGCAACTCGACGTTTGTTATATTGAAATTTCTAAGGCTTTTGACTCCGTCAACCACAACCCTTCTTCTGCACAAACTTCAATCTCGATATAGCATTCATGGCACCGTCTTCTCAGTCATTTCACATTTTTTACGTGACCGTCACCAGCGTGTGATAATCAATGGTTACTCCTCTGCATTCATCCCTGTCTCTTCCGGCGTCCCCCAGGGCAGCGTTCTCGGCCCTCTTCTCTTTGCACTCTACGTGGATGATCTAGTTGATGATATTTTACCCTTGGGTTGTAACATTCTCTTATACGCTGATGACTGCAATGTGTTTAAAAATGTGGACAGTTAGGCTGACTCACTTCAGTTACAGTCCGCTCTTAATGCAATTGATAGCTGGCGCGCAAAATGGTTACTACGTGTTAATCCAGGTAAATCCGCTATTATGTCCTTCACATTAAAACGAAAAACTATCTCCTCTACTTACCAACTTTCCAAGCACCCTGTACCTTCCGTCACTTCCTTCAATGATTTAGGGGTCACCTTTGACCAAAAGCTCCTTTTTAGTGAGCATATTTCTTCAATTTCTAAAAAAGCTATGTCCATAGTGGGGATTCTATACAGACTTAATGAAATTGCCGACCCATTTGCCCTTAAATCTGTGTTTCTTGGTTGTGTACTGCCCATCCTTGAGTACTGTTCTCCCATCTGGTTAACTTGTCCCCCACTACACTTAAAATACTCAATCGCCCCCTTAATTTCTTTTTAGCCATAGTCCGGCATCGCGTGCCCTCCCTTAGACACAGCTCTCTAGTTGAAATTCTTTTGTCTCTAGGTCTCTCACATCTCCCAGATTTCCGGCTAATTTCCGACCTAAAATTTCTTCACTCTATCATGAACGGGTCCCTCCGTTCTGATCATCTTCTCTCCTGTTTTTCACTCCGCATCCCTGCCCGTACCACTCGCGATGTTAGTCTGTTTCACACACCTAAATTCCGTCTCTCCACCTCCCAACGTCCCATTTTCTACCGCCTACCTTCATTTTTTTATACCCTTACCAACAATCACCCTACCCTTGACCTATTCTCCTCACGCAACATCTTTTCTTCCCAACTTAAACGTATTGTGTCCTCCTCTTCTTCCCTTCCACAAAATTGATTATTTCTTTTTCTTTCTGTTGATTATTGTTCTTATTGTTTTTACTATATATTTTTGTTTTATTTTTTAACTTATTTTTTGTTCATTTAAACCAATTGTAAAGGCCCTAGTTGCTGTTTTTGGTTTTTTTAATAAATAAATAAGTAAATTAACACGAGTAACTAATTCGGGCGTCCACGCTATTCTGTGAAAGGGACTGTCTCCGATTCATGAAATCCTGTGCTGTGTGTCGCTTAATAATTAATGCTTATCCCTTCACCACACGGATCAGGGGACGGCTCTATATCCGTCGAATGAGGGAAGTAGACGTAGGGGGTGGGGTGAGCTCTGATCAATGTTCTCCCTTACCCTTTCATCCCTTCCTACTTGAAACTCCTCCTCCATCAGCCCACACCCCCGCTCCATCTCCACTTTGTCCCATTTCTCTTTCTTATCCTGTAGAAGTGAATAAATGGCGTCAGTGCCGTTGGCCGACCGACAGTCTAGGTGTGATTTACGTCTCCACTTTTAAAGTGCGTCCCTACACAGCTTATCATTATTTTTATTCGGATAATCTAACTTCTAAAATAGATCAATATGAGAGTAAAATTTCTCTCCAAATACGCAGGCCAGAGGCGCCAAAGTAAGTGCACCAATACTTTCATCATCTCGGCATACTTCCTGTCTCTCATCATCCCGTTTCCAATGCAAATTGTTTCCCATCCCCTTCCCGGCTTTCTCTACACCCTCTCCCCTATCATGCCATTCAGTATCCTTTCACCCCTCATTGCCAATTACAATCTTTTTCTCTGCCTTTTCCTAATCCGATTGGATTGGATATTTGGGGAGGCGATCGACAGCTAAGGTCATTTGCGCCATAGGGTAAAGGTAAGGGAGTAAGGGTGGATGGAAACCCGGCGTCGGGATTAGCCTGCTCTTAACGAAAGGCGCCAAGGGGACCACGGTTTAACGTCTCATCCGACAGACGAAGGACTGTACTTGAAGTGCCCTCCACAAGACACACTAGTAGGGATCGGGTTTCCTCTGAAAAACATCCTCCTCTGCAGGGATTCGAATCCTGGCCGCCCGTGTGGTAGGCGAGTACTCTAGCCACCACACCAACACGATTACCGTTTTTCCTAATCTCTACCACAAATTTCATCTCCTCATTCCCTTACCAATCTTTTGCCATTCTCCTGCTCACGAAAAATTCAAGAGTTTGCAGCCCATTATCTGCGTCTTTCAAGTCCAAGTTTATATTTTACATTACGCTAATATCCATATTTAACTTATCATCAACCATTTCTTTGTATTCTAGCGTATTTCTCCGAATGCCTTGACAGCTACGCTTGTTTTCCTCTAACGTGCTACCCAAGTAATTAAATCGTTCTACTTGCCTCAATTTATTTTCTTACCCTCAAGTGAAGTATCAAGCTAATTTCTCTGATAAAGGTCTATCTTTGTGAAAAAGTTCCAGTAACGAATAAAAAATTTAGCACTTTCCACACCTTTCAGCCATAAAAAGGGCCGACCAATTCTTCAAAAGATAAATGTCTTCTGGTGATAACCTTGAAAATGATACTTCGCCGTTGAAATCATGATGGACTTCATTTTTTTTTTATAAAACCTTTCGGAAATTATTTGTTTCATCTATCATAAAAACTAGCCACTGACATATTTGCTTTCTGGGTCACCCGATTCGCTTAGCCATTCCATTTACCCCGGCATCTTGCTTCACAGATATATTAGGCAGAAGACCAGAAGGTATGGTTCGATCACAGACTATTATCATTACTAGACAATGGTTTAATTAAGACTTGCAGTAGTCACATCTAGTCGCCCAAGTCACCCAGCAATCTTATTGCCATTTACATGTTAGGAACACGACGCACGAGTCATGCCAACGCAAAAAATGCTTTTCTTAGTCAATATGCCTGTGTCGGGGCAACAGTGATTGTACGATGTCGCAGTTCGCCCCTAAGAAACAATTTTATTTAATCCCTCTGATATCGCATACAATTTATGATTTAATTGAAGAACTTCAGTTAAATGAACCTCCCACATTAATTTAGGTTTCAGCCAATTATGTACTTGTACCCTTTCAGTTGCACATCAGCAGATCCTCCTCCATCATGAAAACCTTCAGCATTAAATTTTTAAATTAGCTCTGAAATTGGCCGATTGAAAAGATAATGCTAGATCTGATGCTACTTTATTCGTTCCCACTGCTATAGGTGGATCTATTTGGAAAATCCACAGTCTCCTTTATTTGCCTGACTACTCACACCGCCCTATGAATAATATAACAATATTCAACTCTTCAATATTTATTTATCACTTCCCTTGACTGAATAAGCTGAATCAAGGACCCCTTATCCATCAATGCGTTGAGAAACTCGCTCATGACTGCTAAACCTACGCGTAACTTGGTTAAGTTTGACGCAATAAAACTTTAAAAAATTTGATAATACTGTTGAATAATCCACAAAAGCTGAAGCCACCGTAAGTCATAGCAGCCCGGATCTGGCCCCAGATCAGCATTTCCGTTATTCTAGCTAATAGGTACAAAGTTAACGGTGTCGATTTCGTAATGGTAACTATTGACACAATCAATAATAACGCTCTGTAACCAGAGAAAGCAGCATAGATGCTTTCTTTACAAACACTTTTTAATAAGTTTTAATTAGCTATGAATTGAAATTATTTGGTCGGGTAATCTATGTTGCTGGTAAGAAAGCTACCCACACTTTTGTTTTTTTTTTAAATTTACCAGCAATCTGGGCATTATAATTAGCAGTGCCTCTTAATTCCCAGTACTTTTTTTACGAGATATTAAAATATACTACGGCGATTGCTGAAAATTTGTTTGTTGTCAATCCAAGTGACGCCGAGTTATATTGAGATGAACGGGGCTCAAAGTACCTTTTACACCTGTATATAAGTTGTTTATGTATTTATCCACGCCGTCTTTTTCGGTACTTTAATTCCCTTCTTTATGTCAATACTCGAGAGGATCGCCCGCGTAGATGGCGAGAAGATGTCAACCATGATGAACGTCCTCGCGAACTTACGCAAGTCCCCAAGGCGGTGTTTTTACTCCTCGGGTGAAATTAACCTCGAGGACATAACTTTCGGTTTCCAAAGGGTTTTTCTCTTCGCCTCCTTTCATGACATTGTGCTGCACCCCCCGGGCAGTAACCGCGCTCTCCGGGACGGTAGAAGGGCGTGTAGAGCCCGATACCACAGGAAACCCTGCGGGTCGCGTCGTGTCGTTTTTTGGGGTGAAAATGACGACGCTCAGAAGTTGGGAGGACTTAAATGCGGCACATTCATCAACCCCGAGGGATTACCCACGGCGCAGATGAGACCGGCGCGATCAAAATAACCCTCCAAAGTCTGTCGCGTCTCTCCACATTTTTATTTTATTTGTTTTTTTCTCAGCAAGGCCTCCTAGGGGAGCTTTCGCCAAGCACTTGTCGTCGTTTCATATTTCGTATGAGTGGAGATGAGATAGCAATGAAAGGGGGAAGAGGAGAGAAAGCGGTTGAGGAAGAGGGAGAGTTTGGGAGAAGGTCGAAGGAAAGGGTATAGTCCCTGCTCAGTGCGCAGAGATAACTGTTGATATTGGAATACTTTGAGTGGAAAAGAAGAGGAGGAGAAAAGCATCTTGTTGTAACTCTCACTGTTTTTCGGGAGAAAGAGGTAAGGATGAAAGGGAAATAAACTATGAAATGGTAAGGATGAGAAAGATGGCAGAACGAACTTCCCGTGGAGAATAAGTTCGGAATTCGTGTGAAGGATCCACGCATTGAAAAATATGTTCATGCGAAGGGAATGTTTATTTATTATTTAGTCCGTGGATGGTGTAGTTTTCACTGGGTAGAGTTCAGGTAGCGTTTGTCCAAAAACCCGGACGGTAAGTACTCGCGAGATAATGATCATGAAATTTTGCTGTGGGAAAGTAGTAGAATGGAGGAGAGGTTGAAGACAAACTTGAGATGTTTGCGCTGTGAGGGAAAGGCATATCTCGGAAGTAGTTGAAGCCCATATGCGTCTATTGATATTTTTGGGGAATAGAAGAGAATTAGAGTTGAAGCTATTTGGCCGTATTTCTTGGGAGTAAGGGCACGCTCTCATGCCCTTCGCGGGGAAATGTTTCCAAAAGAAGAGAGAAATTATCATTTAAATTTTTGGTATGTTCCTTGCCATTAATGCGTATCCCGCGGATGGCTTATGAAGGAATTCTGAAAGTTGTTTGCGTTGAGATGCTGAAATATGCGAAACGAAGTTGTAACTTCTCTGACGTCGCGCTAATTTTTTCTCCTCACCAAAATTCTCTTACTTCGTGCCGTAGGAAACCTAAGGTGACTTTATGGAACCCATGGCAACGTACCAATGTATTTTACGATAGGGCTAACGATCCAAGGCAAACCGCCAAAATTAAATTATCGAAAATTATTTCGAAAACTTTTCTTCTTTTTGGCTGGGTGCACGTAAATTTTTTCCACAAAATTATCTTATTTACGGAAAAAAAATACGGAAATCTTAAATACGGAAAAATTGATATCCCACGACACAAGTTTCAATGACATCGTCAGGTGATTAACAACAGTAACCACGCTCCCTGATATGTAGCCAGTAAAAGAAAGGGGGTAAGTGAATATCTCCTATCCTACCATTGCACGACCACATCCCTACTCCTAAATGTCCTTCCCACCAACCCTCCCCCCCCCATGATACTTAGCCATCGAAACCCGGGTCGTGGTGGAGGTTGAATCTTTCTATGCTCCGTTCAAGTTTCACCCGTCAATAAACAATGCGATGAAAATACTGCAAAGATAGCGAAGATCGCATTTTATTCTTACAGGTACATTTCTCCGTTATCTATTCGCGGAATCTCAGTTTCATATTCCTTCTCGCATAATATTTGATTCTTCCGACACTTATTTCCATCATAGGTGAAGAACATGCTCCAAACCTCATGAAAACTGGAGATTATTCTGTTGCATGAAATATTTTGATTTTTGAAGTAAGTGCTAAATTTTTGCTCAAGAGGATCTAACCTGTTAGTGAAATAATTTGTATAACTAATACTCCCTCCTCTGATATCTCCATTATGGGCAACTTCATCCGGAACTTTTAATCGGAAAACTCGTGGGGGTGCCTGTAGAGTATTCGTGAATTCTTTTTATGAAATATATGTTTCCCATTTTTTCCGTTCATTTTAACTTCCCTATTCGTCACTTTTCTTGACGTTCTAATGCATACACGTAAAATCATCTGACAATACTTCCATGAGCTGATTATAGTCCTGAAAGAGTCCTCTGATGGCTCTTGTTATACGAAGAATGACTCGGAGTGATTCGAACGGGGAAGTTGAAAAGAAATTGGAGGAAAAGGCGTGGGTGCTCTTGGGCGAAGGTGAGTTTAGATCAGGACTGCATTGGAATGCCTTATTAGCTGTGGTTGCCAACTTCAACGTGGGGAAAATCAAACGCCACCTCCGGAAACGTATGTTAGAGTAAGGACTTAACTGTGACGACCGTAATTGCAGAATTTGCTTAAAAATCTGGTGGAATGCCGCATCCATTTTTTAAATCTTCTAGATTCAAGCGCCTGAGGAGATAATTTTAAAATGCAGTGCAGCGCGCTGATGTGGCCTCGGCGCAGCCCGCCGTCTCTTGGTGAGTCAGCGAACTAGCGACGCCGAGAGCTCGCGAGCAGTCGCCAGGAGTTCCCGCCCTCCGCGGTTTGTTGAACGATAACAAGACGAGTTCGTAAGAGGATGGAGGCAAAGAAGGAACGATAGAAAGAAGGAGATGGTGAAAGTGGAGGAGGGAGATAGAAAATAATCACGCTCAGGAGGCGGTGGAGGGAGAAAGGTCCCCGAAAACTCTCTGCCGTAAACATAAATCTAAAGGTCTTTATATCTTTGTGGAGAGGGATGTTTTCGAAGTCAGTCATCCATCAAGATGATGCGTAGGTATAAGAGGGAAGCTAGGAAATACGGAATGGTAGGACAGGAGGCGGGGAAGGAGCTAAATTAATTTTGTAATGCCCAAAAAAACTTGGACTGAACACGATCTCTTCCTGGTGTGAAGCTAAATTTGAACTCACTGTTAAGAGCTAAACTTAGTAAATACGCGAAAGAAAAATTTGGGATTTATTGGCAGGCATATATCTAGTAGGCTTTTACCTCTTAATTTATTTTCACCTCTCCATTTCATGGTCGAGTAGTGTCATTCATAACTAACATTTACGGGTATATTTATTTTATAAAATAGGTTCTTAAAACGGTGGCCGCCTCAAGATTTGGATTTTAATGCCAACCCATCATTTTTTTTCCGTTTTGGAGTTTTTAATGTCGAATTTATCTTTGTTGCGTCCACTTACACATGACCTTTGTGTTTGGGGAGTATGATGGCTCCTAAGGCGAAACGTGTTCTCCTCTCATGACAAGAACTAATTGCTTTTCGTCCGAGTGGTTGGTCTCTTTTCCTTCCTCGATGGCCTTTGGGAGATCATTCTGAATACTATATACGTCCTGAGAAAATTAGAAGAAAAATGTGGCACGCCTTTAGAATATTTATTTCTTTCACTCATTTTTTAGATTGGGACTTTCCAATGATGCTGATGTCTTCTCTCGCCTAGCTTTCAAATACCTTTCTTGGATCCATTAAGTATTTACTCCTTTTTTTCGATAGCTTAGCTTTCCCGGAGCAATGCGTGAAAAAAAACTTTCAGAAATTATTACTACTTAGAGAATAGTGCTTCTTTTCAAAAGTTGTATCCTTATACTTGTAATTTACTCAACTTTGGAAGAAATTTCGGCATTTTAGTTTTTCACCAACAAATCTGAACTTATATAAGTTCAGATTTGGTGGGCATGTCAGTATCGTAGTGGTCCTTAAAGTGCTAATAGTAGTAATATTTTTTTAGATAATATATTCTTTTCTTTAAAATTTAATTTCTACAGACATTTTTCTTTCATGGTGTCTAGCGGTCTTATACTAAAATTAACATTTATATTTTCCTAATAGATTTGGGCTTGTTTGGCCGCCTGTATTTGAAAAAAAAGGTCCTTGTAACAATCTGTCCCCACACATACAAATATCTTCCGGCTAGGTCAATAAAGTTTATATATATCCTTACATTGGGAACGAATGTTTTTTATCTTTCTTAATCTCCGCCAGTTCCGTCAACTTCTAGTTTAATATGGTTTATAATTAATTTCCGCTCGTTCAAAATTTCGTTGCGCCATTCAATCTCAATGATTTCTTTGCCAAGCTTTTTTTATGTTCAGTCGTGTTCTTTACACGAGTTTCTCCAGCTTCCAATGTTTCAGCCAAGTTAAAAATCGCCAATGGACGAGAATTTAGTATTCACTTTGAAACACTAACGTATTATTTTCAAAGAAGGTCACGATTCCTTTGCAAATATTACTTTACATACAGACTTTTCCCATTTGCGCGTTTCCGCCGCTATAAATATCTGGTTTTAATCACTCTTTGTGTTGTTATGCCTAATTAGCGCGGCAGTTATAGGCAATTATTAAGAGTCGCTTAGCGCTATTTCGGGAAAAGTTTGCTGAACGTCTTACGAAAACAGCCGAGGATGGAGGCAAACATTGCATGTATACATTTTGAGATACGACGATGGTGAAGCAGACCGCTGTGAAATGTGGAAGTTAACGAAGCATTTTCTTTTTGCCTCATGTTTTCATCATATTCTTCTTCCGTCATGCGCTAATGAAAATTTCTTCAGCTTGTGATCCAGTAGGTACTAAAAGTTTTCTAGCTATGTGTTTTATGCTGCCATGCTTATAAGGTTTGTTTGCCGTCTCTGAAACCATTGTCTGTAGCCATATTACTGATGCTTTGTTATTTCGTCTTTTTTCGTTATATGTAAGAGAACGTCTCTCTCCATTACTAGGGAATTACGTATATCTCATATCCGCAAGTTTCCTTTCAAAATCACATATTAGTACAGAAAATACTATTTTTTTGTTTTAATTTGATAACGTTTCATTCAGTTACATCTGTTTGTGCGGTGGACGTCATAAAACACAAAGTAATAAAAATATACCCAGAATTTTGCATTTGAATAATTTAATTACAGCATATCATGATTTGGGTTTTTAGCGTGGCATTCAAAATGTAGGAGAAAAGTGTATTAAATTGTTTTTCCATATCTTTAACTTGGCGAGACACCTTGATATTTGTTTACAGCTATTACAATTATATGTTAGTTATTATTTCGAAATCAGAAGACAGGACAAAATAAGACAACGGAATCGGACTCTTGATGACGGTGAGAATGCTGCGTATCGAAACGTACACGGAGAATACATTTTTCGTTCGCCGAGAAGATTTTTTCATGGTTATTCTGTGGTAAATCGACTTTTTAGGGAGTACTAAACATTTCATGAAGTAAGAAGAATAGCGGAAGTGTTTTGTAAGTCGTCCATGTGCTCAAGTGTGTCACACCACAGTTTTCGGTGTTCAAATGGTAAACCAGTTTAGGGCAAAGAATGAAGAAGTATTTTATCAAAAACTAGAGGGTGTAAACCTCTTTTAATATTTCGAAATTTTCAATATGGGAAATAAATATTTCTCCTTACTCATTTTATTGATTGAATTAATGTTAAATAATATTAATATGAGAGGAACATTGAATGATTCCCTCAATTCTCTTTTACAAAGAGTATTTATTAACAATTCTTTCCACGTACATTAGAAAAATCTTTGGAAAATTTTGGCATTCCCCTGTTCTGCTGGACTTATTATTTTCAAGTCTTGCAATTATCCAACCAAATATTGACTTCGTTCACTAGGGTACCACTGATGCAGGTTGCAAAAATATAACTTAGTAATGGGCTTTTTTTTTGCTTCATCCAACTTTTCACGCAGAGTATTTGAACATAAGGCAGAGACCATATCCATGTTTATCGATGCCTTTATTTGACCAGATCACATTGGGTATTTTCACGGGAGTTGAGCTATTGATAGCTATCACTGGTTATGGCGTGAAAAATTGTGATGCTTCAAAAAATGAAAACCCAAACCCTCGGCCTAAACCAGAAATGGGTAAAAGGGGGAAGGACCAAAACGGTGAGGCAAAGGAAATTTCATCGGACCATCTGATGGGAGAGAGGACCCATCCTGCCCTCTCCCAAACCCAACGTCATCACCTCGAATGCTCTTATCACCTTCCTGAGAGGCGTTAAGGACCCAGATGGAGTGACCCCTGGAGATGGCAGCCATCTATCCGTGGACCTAATGCAAGCCGATGATGGACAACCGCTCCCGAAGGATATGGGGGACTTTGTTTGATGAAACGGGCCCATCCGTAATACATCCTTCCTTATTCCTCCCTTAGTATTCACCTATTCTTTCATGACCGGCCAACCACCAGCCGTTAGCAAAAATACTTCTTCATTCTTTGCCCTAAACTGGTTTACCATTTGAACACCGAAAACTGTGGTGTGACACACTTGAGCACATGGACGACTTACAAAATACTTCCGCAATTCTTCTTACTTTATGAAATGTTTAGTACTCCCTTAAAAGTCGATTTACCTCGGAATAACCATGAAAAAATCTTCTCGGCGAACGAAAAATGTATTCTCCGTTTACGTTTCGATACACAGGATTCTCACCGTCATCAAGAGTCCGATTCCGTTGTCTTTTTCTGTCCTGTCTTCTGATCTCGAAATAATAACTAACATATAATTATAATAGCTGCAAACAAATATCAAGGTGTCTCGCCAAGTTAAAGATATGGAAAAACAATTTAAAAACAAAAAACAATTTAGAAGAAAATTTAGAAAAATTAGAGTGATAGATGGCACCATTTTATTGCTGTTATACTTAATGTGATGTTAAATCAAGTTCTTGAAAGAATAACCCCGACAACGTGAAATCGATTTTATCAATTACGAGAAGGAAATTTATTGCCGTGGGCGGTGTCGATAATAAAGGAAGGTTAATTCTCCATCGTGCGTAAATAGTTGCTTTATGACTTTTTATAGTATGCGCATTGATTATAGTATGTATTGATGGCAGAATAGGGTTTCCTCATTTGCGCAAACGAATCACAGTTCTACCAGTTAACAAACCATTGTTTTATTTGCACCTGTATTTCCTGGCCTCTCCTCATTCATTGGGAATCACGATAGATTGAGGGAAACGGCATATTTGTTCATCCTTACCCGAATGATAAATAGTTGAAGAGACTTTATGGACAAGTTCCCTGGTGTATACCAAAAACTTCTTCATAAAAAATTTTATTTGGAGCCGATGTCACGACTGATCATCACACAAGTAGCATGGCGTTAGCTTTTTTGATTCAAGCTTCAATGTGAGTACCTCGAAATTCGGTGGCTAGAGTACTTGCCTACCACACGGGCGTCCAGGGTTCAAATCCCTGCAGAGGCGGATGTTTTTTAGAGGAATCCGATCCCTACTAGTGTGTCTTGTGGAGGGCACTTCAAGTACAGTACTCTATCTGTCGGATGAGACGTTTAGTCGTGGTACCCTTGGCGCCTTTCGTTAAGAGTAGGCTAATGCCGACGCCGGGTTTCTATTCACCCTTCCTCCCTTACAAATCCACTATGGCGCAAATGAACTTAGCCGTCAGTCGCCTCCCCAAATATTCAATCCAATCCTGGATTTTATCCAAATTAATTTCCCTCTCCTGTTGTGCACAGCCTCTGCCTCGAATATATAAGATATATTTGGCCGCTGAAAAAGTAGCTTTCTCCCCAGCTTTGACGGAAACAGCCATAATGCAGTTTTATTTCAATTACAGGTGCTGAAATATTTACGCAGTGACAGGAGGGGAGGACTCCACCCGAGGTGAACATTTTGGAAATAAATTTAATACTTTCTTAGTAATTAGAGGAGGAAAACTGTTGAGCACTCCAAGGGAGAGCAGTTACAAATATTCTCTATGTAATACACTGAAATGCCGCCAGACACTAGCAAACCCCTTGACGAATTTGAATAACATTTTATACACTACTTCCTTTAGACCTACAGCGAATAAAAGGCAATTTTGGAATGGGACTAGTGTATCCATTCTTTATTAAGCTTTACTTCTAGAACAAGAGAATTGGATTCGGTGAATAGGTTTATTTTTTATGCTTTTTTAAACAACTTACGCTCGTGAGTGTAGAGCTTATAATACGTGGTATCGGAAAGAACAAATATTTGCTTTGTTTTACCCTAAAAATTGAGACTTTGGCTTCAATGTTGTCTATTTTTCCAATAATTTAACTGTAAAACTATTTATTAACTTGGTTTACGTAGCACAGATTTTAAATGGGAATTGATTTATGCCCAAATATTGCTTATTTCCCTGGTTATCGATCAAATAGAATATCAGCGATATTTCATTAAGTTTTTCATTTCACCACAAGTCTTACGGTCTTCTTCAATGACTGTAGTATTGCATAACCATTTTAAACTTCAATTAGGAAAAATTTTTATAACTCTATGCCCAAATTTTATTTCGGTTAGCTCAAACTATGCCTCTGTGCCGAAACAAAATACAATTGTAGTTGCAGAGCACTGACTTGTACCCTCGAAACCTTACCTATAGTTGAAATTTTCCTAGTAAAAATATGATTAACCATTAAAAGTCAGTGAATTCACCCAAAAAATCTTCTCCGCTCTTAAAACAAAGTAAATAAACGCAGACTGCATTTGAATTTTTTGTCATTGGTGACAGTTTACGGGAGTCGATGAGATATATTATTTGCTAAAACGAGGAACTTCGTTGTCTCAGGCGTGTCTTGGTGGAATTTACTTAGTATTGTGAATAATTAGAGTAGCTTAGTTTTTCCACATCAACAGGCGACCTATGTTTCGACGTGTTGCGCCATCATTAGATGCAATGTTAACAGAAGACGAAGAGTATTTTCTATGTCGTCTGTCAATAAATGTATGTGGAGTAACTAAGTTACTATTGATGATGGGAATAAAATACCTCATTTGCAATTTCCACACTCTTCTTCATACATACCTGACATGCTTTTGGCACTCAGTGTCGTTATCAAGGCCAATGTCTTGGTATTGACACAAAGTGTTGAAACCATGGTCGATTTATATTAAAATGGGATGGAAATTACATCCGAGTAATTTTTTTTATACGCACCATATTGGATATAGAATATTTCCACAAAGTTTCACCGGAAACGCTTTTCCACGAAACTAATTTATTATTATGATTTACAAAATTGAGGCACTTCTAAGCCAAATTATAGCAATAACCATTTTAAACGGCGGGAATTTTTTGATTGAGCGGGCCTTTGGACGAATGAACGGCTTTACATAAATTTTCAGTAAAACCAAAAGTGACGTGCTATCCCTCAATTGGCTATCTGAAGTGCTCTGTTTCTCAGCTCATTTATCACGCACCACTCTCTGAAATTTATTTATGCATTACGCGGCCTACCTTACATATGAATGAGCGCTAGCGAGGTCCGCTCTCGTCAGGAAGAAATTTATTCTGCGAGCCTCGGAGCGAGAAGGCTTTCGGAGTGATTCTCTCTTTTCCTCTTCCAAGAGCAGAGAAGAAAAGGAACAACATCCTCCTTCCTCGATCACGTCGTCTTTAAAGGGTTGGCTTACAAAAATAAGTTTAAAAAAACTACTTCTGGGGCGTTGGAGCGGCGCGTCGTCTTCTAAAATTTGCTCAACCCTATCGCGCCCCCTGAGGCTCTGGTGGCAAGAACAAAACACCTCCCTCTTAATATAACGACATTTAAGGTGTTTATGAGTAAGTTTTGATGAGAAATGAAAGGGATCCAGTGGCAATTTGCGGATGGTGAGTACTTGGAGGTTCCGAAAGATATCCCCCTATTTTCCCCGCTAAAGCCCCTGAGGGAGAGTGGCCTTACTCAACTTAACAGTCTTTCCCCGACACCCTCCCACCATGAAACTTCCACCCACCCGCTTGTCCTGCTGCTCTGGGGAGAGGAGAGGATGAAGAAACTGCCTGATCCCCGAAGACGATACCCTCCTCCATTACCTCTCTAGTTCCCTATCTCCCGTCGTCATATTGGCTAACATGGAAGGCCCTTCCTCTCCCGTTGCCCAGCAGCCGACTCCTACCCCAGCGACCCTAGGAGGGACTCATCGCTCAAGTTGGCAGTCCCTCCCACTCCTTTAAATATTTAATGCCGGTTGTAGTCCTTTTGTTGTTTCTCTCAAGTGCGATGCCGCTCTTCATGTTGGGGAGGATTAAAGGGGATGATTACCTTTTCGACCACGCCCTCTCCCCTTTTCGCCGCTCGCTTTGTGAAGCGGCCTCGGAAATATTAAACGAAGCGATGAAAAGAATTAAGGCCGGATCATGCTCTCTGATATCCGGCGTTTTGCGTTGGTGAGAAGCATTGGCTTTACTATTGAAACGCTCCCGTATAAATGTTTTTCGATCATGTGCGGTCTGGGGCGTCTATTCTCGCGGGATGTTGTATTTAATGTGTAGTAAATAGAAAGGCACCCGACACTTTGAGTTATTTAAATTTCTCATTGCTGTTGGTGGCTAAGCACCATCATGGCTGATTTTAGAATTTTAGGTCAAATGATTATAAAAACTCGTTTTAAGTCATTTTTAAAACAAGACTAATAGCCCTACTGTGCCTGCAAAGGACTGCTACATTACAGACTTTTGAAAGTTGCTGTATTTTTTAAGTTATCGACAATTTTTCCTTAATTTTCTGAAAACATGTCGAACGGCATTCCGTGGCTTTGATTGTGAGTGCTGCAACCTTAGAGGTATTTGAAAGTTTCTGTGTTTTTTAGCATATTGTTTACTTTTCCTTCATTTTCTAAAAACTTGGCAAACGGTTACTTGTGGCTCTAAGCTAAAAGTAACCGTTTGCATTTGAAGCATTAAGAACGGGCGAGTAGGCATGGTTATTCGAGCTATGGAAGAGGAGTTAACCAACCATAGAATGGTTTTTACCTTTCAGCATCCACTGGCGATAGTATTCGAACCTCGGCTCCCAGCATGTGATCTTCTTTATGGATTAATCGATTCCATCAAATTTAAAATATGGCCTATATTTAATTTTTCTGTTCATTATTCATTCTTGTATTATAAAATTCCCATCACTGTTAACGCAAGAATCTCATTAAAGTAGTTAGGAATTTAACAACTATAACCTTTATGTATAAAATTAATTTATTGCATTCCGGAGCTTATGCCTATCGTTTAAAAAGCAGTTAGCGTGCATTTATTTTTTTTGCCTGTGACATGTTGATATTAGTGACCTACCTCTAGTATGGCAGTAATTGCAGCTCATTTTTACCTGTATAACTGGCTCAAAGCTTGGATGGCCACTGATTTTACATTTTTTATTGATATATTAAAATTTAGCACAATTTTAACTTCTCATGCATTGTACAACTCACTTACTTCGTAAACTAGTAATTATTACAGGTCAACCAATTTTTTTTGTTTGCCGGACGATTCTGTTGGCCCGTATGTCCCTGGAACTCCGATAGGCAGCTAAGCATATCATCAGGTTTTCAAGGGTCCGGACAAACTGAATTTGACATACATCTATGCCCTGGGTGGTGAAAAACCCACCCAGGCGGAACTCGAACCTGCGACCCTCAGTTTAGCTGGCGAGGACTTTACCCGATAGTACGCAGCACATTCGTAGACAAAAAGGGCTTCTCGTTCCCAAGTTCACCTCACATTTTTATATAATAATCTTTCAGCTACTAATTATGACACGTGAAATATGGGATCGCGTCTCAATTGCATTAGCTTGGGAAATATTGCTCTGTGCCTTGGTTTCAAGAAACTCATGACGATTTTGACGGAAAAAATATTTCTAAAATTTGTCTTGACTGTATGTAATTACAGATTGAAAAAAAATGTGATAAAACCAATTTTTATAAAAAGTAAATTTTGAGGTTTTCTGAATACATTGTAAACCTCCTGCTGTTATGAAATGCCTTGATATGACTGAATTATTACTAACTTAAACCAATGCTTTCATGATTCATCGCTGCATTTTAAAACAATTTTTGGGATCAATTCAACCAATTTTTGCGAAACATAACATATTGTACTTCTTTTAGGGTTTTCTTTGGTAAAGCTACTTTCTTCTCTCAGTTTTCCAATTTCAGCTTCTCATGTTTATCTCCCAGGAGCATTCCCGAAAGTTTCCACCCTCATCCTTTCTGCTGCTGCGGGGCGAATTCGAAAGTTACAAAGTCCTCTGCGGTCCTCGCAGCCTCAATTATATCTCCAAATTGTGGTTACATCACAACGGGACTGCCTTTCTATTAATACTTGAGCTATATTTTTTTGCCACAAGTTGAACATGGGCACATTCAGTCCATGTAAGCTCCCTAACGATACTCTTACAAAAGCGATTGCGGTGCGCTTTTTTTCGACTGTATCACATCCTGCCTACCGAGTTTGATCAAAGTTTGAAGAGGTCTAACTTTCATAAGTCGGACTAAGTAGACGCTAGTGGCCTATTTCAGTTCAATCGATGATTTTTTGCTGAGTTGTGAAGCTTTAATATATCACAATGTTATTTTCTTTGTCTTCTATTGATCACAATCTTTGTAGATCGTGTAGGAAAGTTGATTATTTCTGCATGACAATGTTTCTTCTTCTTTTGGCGCCTTTTCTATCGGAAACTGGAAACCATCATGGAGATCTCATCTTTATTTGTCCCTTTTTTATAGTGCTCAGTGGAACCGTATTAAACCTCTTCTGTAAATTGCCCATCCAGAAAATTCTTCTTCTGCTCCGCTTCCCTTCTATTTTTTTGGAAACAATATTTATTAGTATTTGGTACTTTACACCTCTCATAATATGAACAAAATCTAAATTTTATCAAACTTTGATGGTTCTGAAGACTTCATGTTCTTAATTTAGTCTTTGTAGCACTTTCTCATTTGACGCTCCTTACACACCTGATACTTTAGTACCCGCCTGTAACACCACATTTCAAAGTATGCAGTTCGCTTTATGCTCTACTCTTTTAGTATCCAGGTTTGAGTATCATAGAAAAGGGTAAAAAGGACATAACAGCGTATTTAGCATATTCTCACCTCTATAGTTAAACCCTAATTGTAGAAGAATTTCCTAATGATATTATAAGACGTCCGAGCAAACTCATTACGACTCCTTATTTCTATTGCGTGATCACAGGAGTCTGTAATCCATGTCCCAAGATATTTATAATTTGACACTCTTTCTGTTTGTGTAGTATTAATCATTATATTTACCCTATCCTCTTGATATTTTTCACTATTATCGGTTTAATTAATTCATAGTGTTTATATTTTATTCACAGTGTTTTCATTTAGTGTTTCAGAGCTACGCAGAATATTGTCATGACGTCTCACTACTTCTCTAGGTCTTACAGAAACGATAAAATAAGAGAGATATTGCCTAACAGATAGGTATACAAACTCGTTCTTTCCGTTCACAATAAGCAACCACAGTAAAAACCGAGCTCCAGTAAATACACTCCCTTTATACATGTCACCAATTCACCTCCCAAAACCTTACATATTTACACGGCTGGTGCCCTAACACCCCACGCCACACGCCCATACGGCGGCTCGTAGGGTGGTAAGTAGATGTAGATATGCTGAGTCGATTGTATGATTCCGAAAAAACATCTCCTAGTGACACCGTGTGCGTTGTCTGTTGAAGTTAACAAAATTTTAAAAATGGCTGTTCCTCCCTAGGAATGGGGGAAATTATTTTTCCATGGATAGAATAACAAAATTGGGATAAAACAGCAGCCACATCGTACTCAATATAAGGGATAAGCACATATCTATCCGCCCCCCGAGCTAAAAATCATGTTAACCTTCAACCGTTATCGTGTTTCAGCCCATTTATGTTTAAGAGCATGTGTATTTCGTTGGAATGGGCGTAGCATGGTATCGGTATAAACACTCATTCTGCATCATCCTTGGCTAAAGCGAGAGAGGGTTCCACATTTGTTCACATCTCTTATGCCCGCGACCACATATACTCGTGCCCGCCTGGAAATGGGTGCCGCGTAAATATTTTTTTTCTTCATTTCTTACATTTTCTTCTTTCTTCATTCGCCCAATAGGAAATCCCACTGTCATGAGGAAGCCCTGTGATTTTCCTGGGCATTGGGATGTTCTTGTAGGCTCTCCGATTTTTCACAATGGATTATTTCGACTTCCGCAAACCTTCTCGTATCAATTGCGTGAGGCCACTTTTTCGTCGACGGCCAGTTGTGTTAACAATCTATCGTTCGTTATTCGTGCAATTCGCTCTTTCAGCTTGAGGTAGGGGGAGTAGGGATACTAGTACTTATGACATTTAATTATGCTTGTAAAAAAATTGCCGCAAGATATAGATATGATACTTGATGAGGCTACGCTATCCTTCATCAAAACTACGAACTACGGATCTATTTTCCCAGTATCCCACCATTTTCATCGAGCGTCACGGGCGGAAAAAATTAACCCTTGGAAGGAAATTTTCGTGGTAATTGCTCTTTAGGATATCACTTTGAGTTATTCATATCACCGCCTGATTCCAAATGTTCTTATTTAGCTGTCTGATAGACTAAAAATTTAAGTACTGATGAATATGCTACATCATTTAGGAAAAGTACTTTCTGAATAAGTATTAACGAGTAAAAGTTATATGGATAGAGAATGGCACCCTCTATGGCCATGTTGAGGGTAAATTCGTGAGTTTTTACGACAGTTATTCTATTTTTAATTTTTTATTATACTATATATACTATTTTACTTTATATATATATATTTAATTATATTAAATATATATACTATATATACTATTTTAGTTTTAGCATATTAGTTTTATTAAGATTGGTTTCCGCGATTGAAGCGTCGTTCTTCATGAATAACCGTTCATGCTTCGCAAAGCAGCGCCTGAGTCCATCATGCGTGGTGACAGTTTGGTGGAATGGTGCGTGAGAGATGAATGGGAAGATCTTTGGCTCTCTCGTGGAGTTGATATGCGGATTTCTTGCCTTGAAATTTGCGGGGAGGATATAGAGGCGGTAGTGAAGGGTAAGGTGTGTGAGGTGTGAGCGGTAAGGAAGAGGGGCGGCCGTTGCAACCCGAGTGGAATTAGGGACGGGGGTGGAAAGGGAAGGAGATGGTGGGTGGAGATGTTGTGGGTGTGCTGTTGTTGCATGGGGTAGAATGGGGAGCAGGGCTGGAGGTCCCGTAAATCATTGCGGCGACCTTGTATTCGCCACACTAAGGGCCATTCATCACACTTTTTTATTCCCATTCGGTTTTTAACGGGGCAATGGCATCGGAGGCTTAAGCATGGGATGGATGATGCAGGTATGCCACGCACCTGATGCGAAGAAGTATTCTGAAGACCGCTTCAACCCTTCACTCCCGGTCGTACATTTTACACCTCTTCCCTCTATTAGGTTTAACGCATCCGGCGATACCTTTTGGAAAATATGTATTGATGACATTATATTAAAATAAAAGATACTCTATAAATTTCCAGAGTTTAATAACACCGACCCAAGTTTCGACAAACTTATGCCATTATTATGATATATCGGTTCATTTTTGCGAGTTTACAATTGTTTAAACAGTAAATGTTTTGCTGAAATTATATAAGCGCTTGTAAGCTCTCGAAAGTGAACCTATTACTTTGATAATGACGTAAGTTTATCGAAGCCTAGGTCACTGTAACAAAACTGTAGATAATTATAAAGTATTTTTCATTTTTGAGATAATGTTATCTCTTCCTCCTGCCGCCAGATGCAGCTGTCTGGTCGCTTCATGACCTCTCTACGACTATAGAAAATAGCAGAATGTTTCCTCATGCGTACACACGCGGAGGGAATGAAAGGAGAGAGGGAGGTGCTCGGACTGGCGGTTGTTTTTTTTTAAGAGGAAGTGCACGTCCACTTGGACACTCGAAGAGGCGACTGAACCCTGTCCTCTCACAGCCCTCGCCTCGAGCCACGCACTTGGGTGATAGCGGCAAACGCTTTGAGGTGATTGCTGTTATTTGTTGCTTCCTCGCTTTGCGGACGAATGTTCACTGTGTGGTCCTTTTCAGCTTCCTCCCAGATTGCATGACCGAGAATCCACGTATTATCCGCGAGAATAACTGCGATTTTTGCGTCACTCACCGCAGAGGATCAGTTTCATAGGACTCATTGAACTTGGATAGCCTCACATGTAGGGATATTGGGATAATGGAACGTGGAGCAAACATAGGTCATCGGGTTTGGGAGCACAAGGTGTCCTCTGTTGAACTCGGATTCACCATTCCTTTGTCTCACAACTCTCAAATGCCTTCTTCGGTGACAGCCTTGATCCTTATAAAACCCTTAATCGTCAGAAAAAGACACTCAACCTGCGCTATTACCGAGATTCAAAGCCGTAGCTATAAGGTTGCCAGGCCAGTCGGAAACCAACCTGAGCATCGTAACGGACTTAAACGGGGAGAAACGCGTGGTGTCGTTGTGTGGTTCTTGTAGATGTTTATTAGTAGAAGCCATGCTCATGCAAGACGACCAAAACTTTGTGGAAAGTATTGGATATATTTTACCAAATTAATGATGTATTCTTCTGACGCACCTGCTACGGTTACAGAACAACTAAAGTGCTGCAATTCAATGCTAGTGAGCATCTATTTCCTATTCCTGGGGTGGAATCACGGTTCATTCTTCCGCATTGCCATTATCATTATCCAACATGCAAACATCTCTGTTAGGTCAATGGTTACAATTACTGTCCTAAGAACGCACTCTATTTGTTTACTCTAGCTCGTGATTTAAAGCACTTTACAGAGTTTGAAAAGTGGCAATCACGCTTTTGCTCTTGTGAGCGCAATTTAACCCTTAACTGGTCGCGCCCCCTTCTATCACTCAAGTGGTCGCGTGGCGCACTTTGTGCGCCATCAGTTACAAAGGGAAAAACTAAATTTTATTTCAATAAAGAAATAACTATTATTTATGTTTTTAATGTAAATACCTCCAATTTTTAGTTTATATTTTAAACTTGAACAGTTAAATGAATACATTTTATTATTATTCATATTATTTTGAAATACATTAGAATTATTCTGCATAGCAAACAAGCCTATTCCCTGATTCACCATTGCTCTCAATACAGTCCATGCAAGTGTAAGTAATAGTTGCTATGTGATTTTTGCAAATAAATATAGTACATGTGCTACATTTCAACGTGGTGTTATTGTTCTTTCTCCAACCACACTTTGCACAACGCCCTCCCTCTTTACTTCTTTCATGGCACACGCGTTTCCTTTTCCCTGCTGCGCCTATTCCCTCCACTTCTTCCATTTGGGAATCATGAACATACCTTGAAATTATAGTCTTTATGCTGAGCGGAAGATTCTGTTTCATTCTTTCTTTCAAATGTTCGTTTACCAAGCTCAATGCAAGGTTCTTCAAAAATACTCTTCTGTACTTGTATGGGAAGTCTCTATGCGCCACATTGTACAGCACAAGGGCATTTATGCCAGCCATGTTCAACAACCCAAAAAACAGCGTCATTGGCCACCGTCTGCTTCTTCTAGAAACGGAGAAGTTTCCACACATCTGATCGACTGCGTCAACACCTCCTTTTGTTCGGTTGTAGTCAATAATGATTGCAGGTTTCTTTGCTTCAGAGTGAATTTTATTGTCATGATGCATCGTTGATAATGCGATGACTGCTTTGCTCTTTTTTGGCACATAATACACTAACGTAGCATTTTTCTGAATGCCAAAAATCGATGATTCGATTTTTCTCTCCTTGCTTGGGAGAAACTCAGCTGCTATTTCCCTTTTATTCTTCCTGACAGTGCCAATAAAAGCGATTTTTTTCTTTCAATAAAGATAATGCCAGTGGATAGCTGGTGTACCAATTATCACATGTAAGGTTTCTATTGGAACCTTTTAGGTATTCATCCAGTCTGTAAACGATAGATGAAGGGCTGTTGTCTCTGCTATACGATCCTGGGGGCTGCTTTCCGCAATAAACTTCCAAGTTACATGCATAAAATGTTTTTGCATCAGCAAGTACAAATATCTTCAACCCATACCTGGCCGGTTTACTTGTTATGTACTGTATAAATCTGCAACGACCTTTGAAAGGCTCCAATTTTTCGTCAATCGTCAAAAATTCACCCGGTGAATATGAATCTTTGCAATTGTAAATAAATCTTTCAAGTACAGATCTTATTTTAGGTATTCATCCAACCCAACTTGTCCAACTTTCTCCTTTCGCGTCTTGCCCTTTTATCGTCAAATCTCATACAGGACAATAAAAACAAAAATCTCTTGTAAGGCATAACAGCGCGACATATTTCTATACCTGTACCATCATCTGTCCACAGTTTAAGGTATGATTGGATTATTTTTATCCTAGGTAGATATAAAAGACCAATGACTGCTTGGATTTCACTTTGAATCTTCTGATTAGTATGATATACTAGCATTTTAATGATGTCAGAGTCAATAATTTTAGAAAAAGCTGTAAACTCATCTTTCACATCTTGGCCCCTCTTCTTAGCATTGGGAAATACTTTTACTATGTTGCGTGCAGTAGTTCTACTAAACTTACTTTTACAAGGCTGTTTATTCCATATAGTCGTTTTATCTCTTCCTACGCAAAACTCGCCATCACTGCCGTCAGGATGATCCTCTTCTTCCGATGAAGCTTGCAGTTCAGATTCTGAACCACGTCCTTCTTCAAAATATTGTTCAAATTCTGAATCCGAACCTTTACTGCCGATGTCCGTCATTGGCAAATCCTCAACGACCTCTGCTATTTCATGTTTTGCCAGACTTCTTTTTCACCTAAATAAAAATTACAATCTCATTATGAAAAGATTTTTTACTTGACGTGCATTCAAATGTATTCACTTCAAATCGTTTTCTTCATTATTTAAGATATTTTCTAAAACAAATATGCGCAGAAAAAGTCAACTGTAATACATTACATGTATATAATGAAAGTAAAGTCTCAGAGATTAAATATACTATGTGGAAGCGTGGATAAAAAAGTGAACTTTCATGACTTGTCGTAGTGTCCGCACGCACTTCAAGATCTCCGTAAATTAGTCGGTGTAGTTTGGAACGTGGGTCAATTTCCACCGTTGTCACCGAGGATCGCACTTAGCTGACGAATGAGAGCGAAAGCAACAAAATTAACGATACATCATAATATTATGGCCTATTTATAATATCTACTTCCATCTACTACCTAAAAAATAAAAATATCATACTTACATTGGCTACCAGAAGCAAGGAATTTATTCGCTATGAACCACAATGCGTCCAACGACTACTGCCACGGTCAAAGACTGACACAGGAATGACGGGTATTCAGATGTCTCAGCTAGTAAAGAGTTTACAATGTTGCAGGAATTCATGAAATATGCGCGCTCTAACTTTCTCAGCGCCGTGAAATCTGACTCCTTTAAGTGATCGCGTGGCGCACTGAGTGCGCCAGAGGGTACCTTGATTTAAAATATTTCATCTGAGGATGAAATGAAACGAAATGTAACCATGAAAACGTAGCAAATACGTTGTATAAGAATGCCCAACAGGGTATATGGCACACTCAGTTCAGGTCATGACGATTTGGTCGGACTAATGGTACTTTTTATTCAAATGGCGCACTCCGTCCACCAGCCTACTTAAGGGTTAATAATACCAGTAGCACGAGTGCACGCGCTATATAGAATTGTAATTGTGCCTGCTACTTTACACATGGCAGAGAACGAATGCGTTGCAATATGATGATTGTACAAAATATTCATCTCAGTGTACAACACTTCGTTCAAATTAGCTCCAGGTGAAGGAATTCAGTATTCTCCAGGATTACTATTCCGTGCCAATAAATTTCTTTATCTCGAATAATTTTTTCTCTTTTGAATAGGCACCCAATTCTCTTTCTATATAGTAATTTAGTTACGCATTATTTTCTAAATGCATACAATTTTCAAATATCATAGCTCTGTTGCTCCAACCTAAATTTATTGGTAAGTCAAAATCGTAATTGATAATTTCCGGCAACCTTCATTAGCAACGATGGGTTGCTATCATATGATGGTTTTTTTTCTGATTTGGTTACTTTTTAATAGGATATTTGATATTTTAGTTTTACTTTGTGTATTTTGCAGTTGAGCACGGAATTGTAAATCACATTTTCACATGGATACAAAAAACATTTCACATAACGTATACCTTTATAAAGTATAACTGCAAAATCTCTTAAATATGGATTGGCTGTGCACAGAACGATGTGTTTATTTGATAGGACATGTGCCAAGTGGTGTAGCGAGGTCATTTTTCCAGGGGGAGGGGTTTCTATATCAGGTGTAAGTGTTGCGAATGTGTGAAAATTTCTCATGGAATTGTAAATCCATGCGTGGGACCACTGAGCCAATTGGTTTTCGTAAAAGTATAAGAATTTTTTCTCTGGCAATCTGTATTTATTGATATCGACAATATCGAAGTTTTTATGATAAGCACATGGCCAGCTGATACCGCCCCTGATTTAAATGTAGCCATCTCGATCTTTTATTTAATGGACATTGAAAAACGATGAACTTTTCTATAAGAACTGTCATATATTCTAAATAACTATGAGTAGCACGTAAACGCTGAACAATTTTCTGTCAAAACTCAACGTACTAGAAACGGAACAATAAATGTAACTCGCAAAAGAATCGTCCATATCGTATTTTTTGGAATATTTATGGAGATTCTATTCCCCGTGAGGATCTGCAGTTCAAGAGAACAATCGATGAGTGTTCGCTCGGAGTACCGGTGAAAGAAGCATATGAAACCCAAAGAGGTGATGCTGCGGAGTACATTTCCCGCTGAATCGCTCGATATCCTGCAACTTGTTCCAAATCCACTCACGCCTCTCTTTCTTGCTCTCCTCGTTGCATCGTCTTTTTACCCTCATATTACCATTCTCTTTTCCCATGAATCTCCTCCAACCGCAGTGCTGTCTGTTCCCCCATTCTCATTCTCCACCCGTATCACTCATGCATTCATTCTTCTTTTCAACAATTTGCTGGTGACAATTTTCGGAGTTGCATGGAATGCAGAGATGGATAAGAGTGGCTCCGGAAGTCGTCGAGGGAGATGGTTGCACCTTAATGGTTGGAGGCACGCACGGTACGATGGGCGATGGAAATTCTTCCGCGCCAAATTGATGCTGTCCACGCGTCGTCCTCAGGAATCTGTCACGCGATTCATCCCCCGCATCCTTCCATGAAATGCATCACGTAGTCATGACGATTATTCATCGAAGCACGAACGGTATATTATTTTTTGTAGCTCTGGCCCACATGCGAGCGCACAATATAGGGCGTGTGCGCTATCCTTGAAATCCGTTGTTAAAACGTTCAGAGCAAGCTGGTGCATGTGGCGTCAGGCATGGCACTCCATTGAGATATTTGCACCAGATCCCGGAGACTACATTTGTTCACGTAGTTTTTATCATAAGTTTTTGCTCCATATAATTAAAAGGATAAATGAGAACGGATTACATTAGAATTAATTATTTGGGCGTGGCATTTCATTTTAAAGCTAATCTTTTGCTGGCTAGGCACGTATTAATATTTTCTGTTAACAACATTGATTTTGTATAACCAATGATGCCCTCTCCGTCAGTAATCTTTTTCTATAAAGCACTGTACGTGTTTAGAATTTACATTACTTATGTCCATGAAAACTACGGTCAGCATTTATTTTCACAATAACGATGCTTTTTCAGCTTAGGGTTTCTAGGTATTATCGACCGTGTCTAACGTCACACGACTAAGGGTTGCTCTGGAGAAAACACACCCCGCCAACAGTTTTTATATTGCGTACATACTATAAGATCTTGGAGAAAGTGATTTGTAGGAGTGAGTTATATCTTATAATACTGGATCTTGTAGAAAGACATCATCCTCTACTCGTCCTCTCCTAACATGTTGGTCTCCTCCCTACCTTTTCCACAGGAACGTTCTCAGTTACGTAGTAAAAGGCATTCAAGACGACATAGTATAATCCAGTTCTTCAATTAGTAACTCCAACCAAAGTAAAATTCACAATTTTATCTTTAATGCGATTTAATGGAAGTCATCGTCTTTTCGTAAGGCTAACTTTCATAAAATAACTCCGAAAATGGCGGGGATGAAAAAGATAATCGCGGCAGATATATTTATTGAATACTCTGCTCAACGTTGTAAAAGCAGACCAAGACGGTGCAAAAGTAGATCATGTTCATTTTATATTTCTCCTATCGTATCCAGGAGGCAAAGAATATCGAGAAAACATTTTGCTGGTGTTGGCGTAGTGTATCGGTATATAATGAGGATTTTGCTAGCCTTGGTAGCACCGCTTTGAAGCTCATCAGCGAAGTCATTACAGGCAAAATGTTTTTGATGAATATAACTAGAAAATGCAATCCCTGATTCCGTTGTCTAATCTGAATCTTTAAACTTCCATTTTTGTATTGCCACAGATTTTCCATCTTATGACGGAAATGAATGTTATTATCGATTGCGAGTGTTTTACGCGGCGCCCATTAAAATCAGTATTCCTTTTTTCTTGGACATACGCAAACGCAATATTCCGGATCCCATAATGCGTTGCGCGGGAGCGCAACATAATTGATTTGCTTCCTGTATCAGCTCAAGGTAAAAAATGAGAGCAACAATTACCTGCGCTTGAACTTTAATAGCAAGTAATGGCTTTCATAGCGTCTTTAAATGCATTTTTAAGACGCCTTTATACAGATCCTTTGAAAGAAACTTATCTTTGCTATTACAGCAACTCATAGGAAAATGTGAGAGAGGGAGGTAATGTGATTGAATTTGTGATGAAAAAATTAGAGTAGGTGTCGAGATCTTAGCTCGCTGTGCAGCAACATAACACCTCAGCGAGAATTAACTGAGTCGGGTCTGGACGAAACGTCATTTTTTTGGCCACGTATGCTGCAATTTGTTCCACGGTCTGCTTAATAAAAAATCATATGCATGAGAATTACGCATATGAATGTTTAAAATTTGCATTGCGTCGCGGAAACTTGTCCGCCGCCTGTGGACTCCATTTACTAATCCTAGGCGTAACTTATTCCATTTATGAAGTTCCATTCCAGAGCTGTGCAGAAGCGAAGTAAAGAAATGAGCGGTAAATGAAATTCCTACCTCGAAAAACTGTGTTCTCTTTTCCTTAAAGCAGATTTTTATGTACAGTAGCTGGGAAAGTGATGTTGATATGTGCAGGGGTAGTGAAAAGGGGAAGGAATGTGTGATAAAAATTGGGATAAAGGATTTAGACGCAGGAGCGCCCGGCGGTGCAGGTTCTATCCTACTGATAAGTCGAACATCCGCGCACCGCATAAAAAGCTGGCCTAAGGCCGTGAATTTGACATTTATCGAAGAACCTAAGATAATTTGGCGTATTTCTCGCGTGAGTTTCGGGAGCGAGGGAGGTTTACCTTGAACTGCTTTGAATTGCTGCGAAATTCGTCGTAAGGAAAAGTTGTACACGGATATTTTTTCAGACTTTCGTATTTTTCACGAAGATATTGGCCTCAGAATTATTACAACTACAGCGGTTCATATTTGCTTGGAAGAATGGTCTTTCTAATCGGAATAGTTAATTACTAACATAATTCCCAATAACATTGTTATCATGAACAAATCCCCTGCACTGATCGCAAAATACTCAAATAAAACGTACCCAATCACCAAAATTCAGTGTCGAGGTTAAAATCCACGTACGGTTGCAAATTAAATACTATAAACTAAGAAAAACCAAAGTAGCTATTTCTCTTGGTGAATATTTTAACGAAGTGGCATTGTGTTTACAGTGCTTCATTAAGAGAAAGTTGAGCTATTCCTTCAAGTTGTATCCTACTTCGTCCACCTTGCGCCTCTAAGCTGACTGGGCAGTTACACTTCACTCTTCAGAATATGGAGGCACTTTTCCAGGGCCTATATCGATTTCAATATGTTCTTAAGTTTTCCGCAAATACATCTGCGCTCATCTCCAGAAATTTTTTTCTTTTTTTTTTAAGTCTTTATTTTCCTCAAATATGGTAATTTTACATAACCGGTAAGAATCACCTCAACTTCTGTGATTTTAAGCATTCACCTAATAGTTGAGGTTACAAATAGATAGAGTTTTTATTGCTCATATGCCTTTAATACAAATAATATACAGTTACAAAAATATATGAATTTTATAAAGTTTGCATGTGAGCTTTAGGTAGCTCCAAAGGTTTCCCTGTTTGGAACTACCACAAAAAATATTAGTGCAGGAATGTGATACAAAATATGTGACGATGCATTTAGTTTTTGAGAATAATTATTTAGTAATTGTAATAAAATTTATGAAAAAAACAAAAATTTTTAATTTTTTACCTTTAATTTAACGAAATTTAATTTCAATTTAAAATCTGTACTCATAATAAAATGTATAGGGAACGCATGGCTAATCGCAATGTTGAAATTTAAAAAGAGTTTTTCCGTCTGAGATAAAAACTGATATTGGGAAGCGAGAACACAATTGTGGGTGTAAGCAAAATTATTCGTGGTACTCACATGAATGCAAGTTACACCAAATTTTAGTTTGTTTTATTTTACGTTTAACTGTGGTTGCCGATTATTTTTACATTACACTCTCGATTTTTTATTCCGGTGAGAACAAAAAAAGTGCCGGTTTTTTGCCGTTTTCGAACGGAGCGCTCTATTTGACATTTAATAGTGAAAAAAACTTACATTTTAATCGTAATGAAACTGTAGTATTGTGTGGAAAAAGCATATTTAAATGTACATTTAAACGTTCAGTTCTTTCTTTTGTGCCATAATAAAGTTATTAACAAGTTTATGAAACAACTTTTTCTTGGGTATGAAAAGTAGTAGAAGCAAGATCTTGGTCTTGTTTTGAATCTCTTTTCAGCAGTATTTTATGTCAATTACCATCGTAAACTCACATTGTGATATCAATTTTTAACGAGTTAATAAAAAACCGAGTATTTTAGTGGGCTCGAGCTAGCGAGGAGGCGGCCTTCTTCGCTTAAGGGGTGGTGAAAGTTTGAGCGCTGTTGCAATTTGCCAGTTGCGGGCCGAACATTTATTGGAATTTCTTTGGGCGCATTGAAGAAATTCAGTACATCGAGAAAAGGCCCTTATGAGAAAAGGTGATGGAAAATGGTTGGATACTAAAAAGACAACAATTGCCACCTAAAATAAAATTAATGAAAAGAGCGTGTGCAGCGATTGTTTTCGCCATTCGAGGCAATGCACAGAAGAGCGTATGAGTAACGGGTTCTGCCGGCACTATTAGGCGCACACTAAACCAACTCTCTCGTGCTACTTTTCGGGCAGTACCATTATCTGAACCATTAAGTTGAGGGGCATTAGGATCTAATCGCGTGTTATCCTACAGAAGCGAAAATTTCGAAGGGAGCAAAGAATCAATTGAGAACCACGGAGGTGACGAGTGACGATTTGTCCGTCTTGGACCGCATTAGCGACCGCGCTGAAAACTCCTCTGACATTTTCAAATTCTCGTCTCCAAACTCTAAGATTTTTATTTTCAACTGATCGACTCCCTTATCCCCTTTATCGCCTCCCTCCGTCTAATTCCGTGCCTCGCAAAAATATCGGTCCTCATCTCTTCCTCCTTTCTCATCTTCGACATTTCTCCACTCCCAAGCACATTCTCCTTACTATTTATTCCCCCAGCGTTTCGCTCAGCCATCAACTAACGCTCTACAGGTAACAGCCTAGCGGCCAATGTTTTTCCTCGAACGGTTCCGATAACTGAGTCAATTATGGAAGATATGTGTCATTAGAACGTTGTGGTATTACAAATTGCTTCACAAATGATTGAACGACATGGCTCAAACTCGATTTATTGCTTGGCAACAGTATTGTTTCCCCTATAAATATATTATAATATATTTCCCGTAAAAATGTGTTCACTATATTTCCCATGCACTGAAGAGGTCTGTTTTGTTTGCGTTGTCAGTACTTCGTCTATCTATGGCTTTTTCGTTTACAGCGGGGAAGTCAGACAGGTGGCCCACGAGCTGCATGCAGCCCATTGAAACCACACTCCTGGCCCACACCAAGGAAACTTAAGACAGCCAAAATTTTGATCCAAGTTCTTTACCGGTGATTTTTAATTAGTTTTTTGATATTACATAAGAGTCTTTGTTGCCGTTTAATTTCGTTTTTTTCTTTTGCCAAACTACTGCCTTACTTAGTATTCATGAATATGGGTAACCAATAAACCAAGTCTTGGCACACTTTATGTCTTTGAGTAATGAAATATTTTACATTAATTTATATGAAATAACAAATTAATTGTCACGAGCGACCCTTATGATAGCACAGCGCGAACCCATATGGCACAGTGGGTGACCCTCAGTTTGACATGCCTTATGTACCGCACACCATCTTGAGACTATCTGTAGTCTAGAACTGGCGAAATCACGGGATTCGCCGGGTCACTTTTACGGAGGAGTGCAGGGGTGGATCCCGTCTCCATTCTCAAGCACACGAAAGCTAGGACAGACTAGCAAAATCATATCTAAACTATTTTACCTTGCTCTCCCTCCCCTCTCCTCAAACGATCCTACTTACTCCCCCCACCTCTTGTTTCTCAACCTGCCCTCTCCCTTTTGACACTTCCCCTCCCTCCACAAACATGTACCCTTCCTTCGCCACCCCCCTTCTCCTCTCAAAGCGGGCGTCGTGTACTCCGAATCGCACTCAGTGAGTCGGCCCCGTCCCTTTGACTCGGGTCTCGACCTAGTGAGACGGTCCCGGCGCCTCCCGCTTGAGTAAAAAAGTGCCGAAGGTCAAATTTTTACCAAGGAAGTTCCACGCTATCTTTCAGTCGCCCACCGCAGCACAGGGAGGAAATTTTGCGTTAACGGGGCCAGTGTGGCCTCAGGCATCGTACAGCCAGGGGAGGTATGGCCGGAGGGGAGGGGCCCGCCTATTTGAAGGAATCTTATTAAAGCTTGTAAGGCTGTTCACAGTCCATTCCACCTCCTGTACTGAGCCGCCAGTTTGCTAAGAAGGTCCCGTCTGACGGCCACTGCGAATTCTAAATCTGGGGAGCGTGATTTGGGCTAAGAAAAGAGAGATATGATTTAATTTTTGCAACGATGGGATACGTTTTTCTCCCAAGTGTGTACGCTTGAAATTGACATCAGACAACTTTTAGATCGTCCAAAGAAGGAATTACGCGACGATTTGTATTTCGGGGTTCTCTGGCAGTGTTCTTCGGTTCCTGGTTTTGGTGAATGGTGTTCCTGGTGTTCTTTGAGCTCTGTCACATCTCTCGAGATCTATCGGAGGAAATTCAGCTTTTCTCATCATTCCCTTGTTGACCAGAGTGCGTCGGGAAGTCTAGCCACCAAGGAGTCCAAGCCGAAACGACAGGACTTCGCTAGTGAGCGCTCTATCAGGTGAGTTCCTTTATAAAAGTTTTTCCGATGTTTTTCAGTGTTTGGTAATACTTTGCCTCCGTTCCAACGTCCCTCTCTGTTCAACAACTGAGGAAATCATGATATACTTCCCACTCAGCTTACGGAATCATATTTTTCTACTTTAGGAGCTTTCCTCTTTGACTTTTACCCTCGTTCCCCCTCTCATGCCTTGATGCCGAGTGGTGATCGAGAAGGTAGGGCCAAAATAACACGTGAGAAGTAAAGTAATTTGAGTAAGGGTAATTACATTAGGTTAAATAGTGCGACATACTCGGAAAGAAGAATACAGCTAAATTAACTAGTTGTGTGGTATTTTTTACTTAGCATCTTAATAAAGTACGAATACACTATAAATTCGGTTACTAACACTAAATAAATCGTGTATGAGGTTCGTTTGGTTGGAATTACTACTCTGTCTGGTAAGAAATACTCCCCTGTCTGGTAAAATCAACGTGCCTGTTAAATGATAAATGCTGGTCTAATAATAACTGGTAGGACTGTCTAATAAGGAATAAATGACTCTTTGCTATTTAGAGGAGGAAAGAAACTATTACTTGAGTTGAAATATAGTTCTTTATTGCCCTTAAGAAGATTAAATTGCCTTTTTTTGCTTCAACAGCCAGTGTGTAGCATTTACTTCAACTCTTAAAGCTCGTTAAAAATGGAAAAAAACCTCTTGCGTTAGCACAAAATTTCACAAACGTATCCTTACACAGAACACTTGGGTTAAAGGCCATTTCTTAGGGGCTGAAGTAAAATTTCTGTCAAAGCCTTTTTGAAATTTCCCTAATTAAAACAGTACGGGGTAATTTCTCGTCCTCCAAGTTTTATCAGGAAACAAGAAGCGTTGCAATGAAAAGCGATCTTGTACCGAATTTTACTCAGAGTGTATCCGTTATTCTAGAAAAACTTGGTCAACACTGAAGTTAACACTTGGACGTAAATTAAGGTTAAGGGGCTTGGACTAATTGGCTTAATGAGCAGCACATTTCCAAGCCTAAATTAAATGAAGTTTGAGTTTTTTGTTATATTTAAATAGACGAGATTGCACAACGTGCGTGAGGATGTACTAATGTGAAGGATACCTTTATTAAATTTTTAGAGGATGATTTCTTTTGCTTTCGTGTGGTATAAACCGTATAGAGTGGCGAGCTGTAAAAAAATAAGTCAAAGTTGACTCATTGGAAAAGGTGGAATGCAAACGCGGTGATATCCACCCTTCGAAGGCGGGAAAGGCAATTGGGGCCAGTTTCGAGGCTCGTGCACGAAAAACATACATCCACTTTCTATGATAAACGACGTGCAGATGTACATGAAATATGACCATCTACTTTTCCAGAGAGTAATGCACTGCCATGGTGAAAGTGGTGCAATGCAGTCGATGCAACTACTTATATCGGAGATTATAGAGACACCGGAACGGTTTCTCGGAGCTCGGGGATGCATGTATTACTGCGCTCGGACAAGATCACGAAGAGAAACGGACGCATGTGATATTTCACTCTGTGGGTCAAAATACTCGTGCTCATTGAGTTTATGTGGTCGGAGGTTCATTGAGTCTATTTTTTATAACTTTCGAACCAAAAAGGTTGGAAAAAATGCGAAATCGAACGTGCGGAATACGAGGTGAAGCACGTAACGTGAAATCGATATTTGCAGCTTATAAATGATTTATTTGCAACTGCATATAAATTACAATAATTGAACCACTGAATAATTATAACAATGAATGAATGAGTTTTTGTGATGAAATTTTAATTTGAAAGTGTGGTAAAATATTAGGTTTATGTCGTCAAGTCGTTCCTCTTACTCCTGCCTTTCAGTCAAAGTTTGAAGAAGGAGGAATTTCATTTCTTGTCTGTTTCCTATCCTTGAAGATGACTTCCATTAAAGGAAAGCAAAAATATTGTTTTTTTCAAAACTTAATGAGCTATTTTCGAGGAGACGCTTCATATAATCGGTAGTTTTAAACCATTATGATTGTTATTGACCGCTATCGATGTGGGTCGATAACTTTGGTTTATACTCCGAGAAATTATATAACCTCAGATGGAAATACCTGGCTTATGTCAAAATTTTGTCCATGTGGTTATTAATATTGTTAAAGCATGAAAATGATTCATTCTAGTTCAACACTTTCAAAATAAGGAATGAGAGCTTTTTTACTGTGCTACAGTATTTTAATGAAGGCATAGAATGTAGATAATGATGTAGGTCCACATGATTGATCTTTATGGTTGCAGCAGCCGCAGGGTGACTCATTACGAGATGCCTATGTACAAGAAAGAAATAACATTAACCGCGGAGCTGACCAATTTTTCTCTTCTTGGCATTTGTTTTTCACCCGGACGTTCTTAATGAATCTCCTAACACTCTACCTCGTTGAGGAAGCTAAATCAGGTCTCACGAAAACCCAGAGCTCTGGCCATGAAATGTTAGGTTTTGAATTTCTCTCTGTAATGCTGCTTTTTTGTTACTTTGATAGAAAGAATCCAGAGTAAATTCCAGTTTTCTAGATAGTCGCAAGCAATAGTAACTCAAAAATTTTGATTCACTCCATTTTTGAGAATTTAAAAAAATTATAATTCTGTCAACACTTTGCCGGAATACTAATTAACTTTTTCTCGCAATATTCTATTTGAATTGGAGTTGTTAGCGGCCGGAGACTTCTAGAATGCTTGCTTGCGTCTTGACTCTGGAAGAGCTGAAGTCTTGATGAGAGTTAATAAAAATAATTGAAGTTATTTGTATTCTGAAAAAGAAAAAAATGAGAATTTAATTATATAACAATTTTTCCTCAAGTGTGTATTTCACATTACTCTCTGGTATATTTGATTACTTTGTCAAGTGTTCCCAGAAACTCTTGAGTTTCTTCAGGAAACTACCCTTAGAACGCAAGAGGGAGGACACTTTCAGATTAGACTTTCTAATTAGGTGGTAGGTTTAATGATGAAGTAAAGTGTTTATAAAGTTGAATTATGAAAATTTTGCGCTGCTATTGCTAAAGATTCTTTCTCTTGTTCATGGGAAAACAAAGAAAGTTTTCATCGCTTTAACTTTGTTGTCCCTACATTTTTAGCTCATGTTTTGGCCAAGAAAATTAAGTGGAACGCCAGAAAATTCCTCAAGTTATCTTATGGTTTTCTCGGGATCCTCAGCAGGAGTGAGCCCAAAAACTCAGCCGCAGTTTAATACGAGTGACACCAGAGTTTATAATAACGCTGTGGATAAAAGATGGGAAGGAGAATATAGCCACCCATACAGGTACATAAAGGGGATAACCGCCCACGTAAGTGAATTTAACTTGAGATAGCAGGGAAGTGTTAGTAGCATGATTCGCGGCAAACTTTACTATTCAAACAATGCTGTAGCACAAATAAATCGATACTATTTATAGCCTATCGGATATGTTTCTATTGATAATGAGAATAAGAGCCCAAGAGTGCTACAGTGTCGATGTGAATAACGGGGACTTTTTTGTCGGCGATTAAGGTTTGTAGCCATGGGAACCGTGGTGAGGTCTTACTCCTCTGAGTTTGCAGGCATAGGTCAACTACCACCATGTATTACTGCCACAATATCATGTAAATTTGCCATCGTAACTAACCCCCGTTTCATGAAAACTGACCTCCAGTGAAGCTTTGAAAATGCTGTTTTTTCTCTTTAAACTAACATCCCCAGATGTCATGACCATTTTTTTCTCTCTTTCAATTCAAGTTGTTAGAGATACGCTCCATTGCCAGTTCAGTTTAGTCTTTTGCAATCAAAGCCCTCCGGATATGATGAATTAATATATTTTTTCGGCCACGGAAAAGGGTCCCTTTGCCTCTAAAAGAAATTAGCGGGGGAAATATTTCCAATGTAGGATTTTACCTCGAGGCGATGTTCTCTCGTTTCATTTTCCTTTTTATTTTGAGCATTATTCTTTTGTTGTGTGTGCAACCAGCGATAAAGTCGTCCTACTCCACAATTACACTTTAATTTTGGATTATCTCTTTTTAGCATTTAGGGAAAACATGTGGTCTTCTGATTAGCTCGTCATCGCGTATTCATTTGGCTCAATAACGCCCTGACGGGCTATTTTGACCCTAACGTGATTTTAAATTTATAATTTAATTGCATTTTTATAGGGAGCAGACTTTTCTCTCGTGACTTTTATTCATTCTAATGGGTGTTAATGTAAAGAAATATTGACTCTCCTAAAATTACCCATTCATTAATTATTTTAGAATTTGTCTTGAGCGCCAAAGCGGATCCTTTTGACACAGGGGTGGGTTTGCATGTTACATATTTACCAAACGTTCTTTTTTATCCATTCTAGTATTCTCATACCTCTACGAATATTTTTAAAACCATCTTGTCATACCCAATTTACTTGGTAGCTTCAATGACAATATCACGGGGATCAGTCAGAGGTTAGTGATTTGTAAATCAACCGCATTTAAAAATCAATGTGAAATCATTATTTTAAAATAAATATTAGGTTTAATTTTTAAGTCTCTAAAAATTATTGATTTGAGCTCCTAATAAATTAATCAAGGCAAATTAGTTGGCTAGTATGGCGATTTTTCTACGTAAAAGACCCAGTATTGCAAATTATATTTCATCTACCTTTATATGCACTATTTCTCTTGGCCAAACTGTTCAAATATTCAATTTGTTTTGTAATGAGTTTATACAGAATCACCATATTATTCATCCCAAAAAAGCTCACTTATTCTCACTGATTCCGATAATATCGTTAGTCCCCAGTCATGGTCGTTTCCAAAACTATTTTTATAACACCTGATGAAGGCTCTATCTCATACTTAATTATGGCAGACAAAAATATGTTAACTCTCTATTCATTAAACTATAATCATCATCAATGTAGATCTGGTCTAAGACAAGTTTCAGCTGAACTCTTCCAACTTTCTCTATTTTGCGCCCACATTTTCACCTCTCGGTAACTCCTGTTCTCCCTCAAATCCGTCAACATATAAAATTTTCTTCTTCTTTTCTTGCGTTTTCCTTTCATTTTTCCTTCCATTATCTTACTCAGGAGGCAGTCATGCCTAATGACATGCCCCGACCAGTTTGCCTTCCTTCTTCCTATTGCATTCATGATTGATATTTTCTCGTCAATTATTTCCAAACTTGGTCATTCCTCACTTTGTCCTTCCACCTCACTCTCATCATCCTTCTCCATAACCACATTTCAAAACCTTCAAGATACTTCACTTCCTTTTTCCTATAGGTCCAAGTTTGTGATCCATAGAGAACCACGCTCCATATAAAGCATTTAGCAAATCTCTTCCTTAGGGTAATAGGGTATTAAACTATTGGCTTAGTAATCACATAGGGTCGTGGTTTGCAAATCGCCATATCAGGACTCACTGCCTACCAACTTTCGTCTAATTACGATATCCAGCTATTGGATGTTAGTCGAGTGAATATATGAGGAAACACGAGCACTGGACATTCTTCTCACTAAAATTATTTAAATTACGGTACAGCTTGAGCAAATGGTCCGAACAACGTCATCGAATCCAAGATGTCTCTTGTAACAAAGTAGAAACGATGACAGCGAAAGGTGACCCACGCGGCTGTACTTAAAGCTATGGGATCCAATCATATAACGGTATATTTAACCCCATCCTGTATAAGGTATATGACCTATCACACAATATTAATCTTAAGCTCAAACCTTCAATTTCTAATTTCATAAAATACACGTTTACATATTGATAATGGATCACAGCAGAGCACAACTTTGGGATCCAATCAACTATCCCATCCCCTACCTTCTCTTTCCGCCACCCAAGTAAATAAGATGTCTGACCAAAGTCTGTCCTGGGGCACCTTGAGCGACGTGGACGCTTCTCAGAACTGTATTTTTATAAAGCTTTCGCAGGGCAGATTCCCGGGGGGCCTGAGCGCGTCCTGAGCCGGACGGTGCGTCCCTCTCGGCTCGGAATATTCATATTTTCAGATGAAAGAATATATCATTTTGCTGAATGGATGTGCCTTTTTTCTGAAATATTATATTCATTGGATGCAATGCAGGCGGAAATGAACAAGTATTTCAGAGGCTCATTGGATTGCGGTAGTCATGGTGGTGCCTTCTAATATGAGAAAAACAACGCGAAAGCGTGGATATTCATCATTAAAAAGGTGCTTACCTTGAGCGGTAATTGAACGCTCCGTGGAATCTTTCAACTCCCAGTCAGGTGTATCAGCCAATTACATCGCCAGGAGGGAGTATGCGCATGGAATTTAGAGTACTTGATCCGTCCCGGTAGGGCCAAGGTTTCTGATTCCATTACCGGTGCAGGTGAACTGTGTAATTGAACTTGGTTAATTGCTCGAAGAATCTCGGCATTCGGCTTTCGGCAGAAAACGAATAAGTAATTGGGAAATAATAACGGTGTGTGCTTTTGCGTCTGGTGTCAGTTATGCAATAAATTAAGTTGAATGTTAAATACTCATACAATTATTTTCAAAGATTTATCAACTCTTATTGAAAACAAATCTATAACTATAAAAAGGCTGCGCGAATAAATTTGGATAACTATTTCAACGGTTTCCCAGTTAAATTTTTGAACACCCTTGTTCTTTGCATTAGTGCAAAAAATTTCTGATAAGAAATATTACATGAGGTTTCTTTTAAGTCTACAAGAGTCGATATATTGTGGTATCATTAAAGTTTGAAGTATATTTATCTTTCTTATTACTGTATTACCATAATTTATAGTCTCGGTATACTTGAAATGTCATTGTGACTCTTCTATTCTGGGGAGTAATCAACTAATCGATTGGTCCTATATGGGTATTAGGATTGACTTGAACGCTTTTTTTAAATTCATACAAAACATTTCAGTGAAGAAGTATATATTACAATATCTTTCCTATAAGTGTTCGAGAGTCGATATATTTTGAAAATTTGTCACTTTTCTTTAAACAAGAATTTAATCAGAGACCAATTTTTTATTTTGAAGAATGGGCAACACCATTTTTGATAAGGACCATTTTTCGAGGCAAGGTGTCTTTGTGAATGATATTCATTCTAGCGGAGCAGATGAAGCTGAAAGTCTTTGTTCTGTAATTTCAATTTAGACTATGCTAATGCAGTCAAGAAGATGATTGCTTGGAATAAATGCTATTTAATTTTATATGACGCCAGAATTTGTCTCCTCCTACCCCAGTCTGCGCCCGTCTCCTCTTGCCGCTCACTCCTTCGGATTATTGAAGTCTTCACTTCAATATTTGAGTAAGCACCTTGTCCGTGCACCATTCACGGATGATATTGGTCATACTCGTATTGGTAATTTAAGGGAGACGTTTATCTGACAGAAAGAAATATTCCTACACAAGTTTAAGGACACTGGGGAACAATTTTTCCATATTTGATCGCTTATGAACTGTATCCATGATTTTTCCTCCCTCATTTACAGAAACAGCAATCAATTCTAGATTATTCAAACTACCATGCCTTGCTTTTTGGCTATATATTTGGTTTATATAAATTATTTGTCTCCGGACTCCATTGCGGTTCAAATTTACCCTCTGCCGATGTATTTTTGTTTTCATTGCATGTATTTCTGTTTAAAGTCATGCATATATTCTGTTGTGGTCTTTTGAAATATATTTGAGGACCCCAGAAGTCAAGGGGTCTAAGTAACAAAACCATTGTTTAGAGAAAACTTATGTCAAAGTTGAAAATGTTTGGTACAACCCACTAAGTAGCTAAGAGGCACTACCCTAGATAGCAGCACCTGTCAAGAAAATCACTTGGATCTCTTTACCACCTAAAAGATTAATATTTTCACTTCCCATTCATGTACCTAACTTATTTTTTTTCAAAAATTTCACTTAGACCCCTTGACTTCTGGGGTCCATATTTGAATTCCTTTTTGTTTTTACTTTAAAATGAGGCACCTAGAGTTCATTATCCCGGATTGAAATCCAAAAAATAAATGTTTCAGATAAATAAGATCGTATTATAAACGAGTTAACGGAGTAGTAATATTTATATTTTGTCGGTATAACCAGCTGAGGCGCTTGGTTTGATGTGTCACCACCAATAGCTTTAAGATTGCGAGATCAAGTCCATCCTGTAGTAGCTGTAGTGCTAATTTGTGTGTAGAGTTTGTCGTTCATAGCTGCAAAACAACGGCACCGGCTGTAGAGCCGGAAACCTATTTCTAATCTCTTATTTCTGTGTTGGGTGCGTTTCTACAAATTCAAGTTGCAAGACAATGTAATTGTCCAGACACATCATGGTAGCCTAGTGAAATGTGAAATTTAGAAGAGGTAGGGGTAAAGTACCCTACGAGAGAGTTTGGTCTCAAGTGCCTTGCGCAGAAACCTTTTCTTACCCTATGCGTATTTTTATTTCATCGGACTGGAAATTATAAGCCTCCATAAAATTATATGATTTTTCCGAAATAAGTTCAAAACTACCTCTTGCACTGAGGCCAAATGAGGGCTGCAGTCAACCAAGCTAAGGATTGAACAACCAATGAATGAATGCCATCTTCTTTTCTTTAAACGATTGAGTCTGAAAAGACTGTGGATTTGCGACAGGCCTTTGATAGAAAGTGTCCAAAGGTATTTGGAACATATAATACGTCATTGGTTTCTATGATTCCCTTTCAAGCAAACAATGACATTGGGAATGTTAAAGATTTGTGTTAATTCTTTCGGCTACAATAATTATGATGTTGATTAGGTGAACTTCGTTGCCCATCCAATTCTCCCTTAGTAAGGAAATTAAAATACCTCTAAATGGATTATGAAGTGACAAATGCGAGGGAAAAAATACCAGGTATTAGCACTATTAACACAAAATTGAGATATCATTACCGGAAGGCATTCCTTCTTGAATCAACTTGTAACAAAAATATCATAGAGACAATGCTATTTTTCCCACAAGTTTTATTTATTTGGAATACTCCCGATGCTTTTGTGCATAACCTTCCATTTGCATGAAAGGTGGAGATTTGCTGTCGAACGTCCATCCCTTCCGAATCATCACTCATCCGTATGAGGACAATTGTGAAGACGAGAAGTGATGAGGGCGCGGCGGTTACTCAATTCATTTGCGCGCATCTTGTCATGTAGACTTCTCAAACTGTTTACCTCTGCTGCCTGCTTATGGGGTGGAAGGTAGGTCGGTGGTGCTGCAGGGGTGGTTGCGGATCTCTCGCGGGGGAGTTGGAGCATGTATGTCGGAAGGTGGTCCAGCCACGGGCGCCTGGCGAGTTCCAAGAGGTGACCTTGAGGGTAAGGCGAGAGAGAGGACGGAAAAGAGGGGGAGGGGGTTTGTAGTGGAGGAATACGTCAGTGGAATGGGAGGAAGGGCGAGGGATGGAATGGGGAAAAAGGGAAAAAATCATTGGGTGGGGAAATGGATTTTGGTACCTCTCCCAAAATCCATAGATCCTCCCACAACTAAACCCTTCTTAAGCCTCATCTGCTTCTTCAACCCCTATTTCTGCCTTTGCAACCGGGAGTCAAGGCGCGCAGGAGACGAAATTTACGGTCCTACCGAGGAATGGTTTGGCGGTGGTCTCGGAGGCGGAGTCGGGTAATGACTGGAAGACGAGCGGCCCTGGTCGGCGGCGGTTGACCCCGAGCAACTCTGTGGGCCTCCCGCCTCTTCGTCGTAGCCACCGCAGAATCATAGAGTACCAGCCCTTTGGCCAAAAAGGCAAAAAATTGACTTCTCCTTCCATTCCCCAACGTGATGGGAGGATAACCGGCAGTTTGCGCTGAGCCTTGTGAGACTCTGGCACCGCCCCAAATGACTGGGATGTGATACACATTCCGGACCGCATTGGCTCCCCATGCAAGCACGAAATGAAATCGGAGATTTTCCCCTACACTTTTGGGAAAAGATTCATAAAGCCATGATTTGAAGCTTTATTGGCAACAAATTTTCCCACGTATAGAGTAAATTCTTTGAGATTTTGAAGCCCATGAGATAAAGAACCAATACCTTGCCATTTTCCGTGGTTTAAACGAATGATTAACCACTGAAAAAATTTCCTTAGAACTTCTAATTGATGACATTAATTCATGCTCCATCAATTAATTGGTTGGTTTGTGGGCTGGTAATTATTTAATTTTATTCATTTTGACGATGTGTGTAATCTCTTTAATCAAAATATTATCCACCTTCCTTACATAAGTATTACTTAAACTCCTCCAACTTTACTCCTTGTTAGCATTCATGGAAACCTAGTTTACTATCTCCCTTCTTTTCCATACTTATATCTTGAAGCCTCAAGTCTGAGTATACACTCTCGTCTCCAAGACCCGGTTTTGAAAACTTTTTTCGGCATTTGGACGCTATAAATACCCTAATAATTGGTAACTTTCACTACTTATGGTTTTACTTTAAGAATTAAAGTAATCACAATGAATTAATAGCTTTGTTGTATTCATTATTCTATTTGATATCTGGCCAGTTTCAACGTTACAGTGTCATTATCGGTCGGGTAACGGATACAATTGTGGAATATCAAGAAGTCATTTATCAATTCATCCTAAATATATATTAGTACCAGGCCTATTAAATGTTTTGTTCATTTATCAGTTATAGTTTGTTTATTTATGTATGTAATCTTTTCAATGGTGGTTTACAATAAAAGAAATTTATTTACCTTCCATCCAATAATTTTTTACTACACAAAATTACTTTATTGGAATCAATCATGAAATACGGCCAATGTTTATCAATTTTAATAAATGTCATATTTCCAAAAGGGATTCTGTATTCCTGTACAATATTGAGCCTAACTCTTGGCTTTCAGTTCTCTTACGTATGTTTCCTTTCAATGTTCTGCCAAATTCCCTCCTCCAATATTTTGTTAGAATATCAGATTTTCTGGTGTTGGACCTCTGAGTTGTATTTGTAAAAACTCGCTAATAGCACTGTACCCTTCCGGGTGTATACATTTATGATGATATTCTGTTTCCTGTTTTCTTTAATTTTTTTAGAGAGACCAGAAATAATATATTTTCACAGGTGCTGGTTCAAACTTTTTTATTCTGAGACGAATAACTGAAATTACTCATTGTTGAATTCCAATGGTTTTGTGTTCGTATTGTCTTGCATTGGTACTTCTTCTCAGTGGCGGAAATACTGGCCATAAATACTAAATAAACTGAAGTTAGAAATTTCGGAAAAATTTAAGTTATCGTATTTAAGGCATTGTAGTACTTCAAACACCTTTTTTACAGCTATCCCTTATCTTTGGAAGGTCCTGCATTTATTTATGCTCATTGATTTCCTATTTATTTTGTTAGTGACAAGCAATATTCGTGCTTTACGTTGATATGTGCCAAAAATACCAATATTCCTTTCACACTGTTGCTCTCATATTTCCTCGGCGCGGAATCGGCGTCGTGTCGTAGGTGGATGAATACGAGAGAGGACAGATTGATGGCTGTGGAGCGACGCTTACAATGCCGAGCTGCGGGTCCTCTGTCGGCAGCGTGGGTTCTATTTCACCGAGGGAATACATATTCGAGACACAGGGGGACGCAACCCTCCCCCCCTCGCCACCCACCTGAATATAAAAGCCCCTGTGGCTCCATTTCCTTGTTCTCCACTCGAACCTCCAATATACGCGAGAATCCACCACGGTTGTTTTTATATATATTTTTCTGTTGGAAGTAAGAGAGGCGTGAATTTCCTTCTTTCAAAGGTAGAAGCTGTAACTCGACAAAGCTGAGAATTTCCCTCTGTCTGGCAAAGATATTCCGTGCGATATTAAAGGCATAGTGATTCAGAGCGCACCTGTTTTTTTTCAAGCACTGAATTTCGCTTGAATGGAGGTGGCTCTTAGACTAACTTATGAAAATATTAACGGAGAGAAAGGTGTTGAAAGTGTGTACACTTCTCTATACGAAGTGAGTCCTGCTAAAAATGAAACACTTAGGACAAAACTGCATTCAGAATCATACGAGAATGAAATAATAAATGAAACATTAAGCAATTTAAATCGCCTCTGGTGTCTATTTATAGCAAATGAAGACAAAATCCATCTCTTATTAAGCACAATAATTTTCTTGAACCTGTGGAAAATATTTTCATCTCGGTAGATAAATCTGTTATAACAGATGATCTGAAAAATGTTTTCTGATTCACGTCTTTCATATTTAGGGGATTAGCCATGAGAACTCAATAAATAAGAAATCGTTACTGAAAGTTGTTCCGCGAAAGTAATAATAGTCGTCGATAATTGGTTTCTACTCTATATCAAGTTCAATGGGTGTTTCTGAATGCACAGAAACAAATGATATAGGTGAAAAACTGCAAGTACATCACCTGCTCTTGCGCGTGATAGCCCATTTTTAGTACTGGGTACTAACCACCTTAAAGGGTCAACCTTACTTTGATAATATATTCCCGATTCAAGATCTTCAATATTCAATTGCTTTACAATTATTTTCAGGTTTTTTTCACTTTTGTTTTTCCGGCCGGGGCACAAAGAGGCTTTCTTTTTATGAGATGTCGGTATCTATTCATGTTTTTGCATTCTATAGTTGGCATCAAGAGTTCGCATTAGGTCTACTTGAAGTTGTTTTCTCTAAAATAGAGCGTACGATATTTTTGCCCTTACGAAAATAAGCGGAATTTCTGTTGTTCTCTTTGGAGGAACACGTTTCTATAGCAGAAGTGTTTATAAAAACGAGAAAAATTGTTAGTAACGCTAAACGTAATCGTAATTCCTTTAATATACGCCTATATAAAATCATTTGAAAGTGCTGAATTCCAGGACATAATTTGAACCGAAGAGACTACATTCGCGTTTATCATAAAAAAATTAAAAGGAAAATATTCCTTATAAAATTATTAAAAAATTGTAATGGCCCCTTAATTACCATATTTTTATGGTTAATGAGGACATTGTGTCTTAAGAAGAGTCTGAAAAATTCGCCACAGTCCTCTTACTATATAGAAAAGGCAATAGTAGTGCGAGTTACAGTGGAATTCATTTAAGTTGTGCAATTTGGGTGCACTCCACCTTTCAAGCCACCGCCAAGTTTTTGTCCACCACTGACTACGATCGCAGGGACGATTAAATTCTCTCGTGTTGTCCTTGATTTTTATTTGAGCTGGCAGAAAGAGAGGTGTAAATACTTACACGAAAGCAAATTTCATTACTTTGATGGTAAGAAAGATGCGGGACTAGTTCAAATGCGTAGCAGAGATCTTTCCGAAAAGATTGAGAGTTTCTGGATGGAAATTGTGATGTGAATATGAATGAAGTGGTGTGTGTATGTTCATTACACTTCTCTTCCGTAACTATTGCATCGATTGACTTGAAACCTTGCATGATAATAGCTTTTTAGGCATAAGGATCTATAAGCTATTTAAATAAAACCTCTGGGCCTCAAGGGACCCAGGACCCCAAAAATGGACCCTAAAATCAGAGCTGAGGTTTATTTTTTTGCTTTTTTTTAAATTAAAAAAATACTTTTAATTTGAATAATGGTTTGAAATTTGCATTGTTATATAGGAAAAGGTATGTAAAATTTAATGATTGAAATCAGTTTTGTTGTACGCCTCGTACTTGTTAAAGTTTGGTTATTTAACACAAATTTTTAATGGCTTTTTTAACCTACTTTCTGTTAACGTAAAACGTTGAAATTGTCACTATTATGAGTGAAAGTATATACAATCAAGTTCTTGAAGTCGATTTTTTTGCTTCGTATTTGCTTTAAAATAGCGTTTTTATGCAAAAATTCTCAATTTTTCTCTGATTTAAACAATAGGATCTTTCATCAACACTCAAAAGAATACCTTTGAATGGAATATATTTCCCAGGCTTTTTATTGCTTATCTACTCAACACATAAAAACTATGCATCTGTATGTACGCTCCTCTTATCCTCAAAAACTACTGAACCATTTACCTGAAATTATGGATGATTCTGGCGTATGTGCTGCCATGATCTATAGACTCTATGTGAAATGTTTCAGGACTTCAAGATCCCCAGGACGGGCGTTAGTGTTTGCTCCCAAAAAAAACATTAGAATTTATGCAGAGGTATAGTTTTTTGCTTTACAATTATTTTAAAGATATAAGGTTGAATATTTCAATATACAATGAGTGAAGTATGATCAATTTTATTCCTGCAATAATGGTGTGCACTATTCGCATTTGCTCAAAAACAACGTTTTTATTACAATATTTAACTTTTTTTCTATTTCAACAATGTAATTTTCCTTGTCAACCTATTAAATACCTTTGAAGGTTATAAATCACAAAAATATTTGATTAGACAAATATTTAAGAGGCTGATGGACCAGTTTAAGGATTTCTTCTTCATTTAATATTTGATCATTGAACAGTACATGAAAAATTCTTAAAATAATTCTTTGCAAATATCACAACTATTACTGGGCCTATTTTTAGTATATTTTTTCATATTCCCAGATCCCATTTATTAATTGGAATAAACGTTCAACAGTCGAATAGTTTCTAGCAGCACCTACTAAACAAAAACTAAGCAAGAACTTAAATTTACTAGAATTTAAAACCCTTTCTTTAAAATGAGCAAACAATCAGCAAAGTCTTGTCGTTGACTCTTTGACACTTGTACTCACTCCACCCTTCGAATTCGTTTAAAAAAATATTTTTCGCATACACAAACTCATTAAATAAGTTCTCTTAATGTACAGTAAAACTTTGTGACACTTTCTACGTAAATTTTTATCTTTTTCGTATGTTCTTTTACGTTCCACTATGCTCTCCTTTGAAATTGATCCAATCCATGAATCTAGTGCATAACTTTCAAAATTTCAACTGTTATTTGTCCTTCCTTTTGTAATTCTTGAAATTGTTTTCTCATAGTATCTGTAAGGAACTTTTCTGCCTTCCTACAATTTGACAATAATCCACCAGTTAGTTTATTACATCATTCACTTCAATTATTGACATTTCTTGCTTTTCTGTATATTTAATGGTACCTGTCATGCGAGAGTTTTTATTTGATGACGAGGAAATGCAGGAATATAATTGAAACCGGGTTTTCTAACAATTTTTTAAGACTCGTACTTTTGAGTACTTTTGTCTTTTGAGTACGAAATACTTTTGAGTACGTAAGGACTTTTGTCAATAGAAATAAAATACGAAAAAGTATTTTGTTACGAGTAGGTACCTTGTTGTTCCACGGATTGTTCCACTTTGTTGTTCCATGGAGATATCAGTTCATGAAATGATACTTCGGATACCTAGTCCAAATCGAGCGCCCAATATCTTTTCACCTAGGATCCGTCTATTACTTAGTCCACAGTGATTTATGTACCATGAAAGCTATGACTCGCCCATGCCGTAGCTTATGCCACAAGAAAACTTCGGCCTGCCCCCTGCGTCCATCTTCTGCGGTCTCCAATGATTCTCTCAGAGAGGAGTAGTTCATTTTGTTTGAGAAAAACACATATAAGTATTCAAATGTGCCGTTACCATTTTTAATGAATAGATAACCCAAAAAACGCAGATAAACCTGGCTGAGACTAGAGCTTGGCTGGAAGTGCTTGAATATTTGTCCTTTTACTTTTGTATTCATTAATCTCTCAATGTTTGCAGAAATTCTAGTGAAACCTTTGATTTTCCATGCTGGTGCCTGGAAACAGATATTTAGCATGAGAAAACTTCGTATTTTTTCAATATCTGCCAGCAATCATATCTTACAGTAACATGTAGTGAAAGTTGATTTTCATGCTTACATCCTCCTAAAAAAGAAAAAGATTCACTACATACTAGAAGATAACGCACTTGATGTAGATACCGTCCAATCCGTAACTGATAGGTATTGCATTATGCTATTAAACTTACATAAATTTGGCTAAAATTGAGCAATTTTACAATGTTATTGTTCGTAGAAATTCTAAAGAGTCAAACTTATAGTTCTGATATGCCATTGGAAAATGAATTACATCAATTTTAAACAAGAAAATTGGTTAATTAAGAATTATGACGTCATGATCTAAAACTGTTCGTCGTTTAATTAAAACTCCATGTGATAAAAATGCTTAACTTTTTTAATGAGTCGTGAACCTGAATAATACCTCTTTCTTTCAAGCGAAGTTTTAGTTTTTGTTCGTATGGCTATCAGATGCTTTGGCGAGGTAAATGTTAACACTAAATGAACTAGTAATTATTTTTTTGTAAGAAAGTGGTAATTTCAAACACCTTTAGTCTCATCTGATCATATTAGGTGATAATTTCCAGAGGATATGGGCATTCATGACAAATAGAACCTATTTTAGTCTCCTCCTACTCATCAATGGCCACTTTCACGGGGCATTTTTTCCTCATTACTTTGTGCTCAGGAGTTACCTTGGCTTAAACAGTACTAAGACTTGAATTTTGATTCAATTGAACAAATTCCACGTCTGCATTACCATAATTCTCTCTTACAGAGATGTGGAAGGCAATAACCTCTTGAGAAATATATTTCTTCTGAATTCTCCATAATTACGTAATATATTTGTTTACTCAATATGTGAGGGAAGTAAAAAGTAAATAGTAATGTATATACAATTTATTAAACATATTAATTTAGGTATAGTCCACTAGGAAACACATAATATTCAAGTACCTTTTCTAATCTTTTAATTTTGAACCTCTTTCTTTCTGAACCTCTACATGTCTGAACCGATGAAATCCTCAATGCTGCAGAAGAAAGAATCCACCATATAGGAATTCACCTTCGGAATATTCATTTGGGCCTTTATATAGCCAGAGTCATCTTTATCATCTATCCAAAACAATTTTTCTCAGTAACTTGCTTGAAAAACCATGCTTTTCCTTAACCGAAAATACGAAAGCAAGACAAAACTAGGTCCATATTATCATGAATGGTTGCTATGCGAGGTTACTCGCAATTGGACGTCACTGGGTGTTTTCATTGCGCCAAAGAAATTCATAATATTTACTAACTTCAAAGTCTCGTAACTATAAACATATTGATAGTTTTCTAGGGCTATTTCACGTATTTCCATGACCAAAGGTTATTGATCGCCGGCTGTGAAAAAAATTCGTTTTTAAATTTAGGAAATCGCCCCATGATGATGATGATATCCTGTTTGCACTCTTCCAAAACAGGCTGCTCTATGGTATTCATCTGTGGGGCAATGGTAATAAGATAGGAAATGTACTACGACTACAGAAAAGGGTGGTCAGGATTTTGGCTGGTGCCAAAGTAGATGATCACTGTAAGCCGCTGTTCATTAAGGAACATATTATGACTGTGATTAATTTGTACATTTTTAAAGTACTGGTTTATGCAAAAACAAACATTATTAACTGTAGCATGAGGAAGGATATTCATAATTACAATACTAGAACTAGCCATCGTATTGACATTCTATATTGTAGACTAAAGAAAACAACAGACCAGCACCATATAATGGGTGCAAGGTTTTACAATAAATTGTCATTTGTGCTTCAAAACGAACCTATGGTGAGATATAAGAGAAGGTTGAATGATTGGCTGGTGTGTAGTCCATTTTATAATCTAAAAGAGGCCCTGGAACTGAAGCTGTGGGTTTAGAAAACTGTACACAATGTATATGTAGTGTGCTACAAATTCTATGTATCTCCTTGACAAGGTCTATAGCAGTTGTAATGCTCTGAGTGTGACCAATAAAGTATTATTATTATTATTATTATAACTTCAAGTCAAGATTTCAGGAATTAGATTTCCGTCTGGCTCTTTTATTGCCAAGAAGCAATAGTCTCTAGAAAGTCAACATTTGACTGGTACAGGATCCTGAATACTCCTCTTTAAACGCTATGCACCAGCATATTAAATATGATGGTGGTCATGTCATAAATTTGAAAATTATTCGATGGGTAGCCATTATTTCCCTAATATCTTCCCACGCCTCCGTACGTCCAGTTCTTTTCGTCACAAAATCAATTCTTATATTTACCACAATCCCTAAGTCTTAATTATTGTGATTTATTGAAATTATCATCACCTGACTGAGACTGTCATAGTTACCCTACATCAAAGACTACAACAAGTATCGATATCTCTTTCGAAAATTTTCGGAAAATTATTATCCGAACTTCAGCCATTACATTCTCCTACAGACCATCGTACCTTTGTTATTCAATAGCTAAGAGGAGTTTGGCTATTATAAAAAGATAATTAAAGAAAAACCCAGGGGTGTTTTTCATTTTGGTTGGTTCACGTGGAATTGTGTAGATGTCTAGTAGTACTGGCTGAGTTGGTACTGGAATGCTGACCAGCTCTGAGTTGCAAGTGCGAGTGACATCAATAAGACTTCCAGTTTCCCAAATGGGGGATCACTCCGACGCATAGTGTGTTGAAATTGAAAAAAAGCTGGCCAAGATAAAAAAAAGTTTTTTTTTTAAGTATGGAAGTCTGAAGTTTGAAATTTGGAATTGTTACACTCCTTTTATTGGGGCATGTGATAGGTGATTTTTTAAAATGATATATAATTTCAATGAACAGAGTTTTGTCCTTGAGACGTCGTAGTTTTCAATGACGTTGAGGGATATTTGCTCTTTTAATAGGACAAAATTGCGGACCTTATTTTCCATCTAAATCCTGATTTTGGGTAGAAAAATAGTAAAAATACGGAAGAACCGTAAATAAATTACTGATATATATTTTTACTGTATTATGCTTTAACAAAAGATTCTGAAACCTCATTATTGTGGACATTTTAGCGAAAACTGAATTGCGTACTCTTTTGCGTATTTTGTTCAACTTTAAGCCATTACATGTTGTTTATACGCAAGAACTACGAAAAATAAAATCACATATCATGTGCTCCAATAAAAGGAGGGTCGCTAAGTTTCATATTTCAGACTTAAAAAGTCAATTGTTGGAATTTTTACCAGGCTTTTTTGATTTCAGCCCACTGTGCGCCGGTTTCGGATGAATAAACTGTCAATCGTCATCATTGGAAAATTGCAACTCCAACCATGGGAAACTTTCACCCAAAATAGGTATGAGTGAATGATTTACAACAAAGGAGAGGGCAATGAATCGTAGAGGAGAAGTTTTGGATTGAGGGGTGAGGGGAAGGGAGCACAAGGAGGGGTGCAGGTAGACCCAGTGATACAATCTTTCATTTTGCCGTCTTTCTTTGTCACTAGGTGAACACTAGGGAAAAATACCGCACCAGGCAAAACATAATGTGGCAGGCACGACGCCCAAAGATGTCAGAAGATAATTTTTTATCTAGAATGTAATAAAAAAACGGTCAGACTACAGACGCAAGTCTTTAAATGTTGGGCAGGTCTCTTTCTCCCGACGGCTGTATTTCCAGTTGAAAAATGTTCATGTAAAATCGTAACCTCATCCCAAAGTATTCTGAAAGTACTGATCGTGCATCAAAAATAATATAAGTATGAATAAATAGATCAGAATTTTACCCAAGTTTTCATAATTTCTCAAGGAGTTGGAAGACTCAGATGCTAAGAATTTTTTCTTCCAGTTCCAGATCGATGCATAGATGAGATGATGACGTCTTATGTGGTGAGCGACTTATTTTGGCATCCACCAAAAGCCTTAGGGAAATAAAAATTCAAGTTTTATTAATCACCTCTCAAAATGTGCGTGCATTAAAAGATATATCTCAATAAATTTAATGCACCTGGACTGTGAATAACCGGAATAGATATCCCGGAGTGAGGAAAACAAAAAATGGCACCGGGAAAAAGAGCAAAGTATTCTTAGAAATGTGAATTTCACATTTGCGGTTGGGCCTTAGCCTTATCAGGTCGAGCCAGAGATTGGATTGACCTTTAAGTTGGCTTATGAGGCTGGGTCACGGGGAGTTATTAGGAATTACAAGATTGACCAGAGGGGAAACAAAGTTTTGTCAACAGTAGCATTTGACATGGCTTTGCGAAACATTTCAGCGATGAGGTCTCTTTTTGTTAATTTTGACTTTGGTGTTTTACATTATATAACCTTAGCGTTAAATGTAAATTTCATTGAGTGATTTGTAATTGTTAATTGCCGTGCAAATGTTTTTTTCTTTGTTAGATGTGTGCTTTCGATCCATTCGCATGTAATTAAACATCTGCCTGGCCAACAGTAAAACAGTTTTACTACCGCTCCGTGAAAACTGCTCTGCGTCTTGTTTTTTCATGTAATGTTCCATATTCCCAGCCCCACCGCTTTCGAATTTGTGTGTTCCCTTTGGTTTCGTTTTATGCAGCTACTCTGAGCATTATAATTTACCAATCATTTACCATCATCCAGCCTTATCCATCTCCCATCGAGTCTCTTTCTCCCAAATTTTTCTTTTTATCCCTCTTTACACGCCAACTTACCTCAATTATTCCTATTGGCATACATGTGCAAGAAGACTTTGGAAGAAGGTATTTATGGCTGTGCCAAAACTGTAATCGGTTGCAGGCGATAATCATTGTGCAAGCTTGCATGCATTTTTTAATTTGTTGACCACCCGAAGAAACAAAAGGGTGATATTTATAGCTCTATTAGGTATATACTTTCCCAAGTCAAGGTATTAAGTTTGGATGTCTCCACATTTTAATGTACCTTTAATTTTTGGGCTCACGAAAAACAGAAATATTTAAAATTGATTAATTACAAATATACATGTAAGTTTGTAGCTCGCACTACACTATTTTGTTCCGTGAAATTTATCACTCCAGCTCATGATCACGAGGCTGCTTAAGGCCAGCATGTATTCTCAGATGTATTAAGCTTTCTCTGTCAGCTCATAGCTACACGAGTATCTTGGGACTTAATGTCGGCTCTATTTACAACAGTAAAAGCTACGAACAAAATCTTTGAGTTATAATTTTTGCCAGGATGTCGCTGGAAATCAACAAATGTCAATCACTTCGCTGTTAATGATGTAACGTGGTGTCTGCGTGAGGTACATATTTCTTCGAAATCTCAGAGCTGTTACTATTGCCACGACGTGGGAGCCTCGGGATGTTATATAAACGAGCTCTGTGAATGAAATGATAATTTGGGAACATTCGTGGCTAATAGTAATTTACCAATTGAAAAATCTTCCCTACTAGTCTCGTGTTCGTTTTTATAATGTTAAAATGATGATCTCATCTTCTGTTGCTCCTCTTAAACTAGTCTTCCCTACTAGTCTCGTGTTCGTTTTTATAATGTTAAAATGATGATCTCATCTTCTGTTACTCCTCTTAAACGAAAATAAAATCTTGTGGTACTGAATGAGTTCAGCTGCTAGTTTCTTTCAAATGAAAATTTTTTACTTAGTGGAGATCAACGGTTAAGTAGTTAGGCATTCACATGTAAAAATTAAATCAAACATTAATCTAAAAGTTAGCATGCCCACTTTTTTGGTTAGTTGTAACGTAGTAGCATAAAAATGATTCATTCTCACCGTTGAAATTGCTATTCTTCAAGAGCACTAATGCAAGAAGTTTGAAGAAGTCTTCCTGTCCCTCCGAAGGCTTGCAATTGAGCACGCCTCCTCAGTAATGGGACAAAATTCACTGCCTTCAATTATTTTCACTGCGTGCCCCCGGGGGCGAAAACAAGTTGTGCTACTCGGTAGACTGGTGGACGGAAAGTAAGTGGCCTTTCTGCATTTGCATTTTTGACCGGGGGAACCTCATTTTCGCGTTGTCCTTGAATTCATCGTGCTTTAATAAAAAGAATGTCAACACATTTTTCGTCTTTGTGTTACGAGATAGGTGTATGATACCCAACTTTTTTCGTCTGCGAGTAAAAGAAATTCAAAATTGTGGCTCCTCTTGTCGAAAAAAACTTCAGAGGTCCTCTCTCTGTGCAGCATTTGGAAGGTCTTTCGCGCTCTCCTTCTCATTTTGTTTTTTTTTTCATAAATTCTCTCTTTTCTTGTTTTCATCGAAAAAGTCCCTCACGGAATTTTTATGACTTGCCCTGCGCAACCGACTGGGCTGGGGACGCACATGTACTACGCACCTTCCTTCGAGTCTTTCTTCTTCTGCGCGAGGAAAAGAGAAGTCTCGGGAGTTGTGGGTGGGAGAACGAATGTGGGAGATAAGGGAGAGCGTGTGAGGGGAGAATTTTGATGCGAATGAGGAGGGGAATGGGTGGCCTTAATGGAAGCCGTGTCCCATAGTCTATTTCCTCCGGGAATGGAAAAGAGAGGACATTCAATTTTCTCTGGCTTTGTTCTGCAGATAGTAAGCTGAAAGAAAGAAAAAAGGCCATATTTTGTTGTCATTTTATTTGTGTATCAAGTGGGAGGAGGACGCCAAATCAGGGGCCAGTCAGGGGCCTAGCCAGAACTATTCAGTCAATGGAATTAAGAGATACCGGTCATGTTGCCTGGCAGTGAGGCAACTGTAAACAGTATTCCGGGGTACGTAGTGATAGTCTTTCATGAAAGAAATATATTTCTTTTCTTTTAAAGAGGTGAAGTTAATTGAACACCAAGGACAATGATTTTACACACTTTTATGCATTTTATTTACCCTAAAGCTGACATAAACACCAAATCCTGTAAAATCGTGATGAATTCTTGTCTGTTGACTATAATCATATTTGTTTTTCCATACAGCATGTATTTCTAGTGGAGGTAACTGTATCTATCGAAATCGTTCTGCATCCAGTTCTCCTGATGATGGGCTCTCTAAATTTCCGAAAGGTAATCGTAAATATCTGTAAACATTAAGTTATTTATCCGAGTCTACGTGTTTCTTAACCCTTTCGAAAGTATGTGAAATATTATTACAATCTCAAGGAAGCGCAAATGCGAAGCAAAGCAGGAATGTAGCATGCTAAACTTGTCTCGAGGTTTATTTTCTAAGAGTAAATGGCCTTTGGAGCGGCAATAAATACTATTTGACTATACGTATATCGCTTTTTCAGAACCAAATGGCGTAAGGAAAAACTTAACTTCCATTCGTTTGCTTTTAGAAAGTTATAGCGCAAGATAAACTTTTTTATAAAGAGTATTACTATTCTTTTATAACAAGGCTGAGTCCACATTCGATTTTCAGCCTGCGTCAAGCATTTTTCTAACCCCTTCAGCAAACGAATATATACAAAAAACAGAAGAAAATGCGTGCCTTCAGGCAAAATGAAGACATGCTTGATAAGCATGGCACTGATATCATCTACAGGTTCGAAGGTTGAAGCTGAATGTTCCAGGCAGTCAAATATTTAAGTGACAAGCTTCTCGTTGTCGGTGTGACGATACATGGATGAGCTGCAGTCGAGCAAGTTAAAGAGGAGTCATTAAATTAAAAGTGTGTTATTACCACGATGTGTCTTCTTGGAGAAAGTAAGTAAAAGAATTTCGATGTATTTGTTACGTAAGCAAATGTGCAGGGGTTCGAACAGTTCTGTCTGGGACATTTCGGCGCGTGTAGATTTCGGGGCCAAATTGGCGGCGCCGAAGTGCCCGTCCCACATTGTCTCATTCCCCGATCAGTTAAGAGACTTAGGTAAATTCGTGCTGATACCATTTGCGTAATTTCATCTTTTAGGCCCCAGTTTTCAATTGCGCAACGGTGTTTGAACCGTCAACAATTTTCTTACAATTTCTCAAATGTCAGTCATCTGAAAGTGACGGCATTTCAGGCGTAACCATCAAACTCACATGCATGCCTTTAATATAATTTATTCGAAAATTAAATGTCAGCCCAAACTAGAGGTGGGTTTTTTGCAGACGAACGGGTCCAGAGTAACGGGTTTGCAGATTGAATGGAAGGACCAAGGACTGACTTCCATGAACCGACCGTTCCTTTCGATCCATCGTCCCATTCGGTCCGTCGCGTCGGTTCTCTATTCCTTTCAAAACTTCTTCCCTTTCAGTGCTTCGTTCCTTTCGGTTCACCGTTTCTTCAGGTCCATTTTTCCTTACGCTCCTTCGTTCTTATCTTTCTGAGACCTCTAATATTCACCTGCGGATGCTTACGGGCTAATAAGAAATACCTTCTTTTTTTTGTCTTGTGGAGGGCACTTTAAGTAGAGTACTCCGTCTGTCGGATGAGACGTTAAGCAGTGGTCCCCTTGACGCCTTTTGTTAAGAGTAAGCTAATGCCGACGCCGGGTTTCTATCCACCATTCCTCCCTGACCTATCCCCTATGGCGAAAATGACCTTAGCCGTCGGTCGCCTACCCAAACATCCAATCCAATCTTTCTCTATAGTTCCGCCATTTAGCTCGCTCAACTAGGTCACGGTTGCAGCGGAGGTCAAAATAAAAAATGCAATTCTTAGCCTTGCTTAACCAGAATAAGCTCATTAAGTAATTAGGACCAACCTTGGTTAAAGATTTCATTCTTCACCTCCTCTGTTGCATTCTGGCCTTAGTGCTCTGAAGATTGTAGAGATCTTGCCCGAACTAACCTTCGTCCTGGCCTCCGCGTGGCGTGTCACTAGGCAGAAATAGCAACAGTGCTGTTACTACACGCATGTTAGAGAAAATGTGGCTGCACGCAATGGCAAAAACACTGGTTAAGTTTTATTTTTCACTTGCAGTGCCGACATTACAGTTTTTTAATAGCATTCAATTGCCATATTTAACATAGCCATTGCCAATTTTTATTTAGTACTTTTTCTTCATCTCCCAGATGGTGCTAGGTTCAGAAATACATTCCGTATGGTTCCTAAATAATACCTTTTTATGAATCATCGTATAAAAAGTGACTAAGATTATCGTAAATAAACCTTTTTATAAACCATTAATTTAAAAGAGACAAAGATTATCGTCTATTTCATCCAACGTGCTTAAATTCCGTCATTACGGCATACGAAGTATTTCTAGTTTTTGTTATTATTTTTACATTCTTTAAATGCCAAGAATATATTGATAATATCATAGAGTACAAATCATAGAGTTTTTAGCACAGATATACGCGAAGTTATGCATGCGCGTTCTCACCAGTAATATGATCAGAAAAGCCAAAAGAATTGCATGTTACTGATTTGGTTTATAATCAATTTAATGCTATTTTGTCACGAAGCCTTACGGCTCTTGACATACATTTTGAAATAATTCATTGTCATTCGTACAGATTTCTCCTAATGCGAAAACGTGCGTGTCATATTACTTTAATCGCTCCTAATATGTACCTAAGTATCATGTCAAATAAAAAACACGCATTTAAATACGAATTTTGCTTAAATTTTGAATTCCACGCCGTAAACCGAATGCATACTATTGCTTTCATTAAGACAATATTTTAAAATAAATTCTTGCATGATTTTTATTTGAGCATAGCTATTTGTAACGTACAAGTAGATCTACATAAGTCAGGTGTGGTCAAAACTTTTTTTTTCAGCTTACTTTGCAAAGTCATTATAATAAGCACTAAACAGCACATGATTAGCGCTCCAACTACTTATAGCTTTTCCCATGCGTCGAAAGTGTGCTTGAAGTGTGAGGTAGTCTGGATAAAATTTCAACTTGGAAGCATTTAACGTAGGGACACTAGCTATCTTGGTCGGCGACATCTTTGCCCATCTTCGTGTTCCAGTCTGCTCCTCGTCACAATGCTTGCGTAGGGACTTCCACCCTCTCCCCCTCCCCTAATGCTTCTCCTTTTCTTCGCCTGATTGAGACTCGAAATATGTAAAATATTATAGACTAGCGCATTTTTCATGGCCTACTATCATGACTAATACCATTATTAGAGTGGAAACAATGAAGGTGCTCTTGCCCTGAAAGCAAAAGAACACGCTTTAGATTACGAGAATTATCAATTTTGATTCAAGCAGCTTGACTTTATATCTTCCGTTTATATCTCCTTAAAATGATATCCGATAGTAAAAAGATTTGAACCATCTATAAGCCAACGAGGAAAAGCGCACTACATGTTGCCTATTGCTTCGTTGGGCTTGAATTGCGAAATTAACATGGCAGTAGTCATATACCTTAGAATAAATTAAGCTTGAGTGAAGAAACACGTTAAAGAAAAATCTCCAATTTCCGTAATAGAGTAAATTGGCACCTCTCATTGTAACAAACTAAACCAAAAAAAACACTTTGCTGAGGTGGCTTATGGGAAAAAAATCCAACTCCTCCCCAGTGATCAAACACAACTTCTCAGGGGGTGGAGAGAAAGAAGTTAAAGAAAAATCTCAAATGCTGATAGGTCATGGTTGGTCGTTGGCAAGGTATCTGTTTTTTGGTCCCGTAAACCACTAGAGTAAAGTTTTTCTGGTTTAATTTGTTCCAACGAGTGGTGCTAGTTTAATTTATTGCGGCTATTGGAGATTTTTCTTTTACTTGTTACATATAGATGCTGAAGAGCTCCACTTTCAAAGATTTTCATTCAGAGTAAGACAGAATGGTTCCAATTTCTCGAGAACGCAGAAATCTCTGAATTCATAATCATATATTTACGCCTCTTACTGAACCCAATGGAAATTGTACCATCTACCTCGACTTATTTAGGCGTATAATCATTTTTGTAGTTTAAAATATATTTCCTCCAGCCTAAGCAGTCGCGCTACAATCTAGCATTCTCGATAATTTCACAAGCAATGTTTCTAATAATTAAATCGAAAAATAAGAGATTTCCATGTTTGAAAGCCAAATCGTCATCCAATAAAATTCACTCACATCAATGCTTAGTAGTAAACAGAACTCTTTTGCTTCTTTCATTGTCAACTTTATTCGAAAAAAAAATCAAAATTTTTCCATTTTATAAATACTTAATCGCTTTGATGATTTAGGTATCAATTTATGATGGTATATTTATTTTATTTTTTACTGTATTTCCATAATATTTTGGTCATTATATCGTTTCATTTTCGTTCAGAATGAGTTTTAAAATGCTGAAAAAATGTCTATTTCCTGAAAAAAAGTATTCAGCAGGTAGAATGCTGATTTTACGGCACAGTGTATTGGAAACAATGAAGGGCGCCAGCATCCAGCAAGAAAGATCAGCTGTTCGGTTCAGCTTCATTCCTATGTAGCTAGCATTTCCTTATCGCTAGCATGCTTATCCAACAATCACGGCACATGAAAAACGAATGCCGAATTCAGACTGGCTGACTCTTGATAGGCATTCATCCTTCAAGTGACCCGTTAAGGCTAATGAAATCCAGGACCCGCTTGTCCGCTAGAGAAAAGGGTACAGAGGAAAGAGAGGCTTTAGTGGAGCATGTCAGTGTCAATCCACATGGTTGCCTGAGTTCCGCTCTGAACTTACAGATTTCGCGGCAGTCAAGAGTCGTTGCGGACAAATGAATCGCGCCCGCTCTCAGTTTTGATCCCGATGCAACGAATTGCGTCGGCCGACAGCTCCTCTTTCTCTTCCCATCCACGCCACCCATGAATCACTCGCATGCGTCACTTTGCATTCGACGGGACATATTTCCCCGATATAGGAACGGTGATATAGGGAGCGACGTCAAGCACGTCAAATGAAATACTTGTGTCTTAATCGGCAATCCTGCAATAGGTGTCTCTTTATTTATGAGAGGTAAAATGGCATGTTATTTGATCCTTTTTGTGGTGTAGAGTAGCTTGTTATTCGTCAAGAAATACCCGTACAATTTCGGGGAAAAACAGCTGTTATTACTTAGCAATGAAGTTACATGAACGATAATGGTACAAATCATGGCAAAGAAGGTAAACTATAAATGCTTGGTTAATTTTTCCAAGAACAACCTCGAATTCATGCCATAATGCCCCCAAGCCAGCAACGCAAAGTGCCCGTTCTCAGCAACAAAGTTCTTAACAAGTATTAATTTGTACTTTTAAGGTACAAATCGATATAATATCTAATTATATAAATGTTAAGCTCCAATAAAAATAGCGCTCTATGTTTTCTTAAAAATAAAAAAATCCATACACAAGACACGCCGATGTCATTCCTAGTTGTCGATCACTAGTATTTGGAGAAATGGAAACCATTGAAATTAGTTATCTCGCGCTTTAAATGAGGCAATAAGTTGTATTCAACGTACATGTAGTATTAAGGCAAAACTGTACAATAATAGTATCTCGGTCATTAAAATGGTGAAGATGATTGGCTCATCAACTAACCTAACTATATAACTTTGCTAATAACTGAGCTATTTAACTTTGTGTTTAGGAGTAAATCTGTACATAAAATGAGTACTGTTTGGCGTAACTTGGTGGAATGGACTTATACTAATAAAAATAATTAGAGCAAAATTTTATACTCCACAATACCTTTTAAATAACACTCCACAACCGGTTTACTCGCTAAGTCATCATCAGGTACAATAAGTATTCGTTCGTAGCATTTTGGTGCTTTTTAACATTCACATCCGCAAAAGTCGTACATTGCCAAACATCTCATTTATTCAGGTCTCTTTAGCGGTTTATATCACACAGTTCTCTACATTGTACATTCCATTCATTCCCCACAACTAAACCTCGCCACCAACCGAGGTGATTCACCCTCACTCCGCGCCACTTCTCCATTCTAAACGTGACCTTACTCTCCTACTTTCGTCTTCACCCACATTCTCCCACCTAACCAACCCCCGTCATCTGCTCCTGGGTGAGGGAGTTAGAAGAGAGGGTAAATTCTCGAAGCGTCGAGTTTAATGGAGAACTCAGCCATTTAGCGAAACTTGTATATTTAACAGTATAGAGCGAAAGCGCCTGATCATACCAATGGGGCAAAACGGCCGTAAGGCTATGCGTATTCAAGTTCTATGCACCAGCGAAACTTCCTTGTAGCGGCAGGAAAAGCCAACTTGGCGCGAACTTAAAACCCGGCCCGCGTCACCATTCACGCAAGCACGAAACTATTTCTCGCATCAATCGTATTTTCATGCTAAGGACTCGTGAACAGCCACAAAATAATGCAACTGAACTATATAAAGTTACTTAGAATAGGAAATGAAAACAGAAAGAGACTGCTGACAGATTTTAAATAATTTATTTGATATGGAAAAATTAACTATGACAAGAAACGTCAGGTTAACAAAAAAATAGCGAACGTGTAATCCCAATAGGCTGCTAAGCCTGTCATCAGGTTTAACAGGGACCGGAACAACCGACCTTGACATACATCTATGTCCGGGCTCGAATCCACGACCGTCAGTTTTGCAGGCGAGGACTTCACCCCGTAGCCACCGGGGCCGACTTGACATTGACCATTATCAATGAAAAGTCAGCTCATAATGCAGAAACATTGATTAGGGAAGGAGTCCAAATCAAAGTCTCAGGAAAAATGCCATTAAAAGCATACACCGACCTTATCGATGCAAAAGTCAGCTCTGAATGGACCAAAACACTGATTTTAAGGTCTCCCTCTGAGAAGTGTACAGAGCTCACAAAGTAATGGGGACTTTTATCGAGCTCCCACTGCCGTCTCTGGAGATCTGTCTGAAGACAAACTTAGCCCATTTATTAGCCCAAACTAGACAAAACATCACGATTAGCCAAGGGAACACTGCGAGCAAGTATATTCCAATAACTCATAAAAAATAAAAAGAGGCAACACATATCCTATATTACCCACCAGACGGACCTATCTCTCAGGATCTTTTGGAAAGCCGAATAAATATATTTCTTTATCCTGACGGAATCCAGCGATTTTATTACTCCACAATACAGCAAAATACTTTTTTCCCGGCATTTTGGTATCTCCTCCTAACGTGAATGGGATGCAATACACGCAAGTCACCTCCACACGATTGTATAACCGTGCGATCCTATATTTAGCGTAATCAGGAATTTGGCGGAATTCAAGATGGATGCCACTAATCATTGAGCTATTTTGTTTACAATATTCATTAGGACATATTATGAACTTCAACGTTCTGAAATATCTATTAGAAGGTGTAGACTACACCCAGTTGGAAATAACTGAAGAAAAACATTGAAACATCATAATATTGCCTTTAATAACAGTATTTTGATTAGTTAATTCACTTTTGAATTTGTGAGTGCCAACACCAGCGCTACAAGCTACTGGAGTTGCCTACTAATAAGAAGTTATATTTGTTTTCCTTCGAGGAACTCAAACGCGGTATGGCCTTTTTGTCGCCCCTTTGATCACACGTTCCCCGAATCAATACGGGCCAACGTGTGCTATCCGACCTTGTTTTCATCCTCCGTTAAATAGAATTGGTCCGGGGGATGTCTTGGCAAGGCAAACTCTGTAGTCCTGTCCTTTCAGCTGCCCGACGACCTTTCAGATGCTGTCGTCAGCGTCAGTCCGACGTCTTCTTATCAAGGGCCTTTCGCCCTAGCGCCTCCTCTTCATTGGAGGTTGGTCGTCTTTGCGGTCCGTGGTAGGTCTGGGGCGTTTAAACTTCTGTTGTTTTCCAAAGCTTGGATCTCTGGTTAGCTGTTCCTTTGTAGATTGTCACAGATTTTCCTTGCCAGGTGAACCAGATGGTCTTCAATGGGGTCTGCTCCCCATTCGTTCTCCCTCACCAAATGTTCGAATTATTTTTTCATGATGACATTGTGGACCATGTAGTGACCGAGAGCAATAAATACGCGCTCTTCCTGAGCTTTTTATACTCAAATATTGAGAGAGATGAGGTCAAAGTTGTGGAATCTTTTGCTTTCAAGTTATCATCAGTCACCAAATAAGAGAATGGTTTGGGAAGAAAGCGGTGATACCCGTTGTGAAATGGTTGCTTGGGATATCCGCCGGAATCGCTTCCTAAAAATATGAAGATTCTTGCATTGTGCGGATAACAATAGCTCAAATACAGGGGACAAAATGTGGAAATTGCGCCCTTTCCTTGAAAAGTTTAGCCTAAATTGCGACAAAAATTTTAGGCCACTACGAGACATTGATTATGACGAGTGCATGATAGCATATTATGGCCGCCATTCTTGTAAGCAATTTATTTGCGGAAAACCTATCCGTTTCGCATACAAGACGTGGTGTCTAAATACAAAGACAGGCTATCTAAATGACTTTGATGTGTATCGAGGCAAGAATCCTTGTGTAAATCTAGAATGTGAAACAGAATTTGGGAAATGTAAGTTGTAAGTAAGTAAGTTGTAAACAAACAGAAAAAAATTTATGTGAAACAAATCTCTGGGTGATCGAGGGTTAAAGTTTAGCATAAGTGCTGGCGTAGAATTGTAGCAATATTCCAAAAAGAGTAAGATTTTTGTGCAACAATAATTTTAACAATTGATGAAAATACGATTTCGCAAGTGACTAAAATCTTACATGAGATTGTATAGAGACTCCTTAAATTCTATCTAAGACAGCGTAGGGATATTACTCTTCATTTGTTGGCTAGAAATAAATGAAGGGCGTGGAAAATAATGGAGAGGGTAAACGGCCGCTGCTCCAAAACGGGTCCGGATTTATAGAGGATGGTCAGATATTCTAGAGGAAATATAGCCATCCAAAACCACCTCACGGACTCCATTGTATTTTCATCAGCTGTGAAAGTGATATTTGTAAAGACGTCACTTAGAGTTGCCGTGAGAGGGAATTGCGTATTTCATAAATGATGTACGAGATCTAAACATGTTTTAGGCGAAGGGTTTATGTTAACTACGGTTAGAGTCCTTTTTAAATTGCTTTCACCGGATGAAAGGTTAGACCTATCGAAGCACGTGTCCTCTCAGAGAAAGGTAATGACTCAGGGGTGTAAGATCTACCGCACTGGAACATTATGTCATAAGAATGGCTAATAAGAGAGAACCATCCATTGTTGAGATGGGCATTAATCATTGTCGTCCAGGAAAAGGTAAGGTGATCCTCGGAGTGCTCTCAGAGTAGGAGCCTTACGTATGGCTCGTGTGATCAAGATTGGAAAATGCTTGGGGAACAAAGGTTTTGCGTCTGAGAGTGGATACTCCATTCTAAAAACAACTAAAAACTCCAACTAAAAACAACTAAAACAACTAAAAACAACAACAAAACAACAACAAAACAACAAAAAAACAACAACAACAAAATACAATTTTGTCTGTGGTGAAATGCATTGCTTTCCGCTCAATGAGAATGTTTTGAAAACCCATTATTCAAATTAACTGATGCACCTCTGGCAAAATACCGCTATCCAAAATCCATGTCCTACATCTGCATTTTAAATCTAGCAAGAGAAATAGTTCGCAAATGGAGTTGCTAGTCATTTCGTTGCGTCGGGAGAAGACCGGAGAAGTTGATGATCATGGTCTCTGGTGGAAGACCCTATGAATTAAATCTGAGTAACTGATTGAATGCGTAGCATTAATGATAGAAAGCATATAAAGATTTGATGAAAAAATTCCCGGTTTATTTTTATTTGAGATTATTAAACTTACTCCATAATTCCAATTTTCTGTTCATTCCGGGTAACTAAAAGAATTTTATAAAAGGAAAGTCACTCAGTTACTTTTCTCCAGCGCTAAATTCAGATTTCAATTTTATATTAAATACCCTTCATTGAAAATTGACTGCGAATTGGGAGCTTAGGTTCTGTCCCATAATCTAACTCAATTTTAGTACAAACTTTTCACTTGGTACTGAGGTGATTTACTAGCTCGTAGATGTACTCATTACAAGTACATATTATGAGAGCGAATCAACTACTCGTTTACAAAAAATCATTGGTTAAAAGTATTGGATTGGTAGCGTAACTTGTTTTGAGTATCGCTTCGCTACGCTCTGTTGATCCCTAATCAAGAAACGGTCAATCAAACCATTCGTTCGCCCGTGATTTTTACAGTCTAGGATTTAGCATCGGTTGAAATTTGTCCTCTTTCCTGTATTTCTCAGAAGGGTCGTGCTAATAATATTTTCCCTGAAATTAAGAGCATATAAAGGAGACTTAAAATTGAATTGGTATCATTATTTCGAGATTTTAATGTAATTAATATTATCAGTCATGACTGTCGATTAATAGTTTCAACAATCAACAATTATGGCTTTAATAGCATCGGCTGTTTACAGCAAGCACCAAAAGTCGGATCATGACTGGGACAATTAAGTGGCACACTCACAGTACGATCGCTCGCATCTCCCGCATTTGTCGCTCCTCAATTTTCCCGCCATTGCTGCATTCCGTCTCTATATTTTCTTAAAATAGATTACCCCGTAATAAATTTGAGCCACCCAACAATGTTTTAGTGGATTTTGAGGTTCTCGGGTGGTTTAAACGCTAATTATAATGTAGAAGACGAGAACATTCTCACCCTACCGTTGCCATCATCTCAAATTTATGGCCGCGCAACACGTTAGTCTAGAGTGCTCTTGGTGCTGGAATTTCACCAAGAGGATAAAGTCACCCCCTCGCTCGTTTCTTTCTCTTAACTGTTCTTAACGTCTTCTCTCTGTTTTGTGCTCTTCAACTCGTTCGTGTCGTATGTTCCCTTATCTCTAATTTCTCTCGCCTTCCATTCTTACCTCGCCACATTTCCCCTCACTAATTTACAGGACGACATCTTCCCTGATGACATGGACGAGCTATAAAGAGCCCTTCTTCTCTTCGTGGTCCAAATCTCATCCCGCAAGAGTCTTCCTCCCATCATAGCCCATTCCAGTCGTTGGTGGTTTCTCCCCGTTCTCGTATTACCTCGCCATCGCATTCTCCTCCCCCTTCTAATACCCTCCTAAAATTATCGTCCCAGCATATTTACAAGAACGTCAATTCATAGGCTCGTTTTGCTACTAAAATTTGTGAAATTCTTTTATTTCTGCTTTGAGTTTGATTTAGTAGATTATAAATACTGCAGCCAATGACTTCTATTCATTAAGTAAATGCTTAGCTCCGTTGAATTTGAATTAGTTTCACTACCCAGTAACTTACCTTTATCTTACTTAGCATCACTAGTTTTTTTCATATGCTTACACGGAATGTTATTGTTATTCTGTATTAAAATAAATGCTTTGTCTCTTCACTTAAGGATGTTAAACAATACTGAGCCTCTCATTGTATGTATTGGAAATCTACCGTTGATAAATTCTTTCCAAAAAAATTGTAAAGAAATACTACCCATTTATTCAGCTTAAAGTACATATATTTAAGGCTAAAGAAAGAATGTTTAAAATTCAAAGGTTCAAATTCAATTTCAGAGAAAAATGTGTGTTAGAACGATAAAAAAGATACATGTATTTCTGCTTCTGAGGGTTAGCTGTGGGTTTATGGGAGTAGCTAAACGAAGGATAAATATTTGAAGAAGAGATCAACAACTATTTTCATCGAGATGTGACAACCCGTGATAAACGTGTTTCCGTCTTTTTCTCTCATTCGCAGGAGAGAAGTTGAAATACTCATTTGGATAACATTAATTCCATACCATGGCAATTTTTGAAGCATGCTGGTCACTTATTTACATGTTTACTTTTGCAACTTAATAAGAGACGTATTTTTCTCCAGGATTCCTTCGGCTAGTGTTAAAGAACTTTTTGTTATAGAATTCCGCTCAAATTATTTCACTTCAAATAGGTACATAACAGAACCTTTTCCAAAACTAAACTCTAGGAGGAAAGGTCGACGCCGTGCATAAGTCTGCTTACAAAATGATGAGAACATGGAGGTATCCTACCGATCCGCCCATCTTGGAATGAATTAATTTGGAAAAAGACACCTTGTGTGGATATGACTTTCGTGCTCGAACAGTTTCCGTACCGTAGGCTATGCTACCTGAGAACTGGAATAATGCGTGTTGCGCCTGCTCAGGCGCACTAGTTGACAAGTCTTCTTTCAAGCCTCATAAACCCCGTATTAGTAACTCACGGCCACCTAGGGGGAGGAGAGATACTGAAAACAAAATTATCATTTCACATCTTCACCCTAGCACGAGGCGTGCGAAGGCATAGAGCATACATTAGAAGGCCGGGATATGAATAGATGAAAATTTTTCTTTCTTTTTTCATACCATGATTATAGAGTGAGACATACGCGGTGAATCTTTACGGGAACTTTTAAGGAAAAGAAAAGCTCCGGATTAACGCCATCTGAATTGCGCTCCTAAAATGTCAAAACACATTATTTCCCTAAATGACTGAAACTATTCACTTTTTGTGTCTTTTTTTGAGATTCATTTACTGAAAGGTAACAATTCATTCATCAATATAGAATTTAATTCAAGGATGCAATAAATTTTAGAGATAAAAAAATCATATAAATAGAGCATAAAAGATGGATAACGAGAGACAAAATAAATGGAGTACCTATACCAAAATATTTTCAATTTTTTTCTAATTTTTCATTAGTGAATTCTCTAGTGCTCCTTTCCAGCTCTCCACCCCATGATTTTCCGACTAGGCCTCATTAGAATAGACCTCACTTTAGCCTATTCTTTCTCCTAACACAATGGATGCTCATATTATCTTCAAATTCAGTAAAATATTTTGGAATTACCTTAACTTTAGATATATCGTGGGAACACGCATACGAAACAAATGCGGCATAGCATTAAAGAAACTAGGTTTTGTTAAGCGTATAATGGGAAGGTCCTCGGATGAAAAAACAAAAAAGACGTGCTTTTTCGCGATAGGTCACACCTCGAATACGCAACGAGCATTTGGGATCCTGGTCATAAAGATTTAACCCAAAAAATTAATATAATACAAAGGAAAGCAGCACGATTCTTAAAAAAAACTACAATGAACCGACATACAGTGTTTCAAAACTGTTACAGGGATGAAGGTGGGGGCCCCTAGATTCTTGGAGGCTTAGGCTGCTTGAGAAATTCAGGACTGGTGTGTATCAGAGCGACACAGAGAATATTATCATGACGCCTTACTACATTTCTAGGCTTGACAGATTTGACAAAATAAGAGGGATACACTGCCGAACAGATAGGTGCAAATTCTCGTTCTTTCCACGCACAATAAGCGACCACAATAAAAACTGAGCTCCTATAAATACATTCCCATTATACATGTCACAATTCTACCTCCCAAAACCTTACATCTTAATACACCTGTGACCTACCACCCCCTGCCACACGCCCATGCGGCGGCTCGAAGGGTAATATGTAGATGTAGATGTTACTCATCATAAGAAATATCCTAACCCAAATTACTCTCAACCCCAATTATTCACCTTTCTCATCCTGTTTTGCCTGAAATTTCCTTCTCCATTCTCTTTAATATCCGTAGTCCCTGTCCGTGAGGATTTTAGGAAGTATAATCCCAACCACCGACCACCACTGCCATTTCCAACCCAGAGCCATAAACCTCTCTTACTTCATCACTATAATTGTCTATTCGTTCACCTAACCGACCATCCTATTTACTCTCCTCATCATACTGAGCCCATTCACCTCAAGGTCGTCAAAATCACCATCACCCTTAGCTTTATGAACGAAGACTTACAAAACAAACCCTCTGTGAAAGAATCTTTTTCACCCATTAATTTAGGTTTTTACTCGATGGTCCTCTCATCAAACATACTCTTACAACTTACGAATACAGCATAACTAAGAAGGTAAATGGCATTTAAGATGAGGTATATTACTCAAAATGATGACGATAAAACGGGTTGAGATTTTCTACAATAACGATGAACAGTTGGAGAGGAAATAAATGTTATCTACACTCACAAAAGCAGAAGAGACAAACATATTGGACTCGGTCGGAGACTCAACAAACGGCTTTTTGAAAAGAATAAGATAAAAAAATGGTTGGTGAAAATGATCAAGAATGGAAAACGTGCAGTAATTTAGGAGAAGTATTTACATGAAAACTTAGTAACGAAGAATCCGGCTGAAAGATGAGTCGAGTGGAGAGATGCAACGAAGTAATATGCACATTATAGACCGCTGTAGAAAAAAACTGAAGATCGTTTACTGTGAATAAAGTAACTGATAAATCAAAATACTCTCACTAAAATAAATGGCCAAAAATTCCATTTTTATCGCGTTGTAGCCATAATTGGAAATATATGAACATAACTTGGTCCTAATTATCAGTGTTTTGCATTCTATATCAACCCAACCTTATACGGCCACAAAATTAATGATAACTTCCCGACGGATTGACATAATCCAATTTGTAACAACAAGGAAACACCAGCAAGCACCTGAGCAAATTACCGAACGCAATGAAATTAAATTTCGTCAAAAATGCTTGGACCTATTCATGCAGTGGTTTTTTGTTAACAGACGCATTTCAATAAAAACTGGCAAATTCGTATTTCCGGATATAGGATAACATAGAATATGCATGCACTCGCTTCACTCCTTAGCGAACAATTTTTGCCAATTTTTCGGCGACGAATGAATATGTACACTGGTGGTGACCCCAATGTTTTGGACCAATTTACTGGAAATGAATGTTTTGTCATCATGAATAACGCTGCCAGGGATCTCTCATAATTAAACTGGACCCCAAACTTCCTCCCAGCCAACCTTACCCTGCTGCCGTAGAATAGTAGCGCGCGAAGAATGAAGGTAAACATTCCATGCCATCAAAATATAATCCGCACTCACACATTCGTCTGTACCGATTAAGCTTTCAATTTATCGTACCAAGCCGTAGTTTGGTTGCTATGTTTAATGGTGTGGAAAACTGGTCACCCTAGGCATGTCAACACCTCGATGAGATGCTCATAAAAGCAAGGTAGGGAGATGTAATGAGCCCGAAACTATGCGAATGTTCACTTAAAGTCAACAAAAGCTACGACTTTTGGGACTTAAAAAAATATTTAGACAAGGAATCCAAATGAACTTCACCACCCCTGGGTGTATAAGTGTAAATTAACTTTCCTCCGAGAAAGATTGAAAAGTAACACGTACATCTGAATAGCGGCCTATGGCACCAGCTAAATTAGCAAACTGCTAAGTAAGAAAGTAAGACTCGAAGAGAAAACCAAAAAACTAAATCCATTCATGGTAAAATATATGGAACTCGGCATCGTTTTTCTTATGTACGATTAATTTTAGAAAATGCGCGGTGCAGCAATAACAACTAATAACTGAGTATGATACATCAATATTTCCGTTCGTCTCTAGAGATCCGAATCAATATATGCCATTTATAACGTACGCATTCGAAATAATTTCATTCTGGCAAAAATATTTTTTAATGGAAGTTTTACCGAAGTTATGCAATCTACATTTGGAAGCGCTAACGATCAGTCACGCTATGGTCGCAAATATATAAACGTTAACTTTTTTTCCGATTTTTGTTATGCATAGTTTGATGCTTAAATATTTGTAAAACGTGATATATAAATTAGAAATAGAGCAATTAATCTTAAGGTTAGCGAGGTGTATTTAACGGACCTATTGATAGAATAGTGCCATGTCTTCAGAACATATTTGCAAAAGTTTTTCACGACCCCAGGGAGGTAGGAGTAGTATTTATTCCGTTCTCATAACGTAACAGAGAGCGTAAAATCTCGGTTAGAGACATGTAAAGCTAACTAAGCTTTCTCAATTTCCTAAATACTGCCTAATCCGAGTAGATCTCTTCTGCTTCTGTTACGCTCATGCAATGCCTTACATATGCCTCTTGTTCTTGAGGATCTCAGTATTTCTTATCTTTCGATTATATACCACCAAATTCACCCAAATCTTTCTTTGCCCACCCCCTTATTGTCTGTTACTTTATACATGTGCATCGTTATTTGATTCTCATCCTAGCCTTTTTTCATTAACATTTTCATGCTGATGTATAATCTCCAATTTTCCACAAAAAATAACTTCTTACCCTTAAAATAAGAAGCTTTGAAAACTAAAGAATAAATGAAACACCTGACGTCAACAATGAGGTTCGCTTCTTGAAAATTGCGAGCAGTGGAAAGACTTCTTGAATAATTCAGTGGCTGAAATTCTATTTCATTCTTGATCTTTGTGAGCTATCTACACTTAGATTTTCTCCCTCTTGAATACAATCTTTCGTAATATTTCCTCGCTGAGAAGTTTCAAGTCAAAAGAAGGAAGGAGGAGCTTTCCTCGTTTTGGTGGCGCTCAAATCACCTCCACATGCTCAGGAAAAATTCATAAAAATGGGAGACTTGGTAGAGCCTTCGACAAAAACTGTTTTTTAAACATTTTCAGCATTAAATGAATGTCTGGGATGTATCAAATAGCAGAACTCCTCAGAGGTGACGTATTGGGATTGCAGCGACTATGGGCAATTTTGAGGACCATTCCTCCGGTGATAGGAAATTATGATACGTGTATCCACACCCACAAAGTGCAGGCTACTGGTAGAATATGTGGCACTATGTGTGCCACACAGTGGCACCAACTGTTTTAATTTTAGGCAAATGATGTGTGATACCGACTGATTTCACAAACTGCTTTAACGACCCCCCAGTGTGGGCCGAAAAACTAGCTAGGGAAGCTCAACAAGCCCAGCCAATCAACTGTTATTCACGAGTAAACATTCAAATTCAGATTGATAAGATATATTGATAAATGTGGAAAACAAAATAGGCTCATAAAATTACCGAGCCTCATTGATCATAGAATGGTTGCCTGTAGAAAACCTCAATTTTCTTAAACTCGTATACCCAATCTTTCTTACTGCAATATTTTGTAGATATCAAAATATAAAAATAAAGAAAAAGGTATATGGGGCCTTGATGTACGACAAAAAATCCTGTTTTTCCACGAAAATTGATCAACCGAACGTGTAAATTGTGATCAATTTTCCATAAATTTAATAAGCAATGCAGAGATTTTGGGAATAATATTCAGTGTATTACTACAGAAAAAATATTTACGTTATTGATGAAATTTCACTATTTACTCCTACGTCTCAGGCTTCTTAACTGCACCTTTTAGGTCTTCAATTCTCATAAGAGGGCATTTCCGTCTTCGATAAAGTCCTCGGCTATCGTACCATTTGGTAGCCTCTGCTCTTTTTTCAATGCATAGAGTCAGTAAACATGCAGAAAATATTCATAATAACATGGGAAAAAAAGTTATCCGGGCTCACACTAATAATAACTGAATTACTCTGATCTTATCCATACATCAAAAACGAATTTGTACTCCAAGACATGGACCCTCGGTCAAAACAGAGCGGGAACTTTAAACTGCTTCTCAGGTATTTTCTAGGAAGGTATTTTGATGTTACCCTTAAAACTTGTAAAACCCGTCTTCAAACCAGTTTGGTGTGAAACATAACCGCGGGCTGTCAGAGGATCTCTAACGACATCTGCAACCACCGTAATGTAAATCAAACCATCCTGTAACTACAGCACAGGGCACATTGGAAGGGATACGACCCGGCAGTAAAGGCGGCGGGTTCCGATAGGGTATGGGATTCATACGTTAAGTTCTTCAAAGCCATCCACTGAGAAGGAAACATCACTGTGACCGACGTAACATCCCATAAAAGTTGATGGGGTATCAAGGAGCCCAATGCTCGAGTGAGAACGTCATCTGTGGAACAGTGCTTCAGCCTCCATTCCCGCAGATATCGTTTCCCGATGTAAGAGCGCATCGACCAACTATCTCCCCTCCTGCTTTTCCGGAAAGAGAAGCCGAATATAAATCCCGCAGGTCCGCTCATTCTTCCAGAGGACGCGAATTTAACGAGAAAAAGATGGGAAGCGGGATTGGTAGAGAAGCTGCTCTGGGTCAACGGCTTACGAACCGGAAAGGGGATGCGGCAACATTTATGCAAGAGTTTGCTTAGGTATGCATATTCCATTCACTAGCATCGTTTTCAAGGGCCACCATCCGATGCCAACAGCTGAGCCAGCGTGCCAATTACAAAGGAGAGCTGTGTGTTCAAAGGATCATATTACTCTCGAATTTTTTCATTCAAATGAAGGGAATAATGGGACGCTCATCTGAGCCAATTCATTCCAATCACTTTATTCCGAGTAAAGCTTCCTAATATCATATGAGCAAAGTTAATGTTAACGGTAGTTAGGTTACTTAAACAACGCTTCAATCCACCCGTTAAAGAAAATGCAGGATTCTTTGGATTACTTGCGTAACGAAGAATAAATCTGAAAACCATCTCAAAATACAACACCAGCCCATTCCAAAAAAATATATTACGACAAAGAAGATCAAAGATATTAAGGCTAGCTTATTGAAGCAACTACAGTGGATAAAACATTACGGATGATGTCAAAACATTTTATTGATTTGAAATATAATTTACATAGTTTTTTCAACACGTACTCAATTAAACGACCGAGTATTCATATTGTGTCGGGTCAGAGATATAACAATGTAAATTACCTTTCTCCAATAACATTTAAATAGTTCCATTACATAAATTCATTACCATTGTTTGAAAGAAAGAGTAGTATCTAATTGCACTGAAGCATGGCGCAGACCGTAAACTCCATTCTCCTACAGTCTCATCACATTTATATTCTTTAATCGATTATACAGAGGAGCAATTTTGGCAATAGAGACACAAAGCTAGAAAAAAAGCGTCGATAACAAAATACGCTGATTGTCACCCAGTTTGGTTAATGATAATATCCCACTTGACGACGGTGCGAAGAGGATAGTAATGATGTAAACTCTACATACTAATGATGTAAAAAAAAAGGTACGAAGGTTGTCCGTAAAATAAGGTTCCCAATGATTTTTCACAATGAAAAACATGTTTATTTCCTTTGAATTACACATTTTTCAAAAGCTTAGACTTTTTCCTATTTGTCGAAATAATTGCCGTTGAGGTCGATGCATTTTTGCATGCGGTGTACCATCTTCTTTATGCCCGAGTCGTAGAAATCTCCCGCCGCGCCGCGAAGGTAGCTTAAAACCTCTTCTTTCAGCTTCTCTCCGGTTCTGAATTGAGTCCCACCCAGGTGTTTTTTCAATTCAGGGAAGAGATGGTAATCACTTGGGGCTATGTCCGGGAATCCAAATTGGTTAAGAAGATCGGTTGCTACACGGGTGGAGTGCGGACGAGCGTTGTCGTGATGGAAACGCACTTCCCTCGTGAGTATGCCTCTCCTCTTGTTTTGAATTTTGCGGCGCAGGTTCTTCAACGTCGCACAGTAGCGATCAGCATTGTTTATTATACCAGCAGGCATGATTTCGCACAACAATAACCCCTACCTGTCCCAAAACAATCATCACTTTGCTGGCAGGTAGTGATTGCTTGAAATTCCGCTGCTTGGTCGATGGCCATCCGGAACGCTGTTCGTCATGGACATCTGTACGTCCGCCTTTGAATTCTCTGCACAATTTGCGCACGTGTTGTATGCTCATACACTTCTCTCCGTAGACTTTACACAGTATACTCAAAAGCCTTCAAAGCACTCGGCGCTATTGCGATGGACAAGTGGATGATCCGCCCACTGCTGGCGGTTTAAGGATGACGAAGAGATCGCGGATGTGAAGAGATGGCGAGGACGGTGAGTAAAGATCCACCGTCGAAGACCCGAACTAATCGAGAGATTTGCTTGCTCCGTCGCATAAAACGGCATCTCGGGGAGTGAGAAGATGATGTATGAGTGGAAGGGAAGAAGGAGAGATTTTGGTTTGACGGAAATTTGTCTTTTTTCCAAGGTTTCTCGCGGGGAGTGTGGGAGGGGGGAGAGGGAGTTGTTAAGGAGAGGATTTAAGAGGGAACTTCGTTTCACACGTCTGCCTTAAATCATGAGGGATCTGCTCTGTCACTCATGCTTCTCTTCTCTTGCCCGTCCTCATGCCCTGACCAACCATCAACCTCATCTGCCTATTCAACTCTTCTCTCCCTCCCTTCCATGTCAACCCGTTTCCCTCTCGTGTCTCCGCCTTTCATGCAAGTCGTCGCCATGGCCTCAAAAAAGAGCTAATACGATAGAAACGTAAATGTTGCTTTGTGAGGTTGGAATATCACTACCATAATGGTTTGGACGAGATTTGAAAGTGGAGGAAATAAGGCACTTAAGAAGCCCAAAGAAATGGACATTTAGATGAAAGAATACTGGTGAAACGCGACAAGAAAATTAAAGGGCTATTTCAAGAGATGAGAAAGTTTTTTCACTGGTTAAACCCCCACCCTCGAAAACACTTCTAATTTTTGGATACCTTGTGAATCAGCCATGATATAAAAATTAAATCGCGAGCAGCAACGAGCAGCTAGGTTCGCGTAAAGAAGTAATGTTACAAGTTAAGCAACGTAACGAGGCTGTGAAGACAATTTGAACATTTATCCAGCCATTAAGTTGGGAATAGGCTTAAGCTCCTGAATTAGGCACATTAATTTTCCGTAGAGGTAAAGAGCAGATTAAAATCTTCACAACAGTAGCAGTTTTGATCATTTCCATAAAAATACAAATATAGATTGAAGGACTCGCGAGTTTAAACTCTATTCTTCCCCGTGCGATTAGAAACAAGGTGAGTGAACCAATAATGTTACTGATGACGATAGGTAGCCTTATTATGATTTCTGTATATTCTAGCTTTGATTTTCTGCATTGGTCGTATTGTGTGCCCGTCGCTTTGAAATAACTGATGCGTGCATGCATTACAGTATTGTTGAGCACTGCAAATGAGTAATAGTTGCACATTTTAGCACGACTGTAATATAGCCAATTGTCCTCGTAATTTTTGAGTACACTGACCATCCCGCAGGAGTAAAACTACATGGGCGGTAATACTTTGGAGGTTTTTTCTGAAACATTACTTAACTGTTTCTATAGCAAAATTTACTAATATGATGATAAGTTTTTCAGTCAGTTCTTGTCGCGCGAGAGACCCACCCTGTTACTCATCCTTGAAGTGGCTAGCATACATTAAATGGAGTCGCTATATGATAAACGAATGCACTTCCCCACTGCTGGTGAGTAGGAAAAATTCCACCAGTAGTGCCATGCCAATTCCACCGGTAATACCATGATTTCCGCAGCAATGATGTTAGGGACACACTAACCATGCCATGCAAGTGAGATCCAGTATAGTTACGAAAGGCACATCCAAAATTTGACGAGTTAAAAGCGATTCTATAACGTAAAAATTAAAAGTGGAAAACACTCAATTCAGAAGAATAGGATCCCCGTACACGCTCAGAGCTCCACGTGCCTTTTCTTGGACTACCACTCACCTGACACTCACTCTCACTTCCCCGCTTATCTCTATTGAATTTCCGCTATGACTAAAGAGATCTTTTCCCTCCATCACGCACATTCTTCATCATAAAGATCTTAACTCCATCTCTAAATATTAACTTGTACTATCGTTACCAAAAGTCCGAGTGCATCCACTTTTCCCCATTCTACGGTTTGTGTGGTGGGAAATATTTTAAAATTTGGCACTACTTGCGGACTGCGTCTTTTGCTGGGCTAGCTTCACTCGTCGTGAGACGACGGTGGGGAATGAGTTACAGACGGAAGGATCGACGGGGAAGGAGTAAAACACGAGAGGAAAGCCCCATCGGAATGCACCGAAGGTTATTCGCGCTCATGCGATTGCGACGCGATGATGGAAGCCTCCGACTTGTGTGATTTTTGCTCTCGAAATTCACATTTGTCCTCACGAGTGATCGATTCTTTAAAAGCGGCACGGTAGCCGCGTGGTTAAGACTGATTCGCAAGGCGAATTTGAAACATTCCCGGGTTCGATGCTCAGTCGTCTTTTTTTTGCACTCAAGTAATTTCAATATGCCTGTGACAATGAACCTCGAGTACAGCCTCTTTACATCAACGAACCCGGTGCTGTTATTATATTACAGGAATTCAATAATGATGCAGGACAACCCAATACGAAAGATGACTCCTTGAATCCTTAATTCTCATTAAGCCAATCTATTTACAGTGAATAAATACTTAAACGTCTCACTAGCTGAATATTTTTGGTATAACATTGAGTATGGAAAAATCTCGCGAGAGGTATGATTCCAATGCTCGAAACCAAATTCTCTTTTTATCACCTAAATATGAAGTCGCATTCTAGGTATGATATTTTTGGTGATCCGCGAGTGAAATATATCATCGATATTTCCTGGATTTTCCGGCATATTTTTGCCGTCATATTTTACAGATTATTTTAACATCACTAATAACATCGACTCATGCCCGAAGAAATGAAGAAGCAGCTCATGTTAATTCACTAATAACATCCACTCATTTTCGAAGACATTAAGTATTTATTCACTGTAAATAGATTGGCTTAATGAGAATTAAGGATTCAAGGAGTCATCTTTCGTATTGGGTTGTCCTGCATCATTATTGAATTCCTGTAATATAATAACAGCACCGGGTTCGTTGATGTAAAGAGGCTGTACTCGAGGTTCATTGTCACAGGCATATTGAAATTACTTGAGTGCAAAAAAAAGACAACGACTGAGCATCGAACCCGGGAATGTTATTTAATACAATTTTCAATGTATACCGCTGTAGAACTTTGAACCCTGGTCCTCAGGATGGAAATAAAGTGCTATTTACAGCATTGTTACCTATTCCTCGACGTCCTCTTTAGTTTTCTCTTTTCAATATCGTTTTCCTCAGTCTCTCTGTCTTCCAGCGCCGTCTCGTTTCTCCTGACTTCGTAAATTAAGGATCTTTATTCCCCACTCGCCTTGTCTTCTCAACTCTCTCTCACGTCTTCCACCAACGAAGTACGGAAAAGGAATCTTCCACTTGTATTTCCTAATCCGTGTCCTTTTCCTTCCCCTATATGTCCTAACCCTATTGTTTTCCTTTCACCGCACTTGCATTCGAAATGCAGTTAACTCGTAGCTTCACGTCTTCTCGTGATCTTCAAGAAAATATGACTTGCGTTCATGTTTCGATCATGCGTCCCGAAAACCAATCCGGCCGCGGTACACCCTATCACGGTTCCACGGTCCTATATAGCCACAGTTCTAGCTAGGCTAAGATGCCCTGGGCTTGAGATCCTTCAAATATCCTTCCACCTGGGACGCGCTAATTCGTACGCAGCAATCCTTTCTCCTTTACTGTCATGGGCGAAAAGTTAATGCGTTTCCTTAGGCGCTTCCTTAGGGACCTATATTTATTTCTATCTAAGGGATCCAATTTCACTTCGATGGTTTTGAGTTGACCTAGCTATTTACAGAATTCAAGCTTTGAGTCGTACGCGAGCGATTTTCATGTTTTCATGGAATCCCTTTTCCTTTTTGCTAGCCATATGAGGAAGACTTCTCCTGCAATCGTGTTGCGGACGAAACGTAAAGCTTTGAACCCGGTGGAGACCTCTTGTAAAGAGCATAAGCTAATGTCTACGCCTAGAACCTCTACCCCGCTCTTTCATTTCAAAAACAATCCTTACGTTGCCATTCTATCCCTTTAACTTCATCCGTGCATATAACCTCAGGTTTGGTCATCTTCCATAATAATCTACGAACTATAAGAGATCCGAGTGAGACTAAAAATTGAGATAGCCATCAGGAAAAGGATAGACTGAAATAACCAAAATAACTCAGAAAAATATTTTCACCCGCACTTTTGGACATTGATTGGCAAAAAACTACTCCAACTATGACTACGGAATTATCGGATGGAGTCTCCCAGGGTTCTCACGTTGATTGAAAATATTTCAAGCACATTTCGGCCCGGAAGAGAGTGATGAGGTGGTGATGGAAAGAACGGGGAAAGTTAAAAAAATATCCATCCATCACGAGATATCTTGGGATCACGAGGAGCGTTGTTGCTTGGGGTAACAGCGCTATTCACCCACCATGGTTCGAAGGCGACGGGAAAACCGAATCTGTGGGTGCGAAGGGGGGCGGGGATGCCACTTCTCGAGCCGATTACTCTCTCTACCCCACTTCCCGGCGCGGAGAGAGAATAGAGAGATCGTTTGGAAGAGCCCGTGGCACACAGCAAACATCCAAACATCCATTCTCGTTGATTCAGGGTGGGGTAGGGGGAGAGTGAGCAAATCAAGTTTGCCGATTCAGGATTCAGGCAACCGAGATCCAACCCTTTTTCCTTTCCCTTTCTCCATCCTTGCCTCTGACTCTCCCTATCTCTCATCCAATCAGTCCATTTCAAAACAATCCATTTCTCACCTAACTCTAGCAAATCCCTCTCCTTCTGTCTCAACGCTCTCCCGTCTCCTGAGAGCACTTTCATTGTCTTTCCTTTCTCATACCCATTCAGTTTCTCAAGCAATGCCCAACAGCGGTCTCGTTAAGCCTCTTAAATATATCAATCCGATTATTGGCAGAGGGCTCCTCTTATGAAGAAGAAAACACCCACGAAAATGGAAAGGAAAAAATTTCCCCTTCAATAATAAACATCTAGCGCGGGTCTGTGCAGTCAAACTTTTAACTTGGTTACTGCCCCTAATTCGTTTTCATTGTTTGCTTTTCGTCTTCGTATTTTCGATTACCACGTAAATGGAATGCGTGAGATAAACTTGGTGTGAGCATTTCATGAATTTGAAAATGTATTTCAAGTTCAATTTGATAAAATAGGTACACGAAACACCTTTTAGAGGAAGAGCTATGAAAAAAAGTAGAGGTAGTGAAATTATTAGCCAACATTCTACAAAAAGTTTATCAGGGGCTGCATGCGCCCAAACGTGAGTATATATAACCCATATTATGAACTTAGAAATGGCTCGTGAATGCTGTTGGCTTGGCCACATAATTGGATTGGATTTTAGGGGAGATGACCGACGGCTAAGGTCATTTGCGCCATAGGGGAGGAAGGGGAGGGTAAGGGACGAAGGGTGAATATAAACCCGGCGTCGGCATTAGACTGCTCTTAACGAAAGGGGCAAAGGGGATCTCAGTTTAGCGTCTCATCCGACAGACAAAGTACTTTACTTGATGTAAACATACAGTCTTCAGATAAAGTAAAATATCTTGGAATTACCTTAACTTCTGATATATCGTGTTGATTACACATACAGAACATATGTGGCGCAGCATTAAAGAAACTAGGTTTTTGATAAACGTATTATAGGAAGGTCCTCGGATGAAAAAGTCAAAGAGAGATACTACTTCGCTCGTGTTAGGCCACATCTCGAATACGCTGCGAGCATTTGGGGCCCTGTTCAAATAGATTTTACCAAAAAAATTAATAAAATACAAAGAAAAGCAACGCGCTTCGTTAAAAACTGCTACGAGCGTACATATAGTGTCTCGCAACTTTTAGAGGAATTAAGGTGGGAGCATCTAGAGACTTGGAGGCTACACGCTAGGCTTAGGTTGCTTGATAAATTCAGAACTGATATTTTTCAGAGCGGCATAGAGAATATTATCATGACTCCTCACTACATCTCTACGTCTGTTAGATGCGATAAAATAAGAGAGATACACTACCGAACAGACAGGTACAAGAACTCGTTCTTTCCGCGAACAATAAGCGACCACAATAAAAATTTAGCTCCACTAAATTCACTCCTATGATATATGTCACCATTCCATCTCCATAAACTTACACCTTTACACGGCTGGTGACCTAGCACCCCCTGCCACTCGCCCATGCGGCGACTGCAGCGCATAATGTAGATGTAGATGTGCCCTCCACAAGACACTCAAGTAGGGATCGGGTTACACCTGAAAAACATGTTCCTCTCTAGGGATTTGATCCCTGGCCGCCCGTGTGGTTAGCCAGTACTCTAGCCACCACGCCAACCCGATTCTCCTGGGTCACATAATGACCTCTATTTTTAAATAGACTCAGTTGCATAAAATTAAATTAATATTTATTATATACGTTGCATGAAACTAAATTCGTAGTCCCTGAATGGAACTGGCTAGAATAAGGCGAGACTGGGTCGACGAAAATTAAATTAAGACAAAAACAGCCTTTGAAATGGATAGCTTCTCCCAAAATGGATTATATGTACGAGGGCGGTATGATAATTAATGAGCCTAGCTATGAAAGTATTGTTTTTTATTATTTTCATTGTTTTATTTTTCAACTTTGTCCCCTTATAGGACGATACACTTTTCCCAACGAGTCTCCAACTTCTTCAAGCCCTCAGAAAAATATGATTTTGGGATCTCTACAAAATACTCATCCGTGGCCGCTATGACCTCCTCATCTGACGTGAAGCGCTTGCCCCAGAGCCAAGTCTTCATGTTTGGGAACATAAGGAAGTTGTACGGGGCCAGGTCTGATGGATACGGAGCATGCGGCAGTACCTTGTAGCCCAATTCAACCAATTTGGCCGTGGAGATTCGGGTTCGAGGCAGTGCCTCTAGGTTTGTCGGTCCGGAGCGTTATAGTGGTGAAACAGGACTTTTTTGCGGGCCAAACGGGGCCGTTATTTCTTCAATTCTTCGTCAAATCGGGTCAATAAATCACTGTAATACCGTCCCGTGATCGTTTTTTCCTTCACTAAATAGTCAATTTGGATAACACCATGAGAATTCCAAATAACGGTCGCCATAAACCTTCCGGCCGATGGGACCGTTTTTGCCTTCTTCGGAGCATTTTCGCTAAAAGAAGTGCTCTGCTCCGACTGTTGTTTGGTTTCTGGTGTGGAGTGGTGGATCCATATTTCGTCCACGGTTACGTAACACATTAAGAAGTCCCTCAGATTGCGCTTCAACGGGGACAAACACTCCTTGGAAGTGGTCGCACGATTCCGCTTGTTGTCCACAGTTAGCAAACGCGGTACACATCGGGCCGACAGCTTTCTCAAGCCTAAATGTTCATGCACAATATTTTGCACATGTTCCAATAGCAAGCCACATGTCTCAGCTATCTCCTTCAACTTTAATTTGCGGTCGTTCAGCAACATGTCCCGGACTTTGTTAATGGTTTCTCCTGTGATGACCTCATTTGGGCGTCCTGGACGGGCCTCATCAAACACAGATGTTCGGCCATTTTCTAACTAGTAATACCACCGATTACTGATGGAAATTGCAGGTAAGGCATCACTATACGTGGTATCTAACTCGTTTTCAATTCCTCACGCGTCTTACCTTTTAAAAATAGAAAGCGAATCACCGACCGATATTGATCTTTTTCCATTTTACAAAAAAAAACAACTTTGTCCTCTTCAAACAGCTGCCACAAGGAAACTACTCGACGGAATTGGTTGAAATTTTGAACGAGGCTATTTAAAAGATGATTCTCCTTTACAAAAAAAGAAATAAATGAATTTGATTTGAATTAGATGCCCTGCGACTATCAGCATACAGTTCATTATTGAGGTGGAGTATCTCTTTCATCGCCACTAACTAAGCGATATCAAGTCACCACGGATACTTGCCTGTCTCTCGCAGGCTACTGATATCACATATTTCATCGTAGCTCTCGTCTAAAGGTTGCGGTACTCCGTCACATTTAGAATCCTACTGTTCCAAAAGACCGAAAATACGTGTCGTATTTGAATGAGAGCGAATTATCAGGAATCCTTACCGGGAATATTATTTTGGCCACATAAATTCGGAGATTCATAGATGCCAATATGGTATCTCAATGCTCTGGTACTAAAAAATTATCACTTAAGCAATTTATTCCTTTGGGCGCGGATCGGATATAATTAAAATCAATTACATATATCCGTAAAGAATGTTTTTGCAGCAAAGAAACCATAATATAATTATTACATTGAATAAACTTTCGCTTTAATGCAAAATACCATAATCAATTTACTCACAAAATGAAGACGTGTTCAGATCATTTTGAAGCGCCTATGATTGGAAAGTAAAGCGGAAAGAAATGCTGCACTCACCTGTAAAAAGAAACTAAAATTAGTTGGAAAAATGTAACTTAAAAAATTCGTTCTTAGTATATTGAATTTAACAGAACCAGTTTATATAACAAAATTTAAAATTTATTCCTTTATCTTCCCTATTTTATAAAGCATCTGCTAAATAAAAAAATCTATATTAAATCTTCTTAATCAAATTTAACAATCCGCGAAAGTATTTATTTTGATATTGTGGAATTCGAATTATTAATATGATTCAGAGATGTGAAAGAGAATAAGCGCGCATTCGGTCAGCAATCTCGACCAACCAATTTATACAATAGAGCAAATAAAAAAATAATTACTTTTTCCAGAAAAAAGGAAGTAGCAATGAGTTTTAATCAAATTGTGATATCTCATTTAAACGCCTCAATTTATTCGTCACAAAGTAAAAGTGCTTGATCAAGAAATATCTATTTATCAAAACCGTAAAATAATTGACTTTAGTGCATATTGTGACACTTGACAGAACTTATTATATTTTAATTTAGGGACACAGCAGAGAAATTTTAGCACGAGGCGAGAGCGAAGCATTTAATCACGACAGTTCCATAATTGACACCAAAAAACTGTGTAATCAGACTTCATCCCCATGGTTTGTGCTAATAGCTGGTTTGGCTTATTTCGAGCGGTCTTCAGACAGTAGTTATTTTGTGATATTTAATTGGTGTAGGGGTTACTCAAAAAAATAGCCGTTTGTCCATTTCCAGTTCCACGGGAACATCGCAATCGATAAGTAACGAGTACAGTGGTGAACACCAAATTTGGGTAAGAGTCTCTTTCAGCGTACGGAGAGAAGACCTGGAGGCTCATTATCAGTCATTTAAAAGTTGAACAGGAGAATTGTGGGAAGGGCTCTCTAAACGTTTTGTCAATCTTACACCTATTTTATTAACTCACCGCTCATTCGGAACTCTACATGACTGCATAGGAGAGAAAGTCTTGTCCCATTCGACCACCGTAGATATACTGCCTCACAGTGGGCCCAAATCGGAAAAATCTGGTGAGAAATCAGAGCGCGCTCAAAACGTCAATCCAAAGTATATTTAACCTAAGAAAGTCATTTTAAAATTAGTTCAACCGTATCTATAGCATAAATTGAAATATTGATAAGATATTTAGCGAGAAGCCAGTGTGAAAATGTAGGAAAACTATAAAATAGTTACATCAACAATGCAAGCATTCCATATCTCCTTTATATGCTATACCTGTCAGTTCTAAAAAAATATGTTAATTTTAAAATGAGCATGAGTATGAAGCTAATCGGTTCAATATGGTGGAATATTAAATGCTACAGGACTAGTAGTGGTACACCATAGATTTTAATCGCAATAAGGCGAGTGAATATAACGTCAACATGAAGCGTAAGTTATATGGTCGATAAATAAAATGACATAATAATGTGACCAATATTATACAATTAGTGCTAGAATTAAAAAAAATATTCAGTGTAACGCTATAAGCGGTATTTATCGGTGATCAATGGCGATGAGATGACATAAAAATGTTACCAAAAGGATTATAGTGATTGGAGCTTGAAGGGGATGATACTGACGCAGGATGACTGGTGAAGATACGAGAACAATTTAGCATTACCATAAACCCTTTGAATTACAGCTGCACCTGGATAAGAAACATTGGCATTTGAACAAATATACCAATAAAGAATAGAAGCATTTTCAACTAGCTGCCGGACATCAATCGATAAAATAAAACAGCGGAGGCACTAGAAGTCAACAGGAATCAATGGAATGCAATACAAAAAATAAAACCCAAATACAGATAAGCTTAGATACAGCTCAAATAACTGGAAAGAACAAAATATTAAAGAGGGATAACAGAGGCAAAATAGAATGAAGGATCCACGACATAGACTAATACATACATAAATTGGCCATTTGAATAGCGATGCAGAAATGAAAAACGTGAGGGTTTAGGAAAGTTAAAACTGTATAGACATAAAGGACTGAACCTTTTTTTCGGCTAGAAAACTGATGATAGACAATATGAGATATTAAGTCACTTACTCGTGTTTGGTATTTGCGATCTTTCCAATTTAGTACGACATGGCAACTAGATAATTGTAAAATTGGTTCTGGGATTATTTTGAAATATTCAGTGTAAAGCTACAGGGGATAAATTGTCGACAACCTTTCATTATTATTTTATTCCATCCGACGTTCCATCCGACAGTCTTGTTTTAAAGATATTATAATACCGTCAGTGATATTTAATTCGTTACTTACTGTAGTGCATAAGCTCTGGGTAAAGGAGGCAAAAGAATTTTGGAGTTCTCCCTTAACCTTCCCACTGAAACCTCTTTTCAACCAAGCTATAATAACTTATGCAATCGCCACGTGAATGATGAACTCACACAGACCTTTGTTTGATTAAAAAAAATGTGGGCGAATTGACCGAGGACAGAGGGGGCTACAAGATTGAATTTTTCAAGCGAGATGGCGAAGAGAGTGAGATTGGGAGGATGAGGTATTGTTTGTAAATGTGATAAACGACTCCAGAACGAGTGGCGTCGGACGTGTCCTATTGTCATTTTTTTCTCGCTGCTATGCAATTTTTTTCCTGTTTCATAAGAGATGAAAGCACCCAATTCGCTTGGAGCTGAGGTAAGCAACAAATTTACGTATCTACGATAGAAGAGAAACGAAGCGCTACATTTAGTCTCAACGTTATTATACGCATGATTTTGAGAACTAATTAATGCAAAAGGTTTTGGGAAGAAAGCCTACAGTTCAACCATACCGTTTAACCTGCATACAGTTCAACAAAATTTGAAAAATGATAATTAATCATCGCGTCTGGTGATTTTCCATTGCAAAATTTTGTCATTGAGTACCATTACCAAAAAATACTTCTTTAAAAATCATATAAATCAGATTTAAATGAAAACTTAAAGTCGTGAGTCCTTAATATCTACTCTTCGTCCTTAGTTGTGCGTTAAAGCAGAAGAAATGCATATAATAAATCTATGAAAAAATTTAAATGGCTACTTTTGATGAATTCACTGGTGGTAGTATGGAAGCGGAAAACGGTATTCGCTTTCAAGCATAATAATTAGATTATTTACATTCCCGATGTGATAAACGCGTAATGGCTGGCGACTAAAGAGTCTGGAACATCAATATATATTATGGATTGGGATGTTTGGAATTGTTGCCTAGGCTACGTGTTGCCTAAATTTCCACATTTAGTTCACCCATTCCTTGACGCCACTTCGATTGGAGTCTTTTCTGTTGTTATTGTAAATAGACGTAGTTAATTGGACGATATTAAAAACGTGTACAATTACGCCCCGCGTGTATTACTACATTTTTATCCTCTACATTAGGATTACTTGCAAGTAAAAACCAATGTTAATTCATGGCAAAACCGGTAACACGTGCTTATTTACTATCTGTCGACTGTATTTACATTTGCACTTCCGTCTTTCATCACTAGGCGGCACCACTTTCCAAAAAGTTGATTGTTAACGGAATTCTAGGCAACAGTTTTTGGCAACGAGATCCCAATCCATAATATATATATATATTCATGGTCTGGAAAATGAATAACACGAGAACTGGATTTATTTAATTAATTTCCTCCTCATTAACCATTCCTTAAACTTCATAACTAATGTTCAATTCATAATGACCTTTACCCATTTCAATGTTCCTTACCCAAACTGAAGCCTAATATGAGACACATATATTGGATACTCAGAATTTATGGTACATATGCCAGCTCATGGGGGGACCGGTTTAGACCAGTGGTAGCGTGCTCAACTCCCAATCCGAGGGTCGCAGGTTCGAGACCAAGCGGCGGAAAACAAAATGCTTTCCTAGCTCGTCACAAACTTTTGCACGAAACCGAACCTCACTACTGAGAGGAGGTAGTCTCAGCAGAAGGCATTGACGGCGCAGATCAAGGAGATCGGACTGGCATCAACAGCCACAGCTTCGGGCGACAAGTCACTCACAACGGAGGGCCTCCCTGAAGACGTCCCGAAAAATGGTGGAATTTTGTCTGAAAAACACCTGTTTCCTGTGGAATGGAAAGTTCAACAGACATATGAAAGGCGCCGTAATGGAATACCCTCTTTTTCCAGTAATTGCTAACCTAATCATGGACGATGCAGAACACAAAGCCATGCAGTCATACAGCAAAAAGCCAAAACTTTCTGTGAGGTATATGGACGACACGTTAGTGATATGGCTCCATGGATAAGGTGAACCACGAATATCTGGATCCGTTTTAAGTTATTTTGACTTGCATCGTTCATCTTCAACACACATCTCCGACGTAAATCGAGGATTGACGGTATTGAATTACTAGGTAAGCATTAATTAAAAACAATGCACACCATCTGCAACTTAACGTACAGTATTTCCTTTTCTCTCCATTCTCCTACCGTCTGTATACCTTTCTTTTCTCTCCATTGACTAACATTCTCACTTCTGTAGAGCTATCTTCAATATCCCAATACCTCTCATCAAATTGCTGATTTCAAATGGAAGATTGTAGCATGATATGACAAGGCACCTTCCAAGGCACCTCCATTTATGTAATCGAAAACATAGCGGGATGTCTGGAATAAAAACATAGCATATTTTCAAATTTTGATGAATGACATGATTAAAGCTTGTTTAAGTAAATTTAGCTGACGCTGGCCTTAAAGTGAAATCCTTCCCCGTTCATTGATCAAATACCAGCTAAACGATGTGGCTACTGAAGCATATTTTTAATGTTTGAGAAAAATGTTTAGTATGTACTTCATTATATAATGCCTTATTATCGTTAGAACAAACACTGTATCAGAGTTGTGAATATCTCAACAAATTAGAATTACATTCTAACTTATTGAATAACATCGGAAAATACAGATATGGGGTAAAATTCACAATTCCATTTCAATTCTATCGCAAGTTTCCTCAGGCAAATCTTTGTACATACATACTGGATTGGTCCTACATGCTCGTTAGAAAAAAGGAAGCGCATTTTACCACATCGTGCCAACTTGTAATGGAGCAGTAGGTTTATTGGAAGGATCAATATTATTTTTAAGATTCTAATTTATTTGGTTTTTTAAACAATTACATTGTTCACAGCAGCAAATTTTATTTTAATTTTGTCGATTTTTACATGTACAAGCAAGCTTGTTTAGAATATCATCATACATAAATTAACTCTGAGCACATAATGTGCTTCCAACTGCAATGGAAATGCTGAATATTAATGAAGCTTTCGCTTTTTAAAAGGAGATACTACCAATGGCCCATTCAGATCCATCGATTTCAGTAAAAGCTTACATCTCAAAGCATGCACCATTCACGCAATCAGTTTAACAGTAATGCCGCTGCTTTTAGTGACCCTTGAGTAGAGCCTACTATGGATGATTTATCCATTGTAGGCTCATAGATGATTTATCCATAGTAGGCTCATACATGGTAGGCACCATTACTAAGGTAGTTTGAGCGAAATATCATTTTACCTATAAATCAATGAATTTTGTCTTATTTTAAAGAAGAAGATATTACCCTTCCATTGACACCAAAAACTTAACCCCTTACCTCACTACTTTCCGAGATATTTGCCAGAAAATACCAGTCCTTTTACATGGGAAATTGTACATGTATGCATTCCAGAGAGACCTTATTCAACAAATGAGGCATTTGCTTCACCTATATCTCGTCAAAAAATTAACAGTGTGTAGTTTGTGTGTTTTCTCAACTATTTTTGAAAATTAATCATATTATCACCGCAGTAAATTCTTCGGGATCACCATAAACTTTCCGTTTTGATGGAGTTTCAAACGTACCGCGTGAAAAAAATTAGCCAAGTTAAGGACTTATTTAGATATTTTCATTTGATTACTTAAAATTTTAGTCGTATAATAGTATATTATTGTATCATTAATAATACAATATTTAATTTGTGTCTCACAGCTGGTGAAATTTAAACGTATAATTCGAATATGGTCTCTATTATGATTAGGGATCTATCTCGCTCGCCCTACCTTAAATGCCCTTGCTTATTGTCATCCGACACTTGACCTCTTTTCTTCATGCCATATATTTCCTCCGAAATGAAATTTGCCATGTCATATTTTTATTCTCTGCCTCCGAATCGTATACTTGCATAAATTGTTGAATACTCTATTTTATTTGCCCCTGCCTTTCCTATTATTTTTAACTTATTCTGCGAATTAAACCTAATGTAAAGGTTTTGGTTGTCTTATTGGTGCTGTAATATATTAAAATAAGAGTTGCAAAGAATACCTCATGTATAACACAATGCTTACTGTAAGTTAAAAGTGAGCTTTAAAAAGGTTGGAAAAATTACTTCTGCCCGCATTTACAGGATGCGGGCCGTAGTGCGTCGTGTCCTTGGAAGTTATTGATCCATTAAATTCAAATGAAAAAGAAAAGAAAAAAAGAAAAACCTTGATCATTGACAATTCCGTCCTCTTCATTGCTTATCTCAAACGACTCACGAGGCGCACTAATTGATCCGATTTGAGCCAGGATAACGCCGACCACTAAAAGCAGATTTTGATTAGAGGGGCACGGGGGTAAAGGAGTTGTGGACATTTATAGGCGTGGCCGAGTTTGGGATGCTAAACACGGTATCGTCAAATCTGGACGCAGCGGGATTTTTATTTTATTTCTATTCCCGGACTCGCTGCTTGTTTGGGAGCAACACTGACAGCACGTCACTCGCATGTTTCCAACGAAATCAAGGCCAGAAATGCGCATTCATAGAATCTTGATAAGCACTCGAGGATGCGGAGTATAAATGAACGCACGTAATTCCTCGACTGAGTTTATGATGAACGACGCAATTGGCGCTTTAAATAACATCGTGGAATTAATTCATGTTTCCTCTGCCAATGGAGAAGTTAATTATCAATGAATGAGTGATTCCTGCTTAAACGTACTGCTTCCAAATGTACCAAAGCTCCTTCCGATATTCCCTTAGGAGTCACAGCCGTTTGTCATTAAATTTGAAAGTTAGCCGCTTGAGCTAATGAGTTGGAAATGAAACGAATAAGCCCGCATGAACTTTGTACCATACGAGGTCTAATAGACTTGTAATTGCATAAATTGTGAGGGCTCCCATTTCCCCTTGTTCAATGCAATACGAATCAAAAAATTTACGACGGTTATGGTAATTCCTGTTTGTCGCTGGCCTATATATTAAAGTATGCAGCCTTTAGAAATTTCAATTTATTAATGAGACTAATAAATACTCGTTGAAATAAATCCCCAGCAAATAAATATCACAGGAAGTGCAAGCAACAGCAAAATAAAACGTCAGGACTTAATTGACATTTAAAAAAGTTACACCCTTACGAATGAAGAACATCTCTTCTTCCTTAGTAGGCCTGATATTCTTGCGTAGACGTATTAAAAATCAGAGCAAAGAGAACTATAAGGGAAAGTACTGTTTTTATTTCAAATAAGCGATAATGGCTGACGCACAAAAACCAACTTTTGTAGCTCCTCTAGACTTCCAATATAATTCATAAGTTTATAAAAATGACTAATTTCCTCTGATTCAAGCATTCAAGTTAATAAATAGTTGTATAGATTTGTTACTGGATTATTGTAGGTTTGTTGGATAAAACGGAGTTTTTCACTTCTTTAGGCGATGATTTACAAGCCTTTGAAGATAAATCAAACGTTAACTGTTTCAATGTCCTGATATGAGGCAACGCGCAGAGGGCTGAAATCGAAAAAAAAACTGGCCAAAATTCCTAAAATGGATTTTTTTCAGTCTGGAAGTTAAAATTTGGCAAAGTAACACTCCATTTATTGGTGCGTATGATTTAATTTCTCATTGTTCTTGTGCATCAACAATTTTCAAGGGTTTAAGTGGAATAAAATACGCAAATTTGATGGTTTAGGGCTTTACTTTGTGAAAATCCATAATGGAAAAATTAAAATACCTTCGTAATTTTTCAGTTTTATTATGTACGTTTCGCGTTTTCATCGCATAAGATGACATCTTCCGGTGTCTTGAATCAGGTGTCGCATCCCTCGCATCAGGTGTCGCATTCCTCGCATCAGGTGTCGCATCCAGGTTCTTCAGGAGTCGCATAGGCGATATCTTCAGATGTCGCACATGCGATGAAACCGGCCGTAGAAAATAAAACGGAGTTAAAAATTACTAAGATGCTTTGATTGTTCGAAATACGCAAAAAAATCCGGAATACAGTTTTTGCTTCAAATCTCCAAAATTAAGTTGTTGCAGAACCTTTTGCAGAAACTTCTTGGAGTAAAAGGTTACATCACTTCAAAGAACAGACCTTAGTTCTTAACATTTTGTAATTTTAAATGACGTAAAGGGAGATTTGATCTTTCAATAAGGCCAAATGGCGGCCTCTATTAACACCAATTTTCTGCTTTCGGGTAGAAAAATAGTTCAGATAGACACGGAAGAAACATAGATAACTTCACAAGATTTACTGAAGCTTCAGGAAGGTCGCATAGGTGACACCTGAAGTACCTGGATGCAACGCCTGATGCAACACCTGATGCGAAGGCTGCAATACCTGTTTCAGAACACCTGAAGATGTCGCATTTGCGATGTAAGCGGTCGTATAAAATAAAACTGTGTGAAAAATTACTGAGACTTCTTGATTTTTCACAACGGATTTTTACAAAGTAAAGTCCTAAACTATCGAATTTGCGCATTTTATTCAACTTAAAGACCTCAGACATTGTTAATGCGCAAGAAATATGAGAAGTAAAATCATACATCACATGAACCAATAAAAGGAGAGTCATTATGCCAAATTGCAACTTCAATACTGAAAAAAATAATTTTTGAATTGCTGATCAGCATTTTTTTCAACTTCAGCCAATAGTGCGACGGATTGCATGGTAAGATAGGGCTGGTTGTCAGTTGCAGTGAAATACCATAATTTCATCATTACACCTCATCTACCCAAGTTTTTTGTATATCTTTAATTATGAAGGTCAGTTGAAATTCCGACTCATGTATACTTTTCACTTGACATGACAATGTGATACTAAACATTATGCTGAAGAATTAAGTTAATAATTTAGAGTTCTAAAAATGATTCCAACAGAAAATTTGAATGAGAGCATTACTCTAGAAGGAAATCTGGCTATAATTTGCTCCTTCCATAAATATTATCTGAAAACGTCTTACGTTTATTTTCGCTCTGTTCTTTATCAATGGCTACCATTTATGGAACACAAAATAAATCGCGAGACAAAATACTAAGGAATGCTGTTTTTGATTGCTTGAAAAAATAATAGCCAAAATCAACTTAAATTACAATATCAAAAACCATTCAAGAAATCAAAAGTTTAAGCACGGATTTTTTTGGGATATTGATTTAAAAATTGTAAATTTTCATTAAAAATGCATTAGCATCAATCACAGCAAAGTTTGGCGAGAGAAAATTCAGATTGAAAGTCCATTGCAAACGTTCCTACACCTTTTGTCTACTACGTCTATACCTAAATGTGTGTTGAATATTAATGAAGAGACTATTTTTTCAAATATTGTATTTACATAGTTTGAGCATAAGTGTTGTGGTCCAAAAATATTATAATTATCCATTTTTCTCGCCACCCCTCCAATTTCATTTCAAATGACTAGAAAACGCCTTGTAAAAAATGTTAACTTAATATCACCACATGCCTAACGGGTTGGGCACGCCCAACACCTTTTTTTATTCAAGAATGGCACCTCACCACGTTAGGCAAAAATAAAGCGAATACTATTAGTTTTTTGCATCTTCCTAGGGATTTGGGATCCGTTGGGAAATTTTTAAGATTTTCTCTATGGTTTCTTGCCTCAGCCAAAAGTAGTTTCTCAGGTGGTTGAGGTCATATGAAAACTTTTCATATACATGCATTTCCAAGTCGATCATTTGCAAGCAGCTGCAAGAGTGGAGCAGTGCTGAGACTCATGCAACAATCAACTAAAATTTGCTGATAAACTGCTATGCTTTAGGGTTCATTAAAGAATTCCCATGTCGAATAAAAGAATGCGTGTGGCACGACTAGCTCAGGACGTAGTGAGCTAACATTTTTCGCAATGCATTTTCCACTCAGTTGGCAATCGGGTAGATGAGAGGTGTAAAAATTTGAAGACTATTGAACTTTTGGATCAACCTAATCTATCAGCCACTTTTCAATACCAATGTTTTCTTGAATTAACGAATTTGCTTCTTCAATTGTTAATAAAACTTATTCAAGCAACAGTAATAGCAATTGCTTTAATGAGAAATTGACATCGCTTGATTGCAAAGTATTTACATCCAAAGATATAAGCTAATGTTGCATTGGAATATCAAGACTATACCAATGAAACTTAATTATTAGACGCAGATCAATTGAAGCCAATGCAGAGTACGGGAGAAATTAATTCCTATAATCATGGACAAAAGAAGCAAATTTAGTTACCTTTTAAGAATGAATTACTTCCAAAAAAGGAAGAATGGGCCGTGTCAGCTTGAGCCAGATAAGATAAAGCGAATAAAATGCGGGAACTCATTCAACTACTGGAATGGAGACAAAGAGAAGAAATGGATGGAGAGACGGCTGCAAGAGAAAAAAGAATGAATGTACATTGAAATTATTTCCTGGTCCAAAAGGCAAGGACGTAGGATCACTTTATCTCTCGAGAGAAGAGGGGTGGAGAACTCATCAGAATGAAGTAAGAAAGAAAAAAGGGCTTGGTTTAAGAGTCCGTAAGCGTTGCAGAAAAGGACTTTGAAATTTCCACATTCAAAAAATAATAGAAGAAAGCCCATCTCTTGATATTTCAACCCGACAAGACACCCACTGGTGAATCACGACAAAAGGTAGAGGAAGTATTATGGAAACCATCTAAACTTGAAATATCTTTGCGTCCAAATGCTTAAATTAAAGTGAGCTTTCAGACACTTTGGAGACTAGATATCTTCTTGGAAGAAACCGAGAACGACAAGTTTAACTCAACGAAAATCCACCGTGAAGAATTTTTCCAGAGATGAATGCGGAAAAAATATTTTCCGCCTCTCATACGCAGTCAAAAGGACGTCCGGCTTAAAAAAATATACTGTGACTATATTTACAGCCCTCAAAGTTAATGCGAAAAAAATAGTTTCCAACAATAAAAGAGTGGAATCTAAACTACTCGCTTTTTTCAGAGATAAATATAAGTTTGATATACTGAGATGCTGTGGAAAATTTCTAAAGAATGGCCTTTATCTTGGACAAAAATGCAAATAGCTCTCATAAAATAGGTAGATGTTTCTCATATTCATTTGAAAATTTCACCCGCATAGCTAATTATGATATCAATATTAGTAGAAAAGTCAACCTGTCCGTCAAGAAGGAAAAAATATTTTTAGGCAAAATTAGGGGAAAATTACTGATAAAGTACACCGTAGTAAAATTATTACTAGGCAACAGATAATATTTTTTTTAAACTTGAACTCTCATCAACAAGAGAGCATCTTATATTTTTCGAAATCATCATGAATATCACTGCAATCTCGGCAACAGTAAGTAACCGGCTGATGTCTCACTGTCAGTGATGATGCTTGATCAAATTTCTCTTTGAATATTGATAATTTGAATTTCAGTGTAAGCAAAATATGAGAAAGCTTCTGCATAAAAATCAATTGCCACAGAGTTCAATTGCCAATTTTAGCGAAATATACAATGCTTATTCTTCTTCAAGAAATTATAATATTATTGTTGTAAGTTAAATTTAACTCGAAAACGACTTCAACGATTTGATAAGACACCATACCTTGAAGGTTTTATGAAAGTGAAATTTATAGGGCAGAGCCTGATCCTCAGTGAAACTCCATAAAGGACTGAGTTTGAGTCAGGGCTACTCTGCAACAACATGATTGTCTTGCACTGGTTTTTAGCAACACATCGTGAGAAGTATGCCCATTTATTTGAGAAGTATGCCCCTTCCTCATCCATCATCTGACTACTAAACGCTAAAGCTCCTGTTGAAATTCATGGTCAATGTAATAAACGTCAGAATTCTCGCCGAAATTGGAAACCAGAATATCAAAATTAATGTAATTATTCAAAGAATTGCCTTAATTGGCGACCGCAGAAACACACCATTTACGTTTCTGCCTTAGAAATACCAGCAAAACCAGAGATTCGTGGTAAAAAGTACTTGGATTGCTAATTTTACGGCAATTGTAAAACAATTCTTTGTGTTTAGATCGTCTATTCCACTATCTTACCAAATTGCGTAAGCTCTTTGCAGCCTATTTTCCTGAACTGTGACTCAGTCGATCAGACCCATCGCATTATGGAGATATGCTTGCGAAATGCTACCAACTCATAAAGTTTTTTGTAGATCCCTTAAGACTTCTGGGGCACGCCTTAACCTTTCCCACTCAGGGACCGCAAATTAACATAAATCATTGTAAGACATCTATTATTTGAATAGTACTTCAGGCAATAGTAAAGAACCATGGATAACAAATTGTAACTAGATGAAAAATTGAAAATAAATGGAAACTTAAGTGAATATGGAGTAACTTTAGGGCGATTTTAAGAGTAATAAGGGTTAGTCTCTGAAAGTTGGACTAAAATAGAGTCAGTAGTTGATAGTTACAAAGCCTCTTTGTAATAACATGCGACGCGGTACGAACGCTCTGCTTCCTCATGATCGTCTCCTTGATCCCGGCAAAAATTCTGTGGCTTGTAGCCGCAGAATTTTCGCGATGAGGTGTGTAATAATGAACATTTTAGAAATCTCACTAGCCCTGCTGAATTAAACAACACCCTCTCAGGGAGACCAAATGATGTAACTGACAGAATTCATGCTACATAAATAATTCCCGTTTTATCTCGGTAGGTAGATAGATCATTTGGCATCCAACTGTCTTTTATAGCAGTATCTTTTACGTGGCAACAACGTGAATTACATATAAATTTGCCTTTCTAGCATGGGTGGCAATGCCAGAAGGATTTACTTTTACTTCCAACAGTCCCGCTCAAGGAATCATAGAGATAACCAACCCCTTCCACTTCCTGAAAATTAATGGCAAAGGAACAGCAAGATGTAAGATTTGAAGTAATAAAATAGAACAATACCTGCTATAAGCAATATTGATCAGTTTTTGAAAACATAAAGAAACGGGATGAATGGGTGAAAGTGTTATTTTTATGGCTCACTGAATGTCTACCTTAGATCGGTGGACGGAAAAAAAATCACCTAGAAACAAGGGGGGGATCGCTTCAAATGATCACTCGCGCGAGTGCTCTCGTCGGATAGGGCGAAAGAAAAAGTGGATTAAGTCGATCAGATTATCTCTACACAAAAGTTTGGGGGCCAATGCCAAGCTGTGAGCAACCACTGTCCATTTTGGAGAGCTATTTCCTTGAAGTTTCATCGATGTCTGATCATTAGCTACACTGAAATTCAATCATCCTACTCTGGACAAACACTTGTAGAGCAGAAGAAAAATAGTAGTTAAAAGGTCCGATAAGATGGAAAATGAAGAAAAATGCTGAAAGGCAGAGAAACGGGTGACAAGTAAAGATCAGTATGGCAGAAATCTAAACGAGTTTGTGCACAATTTGTGATAGAATGGATACATGAGGACGCATTATAAGACAAAACTAAAGTACCCCACGGAAATGATAAGTCAAGCTTTGAGGTTTATAAAGCATGGATCTACTCATACTAATAATGATGGAAGATTGACATCATACATTAACGTGTACAAGACTTTCAATGTAACTCCCTCTTACGTTTATGGAGTATATGAATATATATGTAAGAATTATTTATGTAACCAGTATATACTTGTTGTGGATGTTAAATATAGCTTGTGATGCAATTTTGTTGTGGTGTCAAAAGCTTGTACTCCTACGGTAGAAGAATGAATTCAGCACTTTTCTCCAAAAAAATTAACAAATATTTCAGAAAAATTGATTATTTATGCATGTATAGCGATTTTAAATTTATGTATTTTGGAATAAAGTCTTAAATAGGCACACGTTTCATGATATTCCAATAACTCAAAGAGCCACAATTTAATACCAAAAATTCATATTAGAATAACTCCAGTTTCACTTCACTATATTGTTCATAAAATGTTTATCTTATTGCTATATATTTTAAAGTTCTACATATTATTTTAGTTCTAACTACCCATGTTGATGAGAAAGTTTTAAATTAAATTGAGCTTAACTCCGATGAATCTTCATGTTGATTGGGTACAGTTGATTGGGTACAGTTGATTGAGTACAGTTGATTGGGTACAGTTGATTGGGTACAATTGATTGGGTAAATCGATTCCGTGTTTCCATGGTAATATAATAAGCCTGAGCTGCACTATCTTTACTGCATATAAGTCATTTTTGTATATTGATTGTTGTTGTATGTCCCGTTGACAAACCCTTGCACCAGATGGGACTGCAATGTATTCAGAGTTTTAAGAAAGAAAATAAATTAAATGGAAGACCAAGGCTTAAGACGCCAAATCGAAATGATCCAGAAAATGTCAGTCTTAACTGATTTGATATAGTTTAAGACAATATTGTCACAGTTAAAATTATCTCATGCTTGTCAACCTCAATAGCGTAGCGAGATTTCAAAAAGTAATATAAAATTCTTTCGTATCTGTTCCATTAAGAGTCTTCCTATACAAGAGAATGTAAGACGAATTCTGGAACCCCATGTGTGCCAACGGACAATAAAAATACGTTAGGTACCTCCTTTTTTAAGTCTAGCATATATTGAAGAAACTCAATGTTACACACATTTTGAGAGAACAAAAATACTTTATTTTGATCTTTCCTTTAGGTGGTAAAGTATAGGATTTAATAATAAAAACATGTCATACTAGCGTTTTGGACATGTACGCAGAGTTATATATCGTTCAACTCTTTAATTTATAGCACTTTTATCATTGCCTCAACTAATATGCTAAATAAACGAATGTTCTATGAAAGAATAAAGGATTGCTGACGGTCGTAGGTATACCATATAATCTTCTTAGAGTTTAGACGCGATCATTCAACTAGTATCTATGTCATTTATAGCATAAAAGCATACTTGGAATGAGGTCGAGAAGATGGTAATGGATATGAGTTCATCCTGAAAATTTGAAATGTTTTAGGTTATCATGCGGTTTCATTTGCTGGAGAACTGTTTTTATAACAATGGAATCATTGTCAAATTAACGGCTCCGGCTATAACGTCGGATCATTCCACGAGGAACGGCGGGACATGAAAGGAATCTCAACGCATTTTGACCTTTGACCGGAAAAAATACACTACGCTGTTCCCGCCTGATAGCACTCCGTAAAGCATTAAGGCCTCGACTCTTCCCCGATCATGACGCAGCCACTGCGTGAGATTGCTTCCTCTCCTCTTTACTGCTAATTTTCATCTGGGATGGAATGCAACCCCAGTCGTTTTCCTTCTCTCCTTTGCAATACCCACCCTTTGGTACACCCCTTGATGATAAGCTACACAAAATTGGAATAATTGAATCAAATAAATAGGTTAATTACACAGTAGCACACCAGCATTACCGGTAAAAACTATGGTCGTTTTAATTACCGCAAGACATGAATAAATGCCATTGATCTTCTTTTAAGAAATGTTTAAGGCTCCCCACAGATGATTTTGCAATGCTTTGCAAACTTTTCCCCTCTTTAGGCATTTAATTGTAAATGGAATATTCGCCGAAAGATCTTCTCCCAAAAATACTTTATATTCGCGTTGAGTATTGAATAAGAATAAAGAAATATTTATGTTTATCGGGTGTAAAATTTATATTAATTTTGAATAATTAAAAAGAAAATTGCTAAAATACCACAGATACCAGCGGAGCAAAATGCGCCTTGTGATACATTTACCCAAATCCATGGGGGCAGAATCAAAAGCCGCGTAACGCAAATTCAGTTATTACGGAGAAAAATAACAAGGAATTACATCTCGAATCGTTTTATGGCGGCCACCATGACAGCTATCTTCAGGCAGCATAAAACGCACAAGACGTCCAGATCGCACATGTTTTCGTGCTCTAGATTCCTCTCACGTACATTCTGATAGTGATTTAAAGAAAAATCCAGCAAAATTTCTTTTTCATAGCCCCTGGTCCAACTGATAGCCAAAATTATAAAAGTTCAGCTTCCGCTGCGTAATGTTCAGGAAAATCAAAACTACACCAATAAAATTGAACGTCGCGTTAATTAGTGGTTTGGTTTAGCTGGTCATATTGCAGAAGGCATGGCCAAGTACTGACTGGGCAGGGTGGAACTTTTTTTCGCGTTCCATTTCTTCCTTTTATACCTCCTTACTGCTCATCCTCATCTGGAAAAGAATGCTATCCCAGTCTCTTTTCCCCACTCACCCCAATTGTGCACTCCCATCACGCGCACATCTTTGCCTCACTAACCTTATTCTCCCGACTTGGGAAGGGATCAATAAAGGTCCACGATTGACCCATTCTCGTCCCGCTCTCCAATCTCATTCTCCCTCATTGAGAGAACTGGGGACTGCCTTTATTATCCCCCGGAGCATTTGCACTGTTATCGCCCAAAAGCATTTGTACCGCGAAACCGGCTCTCCAATCCGAAATGGCGTCGATTTCCGCGATCGCTTGCGATTTCCTTCTGTTCCCTCCGCCTCGGAATTGCCGGCGAGGAGAAATACAGAGAAAATTGCGAATTGAAGGGATTTGCACTGGAAAGCCAATAAGCTGATCAGTACACCGACGCCCGATGGATTTCATTCGTTGCCCGTGGAAATATTTAAAGCTTTATTAAACAAGGTAAAAATAAAACCGATGCATTTCTCTCGGTACGCTCTATACGCGTGCAAATGCAATCTATTTTTGCGTTCCGCAGTGGACTTCTGGTCAGTGCTAAGGATTGAATACTTCCCTCCCAATAATCGACTTTTTTATATTTCTTTCGGGGATATGCCGTTTCCCAGAACTTCTGCGTTTGCGGGTTTCGGCGCATTCTATGCAGTAGCGCAATGCAGGTCCTCAAGAACAAACAATCCGATGAAGAATGGGAGAAATGGTAAATTACTTTAACAGAACGCTCCAAGCATATCAATTCCTCATCCGGTCGTTTCCATTGGAAAAAAGGCTTCGGAGGAAAACGATCTCTAGGTAGAGTTTTCTATTTCACAGTAAAATATAGAGGATATTTTGCATTTAAACATTAAAGAGAACGCAGTTGGATTGCATCATGCTTAAATAAGGAACATGAATAAAGTAAGTTACCGACACTTTATGATGCACGATATGATTTACAACGCAAATGATTTGTTATATTAAACGCAACAGTATGACTAATTTGTATAGATGAAGAGAAACCTGATGAAGAGAAACCTGATGAAGAACAAAGGCATTTGTCCCACGCCTTCTGGGAGTAAGTTATACCCAAAAATTGAGAGGAAAATTGACAGCAGAATTTGAAGCTCGACATTGCAAATGAATGAGTAGCCTGATTTCCCAACAAATGAGGTAAGTGTTCTTACTTGTACTCACAGAAACTGTTCGCACCTTTGCCTTCCAAGCAAGCTCTCTCAAGTGAACACAAGCGGCGCTGGAAGCCGGCGCTGCGCATACAGGAGTTCGACAGGGAGAGTCGACGATCCACCAGACTCGAGCACCTCGTCGACTGAAACGGGCGAGTGAGGCTGCTGAGCGAGAACGAAGACCACAGTCCAGAAATCAGAACTTACCTTCTAAGGCTGCCCCAAAGTGCTTGTGAACGTGTTGCAAAATCAAGACAATAAATTTATACTGTCAATCACGTCACCCCTTTTTATTTTTAGCATAATAGTAGGCCTGATCCCCTACAGAAACAATTTCCGGAAGTACTCAGATAAAATAGTCATTCCAGCGTTTAATTTACGCATAATTGAAAAGCAAAACGCCGCAGTTGATTTACATAATCCTGAACGGCTCATTACATACGGAATCTTGATACGGTCTTGAATCATTCGTGACCTTTCAGTATTTGAATTTCACTTCCGCGGTGGCTTAACTTCGCCTCAGATACAGGACAACGCATCCTCCCATATCTCCACAATGCTATGGATTAAAATGTGGCACACTTGTGGTGAGGTAGTAGGGTCAGCAGCCGGAGACCCGTGGTTTCAAAGAGAGCGCAACCCGTCCGAGATGCGAGTGCCAACCCAACATTTACCCCTTCCTCATAATGATACATTAACGATAACCATATTTTAACATGCCATTTACCTCAAAAAAGACTGCTCCCTTGATAAGTGGGCACGAGGATACAAAATTACTATGAAAACGTGATATAGTAGCTGGCATTTTAGAAACGCTCTTAGTGTAGCACCACTTAAACAAGTGGAACAAACACATCTTGAGAGTAACTTCTGCATCAGTCAAAGCAAGATAATTACGGCTAGCATTTGCTATTATGATGATAGTTCCAGATACAAATAGGTACTATTTATTTTTTTCTTTGGTTATTATCTACGTAACTTCTGAATGAGATCATGAAATTCGGCGACGACTGGAGGAGGTGATTGGGGCCAAGGGTTTATCAAAGTTGCGACAGAGGTTAGGATGTTCGGAAAACAGGGACGAAAGAGAATACTCCTTATGGACGGGATGAAGATTGGTAGAAAAGATAAGCTGAAATAAAGAATGACACATTATACGTTAATAAGACCCTCCATTTGTATTTATCCAGAAGATTTTTGCTGACGTCCAGTTAAGTCTTTCCTTACCCGTATATTACTCATTAATACTTATTATCCATGACCATGCATAATCAGTAACAGTGTGAGCAATGAAAACTCTCCGTTTGAATTAATACAGAGATATTTTTTGGGTAAATATCTTTTTCAAGGTCTTGGCTCATCACGTATCCAAAAATATCCAAGTGAATGAAGGCACTGAGTAGTCCAGAAACATAGCTGCCGAGGTAACAAAATGAGCAAAGAACTTAGGAAACAAGGCACAAACTAGGATGCATACAGCTGGAAAAGGCACATTTTTCAAAGGACAAAAGCATAAAGAATTATCTGGCGGGAATTCTCGAAGAAATACCTTTCCTTATTCGGTATCATACGCAGATATCTTCACATAATTTGCCCTTTCATTTAAATGGGACAAGTATCATAAGATGCCCTGGCACCTTTTGATATGAGCAGGCTAATGGTGACACTAAGTTTGTACCCAACCTGCATCTACCTCCTCCACAATTCCTCCCCAGCCCACTATCCAGCATCAACCCATGACTCTTTTGCTAAGATGTTCACTTATAACCGTGTGAATATTTCCATGCACTGACAGTAGGGTTCAACTTCACTTTATATGCTAAAGAAACTTTTGAATCTACTGCGGAGACAGTATATTAGTAATATTGATTTGTATCTTTAGAGAAAATTTACAATCATGCAACAGCATCTTAAAAATAACTTGACTATGTTTGCGTAAGACGATGAAAATTTTGATAATTTTACGATCATCTTCGGGTTGATCTTTTGAAAACACTCTTGAGTGAATGTGGTAATGATTTCACTTATTGAAATGGTTAAAATCTACTTAAATGACCAGTATTTTCCATCTGCTGCATTAACCTGAATTTCTACGTCGACATTACGTCTCATAATACATTTGTAGATCCATTATTTTTATTTTTTGTCTCGACTATCCACAGCAAGTTAAGGATTATTCAACCGAGAACACTTCATCAGAGCCACAAAGCAGCAAAGGACGAGTGCTCGTGGCGTGCCTCACTAAACAGAAACTGATGAGGCTGCCTTCATCATCCCTCGAGAGTTTGCATGGGCCGCTAACAAGCCTCGCACGTCACTCCAACATAATTTAGTCATGTCTCTCGGAAGCCTAAGCCCTCCATCCTTTCCGAAATTGCTACCTCGCAACTCCTGAACCAAGCCGTTGTAAATTCGATAAATTGTTTCACTCCAAGTGGTGCCGCGAAAGCGGTTAATTAACTCAGCAGTTCATTTCAGTTCATATGAGGAGATTAAAGCGGTCGATATTTCCCGGAATGCAGCATCGAAAAAATTAGGGCATTTTCTCGATCTTTGCCAGGATTATTGGTCGATGAGGTTGCTTCATACATCCGCAAAGGTAATTACACAACATAAACCACAGCAATGTTCGCGGTTAAAATCACAAATACTCGATTTAAGTCACAAACATCGTGACATATTCGTTCGCATGGATTCGAGCGGTGTCCAATGGAAGAGCTTGACTTTCTTGTTTACTGAAATCACTGGCAGGAATTGACTGGAGAAGTAAGACCATCTCTAAATCCCAAAAATTAACGCAATGCGAAACAGGAACACATAAAAATGTTCCCCTTTCAATGCGCAGAATTAATTGTTCCTTAAGTATCATCATCATTTTGCATGTTTTTTACGGAATATACATTATAATGATTTCATATACTTTTAGGTCCATTTTTTTCACTTAATTTAAAACTAACTTTCGTAAGCAAAAATTAACAATATTAACTTACGCTCGACTAGAATTCATGGGATGATACTAGGGAATACATCTTTTGTTCTGTTGAATAAAAAATGACCCATCATTTATCCATGAATTTGCATAATTTCCACAAAGTCAAAGCTAAGCAAAGATATTGAACGTAGTTATATGACTAGTAAAAATACAGCTATATACATGAAAAATGTAAATAGATGTACATGGCCTTGGTAAGTATTTTATAAAACTATGAGGTAAAAAAGATTATGAGAATTAGCATACAGCTTTAATTTCTGGGAAAAAAAAGTTAAAATACTAAGAATTGCAATACTTATGCATTTGATTCGCCTAGGTATTTTTTAAATAAAAACTCCGCCAGGATGAAACTGTTATCCCGCGAAACACTTATACGCGTTATTAAAAGTTTTACTCAAAGGTATTGTTTTACTATCACCAGAGGCCCATCTAAAATCTGAAAATTAATAAGTTTTGGAATAAAGGATATATTTTTTCAATACGAAATCCAAGGCACTTGAAGGATCTGAGGTTCATCCGATAAATGCGTGGGATTAAAAATTATCGAGATCGCCGACTAGCATTCCAATAGCATAACACAAAGTCAATGAGCATGAATAGTGAATTATATAAATTTTACATGCATGAGAGCTCATACTGTAAATAATTGGAGAAGCAAAAGAAAAAGCATATTTCGAACTCAAGCATTATAAATAGAACCTGGAAGTTCCAGTTTCCGATGCAGTCGTGTGCAGTGTGACCGATCTGTGGACTGAATGAAGCCATTAGTGACGAACCTATGCGGAAAAATCTGAGACAAGATGATCACATAAGCGTCTCCTGAGCTCTCTATCTCTCTTTCCCATTATGGAGGCACGGCAAGAAGATTAACCCCTACGAGATAGACGGATGCGCTCTCGATCCCCATACCGATGGGATGTACGATCAGAGCCCCTTTTAAAGTGGCACCAGTTAGCGGATACCACATCCAAACTTTCCCTTTAAAAGTCTACGGGCACCATTACCTATTCATGAACCAGAACCCATCTAAAATTTCTCAATTTCTCGCCCGCCTCTCCGCTAAAATCTATTCGACCAGTCCTGTCCGTCTGTGCCCTCATCAACTACTGCCCCTCCTTGCACTGGTGAGCACACGGTGCTAGGTGTTTTGATGGGGAGAAGAAGATAAAGAAAGTTTTAAAGGAAAGGAATCAAGGAATAGGAGAAGGGAATGGGATTTGATGGCTTGGACCCAGGTCTCCAAGGAAATGAAATGACAGGCCGCGGTTTCTGTAGATCTGCCGGTAACGGCTGCAAGGCTGTTTAAGGTAGTTCGATGCAAGCGAGATAGCTCCCAAATTATGATAGAGGCCATATTCGATTAACATGTTTTAATTTCACCAGCTGTGAGACACGAACTGAAAATTGCGTTATTAATGGTGCAATAAAAAATTTTACATGACAGAAATTGTGAGTAATCAAATGAAAATATCCAAATAAATCTTTTACTTGACTCATTTTTTTCACGCGATACGTTTCAAACTCCATCAATACGGAAGGTTTATTGTGATCCCGAAGAATTTTATGCGGTGACAGTATGATTAATTTTTAAAAATGGTTGAGAAAATACACAAACTACACACTGTTGATTTTGATGAGATCTAGATGCTAGAACTTCCTCATTTGATATTTAAGGTGTCTATGGAGTGCAAACACGTACCATTTCCCGTATAAAAGGTTGGTATTTTCTGGCAAATATCTCGGAAAGAAATGTGATAAGAGGTTAAATTTTGGATGTCAATGGAAGGGTGATATATTTTTCTTTAATATGAGACCAAATTCAGTGATTTCTGGGTAAAATGATATTTCGCTCAAGCAACCTTAGGTCGCAGATATTATTCATAATTCCCAGCACTACTGTAACCATTGATAACCCTGGGCCCCATCAAACAGTCAGTGCTCACTCCGAAAGTACAGGGCATGCGCCTTTCACGGAGAGGCCGAATCTAGATTCATATCAATGTGGGGTCCTCTTGGGATCGCGAGCGTCGCGAGGATTGGGGTTCCAAATGGGTAGTTGCCAAAGTTGCCGTTGCATCGCTTTCCACCCGCGTGGTGTGTGAGAGATACGAGAACGGGAATGCGATGAGTAAGAAAATGTCCGAGTTGGATAAAAGCAACTCGGGTATTGTTCGGGAAAACGTTTCGTCCGATCAATTTTCAAGAAGTTACATTAAATGCGATCTCTTTCATCAATAAAACCCAAAATTTTATTTATAACAAATAAACTGTCAATTTTGACAACTCATTCCCCTAAAAAGTAAATATTAATTGAAAAGGAGCAATTATTTCCGCATACTGAGTACCTTTTCCCTACATTTTCTGGCGCTCCATCAATAAAGAAGGAATTTTCTCGGAATTTCTCGGAAACATGAGTACCTAGTATTGTTAATATGTTATGTCACGGAAATGGATATTTTAAGATAAATAAATACAAGAGAAAAGTAAGTATTGAGTTTCAAACTGTATTTATTAAAAAAAAAAACGATTGACACAATGTTTTCTCGGGAAAAGATGTAAGTGTGAGAAATAAACTTTCCGGAGTTTGAGAGCGTACAAAGTCTCAAATAAACAAAAATATAAAATCAAAAAACTCTCCCTGCTCAAAGAGTTTGAGCCCGCTGGTGTCTACGTCTCTCAAAGGGTGGTTTTTGCATGAATTATATGATGTTAACATGGCTGGTAAAGGATTACCTTTCCTGGAGATAATATATCATGAATATGACAGATCGAAGAGGTTCTATGTGAATCCCTCGTTCAAGCCATTTTCCAGCTAATAAGGTTACCCGTGGGATATTGATGTGAAAAAAGCGTATTCGATCGATCGATCGAAAAAAGCGATTCTCCTGTTACTCTTGCCCCATTATTGGGGCAAGAGTAACAGGAAATCGTTACAGTACTTGAAAGTAAGCTACTTGTGATTTTCCCATCGCCACAATCAATCGTGTTTTTCTTCAATAAATAGGAATAATTTAGTCAGTCACAATATTTACCATTTATTATTAAATTGCGGTAAATAATTTAAGATACATGACTCAATAAATCGTGAAAGATGATTCTGAGAAGAGAATTAAATACTCTGAGGAGAATGTAAAAGAATGTAAATACTTTCCCTAATTCATTAAAATAGGCAGCGTTTAAAAGAAGTGACCTCCAATTTCAGGTAATAAAGTTATTTAAATGGATGACTCTCATTTGCTTGGTTTGAAAATTACTTGGTTTGAGCTACAGAGGCAATGGCACCTTTTCCTTTTAATTCTTGTACAAGTTATTGATGATGTGCCGACAGCTCTGGCCGCATTTCTAATGAGCTAAGAGTAGTTTATAATTTACATACCATAAACTAATGTGCATTTTAGAGTAGCCAAATATCCTATTCCTCTTAAAATTCAGATGTGGAATTGCAAAACTCTATCGTTCCAATGATAGTTCAAAAAGCCTCTATGCACCACCGGGTTCCACAGAAGAAAATTTATAATACGTGATGCCACACCCTGCCATTAAAACCGTTATTGCGCTTCTTCATACGAAAAAAGAGAACAATAGCTGATAAAATATAGTTACCAGCGAGATGTGGATGACAAACTATAAAAATTTTCGACAAAAACAAAGGAACCAACGTAATAACATCAGCTTTGACGAACTGTCATTTAATTTTATTTGCATTGCTAAATCAAAATATTTTTTATTCTTTCTCTCCAAACAATTTCCATACCTTAACAAAAATACTTGGTAATATCGGTCATTTAAATTAGAATTAAAAAGTTCATGAATATACAAATTTTTCACAGTATGCACTACTGCTAAAAGCTCGCACTTTGAAAAGGATTCCAAAAGCATTTAACATACATCTTTCGTAGACATCATTTGGAAGTTGAAATAAAATTGAATAGGAAATTGAAGGGCCCAGCGTGAGCCATACAAAACAGTGTTTTTATTGACACAAAAACGCCCTCAGATCGTGTAAAGTGGATCATCACAAAGCGGACTTGCATTCCGGACTAATCAAAGCGCTTTGCATATGCTCGACAAGGACAGTTTTCCTTTCAACCCTAGACATCAAATTCAGTGGGGAGGATCCGGTTGGATGCGTCAAGTTTGAGAAACACCGTCACAGCATCAAAAGCGCCCTTGTAATGGACGTTTCGCTGCCCCTCCTCCCCAGAACAAATGTCCCAAACCCATGGGATACGGATAAGCTCCCAATTAATAATGATCACCATAATGGCCTCAAACGGTTGACATCAGTGGCTCTAACGAGGGGGATGCATAGGAATGCCTAAGAGCTCATAGAAGAACGTTTATGGGGTCACATAGACTTAAAAGACGCGGAAAGTGGGGCACAGTAAAGCCGCGAATGCAACCGTGTATTCCGGGGTCAGAGAGCAAGAGAGTCCGTGGGCACCAACTGTTTTCCAGCTAAGCACTGTGGAGCTAAGTCCCTCACCTTTGGGCCGAATAAATTATTTCACGGGGATGCAGAGACACCGCTCTTAGCTATCGGAAAACACAGTGGTATTAGTGACAATTATTCATCGACAAAACATTATAATGGAGTACCACAAAGTTAAAGATGAACTAGTGAAGTTTGGTTAAAAATTTAAAAAGGCAATAGCAGCATATTTCTGTCACTACTTAGGTATATACGTAATAATTTGTAACTGTTGACTTAAAATTGATTGACCGACTGATTGATTATCGGGTCATAAGTTAAAATTTTGAAGAGGTGTAAGGTCAAACTCACGAACCCAAGAGGATTGGTCCTTAAAAAGATGGATAAAAGACCTAGTGTATTTGTTGTAATTTAAAAACCATAAGAAATTTGAAGTTGATTATCGTATGCCTAAGCCATCCATAATAAAGCCTCGATAAGATAAATCACAAGATATGTGATAATGTTCACCATTTCTAGTGCTTTTAGGTAAAATTCGATGGCAGCATACATTTGATGGGAAGCCTCAACATATTGGGGCTAATACACAGTCTTTCCGCAATCCCTAGACTACTGAACCATCTAAATAATTAATACACACTAACTAGACGCATAAGATTGAATAGTACCTGGGGACCAAGCTTTGCTCGGTAGATAATATGTATCATTTTATTTTGAATAATATGGACATCTATATTATGTAATATAATTTTTTATGTATTTCATCATAAATTTACAAAATCTCATTAATATAGCCGACATAGGTTTGCTCAAAAACAAAACAGTAACAGAACGACTATTTAATAGTGAATGTTTGCTAATATAATGGTCGCGTCCATTCAGAGGTCTTCCACGGATCATCTGAAGAAGCAAAATAAACGAATAAATAAATTAATAAATGTGGAGCCAAACAAATGCAATCGATCTCTGTCTATGTCTCTGTCTCGTTTGCGCTTCTCAAGGGAAGTTGGGCCCTCATTTCTGCATAAAACAGAATTTTTGGGTAATGGAACATATCCCTATCAAAATATCGTACCGAAAAACCGTAAAATGCCAACATTCGAGTAGATCGGATATCCAGTTTTGATAAAATAATTACATAGCTCATGTGTATATACAAATACAGCTGAATTTACAGTGTACGAGATTAACCTCCACGTCAGTATGGCACCATTCTACATATGCATACTACCATGCGAGCCGCCGCATGGGAGTTAGTTAGGGGGTGTTAGAACACCAGTCGTCCTAAACGCTGGTTTCATTTTCAGAATTGTTTTCATAACAGTCCGTGGTCATAATATTCTCCCTGTAATAATAGTTTCGTTTTCATAATAATACCGAAAATGTTCGTCGCCATTGAATCTCTACGTGATTTCTAAGCCAACAGAGCAATTTTACGAGAATTAAACTTGGTTCAATGGACTACTTATACCACAAAAATGTCCACTCTTAGGAGAATAGGTGCGTTAGTTATCGAGGAAATGGTTGCATAGTCATACGCCCAATTCAAGAGATTATGTCAAAAGATGTGATCCTATTCATCGATTTTTCATTTCTTCGTAACTATTGCTGGTAAGACAATAAACAAAAACTTCTTCAATTTAATTTCCGTTGGAGATAATATCTTCTGGAATTTCTATCTCTTCTAACGCAGCAACCGACAAATCTCCACTCCCAAGTCTTATCAAACAATCAGCAAAATCTCCTTCTTCTTCTTGACCAACTCGCGTATTTTCCGACAGTGAAAAGAACTTAATGTTGTTCCATCTTGCACTTTTTCAATTGATAGGCCTAAAAGTTCACTTCCTTTGGCTATAGCTTACGAAAAGAAAGTCCGACGACCGATCGGAGATATGCCTTCCCCAAAAAGTATCCTCGGATTTCAAAATCAGAGAATACTCGGCCCATGACAATCCTTCCGCCTGTGAGTCTTTCCGGGCAAGGCATATAATTCCAAGATTGTCTACTGCACTTGTCCCAAAGGTTCAGTTGAAAATCCAGGAAATAGGTTAAAAATAAACAAAAAATCTATAGTTACTATTTTACATCTTTCGTTCAACACCGTTCGTCGTTTATTAATCATGTTCAAACGAAAAAAAATAATCTCTGTAGAGTCTCGAACACATGTCATTGGATCCGCATTTGATAGCCGTGAGCGCCTTTACGCCCGCGTCCGCGACGCACTTAAAAAATATGTTTTGAAGTTGTAAGGTAAAGTATTAGACCGGAACGAAATAGTGTAATGCAATTTACTCACGAACCCGGGACTAAGGGGCAGAACTATAAGGAAAAAGAAAGTGTAAAGAAAAATCGATTACAAGAATTGAATACTTCAATCTTTCTACGATCTAATAGTGAAAATTTATACCTTTCATCTTGATTGCAAGTGATTTAAAATTGCAAAAAGAAACCCTCTGCATTCGTTCCGAGTAAATTAGGGGCCCATTTTTAGGGCCTATATGCTCGTTTAATATTATGAGATACTACACGGTTATATGCGTATTAGTTTGATTTCGGCGATTCAATGGAAATAAAAAACCAGTTATTATACACAGGTAAGAATGAGGTAAGACCTTATAAAAGTGTTATATTCAAGTCAATACATTTCTTGCGTTATGTAGAACTGAGGAGAAAAACCTCCACGTTATTAAGATTGTTTCGTGCAAAGCGCTGGTTTTATTATTAGTGTTGTTCGCATAACAGTCCGTTGCCATAATAGTCTCGTTGTGATAATGACCCAGTTTTAGTGTTTATACCTTATGTATTCTTCGCTAAGGAACCCCTACGTAATAGGTAATTTCTAAGCTAACTTTTACGGTACTAAAACTTGGTCCAATAGATTCCTCGTGCCCTTATACCCCGGAGTATCCGCTCTTAAATTCCGTACTTTTCGCTCGTGTATTAGATGAGGCGTAAAACGACCGGGACGAATTTCCCGTTTAAAGCCATTGCTCAGGCTGCCAAGAAAATATGCAATTGTTGAAATCGGAGAAAAATTTGCAATATTTTCATTCAAAACGTAATTTTTAAACAAAAACGAGTGTATAGGAAAATCGATTGCAAAAATTAAATACCTCATTCTTTTTACCATCCGAAAGTGAAATTTTAAACCATTTATCGAAATTGCAAGTAATTTAGAAAAGCAAAAAAAAAGATACCACTGCATAGATTCCGAGTAAAATTGGGGCCCATTTTGGGGGTCTTGGGGCCTTTGCAGCCTTTTGAAGTGTTTTACAAGGATGAGACGTAGCGCACTGGATTTCTCGCATCAAAAAACCTTTGTATATAAAATTTAACAAAAATCGTTAGAGCCGTTTCGGAGAGGGGAAAAGCAAACATATAAACATACAAACAAAGATTGGTCGTTTAATATTATAGGATAAAATTATGATGGTGATGTAGATTATAAATTACTCCGAATGCTGAGTAATAATATAACTCATCCGATACTTTATGCCATTTTTTGCAAAAGCCGCATTCTGATCTATTTGGATTCAAAGCTAAGCAATTTGTAATGGCACCGGGAAAAATAAAGCAAGGATCCAAGGAAGCCTGATAGATTCACAAATATCTAATGGGCAATGGTGCATCACTAATGAAGTTTCCTTAACAAATTTGCCATTAGTAATACCCGCATGATAAACTCTGCCGACCAGAAGAGAGTAAACAAGTTGAATAGTATTAGAGAAACAACACGAAGAACGGCTAACGAAAGTCAAGTAAAAATATAAGTAATACAAGGAATCCTCAATAGGCAAGAAGGAAAAGCATAAAGAGGCATGACAGCTGCTTGCTCGAGCATATCTTTGGATAACACATTCCAGAAAGCCTTATTATAGAAGATAACTTCAAACGCCTAAAAAGAGGTGCCATCTACCTGAAAACTTCAAGAAAATCCTGATTAACATGACAGCGCTTCCATAAATCCAACCTGAAATCATAGGGGCTTACCGACAGTGAAGGATGAATCACCAAAATTACCTTCTACTTAACTACGATTACGAAACTTGGGTGAAACACGGATTGATGAAGTAGAGTGAAGAGATGAAAAGGCGACATAAAAAAAGCCCTCCAGGAAGAAGGAAATCAATTTATGATCTTGATTAATCGTTAATTTTCTACGATTTAACCACAAAAATCATTAGTTCAACAGAAATGGAGCCAGCAGGAAAACACGTTCAATAAATATACTCGTCGGTAAATGTCCACATCTAGTATTTCATGTTTTCTTTCCAGCAGTTGGAGTATCTCCACGGAATATTTAAAAAACTGACAACGAAAATATTTTTGAATAATTTAGACGCATGAAGGAAAACTCTTCCAAGTCACAAGGAATCAAATTTCATCGTTTTGCAAATATAAACAGAAATCGACTGCTCAAACCGATAAAAGAGAGTTTTTAGTAGTATATGGAAACGTCAGCATCAAAATACAGTGAAACCTGTATTATGCTACCACCGACAGTTCCGCTGTAAAATAGTCGTTAAGAGGAGTGGTCGTTCGACAGGGGTTCAGTTTCTTGGAGTGCATATAATGCAAATGAACGGGCAGCTGATTTGAAACAACGGTAAAACTCTCGAAGGGGCGGTTTTGTTAAAACCTATGCAGATGGCGCCTATTTACTCATAATTTAGTTGCTCATGGGATGTTTTGATCATGTTAATTTGATGTACACATACAATGAAACCTGAATTAAGAGACTACTGACGGTTCCGCTGAAAAATGGTCATGGTGAGGGGTAGTTGCTTGATAGGAGTGGTCTTTAAGAGGGGTTTGTACTGTACTATGAACAATGTCTCCTCCTCATTTATAAAGACGCGTTATTGTAATGGAGAGAAAGAATGAGGCAGTGGGAATCACTGAAAATGGCAAAATCTGTCGATGGCGACATGATCGTTCACTTCCTCCGCAATGATTTTCCTCTCAGTCACCTCGTGTAGAAACCTCGCCTAAAAGAGAGAGTGAAAGAGAGTGGTGAGAGGAAGAGAGTAAACGGGAGGGAAAAAGAGAGAAAAGAACGTGGACATCACTTCTATCTTCCTCACGCTGAAGAGGCCGGAGGAAGGGGGAGGGGGGAGGGTCGGGTCGGGTCTTGTGGACGAAGGAGTGTGAGGGAGTGCTCTACATTCCATTTGACAGTTCTCTGCCCTGGAATTCGGCCGCGGGGTTAAGAGGCTGAAGGTTTCATTGGCAGTGGGGTAGTGGTCTTTGCCTGCTGGCGGGAGGGCAAAGCTAAAGGGGAAGGAGGGTTTGGAAGCGACGCTCCACCCACCCACTCCCTCACGGCTGACTAACATGTGCATGGGCGGAAAGGTTGTAGATGGGACGAAGGCGACTCATTGAATTGGTAGCAATGCTCTCCGCTCTCCTTTCCCCTTTTTTGGAAGAACTACCCCTCCCAAATTCCAACCCCCACTTACTCACCACCCCCCACCTACTCCATTTCCCCCCCTACAAAGGAAAAAATCCTCCTCCTTTCTCTCGACTCACTTGTTCGAGTCCATTTATACGCGCCTTGTCCCTCAGCCCTTCATCCCATTAGCCATGGATCCTCCGGTATGCAATGACGGATCTAGAGGTAGTCCATTCAGAAGGGATGCTATCAATGGAATATCAACGAATGCGAATCAAGGTTGTTTCAAGTCTTTGGTTTTTCGGGCAATATGAAACCGAAAATCTCCAACGCCATTACATATGCCTATGTAGGAAGAGTTTTATTGACATGCAAAATGTCTGGTGCATAATTTAAATGTATCCCTCCATGCTTTTAAAAATAAAAAACCTCTCTTAACAATTGGAAGCATAATGAAAAGAAGATAAGTGAAAGCGCATATAAAGAAAAATATTTAACATTTATATCCTTGCAGTTTTTGCCATGAAACTACATAATAAAAATGCGTTGTAGAAATATTAATAAGGAATAAATTCACCACGTCAGAAAACATGTTTAACCTCTCATCAAGAAAATGTTTACGATTCTTGATACCTACTTACCTTAATAACGCCAAGAGCCTTATTCGCATGCAAAAGACAAGGGTATATTTACAGTTATAAAAGGGAAATCATTAACTTTTTCCAAAATTTGTGGGGTGGTCAATCACATGTTTTCCTATTTCTTACGGTGATGTATCAGAGATTGTGCAATAATTGGCACAGGACGGCAATCCTAGCATACTTTAACTTATCACTAATGTTCTTCAGTTGCAAAGGGCAATACTTATCGAGCCAGTCCCTGAGTTGTTTGCCTCTCTTTGCATTTCTTAGCGCTCTTCCCTTCCACCATTCATCTGATAGCTACCTTCCTTCCTCTACCACGTCATTTTTTGGCTCACTACAGCGCCTCCCCAATCAAAGGTGGCCACCGCCGTCGCTGTACACAGAGGTCCGTTAAAAAATGCTCCACTCGACAGCAAAATAAATTGCTGGGCGCGTACCGAGATCTGAGTGCCTTCCCGTGGTTTCGCCCTGGCACTAGCAGTTACTCTTTCTTTGCTCTTTAAGACGCACGGGTTAAAGACGGTCATACTACACCATAACTTCACCATCGTCGTTTAGATATCGAATCGCCCGGGCCGAAACCCGTGATCTCGACTCTGTATCCGAAAAACCCAAAGCGCGCGCGCCCTTAACCCGGTCTTGCTTTGCATAAGTATGCGGGAGTAGAGAGGGGAACTCCCGCGCCACTCCCTCTTCTACGTCCCCTACGAACGAATCACATCGCCTAATGTTTTGTTCCGCATTACCAGGTCCCTTCGACTCGAGGCAATCCCTCCACGTCCCACGCTCCTGGAGTGACTTAATTTATTTTATGCGTATAAAGCGGGAAGAGCCCAGTACAACATGAAATTCTCACCTGTAAGTTACCAAAGCTGCCTTCAAATGAAGAGATGAACGCACACAAAAATCGCTCTTCGCACGGTACTTTATTTTTCATTACAACGGTTTTGGGGCAGCTGGAATTTTATTCATACTAAATAATTATCAAAAACTAAGAAACTTTGTTAATAAATTCTACGTTTGGCAGGCTAATAACATCTCAGGCTATATGTTCCTATGTCCTTCAAGTATGGTTACTTATTTAGCCTTAGGGTTCAATTAATGCATGGTGTGGGGCAATATAACGTGAGAGATTGGATCAAAAAAATCTCAGTCTACTCTACAATTCATACTTTTACACCAGAGAACCAAGATTTTGAACAATAATGTCATTGTCGAAATGATTATTAAGTTATCGCCTCAACCGCGCAATAAAACGTATGCATTAAAGTCCGGAACTCAATATTTCACAGGGTATGAGGTTAGATACGATACTATGCACCATAAATAAGTACACTAGAAGTGTACTTAAGTACTACTACAAGTAGTGTAGTACTACTACAATAACTACTAAGTAATTAAGAGATTAATTCGCTAAATTAATGGCTGACATCGACAGAGGTTTCAGCTAGCTGTTTTTGATTTCCGCCCTCTGTGTGTCAGCTACACACTATGCGCTCTGAGCCTATTTTTTCTTCTTATATTACCTAATTCCTATTTCATCTTCTTGCATCTAAATGACGCAATCACATTTAAAATAAACGCATCATTTTGTATGTATCAAGATGCGCATATAGCGTGAACAGCTTGAAGTTTCCAAGTTGTTTTATACCTGTTAAAAGTTAACGTTTTGGTTCCCTTAAGATTCAATAGTTCCTTAATACTAAGATCGTGACTTTCTTTTGCTTCGCGGTAACCGTTTATTGACTAGAATATTTGTTAAAAATCTTGCTTAATAGTTTGCATGGGGTGGCGTGGTAAAGTCCTCGCCAGCAAAGTTGAATGTCGCAGATTCGTATTGACAATGGCATGGAAATGCCTTTTGACAGATTGATTGGTTCTTCATTAGCGTCGATTCTGCCTTTATTAACGCCAGAATTCGACACTGCGCCCGATTGGCTCAATGCTATGCTCAATATACACTCTCACACCACTCTCTTATTCAAATAGTAAATGAACCTACAGCAGGTAATAAAATATTATACCTTTTAGCTGTTAGTCACCCTACAATGGTTAAACACCTCGATATCCTCGAAAGCATAAGTGATCATAAAGAAATTTTTATGACTTTGAAAACAACAGTAGATTCCACTGTAAAACCCAAACGTAAAGTCTACTTGTTTGGAAAATGCGATTACGTAAAATTCGGAGAGACGTCAGAAGCTTCATTCACGAAATGTACGAGGGATAACGGGGGGCGTCGGACCCCCTTCCACACCACCCGTAATCCCTACAGGGCAGAGATAATCCGATTCGTACAGCAATATTTTCGAATAATGGAATCAAATTTTTCATTGATACATTTCGTTTTTCCCAAAGACTTGCATATACAAACAACTATGAGTTACACATTATAAATAACACATTGAGATCCGTTGGTGAGATGGTGCTCAATCCAAAATAATGCAAAAAAACATTCAGTTGAAATGAACCGTATAAGGATAATAAGTGAGATCTTACTGTTTATGTAAGCCGTTTGGAGTATCAATATTTTTACGTTTTTTTCGTAATCCAATGGACCAGATGATAAATTTTATCCTTTATTCATCACCATTGCTTAGTTCTTCCACATGAATTTTCGGCCTAAAAAATATGTTCATTAGGGTCTCTCTATATCTCATTATGGAAGGGAAACCACGACAGTTCCCCGACTCTGATCGCCTCTTGCGCGGTCAGAGAGAGAGAGAGACTTTAATCAGGGCCACATTCGCCACCACCCTTGCATCACATTCTTTTTCTCTCTTCCTCTCTCTCTCTCTCTTTCCATTCTTCTCTTCGTTTTTGCCTCTTTCCTGTACTTCCCGTGCTTACTGCCACCTGCGACCTCACCTGCAACAATAATATTTCAGTCATAATTTTTCATCACCCGACTGAAGAATGGTGTTAGCCCTCTTACAAGAGTCAACCTGTATGTAAGGATGTTTACGCGCAGAGCGTATGACTTTTAGAATGCATATTCGACAGAATGCCTAAGTATTGCATTCGTAGAAATTGGGCACAATGAGCTCCAACTTCAACTGCAGGAGTCATATTGAATAGTTTAACCAAAGACATTGATTCTCAAGTACATCCAAGGCGGGTAAAACCCTGCATCATTGAGTTGCCGTGCTGGCTCGTAACTAACCTCGCTCTGGTGGTCAGCAAAACCAAAGTATATTTTTCAATACCTATTGCGAGAGACGCGGAACAAGTCGAAGCTAGGCATTCCAAAAATTAATATGCACTTGAAGCCGTGAAAACTGGCAAGCAATAAAATATGACAGAGTAGAATATTTATATTCATGCCCACACTGCCAATAAATCTCACGCACAAATGTTAAAGAAGAATGAAATATAAAATAAGTAAATGCCGCAGAGGAAATAGAATTTCCGTAAAAAGTTAAATCTGTAACATTAGGGGAGAAACACTGCTAAAAGAGCAGCAAGAGAAAATAAGACATCTCATAAGAAGCAAGTTTACAAACAGCTAACAACACCAGCCGGGGGCTAGAAAAAATACCGTTGTACCATGTTTAATTGAATATTTCTTCTCAAAGGTAGATGGGACTTAAACAGAGAAACTCTTAGAGAGAGAGAGATGGCTGAGAAAAACGCACATGCAAAACAGATGAATAGTGCGGAACAAATGGAAGGCTCGCCAAACAGAAGGGAAAGTTAAAGAAGGAAAATAGAGGTTTAATAAAACACAAGAATAAGATATAAAATCAATAGAGTAATTATGGCAATGAACGGATGGCTAACATTTTCATGAAGATTGAAATTGTTTATTGTTGCAAAGCATTAACTCCAAAACACACCAATCACTTATTTCGATGACATCAAGCTTTCGTAATGGCCTATTTTTGTGTCACCGAGGAGAACTTTAAACTAAACTAAATTTTTACTGCAATATTTTCCAAAATATAAAATGCAAATGTGGGAAAAAATGCGTTCCAGTAAAGGGATAAGTATTTATGATGAATGTCACAGGAAAAAGTTGCTGGTTTAGAAAAGAAGAGAAGGATGACTGGACAGTACTTGACTTCCAATTAACCATATTGTCAACCTTGATAATAATATATTATTCAGAAAAGATGTGCGTTAACGCATTTGATCAAATAGTTTCGCGGCATGTGTGTTGAATGGATAACTTCGTAAAAGATGCTGTGCCATAGAACCAAATAATAGAAGTCTATTGGTACCCCCATGAATAAGATCTCAAATGCAAGCAAATTTTGTGAGATTCAGACTTTCAGTTTATTTGCTATACGTTAAATTTCTACCAGAGTTGTTCCACTTTGCCAAAAATTGTGTGGGTTGGAATCCATTAGATTAAATAAAGAGTACTCCGAATGGACTTAATTCCCGGCGAAGAGCACAGAGAAGGACAGCCAGCCGTCGTAGACGAAGTAGTCACAAATCCGGAAGAATAAGTTTCTGACGCGCACTACGGTGGCCAGTGAGTTGGGAGTTCACTTTCCGAAAGGCCGATTCCGGTTTGTCACAAAAGGATAGTCGAATAAATGAAAGCCCCGCGGAGTTTACACGCCTCTGTGCCGCTCCATTGCATCAAGACTTCACCCTATTCAGGTAATTCAAGGTGCTCCTCTGGCCCTTCCCTTTATATCCACTTCAAATCTACATCGCCGCATAATTTCTCGTTACTTGACGCTACCTGACTGCAAACAGCAATTAGATCCGCCATTTTATTGATAGTTATAATAATAATAAATTGTTTAATAATGCAGATTTCTTATTTCAAACTGCAAGAAAATGTTAATATCAACACCATGAAGGAACACAATTTACAGCGTGTATAATCGCGTACTGAAAATTTCATAATAGATTATGTACAGGTTTTTACAATTCAAAAAATAAAAAAAGAATAAATGCTAGATTTCATGATCCCTTTTTTCAACACCTATAGTTTATGCCTCCATATGGGAAAGTTAAGTAAAGTTACTTTGGAAAAGAACTCCAAAGTCTTCGGTTAAGACTCAAGGTGTAGTCACATAGAGTTGGAGTATTAGATTGCATAAAATAGCAATAAGTGGTGGCAACCGAGAGATATGATCATTTGAGCATTTATGGGAAGGTGGGTTAGAGGCAATGAGAAGAGTTATTTTGGGAATGGCGGAAGAGAGAAGAGAAATCCAGCGTCGGCATCAATTTTAGATTAAATCATCCACAGGTTCTCAGGTATACTCCCATTTAATACTTTTATATCCCACCCAATGGATTTAGAATTGTCGATGAAGTTCCCTACAAATTGCGATAAGCATAACTGATTTCCGGTGCATTTCGAAACGGAACCGGATGCAAGATAGGGAAACGATCAGGGTGAGTTTCAATTAATGTAAAATTCTTCAACCATTGTGTTATGAAGGAATATGACTTGATTGATGAAGATTCGATAATAGAAAATGTTTAAAAAATATTTACCTTCTCGCACAACCTAGAATAAATCAAATTAACTTAAATTAATATCCATTGGAAGAGAATTATTAAAGTTACGAATAAAAGGCAATTAATTAAGGAATTCAAATGCGAAAAATTGAATACCATCATATATCAGCATTGCCAGATGTCATTATTTCTTCAAGCACAAATAAAATTCTCGGTTCTGTAATGTAGAATCTTAAGCTAACCCCTTTTATCCCGATATCTCAAAGCCGTATTCACATTCAATTAAATTTATGATTCACACCCTCTATGAGCGCTAGGTTACCGAAAAGATGCAGAGAAATTGGAAAATAGCAGGCGTTAAATGAGTTCCTGGCAAATTCCTTATTTTTTGTCATAAATTTGTTGCTTTACGAGTTTCATTTTGCGTTCCAGTAGCCAAGGTCCCAATTGAGCCGAAGAAGAAAGTGTGGGGTATGTACAAGTACGAAGAAAAGAGAACAGCCCTCTTGGAGAGGGAAGTTAGTTTCATTTTTGTTCACGAAGTAAATTTAAATTATTGGAAAAAGACAGCTTTTTATAAGGGGCGTTCTGTATACGTTCCTAATTGGTGTCTCACATTTATCTCCATATAGAGTACTCAATGTATGTTATTAAAATGTTTTCTGTATTGTGTACAATAAAAAATAACATGCTAATTGGATTGAATTGAATTTTCTGACACTCGAACTGAGTTTAAAGGAAGTTAAGTTGCTGCTAATATGTTTTATTCCGTTTCTTCTTTATCTGTTTAAACAAGTGACTTTATTCCGTTCAAAATCAATTGTCATCTTATGCTAAAACTGTCGATAGAAGCGTTGTTTAGCTGGTAAAATTATCAAATTTTTTATACTTTTGCAAATTAATGATGAGGAATATTTTTATAATAGCAATACATTTATCACTCCCCAGTTTAAAGTACAAAAAAGTTTTTCAAATTATCTCCTAAATTTTATTCACAGTAGACAGTTTTATTGACGTAAAAGTGAAGTCCAAGTCAGCACATTAACTGTTAATTTCATTTCCTTATTCCGTGGGTATGTTTCTTACAGTTGTCTGTCAATTACAGCCATATGAATCATTGAAAGGATCTACTTCTTCATTCTAAAAAAAGAAAGGATCTACTTCTTCATTCTAAGGATCTACTTCTTCAATATCACCGAATATGTTTTTGAAAATTTTGAAGTAATGAAACTAGTTTTTCTACTCTGGATTCACTCAATTTCACCCCTTACGTATATTTTTCTGTTTCCACTCAGCCTTATGATGAAAATTCCTGATGAAAAATATTTGAATTCTACGTGGAGTTGTAAAAAACTTTGTCATACCGCTAGAAGTGCCCAGTTTGACTTTCTGTTCGATCCATCAACCAAGTCATTATCGCCATATCCTGACATCAAGTGGAATCGAAGTTAGTGCGTTGTGTGTACTGATTACTTAATTTGTTCACGCAGTGATAGAATAAAAAATTAACATGCATTAGATATGCAGTCACGTATGAAAACCGTCCATTTTAATATACAATGATAGTTCATGCAAAAACATTCACTAATGATTCTATTTATTAGGTAATGATTCGCGATACTTTAGTAATGCTGTCGACATTAGAGCTATATAACAATATCTTTACCTGACCTCTACGTAGAAATGTTGTACATCTTCCATAAATTATTTTCAATAGTACTTCTTTCGCAAGTTTATCCGCCAAGTTTGACCATTAAACCAATAAATGGCGTAAATTGAGGCTAATTAAAAGACCTGATGACAAGTGCCATCACGATAATAAGTTTGGGAGCGTCCTCCGAAAGCGTCTTGCTGCTATGTTTCAAGGCCGGAAGCGAGCACTTTTATATTCACTTAACTTAATCTTAACGAATTACAGGAGACATCATCAAAGAATATATATCGCCTAAGGAAATTCATTGTATTATAGAGGTCGATTTGCATTGCAAAGCTAGGAGGACAGCGACGATTAAGAAATAAATCCACTTTGGGAGATCGCTCAGGATATAAAAGGCTACCTGCGAGTTTGTCCCACTCACACTCCGCGAAAAGGGAACGAATGTTTTTTAGCATTAAAGCCGTGACTGGAACAAGGGAAATGGAGGAAATCAAATGTAAGCACAAAACAAAGAGGTCCTTGAGCGAATGTGGAAAGTTCGAAAATAGCGGTGAAGGACAAAATTGCTGTAATAATTATTTACCGCTGCTGAAAATAAATCCCTCATTGAAGTTTTACGAACAGCAGAATATTAAATCTGTGATTCAAAAATACTGCGAAATTTATACATGAATACGAACAGAAAACACTTCGCAGTTGATGTGGTAAAAAAACTAATGAGAGACCTAGGTGCACTTGCGATGGTGAGCTCTAAAGGAAAATTTTAAAATTTTTAATGTAACATTTAATTACATAAGTTGGGGCAGGAAAATAACATTTTGCTGAATCAATTTGCATTGATTTAGCCACAGATATTAAAATAAACTGAAAATAAATCACTGATGTTTAAGCGTCGCAGATTAACTATAACGAAGTTATTAATAATGAATAAACAGAAAACAGTTAATAGCAATGTATCGGAAAAATCATCCACTGACCATATTTTAATTTTTAAACATCAGTAATTCATGACAATTTTTCATTAATCAAGTCTCATACCGATAAGTAATTATTATCAATACAATTTGAATGCCAATCCATTCCAGGAAACTGGAGAGATTACAGATGATGGTTGTTTTAAACAGTTCAACATTCTACCGGTGTAATAGTCATTGCAGTAACTTATAATCACTGAAAATTATTTCAGTGATAAATACAAAAAGGAAAGATTGTACTATCAAAATGCTGAGCTTAAAGAAGTTAATTAATACGAAGTTCCAACATATTGCACAAACAAGGGTTGCAGGCAATTAAATGTCGATGTTCCAAAACTGTTCAGCGATATGAGTGATGATTTACAAAATTTGGAATCTATAAGGGAAGTTAAGAGAAGTCTAAGGAATGGTTCCTATACACATAAGTTATGTCGCTGGTGATAAATAAAAACACGAATGAAAAATTATAAAAGACACCTACTGATAAGCTACAAATGGCTTAGCAGGACCATAAAGTTGTAAACTTCATTAAATAATGTGCATTTTACAAGATTTATATCATATTGATTTTATTTGAGTTTGTTGTTGTATTTTAGACATGGGTTTTTACATTTTTTTAAAAATAAATGAAAAAATAAATTTAATGTCGCCTATAAACAAATGTCTACCTATTTTGAATACGAGAGAATATTTCCAGGGCAAATTTTTGACAAAAGAAAAACTAAAAATTAAACAAGTACAGAATATGATAGCTAACTGAAAATAAAGATCCCAGAAAAAGGAAAAAATAAGGGTAGGCTATGGCCACTGATTGTGGGTACGTTTGAATTAGTTGCACGTAAAGGGCCTTTTAGTCTATTTCTTTCTGTCTCTTTAGTTTTAAGAATTCCATCTCGGATCAGTACTTCGTCACTGGGAATATTTGTGACCCGGCGCCCCCGTACACGTCCAATTTGATGTTCCAATCCCTTTAAGCAAGGCACGACCCCCAAAATCAATCCCTCTCGATTGGAGAACCCCGAGAGTAAGTATGATATCAGCCAACTCCCGGACAATTTCGCGACACATCATTCCGCAAAATGGGGTCGGGACCCGCTCGGGTTGTTGATTCTCGGGCCTACTCACCAAGGGCATCGAAATGAACGCGAAATTGAGCACAAAGAGGTTTTGTGATCCGATTTGGACAGCCGAAATGAGAATGTCTCCCGTCAAAGGCACTGAAAATGTGAACGCCAACCAGACGAGAAACTAACCGGCCTTGCTTCGAACTCGCAACAATCCGGCTACCACCTGCATTTACGCATGTAGGTACTCGCTAGAGACATTGCTAATCCTAGACATAGTATGGCAATACAAAACTATTTGGGATAAAAATTAAATCTAAACTACGAATTTTGCACCATTTAATAACAAGGCGAGGGCTAGGTTGCAACGACAAAAATCAGACCAACCTTTAAATTGACTTGGGAAGTTACAAATAAAATGTTTATATCATTTTGAGCATATTTCAAAACTTTTGCAACGAGTCCTTGGATCTTATTCGTAAAATTTGAAAATTAAAGGTGGTGGCAACATCCCAGTTGAGTTCTTGTCAAAAATGACCCATCCGACATGGCTATCATAACAATGGTATGAAAATTACACTCTCGATCTCATGCAAGTAGTTACGTTTTACAAGCAGTTTCACACTTTTCATAGAAATAGATTTCTGGAGAACAGTCAAGTTATGCATGACAGTATACTTGAAAGCATTCATGCCATCGCGGGAGCGGTGTTTTGACTAGATGTGGGCAAATTCGTTCATTTTTCGAACTCGTTCACTCTGGGCCGGTCCTTTTTGGCATCCGTTTCTTTACACTCGTTTACCGTTCCATTGTTCTTGGTGGTCGTGTATGTATATTATCACTTATGTAGACCTATTTGTACATACATGCAAACATACATACCCATCACGCCGTTCACTTTCGGGGTAGGCACAGTCAATATGTTTCACTCATTAATACATAATTGTACACCTAACTCTGCTTCAATAATTTCCTCCATACTGACCTATCCTTGCAAACCGCTTTTGCCTCATTTACCCCCATACACTTCTTCATACACGCCCTCCTGTTTTTTTAGACTCCTAATATTCCTTCTCCTAAGAATTTCCTCAACCACATTCAACCAAAACTTTCTCGGCCTACCTCTACCTCTCATACCATTCGTTCTACTCTCATATATCTGTTTCGTTATTCGACTCTGATCCATTCTCTCAACATGGCCAAACCAACAAAGCACACTCCTTTCATACGCGTCCATTACTGGAGCATTTAACCCACATTCATTCATGACTCACTCATTCCTGACCCTATCCATCCAACTTTTGCCGCAAATACTCCTCAGATAACTCATACCCACGGCGTTTAGTCTACTCTTATGTCTATCCTGACATACCCATGTTTCACTACTATATAGCAAAGTGCAGACCTATTTGTGCGTCACAAATGGCTATGTTCAAATTCAAATCATGCAAGATTTTATATTATAATTATTTTCTCAATGAAAGCAGTTTTATGCATTGGGTCTACAGTGTGGAATTTGAAATTTAAGCAAAATTCGCACTTAAACGCGTGTTTTTCATTTTACATGATACTTAAGAACATATTAGCATAGGCTTAAATTCAGCAATTTCCTTGGGGTTGCACTATCATGGGGACCACTGGTTTCGGGGAGGAGGGGGCGAGGGGGGGGGGAGGAAATTTACTTTGAATACCAGAGTCTAAAGAAATGGTGTTTATACCTTCACCAAGGTATTTTGTGAACTTTCCACTCAGTTCTAAAGAAGAGAAACACTGATAGATTGAAATTATTCACTGGGGCAGCCATGCTAGAAATAGCATGTAAAAGCAGACTATGGACAAGCCTCTTCCCGAAGTAAGTTTTCAAAACTTAGGTTTCACCCTGATCCATGGACTACAAAACTGCTGTGGGATTCTCGGGGAGAAACTCAACCCTCACATTGCTCAAATACTCGGTGTTTTTCGGGTGAGCAGGGCAGATATCAATGAATTATATTATTAACCTATTTTTACTCCCTTACTGGAATCAAGAGCCTTAAGATATTCCTCGAAAATGGTACAAGTCATCCAGGCACTTTTATTGTTTCTGTACTGGCAAGGTACATTTTTGACATTTTTAAAACATCTGGCCTTCCTGTATTTTCTAATAACTAGTAATGGAAGTTTTTCAGTCCCATCCATATTGGCTCCAACCAGGACTGTCATTCTCTCTTTACTCATTTTTCCTCCATGGCAACTTTCACCTTTGAATGCATAAATCTTAATAGGGAGAAGATTATGAAATAAGCCAAGTTTATCAGCATTGAAAACATCACAAGGTTTGTGTTCTTCAAGAAGAGGATGAAAAACAATTATTTTCCATTCCACAACTTCTTATATATTCACACTCCTAGATTCTCCACAGATAATTTTATAAGCTTACCCAGTTCTTTTTTAAAAGCTATCCAGCCACCCAATTGAAGGATTAAAATTCACACCTAGTCTATCTGCAATTTCAACTGCCTTCTCCTTCAGCACGGTACGATTCACCGGTATATTCAAGGAGGAAGTCTGCTTAAACCATAGTAATAGCTTTCTCTCTACTTCTTCATACTTGCCCAACCGTTTCCTCTTAGCTTTACAGGACGTCTCGCCTAATCGAGATTTTAGTTGAGTCTTTTTTGACATTATGCCATTAAGTGTCGTGATATTGCATGGCATGTTGAGTTGTTTCGCCAGTTCTACTCGGTTCCTGGTAGGATTGGATTCCACTTCTCTAATCACTTTCAATTTTTCTCGCAGAGACAAGGCTTTTCTTTTGATCCCTTTTTGACTCATGTTGTCAATCGCAGGCCTCATTCATTCAAATGGGCGCTAAACCTCTCGTCAAATATTGACCGCAATCGGAAGAGAAAATTATGCGTTAATACATTATCGTTTACATCGTTTGTTTGACCAAACTCATTAAAAAAAGAGCCATCTCGAAACAGTGGAAACAACATAACCATGCACTGAAGAAAGATGATTTCTTTAGCATATGACGCAACTCACCTCAAGCCCAAAATTTTACTAAGTCCAATGATTCCCCTGTTAGCAGATATTGCGTGTTTGATTAAATTTGGATTGCAACTAATAATCAGGATTGTTTTGATTGATCAGGAGTGCCCTTGCGCTTTGCAGATTAGTGCAGATCGTGCCCTATACACTTTTGTTGGCGCAGATGGCACTTCTAAACACGTTTAATATAGCAACAGTTTCGTGCCAAGTTTGTAATGGAAATACGTAACAAATCGAATTTAGTTGCCATTTCATCGAATTTTTTAATCGAGAAAAATTAAAATCATGGCGTTTCCATTTTTTGCAGTTGTGTGCTAATTATTTACGCTCATCTGCGCTAATATCCACTGGTATGCGCTAGCTGAATGGAATGCGCCCGACATCAGCCAACAGTAGAAGAATGAAAGTGCCTGGTGCGAACTGGATGTTTCCGTTGCGAGTGATTGAGGGGCTTCTGATCAGAGGCTCTGAAAATTTCGAATATTATGGACATAGAATGTCATAAATAATTAGGTTTCATATTCAGAGGAATAAGCTGTGAAAATTCGGGAGAGATGGACACTATTGACTCAGAGCAAGTCACTTCAATCCTCTTTTGGTGGGCATTGTCTCTAAAAAGACTTTTTATTCAAGAATTAATCTTCAAAGTCTCTAATAATTGAACTTGTTCCACCGCCCCTTGGTAGGCAGAAGTACGCCTGATGGAATAATAGAAACACTGATGTATCTTTAGGATGTACTGAGGTTGGCTATTTGCGCTTTACACAGTATCAAATGATCTCACTCACTGAGAAATTACGGTCACTAGCTGCCAATCGTTTATGGAAGCAGAATAATCATTAGATTTTTTGGGATACACAATAGTACGTGAGTCGCATATTCCGCAAGATCAAATCATCTCACCAAGAAATGTTGGCTACTTGCTACCAATCAAGTTTAGTAAAAACTTAACGTTGACAATTTCGAAGAAAATCAGACTTAAATCAAAATTTGCATTCAAATCCTATGAAACTTTCCATGCAGGTAGAATGTTATACAAAATTGCTATCGGGGTATCCTTGGTTGATATCTCTTAGCTGGGTAAACTTAATAAGCGGGAACTTCTTACCCGAGGAAAAATTAATACACACCTTACAAGGCTTTCCAATGGACTTGAAAAGTCAAACTTTTTTAGAGGGGAAATCTTTTTATACGGGAACTTCTTATCCGGGTTTTACTGTATTTCTTAGTCGCTATCATTGTCTGTTTCACTTATTTACGACCCAGAACTCGGAGTCATTATTCAATTTCCTTCCAAATGATCTCTTGTTAGCTTATTATTAATATAATTATCTTCTTCTTTCGCCCGATCGCGCGCTTTTTTCCTCACTTAACGAAAAACAGTTCCACTCTCTTCAACGGAATATTTATTCCGTCCACGACTTCATTTTTGAATGAACTTCAGCTTGTTAAAAATTATCCCACGCGCCTGTCTCTGAAGCATTATTCACCCCCCAATATCGCCACCACCCCACTTTCGAAGACATTGTCACGAGCAGCAAAAGCGGTGCGGATGGCAGCAAGCGCACGTGGTCAGAGTCCTGAGAGAGAGAATGGAAGTTTCACCTACACCCCCATCTAACACCACTTCTTCAAAATAGACTCGCCTACGGCGAAAACCGACTTCGCATGTGCCACGAAGTTTCAATCGCGCAGTACTGCTAACAGAAGAATTACTGCTACAAGCTAACACGCATGCTCTCGCTGATCGCCCTCTTATATATTTAAGACTAACATGTATAAGCAGGACCGCAGAGGTCGCCGTTAACCACTGTTGCCAACTCGAGGGAATTTTTAAGTCTAATAAAGTTCTTTTAAAAGTAACACATTTTGAACTCACTTTCCACAGGCATCTGAGGTACAACTCGTCTGTAAGTGGTGCCGGGGAATATTAGGATGGCGACTGCTACCCCGTGACCTCCCCCCCAATTTACGCCTATGCATATTAGGAGCCATTAAAGTAATATGGCACGCATTTTTTCGCATTTCGGAGAAATCTGTACATATGACATTGAATTATTTCGAAATATATGTCAAAAGCCATAAGGCTGCGTGACAAAATAGCATTAAATTGATTATAAACCAAATAAGTAACATGCAATTATTTTCGCTTTATCTGATCATATGACTGGTGAAAACACGTATGCATAACTTTGCGTATGTCTGTACTAAGGAAATCGCTCCAATCGCCTGAAGTACTAACGGAGGTATCACCTGTAGAAGGAAAAACTGAGCTTCTGAAATGGTGGTCTGACTACTCTGGCATAGGCTTTAGTTGTCCGCCGTGTGACCCCTTCTATACACCATCCCATCATGTAACTTTACTCCAAGAGAGTAAAAAAAGGTAGTACGTTTAAATGAAATAAAACTCGGTTCAACTTTGTGGAGTTCCATGTTAATTAGTAAAGTAACTTTTATGCACGTCGACCAGTGGAGTGTAAAAGTTATTTTGAATAATTAAAAGTAGTACGTCTGTACTCCGCACCTGAAGTGGATTCTTAAGGTGGGCAGGTGGGCTTTGGGAAGGTTCTGGAAGGAGACCCTCCCTCTTACTCCTTCATTCCTCACACCAAGTGCTTTTCAGGTCCCACGTTCAAAACCGTACCTAATTTAGGCTATATTTTCCCGACGTTATTTCACTCCCTTTAGTCAATAGACCAGGAAAATTAATCATTCGGGTTATAAGGAAAATCTGTAGAATTGTGTGATTTCACATTACTTTTTTTAAAACGACTAGGCATTTGATGCTCGACCTGAAACCACGGATTATATTTATTCTGGTATTGTGATGATCTGTTCCTCAGTCATTTTTGATTTTTTTAATGTACGCAGTTAAAATACCATTGGATGCGGAAACGTTCTCTCTTCTTAATTCGCATGCTAACGGTGTGATTGTTTTAATTCATGATGTTATCCCTTGATTTCTCTGTCTGATGCTCTGTCATTAAATAATTAGAATAAGTACATCTCTCAGGGTGCTTAGGTTTTACAAAATACGTCTTTTGCTGATGAAGTTTGGTTCAGAATGGCTATTATATGTATTTTAATTTTTAAGCTATGCCAATAATGAAGTTGGTGTATGAATCGTATGGATATTTTGGTCTTTATTTTGCTGCCTTGGATCATTGACGCAAGTCCTTAACCCTAATGCAAATGCAAGAACTGAGATAATCTTATTTTAAATGCTAAAAGTTGGGAAAATGGAGTTAAAGACGCAAGTTTGATACAGTGTTCAAAAATCTCCATTCATATATAAAAAGACTGAGCTGGCAAAAATAACTTGTATCTACAAAGTATTTATATAAGTTATGTACACACACATTTTCCTGTAAATTACATTTTATTAACCGAATGCGGTGATTCTACGCATCTGTTTCAATAACGGCTTGAAAGCTGTAAAAATTCGCAGGCATTGCGTTCCTTTGTCCATCGCTCGATTGATGGGAAAATGTCTTTAAAAAAATTGATTCCTCAAACCGCATCCTGCATCAAAGTTATTGAATTTTCATCGACCTGTCAATCAATAAATCAATTTTAATCGCTTACCAAGTTCTATTCTTTCCGCTCTCATCTTTACTCTCTATTTCACAATTTTTCACACCAGCTTCGTTTGTGATTTCAAAAGACGAACGAAGTTGAATGTCCACAACACGAATGACAGCGGTTTTCATGCCCATTGATGAATCAATTTTTTTTTGCGGTAAAAGTGGAAATGAATTCAAGTGAGCTATGTATTATCATTTTTCCCTGGTTGGATTTACACATTTATCTATGTTCAGTTTTACGTAATGTTCAGATTAGAGTACATGACTAAGATACTACAGAAATTATTTTATCTCGCTAGAATGAACACTACCTTAAAATAGTCCTACCTATCTATTTATTCTACAGTTTTCACATACAATAAGTGTCTCTACTTGCTCAAATACAGTTTTGTGCAAAAGAGGCATTTTTTTTGACAAAAGTGTAATAATTAATGATGAGACAAGCGTTTTCCAGTATCCTATTGTTGCCTTAAAAAAACATCAAAATGGTTGAAAAAGTTGTCTTCTTAGCTCACAATGATGTCAGATTTACCTTAAGTGCTGTGAGTTTTCCCTAAAAAGACCGTATATGGAGCTATTTTAGTTTTGATCCCTTTTATTGCATATTTCTTAGGAATTAGGTGGGTTCTAAGGGGAGACGACCGACAACGTAGGTCATTGGCACCATTGAGGTCAGGTGGGCTGGTTGGTAGGTAAGGATCGAAGAATGGAAGAAGGGAGGAGAAACCCGACGTTGGCATAAGCATACATTGAATTGCCATGAGAAAAAAATTGACCTGCACCGGGAGTCGAACCTTTGAGGCTTCCAAATCGTCATGAAAATTTAACTGGATACAATCTAACTAGATCTGCAGCCGTGTCTCGATTCCCGGTCCAGGCTAATTTTTTCTCATTATAATTCTATATATTTCACCACCTCAGGCCTCGAGAGAGGCCTCAATATCTTGCATTAGCATGCTTTTTATGAAAGTCACCAAATGAACCATGGTTTAAAGTTTCACCCGATAGACGAATGAACTTGAAGTGGCGCTAAGTAGTAGACTCAAATGCCCTCCACGAGACACCCTACTTAGGGATGAAGTTAGCTCTGAAAGATTTTCCCTGGCCAATAATATGGTTAGTCAACTCTCTAGCTACGTCACTAACTCGATCCCTTTGGGAATTTCTTTAGCCATTTTCACTCTCATGTCTTCCTTCTCTCCCCGAGAGCCTCATTGGAAATGAAATTTTGCCTATTCTTCTCCACGTGGTCAGCCATCCGCTTCCAATTCTCTCATCCTTACCTCTACCCCTCTGTCCTCCCCCATCACAACTTCCCCTGGCCATTAGCAATTTATCCTTGTCTTCCTTTTTCTTCTTTCATCAAACCGTGAAACTCTCTGCAAGGGAATTCTTTAAGATTCACCGCTCTTATCCGAAGATGGGTATACTAATAGTTTGTGCTCCATTGCAATGCGTTGACTCTCCGTATTCTCCACATCAGTAGTTAAATTCGTCACAGTGTCGTTTTCCCCTTCCTTTAAATCCTCTCCTTTAGCTGACTTTTAAAGGGCTAGGGGAAGTTGATGGTGGAGGGTGGGAGGAGGATAGTATGACGGAGATCCTTGCTGCTTCGTCAGCTCTCTGTCCTTCCTTCCTTCGCATATCGACTGTCTTCCCTTAATCTTCCTGGCTTAATGAGTCGATCTAGAAAGTGAGGAAAACGTGCGGTGTTATCGAATATCTCATTGTTAATCATATTGTATTACATTAAGTTTCTGTTCTTTTCAGACCTGTAAAGGCATAAGGCGATTAGAGAGTACTCATGTCGTGATTAGCAGCTCTTATGTTCTAAAACTTGATGGCAGTATTCAGGCCATGTGCAATAAGTAAATACCAATTTCAATTATAAACTCGTTAGAAATAAGACCATAGCTACTGTATTTAGCAGTCTATACTGTCCTGGAGTGGTGAAAATGCATTAGCCGAGGAAATTTTGAGTTATAATTCACGGGATTGATTGAAGGTCGGTATAGGGTTTGTTTGATATGATGTAGGATTAGATTTATTTCTTTCCCTACTGAGGGTCTGGGTTTCGTACACTGCATTGGTGGAGATTCTTTTATCTATAACTAATCTAATGATATACGGAGACTACAGCGCGTAAAGTACTCACATCAATGTGATTGAAAGTATTTAAGATCCCTAATGCGCCATTGGGGAGGAGTAGACTGGAATAAACTGACATCGGTTTATATATCACTCATTCCTCATTAACCAATTAAGCTTGCCTATGCCAGTGGGCGCTATGATACACTACTGCTAACGTTATCTCAGGCCAATTGGAGATGATCATGGGGTTAGCAACTACCTCAGGTAATTTAGCTTTTTACTTGTTATAAATCTAACATATCAGTCTAAAATAATGCATCAACTTTTTCGTGTAACTCTTCATCAAAATTATTCCTGTGATTGAAAATTGACTCGTAATTTCAAAAGTTTGTGGTGTCTTATTGATGAGATGAAATTTTCTGAAAAAAAAGCTTGACCATGGGATTTTTAATGTGACGCTTGAAACTCACCAATATAAATTGTTTAGCCGGTTGAGCACCATTTGATCAGCGCCACCTATGTGCAATAATATATTATCATCTTCCGTCGCTTCCTACTTCTTTTGCATCGGAGTCTATGGAGTAGGACCTAGAATGTTCAATGGGAAGTGTTATAAAACCGTAGTCGTAGATAAATCATTTCCTTAAATCTGATACTTCAGCAATCATATTTGAAAGCGATTCGCATTCAGTAGTTCTATGTACTGCTGTATCGGAGACATTGGTTTATGGAAACTGCTAGTCAAGCAAAACAGATACTCTCTAACCTTTACGATATTTACTTGATGGCTTGCTCATGATGAAAAGACCATTATTCGAGGTCAAAATATTTCAAATCGAGTAATGGTAGCAATTTTTAAGTAACATATTTAGGGTCATTTGCGCGAACGTTCGCTAGTAGTTGTGTGGCACAGGCCAATGTCAAATAAATATGTGGTCATTAAAGCCGTCTCTGGTTCAGCTAAAACAAATCAATCGACGATGTTTTCCAGATCCGCAAAATTTCATGGATGACGACATCCCTCGGCTTTGGTCATTCTCGAATGACTTTCTCTTTGCTTCCTTCCACATGGCGTTCTTAATGAAATCGAGTCATTCGCTGTCCACGTGGAGTTTATTGTCCTCCCACGTCTTTTCACTCAGAAGCAACTCAGGAATCCATTTCAAACTCCGAACTCAGGTTTTTCTCCTTCAAAATATCTTGGTGTTTTGACATTCTGCCGCCTTTGGCGTCGTGCGTTGTGTTTTGAGCGCACAGAAATATTGTGGGAATTATATCCAATTTAATCAGAAACTGAAATCCGCAGATCAAAAATCTGGATGGAATCGAATGAATGAACCTTGGAAAAATATTCCCTTATAGTTCTTATGGAATCTAGTGTTATCCTTCAATCTTAACGAGCTTAGATTTGACTTGGTGGAATTTATTAATATCAGATGAATAGAATGCTATTGTAATAATATAAAAAATATCCAGCGGCTTACTGTACTAATTAAGGTGCTTGCTGTTTAAAATTAAAGCGTTTGCGGGTTATTGTAGTTATTGTCTTAAATTAATATTTCTAAAGGGCAAACAATGTCAGCATTTCTAAACTCTCTTTCCTCTTCTTTCTTTTAGGGATTAATGCCTAGAACAGTTTTTTCCCGATATCTAGGAGTGACAGCTATCAAACTCCTTTATAATGCGGATAACGCAGAAATAACACTTACTAAAATAATTCGATGCGCGTGAGTACTGATAAACCGAATTCCGGTGCTCCCTTTACATGAGGTACTGCCTCTCTTTCTCCAAAATCTACTGACTGCAAAATCAGATACCTACAGAGCCGTTAAATACAGGGAAATAAAACTCGTGGCTTCCAATCCACCCTTAACATCATAACTTTATTCTTACGGATGACTGCCTCAAAAGGCACCATCCGCCTCCAACATCTGTACATATAATTCCGGGATGCCATCAGTCATCTTTCTCATTTTTATATCCTCTCATTCGGCTTGTTTACATGAATAGTAATTTTTTGTGTACTTACTACAGAACAGATGGTGGGATGGAATCTGATTGGTTAAGCGTCGGACCCCCAAAATGATAATTCGGAATTTTTATGTTCAATCGCCCAAAAGAGGTTATTTTTTTATTGTGGTCGTGGCGTACTTGGCGCGTGATACCTCACAACTCTAGTCCTTTTCCCTCCTGTTCTTATTTCGTCGACAGAGCCCTCGTTTCTGCGCCGCCCTGAGAACATTGGAGGGTTGACCATAACCCTTTTTCCACAATATAATTTAATTACGTGATTCACAGTACTTATTGGCGTTTGTTTGTATTTATTGACGATTTTTGTAATTGCCACTTTGTTGGCAGTACCAGCATACACCCAGCATGCTCCTTTCATGTACCAAGTCCTCGCATGACCCTCTCATATACCAAGCATGCATTAACTTTAAATTCTTGTTCTATCACTAATCATATTCATTACGTTCAGTCTTCTGCTTGATCAATAACTATGGAAGTGATGAAGACAACTCATATAGTTACTGATTTTTTGGAAAACTCGATGCACAATCGTCTTCATTATTAATACCACCTAAACAAAATGTTGAAATATCCGGTAACTAAGTTTTTAATCATGAATCGCGAATCGAAAAGCGAATCTATGGTTTTTTTCCTATCAGCAGAGAATCTTCCCAAAAGTCACTCTCTCCCCTTGCTCTCCTCACTCTCTCCCCTTGCTCTCCTCAACTTTATTACAGCATCCGGCTCCAGGGACCACTGTTCCACCTGTCGGCGCGTCAAATTACACTTCTCTTCCTTCCCGCCCAAAGTCTCACCCCATAAGGCGCACCAGCGTTTCCCTGCATCCCCTTCCGCCCACTTCCTCTCTCTCCTTCGCCATTCCCATCTAAATTGCTTCCAACGCACCCCACAGCCTCCCTATCAAATATCTCCGTCATCGCACGAATCCTCTCCCGCGGGCTGCCCCAAGCACTCTGGACCCGCGATCCTCCTCATTCTCCTCCTACGCAAACGCCAACACCACTTGCCCTCCCTTTCCGTCTCATTCCTTTCCTCTCCGAGATTTATCCCCCCTACCTCTCCCTTTCCCCACCCTTAATTCTTCACTTTCTTACCTACTTCTTCACTTCATATTTCTCGCGTATTTACTCTTTAACTTCCTGCTCTATTTTATATCGGCCAGCCTGTCCATTCTTGCACGAGATCCACCCCGCTTTCTTGTTTTTATTCTTTCTCCTCTCATATTTTCTCCCTCTCTTCTCTCTCTCTCCCTCACCCTCTCTCCCTCTCTCGCTCTCTGGTGGTTTGGGAATAAAAACTATGCTTTCCCACGAACGTTTTATGCAAACATAATTTTTGTTCTAAAAACTCCCATTCTATGACTGCCTAGAACATCTAATTATTGTGTTCCGAAGACTCAAAAGTTTAATGCCTTGAGTCAGTCACTATCTGCGGGGTAACATTATTTTACATCACTCTTTGCCTCTTTCGTCCCTTTACTTGAGTTTAACTCTTTTCAAATGGTGGTTCTCTTGAATGAAAAATTTTTATGGCAGATATTTTTCACTCTTCGGTGTTAATGGAGCAGGAAAAGTGACGTAGGAGGAGGCAGAATAAGTTCTAGTTTTATTCAAATAAAGTCATTTGAGTGTCATATCGTTTTAAAATAAATGAAAATGGAAGAAATGGATGTGTTCTGTAATCTGCATAATTGCATTGCATCCATGAGGATCATTAATATTTACGGTTACTTTGAATGGTATACACTGTTTTGGAATTTCCGTCTAATTTTTTTTCCAAGACACGATTCTAAGTATTTAATCGGCTTCTTCTCGGTTGCTTTTACTCTTTTAAACATAGACTTAGAAGCTATGCAAATTTTACTGTAAGTTGTTTGCACTTTAAATAGTACTGGCATTAATCTCTTTAGCGATGAACGTGCGATTATAGGATTAGGAAAATAAAGCCAGTAAAACTGGCAATCGAGTAACTTAGCAGATTATTTCCGGGAAATGCCTTTTATTCTTATTCAATTTGAAAGGTAAACAATTGAGCCATAGAAAAACAAACAACTGCAGAACGATGGGTCACCGAGATTTACTCCTCTTTTTCACTCAGATGGATTGGATCCATAGCTAAGTACTCGCCTGTACCGTGCTCTATACAAATGAACATGTTCAATCAGAAGCTTCACGATGTACGGAGGGGCGTCATTAAAAACTTCTTTCCGTTCCAATTCTATGAAGATAGCAATGAAAGGATATTTGAAAACATTTTAATGGATATAACTAGAGCTGAGTTGGATTCGTTGAAAGCTGGTTATCGGACAATTAAAAAATTTTTTATGGATTATTTATAAATGAAAAGACACTTAGAACAAAGGTAGGTAGGATTAAAAGGTCGTAATATTGGACGAATGTAGAAAAATCTGCGCATCAAGAAATGCGCAAGAAAAATTTGCTATACAAATGATAGGGCGAAGTAAAGCTGATGCAAGATCAATATGATTAAGTGGAGCCACCACGCAGTAAGCTTAGAGAATATCTTAATCCACCCATGGACTCCTGGCAAAAAGGAAGTATGGGAAAGATCATTATGATAAAAATATCGAGCCCTATAGCGGAAATGTTAAAATTCAGCATGGAAAATCATGCACCTTGACCGGTACTCGAACTTGAATCCGTCGACATCGATGTAGGCTACTGCATTAAGCACTCCATAGCAAGTCTAAGTAGCATCAAAATTGAGATAAACGCAGTCATACCAAGCCTGTGCGATTTAGACTTCGATGCTCTGTGCACCTGCACGTTCGATGAAATAGTAGAAAATAGGTCAGGTAATCAAGCCGCAATTTTAGTTCCCTTTTGAAATTTTTAAGGATAAAATGCCACAGTACTGTAATAATATAAAATAAAGATTTGCAGACAGAAAACTTGGTATTAGTCAAAAGCGTGCTGTCAAATATTAAGGAGGAAGTGGAGGTATAAAGTTTGCCTTAGAAAATGATGAGACAGTTTAAATTAAAAAGGAACATTTATCGACATTTATTTATGGTGTATCAAGGACTTAACTTTTAAATTTGAACTACTAGATGAATAGTAGTTTTTCACAACCTAATAGTATTTATATCCCTCAAGAAAAACGATGTACTTGCTTTAGGAAAGATAAACACAAAAGGAGATCATGTACCTAGCTTCACCTTCGGGAATGAAGTATTTTTGCATCACGGAGAACATAAAGAACATTTAATAATTATTCGTTTCGATTTAAGAATAGGCATAACAAATCAAAGTATACGAGATACCGCCCAGCCCAGCTCTGGAGTATAGCATCTCGAACGGTCTTTCGAAAGCTCTGGAGCTTTTTGCACCAATTGTAATACGACAAAATTTAAAAATTTTCCAGGAAGTCCAACTCCCCCCCCCCTTGTCACAAACGTGTAAGAGCTTAGGGGTAAAATCGGATATGTGACCCTCATCAAAAATCAATGCTCAGCAAAATTTGACTTTTTATCACCGTTGACACTGGATTTAAAATGCTCAGTTATTCTTACATTCAATTTTCGATCAGTTTGACCAACATGCATAGAATTCCAACCAGGAGTATCACACTTGAGTAAATACACCCCACTTTTATCATATGGCCTGGAAAGGCCGAAACTGGTCGAATTGTTTTTAATATATTGGTGGAAAAGAACTAAGTGTTTTCATTTTAGAGATGATAACCAACTTCCACTAAGTGAACTCTCCAGCCATTGATTTTAATTCATCAGTGATTATCATCATTTAAGATCATCGTATGTATTGAATGTAATGGGTAGTAGCTCCTATTAAATATTGCTGCAAACGCCGGTAAAACAGGAAAAACTCAATTAGCATCAAAATTCAGGACATGTATGCCTAAATTGCCGAGAAACACACCTAATATTCACTTCATCCTCACTCATATCCTTGTCAGTGCCTGTATCTTATTCACCCAGCGTCGCTCTTTGAAATGTTTTCAACGATAAATATCAGGACGTCTTCTTACGTCTCAGTATAGTGGCGGGTCTTTGAGGCAAGTTTCAGAGGACTGAGAAATGAGCTTCATGTTCGAAGGCCGTTCGAAAATTAATCCCTTACTGACTACTTTTGAAACACTCTCATAGTTGCAGGCATGCCGTTACTATTTATAAGTAGTATACATTATTTAAGTCTCAAATAAAGGTCTATTCTTAACTGCTCTCCCTAGATTATGCACGCCAGGGAAATCACTTAATTCTCACGGCGTGAGGAATCAGTTGTGGAGGAATTTTGATGGAGGGCAAAGCAGTCAACAAAATCTTTGAGGGCTTTCCCATCGCAAACACGTAATGCACTCTAACCGCATTTCATCAATCAAAGGGCTTTTGTATTCAAAATGCACACATATCATCTGTCAGGGAGATTCCCTTGTAAAGGTGTCTATGCCTGGGGATCAATCATTTCTGGGTCGTACCGGCTAGCCCCGTCAATGGACTACTTCTGTTCCTCTCTCTCTCTCTCTGAGGGATTAATTCTCTTGGTGCTCTCACTCCTCTTCCCCCTCCGCCTATTTTTGCATGCCATCTCCTTATCTCTTCTCTCAGACGGTCCATCTAAATTTCATCCCTTTCCTCCTTTTTATACTTCTCAACCTCTTACTCCTCCAACCCGAAAGCCTCCAACGAAACCCTCAAATATCAAATATATCCGTCTTTTTGCGAATTGTCGTACAGTTGCATCTTGTTTTATTGGACTCTCATTTTCTCCACCAGGCTCCCAGTTCTCATTTCCCTTTAAGTTTTTCTGCTATCAAATCGAAAGAAGAATCTCTTATTTTGTGGAAGGCTGCCATGATTAATAACAACACACTTTGTGACTTCCACAGACTTTTATTGACAGACGACCGGTTTCGGCTGTTAAGCCATCTTAAGGTGCAAATAAACTCTATACGGCCAGTATATATAGTCCATAATTTTAGGGGAGAGGGGTAAGTGGAAGGCGTGTAGGGTGGAGGGGGGTAGTGTGATGGGTAACAGGGGGATGGGTTGGAGAAGGTGATGTCATTTAGAAGCCATTTAGATTCACTTGCAAGGACAATTGACCGCTGTTCGTATGCGTCTATCTTCCATCCCTTTTGCACACAATACAATATTTCAGGCTTAAAGTCATTTCGGGCTGTATAGAGATTATTTGAACCTGAATATGGCGTAACAGCCGAAACCGGTCGTCTGTCAATAAATGTCTGTGGAAATCACAAACTGTGTTGTTATTAGTTTTGCTGCTACTTTCCATTTTTCTCTTTTTCCCTCAGCCTTATCCCTGATAAAATGCCTTCTCTTACCTTTCCCTTATTTGTTGTCCTTACAGATTTTTGCAGAAGCGCTTACCATATTTAGTGCTTATGTGGTTAAGTTTTCACTCTTTTGTAAATATCCTTCTTTTTCCGACTCTTCTCCTGAGGTTACATGCTTCCGTTATCCATCGGGCCACTCTCTAGAGATTTATCGAGCTTAAGTTTTAACTAGTCAGGAGTGATCACTGTCGGTTAAGAGCGCACTGATAGCGTTTAGGTCTTGTAAGAATGTGCACTTGAAGATTTAACTCATGCGGTTTTGTGCGAAGGCCTCTACGCGTATAGAGGAATAATTAATAGGCCTGCCCTTCAAGCCAGCAAGTTTGAACGAGACGGGAAGGCACGCTCTTCCTCTGCCTTGGTAAACTGGCGCTGCTGATTCTCCCATCTCATTTAACTACAATGCGCTGTTCGCCAAAACACATGTGTCACTGGCTGCCGTCCAATTAGCTAAAATTAGTCACCATGATGTCAGCTCTGTGATTTGCGGGTTTGTGTTAATTTTCTCTGGTCTATCTCAGTTAATTGCATCTCTCTTCGAGGCACCATCTCATTTTTATAAACTTTTGTCACATGATTGTTCTCGCTTCTAATTTTAAAAAATGTTTGTGTTACCTGATTTTTTCCTTAATTCTATGTCTATGATAAATATTGATAGTGTGCGGTTGCTCTTAGTTTACAAGCTAAGTGCTTGGATGGTGTGTTATTTTATCTATCAAGAAAGCATTTAGAGCATCAGTGGCATTGTTACAGGAAGTCGGTATATAAAGTTTTGAGTAAGTGAAAGTATTCAACCAATATTATACTAAGGAAGTTGCACAATTATTATGCAAGCTATCTCAAATTTATAAACCCCTAGACAGAAAAAAATCATTATATTCTTCGCTCTAAAAATAAAATCATTTAAATTTATATATGCTTTCATTAAAACCCAAACAAGGATCTTACACCTGCATATAGCAGAATCAGTCTACTAGTTTACTTTTCTGATTCGTCAAATTAAAAGTATTTTATACGGGAAAGATTAAAGCTTGATGTTTCAAGCAAAAAATAAATGAACAGAAGGAGCTTAAGTGCCATTTTAGGGTTTAAAATTAACGTACCTTTCCTTTCTTACTGAATTGGAATTACTGGGCTAAAGCATGATAAGACATTTTAGTCCATGAAATGCCTATTTATACAGTTGAAGGAGTCGAACTATTTCAATCTCCTTTTTGCCAGAAAATTGCTAAACTTAGTTTTCTTGAGAAATACAGAACAGGTGTATTTCAGGGTGACACAGTGAGTATCATTTTGACGCCACACTACATCTCTAGGTCTGACATGCAAAAAAATAAGAGGGATATGTTGACGAAGTGATAGGAACAAACATTTCTTTCCACGATCAGTAAGTGACCGTGATGAAACCAGAGCTCCATTTAAAATACACCCATTATATACTTCACTATTTCATCCTCAAAAACCTCATCCTTTACAGATTTACACGAATGGCCCCCTGCCCCAACCCCATGCGGCGGCATGCAGGCTAGTACGTAGATATGGATGTATATGTACTACAATTTATGTTGGCGTTTTGCATTTGTAGAAGAGAAAATCTTTCGGTTCCTTAAAATTGAACTGAACATGGTTCATTGACGTACCCGATTCTTTTGCCAGCTTTTCTCTTGCAGCTAAGCCATAATATCATTCAGAAAAGTATTGTTTGGTAAAACTAGTCATTTGCTTTGGTCCTTCGCAGCATCTCTATAATGGTTTCGTTTGGACTTCTATGGAAGGTAAAGCAGACACGAGCGTTGATGAAAGGGAAAGAATATAACGTGACGCCCTGATCCGCAGAAAAGTGACCAATCAAGAGCAAGCCGTGGAGTCAGACTTCACGGGGGAGGATAAAAGAGAGAGGAGTGCAAGTGCCTGAAAAGACCTTGAGGAGGTAATATTGTCACTTTCATGAGCGCTATGTGAATGAAACGAGTGTTTGTGATCTTGGAAAAGGGTGTAAAGACATTTTGGGGGTCAAGAAGGGAAAAGAGATCCAAGCAATGCATTTGGTCCATGGTGGGGGAGAGTGTGATATCAAATTGGAATTTTATCCGTATATTTTGACAAGTTCATCAATTTTCTTACATTTTTCCGACAGTCATTGTGACTCTCCTTTTTACCAAGTGGTAGCGTTACGTACCGTTTGTACCGCTTTAATTTTCAGACGAGGAGTTATGCGGGATAAATTCATCATCGGACATGGATTTCAATGGGAAATGTCCAAAATATCTAAAACATAGGCTGAATAAGGATCTTCAAATCCAGTTGAAGCGGGACTTCTCGTTTTTGTGATGTAGTCATTTAAAGAAATTGGTTTCGTTTTGTCAATCAATGGTCTGCAGTCTTCTTCATTGAATGACGATCGTCAAATTCTACCTGAATGCTCCTTATTTCATGTTCATATATGTATCGGACCTGAAAGATTTATGAAGCATAGAAGTTTTTAAAGATCATTAAGAAGCCAGTTAATATAAACAAGCACTAAAACTTCAATTTAATGTGTGTAATTACCCCCATCGCAAGGGTTAAAGGACGTAATTGCTTTAATTGATTTATCAAAATATCAATGTACTCGTTATTTTTTCCTCGGCTGAAAATATAATTCTAGGTATTCACTTTGAGGTTGACTAATGACATTAAAGATAATTTGTTTACCTGTTAAAACCGAACGTACAACTCGATTGGGGATGGAAAAATACCTCAGAACCGAACTTGTGGCCATACATTTTAATATCTATTAGGTTGAGTCGGCTCTGCAGTTTTTTGTCGAGACGATAGTATACTGTGACCAATGTTACAATTATATTTTAGGGTATAGTGATTTCCAAACTGAGAGTTAAATAAACATTAGTATAAAGTAAATTTCAAGCAGCAGAGCCAATGGAGAAAGTGTTAACTGTGCATTGCAATACAAAGGATGCATTCTACAAATACTTAAAATGCATTTCTAGAGGCTAAATTTCCCTTAAGATGCTTTTAATGAAATTATTTCTACATATTTATGAAAAAGAAAGTCATGATCATAATCATCAAGTAAGAAATTTTAACACTCAACACTTATGTTATTTCTATGACAAAAAAACATTTTGAATAGTAGCCATCGAATGACAATTTTTTACTTGAGACTTGTTGATCTTAATTTTGGATTATTTTTCAACAATTGGAAAAATTGCCCTCTGATATTTGATATGGAGGTAAATATTAATGAAAGAGTATGGAGAAAGAGTGAAAAAGTATGATAGGGATTTTGTGGCCAGTACGGGTAGCAAAGATGGCCGCGGTATCGAAAACTCCGTGCTAACCATTGTTGCTTTTAGAGGCGTTCTTCTTCTCCTAGGGTGGTCGCTAGATGATGAATCAGGGTTTTATGAGTTAAGTGTGGAGCATTATGTGTATTTTTCATCGGACGGATAAGGATATGTAATGGAGTGGAGGGTTTTTGTCGATTGAACGAAAACTGATATGTTTTGCGAAGCGGTTCATTCGTATCTTTTAATCAATCGCACCCGTATTACGAGGGAAAATGTTTTAGACTATCGGCTTCATCACTTTTTTCAACCTTCTCCTTTCTATTCCAATACAGAAAGTTTTCGTTCTAGGGTGTTGAATCCGCAATACGACCCTCGATTGGAGTTTAGTCAACTTTCACAGACGTTGGTATATTACTAAGTAATTTCAGTTTTTAGGCTTTGTGGATAAATCTAAGATGATGAAGATTGAAAAAAGAAACGTAGTATGATGATATACTACGAAAAAATAACTTACAAGAACCGGATAGCACTATGATGAAATAATATTACATATTGGTACTATTTTCATTCCTATTTTTAGTCCGTTGTAGTTTTATAGAGGTTTTTGACACCATATATATTCACCAATTTGGAGCGGGAGCAAAAGAGAAATTAGAAATCAAATATCCATGGCAAAAAGAGCTTTTAACAAGAAGAAAAAACTATTTACTGCAAGAAACATAAGAATAGACATAAGGAAAAAATTTAAAAAAGTTTTCGTGTGAAGTATTGCTCTATACGGATGCAAAATCTGGACCATTGCAAAGGAAGGAAGAAGAAGACTGGATGCTTTAGAAGTGTCACTAACGCTATTGAGTGAATCCTGACGCTAAATATGAAAACATCACGCTCACGGTAACGTGAGGGTTCGCGTCCAGCGGGTCGTTAGCGACCCAGGCTAGACAAAGACACCCATACCTCTCAAGTGATCCATGGCAAAAAGAGCTTTTAACAAGAAGAAAAAACTATTTACTGCAAGAAACATAAGAATAGACATAAGGAAAAAATTTAAAAAAGTTTTCGTGTGAAGTATTGCTCTATACGGATGCAAAATCTGGACCATTGCAAAGGAAGGAAGAAGAAGACTGGATGCTTAAGAAGTGTCACTAACGCTATTGAGTGAATCCTGACGCTAAATATGAAAACATCACGCTCACGGTAACGTGAGGGTTCGCGTCCAGCGGGTCGTTAGCGACCCAGGCTAGACAAAGACACCCATACCTCTCAAGTGATCCATGGCAAAAAGAGCTTTTAACAAGAAGAAAAAACTATTTACTGCAAGAAACATAAGAATAGACATAAGGAAAAAATTTAAAAAAGTTTTCGTGTGAAGTATTGCTCTATACGGATGCAAAATCTGGACCATTGCAAAGGAAGGAAGAAGAAGACTGGATGCTTTAGAAGTGTCACTAACGCTATTGAGTGAATCCTGACGCTAAATATGAAAACATCACGCTCACGGTAACGTGAGGGTTCGCGACCAGCGGGTCGTTAGCGACCCAGGCTAGACAAAGACACCCATACCTCTCAAGTGATCCATGGCAAAAAGAGCTTTTAACAAGAAGAAAAAACTATTTACTGCAAGAAACATAAGAATAGACATAAGGAAAAAATTTAAAAAAGTTTTCGTGTGAAGTATTGCTCTATACGGATGCGAAATCTGGACCATTGCAAAGGAAGGAAGAAGAAGACTGGATGCTTTAGAAATGTCACTAACGCTATTGAGTGAATCCTGACGCTAAATATGAAAACATCACGCTCACGGTAACGTGAGGGTTCGCGACCAGCGGGTCGTTAGCGACCCAGGCTAGACAAAGACACCCATACCTCTCAAGTGATTCCAAATATTTACAAAATATATACATATATTAATGGGAAAATGTATTCAACAGTAATTGACAGAGTGAAATAACAGAAATTGGTATAAATAATTGTTATATTTATCATTTTCGACGAGTCCGCGAGCACCTTTCCGACATGCTACCTTTCTCTTAGGGCTATGAACGTATGGAGGGGAGGGTAGAGACGCCAAAGGCAGTACTTAGTTGTCCAGTGAGTCTGTTTCGTTGACAACTATGCTTTTGATTCCATACTAACTTCGCTCGAGCAATGAGACATTTTTTTAAAAGTGGGTCGCCAACGACCCGCTGGTCTCTAATGGGTCAATAAAAGTCTGCTAAACAAATTTTATACAACCAAATATTTTTTGAGCTATTTAATATTTCAATAACCGAAGAGAACTTTTCACTGGAAATCTGAATATATGGGTTCCTAAAAACTATTCATAGGAGGATTTGATATTAAGAGCATGTCATATATGATAGAAAATAGACCGTGAGTTGTGGGGAAGGTTGAACATAGATTTTAGGCAATAAAGATTTTTTTTGCTAGAAGAATTATGTGGATTTTTCAAAGAACAAGAAGAAAAATAAACAAAATAGAACTTGGTTTCTTAAAGGTGGAAAGCATTTAGCTAATCACATCCTGGCGAAACAGAGTACATGAAATAATATCATGTACGGAACATAAAGGATCTATCTAGAAGTATGCCGAAGTCGGGTAACTGTTGATGGAGGAGGGAAAGGCATTTTTGGCGTAAATGGAAAGACAATTATTAATTAAACATCAGAGACATGTTCACTGATAGAATATTAACGCTACAACTTGCTTATTCAAGTAACTTTCTTATTAATCACAAATTAACTATTGGAGAAAAATTACAATCGTATAGTTTCTCCAAGCTATGTATTTTTAGTAACTTGTGTTATTTAAATTATAATCTACTTTGCAAACAAAGCAAATATTTTAGTATTACAAAAAAAAGTCTTAAAATAAAAATGTCTATTTCTCCTTCATATCTCACCCACTTCTGAAAGAAATGTAAACTCGCCAACGCGGACGATATTCAAGTGAGCCGCTATATGTTTCAACATTCGAGAAGTTAGAAAGGACCTGGATACGGAGGGGATGACGAGGAAGTGAAGTTGTCAGGCTCAGAACGCAAATATTTTTATATTCATCTCAGCAGGAAGTTGTGCGGAGCAACTCGTGTGAAAGGAGTCAGGTAATGCCGTGCAAAGAAAACCAGGACGTGAAAGGTTTGGGCTTTCAGAGGTCATGGATTTGTCGGAACGTAAGGAGCAAGCTCCCTTGGGTAGGCCTGTTGGGCAAACACCAAACTCCTAGCGTCCCTATTTCGACGTTACAGAACATCTGACGAGGAGCAGGTCGTCCGTCACGATTACGGAATGGATGTCCTCCCTTGACCGCCGTTTCATAACACCCGCAGCCAAGCGAACCACTCGGAGCGATCACGGAAATGGAATTTCAGCGTCTCAAAATAATTGGCGACATTTTTACGCAGAGTCTTAGGGAATATGTTGGAGAGATCTTATGGGTTGCCAACAAGTTTGTTGTTTTTATCATCTTGGAGTAAATGCCGAAAAAGCATTCCGTTGATGAATCTGTGTTCTTTAATATTTTTAATCCTCACCACCAAATTAATTTTAAATTTATGCGAATTTAAATATTCATTAGAATTTTCAAGGATTTCATGTACTTGAAAGGTTCTGAAAAGAAAGATTTCTAATGGAAGATTGCACTTACCAATGCCTAATACTTGTATATTTCGTATCTGCCAACTTTTTCAGCGAGAGAAAAGTATTGAGTTTACCACAATTAAACTAAGCCTTTACTTAAGCAAGTGCGATGGCTATAAAGCTGTTGCAGGTAGAATTCTCATTATCACATGGCTATTTTTATTGTAGGTAAGATGTGGGTTGCTAAAAGTAGGCAATTTATAATGTAAGCAATGTAAGTAAACTCGAGAGAGAATATCGAGGGACATTTAATGGCTTATATATTCGCTGGGTTTGATTCTCGGCATGGTGAATAACTCTCATAGTAAATTTTTACCACCTACACAGCCATTTTATTTCCAAGTTACTGTACCATAAAACATACATTTCCGAGATGATGCTAATTGATATTTCAAATGTTAGAGTTATTGGGTTGCCGCGTGACGTTTGAATTTGAATGATGAAGTATTTTATTTGCCATGAATGATCACTTTATAAGCATAATTGAGAACAGTTTTCATATTTTGAATATTACTACGTGTCGCTAAAGAACGCTTAAAATCTGTATCAATATATCGGATATCGATATCAAAGTATATATCGGTATCGGTATATATACATATATATATGCATCGGTATATATATCGGTATGTATCGGTATACAAGCCGAAATGTTTTTCTGTAACTATACTCAGTGCCATAGACATTAATTCAGGGGCTGGCGGCCCTACGTTTTTTGGAAACTGGTTGGTATCAGCGTGGCATCGACCAAGAGTTTTCAAGTTCCATAATCCGTGCATCTGTTAGCAGCTGCGTTTGGCATGTTACAAATGCCATATTTAAAAATCTGCAAGAAAATTATATGAAGTTTCTTAATAATTACAGGAAATAGTTTACAATAGAATGAAGGTGCGCTCTAATTTGGATCATTACTTAAGGATGAATTCAAAAGCATTAAATTTAAGCAATTAACTCATTAGCGTGTATTATTTTCAGTTCTTGTAATGCTTTACCTGTTCCGGGGGTGATAGGGGCCATCAACTGCTCTCATGTGGCAGTCGTGACTCCCCTTTTCAATGAGAAACGGTATAAAAATCACAAGGTTTCTATTCCATCAATAATAGTTTCAGAACTATCAATTGACCGAAATTCGATTTGCGGTTACGCTTTTTCTTCTGTACCCTAGATACGCAAAGAAAATGTCTCAAGAAATTGTGATCGTAACGAAGCGCTGGAGAACCCATATCCGAAGCTCACAATTAGTTCGAGTAAAAGTATGCTGAAGTTAGCCCACATAAAAACATCAGCGTCTCTGTGAAGTACATATATTTATTTTGACTTACTGAGACAAGTGAAATCTCATTCTTAAAGTATGAATATCATATGGTAGTGACCGACTTAGCTGGTTTGGTTACTTACAACTCCTTTCGACGTCGTAATGGGTCTCGTAAGCCAACATTATATCAGTAATATTCAACAAAACATATACACGAGAGTCCCCCAGCAAGGATAAGTGCACAGAATACTAATTAAAAATTCATACTCCACCAAACTCCTGTCGATAACTTCAATTTCTACAACAGGTGATTGCATTACTCATGACACAGCTCTCATTCAGAAAATTAAACACATTACCACCCGATGAAGTGGCGCGATGATCTCCAAAAAGACAGTTACCGCTATTTTCTCATTACCATCTCCCTGCAGGGATATATTTATATTTTTATTGTCAAGATAATTTATTTTGGAAGATTGGAAACATTTTTTCAGGCATTTTAACGGCAAGTAAACTCATTTTATTAGCAAAAGCATTGGAGTCATTGGATGCTCGTCATTTTCCTCAAGTTAAAATAAATCATCCTTCATCACTATTACACCTAGGCAAACGCCATCGGTAGTCAGCGAGTCATAACTTAAAATGCCACCTCTCATTCTTTATTAAAATATTCAGCTTTACCTGCTACCGAGAATTGATCCCGTGACCGCTTTCTGAGCTAAGATTGGATGAAATAAATCGTACAAGGGATGGGCCGTGAAAGAATCAAATGGAACGAAAACGCGAGCACAAAATTCTCATTCTCACCACCCCGACACCCCGTAGTAGCTCCCCGAAAACGTTGGCGTTGGAGACTTCCTCTCAAGATCCGTAATTGGTGATGACGAAGTTTTCGGGTGTTCTAGAGCGCGGGGGTGAGCACCCCAGGTTATGTGGTAAGCACCCTGTTGGCTTTCCTTTCGGAAGACTAATATGTTGGAGGGAGGAGCTGGGACAAAAAATACAAGGTGCAAACAGTTTTCCAGTGATATGACCCTCTTTATTGCATACGGTAATTCCAAGATTACGATCCGGATTCGATCGTGGCTAACCCTTTTTCTTCCTTTAACAGCCTAATCTTCTCCCCCGCTTCTCATGCGGTAACGAGGCTCTATGAGGGGGGCGTGGCCTTGTAGTAGAAATGTGTATAGGTTTTCTCTCGAGATTGAGATTTAGGGTTTTTTAGCTTTGCTTTTGCACTGAATTCGTTTTATTTTTTCCTGCGTCTGTTCCTCAACCTGTCCTCCCTCCCATGGAGTGGAATTTCGGAGAATAATGAGAGGGTGGGTGCCACTTTCAACCTTTTTTTTCTGTCCGTGTTCTTCACTCTCTCTTTGCAATTTGCTCCGTAGGCACGCGAAAAGCTTAGACGACAAGAGACGTCTTCTTTAATTCTCCCCAGTCGGAGACGCGACAACGTGCTCGTAACCCTCTGGAAATTGGACAAGGTGAGCCGGTGTATCTTAATGTTGCCTACATCATGAAGGATGAGGATGTCTAGACTTTTAACTCATCGATCTAACTGTCCATGAACTCATGTAATGAAAGTTATGAGAGTAATTCGTATCTATATCAACAGCTTACATTTTTAATTCCATTGGTATATTGCGGAAAGACAGTCCTCACATTTACAAAAAAAGCACTGAAAAAGTTGCAAATATTTAGAAAAAGTCTCCAAAGCCGAGAAATTTTCGAGGGCTATTGGGAAAATGTCAAGTTATTATTAGAATTCATAGCTGAGAAATACGTTTTTTTACTTAGGTTTGTTAGTTATGATAAGAGTTTTTGGAGTATAATTCCCCGTGATATTTAAAAAAATATTTTTTTTACACTTTTAATAATACACCAGTTCATGAATGGCACTTAATGGGAGGTCTTCTTCAAATAAAAGCACTTTTACAATTTGCGCTGCTCACGATGACTCTTTTGAAATTTTTTGGCCAGGAAAATGTAGATTAAAAATATGAATCTTGACCAACGGTTTCGAAATATAATATCCTCCTGAGAAGATATAGACAAAATGTTGCCAAGCAAAATTAATCGTGAAGCAAAAAATAGTTTATTACACTTATTGCTTGCACACACTACACAGTTGATATAATGGTCCGGGGTGGCAGGATGATCCGGGGTAGTAGCGCCGAGGGTTGGAGGATCGAGACTAAATAATGGAAAAAAGTATTTTGACTCTAGATTGCTACATTACTGAGAGACCCCACTACTGAGAGGCAGCAGGGTACTGCGATGAGGAAGGAGAACACCACATATATTAACAGTCCCTAGAAGATGCAGGCTTGTTTTCTATAATAAAATGGTGGCATTCCGATAAAATATTCTGGAGTCGAAATAGTCACTCAATGAATATCACGGAACTCTGGGTAGGGACTACAGGTAAGGGTTCATCAATCAGAAATGACAGACGCAGTTGATAAGGGATGAAGCTATAACGGGTTGGGTTGTAAAGGATGTACATGTAGGAGATAGGTTGTTTCCTGTGAACCATTTGATAAGCATTTTAATGATGTGTGTAGTTTATGAAAATTCGTCGAACCTCAGATGCTGGTTAAATGAAACGCTAGACGCTAATGAACTGATTCAATGATTTAAAAATGCTAAGGTAATACTTAATAAAATAAGAGAGAAATGTAATTATCATTTGTATTACCGCTCAAGTGGATAAGGCATGAGGTATTCTTTTTTATCAAAATGCATATTTGCATTAATTCATTGAAGTTACACAGACTTATGAATATATTGGTGCTGTATTTCTGTACAATGACAATGATGTTGATGAAATAATTCGTCTCCAAATCTTGGGTCTTGCTAGATTGGAAATTACGCTCCTATTTGAGGAAAGCAAGTTGTTTGTTGATAGCATAGTGCCATGCCTCTCTGCAATCGGGGCAAAGCCTGTCGGTGCTACTATCGGTGGGAAGCCATTGAGTATTAGCAGACAAACTTTCATTTTTCTCCTTTTTCATTTTCTTTCTTCCAACCATTCTCGTCGCTTTGATCCGCCTTTTCTTTCTCTCTTCATCATTACGATTTGACTCTCCTCTCTCAAACTTCCTGCCCACCCACTCCATTCCTCTATCATGTCTTTTCTTTCAGTTGCCCCAATTTTCCTACCACCCCCTCCCTCGCCTTTTCTGAGTCACTCCATTCTTTTTATGAGTTTCCTAAGCCTTGGTTTCCGCAGAAGTCCCTCTACAACTTGGGTCCCACACGCGGCTTAACGTGCGCTTTGAGAGGCTGCGGTTAGTGAAACCAGAGACTTGGGGTCCTACCAACAAAGAAACCTATCGGAGCGGACCGGCAGAATTTCTTTCTTTTCGTCTTTCTTAAAGAAATAAAAGAAAGGTTCGCATTTGAACTCCATTTTTGCCCACGATAATGGGGAATTCTTGGTTCCGAGTGTGCCAACTTATATCGAGTTCTGCAATGGACCAATTCTCTTTATTGTAGTTTATCGCACCATTACGGGCCAGCTGGTGCTTTAAGAAATACGGCTAAGGAGGAAATAATAGCGCAAATCGTTATGAGATGGTGATTACAAGACTATTGGCACTCCGATAATGATTGTGTGTCTGAATTTGGGATGGAAAGTATTTTGCACGTACCAAAATCTATTGTATCGATGTTTGGTACCATGTCCTACCACAATGCACTTTTTCCGTGAATACCACAATGATAGACGTTATTAAGTCGTGCTTAGTCCGCATTAAGTGATGACCAAAAGCACAAAATACAACTTGAAGACTAATGTTAAGAAAACCAAAATTCTGATTTTTACAATTAACTAACTGGTACGAAGTAGCTTCAGCAATCCAGCACTCTTGCAAATAAATTATTTGAAATGCCAATGAGCATGTTTCAATTGATACTTAGACAATTGTTTTCATTAGGCTCAGTTGTCTCTGCAATTATTTTCATGCCGTAGCCGCAGTAGGGAAGCCATATCATGGGAAAGATAAAGGTGGACCTTAGCGTAAACTGTCCTAATGCCTCCCCAATCCTTTTAATTCTCCTCCGCTATTCTTCCACCTTCCCGAAAGAGAAGGTCTTTTACCTTAATTCTCCTGTGGGTAAAGGTCTCATTCTTCGCAAAGCGTTGAGACATGTTTATACCTTCCTGGTCCTCCGAGATTGCACCGCGTCCATTTGCTCTACCATCACCGTCACTTTTGCCTTAAACTCACTCTGTTTCGTCATAAAACTCACAGCTTTTAGCACATTTGGAAAAAATGCAATTCTCTAACTAGGTAAGTCACATTTTTTGTTTTAGTTATTGTGACAAAAATGATTTAAAGAGAGCTTTATACCACAAATTATCTGCCCACGTCACGGAAAATCTATAAAACCATTCTTATATTCATGATCATACCTACGGTAATGTGGTAGTTTCCGCTTATCTGCTTACACTTACAAGTAAAAAATGTGTTTGAATATTTATAAAAGGTTAAACATATATTTCAGCGAACTGATGGTTATTATTAGTTTGGAGCGTTCATCGTACAGGCCGTCGCGTAGAATGCTGTATTGCTAAAGGGCATTCAAATGTCCACTTTCAAGTTCTAATTTTCTTCTCAACCTCCAATGCGGTCGCATGAAGCCCTTCCCACTTTACCCTTTCTCTCGAGACTCTTGTGTTTGTACATCTCTGAGTGAGCCGGAGATAGACTTAATTTGCATTGGTGGCATGTTCGTGTCCGTACGTTGGAACGCCGTGGATTCCGTGGCTATCTCCGGCTCGGGATGGAGAGAGTTTTGCTGGGTCAGTAATTAAGCGGAGGTGTGCGGGCCAGTTGGGGAGGAGGCTGCGGTTGGCGTGGAAAGAGACGGGGGGACGAAAAGGAGGTCTCGTGAGGGGTTCTCGCGGTGAAAGGAAGAGTGTTGTCGGTTACGCCCCCGTCTTCCCGAAACCGCTCCCTCCAGCTCGAAGGTTTAAAGAGGTTGGATCTTTACTACGTTATGCTTGCCATTTTAAACGCTTTAATGGCGTGTCCCACTCATTAAAAATTAACCTTGACTAAAACTTAATATTCAATCAACTTCTTTTCACAATTTTAATTGCAAACGAAGACAGTTAAGCTAATGTACGTGGATTCTTATGCTCACCATAAATGAGGAGGTGGAATATCTGTAATGGTTTGTCTCACATTGTCACCGAAAGCCGTCATTAAAGACTCATAGTTCGATAAATCGAACCCCTATAGGAGGTTGAGTCATCGGGTTTCGGGGGATTTCGCCGCGATGTTTCATCTTGAGGAAGATATGTAGCCGGCTATCCTGCAGGCTTCCTCAGGTCCAAGTGAAAGACCTGAATTAAGGAATTTTGCAAGTGAAGGACCCAAAGGAAGGAAACCTGCAGAACAGCAAGCAAAATATCGTCCTTAAGACGGAAAAACGTGGCAGATACCCCGGAAAACTGAAAACTCACCCTCCATCTAAGCCCCTCGGTAGCCTCAATCACATCAAATTCCTGTAATTTAATATCGTTAGATGTGCCCAGTGGGAGTGACAAAGATCATGATCCTATACCAGGACTTTTCGGATGACGAACCTCTGGTGGCTACAACCTCTGGTGAGTAGTGTAAATTCTTATCGGGAATTTCTCCGGTTTGAATTTGTTAAACAGTAAAAACGTTAACAAACTGGGGGTTATTTAAAAATTTAACCCGATGGAATTTCTTATGAGGATGTTTGCAAATCATTCGTTGGAAAGGTATTAAATCCTATTTTGGCATCGAATATCATGGCACATGGAGACAATATTTCCACCCGGTCTCGAGACATAATGTGCGACATGAGAACTTTACTTAAATAATTGAGCTGTCCTCCTTAACAAGTTCTGCCGTTTATCTGAAAAAAAATATTTTAGAAGGCTCGGAAGATGGTGACTTCATATTTATATAAAATACATTGATTTCTTATGCACTTAAGAAAATGGATACATTTTTCATACTACTTTATTTGCAGCTGTGATTTCCTAACAACTTGATTTTAAAAAAAGGGTGGAAATATAATCACCGTGATTTTTAAAAAGCTGTTAACATTTGCATGAGAATAACACGCCTTATCACGGTAAAATTTGTGTTATCGACTGTTTTGGTCGGGTAAATTTTTAATCCCGTTAGCGGAACGAAATGAATAAATCTCTGAAAATGATCGGTTTGTACGGCTCTCTTGTTCACCCATAAAGTAACAAAAATTAAATTTAAGAATATCTAAATTCTCACCGGTACGAAGAGTTAATACGTTTTTCAGAAGCAATGGAAAAATTTACCTGGATAAATCCCGCCGGCGTGGAAAGAACTGTAGCTTTGGTACCCCGAAAGAGGATTGCTTTGAGTCAATGCTGGATCAAATCGAAAGAAGAAGCTATTATTTTGTAGAAGGCTGCCATGATTAATAACACCACACTTTGTGACTTCCACAGACTTTTATTGACAGACGACCGGTTTCGGCTGTTGAGCCATCTTCAGGTACAAATTATCTCTATACAGCCAGTATATATAGTCCATAAGTTTAGGGGAGAGGGGTAAGTGGAAGGCGTGTAGGGTGGATGGGGGGATGGATTGGGGGATTGTGTGATGCGTAACAGGGGGATGGGTTTGAGAAGGTGATGTCATTTAGAAGCCATTTAGATTCACTTGCAAGGACAATTGACCGCTGTTCGTATGCGTCCATCTTCCATCCCTTTTCCACCCAATACAATATTTCAGTCTTAAAGTCACTTCGGTTCCCCAACTCCAGCATGTGTTTTAATGTATGTTTTTATAACAATAATACCCTGGGAAGATTGTTAATGAATTAAAGAGATATAGTTGAACCTGGTTTTAAAAGTGGTGTATACATACTTGTATGTCATGATTGTATGGGGTTCTATATTGGTCAAACGGGGAGAAGCTTCCAGTTAAGAGCCAAGGAACATCAGGCATGTTTTAAAAACAAAAAAGACGACTCATCGGCCTTCGTCCGACACATGCTGGAGTTGGGCCACCGAAGTGACTTTAAGGCGTGATTCGCTGAGAGCAGTCACGTTCAATTCATTTTTATATTAAGAGTAGTAGTAGTAGAGGAGAGTAAAAGAGAATAGTAGAGTAGATGTAAAGAATTTAATATTGGTCAGTCAAGTTTTAAAAATAAAAGGATATTTATTCCATGGGCACGTAGATTTAAAGGCAAAGTACGGACAATCCGTCTCTAGCTTCTTCTCTCAAAAATTCGTTATAATAATATTTTCTATCCTAAAATGTTTTCCATGTTTCAAGTTAGGATGCGAGAGCCTTGATTCATGTCCCAAAAGGAGCCTGAAGCAGGCGAAAGCGGCAGAAAAGTCTAGAGACTTGGTCGTTTTACGATAACGACGATGGTAACCGTTTTCGGGGAAATTCATCTATGCAACGAAGGAAACAACACTTGAGGGTGTACACCGATGAAACTGAATCGCTCCCTCTTGAAATAATATAGGAATGCGTTGTGCTTCTGATAAAGCTCATATTTTTGGCCCTGAATTCTTGTCTCGAACAACTGCTTGCAGTTGCTAATTGTCTCCCAATTTGGCTTTTATATATGACCGTATACATTTATGCATTGCAAAAAATAGGGCATCATAAAAAGATACTTATGTACAGTTATTTATTCATGCATTGCAAAAATAGGGCATCATAAAAAGATACGTACAGTAATTTCATCTTCAGTCTTCTATGACTCTATCAATGTCAGGGAGAAGAGTGTTAAGTTTTTAAAATTAAGCTCATAAATAAAGGTACTTGGGATTGACACCGTAAAGGTTTTCTATTTAACTAGTCCTGGTATCCTCAAAATATGTCAAAGGTATGTGTCATTTAATAAAATCTAGTCTATTGGTGAATTGAAATGACGAGCTTTGTGAGACAGCAAAATAAAATGCACATAAATTACCCCATGTGCAAGGGCGACACTCAGTTCCAGATATGAACAATTCAGAAGCTGATCCCATTAACGGCGTAAATAACTAGTTCAGTCGAGGCTTTTCCACTGCATTAAACGGGAAAAATGTCGTTGGACGAGCCAACCTTCCCAAAGACCGTGTCGCTTCCCTTATTGAATGGAAGATTTGAGTGAATTAAGGCAAGACCTCTTGGGGGAGTCTGCATCTGCGAAAATTTACGCTCTGAAATCGTTGTATTATTCATAGCGTTTATTTGAAAATTTTCCTCACCTTCATGTTTTCTCCAATCTGTCTTGCCATCTCATCTCTTTTTACCCTCATCTCCTATCAACCAGTTCCATTTTCGTGTATCAGAACTTAGTTCCCAAAATTATTTCTCTGCCATCAATCTCATCTTCTGCCCACCTGGCCACTGTAAACTACCTATTATCTGTAACCTCGCTATTCGTAAACACACGCAAAGCTCCTCTAAATGTGAGACAAATCTTCAAAAAGTAGATGACTAAAAATCATAATGATTACTTTTCGAATCGTTACGAGATCTGCCCGTGTTGAGAAGATACACGACACAACTATGCCATACAAAGGCTCTAAAATATATCAAAGATTTCCCGTTTCACTTCCACACTCTTATCTGCTGCCAAGATTTGCCCACCTTCATTCATTCGGCTGATACCAGGGAGGGAATAGTGAGTGACGGAAAGGTGGGCTAAGAACATGAAGCCCTCACTCTCGAGATAAAAACCTTCCCTCTGCATGGTGCCAGCTCTGGAAAAAAACGAGTCCATTCTTAATAGCATTGAGTCCATCTTACTCCGGGATCCGACCGTGATTGATTGTTTCCAGGAAAGGACTGGAAAAAAATATCAAATAAAGTGATGTCATGAAAAATGTCCAATTTTTTGTTGGAATTCTGAGGGTAGGGGGGAGACGCGGAGACGAGCATAGGGTTTGAGGCGCACTATACTTCATCCGTGAATTCCCGCTATGATCCGACAAAATGCCGTGAAATGCACGCTTTCAGTTAGTTTAGAATCTCCGATCCCTTGTCAGCTATGACCCGGTTCAATATATTCGATGACCCTTATTAAGTTCATATCCTGTTTTTATCCCTCACGGCAGCGCCTTTATTATGGCTCCTAAAATTACTCATTTATTTTTCTCCAATCCCGCCAATCAATTTCCCGCTGGTAATGCCTCCGTGTAAAAGCGCTCACTTCCTCCAACCTTAGTCCAAATCTTTCCTTCGATTCTCTCGCAAAAATGCTAGCCCGGAAGCATCGTGCAATGTCAGTCAAAGAAAATTGATTTTATCTGTCACGTTTCCTGCTATCTAATAGGAAGGCATAGTAATATTCCTGGGGGGATCAGAGCTCATCGTACTCCTGTGACAGCCTTCAACATTTTTTTGTAGGAGGCAGCATATTTATGGTTTGATACTCATATTCTCCAACTATCCTCACGGAAGCTCTCCTAATCTTCTTTGCATCCTTTTCACTTTCTGCTTCTCTTTCTTGGCTTTTATCCGCGCGACGCTGCAGTGCACTGCCTTCTACATTCCTTTTCCCCACGACGTATTATAACTTATAAATTATAATAACTGAACATAACGTCTTCATTCAACTTCAGCTTATTACTTGAAAATTAATTTACATTAGATCAATTGTCATTTAACAAACGAGCCTGACTTAGGAACATAGCGCAAGGTGAACTAATACTGCAATCGGCCGGATCTTCAATGGAATCATTGAGAATTTAAAGTTGGTTTGCTCTTTAAGTCCACCAATGGTACTTTTACCTAATATAATGTCAATTGTTCATGCAGGTTTCCAAATTTTTAAAAAACTAATCGTCTCTGTGGTCTATCCGTCAAGATAGTTTTCAAGCGATAAAATGTAGCGTCATCCACCGAATTTACGGTATATCTTAAGAGAACTACGGATAGCGAGAACTATCTCTGCCTCATTTTTTCTGAGCGCCATTTGGTAGCTCTTATTATGTCTCTGAAGTTCCAATTCACATGCTCGAGCTAAAACTTCGTGAATTTATTTGAAAAAAAAATTATGCCTTCAACGTTCCACAGTGAATATTTTCGCCATTTGCAATTTTTTCACTCACAAGCGAAACTACAATCGCAGTTGCAAATTAAGTTTAATTAAGTTTCAGTTGTATTGCCTTGCCTGTTTTTAATGTAACCGCATTCAAGCCTGGTGATTTTGAAAGTTAAATTAATCTGTGGAAATCCAATTACGGTTTTAACCAAATGTCGTGTTCAATTCCATACCATTTAATTCAAAACTTCTAACTTTGTCCCTAATCCCGCTTTTCTTTAATCTCTTCACCTTTGTGCTGGTTTTTATCGTCTCTCTCTCACCGTTCCTCAGAACGATAATTTATCCTCCTGACTCTTTCTATTTCTAACCCATGTCTATCACTCACATTATTCCATTCTGAGTGCTTGCGTCGGTCGCAAGAAACTTTCCTCCACATTATCACATTTAGGTTGAATCCGATTCCGCCAATTCGCCGATGTTGCCGTCTTTCCCTTGTTCATTTCGTCTCCCCATCTTCCGCTTACATCCACATTATTTATGACTTCATAGATAAATGTCCCAACTGGTGTTTGCAGCTTTAGTGTCTGTTTTTTTTCACTAACCACCAAAGATTGGATCTGGATTGTTTTAAAAAGTCTCCAATATTCATGAGATTGGAACACGAACCCTTGTAATAGCCAGCATATTTTCCGCCACATACACTTGACATTCATGTGAGACGATTTTTAATTCCTACGTTCCCATACTATATCATATCCTTATGCTTTTCTCTCTGCTTGTTTTTAATATTCTTTTCTCATCTCCTCCATCTCCGACTGCTCCTTGAAGAGGATTCCCTCTCTTTCTTCCTTTCCTCCCAATCCTTCGCATAATTCACCATCCCCATTTGTCATCTACCTCACGAAAGCTTACACTGGTTGCGAAACAAATCAATCCTATTAATTGTCGCTTTTAATTAGAATCCAATTACAAGACCTGCCATTTTTTTATTGATACTTCCGTATCACCAATCCATCAATCACTTTTCCCCTATCTCTCCCGCTTTCGGTCTACGACACAAAAATTCGCACAAAAATTCCCTCAGCCTTCCCTTTTTCTTCTTCGTTTCTCTAGTTTTTTTCTCCGTAAAAAATGTTTTCCATTTTCTCTTTACCACCTCCAACTGTCCTCTCCGATCTTAATAACGCAATTTGGTTGGTCGTCTTCCCTATATCTTTGCTTGTGCTAGTGATGTATAAATCTTGGTACTACTACAAGATGTTGTCAATTATTAACGCACCGTGGCGATGGCGGCTGGTGGGTTCAACCGTTTATATTAATGGAATAGCATTCAGTATTCCGTAGAGAGGATTATCCAAAACTGTTGTCGCCTCTTCTGTATGATTTATTCAGACCCTTTTCACTTTCATCGGTGGATTTAAGTGAATGATTGCTACCCCGCTAGGCTAAGTTAATGCTGTTTTCATTCATTTGTGAGCAGAGGCCATCATGCTGGCATATTATTTACTTGATAACAATGTTCAAATACGTAGCAAGGAACTCAGTATTTTCAATTAATTCCCTTGTATTACACGACTTATTATAGTATCATCATTAGTTGCATCAACTGGTTGGCAGATTCATTGACTTCATATCTCTTCTACATAGTTACCACATCATTTTTTTCCTCAATTCTTTGCTTATGCCTTTGTAGAAACTACTTTTTCGTTCATATAACTAATTTTAAAAATGGTAACTGATTTCCAGGTGAAAAAACATTTTTTTTTAAATTTTCATGAAATGAATAAATGACTCCATTATATTTACCCCTGATTTGAGTTTTCTGAGGTCGCTTACCTCAGTTTACGTATGCATAAACCGATGCAGGTTGCAACTTCTTGAAACCTCATGTAATAGGCATTATGCGCACAATAGTCAAGGGTATATTTAATATATGAATCCTTATTTATTAGAGGTTTACCGATTTAAGGTAGGTACTGAGCGATCTTTAAAGCTGGTGGTGTAATATGGCATATATATATCAGAAAATCTTCAAGATAGAAATGATATAGACTTTATCTCGTAAAACAACTACATTTCCCTCTGTTTGCTTTCTCAAAATTTACATTCATTCATGAAATTTAAAAACCAGCCTCTATTCTCCTTTTTAGCGATTAATTTGGCACTCACCCTCATCTCTTGTTTCATTGAATATTACTCTACTAATATGTTATCTCCTACTTACAATATTTTAAATTTTTTCTTCTTCCAAAATCGTCATTTTGTACATTCTCCTCAAAAATATCTAAAAAACCAACTATAGTTGGATTCTTACGGAATATCCTATGTTTCTTACACAATACTCATTTTCATCGTCTCTACACGCATTTTATCCGTGATTATATTCTTTCAAGTGTATTGTGGAGTAGTTCTAGAAAAGTTAATGTAATGTGTAAAATACTTATTTTCAGAAACTTTAAGTTTTTATTCCACTTCATCTTGAATCTTTGAAATGACTGTAAAATTATATTTTCGTAGTGTTTCGAAACTCCCTTATACAGGATTATCACAAAAGCTTGTTCTCCAATTTTCACTCTTGGTATTCTGATTCCAGATGTAAATATCCATGATGCAAGAGAAGTTAATTGAATTTTATTGTTTTCAAAGTAATTTGGAGTAATTTTACTAGTTCTATATTTTTCATTACATTTCAAGATATGTCAATTGGTCTAGTCCAATAAATTCAATTTTCATCAGACAGACTGCCTTACAGTAAATGAATTTCAAGATTTACATGGTGTCTTTACCAGGAAACTCCTCAATTAGTTGTAGTAAAAAGTTTAGGAAAAATCATGGCAGAGTTATGATTAGTTAAAATTGCAACCTGTCATATAACACATGTACATTTATTTTGATAGAAATTGTGTTAGATACCGATCTGTTTTCAAGTCATGGGAATCCTCATTTAAAAAATTATTTGAGTCATGCATCCTGAATAGGCTCATTTAAAAATTATTTGAATCATGCATCCTGTATAGGCAAAGTATACGAGTGTTAGATACATATACTTTTAGTTTTCTATCACGTTTAGTCAATACATGCCATATTATTATTCCGTAAAGTTCCCCAGTTTTTATGCGTTATAGAGAAAGAGTACTCACTGTCCTGGAAAAAAGAGTTTTCTAATTGAATGAACAAGAATTAGTCGCCAACTTTCTTGGATGGAGTCGAAAATCGATTTGGCTTTCAATGCTGTTTTGAACTTCAAGACCTTTTAGTGAGGGAGATCCCTTTGGCAACCCGGGACTTAAATATTTCAAACTTTCTGAATTTTTTTTTATTTTGTCCTTTTCCCTTCATGGATTCTCATTTTCTCACTACTTTCCCAACATCCACATCCTCTGGTGCCTTCTTTTTCCAATTTATCTTTATCCTTTTGCCTTTTTTCCAGTATCCAAGATAAGGGCGACATTCTCTTTGAGACATATTTTTCCCTTGTAATATATTTGATAAGAATGAAGGCATATTTTCCCTTTCAACACGCAGAAAGTTCAAAACATAGCTAATCATTTTTGAGCTGGAATCATTTATTTCCTTGAAGTCTTGTGTCAGCTTCTGTCACCTTTCTCTAATTTAGAAAGCTCAATGTTTGAAGACATAATAAAGTTACGTTCTTGACGCATTTGACTTCCAACTACCTTTATCGCAGAAATATGTATAATGAAATTATTAATCCTTTTGTGAGAGATTTTTCTTCATATTCTGATATTTTTGAAATGATGTGATTGATTTCATGATAGATGCTAGACTTTCTTACGTCAAATATACGGCTTTAATGTGACATCTCATTTATTTTTCTCTTTCCTTTAAGAGTATTTTAGGCACGAATATGTTATTGACACATTCACTTGAAAAATGTTCTTGTATTTGCGTTTATTAAAAGGTCAGGTTATCATACATTAATGCATAGCTAAATATTAGAATATAGTTTGGAAAATAAAAATTGAAAGTGCCCTGGTCAGCAATTATTTAATTTAACTATTCAATTTTCTCATATACTTCAGCGTCTTCTTGTATCAGATAACTGATTATTTACAGCATCATTATTTGGTAGTCAATCGAAAAATCTTTCCTTGAATTGCATCCATGTTAATATTTAGTTATTGGATTGTTCCATCTACAAGTGTTGCTCCTATTACCCTTGATGAATTGGATTAAAGTAAAGAGTAAGTACGATATTTTTATAAATTTGTCAATGAATTCGAGTAGTTTGAACGCTTTTATTTTCCTCTGTCTTATGAATAATTTTTGCGTCTCTTCAGCTTACTTCATCTGTAGCTGATAACGCCCCCCTAATAAACGAGAATACGCGATTCTATGACTTGCAAACTACTGACTCGATTTGTAAACCTAGAACCTGGAGACTGATTGGCTTATCAATGGGAGGTGGGAATCACATGCGCGTTCCGAAGTTAAAAGGAAATCCGCATAGGTGGGTGAAGCGATTTTTGTTATGAACTGATTTACATAAAACTTATCATACGAGCGCCCATTAAAATGTAAGGAATAAAGTGAAAACAATGCATTTTATCGTATTTATTTTTCGGAAATTTTATGATATTTTAGCAGAAGACCTTATGGTACTTAACATTTGTTTCACAGTTATTTGTTTACATGTTTAAATACTTTCCTCTTGACACTAAACAATTTGTTGCACATTATTATAATTGTAGCTAACAGTTATCAAGATAGCACATATTTGAGTTCCGTACCGTAAACCTAAGTCCTAAAAAATGCTTCTTTAAGGAAAACAAATTAAAACATAATTCTTGTATCGTTTATATTACTACATGTTTTGTTATTACCATAATATTAACAAATGTACCAGAGTTGAAGAAGAATTTTTTCACCATAACTGAAAATGTATTAAAATGTTCACTCAATGACTCGCGACTATTGCTCCAGCCACCTTAAGTCCCGTGGACCATTGTCAGCGATCATTCTTGCGTCAGCCATGCTTGTGAGGAAGAAGGTAAGATGACTGGGGTATTGTCACGAAGGAAGTCTATTTTATATTATATGTGCAACAAGGCATTATGGGGTGAGGGGGTTTGTCAGTGGTGGTCCAGAAGAAGATAGGTTCGAGGCGGATGGCGATGCGGCGATGCGCCACGGTGGCGAGATGGGCAACCACAATGGCCGAAGGGAGAAAAGAAGGGTTTTCTGTTGGTGGTACAGTTATCACCTGTTGTTCTTCAATTCTATTCTATTTCGAGGACGTTCTTTCGATTTCGGGTTAACGGAGGACTTTTGTGTGCGCTACGAGGAGCTTGGACTAGGAAGGGTTGGAATATGGGTAACGGCGTGAGAATTTCGGACTAGAATGATAGTTGCTTACAAAATATTTATTGTTTTTTTACTGGGTGAACTTTTATTTCTGGACAAGGACCATTATAAATGTTGAAGGAACATCAAGTACCTTAAGAATATAAATGTTTTCCTTGAATAAGACAAAAATTTATTACATAACGAAAGATTTACTGAATTATTCCATTCGCTTTTTTTGCTTGCTTTAGTCTTTTATAAATCTGCAAGTCCTGAGTGTGCGATATTTTACTCCTACAGCCAATTGTTATTGTTACTTCTGCTTCAAAAACATGTTTAAGACAAAACATCCTTTTATATAGTATTCTCTCAAGCTCAACTTAATTCCATATGACTACTTATAGTCAAAATCCAAAAGTTGAAATCGATTATTGAATTACAAATAACATGCTTTATAACAATTTATCACTTATAATGTCTCTTTAAATGAGATTGCTGTACTTAGTAACATAGAACTAATCCGACAATCACTTTTCACCCAATTGTAAACTGTTTCTATCTATTGAAATTAATGATTTTAATTGTGAGAGCGTTTGTTCTTCAACGGCCCTGACTGTAACCTCTATTAACCTAGCCCATTTCTAAGCAACATGACATTTGCCTTTGATTAATTATTATGAAATTATTTGGAGATAATTATCTAGGCTTTTTATTCATATCGTCCCTAAGTGACGGAGCTAGTAAAGTTACTTCCATTGATTTTTCCTACTTCAACTGATAGGTGAAGAGATTCATTGTTGAGTAAAATTGAAATTATTTTTGTTTAGTTTTATGTTTTGATTTTGAAATTGGTGAAAATAAGTTGAAAATTACTGGAAGGCTGTTCCCATATAAAAAAAATAATAAGGAAGTTTCACTATTTGTGGAAAACTTTGGCAAAATATTATAGCATACCTGATTCAATAATTTTAACCTTTAACCCTTTCGCGCCGAAGTCTCTTTAAGGAAAATGCTTTCCCTGCTACGAGTAGCACGAGAATTTTCTGTACTTCTCTCTACGGAGCTCCCTCGTGGCGACGAATCGCTCAGGTATGCCGTTTGTCCGTTGTGGAACCCCACTTAGCGGGAAACCGTGCCCTTCTCCCGGACACTCGGGTTAACCCCCCAACCCTTAGCAGGAGGCCGCTGTTAGTTTGTTGCATTAGCGGTGGTTTTTAAAAATAATTCTTCGCTGTATACTTAAAAAAACTTATATCTTTAAATGAATTTATAATGTTATTTTGAACGTTTTACAATTTTAAACGAAATTCTAGCGTTAATATTAACAAATTTAGAGTTCTGTTTAGAGCTCAAACTATTGAGAGTCCAACACAAGAACTTCGTTACTATCAACGCTAGAATTTTGTTTGAAATTTTCTAAGACTCAACAAAAAAATAATTCACATCATGATGTTAAAAATTTTGTAGAGTGAAAAAATAATTGCCACGAAAAACCATTGAAAGTACAATAAATTAACCACGGATTCATACAGCAAGGAGGGCTACTAATGATGCGGAGGGTCGAGCTCACTTGCCGAGAAAGGGTCTGGGCTGTCCCAATGCTGGGTCTCGAAGGGTAACAGCATACTCGTGTTTATTGCTTGGACGGCGGTCACTTCCCACCCCCTCCGTCGGCCATAGCCGACATTCGTTCTTTTGCGTATGAAAAACTGCGTCGGCTATGGCCGACATTTGGCGCGAAAGGGTTAAGATAAAAAATTCACAGAAAATATGTGGAAAGGATAAGGACAAGCTGGAAATATTGTGGAAAGTAATATAGTGTTGAGGATTGCATATGAAGATGGGAAATAAATGAAAATGATGCTATAAAACTTCTAATCGTTGTAATACAAATTCGCTTCACTCATTCAAAATTGAGGCAAAGATACTGAATGCAACCTTTGCTATTTATTTCTCAAACTACCTCATAGATGTTAGTAAACTTTATTGGAAAGTAGTTAGTCCATTAATGCAGTATTAATTGTATATATAATATAATTTAGGAGCTCCTCTATTTATATTTATTCTCCTATACATGTGTTGCACATAAATTTCACCAGTTTAATGTCAAATACCGTTTTTTAAAGCGTATAATCTGCATTTTTGAATTCTTTTCTCGCAACATTAGTTTCCTTAGATTTATTCACTGTTATCTTAAGTTTTAGGCTAAATTTAGCCCAAATCCACTTATACATACGAAATTAATGCCATAATGTAAGAATTCCTCCTTTAAATGGAAATATTACAAAAGAAAAGAAGTCAGAGTCCGTTTAATGACGTGGAAAATACAACTCAATATGGGTGGGGGGGGGGGGTAAGGGAAAGCTTATGCAAGGATTGTCTCAGCAGTAAGAGATGGCTTAGAATCGTAATTTGTTGTTCAAGAAGTTCAAAATACAGAGTGCCCCATTTTCACAATATGACAACTGATACCATTTTGTCTACAGTCTCCTTACCTGATCTCCCGAAACTAATGCTAAAAACTGACCTTAAGCTCATTCATAGCATTTTCAACTCAACTATAGACTGCCCTGAACTGATCTCTAGCATCAGTTTTCGAATCCCATCTAGACCCACCCGCACGCACTCTCTACTCCACCTGCCTATTCCCAGGCTATCCTTGACCAAACGCTACCTCAACTTCCGCCTCTCCTCCCTGATAAATTCTCTTCCTACCAAAATTGATCCGTTTTTGCTTTCATCCAACACTTTTACACAACGCGCTCTTTCTCATTTTGCTAGCAATACTTAATCGTTTCTCTCCGCTGGGCCCTTAAAAAAAATGTCAATAAATTGTTATTGATCTTAGTTTTGTTTGAATTGTATGTGTCTATCTTCTGTGTTTGTTATATTGGGCCACTGTAAATTGGCAAGTATGCTGTATGTGGACAAATTAAGAAAACAAATAAATAAAAAGAGTATTAAGGTTGGGATTTTGGAACATCAAATGCGTTATCGTTATCACTATCCATAACGCCGACTGGTCTAAAAGAGTAGTGCTCACAGTTATTGTTGTAGGAGCGCCTTCCATCAATGATTTATAGAATCTGATAAAATTTGAAGAATGACAACCTCGTTTTTGCTCTATTGTGTGCACTTATAAAATAGCAACAGCACCAGCGCACGTGTTATGGAGAACTGTGATTGCGTCCCAGGTTAGTGGGCGTATCCGAAAGAATTCTCTGGGACAAGGGGTCTTTCATCACTCCCTTAAGGAAGGAGTAAAAATACGGCTGGGAAGAAGCTAGGGAATGTATAGGGATATAGGAGAGTTGAGAGGTGGGAGGAATGCTTGGATGGGATGAATTGGAAGGGCACTGTGAAATGAATGCCAATGGAGATAACTTTTCTTCGGAGCCCTTTAGATCACCGGAGTTGCTCGAAAGTTGCTGGGAATCGGCGGAGATATCCTTCATGCGGTAGGAGCTGAAAAATATTTACTGCTCTACCTCCGAGAGCCCGTTTAGAAATAAAATTCTAGTTTAAACTCTTCGTCATCATCTTTTCTTACTTCCGACATGGATAAATTCCAAAGTGAGAAGGGCGAGCCATAAATTCAAGGTAACTCCGATTATTATTGTTATTAGTGAAGTATTATTTAAAGTATTAGAGCGCAAAAGGTGGTCTTCAATTCAATTTCCAGTATGCTCTCAAATATATCACAAAATTAGCATGACATTTTTTTAGAAGTTCATTTTAGAGGTTCTCATCTTGAATTTTGCACCTCAGGCTTTGATTAGTCTGTGGCTGGATAGGAAAAAGAGGAAAATCAGAGAAATTGTTCTTTGAAATTCATTCGTTATTGAAACAGTTTGTCCTGAAACAAGATTGTGTCTTTTGTTTTTCTGTTTACGCCCTGTTTTTATTTCAGGAATTAAAAAAAATTTTTTATAACGAAACTCTCCTTTGTGAGGTTAAAATAAGCTGATATAAAGAGCGGGTAGTAACTACAATTTGCCAAATGATCGAATCATACTACCTGATATTCTGCTATGGCAAGCTTTATAATGCCCTTATTCTCATGATCAACCAATTTTTCTTAATGATTTAATCTAAATGAGTTATTTTGACTATTTTGGATATGCATGTTGTTAAAGGTTTACCATCAAAAGTTTGAAATTATTTTAAGTAATTATCTAATTTAGTCAAAAAGTAACATAATGCACTGCAGTTATGTCATGGCATTACTTATGCTTTTTAATTAATATTGGTATTACAAATCGAATGAAAAATGTTGACCAACTACAGAACGTAATTTGATAAATGTAACCCATAATTTTTCCCCAGTAAGAAGCCTGGGCAAAACTATTGCTTAGGGGATGAGAACAAACGCCGCCACAATATTTATGGGGCCACGGTTTCATTTTCACCTAAAAGTCAACGTCCCGACCAGCACGACTTTGCGTAAGAGAAACAAAATTTTTAAATTAAAGCAAGTACATAATTATTGCCAATGAACAATAATTTTCAATATTACAATATCAAAAACGGTCAAAATTAATCACATGATAAATAACCCTAATTTTAAAAATTAACCTTACAATAGAGGAAAATACTTATGCATCTTCAGATAATTTACCGTACTTAATTGTAAATGTATATCTCTATATATTTTATGATAAAAATACGCTGTAAATTCTACCATTATCTTTTTAAACGATTTTTTTACACCGGAGAGATTTTGTTTCCTTTTTTTTGAAGATAAATTACTGAAATCATTAGTTTCCATTAACAGATCACGCCGCAGTAAACTAAGATGCATCAGAGGCTTATGATTGACGCTACATGAGGAATTCAATTGATGAGATTTTATAAAAGTATTTTAGTATTCAATTTTGTACTGCCTTTCCATTTTCTTATTTAGTATCTTAGACTAAGCTCTATAACTGAGAAGGCGAAATGGGTATTAATCGCTGCATTTAAAACCGTTTGTTTGTTGAGTTAAAGCAACTATCAGTTATCTTTTTTTCTTGAAATTATACCCCTTTACTCGGATACAATTTGAAATCAGTTCAATTTCCCGGTGAAATCCCTTTCACCGCTTTCAGTTTTGACAGTTTACGGCTTTTATTGACATATCGAACAGAATTAACGCATTTTTTTAGGTTAAGCCTTTGACGGGACTGCAGCCTTTCCATCAAACGATCGTATTTATCACAATTCCACAGCTCATGCGGACTAAATGCATGGGAACCAAGACCGAAAATACGATTTTAATGCTATTATCTTATTCAATTTGCCTTTTGGCAAATCTGTTCATGGCCATTAATGAAAATAAAAAGCATCTAAATTGTTTGACATGTTCATTGCTGTCAGTAAAAAGAAAAAAACTTTCCCAGGTTATTGTTTTATTTTTTGCATATTATTAATTTTGTCGTAATGTTTATTTTAATGACGATTTGTAAAAAGCAAATACTGATTATTTTTAAAGTGAATGTCATTTTTATAATTTGGAAAGTATAAGTATTAATGGATTTAACTTAAAAAATGTGTGACGAAAAGTAGGACGATTTTAATATTATTTATTGCCCTGGAGGCACTTAGGGGTTTTTTATGACAGTGCCTTCGTGTACAGAAATTCGAACTTGATTCATGACGCCGTTGAAGTTTTGTATCTTGTCTTCCTCGCTTTCAAGATAGCAGTAAGTTAGCAGTCAACACTGCATCTTTTAAGTCTATACCCTCTCCTCTCTCCATTAATTCACTCATTCCTTCTTTTCAACACCCTCTCAGACTTATTTCCTCTCCGTGCCTTCCATTATAACCAACGCTAATGGATGCCATGCCATTCTCTACAAAACCACCATCTTCGTCACACCTCTACCCGATGAGATCCCCTTGGCCCTCCCTTAAGGCCTTTAAAACGCTCGACCAAGGAAGCAAGGCGCGTGCCTGCCATTCCCTTGGAGAAAACCCCATCGGTCGCGGGTTGCTTCCCTTCCCCCAACACACCACCACCCTCATTTATTCTCCCTGTCACCGTCAGTGTTTTGTTTACGGTATCCGACGTCTTCCGCCGTCAACTCAGAAGAAATTGCTCTCTCTTCCCTCCTAACCCTCTTCATCCTGTCATTCATTCCGCTTATTTTTCTCTGCCACTCTTCCAGGTGCCTCTCTTTCACGTGGCTTTTTTAGATGCTTCGCATGCTTCAAATTCCACTTTTGTCTCTGTTTTCCTTTTTTTTCATCCTCTGCAGCATTTCTTCTTCTTAAAGGGTTAGGCTGCCTGAGATTGGGTTCAACGTAGCGTCCTTGCGGAGAGAAGAATTTTTTGACACGAAAGTGAACACTTGTAAGGTTCCCATTATTTAATATGAATATGAATGTGCAGAAAAATTCGTGCACAGCTATTGCATGGACACATCGAAATTGTATGCTAGTGATTTGCTGGGATGAGTATGAAATGTTATGATAATAAATCAGTGTCTGCTTCTTGAAATTTGCTAAGATGGTAACTACAAAAAAAGGAATATATCCATTGGGTTTCCTAATTTCTCATTGGAAATTTGGTGTCATTCAGCGCAGTATGAAATTTAAATTTCGAATACGCAAAAAATGTCGCGCACAACTATTACATGGACACACTGGAATTTATGCCAGTGATTTGCTGGGACGTGTATGAATTGCAATGATGAGAAATGAGTGTCTGCTTCTTGAATTGCAATTTTGGGCCATTAAGGAATCTACTACCTAGATAGATAGAAGTAATTGTCCCGAAGAGAAGGAAGATTGCGTGAATAAGAGTTGCGACGACTAGAAATCAGGATCGTTCCCAGATAAAGCTGCTGGAGCTTTATATTCGGAAAAAGAAAGAAAGATCTCCAATAAGGTCTCATAAATATTTTTGTAGTTGTATCGCAAATGGTTGAATAAAAATTTACTATTATTATTTGGTAATTAGCTAATTTTTAGCAGTTTCTCATTGAAACATTTTCCTCAACTTACACATTTTTAGTATCAGCCTTTTTTCTGTAGCCTGTCATTTGCAATGCTATTGGAATTAAGTACCGTCAGATATCCGGGAGATATTTATATTTGAGGGAATTAAGACATTTGAAACTGCCAAGCCCTTGCATGAATGACCATCTTCATTAACTATTAGTATTTAGACCCGCAAGCAGAGAACGCAACCTTTGCAAAAGAATTGTGAGGTTCTGTTCCCTAGGCTTCTTTTTTTATCAGTGACTTAACAATTATCTTTTAGCATAATCCATGGTCTCCAAAATTTACCATGCCATTTAGCATGCCATTTAGCATGCCATTGGGACAAGACAATAATAGAGATTTTTTATATCAATAATGTGCTTTGACGCCTTATTTTCAGCGTCGTTTTTAGAAAAATGATTTAAAAATCGGTTTATCTATTTGTCACGCTGAAATTGTCTATAAGTAAAGATTTTGTAGATATTACGTTTCAGTAATGGTGACTTTTTTTATTTTCTGGAAAACTATCCCCATAAAGCTGTGGTTATATTCAAATGGAAATGCTTACTATTTACGCTATGGCTCCATGAAAGTAACGGTTTTAGAGCTGTTATTATTATGGCCTGGTCCATTTTGGACATTGACAATCATACTCGTATATCTATAGGAACATGACCGGAAAGATCAGTCTTGTACACCTGCAGACGAGTGTGATGTTCCCGCGATGTACATGAAAACAGGAAACTGCCTCATCGTTACCCCAAGATGATATATAGATTTATAGAAGTGATTATATTCCTAAGGTAAAATGTTCCCCCAACTGAGTCTCCTAGTTTGCAGTACTGCAAGGGGATAAGCTACCTAGGGAGACGATTGTAGCTTTGAAACATGGAATGCTATTGAATTTATTTGGCCTAGAATAAAACACATCAAGCTAATATGATGGGAATAGAACTACTTCGGCTGTAGCTGTGATAATGTTGACGATTTTGTCTCTTGTTTTTCTACTTCAGCAACCATCGGGTGTTGAATCCGTAATCCGTAAGAAAATCCGTAAGGAATACCACTTCCTCTTATTTTAAGATGTTGTCGTTAGCAATGATATGAAATTCCTGGAAAATTGCAACTTCTTACATAGCAGTCAGCATGGTTTCCGTAAGGGCAGGTCCTGCGAAATACAGCTTGCGCTCTTCCTTCATAATATCCTAAAATCAGGTGAATCGAAGCAAGTCGATGCGCTACTCCTTGATTTCAACAAGGCATTCGACAAATTTCCTCACAAAAAAACTCATATATAAATTGCAATCATGCGGAGTTAATAGAAAAATAGTGAATTGGATAAGGGACTATCTTAGTGATCGAAAAAAAAAAGTAGTTACTGGTGGTTTTAGCTCTGATATGGTTGAAGTCACATCCATTATTCCTCAAGGAAATGTGATAAGCTCTCCTTTATTCATGATTTATATTAATGACCTAGATTCTAGAGTTGGCAGTAAATTAAGATTATATGCAGACGATGCATTTATCTACCGTGGAATAAGCAAAGACGTGGACTTTGAAGCTCTGTCATCGAACCTTAACAACGTTCATTCGTGGTGCCAGGAGTGGGGGTTAGAATTAAATATCAGCAAACACACCACAGTTTACTTCCTGCGAGAGTCATCACAAAAATGCCATACCTATACTGTGGGTGGAGTAAACATAAAATCTTCAGATGCAGTAAAATATCTTGGAATTACCTAAACATCTGTTATATCGTTGGGATTACACATACAGAACATATGTGGCGCAGCATTAAAGAAAATGGGTTTTGTTAAACGTATAATAGGAAGGTCCTCGGATTAAAAAGTTAAAGAGAGGTGCTACTTTGCTCTGCTTAGGCCACACCTCAAATACGCAGCGAGCATTTGGGACCCTAGTTATAAAGATTTTACAAAAGAAATTAATAAAATACAAGGGAAAGCAGCGCGCTTCGTTAAAAACTGCTATGAGTGTACATAGTGTCTCATAGCTTTTAGAGGATTTAAGGTGAGAGCCTCTAGAGACTCGGAGGCTACACGCTAGGCTTAGGTTGCTTGAGAAATTCAGAACTGATATCTTTCAGAGCGATCCAGAGAGTGACTGTTGACTGACTTGAGTTGAGTGACTGATCCAGAGAGTGAGAGTCATGACTCCTCAATACATCTCTAGGTCTGACAGATTCGATAAAACAACAGAGATACACTGCCGAACAGATAGGTACAAAAACCCATTCTTTTTGTTCACAATAAGCGACCACAATAAAAACTGAGCTCCACTAAATACACTTCTATAATGCATGTCACCATTTCGCCTCCCAAAAACTTACATCTTTACACGGCTGATGATCTAACACCCTCTGCCACACGCCCATGCGGCGGCTCGTAGGGTTTATGTAAATGTAGATGAAGGCATTATGCTGCTGTTTCCTTTGAAGAATGCTACTTTCCCTCGAGCGATTTTTGCAACGCGAGAGCGTTTTTTTAGAGGTATTTTGAAAAAGCGGTGAGAAACACGATGTTTTAGTCCTATCCGAGATACGTATAATATTGCAGAAGAGTGTGTGAATGGAGGATTTTAAATTTAAAGGTTTAGCATCTGCTACCAGAAAAAAAAATAAAAAGCTTGGTTGAGGCCTTACCTCACTTCTCTTTCAGAAGCTTGCCATCGCTCAAGGTATTAAGGGAGTTAACTTTGGCTTGGGCACAAAAATGTTTGGAGTGTATTGCAATCTTTCTTGAAATATAAAATATTCCTAGAAAATTAATCAGTGGAATTGGATCTGCTTTACTCTCTATTGGCCGCGTGTGCGACGTGAAATTTTCGTTTGACATCTTTTATTTGAATCGGGGCTCTGGTGATTGCATGTAATTCTTGTATTATCTCAATTTTGCTGCTTCATGATCATTATTTTCCTGGTGACCTATTTTTTTCTGAAAAGTGAAGAAAAAAGAGCTCTACTCAGTAATCTACTATTTTTAAGATGAGATTAAGATTTTTTTGTTTTAAATAAGCATTCACAAGAAAATTAAAAGGTGGAACTCTATCAAATTTTTCAATGGTATGAGTTAAAAAATACCCACAAATTGACATGAGCTTGTCTCTCAAGGCACTGAATTGTCTGTTTTAAAGGAAAGGTTGCTTGAAAAGCTTGCTGATGGGGACATTCAAGTCATCAACTCCGACATGTCGACTTCTTGGAGAGTGGTGGGAATTATTTTAATTTCCGTTGCAGCAAAGCCAAGGAAGTGACTTTTGTGGTTCATTTTGTCACAGAAATTCAATATTTTAAATGGTAAAAATTGAGGCCCGTGATATAACAGTCTCATATTTTTTTTGTTTTTAAAGCTTACTATTATTTCCTTGTACAAAAACCTTTAATGCGAAAGGTTGTGCTGTTTATTGGTAAATTATAGGTCAGTAATCAATTTACAGAAGAGCAGTAGCTTCAGAAATTATTTCAGTTATATTATTTAGGATTAATGGAAAAAATATAGCAAATAAATTTGCTTTAAAATATGTCATTTTTTAAATTCATTAGAATCAGGAAATGATCAAAATTGAGTCATAAAGATGCATGTATTTTCTTATTCATCTTGGCCACAATTTTCTTGATTTTTTGTGTGGAAAATGTTTCCTCCTGAGGTTTGTTAAGGATTGATATTGGCAGATGGATGCAAATCGGTACAAACTATATTCATGGAGAGTAATAGCACTTTGTAATGTTCCTGAGATAAATTTAAATGGCACGACGCGTTTCACCTGTTTGGGGCATAATTATGCGCAACAAAATGGGGATGCTCAATAACTATGCTGTGAAATGGTAAAACGTGTCGCGTAATTAAAATTTAAATTTTTGAAGATTACAAAGTGCTATTGTACAGTATAAAAAATGTAAGCGGAGTGCTCCTTAAATGCCCTGTTTTTTCATGGAACACCTCCAATCCACTTCAGCTATTCACGTTAACATCATTATTACTCCTTGCGTCGATTGGATACTCCTAATCTATCCTTCTCCAATTTCTGCTCTAACATCTTCTTTTTCTTTCTTCGTCTACTAATTCTTTCTTCTGAATCTTTCCTTCGTTTACTGAGTAATGCTCCCTGACTCAGCTAGGTCTTTTTTATCTATTTCCTCTCACCTATATCAAATGCCGTAATCTTTCTTGCGATATGCCCGTAGGCTGAAGGAAAAGAGAGAAAATTTTGTTTAAATGCCATCTCCAACCAGAGAGGGCCATGAAGAAGAGCAGAAAATACATCAGATTAAGATTTCCTTTTTCTTTCAATTCTCTCTTCTACTATTATCTTTCCATTCGTTTCTTTTTCTTGTTATATAGTTTGTGACTCTGCGTTAGCAGCAAAGAATTTCTCCTCCGTCATAACTTTTTCTAATGCAATAATTTAGGCACGACTTTGAGATGTATATATTTTAGTATGTATCCACGGTTTTTGCAGAAGAAAACATTTTTGGTACCGGAGTATCTTAAGTTCTATGTATTTGTTAAAATGATTTTTAATTTAAAATTCTGTCTAGGTTTTCTATTAGGGTTTTCAAAGGACTTATCATCATAAACCTCAAACTTTGGAGTATGTTCTACTATTTTCTCCATATCTTCCCATTTTATGTTTTCTTATAATCTGGTGTTTTCCCTTCTTATCTTATAATATGGTCCTTGTATCTGTTACTCTTGATTCTTCCTTTCTAATTTTCCCTCTATCAAAACAATTACTAGTTTATTGTGGCCAGGGTCTATGCTGTAGTTATCAGCTATTTTACCCTGCATGGTATTTCAAGTGGTTCTGAACTATACATCTTTTCTACTGACTCAATTTCTTACTTTAGATAGGTATCTCTTTTATCTACCACAAACTCCTCCAGCACTTAATTTCGATGCGATGGAATTTATGGTTCGATTTTTCAATGGTGAATGCCTCAAATCAATACTTTGCATTATTTTTACAAATGACTAAACTTAAAAGCTGTGGTTTGGAAATTTTAAGAGAAAGACCCAGAGAAAAGGAGAATTTCCTCGAAAAAATTTCACTTCTTAATTAGATTTATTATGACTCCGTCACTAAGGTAATGAACTTTTAGGTTTCTCGGTAATGTTTTTAGATTAAAAGACGATTTCTTTTTCAAATTTTAAAATTATTTGAGTGCTCTAATCTGAATTGAAAGCCATTGGCGTTATTTTTCGGAACAGTGGAAATTTATTTGACAAAGAGATTAGTCGACCCTTGCATATACTAAAATAAATGCCTGAAACTCTTCTTAAGGGAAAGGATGATTCTTTTCCATGACTTTTCTGTGAAGTTATCGAGTGTTTTCTTACTCATGTTGTTTTGATCACTTGTATTAAAATTTGTTAGATCGAACCAAGAGAAGCTTACATTGTTAATTATTAAGATTGGCGAAAGAAATCAGAAACATTGTCGTAGTAATCACTATACCCATAGCATTTCTACTGCCTTTATCGTGAAATATTATACCATTATAAAATATTAGCATGGAAATGATGACTTATTTAAATGAAGTCATATATTACTTGTGAAATCCTTAGCTATGCATTTCATGAAGTTATCAATCTCATTGTGAAATGAAGGTCTGCACTACAATTTAAATGTATTTAATTTTAACATTAGCCATTTCAACCACCCCGCTTTAATAAAACTTTCCTTGCGTACCCTAGCTTTTGGATACCATTTTGGATACCATTCACGGCTTCTCATGAAAGTATTCTATGAAAAAGTTTCAGGAAATATTTCTGGAAAAAAAGGAAATTTTTAGAAAGTAAAACGAATAAACGTGAGATTTTTCTGGCCCTTTAAAAAATTTTAATTCGCAAAAATATCTCGCTTTATCTCACCCGTTCGTTATTCCTCCTCATATTCTCCCAACCTTACCTTAATTTTGTTCTTTTTCAACTACGTTCAGCTTTATTCTTCGCCTAATATTCCTTTCCCATCTACAAGACGCGCAAAAGCGGCGGCAGCGTGAACGTGTCATTACACCGTCGAACGGTTTAGTCAATTTCAGTTTGTGACGAGTTTTTCGAGTTGGGAGAGTGAGCAAAACGTTAATATTTTTTCTTGTTCTCTACTCCCCTTTTCATTGCTTCCACGAGGGAATGACTCCTTATATTTACATTCTCTCTCTTGGAAAACAGCGTGGATACAGTGATGTTACATTTGCTTTTTACCTCATGCATAAAAATTCGCGTAATTTACATCTACCTATCCACGGGAAGCTTTCCACTTATGGCAAAGGTGAGGGAATGAAAATCAGATATATTTGGTATCTCTTGAGATTTGAAGTACGGGAGTGTTTAAACTTGCCAATCGATTTTAGTCGTATTTTACTTTTATTAGGAAGGGAAACTTTGGTATAACCGTATTTTCTACTCTATTTTCAAATAAATCTCTTTTACATATCTATAGGCATATTTCATGCTTGCTTTGTCAGAAAAAATCACAGAAGGGAACTACATGAAGCAAAAGATACTACGCCGCGATAGTTATGGCTAGATATACAATTTACCCACTATTTTCTATCTGCAGGTCCCTGCCTTCTTTCATGACTTTCTCTTCAGCTCGGCATTTGTCCTTTCATTTGTAGTCCCATCGATGGGGTCTATTCTTTTTCTCTCGAGTCCCTTCTCACACAAAATTGAGGTTACCTGAAACAGTGTCAGGGGAGCTTGAGGGCTATTGAGGTTTGAGTGTAAATTAGATATAGAAAACCGTATTTAACGTTACAATGTATTGATTTGGACAAGGTAAGTTGAGAAAGTAAGTAAGGAAGAGTAAACGCAGTGTTCCATTAATCCCGCTGATTTAGTTGCAACTCACGGACCAGTCATAAATTACAGTTTAGTGATTTTGCTTCATGATAGTACTCATCAGTGAATGTACAACGTAATTTCAAATGCAGAAGGTATGAGCAAGAGGGGCTCTATTTATTACAACGGTGAAGACGTGCACTGCTAGCTTTTTTCTCACAATTAACAGGATGAGATAGCTTGTTGATTAACATAGCCAAGCGTTTTTAATACCAAAACAAGCCAAAATATTTCGCTAAAAAACTCAATGTACGGGAGTAAAATAGTCAATAAGCATCGTACTTTCACGGGCGTAGTTCTTTAAGATTGTCACTGTTGTTAATCTGCTAATAATTCAACGCATACACCTATGAAAATAGTCGCACTTAATTAGATTATTTGGTGAGACATTATATAGGAGACACGATTCAACACACTTAAATTATCCTTCCTATTGATTATGTTTGATATTATTTATATTGTAATGTGCAAGTCGGTTTTTCTACACATTCTGCTGAGACCAACCCAAGTTTTGGCATATTATGCTATTTTCAAAGCCTTTATATCTCCGCAGTAATTTGTGGAATTATACCGAGTCAATAGCCATAAGTTTTTTATTCAAGTTAGAAAACCATACTTCAATATGCAGTGCAAACGTTCATAATTTTTAAAGAGAGACACAAAAAGAAAACCAGTCGTATAATTCCCCTGTCTCGTATACCACATGGCGACGTAGTCGGGTAATTACCCGCTTTGTCTCACCCGAATTACGGCAACCACTCTGTCATATAATCTCTTTCAAGTCCACGGAAATATTTTTCTCCCCTATAAACAGCAACTCCGCATCCAACGAAAAAAATGGGTTGTTGATTTGAAACTTTTAGAATATCTTGCAAAACCGATGGGAGCTGTAATTTCAAATAAAAATCCTGAGTGTTCGGTATGAATGATACTAGCGATGAAAATACTGGAAAGCCTCCTTTCGAGTTCCAGAGCCCGCTTTCTGTTTTTTAATCATAGCTCCGTATAATTTTGCAGCCAGATGGGAACCTTTGCGATGTTTCTAAAATATTTGGAGTTCGTGGTTTGAAAATGAGACGCTGCAGAGAGACGAAAAGGTCCAGAGAAATTGGAATTGATTTTTTTTATTATATTATTAGGATGATGAAGGAGGCCTTTTGCCGTACCCAGTGGATGAAATGAATGATTTTCTGGATGCATGAAGTGCAGCCCTCGAAAGGATATCTCAAGAATACAGGGAAACCATGAAAATGGTGTATTTATTAATACAAAGATAAATTGGAGTGGGAAAATTGCACAAAATTCACTAGTATACTAAGTAGTTCGTGGCATTTACGCAATGTCAAAATTGGGATAGTTCTGTTACCTCTTAAGGGGCACTAGATTTTTTATTTTACCTATAATAATGGATTCTTAATGCCGTATATTTCATAATTGTTCGTTATTTATCTATCTAACATCCATTGAATTGTGTATAATGAAAAATAGTATTTCTTTCCGTAAATACTGCAGGCACATGCGCAGTGGGAAATTGAGATTGTTTTGCTTTATTGCGTGCAATTGAGATTGTTTTCATACTACTAGGTTATAGCTGCAACATTTTAATTTGACGTTTATCTTTTCTTTTAATTTGTTTTTCTTTTCTTTTAATTATCTTTCTTTCCTTTTAATAATTTCTTTGAATTTGACCTTTTAATTTCAATTGGCATTAGACGACCGCAGTTTTATCGTTAAGTTGACAAAAATAGAACTTATTTGTGGGACTTGGAGCAACTGTAAGAGAGGATTTTCGGGCCACGATCTGGAATGCGAGGTATCAAATGGGTTAGAGAATTCCCGTAGAACAAGAAAAGATGTTCAGGTAACGAGCGCAAGAAAGGTCACAATTGCTCTACGTAATTTACTCAATTGTTTCTGAGCCTTTTGTTCTCAAAGTGTATATTGGTGGGCCCATGCGGTCCGTCGAAGCATTGTGTATCATAGACATGTATTTATTTCCCCCGCAGTTTTATTCCACTTTTCATGGTTTCATATGCCCTATCTCTTTTCTTGCCGTCAAAAATAGTTATCCGGTATAAAAATAATGGTTACTTTATTTGATTGATATTTTTGTAACCAAATTCAGCCTTGGGAATGTGAGAGTAAAGCTATTATAAAGGGCTACTCAGTTTGAATCCAGGAAAATTTATTTTCAATTATATTGATGTCAAATTATTCACCTTTATCTCCATACGCGGACGTCCTGGTCTAAATTTGAGTAGTTTCAGGCGCAGGAATAGTTTTTATTTATGAAAATTCAAAGATTCAATCGTATATGGTAACAGGTATGTGCAAATTTTTTTCTCTCACAGCTCACTTACAAAACAAGACTTACTTAATGCCATCAAATCTATGAAATATTTATTGGTGAAACCCTCCAAAATAGGAGGATAAACTGCATATAACTTAGGAAGTGGCGTCATTTTCATTTGAAAAAGAATAGAATAAAACCTAGATCACGTCTCAACGAGTACCCAAGGAAAACATTCCTTAAGATTTCATTCCTTCTTCAGTAGTGTTGGAGGTTGAAGCTGTCTTCTGCGAGAATAGACCCAACGTTGCTATTTGAAGATGGAGAGCGTCGAGTGATGCTGCATGCCATGGGATGAGAGCTGTGCTGCAACTTTAAAGCGTACCCTTTCATGAAAGAATGCCTAGGGGTCCACGCTAACATTATTTAACAAATTCAAATAAGTATTTCTCTTAGGAATTTCTCTAAGAAATACTATCACCTGGGTTTCTTAATGCAACGAGCTCTTTCGCATTTGAGACCACTTACTCATTTAAATTAAATTTTCCGGTAAACAGTGCTAACTAGACTATAGTACCAAAACTTTTTCGGACTTCTACGTGTAAAGTAATTGTATACGAAACATCAGATATAATTGCATTTTATTCTTACAGGGGAAATGTCCCAACTTAAAAATATTCTTAAGGAGGCCATAAATTCATTTGTTACGGGAATCCTACTTCTATACAGGTATAACATATTTGCTGTCTAGTATTGTATACTTGTATTCGCTATCAAAGCAAATCCGCTAGGCCAATTGTCCAATATTGCAAAATCGTCTAATGATATTAATGAAAATGACTTAATTTTAGCATGCACAAATCCACCTTCAAGGCGTCTAAAATGATAGGACTCTGCAGCCGTGTATCAGAATTTACGGAAGTTGCAATTTTTTGAGACAGGTCACGTTATGTGATACGACGTTTCCGTTTATCTAAGAATTTTTCCGACACATTGAATGTCGTTGCAAGATAAAGCTCACTAAAATTAGCTATATTTGTCCTATTTGTTTGTATGCTAGCAATAGTGACTCTGCCAGGGAATGCATTATGTTACAAGTATCCAATTGTACAAGGAAAAAGAAGGGGTGAGAAATTTAGGATTTACAGCATAATTTCCTCCGACTGTGAGAATACCGTAATTTATTAGAGAACAACTCATATGGAATAGGTCTTATGGTAAAAAGCGTAACGTTATCGGGACTACAATCTATGCAGCGTAGCGCTGATATCTAGATTATTTATTAATAAGTGGTCATGTCAGACTGCCATTTTATCAGTTTTAGAGTACATGAATTTCTCCTTATATTGAATTCGACTTGTATTGCAAAATGAAAAATTGTATGACTAATCGCTCTCGTGCCTAAAATTCAACCTGGCATTTTGATGAAGGTAACAGCGTAAGTCTTTTCCTTAGAGACTTGCGAATCATCATAGAAAAGAAAAACTTCCTCTTTCAAAAGCAAAAGTACATCGTGGGCCCTCTCTTCTCTCATGTTGGCGTCAAAGTAGGCACGAAGGGGGCGTAGTGAAACGCAGTTTAATCGCGTCTTTTCCTTCTCCACTTACAAGTTTCTCGTTTCTTACTACCCCCGATTTTCTCTGACATCATTCGCTTAACAGTGTCCCCTCTTAACCCCTCTTATTTAGTGTCTCTTTCTTCTCATTACCCTTAACGCCAAGGTCCTCCTCGTATTTCTCCCCAGAGGATAGTTGCATCCGGCTTTCTCGTAAAACTTGGATGAGTCGCTGGGAAACATTTTTGGAGCCGGTCGTATCAAGTTTTCAACTTACTCCTTGTTAGTTTGGCGAATTGCGAGAACAAGGTGGACAAGAAGCGAGAGATATGGGAAAAGGGAGAGACTAGCATTGTTGTGAATGAACAACCTCTCCGAATGGGTGGTAGCAGGGAGCGAGAGGTAAAGAGGGGAAACCTTTCCAACATGGATGGAGAAGATGTAAATTATTATCAGGGAGTGTTGAGTATGGTAGATATCTTTGATTGAAGCGATACGTAAAACGGTACAATATAAGGAATCATACACTTTCATATTCCCATATCGACTAATTTTCTTCCGCAAATATTGAGAGGATATTTAGTATGCGGAAAATGTATGAAAACGGAGTATCCCGCTATATACCATGGATACATTTCTTAGAGATTACCTTCGGTGAGAGGTGCTCCGAAAGTATTTGGAACAAAGAATATAGAGTTAACTTAAATTGCTAAACTAAATACCGATATGGAGATGCATATTTATACTTGAATATTGATTAATTCAGTTGGTTTCCGAATGATGTCTTGCATGGTGAACAAAATTTACCAAGAAATTTTATCAGTAATTCATTGTACGGAAATTCCTTCCAGCCCTCTACAAAGCCATTCAAGAATAATTTGGATCATTTCATTCCAGTGTAGTACAAACATAGGTAATCTCTAATGATGAGTCTGTATTGACGCTACTATCAGATAGTCGATACACAAGCAAAAAAAAACAAACAAAACATGATTTAAATTGTGCCATCAAATGTTTAACAATACTGTGAAGAATTATGAACTAATATGAAAATGACTCAGAGATATATCATCATCATCTGGTATTTCGCCTGCTGGCAGGTCTCGTACACCACTGCTGTCTCCATTCGCTTTTGTTCCGAGCTTCCTTCTTTGCTTCATCATAGCTGTTGTTCTTCTCCTGATCCACCAATTTAATTCTTCTCCTTCCTCTCTTTTTCTTTCCCTCAATTGAACCGTCAAGTGCCGCAGTTATTATAATTTTCCCTCTCATCACATTGCCCAACCAGAGATATATAGAGTGATAAAAAGTGGTTTCAAATTGGATCAATTATCTCTTTTAAAAATGAAAATGCATATGTGGTTGTGTATAATGTATTCATTGATAATTCGATGTTATTCCGTAATTTAATGTGCTTCATAAATTACAATTTTATGCTGCCATGTAACAGTAACATGATCAAGGTCATACTTAACTTTTACTTAAAAAAATATATCATTTTTATAAAACGGAGTGAATTAGCTGTCACTAAGGAAAAACCTTAATAACTCCTTACACGGGGAAGATTGGGTGGTGAAGGTAGACTAGAAGTTAAGATCAAGAACTCAAATGTGCTATGAGAAGACTGAGCGGTGGAGATTGGTGAATAGATATCATGAAATAAGAGGAGAGAAATATCATAATGGAATATGCGGAGAAAGGGAGGAGTTTAAGGCCCCGCCAAGTTTTCCAAATTTCGGGAGTTTTGAGCTTTTACGAGGACATTAGGATGTTTTAATTTTTCTAAAAATATGGCAGTCTGGTGATTAACAGAAAAACCTTCTCAATGGTCGTTTATAGATGGCTGGAGGCAGTAGGCTTAAATGGTGGAAATAAGAAAAATTAGGAGTGCCGTAAATTCAACAAGAAGTTTCTCGTAAAGTTTCGGTTCTAATATGATCATCTGCCGCCGTAGTACCCGCCGATCTCATGATAAAAATTTCAAACTTTTGGTAGATTTCTGAAATCTCTGAGTGATGGTATCTCCGAGATTCTACTGGATCATATAAATAATGGATTTCACTTCATCCTGAAGTCTTATGAAAAGGAAGAACTTCCCTTATAATCCCTGAGAATGAAGGTAAATTTGCTCTTCGAAACGTCGACTGAGTATACGCACCCAACTCCGGAGAAGCCTTGAAAATCCCATGCTGACAACTCGCCGGAAATATATCAGATCCCTTTGCTAACTCATTTTGCAGAGGTCAATCATAAAACTAATTTCATATGAATATATGAGTGGGTAATTTGCTCATAGGTACAGTACTATTTCCCCTCTTGGGCGCGCCTTATTGAATAAAATAATACATGACTAGTTCTCCTCTCTGTCCATTACCGCTGCTTATTTTTTTCTAAACTTCTTTCCTCCCTCACTTGACTTGCTAATTGAATACCTCATCCTATACCCATTTAACGCTACCTCACCTTGACTATTCATAAATAACACAGAGTTGTTCGGTAAAGAGTAGCTGACTACGTTCGCTGCTGGATGACACCGATCGTCTTATTAAATAGTCTGTGAAAAATGTGCTGAAACCACAGTACTTTTTATAGTACTTTTTTTCGATTGGGAAGCTTGCTTAGCCTTATGTACATGGTTATTGACCCCTGAATTGGATAGGTTCAATAGAAACGATACCACAAGTTTTGAGTATCGCTAATTAGATAATTTTAAATGGAGAATGTGCTGGAAATGAAATGCATGAGGGTAACTTATTAGTTTCATTTCTTTCTCGTAAATTCCCTAGCAGTTGATTCATGGGTGGGTAATTTAAAATTTGTGTAGACCGCCCGCGGCTTCTTCCGTTGTCCCCTTTGCCTCTAAGCTCTCCTTAATATCCGCCAGTCCGACCTCCACCGACGTAATTTCATCGTCGCACCTGTTGCCTTGTGCGTTGTCATCCGAATATCACCCGTCCTCTCTTCGTCTCTTGTTAGTTCTTACTCCGAGAGTTTTATTGCTTCACACCAAGTTCTGGTACTATGTAAGGCCTGTCTCGTGAATTCTTGGAAAGGATACATGACTAGCATTACCAAAATCCTGGAGAGTATTGGCGAGCTGGATATTAGGAATAGTTTCAGTCCTCGTAAGTCCCAGTAAAGTTTTTATGCAGTTAAATTTTGAGATGGTTCGAGGAATTAGAGTTATCCACAATATTGCATACACATTTGTACGATATAGCTTATTCTGAAACTTATTTAGAAGGTCAGGTAACTAATAAATATCTCTAGTTAGACTTAAGTCAATCCCTCAAATAGCCACTCTACAGATTCATGTTATAACCCAACAATTTAATGGAAATTAAATTTGTGCCACAATTTTACTTACAATCAGTTTATTTCAGATCGACTCTCATAGAATCTAATGGCAGTATCTCTGGTGCATTTCATTTGATCTTTTTTGACATAACTGCTTCATATGAAACTACTTTCATTTTTTTTATCTTTTTAACGCGAGACTGCTAATTAGTTCAATTTGGATCCCATCATTCCCCGTTTAGTCCAGTGACTGGTGCTAATCGGGAATGGCGTGATGTTGCTTGCAAATGCCGCCTATTGCTTGTTTATTTAACTCTGCTCTCACGCTTAGTATCCTATGTATTTCAGCTTAGCACACGCAAAAAATGAAAACAAAGAGTGTCTATAGAAATATCATGTATTTGAGTTCTTCAGATAGTCACAACTTTCAATCGAAAGCTAAAATTTTTGATTCGTGAAATGTATGTTTCTCATTTAAAGAGAATCATGATAACCAATTTCTCTTGGTGATTTATTATTTAAACTTTTCCCTTCAATGAGTATGTTACTTCAAATGGACATTTATGCTCGATCTTCAACTAAATAATTCTGGAGCTATTAATTTTTTTTTAAATTGTAACAAGGCAAGTTATGCATGCTTCGCTATTAAAACATTGTATGAAATAAGAATACCATGAGGTTAATATTATCAATATGCTGGACGTTGTACTCTGTTGTGTACACATTATGTTTAAAGGGCAAAAAAGGTTTTTACGAGGATTCTAAAAGCATTTATGCGTGCAATAAGAAAGATAAGGGATGTGTGCATATTTTATATACGTCACCTCAATGAATTAGCTCCTGCATATGTAAATGAGCCCAAAGCTATTGGCTTAACTTAAACCAATGGGCAATCGTGTTTTGGTGCCAGTATAGATCAGAAAAAACTTTTATCTAGTGTCGTTTATCGTCACGCATAATGAAAATTTCCTTTTGTATGAAAATTATAGAAAATTGTTCATGATGGATAAAATATCAGGCTCTGGTTTATTAATTATGATATTGTCTTGGTGGTTACATCAGCGAGTGTATATTCTTTTAATACACGCTTAAGTATTTTAAATGCAAGCTGATTATCTGAACCGAAAACACAAATCTGAAGTTTGGGCATGGGAAATTTGGTTCTAATGTTTGAAAGACGTTTTCGGTTGGAGAGTACCATGCGACCACGGGAGGAGCAAAAACGCTTGCTTCCGCTGAATTCGCAACAACGTAATGCAACTTATCGCAACTGATATGGATTCATTTCTCTAGCTAAACTGTAAATTATGTCTAAATATTTACGGTTCCTCAATTTTCAGGGATTAACCTGGAAACATCAAAAATTACATTAGTCACCGTGAAATGAAACCAAATTCGTGCGGGATGATGCTATCCAGACATGCTAACTTTAGAATTACAATTCAGGATTGCTATTTTAACGCAATGATTGGGTATATTTAGTTGCTATATGTAGCTTGTATTACCTTCCTGACTGCTATTTCCGAACGAGTTGTTACATATGAAATCATAGCGCATTCCACGCCGGAATGTCCCTCTCCCTCCTGCTAACGGGAACAAGGGCGAGGGCGCGGCCGTAGGAATGTGTTATATGTGCCGTGTCGGAATGTGTGGAGGGCAGCGATGGGAATGTCAGAACCGCTGAAAAGCAGACAAGAGAGGATCTCGGGTTGAGTGGCGGTGTGCGGAGTGAACGGTTTACACTCGCATTGTAAGCTATCAGGTCGTGAGCATCAAGTGATCATGGGCACACTCACGTCTCACCTCCTACGCTTGTACACCAGTCCTTGCAGCCTTTGCATCCAAACCCGATGTGAGTCGGTACTGCTTTTGAAGCAAAGATCGCAGAGTTACCCTTGGACTTAATTCTTAAAATGAATATATTCAAAGGGTTGAGAGAGCAATTTGGCAGATGTGTGGGAAAATAATTTTTCAAGGTCAATAAACTAATGCTTCTCAAATGAGGGAGATTGAGCTCTACGGCCTTTTAAGTTAAGGAAATGAAGTCTCCAATGGCCATAAAAATTGGCACCACTCGTCAATAAAACACAATTGCTGTGTTGGTTTGCGGTTGGTTCATTTTGTTAACATACTTCTTACACTGTATGTTGCTAGGGGTTGACGAGAACTACTGAGAGGAGGGATGTTCTCAACCAGCTTCGACCAGAATTGGTCCGAATTGACCCTCCATGGGTCCGGTGATCCCCTCTCGAGGACGTACTTCGGCAGACGGCACGGCGTCAACCCGTAAAGTGAGTCAGAGAGACACCTAATCCCAAAGAATTGGGCAACGGGCTCTCTCGGTTCACAAAGAGGTGCGGTAGGTCCTTCGCGAAAGCGAGACCGACGATCACTCGTCTCAGTTGTTTGGGGGAACCAAACTAATACGAGCACTTCGGGGAGGCGGAGGTCCAATTGATGTCCTTTTGACCTCAATCCGCCTCAATGGTGTCGGCCTCGAAGGGGCTGCGGTTCCGCTAACCTTCCCTACCCATCCTTTCCTTCCTCATCTTCCTAGCCCCGGGTATAAGCGAAAGCTTGAGATCAGGGCGGAAGTTGCAATCATGCGGCGTGAGCCGAATCACTTGTATGTTGCTTGGTTGACCATCATTGGTCCGGTAGGGCCCCGATCCGATGACGTCCTAGACCACACTACGTCCACCCATAAAGGGAGCCGGCTGACACCCTATCTCAAGAATTTAGGTAATGGGCTTCGCCGGTTCTCAACAGATGTGTGGTAAGTTTTCGCGCAAGCGAGACTGGCGGTGAGTTGTCTAGCCTTGTTGGGCAAACCCAACAGGTCCGAGAACTATGCGGAGGCGGGGGCCCGTTGTCGTCCTTTTGACGGTAATCCGCCTCATGCTGTCGGCATCCTAGTGGATATGCTTCGCTAACCCTTCCCATTCCTTTTACCCTTTTCCCACTGCCTACCTATTCCCAGGCGATAAGTGTCAAGCTTCTGGACCAGGGGGTAAGTTTTTACCCTTAGCGAAGTGACTCATATCAGGTGCATGTTGCTTGCACCGTGTAAATTAATGCACAAAGGCTTTTTAGATACAAAAGAAAGCTATCTTCGTAGAAGGGCGGGTGAAAAAATATCTTGATACTTATATGTAAATATGCATCTTGAGTTTTCCTGGTCGGGTCAAATCAATGTTTTAATGGACTTTGTCGAATACGCAACTGTGCAGAATCACTTTTAAGTTATTTACTACAGCAAGAAAATAATAAAGCTTTCAATTACTGGAGTTAGGGTGTTCCCAAAATTAGAAGAAGAATATTCAAAGAATTAGGAAGAATAACTTCGAAAATTCTTATCAGCTTTGTTATATCTAGCAACAGAAGATATGAAAAGGTAGATAGATGTAGCCTATATCAGTTGCTAAATAAGGATTAACGTAAATGAGAACCAAAAGAGGTCAGTTTAAACGCTTTTTACAAAATAATTTACTGAGATGAGCGATCGTAATAGCTGTTTTGACGAAATACCGTACATTGACTTAACCTTAAATGGAAATAATATGTAGCGAGGTATACCTCGATAACCATTGGAAAATATGGGTCTAGAGAAGAAATTTTGTAGCGATTATGAATTTGAAAGGTTGAAAAAAGAGTAAGCTAAAGCGTGGGAAGAATAAATGGCTGAATCGAACCCTCCTTCAAATTGCTAAAGGAATGAGATAAAGAGGGCTGAAATAGAAATCTTAATAACCTTGCGCGCGAGGAAGGAATGGAAAGAGGCCAAAGTGAAAGCAAGGGTATGATTAGATTTCAGGACGAGTTGTGTGAATTATGATCGAATTATCTCAGAACTACTGGGTGGAATATACCCGATGATGAGCTTAAATGTGAATCATTCATGCGTAGCCATTCTTGGGTGCTCAATTCAAGGAAAGAGTAAGAACAGTGGCAACTCTCATCGATGGTCTGAATGAACTGTGAGCAAGAGATCTATTTTTGGAATGGCCAAAAATTTGGATAGAAAATTAAATTTTGAGCAAGCATAATACAGGCACTAATTCCCAGAAATTTCTCAATGCTATTCTACGTTAGTTTCCAGGGGTATAAAGAGTTATTATTGCAGTTATCACGTTCATCGATATGATTAGGATGAATTGCGGTCTTGGACTGTATAAGAAACAACTATATGTCATCACCCTCCTTGTTGTATCTAGGTTCATTTTCTTTCTTTAGCGATAAAGTTGTGAGGATACAAAAAAATCGCCTTTTCATAAGGAGGGTTGGGGCCAGTTGAAAAAATATAGTTAACTCTTCGACAATAGATGTATTCACTCATTGTCCTAGTTAACTGGTGGAACAATTTAAGAGGCATCAACTTAATTTCCAATTAACTTTAAAGGACCCTTTTGAACTCCCAAGCTGTATTCATGTATATATACAACCAACCGATAATTATTAATCAAGTCGCACGTGTGAGTGTGTGACTTATCACACAGCGAGTTACATCCTTGTTAATGAAACTTTGAACAATTCCAGAGTAATTTGGTGGAAAATATTTTTGCCGTGAAATTTTTCCTGGAAGGAGGTTGTCTTGAAAAACCTATTTTTTCTCCTTCTTACTGCTTAAAACTGCAAAATGTTCCTATATATACCTACTAATATAGTTAAAATTACCCTCAAGTTGGGATTAAAATTTCGCTGAATTTTCTTGAAAATGTAATTTTTCCGGTGTCTATACGAAAACGTCAGTAAGTAGTAGTTAATCGATTTAGCGCCTGTTTACATAGAATGGTACTTGCTGTGGAAGGCATATTTAATTCCTTGTGTGTATGTGCCTGGTGAATCAGAGGATGAACTTCCACTGGTGGGTTGCTACTTTAGTTCAAACTGCCGAATATTTCGAAAGACCGTCCAGGATTAATCGCATTTTCGGGTTACATATTGATGGAATTGTAAATTTTATTCATTATATTATCTGGGACCGAGAATACATTATAATTTACACTTTGATAAGATCTATCAACCGAAAATCTGATGGGAGTATCCAATTAATATGCTCAACTCTTTAGTATATCGGAATTTTGATGGTTATGTTTCATGTAAATGGGTTAAAATTGGCTGTTTGTTATGATGTCTTTTTAATGGAATGAAAATGTCAAAAATAGTAGGAAAGTAAAATTAGAAAGGAATATTTAGACAGTTTGTGTGAAAATAAGCCATTGTTAATGGAACTATTTAGTAAATGAAAATGAAAGGATATTAATGACTGGAAACAAGAGTAACAATGAAGATAAGGAACTAGTCTTTTTTAACTGAGATAAAACTCAAGCTTCATTATCGTGGCCAAGTTTATTTTGGAGTTTAAAGTTCTTACAGGGCCTATTTTTTTCGTTTAATTTTGCACTCATCCTCTATGATTGCTACAAAATGTAAACTGACTCGAATGGTGACGCTACCGATGATTGATAGTCTTCGGAAATTAGTTCCACGGCGTCACCGATTGACCGACATGATGAGGACACGATAAAAAATACGCGTCTATTTTGGCGGTATAGGAACGTAGAGCGGGAATAGGAGAGATAATTGATGATCAATTGATTGAATGCCGAGATGGAGTACGACTGAGGAAAACACGAGGACATATACGCTAGTGGTCTCGCATTTGTTTTTGCTGGTCAATAATTGCTCTCCATCATCATGACATCGTCCTCGAAGCTAACGTTGTTTGCAGTGAAGAGGGCGCGTCAAATGAAAAGAACGAGAAGAAACCACGGTGTGACACTCCTCTCTACGATCACTCACCGTAAGTGAGCAAATCCTCTGAACAACCTATCATCCACCCTTTCCCATAGGAACGTTTGTTCGCCTTCAGTCGTGATAATCACTGCAACGGAGCTCATGACTTGCCGTAAATTGAAGCAATGAATGGTATGCGAGCACCCCTCCTGGTGGACTCCATTACTAGCACGCCAGCGGCGAAAAACTATTGAACAAACATTGGATCTCTCCAAACCTCAAAGCTGAGCAGTATTATTTAGATGGGTGTAATGAGTGGCCATCCTAGTTCTTTTTAAATACTCATTTTTTAGAAGCACTGCGTCACGAATCAAACGTGAATGAGGAGAAAAGCATATTTTTTAATACTCGCAATTAATAATAAGCTACTAGAAGGTGCCATTCGTCTGTTAGACGGCTTTTCCTTCGTTCTGAAGGAATAAAATTCTTCTCTCCATTGCTACATAATGTATAATAAATACTTTAAAACACCAGAGGAATAAAAAGTAATCCATCATTTGACTTACATGTGAAAGAATTATTTACTGTAAGTTTAATGTTCTCAATAAATATTTAAAGCTAATATTATGGTAACGCGTAACTCTTTGTATTTTTATTTTAGAGACATTTTAAAGAAAAGACCAATGGTAACTTCCACACAAGATTTAATTATATACCGGCCCAGGTTTCGACACACCGTGTGTCATTCTCAAGGTCAAAATTATATATGTAATGATATATAATTAAATCTCGTATGGAAGTTAGCATTGGTCTATTCTGTAAAATGAATATAAAATGTTTCCACAAAGTTACGCCTTCTGTCCTCAGTTATCTTTGCATTTTATTAATTAACTTTCTTTCATAATATAAAATGGGCTTTGGAAATCGACGCATGAAAATGAATGACTTTAATAGAGTTTATACTTATCGCCCGATGTATATTTCATCAAACTTTTAGTAAACACGGTTACGAATATGAGAAACCATATAATTTCAGCGGGGAAATCTGATTTGTAAGCCTGAACAAAAATAAGCCCAATTTGAATTGCAAATTAGGGTTTTGTTGTCCGTCGAGGAATATTCTTCCACCATCCCCAAGTTTAAAGCAAAACCTTGATGAAGTTGTCTCAGTTTGGTTCTACCGGGATAGTTCAGCTGGAAGATAAATAGAATAATCATATTTCGCACGGGTCGATAAATTTCCCTCGTACTCTGAAGCACCCACGTCCACAAATTCTGGCGTGGGCTACATTCTTGGTCAAGGTCAGCGCAGCTTTTTGGACACATCTCTTGTACATGTGCTCCGTTAATTCATTTTATCATCGATCCATGACAGTTATGCGGTAGTTACCGCCCTCGCTGTACATGTCTGCGTTGAAGGCGTTCTTAAATCTGCGAAATTCGACCTGAAGATTTGTACTTTATTGAGAACAGTATAGCGAAAAATTATCCCAATTTAGTATCATAGAGATATCCTCCTTTTGAGAAAAGCGTACATATTTATTTGGATTGATTCTCTTACTGAGGGATAAGTTTCGGGTACCTCTTTATCATACAAACGATGAATTTCTTGAATGCTGCTCCAATATCCTGTATTTTTTGGGGTTGGTACTCGTTACTGCACCTCTGAGCTGCTCAATCCACCCAGTTGATATTGCGGGCTAATTTATTTTGGTTATTTAAAAATTTCACAAGTAAATTGCTTGTTATGAGGGCAGATAACTCTCGTTTTGGGTCATCGAGGCAATGGACAAAGGAATATTTTCGTGGTGTGTAATTTGGGAAATGGATGATGAAGGGAGGTACAATAAGCATTAGCATTCACTTATTTGTCCCAAAAGGTTCCAAGAATTAGCCTAGTATTTCATCAGTCAATGCATTACAAGTGAAAAGTTGGTGACTTATTACCAAAATAGGAGTCTATTGAAATAAATGAAATTCGATATTTTTCATATGAAATAAACATATTTTTCCAAACCAGGAAATCGACGAGGGATAATTTTCGATACTAAGACAGAATACTTCATTTTTTATGTATTAATAATCTTTATTGGGTCATAATGACGCCATGTTTCTTGGTTTTACAGTTCAGTGTTGATTTTTACTAAGCTTTAAGTTCTGCCACACGGAGAATTATAATTAAGTCGAAACTCCCGCAGCATTTTTGTGTATCAAATTATATGATAATAAGGCTTAGTGAATCCGATTATTTGGTTATTTGTCGCCTCACATTAGAACACAATTTTTAGTTCAGATATTTGATGTAGTATCGATGATACACGTCATCTTATTCATCTCTTTAAAACAGCATTTTCCTATCTGAATCCTCCAATTGCTTTTTTATTCCTCCACTATTTCTTAACCATTTTCTTCCCGAGGCCTCATACCCTAATGACTTCCCTAGGGAAGAAACTCGCTGACGCATACCTGTTCACCTTTGCCGGCATTTTTTCCCCGTTCCCAACCTATTATTTATTTCCTCACCTCCTTTCTTCCTCACCCGATTTCCTCTCGTCCGTCTCCATGAGATCCCTGTGGGCGATAAAACGCTGATGATAATAGATCACCACAGTTGTCGGTGATCTGTTATCATCAGCGTAGATGCAAAAATAAATCAAATGAGATGCAGAGAAAAAAATTGTCGTCACCTCTTTTTTCCTGCATGACTGTCTAGGAAAAGGCGTCACTTTCTTATTTCTTCAAATCTTATTTTATCTCTTCTAGTACTCAGGCAGGTCATCATTGAAGAAAGTATTTTTAAAATGACTTGATTATAGACCCTGGACATGGGCCCTGGACCCTCATTCGTTTTATTCAAAGCCGTCTCCAGAAAACCTCAGTAAATTCTGAGATTGGGAGAATGTCTTCGGATTAGATCTCGCCGTCCTTGTTCTCGAAAACAATGACTACTTGCCTCGATTGTGTGTCACGTATCGCGTCACTATTTATTTATTACGCATGTTTGCCTCGTACGCGTGCTACACCATCTTATTCTATGTCTGAGGACCACAGGGTTTTCTTTCTTATTCCCCCCTATTACTCGTGTGTGTCTCATTTTATTACATTTATTGCAATATCACCCACATTTCCAAGGGGTTTAATGAGTGTGCGTGAAAATGTTATGACTTTTACATAGGGGAGGACTAAGAGTCATTTTGGAGTAGAATATATTTCATTGTGACCGTAATATGTTGTACGATTTTTTTAAAGACCTTTATTTGGAAGCTTCCTTCCATGCAGTTTGTTCATCTTTCCAGCAGATGCCCACACTTCAAAATAACTCCGTTGTATTTATCCTCCTGTTTAAACTGAACTGAACGATGAGCATATGATTCGGAATTGATTTTACTCTGTGGATTAATTTTGAAGGATTCATCTTTGAATAGAAAGTTTAGCAGAAAATAAAACTTAGAAATCGGGATGATCCAAAATGGCAAGAGCTACGAATGCATTACTCATTTACTCATTTCCAATACTTAGTTTTCCTCTTAGGAAACATAGGTTGTGACATCATGTTGCATCGTTAACACCATGGCAGTAAAAATAATATTTCAAAATAAACAGTCACGAATTCATCCATTAAAATTGTGAACAGTTGTTAAGCTTGTATATATATCTGATTCTTGACTGTTCTTTTCGAGAGGGAATTTCCGTACTTAGTGTCGACCAATGCAAACTGTTTGTTTGCCTTTATGATGGTAAGTTGTGTCATAAGCATATTCCTTGTAGCATTCTCCTAATGCCATTAGCTCTTTTTGATTCAACCTGTGATTTTATGAAGAACAAAATAGCCCATTTACTTTACCTGACAATCAGCATAAAGTTTTAAAAATTATGGTTTTACAAAGTGAATGGCTCAAATATCATCGTTATATACCCTACTTATTGAGAGATATATGACTCAAATGGCCCATAGTGTGAAGACTTCACACTAAAAGTATTTGATATACTTGCTCAAGCTACAATAATTCAGTCGCGTAAATTAAAGGATGATTTGTTTGCCACGAATGAAGTGATGCAGTTATTGTCAGCTATGGAAAGCTTTCTTATTGAATTGCAGTTGCTTAAATCATCTGGAATTGAACCGCACTGGCGTTACATGTAATCTTTAATATCAGTCCAGCAAGGCTTGAAATTATTTCCAGTGAGAGTGTTCACTAGGTGGAAGAGCCGTTAAGGCGTCCTTATTTTCCCTGTATTTACTTTCCCATACACTGAATATTTTGACACAATTATGTTTGTAGTATGTTAACCTCTGGAGTTTGGCCCTTGGAAACGTTTCCATCCAGCTGAATGGCTAATGAAATGTTTATCATTACCATCCCCTCAATCCATTAACTTTCTTTCTCTCACTATGCCCTCCCTTCCATTCATTCACTCCTATACCTTCATTCTCTTTCCATTCTCTTTCCATTCTCTCATTTTCACTATTCTCTTCTTACCAGTACGGACACTCACCCAAGCCTAATCCAATACCTCTCTTGCGTGCGTATAAAACACATCTCTATTCGGTTCGTTCGTAACGGGTGGGAGACATTAAGTCGCTTTTGATAAATCTATTATCTAGAAAAAGGGGAGCACTCCACCACGGAGTTACATAATTGAATTAAACAACTCAAATCTACATCCATTATCACACTTAGGAATTGATCTGCTTGTAAGCACGGCCTTTGAAGGTGAGCGCATTGCTCGACTTCCGATACCAATATCGAGCTGCGAAGAAACAAAGTTGAGAGTTCGATTTCTATTTCTCTTAAACAAGATACGCAATGAAACTCTGTTTGTCGAGTGCTTACCTATTTCTCAATAAGCGAGTTTCCTATTGTTTATCCTCTAACATAACCACACTTTTCTCTATTACACATATTCCTATCATTACGATCACATATTTTCATTAAATATATATTTATTTCCTTCCCTTTCTACCTCAAAACCATTATATTCTCTTTTTTACTTGTTGCTATTAAGGTAGACCTAAAGTACATTCAGTATCCGCAGTTTCTACCTCTTTCAAAATTGAATAATTCCTTTCCTCCCCATATTATTTTATACACCTATTTGCTTGTACATAAATTATTCCAGCGTGATTCTGAGAAAAATATTCCGAATGGAAGAGAGCGACGGGGACTGTCCGAAGGCAAATTAGAACGTGGGTTTTTCCTTCGCACAGAGGGTTTGACATCCGATGTGTGTGGCATCCGAGTGAGAAAGATTCTGTGGAGATGCATAGCCTTATCTGAGATAACAACGGTGCAGTGATTTGGATGTGTAGTTCACTTTTCTTTAGTCTTTGTCTGGAAAATTAGGAAAGTTTCTCATCGTGGTAGTCTACGCGAAAATATAGGTCACGGGCTCGAGTGATTATCTAGAATGCTTTTGTCACCAGAGTGCGATGGGGGGAAGCGAGAAGGGAGATGAGGGTTGGGGACTCTTTGTGAAAAACTTTTTGACGCAGCAATTAAGTTTAGGAAGTAATCGCTTAAACGACCCGACAGCAATGAATGGAAGGGTGACCTGGGGATAGAATCCCGTGTTTTTCGGTTTTTCGTAAATCTCGAAAACCGTTATATACATGCGTCGAAAACTTTATATTTCTATAGATTTCCTTAAAAGATGTATGATTTTTATACACATTTTAAAATGAAGGTTTTTAGGTCAAATTTGGCGCCACTGGACATGGTATACTCCTTACATTTTTATCTAAATGCTAGGCTCAAAAAATGGGTGAATACTTGGGTAATACTTGAAGAGAAAGTAGGGGTGTTTGTGAAATATAGCGTTGTTTTCCATTGGGCAATTGGTTAAAGAGTGGATAACATTAACTTACATAATATAGTAGAACCTCTTTTAACCTGAATAAAGGTTTCAAAACCGTATCCTGTGATCCGCTATTTAGGGGTGATCCATGATTGATATTCAAAGCTAATTTGGTTAACATTCTTGGAGTTGTTATTTGTTGTTTTTCAAATTACATCGTCAAACTTAAAAACTTCACTTCACAATTAGTCTCTTTCTTGAAATTATAGAAATTATTCTTTCGCACTTTTTTCTCGCAAGGTTCCAGCAGCCTTCTATCTTCATCTTTTGTTGTTTGTTAATACATAAGTACATACATAAATACTTCATGTTTATTAATACATAAGTAGTTACGTTTAACCCAGCTTCCAGTAAACGATGTTCCGATAAACGAGTTCTACTGTAATTGAATAGCTCCTCATCAAAGGTGCTTCATATGAAGCCATTTAATTGTCTTTTTCTATCTATGCTCACCACTTTATTAAGGGAAGGGGTGTTAATTATTAAGGAAAAGATGGAGGAATGAGTAAGTTTTTTTAGAGAAAACCGTTGGAGCGTGGCTCGTAAACTATGTTCACGGTCAGCGAGGGAGAACAGAGTGATCGTTTTTCAGTCTCTACCAATGTGCTAAAAAAACAGAATTTATAATGTGCACATGCAATTACATGCTACACATAGAATTAGTGATGCTGAATCGTCTCTTTATAAATGCTAAAATCTCAATCATTATTAATGGTATTCTTAAATTGAATCATTAATTTTCGCTTTACTATATTTTGAGAAGGAAAATGAATAAATCTGGTATATTTAATGTTGATAATAAACTAAGTAACTTGAAAAAAATCTATCTAAGGTAAACCACACATTGGTAGGTAGGATTTAATATGCTCACGGCGAAATATTGAAGCAGATTATTCTAGGATTTGCGTCCGGGTTAACTGCTCCATCTCTGAAGCGCTGGTGCAAATGGAACAATCAACCCGGACGAAAAGCCGAGAATAATTTACTTCAACTAAGTGATATGGATTGCTTACACATAAGAAGTTCAATGCAATGACCAAAGTTTCATGTGAGAAACACCGAAAAAAATTATTTTTTTAAACTGCTGATGATAATGTGACATACTGTTTGAGAATTCACCCATAATTACTCCAGGAATGAAGATTACAAGAGGAGATAAAAAAATTTCGAGCTAAATGGAACAATCATCCGTGGCATAGAGTTCTAAATAAAACACTCATCTTACCGTGAAAATCATTGTAGCTGACTTACAGGAAAGACTGGATTTTGAAAACGAAAACCTGTAAAAAATATCTAAATCCAAGTATATGTTTTTCCATTTGTGGTTTACTTAGTGAAGTATGGAACCCATTATTGATTGTGGGGAACAGGTGCTCAGTTTGTCTTAAGATTGAGGTTAAACAATGAGACACAGCCTTTTTATTTCTCTGGATAACATGTATCTCAGACACAAGGGTTCTCTTTTTTAGATAACCTATTAATTTTTGATTTTCGCACACATTTTTACAGCTATTAAATATGATTAAAATGAACAATCCCATTCATCAAAAACTTATTTGGCAATTTTACGTCTTTTGCTGGTTTTATTTTCCGCCGATTTCAACGAAATTAACAGGCTTATGACTACATCTCAGCGTCTGTTTCATTCCATTTCGGTAAGATAGATTCCTGGATAGGTTCTGTTTTCCTGGCTACGTTGCTGAATATAGGTAGTTGTCAGAAGCCTCCAATTTTATACCTCGGATATTGTCCATTGAATATCTAGCCCCCAAAATCAATCCGAGAAATGGCCTTTTGCAGGATATGTATTCAATATAGTTATGGTGCCTATAAGTCATGAAAACTATTTGATACGTGTTGCAGTAACGTTCGGTTAATTTACAGGTTTTGTTGATAGTTTCATAACTTGCGGACTGGAGTTATGTGTTTCATAATTGAACAAGTTGGTTGACGTAGGATGGACCACTGGGTGACATGATAACTTCAAACAAAGGCTATTATGAGACAAACATCGAGTTTGTACACTCTAGCAATAATAAGAACATTGGATAAGCCTTCATAAATTTTATTCGGTGGCAGAAGAGTAGAACAAACATTTGAAGAAATTAACTGCTGAAATATAAGTTTTTAACTTCAGAGAAACGTTCCTGCAACCTGAATATTCTTATGAAGTCCACAACTTCATGTATCCCATAGCTATTAGATCCATAGTTTTGTTTTAAATCACATAGGTATGTTGTCTTGCAACAGGCCATAAGACATCAAGTACGATGTGTACATTAGAATTAGCGGATGCCGCCTCGTTTGGACTACTTGAACATTTTAGTTTCCTCGTGGAGTCCTCTATCTCTCTCCTTTATCGCCATCCTCTTACTTCTTACTTTTCAATTAGAGAGGAAGGAACGACAGAGTTGGTAATAAACACTCATCACGCCCAATTTTGGATGTAGGATAATAACGCCAGAATCTATTAAGCGATTAAGAAAACCACCACGAGCCTTGCGTGCACCGTCTTGCAGGGACGAAGTTATATCATGTAGTTTAAGACAGAAAGATTAAGAGTGAGGTTGGTTGGTTTTCTCTTATTAAAAAACTACCGCCTCCGCGGATGTTAAGTTGGCCGTAAGTTTTCATTTGAATATACTTAGCATTCGCCCCACTAAAGCAGATGAGCCGAGGGTGCCCGTGAGGTTTGGGCGGAGTGGGGGCAATAACTCTTCCCTCCCCCTCCGCGTCCTCCTCCCCCTCTCCGCAAGCCTATCTGCCCACACCTTCAGCAAAACCGTCAACGTCCGCACTCTCCTTTCATCTGCTTCTTCTTCCTCTCTCTGACGCCACCTTTTTGTATTCGATGGTTGGAGCACTAATTGTCAGCCATTGATTGCACGATTTAATAACTTTTCAAGTAAGTCAAAAAAAGTTCTTGGGCCGCACTTTGCTGAATTGCATCCGTCCGTACGATGAGACTCACAATGAACTGACTAATATAAACAAAGCAGAGTTATATTTTGACATGCTTGCATTAATTAAAGGATTGAAATTACTTGGTTTATGGCGCGAAATTCGTAATTTGAGCAAAATTTACTTGTAAATATGTGTATTTAACTGGGCATGACCCCTTAAAATTTGTTAGCCACTTTTATATAATGATATGCAAAGTATTATTACACATTTTAGAGAATATCTATGCTCATTTAACTGAATTATTTTTAAATAAATTTCAAGTGCCATGAGGCTAAAATGGGGTTAAAATAGCATTGAACCGCGAAGAAAGCAAAAAACGACTTTCAAGTGTTGCTAATTAGAACTCCAAAGAAAAGTATCACACAAACCTTTACGCAAGCAACAATCACTCCAACTGCCTTAACGCGTCCCTTCTAGTGAAAATAGAGAGTCACCCATGCTCTTCCTGCTCTAGGAAAACGTTCTTTATTTCATAGAGCGGGAAGGAGAAGGCCGAAGTGGACAAAAAAAGTTGACGAAGGAGTGGAGGCTGGGAATGGACGGTGAGACGGTTTCGTTTTCAGGATTGCTAGAATATCGGTTTCGCCGCCTACTCGTTGAGTGCTGGTGGTGGGTTATCCGACAATGAATAGGGTTTTTTTTCAGAGAGGCGTTGATCGTTCTCTCCCCGCATCCCTTTGTCCTTAATCAGTGGTCATGGGACGGAAAGAAATCCTATAGTGCCTTCCGAGATACTTTTGGAGAATTTATTCGTGAATTCCTCCTTCCCTTTTGCGGCGATAGTCCCAGTTTCTTGCCTCGCGGAGGCCGCCGTCGTCACATAAGATTCTCCCTTTAGAGCCTTCTCTGTCGTCTTCGTTTTAAGCAATTAATGGGGCTAGTAAAGAACACAATTAAAACTGCCCGTGGGAGAGATGGAGAGCGAGCGGCGTGGGAGCTATCCCAAAGAGTTATGGGATCTCTTTAAAAGGCTCTTTAGGATAAAAATGTGCCTTCAAGAGTCGTCCGTATTAGGTGAAGGCTTAAGCTACACCCTGAATGGTAACCGTGCTCCCATCCCGCTTCTGCACGTTTTAATTCCAGAATACGCCGTTAGAATGAGAAAATGACCAAATTACTGCTGAAATTGTACCAGAAATCTGTGCACGTAAAGTGGTCGGATTTGCGTTCAAATCTTCTGCAGCCTGATGAGTTTTTCTGCATTGCCGTCGCCATTCGTTGTTGTCTTAAGTTCCACCCACGTTTGTGAGTGTTTCTGTTTGCAGCGCGGGAGCTGACAAATTTGCCTGAGGTATAATATAAATGACTCTTAATTAATTATTTTCTCTAGGAAATATTAATGGTAGAGAACACATTTGGAAATATTAATGGTGGAGAACACTCAGGATACATTATAAAATGAAGTTTTAAAGCTTTTTAATTTTTCAGCGGGGGGAAGCCTTTGTCGCCTTACACCCGCTGAACGGACTATCGGTCGCTGAGCGGAGCCGTCCAGTTTGGCAACGCGGTATCAATTACAATAATAAACATCAACATATAATAACATTTTTACATATTATGCCTCACAGAAAAGTTACGAATAAATAAATAAGTTTTTCCTTGGCTTTAATTTTTTGATTCTGTGCAAATAGTAGGACTGGATAATGTTTAAACATTTTCATTCATTAACAACAAAAGATGCATTTTGAAAAATTTTGCTTGCCACTTTCTATATTTATCAACTCTCGCAACCCTTGGTGAGTAGTCAATGCTGTAGATTTCGCAGTTTTTCCTAGGCTGAGTTACAAAGTTCATGAAGTTGACAAAACTGCTAAGTTTAGGTAGTGCGGTGTCGCTTATTGCAGTAACGTGTCTCCCTTTTTTGTTATATTATATAATAAAAAAATTGATGAAATAGAAATAAAATTATCCTAAAATTGGTGTATAAAGTATTGCACTAGCATTTACACGAACCAAAATATAAATTCTCGAAATACAGCGGCACATAATTTTAACGCCGACCCTCGTGGCGAACGAGGGCGTAGTCCAATCATTGAAGTTAAATATCTCCGTTGTTTAAGAACTGCCTAGAACAAAATTTACTTATAAGATAAGAAAAAACAATAACGTGTCAAACGAGAAGAAAACTTTAAAAATAAAAATACCTATATTTTTATTATCAAACTTTAAACATTTAAAATTTGAACAATTTCAATAAAATTTAGTTTATTTACAAAAATGGTAACACACCTTTGTTGTACATTCTTTTTCAAACAAAATAGGGCATCAAAGTATATCTAGTTATTTGCGTTTAGGAGATAGAGCAAAAAGAAAAAAGGTCTAAGCTCAAAATGGTCGAAACTTTGATCGTCTCTAGATCTGCCAAAACTTTTTTTCATAAAACGCTTCTACAAATATTCATTTAACGCAAGATGAAACCAACACAAAAATTTTTGTTCGAATCAGTGACATCAAGGATCGACTCACTGCTGATCTAACGTGGAATGACCCCTATAGATTCTCTCTACTGAGATAACAACTGAACCGAGGATGTTAGCATTCCCAATACACAAGTAGAAGCGTAAGCAATAATGTGTTCAATACTTGCCTGGAAAATGGGATTAAATTCATCTGACGAGCTATTTTAATTACCTGAAATAAAACTAGTTTCACATAGAGTTATGAAGTATGGAGGGAGACGTGAGAGCTGCTCATAATACTTTTAATATATTCCTCAAATTTCAATCCAAAGTTCATTTCATGAAAATTAATTGTTTATATTTACGTATATCAGAGAAATATGATTTCAAGTAGTTATGTAGAATTCTATTTATTTTTACAAGAGGTCCTATTCCAGGCGAACTGAAAAAGCGCGTTCACTAAGAAAAATACAATATCAGAGAATTAATTCAACTCTCTCTCGGTAGGCCACTTTAATCCAGAATCATTGATTGAAGCGGATAAAGGAGAAGGATATTTTGCAGACTTAGTGTTTTTCTATAAATGGCGTTTTTCAATGGAGTTAATACATTGGATTTAATAGGATTACGAAGATCGGAAAAGAGAGGGTCAGACGAGATGAGCTTTGTTTAAACTACGGACTTGACTGTATACTGCGATTGACCGCTGGAGATAGCGCTGCGACCGCTGACCAGCTGACTCGACCGCACAGTAATTCAGCCAAGCTCTCACGCGTCTCATGAAGTCCATCTGTTCTACCACTAATCAAATGGTCTACTTTCTGGGAAAGCGCCGTGTCTTTTACTCGTTTTTCGGCCCACAGAATTCTCTTATCTCCGTTGACTATTCTGGTTGCGGATCCAGCCTATCGCTCGTTTCCCAAGTCCCGCTTTTTTCCCCTCTCGTTTGCTTCTCTGCCTCACGTTCAGAGGCACTGGATCATACATAATCGATATGTTGCGCACATTTACATGCTCCATTCCCTTGGTCCCGTGCGCTAAGCCGGTTAGGAAATATCTCGTCCTCCGCGAGCCTAGCACTCGTCATATATTTAAAGCCTTTTTCTCGCGCGTCAGTGCAAATATTCCCGGTTTTGCTTGTAAATATGACTCTCCCCACTTTGACTTTTTTCGCTGTTGTCCAAGCGAATGTGTTCCCCGGTTGCTTCATGAACGCGGAAACCAGTCTTCAAATATTTTTCACCTCCCCTGTTGCATGACCGGCTATCTAATCACCCAGTCCCTCTATTGCCCTTTTCTTAGTTATCTTACAATTTATTTTACTTCATCTCTTTACATGAGATATTTTTATCTCAAACTAATGAGGAAAAATTACTATTGAGAGGAATAACGGCAGATCTAGTTTTGAAATCTATTGTCGTGGTCTGAGTATTGGCTACATGGTTTTATGCAAATACTTTGCCTGACGCTACGCTAAATGCCATTTGAATGATATTTAGCGAAAACCATAGATGCAGAAAACTGTTTCATCCTTAATTTAGCGATAGTTATTCATTATGGCGGAATTGAAAAATTATTTTTCGAACTCAACTCTCAAGATTTCTATGATACGGCGAGACTTTTTACACTTTTACAATTTCATGTCTACTTCCTTTTTGAAGATGGCACTAAGTGTCAAAACTTGGGTTGGGTCAATAAAATCTTTAAAATGGATATAGCGAAGCTATTTCTAATTTTCTCCTTGAACCATAGGCTAATTTTGGAGTTTATCATTTCAGTAAATGACAAATCTCATTAACATCTTTCCCTCATATTTTTCACTCTAAAGCTATGATAGAACTATCAATGAGAATTAGAAATTAATTGAATTAAATAAAACTCAATATAAAAATAAGATATGGTATAAATTACTAGCTAATTTTATATTTCTTTGATGGCTTTTACAAAGTTCTTCCATATCACATACATACATACTTACCCATCATGCCGTTCCCTTTCGGGGTAGGCACAGTCAAAATGTTTAACTCGTTAATACATAACTTTACACCTAACTCTGCTTCAATAATTTCCTCCATACTGACCTATCCTTGAAAACCTCTTTTGTCTCATTTACCCCCATATACTGCTTCAAACACGCCCTCCTATTTATAAGACTCCTAATATTCCTTCTCCTAAGAATTCCCTCAACCACATTCAACCACAACTTTCTCACCCTACCTCTACCTCTCATACCATTCATTCTTCTCTCATATATCTGTTTCTTTATTCTACTCTCATCCATTCTCCCAACATGGCCAAACCAACAAAGCACACTCCTTTCATACACGTCCCATACTGGAGCATTTAACCCACATTTATTCATAACCCACTCATTCCTGACCCTATCCATCCTACTTTTGCCGCAAATACTCCTCAGATAACTCATACCCACGGCGGTTAGTCTACTCTTAAGTCTATCCTAACATACCCATGTTTCACTACTATATAGCAAAGTGGGAAGAAGTACACTTTTGTACACGGCAATTTTCGCTACCTTAGACAAGCACTCATTCCTTGATATGCTCCACATGCTACCTACCACCATTCGCACGTCTCCTTCCTTCCAGCAATCGCACGTCTCTTTATCTCCTCATCTATTCTTCCATCTTTCGCATACATCTTACCTAAGTACACTAAATCATCCACCAGTTCAATTACTTCACCATTCGTCCTCATCATACAGTTATTCTCCCCATTCTCTTTATCAAAAACTACTACTTTAGTCTTGCACGCATTAACCTTCAATTCCATTCTCTCCGTTGATTCACAAAACTTATCTAGGAGCTCTGTAATCCCTGATGACTGTCTGAGATCAAAACAGCATTATCCGCATATAGAAGAAGAACTCGCAAGTTTACATTTCCAATGAAAACACTGTCATTTTCACTCCATGCGTCTTTAACACATTTATCCATTTCACATCCATCCATTTTATCCATTAAACAGCCATGGAGAAATATTGCATCCTTGCTTTACACCCCAATTTATTACAAACCAATCACTCAGAGCTCCGTTAACTCTTACACTTGTCTTAATATTTTCATGCATCGCCATCATAACATTCAATAACTGCCCATTCACTCCATAGTCTCTCAAAACCTTCCACAACTTCTTTCTATTTACTTTGTCATATGCCTTCTCTAAATCGACAAACGCACAGTACACTTTATTACGGATACTCATACATTTTTCTATCACTTGCTGAAGTGCAAAAAGCTGGTCACTACATCCTCTCCCAGGCATAAACCCACACTGCACACCCCATATTCTGTCGGAAGTAATATTCCTCACTCTTTCGATTAATAATTTACTGAAAACTTTTCCCGGGATACTCAATAAACTAATGGCCCTATAATTATTACATTCGGCCTTTCCTCCCTTCCCTTTGTACAACGGAACGATGGTAGCATTCTTCCAATCCGCTGGTACAAAATAAACCTGTAAGCATAAATTGTATAGTTCATACAGCCTACAAATTAGTAATTTAAACCCACACTTCAACATTTAACTGGATATCCCATCTATGCCTGCAGCCTTCCCATTTTTCAATATTCTCAGAGCCGTTATAACCTCCTTCTCACTGATATCCTTTTCCATCCTCACATTCTCACATACCACTTCACATGGCCTCAACGCCTGCAATATTATTGTACAATTCTTCAAAATAATCCCTCCAGCAGACCCTTTTATTGCTCTCGTTCTTTCTGTAAATCTCACATGCCTTAGTACGCTCTTCCTCAGATTTGGCAGCAATCATATTCTTGTACGTCCCTTTCTTTTCTCTGACTGCAAATTTCACTTCTTCATTCCACCAAGCATCACCTTTCATTCTTCCTACCACTCCTTATCCACATACACTTTCAGTACATTCCACAATCACTCCTTTTAAACACTCCCACGCATCATTTACATTATCTTTTCTGATATGCTCATCCCATTCTCTCTGCTTCAACGATAGAGTATCCTCAAGCATGCATCCATACCGCATTCTCACTTCACTGTCTAGCAATCTTTCCACTTTTACTCTCAACTGCTTACGAGCAACATTCTTCCTTGGTACCCACTCTCTGCCCAGATACACTTTGGAGAGTACCAAATTGTGGTCTGTTCCACATTCAGCACCCCTCATAACTCGTATGTCCCGCACTAACTCTCTCAATCTCTCATCATACACAATAAAATCAATCATGCTTTTACAATCGCCCCTTTGCCAAGTATAAATATGTATTCCTTTATGTTTAAACCATGTATTTGACGCAAACAATCCTTTTTCGAAGCACACACTCACCAAGTTTTCACCATTATCATTAACTCGGGGGTCACCAAAAGGCCCAACCACTCTGTCAGATGCATCCCACCTAACACCAACCCACCCATTCATGTCACCTGGTAAAATTATTCTCTCACCAGGATCACATTTATTCAAAACCTCTCTCAGTTTTTCCCCAAACTCATCTTTCATACTGTCACTCTCTCCATCCACTGGTGCATAGCACGCCACAATAACAACTCTCCTAATACCTACTTTCATGCGAACCCAGAGCAATCCATGGGATACTAACTCGTACTTCCTTACTAGCAACTTAGCTCTCTCATTAAGAATGAGTCCTACACCTTGACTGCCGTGTACATTATCTTCAACTCCTGACCACAATGCCAGACTACCGCCATCTAATGTAACAGCATCCCGCCCCTTACGCTTAGTTTCACATACACACAAAACATCTATTCGTCTCACTTTCATTTCATTCAGCAACTCATGCTCCTTTCCATACACTCCAAGTACCGAGAATCCAGTTCGTTTTCAGTCCGTATCTTGATGGGCCAACCTTATTCAGCTTCCGCCGTTCATCGTAGCTTCGGCTGTCCGAGGCAACATTTTGACGTTTAGGAGTAAGTTGTAATAGAGTATGCAAGGTTACCAGCCTTCGCAGTACCTGCACCACGTGCAGCTTTCCCTGCTAATGGTTACGGCGCTCTACCGGTCAGTTTTGGCACATTTTCCCCAGTATTCCACAGGAGAATCCAAAGCATAGTAATACCCTAGTCCGCTTTCCCTATTCTGCTCAAGCTAGGATCCCTTCTGAAAGGACTACCTTGAGAGCCAGCATACTGTTGCCCGCAACCCACCACTAGGGGGTATATGCGGTGTACTGACACACCGGGTCACTCTTCCATATTATGAACCCTAAAAAGCTTGAAATTAGCAGATTTTCTAGTTACAACTGTTCTACCGTCTCAAATTTCGTTTTTGCATTAAAAAGATACCTATTTTAACTCTCACTGCCTCATGAGTATTACGCATTTTATGTATATTATATACTCTCTAACCGAGTTCAACCATTTATTTTCCATTTTTGGTCACATCGTAAATCAATGCTCAGTATGAGTTCCTTAAGTTACGCCCGTCGAAACTAATTTCAGAGCCTGGCAGTATTTTCAGCGAGTATTGTTTTTTTACGGTGTTATCCCTTTCCTCTTATCATATTTCCCTAAGGTACTCTTCCCTGCTAATACAGTACCTCCCATTAGCCTTCGTATAAAACACCATTAAAATAAGAAAACTTCTTATAGTAAATATGAGCTCCATCATTTCTTATCCTGAGTTCTGCTCCATTACATGTTCTTTCATGTCACATCGAAAATAAATCCTATGGCTATTCTCCCTCCTCTTATTGAGTATCAGTTGAGAAATGAAATGACCTTTGGATTTAATATAGTGAACAATGATTTAAACGGATCCTCTTACGTCCTTTGTCTTAGCTTTCCCTCCTTGTCTTGGAAACCATCGACTGGAAGAGATGAGGGCATCCACACGAGTGCGTTTGCAGGCTTTGCGATAGAACTGGAGGAGGGGTAGTTCATAGCATTTCGTGGATTCCCACTCAAAACTGTGGGGCAGAAGATGAGGAGTTTCATCATTAGGAGTTTATGACCTCCTAAAGAAGATACCAACTTGTTTTATATGCTAGTTTTCATAATTGCATTGAATATTCATCGATATTCTTCGGAAGCGTATTTGAATCGAGGTGGTTAGCAAGATGAGACTAGAGGAGATTTCCCCCTGAAACTTAGGGTTGACGTTTTGATACGGATACATTCATGTTTTATTTTCTCTATAATGATTATTATCTCTCCTTTTTCAGATTCAAATGTGTAATATACTACAATATGTGTAATATGTGTAGCAAAAATGTGTGACAAACTACAAAAAAGCAAGTTTTTCATGATTAGGAGTTTATGATCTCCTGAAGAAGACACTATCTTGTTTTATATGCCAGTTTTATAATTATTTTAATCAGTACAGAATAAAAAATTCACTTACTTGTGTATATACTTGTATATAAAAAATGGCAAACCAGTGCTTTTTGTGAGTTATTCATTTTCGAGGGATAAATTAAGCGCATATGAAAATACCTCATTTTTACGGAGCTTTTACTAATACGTCTCCGGATTTATTCATATGATGAGTGTGATTTACCGTGGGGTTTTATAACTGACCACAGGTACAAATATTATTAAATTTCTAATGTTGAATGTAGAAAGGCGCAAAATATATTTTAAAACTTGATAAATATTTGGTTTTTGTGATAACCACCGGGAGGATTATCCAAAACAATATTTTTGCCCACAGCATAATTCGTACTTGAGTCTTCCATGGATCTATTATATGTATTGAAAAAATATTTAATTCACAGAATTTCAACTACCTTGGTAATCCGATTTTTATTTAGATTTTGAGTTTTGCACTCTTCCGTCTCAAAAATAAATGTATTTGTTCACTTGCTCTCTTATCGAGTTTCAACATTGAAATCAGTGATATGAAAGATGAATAAAAAGGTGGCAATCTCAGTTACCTAAGTGATATTGATTTTTTATAATTTAGAGCATAAGTACTGAAGTAAAAGTGGCCAAAGAATTGAGAACCTAGGTGCAGTAGGCATCTCCCAACTCCACAAACGGTAAAATTCAGTTTAACATTTGCAATGAGCAGTACTCGTTGATGACATGAGATCGGCATCGAGTTGAAACGGATTAATTAAGCACCCGTCACTTGGTTTCATATACGTTGACCTATGAACTATGTTTGCAGATGCGATTAAGATACGGTGCCAGCAGATTTGATGGCCTTCAAAATAGCAAAGCCTTTGAAGTTTTGCAATGATGCATTCATGGGCTATGTCGGCTAAATACTATGTCAAAGCAAACGCTAAACGAATTACATTCTCTCTTCAAAGTTGAAACATTTTTTAAAATGGGAGTTTGATTCAGCACTTTATACTCTTGGTTAATCCAGCTATTAGTTGCAGATTATTCAAATAGATTCAAGGTGTTTCGGAATTTCTTTTTTCCAAGTTAAAAAATAATATTTAAACTCAATGCATATCGTTTCTAAAAATTCTGGGATATGTAATTGTTAACTGTCACTTAAATATTTTTTGAAAAACTTTACGGAAACACACCTCCATTTAATGAGCTTTATACAGTGATAAAATTTAGTAAAAATGCTAAATCTTTCGTATTAAATGGTAAAAATCACCAATCTCTTAGCTGTGTTTTTAATCCTTTTGAATTGGCTTAAAATTTATTAGCACCAAGTTGTGCTGGAGTCATTAATCTTGTGAAAATTGATTTGAGTGAGTACTGTTTTACTGCTATTCGTAATTCCTATCCAGGTTTCAAAGGAATTTTTAAAGGTACTGCATTATTTGAGCATGTGATTTCTGAAACGTTTTTATATCAACTAAGCTAATCAGATGCTTCGCTGAAATACGAGCATCGGTATTAGCGGTCGACGTAAAGATTCTTAAGTTACGCAATTACAAAGTAAATTAATATCCACGTCATGAAAACATTGATATCTTAATGGTAGAGAAATGGTATATTTTATCTTTCAAAGGGTAAAATTAAGAGAAAACTTACTAAAATATAAAAATCTAGTGGTGTCTGTCTGTCTGTTACTCAATCATTCATAAACCACGGAATCGATTGAAACCAAAGTTGGTAGAAAGATATTTGATATATCTGGTTCACATATAGGCTATATAACAAGGGCTATTAAGGCCTTTTAGGGCCCCAAAATGGTTATATCTTTAAATAATCATAGGAATAGTTACAGTGGTTTTTTATTTGCTTTGTTAAAAAACTTTTACTAGAGGTATTCGGTTGTAATTTTCGCAGTTATATGGAAAAAAGAATGAAGATTCTTTTTTTCAATCGATTTTTATCTGCAATTATATTTCACTTGATTATTGCAGTTTTAACGCAAAAATAACACGTATCTCCAATTTCAACAATAGCTTATTTACTTGGTAACTAAGGATTTTTTAAGCATGAATGGGGACTTTGGGCATAGTTTTAGGCCTGCAACGGTCACGGTTTTAAAGCTGATGGCTTCAAAACTAAATTAAAGCCCATACATTGTAATTAACTAAGTAGGCAAATAACTTGGCTACAATTTCCTAGACGCCGAATTTTCGATTTCTAGCTTACCTGGGAGTAATGGTAAGGCAAAGTTTGAGTGTTTTTTCTCTCAAATCAGGGGAGTTAAAAATATTTATTTTCACAAACAATATAGTCTCTTACCTCCTTTATCAATTTCAGAAAACTGCAGGCCTCTATGTTTGATAGTATTTCCATAGTTGAGCTCTGAATGAACGCGGACACGTCCGCCGAAACGCACAAAATGCCTGGAAAAATCCGAGGTATCATAACGACTTAACTATGAATAAATAAGTATTAACGTATCATTTTTGACTTAACTGTGATCTACTAAATACTGGTAATGGTATTCAAATAGCTCAATTATTTTGCCTAGAAGAAATAATCAATAGAATTTCCCAATCCTCGCCGTTTTGGTTTCTTTCAGGTACTTGAGAAGCGTACAGTCAATAAATGAGGAGAATATATGGTGATAAAGGACTCACGTCATTTACTTTTTAGGTTACTAATATGTAAAAATTATTAACACTTTTGCTAAAACCCTTTTCCACCATTAGGTTCCGCATTTTTACATTCAGGATGCCTCAAAACTCTTCTCCACGAAACTGCAGTTGGTTGCCAACCATAAGAGGAAAAACGAAGAGATTTATTCAAATAATTTTGGTAGTTTGTGTCTTTCTCTCACTCCCCGTTGAATTTCAATGGTTAAATTTCGTCTGCAATGGTCGATAAATGAGGAGCTGATCTGGCGTAAAATAACTTATGCCATTGAACTTCTGTGTTTGTACCGTTCCAAATTATAAAGGGATGCAGAAAACCCTATTTGACGAGGTCATTAGCCTAAGTTTCACAGTTTTAGAACGCCCTATACCATTTACATGCCTAAATGCCCATGATTGGGGTCAGAAAATTACCAATAAACAAGTATTATTGTATAATTTTTGTCCTAATTGTAATCTACTACTTATAATGGTATTCAAATAGATTATTTTATTAAGGGGGAAAAACAAAAGCATTCCCCACGCTGCGCCGTTATTTTTTGTTTCAGGCGCTTGTGAAGCTTAGGGTTTATAAACGAGGATATGGGGTGAAAGAACTCATGTCATTTACTTTTTTGGTTACTACTATGTAAAATTATGAAGAATTTTGGTTAAGCCCTTTTCCCGCATGATTATATTCAGTGTGCCTCAAAAACTCTTCTTCGTCGTCTCCACGGAACAACAGTTGATTACAAACCATATGAGTAAATGCGAAGAATTCAATGAATTTTATCAGTTTACGTCTTTCTCTCACTCCTTGTTGGATTTCAATGGGTACCTACCCTTCGCTAGCAGTGATCGATAAATGAGGAGCTGATCCGGCGTAAAGTAGTTTATATCATTGAAGTAATATGTTAATACTATGCCAAACTACCCAGGGAAATAGAAAACCCCATTTGACGAAAGTCATTAGCCTAAAATTTCCTGGTTTCGAACGCCCTGTACCATTGATATACCTAAATGATCATGGTTGTGGTAAGAAAATAGGACTTTTTTAAAAATATTGCTAGATTTTGATCCCAAACACAGTAGAAGAGACTTCGTGGATTATTCTTGGTAAAGGATGATTGGATCCTTGACCGTTCACATACGCGGGTGTGACCCTTATTGACCATGGGTCCCAGAACAGAGTGAATGAGACTGTAATTGTGAAGCTCTTCCTGTGTCTATCCAGTGATAAAATTAATACCCTGATTATAATGAATATTTATAGAGCTACTCCATCATTTTTATTATCTAATTTCCCATCTGTAGGTTTGCAAATGTTAAAAATCAAGTTTCCTCAAGAAATCTTATCCTCTTCGCCTCCACGAAACACCAGTTAAGGAGGAAGATGAGGTCAGCGGAATAAATAGAAATTTATTTAAGTTTCTTTAATTCATTACCCCTGCTGAATTTCAACGGATACCTTTTGCTAGTTTAAAATAATTATCTAACTATAAACAAGTAAAACAGGCTCACAATATAAATTTAGCTTGCTTTAGCTCCTCGTTAAGTTTACCACCTTCTTATTCATTTTTTGCCTCAATTTGCCAATAATTAAAACAAACCCAGTATTTGCATTATTAATATGGAGAGGTATTTCAATAAAATTAATATGGAGACTATACATTATCTTTTCTTTGATTTTTGAGGCAAAGAGACTGCTAATAATATATGCATAGGACATCCGTAAATGGGAGGAGATTTTCATATTTATGACATAGTTGGTGGAAATTTAAATTAAGAGAACGTTATATCATTGGGCAGGTAGCAAATTGAAACTCAATATTTTAGTTTTTACTCTTATATATATCTAGAGTTTGAAGTTTGAATTCCCGAGAATGAAAAACTTCTAAAAATATACAAACCTGCCTCAATACACAATTTTTTTTTCATTTCAGCTTGCGTTCTACCTCTCTTCATCCCATCCATTAGGTCTTCTCTATTTATTCCCCTTCCCGTTTACCCAACGTCTCTTTCATTATGCCTTTCACCAATCCTTCATAGCTCGTTAAATATCATGTTTATTACATTGTAATGCGCAGAATAGTGAAATCATTCACTGAGTGCGTTGACAGATACTGTGACAAGCATGTGAGGAATAGATGGATTCGAGCATTGGCAATAAAGGGCGCACTCCGCGACTTCGGATACATGCGTGAGACCTTTGTAACCGTATCTTGAGTGAAAATTTGAGATATTGGAGACGAAATCTATTTAATGTGCTGTACATTGTAGAAATTGACAGCAAAGGAATTTGACGTGACAAGTGTTACGCAATTACTAGAAATTACTAAAAAATAGCGAAAATGTTGTAATTTCAAATGTTTGAGTACAGTGCTCCAAGTATTTCTGTGACCCAACTTTAACCGGATATAGATTGAGGGAAATATGTGTGAGATGTTCCAAAATAAATTTGAAAAATTTCCAAGTTTTTTAAATATGAACCACCCTTTTGCTACTCTCTCGACGTTGCTTTTAAATACGCTTTCTGCTCTCCTTTCACTTCTTTCTGACTGTGAAGAAGGCGCTTAGCATTATGGTTCAAAACATTCATAATGCCTTTGTTCTTTGAAGGTCCTCCTTATAATTTTATTTTGAAAACGCGGTTTTGTTTTCGTCACTAATGCCCGCCGTCCACCTTGGATTCAGGGGAATTTTAAGGCTGTCATTAGTTCGGCCAGAGAATGAAATTGTTACAGGTATTAAGAGGTGGTTGCTACGTGTTGGTGGCGGACTCCGTTTATTCCAACCCTGTGAAATATGAAAGATTTCTCGATATAGTCCGGCTCAACCGCTTTGGGATAAGTAAAGTCGTTTTATTACCATGCTGTTTTATTTTCTCTTCTTGCCAGATTGAAAAAGACCGCATAGCAGCAAGGCTTATAATTCACTCTATTCAACTTCGTTTTTTCTGCCTGTCCTTAATATCGCTTCGAACTCGCTATATTATTTTCGTCATCAATGTTCCGCTCCCCACTGTAGTACCGTCCGCCTCACCGTCGATTCTGGAGAGTTTTTAAGCCCTCATTTACTCAACGAGGGATTATAGTTGTTACAGGTAGCGTACTGGATGCTGAAAAAAGAGGCGGCCCTCAGTGTCTTTGGCGGCGGCATTCTTTTATTCCGACTCAGAGAAAGAAGCTAGATCAGTCGATACGGCTCGAAGACGCTGCACGAGACGAATCGACGTGTTTATATCCCTACAAAATCCTCCCCAGAGTCTCCTCCTTTAGGGCAAATACTCAATGTAATGTGGGCGCCAGCCAGTTCACCTTCAGTCGCGGATTCGCCACGGATGCCGCCGATCTGATTTCTCCATATCACCGGATGTCTCTGGAGTCTTGGGCTGTGCCCCCATGAAAATTACTCCGTTCTCCGCGTCGGAGAATGATGCTTTTTCCTTCCCTATAGTGCTCCCCTCCCCTGTCCACCCGCCATCGATGCATATGCTAGAAAGCTTTAGCGTTAGTCGAGAAAAAATTAAAATTACTTACCAACATCTCCATTTTAGAATAGAAAAAATTCTTAGCTCGAGGGAGGAAAAAGTATGCAGCTTGAAACAGATTATCTCCCATGAATGAAAAACCTCTATGCCTATTATAAGGTTGATGGAACAGTATTTACTGATTAATGACTGCTCACTTTAATATTATTTAAAGTGTGCAAAAAATTCTTGGAAAATATTTATTTGAAGTGCATTTTTTTGTACATTAAAAAACAATATACAGGCATTAATGTAAATGGCACAATAATGATATTATGAATTTTTTCCTGAATTAAAACATGTTATGGCCATATTTTTTGGCGTTGTATCAGAATTCTGGACAAAATTATTTTGAAATATGATTTTTTTAGTACTGGACTCATCGTGGCACCCTGGTAATTTTGTTAACGGCGTTTATAATTGGATATAAGAAATGTATTATATGAAAAACTGGACATAAGTAATTAAATTAATACGAATATATGTCATATCCAATGAAAATAGAAAAGCACAAATTAAAAAAAATCAATATTACTATGATGTTTCTTTTCACTTTTGTCTATGATATCACTTCTTAGATAACGGTTAGTACATTTTTCGCAAACCCGCGCAAAAATGGATACTACCACTTTAAAGCGCCATTCAAAACTACAAGCTAACCATTTAAGAGTCATCTAACCGTTAAGTAACTCCTAGTCCAGAATCATCATCTTAGTTTTTTAAGAACGAAATGTGAGGACCCCAATGAAAATAGCGATTGTGCTGGTACGATGTGTGCTGCTCAAGTCTCGTTAAGGAGTGAACCACTTAAAACTGTAACAGCCGATAGAGGATAATTTTTGGCAAGGTCGTACGCTGCCGTACTTCTAGAGAAAGATAGGGTATACTTGGAATATTGGCAATTAGTAACTCTTGTAGGAGAGAAAATAGGGGAAACGGTACAGGATTGCAACATAAGTTTGGCGAGAGCCTTCAATTGGAGCATCAGGAACTTCTGTTTCCGTCAGCAAAATGTTAGATTTTTTCCTCTCTACCTTGCTCTGATTGATTGTGGTGCAGCATTTCTCCTTTTTCAGATCACTGACTAAGTGAGTATCTCCCTGATGAGGGATAGAAGTAGCAGAAGACAAGGCAGGGAGCCGCAGCAAACGGACCAGGAGACTTTTGGGTCGGAGGCATTGTTAGCTTCGTACAAATCCAACAACACACTTGATGATCTAGAGATTTGAAATTTTGAACATAGCTCAGAACCTGATGACAGTGCAATGATATGTTATAATAATATATAATATAAATATAACGCTAATTTTATTTATTATTTTCTCCACATTTTCCTGCGCTTGCTTCTCAAAAATCTCCAATTTACTTTCAATTTCCTCCCATATTGATTAAGCATCCAATTAAAAAAATAAAATATCACGCCACGTAAACTTTTAATGTTCTTTTCTCATTAAATCACTTCTCACGTCAACTTCAAATGTCTTTTACATAAAGTTACTTCTCGTTACTTTTACATCAAGTTACTTTTCGTAACTTGATGACACTCCTCACTTCATGGCTCTTCTTGAAAGCATATACTTCTTCAAATAAACTTCCATGATTCTTGAACTATTTCAATTGCACTACGTACTTACGGTATAGTGAGCAGTATATCTCCGTTGGTACTCTGCAAAAATCTTCTTCATCTTGTTTGCTATCTTCTGACTGGAGGATTTTTACCTTCTCCTGCTGATTACCAATACCAAGTTACAATCCCATCCTCGTTGCTCAGTTCACATTTAGATTTCGAAAATTAACCCTGCCATCATCAGTTACCCCTCCTCCTTTCCCACATTCATCCACATCTTGTAACTTCTCTTTATCTGCGATTTTGGGGAGAAAAGGATCTCAAAGTCGTGGGGAATTGGAGTGTGGGGATGCCGCGGCATGCCGCCGGGGTGATATCAACCGTCGACGCTGGTAATGCTAGAAATTGTCCTCTCGAGTGCGACTCCATTGTGATCCTTTTATTCCCACAAAATGAGAGACCCTTGATTCACACGTCAGTTCGCCCCGTGGGCCGAATCTATTGAGATAGAAGATGAGCAGACCTAGCGCCGTCGAGCAAACTTCGAGGCAGACGAGGGCGGGGATGGAATTTTCCTAGCAGATGATGGTTTCGGACGGGACGCCTTGGTGCTAGCGCACAGCTGCCATCATCATTACGGGTCATTGCCCCAAGCATAGTCAAGACAGCCGCGTTACCACCCCATCGCTCCGAATTCAACTAGCGTTTTTTATCAAGTCCAGAAGTTCCGGAAATTCCATTAACTTCTTCATAGCTTAGAGTTCATACGTTTATGCTTCCCATTTGCGCGCTTCCGTATCCTAATACCAATATTCTAAAGTAGTCTTATTTATGAGTTAAAAATGAGCCTATCAAGATATGAACAGAAAAATGGCTTATAATTTTCAAGACTATTGCGTAAATAAAGCACTACGTTGAAGACTTGCTCAGCACCCTGTTATAATTAAAAGCCTGGAAAGTCCTACATCATGGCCTAATTGCGGAAATATTTTTTGTTTCAAAGTTAGGCCAACTTCATGGAAAAAATTGAGTTTTTTACTTGAACTAGGCTTTTAAAACACACATGTGAAAAAATTATAAATTGGATTGTACTATTGAAGACAATGGGTGAGTAGAAAAGACATTTGATGCAGAAATACCGCGAAAAAAGCGTTCAGTAATAAGAGGAAACTCACGACGAAGACTTTGTGGTAGAGTAAAAAAGAGGTTAACAACGAGTAGAATATGGAGTAAATTGATAGACAGTATGATGTTGAAACGTGGGCTCAAAAGAGAATGAGAATAGGTTGCATGTGTGCAAAATGTAAGTGGGCAGGAGAGTGGAGAAAGTACGTGGGACGGAAAGGATGCTCAATAAAGTTGGTGGTTTCCGGCGATAATTTATGGAATTTACATAACATTTTGAATGAATAGGATAAATTTGTTTTTACACAGACTTTAATAACTTTTGACCATGGTTTCGACGATTAACGTCATCATCAGTTAAAGATACTTCTTGGTGCTACAACCTATATTCAACCTGGTACTACCTCTAGTACCTATATAAGTTGTAGCACCAAGATGTATCTTCCCCTGATGATGACGTTAATCGTCGAAACCATGGTCGCAAGTCATTAAATTCTGTGGAAAAACAAAGTTTACTCTATTCATTCAAAAATGATGCTTATTATAGAAGGTATAGAGGGTGAGGGAAGGAAATTTCTCAAAATCAGGAGAGGGCAAAGATGGTGGCTAGGGAACGTAACGACGAATCTAGTAAGCTGAAAGCAGTTATAGAGCGGTGAATGATGGAAAAGACGGGAGAGGGACGGGAGAAAATGTACCTACTGAATGGACTATGAACTATGCTGAAATCGAGGAACACGAAATTGTGAAATAGGGCCCTCGCCAGCAAAAATACAGGACTTTTACGGTCATTCACTTAAACGTATGTTAGCAGGTAGAGTACCCTAGTGATGATAGGCTGCGTAGAGTCACCCTTTAAAATTTAAAATGAAAACTAATCACAGACTGCCAATTCGTTGCCAGGACTTGCGCCATCTATTTGATGCCTAGGGATGAGGATGAGAGATGGGATTGAAAGGAGAAGGGGAAAGAGAGGAGGATTCCGAGAGGAAGGGAGGGGTGAATGGAGAGGTAAGGGAACCCATTGAGCAGAACTTTCCTAACCTCGTGCGTCTTCTGGTCCTCGTGCGATGGATGTAGCGCCTCCTGCTGATTCGCCTGGCGAAGGAGAAACCATTAATTGTTTGGCGACACACAGCGCAGGGGTTTAATAAGTCAGACACGGCTTCTTTCACAGATTAGCGCGGTCACCTAATTTAGGAACGGTTCTCGAAATGAATTTTGGAAACGAGTTGGAAAGTAATTGGCGTCCGCGATGGTGGCGCCTGAGGGAAGATGAATCAAAGTGAAAATTAATCCTCGAGCAGCTTTTTTTTCAAAATTCGCAGCGTTGTAGGGGATCCAACCGAATTGAGGAAAAAAAGTCGATAAAAAGAAAAAACCACGATAACGTCAAGTAATCAGAATTTTGAAAAAATTCACTCTGGCGTATTCCATGAAACACCTGAAGTTTCTTTTTACCTCGCTGGTCTTTCAGAATGACTTGATGAATCGACAACCGAGTCGTGGAGCATTACATAAGGCGGCGGATAAGTTTACATTTTCGTGGCAAATTAACTAAGAACTTATTTTCGCGTATTGAAATAAAAAAGAGAGGGCAGAAGAGAGCACGGGAAGACGGATAGTTTAATGCTATCGATATACTTATCCGGTGGCACACTCGAGAAGTCGTCATCCGTGGTGTATGACTACTAGACAAAAGACTGCCTGGACTAAAAATTAACAAAAAATTTAATTGGAATAAACTAACAAAATGTACATTTTTTGGACTAAGTTTGCATTAGAGATAGAGGAAAAGTTTTTATTAATGCATCTTTTACAAATGATTAATTGCTGCCACTACTGTCACTCTCCAATCTTCCATTTCAACTTACTGAGGCTCCTGTGTAAACTGAAATCTTGAGGAAAGGAATTCCATTCTTTTGGGGATGTATCAAAGCAGTTAGGTTTATAGGGCCCGGGTAGGTACTTAAATTTTCTATGAAATAGATACAGCTACGATAACGTCGGTATCGTGATGGAAGTTATTGAAATGGACTAAGTTAACCTACCATAGCAAAAGAAACCATCACACTTTTTATATTCGCATGCTTTAATATGAATTGTAATTTTACGATGAATAGAAATTTTGTACCATAATGTTGCCGGAGAAAAAAACGACCACATCTTTGAGGGTTACTTTCTTCTATTTCATCATTCTGGTAATTGTAATTAGTAACCTCTCAAAATTCCCGGTCAAAAGTGGTGAGAAACTCTCAATAAATGCTTTACCATTGCTAAAAATTTCGCATTTGATATGGAGACTCGGAGTACAACACTAGTTATCAATACCATCATTTGAAGAAATGAAATTTTCTACGTTACATCAATGGTCACGTTGGACGCCCGCGTTGATGTCTGTGAAAACTCACGAAAGTCACCGGAGGTGAGGTTTTATTTATGGGGGAATATATACCTCGATGGTATAACTTCCGTTTTCCAAAGGCTTTTCCACCCGCCTCGTCTCTTCTAATCGCGCCGCACACCGCGGCCAACAACCGCGCCATTTGGAACTGAGAAACGGCATGGTTTTACCCTGCCACCGCGGGATACCCTGCGGGTCGCGACTTGTTTTTGGGGTGATATTACCGGTGTTCAAAAGTTGGGAGACCTCTAATCTGGAACATTTATCAAACCCAGGGATTTTTGACAGCGCAGATGAGACCGACGCTACCAAAATAATCCTCCGATGCCTGTTGCGACTCTCCTCCTTTTTGGTCTAGAAATGAGTATTTATTTTCTTCAACCAAGTTTCCCGCGGCCTCTTCACCTGAAAACTTATCTTCGGTTCAGGCCGTGAGTATGAGGAGACAATGAAGGAGTGAGACAAGAGTGAGAGGCGGAAATGAAGAGGTAGCTGATGAGAAAGTGGTAGAGGTTGGGGAAGGGTCGAAGGAAAAGGCAGAGGCCTATATGAAGTCTTAGTGGAATTGACGCCGAGAAGTAACGGTTGTAGTGAAAAGTTTCGTGTTCAACAGTAAGAGGTGGAAAGGTTCGTGTAGTAGTATTTGGAGAGAAAGTGGAAGGAATGAGTGGAAAAGAACAAAAAGTAAATATTTGAGTGATGGCGGAACGAACTTCCCCCGGAGATCAAGCGCGCAATTCAAGTGGAAGATTTGTAGATATAAAAAGATATACATATAAAGAGAGGATTTATTACTGATATAAGCCATTGGGTGTGTTTTTCACCAGATTGAGCCCAGGTGGCGCCATTCCAAAAGTTTGGTTACCAGGCACTCACGATATGACGATTAGGAGGTTGTGAAGTGGGAAGTTTTAAAAGATGTGAAGAAAGGTTGAAGCCTAGGAGCCAGGAATGCTGTATGAGCTGTGAAGATAGGTTATACATCGAAAAAAGTTGTGGCTCCCTCCGCACCCGTACACATTTTTGTGGGAAGTAAGAGTGAGTGTGTTGAAGTTATCCAGCAGTATATCCCGGGAGGGAGGACGGAACCTTTAGTTCGCTTCAAGGAAATGTTTCCAAGGGAAAGGGGAGCTATGATTCTCTTTTTTGTGTAATACTTGCTAAATGTGCATTTACAGAGGCTCTGAAGACCTTTTGCGTTGATTGCAGAGATATATTCAAATATTCGAAACTAAGTCCCAAATTCTGTCGTTTCTCGTGAATTTTTCTCCTGAATACCATTCTCTTGCTACGTTATGAAAGGAAACTTTATGGACATCCTATAGTAACAACAACTTATTTGGACTACTTTTGTTAGTGTACTAAACTGATTTGACTTAGAATAAGAAAGATGATCCCACACGAACCGCCAAAATTAAATCATCACGGTGTTTTCCGGAAATTCCTTTTCTTTTTAGCCGTGATCGCGTATGAATATTTTCTGCATTGAGTATATTGTTTGCATCACTGATATCAAACTCTGGTAAATTTCCAGCTCCTTACCATGTATATATTTTAAGAATATTCTCGTGTTTTCAATTATACCTGAGAAACGCAGGAAGATATATATATACTAAAAAATTCATCCAGGATTCTCGTTTCATAATTAAGGTGATCTTGAGACTTACAAGAAAATATCCATGGCTTAATGTTGCCAACTACTATTGAACTCCATCGGTAACTCTTTAGTCATAAAATTAATCTGTAAATTATATATGTTGATATAGTGAGAGCGGACAATTATTCCATTTAACACTTTCATTCCACTAATTTTTCCAGAACAAAATAATAACAAAAAATTGAGATTCTTTTCGACACTTCCTGTTGTGCCTTTTTAGGCTTCTCTGTATTTAAAACTGGACTGAAATCAAAGAGATATTTTATTTCTGTTGGTATGAGAAATCCAATCACATGAAATAGATAAGTAGTAGAGAAATGGCGTCTGACGAGGAATCTTTTGCTGGTAAAATGAGTTGTCGCAAGACGACAGTACGCTTCGTTTTGGAACTCCCGTCTCGACTTTCGTTTCCTGAACTTTAGTCTCGTAGTTCTGTCAAGAAGAAATAAATTAATTAAAATTTTTACCACAAGTGCAGTTATATCGTTCCCTCTGCACTGATTATATGGTCGTCTGAATACTACATCGTAGATTAATCATAGTTAAGAGAGTAAATATATTTATAATTTTGAAATTAAGTTTCGAGAAATATCTTATACCAAAATGAATACCATATTTACGCATACATTTAAGATATCAAAATCTGATAAAAATTATAATTCAACTCGACTATAATTAAAAAGTCCAAGTAAATTTATATAGATATATTTCATAATTTTTGCCTAAGCTGTAAATAAGTTTTTGAAATATTTTCTTCATTTGGACATGAGAACAAAGTGGTAAAGAAAAAGCCTAGTACATCCAACATGCTCACAATCTCTTTATTAGAACTCAAGAATAAACATTAACGAAACAATGTACCATAACTCCTGCTATACTCCTTTCGGAGCTGTGATATAGCCCCAACCAAACGTTTGCTCTACGGGGTTCTTGATGGCATTCGTGCGGTCTGTTGAAAATACGAACTTTCCGCAATACTTACTTTTTCATGCATCCTTTCCGTAGGAGGCTTATCTTACCCATATATTTTCCTAGATGAAGTTTTCTGGAAGAGCGGCACTATATTTATCTCAATGCCAGGCATTCAATATTGGTCTTAGAAAATAATCCATTCAGTCCTCAAGGATTATCTGCCGACTTAAAAAAAAGCTTGCTGAAAATATCTTTCACTGTCTCCCCTCGACTGCCCTCTTCATCATTCTCTCTTCTATAAATATGTCCTCCATCTATCTTTTTTGTCTTTTCCGAACCTTTGCTACTAAATTCCTCTCCTCTCAAACCATATCCAATACCTCTTCGTCCTTCTTACTCTCCACCAAGCTCACGTTCTCCATCTCTCTCCACACCCACATTTTAAACACTTCAACTCTGGGTAAAATATCTTTTCGCAATGACCAAATCTCCGACCTATACACCGCCATACTCCAAATTAAGGTTAAGTAGACTATAAATTATCTTAATAGTTATGTTTTATCAATTCCTATTCCAAAATGTATCATTTCCTTTTATATCATAATTATTGTTATAGAATATTGGCTTGATTGGAAATCAAGAATATGTGCCCAAAACGGGCCCTGATTTAACTACTAGTCACTTCTTCCTCGACATTTTCTTCATGTCAATACCTTGAACATTTTAGAGGAATAATGTGAAGACATGACGAAAATGAAAAATCTCTTAGTAAATTCCACACTCAAAACTTTTATTACCGACCTAGGTTTCGATTGCCTTGCAATCATTTTCAAAGGTGCATAAAACCTAGGTTTGTAAAAAAAGTTTGAAGTGTGGAACTTACAAAGAGATTTTTATTTTTCGTAATGTCGGCGGTAGCATTCCACAAAGTTACGCCTTTGTTTAAACCATTAAGCCATTAACCATTAAGTTTATTCGAAATAATGTGAAGCTTTATATTTTGAGGCTAAAATTAAATAATCAACCAGGACAGATTAAAAAAGATTATAGGCGGTATTAATTAAATCTATGGTACAGTTTCAACCTCTTTTTTCTTGTAGAAATTTTTTCCAGCACTATGCACATGTTTCAAACAAAAATATGTGCGTATCCTGTTTCATCAGCATCATAGCGTAAACTTTGGGATCATTTGGGGGTTTTCTTCTAAAGAGGATCAATGATAAGATTGAGATTTTCAATGCTGTTTGCTTTTAGGAAAGTAAGGAATTTGTATTGATTAGCGAATTGGAAGTATCGTAGCTGCTCACCTCTTGAAGCCTTCATCTAAATATAAATATGGTCGTTATAAGCTTGCTTTGAAAAGGGTGAATGTGATAGCAAATAGCGTAGAATGCGAGACGGATTAAGTCCTAATCTGTGCCAACTGTTATGGCTAGATAAGTTTCTAGAACCAAGAGGAACTTCGTCACAATTTTTTCTGACCACTTAAACTCTAGCACTACAGGGGATATAGTATTTCATAATCATCGCAATGCGCATTTAAATCAGGGTAAATTCTCGAAGCGTTGAGTGTAATGAATAAATAACTCGGCCATTTAGAGAAAGTTTTATATTTAACAAAATTTAGTGAAAGCACCTGATCACGCGTTCCCCATTATCAATTCGGGCCAATGTCTGCTGAGGCGTTATCGCTAGTACAGCTAGATAGATACAAACAGGTATAAAATAGTCCTTCGCAATTAGACGTCCAAGGCGGATGAACTCTTCAGTAAATGATGGGATAGGTTATCCGTTCTCGTTCGTTATTACTCATGGAACTGCATTTAACTTGAAGAGCTCCGCCGAACACGCGCAGATAAGGTCTTTGCCTAAAGTTCAGAGATCTGTTGATGAGTCAGCGAGCTTGCGATGCGTCGCGACGTCGAGACCGCTCCGCGGGTAGTCTCCAAGCGCTCCTCCGCCCTCCACGGCTGTTTGAACGATGACGAGAGGAGTTCATAAGAGACGAGAGAGGAAGGAAAGAGGAAAAGAGGAGATGGTGGAGGAGAATGGGTGCGAAACTTGGTAGGAGTAGGAGGCAGATGTTAAATAATCGCGCGAGGAGGAAGCGAATGCGCCCAGGGGGGCGGTAGGGAGAGACAGATGAAAGTCGCAGGAAATCCTCCCCGTAAATATAAATCTGAAGGTCTTAATGTCTTCGCGAAGTGAGAAGTTTTTGATGTCAGCCATCCATTTGGATGGTTCGTTGTAATGAGAGAGGAGCTCGGAAATAGGAAGAAGGGTGAGAGAGCAAAATGGATTTCGTAATATGTCCTGGATAACTTAGGCTGAACACGTTTTCCCTTCCTGTTGTGAAGCTAAATTTAGATTCACCTCTCACGATTGAACTTGGCAAGTAAACTAATGGAAAAATGAAGAGAATTATGGATGGACGTTTATCATGACGAGCAAACGTTTATAACGAACCTTGACTGATGTATTAATTCCATTAAATTTAGTTCCCAAAACGGTCGAGTCTTCGATTTTTGGACGTTAACGCCAACCCACCGGTTCTTTTAAGTTCGGTGTAATTTACAAAGGTTAAAATTTGTTGCCCTACTTCTACTCGGCTTTCACGATTGACGAGAGAGGTGTCTGATAGGGCAAAACGCGTACTTCTCCACGGACCAAACTCCCATTGATTTCTGTCTATATTTGGTCACTTACTTTCCACCGAGGCCTATCGAAAAGCATTGTGATAGCTCCTTCGAGAGCTAAGTATAGATGTAGGACAACTTCATTATTTATTTGTCGTCGTCATTTTTTTATAATGGGAATAAATTTTTTAGCCGGCGTCTCCTCTCCCCTAGCCGTGAATTACCTCTCGAGAACCTTTCAAGCGTTATCCAGTAGTCTCTCGATTTTCCGAGTCTCGATTTAATTGGGTGATGAATTATCCAGGTTAAATATTTAATTAGAGCATTGCATTTTTGACCCGGTTATGCATGGCTCTGTCATTTACTGTTCGTTCATTATATTAGAGTTCCACTGATATTTAGTGTATAAATTTAATGGATAAAAAGGGGACTATCTTGTTTATGGGAGTTGTTTCTTCAAAGTATTTTTTTAATTATATGTACATACCGAAAAATTAGAAGATATGAATCGTTTATCGATTTTTGTCTTTTTATTTCATAACATATGCTTGCTCATTAGCATTCTGTAATATCCAAGTTTTGTTTCAGCTTTTGGACCTCTATTTGATAGTTTCCTGATTAAATAATAAAGCAATATCATTTCAATTTCCTGATTAAATAATAAGCGATATCAATTTCCAGTACTGTTACCACTACAGATTCGGAGTTGATTGCATGTCGTTTGTCCCTATAGGTTTCATGAGTGTGATAATGATAACAGGGATTTTTTTTATTCTCTAAACACTTTATTTTTTATTTATTTACCACGGAAGTTTTTCTGTCTTGTTGTTTAGTGAATCAGTACCAAAGTTATTGTTTTTTATTTCTCATCAACTTTGGAAGTGTTTGTTCGATTTATTTGTCGTTGAAACTCCTGCACGCATTCTATTCTCACGGTCTTAATATATCTCGGCTAGGTGAATATATTTTATAAAAATCCTTTTATGAGATATTTTTTTATCATTTTTACTATCAGGCAGTTCACCTAACTTCTTGCATCGCTAGCTTTTTCATTATTTTCCTCTCACTACTAATTTCTTCATGCCACTCTACATATAGTTATCTTAATCCAACTTTTTTACTTGACAAATTGTCCTGCTTTTGAGTTTCTTCTAGCCATTATGGCTTCGGTTGAGAAATCAATGCAAGCGGATGAAAATTGAAAAATCTCCTCGGTGCGCTTTTTTCTTCTCCTCTAAGGTCCTCAACGTTGTCGCCAATTCATCGTCACTAGAGAAACTTCCTATTATCTCGGTGCAAAACGCTAAAACCGTCGTTTTTAGTCACTATTTGTTTCTTATACGTAATTTGTGCGAAGCTTTCAGTCAATCCTGTCAGGCCACTTTTTGCCTTTTCGGGCGAAGTTGGCTAAACGTCAGGCGGAAACGGCCACCGCCAAAGACTGCGAGGAATATTTAGATGGACTGCGATGAAGAAACAGAAGAAGATAGCTCTGAATATACAAGTTAATCGATCTCTTTATTTTAATACTTCGTCTATAGATCATCTTTTTCTTTCATCATACATAAAAGAGGGTGTCTACAGCCAGCACTGAAAATTCTTGATATTTATGCGGTATGTTTTCTGCCGGTAGTATCCCGTCTTCCATATTTGAAAATAATCTGATAAAAGGAGAATAAACCATTCCTCTCCTCAAAATCCATAGAAAAATCCCAGGGAAATCTATTCACATGAATGAGTTTAAACACTAGAAAGGACTGCCAGTGAGATATTATCAGCGAATGGTTAAACTGGCAGTAGTAGAAATGAAATGGTCTCACAGAATTGAGGATGGAAAATTGATGAGATTTGTCACAGTTAAGTTTTATATAAGGCATGTTATTTTCAAAGAAAGTTGTTTATCAGCTTGATATTTAGAATAAAAGAACATAGCATGGTATCTGAGGAAATAGGGCTTGTGTTATCTATAATAGCTAAGAAATAAACGATAGTTTTATAGATTAGATTTTATGAAACGTCATTTCGTAAAATTTATTCAGGACGTTAGTCCATATACGCCGGTTATGTACATCTTTGTTTTTGAAATCAAAGCAACAATATGGACACATATTTTGTTTAACAGCGCTAAATTACAATCATGTATTTTAACAGCGATGTGAAAATACGATATGTATTTTTTAAGATGGGAAATATTTTCCTGTAGCCTTCTGATGAATCTTGATTTTGACTGGGAACCGCATACAGTATCAAATACAGGGTATAAAATTCTTCACAACAATATGTATCAATGGCAAGTTCATGTTGACTTGTACCCAATGAAAGGAATTTAATATCAGCAACGTCTGCTACCGACAAAATTAATGCCAGACCTATTGTGTTGACGGTTTTGACCAAAACTGAAATTTAGAAAGTTTTACTTATCCATAGTAAAACAACGGCTAATGAAATACTCAGGGTGGTATTTGGTGACAGGACTAGTTTTAGCTCGCCGCTTAAGTAGAACAAAGTTAAAAAAGGAGCTTAGGAGATCGCGACTAAAAGGAATCTCACAATAGCCGTTTGATTGAAACGCCGGACAATTTTCTTTAGATTTGCCTGAGACCTAGTGGTACATAGTTATAAATTTAACCAAAATTATTTTCACGATGTGCATGTAAGCCTTTAGAGTAATCGCAATCAGAGAATATGGAGACCATAAAATTGATCGTATCTGAGAGAAATGAGCATTTTATACAAAAACTCAAGAGACTGGCTACTTATGGAGTTTCAAAAATTAAAATGTACCAAGTGTCTAGGAAATACGAGTTCCCTTGATAAAGGAAGTATTTACGACGGGAGATTCGATGTAATAGGAAACTTTACAGGAGACCACGAGATGGAGAAGTAAAAGTCTGGAACTGTCATTTTTGGTGAAACACCATTAATACCTCTGGTTTTTTTAAACACAACACCATCAACACTTTCTGGAGTTTTCATTTCAGATTATCTACAGGTAGCGTTCTCAATACGCCACAGATTCACAGTCAAAATTTGTCACTATTGACAAAATATTGTCGATATTGACAAAATATTGCCTTCATATTCTGTAAATATCCTGAGTTTAGCGTATAAAAAATTGGAATGAGGGAAGACTAAGAAGTAGCAAACGCGATATAGCCAACCTTTGATAATATAGAGTTTATGTCCTCTTCTTGGAGAATTATTCGTGAAGGAATCGAACCTTAAGCTTCAACGGTATTCTTAAATTTTTTGTCGTTTTTGCGAAGAATGAAAAATTCCGAGTATCTGAATCTGTCCCTTAATCATGACGAGTATGTAGTATATCGAAACAAATGAAGAGATGGAGGCTGAGTTACCTTCCCGGGAAAATTTATTCAATATTACTCCATTATCCGTCCGTCGTTTTACAGTGTAAGGAAAAAAATCTCAGTTGATGAAGAATGAAACATAGTGGCATTATTGAGTAAGTCGTTTGCTTCAGCAAAAATAAGTATCACCATAGTTGGTGGTTGGGTGGCTGGTTGCATAGTTGTTGGTTGGCTGGTCGTGAAAGGGCTTGAGGGCGTAAAAGGAGGAATATATTATAAATGGATCACATTAATCAAACCAAGTCCCCTCGTATCTTGTGGCAGCGGCTGTCCCTCATCGGCTTGCATTAGGTCCACGGTAGGGATGGCTGCCATCTCCAGGGTCGCCCCATCTGGGTCCCAAACGTCTCACAGGAAGGTGACATGGGCAATCGAGGGGATGAGGCTGGGTTAGGGGGAGGAAAGGATTGGCCTCCCTTCAGATGGCCCGCGGAAATTTCCTTTGCTTCCACGTTCCAGTCCATTCCCCTTTCACCCAATTCCGGCGAAGGTCGTGTGTGGGGAGCTATTTTTTTTTAGGTTTCTCAATTTTTCACGTCAAAACCGCTACTAGCAATATCCCAACCCTCGAGAAAAAAGTCAATATGAACAACAAAAAAAGTCGAATATTAATATGCAGCCTACCTTAAGTTCAAAATACTAAGTATGCAAAATTGGATGACAGCAGCAAAGACAGTTGTGAAGTCACATTTTTACAATCGCCATCAGTGGTTATCATTTTGCCCAATTTACGTTTTAGGATGGATAGTTAAAGGAATTCACAATAGATATTCCGTGTATTTCCCAGAGCGTAATTAAATCTACCTCAACACGAATAAAATTTACCTACCCTTTTCATCCCTCATTCTCAATAGTCGCATTCTACCCAAGCCTTTGAGCTGTCTTTTATTTTTCATGCACGCTCCATTCCTCTCTTTTAGAATCTAACTTTTCTTCGGCTGATTTTAGTCCTCCAGAGGCATGCAGTACTCTCTATGTTTTCATTTCATCCTATTTTAAGTCACCTTATGTCTCCAGTCCCGCATTTTTGAGGCTCAAAATTATTATTTTCCCTCGAACTTTATGCTATAACTTTCAAAGAAGAATATTATTTTAGCTTACCATTATAATAAAGGGTTTCTACCTCCAGTTTCCTAGAAAAATGCAGTTTTTGACTAATTCAATCACCTTATGATGTAATAAATTTCATGCTGATTTTCTTTGGCACCTTCACCAGAGGGTACGTGTTCCTTTTGCTTAATCGTGCGCTCTCTGACATTAAAGCTCATCGCGTCTTACAATTTATGGATTTCCATTTGATTTATTCCGATATTTTTTGATTGATCTTCTTCTCATACATCTAACTCGCAGTTTAAATATTAATGCGAAGGGCGTTTATGCCAATTGACTGCTCTATCGCACATTGTCCGACTTGAATAAAATTTCAGACTTAAATAAAACTACTTCTTTAACCAATACGTATAATAGAGGTATTTTATAAGAAAAGAATAGCAAGAGATATTGCTATGCTTTTGAAAAAGTTAATGCCTTTACTTGTTTTTTCCTGCCCAACAAGATGAATGTATCTGCTAATACGAGAAGCGTTCTGTATTTTTCAAAAATAAGTTTTTGGCCCATTATTTAAAACAGATGCGGGGGAAAAAGAACATAGGAGACTCCGAATATGTTTTTTACTGTATATTCCATGGGATTTCTTTCAATAGAAATTTAAAACCATTCATGTTCTTGGATTCTGAAAAATTAACCTCTTCAAAAATACACTTGTAAATATTTTCAAAATGTCATTAATTATTATTTTTAGTAAATCAGTAGTTGTTCATGTTATTTTAGGTATTCTTTGTCGTAAAGAATAGGTTTATTTCAATAGGAGTGGTAAGGTATATCACTGCAATATTCATTATTTGTAAAACTCCGTGTATTAAGGGTTTACTGTTGGACCTTGCATTCTTAGCTTAAGAAAAAACTTTGAAAAATGTATTGCATGAAGAAATAGATGTTTACGATTATTAATACGTTTTTAGGGAATTGGCTTTTTCTACATTGTGAGGCATCTACAAGCATAAGTTCAGAATTATCTAATATACGCCACACAGCTACGTTGTTCATATTATATCCACATATTGAACATTAATAAGTGACAATATAACGACCTATGTTCATAAATTGTGAATGAATTGGGTGGATTTGGACTTGGTCATTCTTATGCGAGAAGGCTTAAGAGACAATCCTTCAGGCAGATCCTCCAGAAATCTTTTACTACAGGGGCCATGTATTACATGGCAATCCACAAGGCTCAGTACTGGGACCGATACTTTTTCTGTTTTGTATAAACGATCTATGTAATCATAACTTTAATGGACATGTCACAGCTTACACTGATGACGTTGCACTAAACTATGCAAATGCATCCTGGGACATTGCTAAATGAAAGATGGAAGAAAATTTAATAGTTCTTAGGCAGTGGTTTCTCTTTAACAAACTTTCATTAAGTTACAAGACCAAATACATGGTGTATGATTTATGTAACAGGTATAAAATTGACTGGGAAGTAATATATCATTCTCCGGACTGTTCAGTAGGAAACTGTTTAAATTGCATCACGATTGGAAATGTAACTAAATTTAAATATTTTAGGGTAATCCTGGACAATAAATTAAAATGGAAACACCATGTAAATTTCCTAACTAAAACACTACGGCATTGTATCTCAAATTTATACTTCTTACGAAATAAATGTCCATTGAATTTACTAAAAGTTATCTACTTGGCACTGGTTCAGTCAAAATTAAGTTATGGTTTAATTTGCTGGGGAGGAGCTTACAGAAATTCAATAAACCCCGTACTATTTCTGCAAAAGAGGATAGTACGTGTGATAATGCACAAAAACCGTTTCTCTCATGCATTCCCACTCTAATTAGAACTGAACATATTGCCTATCAGGTATATGTATTTTTATAAAGTGTTAAAGAATTTCTATCCAAGAAGTGGCGACGAAGCAAATCGGTTACCCAGGACTCAAGTCCTGATCTTGCGAGAAAGAAATACTATTTCTTTATCCAAGCCTAATTTGACTTTGTTTCAAAGATGCTTTGTGTACATATCTCGAAAAATATTTAACATCCTTCCGAACCACATTAAGGAAGAAAAACATGTAGGAAAATTGCTTAAGAAAGTAAAAACTTGGTTATTACTTATAAGAAACATCGAGGTTTTGTTTCGTAATTAACATGAAATATTTATCGAATTAAATGTAATAAATTAAGTGATATTGTAATATCATTGTTAGAGTAAGTTCACCCGATCTTGTATTTATGTCTCTTTTTGTAACCACTATTTAATTCTGTATATCTCTGTCTTTTTTATATTTTGAATTAGTTTCTTCTCTGTATTGTAAACGTTTTATCGAAAATTGTAACCATTTTGTTTTTTGCTATCGCTTTTTGCATGGTTTATTTGTCAGTAGCCCCAACACAGGATATTCCTTAGGGGTTATCTATTGTAGTACCACTCTGTAATTCCTGAAAAGGAATTAAATTATTACTATTACTATAAGTAATATGGAGCTAAAGCTAGAAATAGAATGGTTTGCTTTGCCTATGCCCTATCTATTCCACTCGTAAAAATTCAATCCATTGTTTGTTGGTTGCGAGTGAAATACACTATTTCTAGCAAATTTGGCCGAAACCGATGCAAAGTTCAAAAATATAGTGTCTACAATTATGAGCAATCTTGGCCAATAACTTGAAAGTAACCTCCATTTTAAAGCTACGTCTGTTAAGGAGGGAGGCGGGGGATTTGTTCACAAAAGTTACAAGGCTTCACTTTGTGACACTTGCCGTCTAAATAAAAACGACCGGGAAAGAGATATGTTTCAAAATTCCCGCGCCACGGCGGGTTTGGGGGAAGGGACCTCATCATCTTGCCAGCGTCTGCCTAATTCATGTGCGGGGAAGAGAGAAAGGCCCTCGTGGTTGGTTAAGTCCATAATAGCATCTAAAAAGGAAACAGAAAGGAGAGGCAAAGGTGACGCTGTGATGTAGATGACAAAATGCCATAGAGATTTTTTAGGAAACTCGGAAAGTAAACTTTAATGAATCGGTTAAAAAATTTCCATCTGGCGGTTAAGGACTATTCAAGACCTGAGCTCTTTGCATAACAAATTTTGCGAAAGAAATGGAACAGGAAAATCTGAGATAGTAGGGGATCTTATAGAAGTATATCGAACATTCATTTTTGGAGAGCCAACCAGTAACTGAGGTGATTTGTACTATTAAGGATAGGTTGATCAGTTGTCCAGGAAAAATTAGTATCAGAATTAGCCTGCTGTAAACATAAGGGGCAGAGGAATCCGCAGTTGAATCTACTATCTGACGGATGGACTAATATTTTTTAAGTGCTCATTGTTGAACGCAAGAAAGGGTGAATAAAAATATTGTAAAGAAGCTGCATTTACTTATAGAAAGTCAGAGACTAAGAGAGACCGAACAAGGGAAGATAGGGAGAGAAAATTTTTGGGGTATCTGAACCAGAAGGGGTGGAGAAACTGGCAGAGGAAGGCGCAAGACAGTATATGAGGGGAAGAGGAGTTGTAGTGAGGGAAGCCTGAGTTCTCCGAGGAATGCAGCGCCGGTATAAGAGAGGGAAAGGGAGAAAATAGAAGAATCAGAGGAAAGAGAAGAGGTGTAAAGGTGACGAGAGGACGGGAAAATAGTTAAGAGAAGGGTGGAGAGGTGGGTGTTCGGTACGTAATCCCTTGAGCTCTTAGTAAGTGGTTTCATTAATAAATGGATGAAGCGAAAGGAACGTGGGCTTTGAGGCGTGGAGGGAAGAGGAGACATTACGGTTTGTTTGCTTTCGGAGAGGGGGGCTTGAGTTGGCAAGGAAAGGAGCAGTGGTGGTAGTTGTACCTCGTCAAATCGATGCCCTCACAGAATTTAGGTTATCCCTGCGAGTGGGAAGTTGGCCACGGTGGAATGCACATGGATTGGATAGAGTGGATACGTTAGGAAATGCATAGGTCTTTTCATCGAAAATGAAGGATGATTTTTTTTAATACTCGCGGAATTTATCGAAAACTATTTCCTCCCTTAATAATGTTTACTGTTTTGCACTACTTCTTCCAATTAAATATGAAAGGGTACATTTATGAGATACGATGCGTGAAAATAGGAGTAAGTTCTCATTACTTTATTTTAGCGATATAGTACCTTACCTCCGACAATTTTATATGAGATGTTCATTTTATAGGAATGAAATGGGAAAACTAAGGCAATACACCGTATCATTTTCAAAGTTTTTTGCGACTAACTTAATGATCCTTAGGTGTTCTTTGTATGAAGATATCACAGTAGTCGAAGCCCATGAATAAGAGAGAGGTAAAAGAATGAAATTTATTGAACACCCTGCATCTCCAGGGACACGATTTAGACTTTCAACTACTTTAAGATTCCCTCATTGAAAGTGTTACCACGGCGCGCCTTGGCGAGACAACTATCTCTAGGAAGGTCGGTTGACTCGTAGGAGATATAAAAGATCGACTAGAGGATAGAAAATTGACACAAGCCCATGGAAAAATAAGGATTTTTTTGAATCTATAATGAGATCTTTGAAAAATAGCCATACCCCAACACCCATGGGTAAGGACATTTCCTGGGTCCAGGTCAAGATGAACGCTCTGACGCTCTAAGGTCAAATGATTCCATTATTTATTCCGTCCTTTGGCCTCACCGCTACGTACGCTTAGCAAATGATTTTCACTCTGTCATTTATGGTCCAGTTATCGGCATAATTTACCTTGATTCTGCATCATCACTCAAACTCATCATCACTCTTTTTCTTATCATCCTCACTTAATATCTGTCAACAGGGTCCTGTTTAAAAAGTTGCTCTTACGCCATTGTTTTACCCCTCATAATATCATAGTCATGGTGCACTTTTTTCATGATGGAACACAATATAAGAGCTTAAAAAATACTGCTTTCACTGGTAATGAGTTGGAAATAACTATTGAATACCCCATATCCAATAAAATATTCCACTGCAGCCAACCAAAAATCACTGTATTCACAACAAAAAATAATACTGAAACTGAGGGACAATATGTGAAATTTTTGACCCGGGTTACATTTTAGAGGGATTGGTAAAACAAATTATAAATTTAATAGAGGCATACCTAAGCAAAAACCCTGACAACTTGCGTTTAAACGGCTTGGTTTTAATAACATTTTAATCAAGTGAGTAGTTGGGTGAACGAACAATTTTCAAAGGTTCATTTATTTACAGGAAACCGCAAGTGACGAGATATTCGACAAAAGGCAACGTTTTTCAGTTCTTTTGTCGTGAGTCGAACTCTAACTGTAGCTATGCATTACGCGGCTATGCTCACATATGGAATAGCGCTCACGAGATCCGTTATCCCAAGGGTAATTTTTACTTATAGTAATGTAATGCACAAGCCTCAGAATGAAAGGACTTTAGGAAAGGAACTTCCTTTTGTTTAACCTTGAGTACAGAAGAAAAAACGTCTTCCTTCCTTAGACTCATCACATTAAAGGGTTGGCTTAAAAAATATATCATAAACAGCATCTGTGGCGGTGGAGCGCAGTGCGTCGCCTTACAAGTTCTACATATACATACTACCACGCGACCCGCCACTTGGACGCATGGTGGGGGGTTTAGGATACCATTTGTTTAAAACTGTAATGGAAAAGGAAATAGGGAGATGAAATGGTGAAAGTTAACAATGGGTGCATTTGTGTGGCGCTGAGGTTTTACTATGGTCACTAAATGTGCAAGAAAAGTACGATTTTTTGCACCTATCTGCTCGACAGTGTATTTCTCTCATTGATCGCTAACTCTAGACCTAGAAATATAGTGCGTCATCAAAATTCTATTCTTTATATGATATTGAAACACGACTGCTCTAAATTCCCCAGGTAAACTAAGCGTGGTTTGCAGCCTCCAAGTCTTTTGCTTTAGATTCCCAAACTAGTCCTTGTAAAAGCTTTAAAAACTCCTCTCACTTGAGGCTCAAACCAGTGAAATTCGGGCAACTTAATTGCTTCTCAAAGATCTAGTGGCAAGAACAAAACACCTTTCTCATAATATGATGACATTTATGAAGTTAAATTGTTGAATAAGTTTTGAAATAAAATTAAAGACATCCATTTGGTGGTAATTTAATGGATGTACGCACCTGGCAATTCCGGGCCTACCATATGAAATGCCCATACATGAAATCCTCATATTCTTCCCGCTAACGCCTCATAAAACAGGGTAGCTCAACTTAGAGGCCTTCCATGCCACCCTTCCACGCTGAAGCTCACCACTCACTTGCTTGTCTTGTTGCTCAACAGGGAGTGCGGTTGAGGAGCGGATGAAAAATCAATTCATTTTGATCCCTCAAGACGGTACCCTCCTCCACTATCTCCTCAGTTCCTTCTTTCGATGCTATGTTGGTAAGTGTGAAAGCCCCTTCCTCTCTCATTCTCGAACAGCCTACTCCCCGACTCTTCACCCTGCGACCCTTCGGAGACAACCTCTCATCCCTGCAGCCAGTCAGGTTGGGCCATGTGCATCCTCGCCCATCCCTATAAATTTATAACGCTGGTCGTACTCTTTTTGTTGTCTCTTTCAACGGGCGGTGCTGCTCTTCCTGTTCGAGGGATTAAAGGGGATTATTACCTATTCAGACTCACCCTCTCACCCCGTCTCGTATGGCGCCCGCATTGTGAAGCGGCGTCGGAAGTATTAAACAAAGCGATGAAAAAAATTAAGGACGGGTCATGTGCATTAATCTCCGGCATTGTGTGTTTGTGAGAGCAATGGCTGTGCTGATATAATGCTCACGTGTAAATGTTCTTTCAACATCTGCGGTCGGAGATGACTGCTTCTTGCACGACGATATAGGTTTTTAATGAAAGCCTACGTTCAAAATATCTTTTACTTTACTTTTTTTTTTTTTTATCTTTTACTATCAAAATATCTTTTACTTTACTTTACATAACTGATAAATATAGCTAGGTACCTAAAAATTAATACTGAAACAGGTAATTTTTTGTAAACTAGATGGACGACCACTTCCTAGGGTAATTTGGGTTCATCAAAACTTAAGACGAATTAGCGCCATCGTGGCTCATTCAAATTTTAATGCTAAGAAATAATCTTACTCTGTACTTTGCCTAACATGACTAACACCGTAACTTTGTCGGTAAAGTGCTGCAACCCTAAAGGTTTGAGAACTACTATTTTTGATGATTTATCCTTTATGTTCTGAAAAATAGACAAACAAGGCTGGATTACTTATTGTGGCACATGTCGGTTTGTACCTTAGAAACCCATGAGTAACTAGGATTTTGAGAATTAAAGGTATTTACAACGATTCACTTCTGAAATGCCTATTTTATTATCATGAAAAGTCAATGAAATTTAATAGAATGTATCGGAAGAAAAGTATCAGACGCGATAGGGTGGAATATCATCATAATGGATAACGGAAATGGAAATTTTCCGCTTAGATAAAATTTAATTCGACTATGGTAGATGTACCTGATGATAATGTGGCACATCAAAACCATGGTTGAATTAAATGTTATCTAAGTAAAAAATTGCCATTTATGTTATTCATTAATTAAATACACTGTAGGTATGTTTTAAAATCTAGGAACCTAAAGAAGATGATAGAGTTATAGAAATTCAATGAAATTTGTGTAAGAATTGTCCCTTTAACACCCATAACGGGTTCTGTCTCTGGATCACTGATTTTGAGTGCCCATTGTCATTAAAAATTATTCGAGAACTTGGGATGTTCTCATGTGAAAAGGGCAAATGCAAATAAATACAGTTAAAATTCAGCTCTTGCCTTTTATCCTTAATTGAATTTAAGATAATTATTTCGTCCTGTACCCTCATTCAAAATCCCCTATATTCTTGTCTAGTCGCGAGGACGAGTCCGTATAAACTATGCAAACCAGTAGTAACTGCGGAAGCTATTTTTCCTGGTACATTTTTGATGAATTTGAATCAGATCGTTGCAAAGCAGCATCTTGACTCGACATTGGTCTCAATTCTTTTCTTTATTGTTAAGCGCACCTTTTTTTGCCCCCCCAAGCTGCATTTTACGGTTTGCTTCTGCCGGGTTTGCGATTCATCCCATTGATATATTTCATGCAAATGCAGTGGGTTAGAACTGACGCATCGAAGTAAAAAGGGTAGATGTACTTGAGCCTTGGAAATGTCCCATTACTTTGCAGCTGATCATTCTTCTGTGCGAGGTTTTGCTTTAGAGGCGAATACTTGCCGTGCACCAAGAGGCTGCGAATTTCACCTACTTTTGAACTAGCCCGTCCAATCCGTGGTACTTGGAATACTATTTTATGAATAGTTTGCTTTATTATGTATCGATTCTTTTCTCTTTCTTGGAAAAGTTGCATCTTTATTGATAGAATTAGTTTTTTCCTATTATTCTAAACCCGCTCACAAACTATTACAGCTTTCTTCCTCACCTTCTTTGTTCCCTTGGTGTTTGTGCGGATTCCTCAACAATTCCTCATGTGATGAAGAGCATTGCTGCGTTAACAATGCGTTCACATTCTCCTCTGTTTTTGTCTCTTTCTTTAGTTTTCCCCCCGTTACTCATATCAGTATATCTTGGTTAAGTAATTCGGATTGTGACTTGAACGGTTTTAGCAAAAATGAAAACTCTACTTCCATATTCCAATTCGAAAAAAGGGCACTGATATAAGGCGTAAGGCTTTGAGAGTAAAGTTGAGTATATAAACGTGCTAGTATGTGGACTTATAGTTGAATACTGGAGTTGAGCATTGGCTTCTAGCCCGATTCTTTCATTACTATATATTTTTTCTCTGAATTAACCATGGTGTGTTATATTATCGGTAATTTACCCAGAAAAGTGCTCATCTCTCTATAAAATACATTATCTACAACAAATGTATTATATTTCCTCACAAATTGCCAATTTGTGCATTATTTATCTCCCTCAAGCCATTCTCAACTCTATAACAAATTATGAAGAACTTATTTTGCATTAATGCCTAAAAAAATCTTTTAATTTCAAAACTGACTTATCTTTCATATGCTGCTGACACTTTCATGTCCCTAAACACTTCGGCGCTAGGGCCATTCCTAAAAAATTCCCAGGTGAGCTCATCATGAAATTTTTATTTCATAATAAAAAAATTTCATACCTCATCCCTACTAAAGAGAGTCGTCAAGTTTTCACCGGCATTCTCTATCGTGAATTGTCTTTGAAGTGGTGACAGCTCACCTCAAGACATCAAGTCACTTGAGCTGAAATTATGTGGTGTCGATGAGTTGCCAACTATTTTATTGATAACACATTATATTCTCCCACTATTTCGCCTTTTATTACTTCTTTGAACCTCTAAAAATAATTTTAAAGTGACACTCAAACGTTACAAAAGATGAAGTGCTGCTTAACTTATTATATATCAATCACCCATTGTGTGTATCTGCCACCTCTTGGTGTGCTTTCTAGTCAACAGTAATAAATAAATGGCAATAGAAATTAAGTATGGATGCTATTAAACGAAGGACATGAAATAAACGAAAGACTCCAGTAAAAAGATCTGAGATAGCTGTTTATGAAGTTACTCTTCATTAAAATGTACTATTTTACTTTTCCGCAATATTCCTCCCTCAAACATCGATATATTTTATTTATGCAACCTTGCCAGTTGAGTATGATTAGCGATGTCGGCAATATATCTTTCGTGGATAACATCGGGAGCGTGCTATGGTCCCTATTGAAAGTAAGCAGGAGGCTGATGAAACCTTTGCAAATGTGGTGAAGCTTGTGTGATGTTGTGCGTCATAGACTGAGCAGTTACTAATGGAAAGACATAGTGACACACTATTCGGCATTTCGTGACAGAGCCTCTGGGGTTCATGATGAAGTGATCAATACCATTTCTAGGATATTTGTTTTAGAGTGAGCGGGTAATGGAGGTGTATTAGCGCTATAAGTTTTGGAAGTGGATTATATATAAGGGAGATATAAATGCTAAAAAAAGAGCATTCGAAAAAAGCTGATGGTGACGATTAGTATGGAATTGAGAAGTACAGAAACAATATTCAAAGGAATATTGTTTCTGTAGATGGTTAGATGAGAAAGGAATCCATGAGAAAATAAGAAATGTTACTCAAACGAAGTTGTTGAGGCTCAAGGGAAATGGTTGCAGACTTTAATTTGTGGAAGTAATCCATTATTGGCAAATAAAAAATGACTTTTTAAACTCCATTTGAGGTTTATTAGCAAAAATTGAAATAAAGGTTAGCTTGTGCTGCCTCACTAGCACTTTTCAACTTAGGGATTTCGTATGCTGGTGTGAAGAGTTAAATGTGTCATGATTAAGGTTGTAGTGAATGTTTGAGGAGTCCGCGACGATGTACAGGTTTCTGTCAATTTTTCTTGTTTTTTCTCTAACAGGAAGACAGACTATGGTTATATATGGTGAAGGAGAGTAGCTTTTAATGGCCATAGGTTAATACTTTTCTTTACACCATTTTTTGTACTATTAAATAATACCCTATAACTACCTTGAGGGCGTGTGATGCGGAGGTAAATTATCACCAAACGTACTGTAAAATAATTATTTCGAATGGTTTAAAGATAAGTTTCCATGAGAAAAGTTAATCCATTTGATACATTTAGTACATACATTTATTCTTAGAAACTATAAAATGAAAAACATTTAATCGGGCATTCAAGATGTGCTATCTAGTTGTTTGCAAGGAAATAACTTATGAAGTAGTTCAGCTAACAGTCTGATATCTGTTGAACATTCTTACTCCATTTCTAGTAGTTGCCGTTTCTCATGAAAATATTAGTAAAATATGAGGCATTTGCACCTGTTCGTTCTATAGTCCTCGTCTTTAAGCTAATGTTTTCTTCATGTCAACCGTAGAATATCGATTGAAAATATATATATATATGTCGTAGTTCGAACAAAGATTTTGTTTGGTTTGAGTTGGCGGTTGTATAAGAACAAGTTACTCATTTTCTTGACAGTGAAACCAAGCAATCTCTCTTCTGCACGTTAATTTCAGCAACGGTACTGATGCAGCAACAACGGCAAATGCCCTTAATGCTCTCGCTTGACGCACCTTCCGCAGCTAGTATCACTACAAAGCCCCGTCAAGCAGCGGCGGATCGCAAACTTTACTTGAATTGCGAAAATATTTTCTCTAAAGTAGTATACAATAAATGGTATCAATGTTTATAATCTTAATACTAAGGTTTTATCGTGCGGTCAACATCAAGACCTTCATTCTTTGAAATTAACGGCACCCATATCTTGATAAATTCTAGATCCCGCAACCTGTGAGTTGCTATTTCAGTGCATTACCAAAATGACTAATGTGGCGGGAATATGATGTAGTGAGTGGTATCGTAGTATGAAGAAGAGGGAAAGTTAAGAGGGTGCGATCCGTAGAGAAGGGCATATTGCTTGTCGTTCTCTCTGCCAATTTTTTCAGGTTCCGCCAAAAAATCTGCCGCTGCGGTTTCTCCATTGCCTCAACCATCCTTTTCAAAGCACACAACCTCACGTGGCCCTCGCATTTATATTGCCACAAAAAGCACTCCTCCCACTCACTCTACGGAATTCAAGGCAGAAGCGAGAGAGAGTTCCCTATTTGCGCTTATCTCATATATCCGCAGCCACCTACATTCACGTCCTCCTGGCAAAGGGTCGCGTAGACTTTTTTTTTTAACTTTTACGCAATAGAAAATTTTGGTTGCACGAGGAAGCCTGTAAAATTTTCGCGGGGATGGAAAGTTGGTGCATGCTCCCTGATTGGAAAAAAATAACAAGCATTATGTTGACTTCCGCGAGACTTTAGGTATCGCCGGGGTGAGAGACTTTTTGTTGAAGGACAGCAATTTTCTCGAATCTATGATCAATCGCTTCAAATTCAATCCAAAAATAGCGGGAATGTGTAAATATTAATGGTTATGAAATTCAATCAACTCCAGTTCATTCAAGAAATTAATTCAAATTTAAATTAAATTTACTGATCAGAAATCGTTCCCGATATTGGCTAATTTGTTTATCTTCAGCAAGGTTAATGATATAAAATATTATATGTAAGTGAAAGGACAGTATAATTATATATTTATGTTCAAATATATTACTATTTAACCTATATAAATGACAATATAATAGCTTTTATGATGACTTTGCTTAATTTACGGCTGTCATTTAAGGCCGAGGGTAGGGTTACGATTAACCCAAAAGACACCCTCCAGGCCAAGCTAGACAAAGCGTCAAGCGCCCCACTCAAACCACAGCAAAGGCATTGGATCCTGCGGATTTGAATTCTACCATCGCTAACGTACCAACTTACATATGGTAAGGTTCATCTGGAAGTTCTTAAAGGCCTGGACAGACAGGTTTGTGGAGCTGCCCGGAAATGGATTCATCTCCCCCACGACACTATAAACGCATTCTTCCATGCAGATGTGAAAGATGGCGGCTTGTGGCTTCCATCTTTGAGATGATCGATACCTTTGATGAGGATGAGGAATGTCCGCAACCTTTTAAAATCCAGTTACGTTAAAGGTGAAGTTCCAGACCAATTCTTATAAAAAGAACAAATAGATACTCTCCGACGGCTAAAAGCTGAAAACGGAGAGGAGATTTAGAACGTATCTGGCCTCAGGAAGAGATGGGCTGCTTTACTTCATGAATCACCCGATGGCATGGCGCTAAAGAAAAAAAGGGGTGTTCTGCAGCAGAGCAGCTGGGTGGCGGATGGCACAAAGTTTATTTCGGGCAGCGACTTCATCCATGCCATAAAACTGAGAATCAACGCTCTCCCAACGAAGTCGCGAACCACTCGGGGAAGACAACAGGATAGAGAATATAGAGCGGGCTGCTCCACTAGCGAAACTCTCAACCACGTGCTTCAAATTTTACATCGCACTCTCCGCTAGAGAGTGGCGCGGCATAATGCCGTAACAAGTTACATCCAGTGAAGCATGGTAAATCGCGGATACACGGTAGAGAGAGAAAAACTATATAAGACGGATGAGGGCAACAGAATTCCTGACTTAGCGTTCTGGAAGGAGGAATGGTGTTTCATTTTGGACCCCCAAATCATGGGAGAACAAGTTGATCTTGATTTGGCTAATAAGCACAAGGTATCGAAGTATGGAGAAAACACCTCCCTGATCTAAGCCGTGAAGAGGAAGACGGGAGCTAAGGACATTGATATGCTTGGAATAACCTAGAACTGTCGAGGAATATGGAGCCGCAAATCAGCCAAGGAGCTGATCCAATATGACATCATCAACAAAGGTGACCTGAAGATTCTGTCATGCCGAGTTTTCGTCGGTGGAATTATCATTTGGAAAGAGTTCAAGCAGAAGACCTCGGGTTGGAGAAGAAGGAAGATGAAAGAAGGAGTCGGGTGACTTATTACGCACCGGTGCCCGGGTGTAGCCGCCTTCTCAAGGCGTAATCCAGTGGGAAGGGTTTTGGTGGGTAACAAACGTTTGAGTCCCACAGTATCCGGGTCGAACAATCGCCCTAGGGTCTGCATAAAGCATTCCCCTACCCACTGCAAAAAAATTATGAACCTGAGAATAACAAAGGAGAGTTATCCGTCCATATGATGAGAGATTAACCTTCAAACTCCTAAACGAATTTCTATAAAATTAGATGTCGTGTAACACTAATGTTATGCCAGATTTCCCTCCACTCTCGTTTCTTCCAATTACATCCACCTCCTACCATTTTAATCACGTAACATTAATAGTACGCAAGTGAACTTTTCTATTTATCACCTCCATAACAACATAAAGTGTCTAACCTACCACAATCCTTGGAGAGGGAGGGAGGTCAGATTGGTTTACCGTACTTCCCGGTTTGAAGGACCTGTCTCAGTGTCCCTACGGGCTGGCAATTTTATTTGACTCTGAGGGGTCCCAGAATGTCTTCGTTAGGCCTTCTGTCCTATACAAAAAAAATGTACTACCACTAATGTGTGGTGAGAGGTGTGAGGACCGAAAAAATTGCATCACATTATACCACGTATCCTCGAAGAATCTAATTAGGTATTCATTATCTCTTGAGAAAACTGAATAATTCAAGCAAAAGAAGTCAAACTGATTAGCATAATATTTCAACTTTACCATGCCTGTCCATAGCTGGCTTGCTTGGCTGCTTGCTGGCATACTTGGCTGGGACCCGGAAGGGCTTATCCGCCTGACTAGAAAAAAAATTCAAATTCGCTACCTCAGAGTTAAGTATTCAATATGGCTGTGCAAATGCAAATAATAATTAATTTTGTAATTTAAATAAAAAAGACAAAATGTGCTCCATTAGTCCAAATTTAATAAAAATATCCCTATTTATCCCTGGTTTTTCTCTCTTCCAAACTAGATACGTTCTGACTGTCCCTGTGTCGAGAAATCTGAATGGGGCAACCCTAGTAATGAAGATATGATTCAAATCACTCTCCGGGAGGTTATCTCCGTCCCTGAGCACTTGCATATTTTACTTTTTTATCACTCTGATTACCGTCATGTCTTTGTGTCTGAAAACCTTCACTAATTAGATCCCTTGCAATCAAACTTGCTGAAGATAACATCCCGTGGGCTGATTTACTGAATGACTCCTGGTCTATAACAAACTCCTCGAGTTCACCTGCTTTTCTTGTACACCTGTTTCAAATTTGCTCTTCTCTAGTATCCTTTTTTTTAAATTCTTTTGCAAACTAAAGGCAACGGCAGGATTTTTTCTTTTGTCCTATTGCTACAAACCCGCAATCTGCATCCACGATCCTTTCTCGTGCTGAATTGCGATTCAAATATTTTCCCTCCAAGTGGATATCGAGTTAATGCTCAGCGGCAGATTTTAAACACCCAATACTACGCATTATCAGTGCGTATACGAGCTATATTTATTTAACTGGAATGAGAATCGAGGCATTAAGGCAATGCCCAATGAGCCATCCACACCCTTCGATTTCCTATTATCATCTCCAGACCGATGACTACACTCGAGGATCCCTTGTGAAAGGCGGACAATAAGTGCCACAAAGGACCCATTTCACACACGCACTCCTGTATCAGCATCTCCATTGTCTTGTGATCGGAGGAGGGGAAACGGGCATTGTTTCACGAAGCATCGGAGGAGTCGGGAGTCGCCTCCGCTGAAGATGTGCGGGCTGATTCTGGGGCCCACCGCAAACACTCCCTATCGCTCTCAACCACGATCTTTCATTTCGCTTCTCCCGACGGCAATGAATGTCAGCGCCCTCCCAGGGAGCAGGACCGCCGCGCCGCCTCCACGGGAGACGCGAGGGTAGTGGGCGGAGGGAAACACGAGACGATCGAGCTTCCGCAGGGGAAGCGGTGCGGCGTGGGCGGGCTGCCGATTTTCACAGCCCTTCGATCGTACGACGCTCACAGTTATAGAAGAAGGGACATCAATTTGGTAAAGGGGCGCTGCGGCCTTTAGGGGTGATATGTAAAAATAGAGAGGAAAGATAGGGGTGTATAAAAATAAGCATCAGAAATAGTGTCAGTTTTTGGTGAAATATCATTCTTCATCCATTTTTACCCAATTGTGACTTAATGGGAAACACACAACTTTGAATTCGAGGTCGGAATCGCCACTGGCAATTTTAGCGCTTGCCACTACCTCTAAATTTGGCTATTCCCTATCCAAGTAAAGGATTTATTCAATCTATTGATAATGACAAATATTTTTGTAGACGATGTGTACGATTTGAATTAAATATAAAATTATTTGAAATGAAATATTTCCCTGCACTGCCCGCCCTGAAATATTTCCTGCTTGAAATATAGCCATCTCCATCTCCTATTATTTAGTATTGATAAGTGCTTGGGAATTTCCTTTAGAAGACTTTTATCTTTCTTTGAATAGCCGTGAGTTTCTCGTAAACGCTAAACGATTTGAACCAGGAACGCAATATTTTGGAAACAGAGCGATAATAGTCCCTCGCAAAAGAAGCCTTTAAACCACACTGTATCGGAAAATTTATCGAGATTCCATTCCTCGCGTTTAAATCTTGAGAAGAACATTCGCAAGAGGTACATGTAATAGATTCAGGTGTAACCAAGAATGATGAGGGTGCGGAGTGCATTTTATGGCGTATCGCTCGATAACCCTGGCATGCACCTTTTTATAAATCCTCCATTCATGCTTCATCTTCTCTCAGTCCGCTTTGTATTGGATTCCCATTCTTACGTTCACATTCATTCTTTCCATGATTATACTCCACCCACCGAACTGTTTGCTCCCTCTCCTCACTCTTTCCAGTTCTCATTCCTCTTCCCTCATTGCTTCTGCATTCATCCCTCTGCACACCTTTCAGCTGGTGACAATTTTCGAAGGCGTATAAAATGAAGAGAGATGGAAATAGTTCTGGAAGTTGTTATAGGAGATGATGATGATCTTGCTTTCTTGGTTGGAGGCAAGCCTAAATACAGGGGATGATGGCCGATGAAAATTCTCCCGGGCAAACAGATGCACTGCCGACACGTCGCGAGCGCCTGTCACGTGACTCCTCTCCTGCATCTTCCTTCCTATGCAACTTATAGTCGTGACGATGGTCCACCAAGGTACGGACAGTATGTCGTATTTTGAGGCAGAGATCTTCCAGCATGCGCATAATTGAGGGTGCGTGCACTATCTTTGAAATGTATTGTTCGCGCGGCCTGAGCAAGCTGGTATACATCGCGTCCGACATAGTTCTCCTTCAAGGCATCTACTCGCTGGAGTCCAGAGATTGCATAATTTTTCAATAGTTCACATTGAATAACTTTGAAATTTATCACAAGAATAAATGAAAATGGATTTATGATGATGTACTCTTTGGAAAAACTTTGTTTTGAACCTTATCCTCTGCCAGTTAGGTACGTATATTTACTTTTCTTTTAAAACAAGTACAGCTTATTAATCACTTATGACGCCATCATTTTCCACAATCTCATTTGTAAAAGTAAAATTTCATGCTCCCATAACTAATGTCTAAGAAGCTACTGGTGATGATTACATTAAGTAAAAGTAACTTTTTCAACTTCAAGAGAATAGTAATTCAAAGTCACTGCCGATTTTATCTGTTAGGGTATAATTATGTGCAATTTTTGTTGTACTATTTGATTTGCCTTTAGTGGAATTCAGCAAAATTCTATAAACTTTTTGTCAATATGAGCCCATTTCACCAAATTACGCCCATTAATATTTGTATGTACATTTTATTTCCGACGATATTTATTTTTATAGTAAAGATGTTCCTTTGGCTTAGGCTCTCAACGTGTTATCATTAGTTTTTTGCATGAGGTACGAATATATCCGGGAGTTGCTCTGAAAACATTACCGGACAACTACTACTGTATTGTAAACACTCTCTAAAGTTCTGACTCTTGTAGAAAGGGCTCGTCCTCTAATCGTTGTCATCACCAAAATAATCCATCGTGTATTAGAAATATATGAAATTACGTAACTTTACGTTATTTAGAGGAGATAAAATAACTAGATGCTTTCATTAGTTTCTTCAATTGTTGTTAAATTGGAAATTTATTGTTTGTTCATTGTGAATAGCTGAAAGTCCCTTCCTTTGTGCAAGTAGAGGTTTTGTAAAAAAAATACTGAATAATGGAGTGTAAACACCAGATATTCATGTTCCATTGAAGTTTTTTGGATAAAATATTTTATTTGATGTCGTCAGTCAAGAGGGCAGAATAGTTCACATCCCCGCAACCTGCTACCGCAATCATATTCACGCTGAACCTACGACCGTGTCATAAATACCTTGTGTGTGCCACACCCTCCAATGTCTAGAACTTATATTGCCCACAACAGGTATTTTTTGACAACATACTGTAATGAGCGTACAAAAACTCTTCAAAGATGGAGAAAATACCACCTAGGAGGACATCAAACAAGAGACCCGGAAATCAATAGGCTAGATTAGAGATAGGATATCCATCTCCAATACGTTTGTCCAATCAAACTATAGCTACACAAAATGTATGGACGTGAGGATTTTGTATATGTTTTGGTGTGCCCCTTTCACGCATAAATTAGCGTCAGCTACTTACATTGTTGCTATGGCTGGCTAAATGATGCATCATTTATCGTGGTAATCGTGATAATTATCGTGCGTATCAAGAAAAGACTGACTGGCTGACTGACTGAGCAAATTAATGGTCTTTCCTCTAAATGATCCTTGTATACCATAATTATCAACGATTTAGAAGAGTGTTTTGATATGTCTTCCATTAGGGTCACCGGTAATTGAAAAAGGTTTAGGTTGAAAAAGAATTCAAGGAACAGTAGAAATGTATTTCCGGAAGAAAACTAACCATAAATTTGATCCATACTGTTGAAAAAGTTGGTCAACTTTTGCTCCTTTCTGTTCAACTTCACGTTACATAAGCCTCTCATGCGTCACCCCTAGAAGTAAAAATAAACGTATATAGGCATGTGCAAGCTTCCAGTTAACTTTTTAGAAAATCAAAGGAAAAGCATTCGATGTGATGGCTCAGTTTCATTTTCATTCTGACGAACGCGTGGGTAGGATTTAAATTTTACGTTCGCCGAAACGCACACGCACGATCCCTAGTTTTTCCTCCTGCCATTGATTTTTCATCGGAGTTCCGAGATCTCATCATCTGATGTGAATGCACGTATGGTTCCAAAACATTAATGAGGGTCGTGAAAAGTAGAAGCCGAAGCAGTGGAAAGACCAAAGGAAATAGTTCCGAGATCTCATCATCTGATGTGAATGCACGTATAGTTCCAAAACATTAGTGGGGGTCGTGAAAAGTAGAAGCCGAAGTAGTGGAAAGACATGGTGTATCAAATGTACAACGACAAATTCTCGAGATATGTGCTCATGTAATTTGGTAGATCATGCATTTTTTTAAGCTCACGTGGAGGAAGAGTAAATAATTAGTCGTGAGAGAAAGATATTGATTATCTTGGAGAATTAGAACTATTTTGGTGTAAATAACCACGATGGATTTTTTTCTTTCAAATTACTTTACCTACGGCAAAGTTATATAGGGCAAACACGTTCATTTTAGTAGCTACAAAACATTTTATGAATGCTGCAAGAATAATGAGCGGGTGATTAGACCTTTAAAATTGGGTAGGACCCGGGAATATGAAACAAGCGGAAAAATGAATATAGTGGTAATACTTTTAATACTTTTTTGTTTTTGAGAGAACAAATATCTAAATTTATAATCAAAGCAACCATAGAGTTAATATCTAATTTAATTGCTTTGGACTCCTTGCAGAAAAATCAACATAAACCTTAAATTATTGCATGAAATACGTTAAATATTTTACGTTAAACCTGCAATATGAGAAAATAATTGGCTTGAACTGTTTGAATCAATGTCTAACGCGCCAGTCTGTTGGTAGGATGTTTTTGAAAGTATATCTAGTACATCACAATTACGACGAATGGAAGAAAACGAAGTTTTTATGCCCAAATTTCTATTGACAATACTTAAGGCCTGTGTAATTGTACTTGTTTCATGTTATTTAATCATAAAATTGATGTTCTGATGTTTTATCTATGAATATCATATGGTCGTCTAGTAAACTTCCTCTTTCTCCTATTTTAGGTATTGTCTCACTTTGAAATAACGAGTATTATTTCTCAAACCAACTATCCCTGAGAATTCACCTCCTATAATCCAGCTGTAGCGTTACGTAAAGAATTTTTTTTCGGTCCCATTTGCATTATTTTCTAGTGAACGGGTATTTATAATCATTAAAAAAGTAACCAGTCATGAAACAGCTACTACGCTTACCTCGTCTATAATAACTAAAACATAAATATTTGGCGTAGAATCTTCCTAGAACTAATTTGTAAAGCATAACTATTATGATACTCGAAAGCTTCAACGCCCTAGATGTCCTAAACAAATTTAATTAATTACTATAAGACGTTAAATATTTTAATTTAGGGAATTTTCATGCATTTTTACATTAAGAGGGCCTGGATATGACAGTAAATATGTTTGCGGAAACATCTCGTCTGAACTCAGAAAATTGAGCAATGAATTCTGTAATAATTTGTTCTCTTTTAACTTGTTCCGTAGTTCTTCATGATATCTCCCGCCATGTGAGTCATTTTGAATTGATGGAAAGAAGTAGATTTATTGAGAGAGGTTTTTATTTGACAATGTACTAGATTATTATAACATATTGCCATACATTTATATTTACCATATTCTCTTATTGTCATCGTCTCAAGTTTTTCAGCTACTTTTATTTATCATTTTAGCATTGAACTCTTTCTTGGAAAATTGGCCCAAAAATTAAAGGTCATAATATTCCTTGCCATGGTTTATTGAACCAAATTTTTATTGTTTAATTTTAACCATGCTAATTCCATCGTCCCTGTCTGATTTCCTTCTTTATGAGATTACTTTATTCTTTTTGTGTCTCAATGGAAATATTTTACTACCAGTATTACTAGTATTTATTTTACTAACTCTCATCAATTTTTCTGTCTTTATCATAGTCCATGTCATGTTTCCGATATTTTTTCTTCCATGCACATTATAAGCTTGTCACAAAGAAAATATAAGGTTAATTTTTTATGTTATATTTTTTATAGCTTTTGAATCGAAATAAGAGGCTTTAGTTTACATAAATTTATTCAAGGTGGTTTTACTTGTTAAAAACTGTTTCTAGATTTTACAGTTATTCTACGAAATTTCCTTTCGTTAGTATCGATGATAAAGATTAAGTGATACTTGCCTCCCAGCACAACCATAAGTTAAGTACAAAAATGATCTTTCCTGAGAGAAGAGAAGTATTATTTTATATGCTCACTTTAGACTGGAATTTCTTGATTCAATAAAATTTATTTTTTTCTAGAAATTTTGCATCATATTTACATGTATTTTGCAGAACATTAGATAACTTTAAGAACGCTGAAAAAGAATTCAGGAGTACAAAACTATTCAACAGTACACTCGTATTTCATATGCATTTACAACGGATTAATTAAAAAAAATACAGCTTTTAACGTACAAAATCGAGTTAAAAACGATGGATATCAACCATTTCACATTTTAATAATTTAAGGAGTGTCATAAAGCCAAAAATTTAAGAATATAGAAGGAAAAACGAGCATTGATGTTGGAAAAACCTTTAGAGCTGTAATATAGCGCAACTAAGTCTAGTTCTATAACATGTGATTAAGAATATGAAATTCAAATTAGCATAATTGCAATTTATAACCATACTTTAGTCCTTTGTGTACCGTCATATATCAGCCAAATTCTTCTTCTGACGAATAATTCCCTCTAACCACTACGCTTTAGATATTGAAGTACCAGAACAACTTTTGACAAAGTTTTCGGAAAGAGAGGATTTGTCAGGAAATGATAAAATGCGTTTGAGGCAATGGGGAATAATTGGGTCAAACTCATAACTTAAGTGATTGTAGTAGCTTTTGTCGTTCAGACTGGATTATTCAGCACCAAGTGGGACAATCTCGAGTTCATGGTATAGACGATGGGAGTCTATTGTCCCAAAATGTTATCAGAAAACTTTCCGGTTGAACTTCAAAGATAGTTGTTCATTGCCAAATTAAATTTGGAAATATAGTGCCATCCACACGATAGGACAAAAACTACCGTGATATAAACTTTTAGGTATATGGGTATGGCAGATCCGTGAGTAAGAATTTTTTACAGTTCCTGTAAAATAACTAATTCTGCATATACTCCTAATGCATACGAAATATATTCTTTTTAAGCGCTTAAGCCTCAGTGGCTTAACCGCCTAAAGTACTGGTCTGAGAATCGAGGGATCCGGATTCTAATCACGGTTAAAGCGAATGATTTTACCTTTGTGGGATTTCGCGCTTATAAGCATTTGCAGGTGACGCCATAAAAGTAATACCGACGCTATTCCCGTTATTCTCGAAATAACACATATAACACTCTGCAGGGAATTTACTTATATACCAATGTACAGTAGCAGTGAGAAATATCCTTTAACATTATCATACCTCATTTTATCTCATCTTTGAGAGTCATCCTGAAATGTCGTTCAATCTCCCTCCATTGTTCTTCTTACACTTCAAAGCCAATTGTTTCTACAATTTTCGAAGGCATTGATTGATCAGCGAGTTGAGGAACAAGAGGAGCATTAAATTATACGTTCCCATTTAAATCTCATCTTCTTTAGCTGTTGTTTTATTCTAAGATTTATTTGCCAAAGCCCTCCAACCTTCCCTATCTACTGCTAGTTCCATTACCTCCTGGTATCTCTTCCTACGCACTTTCCTCTTTATTTGGTGGATGAACTTATTCCTGGGTCTTTCTCTGGAACATTTTCCCTCTATTTTACCTTTAGTTCTTCACACACCTATTGTGTGTAGGGTGTGTCCAATCCATCCCTTTCTTCTTTTTTCTACGGTGTCTCATATGGTGCCTTCCGCTGCTACTCTTCTTTACACTTCATTTCAAATTTTTTCCGTCAATTTATCTTCAGCATCCTCCTCAAGCACCAGATTTTGAACGCTTCTAGTCTATTCTGTTCAGCTTTTCCGAAAGTCCATGCTTCCGATTCATAGTGTGCTACACTCCACACGAATATTTTCACATGATGTTACCTGGTTTGTAGTCCTATCCTCATTGATCACAGAAGTTGTCTTTTTCCCATGAACGCCCTAGCTTGGACTATTCTCCGCTTGATGTCCGTTATGCTTCTTCCGTCCCGCGTGATGGTACTTCCGAGATAGGAGAAGGAATCCACTTCCTATATTCTCTCTTCACTCAGGATGACTTCAGCATTCAGCTTCTCTCTTCCACATGCTAGAATTTTAGTCTTGGTCTAATTTATTTTCATGTTGTATTCTTAGAGAACTTATTCCATATCGTTTAGTGATCTTTGACAATCATCGCGAAATCATGTTTGAAAATCGCGATGATCTTCGAAGGTCATGTTTCATACATAGTGTTGCTTAATATTAAATGTGCTGAACACTCTCCTTGCTCCTTTCGTGAGCTTAGAAAAACTTTTCACATTATTAATTTACCTCTGAAAGAACAATTCCTGAGATTTTTACACCTTGACTCACCCGTAAAATCAACGATCTCGTGCTAAATTTATCAGTTATACTGATATCAAAACCGTGTCATTTTGAAGTTTTATGATATTATCGCGCTCCGTACTTAATATTCAAGAATCCCTTTGGGGTAGCCAAACTAATCGAGAACTAGTTAGCAGAGAGACGATCGGTTCTACATTAGAACATATTTAGCGACCGCAGTGAAAACTTCGTACTCTGTAAAACCGTTTCTCAACTCGGGGATTTTCGTTTTTACTTCCGCGACATCATTTTTCTCTTCATTGCTCATCTCTTCCTTATTCCTTGCCTCTAAAATGTTAGACGTTAGCCTGTCGGCTCGCTCTTCTTCGATGCATATCCATTAGACCATCTCGGAGGCTACTAGCTAGGCTTAGTTTACCTGGGATGTTCAGAAAAAGTGTCTTCCGGAATGACAGAGATTATCATTTTGACACCACACTACGTTTCTAAGAACGACAGAAGGGATAAAACGAAGGAGAAATTTATGAATAGATATGAAAAACTTCATTTTTTTCCACGCACTGTAAGCGGCTATAATAAAGACTGACCTCCACTCAAAATATACCCATAATACTTTTCGCCATTTCACCTCCCAAAAGATTACTCTTTATATCTTTACGCGGCTGGTGTCCTAGGAACCGCTGCCACACGTTCATGAGGCGGCTCGCAGAATAGTATGTTTCTGTAGATGTAGATCTGTGATTCCTTTTCCTTCTGAGTCCAGTGTGGTCAATTTCAAAGAGGAGGGGTGGGAGTGAGGATATGGGTTCGCGCCCCCTCAAATACACACGCGAACATCTACATAATATCCTGCATGCCGCCGCATGGGCGTTTGGCAGGGGATGTTTGGTCACCAGCCGTGTAAAGTTGTAAGTTTTTGGGAGATAAAATCGTGAAATGTATTATTGTAGTGTATTTAGTGGAGCTCAATGTTTATTGTGATCGCTTACCGTGCGCGGAAAGAACGAGTTTTTGTACCTATCTGTTCGGCAGTGTATCTCTGTTGATTTATCGAATCTGTTAGACCTAGAGATGTATTGAGGAGTCATGATAATACTCTCTGGGTCGCTCTAACAGATATCAGTTCTGAATTTCTCAAGCAACCTAAGCCTAGCGTGTAGCCTCCGAGTCTCTAGGGGCTCCCACCTTAATCCCTTTACAAGTTGTGAAACACTATATGTACGCTCGTGGCAGTTTTTAACGAAGCGTGCTGCTTTTATTTGTATTTTATTAATGCTTTTGGTTAAATCTATTTGACCAGGGTCCCAAATGCTCGCGGCGTATTCGAGATGTAGCCTAACCAAAGCGAAGTGGTATCTCTCTTTGACTTTTTCACCTGAGGACCTTCCTATTATACGCTTAACAAAACCTAGTTTCTTTAATGCTGCGCTACATATGTTTTGTATGTGTAATCCCCACGATACATCAGAATTTAAAGTAATTCCAAGATATTTTACTGTATCTGAAGATTTTATGTTAACATCAACTTACTAAATCACAATATATCTATTTTACCCTCTTCTCCATCCCTGCTGCACAAACAGCTTGCTCCTGATTCTATTCCCCACCACTCGTTTCCCAACCCGTCCCCTCCATTCTGATACTTCCCCTCTCTCAGTAAATCTCTACCTCTCCTTCCTCTAATCCCCTCCCCCTCCCACACCTAGCATTGTAAACTCCGCAACGAGCCACACTCAGTCGGTCCGCCCGAGCGCTTTGACTCGGGTCTGGTGAGACGCTCCTGAGGACTGCTTGTCTCTCTCGTTTAACAATTGCGTCCACAGTCGGAGTCGCACCAAGGTAGCGCGCATAGGCAGTCGTCCGCTCGAATACACCCACGAACATGAAGGAATTTTGATGTTGCCGGAACCAGTGTGGCCTCCGTCATCATTCAGTTCTGGTTATTTGGCCAGAGAGGAGGGACACGCTGACTTTAGGGATTCTTATTCACGCCTGCCAGATTGATCACCAGTCGTCTCGCCTATTGCGCTCAGCCAACGAATTGTTCAGACGGTCCCATTTGACGGGACCAGCGGCTCCCATCCTTGCAAGGGGCATGCTGGACGAAGAAAGAAAGGAATTAGTTTTATTTCTTCACGGAAAAAATTGGTTTCAATGTTTTTAATGTCCGCGATCGATATTGATCTTGGCTTTCACCCGCAGAAAATAAAGTAAATAAGTTCATTTCGTCAAAGTAAGAAGTAACTAGGCGATTTATATTTCGTGGACCTCTAATCAGTGATCATCGGTTTCTTGTGTTGGTGACAAGAGTTTTTGGTATTATTCAGTGCTCCGTCTTCTCTGTCAAGATATACCAGGTGATATTTTGGCTCTCCCTTATTTTTCCTCTTGGCTGCAGAGTGACGGGAAGTCTATAGACGCCGAGGTTCGTGAGCTGATGCGGCGGGAAAAGACGAGGGAGCACGCCATAAGGTGAGTTCTCGCCCATACAAAAGTTTTTTCGTTATTTTTCTTGGATTTTGGTTTAGCTGTGTTTTCGTCATCCCTTTCCAGCATTTATTCCTCTTTCCACCCACTGGGGATTCCACGATTTTTCTCCCCATCTGCAAAACCACGGGCTATCTTTTGCTACTCCGGGAAGCGTCGTGTTCATTTTTTTCTCTGCTACTCTCAAGTGGTGATGCTGATTGGTACACGAGTCGGCCGGGTTGAATATTGGGAATCCGAGTTATATTTGTCATAAGATAACGGTATTGCCTTTGATGGTGCGGCACAACCTTCGCCGTTCTAGCTGCTGACACCCGTGATAAATTCCCTCAGTTCACCACGGTGTTAATAGTATCACTTACCTATCCCGAGGATCAGTGGTGAACCCTCGATACGGTTTACATACATTATAAGTGATCTCCAAATCTATACAAGATTTACATAGAGAAAGTACTTGCAGAGAAAAAGCCTCGCTTGTCGGAAAGGCCATCAAATTGAGCCTCCCATTTTTCTCCTTTGATAAACACTATACTTGAACTAGCATAAATTTGAGGATGTGCGATATATTCAAAGTATTGTGTGATACTGGACAAGGAAGCTGGCAAGCAGTAATAATCGCTGTCGTAATTGTTGAAATACTTGATTCCATATTTGATGTGTTTCTTGTTTGCTGCTCACTCCCATTAGCTATTGACGAATCAGCTTAGTTTCGATAGTCGCCGTACAATTTTCACAATTTGCAATCAATGCCACCTTCACCTCATTCCCAATTTTATATATTTAATGAAAGTGAAGCAAAGACTAAATGTCCAGACAGTTGTTTTCGATACTGGCTGCCATACATTGTCTGATTTAAAACTATAGTAGATGAGATATCCCCAATAAGAAGTAAAATCTCGCACAGTATAATACACACTACTTAATAATAGAACTTCAACCTAGGTTTTGACGAATTGTGTCATCTTCAAGGTTTATTGGATCAAATTATTGCAAAAACTGACGCGTTCAGCTTTTAGCTGATACGTACTAGATGGGAGTGAAAATACTGTGATATAGTGAAAATACCATTTCCACAACAGCGCGAGTTCTTGATTCTGAACAACATTCTAGGAAACCAGGAATCATAGGATTCCGTTTTCAATCTCAAGTGCTGACTTGCACACCAAATATTTGATTCGAATTTTTTGTAATGTGAGATCAAAAGTATGCAAATACCAACGCTGAGTTTCTTAACTTCCTTTACCCATTTTTAATGATAGCCCCCGAATTTCCCATAATTTATAAACAGCACAAGAATGGTGGAAAGTTTTGATAACTGCCAACCTCATCTACGCTTATAATAACTGTTAGGATAAATTTCTCAAACTCGATAGTGCTCCAATTATTTTTTTAGCACTAGTCGAAACGAACTTTCGAGAGAAATTTGTTTGTTTAACTGGTTAGTGACTATAAGTTTGGAACGTGGAAATGTGTATGTCTTTCGTTGATTTATCTGGAAAATGCTGTGGGGTCACTTGGGGATTATAAGGATGGAATTCTAAAATTCAGTTAAAGTGGTAAAACGACTAGAAAAAAATAAATCGTCCAGCGATACGGACCGAGTGTGGGTTTATAAGCTCGTGAGTTCAAAGTGGGGACGAGTTGTAATATCTTCCGTGTTGACTGCCACCTTTGTAGCCCTTCGCCGCGTTTGTATAATATCAGCCGCCACCGATGTAAGTGAACCGGAAGCGGATTCGGATCATTCCCTCCCCTCTCCTGCTTTGCAAATTTACGCATCAAACCACCACCTCTTCCTCCATCCCCGCTCGCGGCCGAGCCAAAGCTCTATTCCCCGAAGGGCAGAGGGAACCCAAGGAGGGCGGCGGTGCCCCCTCCGCGATGCCGCACCCTCTCAGTAAGACTCTGGCCTGCCGCTCTCCCGCTCTTCTCCATTGAATTGCAAATGCATCAACCACCTCATCTCTTAATCATGTGCGTACGTTTGTTTCGCTTTCCGTTTCGAATCTTTTGGGAATCCGACCTTGGGCTGACAGCACGCAGGGCAAGCGAAACTTCCGATTCTTCTGATTTTGTGGGGATAACAGTTTGCTCAGTTCTTATGGCATCCGATGTTTAAAATGCTGAGGTAATACTGGATGGTTTGCCTTAACGCCACAATCTTAGGATAAATATAACTTAGGAAGTGGCATTTAAAACTGTAACTTCTCTTTCTGACTAATTTTTAGAGTGAAAATAATTAAAATTGGAGGTTTAAAGATTGAAAGTTAAGTATGTATAACAAGGTGAACGCTCTTATTTATTTCATCCTACCCTGCGTCCTATGACGCAGGGTAGGATGAAATAAATAAGAGCGTTCACCTTGTTATACATACTTAACTTTCTTTTTATTTTGGTTGACGTTTTTGGGAGCATCTCATGGACAGTGCTCTACCGTATTATGTCCGACGTTCTCTGGTCCTATTTGCACTTACATAAGTTTTCCAAAGTTTTCGCTATTGGTCCATGACATATTTCATTGTTTATTATTAAAAAATGATGGAAAGAATAACCTTTATTCATTGCTATTTGCATTGGATGAGGCGGGTTTCAGAATTTAAATTTATAAAACAAAACTTTTTGTCTAATTTAATAATTTGTTGACACTCCCACTTTAATAAAAAATTATTTTACTAAAACGGCATTCTTAACTGCCAACGAATTGGATTTAAGGAGACAAAATTAATACCACAGTTTCTGACTTATTTTGAATGAAAATATTTTTATCTTGTACAATATAAGCCGATCGATTTCATAAGTCTTACGCTGCTCTAAATTAATTATTACTGCTTAAAGTTCCACCTGTTGCTCAAAATTTTCTTTATTTATAGGAGGAAAGAAACTCTTTGATACAGGTTGTGAAATAAAGTGTTTCTATGTCCACGAGGAGATGTCGTACGAATTTGTTTTAACATTCAGGTGGTTTGAACATTAAGGTTTACATTTTATTAAGTCATAAATTTTAGCAAATGGGAAGAGTATTTTATTTTACGTTAGCGCAGGATTCTCACGAAAAGCTTTCGCCAGATTGCCATCCAGGTAGTCTATATTTATAGGGTCCATATTCCAGTTAAGGTAAATCTTCTGTGAAGCCGTGATGCTAAAACTGCTACATTATCAGTCAGCCAGTAGGAGGTAACTAGTTTTATAGGGAAAGGGCATCTAATTACAAACGCATTATTGTGCTTTGAGTAGATAACGTTGGTAAAGACTAAAAAGGGCAGCTAAAAAACGTTAAAATATAAATAAGTGGATTTTTTTGTTAATATTTCAATACATTTCCTAGACTAATGATAGCCAAAACTTTGGATTTAATTGTTAATGGACGAGATTTTATGACGAAAGGCATAAGTACTTGCGCGAAGGATACTTCAATGTGGTACTATCTTTTTGCAAGATAAAACCTACATTACATCATTTCGAGGCTTATTCCATAAAGCATGCCGAGCCGTAACGGAATAAACCATAATAGACCTGGTGATGTCCTCTCTTCGGAGGCTGGAATGGCAGCAAAGGGTAACAAAGCTAGCTTTGGGGCTCGCGCATATAGAGCCAACTCTCTCAACTACTCTCTTTCTGTGATAGACGACTCCCAGATATACGTGAAATATGACCGACTGCTCTAGGAAATAGTAATGCACTGTAACGGTAAAAGTGGTGCAATGCAGTCGATGTAAATACTTATATACATCGTAGATTATAGCGAAACCGGAATCGTTTGTTGGAGCTCGAAGATGTATGTAGTTCTGAGCTCGGACGAGATCACGAAGAGAAGCGGGAGAATGCGATATTTCACTGTGTATCAAAATACTTGGGCTTATAGAATTTATGTGGTCGAGGACTCCGTTAACGTTTGATCCAGAAAGGTAAAAAAATGCAAACTCGAGAGTGTGGAATGTCAGCTGAAGCACACGACGGGAAGTCGATATTTTTAGGAAACTTGATATTTACGGCTGTACAGAAAATTGCTATTCAGTTAGACGATGCTTCTTTGGTAGCTATTTAATCTACCACAGCGTCCCGTTTTAGACTCATTAAGTATAATTGTTGCCCATACTCCTTATGGACAAGTTGTTGTTGTGTCCAAGTTGGAAGAGAACAGTATCATTATTCAATCCTTTTACATCAAAATCTAGTTGTTGAGATAATAGAGTTGCTCCTCAACCTGCCATTCCCGTTTAAATGGAGGCCCGGTTTGTATAAGGCCTTGTTAATCTTAATGTAACATATCCTTTGCGTTTTGTCGGTATCAACAGAGGCGTTTTTAAAATTATTTTTAACTGATCGGCCGTTGACTTGACTGTTATGGAAGTGATTAGAGAACAACCAGAAAAAGTATTATTTTGTCAGAAAAATATTTTCCTTGAGGTCATAAAACTGGGATTGATCATAAAAATTATGGTCATAATGCTATGAATTATTCAGAAATAATAATTATTCATTTCAGATCAAGTGAATTAATATTTGAAATGGAAGAATGCTTTTTATTAGCAGTGGGACCGTGTACCGGAATATTTTGACTATCACAACGGAGTTAGATAATGATGCAGCTCCACATGATCGATCCTAATAGGTGAAGCAGTTGGAAGGTGACTTATTTCGAGATGTCTTATTTAGAAGCGAGAAAAATGATTTTAACCGCGGAGTTGACCACTCCTTCTCCGCTTCGCATGTTTTCCTTGCTCCGGCGTGGCAGTTCTTTATGAATCTCCCTGCACTACCCCTCGCCAAGAAAGTAAAATCACGACTGTTGACTTCCAGTCACGAAATGCTCGTTTCCTCATTTTTATCTGTTAAATTGGTTATATGTCACATAGGTTGTTAAAATATGGAGTAGGTTCCAGTTTTAGAAAAAAATTGCAAAACATAATTACTCGATGGAAGTGATTCACTCACAAGACGGTTTTTATAAAATTATTATTTCATCAGCAAATTCCCGGAACACAAATGAAGTTGGACTCGAAATACTGTATTTAAATAGATTTTTTGCTGTCAGAACTGTTAATGTCTTGGTCATTCCTTGGCTCAGGAAGTTTTAACGTCAAGTTGATAGGCATTGAAAATCAGTGAGGTGTATGACCACGACAAAAATCGTGAAATTTACTCTTTAAAATGTATTTTAATCCATTTTTTCAATTTAAAATTTAATTTGCTCATTACGTGATCTATTGAAATACCTGTAAAGACGTCTTTCAAATCATTCGCCGTTAAAAAACTAAATCTTTAATTTGTATTCTGACATTGAATGGCGGAGAAATTAATTCCATCATTCACACGTTTCCAACCGTGTATTCTGATATAACCGAGGATATAAATAAATTTTATAGAAACTCTGAGATCCTTCAGGATACTGTCATTAAAGCACGAGGGGGGGTTCTTAATACTCATACAGATATATTAAACTCATACTCATAAAGACATATTGGTAGGGTAGGAGCTTTGATTATGAACTGAAATGGTTGAATGTCGTTTTTAGAAATAATTGATCTAATGTTATTAGCAATTATTTCCAGTCACATAAACAGTCTGAATTTCCTTATATATGAATATTGCCCTTGTACGAGCTCCTGAGACTTTCTTGCTGGCCCAAGCTATATTGTTTTTTGTTGGCAGCATTTTCATCCACATGCTGTATTCTACCCTGTGCTCCAGATGCGATCCCTCCCTAACGATTAATCCTTTCCTTTACGTCAAACTTCGCAAAGGGGACTGCTACCAAGTCAAGTCACCACTATAAGACTGCTTTTGGAGATTACTAAAGGCCACAAGAACCTAGCGCTGACTCCATGGAATTGTATTGCGGTGGTTTATGTAAAAATTATGGCAAATATGCAGAAGTATATGCTATGCTAAACTCTAACCACCCTTTTGATATAAATGTTTTAAGTCAAGTGCGTACATTTCTGTGATGAGCCAATAATCAAATCAAAATAACCACGAAGTTGTGGGCCACATAATTAATTTTTTCTAAGATCCGTAAGCAATATGTTATTATGTAATACATGATTATACATGCATTAGTTTGGCACTTAAGATTGATGCAGTTTAGCAGTTAACCTGATGGAAAAATATACCCTGGGTACTTATTATATATCTTAATAAGCTATTGTGTAAACTGCCGATTGCTCTAAGTTTGATGGCATGGCTATTTTAAAACTTTACGGTTACTCTATCGAGACCTTCGTTGGTGGCGTGGGAGCTGTGTTTATATGAGGTCTAATTTTAACGTTTAGTTTCTGCGATGACATTACAGTAGTTATAGAAACTGATTCAAAATTGTACGGCCTGATTTCCTTTTGCAAGGCATATTTTCCCATTTAATTTACAATCCATTTAAATAAGTTTGGTAACTCGGCAATTTATGGATGGAATACAGACATAAAGTGTCAACTAATTTGTAATAGGTGCGTGGCTAATATTTCGTTGAAATTTGTGATGTGTCACACATTTATTCGTTTTCTCCTGAAAATGGAAGGGCAGTTATTTTGCTGTGGTGAAAGACATTTACCTCTCAGTTTATCTGAATACATATAATGATTTATATCCATACTACTGCATTGAGGCATAAAAACTCTATCTTCCCCGGCCCAGGCATATCTCTTGGTCTTGGATGACGTTCTCCCTTGCCCGACTGCCGTGTCTTTCGCCGCAGAGTACGGTCTCTTTCACACTCGAACCCGTGAGACGTTAATTATTAAGAATCAGATAAGTTTTATTTTCGAAGGACCCGCAATCCTCTGCTATTTGAAATATTCTCTTTAGCATTGTGCTCTGTGCCTGTATAGCCAATGGGGACTTACATTTCAAGGACGTGACAACTTCGCATCAAATTTTTCATACTTTTTTAAGGCCGCTTTACACGGTACATTTTATTGTACAAACGAATGGACAAATTCCTTCATGAAGTAAATAGTACCGTGTAAAGCGGAAAATTGTATGATTGTCTGAATGACTTAACGGGAAATAGAACCTGCTTTAATTCCATTCAGTTTCTTGTACATTCTATGATACATCCGATTGTACAATAAAATGTACCGTGTAAAGCGGCCTTTAGAGAGTAAAGGCTGCAAGTCAATACGGATATTGATCTCTCAAACGTCTCGTTCACTTTAATGTTGGAGCAACTTCGGTCCATTCGATGAAGCTTTTATCTTGCACATAGCAGCAATCATTCCGTATCCGAAGACAGCGTGTATGGAAATCCGCACTCTACGCTTATTAATGAAGGAGATTTCCTCCTTTCCGAATAAATTTCACCAAGATATTTTTATCAATTTTCATATAAAAATTAATTAACTTTTTAATTATTAACGACTTCTAATCTTTCGCCAACGATTTGCGGAAAGAAACGTGTAGTATTTTTGCAGGCCTGCGAATTTATTGTGGAAGCATTAAATTTGCTTGTATTCATTACCCAGTCTTACAATAAATATGAAAATAAATGTAGATTAAATTATATTGGGAAGAGTGTCGTAAACGTCGAGAACGTAGGGTCGATGCAAGATTTCTCCTCTTTATTCTGGAGAATTTACTGCGAGAGAGGTGAAGCTTATGACTCTCGATGAACTCGTCAATCATCTTTGTATTTTGTCTTTAATCAGCCATAGTCACTCCACCTAAGGCAACTTTGAGACATATCAGCCCCTGGTAGTGAAACCCTATTCGTAAAACTCATTTTAAAAATTCACTATTGCCATAATAAGAGAAAAGAAAAATTTCAGGTTACATTATCTCTGTGAAATTCAAGCGACACTTGAAAAATAAGTTTTGTTGACTTTAATACTAAACTGATCGCATTAATACATTCTCTAGCTCATTCGTAAAGTTTTGAAGCTAAGCACTAGTACAGTATATGCATTTTGCCCTTCCGATTATCATGGATGTGGAGAAATTATCCATTGTAAATGTTATATGAATTCACCTACCTCAAATATCTTAGAATGATGCTAATTAAATATTGTTCAAGGTTTGGAGGATTGGAGGTTCAACCGCTTGTTCGCTTTTACCTCAAACATTCCCTACCGCCGTCGCGATTCCATTCATGTCATCATTTCGAAAACACATATTCCCCACGTGTCATGTGTCACGTATCGCGCAGGACAATGAAAGCTACCATTCCCGGACGATACGAGTTTCGGTGACGCTGCTAGACGCAGTGAGCTGTCGTGTTGCAATTGCTCTCCCACAGTTGATTGAAACGGTATCAGTACGGCTATTCTCCCGCCGACCTTCATGACCCCACGCAGGGATTCGTTGTGGCTGTGGAACTGCGGAACAATTATTGCAGATTCGTCGGGTGTTGGAAGGTTACGTGATAGGTATATGCTGCATGGGAATCGCACCTCTTTTGTTACGCCCGTCGCTGCCATTCTCGGGAGCGGAGACGATGTCGGCACTCCCATACGGAACGAGATCCCTCTTACATTTTAGCGTGCAGAATTGAAAGTAGGAGAGGTGTGCAGGTACAAGTATTCGGTAAATTTTCTCGTCCAGATTAGTAACTAAAATGCTAACTACTGAATTTTTGTGCCAAGTTCCACCATAGTTTAATATTGTTTTAAAGAGAAAGCTGTACCATGATGACATTCGCGTTGTCACCCACTTAATTGTTAAAAATATTTCCTTGTCATCCAAGAAATATGATAATCTTTTCCTAGACATTTGTTTGGTTTGGATGACGAGGAGCTATCGATTTATATGTCAATTCGATCTGAATACTCATGAAAGACAAATTTTGGGTTATTCTTTAATTAGGTATTTTTTTCTGGCACACGCATTGGTCGGTCCGTTCCAAATTATGTAATTGTTAGATATTTGTATGCCTTAATTTTTGTTGACTACTTTTTTCCTTCATTTATTATACTGCTTTTGAACTGTTTTAAGAAGAGAGAAGCATTCTAGCGCATTGAATTTCCCATTAACTTGTCAACACAAAGTCTATCAGGCCAATAGAACCATAGAACTTAACTGGTATAATTACCTTGTTTAAATTTTTGCAATGTTCATGTGGTATAACTTAAAATGAAATGGGTAGTTATCTCTCTCTATGGAATTTATAATGAAAAATCATAGGAAAGCCATTAGGAAACCACACTTATTACGCGTACCTACGACGCTATTGCTGGGAGACATTAACGTTCCTCCTTAAATAAACAGAAGGTGATAATATCACGTACAAAATGTTGTATTTACTTGCCAATGTTGTAAGAGAACCCTTGTTAGCTTTACGCCTAACATTCCAATTGCTTCCAGTGCCAATATCTTATCTCATCCATTCGTCTTTACCTCGCCCACTCATCTTAATGAAGGACATGTACTTCATGGGGTCACCGCGAGGTCTCTGTCGGCCATCGGCCGGTGTGAAAGCGGAGATCGCGCGGTGGTCACTCAATTTACTTGCGCATGTTTACCACCGCCACCCGCTGTCGGGGAGAAGGAGTGAAGCGGGGGATCGGCAGTAGATCTCCCATGGAGGGGGGGTAGGGCGCGGAGGGAATTCGTGTGCATGTCGGAAGGTAGTCCAGCCTAAAGGCACCCTGCGAGTTTAAGGAGGTGACCTTGAGGGTGGTTTAAAGGCGAGAAGGAGGTTGAGGAGGAGAGGAAAAGGTTGGAGACAGGAGGAATCAGCCGGTGGAAAGGACAGGAGAGAAAAAGGAGGTGGTTAGGGGGTTTGGTATTATGGTAAGCGGTGATGGAAGTAGTTCCATTTCTCGAAATCTATCTACTCTCCCACAACTCAACCCTTCTTAAGCCTCATATGCCTCTCCACCCACAATTCAAGGCATTACACCCGTTATATAGGCATGCGGGAGATGGTATTTACGGTCCGGCCGCGAAATACTTTGCTGGTAGCCTCGCAGGCAAAAGTGGAAATATGGTCAGGAGGCAGGCGCCCCCAGACTGGCAGTGGACTTCGGGCGTGTACTCTGAGGGCCTCATTCATCTCCCTTGCAGCAACCACTCTCCATATCATCACATTTTACGAACCCTTTGGCCAAAAAGTCAACCTTAATCCAGCCAATTGCCATTATGAGGAGTATAGCCGGTTCGTGTAACGCCTTGTGTGGTTCTGGTATCATCCCTAACGACTAATATGGGTTAACCATTCCGGTCTCCTCCCCGTGCAAGCTTAGCCCCAAAATCGAAGATTTAACCCTCTGCATGGCAAAAAAGATACAATGTGTTGTATCTTGATATTTCACGAGTGACGAATCACGACATGTTTTCAGTAGATAGACGTAGATATTTTTGGATTCTCAACCCTCTCAGAGGAGCAATCAAGTTCGCGCCGTTCGCCACAATTTATAAGAATTCGCGTCAAAGTTAAATTTTCCGCGTCAGACTTAAAGATGGATCCATCAAGGAGGAAAATAAGCATCGACTATGCAGGTTTCACAAAATTATTTTACGACGACCTCTGATTCAACACCTTGGATAATTCCACTGGTACCACGGGATCATGATCATACGTCTAAAGATTTGTGATTAACCAAGCAATTTCACTGTAGTTAGACGGTATTTTTGTGGATTGATACTGATTTTATAACGTTACACTCATCTTCTCCTTCCCCTGGTTTATTTAACCCTGACTCTGACTCACACTTACTCATTGTATGGAGACCTTATGACCACATCCTCTCACCTCCCTCTTCCCAGATACTTCCTCCTTTCACTGGTTTTTCTCCTCCACATCCACTAGGCCTATGTTTATATATCCCTTCCTTTCGTGTAGACTTTGCCTGATTTTACCGCAAAGTTTAGAAACCTAGATCATAATAAACAAATGGAGAAGATTCAAAATAGCTTAGGGTCATTTCCTCTTTCACTGAATTAAATGTAATCCTTAGGTATATGAAGGGTGCTATTCATTCGTGCTTTACCACCCTTTACGGCTATCAGCGTTTTCTTCCGGAAGCATTCATTATATGCCCTCCGTACATTATATATCCCTTAAAATTCTCTAGATCTATATTTTTCATTGTCGTTCAGATCTCCTATTTTATCTCTTCATATACCACGATGATCCACATCTCTCATTTTCCCATTTTATGCTTTTCCTCTCAACACGTCCTCCATTTACTACCGCTGAGTTCCAAGAATTACGGCATTCTTTTTCTTCTTCTCTGTGACTCCCTTGTTAGTCTTTTTTTACCCGGCCCACCATCTTTCTTTCTGTTTAATCACACAGCTAGAAAGTTTTGAGGCTACACGTTTTCTTGAAGACTCGGTATCCAAAGAGCACTCAACAAAAACGTTTATTATTGTTGGTTGATTTAGAAAGTGTTTTAAATCAATTTTATAACCTATTAGTAGTCAATAATAATTTTAATGATCTTTATCGATTTTATTCTCATAAAGTCTGAAAAAACTGTCCAAATTAACATTTTAACATTTACCCGGAATAAATGTAGCATCCTCCTTAAAAACTATTTTTATAGTCCAATTACTGATTTCTAATGGAGGTTTTCGCTAAATGGCCCAGTCAAATTTCTTCATTAGCATTCAAATAGCATATTATGGGCAATATCACGGACCTCTGATGAGTGCGATCGCGTAATCGTCAATTTTTCAATGTGCTTGTGAGGGTGAATACGTGATCGTCATTTAAAAATGTTTTCAGGTGCTTAAAATCACTCGTTACAATTTATGGAGTGTGTTTTTAGGATTTTTAGTATGAGAATTGCACTTTTTGAGTGGTTTACGTTTTGGATGGCCATAATGAAGCCGAGGAGATATGATCCCATTGGAGGTTTTGTGGTATTAAAATTCTGCGTAATATTAGAAAAAATTCGCTCCTCTGATTGTGGTAAATATTTCTTTGTCTTTATACTTCCCGTTACGCATTATAATTTTTTAAATTTGCTAGTGTATTTCCATAGTTTCTAATTTAAATTCACTCCGATGAGAATGCTTTGGAAGAATCTCCACTATTTGTTAAATGCCAGAATATATGCTCTCATATTTATGGCCGGAAACACTTCTCCACGAAGGAGTTAAAGGGTATAAATGCTTTCCATAGATAAGCGAAATGAAATAGGAAATTTAAACTAATTGTAAGTTTTGTCGTGGCTATAACCATCGAATCCCTGTGGAAACCGTTGTGGCAATATCGTAGCTTCAGAAACAACAATATTTATTTATTTTCATTGCCTTCCATTGTTTCTCAGATGATAACCATTCTTCTTGTTTTACTTCGATATGTACTGGAAGTGGAAAATGTGGTCTGCATACCTCTCGCACTGTTGCATTTATATTTCGGTGACGGCAAAACGAGAGGGATACGATATCTGTTGAGGGGGAATGCGCGAGAGGACAGCCCAATGGCTGTGGAGTGACGCCTTTCATTTCGACCTGCGGATCCTACGCTGGCAACAGGGGCCAATTCCCCCTGCGGAATACATATTGGATACAAAAGAGGACGCGATCCCCCCCTTTACCACCCACCTACACTATACACACCCCTGCGCCTCCAATTCCTTGTTCCAATCCAATAGATACCCCCTCCCCCGCCACCCTATGTGAGAGTTCACTATGGTTGTATTTTTTCCGGTTGGAAGCAAGGAAGGCGTGAAGAAATATACAAATGCGAATTTCCTTATTTTTAAAGGAGAAGCATATACGGGACAAATACAGTGATATCCCAGGGTCTGGCAAAAATTTTCCGTTCAGAATAAAAAGCATGGTGAACGCGCACCTGTTTATTCTTTATGTACCAAAATTTGCGCGAACAATGGCAGTTCAAATACCTTAATTTCAATATCAAAATTATCATGACGCTGTCGAGTAAAGAAATGTTTGCTTTAAAGTCATATGTGACCTTCAGTCAAATTCAAGAAGTCATGTGCAGTCAACTGTGAATTGTCTCTAACGAACATACTAAGTTGTATTAACAATTTTGATGGAAATATACAAGTGTGCTGTTACAATTTCTATCAAAATATACGCTTGAATTGTTGCATTGTTTGCGGATACAAATAAAAGACATATTGAACATATCATAACTGATAGATTTTCTCGCATAAAAATGCAGCAAAATTATTCCAAATTGAAAAAAGAATTTCACTTAAAAAAATGTGACAATATTTTCGAAGCATATTTGCAAAATGTACTGACCGTTTATTCAAGATTATATATTCGTGATTCAGTAAAACAATTTTTGTGATGAGATTATTGAACGTTACTTTTCTGTAGTGATATTACGGAGATCTATAAATATTACATGAAGAAATAGGTTTTATGAAGTTTAAATATTATTCATCCTTAAACAACATTATTATTAACTATTTTTAACGGCAAACAATATTTATACCAAAAAGGTAAGCCACAATGCTAAAGGAAGTGTTTGTAAGAGCTGCCACGAATCTCCAACTGCATGGAAGCGGTGGCGCGAATAGTCGCGGTTTACATGTAGGATGATAGCGTGGGCGCGAAAATCCACTTACCACCCACCACCATATCCTTGTCCACCATTCACTCTCAACCCGAGAATCACTGGCTTCTCTCAGGCTTAATTATTTTCGTAAATGGAAGCGTGAAAATAATCACAAAAACAAATTTTCTCACAGGAGCGGAAGAAGCGAAGCAAATGTGACGAGTGCCCGGTATGAAGCAGAGTTCTTTCCGCTATGATTGATGGAATCTCGAATGGATATTTTAATATTTTTCAAATTGAAAATAAAAATATCAAACTAATAGGAATATTGTTTTTATGCATTTCTCAATCTCTGTTTTAGTATATAACAAATCTTTTCAAGTAATATCATGTTGTTTATAACATTTTGTCAATTTGGGATGAGTTGCTAATCTTTGCGGGGATGAGTGGAATTCTTACTTGCTAAACAAAGCCTGTAGATCCCTATGACACCTGGATAGTTTTTTTCATGCAGAACATGTGTGTATCTAAAATTTATTGGCGAAGGTGAGACTAATCTAGAACTGGTAAGAGTGATAACTGCAGAGAAATACTTTTTTCGTGACTTCATATGTACTTCTAAAACTTTATTCATTGCTAAAATAATTTCAAAATTTTCCTGTGTGTTGTATTTTGTCGACAGGGTAGTAATAATTCAATTTTCCAACTATATTGCGTTGGGCAGCGATTTCTTTCGGGAGATATGTGTGTTAAATACTTTTCTCAGTCGGTGCTGATCATTACAGCTGCATGTTTGACCTATAGCAAATATATGCGAACATAAACTAGATTTTACCTTTGAAATCCGATTATGTATGATTTCTATGAAAATAACACGCAAGTGTTGAAGCCAGGCAAGGACTTATGAATGAATTGCGTGAAATGTACATATTTCATTTTATTTCACCATTTAAGATGAACTTCCACACGCACATTGTAAGCTCGCGTACCATTGAATATATACGTAACCTGGAGCTTCTTGTCACATCATGTTAATATTGTCATAAAAAGCTGAGTTGTACATGTTATAATAGTTATTTATGGTAATCTCTTTATATTTGCATTTTCTACTCTTCAATTCATGGGAGCTTACTTTTTCTCGCATTTCGTGGAAAAAAAAATCAAAATTTAATAAAAAACGTACTGCCTCATCTTATCTGATTTTTCTCTTCGGGTGGATGATTTTCAGTGAATAAGGGTAGATTATGCAAGAAACAATAAAAAGATGAATTTTGACCAACTAATTTATCATTTTATCTTGTAGAAATTTTCAAACTCTAACAGTGGACTTAACAATGGTCCATTTGAATTAGGAGAAAAAGGTCAAAATACGAGAATAGTAGAGTTATCTTGGAAGCATAAGTGTCGTACTTTAAGAGTTAATTTTTGAAATTGTTTATGATTGCCTTTTAGAAAGTTTTGCTTTTGCCTGCTCTTTCTCTTTGCAGAAAGAGGAATTAAAATCAAAATGAAATCACCCAAGAGGCATTCATTAGAAGTTGAAGGGAAGACTTCTAAAGAGCTTTATCTCATTTTCAAACGGGTAACAGGTTCTGCATAGCTCCAAGTTTTCTCTCCATGTCGGTAGACCCGAGGGCGTGGTGTCTCTCGGTGGAAGTGAGGCAATGGAGTGAAGGGGGTGGAGACAAACGCAATATATGAATCTCTCTTCTGTTGTACTTTTAGTCGCGAATTGTTCCTTCAATCCTATTACCCCTTCTCAATGCCCGCGGCCTTTCGGCAGTATGCGCATCTTCCCACGCACCTATGAGACGTCGAGGCGCGGCAAAAATGCAAAATACAATACCCGAGAGAAGTATGTTTTTATTAGCTTCAAAGGGGCCATTCCAAAAAAGGACTAACTTTCAGGAATATTTGAGGTATTACTTACCAAAAGCTCATATATATGTTAAAAATATGTTTTCAAAGTCAGAATAGGATAAAAATAAAATTGAAGCTCGAGTGATTTTTTACAAGAAATATTTATTGAAGTGTAAACCATTGATGAAAAAATGCGAAATGTTATATCCAAAAAGTCGTGAAATGAATAATTTGGTTTGATCTAAATAGGTTTCATTTCGGTTACTGAGGTACCAGAAAAATGTGAAAATTAAACTAAGGAAAAGAATTTGACGTTCTCCCAGCGAATAACTGACGTAAAATGTTCTCGGTCTTCACACCTTGTCAGGTCTACCATGGTGGCCAACTTTTCGAAGGAAGAGTTTCATATCATCATTAGAGCTGCTGAATGATGAATAGTAATAGGCAACTACCGTAGCATAGAGTAGAAGCAAGCCGAAGTTGAACACATAGGTAATTGATCATGTTGATATAGTCATTGAAACAGAGAGCTAGCTTGAAGAGAATGTTAGCAATAGCAAAGTTTTTCCAACAGGATATCTAATCCAGAGATCTGATCGACCAGATAGCACTGGCGGCCTAGTATTTTTAGCAGTTAAATCACATGTGAATAGAACCGCTCTTATGTTAGATGACAATGAAATAAAGAGCATGTGGTGTAGTATTAAACAATAAGACAAAATAAATATACATGTTTGTTCATTATATACACTGAAAGATTCCAACCAATTGGTTGAGATTTCAACCGATAATTATCACGCGTTTGTTATCTATAAGTTGGGTAACCTGTTGTGTAGCAACAAGTTCAATGAAGCGTGATATATGAGAGATCTTTCTCCTTACACTTTTAAACCACTCTCATTCTCATGTAGTTAAAAAAAACCTGCGAGAGGAAATAAAGTAGGCCTCTTAACTATCAATCACCATGCTATGATTTAACACGTCGATATAATCGAAGGAATTAACGACTATAAAGTAATTTTTACGACCTTGGAAACAACAATAGAGTCAGTTGTAAAATCTAAGCGTAAGGTCTACTAATTTCAAAAATGCGATTTCAGAAAATTTGGAGGGACCTTAGAAGCTTTATTCACGGCATTCGCACCTACAACAAAAGACAACAGCATCGAAGCATCATGGAGATATTTTTTGGAAAATCTACATAAAGGAATGGAAGAACATGTTCCTCACCAATTCAAACGACAGAGAAAAGGGAGAGATGGTACAACCACAAAGTATGGCGCGAGCTCAGGATGGAATTATTTTAACATAATAAATAATATAAAATTCTATTACGTCAGCTAACATAACAATGGAAATAGCGATGAGAGAAAACCATGTTGTTCAGCGGTCAAAAACGAATAAAATAATGCGCTCTACTCTACGTAGCTTCTATAAAACTCTAGATGAATTACAAGATGAAAACCCCAAGTCATTATGATCTTCCGCTAGAGAGCTCCTGGATTAATCTTCGATTGTAGAGTATTTATCGGATGAAAATTATTATTACACCCCTGCTTCAATTCAGTATTCACAAAGGATGACGCAGTATATAAATCAGACATCCTGACATTAATGAATCAATGGCGGACAAAGTACTTATCATGATGGAATAAATAAATGACTGCGTTCGATTAAAATTAACTAGTCCCCAAGTCCAGAAGGAATACCTGAACATGCGCACAAGGAGCTAGTGCCATAGATTGCACCATTCTTAGAAATCATATTTAGCAATTTTTTATCCGAAAGCAAGATGCCCCATTATAAGGCACTGTCTCTGGCGTTATTCGGTGGAATGCCTTCATAATCAATGAAACAAAAGTACTGGATTATTGTTTCGTAAAGTGTGGAGTCATAACCAAGTACTTATTTTTCACTCTAAATGCCCCAAGACTGAAACATTTCTAATGTCACACCAATGGAAGTCACCCAGGAAGTTTTAGGCCTGTTCGGTTAATTTTGCCTTTATGCAAAACTCTCGAACAAATTGTTGTTAGCAATATTATTACCTTCCTGGATAATCAACATTTCTCATGTGGTAATCAACACGGCTTACGGAAGGGTAGATCTTGCGAAACACAGTCTTCTTTCATGACATCCTGAAATCAGGTGAATCGAAAGAACTAAGTTGAAGCGATATTCCTTGATTTGGTGAAAGCACTCAACATGGATCCTCACGAAAAACTCATATACAAATTTCAATAATGCAGAGTAAATGAAAACAAAAGAAAATGGGATATGGGACTTTCTTAGTGATTGCAAACAAAGAGTAAGAGGTGGTATTAGCTCTGATTTAGCTACAGTCACATCCGGTGTTCCACTAGGAAGCGTGATCGGCTCTCTCTTATTCATTATTTATTTAAATTACCTAAGTTCTCATGTTAGCTATAATCTATGATTATTTGCAGCCGATACGGTCGTTCACTGGGTAATTAATGAATACGTGGACTCAGAAATTCTATCATCGGACCTAAACATCGTTCATTCGTGGTGCCAGGAGTGGGCCGGGAATTAAATCTTAGTAAATGCACCAGAGTGCACTTCTTGCGGAAGTCACTTCACCAACGCCATGTTTACACTGTGGGTGGAGTAAACATAAAGTCCTCAAAAAAAGTCAAATACCCTGGAATTTCCTTAACTTAAGGTACATGGTGGAGAGCACAAATGTGCGCCACGATATTAATAAACTAGAATTCATCAAGCATGTAAAAGGAAGGTCATCGGATAAGAAAGTAAAAGAAAGGTGTCACTTCGCTCTGGTTAGGCTGCGAGCATTAGGGACCCTGGAAAGAATGATTGGTCCAAAGAAATATATAAAATACAAAGAAAATTTGTGTGCTCCGTTATAAATTGCTGCGAGTGAAGATACAGTGTTCTCAGATTTTAGAAGGATGAAGTTGGGAGCTTCTTGAAAATCGGAAGCTGGGCGCTAGAATTAGTTTGCTTGAAAAATTTAGAACAGGTGTAATTCTATATCATTCTGACGCCACACTAATTCTCTTGGTCTATCAAATACGATAAATTGATATATATGATACATTTCCAAACAGAGAGGTAAAGAAATTTGTTCTTTCCACGCACAATAAGTGGTCATAATAAAACCGAAGCTCCACTTCAAACACACCCATAAAGCACTTCACTATTTCATCTCCAAAACCTCATATTTTCTCGTACCTTTATATGACTGATGTCCTAACACCCCCGCCAATGCGGTGGCTCGCATAGTGTTATGTAGATATCGATGGCATACTACGCCTTCAAAATGTCAGTGCAACAAACCACCATCACTCGGTTAGAAACCCAAGAGCTCTAAATTTTAGGCATTCGCCAGGAGAGCCTGAAATTTTACCAGCGTCGTTAATATTCCTAATGCAGAGTATTATTAAAAAGAGCATCCACCAAAAATTGAATTAAAAGGGTAGTATGTTTCCGTTAAATTCCAGGAGCAATATTAAACTCCCAGAGCGTATCTTTATGCGGGCAGAATATTCACTTTCCAGGAGTTAATGTACAAATATTTCGTACTCGAGCAGTCGATTTGTTCGGCGTGTCTAATTTTCGGCATGGGAGTGGCAACGCTCTACTAAAATAGTGTTCATTTCAGCATGGTTTCAGTCCCATGTTGGTGCTTATGGAGTTCTATTTTGATCGCAATTTGATACTCAATTTCAACCGGGTATGGTCGATGGCAACGTAGCGAAGCGGAATGTTCATGGACTGTAGGTGCGCCACGCGATGGGAGGAAATTGGTTCGCTTGAGTGATTCCCTAACGCAGCATTTCGGCATGATTTAATCTCGAGAGTTCACCTAGCGTTACCAAGTGGGTAGGAAATAGAATCTCAAGCTGTGAGGAAAGTTACAAACCATATTGAATATTTAAAGATGGGTAAGCGCGTAGCAATCGAGTGATGCTAATTGTCAACTATTGGATTCAATTTCTACGCGTGAGAACGCCTTGCGTTATGAAAGCGAAGTAAATGAAGACCTAATCGAACGTAGTTCTCCCTGGTTTGGGCTTGCAGCAGATTATATTAAGCTCATTAAGGCTGGTATCCACTGGTATGGCAATAATTGCAATTAAGTGGGTAATTCTCTCTTTCCACCGGTGAGCACCGTTTTCATGATTCTGGGAAGCATCTTCAGAGGCCTGAAATTCCCATCGGGATGTTTCAATGACTGATACTGGCAATGTTTCAGTTGAAATTTGGCAATTTAACAGTGGTACAACCCTGAAAACTCAACTTTGAACATAATATCTCAGTATGTTAACCGGTATAGCATACATTTTTTGGTTCTTTGATTGCTACCCATTATTTATCGCATGTTTATATACTCGTAGTTCTTTCGTCCACGAAATAGCAAACATTATCTGTAGCACAATTAATGTCAGATTAATGAGTAATATCATTTGACGAAAAGCGTTTTACTACTTGGGACTGCCAACGTGACCTATCAATTTCAGCGGTTTATATGAGCGGCTCTTTCAAAATTTTCCTTCCCTGATATTCCCGTCATTGAGTCCATGAAAATCCCACTTAATGTTTAGCCGGAGGCGAGCGATTGCCATTTCAGTTTGTAAAACCGACAGATAAAACTAATATGTCAAAATATTCAGAACTGAGAGGATAACTTTTCTCTTCTGTAAAAACAGAGTCTTGCGGTAAGGTAGGATTCGGTGAAGAGGAATGGACTAACGGATTTTAATATTTCTTGAAGTTGTGCGAAAAACTTTGCAGCTAATGTGATGTACTCCATAAATTTGCATATTGAAACGTCATTTGACTTGATTACTAAGCAAAATTCAATATCAATTGCAGTTTTCATCGTCACATTAGGGGTTGATTGATTAAATATCAAAAGTAGTATGAATTAGAAAGAGAAATGGAATCACTTACGACACTGAAAGTTTAGAGGTAATGTGCCAAAATACCACATGAATTGTTATCAGCTCAATTGATACAATGGAAAAAGAGAAAGGCTACAGTTAATTACTTTTCAAGGGTACACAAAAGATATTACTTATGAGAAGATAAACTAGGGTTAGAAGCAGTTGTAAATTCTATAAGGATACATGATTACGCAGTCAGTTTAGCAATCATAAGTTAATTTCAGTCAGATTGTGTGACAAAAGTAAAATTGTCAGTCTATTGCTCTCAAAAACAAGGGATGTGAAGATGACACCATCAAGCAAAATCTATTTTTCAGGTAGAACACATGATAAATACGAAATGTTTCTTTGTATTTGGAGAATTTGTAATAATAGTAGTAATTTGAGCATTTGTAATAGTTATTGCACATTACAGTTACAAATTATGTAAGGGAACAATATAAAATATGCCTTTCCCTTTATGACAAGCTATTTTCATTATATGGCAGCTAAAATATAGCAACTCAAGTGCGTCAAGATTTCATTCACCCACTGAGTTCAACCACTCCACATAACAATTTGCGAGCTTCAGAAAATAAGTTGAGAAAACCTCTTAAATAAAACGAAAGCTGGTCAGGCAAATAAAGGTGATTTTTACGTGTCTGCGCAGCGACGTCCAATGGCGTCCAACACAATAAATCCTGTTCGGAGGACTGGTTAAGAAGCTTAGGTTAGGAAATGAATAGAAGGCTCTCCTCGAGGTCATGTAAACTAGAAATCTTACATAAAATATGTTAAGGGTTTACTTTCAGGATATTATTTGGCCATTGCTCTGCATTAGTACCTATTTGGAAGCTACAAAGTAAACGAGATACATTGTCGAATAGATTCGAATCAGAATGCTTTCCTGGCCCACACAACTCATGTCTGCGATGGAAGTCTTCTCAAAACTGTAAATTTATAAATCATCCTTTGCTGTGTGTGAATCTAAAAAAAATATCATTAAGAAATAAGATATGCCTTGAATAAAGCTAACCAAAGCCATTAAATTACGAGGGAGTACAGAATAAACAATTGTATATTTTTATTTGTAAAGTGAAAATATTTATTTTTAGTAATAGCTATAAAATTTATGTATGAAAGAAACTTTTAATCGCATTTAAAATTTGATTAAAAAAGGAACATGGCACAACTATATAGTTATTTTAATAATTTTATACTTTTGTCAACAGAAAAAATGGTCTAATAGGCATATTGCAATCAAACCCAATCGTTTACAACAAAAATCATTCCACTATGCTTGATTGTGACCTACTTTTAAGACAGATAAAAATATTACCTCGTAGTAAAACCAGGCAATCACAACATTAGTTAAGATTTGCTCTTTGGATGAAGGATTTACTTTGGATTTTGGGTGCGGAGCAAAAGTTTCCATTACAGAATATAAAATGACAAAAAAATCCACATAAAATGTATGTACTAACATCAGAACAGTAGAAGTGAAAAGGTTCTTTAGATAAGATCCCAGGTAGTAGGAGAACTTGCATAGATAGGAAAGGATGGCGGGTTGCATTCAACTAATCTTTAGATCGTATCCCCAATGACGATGATGATCAGAATAATAAATGTTGAGGAACTTTTGCCTGCTCGTTGATTTCTTTATCTCGCTGGAAAGTTAAAAAAGCAGGAAATAATTTGATAACGCCAGATAGAGATGTGAGCTTCACGTTCCGTTACGCCTTAACTTAGCTCCAACCACAGAGACTGAATCGACGTGCTACCTGACAGCTGACGCTTGGCTCTAAGGATGAATGGGAATCGGAGGATTTAATGGACGGAAAACAACCTACTTTACAATTGCAAATTTTGACATGGCTTTGTGAAACATTTTATGGGATAAGATCACTTCTAGTGATTTTTAACTCGACTGTTTACAAATCATAACCTTTGGGTCAAATGTAAATTCATTGAACAATTTGTGTTGGTTAATTACTATGCTAATGTTTTCATTTGTTACAAACATGCACTCAATCCATTCGCATGTACGTAAACATCCGCCTGGCAATATGTTTTACGACCACTCCGTTACGACAGCACTTCACCTTGTTTATCCGTGGGTGTTCCCTCATCCCTACTCCACCCCTCAACCCTCGAATTTTCGTGATCTCACGCGTCACTTTGACGCAGCTACTCCCAGTCGTATAATTTAACAATCCCTTATTTCTCCATCCTTCTCCAAAATATCCTCTTCCCAAATGCTTTTTTAAATACTTTTACGTGCTCAGCATCCACAGTTGTTCGTTTGGCATGCACGTGAGAATGCGTCGACCGTTTTACAGGTTTTTCTTTGCCCTGGTAAACCATACCCGATTGCAGGATAATATCATTTTGAATGTTAACTTTTTACTATTAATTTCTTTTGAAATATAGAGGTACTGTTTTAAATGTTTTTCAGGCATGATTTTACTGCCATAGCAGCTATTATCTATCTGAGGTTACTATTTTAATTATGAAGGTTTAAGTGTTTTAATTTATTCATCATTCTTGGACGTTAAACTTAGCATTAGTTAAATCGATGTACGAAAACATTTTGTATTCCCATTTTATGCACATAATTACTACGCCATTCATTTGATTCAATTACATTTAAAACGGCAGCTCATGCTCACGACTTGTGCTTATCTATTCTATGACTTATCTATTCTATCTATCTCATCTATGACTACTTCTGCTAACCTCAAGCTACACGAATATCAAGGGTCTAAATACCAACTTTTTTCATAGTTGACACACCCTGAATTAAGATTACATATTTGAAATTTTCACCGATATGTTAGACAAAGAAATAAGCACGCCTATCACAAATATGAGCAATCCACGTGATTTTTTTTACGGTTCCTCATCAATCTCACCAACCAAGTTAGAATGCAGGTGACAGTGCTTCAGTACGGAGGCCTCACAAGGCATGAACGATGTCTGCGAATGACTTAGGCTCCTGTAAACTTTCGAAATGAAAAAAAAATTGCTGACAAAATATCTTCTGTATAATTTCTGTTCTCGTTTTGTAAACATGAAAGAGTAGATCTCAGATTTTCATGTTCTATTAATAACTTTCGGGTTAAAAATGTCTATTTTTACTGAACTACATGACTTTTGAATTACTTTTACATTAAAAGTTTAGCTATCGATACAGATATTGTTGATTTTATTGTTTGGTATTAATGTACTAGAATTTGATCGCACCTTATTTGTTTAATTCTTATTAGTTATCAAATTATCTTGATATTGCAATGCCATAAATATGGCTAATTCTCATCGGTTAGTTAGATAGTTGTACTACAACAGGTAGTTGTTACCTTTCTGAGGTAGTTGTACTACGACATAATGAAAGAAAACAGCTTTCACTTGGATATATTATTTTAATTCATTCATTCGAAATGTTTTGTATTCTTGAAATAAATTGTCGCAAGCCTCCTGACGCTTCTATTCAAACAGGCTGAATTACACGCCAGGGAAATCCTGCGATATGCTTTAGTTAGTCCCAATGTAGGCGTGCAACATGCCAACACGCCGCCCCTTAGATAAAAAATTTGGTTAGTGTTTCGCTGTCAGCACCCGGGGGCGAATGAGATAGTCAAATCGGGAAATTATTACGTTAAGTCACTTTTGTATAAATCGGATTAAAAATATGTATTGCTATTTTAATGTTTTTTTTGACGTAACGAGAACTTGGAGGAAATTGAGCTAAATTGAACCGAAGCATCGGCGAGCGAAAGTAATGTGACGTTGTGGCTCCACCTCTAGAAAAATCTTGGAAACCTTCTCTTACAGCAGTAACATGAAGGTCTCTCTTATTTCTCTCCTAATTTATTTTTCTTCATTTCGTAAAATCTTCCATCTCCTGTTTTCATCGGGAAAGTCTCCTAGGTATTTTTACGACTTAACCTGCTCGTCCGAATAGGTTGGGGACGCTCATGTATACGTATACACGTATATACGCGCACACAGACACCCATTCTTGAGTCTCCCTCGTCTGGCGCGGAAAAAAGTAAAGCCTTGGAAATGACTGTGGGTGGGAGGGCAAGGAAGGAAGATATGGGAGATCTGTGAACTAAGGGCTGGGATGACGGTGGAGAATGGAGGAAAGGGAGGCATTGGAAGCCTTTTTGAAAGTCGTGCGACGTAGTCTTATTTCCTCCAGAAAAGGCAAAAATGAAGAAAACTTAATTTTGTTGGCTTTGCACCGTGGATAGTAACTTGAAATAAAGAAAAAAATGCCATAATAGTTTGTCATTTACGTAAACAAGAGGAAAATGGAAACTAACTGTAGGTCATGAGCGTACCCAGAAAAGATTTGTTATGCAGGTCACAGATGCCGGTCATGGTGACCGGCTGCGAAATAATTTTATATCACATTATAGGTTTTGAGGTAATGTTAATTTAAATTACACTAGAGTCCAACAATTTATTTTCGCACAATAAAAGATATGTTGCTAAATTTTCACAAAATATTAATGTGCTACGCCGAACTATGTTTCAACAAAATCATGTTATTATAAAGGGACATCAGTATAATTTTTGATATGTTTCAAAACCAGAATGTGGAAAAGGTAGAGGGTGAAGTTGTTTTATATTAAGATTATGAGGGAGATAAAATGACGTAACAAGACGGGGGAGTGGTGTGGGAATTATTTGAAAGAAGTTTGTGGAAAATAAAGGTTTTACGCAATGGAAGAGTGGAGTTGAAGTAGGGTAGGTAAAATTGGGGAGAAGTGGCTGGGATACAAAAATTCTTTATCAATGAACACACATCTGCTACAACAAACCAAAGAAATTCATTAATGCCGTAAGAAATCTAATCTTTTATCTTTACGTTTTCTGTGCAGAACACAGTATCAATGTCATTGGATTGGTTACTTTAAATAAGATAGGTACTTAGAAAAAGTGGACATAGTTTCTTTTTTTTTGCCAACCTCATATCTCCAATTTCATGAGCCACAATTCCACGCCCCTTAGACCAATGTACAAATCATTTCAAGAAGGCCTGTTACTGTATTCGTGCTTAGAGCTACAAAGCAAATTTTCAAAGTGTTGCAAGGTTGTAAAGCGTTTAACTTAATTGCATTTTCATTTAAGTTTTGATAATAATAGCTTTGTACTGTCTTCTATGTCAAAAGGGATTCTAATCTTTCAGAGGGAAATTTTATTCACGAATATTACTAGACCTGGAAAAGTAGGAAGAAGTGTTTATGAAAGTCAATTTATTTCTTTGAGTGCATGGACTACTATTGACTTAGGCCATTCGGTATTATTACGTGAAGTAGTGACAAAACCTGTCGAAGAAATTTTGTTGCTCTTCTCAAAAAAGGTTAATGAAAATTGGACTTCCGTCTATTCCAATAAATAAATTCAACATGAGTATAAGAAGTGGGTAAGTTTTCGAAGTGTTAAGTATAATGTAGATGAACCTCAGGCATTAAAAGAAACTTCAGAATTCAATAGAAATTATCGCCTGATCACACGTTCTACGTGCCAATACTAGCCAAAATTGGTCCGCGTTATATCTTCCATTCTTCTTGATCCTAAGATCCTGAGCTATCAAAGAGAAGTGTTCTTCATCATTGGTAAAACCGTACACAGACGAGCAGCGGTTGAGCGAGTTCTTTAAGCGTCGTTGAATTAAAGGTTAATGATTCCCGATGTGTATTTTCATGAAGCACGCTTAGTGAAAGCATTTGGATTTACTCATTGGGTAGACGGATGGGTAAGGATGAGAATAAGGTACCCTCATATTGGTTCCGTCAAATATACCCCATTTAAAAACTAAAAAGTTCACCAGAGAGCCCATTTTTATTCAATGTGCAGTACCATGCGAAAATATGACGTCGCAGGCCCAACTCATATGCGTTGGCATTGTTAGCGGGACTATTTAAGAGAACAGGCTTCAGTGTCCATTAAAATATACCTCCATATTTAATCGATGATCAATTATGTTTATGAAGGTAATGACTCGATACACATTTTGTGGAATCTGTTCGTGATAAAGCAATCATCAGCTTACCAACTTCCCAAGTTTATGAAAACATTAATTTGGTATCAGTCATTGCAACCTGTCTTACACCTTGTGGGTAAATGGTGCAAAATACTTAGTTTCAATATCATTCATTGTAATAAATATTTTTTCGCCATACAATATGTAGATGCAAAAACGTCTAATGCAAGTACTTGCAAACCTACAGTAGGCAGGTGCCGGAATGCCGCTGGCTTTAAGTAAGGCCAGCTATTTTTTTGACCGGTTTAATTTAAACTTTTCGGCGTCATTGACGGGAGACATTCTCATTTTAGCTGTCCAAATCGAATGATGAAACCTCTTACTATTCGATTTCACGTCTGTTTTGATGCCCTCTGTGAATGGGTCTGAGGATTGACAATCCCCAGCGGGTCCCGACCCCATTTTGCGGAATCATGTGTCGCGAAATTGTCCGGGAGTTGGCTGAGATCACCCGTACTCACGTGGGTTTTCAATCGAGCGGGATTGATTTTGGGGGTCGTGCCTTGCTTAAAAGGAATTGATGAGTTTCGTAGGGCGTGCACGGAAGAGAGGGACAACGACTTTTGCCGGTTACATTGTACGTATTCATTAAGCTATTCTTCGAAGCAAGCACAACTACTTCGCAACGTTATGAAACGTACCCACACACAGTTTACATAACTAACTCCTATTTTTTATGAAGTATTTCGTTTCAATGACGTTTTCTGCATTATGTACATTTTCACTTTGCCATAAATTAAAAATTTAGAGTTGAAATATATCCTGACGTATCATCTGATTTGAAAATAAGTTCACGGCGTATATAAGATTTACAGTTATATTACGCTATTTTAAATCGCTGCTGCATGAAGGAAATTATGATCTCAGTGGAGATACTTCAGGCAAAACATGCAGTGGGCTCATTTCAATTAGCGTAATGTTCAAATTAGTTATTAAGAATCAACGATGCATATAGAACTCAGTGATTTGTAAAGTTTGCTTCAATTAGCATGGCGGTTTTCACTCCAAATATTAAGGTAAAGGTAAATTTTCTTAGATATATCTATAAAACGCGGAATTATGTTAATGAAACAGGTTTAGCTTTTCTTCAGTACTCACGCATTGCTGTAATTTTTTCGTCTTTCTTCAGCTTTTTACCCATTTTCCATAACCATATCTGTTTTATACCACGATTTGAAACATATTTTTTTGTAAGTAAGAGTTTTGTGTCAGCTTCTTAAATTAGCTGTGTATTGTACTATTCTATTTCAACGTAATTCACTCCTTTTATTCTCCTGACGACTCTCAAAGTTTGAAGAAGGAAATTTTGAGTCAGAAATAGACAATACGCCAAGATCACGAACACATTGCTTTTATGACAAAGGAGCGGCTGGAATGGTTATACGAAAATAAATTATTTTTATCAGCGTTCACCTCTACTTTTCAAATGATTTTCATCATATATATTTATAACCTCTCACCTTCATAACGCTTCGACAAATGATATATGTGTCAGCTCTAACAAGTTCTTACGCCAGCAATTTTGTCCACCTCAACTATTTTCCAAATTTCCGCATTATCCCAAATGCCTCTTTGTTTACCTTTCCATTTTATTTCTTTACCTCATTCCAGTTTTGGGTTAAAATTGAAACCCCTTACCCCTTTCCGCTACGTGGGTGTTAATTTACACAGAGACTACCAATGGTAGCCTTCCAATATGCTCCTTATTTTTAATTGCTTTTGCTTTGTTTTAATTGCTAGAAGTTTCGATTATTCAGGAATGCCATAGTATTGTTTAAAACAATCATCTTGAGATTATTGATTAAATGCGATATTAAAAATATATACCGGTAATTTTCTGGGTCATGTCTGTTTCATTTTTCAAATATTGGAGTGACTTTGGCTATTTTCCTGTCTTCGGGTACCTTGCCTTCGGATAAGGATTTGCTAAATTTTGTATCTAGGAATCTATGGCACTGGGTCTTTGAGCACGTGTATAGGCATTTTTTATGGATCTGGGGACTTGTTACTTTTTATTGAACGCAGTTTTTAGTTATTCAATCACGTTCTGTCTGTCATCGGCTTATTAATGTCAGCACTGTCTGAATTATGTTCTCTGTCAACCTCAGTATTTTCATTTTTAAGTAGGAAAAAAGACACTTGAAAATATAGAAGACACTTAAAACATTTTTGAATACTTATTTCTTAGAAGTCATTCCCAGTTTCATAATTTAACCCAGAATACCACGTGTTGACTGATAACTATGCATAAGTTGATAGAATTCATTTTGGACACAATAAATTCACTCTTTGTTATAGCATTCAATGTGGAAAAGGAATGAAAATTTTTGTATCAAGTATGGTTTACATGAAGCTAAATTTGAATGCGTGGTACCAATTTAGACCATATACAGAGACCTCTTAGTGATAAGTCCTCTCTCCGGGATTTTACTGAAATTCACTTTGTGGGCCATGGTGCAACTGACTTCTCTTCCCGGGTGGCATGTCCTTTTTTCGTATAATAACACATCCCGCTCTCTCTTCTTTAGCTAAACTGAAACCGTGGCCACTGAAGCACAAAATGAGACTGACACACAGAGATATATTCCGGGTGAAAAACAAGGAATACGACGAGGATGCATTAGCCTGCCATTTCCAAGCTCTTTGTATCACAATAGTTACCGAGTGCGCGTATAAGCCCTGTGTCATAATCTTCAATTGTATCTAAATACGCCATAAGGAAATTAGGATTAAATGGGTTTGATGAGGGATCTGCATGACGCAAGGAAGCATTGTATACATGTATGCAGGAAAAGCATTCTGATCGTTATCTCTGTATATGACTATATTTATTTGTTGCATCTCCATTTTCTGTAATGGGTATATGTTTATTGCTAAGAAATTTTCATGCACTGTACCTTGAGCAAGCTATTAAAGACAGCGTTCACCTTAAAATGTGCAATTTGTTGAATAGTTTTTTATCGAATAATTTTAATCAGCTAATTGAACCAAAGATACAGGTAGTAATGACGTAAATAATAAATCCCAAATTTCTTTGGACGCTCTCTTTATTTTCAAAGGCATGTAAGAAATAAACCTCTGTATTAATGGTAGCAATGTATCACGGTGTTTATAATCGAATTGAATGATACATCCCGATGCTTTGCCTTGGAAGTGTCGGTTTTTATCTGAATTGCTTTCCTTCAAGAAACTAAAAGAAAAAAATGTTCTAGACGTACAAATCAGCCCTACATCCATGAATTACTGACAACCTAGGGTTTGAGTACTATTGCGTTGCTGTGGCGTTCGGAGCGATCGCAGTCAGACACCAAGTACCGAAGAGTGTACATGGAAAGCAGTGGGGCTGCAAATAAACCAGCTGCCGGAGAAGCTACTTTACTTTGCTTATTCCTATCCAACATTTTATTCGTTCTGTCTTTCCCACATGGGCTTTCTTTCACTAGTCAGTGGATGGATTTGTAGATTGGAAATTAACATAAATCCTTCTTAATTCTAGTTTTGTTTACAGTTTTTGGGTGCTTTATGTACAGATTAACTCTGAATTAAATCTGGGCGCCACTGAAAGCACTCCCTTATCAAACATCAAAATGTCATCTTCCGTAACCTTATTCTTTACACTTTTACGCGGCTGGTGACCTAGCATCCTCTGTCTCACGCCCATGTTGCAGCTCGCATGGCAGTATGTTGACGTGGAAAAATACATAGCTTGAACTTGATTCGCCCCTCTCGCAAAAATTGAAAAAAATACTTTTGTTGATTACACTATAAGAGCGAGATTGGTTTCTTGGCAATCCCATGATACTTTTTAAGAAGAATATTTCAGTGACTTCATTCCAAGTATCCTCCATTTTCAAGACTAAGGACCCAGACTTGACCAGCTGAAAGAGTTGGATATTTCCAGAAATGCTTACGCGGTGAATAACGTTTTTTTATCCGCACCACTCCCCCTCCAAGATATTGTCAGCACTCCAAATCCCGCCTCCTCTGCCTAATCCTCTCAGTCGACCCCCCTGACTGACTGACTCTGACCTCCCTGCCGATTGTTAATATTCCTTTCCTGAGTTACGGAACTTGCCTCCACCCAGGTCACTGCTCCACATCCCTTGCCAATACTTTCCACTTCCCGTTTCCCTTCAATATCACTTAAGTCCTTCAATGTTCTGTATTTGGTGACAAGATATTGCTATGTGACGATATTCAGGTTGTAGAAAATGAAACTCATGTTAAAAACCATTATTTTTTCCAATGTGATATAAACACATAAGTTGGAGCAATCAAACCTCATATTCTACCTCTACCATTTTTCCTTTTCAGCTCCGTCAAATATTAATCTCTTAGTTGCAAAAAATTATCGGGTTGGAGACAACCGGCAATCTAAGTTAACTCTTGCAGCAAGGATGTATCCCTGGGACAGTTGAAGGGTATAAAATTATCACTGCAATGAAATTGTCGCCGGTGAAGTTGCAGCGGGAAAAAAGGAAGGGAAAAGAGAACAACGAGGAAGAGAGACAGGGGAGTGAAGAGGAAAGAGAATGCGAGGCGAGGGTGGAGGATGATATGGCCTCGATTAATTATGCCCGCCGGGGGCGTACAGTTAGGGGACTCCAGCGGTTTCCCTTTCATAATTGAAAAGCAGAGAGAGGCATGGCCCTTTCAGATGGATTATGCTAAGCTGGAAGTTCCGTTGGAAAAGTTAATTTTTGGTGGCGGTAAATGAAGGATAAAATTCTTAATGAGATCCTCCATTTCGATTGCAAATTACGTGTAAATATTGGTACCTAAAACCCGGCTGATATGTTCCCATTTCTCATCATTACAAGTTTCATCATTCTTAAAACATTTTAGTGATTTTCAGGAAACCTTTATCCAGATAGGAGCACTAAATTAAAAAAATGAAGTGTATACTATTTCTGTTTACCTTTGAAAAACTTTGGAATCAAAACTGGAAGAATGGAATAACAACTGGAAAAATCTTTTGTTATTAAACTTGTTAATTTAGGATGAAATTTACCCACCGAGGAGAGCCAAGCTACGGTTTATGTTGCTTCTAAGGCTTTTAATGACTTACAAAGCCACCATACCTTCAATACAAATTGAGCTCACCACGTTTTTTCGGTTCTGCCGGTTATTTAGCATATGTATTCCCTAGCTGATACCAATTAAAGCATAGTTTTCAATGGATATTGAGAGTCAAGTTCAAAACTTTTCCCTAAAGTCAGTTGGATTGCCGACAGGAGGGTCTTGGACGTGGAGAACACAAGTGTAGAAGGATGATTGAGATAGTGGTGCATTTTTCAAGGCAGGCTGAGTCGAGAATTTTCAACCCAATATTTCACCCGCGTAACAGTGAGCGCGTTCAGTTTTGAAATAATTGCTGCTGAGGAATTATAAAATACTGTGTGGCTTTAAGACCTCATTGTTGAATGGTCATAGTTATGTCTCCAAGGAGTTTGCTGCGTCTGATCGTCCAGTTAGGAGGCATTTATAGGAGAGAGTAATGGCTACCAGCCTTGATCTAGCAGCCCCACGTAGGTACATAAGACGACGATTTCGTAGCAACAATTACTTCACCTCTGAAGATGCACTTTCCAACGCGGGTCAAACTTTGGCTGATAATTCTCGTGGTGCAGCTCACCAGGAAAACCTAACCACTACAAATCAACAGTTGCAAAAGCCTACACTCCAGATAAATGAAATAGACAGGGAAGGCTTAGTAGTATCTTAGGAATGAATAATGGCCAAAACTTAGCGGACGCATTGGGGCTGAAAGATATGGAAAAACTTAATCTATCATCTCGCTATCATTAACCTGGTGATGGGGGAAATGATTCTTCCTACTTTTACAGGGGGACCCCTCCGATAGATAGTAAATACCATATGCCTCAGAATATGACTAGGCTTATTTTCACCCTTCAAGGATTTACATCGGTCTCTACCTACGATCGTTACTTTACGAATGAAGACAAGGGACTAAGACTTTGAGAAAATTTTACGACGGTTGAAATGATTCCGCAAAAGTCGTTACTTACCTAAGAACTCAGCACGGCAAAGTTTCTGGGATCAAGAACCAATCCAGAGGAGCATTTTCATAATGACTTACAAACTCCTTATCGTAATTTTTTAAACTTAAAATTTGGTTCGGTCGTAGTTACCATTCACTATCATCTAGAACTAAGTAATAAGATTCTTTTGCAATTCCGTTAAAAATAATTTTGACAGTAAATTTAACAGAAATATGTGGGTAACTTAATTATGATTTTCATTTATACGTATCCCTAGACAAGTACTTTATTGTCCCCTCTACTGCTTTCTTTTGGTTTCCGAAGTCGTCTCGTACCTCATCATTTTTAAAAGTACGAATTTGTAATTATGACTAGGTTTCAATTTATTATATTCTCCTTGCATATTCTTGAAAATCTTTTTTGCTCCTTAATTATCTCAATCAATTGCAACAGCTTTTCTGAAATTTGAGCTTGTCATAGTTTGAATAATGGATCTTTTCCATTATGGGAAGGATTCATGGAATATTTATCCTAAGCTTCGGACGAGCAAGTAGCTGTCATGCCTCTGTATGTCTTTCCGTATTGCATCGTTATTATTCCTCAATCATTGCAATTTTATATGAATCACGTTGAATATAACTACATATCGAGGCCTGGTGCAAAATATGTACCACCACTGTATTTTACATACGTTTCCATGAACTTTGATACATGTTCACGAAGTTGTCAAACAATCTTGTTATTTTTACCGTTTTGAGTAACTCCAATAAAAAGATAACGTATTTAAATGAGCTTAAAACGTATAATTCGTTACGGGATACTAAACTCCAGCACCTCTGCAAAATTTGAGCTAAAGAAGTTGGGTTTTATGTTTATTGAGAGATAATGATCACTAGACACATAAATAATTCAATAAATTATAATAATGTAGATAAGAACCAATGCGTTTTTCAGTGGTAGAAAAAAAATTACCACTGCCTCTGTTTTATTCGTTTATCAAGTAATAGCTGACGCTTCGGTATGTATAAATTAATACAATTTATTCCTTTAAGAGGTCCGTCAAAATATTATTAGGAATGCATTTAAATTATCTAGTATCTCTATTTCAATGTCATTTAATCTATCTATATAATGGAGGATATAATCCATACAGGGTTATTAATGTCAAATAAGCAAAAAAATCTACCAAGTATGGTTTGATTGGTTTTTTTACATACTTTTTGCTCTGTACTTCGTCTTAACACGATCCAACGATCAGCGCTTCATGTCATCTTCAGCATACACTTTTTTATTGAGAGCAGAAAGATATGAATCCTGGCCCTCAGTATTTCCCGAAAACAGAGAGAGATGCCGACTCATTCCTGCCAAAATATTTATTTGGTTGAAGGGATGAAGGATTGTGCCCTAAGTGCTCAGTTGATAAACACCTGGTGACCTAGAACGCACTTGGTTTTCGACCCTCTGTACGCGTAAACGTCCGTGATATTTTGTTCCAAACTTTCCGTGTCATTGAAGTCCGGGTGACCACATAAAAGTCCCTCAACAAATGTTCTCCTACTCCGGTGGATCTCTTGCGTTGGATCTGCTGATGGAAAAATTTGGGGTCCATTATGATCGTAACTATTATTCGGGAGCTTAACCGGATATTATGGCTTCGGGATATTTGTTCTTGGCGAAGGCAAAACGTTTATTGCGAGGGCAAAATTGATGCTGTAACGGTTTCGTCTTTATTCATCACATGTATCCGGAAACTCAACGTCGGGGGAATAAGGAAAATCATTCATATCAACCGTTTGCAACGCAATTTGATTCATCTGGAATAAACGATCGTGTTGTGATGACCCACATTATACGGACTGAAAACATTTTCGTTGCAATAGAAACATTATACTGTTTGGTACGCACTTATCCCCCTAAGGAATCACATTAGGATTTTTTATTCGATGTGTTGTGGAAAATATAGGTTTTGGTTAGTTCCGGTGCAATAAAACATGAAGCTCAGTGAAATTCTTGCTCATCATTTTTGACCAGCTCTGCTCTAATTGAATAGTTAGGTCATTCAAAAATTTAATTTATTTCATTTATCATGTAATTCGTATATAATGAGGCATAATATTAGGTTCTGTCATTGCCGAAAATAATATATGATAAGTTGATCGAAATTAGTTTAAATTTAAAGATTTTAGTCGGCAAAGTGAACGATGAAACTAGTCATAGAGCCACAAAATTTTCATTATACCTTGTGAAAACGGTGAAATATAGTAATAAAGGGTTTAAGTTGTGTTGTGGCTTGAGTACTGTCTTACCATATGGACGGTGCTTATAGATCCTGCAGAGTAGGATATTTTTCAGTGGAAATCCGATCCCTACTTCGGTGTCTTGTGGAGAGAACTTCAAGTGCAGTATTCCGTCTACTATGTGAAACATTAAACAGTGGTATTTCGTTAAGAAAGGGCTAATTATGACGCCAGGTTTCTTTACACCCTTTTTCTGATCTCCCAATGATCCTTCCATAACCAGCCTGTCCCATTTTGACGCAAATAACTTCTGTTGTCGGTTGTCTTCCCAAATAAACGACCAATAGCTTTAAGATGAAAAGGTGGTGACAGATATTTAAAATCTCCACATACAGTGTGGAAAGAAATAGGATAGTGATATTGAGCTAGATAAATAGTACTTGCTCATGAAAATGAAACCGATTTATCTCCACATCTCGCCGATAACCAAAATTAATTAACGACTGTATTCAGATTAGTTTCTTGTGTACAAAGAAGGGCAATGCAGTGTCCCTATGGAAGCTACGCCACTGATACTATTTGATCATCCGAGAAGACGGGTGTGCAATAAAGCACCGATCTTGTCAATCCTTCACAGAAAGATATTGTAGTTTCTATTCTAAATTTGAAGATTTATACGTCATTAAATAATTTTTCACAGTAGAAAAAATAAAAATTAATTGTGACTTATTCGCAATTCAGCCTAAACTCTCGAAACTTAATAAATAATACAAACACGAATTGAGAGTGCAATGGTGCAAGTGCTCCTGATGCTTAAAAAATTGCATGTTTGGATTTAAATTGAAGTTCTATTCAGAAAAAATGATGATTGTACACAATTACCTGTATTGAGAAAGAAGACTAGCTTAAATCTAGGTTAATGAACTTTTATTTACTATCTAAATTTATATTGAAACTTTGTAATCATATGTATGTCTAACAGAAAGACTGCATCCATACCATTACATCCAGCTACCGTTCTGCCATCTTCATTTTCAGTTACCATAAGAGGGGCACTATTATGTCCATGGCAATCAAAGGGCAAATATTTTCAAAGCTGAGGAAGTGAGTTTTGAGATAATATACCTTAATAGCCTGCTATAAATTGGATTGGTTTTTTTGCATGTGTCCACTTTGAAAATTAGGGAAATCATTTATTACTTCCGTATGTCATAATTCCTCTGAAATTTTCTTCTGCGTAAAATGAATTGATATTACTTTTAAAATGATCATTATTTTATGAAAAAGTATTTATTGTCTGTCAGTAGCTACATTTATCCTCTTTTGATGTCTTGAAGCAAGTTAAGACAGATGAAATTAAGGGAAAAATTAAGAGTAACTTAATTAATTTATTTCAATATTTAATATTTAATTATTAATTATTATTAATCAATAATAATTTAATTATATTTATTTAATATTTAATTTAAAAATGCACTCAATGTAACTCCCACCTGTCACTGTATTCCCTTCCATGAGGTCAAATTGTTTTTTTTTACATTTATTTTCACAACAACCTCCTTCGGCCGGAAAATAGTTTAGACAAAAAAGCCACACAGAATATCTCCATTTCTTTAATATTCATGATGTATACGCTCCAGGCAATGTAATCCTGCGCCAGCCGTGTTAACGTAATTGACGTAATAAAGCGCCCACTCTCTTCTCAACACAGAGGCCAACGGACGGTGACTCAGTAAGCTGAGAGAGTTTGGAGACTGGATTTGAGACTGGAGATTTGCTTATTTATGACTTTAAAATAGCCTATCCTCCGGAATACCAAATTATAACTATCAAATCTCTACCTGGGTTATGTGTGTGCAGTTTCATCTTAATTAATAGATCCCGTCTACTAAATACACGTTGCATATTTCTCTCGTCTTTCAATGTCCCTGATTCAAATCACTACCGTATAGTGCATTGAATTTATTCAATGCGTATTGTGTCCGTGTGATGCCGAGAAGATTCAAACTTTGTTTTTAGGGTGCCAAAAAACTATATAGAGAGGCTACGCAATGTGTGGTAAGCTTAGTTTCCTCTTCAACTTCTTTCCATGTATTTCCTCAAAAAGGATTTTGGTAACTGCCTGAAAATATGCCTAAAGAAATTGTAATCATAGTTTATATACATTTGAAGTTAGCTTTCTTTCGTTAACTTGCTCATAGGGACATTTTCGGCTCAGGTAATATGTGTAGGATAAAGAAAAATAAGCTGGATGGCAGTTGCATGGCCCGAAATTTTTTAAAAAGTTTGACAATCCGTAACGGTTTAAAAACCTGACAGAGTTCAATTTCAAAAGCCTTTCACACGCAAGGAATGATGAATTTATAACATTTCATTCCACTGAGCGTAATACCTACTGTATGAAACTTTTCACACCTGTGTTTAGAGATTCCCCGGCCCTCACCATTAACTTGTTTCTGGTGCCTCCTGGAAACCAATATAAAAGTCAACAATTACGGCACCTAAATAGTATTTATAACGAATAGTCACCAAGCGATATGTTTTGCTGGAAAAAATTTGCTTCCACTGATCATTAGTTCGCAGTCATCAATCCCATAAGTCCACCCGATCAATATTTTTTATGCTCTGGAATTTGCGTAAGCTTTTATTAAGACAGTAGAAAAGAGAAACCCTTGTTACGTGAACAAGCTGAAGTAGATCATTTGCATTTTATATAGTCAATAGATCTCTAAATCGTTGATTATCATGAGTAAAATACTTGGTTTTTTAGGTCATGTTTCAGAGCAGAATTGTTGCGCATATCTATTAGTTATGAATTCATTACTAATGAAGTTAGTTTCTAATGAATCAAAGAGTAAAATGCAGAATGGGGTACAAATACAGAAGTTATTTCTTTCTTCATTAGACCACATCTACTTGCGAAACTATAAACTCATATGGCAGAGGAAAATGAGGAAACTAGCCTTAGAGAAGAGATTGTAGGTTAAAGGAAGGGAAAGAGGAATGTGTTGAACTGTGTATCAACCATTATGCCAATGGCTGGTTACCCACTTGGCTAAAAACGGAAAAATTTCCAATTTTATGATAAAAATAAAATAAAATCCTCCTGGACCAGCTTAAACTAACAATCAAAACAAAAATATCCTAGAGGAAAAAGCACGGAGCATAGTAATTGGAGATCAGGAGAAACGAGAGGACACAGAATTACTATGTGGTTCAGTGTATGTGGTGTGTGAGTGCTATTAAAAGTCATTTTAGATGTAACTGCACAGCTATCCCGGCATTTGAATCTAAATCGGCCCGTAAAATTCCTTTGACATGGCTCAGTAAGACCTGTTTTATTCGTCTTCAGAAGAGCTTTTATTGCGTTGCGCAACGAGGCCAGCGGTATGTTGAAAAATGTGTATTTTAAAATGCCGCCTTGAAATTTGCGAGTGGTTTGCTTGCTGAATTTCCCCACCAGAGAACGGAGGTTTGTTCCCCAATTGCAGTGAAGTTCGTGCTGTGATCTCGAGAGAGATAGTTCGCGACAACTGAGGATTTGTTGAACACGACTTTTAGTCTGAGGAGACTTTTTCTCTATATATTACTCTTGACTATACAATGTGACGTCTGAATTAAAGTTCTTTCTTTAAATAAATTTTTCCATGATCAATTTTAATTTTTTCTCCAGAAGACTCTCGTAATACCACTTGAGAAGGCCGTATGCACATATACTGGCAAATTCTGTCTCATTAGCATGACGATTGACGTTAAGTTAACACTAATCCCCATATCATCCGTAATTACAACAGGCAACTCCTCCTCGCATGCAATCTTCCTCCACATTTGAGGTCTCCTAAGTTTCTTGGCGTGAAGTATAAGAATTTATTACGGTTATGTTATTAAAGTGTCATTAAATGGGCTATTTTGTACGACCTCCTAGTGGGTCAAAAAACTGAAAAACACAAGATATTGAGGCTTTTAACACGCGCCCATGTTTGCTTTGGCGAATTAACCATTTTGGAGGAGACAAGTATCATAATTTGAAATGATAGAACAACTCTCTTTTGACTAGGAAATGTTCACATTGACTTAAAGATAAAAAACTCCGAATGTCAATTGTCATCTTTCCTCTGAAAATAAAGCCTGAATTATGCGGTCATTTTTCACGTTAAGGTCCTGGGATGATTAAAGCTGTAGTTTTCCATTGGGAGGGAAAATGATACGCAATACTAATATTTTTCCCAATGGTTATTTTTACTGTGACTGTGAGCAACATGTCTATGATTATCGCTTTCCTCATCTAATAAAAATGCCTATACGGGGCCACATTTCTTGTGTGCTGTATTGGACAGGATATCGATGAGTCAATGTGCATGTTCATGAATGGAAAACAGAAGAGTTACAAATCATGGAGTACAGGATATAGACCCTTGTCATTGCCGCTACTCTAGAAGCCGATAGCGTCCCGAAGCCATTATTTATGTTTTCGTTGCTGTTATCCACGAGTGTGTGCTTGGAACATGGCCACCAATGATTTAGCCATAACCTCCATTTAGAGCGAGACTTTAATGATACATTTAAGTTTTAGAAACGAGATGTTTAATGTGAACATGGTCTTAGAAACATTGTTTAATTATTTATTACTCTTTTCTCAGGCACTGTTTATTGTTTATATAGCCATTGAACATATAACATTGAACATTGAATATATTGTCATATTCTGTAGGATGTAGGCCAATTATAACTATCTATATAACTGACATTGCATTGGATTCGGAGGGGGAATTTCATTGGTTGACGGTGGTATTTAACGCTAAACCACCAAATACACATCTATTGCCTTGATTAATGAAGATAAATCTCAGTTTGCCCTTAACCTCACAAAACGCTTAAAAGATATTCCGGCTTCTCAATCAATCTTCCCAAGGGCGCCATTAAGGCGTTGAAACCTAAGATCATCATCATCGGTTATCAATAGATGCATACGCTGGAATTGTTTAGGCATTCACAATAATATTTTCTACATACACCAAGGTATTCTTCCTTTAGAAAGTGGTTAAATTTATGAAAAAGTCACCGGAAATGACTTATGAAAGTTCCAATGTGTCTCTTGAAAGATCACTCATCTCCTATTGCATTGCCGGCGCTGTGAAAATATTTACATACTGCTGTAGCGGGAAACAGCAACTTCATTAAACTGAGGAGCAGCAACTAATCAACTTTATTTTTTAAAGCATTCTCAAAACCTCTCCAATGTACGCTCAAATGAGAATGTATGAAGACTTAGATGTGATTGTGCTAAGCCAATGACTGCTAATGACCGCTTTTGGGGCAAGTACAGACATTACTTAAGCATTTTCTGTACGCCATTTTTATGAAAAATATAAAATGTGCAGTTGTGATTCTTATACGCTGAAGACGCTCATTATTTATTTACGTGCCATGTTTTAATTCTTAGAAAACCTATAAATCTCATGGCTGCAAATTAGCCCAAAAAGTCATCGTATCTAATGTGTGCTAATATCCTCATCGTCTGTTTATGTTTTTTATCTTGTATCATATATCTATATATATCTTGTATTTTTACCTCTGAGTTCAGCTGTATAACATGTACAGTTATTGTTTCTCAATGAGAGCAGTTGTTTTTGTCTTTTTTTAATACATTGTATGTTATTAACCTCTTCATTTTTTTATTTGAACTAAATAATATGTTAATATGTTTATTACCTCTCTTTTATTTTAATGTATTGTATTGTTGCTCTAAGGGATCTGTCTCAGAGTAAACAAAGTGTTTATTCTATTCTAATGGTCCTATTTGCTCATCCTCATCCTTTTATAAATGTAGGTAAGCAGGATAGTTTCATTCTCGTGTCTCTTACACATTACATGGCTCTTAGACGATGCGATTTTGTCAATAAATTCCAAAAACTACGAATTTTGAACTCTGGACTACCAGTTTGGAACGCTTTTTGGAATGAAGCATACGATCGAAATCGTGAAGTCAGTGTGACTCGTAACTCCGCGAACGGCACATCGCGTTTAATTTCAGAACGATCGCCAACTCTGTGGTGGAAGGGTTTCGGAGCCTAGGGTTTACCAGGGGTTACCACGGTATCGGGGATTATGCGTACTAACTCCGACTCACGAAGCCTGACCACCCCTACTGGCCGATGAATGGAATATCGGAAGACTATACGTAGCATATGAAGGGCATTTTCCGTAGACCACAATCTGTCAATAATTCCCTCTGAGAACCCGGTCCTCGTCGTTAAATGCCATTCCCTTTCACTGTTCCTTGCCTCGTCCCGTTAAAAAGCTTCCCTTATCCCCCTTCCACTTCTTGAGCATCAAGCACGGTGTGCTCACCACTGTACGTATGGGGACGTCCTTGAATAGCTCAGCCGAACGAAACTGGTCGAACAAATGTTAGTGGAATGGTGGAAATGAAACCGTGAAATCTTGAGGAATTCCATCCCATAAATGAATGATGGTGTCCGAGCCCTTTTAAAGAGAGAGTTGGGGTGTGGTTTTGGCTCTTTTGGGACCATTTGAAAGTAATCGGCTTGGACGTGGATGTGGTCCCGTCAGTATAGGAATCGAAAGCGCATCTGTCTGCTCAGGGGTAAATGTTCTTGCACCTTCCCTCGGGGGAAAGGAGGAAGCAACTTGGAAGAAGCTGATGAGATCATCTTGCCGTTGAGTAGCCTGCGCAGATATATTATTTACGGTTTGATTCGGTCGATGGGTCGGTCACGCTGCATAAAGATTGGAAATTGATATTTCTTGGCTCCATTTATAATCCACGTGGTCAATTTTTCTTTTCCTGTACTGTACGTGCTCTACAATGAGCTACACTTATTCACATGCCTTAAGACTTGGATGGCTTAACACTTAGCCTTAAGACTTAAGGATGGGAAATTTAGCATTGAAATCGATAGCATACTAGGTGGACCTGAAATCCTTCAAATTTTTTGTATTTTGCGATTTGTTTGAATATTACATCCTTCCTCCCACTCAATCAATTTTATGTCTAATTTGAGCAGATGGTGGTACTAAAACGATACCCTTCACCGAAAAGTTGATTCATGCAGATATGTTATTCATGAGCAAAAGGTAATACTCAGGCTAAGTTGACTTACGAAGTGTACATGAGGCCAAATTAGCGAAAAAAGTGAGCGTTTTATTGTTTTATTTGTTTTATTTTAATTTTTTACATTGACATTAGAGAGTACCTTCTGATGAGCCTGTTGTGGCTCAGAGGGTCTCCTAAGGTTTAAAAATATTCATGAAACTATCCACTTTGCTTGAGGTTTTCTTCTTTTTTTCATGTGTTTTAATGCAAAGGTGTATATGTCATATAGAGTGAAGTGTATTACATCTTTTGTACAATGGATAGTCCGTATGTCTTTACTGTCTTTTTATTTCTTTTATTTTGTGACCAATGTACTACAATATGAGATTAATAAATAATAATTATTATTATTAAAAAAAAATATTTAAACAAAATTTTGCCACTTATTCTCAGAAATTATATATTTTTTTAGATATCTGGTTATTTTTATTCTCGTAGCTGTAACATATAATTACCACAGCCAAGTATACCTTTTCATATTTTCATGCCTTCTTTTCGCCAGTCAATTTTGACCTTCATACTTTACTTAGGCTAAATTAATCTGAGTGTTGGAAAAGGTATTTCCCTAACTTAATAATTCCAGATTGATTTAAAGTAAATGGCATTATTTGAGGTGACGTAACTTCTAAAGTTGATTTCCACGTGTAATTACAGGTAACAAGAAAATAGTTTACCTTTTTAATTTGAGACTAATGAAATTCGTTCATAAAAATATGTAATGATGTCTTTTTTGTTGTTTTTTTTCGTGGAATTGCATTTTCTGCTATGTAAAATTACCTGATGGACCTTTGTTAAGTTCAAAGATCAGGTAAATTTCCACACTCGACAACGACAACGGTTTTCAGCATTGATAGATCGCATTTATCTCCTTCAGTGAGAAATGAACTATACTATACGGTTAATTAACTACTATCGCGGTGCCTGTTAGGGAGTAAAAATTAATCTAATACAGAAACGGCTTGTGTCAAGGGACACCAGATGGCTTTATTGAAAACGATGGGGGCACCTGTTTCCGTGAGGTGCTAGGAAATGATGTCGGGGTGACGTGGATGCTTCAAAGTGGCCCATTCAAGCTCCGAAGGGATAGTGATGGCAGCCTCATCAGTTGCTAATAAATTAATTAAACTCGGTTTAACTTTTTGAGTTGCATGTAATTAGTGAAAATAACTTTTACAGTCCACTGGTTAGTTTATAGGTCAATAATTTATCACACAATCCGGATAACGATGTCTGGCATCATCTTTAGGTGATCACTGACACCTGTCAGCACTTGAAGATGATGCAAGGCATTGAAATCCGGATTATGCTATAGATTATTGACCTTTGAACTGATTGCTGGAGTAAAAAAGTTATTTTTACAAATCATTATCTGCTGTTTAGTGAGGAATGCCATAAGGGATCGTCCCTTGCCGCTTTGAGGCTCTGATGAATTTTTCTTGATCGAGTTGTCCAAATATTTCCAGTAATATAAGGAAAACACCGACAAAATGGATTCCATGAATGTATGGTGGGATTTCATATTGAAGAAGGAACGAATGCCAGTGAAGCTAACGGACAATTGCAAAAATATAAGTTTGTGTAAAGGGTAGATGGAAATGTGGGCGAGATCAGGATTACTCAGGTAGAGCAGGCAAGTTCATTAGAAGCTCGGCGTCGCCGTTATGCCACTTGGGGTATAATCTTGAATTTAGAGGGTCTAAATTAATAAGTTTCTATCTAAGTTTCTAAGATCTAAGTTTCATCTTACAGACGGGGTACTGCAAATGGCGTGCTCTCTTCATGACACTGAAAGGCAAGGATCGAATATACCCTTGAAAATGACTGAAAAATTTTGTAGCGTTCCTCTTAGAAAATTGTTTTGTCAAGTTTCATATAACTTCATTTATGCCCTCTTCTCTAAGAATATTAGGTTTTTGCTTTTATCTTAACACGATAGCTAGGCTTTAAAACAACTTCTATATACACCTTTTCTGGATACATTTTACAATATGACAATTAAATGCCATGAAAAAGATATTTTTGTCTAAATTGTGCTGTGTTCATTGCAGTAAAAGGGTCTAACAGCTCTTAGAGTAGCGTTTGTCCTCGCGAAGAAAAATATGAGCAAAAATGAATAATTTTTGTAGCAATTATTCTCACTCGTAAGTACTGAAGATCTTAGGTTCCACATTTGCTGTATTGCGACAGCGTTTCCTGAACGAGATGATTCACTATGCGTATTTTCCCATAATGAAAAGGATGATAAGCTTAAAAGCGTTTCACAAGCGCCAGCTGCTATATCTCATATCGACAATGTCATTGAAGACTACACTTCGCAAGTTCATTCGGGATATTTATACAAGGAGCACTACCACAAGGCTTCCACATTTTAAATAAATATCATAGTAAAAATACGGGAAGAAGCATTCACTAGTATCTGAGGCGAAGTGAAATTTGAGCTAATACCGGGTCGCGTGTGACACAAAACCCGATTTAGATTTCGACCGCGGAAAGACTAACTTTATAGCATTACTGAAATTCGTTTTTTGCCATTCAATTTGAGTTTTTAAGTGTATTGAATGTTGGCAGAAAATTTTAAACTCTTTATATGAAAACTAGTAACACACAGTAAGTACTGGTTGTGCAATCTAATCTCCCTGTGGTAGGCTGGTCACTTTGTAGCATAGACGTTTGTTTTACTTAATGGACCATTTGAATAATGAATGCTCCAATTTTGAACAATATATTGTGCCTATCGAGATTTTTTACATTTTTCTAAACAATACTTTTTCCACAAAAAGGATTCCTTGATAATTTTTTGCCACTCAAGTTTTTCGTTTTTCTACTTCCCTTTAGGAATTCTCTTGCCTACAAAGCTCATAACAAAAATCTCAATTGTGTACTAGTAATTTATTTTGCCCCCTTAAATAGTAAGACATCTTAAGAAACATAAAAAGTTCAAATTTGCATTTATTTTGGCTTTATTTACGCTAGTATTGGCATTTTTACTCGTCCTTTGATATGACCAAATATTTACTGACGGACAGCGTATACTCTTCCAACAAAAAGCGTGACAGTTACTCACACATATAGTTGTGCTTTAAATATTTTTCAGCTTAGCATAATACTATCATGATTCAATGCTTCGAATTCCCATGATCATGTTTAATTTCCTTTGCTATAATTAAAAAATACTCTTCCCGCCAGAGGCTTCTAATTTCGTGTGTAGGTTGATTAATTGATGGTCAAAAGCTAGTTTACGTTGAATCAATTCTATTCGACCAAGAATTTATCACGTGAGAGATTAAATGAAGCACTGAAATGAACCATCATATCATTAAAACCCACAGTTACATGAAATATCCTCAAAAAGGTAGATTTGTTTACCAATGTTCATTCTTTATTTTTATTTATCAATGAAAATTGGTGATCAATGAATATATTGTGTCTATGAAAGCTATAATTCATAAGTCCTTGTTATTTGTTCGCCATGAACCTAAGCGTACGATTTACTTAAATTGTTTATAATGACTTTTTTTATCTGTTTCTTTTATACTTACAGGTTTGTTCTACATGTATCACCGCTTCACCATAAGGTCTTGGAGCTCAAACTGATCTTGACCGGTCTTCATTTAGTGAGTCCTTATTTAATATCTGTTTGAGTTCAGTATCATCTGTTATGGTAAATCATCTAGTGAGTGATATTTATTAGTTGATGGTAATTTGATGACTGTGATAAAAGGGGTGAATTTTCTGATAGATAACATTCGGGCTATTGCTGAAGAAGCTTTATATCATATACTTCTCTTGACTGAAAATTCGAATAATCATTGTTGAGGCAGTTATTAACCTCTTTGTAAAACATCTTAGGGTAATAATTAACATGATGTAATAATAATGTCAGTTCCCTCAGTGACAAGACATACAAATTAGTTCCGCTCTAAAGGGTGAACAGAGCTCGCAAAAAGGATGATAGGTACTATTACAATTTCATTGACATTTTTTAGGACCAAGCAATCTCTGTATTACTCTTCATTTAAGCAATTACCTATATGAATATAAATTAAGAGAAACTCACTCTTTTGTAAAATTTTATAAATATTATACAGTGTAAAAAAATCCTAATTATATATTTAACAGTTTTATAGACGATTATTAATGGAAATGGTATTTTTTGAAACTCTTAGTTGTTTATCTTTTTTTATTTTTTATGTTTTTCATTTGTTTAGGTTAAAAACTTAGTTGTTTATCTGGATATATTACCATCCATAATATTTTATAGTTTACCACGTACCATACACAGAGACTAGAGCATTTCAGGTTTAGGATAAAGTTCAGGATAAGGTGTAGAAATGATTTAAATTGAAAGCAAAATGTTCTTGATAAACATTTTTTTCAGGAGTTTTATCAATAGATTTACTACTTTTAACTATAATGTTTAAAGTGTTAGGTGTTAACTTGTGGAAATGAGGGAATCTTAATATAAATAGTTATAAAAAAAAACTTTCAAATTTTTCTCACTAAGTTTACTTAAGTGATCTGTGTTTCGGTAAAACATTGTCATCACGAAGGAAAAAATGATCATGGCTATGTTTCCTGAAACCTGGGCAGGTTAAATAAACATGGAGCGGAAAATTACCAGTATTTTCATAAAAATTTTATCCCTTATTATTATACGCAAATCTACCTTCAAATTGAAATTTTTAAAACCATTTAGCAATTGAATTACATGAAATTATATAGCTTACTTGAGGTAATTCTATATTGGAGTTTCTTTACCTTTTTCAATTGTTTTAACCAAAAATATTCGTAAAATAAACACAAAAATAAACAAAATGAATTATGAGATCTATCAACGTTAAGATGTAGATGCTAAGGCCCAACTCTAAACCTAGGAGTGATTTACAGTTCCATAGATAAGTCCTCCACCAAATAACTCTCGAATTGATGTCATCAAGGAGCCCTGTCAAAACGTTGCTAGTATCACATTAGACTCAGAATGAGTGTGAGGGATTGATAATTATTATAATCGCTGATTGGGGACGGAAAAGATGTGTGAGAAAGAGAGGGACAAAGCGTTCCGAGATTCGGAGAAAAATGGATTGTTTGGAAATGGTCTGATTGAGTGGGAGATATGGGGAGCGAAGGAGAGAAATGTGGAAGGCACAAGGTATTAAATCTCGGTAGCCTGAATCCTGAATCTGCAAACTCGATTTGCGCACCCTTCCCCACCCTCGCCCTTAATCAACGTGGATGGACGTTTTGTTGTACACCGTCTGCCACGGACCACTCTGAACGATTACTGCGCTCTCTCTCCGTGCCCGCAGGTGGGGGATAGAGTAATCGGCCCACGAAGCGGCATCTCCTGCCCTCTTCTACAGGCATAGTTTCGATTTTGCCTTCGTCTCCTTGCCATGGCGGGCGACGAGTGGTGTAATCCCGCGATAAGATGAGATAGAGAAAATTTCAATACTTTTCTTCATTCTCTCCCACACTTGCTCAATACTTGTTCCCGCGATGAAATTTAGGTGAAATATTTTCGACCAACGAGAGAACCTTGGGCGACTTCCCCTTTCAAGAGGGAGAATTGGAGCAATTCCGTACCAATGAAGCTCGAAAGAACGAGTGAAAAGATTAAAGATGTTATTCTGGTCCTTTCTTTCTTTACTTTACTTCTCTTTATAGTCTCGATCAGTTCTCCTTCAGTATGTAGATTAATAAGTTGGAGGAGACCGAAATCTGAGATAAATTGCACCGTTAAAGATAGGTGAGTGCAGTGGCTAAGGAGAGACTGTTTTGGGAATTGAGGAAGGGTGGAGAGGTAATAGGGCTCTTTACGAAAGGCTTCGTTAGGTCCACAGTTTTACGTCTCATATGACAGACGACGGCATGAAAACGCTTTCTCATTCACCCGACAGGTAGAATTAGGGAATTCACTGAAACAATATATACTACTGTCAAAATTTGAACCCAGACCCACTGAATGAAACTCCAGTGCTCCATTAAGCATTAAAATTTGATCGCCGCCGCTCTCCACTTTCCTCTTTTCAATTTTGTTCTCCTCAATCTCTCTTCCCGCACCGTTCCGTTCTAACTTTGTTAATTAAGAATCTTCCTCCCATTCCCATCTCGCCTTCTCAACTATCCTCCACGTCCTCCACCTTTGAAGTACGCATAAAGTCTCTTCCTATTGTGATTCCTCATCCCTCTCTCCTTCCTTCCTCCCAAAGGCCTAAACCTTCTTTTCCCTTCACCGAACCCGTATCCCTGATGCTATTACCTCGTGGCATCACATTTTCTCGCGATCCACGTCCCGAAAACCAATCCGGCCGTGATACTCCCTATCACGGAGCCGTGGTTCCCGCGAGGTCCCGAATTAAGACGCCCTTGCCTGAGGCCTCGCTATCTTCTTTCATCAAGGAACGTGATCTAATCTTATAAATCAATCCTTTCTTCTTTTCTCGTGGCTGAAGGGTTTATGAGGGGTTTCTTGACTCCCTCTTAGGGATCCAATAACAACTCGATGACTCCTAGTTAATCGCATAATTAACATAACCTAATCCTTTAATTATACGCGCACGATTCCATTGTTGCTGTATTCGGTATGTGAGATTTTCAATTGGAACTATCGTAACATACATAGTTCTCATAATTTAGAGAAACTTATGAAAAAACTATTCTATTTTGTGGTTTAAAACACCAAACAGCGAAGTATTAAATATTGAAGATAATTACAGATGAAAGGAACACATTTTCACGATAAACACTGTTACGTGAAAAAAATTGGCATGTTACTTATAAATCAAATCTGTGCAGCATTAATAAAGCTAAAATATAGTCTTGCGGATTTAGTCACTCATTGGTATTAGAAACACAGCCGACAGTTTCTATGAATAAAAAAGAGTAATTTCTATAATAAGCTTTTAAAGTGCCATGCCGTTTTGTTATGATATATCAGAATTCTAGCAAGCCGAGTGGAAGTTCGATTTTCGTCCCGTATCTTCACCTTGAGTATGACCTTAGGCTTATCTTGTTGAGTATAAGTAGTAGGTATTAACTATGCATTATCAATTTTATATATATATATATATATATATATATATATATATATATATATATATATATATATATATATATATAAACTGAGCGTAACCACTAATAACCACTGAGTAAAGAGAAAGTCCCTTGTTAAGAAACTTCCATGAGCACTTTGTAGTAGGAGAAGTAATTCGGCTCAGATTTACCTGGAAGTGTGAGCCTGTTATCTAATTTACATTTGGAAACATTTTGATTCTTAATGGTCCCAAATACTGGATACGTATGTTAGGTGGGGATTTAATAGAGAAACATCGCTGTTGCTCTCTCATAGTATCTGTCCGGAATTTTTTCATCCATATGGTCAATGCATAGTCCTCCATTAAGTGCCGTGATTTCACATGTCAGAGTCTCCATTTTGCCATGCCTTCAGTTACCACTTTAATGAATATTCAAATATACATTTCGCATATATCAGTGTGTACACTTCCTTTCAACACAGTAGTATTGGGTCCTCTCAAGTGGACCCGGGTTTCGGGGCTTTCAGTGCACTTTGATAATATCGATCGTGTTCCGTCGAGCAGGTCAAAGCCTCATCATCGATAGATCTAGAAGTTTGATAATCATTCACACGATACTTGTGTTTTACACTTTTACAGTAAATCAGTTTTTAAAGTAAGTTTTTATGAAAATGTATGTAGTTTTGAACGTCTTGATCTTCTATTCATTTGTTTTTGCAATTGTACGTATCTTAAAATAACCATAATTAACACAAAAACTCGAACGATGGGATGTCCTTTCCATGAACGGTTGCACTGAGTTAATTTGATTTGAAAGTAGACGTTTATTTGCCGACCCTACTTGTACCTCCAGGGTAGAAAATGAGGTTTTCTGACGGTATATCAATCCTACGGAGCGGCCTACGCTAGCTACTTTTGTAGTTAGCTCTTTTCTGCGGCCTCTACTCAACTTGCTTGAAAGGCGGTGACACGAGAGGGAAATGGGTTTTAAGTGAGAGAGTTGATGGGAGGTGGTTGGAGGGGAAGTGAACGGCAAGAAAGGTTGATGTTTGAATGCATGAGGTCGGATAAGAGAGGGGGAGTGAATGATCGAGTGGAACCCCTGTGGCTTGAGGGCGACTCCGGCCTCAGGGTCGCTAACGCCATGAATTCTGAAAACTTAAATATTTAACATCATTGAAGTGGTTTTAATAAACTAAGGTGAAAAAAGGGTTATTAGGCTAATTTTACATTAATCAAGCTTAAAAAGTGGATATCTAAGCATGGATACTGCTCAGATTACTGCAGGTAAATGTCAACTTGAACGAGAGCGCATGAGTGTGATTTTAGGTAAAACTGTTAATGAGAAGCTGAAAGTTGTGGAAGTTTTCATAAAAATAAAATATAAAATGCAGAACTTTAACAACTATTTTATTTATACCTGCGAATTAGGGCCAGAATTGATGTTTAAATGCGGTATTTCGATAAAAATGGGGCTGGAATCCTATGGCTGGAAAAAATGTATGGTGGTCATTAAAAAAATTTATTCTTGAAAATATCAGCATGATCTATACCTCAAATTTGGTTTTAAACAGGTAAACCATATCCTCAGCGGAATAATAATGCTTTAAATCGAATTAATCAAATTGTTAAATTTAGGTACTATCGCAAACATAGATTCACCGAGAAAACACATCATTCTATTTAATACCCTGCTTTGCGTTCCTGTGGCTATTTTCAGCTTCAAAGCGATCCAATAGCTAACATATTTTCAAGACAATTACTGGAAGTCGAATGCTAGCACAGTTAAAAATGTTGCGCTGCCCTTTTACTATTCCGCCATTTAAAGGCAGCGACTGAGCAGCTTCTTTTAATTAGTTGTAACAACTCCTAACTTTACTTTCGAACGAATTTGTTTTAAAATGAAAATAAAAAGAAAAGTCTACGGAATTGACATCTAAAAGGTAAATAAATGGAAACCAAACAGCAATGAATGTTATCCAAATAATTCAAATGAAAACGGCAAATCGGTCCAATGTATTATGTTTCACATTAAATATCTAACGGCATATACGTAGTTTTACTCAATAAATAAATGTCTACTCACCATATATTATTTTTAGGGTATTTGACAAAGTGAAATTTACCCGGTTAGTTACTAAATTATACATATCAAGAAGCCATTTCACTAAAAATGTTTCCCGAGCCAGTAAAATTCGGTCATTATGACGGAGAGTTGCACCCAGGGCACTCTTCTGTTTTTTTCGGGTGTTTGTTCTTTCCCATACTATAGAGCTCAAATCCCTGCAGGGTAGGATATTTTTCTGAGGACACCCGATACCTACTTCAGTGCCTTGTGGAGGGCATTTCCAAATCTGTCGGGTAAGACGTTAAACTGTGGCGCCTCTCGCTAAGAGCAGGCTAATGGTGAAGCAAGTTTCCTCCCTTGCCTGTTCCCATATGGCGCAAATGACCTTAATTGTCAGTCACCTTCGCAAATATCCAATCCAATCCCACCAATGGTATTAAAACTACTTTTCTAATGACACATCATGAGCCTTTTTCATCTGCGGATTTGAAATTGATCTATCTAAATTAGATAATAAATATAAATTAGAAAATAAAAATAAAATAAAAAAGAAAAAATCTAAATTAAAACTCTAAATTAAACTCTGAAATTGAAAAGTGAAGAGCAAAAAAAATGGGATCGAACAAAAATTGTGTTAAACGTCCTAAAATTGAAAAGTGAAGGGCAAAAAATAATAAAAATAACAATCAAACACAATTTTTTGGGCAAAAAAAAAATTTTGTTATCCGTCGGGGTCATCGCGCGGGGCCTATAAACCCGCGGGGCCTTGTGCACATGCACTCTTCGCACACACCTCGGGCCGGCCCTATATCCAAGAATCTTTCGAATAGCAAACGTTCCAGATGACTCTGGAACGCTTTTCGACAGTTATTGGTATTTTAAACAATGCAAAAACAATGTAAAACAATGTAAAAATATCGCCTTTCTGTGAGTGTCCACTGATATACCTATCTATCCATCCCCAACCTCAACCCCTTGTTGCTAGCTTATATATATATATACAGACATACATTCGTTTATATATATATATATATACAATGGAAAACTTCGCCAAATGGCCACAAACACAATTAAAGAGGAAACTTACAGGGGGTAAAAAGACGAAAGTAAAGAGAGAGTCTTACTTAGAGACGTTTCGGGTGTTATCCCTTCTTCAGTCACACAGAGAATGGCATTCTCTGTGTGACTGAAGAAGGGATAACACCCGAAACGTCTCTAAGTAAGACTCTCTCTTTACTTTCGTCTTTTTACCCCCTGTAAGTTTCCTCTTTAATTGTGTGTGTATATATATATATATATATATATATATATATATATATATATATATATATATATATATATATTAATATATATAAAGCTACAAAACTGACTGACTGACTGACTGACTGACTGACTGACTGACTGACTGACTGACTGACTGACTGACTCATCAAAATTCCTGGGCATTTCTAAACGAGCTAGGTGGGTGAAATTTTCAGGATAGAGTTGGAGTCATGTGTCGAGTTGGGAAAAAATCGAAAAAGTTCAAAAAGTCGATTAGGCTTCGATTTATTGCAATCGAAAGCATCACATGGGATTATATGGAAAAACGAAAAATTTAAGTGTAGACTATTTTTCTTTCGTTCATTAAAATATGAAATAATTAACTTACAGGACTGATTCTTTCACAAGTATGAGGCTGAATGTTTTAAGAATCTTATTCTTTCAATCGATTTTTTCCTACCTACCGTCAAACTGATATTTTTAAACTTTTATTTGGGATTTTAGAATTTTTTTCACTTTCGTTGCTATGGATTTATTCCATTGTCGCCTAGCCGAGTGTCGATTCAGGTTTGGAACTAAGCTAGGCGGGCCAGTTTCAGGGGAGGGTTATATTTACGTGTTGATTTTGGGTAAAATCGGAAAAGTTAAAAAAGTCGATTCGGCTTCGAGATATTGCAATCGATAGCTTTACATATATGTGTTAGCTAATCCTAAGTGAATGAAATTTACTCTTCCCTTTGCCATTTTTCGCACTGCTAAATACTGGGTATAATTTCTTTAAATTTGTCCTGGCCTCTACCGTACCTTTGATGACCAATTTCCACCAACCAAGCTTCATGATATTGTAGTTTTCATTAAAAAATTGAGCAGTTCATGTAGAAGATTGGAAGAGAAAAAAAATTGAACATGAAAATTAGTATATTAAAAATCTCGATTCCGATCGAATATATATAGTAAAATTCTTCATGTTAGCTCTTATTAAGTATGATGTACTGAAATGAAATATCTAACGTAGAAGAACGTCTTATTAGCCGTAAAATGAGGTTATGATAATCTATCAATGGTTCCACATTCGTTTCGGTGTACTGATTATAGTATTATGAAAAGTCGCTAATTACCGGATGACATACAATATAAGTTTGTACTAGAACTGTCTGGTATCCATACCTCATGGGGCGCGTATTTCATTTTCGAGAATTATATTTTTCTTTGCTTGCATGTAGCCCGCAGACTTGAGAGCTTTCATTTTTTTTCCTTATTTAAAGAGTATCATCGTCTAGCACTCCCCCCACCCTTGCTTGCAAATTTCAAGCACCCATATAGGCATCATTAAATGGTCAGGTGCTATTAATACATCGCTGCTAAGTACTGGGTATAATTTCTTCAACTTTTTCCTAACCTCTACCGTAGGTTTGATGACCAACTTTAACCAACCAAGCTTCATGATATTTTAGTTTTCATTCTAAAGCATGTGCAATTCATGTAGAAGATTATAAAAAAAAAAATTTAACATAAAATTTAGCATATTAAAATTGTCGATTCGGATCGAAGTTCTATTATAAAGTTTTCATATTAGACCTAATTAAGTATGCTGTACTGAAAGGAATATCTAACGTAGAAAGGCCATCAAATAAAGTCATGTTGAACTTGCAGTGGTTCCACGTTCCTTTCATTTCACTGACTATAGTATTTTGAAATGTCGTTAATTACCGGATGAGAGATAATATGATTTGTACTAGAACTGTCAGGTACCTCATGGACCGTGAAATTCATTTCGAGAATTCCATAATATATTTCTTTGCTTGCATGTAGCACGCAGACTTGAGAGCTTTCATTGGTTTGGAAGGATGATGCATTCATTTTTCGATACTTAAAGTGTAAAATAATGCAGAAACCCCCCTTGCTTGCTAACAGCAAGCACCCATTTACTCGTTAATATATATAAAGCTACAAAACTGACTGACTGACTGACTGACTGACTGACTGACTGACTGACTGACTGACTGACTGACTGACTGACTGACTCATCAAAATTCCTGGGCATTTCTAAACGAGCTAGGTGGGTGAAATTTTCAGGATAGAGTTGGAGTCATGTGTCGAGTTGGGAAAAAATCGAAAAAGTTAAAAAAGTCGATTAGGCTTCGATTTATTGCAATCGAAAGCTTCACATAGGATTATATGGAAAAACGAAAAATTTCAGTGTAGACCATTTTTCTTTCGTTCATTAAAATATGAAATAATTGAGCTACAAGACTGATTCTTTCACAAATATGAGGTTGAATGTTTGAAAAACTTTATTCTTGCAATCGATTTTTTCCTATCTGCCGTAAAACTGATATTTTTTAACTTTTATTTGGGATTTTAGAAATTTTTTCACTTTCGTTGCTATGGATTTATTCCATTGTCGCCTAGCCGAGTGTCGACTCAGGTGTGGAACTAAGCTAGGCGGGCCAGTTTCAGGGGAGGGTTATATTTATGTGTTGATTTTGGGTAAAATCGGAAAAGTTAAAAAAGTCGATTCGGCTTCGAGATATTGCAATCGATAGCTTAACATATATGAGTTAGGTATCCTAAGTGCATGTAATTTACTCTTCTCTATGCCATTTTTTTGCACTGCTAAATACTGGGTATAATTTCTTCAAATTTTTTCTGGCCTCTACCGTAACTTTGATGACCAATTTCCACCAACCAAGCTTCATGATATTGTCGTTTTCATTAAAAAAATATGCAGTCCATGTAGAAGATTGGAAGAGAAAAAAAATTGATTACGAAAATTAGTACATTAAAAATCTCGATTCCGATCGAACTTATATACTAACATTCTTCATGTGAGCTCTAATTAAGTATGCTGTACTGAACTAAACTTTCTTACGTAGAAGAGCGTCTTATATGCCACCAAATGAGGTTAGGATAATCTTTCAGTGGTTCCACGTTCGTTTCGGTATACTGACTATAGTATTTTGAAAAGTCGATAATGACCGGATGACATACAATATAAGTTTGTACTAGAACTGTCTGGTTCCATACCTCATGAGGCGCGAGAGGCATTTTCGAGAATTATATTTTTCTTTGCTTACATGTAGCACGCAGACTTGAGAGCTTTCATTTTTTCCCTCATTTAAAGATTATCCTCATCTAACACTCCCCCCCACCCTGCTTGCAAATTGCAAGCACCCATATAGGCATCATTTAATGGACAGGTGCTATTAATACATCGCTGCTAAGTACTGGGTATAATTTCTTCAATTGTTTCCGGGCCTCTACCGTAGCTTTGATGACCAACTTTAACCAAACAATCTTCACGATATTTTAGTTTCCATTCAAAAGCATGTGCAATTCATGTAGAAGATTGAAAAAGAAAAATTGAACATGAAAATTAGCATATTAAAGTTGTCTATTCGGATCGAAGTTCTATTATAATGTTTTCATGTTAGACCTTATTAAGTACCTATGCTGTACTGAAAGGAATATCTAACGTATAAAGGCCAACAAATAAAGTTATGTTGAACTTGCAGTGGTTCCACATTCCTTTCATTTCACTGACTATAGTATTTTGAAATGTCCTTAATTACCGGATGAGATATAATATGATTTGCACTAGAACTGTCAGGTATCCTTACCTCATGGACCGTGAAATTTATTTCGAGAATTCCATAATATTTTTCTTTGCCTGCATGTAGCACATATACTTGAGAGCTTTCATTGCTTTTGTGAGAATGATGCATTCATTTTTCGATACTTAAAGTGTAAAATAATGTACAAACCCCCCTTGCTTGCTAACAGCAAGCACCCATTTACTCGTTAATATATATAAAGCTACAAAACTGACTGACTGACTGACTGACTGACTGACTGACTGACTGACTGACTGACTGACTCATCAAAATTCCTGGGCATTTCTAAACGAGCTAGGTTAGTGAAATTTTCAGGATAGAGTTGGAGTCATGTGTCGAGTTGGGAAAAAATCGAAAAAGTTACAAAAGTCGATTAGGCTTCGATTTATTGCAATCGATAGCTTTACATGGAATTGTACGGGAAAAACGAAAAATTTCAGTGTAGACCTTTTTTCTTTCGTTCATTAAAATATGAAATAATTGAGCTAAAAGACTGATTCTTTCACAAGTATGAGGCTGAATGTTTGAAAAATCTTATTCTTGCAATCGATTCTTTCCTACCTACCGTCAAGCTGATATTTTTAAACTTTTTTTTGGGATTTTAGACATTTTTTCACTTTCGTTGCTATGGATTTATTCCATTGTCGCCTAGCCGAGTGTCGACTCAGGTTTGGAACTAAGCTAGGCGGGCCAGTTTCAGGGGAGGGTTATATTTATGTGTTGATTTTGGGTAAAATCGGAAAAGTTAAAAAAGTCGATACGGCTTCGAGATATTGCAATCGATAGCTTTACATATATGAGTTAGGTATCCTAAATGCATGTAATTTACTCTTCTCTATGCCATTTTTCGCACTGCTAAATACTGGGTATAATTTCTTCAAACTTTTCCTGGCCTCTACCATACCTTTGATGGCCAATTTCCATCAACCAAGCTTCATGATAATGTCGTTTTCATTAAAAACATATGCAGTCCATGCAGAAGATTGGAAGAGAGAAAAAAATTGAACATGAAAATTAGTATAATAAAAATATCGATTCCGATCGAATATATATAGTAAAATTCTTCATGTGAGCTCTTATTAAGTATGATGTACTGAAATGAAATATCTAACGTAGAAGAACGTCTTATATGCCGTAAAATGAGGTTATGATAATCTATCAATGGTTCCACGTTCGTTTCGGTGTACTGATTATAGTATTTTGACAAGTCGCTAATAACCGGATGACATACAATATAAGTTTGTACTAGAACTGTCTGGTATCCATACCTCATGAGGCGTGTATTTCATTTTCGAGAATTATATTTTTCTTTGCTTGCATGTAGCCCGCAGACTTGAGAGCTTGCATTTTTTTTCCTTATTTAACGAGTATCATCGTCTAGCACTCCCCCCACCCTAGCTTGCAAAATGCAAGCACCCATATAGGCATCATTAAATGGACAGGTGCTATTATTACATTGCTGCTAAGTACTGGGTATAATTTCTTCAACTTTTTCCTAACCTCTACCGTAGGTTTGATGACCAACTTTAACCAACCAATCTTCATGATATTTTAGTTTTCATTCTAAAGCATGTGCAATTCATGTAGAAGATTGAAAAAGAAAAATTTAACATAAAATTTAGCATATTAAAATTGTCGATTCGAATCGAAGTTCTATTATAAAGTTTTCATATTAGACCTTATTAAGTATGCTGTACTGAAAGGAATATCTAACATAGAAAGGACATCAAATAAAGTTATGTTGAAGTTGCAGTGGTTTTACGTTCCTTTCATTTCACTGACTATAGTATTTTGAAATGTCCTTAATTACCGGATGAGATATAATATGATTTGTACTAGAACTGTCAGGTATCCATACCTCATAGACCGTGAAATTCATTTCGAGAATTTCATAATATTTTTCTTTTCCTGCACGTAGCACGCAAACTTGAAAGCTTTCATTGGTTTTGTAAGGATGATGCATTAATTTTTCGATACTTAAAGTGTAAAATAATGTACAAACCCCCTTTGCTTGCTAACAGCAAGCACCCATTTACTCGTATATATATATATATATATATAAAGATTTTCGAATGAGATGACGATATTTAATTAGGTGGAAATTTTCCAACTGCGAGTTGCCTCCATGCTATTTGATGATATGTATCTTTCTAACTGTGAAATTTGAATCATGAAACTGAATCTTATAAATGCCTTTAAAGGAGCACAACTCACATTCGTTTAAAATCCGAAGATTCTTGCGATATTTTGTGGTACTTATGGATGATGCAGAAATGAAACACAATGAAATTATATATTACGTGAACCTAACTTCATTTGTATCTGATGATGATATAAAAACATCGAAACCTTGGTCGTATTAAAATTTATACTGTGGGTAATTGCAAAGTTTTTCATTTCTGCATCACATTCGTTTATTTTAGTTGGTTAAACCGCGATTGAATTATTAAATGTTGTGGAAATCATCCGTGATTGTATTTATTACCATTATTGTGTTTTTATATTTTCAAAATTTTATGACAATGACCCATAACTAATCCTTCTCCAATATGGCTCTTACAAGTTAGCTCATGTAAGTCTTACTTATTTTCTGACTTCAACTCTTTTTATAGACGTCTAAGAAAAGTTTGTTGGAATTTTTTATGGCTATTTCTAGTAATCTTGTCAATAATCGTTTCCTATGAATCCATCATTCTCTTAATTAGGAGGATAGATAAACGCCCATATTTATTATCCTAAATTTTGATCGCCTGGCAAGATGAAGCTGATATGAGCATGAGTGATTACATATAAATTATTCTTATATTAACGTCGCGTCTTCCGTTGAACAAATGCACTCGTGATACACAAAACTGAAAAATTACATTAATTTTTACTTTTGCCAATATTAATCTATTAAGGAGTCATATATAGCTACCTTATTTAAATCTTTGTGGCAAAAAGCACATTTGCTTTCACTTTCATTAGTTAATTCTTCCTACTTTATGAATATAACTTCCAACTTGGTAACTATCTCTGTATTGTGTCATTCGTTTTTCACTAGAATAGGTTAAATGCTGTCATGTGGCAGTGTTTCTGGTAAAATAGCATTTTGACCTGTGAACAGCTTCTTTACTTGAAAGATAAGTGAGTTCAGTTTTATTTTTCTTCTTTGTCCAGAAAATTGTGATCCTGCGTTTGAAAATAGCATAAAATAATATGTGTGATGTAAAAAAACGTTCACATGTAACCTTCTGGCCCCTCAGGTCGCAGGTCAGATCCATTAGGACACATTTTCCCATAATTTTTCTCCCATGCTGCACTGGTGGTTTCTCTGTACAGACCTGCGCCTTCAAACAGTGGGAAAAATCACTAATGCACAGACCCCATATTTTAATCCGGTATTTTGTCAGTTTGCTGCGGATATATTGCTTGAATGGACAAAAAATTTCGCTGAAAATATCAAATATTGACGGTTGCTCAGTTTATGGTGATACCTGGGAAGATATGGATGCAATTACATTCGATGCATACATTGGTATTCTATTACTCACTGGTGTTTATAGATGCCAAAGGGAATTAATTAAGAATCTGTAACACCCAGAATTGGGGAGGCCTATTTTTTCTGTTACAATGCCACTAAAAACTTTCAATTGCATCTGTCATGAGTCATGATTCGGCAATAAGTTTGACTGACAATTGAGAAGAGCAGATGACAAACTAGTGGCTACGAGAGGTATCTGGGAATATTGGGTGGAAATAATTCCAAATTTATGAAAGCTTGGTGTGAATTTTACTGTTGATAAGCAGCTTGATGATTTAAGCGGACGTTGTATTTATAGTACGAATTGAGGAAATGATAGAAGGCCTTACATCTTTCACCTTGAATGTTGCATATCTCGTTGGGCCAGGTGTTGATTTGCTTGTAGTTGCAAATGATGCCCTTTCATACTGGGGATAGGGTTCTGCTCTCTAGGGATATTTGTCTTTTGACTGTACATTTTCCCTATCAACCTCACAGCCTGGAATATCTTAGTCTGGCTCCGAGGTAGGCTGAAGGTTATCATCACTCGTATGATTCTGATCTTCAGATACCTTTTCCTCACTGTCAGATGCGTTTTGTAACGCCACCAATTCATCTTCAGGAATCAATCATGAGTTCCCAAGACAGCCAAAAACACGATATCCAGGGTTTCCTAATTGGTATCTTTCCTGGAACGCAACGTCATTGAATGTCAATGAAACATAACTGAGGCCAGTTGGTATAGGTTCCCGCATTTATATCCTCTGAAAATCAGCATGAATTCTCAAAGACATTTTTAAACGCAAATTATACTAGAGCAGACATTCTCCGACTGTCTTAGAGGTCCCACGAAACCTTTCCAAGCAAGTTTCTCTTGTGGAAAAAAGTACCACCTCTTTGATGATGGTATTCACAATCTTTCCATTGTCGGCAGGAGCTTGTGTCGAATAGGGATGCAAAATTCAGGGGCAGTTAGCCTCGAACAAAACGTTGCACCAAACAAATAAATTTCCCTTTGGGACTGAAGGAGATGGAGGGGTATGTTTTCGATCTCTAAAGATAAACTGGCTTCCACCCTCACGCCTTCTTTGCTGGCCAACCCTATATAGACTCTATCCTACCGTCTAGCTAATCTCACCACCCTCACCAAGGGTGGTCTCTCTACCCCCAACCTGCTTTCAGATGAGTCGTATGGCCAACATAAGTCATCTTCAGTCACGTATGCTGTCTTCTTACCATAACCAACTGGCAGAAAACGCATTTCACCAAATGAAATTTCCCAAAAATATGAATAATTGGTTGCCAAATTCATCGGGTCATATTGATTCAAGGGACACGAGTGTAACTTTTTTCTTTTTAGAACTAAAAAAAGAAATTATAATGGATTATAATATTTTAATAGATGTGAAATATAAAAATAAACAAATTCACGAAGTACAAAGTCATAATATTCAGACATTAAAAAGTTATGTAAATCTAAATTTTGTTGCAGGTCATGATGACCCGAAGAGAACAGGAGAGTTAAATTATTTCGGCCATATCCTTAGTGTACCTAATACAAGTAATTTCATTCCTGAAGAGCAGAATTTTATCTTTAAGAAATGCTTTTACCAAAACAAGTATCCCGTAAACAAGTAACCCGACATGGAATTAATGTATATGCGTGACCTGTCCTGTAGATGCAGATATCCCCTGATCGCAGCGTAATATTTGATGCCTCAAACGGTGTCATTTGTCATGATTGCTCTAATTCGTATCATAGAGATATTATTTACAAAGAAGACGATTTAAAATTGGTTCTCATCAATTTTCCCTTTCGAGCTTTATTCTACACTTTTAAATTTTACTCATTTCCAAGGAATATTTTTCCTACGTCCCAATAAGTAAGTTTTATATCAGTTTTGAGTGAAATTTGGCAAGGTTGTAAGGCCATAGAATTTCCCTTAACTTCTTTGATGCACAGTTCATGCAATTTAACAGGCCAACCAAAGACAATCCTGAACGATGGATGGAAAGGTTAAAGGTTGCAAATTGGGTTCACATTAATGATGATAAATGGGCATTAGCGACAGTCACCACTACGACATGGCGATGATAAGTTGGTTTCCCGTAAATTGCCAAAAAAGGGGGGTGAGAAGCAGTGTACGCAATTATTCGTCGCGGACAAAAAATGCTTATCAAGGAATTGAACATGTACATACATGAGTCCTACAATATCCGCAGGCCACTGTTTGGAGATTTTGCATTTGAGTGAAACTTTTGTGGCAACAACATCATTTAAAAAGCTCCTCAATTTGTCACAGAATCCTGTTAACGTTCGTTATTTTTTATTTGGAGGCTTATTGGTGTTGGTCTCTTGGAAAGCTGCGGATATGGACACTCACTGTCCGGCGCTTATATTTAATGTAGTAAATTGGTTTTCTCTTTCCTGTCATTTCACAAGCTGACCTACTAACCCATTCGGCCGACGATAGGTAGGGGTTGAAGAGTGATACCAAGTGTTACCAAATTAGTTTACCCCAGAAACTCCAATGAAAGTTATCATTACTGTATTTCTATTGGTCCAGTTTTAACTTATAATTAACTTAATAGTTGAAGACGTAGCTTTGTGGAAGGTTATCGCAAACATTACGAAAAAGAAAAATCTCTTAGTAAATTCTACACCTAGAACTTTTATTCCCGACCTAGGTTTCGATTGCCTTGCAATCATTTTCGAAGGTTCATTTCATTTTTCCTTTGAAAATGACTGCAAGGCAATCGAAACCTAGGTCTGAAATGAAAGTTTTAAGTGTGGAATTTACTAAGAGATTTTTCTTTTTCGTCGTGTCTCCTTAAAATTAGACATGATTGAACCAGAGTTTTTATTTCAACTAGTGACAATTCAATAGTAGTGAATGGTATGTGGTGTCTGGAATATTTTTAAATATCGTTCCCAGTTTGTAAATATTAGTTTCATCAGTAGCAGTCTTCAAGATAAAGATTAGTTTGTCTTAGATCAGCCAATCTTCTTTCTTTTTGTCTATGATTTCCTTTTGGCCATTCTTTCTTCCATGTGATTTAAATGACATATACGTATAGTTTACTGTGTGACCTCTCACCTGAGAAATACGGGAAAATCGTGAAAACAAACCTGGGAATAAGTAACTACCGGGGAATAAATTCAAAAAAAGTCGGGAATTTCGTAAATATTCCTAGAAAAGTGCCTAGGTTACTTAAAAGTAATTTAAGGCATTCAGTAGTATTAATAGTTATCAGATGAAGTTATATGCAGGAAAATTGCTGTAATTGTTAAATTCATTACAAAAAATATTTTCATGCATAAAAAAATGTTTTCTGTACAATTTAGCGAATATGAAAAGGAATGCGGTTGTGTAATGTAAAAGAATCGTCTGGATAGAAGTAATCGATTCATGTGATCACCATACCTTTGAATTTGTATCATGCTCACCAAATACATGAATTTTAAATTTTTTCCATTCCAGAAATCCGTTGACAATCAACAAACTGTTTTTAAAGAGTGATATTTTAGGAATGTAGGTCAGTTTATAATAGAAAAAAATCTTCCCAGTTTAATGCATGTTTTAGTCATGTGCTGCTTTATATTTCAAAGTAAAGAAAACATTTTTCATCTCAACGAAAACACGTGTGTTAAAAGAAGGCTCAGCCATCTCTTTGAACATCCATAGCAATCGTCGTATTTGCGTGGATATACTAGGCATAATGAAATAAAAATTTTTATTCAACTCTATTTCCAAAACTATCTCAGCCACGGTATTAACGTATAGACGTTTGTTACCACGTTACATCTTGTTCTGATGAGAAAAGTGTTTCCAGTCCTGGGAGTAAGTTACGATTATAGCGATGCTCCTAGTGGGAGCCCACTGTTACTGTAAATTATATCTCTGTAAAATATTTGAAAAAGTTTAGAAGGTTATACTCATGTGAGACATCAGATAGAGTTGGAAGTAGAATTTATTGAGCCGATCAGAGAAAAATTGCACGAGAAAAGATTTGAGCGTACAGGGTGATCTTGTAGAACAAATTTGACTAATATAGTAGTATTACGTAGTACACATTATTTTATAACACTTTTTATCACAAATTGAGATATTTTTATAATGTTGAATACATTTTAACCTCTAAATAAATACAGCTTGGAAAACGCTCTATAAATATTGAGTAATAGTTATCGAAACGAAGTGAGTGTTTTTGTATTTCGGGTGCGCATCTCAGGTTGCTTCACTTGGGGGATTTTCTTTTGGAAGTCGTTCATATTGCTTTACCGATCACGTCTTATGCTCGTCGGAGGGAAGGAAGAGACAAAGGTTCCCTCCCTTTATTTCTCTTCCCTTCGATTCTCACTCTATGCCACCGTGCACCTTTTTGCAAAGTAGAAGCTGTAAAATGGTAATTTTGTTGTCTCAACCCCTTTTCTCAATACTTGATCTCAAGTTAAAGCTTTGAGACTGATGCAGGATTTATAATGCTTCGAGGAAGACTCTTCGGCAAGCGCAATTTAGCAGACTTGACACGCGTCATCCCCGTTCTCAGGATGCGTGGATTATGATATGGAAAATGTTCTAGCACGAGCTTCATTGCTACGCAGGGCTTCTTTTGGTTACTCACTCATAAATTCCGAGGTGGTTAGATTAATATAAGACATCCGTGTTCACGCCAGTTTTTTGCTGACATACTTATGGTTTCGACCTTTCTTCGAAAATTTTAACTTTGAGGAAGGCTCATTTTTGCATCTACTTGAAGTGAACCAATTTCTCCCATTTAGGAGCAAGATATTCCGTAAACAGTATCCGTAGAATTCATAGATGACGGTATCTGATTAAATTTCAGCAATAAACATAAATAGACAAGTACTCGATATGAATCGAGGAATAATTGCAAATTTTACGGTATGAAGCAAAGGGATGTGGAAATGAACATTGAGTCTTAGTTTCTACAAATGGTAGTAAAAGATGAGAAATCACATTCAAAGAGCTGTCAGAATCTCTTGATATCTATACTCTCATACCTTTAATAGAACACTTCGACCATGGTATTTCTTGTTGTCTTTCTCCTTCTTTCTCCTCAGCCTACTTAGTCTCTTTTTTCCACATCTCACTCCACCAAAGTAGTCGTACGATTATTATTATACCATTGTTAATCACTTTTTCTCACATTTCTAGCTCTCATATTTTGCTACCTGTTTGTGGTTCTTAGCTAATCACGGCTGACTGCCTTGAAGCCGTTTCGATTTCACATTAACGATCACAAGCGTTGACATTGTGGCATCCTCAAATCAATCATTCATGCATTTGTCGTTCAACCCTAATGTTGGTTGATTGCAACCCTCCAACATTCCCTATATAATGTTAGTTTCCTTTCCACCTGGTATCTCTCCCTATGTACTTAATTTTTCATTTGGTTCATGAACTTATCCTCTGGGGAATTTTCCCTCTATTTTAATTCTTCAATTATACTCTTTACAAAACCTTTTAGTCTCAGGGTATGTCATATCCATCCGGTTCTTCTTTTCTGTATGTTATAATTGATAGTGTTAATCAATTCAAATCCTTAGTTTTTATCCCCCTTCAGGGCCAAAAATTAAATCATCTTCACGACGTAAAATTTAAGAACTAGTAATTTAATTTTTTAGGCTGACATTATATCAAGTTTTTTTTGCTAATTAGAATTGAATTTCAAAACGACAGTGAGATAAATGAGTTGAGGTAGAGATAAAGCCAGAAATTTGATTTTCATAAAGTTATTTCATTATTTCCTTTTTCCTAAAGTGGCTGATAATGATTCAGCTCTGAAATAAATATCTGAACACGTAAGGTGGGTTTCCATTTTTCACATCTCAACAATGCTGACTAAAATCAGAGAAAAATAGCTTCATTTATGATAGTTTTAAGTTTCGATGACTGCTTGTTATTTTCGATTATTTAATATAGTTCTAATTCTCCAAATCTACTCAACATATGATATGTATTACATATCACAGCATTTTTTATTAGATCGGTATAGTTTTCAATCAATTGTGTCTTTTAATGAATCAAGATTTTTGTTACGGTCTAAGTGAAATAATGTGCTTTTTCTCTTCTCAAGTGCCAGATTAGTATAATAATAAATATGTGTTTACGGAACAATTGTTGGCAGATAATTTTGGAGAGTATACTAAGTGACAAAATATTCTTGATGAAAGGTTCGACTTCGAAATGAATTTATTGTTCAAATAATATTATTCGGGACGATAATTTAGTATTATATTCAGGATTCGCATAAGTCACAGAAAAGATATTGTAATTGCAACGAGAATCCTCGTATGCCATTGCTTTCCATAATTTTTATGTTTCTGATAACTCTATTTCATTGAACTAATATGCCGTGATATATTTTTTTCTGAGGTGTTTTACTGATTAATTGTTAAGATTCTACTCAGAAAGATAAGCTTATATGATTGGGTGTAAATTTTTTCTACACTTTCTATGTAATTAAGGTAAGGTTTATGTAAATTATGGCTAAAGATTGATGATGTCGAAAACAACATCCAGAATACGTAGAGATTTTACAATCATGTCAGACATGACTGAACATACACCCCCGCTCTTCCAGAGCAGTATTCCTATGCCCTTAGTTATAAAATTATCCGGCAGAATGACCTATTTTTTCCTTAACATACGCCATTTCTTCTTCTGTGAGTCAATTTGTCTTCTCTGATTCTCGCCAAAACCACCAGAATTCGGAGGAAATGGCAAATTAAACCTCATAGCTGTTCCTCCTTTGAGATGACAAAACTTTGTCTGTAAGCGTTGTACCAACCTATTATGTCGGCGGACATTATATTACATTCTATTATATTACAGAGGGACAAAAAAAAGCTGAGAAAGGCATGCCGGAGAATGGGCGAATATACACAAAGAGAAATTTGAACGACGGAGGGTGTACTCGGTCGTCACGAGGTGGAAATATGGTCAACGATCTTCAAAAATTTTACCATCATTTTCTACTCTCTTTCTAATCGATGGAAAGGGAGTAACATGGCTGTGTCTTTCTAAATGGTGATCGAACTCTTCTTTTTTTATTCACGGGCGTCTTCCTGTGTCTTCGCGGCGACGGCGGGGTTGGAGGCCGGGGGATGTAATAGCCCGACACGGCGCCTGATCGCCCACCCCTTCCCTTTGTAAATCCCCCTCCAACAAAACGGGGTCCCCTTCTCCCGCTTCCGTGTCTCTCTCAGCGCGCCGCTGCTCAACCCCACCCGCCCCTAACCGCACCCACACTACCCAATCGCATTACACGGACTCGTCTCCGCGAACTCACCTGGGGGCGTAGGGACTGCTTTCACCCCCTCCTGCCTCACTACCGTAGTTAATCCCTCTGACTGGGCGCTTTGACGTGGTCGACGCCGCTCCTCAAATACATTTCTCCGGAAATAGTAGACTATGCTTATGTTTCGATAAGGAGCTTAATTTTGGAAAATGTTTGGGGGACAGAAATAAATTTTCTGACACTAAAGTAAGTTCTTAGAGTTGTGTTCTACATTACTCCGAGAATATTGACTGCTATGCATCCATCTAGATTGACGGATTTTAAAGTAAGCGTTTAATGGATTTCATACATATATTCAGAAAGTTATAAAACATGTAAATGTTAATTAGCCCCGAAAAGTCTCTAATATGGTGCTATTTTACCCCCAGTTGCCGGGAAAACGAGTATCTACCGTCATAGAGTAAATATATCCATCACTACTTTGTGGTATAGTCACTTCAAGAAATTCTAGCTGTACCGCAGGCATATTTGAAGAAATTAGGCTTCCAATTTTAATAAAAAAAGATTGCTATATCTCCATTAGTTATGCCAGTAGAATTGTCTCTCACTTATATGTAAACAAATCGATATAATTCCTTTTTGTGGCCTGTTACACTGCCTTTTATTATTTTTCCGAGTGGCTCAAAATAATAGGCGAATGAAAAGCGTTAAAGCTAAACTGTACGACCAACCTGTACTAAAATCGCGTGCCTATTGAAGAGTTTTGAGCTAGTTATTATTAAAGAAGTGCTTCATGACATCTTTTGAATTCTTTTTTATTGTTTTACAGTTGGATCAAGGCTTTTGCTATTACGCTGACAATTTTCAAAGACAGCATCGCTTCGAGGGATCGTTCAAAATTATCTGATTGGACTTCTGCCAGTTTTGCCATGCTTCTTCAAGCTATTTTATAGCAGCGGTTTTGCTACTGAAGGACATTGCTCTTCATTTGTGTTCTTGAAATACATGGAGTTGAAATAGATATGGTGAGGGATTTACTGCTGCTTCATAATGGGTCTAGCTTTGACGATATGTATAGATGTAATTGGGGAGATATAACCTTCTAAAAGCATCCCATGGACTCCGTTGCATTCATCAGTTCGAAAGAGATATAATGACATCGCATGTTTTTGCTCTGAGAGAACTTGAAGATTTTATTTACGATTAACGAGACCAAGGCAGATTTTAGTCGAAGGAGGGAAAGTTACCTTGGGCAATATGTGTATGTAATTACTTCGACAGGAGTAATGAAAGATCGGTCGAAGGTCATGCGTTCTCAAAGAAAAATAAAGGGTTAGGGATGGAGGATACCCTATGCCAAAGTATGGTGACACCTGAGGTCCTTCACATTGTTAAGAGGGGTATAAATCATTACCATCGATTCATAGATGAAGTAAGCGTCAAAAAGCCCTCAGAGTCGCTATCTTCCGCCTATCGAGCTCTAGAGACAGATTTGAGAGTGACGGCAAATGTATGGAGAATGAAGGTCATGTGTCTAAGAGCGGATCTCCCTTGATAATCACAATTTACTTAGCTGCAAAGAGATACATTACTTTTCTGTTAGTATGAGATTAGTATGAAGATCCGTTATTTAAATTTACTGATGCACCTCTGGTAAGCTCCAAATGCGCTGTATTATAGGACACGCAAAAGAGGCTGTGCTCTAATGAGTTGTTATTGAATGCTATTCTATTGAAATGTGAAATGGATTTTTTTGCCCTCACTCTTCTTCCTTGGAATAGAGTAGTCTACTCCGTCGGTCTAATAATTTGAACATCCGAAGATTTATAATCTGTCTAATGAAAGATAAATTCACCGTTTTTCTTACTTCGTGTCAATCAAAATTAATCCAATTACATGTATTCCATGGAACTACCATTCCCTTTTGACTTTATCTCAAATTAATTAACAGCCGATGAAGGATACGGAGCTACTGTAGGATGCTGAAGATTCCCCGGGTAGACATAGTCACCAAGAGTAAAGTGATGAGAAAGATAGGGGCGGCGCCATGTTTGCTCGAGACATTTAAAGAGGGAAAGCAACATGGATCGGCCATATTCTCCGACATTCAGGATATATTACTAACATACTGGAGGGAACAGTGGAAGGGAGAAACTATAGGGGCAGGCCTGGACTGGAATACACTGGAAAGATTTTGGAAGAGCTAGAATGTACCTCATACCACCTATTGAAGGAGTTGACCCAGGACGGAGAATAATGGAGGAGAAATGCATCTGCAAACCAATCCTAAGATTGTAACAAAAAAATGAGTATATGAAGAAAATCTTAAAGCGGCATCCTCAGTATTTAGTTTATTACAATATCAATACTACCAACTCATATGAGAAAATATCAACAGTAAGATCAAGGCATGGGAAACTAGGGGCCATTTTTACTGCATGATAACGATCATTGCTCATTTCACATGCTTCCCTACTTTTCCGTCGTTGCTACATAGCTTCTCCGCATTTTCTTTATGGAGACTACCGCACAGAAAATGTGAGCCAGTGGCAAATAATTTTTGCGCATTACAAGGTCCTAGGGTGGTGTTAGTGTGACAATTATTATTCTGCAGACAAGAACGCTCTGATGCTCCGTTAACTCCTTCAATTTTAGGCTGGGAAACATGTCAGTCTAAAGGGCTTTGGGGCTTGTATTTCACCAAGGATACAAAGACGCCATTGTACGTTTATCTTTTTCTTTTCCCTTCTCAGCACTTTCTCTCACTTTAGTACCCTTTAACTTATTCTTGTCGTGTATTCTATTATCTCTAATTTCTCTCGGCTTTCATCCCCACATCGCCTCATTTCCTCATTTACAAGAAGGCTTCTTCTTTGTAGGGAGAGAGGAGCTTTAAAGACGCCTTTTTCCTCATCAAGGTCCCAATATCTTTCGGCAAGATTGTTCCCAACCACTCTCCCAGGTTTAAGTCTTTCTCGGCTTCATCCCCTTTTAACTTCCCCTTGCCATCCCCTCAGCCAACCCCACATCTCCCTCGTTCACCGGCTGATTCCCTCCCAAAATAATCGCTCCCGCCATCTTCGCGAGGACGTCTACTTATTAGCTCGTTCCACCAGTCCTATTTGCGCCTTTCTCTTTTGCTCATCTCTTCCTCTGAGTTTGTTCATTGGATTGCAAAAATCGGAGCTTACGGCCGCTATTCTGGCAAAGATTGTGTGGCCTCCTTTCCGGCCGTCAAATATTTTTCAATGGCAACAATCTTGGCCAGACTTAGCATCAACTCTACATCTGCACATGACCCAACAAGTCACCTCTACGGTGAGTGGCAGGGGAATTGGACTCTTCTTCTTCCATATGTTTGTACTAACTGGGTGTCTGAAGTTTATTCTCAATTTTTTGCGAGCTGACTTTATGGAATTTAGAGCTCATATTAGAGATTTAAGTTTGCAGCACCGCAGTGCAATTCAAATTTGTTACTTCCAGACAGTTTATTTGTAAATCCCTACCGGTTTCAGCAATAGCGTGTTATAATGCAAGATATGTAATACCTGGTGAATTGTTGTCCCTTGTGATTAATCTTATCCCTTGATTTAGTAACACTCCTTGAAACTGGCCAGCAAGTTTAAAAACCGATCGGGGCTTTTCCAATATTTGCATGGCAGTTAGAAAGTTTATTTCACTGCCTAATATATGTTAAGTTATTTCATTTCAGGAAAGTGTTAGGTCACTTGAGCCATTGAAATTGGAAAATATTGCGACGAACGTCGCGGAAAAACGAATTGACACAGTGGTAAAGGAGTGCAAAATGACCAAAATGGATTGATTTCCAACAGTCACACTATATTTAATATATTACATTAAAATTATGATTACACGACAATTAGGCCCGCAGGCTAGCTGCAAAAACTTGACAAACGACGCCTGCTGACGAGGTACACACTTCGGTGGCTGGCAGAGGAGAGGGCCGCTACGATGAAACGTCTGGTCAGCGCAGTCAAAAGGAGGGGAGGTAGCTCTGGATCAGTGGAGAAGGGGGAGGTAGGGGAACTGTTCGTCCAGCCATTTGAGACGGCGGCGTAGAGAAGCACTATTGCCACAAAGTTACGAAAAGAGGACGCCAGATGCGAATTCACTACAAAAGTAGAGCACCTGGTTCTTGCCCCACAATATCACCGACAGTGCGCACTTGGAAATCTCCCTACCGCACTTAGAACATCTCGCGTTATGTCCAGCTCGCGATGATGTCCGCGAGCGAAAATGTCCGTGGCAAAATTATGGCCAAATTTGTGCCGAAAATTCGGCAAAATATTTGAATTTTTCCTTATCTAAAAATTATTCTATAAAAAACTCGCATCTAAAAATATTTTAGGAAATTTTTTTCATGATTTTCATCCAAAATATCACATCTAGTAGACGATATTATCACAAATCTACAATTTTATGAAAATTATTTTCATCTCATTTGGAAAAATAGCTCCCGTCACTTGTATCTGAAGACGAAAACTCCGGCAGTTAAATTGTCTGGCTTTTTGTGGTGGAGTGACGTAAGGTTTTAGGTTTTTAACATAAATGCCCCCTTCAAAATATTTTACAATAAATTAAATTTTTTGTTAACATTATTTGGTAGAACGTAGGTAAAGATTTGTAAAGAAAAGGCGTAGAAACTTCATGCTAATATATTACTAATCACAGGAAGAGATACCGTCGCAGGGAGGGTTAAGTTTTGGGCATCACGAGGTGGCTTCGTGAAAAACGATGCGTGAATAAATGGACAAAATTCGTTTCCCAAGTTTTTTATTCCTCTCGAACAACTAGCACCTCCAAATACTATTTTCCGTATGATGGACGTAAGCCAGTACTTTAAGATTTTAGAATAGAAAATAATACACATTTCTCTCCTGCAATATGCTACATATATTTAAAGTGTCATTCATGACAACGTTAATCATTTAGCTGTACTGCTGTTGCTCGTAATGAATAAAATTTCAATGGGAAACATCACTTTGAAGACGGTACTTTTCGATTGTGTCCGTTTCATTCTTACAGTGCTTACAGTTTTTATGATTTATCGATGTCTTACAAATTTCAGGTTTGTGGGGGGGATTATTTTTGTCTTCTCCCGCGCTGATAAATAATGCCGCTAAAACAAACACAAAGCCGCTTATTTCGATGGTAAAATCATCAAAGCCGGGTTCTCCGCTCGTAAATTGGAGATTAAGGAGAGTGTGAGAAATCACTGCATCCACCTAGTGGCGGCCTTTTCTTGCTCTGGCTCTTTCAACAATCTCACGCCTTTAAACTAGATAACACCCAACCCACTTTTCTCTTTCTCCTTTGCTTGTGCTTTTGTGTACTTTTATTTTTGCTATACTTATGCCACAAAAAATGTCGTACCGAAATTCCATGCCTCAAATTTGGCGAGTCTTCCAAATTGCTTGATAGCTTTTCACCCGTTTCATCATGGAGGTGGAAGAGAATTGATCAAGTGCGGTGGACGTAAATGAAGATAAGGAAGGACGTGCATAGCATTGATGTTGTAGAGAGGAAACCACTATAGGAGTTATAGAGATGGCAGAGTGGATTGTAGTTACAAGTGATGATGGTTGAGGGTATGCTGAAAGCCGTGATAGAGAGGAGGATTTTGGATAAGTGGGGAAGATGAAGAAAGAGTATTGGCTTGAAAAAATCTACGCGATAAAGAGAAAACATACGAGGTCTGTTTAAAAAGTTCATTAAATTTTTTTAGTACAAAAAAATACTTCACTAGCAAATTATTAGTCAGGGTCTCCTTCAAAGTACTTTTCTCCCCAACGTATACTTTTATCCCAACGGTGTTTCCACTTTTTGAAATAGTCCTGGAACGTATCTTCCAGAATGCTCATAAGCTCCTCTGCTGAATTTTTATATTTCTCTGAAATGGAGACAAATCTCTTTCCCTTGAGCGAGTTTTTTCTTTAGGGAACAGTAAAAAGTCACACGGGTGAGTAGGGTAAGTGGGGAAGCACAGCGGTCTTGTTTTTGGCTAAAAGCTCACGAGTTCTGAGAGACAAATGAGCCGGCGCGTTGTCGTGGTGAAAAAACCACTCGCCGCTCCTCCAAATATCGGGCCGTTTTCACCTGATTCTCTCTCTAATACGTGTTATAACCTCTAGGTAGTACTCCGTGTAGACTGTCTGACCTTTAGGTAAGTATTCGTGTTGCACAACCTCCTTTGAATCGAAAAAAAAAATCCAACATAACCTTGACATTCCAGCAAACTTGTCGAGCTTTTTTGGGGCGAGGGGATGTTTCACCTATCCATTGTGAAGATTGCACTTTATTATCGATGTTAAATTCGTAAACCCATGACTCATCATCTGTTATGATCCTGGAATAAAAGGTTTCATTCTCTTCAGCTCGATCAAACAGTTCCTGACAGACTTGAAATCGATGTTGTTTCTGGTCTGCTGTCATCAGGCGAGGTACAAATTTGGTGGCGACTCGATGTATCCTCAATTTTTCAGTTAGGATTTCATAGCACGAATCAATCAAGATTCCTTACTCTTTTTCAAGTTCCCTGACAGTCAAATGACCATTTCTTTGAACGAGATTGTTCACTTTCTCGATCAGTCGACGTTGATGGTCTTCCGGAACGCTCGTCGCCTTCCACTGATTTCCACCCCTTTTTGAACCCAGTTAACCACTCATAACACGCAGTATGTTTCATAGAATCCTCACCATAAGCCTTGGTAATCAACTCAAAAGTTTTTGTAAATAATTTTTAGAGTTTCACGCAACATTTCACAGAACAACGCTGCTCCTTCAAAGGGCTCATTTCCGCGAATCCGATTTATCGCCACACTCCACGAACACCTTTTCACATAAACGGCCGCAACTAAGCAACCAAACAATATATCAACAAAGTGGTCAAAGGTTATAATTTGGGAAGTTTTCGCGGACGCAACGCCTCCATTTGGATTAAAAATAACCAGCTGGAGGCGCACTATTAAAAAAGTTCGGGAACTTTTTGAACAGACCTCGTATGTTGTAAAGAAGAAAAAATTGCAATGAGATGAGAATCAGAATTATAATATTAGGAATTATATTCCGTATTATTATATATTATATTACATATATTATACTCCGACGTATATTTTCCAGTCAAAATATTATCCAGACCCCACGGATCGAAAAAGTGCTCACTCCTCAATAGAGCTTAAGCACTCTCTACAACCTCAAAGAAACTCACCTGAATAAGGGAGAGATGGGATTCTGAGAGGCATACGCTTACTTTTCTCAAATACAAGTCAAAGGGGTTTGAGTGGCCTTCCGTGGTCCATCTCACACCGCTTCTTCCTCCCTCCCCTGTGTATCTTTTCTTCGTGATAGTGGAAAAAAGTTGCACAGTAGTCAACGTAGAAGAAATAGACCTTATCTCTGAAGTGGATGCTGGACCCTTGCTCGGAAGCTTTTTTGGTAAGACTCCCTCCAAGTTTTGCTCAAAAGAAGGTCTGGAAAGAGACGCATCCTCTCATATTGCCCCTTTATCCCCGTATGCTCTTCAGGTCCGAGGTTCAAAAACTGTATTTCCTTGTATAAATATGAGCTTAATGATTTTTATTTCTTTTTCGGCACTGGAAAATTATATTTTCGGTAAATACTGTGACTGATCGCTAGTCGTATATCCTTGACTTAACGGTTTCGCAGTTAGGATTTCCATTTGGTGTTCTTTTGTTCAGTTTTTGGAAAAATGTAGATGATGCCGTTTGGTATTTGGTTAAAAAAACTATTTCTGTCACAACTGCACTGAGGTGAAAAATGGTTTTTGCATTGGTAAACATAGCAAAATCTGAAAATGTACCGAAATTATAATGTTTATGCTTACTCAGAACTTAATCTAGACGGAGAATACAACCTCTACGAATAGGACGCAAGGCTTTTTCCCAAACGTACATTCAGGTATGGAAATGATCATTTGTACACAAAATTTGGTGTAAATGGACTTCATAAAGCTAATTTGAAACAATTTTGAGCATTTTTTAAATTTCTGCATCTGAAGTATATTTTCAATCTCACTTTATGACGACGAAAAAACAGACCTGCAAAAATTAGTTCTCATTAAGTTTAAGTATGCATAATGTGCCTATCATTTCTCAGTAATTGTTTATGAATCATCAAAAAGGCTGCAGTAGGTATTTTTAAAAATTATGGTTTGAAAATTAAAAGGATTCATTAGCATTGCGTTGATTTTTCCGCTATTTCTGTGTTGATGAGAAAATCCTCCTTTCAAAAAAATATATGATTCATCAGCCCGCATCCAAAGCCTAATTCAATGAATGTTCGTCGACCCCTCAATCAATGCATCAATTCACTGCCTACCATGTTTCATGCTTCCTGCTCTTATCTTTACACTCCATTTCACAGTTACTCTGTAGAGGTTTGGTTGTGATTCTGAACGACGAAGTACACACAGCGCTATCAACAAAACGAATCACCGCGGTCTGTCTATCGATTGCAGAATGCCAAGACTTTTATCCACTGTATATGAGGACACACGGCCGAGGACGATCATTATAACCCAATTACTTTTATTGAATTATGGACCTTAAACCACTGTAGAAATATATATTATTGTTTTTAAATAGGTACAAATTTTAAGTCATTTAATAGAAAAACTTTTCTCTCGCTAGAACGAACACCAATAGATAGATAATAGAAGTTGTCACCAATAGAAGTTCTCACCTACACTATAAATACTCACTTAGATTGAGTGATTTCAGTAGTTTTAAAAACTACATATAATAAGTTGTGAGTAATATAGGTACTTTAATGTATCAGTATTCAATAAATTAATGAATAATTAGGTTATGTATATTATCTTTTATTTCACATTAATCAACTACTAATCGTTTTACCCAATTAAATCTTTCCTGGCATTGATAAACTCATATTATACTCATTTCGGTGGTTGCAGAGGTATTCAATGTTTAAAAAAAATTAATGGTAACCTTTATAATATCACATACTAATGTATTGCATATTTTATGCAAGTATGTGGTATTGTCAATGTTATCATAAAATTTAATAAATATGGAATACCTCACAGTTATAAAGGAACTTGTATTATTTATTCAATACCTTTATGCAGACAATTATTATTGAGTATAATTATCCTTATTTCGTCTAACGTTCCTAAAATTTTGAATGAGCGTAAAGTTCAGATTTTTTAGAAAATTTTGTCCTCTCCTGGGCCACATGCGACGGAAAGTTATGCTCTTGTTTAAGTCATATCGTTATAAGAGACTCCCTCTGGCTTTAATGAATGAAAATGTTTTTCTTTATAGCACAATGAAAATATAAACTTGTAAAATTCTATTTAAAAGTATAATTATGACAGGTTTCGTAACAAGTTACATTTTCAGGAGAAAGAGGAAATTTTCTTCGCCTATATATACATCAGGAACTGGGTGAGGGTGAGGGTTAAGTGGCAAGGAGAGAAAAAGATGGACGGGAGTGGTGTCGATGTTCTTCATAAGTGGAGTGACCTGAGTAACTTGTAGTGGTAGAGGTGAGCGGCACGAGGGTTGTGTGGGATGACCGCTGGTAATGGAATCCCCGAGGTGTTTGCGGGATATGGTTGTACTGCTATGAATGGCCTTCCCGTGGTGGTCGCAGGGAAGGGACAGCGGATGCACTGGAGGGTGGCTCTGGGGGAGGAAGGTGGAGGGGCGTTGGTTCGGGAAAGGAAGTTGCAAAAGTGGAAAGTGGGAAAGGAACAATTGCTCATAAATGATTTGCTTCCTCGACTCGATGAAAGTTTCTAGATTCTCCAAGGCGCCAATTCGAGGACCTTATACTTCCCGGCGTAGATTTCTCGGGGTGAAGTGACTGCTATGACGGCTTTCCAGGAGATGCTTGGTGAAGAGGGAGGTGGAGTTGTTATTCCCAACGATGGCTTGGGGTTCTTTGATTTTACTCTCTAAGTTTCTACCAGTGTACCCCTTTGTATGTGAAATGACAGTCACAGCGGGATCATTGGTAGATACCGCTCGGATGAAGTGAATTAATATGGTCCTTAATTTTTAAATGAAGGTTGTATAAGATGCACTTGTTGTAAAAGACGGCTCTCACTCTATTTCTGGGAAGGAGATATCAAACTCTGAGTTAAATATTTCTTAAAAATGGTATGCACCTCCATAATGAATGAAACGGTATCGTTGGGTTGTTGGGCACTGTAAATAGCTGATCTCTTCCCTTCCATTCTCATTGCATTCCTTATGATGAGATGCGCCCGCCCGGGCAGGGAACTCGCTAAAATAAAAATCCAAATCCGTGCACAAAACCCGTCAACTCGACGGAAAATTTTTAATGAAATAGATATTACAACAACCAAAGGCGTGGTGGTGGTGTGACACGGGTAGGCCGGTGGGTGGAAAGGGAAAGGAAAAAGGGAGTAAAACAGAGCGCGAAGACGACGGGCTGGAACCAGGAAGACGGCGGCAGCAGCTGGACAGCACTACGTCCGAAGCAAAGCCTGGAAGCCGTCCCGCGTGAAAGTGCGCGGGGCTTATATAGGTCTGGAGCCGGGGGGGAGGGGAGTCTACTCGGCAGTCGTCGGGTCTAATGCCGGGCCGGTCCACTTTAGACCTCCGGCCCGGGCTACCCAAGGCACGCCCTCCGAGGAAGCGGCTGTTGACAAGCTGCTGCTGACTTTAAATGAGGCTGCCACGGCTCATCCTCCCCCGCTACCCCCGCGGCGTAATTCCAGTGCGGCCTTCATACCGGTCCCTCAGCATGGCTTCCTTCGCTGTGGACTACTCCTGAGCCTTTCTCTCTCTCTCTCTCTCTGAGCTCTCACGTTCGCGCCTCGACGAGCTGGAGCAGGGTTGTGACAAGGAGGGGAGGAGTTAGAAATGGGAAAATGTACGGAGTAGGTAAAGGATTACGTGTCTGCATCACCACCCTCACCAAATGCCTGCATTACAACAAGAGAAGAACGATAATTTTGTTCAATGAAGACAATAAGGAAATAAAGTTCGACCGCAGTACAATGTGGCGTAGCTAGTAGACAAAAGTACATGAATTATAACATTTTAAAAACCCTTTCAATCAACGAGGGTCTACAGGTATTGTTTGCCCCGAATATTAGGGCCATTCCAAAAAGGAGGATTACATAGTACCTAAAGAAATTTCATTGATTACAAACAATTGTTAAATGACTACATATGTAAAAATTAAACAGGGTAATACAAATTCCCTGATTCCTTATTATGACAAAAAAAATCACACTAAAGAAAGCCCCCCCCCCCAACCATCTAATTAGTGAATGGTAGTTCAAGCCACTCCAAAATGCATCAGACTGCATTACTCGTCAAATTGGAATTAGCAAGGAATTTCCATCTCAGGGTAAGACATTCCTTTCAATCAATTTCGTGGCACCCTAGTATTTTAACCTCGCTACTTCCGCGGGGTGAGGCAGCTCCAACCTAAAGAAAAAGGGAAAGAAAACATGACCCCAACAGACAACTGTCCTATGGGGTCCGGACGGCTTCCAAAAAGGAATTAAGCCCAAAAGGCCCACGTGTCAACAAAAAGGCTAAGTCAGGGGGAAGCAAACGCCCGGAAAACCGAACCGCGACCAACTCAAAATACCTTACCGTTTCCTTGAGACCGCCCGTCGAGCGCCCGTTTTGTTAGGAGCAGGTAAGGAGGGTTTGAGACCAGGAGAAGGAGAGGTTGGGTTATCCTCCGATTGTTCTTGTGGGCTCCCGTCACCCTCAGGTAGCCGATAAGGTTTTATTTGGGAAACATGACACCGGCGTCTCAGTTCCCCCGTCTTGGGGTCGCTAAGCTCAACAGTGACCGGACTCACGAAGGCCTTAATGACGCATGGGTCAGACCACCTAGGTAATAATTTCCCCGATCTTTTATCGGGGGCGGAGCTCATGGGGTGGAGTCTATGAACCACGTACTGCCCTACCTCGTAAGGTTGCTTGCCCCGGGTCAAATTGTATTTAGCCGCCACGGCTCTATTAGCTTTCCTCAACCTTATTAACGCCTCTGCCCATTTTTCCGAGAGGCCCTTATCTTCGGTTTCTTTCCCCAACCTAAGGTCAACGTTCCATTGCATTCCCAACGGATGGTTTAACTCCCGCCCAAAAAATATACTGGCCGGGGAGCACCCCGTAGATTCGTGCGAGGCGGAGTTAAAAGCAATCATTAACAACGGGCATCCTTCATCCCACTATCCTGAGAATCGTGGTGGTATATCGCTAAGGCTGACTTTAGATTCCTATTAAATCTTTCGACCAAAGACGCCTGAGGGTAGTAAGGTGACGTGGTTACGTGTTTTATGCCATAGGCAAAACACATTTGCTTGAATTTCGCGGAGAGGAATGTCGGGGCGTTATCGGAAACCAATATTTTAGGAAAGGCGAAATATGCGAAAACTCTTTTAGTTAAATTTTGCACCGTGCTTTCGGCAGTCATATTCATAACGGGTAGTATCATTACGTACTTGGTAAACCCATCAACAATGACCATTAGAGAGGTGTTTCCCGAACGCGTTCGCGTTAGGGGGCCGACGAAGTCAACATATATCCTCTCCCAAGGTTGTTCAGCCACTTTGGCCGCGTGCAAACCCACTCTAGAATTTCGCGCGGGTTTCATCTTCTGGCATAATTCACATTCCCTGACGTATCTTAAAACCTCGTCGCGCATATTAGGCCAATAAAACTCGCGTTCGATTCTATTTTTCGTCTTATGGAATCCTAAATGCGCGCCCATCATTGAATCGTGGAAGTATGACATCACCATTGGCCGCACGCGCCTAGGTACATATATCCGATTGCGTTTACTTCGCCCTGAACTGTACACCAATAAGTCTCGAATGATTTTCAAATTTCCTTTATCCCGCCCTCTTTGTACCTTCCCCTTTAACTCGCAACATTCGGGATCCTCCTTTTGGTGATCCTTCAACGACACAAAAGAAAAGGGGGACTCCTGAAGCACACAGAGGTTGGAGTCAACAGAGAACGCACCCTCGACGCACCCCTCGTCAAATATCCTCGACAAGCAGTCCGCTACTATGTTCTCGCTGCCCCGAATGTGATTGACTTTGAATTTAAACGGCGCCAGTCTAAGTACCCACCTCCCAATTTTACCCAGCTGCTTAGGGTGTCGAAACATCCAGGATAAGGCCTCATTGTCAGTATAGAGCTCGAACTCCCGTCCTTGCAAATATTTTTCGAATTTTTCCACACCATAAACGACCGCCAAACACTCAGCTTCGTAAGCCGAGGACCTTTTCTCGGAATCCGTCAACTTGCGGCTGGCAAAGGCAACAGGCGCGAGACGCCCGCCTCTGGGCTGCGAGAGTACCGCGGCCACAGCGTTACTTGAGGCGTCAGTGTGTAAGGTAAACGCTTTTGAAAAGTCTGGGATTTGCAACACGGGGGGGGAGGAGATTTTATCTTTTAACTGGGAAAAGGACTTCTTTTGTTCGGGACCCCATTCGAAATGGCGATTTTTCCTTTTTAAATCGTTAATCGGGGCCGCGATTTCTGAGAAGGAGGGAATAAACCTGGAATAAAAACTGCACATTCCCAAAAATCTACGTGCTGCCTTCAAATTCACGGGAGATGGGAAATCCTTTATTACTCTCGCCCTTTCCGGGTCGATTTTGATCCCCCGGGACGACACGATATGCCCCAAAAACTTAATCTCCGCGAGCGCAACCACCATTTTATCCGGGTTAACCGTTAATTGGGCCTTTCTCAAGCGATGGAGAACTTCCTTAATATGTTCAACATGATGATCGAAGGTGTCACTATAGATAACTAAATCGTCCAAATAATTGTACGCAAACTCCATTTTTATGTCCCCCAATACTCGCTCGATCAACCGTGATAGAGTTTGCCCTCCGGTACAAATGCCAAAAGGAAGTTTTTGGTATTCATAAAGACCAACCGGAGTAACAAACGCGGTGGCCTTTTTACTTTTCTCTGTCAATGGGATCTGATGGTAAGCTGAGTTCAGGTCCAGAACATTAAAATATTGAGCATTCTTCAAATGCCAAAAGGCGTTTTCCACTGTTGGCAGGGGAAACGCATCGAAGAGTACCTTATTATTTAACCGGCGATAGTCTACGACTAGACGTGATTTACCATATTTTTTTTGACACTAGGAACGCGGGACTTGCGTAGGGAGATTCGGATTCTTTTATCACGCCTTTCTCCAAAAGATCTTTGACATGTCCTTTCATTTGTATTAGTTTGGGTGGAGCGCACTGAAACGGGGGGGATCTCACCGGGACCGAATCGGATAGTATCAGTTCATATTTCATTAGGTTAGTGCACCCTAATCTTTCCGTTATTACATCCTTGAACTCTCCGAAAAGTCCCTTTATCCTTCTCTGCTCCTCCACACCCAGATGTTTTAAATTAGGTTGGGCGTTAGCCTTTTGATCTTCTTCAACCCCACTGTATTCCCCAAATAACAGCCCTAGTATTTTTGGCCGGAATTGAAATGAGTAACTGCCCTCTACGAAATCTAGTTTCATCCCAGATCTCTCCATGAAGTCTACTCCTAGAATAACGGGAATTGGGGGGTCTTCCAGGACCAAAAAGTTATGCTCCCATGTAAACTGGTCTATTTTTAAACGCAGGGATACCTGCTTAGTCACTAGCCATTGTCCTGATTGAAATCCGCGACACTCGACCGATACCCCCTTAAACTTCCCTGGACTTACACGGAAACGGCTGAGTAACGACTCCGCTACGCAGGAAGAGAAGGCCCCTGAATCCAAAAGGGCCGTCGTAGCAATCCCGTTGATTTCAATGGGTATTGTGGGGATACCTCCAGACTTGGGTCGTTCTGCTCGACCAGACAAGGCCATTATACGCCCGCTTCGGCCTCGTGGCCTCAACGTCTTGCGGGCTTTTCGTTTCCCGGATTGTATTGACATTTATTTTGCACATGCCCTACCTGACTACACCCCCAACACCTGAGGGGCCTCCCCCCCTCTGATCGGTTTTGCCACGAATAATTATTTGAACCCTCCCGGCTACTCGATTGACGCTTTCTGGAGTATTGTCCTGGGTAGTCAAATTCGGAATCTACCATTGCCCGAGCATTTTCAGGGGAGGTATAAGATTCGGCCAAATGATTCCTCGCTTCAAAACCCCGACCCCATTCCAATAATTCCCCAAACGTTCGCGGGGAACACGATAGTTGTCTTAGGTAGTTGGGATTCAAGTTGCTACATATTATATTTAGTAACTCTCGTTCCTCGAAGGGATCTACTAGTCTGGCGTTCATTCTTTTTACTAACGTGACATATTCACCGATTTTTTCCGATGGCCCTTGCGTTCGATTGAGTATATCCCTTTTTAGACGAAACTGATAATTTGGGGGAGCGAAAGCTAACCGAAACTCTGCGGAAAACGAGCCGAAGTCCAAAAAATCATTCGACCAAAACCACTCTCTCGCCCGTCCCACCAAAAGTTCAGGAATTATTCTTAACCGAAACCCCTCATCCAAATTATAATGCTCAATTAGCTTTTCGAACCTCTCAAGGAATCCCATGGCGCTTTCATCGGCACTGCCACCGAACTTCAGCTCCCAGCGGAGAGCTGCTGCCACGGCGATGTCCCACCTCGAGCTTAACGCCGAAATGTTCTCGGTGTCGTCACGAGCGACCCCATCGTCCCCTACCGCGCCTGCGGCGAACGAACGTATTCCCGGATCCTCCTACGGAGTTCGTCCAGCGATCCTTCCGCGCTCAACCCGAATCTGCTGCACATGGCGGACGCTTCCCTCTTAGGCATCCGGTTGATCCAACTACTACCCGTGGGTAACTCGGAAGCTGTAACTACGGGACCCGCCGCAACCGGAGGAACACCCTCCTCCGTAGCTAAATCGGGAGTGGCCATATCCCAGTACCACCAACACCAAACACGTAACCACGCTCTGCTACCAGTTGAGATGCGCCCGCCCGGGCAGGGAACTCGCTAAAATAAAAATCCAAATCCGTGCACAAAACCCGTCAACTCGACGGAAAATTTTTAATGAAATAGATATTACAACAACCAAAGGCGTGGTGGTGGTGTGACACGGGTAGGCCGGTGGGTGGAAAGGGAAAGGAAAAAGGGAGTAAAACAGAGCGCGAAGACGACGGGCTGGAACCAGGAAGACGGCGGCAGCAGCTGGACAGCACTACGTCCGAAGCAAAGCCTGGAAGCCGTCCCGCGTGAAAGTGCGCGGGGCTTATATAGGTCTGGAGCCGGGGGGGAGGGGAGTCTACTCGACAGTCGTCGGGTCTAATGCCGGGCCGGTCCACTTTAGACCTCCGGCCCGGGCTACCCAAGGCACGCCCTCCGAGGAAGCGGCTGTTGACAAGCTGCTGCTGACTTTAAATGAGGCTGCCACGGCTCAATGAGTTCGTGGCATTCTCTTCCCTCGAGGATTCCAAGAGTCAAGATTTATATTTCCCCCCACCTTTTTTCCAGGGTTAGAACACGGGAATTCAGTGATTAGTCCTTCCCCAAAATATATTGGTGCTCCAGCATGCCCTAGCGTTAGTATCGAGCTGTCAGAGCGTAGAAATATTGGGGGATTCTATCCAAATTAGTCGGAAACAAAATTTGTTAATCCAAAAATAAGCTATAGGACTTCCTTCACCTTTAAAACTGATGGGATGTATCTAAATCCCAGTTAGAACATCCGGTACATACTAAGACAATCGTGAGGCTCATATTGGGAGCACTTCGTCCGTCTTTGCTCTTTGCCAAATTTATATTCTATCCTCTGTGCACCTATAATAATTCGGCAACCAGCATCCAAAAAACTTAAAAAAGAGCGTTTGGAGATATATTGTCCCACTAAGGGTGCCAGAAATGAAAAGAGGAGATCATAATACCTTTGATGAGTGTATGCTTGACTAGCCAGTTGAATTACTATTCAATTACCGTTCTTCTACATTTAGCTTTTCACTTAGCAAAAGCTGAAATGAATACTTGTCTGTGGCTACCCTTATCTGCAACAAGTGAGTTGAAAAACTATTTATCCTAATGATTTTCCCGCGATGCTCTACCAAAGTTTTCAGTTAAGCTTAAAATAATAGATTAAGAGTGACAACAGTGAAGGTTGATTTGCATATGGAAAGTAATTGATGCAAATCTAAGAGTGATGATTTTAAAATATCAGGATAGAGATTATGATTCTTTTGTTTGCGTTATCTTATGAATTTAATAAAAATTGAAATGAAATAACCTCTTCGCCTAATTTTATATCTTTTTTTTTTAATTTGAATGCTCTTCATATTTGTCACATTGATCGGATACTTTATTTTTAGAACTGTGTATGCTGACTAATATTATCCTTAAGGAGCTGAAAAATTTTGAGCAAAGTTTTGAATATCGAATTTTGAGCCTTTAGTTCAGGGAGATTCTTGAAATGATTGGATTCTCCAATGCCAAGGTTGCTTTGATTTTCCGTTGAGTGCCTTTATGCTTTAGTGTGCTGGCCAGAAGGGTCTGATAGAATGTTTTTTGACTAATGTGGTCCTTTCCATTTTGCATATTTGCAAAATATTTGGTAATAACAATGTTGAAGAGAGAAATCAAGTATGCATGTAATGTAATTTCTACTATTCATTGCATACAGGTTGGAGTATTTATAAAGATTTCCTTATCTTTAATTTTACTTTTGCGAAAATATTTATCCCTGGCAACATATTTTATGCCAGGTCTTAAATAATATTTGATCTCCCGTGTGTAGATATATTCACTTTTTTCAGGTGTTTCTTTGAATCTATTTCCTCAGGAAAAATAGTTTTATTGCCAATATACTCTCTTTTTCCTTCTAATCGAGGTTTTACGTAATATTTTATCGATCTTTATGAATGGCAGGTGTCAAAATTCCTTTTGAATGGGAATAACCCAAAATTATATTTTTTGGACAAATTTTGATGCCCGTGAGAGATGAAATACGGCTTTGCAGGTCACTCTTGACATGAAATACTGTCTTGCTCTCGTCAAAATCCACTGATTGCAATTCCGATAAGAGTTGGTGAAAACGGTGAAATAAAAGGCGCAGCTTCCGATCCACGCCTAATGTCCCCATTTTTTTTCCTGCGAGAGACACTGCTCCGAACGGCGCCATCGGCCCACGGCATTTGTACACGTCATACAGAAATGCCATCGGTCATCTTCTTCTTCTTTTGTCCATCCAGCTGGCTGGTTTTCTCAAATGGTCTTTTTATTTAAATACTCCATTGAAGGCCGACGTCGGGAATCTGATTGATGAACCTTCGACATGTAAAATGAAAACCCGGAATTTTCGCGTTCGCTCGCCCGTGGGAGCCAGTTTTTTATCGTGGTCCTACAGTAGCCGGCACATGATATTTCATCGCGCACGTGCTGTCCTACATGCCCTTAGCATGCTCGTTTCAGAGAATCCTGAAGGAATCTAGGCACCCTTTATAATAACTACCTAGGAGTAATATAGTGTTGTGAGCTGGATTTAGAGAGAGATTCCCTCGCAATTTCACTTTCAGTACGTTCGTCATTCGTCATGTTTGCTTAGTTTATTCCCCCATCTTCCCCTCCCGGAACTTGCAGGTCAACCTTTTTGTTGTTGGTAGGGGATTCTATTATTTCTGTGTTGTTTTGCTCTAGACTTGTTTGTGAGTGTCATCCATGTCCCGTGGAGGGCTCCTGAGGAAAACATGCCGTCCACTCCTTCAGAGAGGACGTGATGATGACCCGATATATATCCCTTTCACTTTTAAACATAAAAATTGAAATACAAGCTACATTATTTTTGACTGAAAGCTTTTAGAAAAAAATCCTGTAATGAGTATGTTAGGCAATGGGACTGCTACATGGGACTCAGAAGGATAAAATTTGCTATATTGATCAATTAACTAGTTCAATAGAATTTTTCCAGCAGATACTCTTTTATTAATGTTCAATTAATGAAGTGAATACGAATAGCTATGAAGTGAATTGCTATTTCTTCTTCTTTTCTTTTCTCCTTCTTTTCTTGAGGAGAAAAGAAATGAAGAAAAGTAATTCTTCATTTCTTTTCTCCAGTGGACTTTATCGGAAGCTGCATGAAAACTAAACACTTATAGAATTCAACTATAAATATACAATCAGAAGATCCATGACTCCAGAAGGGACACTGCAAAAACTTAAAATATACGTAACAGAGTTTATTCATACATCAAGGAGACTACGGGTTTGTCTTAAGAAATATTACCGTAAAATGGAATGTTGGGAAGATTAAAATAAATAAAACTTAAGCTGCGTTCGAGCTTGTTATTGAGATATGAAAAGAAGCTTTATCAATACAACTGAAATGAAAAAGAAATTCTTGGAACATAATAGAGTTGGAAAAAACTCCGAATTTAAAAATTTAAATTTGGAGTAAGGTACCCACAAAGAATAAAAAAAAATTTAACGATAAAATATGAACGAAGAAAAATGATGGAAGAACGATGTGATAAAATCAACTAATCGAGCGGACTAGGACCGAGGCCAGCAAATAATACTCAGCAAAACATGGTCTGCATAAAAATTCATACTAGAATAAATTATGGCAAAGACTATTATTATGAAAATATTAAGCATCTAAGCGCAGTCATATGAATTATGTACGTTTTAGAGTACAATGACTTTGCCTCTAGCACGTTGGATACTGAGGTAAAAGGGAAACAGCTGGCACTTTTTTGGGAAATATTTTGGGAAAAAATTGTCATTTTACTGTAAAAATATAAAAAAATAGGTTACATTTTAGGTAATGTTACGAATAAAAATATGGACTGTGTCCATTAGGTAAAAAAGGTTGAATAAAAAATTCCAAACTGAAAACTTAAGGAAATAATTTGAGTTCCCAATGATGTCGTAAATTGTCTGTCTTTATACAGTCTGTTAATAATTAGAAATTTGAGATTAAATTCTGTTACTACTTACTGGAAATTTTACTCTTGCTAATAAAGAGATCGTATATTCTACATAGGAAAATACATTAGGAGATCACGTCCCTTCCTCCGCCTGATAAAATGAGGTATTGCCCGAATGACTCAGAAATCTCAGTATTTCTCAACCCTGCTTAAGTGTTTCGTAAAATAGTTCTTTGGTTTATTGAATATAAACGATCCTCTGTGTACTTGTAGGCACTATAGACCAATATTAACGAAACAACGTCCAGTTCAGTTGGTCTAGTGGCTGGAATCTTCAGCTGTTTTTCTTATATACTTGAGTATTGTGCTCCATGACGTGAATTATATTCTTCCAATGCAATCATAAGCTTTCTTAATACATTACGTACTACAACCACTAAGTACTGCTGTAAAAATTGCTAGAGAGAATTAATTCCATCATATTATAATTGAAACTTTAATGGCTGAGAAAAACACCGATCACCTCCGTCGTTATCCCCTTGTTGCGCATGCATTGCGAGTTCATTCGGTTCCAACTTAGAATTAGTTTCAGCGCTAAATATCGGGATTAACATATCAATAGAGTTTTTCTTCTGTCAGAAGCTTTACAGGACAGAGAAAAGAGCTTACAGATCATTATTAAGCGAGTTTCGAGTATTATGCAAAGCGAAAAATTCTCTTAATTTTATCGTCGCGGGATCACAATTGGAGGGGCACAGCCGGAGAGGGAAGCAGTCTACTACTACTGCTCTGTTGAGGGCTTTTCCATCGCATACATATGATATAGCACTTAAACCCTAGTTCGTCAATCATACGATCTTTCAATTTCAAATGCACCCACACGTATCCCTCTTTTAGAAAGTGCATTCTATGGGATCAATCTCCAAGCCAGCGAGCTCCTCCTAATGGACTACTTCACTCTCCCGGTGTTATTAGTTTTCTTGGTACTTTCTACCCCCTCTCCCTCCGCCTCCTCTTCATCTCCCTACATTCCATCTCCTTATCTCTACCCTCAGATGGTTCGTATCTTTAGCCTCTCTTTAATGTTTTATTTAATTCAACTTCCCCTTACGTTTAAGCGCTTCCCACGAGAGATTTTTAGATTTAATACCTCCTCCTCCTCTTCGCGGATTGCTGTCCATTTGTATCTTTTTTTAGTCTTCGATTTCTCAGCCAGGCGGCAGTTTGTCACCATGGAAATTTTTTCTATTCCCCCATATTAATCCATTCTCTTTCCTAAACCTTTCATTCCTCTTACACTCTTATCTCTGCACCATTTACCAGTTCTTGTGCTGTCTACGATTCATTTTTTCAGAATCTTTATTTTTCCGTCTCTCTTCCTAAATCCCCGTCGTAAATTCCCTTCTGGCGATCTACGAGGGATTCATTGTTCACTGGACTAACCAAGACAGAGAATATCGCTATTTATTAAGATTGCTTGCTGATACAATCCACATCTTGTGCTACAAGATCAGCAAAATTGTGTGAACGCGTCCGCACGTGTGGAGACCCCATCCACGGATGGACGAGCCCAAGGTCTTACTCCGCCACTGGAAACTGGTACTAATATTTATCTCGCCCCGTTAATTTCCAATCCGTGGTTTGCCTAAGTACTCACGTCGCTTGGTCAAAGCCAGTGGCTCTTACGTCAATTCTAGGCTTCTCAGCTTAGTAGTTTTTCTTTCATAGTCGATTGTATTCAACTCTGGTTCAGTCAGGAGCACCTTCTAATCTTTAATTCGTCTTAATTTTGTTTTTTTTTGTTTTTGCTGTGTATTTTGTGCGTATGTGTATCACGTTAGATGATTTTTACTCAAATACAGTCACAACGTAAAGCGTTTGGCAATACAATCATTCAAGGTCCAATAGTATCTATTGAATTCCCATTATTGTTTCATTAGTTTCAAATTATAATATGGATACGAGAAAATAAAATAAAATATTATATAGATCCTAAAATTATTTAACAGCTTAGCTCTTTATATTTTGTTTTTCTTATGAACAAATGTCTACGTTGGAACTATGATTCGTCACAATTTATATGAATACATGTTATAAAGGCATTATATGATCGTAGCACTTGAACTACAGGGTCATAAAAAGAATGATTTCTGTGGTAAAATTTCATATGAGAATATTTATCACGCCAATAGTATAAATACTAAGCATAAAAACGTAGTTCCTCAAAAAATGTTGAGTATTTTATAAAATAGCTACATTAATTGAACCAGTACAAGATCTCAACAAGTTGCTACCTTACGGAGTGTAATTAACCCAACAACTCTAATGTTTCATTGCATTTTACATGAAACGTAATGTATACTGCATTACCCCTTAAACATTTATGGATGCCCATTCTGTAACATAATAATAATATTCCTAGTACGGGGACTAAATAACAGAGTCATTCTCTCAACTAATACGAATTAATGTAGTTTACTTGCATCTTATAAGATAAATATTCTTCAAATATATTATAAATCCAGTACTAAATCCTGTACAACTTTGTGAACAGTGTTTTATTCAATAATCGTTTAGTGTGAATATAACAGAAATTTAGTCTTTCTAAGTCGAGTTTTGGAGGGTTAAGTAAGTGGTAAATATTACTAAAAAGGACCTGGGTCTCAAAGAAGAGAGAATAATGGAGTTTTTTGAGTGATGTTAGTGATTGAAGGGGAGTTATATTTGAGGACGTGGACTGTTGGAGTCAAGGGAGAGAAGGAAGCAGGATTGAAAGATTTAGGAGTAATTAGCAATGACCAAATCATAGAAACTCTCCACTTGGCTTAAAATGCTTTTCAATAAAATGACCACTACACTCATTCACTTCCAGCTAAGGTGCTTGATTCACTGAAGAATCCTATTTAATAACTACATACTTGTACTCATTAAATTACTTTGACTAACGAAAAGGGAATTTACGAGGTAAAAACCCTTAGCAACTATACCAAGGCAGCGCTAAAAAAGTGTTTGATTTGATGTGCGGTATTATGTGAAATGCAATAGATTATCAATTTTGGAGAAAGAATGAGAATGTGTTGAAGACAGATGAGGTGCATCTTAAGAATAGGTGTAAAACTCTCGAAGAATGAGAGAAACGAGAAAGAAAATAGTACTCGGTGCAGCGAAGTTGCAAACTATCTTGTCAAGTACATCAGGGTGAGGCATAGAATTTGGATGGAGTGTAGTAAATTGATGGAACATTAAAGGTCTTTCTATATGGATGCCTAGTAAACATTGGCGTAGAGGGAGAGTAAATCCGTAGATTTTTGACAAAACAATATAGGGGTGCACTTAAATTATCAGTGACATTACCAAACAAAAAATAAACATGGAAATACCATTATTTAGGTGTGGACACAGGTATCTTCTGTGGTGTGTGCTCAATTATTGTTCACTAATTTTAGTGCATTTTTAGAATTCAAACACATTATTTAACAACCTCCTATGAAAAAGTATTACTTTTCTTCACTACCCTACCACTTTTGGGTGGGGTCTAAACTCGTCCATGAGGACGGCGGGAAGAAAAGACGGAGATGAAGAGACTATTTTTTAGAGGGACGTTACGTGGAGGATAGGGTTGAATGCGGAAAGGATGTCGAGTAGAAGATTTTATGAGGTTGAGAGAGCAAAAGCTTTTTTATTCATCTTGGAAGGAATTCGTCCGGTGAGCAACTCTTGTTGAAGTTGTGATGACATGCGCAAAAAACCAGTTAGCGAAGTACCTGGGCTTTCAGAAAGGGATTTTATGCTAATCAGGACGACAGGATTGAAATCCGAGGAGTGGTACTGATATCCGTTTCGGTCGAAATTTAGGATCGTGGATTAAAAAAGAGGCAAAAATACAAGGTGCTAACGGTTTTCCAATTCTCGAACTAATTCATCGCATTTGGTAAGCCTAAGATTACAATCTGGGTTCGGTTTTCGCCAACTATTTCAATTTCCTAATCTCCTCCTGTTTCGCAGACGATGACCTGGCTCTTTAAGGTGGGGCGTGGCTCAGAATGAGAATGAGCATAGGTTTTGCTCGCGTTGGGCATTGAAGCTTCTTTAGCTTTGCATCGAAACGACTCTGAAATGTTTTCTTTGTCTGCAGCCGTTCCATAACCCTTCTCACCACTCGTGGAGTGAGATTCCAGAGCATTGTGTGCTGGCGGTTGTCTCTTTATAAATTATCTTTCCCGCCTGTGTTTGCCACCCCACGTAGAGCTATTATCATTGTTGTCAGCCACTCGACAGACAATGTCTTTATTTATTCTCTCAAGTCGCCTTAGTCGAGTATGTGACAGCATACTCATAGTCCTGTGAGAATGGGACTCAGTATGCCGGTGTACCTTAATATCGCCCACATCATAACAGACGGTGTTTATTTCTAATATCTTTGCTTCCTCAATGCAAATTGATTCCAAAAAGAGGGATGACATTTGATTATACAACGCTGAAGGACGATATTTGAGCTTGACTTTATTTTAAGAATATCACTGGCCAGATGAATAATCGGACCAATTTTAAGGTTTAAATTCCCAAAATCACGCATTGATTAATTCTGAATACAGGATCCCCTTAATTTGGTTATACAATTGTGAAATTTATTAAATAACTTGTTAAAGTAAGCCGAACTTTGGACTTTTAAGATACATTCACTAGATTTAGTCAGTTGCTGATCAAAGATAGAGTCAGAATACTATGGATTTATAACTTTATATAAAAATATGCATTTCATTGAAATTGAATTAATCATTATAAAACAATTGAAAACTTTTCTTCATACACATATCGTTTTTTATTACAAAGTTGTTGTCAAATTTCTTTGCCATGTCTCTTCAATGGTTTCATAAATATTTTGAACAATGAGTATGCCAGAGGCATTAGGATCTTATTTATTGTAAATATTTTTATTAAAAGATCCGGTAAAATTCACCGCTATTTAAAAGAAAATTTTTATTTAGCATCCCAAGAAGCAGAGAAAATTTAATAACAGTAAGAATACTTAATACTTAATACTTAATACTTAAATATCTCGTCTCAGTCGGTGGTTCAGTTCAATTTCGCTCTTATATTCAAATAAAGATATATGCTGTAGCTCACGGATTTGCTTGCGGCAGGTCTGGGTTGTTTTTTGGGGTTATAATTTTTTTAACTTAACTTTGAATATAGGAAACTACCCAAAGAGTATTGAATATTAAATACCGATGCTCCATCGGAGACAATTAAGTCGCCGCAGATATGGGCGAGAAAAAATATGGTAAATTGCTGTTTTCACGTATTTTTCAAAATAAGGTTTATTCCCTACTTTGTTCTCTGACACCAGGCATTCCTAGTGCAATCATTATATTCAGTGTTGTCCGTTATTAGGTAGGTATTAAGACATTCCTCTCGAAAATGTTATCTTTGCCCAAGAAACTTTATGCTATCGCTACTAGGCATGGAAGTTTCCTCTTAGAGCCACTGAAGTGTATAAGTGCCCATTCCGCTTACTTTTATTTATGCTCATCTATTTTATATGCAGTACTGCTTCATCATTTATGTAAAACCTCATTAGCCTCGTCTTCTTATTACATATATCTAACCCCAAAATTTCTTAAGAGTACTGTATAATTTACCTCAGGAAAATCCGATAAGTTTGAGCGCAAATTAAGGGTATGGAGTAAGTCTCTTCCAAATCGGTTGAAGAGGGAATTTTGGGTGGTTGGGAATAATCCGTTTGGTGACATTGGCCTTGAGGTTCGGATAACATGGCGCATTGTTAGATTCACCCCACACCTGTCTTCGGTGAAATTCCATCTGTGAGCGGATCACCTTATTTAGCACATAGCGTGACTTTTTATATCCAATGTTGCACACCATACTAAAGTCAAAAGTTCACTATTGTTGCAGAGAACGGACACTATCCAACTAGCACTTTGGTTCCGGTAGACCATTGTGATGAATGCAGTCCCGTTAGGTGCCACGTGCATCTGCTGTAACTTGTTGGGACAAATTATTTGAGGAACGAATTATGATGCATCAGCGTCGATGAATATAAGGTCAATTGTAGTTAAATGAGGGTTGAATCTTTGCTCTACGACTTCGATGAACTTTTGAATCATTTGTTTCCATGCAACCCTGAAGATAGAAATGTACCACCTCGTGTTTTTTCGACCTGAGTTTCGAGGTTTCCGACCTGAGTTTAGTAGCATTAACTCAGAAAAAAGGAACGCAACATCTACATTACTATATACCGTGCAAGTCACCACAAAGATGCGTGGCGCGGGGTGGTTCCACGCCAGGCATGCAGCTCTCATCCCAGTTCAAATCAGAAACGCGCAAACGTGATGGTTGGCGAATGAAATTCATGAAATTTGGACGTAACTAAAGAAAAATAACTTGGTTATATTCCACATTTTCAATGTGGAATATAACCAAGTGATAAAAAGTGTGAAATATTACCTAGTTATTTTTCTTTAATCCGAACTGGCACTAGGTACAGACCAAAAGCAGTCAGAAAATCGATGCGCGATCAGACCCGAAACTAGGAGACTGCTACGTAAACGAACATGCCGCCATGCAATACACTATATAAGATACAAATTCTTACTAGTATTATTAATACGAGAAATAAATTGTATTACAAGGTACATACTAAATCATAAAAAAGCAAAATAAAGCCGGAAATGTATGTGGGGTGAGTTTTTAATAATCATAGATATTAATACATATAGCGTAAGTACAAAATCTACTTTACCTAATGAGGGTCACAGTATCACATTATTGATCAAACACAACTAGTACGATCCCTTATTGTGCTTAGAAAAAACAGAATTCTAAATCTATCGATCCGGCAGTCTATTTCCTTAATATTATGTCTGTGATCGTTTCTACCATAAGAGTTTGGCTCTAGCAAATATTTCGAATGTCCGGCATAAAATAGTCTACACCAAACATTCCTAAAAGATTAATGTTGCTCTTTTCAGGTATTTCCGTCGCGTGTTTGGTTTTTTCGACAACAGTTTCTCCCCTCTTCCTGGGGGCGTCTTCAGGTCCGTTGGACATTTTTGTAATTGTTATTATTTATTTTCGTTGTTATGTATTGCGTTGCTAGTACATCTAGGACCATAGGGTGTCTCGATTGCCCGCTCCTCGTTGTGGTTTCACCACTCTCTCCCAGGTTGAGGCAAGTGGGTATCCATCCTCCCGATTGAAATTCGATGGATATTTCACCAGCTCTACCGCTTCTCTGATCAACCTGGGAAAATAACGATTTTCCCTTGAGAGTACTCTCACTTGGTCAAAGGCAATCTGATGTCCTGGCTCGAACCACGCATGCTCTGCAACTGCGGAGAGGCTGAATCTCTTCTTTTCGGTGGCCCTCTGGTGCTCTTTAATTCGGCACTGAATAAAAGATGTTAAATATATTTCCTATTCTATCACATAAAATAATCCCACCCTAATTCCTTCAACAATCCTATAACACTGCTTTGTTCATCGTAACAATTATGTAACCAATCTTGCTGCTCTCCGCTGTATTTGATTCATGTTTGAAATTAGTAATACTGCAAAAGGGTCCTATATGCTACAAGCGCACTCAAAGTCAGGTCCCTTGAGATAAAATTAACATTATTCTTTTACTTTCTCGCCATTTTTACCTAGTATTCTGTTCATAAATCCCAATTTATGGTTTAACTGTCCGCAATTGCCCCGTATGTGCTTCCCCTGGAACAAGTCCTGAGTAAGAGTCACTAATACGTACTGAATTGATTCTATATGTTATAGTTCGACATGAACATACGTGTTTACATAACATACGTTATTAAAAGTTCTGATAATGTTTTCCTTTGTATTTTTTACATCACGTCCAAAACTGGTTCTCGTGGATAGGATAAATTAAATGTTGCTGATCATGAATTTATTGCTGAGATATTTAAATTTGTCTGAACTTCTGTTGGTTAGATAGCACTGCATTCGGAAAATGAGGCATTCAAAGAAAGAGTGCGGAGAGAGAAAAGTAGAGCCATGCCGGAACTTTATTCAATATTTTTCATTCATTGTTGGTCTGCGAGAGACGAGAGGGCTCCGGAAAGTAACAAATAAGGGTACACTTAGATAAGTGCCAAAGTTATTTGGTCTTTGCACTATGTCTTCATTATAAATTGCACAAGCTCGCGGAAAAACTTAGAGGAATGGGAAAAGTGTACCGCTCTCGCACGCGGCAGCTTAAGTGCGATTAATATCTGTCGAAGTATTCCGCAAAGACTTGGCTGCCTGCTCCTCTTATTCTGCCATCTTGCATTTTTTAATGCTTGTAAATGTTTTTAAAATTTTCATAAAATCTCATGTGACCTACCAAATATACATGTAATGTATTATAACTGGCGAGATATAAAATTGTGGAAGCTATTTTTCAGAAAGTTGAAGAAAATAGTAATTAGAATTTGTGTCAATAGTTTACTGAACTAACTATAGGTAAAATATATTTATTTAAAAATATCAGTAAATGTTTGGCTATGCATTACATGACGCGTAGGTTGAAAAGATTCCATCAGCGAGAAGGATCTTAATTTACTCATTTTTTCCAACTCCGAGGTCTCTTTAGATTGGAAATGGCGCATTTCAGCTAGGAAAAAGAAATTTTTTGTTGGCGAATGCTTCGCCTCTCCGGAATTGGGGCAAAGCATACTTGTGGTAAAATCGGTGCGGAGCCGTTGAGTATTAAATGGAGAAACTTATTTTTTTCCTCCTTTTGGCAATACCTCCATCTCAACCTATTCCCTTCGCTTTGATCTTCCTTTTCATTCTTTCTTTCTTCATTATAGCGAGGTAATTCTCCTCTCTCAAACTCCTCTTTTGCCCACTTAATCCCTCCTTTTTTCCGTTTCATTGAATGACTTCCAGTTTTGTTACCACCTATTCCTCATTCTTGAATCGAGTGACTCCACGCTTTGTATGAGTTTCCCCTGCCTTGATCTTCACAGAAGTTCCTCCACAGCTGCTTGAGTTCTACCCCCGTCTTATCTGATGCTGTGAGACCGTGGTCAGCGTACCTGGATGCAAAGCTTTGTTCTCCCTCTGGCAAAGGAATCTCTCCATGCAAAGAGGCTGAATTTATTTCATCTCATCGACCTTGAAGAAACAATTGGAGGATTTTCTTGGGAACCAATTAAATTTCCAGAATATTAGGGCATCTATTTCGGTTCTGTGTGTGACGGAGTGGAGAGAGTTTTGTGTTGAGACAATGCATTATAAGTTTACTGATAGTAATTCTGCGGGTCAGCTAGCGTATTTATCAAGCAAGGCTAAATAGGAAATATATTTTTATTGACGAAATATATTGCAAGCCACTTCCACGGTGTGTGGCACGAAGTAATTCCTCATCAGACACTCAAACAACTGCTCAGTTCCAATACAACCTCGCACGCTTCCCAGTTGGCTGGTTGAGGACCAAAAGGCAGTCTTGAGAGCAGTGAAAGGCAAACTAGTAATTATAAGAACGGTCAACAAAAATGATGACTCGCTTTGCACAGGTTTAGATACCACTTACTGATTAGTATTTCTTATTTTATCAATTTATGAATACTACGAAGTATCAATTCACCCAGAAAAAATAATTCGGTCATTTCAAGAGGGATAAGGAGTAAATAGTAATGATAAGTCATTAAAAAAAGAACAAAACCTAGTCTACAAATCATCCTTAAATTTCGTCTTACTTCTTGTAAATTAATTCTGAAAGGAAAAAAAATACTCGAAAATTTCAGATGCATAAACAAATTAAATACCTTCTCATGCAGACATTGAAAAACAATTAGAGCTAAAATGACAAAGCTCTCAATCATTTTCGTTAAAATTATAAAGGGCTTCGATCTATTTTAACGTGTATCTATTGTGGTATTAATTCAAGGGAAAAAGAAAGGCCTTTTAAATTTGCCCATCATGCAATATATCGCATCTTCCTAGTTACATTAATTCAGGTCATTCCTAATTGAACTGAATTTTTTATCCATTCTCTTAGTCTCCAAAGAAATAATTAACCTCATATTATCTTATAAGGTTAAGCCTATTATTTAATTTACACTTCTCTATACTGATATGCAAATATCGTATTATAAGGATCGCAAGATTGGTGGCACATTCATACAGTTTGATGATTCTTGTAGTCTGGATCAAGGTACACGGATGCTATTTCTTCTGCAGGGTGGGGAATCTTCTTAATCAGAGAATCGGTTTGTTCGGTGAGATCGCTCGAAGGTTAATGATTCATATCCATCATATATATGGTTTGAATATAATTCATGAGTATTTGATCTATTTTCTACAAAATTTACTAAAATTCAATGCATATTGGAGTTTCCGTAACCTAAGTATGTCGTGGAAACGTCGATTATAATTTTTCTAATGTCATGCCATCTTCAAGTATGAAATATATCTTTGGTAAGACATTATTAGAACTAATTGTCTACTCACAAGAATTTACACCGTCTTGCCTAATAACATAAATTTCTTGGGTTCGAATTCCGGCGGAAATGCAGATATTTGAGGCATAGTTTCTGCCAATTGTCTCTTTTAATGTGTCTTCTACTTCGTTTAACGCTAGCTGAAGCATCCGTGAAATTAGGCTTACCTTCCGATCGCAGGAGTTAAGCGTGTTAAGAACCACTCTTTCTCCGTGAAAAAATAACGATCTGGATAAATATCGACGTTGAAGAGAATAGACAGAGGGCCATGGTCTTCATTATTGTCTCCGTCGTCTGTGGACCCGTGACTTGGAAGGGTGTTGAACTCTTCCAGTTCGTCTCACCTGTATTTCCACTGAACGACCACCATCATGAGCGCTCTCTTTCATCCGCAAAAGATATTGTTTGAGTCCACAAACACACTCTTGTGCTATTTCGTTTCGTCTCTTCGGCCGAAGAGGACGGAGAAAAGAATGTGGAGACGTGGACTGTGAAAGGAGATAAAAGAATAGGGAAAAATAGTGAAACAATAGTGAAACAGAAAAAGGCCAAGGGACATAAAGGGATAAGGAAATGGACAAGAAGGTGGAAGTACAAAATGCGTGTATATGTGTGGGGAGTGGGCTTATGCGAAAAATGTTTTATGAGTGAGAAAGGAAGCGAGCGGCCGGGCGCATCGGTCGCCTATCCTTTGTTTTTTTAAGGTAATCCGACAGCTATCAAACATTTCCCATGCTATGGTATGAGAATTTGGGAGTGAGGAGGGCAGTATTCATAGCTGATAGGAGAGTAAAAAATAATTGAGACGATCAAGCATTCCTGCTGTTTTATGATCCCGAGGACCGGTTATTTTTCTCATTATCCACTATTTCTGCCCTCTTATTTTTCTTCCCGCCTTTATTCACATCCCGCTTTACTATCACCGATTTGGGCAGTCTATTTCCTACACCCTTTGTTGTATGTCTTCCGCAAAAGATCTTGGCGGAAACCTGTGGTGTATCAAGGGAGGTAGGAGTAGGGTGGATTGGAAAGGGAGGGGGGGAGGAATTCAAGAAAATGACGCAAGGCACATACACCCAAGGCAAGTGGTTGAAGTCACCCATCTCTATGATTTGACGAGAGACGAGTCGGAATGGCATGGCAGGTAGTACTGAGTCATATCATTTCTCGAAACACTTGTGTTAGCAGCAGTTAGAACTTAGGAACCTTCTTTCTCAGTTTCGCCGGATTTAGAAAAGTCGCAGCCCATGACCCAAGTCATCCATTGTGTAGCGCCAAAAACCGTGGAAAAACTTATACATTTCAGTGGGAAAACGACACAACGCTTAGCTAACAACACGCTCATAGAATCCCAACGACACTTTTTGGCCTTTTACAGATAATTTTTGGTCTCATCCATGTATGCGTTTCTGAATATCTTTCCAATTTTTTTTCTATTGATTAAGTCTATTATGTTCTTAAAAAATGAGAAAGACTATTTTTCATAGTTTTTGTGCTTTTTAATTGCCTTTCCTTTAAGAGGAAATGCGATTTATTTAAAATAATGTAAATACTATAGTAACACTTGTAAGCCCATCGTTACGGCCCTTCATATATCTTGCTGGTCTCCTCTGCACACGTTATCTTCTGTTTTCAAGCCTACTCCATGAGAATCCTAAATACTGGCAGTGTATTCCGATTGGGGTCTAATATTGGGAGAAGTAGCTGATTTGTCGGACCTTATCGTTGTTCTTTCCAAGTGCTCTTGTAACAAATCTCTCTTTACAACTAGCTTGGCCAGTTATTTCCCAAGTATGTTTCTCAACGAGAGATCATTCTTTCTATTTACTCGGAAATATTTACCAGACTAAACAGACTCTTATTAGGAATGCTGTATGAATTTTTGTATTTAGGGGAGTATTTTTTCTTTTCCAGAAGTTCATTGCAACACATTTTTTTCAAATATAATTCTAACTGAGACCAATCGTACCATATTTGAATTGCCTTGAGGTCTTTTGTAAGCAATTCCTTATTATTATCATTATTGGAATGGATTTCTTTCTATAATATTGCGTCAACTGCAAATAGTTGAAACTTACTGTCAACTTCTTCACTGATATTGCTCGTATACAATATGAGCAGAAGTGTACCTATGACACTCCTATGTAGGAGTGACTTGAAGTGACTTTTGTACTTGAAGTGACTTTAGCGTCTTTACAGATAGCAACATATAATGCAACCCTTTGTACGCGATCACTTTACAATTCTCTAATCCAGGAAGTAACATCGCCATCAGAGTCGTGAGACTTTAGTTTCAAATTTAACTTTCTTAGAGACACTTTATCTTAGGCTTTTTTAAAGTCAAGAAAAATCGCGTCTACCGGAACGTTGTCTACACTGGAAACATAAATATCGTCGGCAAAAAGTGTTAATTTATTTTTGTAAGAACTTTCTTCACTGAATCCGTGATGTGATTTCATTAGCAAGTTCTGCATACTGAGGTTTATCATGACTAAGCCTACAATTATACTTTCTAGGACTTAGCATGAGATAGATATGAGGGATATCGGTCGGGAATTCGATGTCTGTTCCTCAATACCACTTTTAAATATTAGCGTCAAATTGGCAATTTTCTAGTCGTTAGATACTTTGTGTCCCTTGTTGGATTAACAATTTTGTTGGAAACAATGTCTGATCAAGATATATTTATTTAAAAAATTTTGTATTGCAAATTGTCAATGATTTTATGTATTTATAACTTTCTTTTAACTTCTTCCTCATAAATAATGTAGTAATGTAATATTTGCTCATGAATGCCGCTTTGTATTCACCCGACTTCCACTTTGAATGATAATGATTTAGTTTCGAGATTTTGAACAAATTCGATTTTAAACGCTTTTTTGTTCTCCATATCTTTCGTCACATGAACGATTCACGTCTCATCAGTGCATTCCATTTGTGTCCAAAAACGTCACCGATGGAGGATGCGATTTTAAGACTTATATCAATAGTCCAGCAACTCAATGTACAGACTGGGAACCAAGAGGCTAATTGTCTTATCAATCAATGATGATCTGCCGAGAGATGAGAAGCGAGATGAATGAATCACACGACTCCCGAAGATAGAAGAAAAACTCTCTATTAAGTCTCGTTAACCATTATCAATGACTATTCTCCGTGCGTGTGAGACAAGATGAGGTGACAAGAGGGGTATAGGTTCGTACAGAATGTAATTAATACCGTGTTTACGCAACCGGATAAGGGATGAGGCTCGTCTGGGGTGGCCGGAGGGAGAAAGGGGTTGGAGGAGGGTAGCAGGAAAGGCAACCACTAAGACTGAGAGAAAGGGATGAAGGGTTCAGAGATGGCGGCGACGCTATCACCTGTTGTTCCTCGACTCAGTTCCGTTATCTCGATTCCGAACCGATGAGGGGCGTTGTGTGCGTGGTCAGGAGCTTGGCCTGGGAGATGCTGGGGTATGGGTGATGTGACGGAATTTTCAAACGCAGAAGACAGGGGCTGACAGCTTTTTTTTATTCCTGGGCTGTGTATTCAACTCTTCGCCTTAGAGCATAAAATTTGCAGAAACTATGCGTTTGTTCAAATGATAGTAATTAATTTCTTTTGTTTAATACTGGTTGTTGATTACTTTTACGGGTTTTTTAATCCTTCTCAGACATAACATAGTATATTTCTTAGTGCTTAGGCATTTTTATGTTACAACTTATAATAAGTTATAGTTCTGTATCAGTTATTTATATGATGTAAAAACTTTTCCGCTTTCATAACATTTTCTCTCATGTTTCCGTCAACAATACGACTGTATATGACTCTCACAAGCTTTTAGATGTATTCAATTTCTTATTTGCACTTTCAATGCTTTCCGTCAATTTATTAATACCAACATCAGTTCCATTCATTGAGACTTTCTCTTCATCTACTTTGCCCTTTCTTATGTCTTCATTCATTCAAAAACAAAGTTTCGAACGCCGATGGTTCGATACTAGCACTCAAAGAGGGCTGGTCATTTTTGGAGTCTTCTTTCTCGGGCTTAACGTCTCCAAGCCTTTGGCGAAGTTGGAATGATGCAAATATAGACCGGTGAATTTAGCTGGATAATATGGTGGGCAATTGATGAATTGTGCTGCCCAGCAGTTTATAAGGGTATGAAAAGAGAGATTTTAGTAGCTAGAGGAAATGAAAATGATGCGATTGCATTGCAAATTCTGACAAGCCAATGGGTCATATATTCTTATTAAGAAAGATTAAATAATTTTTGCTTAGGATACTTAAACTCGTGGGGACAATCCCAGTTAAATGTTAAATGAATCTCTTATAGACGTTTGTAGAGTATAGTAAAATCATCTAGAATTCAGTAGAGATGGATTAAAAATTCAACCTTTGAAGTACAAAGTGATTTGAAGCTGCTTGAAGGTCACGCATTCATCTACGGTAAACAGAAATATTCGTTCCTCAGAGATTTTAGGTCAATACGACGGATACTATTTTTCCACTATCTCGCATCTGTAGTACAGACAAACAAGATAAGTTAGAAAGGAATCAATATAAAAAATCGGGTAAAAAGAAATGTTTCTGAAAAAATATGTTTAATTAACAAAGTACCATTGTTAAAATGAGACATGGGTTATGCTGGATATTGGGGAACTGTCTTATCCTTTGTGAATTCTTTGGGTAATTTTAGTGGTGTAGGTAAGAAATAAATTTAAAAATATATATGTTATTTTTTTTAGTTTATATTTTAAAATAACATAGAATGGTGATAAAATCGTAGTATTAACATGCTAATGTAACTTGATAGATGTATTGAGATAGTGGAAAAATACAATATTAGAAGGAAATATTTTGTCGAAAAAATAATTTGGTGTTGTAAACTAGGTAAAAATGATTTGGTCACGTTAATAAGGTTTGTTCTCAGCTAAATAGCGATAAAAATGCGAAAGACCACTATTTCTCTATGAATTATTACGATTTTCATCATGAAAAATAATTGGATCATTTAGCACGCGAGAATTCGAGATTGAGAGAATAGGACTGAGATAAGGGCCACTGAATAGGTATGGGAATGTGATAAAGAAAGTTAAATAGCACTTCCATGAGATCAGGGAGTGTATTAAAACTATGAGTCAGTTTCCTTTGTTGCAAGAGTCCGTCCGTCCGTGTTTGTCCGTCAGTTTCTTTTGTTGTAAGAGACAAACCTTTCTTTCCTACCCATTCAACCTCTTACATGACTAATCTTGAAAAACAACGCCTGCATGATAATGAATTTATTGTTGAAAATGTGATATAAATATGTACGTCATGACTTTCTTCTATGGAATATATTACTCGAGGAAACGTTACTCGCAGACAATTCACTTTTCAGACGCATGGTAAGCCTCATGATCGGGAGACCGGGCCGCAGCGAAAGGGTTAAGCAGTGTCTTTCAATTTATGTTGTGGCGATTACCGAAAAAATAATTTTTTCTGGTATTTTATTCTTTCACAACTCAATACAAAGCCAAAATATTAATACTATACCACTTTAATAGCTGCAGATACTTAGTTCACAGGCACTCACAAGGGCTGAAAATAACTTGCAGATACTTCCTTATGCCAAAGAACGAACGAATGTAGAGAGTACGTCAATTGTCCCTATTTCTTTCACTGAGTAAAATTTGGAAAACCATCCGTGGCATATTTATTTACAAAGCTTATGATGATTGCGTGGACAAAAACCTGAAAAAATAGTTTTTTAAGGGTAAATAAGGGCAGCAAATAGTATTATTGCATAAAAGAAGTCGTTTCAAGGTTTGAAATTTGGTGAAAATGACGTGGTAATACTTAGTCTTTGGGATTTGTGCAATATTTTGAAATAAAGATTGTAATTTTTGCCGTTGCAGTAAATTTTGTTGTTGAAAAAAGAGTCTAAGACCTATTAAAAACTCTAAAAATGCAGGAAACTTGACATACGCAATACTATAGAGGGACTGAACATGAAATGCAAATATTAGACATTCTGCTGATTTGCTGACATTGCTAGCTCTGAGTGGTCTTGGTACTTCATCACAGAATGTGCCTAGTTTTAAGGAAACAATAATTTATTTAAAACTGTATTAAAATAAATCGTATGAGCTATTTTCTCTTCTCAAACACTTATAAGAATGAATCAAGTGCTAATTTATGGTTTCGATATATATCTTACTTTGTTTTATTCCTATCTTACGACGTCTGTTCCCTCATTTCCTTTGCCTAAAAGGGGATACCCTAAAATTTTAACGTCGATTACCGTCTGGTATCCCCTACAGTCTGAAGTAGCAATAGTAGCAAATAATCATAAATAATAAGTAATATGCAGTTTCCGTTCACTGCGTATTTCCAATTTCTAATGATTTCAGTGTTTCATTTGATTGTTTTAAAATCATCAAACGAGCGCTGGCTTCGTTCCTTAATTGTTACTTTAATCTCAAGAATTACTTGTAAATACTGTTGAAATGAAGATTTATAGCAGCTTATTTCGCCAATAAATAATCACGCTTTTTGTATTTGCAACCTACTATCCACTTATAATAATCCTCAACTGTTTCCTCCTCGTACAGCAAGGGTCGTCTCTCAATGTTTGCTTCTCGCAGTTGGTTGAATCTTCTATTTCATGGTATCATAAATTAAGATACTTTTCTTATCTTGTAGTTGCAAATAGAGAGAGTTGCCAGGGCCCTTTATATGATGTAGATAAAGCAGCCAAATGGAGGGGAAGGGATGAAAGAGCGTGCAGTAGGAGATAGCTGACAATTGGAATATGTTGAGTAAATGGAGCAGGTAGTCGAGAGTAGCAAAGAGGATCCTCGGTGAGAAGAGGGACTCTTGCAACCACTTTGGAAAGACTGGTGAGTTAGAAACGGCCGACGGAAGAGCGGCTGGAGATATCGAAGGGACTGTGTTGGGATGGGATGGTTGGCGGTGGGTGGGAGCGGGACAAGGAGGAATGAAAGGGCACTGAAATGAATGCCAATGGAAGGAACTTCGGAGCCCTTTAAATCACCAGAGTCCTTAGAAAGTTTGTTTGAGACGGCGGTTAGACCCTATGTATAGGAGGAATTAAAATTTATTTACTTTCTTTAGGGACGTCATAGCTCCACGTGTTTGTTTAGATTTTATATTCAGTATTTCTTTAGCCTTAAAGTTACATGGGGATAATTTAAACAATTTTTAGTTGTTTTCATTCTTCTGATACGGATAACTTCTCAACTGGAGAGAATAGGCCATTAAATCGAGGTACCTCCACTAATTCTTGTTAAAGGTGATGTGCTACATGAAATATTAAAGAGCGTTAGGCACTTGCTCATTCCATTTCCAGTAAGGCTCCATTTTAACCAAACACATTTAAAGGATATTATTCCCTTTTTCGGGGTTTTTATCTCATTTTCCATTATAGTTTGTCGATTTTCTGATGACTGGATAATTGAAAATTAGTACAAAGTAACTCAGTGTCCATGAGAAAAATTTCCATCTAAATTTTGTCAGTTCTCATTTAATTAATTATCTACACATAGGGCATGGATCTTTTGCTTGTTATTTACTGTGTCCTGTCAATTTTGGATCATATTTCTCATGACTCTCTGCTCATGCCGTTAAAATTGGTGAGTAAATATTTTATTACGTTGACATGAGTTTGTGGAAGAACACCACTTTTTAGTGAGATATTTGCTTGTTTATTTTTTTGTGTTCACTAGGTGTTTGATGTGAAAATTTTAGTTTTATGAGCTTTGTGATTTTAATGCTGTGAGTATGTTCCCTTTCAAAGTCATATTGGTGCTCAATTTTTTAAAAACGCTATCATATTAATGGTTTATAATTACTATTGTGGTTATGTGTATAGTGAAAAGCAAAGTAAGTCGGAGAGAAGGACAATGCATAGTAGTGATACCAGGTCATGACATTTTTAATGATTGTATACATTTGTTGCCATAAGTAGGATCTAAAACTTTAACCAATTAAAGAACTTTATTTAAATATAATACAAGTATCAATTTTAGATCAGATTTTATGTTCAGCAATCATCCAATTACGTGAGTTTACACAAAACATTCTGCGTATTAAATGAACGATAGACAGCCGCAATATTATTAAGGCTACGGATTGTGTCCAGGCTAAAGTTACCTTAACTACTTCCAACAATAAGTGAAAGCACACCTCTTACAGAGGGGCATAAGTTTGTACGATTGCTGGCCGATTAAACCGAAAATATGAGGCTTATGGTGGAAGCCATGCGTGAAAATTAATCTCTGAGAGCTATTACTGTATAAAAAAGGACGTTTATCGATGTTGAAATGGCTTACCTTAACTCATTTGACAGATTTATTGTGTAATGGCAGTTAACTTATGAAATCATTGTAATTGGATATTTATGTATAGAAAACTGCACTCTTAAATGCATGAAAACCTCTTAATTGGTCATCTATTCTCTATAAATGTTTGCTACTTTCTCTAGACATAATGCTAAATATTGAAATGAAGATGAATATTTTTTTATGATCTACATTTCACATCTCCCTGCTCTTCCTCTCTTCTCTGATATTTGACAGTTATTATTAAATTTTGAAATTAATTTTGTTTGTTTTTGATGAAACCTCTGAGATGAGTCCGAAACTTTCTTACTAGCGATCGTATTTATTTCAAATTCCTCAGCTTCGCTAGGCAAAATGCATACGAGCCGATGCATAAAAATATGATTTTATGCTTTCATTTTATGACTTTTTTCTTGCGAGAAACCGAAAATTCTGCGAGTTAATGGCTATTAATATAAAAAATCAAAATCACTTAATTTGATCGAAAAGTTCAATGCTGTCAGCTAATGGTAATTGTTTCACAAATCGGACCACTATGATATTTTTTAAATTCTTTAGTGATATAAGAGTTGTATTAATTAGAATTTATTCCATTATTATTCATTAAAATATCAAGTCAAGATTGCGTTCGACTTAACCTGATGAAATTCTGAGGTTATTGATTTTTATGAGAAATGTGACACATTTTTGCATTGTGACGAAATGTGATTTATATCCACCCGGAGAACAAGTGAAGTAGTTAAAAAACTATTCAATTGCATGGATGGATCGAAGCATGGTATGTTCTTTGGCATAGAAATATAGATTGTTATTAACCTACCTAAGAATTTTATCGTGTTTAGGTTACAATACGGGCTCACCAATGAAGACAATTAGAGTTGAATTACCCATCTCAGTCTTTACTATCATTTAGTTATTCTGAGCTATTTGGTTAAATATTGCAGCCATGTTCTGGCAAATTCACTTTTTTGTTACTAAAAGAATAGCAGTCGCCATAAAGTCATTTATTCTAACATGGATTGGGACCAGAAAAAATTGAAATATATTTTTGCTATGAGATCTTGACACTTATTGGGATGTATTATAGATGCTTTCAGGTAAAACCAGTGGTTGCACTAAATAGTTCAGTAGCTTCATTGAAACAGCTCCGACCAACCTGCAACCGAAATAGTTTCAGATCATAACAGTTCCGTGAAACACCCTGCAGCGAACAACTCGAGACACACCGAACAACGGGTGATTGATCGGTGCTCTTAGAACATTGTTGTATTCTTTGTTATATGAAATATTTCACCGAAAGTAAAGTAACAATTTTATTTGGATTCATGAAAGATACTTAACAATCCTTTTTTTACCAGAACCCACGAGTGTGTATATATTGGCTAAATAACCAGCAACCGTCTGTAATATATTCAAATCCAGCCAATAGTGTCTCATAACCTTAACGCAGCCACGCGTGCACAGAATAGAAGACGTCTGTCACTTCAGCCATAAGTTGCCGCTGCCTTCCAGAAAGCGCAATGACGCGGCTTCGGCACGACTAATAAACACAACTGTCGTTTGAAGCACTTAGTTGAAAAAGTTGTTGGAGAGATACTGTGGTGGTCGTATCCGTATTGCTCCAACAGTACTTATTCCACCAATGGATTAAACCGTAAAAATGAAGGTCCTGAAGTAATAGGGCTTTACAAATAGGTTTTGAAGCTCAAAAATTTGGTAGGTAATTCTACAGCGGTTTTTATTAGTTTTTATTAGTGGCCTAGGATGAAATATCGTCCGCAAACACTCAGATATTTGTCATTTGGTCTGTAGTATTTGGTTTATTATAACGTTTTTGAGTGAGTACTTGTATTCCATTTGGCCACTTAACACTAGGACGCCCGGACTTCTCAACATCATTCAACGCCCAAAGCGGGTCATTTTGACCCACTGTAATTAATGAAACTATTCCTCACTTTGCACTATTAAGTTTACATTTTTACAGTTTTAACTACAATTTGTCACTCTTTCTCTTCACATTCATCGATTATTTCACTTTATAACTTTCATAACTTTGACAATATCGATGATTTATTGATACATAAACTTACGACATTTGTGTCAATTTATCGTTTTTTCAATTTTATTTCAGTTTTCTTGCCTATTCTGTCATAGCTCAATATACTACGAAGACTTTCCACATTATTTAATACATATACATTATTTTTCAAGGCTTGGTTGCAATAAAGAAGTTCAAAATATTATTTTTCGGTCGAAGTAGGAATTTTCCCGAAAATCAATAGTAACTAACTTTGGGATTCTTAGTATTGCAGTGATGCACATGTATAAATCTGATGTATTAGGAATAAAAATACATTGCATTGTTTATTGCTTATAATGATAATTATTATTTTACTGTTTTTAAAAATTCATTTGGCACGTGTGTATACAATTTTTTTATGGCACTGGCCTCAGTGTTACAGAATTGGCCTTTTATTTCCTATATAATTCTATGTAGTTTGATACCTCAGCCTGTTTGCATTTATAAAGTCAAAATGTTGTTCCAGACCCCATCTCTTATTCGTGTAACCATTGTGTAGTTTCTCTGCAAGTTGTTGGATGAAATTTATTCGTGAAATTTTCCTCCCAGTGACGGCCTTGTATATCACAACGGAATTGATTGCTGTCAGGTCTAGAATGTTATGGAAACTATGAATAACATCTTATTGATAACGCTTTGATTATGTACTGCGTTACTATTTTTTCCGCTATGTCCACCCCATATTCGTTGCATTATAGTGCAACACAGGGTGAGGAATATTTTCTCAGAATTAGTTTCACTAACACTGGAGTGAAGAGAACTCATTACTAGGACATATTCCCCACAATTTCCTTGCTAAATCGTTAATGTAAGATTTCAGTACTCTTATGGAACAGTTTTCCATGCATTTGTATGAGAAATTCTTCTATGATGAGAGATTTATGAGAGAGACTTCTCTTCTAGAGCGATTCACAGTTCTAACTAAAATAGTGTATTTTTCCTCGAGAAATTGAGCCAAATTTGAGAGATGCTAAGAAGTTGTCTGTGTTCATATTTCTGCATTGGCGAAGAAAAGACAGCATGAGACGCATACTACACAGTCTGAAATGTGTTGACTATTTATATAGTTATCCTTGACCGTGTCGTCGTCCTCCTCTACATACAAGATGTAGGACTGTTTTATGACAAAATTTTCGTCCTACCGAAATTAAACATACCTATTACAACAAAGTTGTGAAAAATAAGAATATACTAATCAAAATAATATAACATTTTTTGCCAAATATTTAGCTCATCTGTAGATGCACTCTCTCTTGTTTCTTGACTGCATTTATCGTCATTTTCTGATAAATTGGTTGATTCTATGCAAGTTTCAAAATTCTGCTCATCATTGGAGTTGTGAAATAAAAACTCTCCACCATCCGACTCATCCCCCTGAATCATTTACTGCTCCACACGAATTTCAACAGATCGTAATGAGCGACTCAGAGACATGCTTGAATACAGAGAACTTCAAAACCACTATCACCATAAAACAAAATTTTAGCTACACACTTCACTCTGTGGAACAAAGAGGAAGACTGAATTTGTATTATCTACTTGTCATTCGGAGAGAAAAAGTAGAGCTGGTGGCAACAAAGTGAGCATAGTCCATACGTCAGTAAGGAGCAATATTGTAATCTCTGCACTCTAAAATAGTGATAAGGTACACTGTGCACTGCCAACAAATTAATCACTAAATATACCATGAATCGACCGGACGAAAAATGAGAAGGGTGGGGATACGAAGTGGAAAGAGGAAATATGAGAATATTTTTGAAAGGTGATCCATGCATGGAAGGTAACCGAATGAAGAAGATAGGACAAAGTGGGACGGACAACATTTGCAGCAGAATAACTAGTAAACACTAATAAAAAAGAAGTTTTGGTGATGATACAAAGTGCAAATACATATCTGGGTCAAAATGACCCCTATGGGCGTTCTAGGTAAATTCTAAAAAAACTTATGTACGGATTACTCCAGGAAGGTGAACATTTTTGGACATAAAGGCATGTTAAAATGAATAAAACTCACGGGAGGAAATCCTGCTCTTATTGAAAATGAAATAAAAAAATGAATTTAAAAACACGTTTGGGTCAAAATGACCCGCCTGGGCGTTCTAGTGTTAATGCATGTTACCAGTCGAGTGTGTATTGAAAGAGATTACTGATGAATCGGTGGACAGAATGATTATCCAAATAGTGATAACAAATTTAAGTACTAGCATTTACCATCAGGGTTCTCTACAGTAATGTGGAAATTGGCGGAAATAGTGTTCTGTTCAGGACACTCACATTGAAACAATCGAGAACAAAATTTTGACATGAGTTTATTGTACGGTTAGAGTACATGCATCTACATTATAATCCATCAGTTTATTAGGATTTCATAGTTGAAATTCTTGATTTGCCTTTGTTGGCTCACTATCGAGGGAGATCATTATTATGATCATTAGGATTAGCCCTTTCGGTATTTCCCAATTCGTAGAATATTTTAACTCCATGACAGTTCCATTTGTCTGCCATCATACCAATATCAATTCATTTGAATTGCTAGGAAGTTCATATTTTGCTGTAAATGTCGGAGCTTCAAACAAAGCCAAACTCGGAAAAAGCTCTCTGTGCTCTTTGGTATGACACATTTCTATTTTTTTATCCCTTAGGATTATTGTCAAGAATAAAAGAAAATAAATACCTTCTCTTAATACTATGCTGGTAAAAGTATCATTCTTTTGTAATTCACCATAGGTAAAATATTTATACCTCCACAATTCTTTCTTGAAAACTTGAAATAGAATCAATTATATTGATAAACTTCGTTAAATAAATCAGTGCTGTGAAGAACATGTGAGATACCTATTTCAGGCTAAAGTAAATTTGGTGTGTAGAATTTACTAACCAAATATTTACTACACATTTTTGTTGTTATTCCTAGCAATGCCATTATATTGCCGAGGTGATAGATGTATTGAGGAGAAGAGAACGTAGTTGTATTTGATTTTAAAAAGCATTTGATATATTTTAGGAGGGCATAAAGGGACTGAGAGTGTGACAGTAAATGTTAGTATCGCTAAGGTGGGAATTGCTCCTACTGAGCTATCAGAGTTAAATAACCCAATTATGTAGGGTGGGAGGACGTAAAATTTAAACTAAAATTTAGATAACAAAAACCTAACGTAATCAGGTACTCCTTACTCAATTGAGGAGTTAAGAATTGAAATGAGTTTCATGAAGAGTTCTTATACTGTACACTGGGTGTATTTAGGATACATTACGGGTGTAAAGTGTAATTAATTGTCACAACTACCCGGAAAATGTCAAGTTATAACGCTGCAAATAAAATAAGTAAATTCTTTCCGAGATTTCAATAAACATTTTGCCTAAATAAGAACGTAATTATATATCATAACCCTAGTTTCAGCGACGAATCTACTACAACTACCTCTAATATAGCTCTTATTTGCAGGTTATTAGAGATTTAACTATTGAATTTTACCTTGCTCCTCCACTCCAATTTATCTGAATTTGTATTGGCTCATTTTTAAAATTAAAGCGGTTACCTTCATCACCATCAAGAAACCGGTTATTTTCACCGGTTTTCGACCAACTTAGTTTTGAACTGATTATGCCCAAGTCATGGAAGTATTCTGCTGATTGAGCTATTTAGATTTATAAGATTAAATCACCCTATGAAACTTTATACCTTCCTTCTAAAGGAAAAAACAAGGTAAATATTTTCGGTAAAGTTGGAATCGGTTTCCTTTGAGATCTTAGTCTCATATTCGAAACACATCTTGCTGCTGAGATGTATATTTTCCCAGTCGTTTGCATGCAGGAATACGAACTTGATTCATTTACCCATCAGCCATTTCTTTCTTTATTGTTTTCCTGGCTTACAGATAATAGTAAGTTAATAATCACCACTGAAACCTTTACTCACTATAATTTACTCCCTCAATTCATCCACTAATACACTCGCCTCAACCATCTCTGAAGTCTTATTTTCCTGCCATGGTCCAAATGATATCCGTCTTTCAACCTCTACTAGATGTTTGGCCATCTTCTTTAAACCCACCCGTCTTCTTCTCGCCTTATTCCATTGAGATTCCTTTGGCCTATTCTTAAAGAATTCAGAACGCTCGACCGAAGAAGCGAGGCGCGTGCCAGCAATTCCTCCGAAGAAATCCCTACCGGTCGAGGGTTACCCCCGCCCCTCTTACGCCAGCCTCATTTATTCTCCCTGTCACCGGCAGTGTTTTGTTTGCTGGTTCCGGCATCTCCCTTCACCAGTTCGGAAGAAATCTCTCATTCGCTTCGTCTTTCTCTCCTTCCTAGCAAGTAAGCCGGACTGAGTCTGGATTTACGTTATATGGACACGGGTGAGAACATTGACGCTTTCATAAACAATCAGAACAACGCAATAGTTGGCGTTAGCCTTGCCTGTATTCAGCATTCCTCTGTTCCCCTGTTATATAGCAATGAGTATAGATACAAGTATGATATGATGTTTTTCACTGTTATGAAACGACGACTTGTATAAAACTTCTCATTTTATGAGCTCCACAAATTTTAATGGCAGTTTATCATTGTCAAAGGAGCGCTTGTAGAACCTGATTAGGTCTACCGAATGGTGTGAGGTACATTAAGAGGCATTTTTGTACTAATTTTACTATTCAAATTTATATAAAAAATAAATCCCAAAGTTTGGTCAAAACCACAAGTTCCGAATTTGAGCGAAACCAATGGTTAAATTTCGAAACAGGTGTCATGACATTCGGGCTGCTTTGGTATGAGGGCCAATCCTGAGGAGTCGATAGCCTGCTAATAGAATGCGGAGGTCATGGTAAATCATAGGTGAATACGCATTTGATTAAGGTGAGAATTAGTGATTGTTGAGGGAAAAAATTGGGATCAAAATACGGAATAATTAGTAACACAATAGCTTGTATTTAGTCTCTCTCATTTCTAAGTAATTTTACTTCATTTTATGTCATACTCGTCTTCCATCTCTTGATTATGCTTCGTTGAAGAATGTAGGCACACTCTTCTCTATCTCCAAATCCCTTTCAAGAGAGACACCAATGCCATATGTAGGTTCTCTTTTTTTTAATACTAAGTGTCATTTATATTTTATGATTTTCGGATCTAAATATCGTTCTCCGCTTCAATATTTGCGAAAAAAAGTTAAGCAAAACAAAATAAACAACGCAAAGACTAGATCACAACCTCTCTATTCATATTTAGTGTGGAAATATGAATTATTATGCATTTAAATCAGAGGAGGGACGATGCGAAAAATTACTATAATGTGAAAATGCCATGAAGTTTATTTTAAAGCGAATTACGAGATTAATTACTCCAGAAATTTGACCCACTTTGCCTCGAGCCAACCAACAGGAAAAATAGCCTCTCAAAGCCTCTTTTGTTAGCTGGAAGGAGTCTTTCTTGTCATCTATTACTTGTGTGCATGAATCTAATCCTTGAAATAAAGAGGGAGAAAATGAGGTCGGCTCCATTCTAGTGCTTTCGCCGATGAACGAAGAGGGGAGGGGGTTATTGGCTCAAAGTAGTGGCGAACCGGAGCTAGTTGAATCTCAATTGTGCGGGCCTTAATGCATCAAAACGGCCGGTATGGGTGGAATACTTCCAAAACAAAAAATAAAACTTTGTCAACTATTTTGAATCCCTATTAATTTTGGGCTAGGTAATAGGAGGAATAAATGGGATTTAATTACATGAGCGAAAGAGAGGATGTTGATGAATCTTGAGGGCCTTTGTGCGGCGAGTCATGATTTTACAAAGACCCCCAAGCTCCGCCTCGCATTAATTATTTTGACATAACCTCATTCTCTGTCTTAAAAACGCTATTTTTTGTTTTTCGTGAAAATTAGGACAAGAATGCATAAAAAACTCCACACACTCATACTTAAACTATCCTGTAAGACACAAATGCCGAGGTAACTTAAAAAACTGTAGAGGTAAATTTCATACGTGTGTATTGTGAATTAATCAAAAGCTTCAGAAGCAAATTTATAAGATATTACTTTTTACTAAATTAAGGGTATTATTCTATATCATTTTATGAAGGTATCGAATAAAATATTGAACATTTCATACACTGAAAAATCAAAAACTGAAAAATATGTACCAGTTGAGTTATTTTCCTTTGTTTGTTTTTCCGTGTAACTACCTTAACATGTCAGTACATATGCAAGATGTACATCAACATTTATCGAAATTATGGATGAAAAAGGCAAAAAAAATCAAATATGGTTCATTACAACAAACACTCGGGTTAAGATATGAAGGAAGAAGGTTGACTGTAATATTTGTTTTACTTTTCCAGTCAGAATGAAGGCAAATGGAATAGTAATTTTTCTAGGTGTAATTGGAGCAACAAAATAATTTGACTGGTATTCATAGTGTTAGCGCTCTTGGTTCACCCTGAAGTGAGTGTACAACAAAATTTATATTGATGACCTTAGCTGAAGGGTCTTAGATTTTCCTGGCGTGTCTAGTGATCAAAGTTCACTCGAGGATTCCACCGGGTTAGGACTCCAACGACATATTTTTCATCCGCAGGGACTCTGTATATCGTCCTCTAAATTAGGTCAGTATTTATACACCACAGCATGGAGGTCGGATGTCACCTGATTGGTGGGAAAACGAAGATATTCCTGAGCTAATCAAACTGAGCGATTTTTAATTATATGTATTTTACGCGCATAGAAAGCAAGGCTTTCTGCAGAAGGAACGTCGAGGTATTTGGAGGGCAGAAAAGGAAAATAAATAAAAATCATTATTGGCAATCTTAGGATATTTGACTAATGATTTTGTACATACTTATAAAGCTTGCGTTATTGTGGTTACAACGGAATAACTCAAACCTCTATTGCATCGTTAGTTTTGGAATTAGCCGAGGTTTGCTACTTTTACAACAGCTCGAGTAAAACTCGGCATAGAAACAAATTTTTTCCTTTGATATGTTAAAAACATGTGTGGATAACTTATAGAAAAATGTTTCATCTTTAGAATAAATATTAAGAGAATGGTGTTAGTATAAAGTCGGACCACCGGGGTTTGAGCGCTGAAAACAGGGCCTTTTAAAAAAAAATATCGTAAAAGTGTAGATAAATATACGAAATTTTTTTACAAACATTAGTAAACGAAGAAATAATTGTTCTTTCTTATACATTTTATTTCATTAAAATCAGTTGACCCTACTTGAAGATACAGCGTCCTAAACTCAACGGACTCGACTTTTTTAATGGACAGTAGTTCTGCGGTTAAATGACGTAAACCTTATTAAAATGGTCGTAAGCTTAAATTATTCTTGTTTCTTTCAATGTTACTCTTTCCCTATTACGATCGTCGAACTAATAAGAAATATGCGAATTTCCACAGGGAAAAAATCATCCGCCTTGACCGGGATCCCGGTCAAGGCGGATGATTTTTTCCCTGTGGAAATTCGCACATGTGTGCTTTGCGGGTGACTCCGTAATAGTGGAACTCCGTGGCTAGTCCCGGATGGCTTGAAATTTGTCTAATAAGAAATATTCCAGCACATTTGGCGATACTTCATTCTTCCCGGCTACGCTAGTAGTTTCTCAGGGACAACACAATATTATCAATCAATAGATGTATTGACATCGGATGTTTCAATAGCCCCCGCATCGTATCTCTGTGGTGGTACTATTGGAAGGTGAACATCGGCAAAATAGACCAATGAAGCATTTTGAAGGTTTTGGATCATGTTAATAATTCATCAAAGAGGAAAAAATCATCCGAAGCCACTTTAGTGAAAATAAACCTTTCTTTGTTGCTACACAAATAATTGAACAAGCGTAACACTCTTGTATCTTAAAAGAGAACCAGCAAGTGACTAGCACTTCTGTACCCTCTAATGTAAGATGAATTTTGTGTTTGATGTTGGTGAAAGACTCCTTAAGATTCGTCGTTGCAATTTTTCAAACTATACCCTTTAAAGGACGATGCTCATCCCTTTTTCCTAAAGCGTATTTGGCTTCGCTTGGGTATTCCTTTTGAAGGATTATTTAAAAAAAGCGAATAAAAACATAGATTCGTTTTTTCAGCCAGAACAACGTACAAAGATGAAAGATTGTGTGCGTTCTGAGGATCTTAAAAATAAAGATGAGGCAGCTGCTACTTGAGTAAAGCCGATACTAAGCTTGAAGGAGGCCGTCCTCACTTTGCTCCTTGATACTTGCCATCAGTTAGGGATTTAAAAGGGGTTGACGCACTCTTGCTAACAAAAAGTTCTCCTGGCGTGTAGTCAGCTGTCTTTGAATTGAGCCGAAAGTAAAACCGTAAAAATGCATCTTTACTAATTTCTCCCATTAGTAAGTACAAATTTTCGACAAAAAAATTATAACTATTTATATATGCCATATCACTCTAGGGCGTTGGGGCATATGTTAGTTCAAGTTGTATGTTAAATATCCGAATTTATTAAAAATCTGAATAATCTCCGATGATTTGTATGAATAAAACTGCACTCTCTGATTAATGATACAAGTACCTTCTAATATAGGGTATTTAACTTCCATTATCACTATACATTTGTACTCTACTGCTGGGGCCACTTCTATATACGCATAAAAGTAGCCAAAAAATGGATTTCTTGTAATATATTAAAGCAGAAACTTCTAACTCCTTTCAAAACAAGTTTATCGGACACTTCATTCTCTTCGTTGAGTGACAGTGGCTTGGTTATTGATTGAATTTTACGTCATTTGTCTTCAATTTTTGCAGCCTTTGGGGAAAGAGAAAATGCGGATGGTCTTAAAAAATATCAGTAAAGGTTCGTGTCTTCAGTAGATAGGTTCGTGGGATGAGCAGAAAATAAGAACATCGGAGACTTCTTCTAAAGATTTCATTGTATGCAATAGTTATATGGACTTTTCTTACTTCATGATTTCCTATGAATTCTTAAATAATGATCGTAAAGGAGTTAAAAAGAGGAGAGTGCTTGTATTTAATTGTCACCCGTAGTTAATTATGCAGCAAAAAATATCTTTAAAATGATACATGTCTTTTATTCATTTCATAGTAGAAATATCTTTGAGGAACTGATTATTTTTCCAGGTGAATAGTTTTAGGATAATATACTTTATAACTATGAAATAATTAATGATTGCACTCTCAATTCTTTATTTTCCTCTTCATGCACGACCAAAATGGTATGTATACATCTACTATCAATAGATATTTTATCATCTAATTCGACAATAATTTCATCACTGTTAATGAAGTAATTATCTCAAGTTGGCTGTTAAAGTTTATTGGTTAGTATTGCGCCCTCTTAAAAAATGCACTTGTATATACGTATCTTTACAACTAATTGAGCGACAATTCTTGTCACTAAGACAAGAAAGCCAATAGACTGTATCATCAAAATTGGACAACTTACCCAGGAATGTTTAGGGGATGCAAAAAAAAAATGATACTCCTTCATGTTGCCAACCATATAGGTGCCCATGCCGTATGTAAAAATGCGTGGCGACCTGCCCCCTATAAATATCTTGAATTAGTATTTTTCTCTGGCCGCTTTTAAGACATTTGTAACTGAATTGGTGGGCGACGTGAAAGATGTAACAAATTTCGATTTCTACGGATCTCCACACTCTAGACACTTTTTCTACTCAGTTAACAGTTGGTTAACCTGAACGTTTATTTTATTTCCATCATCATCTAACCATCTTTGGACTAATCATTATGGGCGAAAACTATCACAGCTCTCAGTTTCCTACCCCTTTACTTTGCTATATCATGTGCTGAGCCTATTTTCAGAAAAAATAACCAGCAAAATAACTTAATGGTTTCACTTGCTCTAGTTCATACCCAACTATTCTCGAATTAGCAGTAAATTAAGATTATTTGCAGACAATACTGTAATCTAACGTGAAATAATCAAAGACACGGACTTTTTAGTTCTCTCATTTGACCTTAATGACGTTCATTTGTGGTGCCAGGAATGGGGTTTAGAACTAAATATTATTAAATACACCACAGTTCACTTCCTGCGAAAGTGATCACACAAAAGCCATACCTACATCGTGGGTGGAGTAAACATAAAATATTAAAATACAGTACAATATCTTAGAATTACCTTAACTTCAGATATATCGTGGGGAACACACATACAAAACATTTGCGGCACAGTAATAAAGAAACTAGGATTTATCAAGCGTTTAATAGAAAGGTCCTTGAATGAAAAAGTAAAGGAGAGATGCTACTTCGCTCTGGTTAGGTCACACCTCGATAACGCCGCGAGCATTTGGGACCATGGTCACATAGATTTCACCAAAAAAATTCATAAAATACAAAGAAAAGCAGCACGCTTCATTAAAAACTGCTACGAGCGAACATTATAGAGTTACACAACTGTTAGAGGGATTAAAGTAGGAGCCCCTAGAGACTCGGAGGCTGCACGCTATGCTTAAGTTGCTTAAGATATTCAGAACTGGTGTGTTTCAGAGCGATACAGAGAATATTATCGTGACGCCTCACTACATATCTAGGTCTGACAGATGTAATAAAATAAGAGAGATAACTGCCGAACAGATAGGTAAAAAACTCGTTCTTTCCGCTCACAATAAGCGACCACAGTAAAAACTTAGCTCCTCTAAATACATTCCCATAGTACATGTCACCATTTCACCACAAAATATTGTACACCTTTACTCGGCTGGTGACCAACCATCCCCTGCCACACGCCCATGTGGCGGCTCGCGGGGTAGTACGTAGATATAGATGAACTATATTCTTACTGCTTTCTTTAGTAAATTTCTGATTTTGAAAATGTTTCTTTTTACCATAAAAGTTTTTTGTGGAAGCGGTGAATTTTGAGGGTGCCTACATTTCCTCTACGTCGCTCACTCCCTCGTCCTCTTTCATCTCCTTGGGCCATTTATTCCCTCCTTCCCTTCCTCCCGCTCTCCTTTCAGGTTCTGTGAAAATTACGTCCATTTTTTTTATTTTCGCTCTCCCTTCTCTTTATTTTTCTACCCAAAAATCGCACCTCTAAAGCCTCCGCACCACCTTTTCTTCATTCCGTGCTCCCTTTCCACACCCTATACCTTTCACTTTCCCCTAAAAAAATGTGAGCAGTAGGCCTTTCAACCGACTGCCGTCATCGTCCAATGCCATTCCATACGCGCGTGTGTTTGCGTCGTCGCCTGATATATTTTGTTTTCTTCACTCCCAGCACACCACCACAACCAATGGAGCCCTCCTTCATTCACTTGTTTACCCACACGCCGACGTCCTTGGAAAATGTTTTAACAGCAGAGAGAGCAGAAGAAAGAGGATCGTGAGACCAAAATATGAATTGGTCGAGAGAAAGGAAGGGAAAGCATGAAACTGGTAGTGTGTAAGTTTTTCCGGTCGAAATACGAATAAACGGGATTGATTTGGTGTGGCCTGACTGAATTTCCTTCACCTACAGGGTTTTTTCATTGTAGCCCCGAGCAATTCTTCGACTGCTCTGAGGAAAGCGGGGACAAAGGTTCTGGAATTCCCTGCGCATGTAAACTATATTGACGAAACTAATGTGAACCTAGCTCTCCTCTCTAAATGGTACATTTTTGAAATTTACTTAATGGATCCACTTAATTAGAGTATCGATTTTTCAGATTCAGATAAGGATTAGTATTTAAATCCCGTTAGTTGAGGAGATTTTTAAACTGCATTTCGACCCCCAGCTCGGTAGTTCCACAATTTCTCAGTTCCCAAAAAAAAACCCTATGAACTCACCACATCTGCTAAATTGTTTTATTAAAATTGTGCAGATTCCCTCGTATTTGCACACCTAAATTAAAAAAGAATCGAGCATCTGGGGGGTTGACTAACTACATCGTGCTCATTCTGAGTCCACAGGCATAGGTTGCTGAATTTACTGATACGCTTCCGGTCTATTGTAACTCGCCCTGGTACTCAATTAAGAGATTTTATGTAATATATAGATTCATAAAGAGCAGTGGGTTTTTTCGTCAAGAATATCTCTGACATACTTCCTTACGTTTTCCCGCAAATGCATGTATCTTTCTTCACACTTATTTCATGAATTTATCTGCCGAGAGGTTCGATGGAAGAAGGGACTGCCTTAGTCTCAAACTCGCCCCAACCAAGGCGCCTTATTATTATTGTTATTAAAGTGGAAATTTACTCTGATAAAATTTATTTGAATTAACAGGGACACAGACCTGACTGCGACTATTTAATAAGTAAAAATAACTTTTACTACACTGGTGTAAAAGTAATTTTTACAAATTAACATGGAACGTCATAAATTTGAACCGAGTTTTGTATAATTTATTCTCGACGACGACATTTTAGGTCGAATTTTTTCGCTATTTATAATACAAAGCCATCAAAAGAGAAGTTTTCATAGGCGTTATGTGAAACAAAATTTTAAACTACATTCATGGCGAAAGTAAACGAACATGATGGTATACAGCCACTCGCGCGGGTGTAAGGCTTGGCACAAGTGTGAAAAATTGTCATGAAAGTTATCATTTGTACCGCTTTAAATATCAGTTGTCATAAACTTCCCATAGCCGACACGAAGAGAGGATAAAGAAAGGGAAGATGGGAGGGGAAGACATGCGGGGCTTTTGGGGAGAGTATTCTTGTTATCGCCTTCTTCTCCTATTCCAACCAGCTCTTGGGTGGTACAAATGAAAGATTTCGAGCAATTGGTATCCCCAATTAACTCAAACTTTCACTTCCATACTGTCGCTAAGCCTTGATCTGAGCAAAAATTCATGGCAAGGGGGTGAGTGGGTATTCGTAACGCTGAATAGACCACACAATTCATCGGGGATTGCCCCCACTGGGAGGTGGATGTCCACTGCCTTGGGGGCGAGGGTTTTTGCGAACAATATGGTTATTCATAAAATGTAAGAATGGTCGTGTGGCACAACTTGACAAATAGGAAAAGGTCAAGGCCAAGGGTGACCTATAATTTTATTCTGCTCAAACCAAAGAGGAGTATTCTGATGTGAGGATGCTTCCCTTGGCAAATATTTTTGCTTCAAAACGTCTTTTTTGTTTCGAGAAAGTAGAAATATTTCACAGAAGGCATTGTTTTCTAAATTTATCTACTACTGCAGTTGTACAGCCTACATTGTGTGTCATTCTGTGGACTATAACTCAAAATCCCTTGAGCTGATGAACTAGTATGTGCAGCAAAATTGTCCAAGTTTGGTTGAATCTCTAAGTGGAGATGATGTAACTTATTCCGAACAATTTATATTTCTTTTCCTTGGGTAATAATATTCCATCTTAACTCGCCATCTTCCAAGGTCTTTCATTGGTAATTGGAAAAGTTTAGGTTGCTTGAGATGATACGTGAAAAGTTATCATGCATCACATTAAATATAATCTTTTAAGACAACTTGAGATAAATTTCTTTTAAGACATGAATTTAGATTTTTTAAGGGCTAGATACATGGTGTTCAATCTAATTTTTCTCCAAGTTGTAATTGTATTACGCCCTTTCATCATAACAAAAGGTTATTTTAGAGCTACATTATCATCATAACACCTTCATGAGACTAAGTTCTACATTGCTATTGTGATCGACGTACGACTTTGTTATATTGAGCATTGACTCAGTTATAGTCAGGCACCATGTGAGCTCAAACTCATTGCTCACATACATCCCCGCAGGCCGTGAATTCTCTAACCCACTGTCCCATCGTCCAACCATGAAAGGCATGGCGTGAAATGTATCACGTCTTCATTCCAAATTTCAAGAAAATCTCCTCCAGCATCGTCTCAGAGGTCTACGTCTACACACTGGAACACACAAGGATTCAAGAGACTTTCTAAATTAGTTGATCAAAACGAGAGAATAATAATAACAGGCTTTTATTGGGGCGAGATTGAGACTAGGGCCATCCCTTCTTCTATCTTACCCCTCATCAGATACGTTCATGAAATAAGGGTAGAGAAAGATATATGCATTAGTCGGAAGAACACTAGGAATAAAAAGGTTAAATAAATCTTTTTGCTACAAAAGCAACTGCAGCACAGCACCCACACATGTAGGGGAGTGTGAAAAACCTGCCTGGAAACCTACAGAGAGATAAAGCAAAGGTTACTCTACAAAGAATTATGCATGAAATATAAATGAAAAAGTAATGAGTAACACATGCATAGATGAAAATTTGAAAAAAGGAAATAATGCAACAAAAGAAAATACCAATAATAACAACTGAATCATAAATAATAAATCAATGAATAGTATGAGCCACGAAATTGGAAATAAAATTAAATGGTCATTTATTATTGCATTAGCAAAGTTTAATCATCAACAATTGAAACTGGAAACAACAACAACAATGAAATTGGAAATAAAATTAAATGGTCATTTATTATTGCATTAGTAAAGTTTAATCATCAACAAAAGTATAAAGTTAAAAATAATTCAAATAAAATAAATTTTATAATGTGATGGAAAAATGACAAACAGGAAAATTGTCAAAACCTATATGTTTTGTCTGAAAATATTGTTGATATGTTTGCATTGGACTTTATGTTGGCCTATAAAGCTCATACATGAGCATCTATCCTTTCCGAGGAATTTAAAAATGGAATTCTTGTATCTGCAACTATCAAATGACGAAAAACGTGGCTATAAAAATTATAGCCCGCTCGTATTAGTCAAAATCTTGATTCAGCTCCTAATTTAACAGATTTAATTCGCAAAGGTGATTAAGACTCTATCAGGCGCTCATAAAGTGTTTTTGCTGCTTTATTCAGAATTGGTTTACGATTAGGTCATCCGTTTTAGCTCCTGAATTTTATCGAATTTACTTCTTCTAAAATTTTTAATTATTTAATTATTTGTCCGAGCCGCTAAAGTTCCATCGAACTTCCTTCATAGTTCATAAATTAGATTACTTGTACTCAGAAATTCTTCCACCTTATATGTATAAAATGCCTATCTTTATATGCCAAATGTAGCAAAGATATTTCCTAATTTCGAGAAAAATGAGAACTATTCTATTGTAAACCAATGACTCATCATTGCCGAATCCGTGCACTGGAATCAAATAATGTCAACATGGCATACAATACATGGTTTTCTGTTGGCAATTATATGCATCAAGAGTTTTCTTTTTTTGAAGGTATTAAAGCCTGCCTTCATTCTTATCCAGGTTATATAGTTAATTCTGAATTACGTGAGCAATTCTTCCATAAGTAATTTCCGTCTTCGCGTTTACAATATCTCAAATACTACGAACAGTAAATTCTCGAAACGTTATTTGTTTTTGCCACATTTCTGCATGCTTGTTCTCTTTACCAATTTTTGCGAGAGAAGTATGCGTCGATGGGATATCATTTAGCTCAATTTAAAAAAATTGAAGACCTAAAAATTACCGTTTCTTCCACAGTATGCATATCAGATTGTTAATTAAATATTGTCTGAGGACCATTCATGAAATAATTATTTCAACTAGAATAAAAATTTCGACTTTGGCGCAAATGGAAACGTTTTTCTGATGCTAAATGAACTGAAAAAATGCTATGGGAGCCAATTACTTTGAATTTGACCTTGAAAAGAGAGGCTTAATTCAAGATATTTCAAAACAAAATACACCGAATTAATGATTTAAGTCGGTGATAAAATTAGTTCTTTCAAAAAGTTGATTCTAGTGCTGAAACATTATAATCAGCCAAAAACAAATAGGAAAGTTCAGAATTATTCCACGATTTGTAAAACCAATTATATAATTTTAGTAAAAGACTACCGAATTTTCTTCGTGAAACTATTTTGTCCATAAATAGGTGCGCTGATTTCTGTTGTTTTAAAGCAACTCTGTGAGAAAGAGTGACTCTCTAATATCACGTCGTTCAAGAGAACAAATGCGTCTCACATATCGTACGGGTGTAGTTTCTCTTTTACGTATCCGGTAGTCATCCGTGCACTGCGTTCTAATCCCAAATGATTTTACACAGCTCTATTTACACAGCATTGCATCTTATCCGTAAATCGAAATGATTAAATACGCCCCTATCAGCATTTTTCTCTTTACTCTTGGGAGTGCTGATTCACTTCCCTCCCTTTAGACAGCATCCCGTTTTGAAATTTTTATTTTCACTTTCGAGAGCGTCTCTTAGAGCATCAAGCGTGTCACCGAGCACTGGCGGTATTCAACAGTACCTAGCTTTCCGTGCTGAGCGCGGCTACACTCTATAATTCCTCGTTTTTTTTCTTTTTCCTTCACAATATCACTCGTGTTTCTCTTTCATCGCAGGGCCGTGCATTGAGCCCTCAATACCGAGCGGGCTGCTTCTCCACTAATCCAGAGGGGCTGCAACAACAATTCCCATTCCAATCCTCTCCCTAGTTATCATGAAAGCATTACACGTCCCCTAGGTCACCCTCAAAGTGAAAACGCTGGAAAGTGGAAATGCTCGCGGAAAGGTGTGTCACAGAAACAGGGTTAGGAAGGGGAAGAAGTGTCACGTGTAGGTGCTGAAATGTTATTCCGTATGAATGAGGTTGGACAACTAATTGGTATGTATAACACAAAATATATATTCAATGGAATCAGCATACCATCCAGGGATGCATCTAGATTTTCCATTTAGCTAGGCTAGGCTTTTTGCTATTTCGTTTGTTATAGTCTTACGCATCCTTCTTTTGGGAACTTGATTTAACTACTCGCACAAATGTTGCGCACGCACTGTAAATTTCCTACTTGTTCTGGTTTCTGACTTAGAGAATGAGATCTGCTTAGTAAGTAAGAGCACTCTTGCGTCAAACATGAACTTTGTGTGCCTCTGAGATGTTAGTTGTGGGCAACTTAGAACTAGGTTAGCTTTGAAATATGTTGATGTATATCAGTTTTTGAACGTTCCTCCACGTAATCGTTTTGAAAAAGGTGAAAGTCCCCTTAGCTTTTCAGCTGCCATCTTTAGATCGCCCTCATCAGAATACATGAAGCAGTAACTTTAATACGGAGATAGTTTGAATAAAAAAGAATGCAAGTGCATATAAATAAAGCAGAAGGGCGTTGACAATAATTGAAGGGCATTTTAAGCATACGTCTGACAAACAGAAAGACCTAGTTACTGCAATATTAATGTACGTCGTTCACGATATAAAATATTCATGTATTATCATAAGAAGGATTAAAGCCTCTGCATGTTGTGTTCTCCTTAATATCCCTGACACAAACTTGTTATGTAAACGTATTTTAGATATTTAATGCTACATCAAAAGTAAATGAATGCCATTTCATACGTCATTCCTCGGGGGGGGGGGGTGGCAATGACTTAGATATACGATATCATTGGGAAAGGGTGTTAAAATTAAAACAAAAACTTATTATTGATTTAATGCACTCTTTTGCTATCGCTATTTAATAACGATTCATTGATGTAAGTAGGTTTGAATTGATACCGGTAGAAGTACTGTAGCCAAGAATTGATCGAAATTTAAAATTGCTATACCTTGTATCACTATGTCTCGAAATGCATGGGCACTTTAATGGCATTGCTGCAAAAAAGTCAGATAATATTGAGATGCAAAAGCGATAACTACTATTATTAATGCAATAGCAATTTTTTGTTCTTTATATAGCATAAATACACATCAAAATATTATAATTAAACGAAAATACACCACAGCCCATGCTTCGAGTTGAGCTTGGAACGCTTCTTGAGGAAGAGGATTGAAGAGAGAGAGAGAGAGAAGAAAAATTTTTTGTGGTGAAGTGGAGGATGTGTACTAATACAAAAGGAACAAGCGAGAGAGAAATTGTTATGGGGTGCCTGGGAAGAAAGATAGGAGAAAAATTAAAAGAAGAGAGAGACGTAAGCGTCATCACCTCGGGAAGTGTCGTTGGAAGCGCTCAAGGTTTACATAATATCTGCACCTCAACGCACGAACGCCGTGCTATTCAGCCATTCGTTTTACTCGAGTGCTCTTCCGGCATACTTATTGCTAAGTATTTACACCCTGCGGGAATTGAATGAGAGCTCACGGAAAACTGCTGCAAGTACGAGTATATCTATTCTGTTATAGGTCAATGAGGACTCTTATGAGAGTTAAAAGATAGTAAGTAGCAATGCAACTAATTAATTTCTCTTTCTATTGTTTCTTTCTCAAACATAGCACCCCATCACTCCGTACAGGTGCTGAAAACATTTTGATTGAGTTTTTATCTACATTCCACCCCATCGTATATTTTTGTAGTAGTTCATGAAGTACTTACACCTGGTATCACACTGAAAGATTTAAAGCTAGTAATATACAGTGAGACATCATTATTAGGCATAAACAAAGTTACTGGTCTCGGTTAATTTATGTTTGTAAGCAGCATATTCTGTTAAAACATAATAATAGCAAATCAAACAGTAGGTGTGACTAGATTTTACCACTGCGAAAAGATGCTCTTCACTAAACCAAGTAGTTGAACTAATTATCCACCTGATGACTTCTTAAAAGGCAAAAATTAATAAAATCTCATACTATTAATGGTTTTGCGGGATTAAACTGCATATTTTCATTTGGAATTTAGAAATGTTACGAGATTTAATAAAGTGCGTTGTTATTACTCTTTGAATGAAAATTCAAAAAGTAATAACATCGCGCATTCATAAGCTGACTTTAGATTGAAAATTTTCATATTGGTTATCCTTTTTAAAGTATGGCATTAGTAACTTGTGTTAAAATAATTACTAATTTTGAAAACCGTGTAAAATATTACTTTGGTACTAAACTTACTTAATTCCAAAATATTTGTGTCACCGATAAACTTCCGGTTATATTATAATAATATTTTTTAAATATAAGGTTTATTAATAAAATGAACATTTTTCACTTTTCTTGGTAAATCTCAACACACTCTTCCATTTATTCTAAGAATTAGCGTAATATATGAATATTGCCTTCAGGAGACTTTGTGTAACAACCTTAATTTATTTCAGCTAAACTTCTGACTCGACTCCCCACTTGCTGCTTAAATCATTCCCCTTCTTGTCACCCTAGAGTACCTGCTTTCAATCTGGTAAAAAAATTTCTTCGATCCCCACGGCCCCACATAGAAATACTTTATGACGCCAAGCTGCGAGGTTCATTACCCTTGCCAGTACCTCCCGTTGGCAATAAAATGGAGAGTAAATTATAAATTATGGGACCCAAGAAAAGTGAGGTCTAGCCTAGAATGGGACAGAAATCAATTTTCTTACTATGACGAAAATCCAAGTTGCTCATTAAAAACTTGTGTTCCTCCTATTGTTGAGTACGAAATACTGTAAACTCTTGCCTGAACCTTCCTATTAAGATATATGGTTGTTTTATTGTTAAATGATACAAAATTACGCATAAGTAGTTAACTTTGTGTGAAATTCTCTTGGGATTCACTCAATATATTTGCCGGAAAAGTACAAAATCTTTTAGGTAACTTTGTTCGCAAAATTTATTTCGGGTACGGTTCTGACGATTTTGATTGGAAATAGTATATTTAGGGTATAAGACTTGGAGAAATCCATTGAAATGAACTTCGGGGAGGTTTACTGAGGGATCAAGTTTGACCCCAGAAAAAGATAACTTGACAAAAAATGGAAATTGCGATAACCAGTGGAGAATTTGGGACTTTCGACGGCTTTAAAATACGGTTCATTGCACTTGAGATGCTGAGTTTAATTAAAGTGAGGGGCAGAGAAGCGAGCAGTTATTTGATCGTTTAGAGATTGATTTTTAGCAACACTCCAAAGATGTTTTCACCACGTGTGATATGTTCATGGATTCGTAGGAAAAATTGTAAAATACTGATCGAAGATCTATCTCCTGGTTCATCAATCAACTTCTATCCGTTGAAGATCTTGTTGTTTACTATTGGTTTCTAGTAACCAAAATGTCCAGCCCAAATGTAGCTGGCTTTATTACTACCTAAAGTACTATTAATATGTGTAACTAAGATTTACGTGGCATAAAATTATCAGTTAAAATACCTGGAGAAGAGAGTTCTTCTCATGAGCGTTTTCTTGATAATTTCAGATTTGACAGTCAGAGGGGACACTAATCTCTGGAAGAGACAGTTTACTTGCTTTGTTTTTAATGAATTACCGCAAAACAAAGCGATATCCATTAGCTGAAACGTATCAGTGATATAATATATATACTTTTATCTCATCTCTTCCAGGATTTAGAAGCCAATGTATCTAAAACCCGGGTTTTCATTTTATAAATAAGCCAAAAATCGTTTTGCGTTTACAAATGATGACGGTTACCAGTTTAATTCTTTATATTGAATTTCCTGGTTAGTGCTACAAATAATATCATTCGCTTCATCTATTAACACTATTGTCATTTAAGGTACTTAAAAAACTATTTCGGTTTCAATATAAATGAATATGACTAAAGTCTGAACAATGAAATCCTTTATCGCTTGAGAATAGCATCTACACCAAATTCACTTTACCCAGCAAAGTTGCGGTTTTTGGTTTCTTTTTTGGACTTTCTTCTAAAAATATAACAATCGTTTAATGTACAACAGCTCAATCGTTAACAACTTTCATTGGCATTATGAATCAGGTTTGTACGCTGCCTTAATTGCCTATGTTGAGTCTTTGCGCATTGAGTCAAGCATTTTGCGTTTTTAATATTTCCCTTTATTCATCTTTGTCATTCATACGTGGGTCTGTCGCTTTAACGCATTCTTTTTCTGAGGTCCGTTCTGATCCTCTGTGCTTTGGAGTTTCCTCAATTAGTTTTCCTCGTCCACATTGTGTCATTTTCTTGCACCTCTCTTCACCATCCCTTATATATAGTCACAAGTTATAAAGACCTCATTAGCCAGTGCATCCGTCCATTCTATTTTCATCATTATTCTGTTCCGTGGAGTATACCGCAAATATTTAGAAACCTGATACGTGCTAATCTTCTTATGCTCCTGTGGAACCTTTCCAGGATCATGGCTTACTCCAAAGGAACGTGAAAACTTAAATATGAAAGATTTGGCGGAAATTTAAGTCTAAAGATTTAAAGTCTCACCATAAAATTTTTTAAAGAAACTCTCATACCGGACCATGTTGGTCAATCATTGAGTATCAGTGCAGAGGATACACCGCTATATTGGACTGTCGTCTTTAGGTAAGTGTTGATTTTACTTGTAGCTTTCCATCTTATTACTGAAATTGAGGTATATCAGATTATTTACAATCGACTGAAGATACTTCTCCTTTCATCAATGAAATACGATAAATGTATTCCGATACTATTAAAATCTGACGTTAGTGATTGTGTCACAAGGTGACTGGCTTTGGAAGCATGAATAATATGTGCTACACTACTGTTCTATGGTGTTTGAACTCATTCTATGATGAAAATGATAATCTGCAAAGTCCAGGATAATCAAATATACATTATTGAGGGTGAACTTCGTTGTCTAAAATAAATCATTTTAATTGACCAAGATTCGGACCTGAATCTTGCAATTCAGTATAAAAATCCAAGGGATTTCCCTTTGGACTGTAGAGTTTGTTGACTTGTTGGAGTAACTTGCTGGCAAACCTGTCCGATATTCAGGAGTTCCACGTTTAAATCCAGGCCAAACATATTTTTTGGCAAATTTAGCCCTCTTAGGTGCACACATTTGCAACCAAGTGCATGAAGGTGAACAAGAGTTACTGCAATCGCAAATGTAAAAATTTTCAAGGATCATTGTGTTAATTTTACCAATCAACTGGCGGAAATCTATTTTTTCCTACTGCGCTGGGGAGAGAAAAATGAAATGATACCGGGAAAAGAAATGTATTTCCATATTTCAATCTTGCCTCTTCCTAGGTCAGGAATAAAACAGGGAAACGGAGGATGAAGAGAAGGATAGCATTCAACCCTACTCAAAATCCACGTGTCCTCGTTCCACACTTACTACTCCTATTTTCTCTTCTGTCCCATCCTCTTCACTCCTCAGACTCTCCCCTCACCATCCACGTCCACCACCCACTTGAAAGTCTCTCACCTTTCCGAAATTCCCTCTCTCATTCACGTGCTTCCTACTTCTACTACTACACATTCATCCTACTTCCATTGCAAATGACCCTTGCTGTTGGCGCACCAAATAACCCTACTTCCATTCCTTTATGCTTCCTCTCTTCTTCCTATTCCTCATTCCTTCTCCTTTGCCTCTCCCATTTCCTTTCTATTTTTACTCTCATTTCATCTCTATTGCAACTAATGTATTTACTCGTTTCCTAATCGAGTGCGCTCGAGGCATTGAGGAGGGGTAAACATGGTTCTTAGCCTACTACACTGATCGTAATTAACTAAATATATTAGAAGCCAAAATATTGTGCGTAGAATTAAGCCCAATTTGCCGCAATCAGTTTGCTGAAACACAGAACAATATCATAATGGAGTACCTATAAAACTAATGAACGTTTATCCTTTGAAGATAATTAGCAATTACACAGGGATTTAATACATGATTGTTACCTAAATTTAGGAATTAGTGCAGTAAAATCGCCCACTTTAGGATGCTACGGTTCTAATTGCATAAACGGTTTGGATTTAACTCTGTAGATTATTGTCATTATTTTTAGATTCGTTATTTGGCCTAACAAGGCAAAAATATATTCATGGGGTAATTTTGGAAACCCATCATCATCAGCTGTGCTTCTATCTCCAGATAGTTAAATGGAGCGTGTTATCTGAAGTAAATGCATAGCAATGCAATTTTCCTTTATCTAACTCTGTGGATTATATTGTATACTTTTAAAACCTACTTAAAATATAAGGTATTCTTCAATTGGAAAGTCTTACATACTGTTACATATCTGATGAGTTAATGGAATTATTTTTGGCTTTGTAAGTCGGCTTGTGCCAGTATAGATATGTAATTATATTTATTTATTTATTTATCTTTACTACCCTGAATACAGCACAATGGGCCAGTTTACGTCGGGTGAATAACGGTAACAACGTACGAGACACAAACATCCATGTCCTGGACAGAAAATATTTTACCCAGGCGGGACTCGAACCCGCGACCCTCAGGTTGGCAGGCGAGGACTTTACCCCGCCGCCACCGTGGCCGACATATATTGATTAAATCTGTTAATACTGAGATTTGAAATGTATATTTCTGAATCTATATTGTATTAATTAACTTGGAATTATTGGAAAATTAACTTTCAGGTAATGTTATCTTCAATTATAAACACTGATTTTTATTTCAACTTGCAATTAAGAATAAACTCCACTTTCTCAGGCGAAATATTGTAGAACAGCATATTGAATAAAAGCTCAAACGATTTCGTACTGTCTACTAGTTTTTATTTCACCTCTTGCTACACGTGTTTCAACTGATTAATTTAAAACGAGCAGAGATTAATATCGACTGTTGTTCAGTTGAAACACGTGTAGTAAGAGGTGAAATAAAAACTAGTAGACAGTACGAAATCGTTTGAGCTTTTATTGCAATTAAGATGCTGAAATATGACTTTACAAAATCATCAAAGTCTCGATGAATCATATGATCCAAATAATTTTGGATTATTAATTCTTAAAGCTACCGTAATAACTGACTCCCGGCTACTTTCCAGTGATTAGATTTTAGTTGAAATGGACTGAAAGTAGTAAGAATCAGTTTTATTTGTAGCCACTACTCAGTAGCTCTGTAATAACCACACAACAATCTTCTTATGTCTGTCATTTTAATGGTGTGTCTTCCATCCTTCCTTAAAGGTTCATCGAGTATCACCATTCTCAATGGAGAGTTTTATTGCAGGAACTCAGGCGTAACTGCTCAAAACTCTCAACAATTGAAATTCTCAAGACTCCTTCAAGGGCCATACAATTTTGTAGCGAATTGTGTTTTCAGATTTTTTGGAGCTTTATAGCTACACAATGCACGTGGAATAGTTTCCGGATGACAGAGTTGAGAGATTTTTACCCTCCAATTCATCTCCTTCACATGCATTAGACATCATCCCATATCGTTTCCGTTTCTGGATTTCTGCCAGAGCAGAGAAATATATTTCCACTTTTCCTAGGGTAAGCAAAGAACTCTCTTATTGCAAGGAGAGTCGATTAATATCGCTCGACCTCGAATTGGAGCAAGGGGTGAAGGAAGTAGAGGCCGTTTTTTGTGGAGAGTTTAGGACATTTCCGCTCTCGTACGATAAGAACTGCTTTCGAGAGAACAATCCATGTGTAGCTTTATGGATTAAGGTTTTTTTTAAATACATGCCTCTTTTATGGGAAAACTTTCTTAACCACTCAGATACTCAGTATAAAATCACTAAATGTTATTTTCATTTATGACTCGTTTGAGCTGCGTTTTCATGTTCCATCACCATAGTAGTCTTTTTAGTTATAATAACATTTTATGCGCATTTTGAATATTTTATTCAACCATTTCAATGAGTATGGATCAATAAAATTAATGGTCGAAGGCGTAACTTTGCGGAAGATTTTCGCAAACATGACGAAGTTTATCCCCGTCCTAGGTTTCGACTGCACAGCAATCATTTTCAAGGTTCATGTCCCAAATATAGATCAAATTTGATGGATTGTGGAACACCTATATCTTTTCACATGCTCATTGCCCACGTTATTAAGATTTCACTAGTAACTTAGAAATATAGTCCTACTGTTCAGCTATTTTATGTCATTATTGATCATAAATATGCATTGTAGAGGATTGTTATAATTTTTTAAACCATTAGTTAGCATAGTATGATATTACTTTTTTGACAAAGAACAAATCTGTTTATGTTTATAGTATCCTTAAATTTTGTATAATATTATGGAGTATGGTCGCATTCCACAATTCTCGTATTCGTCAAAATGAAAGAATAATATTTTTCAGCGGAATAGTTTAACACTTTGAGACCGAGCGCCATCAATAGATGGCGCGGCGGACTCCGCCCAGGTCCGAGCGCCATCTATAGAGGACGGGCCGCTGCGCTCAGCAGTCATAAACTCGAGAGCCCCGGTCTTCCGTTTCCCTTCGCTTGGCGGTCTCGGATCTTCACAGGCATCACACTTCAGCCTTAGCCACCACAGGGTACAGTTCGGATTCTGCTGCGACTTGTCGTGTTTTACCAGCTGTTGCGCTAACTACGACAAGGTATTTTTATTTAAATATTCTCATTGTGTTTAAAAATATTTTTTCCCCTGCCTTTTTATATTTCTTTTTATTAACAAAGACTTTTTTCTTGTTCTCATTTCCAATAGGTGGAGATAAAAATTTTTAGGAAACCGTATATTAAAAAAAAAACGTTTTTCAACAGTTTTGAGAAGGAATTGAAAGAGACGGGTAAGTTCGATTATTTGGCTTATTAAATCAATTTTAAAGGTAGTCATATACATTGTATTTACAGAAATGTTATTATGAGATTTTGTTGGTGGCCTAGTGGGTAGAACGCTGGGCTAATGATGGAATGGTCCCGGGTTCGAATTTTTACGCTAAATTTTTTCATTGTAAATAAAAATGTTTCCATTTCTGTGGGATGTGATTTTCAGCTTCCTTTTCATTTTAGAATGAAGCGATCCAACTCCCCTCAACCATCGACCTCGCGGCAGAGGAGTATTTCTCCAGAACATTTGGGTAATTGAATTTTTGGCATAACTATTTAGTATAATACCTTTCTTATTGTATTTATTGCAATAAATATTCATTTATGCTGTATTTGCTTTCATTATTCCAGAGGTGACAGCCAAAAGAAAGAGAGGAGGAGGAGGAGCTCCAGCCGGAATAACGGAGGGAGAAATACAAAAGATTCTGGAAGACGATTCTTTTGGCGAAGACTCGTCTTCAGAGTCGTGGAGTGATTTCGGCAGTGGGGAGGAGTTTGACGACGGGGACTCGGACGAAGCAATAACTCCAGGTAGAGGCCCAACCCCTACTCCCCACCTCTCAGAGGAGATTCCTCCACCCTCATCCCCTATTCCTTCCACTTCCCATGCACCCACCCCACCGCCCTCTCTTCCCACCCTCCCTCCCCAGACACCCCTTGCCTGGTCTAAGGGTGCTTGCCTGCCTGCAGCCCTTCCCTTTCGGGGAAGGGAAGCTCTTCTAACGGCACCCAGTGGAAATAATCCCATTGACTATTTCAGCTTGTTTTTCTCTGATGAATTCTTCCAATTAGTAATCCAGAGGACGAACGCCTACGTGGAAAACATTTTCCTAAATCAGGTGGGTGTTCAACCTCAAAGAGTTACTAATTGGAGCGAATTGACCAGGGAAGAATTCGAAGTGTTTTTGGGATTGATGTTCCATATGGGTACCGTTAGAACGAACAGGATAAGGGACTATTGGAACAGGAATGCTAAATTTGATTTGCATTTTTTTCACCGCAGGATGACGAGAGATAGGTTTCTCGCCATCTTGCAAAGTCTGCATTTTGCAGAAAATGCAAATTTTGGTGACCCTGCTCCAATAGATCCCTTGTACAAAATTAGGCCCCTTCTTGACCTTTTCCATAGTATTTCGGAAAAAACATATACTCCAGACAGGGTATTATGTATTGATGAATCTATGGTATTGTGGAGGGGTCGCTTGGGGTTCAGGACATTCATCAAAGGGAAGAGGCATAAGTTTGGAGTCAAACTTTACATGCTTACCGAACCCAATGGGTATGTCCTGGATTTCATTGTGTATACGGGCAAAAAGGACCTCGAGTTGGCCGGACGAGGGCATGCAAGTAAGGTTGTCCATAAACTTATGAAGGGAAGACTACAAATGGGGTATTCATTGTTTATGGACAACTATTACAATGACGTCAATTTAGCCCGTGAACTACTCAGCAATGAGTGTTATTGCACTGGTACACTGCGTGGAGACCGTAAAGGGAACCCACCGGAAGTGATCCGGGCTAAATTGAAACGAGGTGAGACAATTTGTATGAGTACTGACACAGGGATAAATGTCATGAAATGGAAAGACAAACGGGATGTCCTCTTACTTAGCACTGAATTCGGCAACAACTTGGTCAATATTACCACATCCAGGGGTAATATTGTCCAAAAGCCCAAGGCAGTTGCCGAATACAATAGATGTATGGGGGGCATTGACCGTGTTGACCAACTCATGGCATACTATCCCTGTGATCACAAGACTTTAAAATGGTTCAGGAGATTAGGGATTCATGTGATGCATATAATGCTTCTGAATTCCTATCTCCTGTACCAAAAGTTCAGCTCGCAAAAACTGAGCTTGTACTCATACAGGTTGTCCATCATAGATGCCCTTGCCAAAGGCCAAACGAGAGAGAGTTTGCCCGTTTCACGGGGCCCTTCCATGATATCCATAGATTCTCATTTTCCGAAGTACTGTGAAAAGAGGGATGACAGAAGGGTCCAGAAACGGTGCAGGCAGTGTTCGAAGCAGGGTAAGAAGTCTGCGGTGACTACCTACTGCCCTGATTGCCCTGAAGAACCTGGCCTCTGCTTGGAAAAATGCTTCCAAGACTTCCATCGGTAATCCCCTCTCTACTGCCGAAAATGTAAATATTGTAAATTGTATAAAATTATAAATATTTGAAAATATAACCATTGTAAATATCATAAATATTCAATACAAAGTTGTAAATTACCATTTATGTATGCAATTATTTTCGTGTAAATAGATGTGTAAATATTATAAATATTTGAAAATATAAATATTGTAAATATTATAAATATTGCATACGATTGCTGTATATTTACATTTATGTCTGCGATTATGTAAATATTCAATACAAAGTTATAAATTACCATTTATGTATGCAATTATTTTCGTGTAAATAGATGTGTAAATATTATAAATATTTGAAAATATAAATATTGTAAATATTATAAATATTGCATACGACTGTTGTATATTTACATTTATGTCTGCGATTATGTACGTGTAATTAAATATGTGTAAATATATTACTAATAATTTGTAAATTGTTTTCCTAACTTATTTACTTTTTCTACATTACTGCTGACTGTTTTAGTTTCAGATATTTTTGATAGCAATGGAATAAACTATGAATGTATTAGGACATAAATATTTCGGAAAATATATTCCTTGAATTTCTGTCATTCGTCCAAGTTGGTTGTTTGGGTATGCTTTGTCGGTCGGTCAAAGAGGAAAGCACCCTCGCCGGAAAGAATGGAGAGGGGAAGGGGGGGAAACTCCTAGCGGCCTCGCCTTGTTCTTCCGCTGCTGGCATAACAATAGGTCCCCTCCTGCACTAAAAGTGCCCCAGAGGCCGTCCTTGAGTTAGGAGCTTATCGTAGGGCGTTCACTTACCCTTTTCAACATGAAAGGATGCCGTTTCCGGCAGCATGGAAGTGTCAACTAAGTGCGTGACGGGAGGCGTGTGGATGCGGTCAAGTTTTTGGGGGTGGGGAGGCACGTTTGGCACGTGCTGATAATGGTACATGTTTTTCGTTCTCGAACGAATTCTCGAACGTCATTTCGTTACTGTTAGAGGCACCATGATTCAGACCACCTGCAGCAACTCACCCGAGACCTTCCTAACCTTCAAGCGCGCACTTGAAGCTCGCTTTTGGGAGGGTGGAACTCAAGCGCTTATCTGTCAACTCGTGTAAACGCAGGTGTTTTATAATCATCGATACAAATTTACATAAAATCTTCAACATTAGCTATCTAGATTAGCAATTAGAACTTGGTAAAATTATTGATAAAGAAGAAAAAACGAGCTTTACAAGAAAAATTTAAAAAATAAAGAATTATTATTTAAATAATTCTATGTTAAATGTATTTAAATTTATCAACATTCAAATAAAAAACTATCTCTGGAATGATTCAATAACGATTTTTTAGTAAAATCTGGTTGAAAAAGTTGCCGTACATGATATTCGTAAAATATTGCACACGCCAGGACACTTGGACTTCGCCAGGATCCGAGCGCCATCTATAGATGGCGGCAAATAAAAATCACAAAAAAACAATAAAATGTTCGAAGTAAAGACGTATTTTGGTCACCATTGGTATAATATAACACTTTCAAGTTCAGATCACGAAAAAAAAAGTTTCGGATTTCGGGAAATTTAAAAATTTTAACTTCGGGCTGAAAGTGTTAATACTGGAATTTTTCAGATCACTTAAAAAAATTTTTTTGCAATCGGCCCTTGAAAATAGAGAAAATAACTATATTTCATGGAGTAAAATTAATATTGTTCAATTTTTAAAATTTATTTTGCTACTTCATATCTAATATCCACCTTGCAGTCATTGCCTTCTTGACCCGAACCGATACTCTCAGTTATTACTTTTCAGTGAACAGCTTTCTTTCTTCTATTCCCAAGAGTAACGCTTCCTTGTTTATGGTATCTCTTGAGCTAATAGTTCCCCATTCCCCATCAAAGACGATATATGTAATACAAAAAGAATGCTACACCAGGAAGTTTTTTGACTAAAATTCTACTAGGAAATGTTGAAAGAAAGAATAAGAACTTGGCTACATAAAAAACCTGAAAATTGTAATCGAGAGTGAAATTTTATAAACAAGATAAAAAACTTCTATAAGAGAAGAGAATCTTATAACTTGAGTTAGCAACAATATATTATTTTTTCGTGATGGTAGCTACCACAATACCAAACGCAAATGCTCCGTTTCCTCTTTAAAAATAGGTAACTATGAGTTCAAGCCGAGAATACCATAAAATTTAACTTATTTCAAAGCGTGTTTAGCAGTAAATCCAAAAGAGAGTCTAAGACAAAGAAGTTTGTTGATATAGTTGTTTTTATTTAAAAATAGGTGTTACGACAGACTGAAATAGGTAATCTTAACTGGCAGATATTTTGCTAAAGAGCAATGAGCATATATTTTTAATTTACTATCCTGTAATCTTCGCCGTGTTGGGGGGCTACATTGCCACCTGTAAGGAAGAGAGAGATAGGGTAAATTCAATTCGTCCATTTTAGGATGATCAACATAGGTTATAAATGGTGACTACTGAGTGATCCACTATTACTTCGGTATTTTCCGCCACGTTGGAAAGGTCTCATATTCAGGTGTTCTCTTGCGATTTACTCTACTCCACTCCCCCTTCTTTTCACCAGTATTCTACAAAGTCTTACCAAGTCTTCTTCAAAACTGTGCCAAAACTCTTGCCTCACCGTCCAATTATGAAATGATCTCAGGACTCAGTTGTATCCCCTTCACTGCAGTCCCCTTTTCCCTCCTTGTCTTAATTGGGACGTTTTCCTTATTAGGTCGGGCGATGCCGGCCAGGAAGTCACTAGCATCTCCTCAGTCCGACAGGCATTCCAAGCGTGGGTGTTGGGTTGGTTGAGCACATGGTATTGGAGATGGGATTCGAGGGAGACAGAGAAAAAGAAAGAGTTAAGAACAGAATGTACAGAAGAAAGCTGGTTGGTTGGAGGGGGTTTGAGAAATGCATGAGGGAAGGAAATGATATGAATCTGATCCGACTTATGGAGGATAAGTTAGCGGACGTGGGTACGCTTATCTCCCATGGTCGTCTTCTGGGTTCTCTCGTCCTTCCTCTTTCAGTCTTCCCTCTCTTTCTTCTCCTCCTCTCATGTATCTCATCCTCTATTGTTGTCACCTTCTTTTTCCTGGGCGTAGGGAGATCATGCCTTTTCTATGTCGGTTGAGCGAAAGTAAATATGAAGGGAAAGCGGTAAACGGTTGGTTCCCTTTCGATGTCCATTCATCCTTTGCAAGAACTTAATCGATATTTTTGTTTCTTCACTCTCTTCTCTCTCGAAAACGAGTCACAAGAGTCGCGAGGAGATGAACGATTGCTGACGAGACTTCGTAAAAAGTTCGCACTGAACTGTCTCAGCTTTGCTATTACAGTGGTTTGGTGACATAATGGCTGATGGCAGTTATTTGATAGATACCTGCATTTAAATGTGCTTTCAGAGATCTAAATCAGGTTGATCATTTCAAGGTAGAGAAAGATCAAAACCAATGAATATTATACGAACAGCATAGAGAAAGTAAACAAAATTGATAAATAGAGTAAATTTAGCGCGACTTTTATTTGGGGACATACAATTTGGTAATATGACGTCCCTATGATATTTTTGTATAATGAAATCAAGTTATTTGTTTTGTATTTACGTAATTATATTTTACTGGCTATTTATGAGTGATTTTTTTTACAGATAGTTGATGGATCTTTTCGATGATCTTATCTCTGCATGGATTTTGAGAACCACAACGCATCGCTTGAGTAATTGAACGTTTTCTTTATGTTAAAAGATATCTATATGCTCAAAATAAATTTTCTTAACATTTTAATTGATATATATGTATTTTCAATGGTAGTTACTTTTTATTTCAATACGCTAATGGTCATTTTGCTCACGAAAAATGCACTGTAAATAACTATCCGACAGGATGACGTCAATGAAGTGAACCTACAAATCCACGTATTTTCTTCTAAAGAATCAATTGAATGGCAAGAGTTTCAAGTCCATGATAGTGAGCATTACTATCCTACTTGAGTTTGCAGTATGTATGTGTTTGTGTGCATTAAAGAAATAAATTTCCGTCAAATGGACGATTTGCCTTCCTTTCTCCCTTTCGACTTCTTGCAGAACTAGAGCTATTTATATTTTCAGAAGGATTTTGGGATTATGACGACTATACATTTCAATGAGTTGAATGTCAGAAATTAGAGCATGTTTGAGAGTTCGTGATCGGTGCACAATAAAACATTTCTGACATGGATGAGTCAATTTTCCGAACAGCTCCTGTTCAGGCTAAGGGTTTTCCCCTGTGTGACGTCAGGTATGGTGGCTTCGATAATAGGGGTGCCAAGTGGTCACTCTAAGAGAAGGTCATATCCTCTGGAACTACGCAGGATAACACTCCAGAAGAGGGGAGGGACCCTCTCCACTGTTGGAAGGATGATACAATCCCCCTTCCCCTGGGCCCGGCCAACCTTAGACAAGGGCCGCGGAACATGCACACAACATCAGTTCATCTGGTCAACCCCTAGCGGTAACATCGCTCGTGCTGTAGTGCTCTCGGCAGCAGGTTTTGTACGCCATCCTAAACGCGGTGTGCGCAGGCAGAAGTCAGTCAACGCCCGCAGCGGTGAAGGCATCCAGCAGTCAGCCTACCAGTGCGGCCGAGGGCCCCAGTAATCTGTCATTTCTCTCTCCAGTACTCGGAGTGAGAGATTATTTGTACTGCCAAGCTTGTGTATAGAATCCAGCGATTTGAACCCGCCTATTAAAACCTCTTCATACAGTCCACTTGGGTCTTTTTTTCAACAAGCAAAACCTGACCACCTACAGCTCCTAAAATTATGTTTGGGTAAAAGTTCCATTCTCCCCTGGCACCTACCTCAGATAGCCTGTGTTTACTTCCGGCCTCACTGCTTTTTCTGTTTTCTGAAGCTGAGTTTGCGCTGTTTTTTACTGAAGTTTAGCCATCATTTGTCGCTAAATCGTAAACTATTCAAGTGGGTTCGTCATGAATGAAATTAATGGTTGAAGGTGTAACTTTGTGAAAAATTTTCGCAGACATGAAGAAATAATTTCTTAGTATATTATACACTTGATAATTGTGCAATTTAGCAAGAAATTTTATTGTCACGTCTGACCTTTCCATCTACAAGTTTAAAATAACTTCTAACTTTGCCATTTTTAAGCGCTTTAAATTTTATATGTGTGTACTTAGGATTGAGATAGCATTTCCTTTATATTCGATGAAGCTACTTCACGCGCTTGTGTAAAATATTGCTTTCATTGAGCAGTTTTTTTAAATTTTGCTAATCAAAGTCGTCTGGAGAGAAAGATTGTTTACTTTTGCGGGAATGGCTCACAACGGAGGAGAAAGGGGGGTTGAGTTGAGATGAAAAGCAAATAAGAGGAAAAAAGGATAGCAGAAGAAGATTAAGGAAGAGAATTGAAGGAGGTGCACTTGCTTTCCTTGTTGAATGTCACAAAGGTGAGCGTGCCCTGGGGTGACGAAACTGGTTGCTTACAGCATTTTCATGGAGTAGGAAGAGTTGGGTTAGTTGCATTTGCATTCAATTGCACAATACCAAACTTTTAAAAGCATCTTTTAGGCTTGAAGCGTCCTTTTCATTTAGTCACGCATGCCGTGGTGTGGTGAAGAAAGAGCAAAATATCTCGGTACGATCATGTTATCGCTGGCAGGGCGAGGATGAGAGGGGAGAAGGAGATGCATGTCAGGAAGTTGTTAAAATAAGCATAAATGACAGCATTTTCAACCTTAGGTCTACGCTCATAATTTCCTGATCCTGAGTTTTCTGAGAAATTCACCGAGTCGCGTTCGTATGTGACACGATTAAAACATTGGTGTGCCATCCAACCTAGCATTCAACTAATTATTACTTCCCCTTAACCACAATGGTATCCAAACTTGCGCTACATTACGACCAATTTTAGAAACATATTTCTTAAACCACCCTCAGTGACGCAAACACAAATCATCATGACAAAACACAAATTTTATCCTTATTCTAACCCTTACGGTGATCAACTATCTAATAGCATCCAACTGCGTTTCTCTCATTTCCTGTTCCCCTTATTTCATCTAAAATTTTTATTTTAGTTTTCCCATCCATGTAATCCTAAGTATTCTCTAGTGAAATATATACCACTTGATATTGGACTTCTGCTAACTCCGAACCTGCCAGCGTGTAAGTAGCGTATCTTATCATGATTTTAGCCTATCATGAAAATTTCACACTCTTATCGAAATTATTTTGCGTGTCATAACTGAAGATCTACGGTACCTATTTATTTTGCTTGAACATCCGCAATTTCATCACTCTTACTGGTTTCTATCCTGATTCCATTTTAACTTTCCATTTTACGCTTCTCTGGCAGCAAGGGTTGATAATTATTCTGTAAACGGCAAGTATGCCTTTATCTTTTGTGTCTTTAAATTAATATAATTTCATTAGTAAATGTTAAATTGAAGATGGACATCAATGTTAGAGTTTTCCAATTTCCATATTTCCTGTGAACGCTTAAAAGAAATTTCAGATAGGCAGAGTGAAAAATGTGCTGTGAACACGGTGTCTTATAATATAAGAAGAGGTTGAGTCCAAAGGTAAGCGTGGGAAAGAGATGTCATGCAATAATTCAACAAATTGGAGCATAACATAAGAAGCTGTTATAAGTGAAGGAGGGGAAGGGGTGAGGTTGAGAGTTTTAATGCGCTGAAGCCAAAGAACGGGATAAGATGAGAGGATGGGCAAAAGGAAGCGATGAGGGTAATGTGAGGTGACAGAGTATCATATGCTACGAGCGAGCAGAGTAGACCATACCTGATGAAAGAACTTGTTTGGGAGCCCCTTGCAGGGTAGTTTGTAGATTTAGTTCACTGTCTACATTAATTTTGCTCTAATATCTCGTTTTTTACGCAATAGAGTTACGAAGTGGGAAAAAATAATTCATAAAAATGGAGAAAGTGAATTATGGCTGGTTGGAAAGGAATGGTGGAGTATGTTGAAAGTGGTGTGACTTCATTCGTGCGAAGGAAATGAGATAGTTTACAATGTACCTCGGGAGTTCGTGGTATTATCAATTGTGTATACGATTAATGCGGTCTGCACTGAGATTGCTATATCATCTTTCCTCCGACTTAAAAAGAGTCCTCAAAGAATAGCAGCTCCCATGTATGCAATGCGAAAGTGTCGCATCTTTTTCAGGGCTTCGCCATTTCCTTATTCTAAAGGGACGCGTGCTCCGACGTATTTATGGCCACTCTGGGCGGTGAAGAACGATTGCTTCCTTTGTATTTTCTCAAATTTCACGCACACACTTTGTGTCGTATGCTACTCATGAGACTTTTAGCGCAAGAAGGCGATGAATGCTTCTCAAGTCTACTTTTAGAGAATGGTGCGATGAAGTGATCCACGAGAGGGACAACAGAAGGCTTTTCGTTGCATTTGCTGTGAAATGTAAGAATGGAGATCCCAGTTTAGAAGAAGGTGACAATTTTTAAAGTATAAATCTTGGTCAATAAGTAATTACCTCTTAATTTTCTGAGAAAAGACCAACAGTCAATGTAAAAGACCTCTTAGCGATAAACTTCCACGGCTACGCTAGCTCAGATATTTAAAACCTGACTGAAACAAAATTTGATTGTGATTTTTAAACGCCTTTTGGGATTTTCTGAAAGAAGCAAGCCTGGTTGATGAATCTTTCTAATATACTCCTTGTTCTCTTTTGCAATCGAAAACAATATGGTTAGGTAATATTCTTTGTACATTGAAATAAGCCTCATATTTTTGTTAAGATGGTTTACCACAGTGATTTTTGATGAGGTTAAGTATTTTCCCTATTTTAGTCATGTCAATGTGGATATTGGAATATGTCATCCCTCTATACGCAAGACAAGTGGTATAACATATGTAATGGTCGGCTAATTGAGATGTCTCAGCCGAATTTTATTTTAATATAAGAGGCATTTGACACTAAAGACGAGAAAATATTTGTTCGGCATTTTTTGTGATCCTTATTTGGTTTAGCAAATCAGTAATATTGCCATTTAAAGTGTACACCAGCATTTATATATGTTTTTAGAAAAATGATTCTATCAAGGATAAATGAATACATATGTAGTCTGTGAAGTAAGAGAAATTTGAATCCTATCGATCGACAATCTAATTCCATAATGACACTGAAATTATTTACCTAAACATTCCGCCTACTTTACTTTTGAGCAATGTGAAATGGTTATAATACATTAAAGTGCATTTAATACCAGCTACATGGGTAATATCGCACCGTTTAACACAGGAACATAATCTTGTGAGATTAACGACATTTAAGTCGCATAAGTTCGCTGCCAGGCCAGTACATTACCATGATGGCAATAGTGGCGAGATTATAATGCAGCGTCATAAATCGGGGAAGGAGTTGAATGGATGGAGGATAATTATTGGGTGTTTGATAAGTGCCAATTGCTTTTTTTAAATCATGAATATTTTTCGGCGTATTTTGGTGGAATTGACTCATGCTTGAAAGAAGCAGAAGTAATTTTTTAAATCTCACAAAAATGTTCATTGATCGCCGTGATTTAAAATTTTTTTTTTTTTTAATTTACAAGGTTACTTTTACTTACTATCTTACTATTCACACTGTTATTTTAAATTTTTTTGCCCAGAACTCCACCTCTGGTTTTTATCCGTTGCCTTGACCATCCCTTTCAAAGCGCGCCACCTCACGGCGGCACTCTCCTTCATGTCGTTGAAAAACGCGCTCATCCTACTTACCCTGCGGCATCGAAGGTCAAAGCGAGAAAAAGAGTTCCCTATTTGCGGGTATCCCAAACAACATATCTGCAACACCGCTGCTGTCTGGCAAATGGCATCGCGTAGTTTTCATTTATTTCCGACAAATCGGAAACCCCGACGGCTTGGGGAAGACTAGAGTATGTCCTTGGGCATAGTAGAGTTTATGAATACTCCGAGATTGTTTCGAAATAGGATAATTTGAATTCAAATGCCTTTATAAGTAAACGTCTCTCTTGCTTAACCCAACGATTGCTAAAAATATCCCAAATACCCTTTCTAATTTCTTCTTGGTCCAATCCAGGTTACTTTGCTGTTATACCTGCTCCGGTTAATTTCCGCGTAATTTTACCATTTATCTCATCAATCTCGTTCTGGAAATCCTAATTACAAAAGTTATCTATAATTACATTCATTATTCCTTGCCTCACATGGTGACGAACCCAATCCGTGAGCTAAGTCACCGAGTAACACCTGGCCGTTGACAATCTAATCAACTTGATCTGCTGTTCTCGTGCGCTCACTTTAACTTTTGCTTTTTCGGAATTTCTTCTTGTTTTCTTATAATATTGAAAACAAATTGGTGTACTGTCCAACGTAGCTTTCGACTTATTACCACTTCCTCTTTATCTCTGTTTGCTATCCTAACTCACACTGCTTTGCGATTTAAATATTTTATTCAATATTATAGATTTCTTTCCAAATTGTAGAATAAATGGCCAATGGAAAAATCAACCTACATTATACGACGAATTATCAGTGCGTATAGGAGCCATATTTATGTCTAGAATTTCTGGAATTTGAATACGGACATTAGAAAGTCATCAAACGTTCCGTCTACGCCCTTTAATTTCCCATTATCACCGCACTGATACCCTCTCACAAAGATCCCCCTCGGAAGGCGAACGATATGTGTTCCAAATGACCCATTCATCTCAGGCACCCTAGTCTCAGCATCTCGAATGTCTAGTGATGTAGGGAGAGGTGGGGGAAGGGCATTGTCTCACGAAGCAGTGAAAAGTCGGGAGTCGTTCGACCTCAAGATTGTCGGTGCGATCCTCGGACTCTAAAGCGGCCACTCCCTCCCACATCCCCAATCTTTCCTTTCTTTCCCGACTGCAATAAACGTCAGCTTGCAAGGGCGGGGACCGCCGCCGCCTCTACAGGGGCTGCAGGGGAATGGGGAGTGGGTTGAAGAAAACGGGACGATTGAGCTCCCGCGAAGGGAAGAGGTGCGGCTCCCGATTGGCGTCCCTTGAGTCTCCAACTTGCGCAGACGATGAGGAATGAGTGAACTTTGAGGGGAGGCGTAATGGTTCGTAGGAATGATGGGGGAGAGTAGATATGAAATTGAAGTAGGCCAAAGAGGCACACTGATAGCCGTATTTATTTTTGGCCATATACTATTAGTTTCTAACACCTACTTATACCCGCGTATGAGTGTAAATCTAACAACCCTTTAGAAAACTAAAGTATAGGTTTGTGCCGCCGCTGGCAGCGTTTACCGCGCCAACTCCTTTGATTTTGGCTATATTTTGTGGGGAAACACCCAAGCAGTTAATAGGTGAGGGAAAAATTGGTGTAGATACAACAAAAAGAGGCAACATCCTTCACGAGGAGGCAAACAATTGCATTCAAGAATCTTCATCATTCCTGAAATTTGATCCATGAAAATGAGGCAAGGAGGATATGAATACCATCAATTAGCACTTTTTATCAAGTGTGTAAATGAGCAATGATACCATTGAGTGTAATTAATATGGTTATGGAGACTACATTGCTGTTTCTTAAAGCTGCGACAAATTTCATTTTTCAATTTTCATACCTTTATCATGAAAAATTGCGGGTGAGAAAAAATAAGAGAGTGACGGCTATATTTATTTTTCTGGGAAAACATACTTTCTGAATGAGCATTTATGACGCTTCATATGGAGGGAGAGAGACGATTTCATCGACCGAGCGTCGAATAAATAAATTACTTTTTACCGATTCAATTATAAAATTTATCTGCACCTTTCCTTATTTAGATGAATTTGATTGTCTGCAACGGAATTTTCACGGATAAGTTTTCTTGCTTGGCTAAGTAACGAGTCCGCCGTGCTTTATGATATTTTTGGTCAACCACACACGAGACATGAATGCGGAGTGAGAAATCTTTCACTCGCTCAGGTTGCGCGGGAAATCTTGAAATAAATGTTTGAAAGGAGATATTTGGTGGTAAGGGAGTACGGGATATTAGAGCGGACCAAAAAAAGTGAAAGTCAAACTTTTCGAGTCGGATAAGTCTTATTCGGTTCTACGGCGTAAAACAAGAATTTTGATACCCGGGTCGACCCGATCAGTCCACGGGAAAAGGTCCCGCACGGCGCTTGAATATTTAACCTAATTAATCATAGAAATGAGAGGAATGATGCGGTGTCAGGGGCCGAAATATCGGTCGGACAGGAAATTTAATGAAACAATGTGTGCAGAATGGTCTATTTTAGTAGGAAAAAATAAACCAAGCTCGTATCTCCAAAAATAAAAGAATAATTGTCAAAAAAGAGGAAAAAACAGTCTATTTTACAGGGGCAAATACAAATTTACCCAAGTAATTCACAGCAGAAACAAGGTCAAAGTTTATATACTTATCCATCATTTGCAACTGTTAAGAGGTGCAATTGACGTTGTACTTCATCATTAGTCAAATTATAGCTCTTTAGAAATGTAGTTACTAATTGTACAGCTCTTTCCGCTGTATCATTAACAATATTAATAACAAAACAATATAACTTAAGTTAAAAATATATTAACAAAACAATCTAACAAATTGTTCAATGTAATTGGTATTTCACCGAGCTTTATCGAAAAAGACTCGAACATGTGGAGGCTTGATCTGTATTTCCTCAAAGGACTTATTGTTGTGAAAAACATCACCTAGCCAAAAGGCTACGACGTAAAATTCTTGTTTTACGCCGTAGCACCAAATAAGACTTACCCGACTCGAAAGTTTTGACTTTTTTTGGTCCGCTCTAACGGGGTATGAGTTGGGAGAGGAGAGGTATATGGGTAGCCGCTGCCACCTCAGAGAGGAATTATGGAGGCTAGGAAGGGGGTTGGAAGGGAAGAGGAAGAAGGAGGGCGGGATGTTGTGGGTGTGCTACTATTATACGGATGAGAATGGGTTGGAGGTTTATAGATTTCCTAAATCATCGCGGTGACCTTGGATTCTTCACACTAAGAGGCATTCATTTCGCTTTTATATTCCCATTCTGCTTTTAACGGAGCTGTGGAGGGGAGGCTTAAAGACGCTGCTGGTTGGTGAGGCAAATACCTAATGCGAGAAAGGATTCCCGTGACCGCCTTCATTCCAACACTCCTTTCCTCCCCATCCCCTCCATCGCACATTTAAGTCCTCCTCATCCTCCTCCTTCTGTCGCCGCAGGTCCACCTGACTGGCCCTTCTTTGACCTCTTCACGCCCACGGATATTTTCGGACTGGTTCCATACTCACATGAAGAGGGTGAAAGAAGAGAGGAAGGTGTTCGGATCGCGAAGAGTGTGGTTGTACATTTAAAAGAAAGGGGGAGGCTGTGAGCACGTCCCCTCGGGTGCTAAAAGCGGCCACTGAGCATACCTACTCCCTCTGCCATATTCTCGTGCTGCGAACTTGGTTGTTTTCGACGGGCGGGGGCGCTTTGAGATGATTGCTGTTATTTGCCGCTTCCTCGTGAGGCGAACGAACATTCCATGCAATGTGCAATCTTTTCCTGCTTCCTCTTGGATTGAATGACCGATAATCTTTATCTAAATAATACTTCGTAAATCACCTCAAGGTGTGAAGCTAGGGAGCACATAATCGGCGGATATTTATGATATTTTTACCTCCCACATCGTAGAGAATCGGTCTCGTCGGCCACGTTATTTTTTGCGGTGGCTTTCGTCATCCGAAATCTTGAGATCACGGAACTTTACAAATGTGGGTACTTGGGCATGGGAACCTAATTTTAAGGAACTCTAATTGGACTAAAGAATGCCAATTTTCCACCACCCTTTTATGTAAGACTCACCATTAAACCAATTTTTATGCCGACAAATATGATTAATTCTGTCGTATCTATGAGGGTATATTTGACTTTTAAGTTCTTGAAATTCTTTGACTACATTCCGCCACCTAATCTAAAGCTATAATCCTTATACAAACATTCCACACGGTCGGGCTACTATATTTATACATATTATGCTCCACGTATTCTCAAAGTTCTTTCGAGTTAGGGTTCTGGAGAGTGAGTCCATGATGCCCGACATTTAAATACTCGACAGACCGCCTATTTATTCAAGCGGACAGATCGAGCACGAGGTCAGAGGTGGTCATTGGCGGACGAAATTCGACACAGCCACAGTGAATTGATTTTAACCTGAAAATTCTGCAATAACGGCATCTTAACGGACCATGCCATAAAGGCCAAAGCAAATTAATTGTTCACTCCCGGACCAGGGTCCCTATCATGGACCTACTCACCCGGACGGATGCCCGAGATAACTTTGAGAATGATCCGTCGGGAAAGCGTTGCATCCAAACCTCAACGTAGCACGTTTTCCATTGGACGTACTTAGAAGAAACCAATTAACAAATGTATTTTGTATGCACAATTTTTAATACCTTCTCTTATGGCCTACATCAAAAGTCTGAGATTATTCAGTAATTTACTCGAGTCCTTCATCATCACTCTACATGTAAAGTAATTTCCTTTGCACACTTACTTTGTTTACAATATTTGTATCGGTAAGTTTCTCCTTCACACCCATGATGGGGGTCACTGAATCACTTGAGGCGTGAAGATTCAAGATACTTCATTTCTCGACCAAAATCCCAAGACAAGATATGGTTGTATGGAAACAAGGCACCGCTCAAAAGATCTTGCGCATTTTTCATCCGTCTGATCTGTTCGAGACAAAAGCATTTATAGATAAAGCTGTAGGCAGATGAAAAGGAATTTCGTGCCCTTTATCCTGGCATAAGCACTAAACGCTAATAGGCTCTTATAAATATCTAATAAACTATTTGAGGAAATGTAGCTGCAGATGCATTACCGTATGCAATAAAATTTATTCCAAAACTTTTACTGGCTAACGCCTCCATTTAGGTAAATGAAAGGTTTTTAAAATAAAAAGATGTAACTATCAAAAATCAAATATTATATTAAAATTTTTAAATAAATATCTTTTCGGGATGTTATTGATATTATTTTTATTATGAAAATTGTGAGATGATTTTACCCTTATAAAAGCACGCAATCGCTCCATTTCAAGTAACATCTGTTTTCTCATTGCAGTTTTCATATTGCATCACTAGCTCAAAACCAGAATTGAATTTTTTTTCTATTTCTCGCTTACCCATTTTAGCGATTTACTACTTAAAACGACGCAATCTCCAATGCATACATATGCATGCATCGTGAAATACAGCTTTTATATATTTTTCTACTGATGATATGAATTAAGAATGTTTTGATTTCGGCGTTGAAATGTTCAGTGCAACAAATAGTACGCACAAGCACAAATTCATCACCTTTGGATGCAAATAAAGCCAACTTTAAAATTGTTACACAGACATACTGGTCTGTGTATTTTCGCGCTAAATTACACATTTTTAAACAGTATTTTATCCCTGCGATGGTTTTATCTTATTTTTGTCCGTACCTAACAGGTACTAAGACAATATAATTTTAAATTGAAAGCCGTCAGGAAACATGAAGGCATTCAAAAACTTAATTTAATCTCTCAGTTTTTCAAAGATATTGCTGTAAATTTCATAATTTAATGCACGCGGGAACTTGCGTTGCAATGCATACGCAGTCAGTTCGCCTCCTGATAAGACCTATGCTTATATTTTCAATATTACATAGTCCATATATCTTGAGAATTTCTATTAACGCTTTGACAAATCAGCAAATAGAACGGACATTGCGTAGTTTGATTGCTCAAAAGAGAAAATTGCATGTAAGTACTGTATACGGTTCGGGTCTTTCTAAGTTATGATTTTTTTCCCTTAAATGTGAAGTACCAAGGACATAGTGCTTACCGTGGGCAATATAAGCCCGGAGACGGAGCGCCAACATAGCCCGAATTGACCTCAAATAATATTATACATGATCAAGGATGTAGTTGTAGATTTATTCCGCACTTGCCCACGAGAAGTGTCGTGTGTTAGCCCTGAGTTCTGAGCACAGCTTCTCAGCAGAGCGCCAGGGTTCAAATTAGTAGGTGCATTATTCTAGAGGCCTTTGATGTATCGCGAAGCATCAGAAGTAATATTGATTTTTTCTATCCGGAAGTATATTATTGGTATTTACTCCAGAGAAGATATTAATTTACCCATAAAAATTCTTAAATACATAGGTGCATAAATTTTGGGTGATACAAAACACTTAAAAATGTCTTTTTTATAATAATACAAAGAAACACCTAAAGATGACATCACACATATAAACAGCAGTGTTTATGACGGTCGTTGTATCCTTTTTTTGCTGAAGATATGAATTCATAATCAGGTCTTGTGATTATTTAAGACTAAATAATATGGTTAAAATTAAAAGCCCCCGAATAAATTTTTTCAAGGAAATATTCTCGGGGTGTCAACAAGCCTACAAAAAATAACTGAAATGCTCCATTTAACGGATTTGGTCAGGATTTATTGTTAAAACCACAATCGTCCTAATAAAAAGGTCAATTTTTTCGAAAAGTCTTTTTTTCCGAGCTCTATTCGTTACTAGCTCTGAAGACTGGCAATGTACTGCTCTCGACTTAAGTTTCCATATTAGTTGAGTACGATGCAATGGCCAACCTCCTCTCCTTGAAACATATACTCCTTCATAGCCCATAAAATGGGCTTAAATAAGTGATTGGCATTTTTCTTGCGGATACTTCAATTCTTCTGAATAACTATGAGTTATATGTAAACTAAATAAAACAGCGAGTTAGAAACGCAGCGTTGGCAACCCTGTGCAAAAGAACCTCCCATCAGCATTGTACCGTATAATTTATTGAATTTCTATTCCTCGTGAGAAGTTAAAGCTTGGAAAAACAACCTGCCAGTATCTGCTTGGAGTACCGGTGACGGATAGCGGTGAAACGAGGGGAGATGTTGCTGCGGAGTGCATTTCCCACTTAAGCGATTGAAATACTCGACTTGCAGCTTGCGCACAATATCTCGATTCATGCTTCGTCTTCTCTCTCTTTGCTTTCTATCGCCTTAACGCCATCACTTTTCCATTATTTTCAACCCGAATCTTCTCTATTCATAAACTAGTTTGTCCGTTCCAATTCTAATCCCACTACTCTCATAGATCATGCATTCATTCGTCTCGTAAGAACTTAGCCGGTGCCGTCTGGAAGGTTTGAGAATGGCTCCGGAAGTCAGCGTGTGAGATGATGATGGTCGCGCCTTCGCGGTCTAAGGCGCGATTGCCATTGCTGAGGACAAAAAGTGGTGGAAATTCTTCCCCCCCAATCATACGCTGCCCGCACATCGCCAGCACCAGTCACATGAAACATTCTCCTTCCTATTCAACGAGCAGTCATGGCAATATTAATCAACGTCTGCATACTGCTCTTCGAGTTGCCGCATGGGCATGCGGCAGGGAGTGTTGGGTCAGCAGCCCTGCAAAAGATTAGGGTTTTGGTGGTAAAATGGTAAAGTGTACCTTGACTATGTTTTGAGTGGAGCCCAGTTTTCATTATGGTCACTTATTTTGCATTAAAACAATATTTTTTGTCTTTCTTTTTGGAAATTTATATCTCTTTTTTGTCGCTTTTGTCGGACCTAAAAAACGTAGTGTTGCAACAAAATGATATTCTCTGTGCCGCTTTAAAATACGTCTGTTCGGAATTTTTCAAGAAAATAAGATTAGCGAGTAGCCTGCGAATCTCTAGCAACTACCAGTTAATCCGTCAAAAATCTCAAAAAAATGCGTACGGTTTCCTTTTCATTGTTGAAATTTGTTTGATAATATTTCTGTTCAGGGACCAAAATGCCCGCGGAAAATTCGAGGTGTGCCCTAACCAGAGCGAAGTAGAACCTCTCTTCCTCCGAGGACCTTCCCACTTAGGACTTTATAAATTATAGTTTCATTAATGCCGTGTTGCATGTGCTTTGTATATATGCTCCCCACAATTTTCACGTTGCTTCAAACTATCAATAATATGTAATTTTTTGTTTTCCTTGGCGTCGAGAATCCATGTAATATAGGAGAAGGAGAGGAATGTTATTAGTGCAGTCGAAGCACGCTTAGGGTGTAGCTCTTTTATTAAAAGCATTTCAAATCATCCCATCACATTATGCTGCGGGGAAAAGAAAAGATGTCTTAAAAATTATGCTCGATGAATTAAAACTTAGAGGTCGTTCAAGAGGCATTAATGCAATGACGTTTTATTTTCCCGATTGGAGGAAAACACAACATTTTTAGTGGTTATGCACCAAGTTACGGTACTTCCATATTCCAACCACATTCTCATCAGATAGTCAAGACAACTTAGTTTAATCCAATAGTATAATTAGTCACTCCACCCTGCGCTTAATCCAAACTGGTTCCACCTATTCGTCAAGTCAAGTAAAACCACATCAAAATTCACAGTAATGCGGAGCAAAATTCCAATGCAGGTAACACTATGCACTATTCTATTTTATTTGTAAAAGTGAATGAAGACGAGAATATGGTGGATCTTGTAGGTGTTATATTTCAAATGGTGCATTAAGGAGTTGACGACTAGTGAGACTTTAGGCGGAAAATTTCTGTTGAAACTTAATTTAGACTGTTCAGACTCTTTAGACTAGTTCAAACTTTATGATAATTTGGTTGGTTGTGTTTTCATTTACTGTTGTGATATTCACTATTCTGATAAAAAAGAGACTATTGACTAAAAGGGAAAAATGAGAGATAAGAAACTAATAGAATTGGAATAAATGTATTAAGTGTTCTATGTATTTAGAGTTTAATGTTCAATTGAGCAGTCCTCCAGGCATCATTTGTTAGTTGAACGGAAATGGGACCAAGTTTGGTTCTTCGGACTGGAAAACGCATTACCTATTAATCTTGATCGTTGTCTAGACAAAATTATTGTACGTTTATTTTTCTACCCTACCAAGTTTTCATGTTATGAAGAATATAATAATTATTATCGTTGGAAAATGTTTTGAAAGGTGTATATTTAATGTGACATTCTTCATTTATTTGGAACTTTGCAGTCGCTAATGTGAGTACCCTACAATGCAATGACGCTCTTATGCACTGGTTAGTATTACATTTTGTTCCTGTTCTAGCGTGAGGCAAGAAATGAGAGCGGCGTTTTTGCACTCCTAACACACTCCCAAATAACAATTAGGACAGACATGACTTATGTAAATGAATTTATGAGGCGTCCTTGCATCGATACTCTGAAAGATTTTGGCATAACAACGAAGCATCAGTAAATACACGAGAGGGAGCAGATAATTATGTCCTGAACAATTAGTAGATAGTTTCGAGATCTTTGTTCGCTGTATCAACTGCGGCGGTTTGCAGTGAAAATTAACCGAGTCACGCCAATACCGTGGCGTCCTTAATTTACCATATGTTCTGTAATTAGTTCCACAGTTTGCTTCATTATAGAATCATATTCTCCATACCTGCGCTATTAAATGCTTTACCTTTCAAGGTTCACGACAAACATGTGCGCCGCCGAAAGATTTCGCTTTTAAATCTTAAGCGCAACTTCTTCTACTCCAAAGAAGAAGATCAACTAAATAAGGAAAAAGTGATAAATGGTATGTTTGTCAAAGTACTACGCTATCTTTTCTTAAAGCTTTGGGTTAATGTGTATCAGCGGGAAACCGATGTTTTATGTGCCCGGGCGATGAAAGGGGAAAGAAATGGATGCTGAAAATTGGGACAAAGTATGTTGGTCCAATCGCGCCCTACATTGAAAAGCATTTTCCATCGATAAGCCGAACAGCCGCGCTCCGAATAAGATGCCGGCTGTGAATTTGACATCTAGCTAGCGAGCAGTCTTAAGATTTTTTGCTGCATTTTCCGCACATGCCGATGGCACGAGCTCGCTGCGGAATACCTGAGTCAGCGAGAACCCCTATATCTGGGGAGAACAGGAATCCCATTGATCAATAGGAACGACGTTTGCTAAATAAAATTCTAGTTTTTGACTTTTTTGAATGTCACCAAAGTAATTTTTATCGCTACTTCAGACTAGAGCCTTGTTCACAAACTATTTTTATGCACTTTCAGTTACGAATGAATTTTTTAATGAGCATTTTAATTTTAATTCCTATCGAATATCAGTATATTTTTACATATGCATTTTGAATTACATCATTAGTCAAGACTACACTACTATGTTATCTTTCTTCAAATATTTATGACTTTAATTCAACCTTTAAGATAGCCCAACAGCTGAGATTAACAAACCTAAGTCACTAAGCATTTTTTTTATAAATGTAGACTGGTGATAAAGCAGAAAATTTATAAATAAGATATGATTAAAACTAGAAAAAATGTCCGTCAATATAACGACAAAGCGTAACTTTTCGTATTTCTACGTATCTAATTATCCTATTAACCCTTACTTGTGGTTAAGCAGTCAGTTAATATTTTTAAAAGTAGATTTTTTTAGCCATACCTTTTTCTATTTTACTATTCTTTTGTGTTCATTAATTCCTGATATAATCCTTATTCTGACGGTATATTACCTTCTAATAACTGTACCAAAGAAATTGAAGTTCCAGTTTTATTTTCAGGTTTTCACTTATAGGGGCTATCTCAGGATATGACAAAGTGTGAAGTCGGAGAATATCTGGTTCGAGCTAGTGACTATAGTAAAAACTTCGTTCAGAGTAGTTAAACCAGGAGATGCAATCTATTATGAGGAATAGTCGGTATTGATCCATCGTTTCAAAACTATCCGTGGAAACTTTATCGTGGAACTTTAAGGATTATAGTCTTTTCTCTCATAAAATAGAAAATGTTACTTACGCACTATCCGAAAAGAGAATAAACCCTTCCCAACTTCAAGTAACAACCTTTGGTTCCGTGAAGAATGAGTTAATCCCACTCCAGTGAATTAAACAACTCCACTTTCCCCTAGTTCGTAAAATTATTAACAAGCCTACGGTACCAATCATAAGTGTCACTCTATATAATGACGTCATCTGGCGTTTGTTTTCTTCCCCTCTGAAAATACCTAACCGACTGGCATGAAACATTGCTTGAATCGTATATACCAAGAAGTGTATAGGCTATATGGAAAAGGCCTCAGAGTAACAAGTAGCCCAGGGCCCACATATTTAATACCATAATAAAAGCTATTTTATAATTACTTGTACTCATAATATCGGGTTGTATAAAGAAAGAAGTATTAAATTATTGCAATCGATTTTTGCGCTTTATTTTTGGATAAAACTTACGTTTTCAAATCTAAACTAGTTATAATTATATCTCCGACTTCAGCGATAGCATGTTTCCTTGGTAAATATTGCATAGCTTTTACCGAAAAAATTCGCTCGGGCCTTTTTTGGCTCACATTAAATGAAAAGAATAATGTTAGCAAATTTAAGAGATATTTCAATTGGGGTATTGACTGCTCAAGAGAGATGGTTTTGGCTTCAATTCTCCAGAGAGTTGATTACTTCTTAGCCTTGGAACAAATGATGAAGTAATGAGACGTTTGCACAATTTCAATGGTGAAATATCAATATATATTTGAAACTAAACCACTTGAGTAGAAGATCTTTAAGCGGTTAAACGCAAATTTTCCATTCAGTAACAAAAATCAAGATTACAAATAAAAAGTAAGATTCTCTTCTATTGAAATTGAACCATTATGGTATTAATTCATGATTGTTTGGCTTCTCTCCACCTGTCATCATATTAGTGGAAAACAGTTTCACCGGCATTTCAGTCGGCATTATCACATCTGAAAGTTTTTCGAGTTTTGGCCGCTATATCAATTTAAGACTTGGGGTCTACTATATATAGAGCTAAATCTAGTCCAGGGCTCTAGTCGGAGCTGAAAAATCTTAAATACTCGGACCTGATGATGCTGACTGGTATGCTGGCGGGTTGTCCGCCGATATGCTGAAATACGGGAAGAAGCAAAAATCCAGAATTAAATCAAAGCCGCAGAAGCCATCGTTACACTACTATATTAATTCTTTCTCTTATAACTCTCATTGAGAATCAACGTGCACTTGAGTTGATTAAATATAACTATCTCTTATTTTATCGCATCTGTCAGACCTAGAAATATAGAGAGGTGTCACGATAATATTCTTTGTGGCGTTCTGATACACATCAGTTCTGAATTTCTCAAGCAGTAAGCCTAGCGTGCAGCCTCCGACTCTCTAGGGGCTCCCACCTTAATCTCTCTTAAAGTTGTAAAACACTATATGCTCGTTCGTAGCAGTTTTTAACAAAGTGTGCTGCTTTTCTTTGTGTTGTACTAATTTTTTTGGTTGAATCTTTAAGACCAGGGTCCCAAATGCTCGCGTCGTATTCAAGGTGTGGCCTAACCCAAGCAAAATTGCTTCTCTCTTTTACTTTTTCATCCGAGAACCTTCATATTAAAAGCTTAGCAAAACCACGTTTCTTGAATGCTGTGTCACATGTGTTTTGTACGTGTGTTCCCCACGATATATCAGCAGTTAAGGTAATTCGAAGATATTTTACTGTATCTGAAGATTTTATGTTTTGTACGGCCTGCAAATAATCTTAATTTCCTGCTAACTCGAGACTTAAGGTCATTTATATAAATAATGAATAAAAGAGGGCCTATAACACTTTTCTGAGGAACACCGGATGTGTTTCGACCATATCAGATCTAAAACCATCAATCTAACTTTTGGTTATCGATCACTGAGAAAGTTACTTATCCAACTCACTATTTTTCTATTAACTCCGAATTATTGCAATTTATAAATGAGTTTTTTGAGAGGAACCTTGTCGAATGTCTTCTTGAAATCAAGGAATATCGCGTCGATCTGCTTATTCGATTCACCTGATTTTAGGATATCATGAAGGAAGAACGCAAGCTGTGTTTTGCATGACCTGCCCTTATGGAAGCCATACTGACTGCTTTGTAAGAGGTCACGATTATCCAGGAATGGCATAATATTACTAACGACAATGTGTTCGAGGATTTTGCATGAAAGTGATGTTAGCGATATAGGCCGATAATTTTCTGGATCAATTTTTTTCCTTTTATGAATATGAATATTATATATAAAGTGTGTCGTTGGCTATTTTCCAGTCTCGGAGCATCTTGCTTTTGTGTAATGATTTGCTAAATATAATTTCTAGGAATGGTGCAATCTGTGGCGGTTATTCCATGAGCGCGCGTGCAGATATACCTTCTGAACCTGGGGACTTGTTACTTTAAATCGTACTCAGTTTTTTAGTTTTTCCATCACGCTGAATTGTTATGTCCACCATCGGCTTGTTAAAGTCAGGAATGTCTAAATTTTGTATTATGTCTTTCTTAGTGAATATACTTTCGAAGTATTGGTTTAATAAGTTGGCTTATCGATGCCGTTGGTGATCATTTTGGCGTTTGTATTCAATAAAAACTCTAATGTCGTAGATTCGCCCTGGAGCTCTCTCGCGTAAGGCCAGAATAAATCTGGGTTTTCATCTAGCAATTCACCTAGGATTTTTTTCTTGAAGTTTCGTAAACTAGTTCACATGATTTTCTTCGTTTTTGAGCGTTGGGCAACGTAAATCTCTCTCGCCGCTAGTTCTATTGTTTTGTTACCTGGCTTAATAGAATTTTTATATAGTTTGTGTTTTGCTTTTGTTTCCTTAGCTCTCGCCTTACTTCTAGGTTATACCAACGAGGTTCTATGCACTCCTGTTTTCATTTGTGTTCTACGGCTCGCGTAGTGTTTGGCTCTCAACGGTGAAATACAGCTACTTTTATAAATATGGCAATGAGAGAGCTGAGGATTTCGATTCTTTAGGAGAGAGAGAGGGGCAAGATTTGCTGGAATGATACATCGGTCCCATCCTTACCATCCCGTCTTAAAGCCAACCTTCAGCACACTATTTTCATAGAATTAAACGAGACGATAACAATGTGCAGTATGGAATTTCATGTATTCCTTATTGTCAGATATTGGCACAAATTACTTAAATTATCGAGTAATTCGCTAAATTCCTTTAATAAGACCTTATTGATAGCTTTAAAAACTCATCTACAATTTCATCGCACACCTTAATAAATTCTTTCTGTCCACCGGCACCCAGTATCTCACATGTTCTCTATATTTTCGTGCCAATTATATCGGCAATTCTTATTCCAGTGCTATTTAGCGGAACAGCATATGGATCTAATCATACGTTACCCTTGAGGTGCAAGAATTACCCTTGAGTTACCCTTGGGAGCATACAAATTTTAATAAGAGCACTTCGGCAGACAAGACGATCGGTCTGATGTACGACCGCGTCAGTGAGCACGCCGAAAACTTCCACTTCTGTGCTAAAGCTTCGTCACCCAGTTTGGGGTGTTTTATTTTCATTTCCTTGATCTCCTTCTCCCCTGTGTTGCCTTCCCTCTTTCTAACCCTTACTCCGGAGTGGGGGCAGTAAAATTTCCTGGAAGAGTATCTCTATGCCTGTGACTTTAAAATTTGAGATATTTCAGTTAACGCGTGAGTTGTACCTTGATTTTTTGTTTTCGGAAAAAATTGCGCCGACTCAACAACTGTAAGTCGCTGCTGTGACGAAATACGGTTGCACGGTTGAAGCGTTGGATGGGGAGATAATTTCATGTTTCATGCACCGTCGTAGTTCCTGAGTAATTAGGAGGGGGCGGGGTGCAAATACTCCCGTAATACTTAAAGTAGTTTAAAAACTGGTGGTCATCAGGTTTACAATTTACCGTGCGTTATCCGTCAGATGCAAAAATATCATGGGAGTATACTAATGTGATCAATCATGGATGCAATAAGAAGAAGGAAGGCAAACTGGTTGGGGCATGTCATGAGGCATGACTGCCTCCTGAGTAAGATAATGGAAGGAAAAGTGAAAGGAAAATGCAAGAAAGGAAGAAGAAAATTTAATATGTTGACGGATTTGAGGGAGAACAGGAGTTACCAAGAGATGAAAATTAGGGCGCAAAATAGATAAGTTTGGAAGAGTTCAGCTGGAACCTGTCTTAGGACAGATCTACATTGATCATGATGAGGATAATAATGTTAATGAGAGCACTCGGCGGACCCGTTCGTAATACAACCCCATTTGCCGCCACGCCGAAAACATCGCTCTCTTTATAAAATCTCCATCTCACAGGTTGAGGATTTATTCCCACTTCCTCGATATTCTTCTCCCCATTTTTGTTTCCCTACTCCTCATCCCACGCCCCGAAAACAGGCCGGTCTTCGACTATTTTCCTTCAGTCTCCACTTGCAAGTCTCTCCCTCATCTTTCTCCTTCCCATGCTTCACCCTACCTTCTACAACATACTCCACCCTGAAACGGTCTGGAGTCGTGCGCTGGTGTCACCGGAGTCACCGGATTGGCCGGGTCGCTTTCACGTAGGAGTGGTGGTGGATGCTGGGAGTTCGCTCCCTCTTCAAACACACACGAACACAAAAACTATCGTGAAAAACCACATCAAAACTATTTAACCCTACTCTCACTCCTCCAACGACCTTACACACCTTTCTTACTCACCCCCTCCCCCCCACCCTCCGACACCTTCCCTCCCTCCGCAAACTCCTTCCCCTCCTTCGCCCGCCCCACTCCCACACTGGGCGTCGTGAACTCCGCGCCGAGTCGCGCTCAGTCTGCCGGTCCAAGCGCTTTGACTCAGGTCTCGATGTTGAGTGAGGGTGCCGGTAACCTGCGCCTTTCATTCTCGTAACGCAGCGACAACATCCTATCCTACACCGAGGAAGCTCCGCAGTATCATTTGGTTATACGTACCATTTGTCGAAGAGGAATTTAGGCGTTACAGAGACCTGTGTGGAAGTGTACAGCTCTGGGGTTTGGCTCAAGAGGAGGGACTCACCGCGGCGCGATTTTTGAGAGTTTCTTGTTCCCGCCTGCCAGGTTTGTCAGCAAAGTCAGTGCGCCGGCCGTCTAATTCCCCTCACTAAGCCGGTGAATTGGCTACGGTTCGATTAGACGGTCTCGGCGGGTATCTAGCTCTACGAAGAGCTTACTGGACAAAGACAGAAGAGGAATAGCTTCATTTAGTGACGAGGAAAAACGTGGTTTTGATCGTGTGCACGGTCGATGTCGACATCGGCTTTTTCCCGTGGATAATAAAATGAGAAGCTCCAGTGAATAAATAACGAGCCCGATCGCCTTCCGATCCGAATAACGAGCCCGATCGATCGCCGAGCCCGATCTCTACGTGGAAGTGTTCTTCGGTTTCTGGTTTTTGGTGACCGGTGTTGTTGGTGTATTCTTTGGTGCTCCATCTTCTCCGTTGGGTTTTTCCTGGTGATCTCCATTTTCTTCTCTCAGTTGACCGTGGTGCATCGTGAGATCTGCAGCCGCAGAGCCGAAACGACAGGAGTGCGTAAGGGAACTCTCTCTAAGGTGATGTATCCCCCTTGAGAAATTTTACCCGTTTATCTTTTAGGAATTAGGCTGCACACTGTTTTCAAAATCCCAATCCAGTTCTCCCTCCATTCACCCGCTGAAGAATTCGCGTTATGCTTCCCAATCAGCGGAACGACGGGCAACCTTTTACCTCCCTGTCTTGTTACTTTAACTAGAATAGTCATTCAGTAGGCTATGTTCTAATTACACGTCGGTCAGAGGAGTTGTTTCGTCCTTTTACAGTTTCATTAGTCTACATGGTGCAATATGATCTCAGCCATTCCAGCCCCTTAAAACCTTCGTCAATTTACATGAGTTCCTGTGGGTGGAATATTATCACTTTTCCATGTCAAGGGTTGGGAATCAGCTCTAGACCAGGGTGGCGATATATTAAGTGACATACTTATGCGTATTTTAGCTCCGCATTTGAATTTCTATCAGGGACGAAGTTTTTACCATTCGTCAGGTTGTGCATTGGAATTTGAAATGGTTAAATTTGATGATATTCTTGGATTTTGCTGAAGAATGTAGTGACGAAAACTGAAGCTTAGAATTTGAATTGGCATGTAGTAGTTGTGGTGGAGCTTCTGATCAAAGAATTGCTCATCCCTCGAGGTTTGGGTCTCATGGCACGCGGGTTCAGAACGTGGTGAGTTTTAATATTGCCCGTTGCGACTGTAGCCTTCTTTGAGGATGTAGCCGGAGGAGGATTCGGGACTTTCCCTCCCTTCCCCTTGCTTTGCGACTTAGCGCGCCAAACCGCCCCCCTCATTTCCCTTCACTGCTCGTCGCCGAGCCAATGCTCCCTCCCGCGAGAAGGAGAAGGGACGCAGAGGGGCGGTGTCCTCTCCGCCGCCGGCGATGCAGCCCTCTCAAGACGTCTCTGGACTGCCGCTCTCCCTCTCGGCTCCGTTGAATCGCTAATGAATCAACCACCCCATCTCTTACTCGTGTGCGTAAGTTTGTTCCACTTTTCCTGTCGATTTTATTGAGGAACGGGCCTTACACTACGAGTTTGTAGAGTAAATGGAACACTATCCTAAAGAATTCAGACCGGATATTATAATACCCTTTTGCTGGTAAATCCGGCCCCGGTGTCGGCGGGGTAAAGTCCTCGCCTGCTAATCAGAGGGTCGCGGGTTCTAGTCCCGCCTGGGTAGAACATTTTCTGCCCAGGACACGGGTGTTTGTGTCTCGTCCGTTGTTACTGTTATTTACCCGACATTAATTTGGCCCGTTGGGCTGTATTCGGGATAATGAAGATAAATAAATAAAATAAATAAATCCGTAAGCCTGCCTGATTGCCGCAAATTTCGTCGAAAATTGAGTTATCCTATACGCAAAAACTCGTGACGCATGCGGTACTGTTTCGTAGATTAAAAAAGTTAACATAATTGACCAAACAGCATTTTATTCTGGTTTGAAAATATAGTTAATATCAACTTCATTGAGCCACGTCCCTAGACCGCAATGTCGGTTTGATTGTCAACATCAGCGTTCACCAAATTTTAATACTCTAAAATTGACCACGTGAGTGAAATTTGGTTGCAGAAAATTTATAGCTATTGAGTCACACCGTCACTTATGCTTCTCCCGTTATTTCAAAGTTTGAATGAGGAAGAACTGACATTTCATGATGGTTAATTTCTCCTCACAGGGAAAGTAAATGGAAGGATAACTCAAGTGTAAACTGGATGTCCTAGTTTCATTTTCTAAGGCTAAGGCACTCTTTTCCGGGAAATGGTTTCCCTAGTAATTCCCTCAAAATGATCAACAGGTAGGTGAAGTGTTGGAACACGGTTTCACTTCAATCGGGAATTTCTCGAAAATAGTGGCTCAATTTTAAGATGTTTCGACACTAACCAAAATTTAATCTAGCATTTTTTATTTAATTTGGCGTTATCTGAGAGCTTGAGTTGTCTAAAATACATTATTACAATGTATACTTTAGCGTAACATGTTGGAAACCGTTTGAAAATCAGTTTCCTACCGAGAAAATATATAACCAGAAATTGTTAGACGTAACTAAAGAATAAAAATTAAGGCGATACTGTAACGAGTATTGTAAAAGATTGTTGACATGGAAAAGAGTTTCAGTCACATAGCATCAAAACTAGAATTGGAATATCTCTTTTATTACGAGTAGAATCGTATCATGGAATTTTTTCGCCATGATTTTGCAGTCAGATAATGATGCTGCTCAATATGTTTGATCCTTAAGGATTAAGCTTTGAGAAAGTGACTCATTACAAACTGTCTAATTTAGAATGGTTAGAAATGACTTTAACCTCAGTGACGATCAATTTTCCTCTATTTGGAAAGTTTTCTCTCCTCCGGCAATTCTTAGTTAATCTCCGCTCACTATCCCTCAGCGAGAAAGCTAAATCATGACTGACTGGTCACGCAATTATCACATTTTACTTTTTGTCTTTATTGCTAGTTCCATGTTACGTAGGTTGAAAGGATTCCCTTATTTAATAGAATGTAATAGAAAGAATTTCCCTTACTAAAATAACCCGTAAACCGGAAAAGCTCATTTCTTGTTGAACACCGGTTCACTACCACGATGCGTTTATCAAATAATTGAACTGTCAGTATTTTTCCGGGGCCATAATAGACGTATAATTCTTCGTTTTAATTAAATCAGTTCACGGAGGGAGTCCTCTATTATTACTTGGTCATTTCTTGACTAGTGAAGATTCAAAGAATTAATGGTCAATAAGCTATGAATTGTATGGTACATACATAAATTATGACGATTTTGAAGTAATGTCAAATATTTTTTCCAGAAGCGAAACGATAGAGAAGTAGCATTAAAAAGCGATACCAACGACGGGCTGTTAGAATACTAAGCGGCTCAATGCATGGATATCGTGTAATATATCCATCCATTGGTTACAGCATAGAGAGGAGGCAAACAAAAAGTTTACTCCCTGCATATAGAAATTATCTTGTGTTTCCAGTAACTGCAGGGTTTTGTATAATAATCACTTAAAGGGTTTATTCAGTTTACTTTTTAGTCCGCAATCCATAAAAATGCGCATTACAATTAAAACGTGAAATTGAGTGCTCGCGCTAATTTTACAGGCTTCAAATACTAGTATTTGAAAAATTTTCTGTTATTCTTTACAATTTTTTCTCTTGGTTATAAGGCAATGAAGAAAGATTTAGCCACGTAAACTTTTTAGTTGTTGATCTCAGCTTAATTTCCACTCTTTGACATAAATTTTAACTTGATTTTATGAGCTAAATTTCAATTTTTGCATAAAAACGAAGGATATATGACTGAATAGGTTTTTCTTTTGGTTGGGTTTCACGTAAAAGATAGAAACTGAAAATTCTGAATTAGTTTATTGCGAGTGACGCCCAAGTTGGTGGTATCGTGGAGGAAAAACGATTGGAAAGAGGAAAGAAAAATCACACAGAGATGTGATAAAGGAGCCAGAAATGATGTTTTATAATGTTTTGACGCTAACCGCTTTTTATGGGGGCTAATGTTGGGATTAATGAGGAGGGATAGAAGGTCACCAAGTTCACGGTCGGACGCAAGACTGCCCCTCTGCCCAGTTCCTCGAAACCTCGAAAGTGAGGAAGAAGTTTCTGATACCTCCGGCTCGGGCAGCAACCTCCTTTCTTCGTCTGGACGCCCTCCTTCCTCGCTGGCAACGACCTTTTGCCATTGCAAAACAGCATAAAAAAGCGATACCGACGACAGGCTGTTAGAATGCTAAGCGGCTCGACGCATGGAACTCGTAAGATATGTCCATTCATTGGCAATAGCATAGAGAAGAGGCGAACAAAAAAGTTTACTCCCTGCTCTTACTTAGTCATAAATTATCTTATGTTTCCTGTACATTCAGCAAGTTTTACTAAATCAATGTTGACCAATACGTATGTACAACATATATCCCCATTTTTGGCGTCTGTTACCGATGCATGATGATTATTCGGGTATTGGGTCAAAATAAAAAAAATATATATTTTATGTAGGCTTTAAAAATTATTTTGGAGCGTTGGCACAAATTTGGGATGCATCCCTGCGATTATATGTTGAACATAGGATTGAAATGGTAGTATGCTCTCTGACGAGCAGTTTCAAGTGTTTACTTCAAGCACTTCATGTGCATGCAAAAATGTCGTTTTACGTCTTTTCTCAGACTTATTGATACTTTAATGTAGCAACTATATTGATAAATTGGTTATGTTATATACCTACTTAATTTTAAGCAATTTCTACTATTTGCCTAACAAGATAATTGAGCATAACTTTGCCCAGTTTTAAACACATGCCACACACGTCACCATATACTTTGAATCAATCATTAGAAATATATTTGGTTTCGAAATTCTTCAAATTGAATTGATAGTCAATTTTATTTTAATATTATTTGATCCCATTATAAAACAATCCACAATGTACTTGTCTTGGGCTCTTTTGATTACCTTATTTGTGATAGTATATGATACTGGAAATATAGCTACTCTGGGCATAAGAGGCCACGTATCTGAACGTTCAACTCCGATATTTGTAAGGTCAATAATTTTTTTTCGATCCGGCAAAAAATTTGATTCACAACGGCCGAGAAAGATTTCGTGCGTTATTATAAAAAGCCTCGGGGGTCCTCACGGAAAAAAACTGCCGTCACAAATCACGACTACCTGCCGTATAACCTGCTCGCGCCATCTTTATTTGTTTTTAGAGATCATTCCCCCAAAAAAAATGGCACGACTCACGCCCGAAGGCGGACTGGCCTTTTAATGAATATGCGATGGCGAGCTAATCGGTATACCACATGTTCGTTTCCTGCTAGAGGGGATAAAAAGATGATCCAAAACTGAAGGGTAATTGCCGAGTGGGATGACTTTATCGCTGTGTGCGCAAACAATAAAGGAACAAAGGTTGGGCAGGAGTGATACGAGGCATATTCACCCCAGGGAAAAACCCATTAAAGGGGATCTTTTTTCATTTTTTTGTTGCTTTTAGAGGGAGAGTACCTGACCTGTGCTGCAAAAAATGTATAAATATATCAAGTCTAGATATACATGAGTAACATGAGTAAGTAGAAGACTACACTGGACCCGCATTAGGGCGGATCGTTTACATCCCGAAGGTAAAGAGATAAAATAGTTGCGTAATCTTCAAATGATAATTTTGAAAGGAGAACCTGGCTTTTAAGGCTCCATCAGTGGCATGCGCCATAGAAAAGGGGTTTTTAGATGATAACTAATAAAAACAGCATGGTGTTCCTTACATATTGCGGCAGTTCCGCTGAAGGCTCATTTAAGTAGGAGATTCAGTCGCCACCAAACTATCTCGTAGCATTAGGTAATTTCCGCGTTTGACTACTGAGCTCTCAAGGTCATGGGACTTCGTTGCTGGCTTCAAAACGATCAATCAGTTATTATCACCAACTTTCTAGCTCCAAACGGATCTTTTTCCAATTTTTTAGGTGGACTTCTCCGTTTGGCAGCGATCAATATTATTGTATTTTTACGCATATTTTCTGCTCTTCTCTCCCTCTCTTTCTCTTTCACTCTACCCTATTTCTCGCCTTCACGTCTCTCTCCATCCCTCTTTCACCCACCAAATCCAGCCTAGAAAAAAATGATCATCCGGTGGCACCTTGAGTGATGTGGGCGCCCCTTGGTACTCTTTAATTTTTATAAAAGTTTGACGCACCAAAGTCCCCAGTGAGAGTGAAATGTCACCAATTCTGTCGTGCAGTATGAATATTCTGCCCGGAGAAAAAATTCCGGGTCTTACCAAAGGGAAGTGACTTTCCCGGAAATTAATTCTATTGATTGAACGCAATATGGACAGAAGAGACAAAATACCTGAGACGAATGGAGAAAAGTATTGGAACCAAAGGTGCCTACTGACAGGAGAGAGATTACAGTAATGTGTGGAAATTCACCGTGATAAATATGTATATAACTTGAGCTGAGTTAAAACAGCACATCAAGCAGGGTTTTCTTGGGTGCAGTGTCTGACTAAAATGTCTCATTGGGGTGACATGGTTGGTTGCCACTCGGGGTGTTACAATTCGTGGTGACACCACTGGTCAGAAATTGTTTTTAGGTCAAACACTCTTACACGAACGATTTGAACTGTATCAGTCCAATTGTTTGCGTGCAGAAGTGGACTCCACGTCGGCATTTGTTGAGAACGATGCGACTCAGGAACAACTGTCGCAGATTGCTTGGGTGGCGGGCGGTTTGCTTGGCTGTGATAAGCGGTGTGCGGATCGCACCTCTTTTGTTGCACCTGCGACAGCCACTCCCGGGAACTGGGATGTGTTGGCACCCCCGACTGAAACAACGCCGGCTATTCGTCATTCTGCCATAAGCTTCACAGTGGTAAATAAATGGTGGTAGTTGTAGTAGTCACTCGGAAATAGCGGTATCATCCACCATTTTTGGCAGAAATGAAAGATGAAGGCATACGTAAGCACAAGAAAAAGGAGAATAGGTCGTCAAAGCTAGGTCACAAATTTTGGGATCATATGTTTTTGAGTCGCTAGTTCATTCGCTTTTTTCCGCTTTTTCGCCGCATTTGAGCGGAAGGTTTATTTTTCTCGCTTGTTTGGCGTGAGGAAAGTCACACTTTTGCTTTCGCTTACAAGCTGCATTCACTTACATCGTGTTAGGCAATCCTAGCAATGACTAATTTACACTACTGAAAGTCTTATCGTAAAGAAATAGATACATTGAAACGTCAAATTATAATTATCGATAAAGTGATAAAATAAAAATATCTGAACATGAGTTAATGGACAGATTCTAAATATGACGATAGAGAATGGAGAAGTATTTCAGAATATTTGTATCCTGAAAAATTAGTTGGTTGATACAACTTCCTTTGAAATTACACTATATAAAATAATATTTTTAAATGTTCTAAATGGTTATCATTTGGGATTTGACTTAAAACATTCATTGGAAAAAAAGAAATCTATATCTGTCAAAAGAAATTGCCGCATATTATCTCCATAAATTGTGAAATACAACTGAGTGAATAATGATGCCATTAGCAGTGATACTTGAGTGCGGGACCTCACGGCGGAAGGATACCCAACAGACGACTGTCTGATGCGGCGGTGGAGAAGATCTTGCTACTTGTCTGGAGGCAGCATTTAGTTAAAAGGGCCCTGGCCTGGATAGACGCATGGTCTCTCGTGGTATTTGATCTCACGCCAATAATGGTGTCTGTTTGGGAAGACACAAGTCTCATTACAATCTTAGCGACTGGATTCCTGCTCTGATCCCGCCCGAAATTTATGAATACGCAATCGTTATTAATGAATAAATTTTTAGTGAACTTTCCATTCTGATTTGGAAAAAAGTTTGTGTACATATGATAAGAAAGAAGGAAGACTTGGCAACCTGAATCTAAGACGCCATCGGATTCGTCTCAGGTAGCAATATCATATGGATCTCAAAGCCCAGCTGCCCTCCCTAAATTCGTAATATACCATTAAATTTTGGTTTCTGGAGATATTTATTCCTTGATGATCTTCACCTAGCTGTATACTTTATAATTTTATACTAATGTTATTCGTTCTAAGCAAGACAAGTAAATATGGACTTACATATTTTTTTGGCTTGAAAATCAAGAGAATCAAGATTTATTTGTAAATTCGATCAGGAAAATAAATAAAGAGGAATTATAGGTTCTTTTTGGGGTAATATTTTTCCGTTTGTTTTTTATGAGAAATTTTCGAATTGGATTTATAACCAGCACAAGTCATAATGACTGCGAAACTCAATATAAAAGTTGAAATATTAAATATGAAATATTTTTTAATACAATATAGGAAATGTCTATAAATAGGGAATAAAGGAAGAATGCTTTCTCCTGAAAGTAAAATTAAAACTTTGAATGGCAAAGTATCTCCAAACGCTACATTGTGACAGTTCATCCGATCTTTGGGTTCCAAAAGAGATTTTATTTTTGCAGAGTTGAGGGAATTTTTCGAAACGTTGGTGGCAGAAAGGGAAGAAAAAATTGATACATGGTACATAAGTGACCACTTCCTCTGCTGAAAAAAAGGTTCGATACTTCCAGCAGCACAACAGAGGGAGGAGTACACTCTTGCTTTCGGCGGAAAACAGTTTACAACCACCTTCAAAGTCGCCAGCCAAAGCAGATGTCTTTCAGAACAGAGCCTATGTAACAAGTGTGATTGATTAAATCTTAAAATGCCATTCACCTCCTTTGTCCGTTAGAAACCACTGTGTTTTCAAACAGCTTTTGTTAAGTCCTCATAACTGACATTACTGTTTTCCTGTTTCTATTTTCCTGACGTCATGTCGTAAATCTATTCTTAAGACCAATAGTTCTGGGGTATTTCCGTACTTGTATTCGCTTCCAGCTACGTTGAATTAACACATCATTTTTCACAAGTGCACGATAAGTGCGCTCATCTAGGAGATGGGCCAAGGCGCATAGATGGATAAGTTCGGAGGAGGAGGAACTGCCATCTGAAGATGACGGACAGGCTAAGTGATATCGGCTACGTCAATTATGGAAACCACCTTTACTCGTCATCTGTATGTTACTGTTATTAAAATTATCTCATGGTTTTCTGGCTATTAGGTAAGAGACTTAAAAGAGGGTTGCTTCATATGGTTTAGATTTCCGGTAATTGAATTCAAGTAAAAATAGGACTGTAAATCTTTTCCCTTTTGGGCTGATGTAATTTCACCTAAGCATTTATATCTCTCTAGAGCTAACAGGTCCTTTCCTGCACAGGTCGAATTGAATATCCATTTTCCATAATTGCTAACGTGGTGAGCAAATTTTTTAACCTGTCATGGGTATATACTTACATAGCAGTGATAAGAGAAGCAGATACGCATACATACATTTTTCTATTAGAGATGTACTCCATTCTTTCATTTATGTTGAACTGAAAACTATCTATTTTTTCTTTTCTAAATACCAATTTTACCTTAAACTGATTTAATTTTCTCAATAATTAGACTTAAAACAATTACAACGTTGAAGCCTCTCCGTAGATATGGAATACGCCATTATTCAGGAAAATAGAAAATGTCCAAATACGAAAATTATTTTTTATGAAATACAAGCTGCAGTTTTATTCGATGCGAATGCATTAAAATTCTAATAGCTCAAAGAAACCAATAAAAAATGCCTAATTAAAATCTTCATCACTCATGTGTGGCCTTCAATGAGTTATAGTACGTAGTAGCAGTAGTCTATTCACATATCATTCTAGAAGAAAGACACTTAATGAAGAACAAAATGATCCTGTGAAGTATGATCTTATGACCATAGCTGTCGTCGCACCCTATAAATCCAAACCTACCTACCTAGGAAAAAAATGAGATTCAACTTACATAACTATTAGGATAGAGATGTGAATTTTCACGGGTAAGAATCCAGTTCAAATAGCCCATGAAAGCAGGACATTAAAGTATAAAACTATGCACAAAAATGCGCATATAATGTTTATATTCATCTATACGACCACGCGAGGATATAATGGACGATACGACGAGGAAATTATGGAGAATGCACTGACGGCAGTTAACGCCAAAGCGTCCAGCCAGTGTGAAAAGATCCTATGTCAAATTTGTTCTCGAAGGAAAATCAGTAGTATGTAACTTGCAAAAGCGATGTACTCTAAAGGAAATAAGGAAATATCAAATTTTGCATACTCGGCCCTGTACAATTCGGAAAACAGTGAACAAATGACAATGACGTACAGTTAATGACTCACGACAATTCTCATTATCGACTCCGTTGTCTCAGGCGTAACTTTATGGAATTTGCTTAGCATATTGAATGAGAAGCAGTAACTTTGTGATTCCACATTTATTTATTGTAAACGACCCGAGTTTCGACGTAGCACGTCATCATCGGGTAGAAATATCCCAGAACACTCAGCATATATAGTCACAAACATAAGGCATTATCGTCAGGCATAAGGCATAAGTCATTATCGGCCAAAATTTCAAATAAATTTTAAAATTTATTTTCTCCTTATTTGAATGTAAATATGACAGCCTACATTACCTGAGCCATATCTGCGGCTTAGTGAAGTACGAATTCCTGTGAACTTAAAGAATACTTGAATACCAATCGAGGGTTTTTTTTGTCATTTGAGTAGCAAAACTACTTTCGTGGGTTCAAGGCTTTTAAAGTATTTCATAAAATACGTTACCCGTAAAATACTTCCTCTTTTCTTATGCTATATTGGCATTACCTTAGATAGAGATAATTTTTGTGATTCACATGGCTATTTCTCTCGTCACTGGTTTCATATTTGAAATTGAAAAGTGAAAACCATACTAATAATTTCAGTCTTACTAGTCTTTAAGACGATGATGCACATATATTGAGCGACAAAATTAAAAAGTTGTAACAGATCTCATTAGGTATTTTGATGTCATCCAATTCATCGATTATTTTTTCCCTCTCATCCCTCATGTAACATGTTAAGTGCCGGAAGAGAAAAGCATGATGGCTATCGAAATCGTGGATGGTGAAGCCAATACAATTTAATTTTTATACTTATCTTATTTAAATTCTTCGCATTGCTCATAAGATATTGATTTGATGTGTCCTGGTTTGTTCCGCTCTTGCTCTAACTTCTGCCTCTAGAAAAAGACAAAAAATAAGAGAAAAACATCAAATAACTTCTCTTGCAACCCAAATAGATGGTGGACGAGAACATTTCTCTTGAAATCAACACAAAATGGAATTATTTCTAGGGGATTAGGTTGTTTTTTCTTAATGGTCTTGTAATAAATGATCTTAATAATTTTGGGTTTAACTTTTCATTTGCCTGTAAGTTGAACACATGTAATGAAACTCTCAACCATCAAACCCCACCTTTTTCACTCATCCAAATGGAGCCAATGTACTGATTAGAGTAGCGGCGATGTTTACTGGCCATCGGCCGGTGCGAAATCGGAGGGAGCGCGGTGGTCTATCAATTTATTTGCGCACAGCGCTCAAAGCAAAACTTAGTCCGCAAACCGCTTTCCACCGCGCGCCGGCGGGGAATGAGGCGAGTTGGTTGGGTTGGTTGGGGCAGCGGAGGCGGGGAAGCGGGGGTGGCTGTGGATCTCCCGGAGAGGCGGTGGGGCGCATGGGCAGTTGGGAGTGTATTTGTGGGAAGGTGGTCCCGCCACGGGCGTCCGGCGAGTTCCACGAGGTGGCCTTGAGCGTGGTTTAAAGGCGAAAGGAAGGAGGATGGGTCGGGGAGAGGAGATATCGATGGGTGGAATGGAAAGTGTAAGGAAAGAAAGGGAAAGAAGGTGGTCGAGGGAAGCAGTGAGGAAGAATGGGTATGGGGAAATGGATGTTGGTGCCTCTCCCGAAATACGCCTATCCTCCCACAACTAAACTCTTCTTAAGCTTCATCTGCCTCTCCACCCACAACTCCAGCCATTACATCCGGAGTCTTGGGGCGCGCAAGTGGAGAGTTACGGTCCAGCCGCGGAATGGTTTGATATTGGCCTCGGAGGCGAAAGTGGGAGGGGAGTCCAGAACCCTGGCGATGGACCGCGGTGCCTCCGCGGGGCTCCTCCCCCTTCAACGATACTAACATCCGCATTGCTATGTATATAACTACCCTCCGGTCAAAATCGCTATCATTCCCCCTACGTGATTTTGGTGGAGTTGATTGCCGGCTGTTGGAGCAGGGGCCTTTATAACTTGAGCCTCATCCAAATCGATCGGAATGTGTTCCCCATCCCGGATCACATTCACCACCGTGGAAGCGCGGAATGATTCATAAAGCCATGCTTTATTGTTTTACTTGCTATGAATTACATAATATTTTCAGTAGACGGACATTGGTCTTTTAGGATTTCAAAGCCTATTAGGAGAAGAAGGCCGTCCCGTTAATCATGGTTAAAAGGAATACTTAACTGCAGAGGAAAATTTACATCCCAGGCTTCGTTGTATCGTTGTATTTTCATTCCTGCCCTACCAATTAATTTGTTAGTTTATAGGTCGGGTCTGGAGTTCTTCCTTAATGTATTCCATATTCCAACTTAATCTTTCCCTAAAAATCAAACTTCATACCATGGGTAAATACGTACATAAGTCCTTTTATCTCTGCCTATATCGACAAACCCTATCTTCTTCTATTCTACTCTCCCTCCTGGTATGTTCTTCAATTTTTGCTGCATTCCAAGAACTCCAGGCGCATATCGTCTTTCTTTAGAATTCCTCGTTAACTTATCTGGGTACTTTTCTTACCTATCCCTGTTTTTCGCCACAAGTCTGAGCAAATTAACTTTCTGAGGAATAATTTCTCCATGAGCACGATATAGAAATCCATATTAATGGCGCCAGGGATAAGAGTCGTTCTTTCATTGATCAGTTTTTAAAAAATTCGTCAAATGCATTAATGGTATCGCTAAAATTCAATAATATATACCTAGCCTGGATAGGACTTGGAGCGTAGACTTCAGTACGATATAGTACTGACTGCAGTCTTATATAGTACTGAAGTCTGCGCTTATTGCTGTCTTATGCCTGTTTTCTTTTTTCCAAATATACTGGAGAATTTCCAAATATACCGTCATCATTCTTGTATAAGTTTCCTGGTATTACATCTCTGCTTAGTGTGAGGGGAAAATTTCTCCGTAAATAGCAGTCATTATTATACTTTTAATAGCCTCTTGACTTCTGATTGGTTTGACTCAAATGAAAGTTTCAGTGTTATTGTTTTTCCGAGTTTAAAATTTTCTTTACTTCAACATGAATGCTCTGAAAGACTCTTCATTACTTCTTAGTGAACGCCAAAATATTTTCTCTGGTACTCTGCAAAAGATACTTCTGCTCCAAGGGTGGAGCAGAAGTATCTTTTGCAAAGAGTACCAGATGGAAAAATGGAAAATGTATAGGCTTATGGAAAAATGCCTGCCACGGACTGATTGAAATAGAATACTTTGGAAAATATATGGTCATCGCAGCGGATATTGAATTAGTTCGAACACCTTCCTTGCTGAAATCATGTGACTTATGTAACACCTTCATTTATTTTGTTCATTTTTCTCATTTCTCTCCGCGGTGACAACCTATTCCCGTATTTTGCGTCGATATGTGCCTGGGGTGACAAAAAATCCAATATTCCTCTCGCACTGTTGCTCTCATATTTCCTCGGAAGCGAAACGGGAGTGATGTTATCTCGGGGGCGGACGAATACGGAAGAGGAAAGACCGATGGCTGCGGAGCGACGCCTGGTATTTCGACCTGCATACCGTGATCATCCGCCCTCAATGCGGGCGCCCAATTCCCCCTCCGGAATAAATATTGGAGGAACAGTGGGACGCGGCCAACCCCGATCCCTCGCCTCCCACCACAATATAACACGCCTCCATTTCCTTGTCATCCACCCCAACTCCACCCAATGCGAAATTCCACCCCTGCTGTCCTTTTATTTTTACTCCGATTTGAATTTAGGGAAGCGTGAAAAAAAGCAATACAGATACGAATATCCCTCTTTCGATGGGAAATGGGGAAACGAGATGAACCTGATGATATGAATTTACCTGTAAAATATATATTCCCCACATGATGAAAGAGAACGTGACGGCACACTTTCTACTTTATCTAATGCAGAAATGCGCATGATTGGGGAAGGCTCAAAGAACTTAGCCTTGCTGGCTAAATTTCTGAAGCTTTTTTATTGTGAAACATTAGCATCTATTCACATTTTATGTGGTATACAGTCTAAATGAAGATGCTATCCATAAAGTGCTCTGGAACTTTTTTTCTATAATGGAACGTATATTCTGTTTTCAGGCTGATAAGAGAAATAGATGTTTTTGTTGCTGCGGTAATAAGTGTGTCCATTTTTAGATTATTTATAGAAACCAGCTAAAATGAAAATGAACCAGCCTATACTGATTGATTTGCTTGTGATTGTATTTTGTGTTACTGTTTGAACCAAAGAAACGAGTCGCGTTTGAAAAAAATTACGAAATTTTCTTTATGAATTTGTTTAAAGATTTTCTAGAAGATTGTAGAAACTGATATTTAACAATACAGTTCTTTTGTTGAGATATTGAAACGACTTAATTGGAAAAATTAAAAAAAGATATGTTTTGACAACCTGAGACTGCCATTAGGTTTGGGTTCACGCCAACAGGTGGAAAAAGAGAAGGGAATGGTATAGTGATATACATTTTATATAATGCATTTTTTTCGTTGAAGTGGCTGCGGTAAAAATATTTTTCAGTACATTTCATCCTTTGGTTATTTCCCTTTGAGAATAGGGATCCTAAAATTCCGGACGATGCTAAGATAAGTTTTCTGTTGACTGCTCACATAAACGCAGGCTGCGAAAATCACACTGTCATGCAAAATATGAATTTTTTAAGGAGCGCACCAATAATATCAATAAATTCGATACGTTTGAGTAACTGAGCGGTGGCATGTTTTAACGAAGCTGAAATTAATACTCAAGGAAGGGAATGAATTAAAATAAGCTAACGTTGTATTTGAATGTGGTATGATTTTGTAGGCGTGTATTTTTCTCTTATGGCTACTAAATAATGGAAACCGACTTTCGTGAAGTGTAATGAGTGTGAGTGGAGCTAATGCCATTCATAATATTGTGTGCTTCAGAAAATAAGACGAGGAAAATTTCAACTGCAGCTGAAGCTGGTAAACAAATAAAGAAGATATTTACTCATTTATTTGGCAATACTTTAACCGCCTTCAACATACTCTCTTCGGAGGAAGGGGTCAGTAGCTTCTAAAGAATAGAGTGCGGTATAGTTGCAAATAGCGCACAAGTTGCACTCACCATTTTTATCATAAGTGCAAAGAAATTATGAATATATTAATAAATCTTACACGCACGCAAATATTGCTCAATTTAATATGACTAGCCGTAAAATGCTCAGGGAACTTTTCCTGTTATTTGCCATTGCTTATTTTACCAAAGAAATATGCTATTGCTGAAACATGAGAAAAGCTATGATATTGTAATTAATAGAGTAACTTTTGTATAAAAAACGAGGATATAACGTAATTTATTGCAAAAATAATATACGTCATTCATTCATTCATCCAATAGGGAAATAATCAAATATCGGGAATGCTAGTAATTTAAAAGAGAAAATAGACTCCTCTGCCATGATTCCAATGTTTTTATCATCGGAGTAAAATAGGTAGTAGAATGAAGTAAATTGTATAGCAGAATAGTAGTAGTACAGTATTATAGAATAGTAAAATAAAAAAATGGGATCCATTATGGGGACACTGGAGCCTTTGCGTCCCTTAGTTCTAACGGATTTCTGGTACATTAAATACCTTAAATACCGAATTTCAAGGGAAATGGTTCGGTAACATTAAAGAAAATATCTTTTTTCTGAGTTAAGAGAGATAAAATTGAGTCCGCGTTTTTTCAATACCACACTTCACAGCGTACGCTAATGAAAAATTTTAAATGCCATACGCTTTAGCATGCGGTAATGAAAAAATCGCACGCAGTGTACAATCGACAATTTAGCATATGAAAAATCCCCGAGCCGTATATGGCATATTTCCCAGCTTGGATGGCAAAAAATAAATTCTCCTCTCCACAAACGATTCACGCCTGCAACTGAAACAAGTCGATACACGAATCCTTTCGCAAACTTTTACACATAACTTTACCCATCTCATCATTCATATTCTCTTTTTTTGGTGTCCTTACACATCCAACACGCCCTTTTAAATGCCGGCATGTTCTATAGATGTGTAGCTGAATTATAACAAAATTGACGCTAATAAAGATGAAAGAATTTGTCTATTTTTAATTGCAAATCAAAGGTCCGTGGTTCGATTCTCGGTCCAGGCTGAATTTTTCTCATGGCAATTTCTTCAAAAAATTCACCCACCATGTTTGAATATTTTTATATGACTATGCACGGCATAAGTGCTGGTGAAGGATCCTGACTCTTGGTTGTGGCTTCTTTGAAGTCCTCCTCTCCCTTACGTTGCCATCTTTGATGGACCGAAAGGGCCTAAGATCTAGTTGCCTTATTTTTAATTTGATAAATCAATCTGTTTAGTGAATTACCTGTGATAATGACTACTTGGAGCTCCTTACGACTCCTTGGAACACCTCGCCCCAATTCAATTTCTTAGACAAAATATAGAATAGTCCTGGACAGAGATGAGAATTTTGGTCACCTTTATGTTGTAACTGCCAGTGGGTGGAGGTGAATATTCCTTGTTTCCCCAAAGGGGGGTCGCCACTGTAACGGCGTGCCGGTAAAAAAAACCTGATAAGTCGGGGGATGAAAAAAAGGGGACCTCGAGGGAGTCGAAAGCAAACATGAATAGTGAATTAGCATCGGTGGAAAATTTTGGCTCCAAACCTTGAAAAACCTTGCCCAAAACTGATATGAGTGAATGATTTACAGTGAAGGGGAGGGTCATGAAATGCATACAAGTTTTCGGTGTAGGAATAAGGGGAAAAGGGGGCGAGGTTGGTAGAACTATACAATTGTTTTTTTTTTCTCCAAGTTGGGAGATTTGAAGAGGGGTGCCCACTGTTACCATGTTCTTTTCCACTGCCTGTCATAGTCACCCCTCGTGAACACAAGGAAAAAAATGCATTCTGACTGGAGTAACGCAAAATGCGTTATGAGTGCGACGCCTAAAGTTGTGGAGAGGGAAAACTCCAAAGAACATATTGGGGAAAAATCCGTCGGGTTGCAGAGGCAAGTCTTAAGAAGTTGGGTGTAAATCCTCCTTCTGACGGTGATATTTCAAGTTGAAATACGTCTACGTAAAATCTCGACGTGACCCCGAAGCATTTGGAAACCACTGACGGTACGGTAAAAATGATGATGCTGCTTGTGTGAATATGAACGCAGTTTCTTCAACGATTTCATCGTTGCTCGGGGAGTGGCAAGGTTCGGATGCCAAGAAAACGGTTCCAGACCGATGCACGCTGCTATAATTTTTGCCGAGTAACTTATTATGGCTTCCAATTAAGGCCCTTGAAAAAACTCGAAATTCACAATATATACATAAAAACATCTTCGCTAATGAGCATATATTCAAGTGTATTCCTGGAGATGAAATTATTCCGTTTATATGACAGACCCAATTTGCTCTTTGGAGTGATTAAAACCGATAAAAGTGTATGTAATACTAAAATAAAACAAAAAAAGTCTCCAAAAGCCGTAAGTAATTTGTTGTTACAATAAATTGTTTTAGGCTTTTGGAGACTTTATTTGTTTTATTTTAATTGTCTAGCCATAAGAGCTCACCCCATCGTTGTGATGGCTTTCCATGTATGTTATACGGCTGCATTGTTTGCGAAACATGATTTATGCATAGAAAAGCTATGACCTCCAATTGTAGCAGATAAATGAATCATTAGTTAACAAATGTATGTGCATTAATTTTTTACCATTTTGAATCCTACTTAAAAACTAAATACTGCTCATCAAATATGTGCGCTAGTTTGGCTCAAGTTCCAAACCGTCTCTGTTACGGGAATATTATGCACTCAAAGAGTCTGTAACGAATTAATACATTCTGAATGCTATTTTTTATGGGCGCCAACATGTCGTTTGCATGTAACTTTCATTACTTTTTGGCACAAATGACAATTGAAACCCTTAAACACAAAATCGCAAACCCACACACAACTTGCATAAACGTATAAAACCCTAAATTGCATGTAAAACACATCAATTTTATCCCCCACATCTGTTCGTTGTTCAATTTTTGGTTTTTCATTCCCCCCAAGAAATACAATTACACTTTTAATAAGTAAATACCAATACACAAGAAGACAATTTTATAGGATGATATGTTCCCATAACTCTTATGGGTAGATGCTATTGCTGTGCTCTTTGTGGCGAATGATTTCCGCTCCCTTGCCGCTCTTCCTTTCCGCGACCCCGCGTCCCGCGACTCCTGAGTTGTTACAGCGCTAAATGATACGTCTTATCCTTTGATCTGTGTGTTGCCTACGGTGAATCACTGCCAAATTATTCTCAATGGCTTTCCCAAACTCCCAAAGTACTAAATAAAAAAAGCTTGGCTGTCGCTAACTTTCATCGACGCACCAGAAAAACTCAATACTCCACTTGGCCGTGACAACAATTATGGGGTGGTCGCCTATTACGACCTGTAGCAACTGCGAAGTCTAAGAGTCCTCCACGGTGCGTGTATTACGTAGCCGAGCGTGGGCTGCATTGTTTCATGTTCTAGAACATTCGGGCTAATGCTACTGTTGCTGAGCTGTTAGCTCCTCTTAAGTTCTATGAATTTTTACGATTGTATTTTCGCCGTTTAAATTCCCTGAGATGGAGAAATTCGTTACAAATTAGTACTGAAAATATAAGCTAAATCAGCAAAAACAAAGCAATGAAGGTGAGCAATCTTATCAAAATGACTACAAAGAACATGAATATACTAATATATTTCCTCAAAAACAAAGGGTCAGAGCGTGAATACGTTACAAGTCTTTACCTATGCAATGTTACATGGTAGCTGAGACTTAATATATTACTTAATACAAAATGACTTTGGGCTTAACGATATTTATATTCCAAACTGACACCTTTCAGAGACAACAGACTGCAGAGGAATTAAAATCTTTGGATTATTGACGAAATATTGGCGAAAAGGTCTGCAAATTATTTTACGATAAGAATTATTACTGCGCACCAAAAAATGCGATTGTTAAAATTCGATAAAAATAATCTCTATAAACGAGGGATTACGATTTCAATTCTCGGCGAGAAACAGGATTTTTTTATTTACGATATAAAATCACCAAATGAAATTACAATCATTGTACACATCAGGGTAAAAGAGTTGAGGGGAGTTTGTTTATGCTTATGTATTACTTGAATCTGTCAGGACAGCCAAGGTTGCAAATTGGCAGGAAAAGTTTTACACAATTGGAAGTATGAATTTTACATGCCTTTGGGCCTAAGCTTAACTCCAACCACTGAGATCAAATTGCTCTGCTAATGAACGACTGAGGCTTGACCGTCAGAATGAATGAAAATTGAAGGATTTACTCGGGGAAAAAACAAATTTTTTATCAAAATCAGTATGCGACTGAGATTTGCAAAACATGTTATGTGATAAGGTCTCGTTTAGTGAGATCACTGGCCTCAATGTTTTACATTGTTTAACTTTTGCGTAAAAATTTAATTCCATTTAACAACTTGCGATTGTTTATTATCATGCAAATGTTTTCAATTGCTGCGAGCAAGCATTCCAACCCATTTGCACCTACTTATAAATTTGACTGGCAAACAGTTAAACAGTTTTACGACCGCTCCGTGACGACAGCACTTCGCCTTATTTATTCGTGATATGTTCTCCCAAGCCCCAGCCCACCCGTCTACTCTCTAATTTTCATGATCACGCTTGTCAATTCAACGCAGCTACAGCATGTCATATAATTTACGAAACTCATCTCTTCTCAATCCCATTACCGGGTCTCCTCTGACTGACCCTATGCTCTCACTCTAAATAGGCCAACTACCCGCAAAGAGTCTAGATGCTATAGGTGTGAGAAGGCATAAATCTTTTGAATAAGATATTTATGGCAGTGCCAAAACTCTAGACGGCTGAAAATTACGATCACTGTGAAATTATACTTGTTTTTTTGAAGTTCATTGCTACCTGTTGAAATAATTGGGAAATATTTTTTGTAGAGGCACGAGTAAGTCTGTAATGCTCAAGTGCAATAATCTGTCTGTGCATACGATTTTAAGGTTAAGACTTAAATTGCGTATGCATATTTATGACGCTCATAAAAATTAAACACATTGAATTAATGTAATTAAAATATTTTGAAGTCACATGTACTGTAAAAAATTCAATATCCTTTCATTGAAATGTATTTATCAAAGCAGTCCATGCTCATGACGCCATATTGACAACGAGTGATATAAGAAGTATCTTTCAGGCAACCTTTAGGTACGGTAATAACGTGAGATGTTCTGCCTAATCTTCCGAATCCGAAGTAGGTACTCTCAGGAATAATATTTCCAAGCCGTGATATTGGCAAAAACAAAAATACGCATATCGTTTTTCCGTCTTTCATGTGAAGCAATATCCGCACGAGGCATTTTTTTATCCTTAGCTAAATATTCCTTGAAAAATCTATACGGTCACTAATGTGACGACGTGGAGGCCTCACGAGGCATATGACATGGAAATAAAATAGACACTTGGAAACCTTCCTGATGAAAAAAGGTTTTATAATAAAAAAATTCTTCCTCAATTTCTTAGCGTTCGGTTTTTAAGTATGATATTTCAGATCTCAGATTCTCACGCTCTAATACAGTTTCATGTTCTACCTCTATAAAATACTTCAGAATTGGTTGAATTGTCACTTTTTTTCACATTTAAAGTTCAGCTCGGTTCCCATAGCTGAATAAATGATCCATAAGAATTTAATCGTACTTTAAACTATTAGGTTACAAAGAGGCCTTATTTCATGACTAGCGATGGTATCTAAATAACTATTGCTCATTACCCAGGTCATTTTGATGGAAAAATATGGATAGAAGCAGTTTTCTCACGTTTGATTCAACTTAAATCAATATTTTTTTAATCATCACTGAAGTTTGGTATATTTTGTGCAAGACGCTGCTAGCACATTTTTTTATAACTTAACTGGGGAACCTCTCGCTTCGCTTTCCAGCAGCGCGCCAAAGTTAGTCCATACTAGAAGGCGTACTGGAAAATAAGTCATCAAAGATATGGTATAAAATTTTGTTAGTGCTTTTCTGACAACGCCCGGGGCAAAACGGAGTTTTGCAACTCGGAAAGCTGGCGAAAGAAAAGGAATGACCTCCATGCATTTGAATATTCTTTCGGACGGACCCGATTCTCGCGTTTCTCCTGAATCCTTCAACCTTCTGGATGAAAATGATATTGCCTAAGTATTTTTTTTTGGAAAGAAGGAAGGTGATGAAACCCAACTCCTTTCGTCAGCGAGTGAAATTAATGTGAAGCTGTGGCTTCTCTCGAAAAAATATCTTCGAGGCCCCTCTTTCCTGGTAGCAAGGCGGAGGCGTCTCGCGTTCCCCGCCACATTTTGTTTTTCTTCATTTCTGTAAATTCTGCCATTTCTTGTTTTCGCCGTAAATGCCCTCACGGGATTTTTACGATTTGCCCTGTGCGGCCGACTTGGTTGGGGACGGGAACATTTATACACCCACCCTTAGTCCCTCTCTCGTCGGGCGCGGTAAAGCAAAGCCTCGGAAATGTCTGTGGGTGGGCAGGTGGAGGGGGTTAGTGCAGGGAGGGGAGGAGGAGAATGCGGGTGGGGAAGGTACGTGGAAGGGGAGCCTTGTTGAAAGTTGTGTGACTCAGTCTTATTTCCTCCGGGAAAGGCAAGAATGGAAAACATGAAAATTTCGTTGGATTTGCCCTGGGAATAGTAGGTCTACAGAAAGGAAAAATACCATAATACGTTGTCATTAGTGTAATCAAGTAGAAGATGGAAACTAACTGAAGGTCAAGGGCTTTTCTTGGGATCAGTTGGCTGGTGAATGGAATAACGAATGCCGACCATGCCGAGAAACGAAGAAATTCTGTTCGATATACCATTGAGCAAAGTAAATGCCCTCCAATATCACAAGTTTTATCATGTGTCGTTCGAATGGGTTTCACTACTATTCGAACGACTGGAAACGTTGTTTAAACTTTTATTTATATTATATTTCCTCTTTAACTGAATTAAATATAATTTTCCGGAAAAAAGTGACCTATTATGGGCTGTTGGCTATAAACATCTTTGTCTGTCTATGCGCAGCGTAATGTTTCTAGTGTTCTGATCATACTAGTTCGATTAAAATAGATATTTATTCTACCCTCCTGGCGACATAAACTGTCAAACTCCTAAGGAAAGATTAATTTGTTAATATTACTAAAAAGTTGTCGTCCTAAATGTTTGATAATGATTATTTCTTCCTTTTAATTAAATATATGTCTTGTATTTTAAAATATAGTGATCACATGAAATGAACAGGAATGTAGGCTTTGCAATTTTTTAGCATTAGAGACGTCAGATTAGTTTTTATTTAGAGTGGCGATAAAAATAATTTGATTTAATTTTTCATATTTTTATTAATAAGAAACGAAGCAATTTTAATGTATTTAAAAAAATAAGGCGAAATGAAAAATGGATTTCTGTTCTTCTGCCTATATAAGTCATTTGCCTTTATTTGCCTTTTAACTGATAAGCTCAGTCATTCTTTTGAGCAGTACAACCGCTTAATTTACAACGGGCTTATGACCATTGCCTGTTATAGGTCTTCCTTAAAATTTTAAATAATTTATTCAGTTGATTGCCTGCATGAGCAAGAAATGGAAGAAAATGCATGTTATCATACATGCATAAGTAAAGAAAGAATTAGTATTCTCTAGTACCGTGGCGAGTTCCGAGATGAAAGCTTTTTGTTCTTGGTAGTCAAGTATTAGTTAGAAGACGTCCACGTTCGCTCTGTTAGGGCACCCCAGCGAGACACGGTTGAGCGAGGCAACATGACGTCACTGAAATACAGGTGTAATATTTGGTGTTTTTAGTACCTTGAAAAAAGCAGGGATAGAATTCGGATTTACTCATTACGTGACCAAATACCCTCGAGTGTCCCGCCTTTCATAACTTGACTGTATTGCAGAAAAGTCATTCATATAAAAAATTGTTAGACTTCGTGAAAACAAAGAAGCTAAAATGCTGTTCCGGGTTCGATATTGGTATGGTAGCGATGTGGGATGGATTGTTATTTTTAATATATTTATATATTTCTCTTTTTATTGATGAAATGTCACTATTTTTAATCCTTTATGTTTAAAATTTAGATCCAGAGTCTCCGTAAAAAAATTATAAAAGCTGTCCTTTCAAAGCAAAACTAAATTAACCCGGTCAATTAACTGTTTATTCCGATCTCAGGTGACACCATCTTGTCCCGACCTTTATTAATAATCGTTGTTTGACATGGTTTTGATTCAATGCTTTCCAACGATTTTTACATCATCAATATTATCTGGGTTTATAATGCCCGTCTGATGCAAGAGATGCATTCATTGTTGTAGACTGGAGATGGAGTGTCGTGAGAATGAAGTAAGGTAGTTTTTCACACGATTGACTTTCAAATTTTCGGCGTCTTTGATGGAAGGCTTTCTCAATTCAGCTGTCCGAATCGGATGACAGTCTCTTCAATATACAATTTCGCGTTCGTTTCGGTGCCCTCTGTGAGTGGGTCTCAGAATTGACAATCTCCAGCGGATCCCGACCGCATTTTGCGAAAGGATGTGTAGCGAAATTGTACGGAAGTTAGCTGAGATGATACTCACTCTCAAGGGCCACAAATCGAGCGGGATTGATTTCGTGGGTCGTGCCTAGCTTAAAAGGGATTAGTAAGTCTGGTAGGGCGTGCATGGAAGGGTGGAGTATTGACCATTGCCGGTGACATCGTGCCGATCCATGAATGTGGTCTTCATCTATACAATGAGATAAGCGAATATACACTAGACAACATAGCATATTTTCTTCTTTCTCATATTTTCTCTTTTATCGTTTAATTTAATAATATTCTTCCATTGGCGTAATCTGCACGAAATTTATTTCCAGTTATTCGTAGAATAAATAATTAAGACTTAAAATGTTTACGTTTTATAATTAAGAGTACGAAATTAATAAGATTTAGAACTAAGAAATTATAAATTACTGGCGCGAAAAGTTAAACAATGCTGAGTGATAATTTTATTTCCAAAATAATATTGTGACCTCTTTTCCATTGAATCATGATGTTTGAATTGGTTATTTTTCATCGGTGATGCTGACAGTGAATTTTATTTTTGCTTCAATTATTCTGATGAAGTTTATTTAAAATATCATGGTAAAAGAATATATTCCTTCATCTGTTTATATAATTCAATCTTAAACCAATTAAAAATCTAAGGTTTTGCTTCAAGTCTCACCCTATGAATATATTTGTTTTCTTTAGTTTCCCATTTCACACGAAAACATTGTCTATTGTTTAAAAAATAGCAGTAGCTAACCATGGCAAATCTTTTAGGTAGTTATTATAAATTAAAATTCACCTCTAAATTTTGTATTTATTCCTCATAAATCTTCATCTCATCATAAATTTATGCTCTGCAACCAGGGATCTATTAGTCTACATCGCCTAATTATTATGCCAATTGCATTATCCTCCACTGCCTTTTTTCGAACCATCCGCTTTCGCTCAGTATCCTCTTCGCCCCGTTTACGTTCTGTGGAGGAGGAACTTGCGTGAAGCCAACTCTGGGAGACGTCGATATGCATCTCTTTGTTGTTCGTCTTTATCCTGCTGATCTTGTAATGCAAATCAACCTCAACATGGAAATAATTGGTGATGGTAGTTGATACATCTGCAAATGTTTCTTCAGTGCTGTTATCCGTGAAGATTACAGAAAATAGAGTTGCATAAGCTATTTTTAGGTCTCTCATAAAAATGCAGCAAAACGCTTCCAGTAAACTTTCCTTATCGTCCCATATGAGTGGGCACATTTCATCTACAGGTTAAATTCACTAAGATGGTTGCGTTTTGAGGTCACTTCTCTGGTTTGTATTTTGTGGCTCTGGTCAATTCTGAAGTATGATTGAGTGATGAGTATGATGGGATTTTGAAACAGACATTGAACTGAGAAACAAAAAATCCTTAATTAATCACAATCTTTCTGCACAAGATTCTTATGTGGTTTTTAGATTCAGCACCACAGATCTTGAAATGAACAGTAGATAAATTCGAAGAGTTGGACTCTGTATGAACTCCATGCTCGTTAAAATGGGCAATTATTTGTGACTGCACACCTCCTGCAATTTAATCCAATTCTTATGACTGCCTGAGAAAATTAACTTAACTAAAGGTGCAACAGAATCATGCTCTACTTCAATACCATATGATTATTTGATATGGTAATACATTTATTTACTGAATAAATAAAAAAAATAATGGGAACTTAACGTATATAAAAAAATGTGCGGTTATCAAGGCATGACTAAGTCGTACTTGAATGCTCAAAGAAATTAAGTTTTTTCTTTATCGATTTGCGCAATGATTTATGAGCAAGAACTGAAAATGAATAATGATAAGAATAAAAATGTGTGATTCAAGAATAAAACCGTTATATTCCAAATGTGCCAAAAACATTTTTCAAGAAAGCTATTTTCAAGATAAACACCCTGTAATATTTTTTTTCGCTCGTTTCAACGAATTTATTTTCTTCTAAATAGGGAAACACATTGGAGGGCTCAGACAGGGCTAATAAAAATAAAATTAAGAGTGAATTTGTCGACAGCGACTATATTTTGACGCCTGTTAAATTGCCAACTATTGACAAATATTTAGACAACGCAAATATCCCTGTACATCATTGCTTAAAAAATTCGCGTTTTTAATAGTTAAACCACGCCTTTATTGACATATAATTGAAACGTATGTGAAGGTTGAATATGTGTGTAATGAAGTCAATTGTTAACCCTTCCGTAAGTTTTCAAAGAGTAAACGAATAAGAATATAATTGCAACTGCTAAAGCTTCCTTGAAATTGAAGTGTTAGGCATAGCACCAATTAAAATATTTAGGTATGTAATTCCATTATGGAAGTTTCTCTTCCCTATTCACTGAAATTCACTCTGTGAGTCACAATGAAAAAATATTCTCTCTCGGACAGGACTATCCTTTATTCATCGTTAAGGTAAATATAACCCGCTCTTTCTGCTTTGCCTCAATTGCTGCCGTAGCTACTGAAGCGCAAAATGAGACTACCATTAAGACATTCATTCTGTGTGAAAACCAGAAATATGACGTGGACTCATATGGAACCTGTCATTTTGCAGCTCTCTTTATTACAATGGAAGCTGAGGGAGCATCGTTAGCTCCAATATAATTTAAATACGCCACTGAGAAATTTTGTTTAAAGGGGTTGGCTGAGGATCCTGAATTACGTAACGGACATGCGCTAAGAAATAAGTCAGCTTGCAATTCCAAAATATGGCAATACATTATTTCTACATTTCAATTTTCTTAAAAGGGTAGATATTTATTGCCCTTGGAATTAGATTGTATTCCTATTCCAAGAGCAAATGGCTTCAGCCAATTGTTTGTCTGAGGTTTTGCGAGATTGTGAATGCTTATCATTTGTTTTCTAGTCTCTTAAATTTACGTAATAAAAAAGCTGCTGCCAAGAATAATAAACGTAGATTATGCACCAAATTTGTGTGATTGTACTATCTCTTTTTTATAACAACAGTCGAGAAATAAGTCCATATAAAACGGCTGCTGGGAGCAGAAACATTGAGGACAAAAAAAATTGGCAGAGCTTATTAACTATTCTTGAGTCTATATTCATCTTTTTTAATTTACTTATTTTTTTGCTAGCCTGAATGGCATGTACTTAAACTTATCAGCCTGACTTACACATTCATACATATCACCCTCTAACTCCAAAATATTTTTAGGTTCAGTCATAATATTAGTCTTATATAGTTATCCATAATCGGATCTCCACTTGGAAGACGTTATCCATCCATCATTCAAAGGTTCAGCTTTTCCGCATTGCTAGAGTCCATTTTCCTACCGTGGAGGTTTAAAGTGAAAATTCAATTTCTGCTAAGTGTTGAGAACTTAAAGATCAGTATTTTATTTGTTTTTACATATCAAATATTTCTTTGCTTTATTCATACATAATGAATAATACTGACGCCGAGATTCCCTCCACCTCTCCGCCATTTCCAAAAAAAGTTTTTGCGATTACCTTCTACCCAGTTTCACTTAATGACCTCTAAAAATTGCTCTTAATAAAAAGTGTTGGATATTTCTATCTTGCTGAATAGATTATGGTCAGCTATTGGCGTTAGAAGGGGTGGAATTTAGTTCAGTAGTTCAGAAGCGGTTGAGTTACTTGCATTGGGTGAAGTTCTGATATTGCGGAGGGACATAGGGGCAAGCAAATGCAATGGCCTTTTTATTTGCTCGATACGTCTTCTCTAAATTGACCGGCAAGGGAAAGCGCAAATCGTTGGTCTTCGTAGTTTGCGTCATTAAACATTCTCCGTAGCTTGTGATGACACAGTCACTTCAGAATCATAAAAGTTACACGGAGTAACTCGTATGCAGACATCCTGATATACTGGTTGGGTTTTGTAAGAAGGTTAATTCCCTGGATCAGTCGAAAGAGGAAAAATTATGACTGAAACATAATTGGCACAGGTGGGGGTCATAGACGGCACAAAGGACGGGAGGAGAAGACATAGGGCGAGGATGAAGAAGAGAGGGGGATAAAGGAGAGAGAAGAAGGGGGGAAGTGGAAAGGGAATGGGAGGTGAGGGTGGAGGAGGGCGTGTTCATGATAAAAATCTGCCCCATGACGACCTCGCCGGGCGCTCGCAGTTTGGGACTCCCGTGGTTTCCCTTTCATAATTGAAAAGAAGAAAGAGCAGCGACCCTCTTGGACAGATTATGCGTGGCCAAAATTTTGGAGGGAAAAATTAAGTGACGGCGGTAAATGAAGGACCAAATATATAGTGAGATCAACGATATCGATTACGAAAAATGTAGAAATATAGAAACCTAAAATGGCCCAGGTGTCATAAGCTAGTTTGTTATCCCTTTTGAGATTTATCGCTCCTTAAGTTTTGAAATTTATTTTGGGCAGTTCTTCTCAAAATGTTTCACTAAATTTCTTACCAAAAAGTGTATCATTTTGCTGTTTGCATTTGCGATACGATTTGAATCAAATTAATTAAAAAAATCGTTTTATTCAAGCTCATTTATTTACGAATCTATGAATTTGTTGAGTAGTATGAGGAATCTCACCCATGCTCGTGGAGGAAAATAGACAACAATTTTTTGGTTATTCTTGCATCACAATGGAGTGGTTTTGAACTATTTACTGCTTTAGAAGTGTCGTTTGATTACTTTAAAGCCATTGAACCTCAAGAGCAATGTATACGAGTTAGGAGTATGTAAAAGCTAAGAATATATAAGCTAGAAATGACGTGTGCACTTCCTAATGCACTCAAAATGGTTCATTGTCAAGTAATTTCAAGTATGTTATGCATCTCTGTGCTTGTATTGTTTTGACGCATTGTAATTCAGGGGAAAATAGATGAATCCGGAGAAGATGAAGCATGTGGCTTGTAGATTCTCGTGCAGCAAAATTACCTGCATATCTAAAGTGAGAGAGAAATTTTTTTCTTTCCACAGATATTTTTATTGCAGCAACAATGTATACATAGATTTTAAATTTATGCGTAATCTGCTGGTACCATGGTTTTCTCCCTCATTATTCAAAGAAACGGCCACTAAATTAATTCGGAAACATTGGAACCTGAGATATTTTTCATTACACATTCATTTGTGTTTTTGGTTTATAGGTGTGCACTTCAACTTGTTCTGTTTAAAATCTTTAGTATAGTCTGTAATTGTTATGTTGTAGTAATAATTTGGTGCATAGTTAGGAGAAAAGCATTAATATTTTATATTTTACTTCCCTGGTTTGATATTCTGCGTAGAAAGATAGTCTTGAATTTTAGCTGTTCCAAATGTTCATAACATTTATCACCATATCTAAAGATAATTGAATCGTTCGACTAAACAAACAACCCTAGCTGTTGACAGGCAAACGCACGGGCCCTTCTAATATACAGGCCAGTGCGTGACTACCTGGCAGATGCTATCATAATTCATGAAATTAGTTTTTTTAGCAGTCTTTTTGATAATTATTAATTATGAGCTACTACAAAAAGTATTTAAAACAAAACTAGTCATGAAAATGTGATTTAAGGACCATTTTTTAAATAAAGCTTGTTCTGAATCCGAAGGCAGCTTTGGTCATTTCCAGTAGTTAGCTCTGTTTTATACCCTGGTCTCTCCGTTTTTAAACGCGTAAAATGAGTGAATTTCCTCCAGAACCGGGACAGTGACTGAATGACTCGAGTCAAAGGGGCCGGGAAACGCGGAACGGAACATTAGGCAGCTTGATAATGTCGCCGAGGACGGGGAAGAGGGCGAAGATGGATACACGGGAGCAGAGTGAGGCTAGGAAGTGTGTGGCCGATCTGAAAAGAGCCGCCGTGTCAAGCTGGCGACAGTTCCGTATACCCAATGCGAATAAATTTCGCACCAGCGCCACTCGTGAGTCGGAGACCCTCCAACTCCTCCCCTCATGACTCCCCGACCCTCCGAAGGTGAACGGCTAATTTCGGGCGAGTGGTTTGAAACGCAGCTCCAGCTTCCCAGCCTACCCACATTCAATCATTCACCCTCGTAATACTTACAATTAAATTTCTCACGCATAAATACAAAACGAATCTTGAGTTAAAATAAAAAAATGGCACATTGTGAGAAACTTATCAGATTTCCTGATTCATAGCATACAGAAGAATCATCCGGTATTAGGACCTCGCAATTATTACAACCAGGTTATTGATGAAATCGGAGAAAAATAAAAACCAACACTCAAAATTCGTGTATCGTAAAAATATTTATTCACAGGTACACATGCAGTTATTAAAGCAAATACAGAAGGTCATTTTTAGGTATTATTGGGCAATTCCAGAACATATTGAGGAAGGAAAACGTAAATTGAAAAACTATTTCAACACAATTGTGACAAATGAGGTTGCTAAAAATTGCATCCACAATCAACTAGTTTGAACATTATGCATGAATACGAGGTCATTGCATTCTTATGGAAAAAAATAAATAAGAAAGCTAAGGACATGCAAAGGAGTAACCCATACTCCAAGTGGGCTGAGAAGTGAGATGTTATTATTCATTACACTATGACAAGGTGTCATTGTGTCATTTGTGTCATTGTCATTATCGTATGTTAGGGGTTTATCTAAAACAAATTTCTCAGGTGACTGATGTTTACCATGATTGTGCTAACAGTACGTTGTGAACATGACAATACTAATTGCAAGATCGGCATGATATTACTAGATCGGCTTTTAGAATGCAGAGGAAATTGCTTTTAAATTCATTCATACCCGAGCAAAATTTCCTCCCTGATGTAGTGTGGCTTCCTCAATAAAACCGTTTTCCTAGGAACTCTTAAACCATTCTTCGTATTTAACGACAAGCTTATGCTTTAAATAGACGTGAGATTTAGGCGAGTTACTATTCACATGCACATTCAATACCGCGTTATCCCAGTACATAGTATTTTAGTAACAATAATAATATTAGTTAATTTACACACAAGCCGTCACGTTGTCGCCGTACGGGAGATCTACGCTTTAGGTTATACTCCATTCATAGTGTATTTCTCGCTTTGTAGCAAGCTATATTCAAACTAAATCTTCGAACCACCATAATAAGTATTCGTCTGGATGCAGAGTACTGCCGGTTTATATGACATTACAGTTTTCTGTTAGTTACAGCACAGACAAATTTCAATCGCGTAATATTCGAATTATTCCAAACACGGCCAAAGATGACATAGCTGCCAGTTAAAAGAAGTTAAATCACCTGATTCATCGAGAAGTAATCGACAAAAACTCTCATCAGAACGTTCTTCATTGCTTCGTGACAGTAAACAAAGAACACTTTTCTAAGCAGTCAACGAATCTCTGAATATGTGTTATTAAATATTTCACACAATTTAAAACAACAGTTTCCAGTCAAGTTCAACTTGGCCGTTCTCCGTCTTGAACATAATAGGACACAATGACAAATATTAAAAAAACATTCCATTTTACATGAAAAAAGTATCCATTAGGAGTTTATTTAATGTAAGTGTTAATTAACTATACGCTATCTAGCCTATAATTTGCAACTGGAAATTCAAACAAATATAAAAAACCCCTAATAGAAATAGACTACAAGAGCGCCTATGTGTCTCAGCAATGAAACCAACACTGAAACAGATAGATCTATACGAGTTATCGCACTTCTGTCGTCCGCCTGGCAATGTTTCTGTCAAAATGGCTCGTTTTCAAACATACTGATGAGACTCAGTTTCATTTTTAAACAAAACTTTTATGAATTGAAAATTGATAACAAAAAATTAATTCTTGGGGTTGGAGAGGAAAGCAATGGAACAAATTAACTGAAATGGAAATTACTGGAAGAAATTAATTAAAAGCTATGAATATCCATGGAATTTTTTTCCTTTAGGAAATAATGATTACAGAGAGTAACTTATCAGGAAGAAATACGATTTGCAATCGATTTCTTTGTACGCTTCGTATTTGATTAAACATTATGTTTTCACCAGGGTTGAAATTCGCTATGAAAAAATCATTTGACTTCACCGGGATTCGAACCCGGATCAGATATGCACCCGTGTCCTGTCGTGCACCAGATGTCAGATATGCACCCGTGTCCGATATGCACCCGGATCAGATATGCACCCGGATCACCGGATGTCAGATATGCACCCGTGTCCGATACACCCATCTTCGATGCACCCGTGCACCGGATGTCAGATATGCACCCGTGTCCTGTCGTGCACCGGATGTCAGATATGCACTCGTGTGAGTGACTCCGTACCACATCATTTGTTAAAATGCAATCTTTGGAAATTATGTTTACAATTAAAAAATTTTCAATTCTCTCAGATCTCAACGAAAAAATAATTTTATGACATCGTACCAATGGCTATAAACGGTATATTTCGACGGAGCCATAAGCGGGAAGTTTCCTTCCGAGCCCAAACATTTTATGTTTGGATATGAATATCCAATTTATAAATATGTTATGTAAAAAGAAACTTGAGTTTTCCTCAGGGTTTTGAATTTCGCGCCTTCTTGATGAAAACTTCGTGGCTCTATGTAACGTACTCATATTCTGGTTCTGGACATATTAAATTGTCATCGTTCAAGTTCAGCGCGTTCTCGGCGGTTGGGTGCTTTGTTTCACAACAGTTTAGCGTGTTTATGTTCTGCGGATGTTTTATTCGTGTCATGATATATTTTCAATTGTTTCATATTGTAATCGGAGTATATTTTAGTATATTGAATAGGGCGCATTCCCCCATGTATGTTGGTACGCGCTGGGAAATTCCGACCGCGAATACACCCGCGCATATTCATTTATGTTATGTAGGTAAGTTTAACAATACGTAGTTAATTTTTTTCTTTTTTTTATGTTTTTCTAACGTAAAATTATTTTTGGCGACAGTGTCCAGCTCGGAAGAATACATTTTAGACATTATTTACCATATATTTCTTTTTCTTCGGTTATCAACCCATGGGTTGGTTGGCAATAGCACGCCATTCTGCTCTTTGCTCGGATTTCCTCTTCATTTCACCATATGAGGCGCATCCAGAGTCATTGACGATCTGCTTCATATAGCTTAATCTAGGACGTCCTCTACGATTTGTCCCCTCAATACAACCTTCAGCTATTAATTTTATAAAATCATTGCATCGTAGAATGTGGCCTATTAGTTTTAGTCTCCTTGTCTGTATCTGTCTCCAGAGACTTCTATTTTCTTTTACTCTTCTCAGCACTTCCTCATTGGTGATTCTGTCACGCCAGCTGATTTTCTGCATCCTTTGATAGCACCACATTTCTAGGGCCTCTAATCTGCTCTTTTCATGTTTCCCGATAGTCCAACTTTCACACCCGTAAAGGGCCACACTCCAAACATAAGTATTCATAACCCTCTTTCTTACTTCCAAACTAACGTTTTTTACGAGTCAGTAGTCTTTTTATCATTGAAGGCAATTTTTGCTAGTTGTTTTCTATTCACAATTTCTCGTTTACTCCTTCCATCTTCTGTTGTCGTACTGCCCAAGTAGCTGAATTCTGTAACTTGTCCTAGTTCTTCGTCATTTTTCTTATCCTTACAGGTTCACAACAGTCTTGAGCACCGCATACCATCACTTTAGTCTTTTGCTTATTTATCCTCATTCCATATTGGTCTCTAAGAAATCTCTATCTCGTTAAGTATGATTTCTAAATATTCTTTCTTTTCTGCAACTATGGCAATATCATCAGCATATCGTAACATATCTATTTTCTTCCCATTTACTTTGATTTCTACATCAACATTTTCCCTTACTTTATCGATTGCTTCTTGGATGTATGCATTGAAAATTATTGGTGATAGGGGAAAGCCTTGTCTACCTACTTTCCTTATTATAGCTGTACCTTCTTTATTCTTATTTCTAATTAAGGCTGTTTCATTTTGGTATATTTTAAATATTATTCTTCTATTGTTGTATTTCAGCCCAACTTTTTCCAAAATCCTGAACATTTTTGGCTATACAACATTATTAAATGCTTTCTCAAGATCAACGAAAGCAATATAAGTTTATTTATTTTTTGATCTTTGTTTTTCAATGAGAAGCCTTAAAGAGAGTATTCCTCTCTAGTCCCCACTCCTCTTCTAAATCCAAATTGGTCCTCACTTAAAGTATTTTCCAACTTTCTTTCAGCTCGTTTAAGGATTTTCCTTATAAGTATTTTTGAAGCATGTGATAATAGACTGAGTGTGCGATCTTGCTCACATTTTGTAGCAGATGATTTCTTTGGTATAGGAATCATAACACATTTTTGGAAGTCTTCAGGAACTTCACCCGTCTTGTTTATTTTCCTTATAAGTTGTAGTAAAGAATCTTTCAATTTGTCACCAGCTTTTTTAATCAGCTCAGAGGGAATGTCATCACAGCCTACTGCTTTCCTATTTGGCAAACCTTGCAATGCTTTCTCAAATTCTTCCTGTAAAATATCTTCTCCTAGTTCTTCCTCTTCTATTTCTTCACTTGATTTCATTACATTTTCTAATAGTGGTCTTCCTTGGTAAATCTCTTCAATATATTCTTTCCATCTCTTAAGTGCATCGTCTCCAAACAGCATTTTGCCTTCTCTGTTCTCTATCGTATCGGAAGATTTTTTGTTTTGTTTGTTGAAAAGCTGTTTTGCTGTTTTATAGGCTATGTCGGTTTTTTCTTTGTTCATATTTTCTTCTACTTCTTTACATATGTTATTGAGGTAATTTTCTTTGGCCTTCCTAGATCCTCTGTTGCTTTGATTCCTGAGTTTTCTGTATTTGGTTCTACTCTGCTCGTCAAGGGCATTCTTGTAAATTCTTCTCTCCTCTATGAGGAAAACTATTTCGGGAGTTATTCATTCTTTCCTGTTTGCAGGTATAACTTTACCGACAATTTCTTCAGCTGTTTTATGTATGCCATTTTTAATCTATATCCATTCTTCATTTGCGCCTCCATGAATAATATTTGATGCTATGTCACCGGTTCTCCGTGCATAAGCTATCATTGTTTCGTCAGATTTTATATTATCTCTATTCCATGTCTTATTTAGTTTATTCTTTAATCGTTTGAACCTAAGTAGACACTTCATCATGACTAGTTTGTGATCACTGTCTATACCTGCTGATGGGTAGCTTCGGCAGTCCATGATTTAATTCCTAAAGTGTGACTTTACTAGAATGTAGTCAATCTGTTGTCTCCTGATGTCTCCTGAAGCTCTCCGAGTGTATCTTCTTCTTTTATGATGGCTGAATAATGTATTTGCCACGACTAAATTGTGTTTCGCACACAATTCAATTATCCTGCGGCCTCATTCATTCTTACATCCTAGTCCAAACTATTCTACAATTCCATCTCACCTACAAAATCTAACTTTTCTGATAGCATCTCTTTGGAGATGAATATTTTGAATTCTCAAAAAACACTGGAAGGTATCGCTCCATTTTGGTTTACCTGGGAATATTTTCTTCATGATACTTCAACAAAAACCAAAGTTTTTTAAAATCCTTGGGTCACTTCATTTGATTACTGATGGTAGGACGCAATTTGAATAGATCTTTCTGAGATGCATCTTAGTGTAGTCCTGTATTATGTTTCTAGGAAAAGTGTGAGAGTAGAATGATACACCGGAGCAAAGGGGATGAAAATTCGGAAGCGGGGGGTGAGAAAGCGTGGGTTGAGAGGTTAGTGGTCGAGGAGGATCTTGGGTAAAAGGACAAAGGGCGGAGGGACATACTGCTAATGAAAGAACTCCAACAAGAGTGCCGAGAAAACCAAGGAAGGAGCTGGGTTGTGAAAGGGGGCGGGCCTGAGAGTAACTAGGGAGGTTGAGAGTGTGGACTGAGCGGGAAATTGAAGCGGGTGGGACTTTTTCTTTTGGAGCAATTTTAGTTGGGAGAGATAGCTTTCCTGAAATGGTGAAAGAGAGTGGACAGGGTTTTTACTAAATTAAATGAGCTGTCTTTGTTCCATCACAGCTTTTCCACCCTTGCACATGATAGTCACCAGAGAGGAGTGGAGCGCCACTTCCCTACTTTCCCCCCATCTACAGCTTTGCCCTCACGCTAGCCGGCCATAGACACTAGGGCCGATGAAAGTGAGGAAAGCCGGTACATTTCAACCCCAAGGCCAAATTCCTGGGCCAAAAGTACTTCGTGTCGAATAGATCGAGAAAATTCTTGTTCCCAGTTCCTCCACTCGCTCCAACCCGCCTCCCTCTCTCCCTCTCTGCCTTTCCGCTGAGTACTGATTGAAGTAGTGCTAATTCTCCTTTCGCTCATTTCCTTTTTTCCTTTGCCCCATCTTCGTTTTTATGCTCTCTCTTCGAACTGAGATTTTTCCACGGGGTAACAAAGAGTGGAGCACTGTGGACGATCGTCGACGCATAGCTCAGTTTTAGCCATTTGCAATCATCACCACCTCCTCACTTTCTCTTTCTCCATGACAACAAGGTGTTGCTCTCAGTGACAAGTTGCAATCTTTCTTTTTTCTTATCTCTACCACAAAAAGTTTATTAAAAAATAGAGAGAAAGCTATAGTTTTGTTAGAGGCGCTTCAAGTATGTTTACTGCTTTCATTGTTGACATGCTTCAGCCATTGAAGAGACAAAGTAAGATTCTGAATATGCAAATAAGTCGTCGACTATACCTACCGAGCATACTTTCTTGCCAGCAGCATGTTTATTGAATAAATGCATTGGGGATAAATGACCGAAAGTGGACTGTATACAACTCCCACATTTAATTGGATCTTGGCTTATTATATTATATATACAAGCAAAATCAATCAGGATACAAAAAATCCGGTTCTTGACTGCACCAGTAGTAGAAGGGACCAGGAAAGTAGAAGGCAGCAGAGGATGGCTGTAGCTCGATGAGTCACCAAGGGGGTGACCAGCATGTAGGGGAGATTAAGAGAACACCACAGCATAGAGGAGAAATTTCGCTTTGCTGCTGAGTGACTGAAGAGAGTCTGCTACCCATGCGAGACTAGTAAGCGACTGGCTGCCTTGGTCGAAGGTCGAAGCAGACAAAAACAGGGCGTCTGAACGCCAGCGTCTACACTCGGGGCATATGGCTGTAAACTCGCTAGCAGCCGACAAACAACGGAATAACAAAACGAGATATGACTCCACAACTAAAAGAGAACACTGAAAAGGCACTTTTTAGTAAAGTTGGAACAATTTGACGATGCCTCATATTGTAAAATGAATTAGTGCCTTTATTTTTATGCAATATAATATCCTAGCTTCACCTCCAAAATCCGTCCATCACGGAGTTGAAAATTTTGACTACCAAAAATACGATCAATTATTCTTATGCCTCGCCTGTTGCTGTTTAAGGCTTATGTAATCTCTAGGAATTTTTTTGAGAAATGTTTGTTCAAAGTTTGGATTTTCTTGACATTTTCACAATACTGTGATTTTTTTCATGACAATTTTATAAAAATGTGGCATTTTTATTATTATTCTGCTTTTTATCTTCTAGGTGATCAATATTATCTTATGGTCTCCTTGATGAATTAATTTTTGGGTATTTAAGAAGCCAAAAGTTATTATACATGGGTAATCAACCCAGAATGTTTAGACACATGAATGCCTGAAGCTAGAGTTCACACAAGGTTTAATAATGATCTTTGAAATCAGCGAGAAAGTTGAGCGTTCGTAGAGAATTATTTTGTACTGTAGTTCAAAAATTATATAGTCTGGATTAGGCGTTCGCCGGACAAGCTAGAAAACATGCTTAGCGTATTAGTTAAAATAGGAAGTTCCAGTTTTATTTTTTAGCAAAGTTTTCTTATTGTATTCTGAGAAATTATGCAAATAATCGATCCAAAATTTCAATACCAGGATTATATTGGAGAAAGTAATAACACTTAATGTTTATTATGTAAATCTGTCTCAGAAAACCATAATACTTATTGCTAGCAGAGCCACGCAAAGAAACATAATAGCCTTAGTCCAAGGATGTTCGGAAACCCTCAATTTCTTGGTAACTTTACCATCATTTTTGGAACAATTTTCAAATAAGGTATAAACTTTTTGTTTCCTCTTTTTTATAATATGCTCGTAGAGGGTGAATGGCTTCTTTCTCAGCGGAGTCGTGGCAAAGAATAGTCTTATACATCGGATACTGAGGGAGTAAAAAATCAGATTCGTTGACGTTCACTCATTGATTGGTTTGAAAATATTTCGCCCTTACTTTCATTGTCGCTATGTCCGCTCGGTCTACTCTTGTATCGAATGTAAAGCAGCTTTAAAACCCTTCCAAGCCATCTTCATCAACGATCCCAACTCTATCTTACTTGTGCTGACTTTTTAAGTGCTTGCTGCGCTGACTATGGAGCATGTTTTACGATATTATCTCTCCCTACATTCTCTCATTTTCACTAATGATACTGCTATCAGTCGTAGGGTAATAGATGGAGGAAAATGGATGGCTTGTTGAGGAGCGAGGGATTTAGGGGGAAGGGAGGGTCTCGGAAGGAGATGACACAGGAGAAAGAGAACAATTGAGATGGAGTGGGATAGATAAGGAGCATCTGTATGAATAAAATGGTCTGACTGCTAAAAGAGCATGGTAGGAACAAAAGATACGGGGAAACTTGAGTCTACATCTCGTTTTCATTATCCGGGTAACGAGTGAACCGTTTTTTCCTTCTTTATCCGTGGGGACCCTGCGCGTGGGTAATAAATGCCAGATGTTCTTGATAATGATATTATTTCCTAACCCTAACCTCGCAACCCTAACGGTTAAGACAAGTGTCGAAGAGTTTGGGGAAAATACGCTGTGGTAGGTGTGATTAGGAAAAAAATATTAGCTAACAATGTAAAATCAGAATTTCACCGAGATTTAGGAGTAAGTCAAAAGGACATGATCCAGAATTAAAAAAAAATAAAACTTTTGATCGCACTTCATCAGAGTGGAAGGTTGGCTATATAGTTAGTACTATTAATTGTAAATAGATATTTAATTATAAATAAACATTTCAGTTCTGTTTTAAAATTTTCTTGTGACAAATTCGGAAGATATACCCATGTGATCTACTTTTGATTTTCTTTCATTAGTATTCATCGGCCCTTATCGTATTAAGATGTCGTGTTGCAATGCATTTACTAATAACCTTTCTTCTGTATTCTCTTGTCTTTCGGAACTTCTCCTCTACATTTTCCACTTTGAATTATTATTTTTTGGTAAATTGATGAAATGTTTAGGTTTTAATTTAAACTATTGTAATATCAATACGAAGCATCTTCCTTGCTTTAATTTTTCATACATTTTTCATAATAGTCTCTTACTATAATTTCCCTTTTATGGCGCCAACGATTGAATTTCTTTTCTAATTTGAAGGCTATTTGGAGCATTTTGCGTTGGCTGTGCCATATTCCTTCATGAATTTTCCTCTTACTTCTTCCTTCGATAAATTTCAGACTTATTATTTTCATTTAATTAGGCAGTATTAAACTATTCTTAGCGTCATATTTCGATTAGCATTCTATCTGTTTGCTCTATTGGTTGGGTCAACAATTTTCATCATTCAGGTCATTTCTATTAGTCTGTTTTTGATGAAAATTCGTTATTGATGCACCATTACTCATGAGACCCTTAGTATTCCTTCAGAATTCATGTAACTTGGCCCGAGTTTCCCCTATATGATGAAAATTCTCGTCAATGTAGTTCTGAGAAGACGAAAATACAACTTCACTACCAACTATATCTCAATATATAACATTGAAATATCCAGTCTTTTCTCAAATTCGAATTGCTATCAAATCATTTGGTTCTACCATTTGCTGCTAGTAAGCGTACGATTATTATTTATGCATTTTACTGTCCTACGGATTGCAATTTGCAATGTAATTAAATTTTTATATATAGTATTAATTAATTTAAATTAGTAGTGTTGTAAAAATAGTAAATTTATGTATTTTAATATGAAGAGATGATTATCAAATATTTTTCGCAGAAATGTATGGGAAGATTCCAGTGTTTGGACTCCTTATCACAAAGCTTGCTATCTATCTTAAATTTGAAGGTCAATTTAAAAAAAATAGAATTGGTATATGTCTGTCCACTAACTGTAAAATTTGGACTAGTTTGTACAATCACTACGTGTAAACAAAGCCTTCGACTGAACTTTATAGTGTTTGATTTCTGAATAACTTTATAGTAGTTGTTTTAAATTTTATCTACATTCATCAGTCATAAAGCATATCTTCAAGCATAAATTTTTCTATCAATTTATAGCCATTAGTAATTATTAATTATAGCTATAAATAGTTACAGAGGTAAAATGATGCAATTTCTATTTTATTTCTGCACCATTTATTGGCTGATGCTTGAGTAGATGCAGTTTATCCCTTTGAATCACTAGTGTGTTTGAATTATTCCTATAATTCTTTAATAAAATCAATAAAAATATATTATTTACAGAAAAAACCGTTAGTAGTGACTCTCCGTGAAAGAATTTAGTAATCAACAATGTCTGTATGGATTCAATTTTTTTTACCTTCTCGTTTTGTCCCCCTCATGTCTTCACCCTATATAACGGTTGGCGCATCGTATTATCTCCAGCAAACGACTTTTTACTTCTTGTAAGTAGACCCCAGTCGTCGACATTTTCCGGCAACAAAGAGTGGTGCCGTTGCACTCCCACGGAATAATTTCAGTCGAGGAAAGAGGGGCTTAGCCCTGCGGTCCATTGCTGGTAAACAGCTGGCTCCCAAGGACGCGCTTGCTTTCTGACCCCATGAACGCGGGAGTATTCGCACATTTTCTGTGCACTACATCCACTTCTTTGAAGTTCAAGTGACCCCAATAGAATTCCCTTATGTGCGCTCTCCCATTCCCGTGGATTCTCTTAGTTGGGTCAAACGATGAGGTGCATAATGGTCATACTTATTACATGGGAGCTCAGCCGTATCGGAAGGGTTCAGGATATTTGCTCTGGGGAATTTATAAACGTCCATTACCAGGATACTGTTGATGTTGTGATAACGGTCTGACCCCAATTGAACATATCCATCCGTATCTGGTCCACCAAAGTTTACGTCTGGGGAAAAAGGATAACTGTGCGTGTTAACCGCTTGCAAAGTGCTTTGATTCGTCCAAATAGCACGTTTGTGTCATGATTATCCACTTCATGTCTATTGGTGAAGTTTTCGCTGCCATGGGAACTTGGGAAGTGTTGAATGATGAATTAGGATGGCATGTGGACGAGGCCTGGCGAACAGGGTCCGCAGTAGCTCGATTATACTTCTTTTTGGATGACCTTTTCTTTTCTTCTTTGATACGTCGTGGGTAATTTGGGTTTTCACATTCTCAGGTGCAATAAAACATCGTTTAGGGTGAAGTGAATGGCCATGCGTTATTTAGTCGTATTTGGAAAACGTTTAAAGTTGCGTGAATAAGAGGTCATTTTATTCCCATGATTACTAAATTAAAAACGATATGGCATGTAATCAACTGCTAATGGTGTTGATAAAATATATTTGATGAATAGCTTGACATGTATTTTTAGTTGAGATACTTAAGAGGGACAAATGAGTTGTGAACCTTGTAGCAGACCTATGAAATTTTTTTTCTACTTTGGGTAAATTGGTGAAACCAGAGTTACAAGGTGTATTATCAGTAAAAATATAAGAAAAATAGATTTATAAAATTTAAGACAAAAAAACGGTGGTGAGCCGGAGTTTATATGATAACGTTCTTTAATTTGGCGTAGAAAAATCAGTTCAAATGGCCGGTAGCCAAATTTTTCTTAATGCCAGTAGGTTTTATGACTTTCGTCCGGAAAACCCGTGGTGCAGTTTAGCATCGCGCTTTTTTAGCGTTCATGAGAAAGACTGGGTATCCTGGTACCTCTTATTGTTTGAAAAGGAATATGGGAATCAATACACATTATTCTATAGTTATCAAAGTAAAATCTACTTGTTACCCTGTCGTAATCCATGACGTGCTTCCTTTTTTATCAGCACCGTGAATATAAAATAAAAATGAAAGGATACAAGAGTGTCATCAAATGAAAGTCATTGATAATTTGCTATAAATTTGGTCAATTCTTGTATATTGGGCTAAATCATAAATGAGATCAAGTATTTTGTTCTTTGACATGTCTCTTTTCATTACTCCTCTATTACTCGATCTTACAATTCATCTTTCATAATTTACATTAATTTTTCAAATAAAATATTATATTAATTGATACTACCTTTAATGCCTAGGCCTATTTTTAGAGACCAGTTACGATTTGTTAAACCGTGAAATAAATAAAAATATCCAACGCAGAATTACGGTAATTCTCTCAGGTCATTCTGGTTTTGTCCAAGGAATCGAAACTGTTAGCATCTATCAATCGATATGGTGGAACTGTTTGCATTTGTATTCTACAAACATGCTCCGTTGGCAAGACAATAGTTAAAACGAGGTAGCCGCTCGAATTTTTCGCCGATAATTTATTAATCACGATGCCTCTCCTCCTGAAGCGTTATCCTGCGCCAACTGCGTTAACGTAAAAGATTTATTATAAAACCCATCCTACAGCTAACGCAAAGGCCATTGGACTGTAAATTGATTAGCAAGGAGAGTTTGGTGATTATAAAGTGCTAAAATACCGTGTAAATAATCAGTTGAAAGGATTCATGTTTTAGAGTTGGTTAATTACCACATAAATACCTTTTTTGAAGATACCATTGCGTCTCTCGTCCTTATAAGAAGAATCCGCGGCTAAAAAGTCGGTGATATATTTTTCTCCATCGTTTACAATCTCCATTCATGAATCTTCACAGCTCACGAAAGGTAATAAGACCTCAGGTGTCTTAGAAATACCGAGAATATTCCTCCTTTACTACTTGATCACCAAATAATTAAGAATACTGTATTCTAATGAGGTAGTTTTGTTCTTTTCCCATCACGATTTACTTTCCGGAAAATTTCTCTCGTTAATTACAAGAGAACCTTCCTAGATCCATAGAAGTAAAAATTTTTGTTTCGGAATAGGTTGTATCATTTTGGACGGTAATAGAAATCACGTATGATCTTCCTAGGTACTAATAGATACTACCTATTACATAGGCTTTATTTTTATGGCCAGATAGTTAAGGAGCAGTAACGAATAGCACCTTACTGGTACTGCACATCTATTACTTCTCTTTAATAGTGTGCGTTATGAGACCTAGGTGGGTCTCACATTATGTAAGTGATGTTGAGGCATAATATAGGTGACTGTAGAATAGTACAAAACTGATTGAAAAGATTCACACTCCCAGACTGACCAATAAAAATAATTTGAAAAAAATTGTGGGGTCGATTAATATTAGAATTTATTTCTATTCAATGAATTACTTGGAAAAGCTACTTACTTCTTCGAAAGTTGTGACTTTCTCACAGCTACGACTCTGGTCTTTCATAGTGAGTAGAGTAAATGGTGAATAAATAATATTTCATACTTTTAAAAGATAGATTATGGTTATCGAGATCCTTTTCCATATCTAAAGGGCTGTTTATCGTATTGAACTATGAAAAAAATTAATGGTAATATTGGAAGTGGTTATTTTGTATCGTTTCTCACTAGAGTGAACGATAGCATCTCTTTTTATCCAACCTTCTCGTTACTCCGCATTCAGTACCCTCAGATATTTGGGTCGGCAATTGCACGACTGTTAGTGGAGGCGTTTATGAGCCAAAAGAGCGGAAGACAATAATAGAGGTCCGCTCTCGCTGGATGTGTCGGCGAGAAAAGATGTGGAGAACTATTCACCTTCCTTGCCATTTTCCTCCTCCATTCTCATTAAGCCTTCCCATTTGGCATGTGACTTACTTTTCTAACTTCTCGAAAGGCTGCGCTTGCCAAAAAGTTACTGTGGCTCTAAGCAGGAAGGAAGCCTAGTTTACGACCAATGCACGCCTATTTGTATCTTGCCTAACAGTTACTATGCTCCTGCTTCTTCCCTTCTTTTATAATCGTATAGATATATATTGCCCAAAAGCGCTTTCTTAATTTGAACAAAACCCATTAGAGTGTATCGGAGTTTTTATTCTTTATCTGTATGCCACATCTGCAAAATTAATCTCTAGGTGCAAAGTAAACGGCACATTGGTTACCTCAGGGTTAGTTATTGCTTTTATGTTATTCTTGTTATTGTGTTAACAATTATCCGTTGTTGTTGGAGTTTGTACCCAAACCCTCGGAATTGTCTGTCTGTACCCTGGCTGCGACACTAACCACCTTCATTTGGCACAATAGGGGATACCACATCCCCTATTGAGTCAAGTGTGAAATCACTTCAAATATGTGTTGCATATTTGAATTATGTTTTGAAATTTATTAACAAATAGTACAAACAGCCCAATCGTTTTGAGTGTTATATATTAATATAAGTGATACATTTATATGTATTCCCTGCCACGGTGGTTGGCATTTCCAATGAATGTTACTTATAAGGGTTTTGATTAGGTATCGACAAAAGTAAATGTAAAATGCCCATACTCTATGAAGTGAATGCTATTTTTAATTTTAAATATACTTGGTATAATTGGCAAATGGTAAGGTTTCCTATATCGTATCTATGAGTAAGCGTATACTGTGACAGTACAGAGTTAGAGGTATAGTTATTTTTCTAAGCTAAATTATCCATCCAACTTTTAACAAACGGTTATCTAAAGAGTAAGATTTTTTGCAGGAGTGATTGATGACCGGACTAGAAATTAAAAAAAAATAAAGCATAGATTTTTATTTTCAAAAAAATTGAAACATAAATTAATTGTTCTTTCTTTTTTCAATGGCACTATGTTGATTGAACCTTAATGTTACTTCAATGATGGATTTCAATTTAAGATGGTAAATTGTTGCTTGTGATTCTGATATAGTCGTTTAAAAATCGTATTCACAGTAGTATAACTATTTATGGTAAAATTAGGCTTTCCACGGAATATTTACTGGACAACACATGGATCTTAATGGTTCACCCAAGCATGTTACTTAAGAAACTGCTAAATCAGAGCGTCTGTTTTCCTCTTCATTTCTCACATATGCACAGTGAGTAAAGGTCCTCTCATTGTGTATTCTTAATATTATCAATTCACCTCAAAAGAGCAACTCCATCGCTCTGATTATTGAGAGCCATATTTGAGAAACAGAAATTTCTTCCGAGATTCCCGTTGATAGTGAAGCCGCTCGACGTTTTCTCCCGGAAGTCAACAAGCGTTGCCGTGACATTATTTGGAAGATACCATGGAAGAGCTTTGTAGAGCTTACATTGTTCATAATTGAATTTTTAATGGGGCGTTTTATGAGATTGTTACTGAAATTTAATATTTCACAACGATAAACTGGGAAAGGAAGTGGAAAGGGCAATATTAACGGAATGAATGCAGGATTTTGCTTAAATACATAATTAGTTAATTTTCCTGAAATTTTCCACATTGTGGCTGAAAATACAAATTTATTTGTGATCTTTACATGAGAATAGGCTAATGACTTTTTTATCATCCAATACTTAGTCATAAATAACCCCAATTCTTCCAATATCATGACTCATAAGTGGAGTACAAACCTTGTCTGAGACTGTTACACACATAAATTTAGACGTGGGTAAATACAATAGTTTGTACCACTTGATACTTGGGCACAGCGGAGCCATTAAAAATATCCTATCAGCATATTTTCTCCACGGTTGTATTACGCCTGTGGGACAAAATCTTCTAGTAAATATAAAAAAATGAGATATTTGGCATCAATATGACGGGTGATAATGTGTTAGATCTCGAGAGTTGATCGCGAGGAAATTTTTAGCCCGCCATGTGAGTTTTGAAATCTACTATTATTTGAGCCGTATAAAGTAAGCCGATATTCATGTGTCTTCTCGTTATGTTCGGCATCTGGGCACCATGTACTCGTGCCGATGGGTTGTCCGTAATAGCTTGCCGACGCTTGCTAACTCCTCGCTTGCAACCGTACTCCCGACTTATATGGCCTCATAATTCACTTCGAGGAATGAGCCGTACTCCCACGGGTAATAATTCTCACACACAATCACAGAGGCCGGTACGACAACGAATTGACCCCGGACATAGGTAATGGCATCCTAGTATAGGACAGTGATGATCCCTATGACAATCTTCAGCCTCATGATCACCAAACCGGTATATTTTACTGTTTTATACAATTACTTTCTTCACAAATAGAGAATTGTCCTATAATTGCTGTCTTGATTTCATAACTGGACTAGGACGGGAGCAGTACAACGGCCATCAAGCGGAGAATAGCCCAAGCTAAGAAGACGTTCATGGGAAAAAGACAACTGCTGTGCTAAAATAAGATATGACAACAAACCAGGAAACTGTATGTCAAAAATTTCACGTGGAGCGTAGCACTCTATGTATTGGATGCTTGGACCACAGGGAAAGCTGACCAGAACAGACTAGGAACTTTTGAAAGCTGGTGCTGGAGGAGGATGCTGAAGATGAAGTGGACGGAAAAATAAGAAACGATGAAGTGTACAGAAGAGTAGAAGAGGAAAGAATCATAGGGAACAGTAAAGGGAAAGGAAGAACCAGACGGATTGACACACCCTGAGAGACGGATTTGTGAAGAACATAGTTGAAGGCAAAATAGAGGGAAAAGTCCCCAGAGAAAGACCCAAAAATAAGCTACTGTATCCATCATTAGAAGAAATGGCTGCTGGAGGTGGAGATCTGATCCAAAACTCACTTCATATCTTTGTGCTCAAGGATGTGAGACAATGTGCTGCACCTGAAGAAAGTACCGCATTGCGTGCTGTAACATATGTGGATGCTGCGTTGGACATGGGTGTACTAATGGCATCCTAGGATAGGACAGTGATGACCCCTATGACGATCTTCAGCCTCATGATCACCAAACCGGTATATTTTACTTTCTTATACAATGATATTCTTCACAAATAGGGAAGGATTGTCCTATAATTGCTGTCTTGATTTCATAAAGCATTATTGATATCGACGAGCCAGCGGCGAGACGACGCAAGTTGGTGTAGTAACCAATCCCTGTTGTTGTTTTTCTGTTGTTTAAAAACATTGCGATATCGCAACATAATTAATATGTTATTTTAATGTCTATGACCGCCAGAAATAAATACAGTTTCTGACAATAATTCTATTCTGAGTTCAACCTTTCCGCTTAATACTTATAACAGCGAATCTCTCCTGCTTCTAAAAACACTGGATAAGACAATCAAATTCCAGGTGTGTTCCATGGGAATTCCAGACAGCCTGTAAACTGGACACGGTTGAGTGACGACCTGAATGTGTCTAGCTTCATTCGCAGTGCCATTAATCATTAAATCAAAGAGTACAGTGAAATCCGGTGATACATTTATCATGAGGAACTAATTTAAAGTAAAATCCAAGTTTTTCTGGATTATATATTTTTCAGTAGGTCAATGGTAAAATTTAAGACTTTGGTGGCCGTTGTCATTAAATTCCTGACAAAATGATATAAAAATCATCGCTCTAACTGAAGTTTTAACTAATTTAGGATTTTTCCAGGAAATCTTCAGGTTTCTCCAGGTTATCCTGGATAACTTCGCTATCCCAGTCAGGAGCTCTTGGGGCTTTTTTGAGAGTCATCCCGGGAAGTTCCCGAAGATATTGGAAAAGGTTTCACTCCGTAATTATTTTTGTCCGGGTCGTAACCTAATTTTACCGGACTATAAGGGCATATTTCAGCCGAAGAGCAGCAACTCACCAATTTTATTTCTGAATCAATTAACGATACTTTTAAACATACGTTGAACAGATTTGCTTAACGTAATAAAACTATCTAAATGCGTTTTTATTGGTCGAAGTATTATGAAAATACAGATATGCGAGTACTATTAGGAGTCTTTGCGATTACCTCAATTATTTCCTTGACTGTACCGGGTCGCGTGACTCTCACAACTTTTATAGATTGTAGAACTGGCAGAAAATGATTTAATGGAGGAATCAGTGAATTGTTCTATGACAACCTATTAAATTATTTCTCTTCCCGAGAATAATTACTTCCTCAGTTCTAGTTAAGATATAGTTATTTGTGCTCTTCTTAGTATGCAACAGAAAAAGCCTCTTCTACAAAACCACTTTCTTTAAGTAACTTAACTTAAACGAAATGAAATGAGGTATACTCGTGTTCCACTTTAGATCATCATCCATTATTATACAGTTATGTAGAAGTGTTTGGCAATGTGACTGTTCGCTACGAAAAAGTGCCGGAAGGCTGTTCGATAAGTTTTGGCATTGAGGTTTGACATGTGTGCCGTAGTTTTTTATCCACGTGGTGCTTATATTTCCATTAGCCTTATATTGCTCGCAATTAGTTTTCATTCATGTAAACCTTGATTTTTATTGTTGGAAGGACATATGCTGGTCTAAGCGTTCATAAAAAAATCGCTCAGCGTATTGATTTTTTAGCTTTCTCATAAATCGAGGAGAACGTCTTATGTTTTTTACTCATAGTGTAAAATATTTTATATATTTTGTAATGAAACACTTATAATTAGGAAGCTATAGACCATAGAATGGAAAAAGTGATATGAAAGCTAAGGCCTTGACCTTAAATCTATTAATATTCATTGATATCACACCTTGTAGAGTAAAATAGAGCTTAATGTATTTTTTGTAAAATGGTACCGATAATCCGCTGGTAATAAAATTTCAGCTTGTAATCAGGTATCTCAGGAATTGAACCTTTAGAATTTGGCAGAAACACACATGCTGAAGGAAAATCACGCAATGGGGGACTTGAATTCGTGATTCCAGGATTAACAGAAGAGAAGTTCATTTCGCCTTCATCGCCGCCGTCACAAAAATAAACTGTTCGCACCTTTTTCAGATATTTTATTTAACTGGAATGATTTTTCTTCGGAAAAAATTTTAGGTAATAAAGAGAGGAAATGAAATCTAAAAACAACCAGTTTAGAATTCGGTTAATTTGGGGAAGTTTGGGAAATCATTTTTAAAAATCCCTGATCAAAAGTAATGCAATGGGTTAGAATCGAGTGTCATTTGATTCGGTTTAAAAATTCCGATAAAGATTGGGTCGGGGAATTCGTAATTATCACCTTATAAAATATCCTCACGCACAATGTTCTGAGCCAACTTTACCCGCCTCAGTGGTGCAGCTGATGCACGTAGCATCTTCAGGTGTGGATTCGACAAATTTTGGACATTATGAAAAAATTCCGTGTAATCCTAGAACTAGATCGGACTGTGCGGACAAGGGGGGAGGAGCGGGTTCTTTGTATGCCAAGGGTCACCTCGTTGTTGGAGCTATGCATACTACCTGTGACTCATGCATCCTTGTCGCCTTCAGTGGCAGATCTATGGGAACCCAGGGACGAAGGGTTGCTTAGGGAGGGCATTATCCGGATATCACGACTTGTCGTTAACGTCAACGTAGACCTGGGACCGCATTGTTGGATCCCATTCCCTTCCCCTATTCCAGCTCGCTTACCCTGTTATAACTTCCTTCAACCCCTTTCCCTTACCCCTAAACATAAAGCTGGCAATGCTCACCACTTCAAGGTGGGGCAGAAGTTATGACAGTGCAGCAGGATGGAAGTGGTCGTGTCAAGGTTAGCGGCAGGCGTCCGTGAAGCCATGAAATTTTTCATGGTTTCGGGTTCGTGGAAGGGTAGTGGTTTCCAAGATATTATGAAAAGTAAGTAGGGGTGAGGTTTTCTCTCCTTCGTGCCGCTTAAGGGGCTCGGATCGAACGTGGATGCGCTCTGGGTATCGAGAGATCATCTGCCTGCCGTAAGAGTTAATCTTCTTGCGATGCGATTGCGGAGGAAAGTGAGGAGCAAGTGATGCTGATGAGATAATCTTGTCTTTGAGTCGCCCGCTCAGCTTTATTGCTTACGGCTTGATTCTTGCCGCGGGTTGGTCGCGCTATATCTCGACTGCATCGAAAATCAGTACCATCTTGCTGGCTTGAATCCTAATCCTCGAACTCAAAATGTGCTTTTTTATTCATATATGTTTATACCCACTACCGTGCGTGCTCCCAAATAATTCACATTGTTGTATGCTCCTTGACTAGGATGGAACATTCTTTGCTCATAACGAGATCGTTACATTCTATTAATTATCTGAGTGAATTTGTATATCATATAGATCTTTGACTATTGTATATTTTAAGCCCTTTAATTTTATCCATTTGCTTTGTAATATTAAATACTATTAGCTGGTGATGGTAAAACAACTCCTGTGACTAAAATATTACTGTATGCTTATATGTAATACAGGAACGAATAGTGTTATTATTTCACAGATTAAATTTAAATTACATTTGACTATCGTGTCACACGCGCAGATAATCGAAATCGTGCTGTTATAGCTGTCTATTTGACTATGAATCCAATTTTATGAATAAAATACTCCAGGTAATGACTATCTGCTAATTGTAAAATGATCTTAAAGCTATTTCAAACTTCTCTAACATATGTTTTGAATTGTTTTAAACGTTAGGTTATTTCAGCCTGCCTGCGTTCATAGATGAATAGCTGCACTAAGGTTCTCAGAAAAGTACACGGTAATTCATCCAGCCACATGCGTGTTCATCTTCAAAGTGGATATGTGCTTATACATATGTGGAGGTTATAAAAATTCTTTGCATGAATGAAATGAATTTGATTTTATTCTTTTCTAAATTATGGTAAAGTGTATTCATAACAGTATTGAAGTGAGATATTATTTTAATACCTACATGAGGCAACGATAATTTTGTTTTCCATTTGTAAAATATATGTCGGTATAGATATGGTTACAGGATTACTCTATATAAATTTAACAGGTCGATGAATTGTGAATTTTACCTTGCTATATGAAAGGTTCTATTATGATTGATTCATACTCATTATTTTAAATAATAAAGATTTTAAAATGTAACTCTTCATTATATATCATCAAACTTCTTCCTATTATTTAAGTGATTGACCATTTTTACAGAATATTCGCATGACATCTAAACCTGATCCCTCAGTTTACCCCTTGGGATATTTCATTTTGCTCCGTATTATGCTACACTGTTTAGGCATCCATACTATGGTAACAACCCTCTCAGATCTTCTCTGCAATGCTGCTTTGCAAAGATAGATGACTTTCTCTATACCTTTTCGGATTATTCATCGTTTTTACTTTATCTGACCTTATGATATTCGTTCTTCTTCTGTCCTGCGTGTAAGTATTTGTTCAGCTCAGGTTAGTTTTAGTTGGGTCTATCTAAAAAAGCGTTTCGGAAAAGCAGAAAGATTGTGCTCTCAACGGCATCGGCTTCCTGGCGTGCTATATTGAGATAATCTTCTCAAGTTAATCCACTTTTTTTGCTCTCTCCAGCGAGTGTGTGGAGTGAAGCACTCAACTGGATGATCATTTGAAGGGCTCCCCGACTTGTTTCTAGATAATTATTTCACGGTCCACAGATCCAAGAAAAGCTAATAGCGAACCTTTCAAACAATTGCAACATGCTGTGCATTAACTTCTCTATTCAATTATAATGTATCACTTGCCTGCACAACGCAGTTTTCACTCTTCTCGTTAGCTACTTCAGTGCTTTTCTCTGTGTATTAACCTCTTTGGTGCTCGCTCTCATATTTCTATGCTTTCAAAATGTATCAACATTGCCCATAGTGAGTATTTTTCCGATTTTTTTTTAACTTTGAATCTCAAATCATGCTATTTCCTTCACAATGAAATTTGATTGAGGCGGAGGAAGTGCTTGGGCGTCTATATAACAACTTAATCCGAACTAGTGAGAGTGGAAGTAACGATTACTCCTGGCATTACCGAACGTGAAAAGGTATACTTATCGAAAGGCTGGTCTGATGAATGGTAGTTTCATGTTGAAAACACTATTAAGAATGATAATTAGAAGTTCAATAAATTATCTTATTCCCAATATAAAACGGAAGTCAGTCAGTAAGTATTAAACCCTGGCATCTACGGAACTCGATCTGAAAGGTGTGTCGTGCTTCACAACAAGGGTGGATAGCCCTCTGAGGCCTTCAGGACACTGATTTCTTGCCCGAGAACATTTGGTGATACAATGGCCCCAGCTACCGACAAGAGAAAGAGAAAAGAATGCGGTAAGAATAGGAACCAAGAATGCAAGGGAAATTGCAATGGCATAGAAGCTATTAAATATTAAATAGGAATAAAGAAAGGAATAAGAAGTGTTTTTGGGTTTTGTCAAAGTGAGATAGAAGGATTGCTGGGACTATTGAATTGACAACTTTAGCTATTTTATTTTGGGGGCGTCAGGAGGGAACATTAGGTAGTTGGGGAAGAACTGTAAAATAGAAAAGAAGATTATAAGAAACTCGGAATGATAGAATGAATGATTTCGTCTGATAGCGGCGAGTAGGAAGGGGAAAGGGTCAACTTAAGTAAATTGAGTAACTTGAGTAGATATTAAGGAGGGATAAATAATGATATTATTAAATTAGGTAAAAGCAATTTGGCATTCAGAAATTTTCCTTCTATTGAAAAGCTAAAATCTGAATATAACAAATTTACGTGTCTTGCCTATGATAGAACTTATATATTATTACATTATTCATTATGCCACTGAAACGAAACAGATGGCAGTATTCCGAATAAAATTGATGTTAGGAATGACACTGTCACTGTCGTATCCCGTACTTAGGTAAATGGATCTACACCCTGATACCGCTTCAGTAAAAAAGGATGCACATTCTTAATTTATAATTATGAATGACAATATTGATGATGAGGGCACAAAAACCAAAGTAAATGAATCCATACCCTAATACCGCTTTAGTAAAAAAGGATGCATAGTATTAATTTACAATTAGGAATGGCAATACTGATGATGAGGGTACAAAGCTGAAAGAATGCTTTAACATATTTACCGACAAGGAGACATCATTTGGTTAATTTTTGTGGCCCAAGTTTGCCATCGTCATGCTTGAAGCTTAAAATTGGGAGACTTCCTCTTTTTTTGGAGAAATCAAAAATTGTTTTTGATAAGTTATCTGAGATAAAATGCGAGGAACTTTCTACTGTGAATATCGGTAATATGTACAAATATCACCTTTTCATTACTTAGTACTAATAGGTTACTACAGGACTGATGGGACTGATTTAAGGACCATAATATAAAACTAGCCATTCCTATATACAGTACCATAACGTATACGAGTATGTTTCGAAAGGGTACGAAACACATAGCTACCAGTAATTTTTATTGGGTAGTATCATCGTTATTTTCTGTATATTTAACCTGTTGGATTATCTCTGTAAATAGCATGGACATTACTCAAATTTACTCATTTATTGCTTGAGCAATTCCTATCTCATTATCTTTGAGGGCTGTGAATTACCCACGAGCATACATTCAAACGTGGTCATCTTTACAGTCTTATATGAGGACGAGAAAAAATAACACAATTCCTAATGTGTCTCTGCAACAATATAGCGAGTGAATTGAATTATGGTCTATCTTCCTCTTCAACTTTTCTCCTCAAAAATTAGGCCTCACAAGTTCTCAAAATCTCGCAAAAATATTATTATTTTGATGCAGAGATGCGTTCAAGTGAACGATTTTGTCAAATGATTTTATTCACCTTTTCGTATGAACCATGGGTGAATATCTTTTTAAGGCAACATAAATAAAAAGAGCTGGGATTTCTTCTTTTGGTCCTGCGCGTGGACATTTCGCGAGTCCATTGCTGCTACGCGCATTTGATGTAAAGCCCGTTTTCGCTTTCCCTCCTTTCTGACTCCATTTCTCCTCCCAACTCCCCTCGAGCGATTAAGTGGCCCAACGTCCTTGCCATATGGACTCTAAACTCATTAATTTACATTCTTTATTTTTTTCTCAGGCAGTCGCTCTTTTACTCATTTTTTCTCTCTCTCCCTTTCAGAATTTGAATGGCTGCCCGCACATACTCGCTTAATCTCATCTGGCCCAAGCTGCCACGGCCCAAGCATCCCTTTTTTGGACGTAATTCATGACAAAAAAGGAAATAAATTTTGTTTGCTTTGTTCGTGATTACAGGGAAATATTCCTCACTTATCCTTTACTGGCTTCTCTCGGTCCTACGAAAATTATTACTTTTCATCTGCATTATAATTTTCATACGCGATACTGAGACTTGCTCTATGCGTTGAATGAAAAGACAGCTCCATTTAAACGTTGTAAAACCAAAATTACGGCATCCCCATGTATAATAGAGGCTATTAGAAAGGAAAAAGATCTTAAATGTCGCAAGTTGCATTGAGAATCAATGGCGTTAATTAGGATTCTCTTGAATGAACTGATCAGAGATATCGGTTGAATGATATTATGAATATTTTCAGTAGGTGTTTTTTGTCGTTTTTTCCTGGTTTAACTACTCTCCGAGAGAATGTTTCCGGGGGCTATTTCCAATTATTTTGATATAATTACATTGAAACTCTAGTCTCTATTACTCTGTTTGTAATACTTTTAACATCATCGAATTGCTGTTCATTTTTGTAAATATGAATGATATCAATTACAATGAGTACTTACTTATAGTGCCCACACCAAGTTGGCAATATCAGTCAAATTGTCATGTCAGTAATATCTATTGATCATACACTTAATTTTATCATATTTGATGATATCTCTACTGAAATTTGTATGATAAGGGCTACTGATATTCGCAATACGATTTCAATATTCATATTTAATATAATTATCTAACATATGCAATTGATATACGATAGCTCTGGACGCTCAATTTTTTAGTTCATTGACTTTTTCATAAGGAGCTAGATATTATGGAGCAAATATCGAATTACCATCACACATTTCAAATATCATCACTTGAGATATTAGTCCACATCTTTTTGTCTACTTCCATGATGGATTTATTTATCGGCGACGTCATGGGCATTGTCCCTTCGAGGGTTTTCCGGATGCATGGTTGACGGTTAGACATTTGCCTCTGAATTAAAATATCAACCGGGTAAATTTCGGATGTATATTAACCAATGATAGATATATCGCTCCATCAGTACTTGACTTAATTTTCAGACCTTTTGTTATTGAAAATCAGCCTCACTCCCCGTTTCTCGCCTCATCGAGCGGCGGCATTTCACCGGAGGTGAAGGGCCAGGATCGTGTCTCCCTAACAGTCACCGGGCGTTGATGGCGAGCGATAAGTTGATATGGGTGGGGAATTGACAAGGGGTTGAAGAGACGTGACAGAGCACTCCTCAATCTGTTTTTTTAAACTTTCAAATGAACAATTACGAGCCTATGACTTACCTCACCGTGCGCCAAAGTACACTTCTGCCAAAATTTGGTGTTCATTGTCGCTCTCATTCCTCATCAGTTGCGATGTTCCCGAGGAACGCAAAGGCTATGAGACGGCTATTTTCGTGTGTTACCCTTACTCCTTCTTTAGCATCGCCAAATATTTTCTAATGGTCGACGAACCATCTTTGTATGAAAGCAAGCTAATCACTCGAGCGTTAATTGAGACATTGAATTTAATTTGTTTACTGGTTGTAACATATCGAAATCCTTTTTTCTGCATATTTAAATAGAAATATCAGCTTTAAAAACTGCCATGGGTTAGTTGGGCATATACCCTTTAACAATTTCCCTTAGTTAAGTGGAGTGGTAGCAACACTTTCGCCGCCGTAAACACAAACTGTGCACGTGATTTACTCCACGTATATTCACGTGAACCTATCAAAGTCAGGTAGCAACAAATTTAAACCAATAGTAACTAGCGAAATCATCATATTGTTAATACTCCGCATACCGGCTCGTGAAAAGTGAGAGATTATTACCAAATTACCAAAATACCAATAACAAATTACACAATTACCAAACTGGTGTTCCGCCTGAAATCCAATGATGCGGTAATTGTATGTATGTAAAAATATATGTACATGTATAGGTGAACGTTATTTATTTGTGTTTGACCAAAGGGTCTAAATGAATCCATTGGCCATGAAGGCACCTAAGAATTCCCGAGAAGAATTAGTGCTGTGGCTCGAGGGGCGAAGACACACTGTGATACACTGGTGATAGAATAAACAAATACACATTTCAGCTAATGTCCTGTGTGATAAAGTGTGTTAAGAAGTGACATGTTTATATGTTAATACGGGCAAAATGTTCGGAGCTTGGATGCAATTATACAATTGTATGCACTCCATTAAATTATATGGAAGGGTGTTGTTTGCTTTCATAATATTTATTGGTTTTGGATCTGCGGCGTCTACCTCTAATTAATACCGTAATTGATGTATCAATAAGTTCCATAAGTTGCAAAACATATCAATGAGTCACTTCCTAATTGATGAACGGAAAAATATTTGGATACAGTAAATATTAATTTAGTATGTTACAAACTTACCTATATATTTGAGCCAAATATTACTACATCTATAATTAGTTCAAACGTTGTCTTTTCTGAAGACGCATAAATAGAAAATACACTTATTAGTTTGACTGGGTGAAAAAAATACCTTAGAATGGTAAAAAATGTCCCTATGTTTATTGGTATTAGAAATTATTTTTTGTTTCACGGCTGGATAAGTTAAATTTAAAAAAATGTAGATTTACATGTATGTAATCTAGTTTACGCTACTCCCTTATGGGCATAAAGCTTGTGGTTAGGTGTACCGGCATTCGTATTTGCTCACATTCAAATTTTTTCACTGATTTTCTTGAGCTGTGCTAATACTGTAGCTGTCTCAAATTTATTTTGCACTATTCTACCTCTAACATGTTTCTCCACATAAAATCAACAAGAAAAAAAATTTTACGCAATTTTTTATTTGAATAGCTCTCATGCTTTTGTGAATTTAGGCGTCACAAGAACTTGCGAAGAAGAAACGCCAGGAAAAAAATAAACTATACACTGTAACTAAACCAAAATTTTGCCAGCCAATGCCCATACATGAAGCTTTAGACGATTTGGTAAATGTTTTTATTATACCCCTCCGACATGTTTTCTACTTTAATGGAGCAAGTTTTGGACAACTTTTTCTCGGATCGATGGCTTTAAGAAACCTTACCAAATCGCTGTTGCGGATCACTAGAGACGCGGAATGAGAAAGGGGAGACAATGAAAACGTTCTCAGGAGACAGAAGAGTCGTGAGGCAGAGGGAGAAGGAACTTCGAGAGTTTGGAGAGAAGTGGATTGTTTAGAAATGGCCTGATTGTGTGAGAGGTAGAGTGAGAAGCGGAATGTGGGATGGAATGGCGAAGGGAAGGGAAAAGGAATTGAATCTCGGTCGCCTGATTCTTGAATCGGTGAATTCAATTTGCTCAATCTCTCCCCCGCCCTTAATCAACGAGGATGGATGTTTGGCTGTTCCCCGTATGCCACGGACTACTCTGAACGATGATTTCATTCTCTCTACGCGCCTGAAAGTGGGAGAGCGAGTCATCGGCCCGCGAAGCGGCGTCGCCTGTTCCTCCTTTCGCGCCTACAGATTTGATTTCGCCGACGCTCCCGCACCATGGTGGCCGCAGAGTGGTGTTGTCTCGAGATATAACGTGACGAATGAAATGTTTATTCTTTTTTGTGTTCTCTCAGACGCCTCTCTCTCCATCAAACTGAAATAAAAGTGAAATATTTTCTATCGAGGAGAGAGCCCTTAAGGGCTCACAACCGATCATTCCAAACTTATAGCGGGAGTTATTCCGTACCTATCAAAGCTTGGATGTGAGAGTGAAACGGTTTTCTGTATTTTTCGCTTCTTGTTTTCTTTCCTATGCCTCTGGTCCTTCTCTCTTCCTTGTTCCGATAACCTCACTTTCAGTGTAGAGGTAATGACTCATAAAATTTTGGCAACACCTGATGACATCTGCACTGTTTAATGGGAGATGGATAGAGGAAAAGATTAACTAGGAGTCAAAGTAGCGGTGGAAAATTCCAGATTTGGAGATTAAGTCACTCATAAATTACTAGATGCTCCATGGGGTACACAATTTTACCACTTTTCCTACAGCCCGAGGAATCTTCCTCAAATCACCAAAAGGATAGGGAATCCACTGAAAAATATATACGTAGCACTATCTAAACTCAGCCCTAAGGAGAAAAACTAGAGCTCTATCCACTATTTAAAGCCGATTTATGCCTCCCTCATTACTTTCCGTTTATCTATTCCTTTGTTATCAATCTCTCTCTTCCCATTCCGTCTCCTTCTAACTTCGTTAATTAAGGATCCTCCTTCCACTTCAGCCTCACCTTCTTAACTCTATCCCTCGTCCTCCATCCTCAATGTGCGCTGAAGGACTCCTACTTGTGATTCTTCTTCCTTCTCCTCCCTCTTCCCCCATCTTTCCATTTAACAGCATCCTTAATGCTATTTACCTCATCGGGGCACATTTTCTCGTGATCCATGTCCCAAAAACCAATGCGGCCGTGGCACTCCCCATCATGCAACTGGGGTAGACTTTAAGACTCTCGTTCTAGAGTTTCCACTATAACCTTTCATCTAGGAACGTGCTGAAGTCTTACACTTCAATCCTTTCTCCTTCTCTACGAGCAATTCCATTGGCGTTTCCAAATGGATCCACTGTCACTTTGCTGGCTTTGACTTAATCGAATGATTGACAGAATCCACACCTTGAATTGCACCACTGATTATCCTGTTGTAGTAATTGCTAAACTAAATATATTCAATTGGAACCAACGTCTTGATTTTGTGTTAAATATTTTTCATTTAATATACATCAGGGGCAATTTGGTAAGGTTATTAGTTTTACCAGTTTCAAAAACGGTAGTGGCTCAGAATCGTGACCGTAGATTATGAATAAGATAAATATAGTTTCGCGATAGAAACGATCATGAAGTAAAGTGACACAATTTTTAGTTGTGATGACTCAAATCTGTGACATTAATAAAGTATTACAATGTATATGTGCGTGGGTTTTAACACTAGAATGACCGGGATAAGCCGCATACCTACAATGACCGCCAGCGGTCAATTGACCGTTCGCCCATTTCTTGCTCCCTTTCGTACGGTTTCCCTTCGTAATTTTTTTCTAACGAGTGTTCTTATCATATGTTACGGTTAGGCGTAGTGTTAGGAAAAAATTGTACTCTGCAAACAATATTAATTACACTGATTAATATTTTTTGTAAAATAAAAATGTGTCTCATTTACATCAGTAATAATAATTTGTTTTAAAACATAAGTAACATTTCCAAACACGTTCTTTGTCGTATTTTTATTGGATAAAAAACGTAATATCAGAGAAAAATGAATTAGAAAAAACAGCGTTACAATGAAGCGCTACAAATTCAGTCTCAAGGTAAGTATTTTTTTACTCTTGTGAGCACTTTTTGCAAATTTTCTGATTACTTTCACAGTGTATACACATGTATTTTTAGCACCTTGAGCAACTATACTTTGTTTTGTTCTGATTACTGAGACCAATCTGACATTGCTTGCGAACCTTGCCTAATGGAGGAAGAGGTCCCAAAGGTTAAACGACAGGTCTTTTCTCAACATATGGAGCAAATGGCTCCTCAACTACTTTCATAATGAAAGTTATACGGAAAATCTTGGAGCCATATACAAGCCTGTACAAGGTATCGGTCACTTCCTACCTGCGATTGGGAGGGCGAGATATCTTGGAGCACCTGAATGATCTCCGCCTCGGTCTGCCCACGTCGACGAGTCATCGTGCTCTTCCCTACCGCATTGGGGACTGAACTAAGCGAATGGGTGACTGCAGAGTCTATGACGAGACAGCGACCGGCAGGCAAGTTGTAACACGTCGCGGAAGGGTATTCCCCGGGCCCTCACGGGCAGCCCTGCAGGCTACGCGGCGGGTAGGAGTAGTGGGGGCACGGCGGCGCCTGGCTTAGCTGACAGCAGCTACGAAGAAACGTAACAGCGCATTTCAGCTAAAGGAGTAATCACCACTACCCATAAAATATTTAGTAGCGACTCTTTACAACGCAACATAATGTGGTTTTGCTAATGTGTCTCTCCTTCACATAAACGGTAAAATCATATCTAAAAACTGCTTTGAAGATATGAGAGTCTAACTTGAGTAGTGTGCGTGTGTGGTAAGGTGCACGCTATGGTATTTGACACAATGGACACCAAGAATCGACAAAGGAATCTAAATAACGGTAAAAAATACAAGAACGGTCAATTGACCGCTCGCGGTCATTGTAGGTAAAAGCTGGCATTGCTCTTGACCTGAAGCATTCCCCCCCAAAACAACTTCATTTTCGCATTATTTGTTCCAAAATATTATAAGTAAAAAAAAACTCAGTCTCATAAATCGGAAGATGAGGATCGGACGATGAGGTGTGCGAAAGAAAAACGCGAACGGTCAATTGACCGTCCCAGGTCATTCTTGTGTTAAGGGTCGTAAACCCAACAAAAAAGTGGATTTTTCTAAAAATTTAAAATATATATTTGTTTTTTTTAGCTATAACAATTCCATAACTTTTAATTCGGTTAAAATCTATGCAGTATGAATATGAGCTGTGGGCGGAACTCCCAAGTTTCGTCCCATATCTTCACCGTAAGTTTAACTTATTGTAGTCCGCACGCTTGAGCTCCCTGGAATACCATAATATTGGAAGTGTTAATTAGTGGCAGTATTTGTTTTCAATTTTATGATTAAATCAACTGAGCTGCTGTTGATAATCCTCTAAATCCTCCATCGTACAGATTTTAAATCATTTATCCATATCAAACAAATTCTCTCTATTTGAACTATACTAATTATGTCACGAAGCTTCATGCCTGTGACTGTATTTCTTTTTTGGTTTAATGACTTGATTTATTAATTTTGGAGAGGCTTAGAGAGTCGACCGCATGCTGCCAGTGAAGAGTCAGGGTTACGAATGAGGGGGGGAGAGAGAGCCTGGTTGACGGACCGCGACGCATTGCAGAACGACGCCGCAGGGTGCGACGCGGGGAGAAGTAGGAGGAGAAGATGGAAAGGGAAGGAAGGAGAGGGGGACGAGAATTGGGGAGCAGTTGGAGAAACTTGTCGGGGGAAGGGACATAACGCCGTGGGTGTTCATCCCCCTAATTAGCTAAGGAAGGCCGACGGAGTATTGATAACAACTTTGTTTTTCCACATATTTTCATTTACTACGACCCGGATTTTGACGTCATCTTCTGGTCATTGTGTCTTTTTTGTTATTTCAATAAAACCGAATCGTTTTATTTAAGCTAATGGAAGAATTAATTTGACAACTAATGATGAAATAAAACAGGAGGGTGATGGGGAGAAGCGAGAGATGAACTATGTGCCGAGTATGACAAGGTAGGTGGTCGTGGCTCAAGTGAGAAAGTCAAAACAGGCGAAAAATTTCCGCCTTTTTAGTTAAGCCTACAAAAGATAAATATTCGGAGGTCATTGATTACATGTCTGAACTATTGAAAAGTAATATTTAACAAAAAAGTACAAAGAAGTTGATATTTAATGTGCAGCGAGATTTTTTCCTCAACCCGTTGAGCCGTCTTTTTCGTTATTTCAATAAAACCGAACCTTTTTTTTAGCTAATAGAAGAAGTCATTTGACAACTACGCATGAAATAAAAAAGGAGACATATATCTACCTCTAAAATCACATTATTTTCATATGTAAGGTATTTTTAATGTATTAACTGAACGTTGATGTCTTGAATTTGTGCTGTTTTTTGTAATTATCTTCATTTGCTGCCCTCTATATTTCTCATTAGATAAATAGATTTTGTGCGTGATAATTCATTTGATATGATTAATATGTAAATTCACAAAACTTTTATGTGATTTGATAAGTTAAAATTTCTTTGGGTATACCAAAGTTGTTAAAATTTCACCATTTAAAATATTGATCAATTATTCATGAGCTAAGAAAGAACAAAGCTCAAGAAAAAAGGCCAGTTGCTCCTAATAGATGGTTATTAGGATGGGCATGATAAGAAATATAGCCAATGAGAGATGAGTATTGCTGTGCTTCGCAATGGTATACATTTTGGAGAACTGTGAAGCGGAATGAAATGAAAAAATTGTCAAGATAAGGATGAAGTTAGGCAAGATTAGTAAAATATCCTATTTTATCGAATTCACTACTTTCCTGCCTATGATCTAGATCTCGATTAACTGCTAGTGAGATTTCAATTTGCCACCATCAAAAGATTTTGTAATGTATTTTAATGTATTTCAGGTGATTGAATATTGAACAACCTATCTATCGATGCATAAATTTCTTCTGCTCACACCTTGCTCAACATGCTTAAAAAACTTTTCCCCTTCCTAAATTACATTTCACTTTCTCTCTCATCTCTGTGAAACTGAAAATTTCCTTTTGCTTCCCAATTTCTTGAATAAGCCATCTGTCCCCTCTCCTATCTTATTCATGCTTTCACCAGCATCCAGACAGCCCTTTCCAAGGGAGGCTATACATTATATCGATGGGGACAATCAATATATCTAAGATAGATGTCGTTTTAAATACGGTCATTTTAATTGACATGATAATGATCATGTATGTACCTACGGATGGAATTTTTGGATATATATTGATTGAAATAAAATGTTGCTTTGAATTTTCCACACCATCTCATTAACACCGGCCATGGTTTCAATAAAATTAGGGCATTTTCAATATGTGATAAAGAAACGGTGTTGGTGTGGAAAGTACAAAGCAACATTTTATTTCATGTAACGCTTTTCCACAAAGTGAAGTGTGAAACTTTCACTTGTGGTAAATATTGAGGTTTTTTAATGGATGAAACTGGGTTCAATTCCCGGTTCTGGAGTTTAATATTTGTTAGTGCTTGTTTTCTCGCACTTTTTCGACGGTTATAGAACACTGTTCTGGCATTTTCCTGAAAATCTATCTTTTGTCTTGTCTTGTATCGACATCGGAACGATAAACAACCGTGAAACTTAACACAAGTCTCTTCAATCGCTAGCTAACCCACCAACCATCAACGAAAAAAATATCACCCTACGAAGGATATCGAGATATTTTGCCGATATGTGTCTCTTGCATGAAGTACATTATATATTTACAGTATGTCAGCGTGTAGCTGTTAATAGCATTGTGTCTTGCAGTTCATCGTAGTTTGTATCCTATCCTAGGTGAATAGATAATTTAATCTTTAAAGCTAGGTATCCTGCCTGATTGCTATTATGACGGCGTGCATTCCGAAGTAGAAAAATGCAATGCTTGATTTACATTCAGATCAATAAACTACATTCGTAATGTATACTTAAAGGAAATCTCGGACTCTTTGGACCAATCATTTAGAAGAAGAATTGGATCGTATGCGGTCCGTATTCATTAGGAAAATGAGTCCCATCGAAAAAGACCCCTCTGATTTTTGTCCAATCAGTCAATATCGCCTTGTTTTCTGAACAATGGTCCTTCAGGAATATCTAGCAAATGCCAAAATGTACCCTCCGTGTAATAGACCGTGCTTGGGTGAGGTCACCGTCCATGGGACTCCCCTGAGCAATAAGGTCTGGGCAACTAAATTGGCGCACGGGCTGAGGTTTTTCTTTGAGAGCACGCCCAATGAGGATTAATTAACGCCGTAGTAAAGAGAACCATAACAAGCCAACCCCTTTTATGCTGTGGTGTAGCAGGTCACTGTTGCATGTTCGATTTCCCCTTTTCATTGCTCAAAGTGGCTTAAGGGCCTCTCCATTTCTCCCGGAGATTGGTAGTGCCGAGTGTATCTCGGGAGGATGGAAAGAGCGACGGACACGCTTCTCCCGACCGTTTAACTTGTGAAACAAAATGCGATGGTGAAATGAAGGGAAAATAAGCTGTGAAGTACTTAAGGGGGTTTTTAAATAAAGAAGAAAGAAGAATGGAGAAAGGAGTATTGCGAATCACACGGGCTATATCTCTCTTTGGCTATTTCATCGGAGGACCTTCATCATATATCAGATATTAAGGTAATTCCAAGATATTTTACTGTATCTGAAGATTGAATGTTTACTCCATCCACAGTATAGGTATGGCATTTTTGTGATGACTTTCGCAGGAAGTGGACTGTGGTGCATTTACTGATATTTAATTCTAACCCCCACTCCTGGAACCACGAATAAACATTGTTAAGGTCCGATGACAGAGCTTCAAGGTCCGCGTCTTCGTTTATATCACGGTAGATAACAGTGTCGTCTGCACATAAACTTAATCGTTCGTTCATAATCAGATTGGGCAGTTACGTGCCCCGTCTAAAACGGGCTTAAGATTATAAAATATATGGTGAATGAACTAAAATACTATATTCAGATTCGTAAGGGTTGCTGATGCAATTTGAAAATCAACACTCGCAGGGCGCTTATTCAAGATGACTGAAGAGTAATTAAATGTGAAAATTAATAATTGACAGTAAGCGGATCTAGTATAAATTGTGTAAATAACACCACTACACACAATGTCTATCGTAGCAAGGGCAAGTCATCATAATTTCGGGAAAATGGGATTTTAGGTATCTCAGTCTATTCCCATTTCCTATTATTCCACTTTAGCCCTGCCGCAATTTTTTCGCGTTATTCTTCGAATTCTCTGAAGGAGGTGTTAGATGGTGCCTAGTTCTGAGGAGAACAATCATGGGTAATTTTAGTGAATTATAATCTTAAGAGAGGTAATATTAGCTGTCTAAAGAACAGAAAAGGCGTATGTGAAGCAATCTGTAGTTGACTGGAGGTATCTTGACCATGTGATTCAAGACAAATACTAAGGAATACTTTTTAATTAATTTAGTTTAAAAGTCCTGCTACTGCTCGTAAAGTAGTTTTATCTATTGAAATCCGCAATTAAGACCCAAAATATACAGACTATTCCACGAATATATTTTTAATGGCCACACCTATCCAGCCATAGGAGCGATCTGCAGCGTCAGCTACGATGTCTATTGTAGCAATGCCTATTCATCATCGTTTCGGAAAAAAATGGCATTTTAGGCATCTGAGTCTATTCCCATTTCCTACAATTCCACATTTGTCCCACCGCAATAATTTTGCGTTACTCTTAGAATTCTCTGAAGGACATGGTAGATGGCGTCTTGCTGAATTCAACTTTCTTTGAGGAAAATGGTCCACCAAACACGGCTGACGCGCTCAATTTTCCTTAAATTTTATGAAAAACACTGTACTTTTATAAAATTGACTTGCATAGAAAACAAGCATGCAACTCTTACCTTTCCATTCGGCTTGTACAGCGACTGCAGAATTGATTATTTCAATATGGCTATTGAGCATATTAATAGCCTCCACATTTAATAGGCTATCGCACGAAATACCTCTCCTCATTATCATTTTCTTGCTGACCTTTGTCTTCGAGTTGTATAACAAATGCAGAATTGATAATTTTAATATGGCTAGTGAGCATAATACTACCCGCCACATTCTTTGTGGGCTATCACACCAAATACCTCCCCTGCTTTTCATTCACTGACTTACCTTTGTCTTTGGGTTGTACTACAACAGCTGCGAATTGATCATTTCAACTTGGCTATTGAGCATTTAAATACCCTCCACATTCTTTGTTGGCTATAGAACCAAATACCTCCCCTAATCTTCTATTAATTTCGTCAATGAACGTGTTCAAAATATTCAGACGAATAGTGTAGTTGGCACTCATACTTATTAGCTCTTATATTTTCATTGTTGGAGGGATAAATTTGCGCTCCATGGCTGCGGCCTCTGGTCAATATAAAGAGCAGACACGTGAAAACGGCTTCCTACAATGTTTAGCTGCTCTTATTTAAATTATTTATTTTGACATACCTACACTAACACTTTTTTAACTGGCCTAGTATGAATCTTTATCGCAAAGACTGCCTGGCAGAGGCATACTCCAGAATACGACCAAACAATGGAGACGGACGGACGGACCAAACAATGGACGTTAAATCCTTCAACTGCAGCATCCAAAGAGAGTCCACCATTGGAAGTTTCCAAACAGTCTATAATATTTGAGCTAAAAGAATGACATCGAGGCCTCTCTCCTGCTATGTTCCAAAGTTCTAATCCCTTGGCTTTTATTTTTTGATTCTGTGCAAACTGTAAGACTGGATAATGTTTAAACATTTTCATTCATTAACAACAAAAGATGCATTTAAAAAAATTTTGCTTGCCACTTTGTAACTTTCTCAACTCTCGAAACCCTTGGCGAGAGGCCAATGCTGTTTATTTCACAGTTTTTCTTAGGCTGAGTTACAAAGTTCATAAAGTTGACAAAACTGTTAAGTTTAGGTAGTGCGGTGTCGCTTATGGTAGTAACGTGTATTCATTTTTGTTATATTGTATAGTAAAAATTATGATTAACTTGAAATAAAATTATCTTTAAGTTGATATATAAAGTTTTTCACTGGCATTTACACAGATTAAGATATAAATTCTCAAAATACAGCGGCACATCATTTTAACGCTGACCCTCGTGGCGAACGAGGGCGTAGTCCAATCTTTGAAGTTAAATATCTCCGTTGTTTATGAACTGCTTACAACAAAATTTATTTATGAGGTAATAAAAAAGACTAAAGTGTCAAATTAGAACAAAAATTAAAAATAAAAATGTCTGTATTTTTGTTATTAAACTTTAAACATTTAAAATTTAAACAATTTCAATAAAATTTAGTTTATTTAAAAAAAAGGATAACACACTGCTACTGTATATTCTTTTGTAAACAAATAGGACATTAACAGTTTCTCTAGCTATTTGCATTTAGGAGATATAGCAAAGAGAAAAATGGTCTAAGCGCAAAATGGTCGAAACTTTGATCGTCTCTAGATCTGCCAAAATTTTTTTTCCCCAAAAACGCTTCTATAATTCTTCATTAAACGCAAGAAGGAACCCACACAAAAATTTTGGTTCGAATCGGTGACACCAAGGTTCAACTCACTGCTGATCTGACGTGGAACGACCCATATGAGTTTCTGTGAGGAACCTTGTCGAATGCCTTCTTGAAATCAAGGAATTTCGCGTCGACTTGCTATATTGATTCACCTTTTTTTTAGAATATCATGAAGGAAGAGCGGAAGCTGTATTTCACTGGACCTGCCATAACGGAAGCCATACTGACTGCTATTTAAGAAGTTACAATTATTTAGAAATGTCATAATATTGCTGTCGACAACGCGTTCGAGAGTCTTGCATAAAAGTGATGCTATCGATATTGGCCGGTAATTTCCTGGGTCACTTTTATTTCCTTTATTGAATATCGGAGTGACGTCTGTTTTCCAGTCTGGGGGTACCTTGACGACGGATAATGGTTTGTTAAATATAATTTCTAAGAATTGTGCAATCTGTGGCGCTAACTCCTTGAGCTCGCGTATAGATATTCCTCCTGGACCTGGGGACTTGTAAATTTTAATCGTTTAATTAATCTATAACGAAGTCCCTAAATTTCAAGATATTTTCTGAGATTTTGTGGAAGATTTGAGTGCTTCAAAAGATGAGGAAACCCGTTCATTTAAATGGCTTATAACTTCTATTATAGGAAGCTGCTGTGTCGGCAGGACTTAAGACAGTTTTTCCATTTTTTACTTTTAACCGTGGCGCAGAAAATAATATCGGTGTTAAAATACGATAGAGAATAAAATGATATTTTGTGATATTTTCTTTAATTTTGTCACGTTTTCGCATTGAGTCTGTATCCTGGGGAAACAGCCTCGTGAAAACAGAGCCTTATCCTCGACCATAAAGTTGATGTTTCGCCAATTCACTCGTGCCGTTGACCGCAATTACTTAAATATGAATTCAAACGCTTGAGGCTTTATTAGAGTAATTTAAAAACATTTTATGCTTTTGTGGGCGTCTGCGATATTTTAATTTCATATATTAATACCTTCAAATGTCCCAAACTATGAGCTTCATGTTCGTTTTACACGAAATGTCGAGCGGTTTCTGCCTCATTGAATTTCACCCCTTGCTTCTTTGGTGATATTTATCTCATTTAGACCTTGTCATTACAATAATCCAGTTTTCGCTCTTGTGATTGAACAAGGCGACCGAAACTCAACCATAGATTATGTTGGCGATGGATTAATCGGTAATCATCCATGCGAGAATAAAGATGTATGATAATGACATCGTGTTTAAGGCCGTACTACGCGTGATATTTTTCTTCGGTAGAATGATAATGGGGGCTTGGTGGAAGACCGGATTTCTCGTTAATTACAGGAGCTGTGCATTGGTTGCTGTGTGCACTATCCACGGGTTAAAAATCGGTTGCCTGAAAATTTGTTTGAAATAGGAGCCAAAAGCGGTAACCACAATCACCATTTGCCAAAAAATGTGTAAAAATCGCTCGTCAAAATGTCGCCTGTGCAAGCACGTGTCCCATTATATTCGCATATTCCAATTTTGACTTTTTTATGAAAATGAACCCGCTAGCAAAACAGCATTGTTTGACACGATCCAACATTTTCACGAAATCCAATTTATCTGCGTTCACTATTGGGCGTGTATGCCTGCTCGTGACGGTTTTTCGGTACACAATTGGATAATATCACCTTGTTAGGCGCTTATCAATTATGCGGTGACCATGATTATGAATTAGGTTTTCTTTTCCTATAATTACTCACGTTATCATCCCAAGCAATCTTGGCGAGGATGTGTGTGGAAAAAATTTCCTCTACGCTGACTGTATTATGTTAACAAAATTTTTAATCAGCAGATATTCCCCCTCCTCGGGCATTCCACTACACCCACCGATTTCCGTTCGTCCGGTAATATATAATGCCTGATAAGATGGAATTTTTCCCATTTGTAAGGATTCCTTAGTGTTGAACGCAATAAAGGCCTGGGATTGTAATTTGATTTGAGAATGGTATGTGAATTGGTAGAATATGATGGAATAAGAAGGATATGTAATTTAATGTGAGGAAGGATTCGTTCAAGTAAAGAGATCACTAAAGGATGTGAAACGTGACAGAAACGTCATATAATCCACCAGTGTTATTTGAACATTCTAAGTTGACAGAAGTACTGAATTTACGTATACTTTACTCTCCAGAGAAAGTATTAGATAATTATGGTAATTATTTAATGAGTTAATTTTAATATTGAACATTTATGAAGCTGTAAAAAATGCTTTTAGAATGTATGCTATCAATCATTGAATAAAATAAAGTGTTTCGGTAATGAAGACACGCATTTATGAGGACAGATACTCGTGGGATTTTCTTTTGGAAGTGTTCCATGAAGCTTCGCCGCGCGCGCCTCACTATAATCGGAGAAGAGGGAGCGATACCGTTTGTCTCCCGTCCTACTTTTCTATTGGTCCTTACTCTATCTCGGCATATGCTACTAGCAAAGGAAAAGATGTGAAATGATGACTTTGTTGTATAAACCTCTCCTCCCGCTACGCGGCCGCAAGTGAAAGCTTCGGAACTGATGCTGGGCTTCCTGGGATTTGTAAGGCTTTCAATGAGAATTATCGAAAGACATGCTTGAGCTGTCTTGACAGGTGTCAATCTCGTTCTGAGGGTGCATATTCGAAATATGGGTGTTTTGTTTCGTTCTTGCATGAAATATAGTGGATAGATTGGATGCCTCTATGTTAACATTAGTTTACTGGCTGATCTAAATATAGCTCCGAAATTTCCTCTTAGCTATGTAAATAATTTTGTAAGTTGCGTGCTTCTGTGAAGTAATTTCAAGGATTCATGAACAAGGATCTCCATATAGATAAGTCTGAGGAATTTAAGTCGCCAATCTCTGATTAAGTGGCAATTTATTACGGATAAAAAGGAGTAATCAACATGATTTATGGAATCGTTTTAATTTCTGTGGTATAAAAAATATTTAATATGAATATTGCAACATCACTTCTACAAATGGGTGAAAAAGATGAGGAGTCATTCATTTAGTTCAACCTTTCCCAACTTCTATTAGCCGTGGAAACCTTTTGGAAACTAGAGCTTATCATAGTCATTAGAGGTATTTATTGTTTATTACATACTTTTGTTGTATGAGGCATTTTCAATTATATAGAATTAGTCTTAGAGACAGCAAAATATATAAAAAATTGGTTATTGATTGAGAGATTAGAAAATTTGCTTTGCATTAGGCAATTCTATCTTTTTCTGTTGACTGAAAATGATGCTAAGGAAAAACTAGTGCCTTACGATCTAAGGTATGTTTTATTTTTCCTTGGCTATAAAGAGGAGGTGATACTGACGACGAGTAGAGCAGAGTCTCTCTGCTAATCACGGTATAAAGTTTATTAGACTGTTTCGAATGATGTGAAATATTTTATCTTATGCTGATCTACCATATCTCTTAATCGTTTCACTTGCACGTACATATGGCAAGCGTTGCTGAATTACCGCAGTTTTCAAAATCCGCCATTTATATGCTTCTGTTTTATTCACATTGAATTGTGTCTAATATAAGTTCTTGATATTTGAAGTGGTGTAAGATAAGGAAAGTACAGTAAAATTATTTTCTTAATCGCCTGATTGTTTTAATAAAAAAAGATGTTCACGATTTAATCGTTAGGAGAAGATTCTGGGCAGAAAATTGGAAGTAGAAAATTTCTTATTAAAGCTGCGATTTAATTTAATCAGCAATTTTCATGAAGTACATCGTTAAAGGGCTTGGTAGTTTTCCGAGGTAGGCGATGCGGAAATAAATTTATATATTCCATGAGAATTTCTAGAGTTTCACTTTCGCAATTATTTAAGTCTAACTCGGGCGTCAGGCAGTCGGTTTTACATTTTTATGCTGAAAAGTTTAACCTATAAATTGTTTTAGTTAATGTCCCGGATGATAATTGATTGTCAAGGAGCTAATTTTCTGCGACGTTTTATGTACATGAATCAGGAATATGGATTAATAATACCGTTGTAAACACTCCCAGGCTTCGTTGATATTTAAAATTGAGTTGCACATGGCCGTATGGAGGCCCAAAACTTCAATACAACACATCTGGAATAACTCCTATCCACCCTTAGCTGTGAACTTATGTAACAGACTTACTCATTTCATCTCCAAGTACCCCATTTTTTCTTTTCCAAATCCACCCGCCTCCTCTGCTTCTCGCAAATTTCAAAAGAATGCGTAACTGATTAAAATCTTAGCCTCTTAGGTGTTCCCTAATGATGTAATGTTGTTCTTAGGAGTTCTGAATTCATATTTAGCTATTGAGAATAGAGGTATACGGGTGCAAGGGGAGGAGAATATGGGCAGGAGGCAAAATTTTTTCGCGATGAAAGGGTTTATGGTATAAGCTAAGGGGATATGTGGACGACGGGTTACTTTTGAGGACCCCAGAAGTCAAGGGGTCTAAGTGACAAAATCGCTGTTTTGAGAAAACTTAAGTCAAAGTTGAAAATTTTGGGTACAACCCACTAAGTAGTTAAGAAGCATTACCATAGATAGCATCACCTCTCAAGAAAATCACTTGGATCCCTTTATCACCTAAAAGATTTATATTTTCACATCCCATTCCTGTACCTAGCTTATATTATTTAATGTCACTTAGACCCCTTGACTTCTGGGGTCCACATTTATAAATGGCTCTCTCTTTTAGCATTCTCCGTATTTTTTTAAGGGGATGTGTTAGAAATTCTAATTTAGAATAACGAAAAAAAGGGACCTGCATGACCTTGACTTCCCTAATGTAAAACGAGCCAGTCTTTCCTTTCTTCGGGGGCGTCCGCTTGTCCCTTCCCAGCGACTGAGAGGAGTAATGGCCGGGGGATGAAATGGATCAAAATGGCTCCCGGTCGCCAACCCCTCCTTGGAACTATTCCTCCCACATGCGCCAGGGTCCTCTCCCTCACTTTTGTCCCTCTCCCGCCGCTCCTTTGCATTGCCCCACACACATCTAACCGCACCCGAACTCCACAATCGCATTTCTCGTCGTAGGTCTTGTTTCAGCAAACTCCCTTTAGCACAATTCTCCAACATAATTTGCGTAGGCTCCCCGGGGAAGAAAGGAATGCTTTCACCCCCACCTGCCTCACCTCCATATTTAGTCCTTCCGACCGGGTGCATCAATGCAGACGGTGCCGCTCTCGAAAGCACTGTGCTATTCTCATGGTATTTTAAAAATCATAGTTTGCGGTCCTTGTAGGAACAGGTAAAAGATACATTTTGTTTCATTGAAGTTAATTCATTGTTTAGGAGTCTGCAACAGAAGGGGTATTTTAATTTTTGGATTCCATTTGAAAACATCCATGAAAGGAATGTAGAGTAATCTAAGAAGTATCTAAATAAAAATTGCCAATGCGTGTGTAGGGTGAAGAAATATGGAATCCCGGGTCTTTGGTTTCCGCAGCGTTGGTCGAAAGGCATTATCGCCATCCCTGTCAGATATTCACATTGTGCGTTCACTTGTGTTGACCACGGTTTCTCTGAGATTTTGGCTGCATTTATTAAAACCAGCCTGGGCACTTCAATTGTTTTTTTTACCTGTAAACTATCGTTTGCGTGTTTTGTATATGATGAAATTATCTGTTAATGATTATGGTATATGATGAACTGTGTATGATAATGATATGGTAACCATACCCGATTATGTTGTTAGAAATATTATTGTTTATGAAGCATCTCTAATTAAAATTCTTTGAAATGAGCCGCTTAAGGTTTCTGCGAGACTTATTTTACACCAATTCGATGGCCTAGTCATTATACGATACCAATGATATTTACAATAAAGTAAGGCAAAAGGTAGCAATGATCCCAACTTGTAACCATTAAATTGTATACTGACCATTGCTATATCATATTAAAAATATTTCTTAGGAACAAATATTTTATTCAAGTCTATGATGAGTACACTTGGAGAGTGATTAAACTTCCCTTTGTCAGGCGGGAAACTTATCGTATCTTGTCAATATTGGTCAAAAAATGTAAAATATGAAAATTTACTCTGGTGAAAACCAAACGGGGTCAAACCACCTGCGCCATTAAGCTTTTGGCAATTACCTTTACCTAATTACTGAATATGATTTTTAAGTTGATTTTTCAGGTTTGGAAATTTAAATGTCTTCAAGCTATGCTTTATTATTCATGCATACTTTTATTGCATAGTAAGTATAGACCAAAATCCGAACGCTTTGAAAACACAAAAATAAGTTTCAAGGTGGGGCCTTCCGATTAATCTGTTGATAGCGAGGGACTAGTGGAAGCTGTGTACCAGTTATTTTTCTACATATTTCTGACAGCTAAGCTTGCGCTTATATTTTTGCTTTTATTTTTTAGAGCAAGGCTTTGTATATTACGCTGTCAATATTATTTGGACCGCATCTTCTCGAGCGACCGTCTGAAGCTGTCTGTTTGTAGCTCACCTCTCTCTCACCTCTCTCACCTCTGTAGATTGTCTCTCAACTTGCTTCACCGGGTAATATAAAATCGACGCCTTTGCGCTGGAAGAATATTGATATTCATTTGTCATCCGGATATAAATTAAGAGATCAAAAGGGATGGATCGAGCATACCAAGTCTGGTTAAGACTTGGTTGATACTCTCGGGGAGATAATGTCGTCCTAAAGTAAAAAAGAGACTCCATTGTGTTTTCATATACTGCTCAAGTGATATTTCAAATAGTGACTATTGTAGACGTCTTTATAAGATTTAAAATTCCCTCTCTAATTTCTCTAGTATAACTGTGTACATGACCGAGCCAAGTTGTAGACAAAGGTGACTACGTTTACAAGCGCTTGAAACTCTTTTAACTGGAGAAATGTGGGGTCTATGGAAGATCATGAGCACTCAATGAAATACAATAGCTTGGGGTGAAGTTTTTCCGTGCTTAATCATTGTGATATATGTAATAGACAACCGTCCATTGTTGAAAAGATAATTATCATTCATGAGTGTTTTGGTGAGGCATAAATTGCTCATTGTCAGAGTAGCAACCTCGCGTCTGGCTCTTGAGATCGAGATTCGCAAATGCATGGACAACGAAGGTTTTGCGTCGGTGTGTCAAATCTCCCTTGCCTATCACAAATTACTTTTCTGTGTTTGGTAGTATCAGGCGTAACTTGGTCGAATCTGTTAACATTGTAATCATAACCACAGGAAAGTAATGATAACACTTGACTTTGTTATTCCGCATATTTTTTTTGTAACGTTGAAACTCGAGTCGTAACAAATATGTGGAAAAACAAAGTCTAGTGTTATCATTACTTTCCTGTGGTGAAATGCCCTGCCCATCGCTAATTTATAAATTATTTGAAGGCTTATTATTTAAAAATGCTGCGTGTTCGGTAACATTCAAGTCCGCCGTCTGCATTGAAGAGCTAGCAAAAGTGTGTATCTTAGAATAACGTTCCATATACATATACTCCATTGGAAACAGGGACGTTGAAGTTGGTAATGATATGCTGTGTATCTCCAGTGGACCACGCTGTAGCACAAGCCTTTGTATTTGCCTGATTAAATAGCACGGAGGTGGCGAACCTATGGCACGCGTGTTCAAAGTGGCACTCGGAGCAAAATGTTTGGCACGCGGATTTAGGAGGGCGCTATGGGCAACTCCACCGTGAGTTAAGATAACAGGATTGAAATATATACAGAAGTAGATGCAATTGGAACAATCCCTATGACATCGAGCCGTAAAAATATTTTACGCAAAACAGTCTGTTTCTATTGGCAGCAAAGCACATCCAATATAGTTCTCATTGTCACATGTGTGACAGAGCTAGACTGGTAGATCGTCGCATAAGTCAGAATTTCCATCGCTTCCATGACACCACTGGAGTTCTCTCCTTTGTTGTTTCAATTTCTTTTTATTTACTTGTAACATGTGAGTCAATGAGTGATAAATGCAATTATGAATGATAATATTTTGTATAATTTCATCTTACTTCTATACTTAACCTGTTAGAAAATAAGGAATGCCCAGTCAGCCAATAGAGAAACGTTCAAATGAAGAAAATAGCATCAGACCTTAACAAGAATGGCGGACCACAAAACTTGGTATTACGAAAAGATGTGAAAAGGTAGTTTATGTTCAGAAATAGTATCTTGTACGACACCATCTGTGAAGCGGCATTATGAAACCGTTCATGAATGGCTATGACATAAAAGTGATAACGAACAATCAGAATATATTTCTATTATACTTGATTAAAATAAAATCCGGTCAAGTTTTTTAGTTACATATCCATTGGGAAGTTCCTACCCAGTTACAGCTGGTTTTCAAATATCAGCATAAAAATCAATCAGTCATGGAGATTGTTTAAGAGGCATTATTAGAATTCGCTCCTTTCTTGTTGGACAGTTTAGTTAGAAAAGAAAAAAATATATAATTTAGTATTTTCCGATAAGCACGAATACAGTGAAAGTTAGGACATTGAAGTAAACAATAAATGTATTAGAACAGCTGACAAAACACATTGCACCATGTGATTACTTTTCAACTTTTGAGCCGGCCCCGGTGGCGGCGGGGTAAAGTCCTCGCCTGCTAAACCGAGGGTCGCGGGTTCAAGTCCCGCTTGGGTGGGTTTTTCACCACCCAGGGCATGGGTGTATGCCAAGTTCTGTTGGTCCGGTCCCTGGAAAACCTGATGACAGGCTCAGCAGCCTATCGGGATTCCGGGGACATATTGGCCAACAGAATCGTCCGGCAGCAAAAAAAAGTAATTAATGTATATCAGAGTAGGGAGAGGGCATTGCCAACTAGAATACCCATTTATATTAGATTATCTCTTTTTGATGAGATACGCGAGGAACTGATTTGTTTTGTAACTATATATGCAAGAACTACAGAGTCCAAAAGATGAAGGGGTTGAAGGTTGTGAACAAATTTACTGTTACAAATTTTGAATTTCAGAAGTGTATCCAAGACAACAGATGGTGTGCCTAGGATGGTTGTTAAGGAAGCAGGTGTTATATCCTCGTTTGTAAAACATGTTGTGTGTCCAGTTTTGGAGTTAAATTAAGTAATACATAAAATATTGTGTTTAAAATATAGCCGTAAAGAAGCCAAAGAAGTTATTATACAGGAACCAATATGGTTCACTTTATTACAGTGCGTCCGTTGAAGAAAAAGACAATCCCAATATTTCATAAGCGAGGTAAATTCAGTAAATAAAATTTTCTCATATACAACAACGATCGCTGGCTTAGCAGAGGTTTCGTTATTTAAAATACTCTAGAATGGTTTAAGGAAATTCATATGTTTGCAATGGATGAGAAACTGTCCATTCAAGATTTGTATTGCGTGTTGTGGACTTGTTTTTTTACTGCTATTTCCCTGCTCTAAAATATATTAAAATGTAAAAATACAAGGGTTTTAAAAAGCGGTTGATATTATGTTTGATCTCATACAAGCTGTTGAAATCAAATTATGAATATTAAAACATGTCGCAACAATTTTCAAGGTTAAGTATTTTCCGAATCTCCAAAAATAACTTACTAATCTCGGAGATCATTAACAGATGCTCACAAAATCCTTGTTCAATTAATATCAGTTGTCAATTTGGCCCAAGAACAATACTATTTTCAATTTACTTGGATCAAGTCATTCAAACAAAAAACATTTCGTAAAAAAACTTGCCGGAAATGTTTAACTAAAATATATGAAATTTGATATGTTCCAATGGATTCATTTGTATGTTTTTGAAATTCAGTCGATTTACCTATAGAGTGGCTGTATTAAGAGGAATAGCTTTATAGATATAGGACATGAATTATTGAGAACTGAAAGGGATTGGTTAGAAGATCAATATTGAAATATGCAGGCTACAAAATTCTTAAAATATAGAACTACTTCCCCGAAAATTTTCAGTATCTAAAAAATTAGCAATATCTAAATTAACCTTTCCTCTAACTACTTATGTAAATCACTACTTCCTATATTGAACCTTGTCAGTTTTAGAAGTAAACTTTTTATGACTCAGGTGCATTTTGTGCAACGTTAAAGATATCAAAATGTAAACCTGATGTGATTCATTTGAAGACGAAAATTTTCATCCTATCGCCTCAAACTCCACTCATTTATGGTCCTGCAACACATTAGTCGTCAGGGCTCCAAGTGTACTATAGATTAACGTATTTTCACAAGGAGTATGAAGCCATCTCACTGTTATTTTCTCTTACTACCTTCCATTTAGTGCCTTCTTTCTCTCTCTTCTCTGTTTTCTCTCGGCCTTCATTCCCTTCTCACCTCATTTCTCCATGCTCATTTTCAAGAAGACATATTTTTCCGGCAGGTATGAGCTTTAAAGAGCCCTTCTTCTAATCAAGGTGCCGATCTCATCCCGCAAAGGGCTTCACCGAGCACTCGATCATATTCGAGTGTTTCGTGGCTTCATCCCCTCTTTCATCTCTTCTCCCTGTTTCACCCTCCACCCCTGGATCTTCCGCCCCCTATCATGCTGACTAATTACCTCCGAAAATAATCCCTCCCACCATCTCGACTAAAGCGTCGATTTATTACCTCGTTCCACCTCTCCAATTTACACAATTCCCTTCTGCTCATCGCCTCCTCTGTGGTTGTTTCATTGGCTTGGAAAGATCGGAGCCCATGGCCGCTGGTACGGTGAGGGTTGCGAATTGCCATTTCGGCTGTCAAATTTCGTACCCAGCCCACCTCACCTTGATTTCATTTAGAAACATGTTTTTCTTTCAAGTGTTCACACAGACTAGCTGCAATTCCTCCAGTTCAAGAAAACTCTGTTTACTTACTACAAAACACTCGTCACCTCAAAGCACGGTAATAGCACGACTATTCCCCGGGTAAGAGTGAATCGATGTGAAAAAATCGTCAATGGGAAAAAGTCAAGCAATTTACCTATTTCTACTCGCTGCTCAAGATGCTAAAATTCATTAGACAGACGTCAGCACAAACAAACAGGTTGATAGAAATATTAGCATCTCCTGTGGAAGAAAATATAGGGAACCTTTCAAAGGCAATAGTTAATCGTTTGAGTTATAATTTCGTCATGACGGAAAAATACTCCTGCCTTCCCTTGTCTTTGGATACGAAATATTAAATCAAATAAAAATAGCTATTTTTCAAACTATTTATGGTTTTCTTTAATTGTTGAGCAATTCTAGCCATTAAAACAATGTTCCTTAATTTATTAAGCAGTACCTGGGTTGAGGGTCACAAGGTGAGGCCGGAGAAACTTTCAACTAATAGGTTACTACTCAGAGAAGGGGACGTCATCGCTGGGTTCTATTTTACTATATGAGGTAAGTTTTCGACCAAATGAGATGAGTTATGGCATAAATGTTAGCTATCTAAATAAATCAGGGAAGATCGACGACGTATGGAGAATATTATTCACTATTGAATGTCTAGACCTTTTATTCCTTTCTAAATATCGGCACCTTACTGAAAAGACTTGTTCAGTGAGATTGATTGCAGCCACTATTAAGACGTCAGACATGGATTAGGTCACAAGTAAATATATATTTTCTCCAAAATTTAAATACTGTCAGAAATGGATTGAATGACAGCACTAGTCATCTGTTGTTATAATGTTATTGTTCGTACTGTATTAAAGTTTTGTCTCTGATTTTGCATAAGTCTTTGTTAACTAGTTATTATTATCAACTTGAAAATGCATTTTTCGTGTACTTTTCTCATGGCACCTTTGCATTGAGTATAAACGTAGCCCAAAGAGGGGCACATAGAATTAGCACACCTTATCAATGGTAATTATGCAGGTAGATTATTTTCCCTTTGTTTTCCTTTATCAAAATTTCATTTCTCTCATGCTGGTGGTTCTGGCCAACCGCCTTCAGGCAATTCATTTGGTTTACCCTCTCCCTCTGCTCCTCTCTCGCTGCTTCCGAAACACGGCTGGCTTGATTTAATTAAGGAAGTTTTGAGCGAATCTCTATCTGTCATGCAGACATCCACATGAATCCGGCTTGCTTTTTTGAAAACATGCAAAAATTCGGTAAATTGGAACCTTAACGGAGGGATTTATTTTTCGGAAAGTCTGGATCATGGAAATCTGGATATTTGGTCAGTCATTCACTGGAAACACTTGTTACTTAAACACATTTATTGAGCGCAAAAACCTAAGACAAGGAAAAATTGAAAAATACTCAAATATTTAGGGGCTGATCTGTTTTTAAATAATTATTTATTAATTTATCTTCATTTATAAACGCAATTTACTAAGAATATAAGGATTTTTGTACTTATATACCTGAACTTCTCTCTATTTCCGTCAAAGTCATTTTTCTCCAGCTTTTAACTTTTGAGTTAATATTTTTTATGCATTTTGCATTTACGACCTCATAAAAACTGACTTTCTTGCGCCATTTTACGGAGGAATACAGAAATTTTGTTTCCATCGGTTCGGATTGGGGGCTTTTTCGTGTTTCATATTTAAAAGAATTAACAGCTCACAAAATTAAGGCCGTATTCACCTTGAGATATTCCCCTTTGGGAAAGCGGCTGGAAGAAAAACCTGGGGGGAATAAGAATTAGGCGGTGATAATTAAAGTATATTTTGCCGCCTACCTTATCGCTTCCGAGCGTTGTCTAGTGAAGTTCCAATGTGAAATGAACTGATGTTTCCAAACACTCGTCACACACTCTCTTCAGTGTTCACTGCCGAACCACAGCCACCGCGTGCATATAAACCTCCTTGAGCGGCGGCGGCGGCGATGAGAGCTACCAGGTGCCAGCTCTCTTGCTTGAATGGGTCCCATTAATCACTTGTGCGCACTGCAAGTCCCTCTTTAAAATGGGCGGATTAAAGCCCGATAGTCATAATGAAGTGGGGAAGTAGCAACTCTCTTTCATCGACTGCGGGGTCCCGACCCGAAATGACCGCGGCTCCTTCTTATATACCATGAATTCCCCTTCACGTGATCCCTCATTAAATCCCTTATTCTTTATTTTTTCAGCCCACTTGTAGATTGAAGTCCCCGCTGGTTTGGAATAAACAGGCAGTGGGGTCTGGCTTATACTTTTTCTGCGGAGAGAAGCGATTGATTATAACTTTTTCCATCCGCGAAAGAACTTCAGAACTGAAAGTTCTCAGTAGCTGTATTATGAGTAATGAACATTATCGTCGGCTGTTGATAAAAAAATGCTATCTTCTACTTTTAGCGGAATGAAATAATGCAAAAGTTTACGCCCCGGATGACCGGATTCTCCGTAGAATATATGTATTTTTTAATGCCACTTATTATCTTTGAGAAGATACTCAAATTACTTTCATTGAGTCCTGGTGCTGATATTATGGGATTGGTTCCATATGTTTTTGTTTTTGGACAATAACAGAGTCACAGAAAGGAAGAGAAAGGAATTATTTACGATAAAATTCTCCATAATAAGTCATTCTTTGTACTCGTGCACGTGACTATGAACAGTATCGGCTTATCTATTTACGAAGTGAATACGATTTTACAATAGTATTTGACTGTATACCGTAATATGAGCAAATAAACTACCCCATGCAAGTGACTGGAGTATAATTTTCTAAGCATTTCGTCTCAACATTGAGTTTTCTTCACTATATGCTCGTTGCCTAATCAAAAATAGAAGTACATTAATTTCAAATGTAGATCGTTCATTAGTTTACATTTTCTGCATTCGTAAGTGATCAAAGGCTAGGAAAATTCTTTATTTGTCTTTGCATAATTTTACTCTATTTTGGAAACGGAGAGCACTGTTAGTCGTATGACCGGAAAACCAGAATATAGGTAGTAGAGTGATATTCATCTTTAAGTATATGTGGCAAACTTTGGTAAAATAAAATATGTACGTGATAAAAAGGGGCGGAGGCTCATTAAGATAAACTTGAGTTTATGGTAGGATTATTACCTGAACATTTATGGGTGGTCTTCTTTGAAATGGGTAGAATGACAAAGAATAAAGTAACTTTTAATTTTATAAGAAAAGCGTGTATTTTAATGGGTATTGAAATTGGTGGTCGTCTACGTTGAAGGTTCTGTACACAACTAAAATGATTAAATCAAATGCTTTTAGGCCAATGATAAATAGAGTGACACCTCTTTCGCGATCGTCGATGAGGGCACGTGTATTATCTTTGACGTGCTTGATACCGCTTGGTGTTGCTATACTGGGCTAGACATGTACCGTCGGACGCCAGGTGACGCATACGAGTGATTCATAGATAGCCGGGATCGAAAGAGGAGCTCTCGGCCGTCGGCAATTGTTGCGCTGGGATCAAAACCGAAAGCGGCCGCGCTATGCAAATGACCTCAACAACTCTTGATTGCCGCGAAATCTGTTAATCCTGAGCGAAACCGCTGAGGCAGCCATGCGGATTGACGTTGACATCCTCTGCAAATTCCTCTCCTTCCTCAGTCGTTTAAGCGAACAAACGGGACTTGGCTTTCATTGGCCTCGGTCGGGCACTTGAAGGGTGAATGCCGATCAGATTCAGCAGGCGTGAAGTCGACACACGCTTTTCATGCGCCGTAGTTGTTGGGTGCGTTCGCTGCCTTTCAGGAAGTGCCCGCTTCATTTCAAGAAAGCGAGCCCGAACAGAGCGTTCAAGTGTTGACACCTAAATGCGCTGCGTTCACGCCCAAGCTTCATGGAAAATTTTACTTTACTCATTATTGTTAAAACTAGATAAAGGACCCATACCGCGTTTGCTTACAGGGAATTAATTTGTTTAATTAGGTTTTCAAGATTACGCATACACAACTGGGAACCACCTCTCTTTTGCCTTACGGTAATATTTTAGCAAATATAGTTTTAGTAACGGTAATGCTTAAGATCTTTACATTTGTGGTATATTTGTATGACCAAACATAAATCAATGCAACTCAATCAATTATCTGGTAGTTACCACAATACACTAAGACAACTAAATAGAATTATAAATATTATGCATTAAACATCAGAATAACGTGATAGAAAACTGTAATAATTCGGAATTATTAAATTTTATTCGTTTGTGATTTGTGATTTTGTGAAATGTGATTTTTTAAATTTACAGTAATGTGTATACTTTCGGGTAGCTCAGGAGCCAGCGCTGCCGGTCCCAAGCCCGGATGAAGGAGGAGGGTGGGCAATCGGCTAACTACCCATCCCCATAAAAGAAATACAGTTCAGAAACCTAGACAGAAGCCTTGGAGAAACGGACTGATCTTTTGGAAACGATTCAAGCGGATATGCTTTCGGATCTTTGAATGTACTTACGCTGAATAATCCAGCTCAAACAGCATTTCTCAAGGAAATAAAAAAACTACCAACTAATTGTGACAGCAATACAAGAAACAAAATAGTTTGGTCAAGGAATAAGAGACACGAAAATGCACACAATTCTATATACCGGAAAAAAGGAGGTAACAAAGAGTTTGTCTTCGCATTCATAGTTGACAATAAAATCAAAACCAATATTATTGACTTCCAAGCAACCAACGAACGCCTGTGCAAGTTTCATTTACGTACTCAATTCAATTCTTTTTTAGTCAATTCTATTTTCTTCAATTTAACTATGTTAAATGTTCACGCTCCTACAGAAGAACAAGAGGAAGGATCAAAGGAGACGTTCTTTCAGGTTTTGGAAGAAACTTACGATAACTCACCAAAACATGATAGGAGAAACTTTATGGGCGACATGAATGCCAAGCTAGGAAAGGAAGGCTTTCATTTCACGGTGAAACAAATGAAAATGGAGAATTCTTTATTGATTTTGCCAGTAGCAGAGATATGATTTTAAGCTCTACATGCTTCCCTCATATAAGTATCCAAAAAGTAACCTGGATGTCACCAAATAGGAACACAACTTATCAAATAGACCACATTCTGATAGATAGAAGAGCAGCCAGCATACAAGATGGCAAGACAAGACATGCTGTGGATCAGATCACTGCTTAGTTCAGGTCAGATTCAGATGCAGAATATCTAGAAAGAACGAAAACCAAGAGAGAGCGGAAAAGCTAGATGTTGAGAAGCTAAAGTCACCGGAAATAAGGACGGTCTTTGACCAACATTTAAGCAAAAACTATCACACAGAAACCTTAATTACACAACAATCAAGGAAACGGCTGCAACAACTAGGTGATGAGAAAAGAGAATAAATAGGCTACATGAAGACCAAAAAAAAGAGCAACCTGTTTTGATGATGAGAGCCATGAAGCAATAGAAAAAAGAAACAAGAAACACAGAAAGTATACCTATAGAAAAGAGAACAAAAGAGAAGAAGGGATTTAGAAGCAGCTAGAAGAATAGCAGATAAATTATGCAGAAGGGAGAAGAGAAAGCATGAAAATGACCTTATAATTAAAATGGAATTGATTTAAAAAAGTATTTGGTGGGAAAGCTATTGAGTAAATTTGGGCAATTCCATTCCGTTCTCTCTGTGACAACGACCATTTTACTGAAACAATTATTATTACAACTGCCAGTAATCATCAAATGTGCTCTTATGTTTTTGAATACCTTCTTTGAGCTTTAAAACATTCAACTCTTTTCTCACCCCCTTTTTATAATACTTAATGACACTTAAGCTTTGTCAAATTTTCGGATTTCCATGTTTTAGAACTAACGTTGCAATAAATTCTTCAGAGCAAAAAACTTCAATTCTAGGTGTAGATAACTCAGTTAGACAACTTTTCTGACCGACTTCCGATGTAAGTGCGTAATAAAATCTTATTTCAGGCCTCTCATAGCATGAAATACTGCCAGGGTTTTCTCAAAGCTTACTGATTTATTTATGATAAAGAGAGTGCCATTAAATATGTGGAAAAAGAAGCCTTAATTCCTCGTAAAATATACCAATTTTTTCACACAAAAATCTGGCCCAAACGACGCCATCCTCTACCGAAATTTATGCAGATCATGCAGGAATTCTGTCGGTCATCATCCTCTTTTTTTATTACTACTTATCCGGCTGACTCTCGCGAACAGCCATTTTATAAATGTTCTCCATGGTCGACCGTCGTTTGGAATCTGATTGATTTAACTTTCCACCCTCAAAGTAAAAATTAGTCATTTTTGTGTTTGGCCTCCCAAAAGAGATTATTTTCTTGCCCTCACAGTGTACACGTCATTTTACATATCAATGTACGTGGCGCTCCTCTCTTTGGCCTTCTTGTGTCGTCGGCGGGCTCGTTTCTACGCCACACAGGGTTTAGGACATTCAGGGTTCAGGGCACTATTTTTTGGCGACCCCGTTAAACCCTTCTTATTCTCCAGTCTCTAATTCTGAACCTGTCTTGAAACCTTGAAACCGTCCCTTTCCCTTCGAAACAACTTCAAAGCCTCGTTCATATTCCCTTACGCACTCACCCCACACACAGTTGGTTCCTCTAGTCCTAGAAGAGTGCCGTCGAAAATTTCAGTCTTCGGCCAACATGTGACCTTTATATGGCATCATGCTTCACGATTGTAACCAGCCAGATGATACAGTTCAACGCTCATCTGCTATTTGTAAAGATAAATACTACCACATGAGTATTAAATATTTCATGATCGGCTGGATTTTAAAAGTAAATAAGAGCCCAAATAAACATCTTCAAATTTTCCCTTGCTCTAGGGTTAATTTCGCTGTTCTATCTATATTTTATCAGTGGAAATTCTGGATGTTAAGTAATTTAAAATCCTCTTTGTCGAGCTGTATTATGTGAGTAAAGCAGATTGAAGTGATTCGACTAAATTTACCTTCCTCGTTGGCAATCACTCGGCACATTCACATTCATATAGAGGTCTCCATTTCTTTAAAGAGCATGTACTTTGGCTTCTTCCATTGATAGAGGCTATATCCAAGAATCGTTAGACTATTGAAAGATATTATTATTTTTACTCTAAGGGGAATATGGTCTTTATGGTATTCATTTAACTAACTTTTTAAGGTATTCATTTGAATATGATTATTCCGCAATGCAAAGTTGTATGCTGTTAGTTGTAAGCCGTTGGTGATAGAATCCACCTAAAAGTTTGAATAATTTTTTTTAAGTTCTACTTCAATTCATACGACTGACATAAATGCTGGTTTGTTTCGTTAAGTTATTTCCTATTATTAATGGTCCACCTAATAAATAGCATACAAAATGCCGTAAAAATGTATTTTTTCAACAATCTTTTTAAAACTTCAAGAACCTATTTTTACCGATCGAAATATTTGAAAACACCGAAACTTAGTTATGAGTTATGATTTGAATCGCTTGATTTTTTTCTATCTATGAAACTGCCCTAATGCCTCACCCTTCCCTATCTCTGCGCGATATTATCAATCCGCTCCAAGGAGTACTATTCTCCTTGTCGATACGTCAATCCACTTCTCTTCCTTCCCTTCAGAGGTCTCCATCCATATGGCGCCAAAGAGTATCCATGCCTCGCCTCCCCTATCGACATTCCCATCCAAATTTCTTCCACCACACCCCACATCCTCGCTCTCAAATAACTCCGTCATCGCACGAATTCTCTTATGCGGACCGCTCCAAGCACCCTGGACCAGCAGTCCTCCTCCTCCACGGACCCACGCAAACGCCAATAGCACTCACTTTCCCCTCCCTTCTCATTCCCTTCCTCTCCGACATTACAACTCCCCCTCTTGTCATCCTCGAATTTGATTCTACCCTACGTGTGAATGAACTGCCTACTTTCTTTATTTCTATCAGCTGGTTCATTCTTGAACGTGATGCGACCGGCCAGCAGTCTTCATGTTGGTTTATCTTCCATGTACCACATACTTACCCTCATTTCCTTTTCTTTCAAATTATTTCGGTAAAATATGTGAAGTCATCATTGGTCGTTCAATTCTTAGATTGGTACACTCAGCCCTCCAAACTCCCCTATCTAATTAGGGGTCCCTATACTCCTCCTAGCTCTTTCTATCTACTATACCCTATATGTGGTCCATGGACTATGCCTAGGTCTTCCTCTGTGGACTTTTCTCTATTTTATACCTGCAGTTATGTTCTTCACACTATTTTAGCCTCAGGATGTGTCCAACCGTTCAGGTTCATCTTTTCTGCATTGTGCTCCATATGATCCTTTCCTATTCTACTCTTCTTTAAATTTTATTAGTAAAGTAATAAGCAAAAACTAAATCTGTCCACCGCATCATTTTGCTAAATGTGAAATTATTTGTTGTTAACAGATTCTTTTCTATGGCTTCCTTGAAGATCACTGTATTGTGTTTCAAAGGTTCGTTTTCAAAATACCTTGCGTCAATTGCTCTCTGCGTTTTAAGATTATTCAATAATGTTGCGCCTCAATTATTCCTTTACTCCAGTTCAACTTTACTTAAAAGGCAGCCTCTCTATATTAGATGAGATTTTTACCACGCTCATGCTTTACGCCCTTAAGTAGTGTTAATGGTGGTAAGGATATTTTTGAAGGCAGAATATTAATTTATTGCAAATGAAGATGACTGGAATATCACAACGATAGGAAATAAGTGAAGAAAGAGGAAATGAAAGATTCCATGTATCAGCCTCATCGTGTTGCATTCCACCAAGTTATTGACTTTCACGATCATTTTGAGAGGACTACGCTTTTTTGAGAATACCTTTCTGAGGTTTCTTTTTTCAGACACAGAGCTTTGAGTATTTAATCGTCCAATGATATGTCATATTCATCATTTCCAATATACAGACTGATATCTATGCTTTATTTTATTGAGTTTGTTAGAGCTAAAACTGATCCAGATACAAATCTGGTCCACGGTGTGTGCGAAACATCGGTCTTAGAAGGATGAAGCCTAAATGATTAAGTTTGGCAAAATCCTACTTCAAGAAAATACTTTCCGGTAATGCACTTTTGTCCTTATCATTTGCGTGGCAAGAAATTGAGTCTTAAAAATGTAATCTAAAAGAAAACTGTGAAGCACCAAGATTTTTCAACTATAGTATCTTTAACGTTGACTTTTTCTCAGATATTTTCAGGTCAAAAGTTACTCGATTCACGGAAGGGAGGTATAAGTACAGGTTATAGGAACATATACAAACAGAAGGAAGATATGAAAACACTTAGAAAACAGGTTATTTATTTTTAAAGGAGTGTACGCGTTCAAATTCGGAAAAATTACAATTGAAAGAAAACTGAAATTGCTTATGTTGACATAATTTCATCTAAGAAGAATTCACTTGGAGCTGGTGACAGGGAATTGTGTTCTAGGAAAAAGAATTCCTAGAACACAATGGAATTGGTGAGGATTTATGAACCAAGAACTAAATAAAAGGGCTCGACCTTGCACGTATAAAATTTGGCTCTCTTCAAGGAAAGATTTTGAGCAAATATGTACTGCAACATTATTCGAGAAGGAGATTTTTTTTGGAAGTTGTAATGGGTTAATATGTTTACTATGCAATAGTGGGACAGAGGGGAAGGCAAGATGTTTTTCAAGCTTAATATGTAAAAAAATTTGAATTTATTTTTTTAAATTTCCTAGTTTACATAGGCCAATAAGGATCTAACTTACATCTGAGAACTACCGCATGTTCAGAATTCCCTGTCTTAAATACTTATGAGGAATTATAATTAACGATAAATGCAGAGTCAGTGATTCAATTTTGGAAAAAACAAAGATGGATTACATACTTTGCTACACGCACGAGACCTAGGTATTATTTTTATGGCACAGAATGCTCTGCATATTTCAGCACAGCTAATATTTTCTTAGGTAAGGCGTGTGTTTTGATTAAAAAATAATTTTTTCTCTGATATTATGACCCTAAATGTATGAAACATTGTCCAGCCCAGTTGGTCTAATGGTTATGCATTTGAATATGAGATATTATTCCATCAGGTGAATTACTTTTCCCGTTTAAAATTATGTTATATCTATTTTACTCAATAGTCTCTACCACCGAAAAAAGTCAGCAAAAATTACTGAACCATTTCTGAATTTGAATTTCTGAAACTGAATTATTTCACCATTTGTATTAGACTTCCAATACAATTGATTTGATTTTTATCACATTTATTCCACATAACTTGGTGAAAGGGCGGGAAATATTGCACTCATAACTTATTATACAAGAAATGGGTCTTTTACAGCCAGATTATACATGATTGAGAAATGAGATCCTTGAAAGCTTCTTTTTTCTAAGCGATTCCGCAGGTTATGCGTCGCGAGGAAACCGCCAAGTTCAAATAGGTCAACATGAATACTAATGATATAACTCTTAAACTTTATCATCATTCAAGCGATCCTCGAATTTGAGTCGCACACATCCATGCTTGAAGGAATCCTTTTACAAAGTAAACTATCCTAAGGGATCAATCCTTTAGCCCGCGCGAATCTTCCATCGACTACTTCTCATTCTCTCCCGCCCCAAAAGAGCCCTACCCGCAGGGATTGGCTCTCCTGGGGCTCTCGCCCCTCTCTCCCCTCCACCTCTCTTTCGTCTCCTTGCATTTCATCTCCTTATCTCTGCCCTCAGACTCATCAGCCACTCTTTCCTGCCTCATTCCATTAAACTCCCGCCTTCCTTTAAACGTTTCACGCTAAGGCCTTTGAGATCTCATATCTCCGTCCCTTTGCGGATTGCCATCTATTAGTTTCTCTTTTTGGTCCTCGTTTTCGCCGCCAGGCACCAGTTCGTCGCCTTTGAGGTTTTCTTGCTGTCTCTCCCCACTGAAGTTCACTTCTTCTCCTTCTTTTTCTATGCAGAATATATTACGTTTCCTTTCCTTGACCTTTTTTCCCCTTGCTCTCTTTTGCATGCAGCGTTTACCAGCCTCGTCCCCCGAATTCTACTGCGTAGTTTTTAATTTAATTTTTATTTAATATCCTTTTTTTATGGTCTCTCCTATTGTTAGGTTGTGATCTATCTCTTCATTCCTTCAGTCTTTCTCTCGTTTCACAAAGCCAGTGAAGATCGCTATTGATAAAGTATGCATGCTAGTACTATTAAGGTCTAATAAAATCATTTACTTAATTCAAGCAGTGTTGCAGTGTTGTGTAAAGGCCTTCTTATATATTGGGAATAATTTCCAAGCTTGCAGTGTGGGCCGGCTTATTTTGACGAGACAATACCTCACGCTATTTTAACACCGCATAAATCTGGTGACGATAACTCTCTCGTCTAATTAAACCGTGATGTGTGATTTTATATATGTACGATACGACTTGATATAAGTAAGAAGTACATAGGTTGTCCTTCTCAACTATATAGGCATATATATTTTTTAGCCATTTTGATTGCACAAACGAAGCAGTCACGAGTACAGAGATTAAGAAATACATCCACGATCTAAAGAAATGCTTAACTTAAACGAAGTACAAAAAGGTCATTCGGAGATTGGTGAAATATCAAAGAATATTAGAAAAAATCCATAATAACGTACCTTAGCTGGTGGAGCGTAAACACTACAGATTACCCAATGGTACATTTTATTTGTGTTCTAAAGAAAAATGAACAATATCACTTACATTCTCTAGTGAGTATATACTCCCATTTCCTCAATGGTATGTGTTTGTAAATAACTTTATCTGCTAATTTTAATGATTTAATCTTCCTTCGCAACTCATTGTTATTAATCAAAGGATTTCTAAGTGGCCATTGAGGAGAGCGAGAATAAAAAATTAGATACGTCTCATTTTTCCAGAGGATAGGGTAGGATTTAAAGAGGAGGTTGAGGAGGTAGGGTTAAAGGCTCGAGTACGAAAGAATTGTTTAAATTCATCTCGAAAGGAACTCGAATGGAGTAGCGTGTGAGGATAGAGACCTGTGATGATGTGCGCAAAAAATCCACGGCGCGAAATAAGCGCGCGTTTTTTCAGAAGGAGATTTTGAGTTTGTCAGAACATAAGGAGCATGCTTCCCGGGGTGGTTCTGGCATCCGTTTCGGAAGACATTAGGAATGGCGGATAAAAGAGAGACAAAAAATACGAGGTGTCAACGGTTTTTCCATTCTACATGTCCTTTTAGTTATCTCAAGATTACAATCTGGATTTGATTTTCACCAACTATGTCGCTCCCTTTTACGGTCTAATCTTCTTTTCTGCTTCACAGAGGATGATGTGGCTCTTTTTAGGGGGCGTGTCTCTGCATGAGAAAGGGCGTAAGTTTCCGCTCGCGTTCGAGATTTAAGCTCCTTTAGCTTTGAATTGGCACGGCTTGGATTTTTTAAATCTCTATCCCATCCCTTCTTTCCACCCGTGAAGTTCGATTCTAGAGCGTTACCAGAGGGCGAGTGCCCTTTTCAACCTCTTCTTGCTTTCCTTACCCGCCTCTTTCTTGTCGTACGCATCGTATCATACGATCTGCCACGCGACGGCCAATGTCTTTGTTAATTCTTTTAAGACGTGGAAGTCCCAGATGCGATAACACGCTCGTAACTCTCGGAGAATTTGACTCAGAGTGGCGGTGTAACTTGATGTAGTGTGCATCATGATGGATGGTGATGACTAAGCTTTTAAATTATGTAGACCACGCTCAATAAGCAATTGAAATGAGAAACATAATTTTGAATTTGTCTCTACTACTTGTGTGATTTTATAATGTCATGTGACACTAAAATTTACTGAGTTTCAAGTTACAATGTAAAGACAAATAAGTATTTAACACGAGAGGAGGTTTCATAAGCTTGGCCCTTTTTAAGGATATTTGTGGTGATATATTGTACGATTTACGACATTTAAATTATGACTGAGTGTCATAGAATCACAAAGTCGTTAACCTAGCGATTTAGAAGCACCTTAGGTCAATCTCAATCGTATTTTTCTCCAGATTTATTTGATTAAGTTCAATGCATTGTCCAAAGATTCCCTCACGTATTCAAGCAAACGTTCACTACATGTCATTACATAAATTTTGTATAAGTTATAACTTTGATCCTATAGTTCTAATGAATATTATTTAATTCACTACACCTGAAAACATCAAGTTTTTTGAGTTTGCATCTCGGCAGAAACGCAGATATTCCCTGGTATCTGTTCTCATCCTCCTCTGTAAAAATCTATCCTGCTTTTTTTAAATTCTAGTCAGTTGAGGGAATAACTAAACCTTATGGTTTACTCTCTTAATACTTATTTCACTTCTTCAGGCGATAAATAAAGCATCCATTGAATCAGAGTTACCCTCTTATCAAGGAGATGTAGATTTTTGTAGAGGCCACTCATCCTCTCAAGTAAAGAAACGCTACGGGAAAAAACGGATGTTGATGTGATAAGACAGATGAGGGCCAATTGTTATTGTTGTCACATTTTTCTGTGGACCCGCTGCCCTGTAGGACATAGAACGCTCACGGTTTGCTTCGCTGGTATCCACTCCAAGTAATCTCTACCAGGGGCGCTCTATTTGCTCCCAGAGAAATATCGTCAAAAATGACGTGGACAGCATCCTCCTCCGGAGGTTGGCGAACGACCCTCGGGTTATATTTCTGTTTCCATCTTCGGCTGAATGAGATGAAGGAAAAATGAATTTGGAGGCGTCGGCTGTAAAAGAAGGGAAGAGACACGGATATTGAGAAAATGGGAAATAACGTAAAATAGGAGAATGCCAAGGAGTGTAATGGAATTGTGGGGGAGAGGAGAGTGGGTAGTACGCTAGGGATGTGTCTGAGTGTGTAGGGAAGGAAGCGAAAAATGTTTCACCAGTGAGAAAGAGATCGTGAGAGCTGGTGCAGTGGTCGTCTGTCCTTCGTTTTTTTTTAAGGAAGTCCGTCAGTCACAAAAATACTTGCCCCGCTATGGTATGAGGGCGGAGTGAGGAGGAAAATGTTAGAGAAAGGGGGAGCATTCTCGCCCGCACATCTCTGCCGGCTTTATGAGCCCGGGGCCAGTTCTTTCTGTTCTTTCTGTTCCTTTTCCTCTTCGTCTGCCTTCTCTTAATACTTCCTCTCTTTATCCCCATCCTCCTTATCCTCCGTTAACTGGCACGGAGTCTCTTTCCGTCGCCCTCCTTTACGCTTGTTGATATGTGATAACGACAGAGCACTTTGCTAACATCGCACTCATGGATGCCCAGGAGTTAAGTCAGCCCTCTTGATTTCGTTTTTATATCGGTTGCTTTTAATACGAACGTGTTCAACTTCCCTCCGTGTCTATGGAGATCTGGAAGTCACCATCAAACTTCTCATAGCTTCAAATCGCTCAATTTTGGTGGACCTTGGCTGTATTTGAAATGAAAGGGCTGGTGTGATAAGTAGAGTCCTTGTTTTTTTTAATTGAGGACCTAGATTAAAATCTCTGCGTTGAGTTTCTCGCCATATTCACTTCTAACCCCTTAAGAATCCTCCCACTCAAAACTGTTCACCTTTGATCTTTGGCGCCTCAGTTGTCAAATGACTAACGTAATTACTACTGCTACTTGAGACGTTAATAATGCATTTAGAATTTCATAAATATTTATCTGGTCTTAATTGCGACTTGTTCGATCTTTTAATGTTTCGCGATTTTGTCTTCTATCCAAATAACAACAGTACAAATATATTCCCACGTTATATTACTTTCTACTTCTACTCTGTCATGATCTCTCGCATGGGCTCCTCTTCCCTCATCATCTCTTTCACCGGCAGTTTCCCACCACCGTGATACGTTCACTCTCCGCGAATTTGGGATTAGCGCTTTCAATCCTGTCCCAGATGCTGAAGAGTGGTCCTTGCGTTGCATCGACTCGCTCAACCACCCGAGTCCAAAAGCGAGAACGGTAGAAGAGTAATTTTTTTCGCTTCTTGCGGTTTGTTTGTCGTCTACCGTCCTACCGTCTCCTTCTCTCCTGTAGTCATTCATCTTGTAACACAGTCGGCTAACGCGTGCATGTATTTATTTTTAAGTAAATATTTATCATATACCATGCTTCTAATCTATAAGAAAATCTTTCATCTCGATTTTCTTACAATGCAGCTCGTTCACTTTTGACGCACTCATATTACGTGGAAAGCTTCCTCTTTCTAATTTTTTCTGCACCTTAGTTACATTGCGGTCATCATTTATAGTTATTTTTTTCATTTTCGGGTTGTTTTTCATCGTATAAAGTCGTCTTTCTGATTCACTTGTTATTTTCCGGGTCTGAGTGGGAAGAAACTTGAGATTTCATGGTCTAAGAATGCGTCTCTCCGCATCTCGTTTTGGATCAAAATTTGGTCACTATTGAATCCAAATATACCTTGAGTTCCACCACATTTGACTCTCACATGTCCTTTCTCAGTTTTATCAATGTAATTATTTTTTTCTTACGCTTCTCTGATATTGCTGCCATCATTCTACGGCTAATTAAGTCTTCTGAATTGGATATCGTTTTCTTCTTTAAGTAAGGAGTGAACAGTTCATTAGGTTATTAAATAAAAAAAATCAATTTTTGAGAGATCAAATTTACGTACCCTTAAAACCATCATACCGTTTATTTTCAGGTTAAGTCTATTCAAAAGAGCATACAAATTGGCGTAAAATTATTAGACCTGTCTTGCAGTTGCGTGATTACCTCCATTTTGCTCTATCCTAACATTTATTTTTTTACCCTCTATTACATTCATTCATTGCTACATAGTCGCCCTCTTATTCTTATAACTCCTGATATACCTCACCTTTAGATCCTTTTCCTCCATATTCATCAACTTTACACCTTTCTATCGCATCGATCACTTTTTCATCGAATACCTTCTTAATTCTTCGACTAATCTTACATATATATGTGATGAGACTCACAGCAAAACACGAGTCTCATGGCGTGCAGATAACACTATTAGCTCTCAGCGTGGCATAACCAATCAGGCCCGTTCATGGAAGTTAATTCAATAACTGGAGAATCTATTGTACATTATCCTAACACCCACTTATTACTAACCCTATCCCTCCAAAATTTCCACCGATACTTATCAATACTCATTGAATTAAATTTGAATTGAATACTTGTTACTGCTGCAATTGTCTCATACCAATGTTTATCCATACTGAATTTTCACTGCAATACAACATAAGGGAGGACACTTCTGTTTTCAGCTATTTCCACTACCTCAGAGGTCCACTTTTTACCTAGGACTTTTCTTCCAGCATGCGCATGCATTAACTCTTCATCAAACCTACCTGATTCAGTGGTTCAGCCATATAACCCAAAAGCATCAATTTAGTTATTAAACTGTCACTGACATTGAGAATATACTTATTGCCTCCAACCACTTTTCCCAAATAATCTAATTTAATGAATGTATTATTATCGTTATCTTACACTTCATTAAAATTCTATGAACATATCCATTTTAAAGCTTATTAATTTAAGTTCTTGACGTATGAGCGCTTATTTATGGTTTCTTATTAATATTTCTTAAACTTAATTCAAGCGTTCATTTATCTAAGGCCAAGAAATATTTACTTTATAATGAAAAGCTACTCATAACATTTTGGTTTCATAGTGCTTATTTAATTCAGAATGTATCCTATCACTGAGAGGTAACAGTGCCTCTGAATATTATTCATGGACTAGTTTGTTATTTGATGAGTTTTATTTTGGTTTTACATTTGCAATTTTACGGCAACCGTTTCTTTCAAGTATTTACTAATGAAATGTTACTTTTCTCTTCCAGGTTAGCATATTTCCCGAGAATAAAATCTGGCTGAAACAAGAATGTGATAATTCGGTATGTAGGGTAATTAAATATCTTTATTGTTTTCTCAGAAAAAATAGGCTTGAAATTAATAGACGTCGTGGCAAAGAATCGTCTCGACGTTAAAGTTAAGCCAGCACTCTATGAATTTTTGGGATGCGTAATAATTTCCTCGTTCATGGTCTTTTAAGGCAAAGCGTCTTACCTTTCGCTCTGCAAGTTTATTACACGTGTTTTTCATTCCATCTTAAAACAGATAGGAAGTGATCCATTGAAGCCTTTTCATTTTATTTTCGCTAGTATTATGTGTTGAGAATTTTGGTAATGATCCAAAAATGCTGAAATAGTTGAATGATCTCACTCAATATTGCATGGTATAAACTCACCATTGGTCATTCAATCAGAATATTGGTTGAATGCAGTCCTCCACCCATTACTATCTAATGGTAGGTTACGCTTACCTCCTGGTATCTCTTCCTATGTAATTTCCTCTTTGTTTGGCCCATGAAAATATCCCTGGATTCTCTTCTTGTACCTCTATTTTACCTTTAGTGATGTTCTTTACAAACCCTTTGTGTCTCAGAGTGTGTCCAATAGTTCTGGTTCTTCTTTTCTGCATAGCGTTCCATATGGTCCATTCCTCTTCTACTCATCTGTACACTTCATCATTTCTAATTTAAGAAACCCAGAAACTTTGCTGTTCATGCAGCGGAGGCTCCGCTACACCCTATCGAAAAATTTCTCTACTCCAACTATCCGCATTGTAGGCGGAGGGCCGTGTTGCCTCATGTATTTTGGATTAGATTGACGTACCGTACGACCTTGACGGATATAGCGACGTTAAGGGTCGAATTCTGAAACCTCGCTATAGTAGAATCTCCGCTGGATACGTCATCAGCTGATGATACGACATAAGATGATGCAATAGCGGGCCAGCTCCGCTACAAACACCCGCTGCAAGCTGTAGCGAACCCCTGACCATGCTATTCACTACAGCAATTATGGCCGCCGAATATCTTCTGCTGGACGGGTCTCATTTATTATCAATAAGTATTGATGTAAATCGAGCTATATACTCATGATAACCATTTAAAATTAAATAAAAATAAAGCAGGAATGTTTTTAACACCTGCTTAGATGCTGATATAGAATCGAGCGTAATATAACTAATGTCATCAAAACCGTATTGTAGCCTCCTCGGCTTCCAAATTTTTTGTTGCTGTAAACTTACATATGGGCTTTGTCGTCCTTTAAAGAACAATTTATTTCAATAAAAGCTTAACAAGAATTCAGTAATAACCCACCTTGTGCCTAACAAATCCATATTTTGTGTGAGCTACTTACGTCAAAAAATTCGTTTTCGAGCCACCTCTGTCCACCCTAAATTAATGTTAATTTACGTGTTGAGATCACCATGCTACTGAAAAACCATTCCATTTTATGTGAAATATTACCCAAAACTTTTCATATTGTATTTTTAAATGATGAGTTAAAATTAAGCAAAGTGTTAATAATATTGATGGAAATGTACATTGCTTCTCTCTCTGTTTACCATACGTCACTATATTCGTCTCATAATGAATGCTTCTCTCTCTGTTTACCATACGTCACTATATTCGTCTCATAATGAATGGCACGTACATCTCTGGGCTTTAAATCACAATTCATATTTGAAGGATAGCGCTAATGTCTAACCTATCCTGCAAAACTCATTAGATCTATGGTTTTATCTCGAAATTTGCCGCCAACAGTCACGAAGATCGTTGGCAATGCGAACGACATGTTTGCGCAAAACTTTCATCATCTGCGTCTTTTATTATTGGCATTTCATTTCGTTGCAGTTCCATTTTGCATTTTGAGGTTAGTGTACAGCCCTCAGCATATCACCGACTTTATTCAAGAGAGAAATTTACATTAATCTTGTAAATAGTCTACAGATGCTGCTAACTTTCTACAAACTATATTCATTTACCACAGGTACAATGCAGCTCATGTTATAACTAGATTCCTTGTGGAAAGGTTGTGGATGGGGAGATATTTCTGCCTCTCCATGAAATAAGAAACCAAGCTGGACACAACACCTGTGGTTATATTAGCTTCAATCAACGAAATCAGCGTGGAGCTGCTGAGCGTGCCACCTTCATTTAAAGGCACTTTGGGCAAGAATGACGGATAAGCAACATGGTAATCCAAATGAAAGAAATAATTCGCTCAAAAAAATTATAATTCGTTCCTTTTACTGAATTTGTTTTAAACTCAACCCCTTTCACATGCTATGAGGCCTTTGTTGATATTATGGTAGGTTACTACTTAATCATTGTTTCAAGTACCAAGTAAGTGAAAACTTACTGCTTCAGGTGCAGAAATTGAATTTTCCAGTGGTGTGTACAACAATTGTAGCAGTGAAATGAATAATCACTTAATTTTTTACAAAAGATTTATTACCTTCTTACTAGTAATTATTAATTAAGGGCATAGTAAATCTTTTGTGGAAAACTACGAGATTCATCACTTCATTATGAAGGAATTCCAAGTTACTGCCAATTCCATCAATTCTGTGGCCGATGTGGTTAATCTGTCTTCAATAAACTTTCCTTTTACGTCTCACATTTGAATTATCAACTTTATTCAACAGGTTGATTTCACTGATTGACAACCACTATCAGATCATGAATATTGCCCAAGACTGGCACCATATCTGGGGTTTCATCCCTTTGCTTCCTGGCAAAAACGTATAAAACAGCACAAGATAATATAGCCATAAATGTTGTGTTCACCTTTGTTCTTAATTGCATGGAAAGGCAGGAATATCAATAACCGAAAACACATCTCTACAAGGAACCTGGTTGCAATCTGTGCTGCGTTGTACTTATGGTAAATGAACATAGTTAGTAGAAAGTTAGCAGCATCTGTAGACTATTTTCGAGATTAATGTAAATTTCTCTCATGAATATACCAGCCATAACCTTAACGTCTTTAAGGTGTGGTTACTGGTTTTGGCCAAAGGTGTGCATAAGTATGACAACTGTAGGTAACCTCTATCTCCAAGAAGAATTCTTTTAAATTCTTTTCTCTCTAACCTTATCTTAAGTCTCCTATTGCTAAATATTCGGACATTGTACGTAGATCCTGGCAATCTAGTAACGACGTCTGCTGTTTCCATGTCTGGACAAATAACCACCTAAAAATATCGTAAAACAATTCATTTAATTTTTTCATTGGGACTCCTCACACTTTGTATTACTTTTTGGGTTTTGGTCTGCTAATTTAGTTAAAATACAGTATACTATAAGATTGCAAACCTGTGCGTTTAAAGAAAACCACCCCTTCCTACTCCTGTTAACTTCAGCTGGTTCACCTCTAGGGTTTATGATGGGTATGTGGGTGAAATATATCCAACCAATGACTCCAGGGAATTATATAATGGCAAACAAGTGACGCTGATAATCACTGGTCTCTTCATCTGCCCATGGGATCTTAACCCATTCCTGAAGATTGTTTGCAATCTAGGTGGACACACTCTACCATTTATGATAAGAAAAATGACATCATCATGAATGACATATATCTACTCCTCTATACCAGATTATTTTATCCATACCTAAGGAAACATGGGTAGATTTGCAAGAGATGAAAGGTGAAAACCCAACATATCATTGAAATCCAGGTTAAAGTAGAAAGAAGTTATGGAGTAGTCCCTTCCCATACTAGTGTGAAGGTAACATGATAAGGTGTGAGATGTACCTACCTTTATGATGCAGGAGACAGACGATTGTGCCACGTTAGTCAGGTCACCACAATCTAAAAATAGGAAAAGCATGCGAGAGATTTGGAGTTGCAGAAAGCATTATATGCAAACTAGTGCATGCTATGTTCAAGTAAATTTTAAGATTTTTTTGATAGTATCCTTTTCTTGCTCTTGTATAAGGATCATTGCACCAGAAGAGTGTTAAAATGACCAATTGGTACATCCATATTACCAGAGTAAAGAAAGTGGCTCATAACAGTACTGTCTATAACATTGCCATTACTGAAACAAAATCTCCTATTTGAAATCTTCCCGTGCATAAAACCTCAAACATGCCAGTTATTTTAAAAGGGGAGGGAGGGGCGATTCTCTTAATTCCGCATTATGGGGAGCAAGCATTGGCAGATTCATATCCCTTACTCTTTCTTTGGAGAAACCATCTCTTGCTCGGATTTTGCTCTCCATTAGCATTTCCATGGGATTTTTCCGGTCCCTGATGTTCCTTCTCTGGATAGGTATGCGTACAATATAAAATAATATCGCAAAAAATCTAAAAAATGGTCATTCAGCACCTATTGATACACCTTCACAATCATCTCACTGTGCTCATGCAACATTCTAGACTCTGTATGAATTTATTTACTTAAAAAACTCTCAGAACTATACTGATGGCTCTTATTAGCATGTAAGATCCCGCTTTGAATTAGATTTGCAGAAAGAGGCTAACAAAGAGATTCATAGATCACAGGTTAAAGTTTCAGGCTTATCTTTGTAGAAAAGTGATGTGTGAAATAAACTCTTGCTTGAGTAAGTTGTTTTTAAATTTAGAGTTGTAATATAGCAATCAATGTTACGGTAAGTCTATTTTTATATTCATGAATATACCTACCGTGTGATAATGAATTTACACCTTGCTTTGATATTAATGACGAAAATATCGGTTTGAAACGTGCTTAAGAGGTTAAAAATCAGCTGTTTTGTATTGTAAATAAAGTTAGTGAATGGTACTTTGGGAAAATTCTCAGCGTAATTTCGTCCACTTCCACCCCTAAGTTATTCTTTCTCTTTGAATCTCCAATATAGTCCACCTTTAACACCTCATACTTCAGATTTTCTCGTTTACCTTTGAGTGAGTTGAAGCTTAGCTTAAACTAATTTGGGTGGCATGCTTGTATACGAATGTTGGAACGCCCAAAATTCCGTGGCAACCATCGACTCTGGATGTGAGAGAGTTTTGCGGGCTCGGTAATTGAGCGGAGGTGTGCCGGGCCGTAAGAGAGGAGGCTGCGGTTAGCATGGGGAGGAGGATATGGAGGAGAAAGTCTGGTGAGGGAGTTTCGCGTCGAAGGGGCTAGCGTCTGCGGTTACAATTCCGTTTTCACAAAAGAGCTTCGTTCATACATAAAGTCTGAAGTTGTTGGTTCGTTATAATGGAATGTAAATCCTCTAGAGATCAAAATGCGGCGTTAAACTTAACAGAGCACACGAACTACCTCTATCTGAGTAAAGTTTTCACAAATATAACTTGAAGTGTTAAATTCTTGTGCGGGGAGAATGAGCGTAGATCACTGTAATGAATTGTTTTTTTCTTTAAACACTATTAAATTATAAAAATGATGTGATACTTTTTCAACCCATTAGTCTACTATAGTTCAGCTTATCCTACACAGTTGCATGCTTCATAATGCTTTCATGATCACTATATTTCAGAATACTTGACTGCTGAATCAATTTTATGATCAGCCTTCATTTTATTCGTGAAATATGATATAATGAAGCCTCATGTAAATCCCTGTAAACTAAATCGTTCTTCGATAGATTTTTTTCTGTGATTTAATTTCTTCAACACTTCAAATAAAAAGGAGACCGTTTCAATGGGCTTTCCCTTCTCCTTTTCGGCTCACATGCTGTTAGTGGATTTGATTAGATTTTTCTGAAAAGTGGATTTGATTATATTTATATCGGCCCCGGTGGCGGTGGAGTGAAGTCCTCACCTGCTAACCCGAGGGTTGCAGGTTCGAGTCCCGACTGGGTAGAAAATTAATCTGCTCAGAACATGGGTGTTTCTACATGAAAAATGGAGTTTATTGTAAGAAATATGTAATCAAGAGCAGTTATACTCGTTTAAATTCGAATAAATTAATAAATAAAAAGTGTATTGAGCTCCACATTCGACCAATGGTGAAGTGTAATCCTTTTTTGTACATCTTTGGAAAATCAGATAAATTATGGTTCATTTTTCAAGTATCAGTACTTTATGCACAAAATATTTAATGATTTTAAGATTTTTTTGTGTGCTTATGGTAGAGCTCAATTTACAACTGATCGATCACGTGTTGAAGTCACTGACGGAAATGGAAGTTAATTCATTTTCTACAGATACCTGAATTGTAAATGAAATAGTATTGATACTCATTTGTTTCCGTTTTAAAATGTAATCGAGGTACGGAATCATTCTCGAGCCAGCAACTCAAATCTCCTCATGGGAAAAGCCCCCTCCGATAAGTTGTTATATATTTGCGCCTCTTAAATTGTTAGAGGCTATAATATTTAAACTTTTTTCCTTCAAGCGTCACATGGTGGAAGCTTTTAATATTTTGTGAAAGTATTTAATATTTAATAATTTTAATTTATGCTAAGAAATATCCTTGTACTTTTCCACAGTTATTTAGTGGATAAGTACAACTTAATCACAAGTTCAGTACTAATTTTCTGTATTGATTCGGCTGTAATTTTTGTCCGTCATGTAATCAATATTAGTAATGTTCGTATTTGTACATTATTTTACGCCTTCATGTTACCGTACGCATGTCCACAGAGGAGGGGGTTTTACGTTTCCGGCCTAATGAGGAAGAGTAAAGGAGAAGGACATCGAAAGAGGCAAAAATGTAATATGCCCGGATGGATTAGTCCCCCAGCTAGGGTCTTAGCCATTGGACTTCCAAACCTGTCCTATGAGTTTGACATGGTCTCAGTTCATGGCATTTATAAACTAAACGCGCGGCTCTTCTTTAAAATTAGCTGGTCCCGTACAGTTACATATCATTAACGTATCATAAAAGGGAATATTTCTGATTGACCCGTTCTAGCTTTGAGATCACACGCCCACCAAATCCACGGAAAAGTGTCTAAAATCTGTAAAAATAGTATAGAAATTTTGTTGCTACTTATGTTATTGCAGTAAAAAAGTTGACGGGACGCTCGGTAAAATGATGAAAAAAGTGAGGAGAAGTGGGTGGTAATAGGACTTGTTATATAGTGTAGTATAGTGTATATTATAGTTATATAGTTATATTAGTTATATAGTGTATATATAATAGTGCTTAAATGACACATTATCCGCTTTATTAGATTGACTTCTCCGAATAATCCGTGAATGTTTTCACCTTCGTTGAATCAATTGGCCCAAGTGATCCATTAAAATATGATTTCGCCCGAAAGTAGAATTTGAAAACGGGGAAAAATGTAAATGGTAACATCCGGACCATTAAAATGACGCACTGTTCAATTACGACCCACTTGCTACGGAATTGTGTGATTATTTAATAATTTTTACGAGGTAGGGAAGTAAATGACATTTGTGGGTTGAGCACACCGTCAACCGAGAAATACTTATTTGAGAAAAACTGTTCATGGCGTATCCATGCTACGTGTTCAAGCTCCGTGACATATCGCCGGAACCTTCTGAATGTGTCCCCTCCTATTTCATGCTTTCGTGATTAAACTGGTTTTCATCGTCTCTCCGACTATTCTTCAATGCGTATTACTTCTCCTCTGAACTTTGAATCCCTACATTCCTTTATTCCATCCACGATATTCTATTCCGAGTGCATTGATTGTAAATCTGTTTTCCTCCGTGTTACTGCATTTCATATAAAAGGCCATGCAAAGTCCTGTCATTTTTTTCCGTCCATTACCGTCTTCCTCTCACCGACGCATTTTCCTTAATCTTCCACCAGTTTCCGCCTTTTAACTTACAATAACTTCCCAGATAAATGTCTCCACCGATAAAGGATCGTTATTACACTTACTACACCTAGTACTGCTCTTGAGGCACCCTTATCAGATTCGTACTGCAATGAATAATGTTCATTTTTCCTGAAATTCAAACGAACGATAAACGATACGCTCTTCTACGAAACTACCTAATCCTCTGGTCAGCAAATCTTTTCTATCTGCTTCCCTGTACTCTTTCATCTCCTCATGATTTCCCATTTTTTGATAGTATTTCGCTCTTTTCCCTTGTCGTTTCCGTGTGTCCCTAGAAGCAGACTCCTTTTTCTCCACACCCGTTTCCAACCCTTCCCTTATCTACATCACCCACACAGGTCATATCCTTAACCAGATATGTATTCCGTCGTAACAATCCCCTTCCCCAATTATCGCTCTTTATTTGAATCCGATTTGAAGGCCTGTGATATTTTTGACAATTTATTCGTCCTTATATTTATTCCATCAATCACTTCCTGCCTATCTCTCTCACCCTGTTTTTAGCCTCTTAAATCCGCATTTCTTCCCAAAAAATACATTTTATCCTTCTCTCTATTTTCTCTCCTGAGTCTTGTTTCTACCATTTTTTCTCCATTTTTGCATCACTATCTACTTTCTATCACACTACTTTCCTCTCCTTGTTGCATACATAAGAATTAAGTCATCTTTTTGTACAATTATTTGTGACAGTAGTGGTTAGTTCTTGGTGCTGTTTTAAGATTCGAATTCGAATGGCGATTGCGGGGTGGGCGGGCTCATTCGTTTATATTCATAGCATTCATATCCGGTATTCCGTCAAGAGCATTATCCGGAAACAGGTGTCTCCCCTTTTGAATAATTTATTTCTCTCATCTTCGCTTTCATCCGTGGATTTAGGTCAATGGCATTTCTGAAGCGCTGAAGTGAAGGCTCTCCCGATCGTTAATTTTTGAGAAGAGGCCAACATGTTGGTGTGGCCATAATTTGACAGTAAAGTATATCAGGCGAGGAATACATTTTTTTCGAGTACTGTAATTTCTTTCGTATGACTTGAAGTTTGCCACTACCATCATACTTTTTATCAGTCCTATTACAGGTGTAGCAATTACTCTTCTCTTCTGCGTAATCGCGACATGATAATTTTCGATTAATGTTTTTTTTTCAGTCGTTACAAAATTTTTCATTCATTTATTAAGTAAAATAATGACTAGGATTCTATGCTGAGGTAAGTTTTTCTCGATTAAGAAAATATATCAATGAAACTATCATATTTATTATATATATGAATTTTCTTAGGTAGTTTATCATGGATTTGTTATGCGAAGACAACGCTAATTTTGAATAAGTAAGATCTATGTTGGTAGACATATCGAAAACAGTAATCGGAAGTCCATATATTATAAATGCCTCAATTTATTGGAGGTTCATCAATCAAAGGCGCACAAAATACTATCTTCATAAATGATTTGGTATGTCGTATCTCTTTTATGACGCTTCATCCGCAATTTGCTTCAAAATGGTGAGGATAGTGTGCTTTAAAATAACCATCTCACCTAATGTTCTCCTCCTCTTTAGCCTCAAATGATCATGAAATTTAAAAACCGTCTTCATTTATCCCTTCTTTTGGCTTATGAAGATCCCTTCCTTTCTTCTAAGCTATTAAAATGCCATATTTTCTTTCAGTGTCACCTCTTCCATCCATCTTACAATTTTCTTTGAATAGTACCCCACCGCCATTTTACTCTTGTCCATACCGAATTTTGACCCCTTCTTATATTTCCGTCTTTAAGAATCGTTATGTTTTGTTTACTTTTTGTTCATCCACCTCAATATTCTTTTTTCATTGGAGTTTTCTGCCAGCTGCACTTAAGGTTTCCGTGGGGCTTGAATGGAGGTTGAGTTTTCCGTTTTTCGGGATTTTTGCCGCGTCGTTCTATTGGGAGTAAAATATTTCCACGGTTATTCTGCAGCTTTCCTCAGGTTCAAGTTGACTCCTACCATCCCACCCAATATAATTTGGTGCCTTCTGACCCAACGAGTCAACTTGGGCCTGAGGAAGCCTGCCGAATAATCGGCGGAATACTGTCCTCAGATGGGACAACGCGGGGGGAATCTCCAAAAACTGAAGAATTCTAGCTACTAATGGGTAGGTTTTTGAATGATATTTAATCTAACGTCCCATTTTCTTACGTATACTTCAACATTCCCTGCTTTTCAAGATCCACCATGAAATCCCTCTTAAAATCTCAAATCGCTTTCTTTCCCCTATTTCATCAAGAATTCACGTCCTTTCTATTCCACGCTCACCCAGTGTTATCTCCTCTTTTACCATCTTCAGCATTTCCTCTCTTTCCAAAACGTCCTCCATCCATCTTCTCTGAGATTCCGACAATAGCTTTCTCTCCTCTTTAACCATACTCAATATCTCCTCATTAGTCCTTCTCACCGTCCATTTCACTCTCTCCATCCTTCTCTACACCCATATCTAAAAGCAAAAGCCAAATTCTACGTATATCCTCCCTTCGCTATGATCTAGTCTCCGACTCACCCTGCACCATGCTTGATATAAGAGTTTTCGCGATCCTTCTCTTTATGTTTCTACTCAGAACCTCCCCTCATCAATTCCTTCCTCTTTGAAAATGCTTCTTTAGCCATGATAATTCTACATCTTATATACCTACTAGTAAATCCATTCTCCTCCAAAATACTACCTAGATGTGTAAACTGTTTCACCTGCTCTATTTTGCATCCTCCTACCCATATAATCAGACCCTCTTCTTGCTTATAGAGAATTTGATCCCTTTCATCTTTTAATGGCTTATCTTCATCCTTGATCTCTTGTATTGCGTCTCTAACGCATTTATATTTGGCTGTAACCTTTCTGCTGGCTGACAATATAAAGCTTGATCTACTGCAAGTCTCAATGACTTAATCAGTTCCCCTCCTACCTTTATTCCTATCTCCATCTCTTCCCATTCCTGGCTTATCATTCGTTCTGAATACTCATAAAAAAGCTAAGACAGTTGTGGAAACCCCGCTCTATCATGGCTCATTCCGATTCTCCACCGGCTAAAATAGCATGCGCCCTTTGGTTCAGAAAAAAATCCATTCCTAATTTCTTCAGCTTTTCCAGAAAGTGTATGTCAAGCTATAGTCATTGTAGGTATATGAGCAAAAATTCCATGATCTCAAAATCAAAGTTTTTGTTTACTTTCCAAAGTATTTTGTTTCACCAACAAAGGTTTCGGCATTTTCAAGGTTCATAGTTCATGTCAAAACCTTTGTCGGCTAAATAAAATTCTGTGGAAAGTGAACAATAATTTTTATTGTGAGATTACGGTCTCTCTATCCTATTTCCACGAAATATCGCCCGATTCGCTAAACTTAGTATATGTGTAAAGCTCAATTTTCTCTTCTTTCGCGTTCAAGCTCTTTGATATGAGCAGAGAATTACATATCATAAGTGTTTTAAAACTTCATACTGTTTTAAGACGATTCCTTAGTCTAATTTTCATCGTGGGCATTCTTTATACACCAGAATGTTTCAGTAAGCCTTCATTATGCATGAATAGGTAGGTGGATTTTATTCATTATTGTCAAGTAATTGATAATTATTGAACTAATACTGAGTTTTCAATTTAATGGCAAGATATGAAATTGGTGAAATTAAATCAACTTCGTTTAATGAGGTAAAATTCTTATGATTTATGAAATAACAAAGGCCTGCGTGCTGCGTATACTGGTGAATTATTCTTAATTGGTTGGAATGTATAGTTAAAGAAAAATTTCCAAAAAATATTTCTATTGATACAATTATATAAATGATCATGTAAAGCAAAAGTGTCTTTTCTTTTCCTCAATTACTGCTTCTCAATTTTAATAATATTTATAAGAAATATATTAGATTAAAAGAAATGTACTATTAATAGTGCACTAAACTTATTACATTTAATGACTCTATACATTATAAAATAATACTCTATGCAATATCTCTAAGAATGCATCTGTATTATTATTGACATTTATTGTATCATACCAACGGTTTGCATAGAAATCATTGGAATTCCACCGTGTAACGTGAGTTGAGTCATTGAAATTCATCCCTACTGAAACTTTTAATACCTTACTTAGCCATGGCTCATGATATTAACTTACTAGTTTTCTATCATATTTATTAAATGCATGGCCTAGTATTTCATATAACTGCCTAGTATTTGGGTCATGGATGAAGAGTATCCACTTTCCCGGAGAAAAGAGTTTCCAAGCTGATCGCATAAGGATTAGTCGCCAACTTTCCCGGGCGGAGTCGAGATTCAATTTGGTTTCTAATGCTGTTTTGAACTCTGTGGGACTTTTTAGCTGGGGAGGTCCCTTTAGCTACTCGAAAATTAAAAACTTCCAAACTTCCTCCAAACTCTTTTTCTTCCGTCTCCTTCCCTCATCTTTCCCATCATCTCCATCTCTCAGCGACTCCCTCCCAGTCTGTGTATCTTCATCCAACTACCCATTTGACAGGAAATAAGGGCGACATCCTTTTTGGGATATCTTTTTTAATTAAAATTAATTTTCTGAGATTTCAAGGTTATTTTACTTTCAATACGGGGAAGCTGCAAAATGTCGCAAAACAATTAAAGTTTTGATTATTTTTTTCTTCCAAACAAGACTCAAATCATTCTCTGAGGCATTTATCATGTTTGGATATAAAAAATATGAGGTACCCAATTTTTTTTGACCCGAAACAACTGTTGACTTAAAATTGCGTGTAATAAAATCGTTTATTCTTATTTTTAGAAAATTTTTCCATTTGATGTTTTTTAAGAGTCTTTTAAATTGAACTGCATTAATTATATATGACATCCGTTGATAAAATTACACCATTTTTTAATGCGACTACATAATCTCTCTCGTTGAAGGTAATTTTAGCCTAATATTTATTTCTGACATGCGGTAAACCTACGGATACTTTTTAACTCCGGGACCGTGTACAACTTTGTGACATTCATACCCCACAACTAAAATTTAGATTTTCAGGGATTTCCAAAGTGGTTCAGGTGTAAAATATTTCAAACGCCTGTTCCCAGATGCCTGCCAATTGTAGATGGCTCTTAGTAATACATGCACTGAGGCGGGAACAGGCATATTCAGCTATTTTTTGCTATGAATAATGAGTGATTTTCATGAACGTGTTGAAAATCCTGGTAAATGAAATATAGAGCATCTATGAATTTTAAGGTGGATATAGTTGAATAAATTATTTACTCTAGCAATGAAAGTGTTTTGGTATTAAATCATTTGGACGCTTTTTCAAAAAATATGAGTGACTTACACAAGTGCGGTTCGACATTGTGACAGCATAAATATCACTAGTCACAAAGTCGCCCCATGATGCCTTGCTTATTTTTATGTAAGGGTTCAGAATGCCAAAAATAAATTGAAGGAAAAATAGTATCATCTCCATATTGCAATTTTACATTCTATATAGAGCACCATAAGGGTAGACACAGAAGCCATAGTCTTCTGATATCTTGGGGTAAGATTTAATGGTTGGGTCTAGGAGTGATTCTTGTAGTTTGGAGGGTGAATATTATCCAGGTGTAATTACTACAATCAGTTGACAAAATTACGGGAGATAGCCAAATGAAAAGGACAAAAACTATTATGAAGACAAATAAATAGTGTGCAGAAAGACAAATAAATGGTAAGCAATGAGTTTTTAAGCAAAGGGGGAAACAGAAACAATACTCTTCATAAGTTATTTAGCCTTTGTTTTCTTTGTTCTTCATAGTCCTTAGGTAACCACAATGTATTATATTTTGTGATGCATGCCAAAACATAGATAATAATAAAGAGGAAAATCTGTTCGTCACAAAGATGTCCAGCGAGGAGAGGTAACTCATGATAATAGGTTAATCAAATATTACCGTTCCAAATAATGATTTGTCAAAGAACTCATCGGTAATAAAATTATGAGTGTTGATTCTGACCGATAACATTATATTTTTATAAACGTTTTAGTATTCACGTAATAAATTACAAAAACATTAGAAACTGCCAAAAAATGGCTCCGGGTTACAATGCATACTTATAAGAATGTTCTGATAATTGCATTCATTGTGAGGTAAAATTAACATATATTTGCCTCCAGCATTATTTGTTCGAAATATTTATTTAAGGTATTTATATTTGGACGGCTCTGTCAGAAATTTTGTGATTCAAGTTTCTATTTCCTTTGGGTGTTTGCTTACAGTAGATTGTCAATTATGCATAATGCATCTTTCTGGCACTAAAGTGTTAAGTTCCTCTGTAATTATCCTCCCTGTAAACTTTCCGTAATTACGTTTTTATGTCTATAAGTCTTACACCCTTCACACGCGATGTATTAAATTGATAAAATGAGTAGTTACGATCTTTCGACAGATATTTCAATGGATTCGAGTTATTTGAATGCTTTTAGCGTCCTTCATCACATGAATAATTCACTGGTCTCATCCCTTCACTTCAGTTGTATCCGAATACGTCCCGAGAGAGAAGACATGACCACCGACTTGTTAACAATTGACAATCGATTCCATTTGCAAACCCGGAACGGTTCGAGTGATTGACTTATCTATCGTCGACGATCTGCCGAGAGACGAGTAGTGGGGGAATCAATCACGTGGGTCCAGAAGATAAAAGCTAAACCATCCATTAAGTCCCGTGGGCCATTGTCAGCGATCATTCTCCGGTCGTGCGTGTGAGGTGGGGATGACAGGGGTATGAGTACCAAGGGAATTGAATTAGTAACGTGCGGGCGCATGCGCAACAATGCATTGATTTTGGGGGGCGGGATTTTTCACCACGGGTGGCCGAAAGGAAGAAAAGGGTTTAGGTGCGTGGCGTATGGTAATACACCGACGCGGCGGAACGAGCAGTTTTAAAAGCCGAGGGGATGAGTTTAGAGGCGGGGGTGATACGATCACCTGATGTTCTTTAATTCAATTCTCCCTAGAGGACCTTCTCTCGACTCGGGACTGAAGCAGGGCTATAACCAAGGGTTGAAATTCTCCAATAAAAAATCATTTTACTTGACTGGGATTCGAACCCGGATCTCCCAATTGCCGGTCTGGTGTGTTTCTATTCATGTTTTCGTCCCATGGGCAGTATGATTTTCCTATAACAGCTTTTTTCTCTCGAAGAACTCAAATACTCAGTCAAGTGTGAAAATTTTTGCGTACCTATAATTCCTTGCGGCACTAGTTCCCCAATAGTATACGCCTTGGTAAGTAGTCCTCTACTTTGACGTTGCCTATCTCCCACGAATTGAAGCTATGAGACTAGGAATGAAGAAAAATTGACCTCTTAGGTGATGCATGTGTTAAAATTGGAGCGAAATCTAGCTTTAGTTCTAATGCTCAAGCGAGTTTTAATCTAGAGAGACTTAACACTAAAAAGAAACTTCAATCTCTCGAGACTCTCTCTCTAAGGGTTTAGATAATCTCTACCGAGACTTGTTTATCTTCCGTTCACTTTGACTACAGTGAGTTTCTCTACCCTCAGAATTCTTGGTGAGAGACCATGTCTAGTGACCGACACTCAGCTTTTGCAGTAATGGTTACCTTATTGATGAAGAAGAAAAAACAGAAAAAAAGAAGTAGAAGAATTAGTAAAAGATAAGGGAAATCAATCAAAGAAGAAGGTGCACGTGCTAACTATCTGCGGGAGGTGCTACATGATAGTTTTCATTCTTATAAGAATATTCTGTGAATTTATCCTGAGGACTACAAGTTTTTCTTTGAAACGGTTTTTCTGGAGATAAAAAAGCAATATTAGTCAGCACCTAAACGTGTGTGGAGCAGGAATAAAACACGGATATTGATCACCGTTAGTTCTGCATCAATAATTTGCAGCAATAATTTGCTTAAGTCTGCCTTCGATTTCTACTTCTAAGAACATCCTTCAATATTCTTTCAATGTATTCAATTTGTTATTTACATTTGCAATGTTTACTACCTATTTTCCTATTTTAATATAGTTTTCTTTCAATGAGATTGCCTCTACATTCCTGTTGCACTTTTACAGGTGTTATTTTGTTCAAAACAAATATAATACTCTTCCCATCCAATGAGGCTTTGCAATTTTGAATGGTAGTAGCGTCTTAGATAGTTCTGATTTAGGGATATTGCACTTGATGATGGCATATTTATACGCCAAAGAACGACGACAGCAAATTTCCTCACCATATTTTAATGACTCAACCTACTAAAGTACAGATTCTTAGCTACGATAATATATAATTACTACTTAAACGCTTGGGATTGATAAATTCAGAATCTTCCATTACCAATTTATCATTTTAACCTCATTAACCCTCTAAACTGGAAGCAATAACGTAAACGTTGGAATTTCTTATAGAACTTCACCATTACGCTGATTGTTCAGCCCTAAACCTTTTTTTTATTACCTTACCCTGGCCTCTACGGTTTAAGTTGTAACAAGTAATCTGTTTGTTGTTTTTCTACTTTGTATTATGCCCCACGTTATGGGAGCTAAAAATATAAAAGGTATTATTACAAATTAATACGCGACATGCCACACGTTGTGGATAAACATGTAACACGAAAAACTATTGATTCTTTTACCTGGAAAGAAACCACGATTGCGATATCTTCTCGTACCTTATATTTTAATTACTTTGCCCTAGCTTGCTCGTCGGAAAAGAAAATACATGAAACATTGCAGGTTTAGAGATACGGTTGCAATTTACTTGACAAAATGAAATATTCAATTTACAGACAATTTAAATAATCAAAATAATTCCTTATACCCTTAGGTCATGACCAACTGATTATTCTAATTTTGACACAAATTTGGTATATGAATAATTATTCCTTCTTTTAAGTATATTGTCTAATTATTTTCCACACGTCATCACTTAAACTGTTTACAAAATCCAAATACTTGATACAAAGGGGTACCAGTCACAAACTTAATTCTTGGCCAATTAAAACCTCTTGCCTTATGGCTTCTTGTATCTTATATGAAAATAAAAGTTTATAGTTACAACCCAATTATTCGACGACACAGGTTGGCTAGTCCCTCTGTGGTCTGGAAAATCTTCTCAGCCTGCGTGGTGTTCGTCCTTGGCGGGCCCTCAGCTTTTTGAGTCTCGTCCTGTTGTAAAATCTCCCGTTCCTCTCCTTAATTCCAGCTCCTTTGTCAATTCTCCTTTTCTACGTGGGCTATGTCTCGCACGATGCCACACTCTGGAACTTCCCTCTACCAAAAACTTGCGTTCTCTCTCTTTGCACGTCCGTTCACTGCGAGGGTTTGATCTACAGTCCTATTTGTGTGCTGTCTTTGCACGACCGTACACTCCGACGGTTCCCTCTACAATCCCATTTTGTTGCCGACGCTTCCACTCCTTAGGTCTATTATTTATTCTAAAAATTCACAATATGGTGGGTCCCTTATTGTTATTATAAACCATGAGGTGGTAAAAGAAAAAATGGCGAGGCCAGAGTTATGTTACAAAGTTTTTCTATCTCCTGTATGTATTTCCGTAAAGTGACACTGTGGCTTATTACAGGGTATTTTTTTCTGGTAGCAATGAAATGTAAGATAATGGTAAAGTTGTTGATTTGAGTAAATTAATTCAAGGTAATTGTAAGCCTAATTAATGGTGAGGAAAAGTAGTCGGTGAATTGGTTTTTATCGCAGTCTACCTTCTTTCCTTTTTCTCGATGATATGCCTAACAATTTTGATAAACATATTTTAAATCTCTCTGTACTTGCATCATTAAAAATAAACTTAATATTGAATTTAATATATTCTACAGGTAATTTGATAATTGCTGGCAATTTTATAACTTTACTGGATTATACATTAGCTCAGTTATAGCCTGTCTTATTGTAGGAATATTTATTAAGCTTACTATTTACTACACGCTGAGATTTAGGCTTTTGCAGAATAAAATCAATGGATACAAGGGAAACATGAATATTGAATAAATTAGTATTAAGATAGGGGTTGCTATCTTTCTCACATAAAAATAAAATTTTCAGATTTCTTTACGTCTTTAATCAAATTTTACTAAAGACAATTTTTAGTAGAACAAGAACAATTGTTATAAATGTTTTTATTTGTTGATAAAGAGTTTCTAAAGCTTGGGTAGCCGTTTCACTCTTGGCAATTCATGGAAACGATTTGCCATGTTTACTAAGCATTTATTTTTCGAGTAGCCCTTTTAGATTACTCTTTGTTCATTACTAGATTGAAAAACAACATGCTCCTTTGATTGAATTATGTCCTAATTATAAGTTCTGAGAAAGCTCAGCTAAATTTCTTTCGGAAGTAAAAACGTATTTAATAGAAAACAAACTTTGTATGTTGCATAATCAGTATAAATGATTTGATAACGTTTATGAGATTTGCATTTGGATGAAGAAAAAGACATTTGTTCTCAAACACTTAACTTAAAAAAAATCATCTTCCTTAAAACCCTCTGTTGGGGGGAAACTGAATAAATACGATTTTCATCAAGGGAAATAATTAGTTCTACAAAAAAAGAGAAACGGAAAGAGTTTACGAGATGCGATAAGGGACAAAGAATGGCTACGGGGGAAAAAGGATGCGGTAAAAAAGGAAACAACAGAGCCAATGGATTTCTGAGAGAGTAAAAACTCAAACTCAGTCCGTCAGTTGTCTTTGTCGAAAAAGATAAGCCTTTAATTATGATCCATTCAGCAGCCTGGCATTAATCTAGAAAACCAATGTTCACTTAATTTTGAACTTATTTTCTTAAATTGATGATTTTTTGGGAGATCGTCTGTGCTTCACTGATCATCACCACTTCATTAAGTTGTTTGCAACTAGTGCAGTCTGCATGAAAACTGCGTAATTAATGCTGCGCAATTACCCTTGAGGTGGAAATCAGTGGAAAATAATTACTAGAATTCTTTATCTTGTCCCGCCCAATGGAGAAGTTAACGAGACAGTTAAAACAATAGTTTACTTTAACTATCTAGTTCACAATTATATGGCTAAATATACTATCAGACTCCTCCTCACATAAAAGAACAAATGAATAAAGTAGATGAACTTATTTTCTTACATCTTTCCTTTTGCAAAAATTGAAAAATTATTTGTGGCATGCTTACTCAAAAATTGGGGACCTTTTAGATAAAACAATTTTTAAAAATATTTAGGAAAGTGTGAAGAGGAACTGTAAATTATAAGGTATAGAGAGAGTAATAGTGTGTTTTGAAAGACCCTTAAAGATGGAAAATCACTAAAAATAGCGATGAATAATTTTGCTTAATCTTTGGAAATAAAAAAATATGGAATTAAGAACTTTCGCCGTTGCAGTAAAGTTAGGTATTAAGACATAAGTTCAAAACCAGAATGGTAAATTCAAAACAAAGTTCACTAATGCGGTAAGGTCTAATTGGTTGAAAAACGCATTCATTTGAAATTAAAGTATTGGAATTGAATAATTCCTGTACTAAATATTTGTCTACTTCATAGGTATCAGACTAGTTTTGGCGACAAAGCAAATACTTTAAAAATATTTTTAGTAATGATGTATTAAACTTTTGGAGCAATGTAGCTTATCCTAAAATGTATATCTTATTCATAAACTTAGCTGGAGTTCATGTTTGTCCTCCCATCTCATCCTTATCTTTTTGCATTGGTTACGTGACGAATAGTAGTAGAGTAATATCTGGTTTTCCACAAGGAAGAGTGATTGGCTTCATGTATTAATTATTTATATAAATGACCTAAGTTTACTATATAGCTTTTACCGACGATTTCTTGTAGATGGTGCAGTCTTCTACTGCGTGAAATTAGCAAAGACACGGACTTAGATGATCTATCGTCGGACCTGAACTACATTCATTCGTGATGCTAGGAGTGCGGGCTAGAACTAAAACATAGTTTATGAACCTCTGTACATTTCTTACGGAAGTCCTCTCACCAAAGCCATATCAACAAAATCAGTAGAGTTAACTTAAAGGCTTCAGATCAAGTCTAATACCTCAGAGTTACCTTAACCTCAGGCATATTGTGGGTAACACACGCACAAACTAGCTCACAAAAGGTAGGTCATCGGATGCAAGAATAGTACAGAGATGCAACTTTGCGCTGGTTAGGCCACAATTTAAATGCGCTGTGAGCATTTGGGACCTTGGACTGACAGATTACTCTAAAAACTCACAAAACACTTAGGAAAGTCTCAGGTTTCGTTAAAAACTGCTTCAAGTGAACATATATAGTTTCACAGCTATTAGATCGATTGTTTGGAGCCGCTAGAGACTCGAAGTCTGCACGCTAGGACTAGTTTGCTTGAGAAATCCATAACAGGTATATTTCAGCGCAATATAGAGAATGTAATTTTTATGCCACATTTACATATCTAGATCCCACATGAGCGATAAATTTTAAAAGATATATTTTTCCGAATAGAAAAGTTCAAAAATTCGTTCTTTACTCGCGCAATAAGTCACAATAATAATAACTGAGTTCCAATGAAAACACTCTCATAATTCACTTCACATTTTTACTTTCCAAAACCTTATCCTGTACATTATTACTCGGCTGGTGTCCGAAAACTCCTAGCGCAAGCCTCGTATCGTTTACAGCGTCGTATGTAGATGTAGATGTAGATGAATATAGGACGTACATACATTTTAATATTGAATTATACCACAATGTACAGTGATATAATAAAGTAAAGGGTTTTCCTATTTGTGAAACCTTTCCAATGCCCTTTTTTATGCCATAGAGATTGCATCATAAATGGCTGGGGAGTAATGAAGGAGCAATGTATTCGTGGAGCATGAAGCTGGCGATGACTGACTAAAGAAATATGTTGTATAAGCGGAGCAATTTTGTGGGCGTGGCATAGAGGAGTCCGAGTGAAAAGGGCTTTCTTTGCATCCCCCGTTAGGAGGACGGGAGGGGTGGAGACGATGGGAGAAAAAATCAGCTGGAGGAAGGGAGGGGACTGTGATGGGAAGGGGGGGGGGGTGAGGTTTAGAGTGGGAAAAGGAGTGGAGGTTTTCTAAAGGGTAGTGAATCGGTAGGGTTCTGTGAAATGAATGCCAATAGATGGGAGTTATCTTCCAAGGCCTCGAAACGGTATGAGTTGCGCGAAAGTGGCTGGGAAAGAAGCCCAGCGGAGAATGGGTTGAATTTTATTAACTTCCATTGACAGCAACTAAACTCCTCGTGCTCATAAGGAATCCTTATCCTAGTTTTTTGATTCGCATTGTTATGTGGATTATTTAAAGAGTTTAGAGTCTTTTTTGCGTTTACTTATATGGGTAACTTCTCACCCAAGAATCGAAGGCCGTGAATTCAAGGTTCCTCCGGCAGGTCTTATTAAAGGTGATGGATTATGTGAAATATTAAAGAGCGCTAGATTCACATTCATTACATTTGCAGTGAAGTAACTCTCTAGTTATCACAATTGTAAGACTATCATGTAAATGTTTTAGTTTAACGTCTTAACCATGGCGCAGCAGTCATTTACTTCCCGATAACTTAATAAATGCATATTTGAGAAATATAAATCATGATTTATGAGAATTGATGATTCACGTTTAATAGTTCCCGTTGAAAAAGTTTTTATTTCTACATCTGTCATGGGTCTTTTGATTGGGTTGATTATTGTGCCCTGTCATCTTAACATCTACTTATGAGATTTAATAGCATGAATCAAAAGCATATTTTCTATAGTGTAGTAGAACACCCGTCAAATTGTTTAATTGTTCAGTGCCTTCAACTCCCAACAAAAATTTCGCAAGCTAAGATTTAATATTTCGTATCATTTTGATTTATTTAATGATTATTTTAATGAGCTTTGTGTTTGCAAATATTTGTTATTTTCGATTAACATTCTTGAGAAATAAAAGTAAAGTAGATGCGTTTTTCTTAACCTAATAAAATTATGGTACCATGGAATATAAGATAAGAAATCCATAGATTTTAATGCGAAAAAATGTAGTTTATTTCACATCCCCAGAAGAAGTTAGATAATAATTATAATGAAAGCTATTCATATATATAAAATGTTTGGAGATAGAAACAAATGTTTATTTTTGTCGATTGATAGTAGCACGGTTATGGCCAAGCCTTCCGAGGAAGTATACTGACATTGCAATCCTCAGTATTCTCCAATAGTCATTTTGCTTCATTCGATGGTCGTGTTCTAGCAAAAAGACGTTTTAACGCTCTTTTATATCTTTCACCTGTGAGTAATCAGTTTAAAGAGGTCTAGAAGTAAAAAGCCTTTCTCTCGGTGGAAAACTTTGACACTCTCATGAAATTTATTACGGAAGTTTGCCAGTTAAAACGATGTTAAAGAAAAATATTTAGAACTATTGGGTCTTCACCGATAGGCAATATGATTTAAAATATATTATTTCCGATAGTGGTTTTATAAATAATGATGATAGAATAAATTGTAATTCGAACGTGTTGTCAGAGCTTAATGCAAAGGCCTTATAACTATGGGATATGGAAAATTTTGGGCTCCAACATTAAAATGACCTTCTGTTGACAAAAAAAGCTTAGAAAACAAAATTCTGCCGCGAATGTCGGAATTTCTAGTGAGAGTAGAGAAAATGCTTACAAATTAATATTAATTGAAATGAAGAATTTGTAAACTTCACTGATAAACGATTAAATAAATCAGTGAATAAATCGTTAAATATATAATAAAAAGTTAAAAGGATTCTTTAAGACAACTGTAATACTATTTTAACAACTGTTTGAACATTTTTTTGTAATTTGTTGTTCTTGATGAAGTCCCTCTCAGAGAAACACCGAGTCGAAATTCCGCAATTCGGTGAAATTTCGCTCTCTTTGAGTTCGTCTTGTCATTCATACAACGTAATTCAATATTTTGGAAGTATTGTATTTAACTTATTTAGCCTTGAGCATCGGAACTTCAAAGGAAAACGAAGGCAAGAAGGCAAGTGGTGGCTCTCAGTCCTATTCGACATCACAAACATACATCTCCTTGATATCCCTTTCGACTTTTCACGATGAAATTAGGTAGGGGATTGCTGATTTCCTCATGATACTATGCCATGTTGATAGAAATATTATTATTTTGTAATTTCCAAATGGGAAAATGAATAACCCACCCTATATCTTTTCTATTTTCAAAATCACTGTCGGTACTTAAGATAGAAACTATTATAATAGAATATATTATTTATTCTAAGGGTAGAAGGTAGGTTTTGTGAAAATTCAGAGAAACTGCCCCTTTTTTCTGCATTTATAGGATCCTATTTATGTCTAGTACCTATTTCATTTTTCACATTAGCAAACAATATACTCTTCTTCATTTATTCCATTAAACCTGATCCCTTTCATCCGCCTCTCCGTTTGCCCAACATACTTCACTCTATCACAGTATAGAGTAACCTCTCTCCCGTTATTACTACCTCCAGCCACCTACCATGCCTATCCTGGACTTCATTCCGAAGTTCTCCTTCTTTGCCCACCATATAATCGCAACTTGGCACTGGAGGCAGCTTCTGAAGATGAAACTATTGGATAAAATAAGAAATGATGACGATAGTACTATATGAGATACCGTGCGACAATTTTAAGATAAATAGAGTTCACGCAAGGCAACAATGATTTCTTTAAAAACAAAATATACAAAGCCCCAAGACGAATTGATAGGGTACATTAATTCATCTCGGGGCCTATGATACATGATTCAAATGACAAGGGGAGGTAAAAAATGAGTTAATGTAAAGCAATAAGAGCTTTGAACGGGAAGGGATGGGGGACTGCGGTGAACTGATCTTACGATCTAGGAATAATGAATAGCGGGGAAAAGTGCATAGAAACAAGGACGTATTCAAATGCTATTACGAAAGCAAAATCATGCCAAAGATTTCTCCGAATTTTGGTTGCTATTTGGCTGCACATTTATTTTTTGATCTATCTGCTTTGGATGAGTTGTTTAATTCACAACATTTATTTTCTTAAACGCTCTTGGATTCCCAGAAAACCAAAATTGATCATAGATGAGACACACTAAGCCAACAACACCGGGCAACATATCTCTAAAAAATACAAGTACGATATGTAAAAAGCAGAAAAATAAAAAAAAAACAAGTAGCAGGAAAGAGTAAAAAGGAAAGACGAGTTTTGAGGGAAGGCAGGAAATTTCCTCTCGACTCGTCGACCGTGATCTCACAAAGCCCTCTCTGGTCGGAAACGACATAAAACTTCTTATACCTCAGTCTACGATTGCGCCAGTGAAAACGGTGGCGTTGTTTACTAAGAGAGAGAGAGAAAAGTAAAAAAAGAAATAAATGAAGAGAGAAAGGGCGAGATGGTGAGATTGAAAGGTGAGCTTGGTTGTTGACGCCGAATGACGCGAGTAAAGAAATACCGCTGCGAAATAACCTAAGGACGAGAGTTGCAAGGGAAACAAAGGTAAAATGGAAGCAAGAGGAGAACGAGCCCGAAGTCTCGGCGTTCGTAGGGAGGCCCTGGGGGTCTCGCGGAGAGAGTTTGAAAAGTTAGAATGAGACTAAGAGAATGAGAGCGTCGAGGATTCGTATTGCGGGTTGACAAAGCTAGAAGGTCACGTATATTCCGAGGGGCTACAGGGAGAAGGAGAATATTCCCCTTTTTTTAGATCTCCTTGTTATTAAGGCCAACGACACGACGCCCACACCAAGTGGTGAGTGAAAATGTCAGCTGGGGAGAACTAAGCTTAAGGAGACTTATTTTGGGTAAATATGGTGCGCAACTCGGGAAAAATAGTTGTGTTGTGGAAAAAGAGAAGAATTCAGCCGGAACTAAGGGTCAGAACGAGTTAAATTTGACGATTTCGGCGTAAATGAGTCAGTAATTCTACCATTGACACACATGTTTTGCACAAGAGCACATTTCAAGAGACAAGAGCAAATTGCCGATATTCTTACGCAGATAACACAGCTTGGGAAAAACAAACATAAAATTCATATTAATGACTTGAATTGAACCTGGAACTCTTAAAGAAGTGGTGGAAAAAATTTCTCGCAGCTTTTTCACTGCGATCTAACTGGTGGGGTGGCGAAAAAAAAATTAAACACCAAATTGTCGACTGTGATCATAGAGCAAAATTTGTGAACTTAAATTTCTAATTCCTAAGTTATGCGCCACACCAGACCTCTATAATATTCAACAATAGAGCATCACGCTGTGGGACACAAGGAAAACCAGAAAATAGGGAGCAAAAAGCTATGATAAGGTTTCTTGTACACTATCCATTTCACTGCCAACACGAACGAACAAAGAAAGGTGCAATGACATATTAGATACAGGAGGTAATACAGACGGTAAGAGGTTGCATTATTACACCTATAATACACTTGAAAAACGAAAAATCGGGAAGTGCTGAAACCACTCGGGGGTTTGGAGCACTCGGTGCGAAAGTTCAAAGATTATTTGAAGGTGCAAAGATTATTTGGAGTTAAAGAACGCGTCCATTATGGTATTAGGACTCCCACTAAATATAACCATATTTTGCTATTTATTCTGAATAAATATTTACTCTTACTCCAGGGGCCACTCAAATCCATGCTGATTTTTGGCCTCGCCTACAAGTTGCCTGCAGACTTTTTTGTTTTCCGCCATCTCAATGTCACCACCCAGTTTTCTCACATCATTGGCCACTTGGTCATCCTATCGTATTCTTGGCCTTCCTGGTGAGCTCCTTCCATCTGGGTGTCCCCTCCACACTCTTTGTATGGCTGTAACCTCTTCTCTTCTTCTGACATGACCAAGCCATCCTATCCTTCTGCTTTTAACCACGGCCACAATATTAGGTCTTTTGTATAAATCTCCGAGTTCTCTATTTTTCTTTATTCTCCATGTTCCTGCTTCAAGAGTTGGTACATATATTCTTCTTAATATCTTGTTTTCAATAGCTACCAACTTTTTCTGTGTGTACATTGTCGCTGTCTACACTTCTGGCCCATACAAGAGAACAGGTTGGATAATCCCTAGGTATATCCTTATTTTTGTATTTCTTGACAGAAGCCTGCTCTTCAACAGTTTTGACAAACTCCAGTAACACCTATTGGCTGCATTTAATCTTACTTGTATTTCCTGGTCTATGTAATTTTGACTGGTGATAGTAACTCCCAGATACTTGAATTCTTCAGTTAATGCAAATTTGTGACCCCTAGCTTCCAGCTTCGAGTTGATTGGCTCTGCCTCTCTTCCAATTTTAATATATTTAGTTTTTCCTTAGTTTACCTGTAAACCAACTTTGCCTGCTTCTTCTAAGAAGACTTCACCGAGTGCTTTTAGATCTGTTTTATTATCAGCTACTAGGACTACGTCGTCTGCAAATGCTAGTACATTGATTCGTCCATCAAACTTTGCACCTCTTGGTAGGGCTTTTGTCGCCTTCAAAGCTTTTTCAAGGGCGAAGTTGAACAAAAGTGGATACAATCCATCTCCTTGTTTTACCCCTGTGCTGATGTCAAAGGTGTATGCCTGTGTATTCCCGCTCGATTCTCACTTTACCTCTAGAACCTTCCAAACACATTTTAGCTAGTCTTACAATCTTTTCCGGTATGTTACTCTGTCAAAGTATCAGCCAAAGTTTTAATCTTATAACACTATCATATGCCTTCTTAAATCAATAAATAGCACAAAGTGATCTTTATTATACTCCCAATATTTGCAGCCTGCTCTTTCAAAACACATATTTGGTCCGTGGTTGATTTTCCTTTCAATTCTGAATAAATAGTCAAATTTTAATATTTTTGATACATCTTAATGAAAATAACTTGGAAATTCATACAAAAACAGAACGAGTTATTGTTTGAAACCGTATATCTAAAATAGAATGTAAAAAAGTCTTAGCAGTAAGCGTCATTAAATTCCCTTGTTGCCAATTACATGCCAATTGTATGGGAGATGCTCTGATAAACCAGGAAAATGGAATTAGGGAATGACTCGATTGAAATGGAAAGATAAGGAGTGAATATAAAGTCGATAAGAGAGATTTAAACTCAAAGTAATCGCACTCATCATTTTCCGGTGGAAAATTATTCTCCAAACCTCTTCCGCATGAAGTGATCACAGTATTTTTCAATTTGCCCAAAAAAATGGCGGAATACTTTCTTACGGCAGTCCTTTCCACCGATAAGCAGAACTTTTAAATGCATAGTGATTCGTGTTCAAAATGGTTACTCGTAAAATGCATGTATGCACATGAAAGACACGATGGAAAGATACAATGGTGCTAAATGCGGAAACTCTCCATCGAGAAAAAATTATCTTCATCAGAATTCGATACGGGATCCCTAACACCAATAAAGTGCAAAAGTTATCTTTACTTAATCCACTTAATTTTAACGGACTAGAGAGGAGCAGGAAAATAAATAGTTCCACAAACAATGAGATCTGTATTAAATCTCTAAACTAACTAACTAAACAATGAGATCTGTATAAAATCAATTCAGAAGATTTTTACGCCACGATTTTCCATTTATTGTTGCCCAATTAAATTGCTTAAAACGTGTAAAACTTGGCCGCCAAAAGTGTTAAGTTATATTCACGAGCTAATGAAGAATGATCTTCAGTAAAAGTCATTTGGACATCAAAAAGGCCACAACCCTCGTTAAGAAAAACTAGCCATCCTCCAAACAATCAACAGTGATGACCAGTGAACCTGCTTTCCAAACAACTCTCATACCTACGCAAATCAATCTATCGCCTGATAACCAACCTTCTCAAGTATAAGTTGATTTCATACAATGCAGCTGCATGCTTGAGAATTATTCTTTGAACATTTTCTGTGGATAAATTTGATTTCATCAATTTATCAAATGCCTCTTAGGGGATGGAAATCTTTTTCGTGAAGAGTAGATTTAAGGTTGAGATTATACATGTTTCCCCTAAAGAAAAAATGGACTGCTAGCTAAATGATGCTCATAAAACTATAGCCAAGTAATTATGGAATGATTTCATATGAACAACTAGGTTTCATTTCAATTTTTCATATTTAAAAATTATTTTTCATCGCATGTGCGTTCATCCACTTTATGCTTTTCTTCCAATTTGAGCAAATATGGCAACACCCTGGGAGAATTTTTTTGTATGCAGCTGAACCTCAAGCCCTTCAAAATCTTCAAAAAATGACAGGCTTCAGGAATAGATATGGGACCAGGCCTGGGTATTTAAAGATTATTTGCCTTTTCTTAGGTAGCAGACAGGTAGCTTCTTATTTATTTAAAAGATATTCATCCAACAACATCTTTCATTTTTGTACGTTACCCCGACAAAAAATAACATTTTTTCCGCGCAGGTAATAAATTCTTCTTTAAATAGAATGCAAACACATCTCTAAACACTCTTGTGGGACTGAATCATCTTTTACAAGGAATACCTTAAACACTGCTTATGATATTCTATCTTATTTTTACCGAGACCAATCACGGATTTGATCTTAGCCCAAAATTTACCTATCCAGTAACCATAACAAAGAAAAATGGCTTTATGAAAATGATTGAACGCTCTCCAACATTGATTCCCGTCTTAAGTCTTATAGTCATAGACTATTGGGGACTTCCGAGTCCTTTGCTTGAGCCTGCAAAGGACAGACAAAATGCAAAATGACATTCCTCGTCAAATGAAAATGGATAGATAAATTACTACTCCAACAACCCGACTCATAAAAATATATTACAAGTCTTACCTGATAGATTAAATGGACCAAAAAGAGGCAAGATTTCATTTAATTATTTTATTCCTAGCTTGTCATGGTTGAAATAATCAAGGACAGTTTTTCTATTCCAATTTTGAATTCCACAGGATATTAAGTACTGAGTACATAGTTATACAACCATCCTTCAAAACTTATTAACAATACATATGCATAGCTCTAAAAGTGTGATTTGTAGTCAATCCATCGTAAATGTAAATGCGATTCTTCTTTGTTACATTTCAAGACAATTTAAGCACACGTTCTGCCAAGGTAAAATGACAATAATTATTTATAGACCAAAATATGTGAACTTATATGAATCACTTAGTTTTTCTGATGATATGTATAATATTTTGACTGAATTTAAGAAATTATTTTGATGAAACCTAGAAACGTAATTTCACGAAAAACGTTCAGTTACATTAAACTAATTTTTTAGAACATTTTCATCACTAAATAATGAAAGCTGAAAATATGTTGCCTTCACTTACAAATTTTACAATACAATTAAGGTGTAATACATTTATTTCCACAGTCAGTCTTCAAAATGAAATAAAAACATTATTGCAGTGATATAAGAAAAAAACCCAATCTGTGTAATTTTGTTACTTACAATTTTAATTAAATCACAAATTACGTGTTTAAATTTATCTATTTAATGTATCAACGTTACTCAGATTTCATTCCTTTTACGAAGTTGAAATAACAGGAGTGTGCAGTTTATTATGCCTGCCGTCAGTTCCAAGTTTTACATAAAACAACAATCCTCGTGTTGCAAAAGAGCTAAAGCATTTCGGAAAACGGTATTTGACAAAATAGAGCATGCAGGTTACAGTGACTTTACAAAAATAGCTGTTTCTTCTGTTTCTACTATCTCATTGACATATGCCTATTCGCTGCTCAAAACGAATTCATCCTCTCCCTTTCCTTGCTCAATTCTGCAGCTTTTGCGCTTAAATATTTATTTGTCACCCACAAAGCACACCTCCCACGCCTAAGTCATTTGAAACACCCTCCGATTTCAATGCACTAAGTCCTTTTACCCCACTAAGCCACCGCCTGGCGAGAAAAATCCCGAATTTCCCCCATCCACCGCATCAGTGGAAGTTGAAGGGTAGAGTTGACCCAATTTGCTCTCTAAAGACTACAGCGTTAGTATTATCGTTCGCAAACAAACCAAAGTATGGCAACAAAAGTCCGCCCACTTAAAAAGAGGCTAGGATAATGAGCCTCTTCACGTGGAATACAAGAGTAGAATGAGGAGAACTTTTTCTTTCAATTTTGAAGGGGAAAAAGGCCCGTATTCCTTAAATTTTTTTCTAGTTATTCCCATTGTGATAAATTTCCTTGAATTCCCATCGTAGGGTAATTGCTTCTAATTTTTGTTTTCTGATTAATTTTAATCTAATTTCTCATTGCTTCTAATCTGTTTACATTCATATAAAGTCATATTTCAACACAAGGCATACTAAACCCTCCATGAGAGGTACAATGAGGTTCAAACGTGGTTTGAAATAATCTCCACGTCCTTTCCTTAGTTACTCTTGCTCATTTATGCTTCAAATTTATGTCACAATCCATAATTAGCATCTGAGAAAAATATTTTCATGCATTCAATCAGTTACCTCAAGATCCGAAAATAAAATGCTTTCAATGATCTTCTCTGCTCTCAAATAAATTCGGCATTTATTATTCACTTGCCAGAAAATAGGACAATCCGAACGAGAGTGTGTTTTTTTGACGAAGCTGGGAGTGAATTTGACTCAAGATGAAGTAAAAACTACTCAGAAATGACAGCACAAAATAAATACGATTGTAAATCCCTCTGTATTTCGTGTGTGCCTCTACAACTCTACCCGCTCTACGATCACAAAATCTCACCTTGGCCAAATGCATAATTCTTCATAATTTTCCAAGCACTATCAGCCAAAAAGTCTTTGAAATGGGTTTTTTTCCTGTGCAGTGGGAGCGTCGCGTTCTTAATGATTCTGAGTTTTTCAGCTTGTTTAATGCCAAGGCTGTTCCAAATTCCCAGAAAAATTTCATTGATCTATCCTGTTTTTACAAGCTGTTTACTGACACTAATGCACAGTCACTGAAACTAGTATAGCTAATTAGGCGAGAAAATTTGCCAAAAATCATATTTTCAGATCATTTAGCAAGACAACAACACGTCATGATAAATACTACTACATCGCTACACTTTTTGTTACGGCAGAATTTTGAAAACAGTCAGTTAACCATGCAACGCCGATATTGATATTACAAGATTTCACATTTGCTTATGAACTTATACAAGCTCAAATGCTTCCACTCGTGTCCAAAAAGTCTTATTCAGTCTAAGGCACACTATCACCATTTGAGAAAAAGATGCGCGGTCGTGCATAAACGAACGGAAACAAAAGTTTGAATTTGAATCACGTAAAGCAAAAGGAGCAACCGCGTGAGAGAGAGGCATCTTAAAGGTGGAGACGAGAATAAGAAATAAAAGCGCAATGGGATGGGGGATGAGGTGAGGGAGGATGGACCAAGGAACGATTTCTTCCAAGGTAGAAGTCGGATACAGTAAGGAAAACACTGGCGGTGGCAGGGTGAATTAATGAGGAGCAACCCGTGACTGATGGGGATTGTGGCGGAGGAATCGAAGGCACGCGCCATACAAACCCGTTCAAAAGTTTCAAAAGGTTTTAGAAAATGCCTAGGGGAGCTTATTGAAAAGAGGTGTGACAAAGACTGGAGGTTTGAGCTGAATGGCTGAATATCCATTGTAGTAGATGAGAGGTATCATTTGAATGGATGGCAAGGAAAGAAGAAAAATGATGGAAGAGGGGAGAAAATGATTGATTGGAGGTTCAAATGGAGAGGATGCAATAGTTTAGGCTAACTTACTGTTGTCTTGAAAACGATAAAGAGAGTAAATATAAGACGGCCTATGATGACATAATTAATCAAGCCCGGGTTTCTGAACGCGAAAGGACTCGGAAATTAGGCCATCGTGGTCTCTAAATGAGAATCGACTCAACTGATAACCCAAAGAATACAGTTTCAAATCTCACCTTAAGTATATACTCTGCTTTGGATTGGGGACGAAGGAATTGAGTTACATAATGACATAGTGGTACCCTTACAATTTGTTGTACCTCTAACTCGAGACTACTTCTATAACTTGGGCATAATCAACAGAGAAATTTATCGTTAAAGAGATAAAATTACAGAGAGCATACAAGGAACGAACGTTAAAAAAGATTCAAAAGATAGTAGATACAGATCTAGAAATTCAGTGTTGTCGAGCTGAGGAAAAAATATTCAATTCATAAATATTCAGCTAAATAAGAGGTAAAGAAGATGTAGTTGTAATGGCTATATATGCGGACCTTTTGTATTAGGATTTAATTATTATGCGAATCTAGACCCATGAAACAAATTTTATTCATCTCTAATTATTTTTGAAGAAATCTCAGAAAAAACTTCAAGAAATACTGATACAACAAGTAGGTACATTAAAGATTTAATCATTTAAATTTACCTATATTCCATGTATGTTTAGAACGGAATTTTAAAGGGGATAATTTATTTATTATAATGGGATCAATGATGTCCTCATAGAACGTAAAGACTTCAAGCGATAAAAACAAAATAAGATGAGAACGAAGAAAGTACCGATAAAAATAGACATGAAATGTTAGGTAAATTATGAGGGCTAGGAAGCTCGAAAATATTAAACAGGAAATAGAAAAAAGGACCGTATATGCCTCGTGGCTGTGCAAAGTGAGGTAGAAGGATAGCGAGGGCTGGAGTGATAGTTACAGGATAATCTATTGCGGTGGGAATGAGAGTCAGCATGGGCTAGCCAAGGCAATGAACGTAAAATTAGGGATGAACGTAGTGAGCACTGAACAAATGAGGGACAGGATACTAGTGACAGAAATAAAAGGAGACTCAACTAAACTCATTTTGGTCCAGGTGTGCAATCCCACATCTAATCATAGGGAGGAAGAGTTGGATGGGGCGTATTAACTGCAAGAAGAGATGATCAGGGAATTGCTAAGAAAGAAAAACCTAATAGTAATGGGAGACTGGAACCCTGCAGTGGGAGAAAGGATAGATAGATATACAGTGGGAGGGTACTTATTGATTAGGAACGAGAAATGATCGTGGTGAGAAGGCAGGAGATATAAATAAATTTTGAAGGAGATAAAAAGACACTTGGTTTTAATACCACCTTAGGCGGAGATACACGTGAAAATACCGGGAGCACTGGGAAATATCAAATTGATCACATCATGGTTAGGCAAAGATTCAGAAAGGGTCAAAACTTCGCGGAGCTACCCAGTGGCTAATAGAGACTCGGAACATTATTGAGTTATGATGGAATGTGTTGTTAGAATAAAAAGGTTTATTAAAATTGAGAGATTGGACTTGTAATATTTAAAAGGGGGAAAATGGAGGGAGTTCCAGTAACTAGTGGTAAAAATATAAGTGAAACAAAGGAAATGGTATCAATCGAGGAAAAATGAAAGAATATAAATTCAAGCATTGTAATAGCGGCGGAGAAAACTATAAGGTCAGGGGAAACGAGGAAGGTAAAGAACCAGTCAGGGAAGAAATGATTAGGAACATGGAGTAGAGAAAGAAGTGAGATATTTTCAACACCGACCTAAGCAAAGGAAATACAAGAAGTGAAATAATTAACCCCAACAAGTAACCAATCGGACCAGAAAAAAAGGTCAAAAGGTGAATGCGAGGTAATGGAAAAACTGAAAAAGAAGAGAAAGTGGGTGTGTTGTATGTCAAAGAAAAAAACTGCTATTAGGTGGTAAGAGATAGCAAAATTTATCAAAGGTTAAGGAAAAGACGAGTAGGATTTTAATCGAGGAGAATATTTAAGAGAGGAGGAGAGAATAAGAGGTAGAAGTGTATTACACGGTAAGTAGCCCAGTAAAAGCAGATAGAGGATGATGAAACTCTAGAAAAGGATAACCTCAGGCCAAATACACTCATATATTGGTCTCTTTTGGAAAATCAATGAAGGGTTTCTTTTTCATTCAAGAAGAAAGTCGTAAGTAGTCAGCAAATAGCATGGCGTATAATAAAGGCATTAATATAAAGGCATATAATAAAGGCATAACTGTTTCCTCTCATCTAGATGCGTTTTTATAATGGAAATTGCTTCTTGGTCACTTAATAAACCAACATTTTGACAATAACAACACTGAAACTTGGTAACGTAAATCCTTTCCCTCAAATTTCAAAGCAGCCTCTCGATTCTAGCATTATATTTTTATTCCGCAAGTAATATTATTATAAGTTTTGAAATTGTTGAAATAATGGTACCACAAAAGATTTATCATCCATATTTCAATCCACTTCTATATGGGCTAGTCCGTGAATATGTCAGTGACGTCACAGCAGCAATGCTGTTGCATGCAATCGTTTCCGTGATTGGTAGACAACTCCGTTTGAGGCAACCTGTATATCCTATGAACCTTCCTTTTAAGCAAGGAAGCATTTTCACATCCCCTCGAGGTATCCTTCCATATTGCTGGGAAGGTTTTGTTTGCTGGCCATGCTTAATAGTTATAAACCAAAAAGTCAGCTGGGTTCCTTGAGAATACAAAAGAATCAACGGCGGTGAACGGAAATTTAGGTGGTATCTAAGACATTTCCAGGGTAAAGTTTACCCAGTTTCGGAAGAGAGTTTAGATTCTTAGGGTGGCGAACCTTTTGGCGATTAAGTGCCAAAGTTTATGAAATAAGAGTATACTCGCTCGACTCGCGTGCCAACCCATCGAGTGAGATAGAGGTATCCCTTAGCGCCCTCCCAGCTCCGCGTGCCACTTTGGGCACGCGTGCCATAGGTTCGCCACCCCGACCTATGGGTTTGCCCCATTAGTTTAGTTCCGCTTCAAAAGAGGAAGGGTGAATCGCGATTGATTTTAATTTTCGGGAACGGTGTAGTGGTTTATTTTTTAGAGTGATATTCTGCACTGCTTAATACGGTTTGTAGCATATAATGCCGTTCATTGTAAATGGGAGAAATAAAACCCTAGTTAGTTGCTTAAAACTAATTTAACTGCATTTATGTTTCTCGTCAATTACCTTGAAAGTAAAAATAAAAAGTTACATATACAGCACCTTAAAAATCATAGTAATGAAATGCAAGTATTCCTAAACGTAATTGGACATAATTGATAGCATTTTTTGCATTTATTTGACATTTTTAACGAGTTTCAATTATAGCAATCCAAGTCTTTCAATGAAAATGTCCTTAGCGTTCAAGATAACTTCATGAAGACTGAAGATCAATACACTGAATTAATCTATGCTCTCTGAAGTTACCCGTGAATTGCGTGTTCACGTATGAAGTTGGAGCTTAAAAGCCTGGGACACAGGCAAAGCTGTCGTCAAAAGACGTGGATCAACGCAAAACAAAACGCGGAAGAACTTCACCATCAGAACGTCTCCGCGGAAACCTTATGTCCAGCACTCATATTCACTTTTTAATGATTAGTATTAACATGTATAAATAAATACGTATAATCCATAGTACGAGATCTAAAGGCAGTTGTTCTCCCTTAGCATTCACGATTAATTAAATACTAGCAGGCAGCTGGCCTGCTCACTCCGTGAGCAGGGGTGTGTACTCGCAGGATGTAAGTGTCCTAGTCTAAAAATAGCTCCTTGGTGAAAATGTTTTATTTCATTCACTGTTCTCTATTGTTGTTTTTAAAGCCATTTGAATAGGAGAGCACCGTGGGTTTCTTTTGTTTCAAACTTTACACTCTTCCACTCTCCCTTTTGACCTTTCTCTCCCTTGTCACTGTGTTTCCCAGCATCTGGTTGTTGCAACCACAGCCCAAAAATAATCCATTTCATCTCCAAATAAATTACACCTTTGCACGACTGGTAACCTAACACCCCCTGCCACACGTCCAATAAAAATCCAAAACTACTACCAAATCATGGAGACAAAAATTTTACATTCAACGCACTAAAAGAAGCAAAATGGTTACAGAATGGACTGACCACCTATAAAATTAATACATATGTACTATATCAATGATGTCGTTAATGAAGCAAAAGAAACAAAACTTTTCACGAGTAATTAAATACTATATCAAGAGGTCGGTAATGAAGTAAAATAAATCTTTGGCAAAGGAAAACTTTAGTAATGAGAACAAAGAACAAAGAATGTGAGGCTGGCCAAAATAGTAGGAGGACACAAATTGGAGCAAGCAGAGCATTTATTACTTTGGTAGCACGTGAGAGGAAAAAAGGCATAGAGGCAAAGAATCAAGGAGGATAATAGTATTAGCTAAGGAAGCATTTATGCATAGAAGTTAGCTGAATACGAGGGCCGTAAGTAAGGATGTTAAGAGGAGGCTGGTGAAGAGCTTGATATGGAGCGTAGCGATGTGTGGTGCTGAAAAGTGGACCCTAAGATGGGAGGACAAGGATAGGCTGCAGGAGTTTGAGATGTGGGTGTCGAGATGGTGTGGTGAAAGGAAGACGGCCGGGCAGGTGCTAAATATGGTGCTATTCCAGCGATCTACGCATCGAATTAATTCGCAGCATTACCTTTCTTTAGGCTGGACAAAAAGCCATCACCCAGAAGTAAAGAAGCAGAGTAGTGATTAGAGGGTAGAAAAATAATTGCCAAGTGTAAATTTAATTTACCAATTAAATAAACTAAGAGCCATAATTTAGGTAATGAGTTTTACGGATACAGGAAGGATTTGAATGATCAAAAGATAGGTTTCAAACTTAAACTTGACTGAAGTTTCCCTATCTGTAAGTGATTGTTTTAGACGATCACGAGAGAGTAGGTAACATAAGCTAAAAATGGGAGAAATGAGCCGTACCAGACTACATAAAAATGAAAAATTTAAATTTATTAATTAGTATAAATGATTATAAAATATTATAATCTTGCAGAATTCGTTCATTTCATATTTTCTACTCGAAAAAAATATTAATGGACAGTATTTGGGAGAGGCTTATAATGTGAGGCTAGTGCAGGAAGTTTTGCTAAGTCTGCTATTTATAGCTATAAAACAACCTTTGAAGTCTCTAATTTAAAGCAATTGCTATGGAAATTATCTCAGTACATAGTGAAGGTACTTGCTATGGTTTTGCTATGGACATTATGTCAGTACTAGTGAAGATAGCACTAGTAAGACTCCTGATGATTCCTTCATGGATTCATTATTCACTTATATTTACCTTCATTGTATATTTCAGGAATTTTGGCTTGCAAAATTTCAACCTCCCACCACTCCGTGATACAGCTTTGATAATGTGCCTGAGGATGCATACAGAAATGTGCACTTGGGTATAAATTTCAGAATAAATCAGATAAAAATTTGTGACTTCCACAATTTATTGAGCACTAGCAACCGGTTTCGGCTGTCACGCCATCATCATCTTGTTTATTATGACGTCCTTCCACCACGTTAATGCTTCAAGTTTCCATTTCATTTCCATTTTATAAATTTTAGGCTTAGGATGAGCAAAAATGTCCTCTTTGTAAGTACCCCTTATATGAATTTCCAAGAAAGAGGAATTGTTCAACAGGAATATCGGTAAACTTGCGAGGAATGTTTACATATTCCGAATATTGTTTTGTTCACAATAATATCCCGATTTATCACATCCTTTCATTATTTCTCCTTTCCCATGTTATTCCGACTTTTACCCAACGTTTTTTTATTTTTACAACGGTTAAGTTCCATCTTCACCTCATTTTCCATTTCCATCTCAATGGGGCGACCAGTGGCGCGGCCGCTGCTGCGTGGATGCGTGATCGCTCCATCGAACGGCTCAGCGCGTTTCCGTTTGCGCCGCGTCCCACGTTTCGTGAGATTACGTGGAGCGTGAGTCTTTTTTACGCCCCCGTTTCCCCATGCCATAGCCAGGCCCCACCTGCACAGGCGGTGAAAATGACGCCTTTCGCTCGGCGCCTCTCACTCAGGGAACGAGGAGACAATACTGGTACTTTAGCGTGCTTCCTTCCCCATAAACTCCGCGTCATTTACCACCACCCGAAGACTAAAGATGTGCCACACATAATGAAGGTCTGGAGCTTAAAACGAAATGTAATCGGTTGATTTACAATTCTCACTTAGTGGAGGTTTTTGGCATTTTTTGAAAGGATATATAATTGAATCTCGAGAAATAGAAAAGTATGATAGTTAATTATGAGGAATTACTAAGTTACTCTTATGACTAACAATGGAAAAATTTCGGCCAAAATGATCGGATATATAGTAAGGTATTATGTCTTCCTTACAATCATAACGCAAAGTGGTGAGTAAGAAACCAAGCGGGCGACTGACAGCTGCATCCGTTGCCATAATAAAACGGAAGAGGGAGTAGTAGTTGTGTGCTAACTTGAAGGAAGCAGATATGACACAAATCACGCAAATTGTTTTTTATCATAAGTCTATGAAAGTTATAAAAGTAAAAAGTATAAAGTCAATTTTTTTCATAGGATTAGAATCACTGGTTATTTGCTCTTTCGATGTTAATGACCAAGTCAACTAACTGAGATCATATTATGCTGTGAGTAGCCTAAACCTGTTTAATACAACATTAATACAACGTCTATACTAAATGTCGGTTAATTTTAACCAGAAAGTATGAAAATAGGCTTTAATAAGGTGAATTGTAAGCTGGTAAACGCCCAAGGGAAATTTTCCGTTATAAATCATTGCTTAGTTTGCCATGGAAAAATGATATTCTTAAATCTGAGAAAATTGAAATTTTTTTAATACATAATTTTTAAATGAAAACAAAGTGTATAAAAATTGATTGTAAGAAATAAATATATAATTTTCTTTGTCATCCCACATTGAAACTTTGAACCTTACATCGTGAATACAAGTGATTTAGAAAGCAAAAAGAAGAAACCTTTGCACTGATTGCTTTTACTATAGAACTAAAATAGGGGCGCATATATGGGGTCCTGGTGACCTTAGTTACCTGCTTCTGAGCCTTTTTGTACTCTACGTATCAAACACCGAATATTGGGGGAAACAGTACAGTAAATTTTTGAGAAAATATCAATTTACAGAGGTAAGTGTGTTGTGATTGAGCATGCTTGTTTTCATAAGCATTCATTTTTTTGTCAATTAATGTAGTAGCGTGAGTTAGTGAAATAACTGTACTTAAAGCATAACTCACCATTTAGCATGCGGAAAACCCCCGCGCTGTATAACATTCTTTCCCAGCACCAATGATAAAATTATTATGTTACTACTATTAGAGAAATAAATGATAAAGTTACATATTTTTTACTCAAATCGGTTTTTATTCCTTAAAAATATCGCTTACTATTATTTACTTGCTCTTTTTGTTAATAAAAATATAGAGAATGGTATTAGATACATTAGGCTTCATTCTGGGCTGAGAGTGGCAACCTGGGCAATAAAATTTTATAATAATATAAATTAAGAATGTGTGAAAATGTGCAAAAAATCTAGTACATAATGATATTTGGATTATAGTGAAGCATAATGCAAAACGTAGGAGTCCTAAAAAGAAAATATGTTGGAGACATTTTGACATTCGGGAAGATAAAAGGGTAAAGAGAGTAAGATGGACAAAAGGGTGACAGAGGAGCAAGGTGAGTGTGAGAAATAAAGCAAAGAGGCAAATCCAGGAGGAGGCAAAGAGTTTTGGCACATATTTGCGCAATTCTTCTTCCATAAGTTCTTTCGATACGAAATACACTTTTCATATAGGAATGTCCGAATTGTGCTGACATTAATTTTATTTACCTTCTCCAAATCATGCCCCATTTCTTTGACGTCGACTTTGCCACTCTCCTCTGAGGAACCCTCATTATTATGGTTTCCTGGTTACACAAGTCTTAATTTCGAATCCATAAATAAGAATCTCTTACGTACTATTTTACGAAGGCTGAAGTTATTGTTCAAAAAAGTAGTATAAAATGAGATTTTGTATGCTTTGTGTAAACATATTTAACTTTATCCGCCTACCGAGCGTAGGAAGTCACATTTTTCTACTTTTTCTTCTAACTATGAGAAATTGTAATCATTGGCTGGAAGAACTGCCTAAATAGTAAGTTAGCCATCATTTGCGAGCATTGAATTATCATTAAAACGTGGAAGTGCAAGCAGGAGAGGATTTTTATCACTCATGCAAAGTCCATTCAAGACTTTCATTACTGTAGTCCATTCGACTTCAATTCACCTCTTGAGTATTAACAACGATTGAGAAGAGCCAGGCTGTCCTCATAGCCTCAAATGGATTGGAAAATAACTCACCTCCGAATTATTTACTACCTATTATTGTTTGCCTGTTTTCCTGCTAGCAATTTCCTTGTAACCGTGACAGAACCGTGAGGGCCTTAAAAAACATCACAAATAAACACGATTTTGCAATTAGTAAAGCGAATTGCTAGCATAAAGGAACATTTAGGGGATTTTACGAATTTAATCGTGGAATCTCCAGGAATTAATTGGATTCCTAACGCAATGGCGAGAGAAAAGAGATATTGAGAGAGCAGTAGGGCACAATACTGAATGCAAGGAGTGTGATGAGGAGGAATTGCAGGAGAAATCCAAATTAAATTACGTGCAAAAACGACGCTGGACTTAAGAGGTGGGAGGATTTTTGAAAGAAAGAGGAATCCCCTTGAGGATTCGGATGAATACACTAGTTTTAATTATAAGAAGAGTTCATTTGCAAATCAGAGTAGTTTCATCAATTTGCTGACCTGAATGTGCCGCATCTCTATTTTTGCTTCTTTTCCCCCTGTCATCTTCAATAGTATTAATAAATTGAGTGTGAAAATGGTTGCCTTTATCCTAAATTTTGTATTTCAACGCCTTAGGTCGTGGAATATGTGGGCACTACACATGATATTAATTTTATTTCCCGCAAACAACTTTTTGCATTTGATATTTTTATGATTTTTTAGGAAAAAACATTATATCGTTTAATATTTAATGCTCATAAACATAATCCGTCATGTCATCCATTTCATAATTCCAGAGCCATGCTACGAAATCTACAATTTCTTTAATATTTTTTTCAATTAATGGATTCTAATGTCGTATTTTCTCTATATTTACTCCTTAAAGCTGTATAATTGGTTAGAACTACATTTTGGAACGACGAAAGTGTTTTCCTGTTTACAGTGAATTTTTACAGTGTTTTTTATTTACAGAAGTTTTACAGTGAATACCGTTTGTTTTAATTTTACTTACTCTTCAGCATTTTATCAGTATACAATTAGGCTGATAATTTGTCTCCTGACCTTCTGGTCTGCGCTTGAAACTTGTCTGCTGCGGTGGCTTTAGGTGGATTACTGATCCTTACCTTGGTTCTATGTAGGGAGCATGTGACAGGTGCAATGCTCTATTCGTAGTATTCAACAGTGACTTGTGAACCCCTTCGCTCCTTTGACAAGAGAACATAAACCGCAAATGCCAATTTTCCCTTAACCTCTGCCTCACTACTATTAAATCCACGTCGGTGCAAATTATTTTGTCGCCCGCGCTAAAAATTTCTACATTTAGTGTTCCTACTTTTCTATTAAAAATTATCTGGCATAAAAAAACTCATTTCGCAGACTCTATCAATGCCTTAATAATTCCTCTTAATTATTAAAAATTTTTAATCGTATGTACAAATATATTTTATATTCATACAGACATGCATATGGAGACAGTGGATGCGAGTGGGCATGCATAGTCACAATATCACTCGCATTGCTTCTCTGTCTTATCCTCGGGCCACTTCTTCCCTCTACCTTCCACCCCTCATACGCTGTCCTTTCAGATTCCAGAGAATTCCTTTTCTTTCTCTTATTTTTCTCTGCTGTCTCTTTCTTTCCCTTTTCCGAATTCGCCCTTCCGAAGTTTCCACCGCTCCGCCTCCTCTTCAGTCCAAACTCCACGTTCACCTTTCACTTTCATTCTCAAAAAACAGTAGACCTTTCAACCGGCTACTATCGTCCAATAGTCATTCCACGCACATGTGAGTTCGTTTCGTCGTCTGAGCGTCGCCAACTTTCTCTCGCTCCTCCCGGCACATCACCTACCGCGGGGCCAACCCTTTCCCTGTTTACTCACACGTCAACACCCATTGAGCATTTTTTTAGCGCGAGGGAGAGATAAAAGAAAGATGAATGTGAGAGCAAAAAGCTGAGAGGGTCAAGAAAAGAAGATGGAAAGGGAAGCTTGGAACTGCTTGCGTGTGAGTTTTTGTCAAAGTGGTGGGGCCAGGGCTAAAAATTAATAAATGGGATGGGTTTGCGTGGTATGGTGGGAGTACTAGTGGAGTAGCTTTGGTGAATTTTATTCATTATACTCTCGAAAACTTCCTTAAGAGCTGTGCTACTGAGAAAAGTGGTGAAAATGGTACTATAATTCTGTCAGAGGCATATAAATTAGACCGATGAAAATAATTGTGACGTAATTCCGTTTGTTTAATGGTCAATTTTTTGTATTTTTTTAATGACTCCTCTTGGCTTGAGTATCAATTTCTCATATGAAGGATCCGGATTTGAATTTCGTTAGTGGTTGACGTTTTTTTATTCAACCCAGTACCCCAGCTGGATTGTTCTTTAATGCTGCGCTCCATTGACTTTAACGTCCGTCGCATGGAACTTAAACTCATGGCGAGGTAAAGAGAGCTGGCGGATACCGATGCCTTGTTTTTCTCCACAATTTATCCCCTCCGAAAAAATAATGCTAAATTTTTCCTTCCAATAACTTTCTAATGTAATCTCTTATAATTAGTTGTGCTAATGCTATGGTACTAATCACTTACCGTTTAAAAAACCCAATCCTTGAACTTCTTCGTTTTATATATTCAACGTAGTTACCTCATATTTTATCGCTCGGATTACTCGTAAGAGGCCGTTCAAGTATTACGCAAGACGGCTTATGCCATTTTTGACCTCCCCTTATATAAGACAGTGTAAGATTCCCAACACCCTCCTCTCCCTTCCCCTCTCAGTCTTACGCAAGACGTTATGAATTTGTATCAACTCTTCGTAAAATGCTCGCTTTCGGCTGTTTCATATTTCTATAGAAGCCACCGTGCAGCTTTGAACACTGAATATCGTATAATTATGCAGTGTTGGAATGCAATATTTATTATTATTTGCCATAGCTGATGAAGCTGCGAACAATCGCAGGATATTTGGAAATGATACAATGTTTCAAGACGGGCAACAAATTACGAAAATTGGTTTCAGACCTCCCGCCCCCTTCTTTATAAAACAATTTAATATGATCTCAATCCCCCAACCCCCATAAATGTGTTTCGCAACACTTAAATGGACCCTAAATACTTTAAATTTTACTTTTTATATAACTAAACCTTGATTACGTTCATAATTCGCGCTTACATTTCATAATTTTGAGAAAATGTTGACTGCAACAATATAAATCCATAATTATGCAGGGAAAGATGTGAATTCTGGATTGATGTATTGCAAATTATTATACTTTTTATTTATATTGTTTTTAAATGACACTAGTAATTTTTCTTACAGGTATGAACTTGTCATTATTTCCTACCTGGATAGCAAAGTTTATTCTAATTTCAGTGAGTATAATCCAATTTTTAGTTTTCTTTATGAACTTCATCATCGCGCACATATTATCTCAAATATTACAAGCATTCATACTCATAGAACGTTTGATGTCTTTCATAAATATATGCTTTTTATATTTCCACATTTCGAGAGCATGTGATGAAATTATGTGTGGTGCAAGGGAAGAAAAATGAGGCCCAGATGCCAGCTTACGTATAACTTTATTGACTAGCGATTGAACTAAATTGTCCCTCATATAAAACCTTCTTACGAATCTAATTGGTTTCTATTTTTAATCGTAATTTGGCTATTTTTCATTCCAACTTTTAATGTTCGTTTCTTATTCAATTTCTTAAATTCTGTCTTTAATTATTAATTATATCAGTTGCCTTGAATATTCAATGACATTGACTGTGTGCGTTGTTGCCTTGAATATGCAATGGAATTGATTTTGCAATGTCGTCCAAGCCGAGGTCTACATGTGTTAATTTTTTTAGAAACGACACGGTCGTACTAAGTACAATTGCTGAATGATTGTTTTCTCAAAGTTATACTAATAACATATTTTGAGCCATTAACACGCACTCAATATTTTTGAGCGTAAAATCCCTAATTATTTTCACGGTAAAGTTGTCGAAACTTTGGAATCATGATATCAAATATATAAATGCGGTATGTTTCATCATCTGGTCGTGATGTATCCATTGTCGTATATTGTGAACATTTCATTTGGCATTCAATGCATATCCGTACTACAAATCTCTATTTTTTCCGCATTGTTTTCCACTAACACTCATATCGGTAGAATCACTATCTTATAAAAATTACTTTTTTTCAGTCGAAGATTCGCCAAAATCTCACTGCTTAATTTCTCACTAGACGCGCTTACTCGCTGTTCAAATAACTTTCCTTCTCTCCTTCGCGGAATACAAGCAATCAACGCGAAAATATATCGTCCTCAATCTCCATGACTCCTGAGAAAAATACAATCTCACGCAACGCTGCAACGCTTTGCCACTTCCATCTATTCTTAGAAAGTAGATAACTAAAGGGAGAGATGATCGAAAACTGCGTAACAAAAGGCAAGCCTAGAATGGATAAGTATTTAATTTTATTCTTTTGACGGCAATTCAAGTCGCTTTTTGAAAACTTTAAGCTCTTTCCTGATAAAGGGTAAAGTAGATAGATTGGAAAAATGTGGGTGCTATACTGTTTAATGAACAATCATTATTTGCATATATGTTAATGTGCTTGTAAAATTTCCATGATAAACGGCTCTGACTACTTTGATGAGGCTTCATAAATCAAGATGCTCACGTTTGAAAAATTCACTAAGCTAGGTCTGATCTCATAGAAATTCGTTTAAGCAAGGAGGTTGATTTCAGGATTCGCGTAATAATTCGTGAATTTCATCGGAATCAAGTAGGTGATGAAATTTAATTTATAACTTTGAAACGTGATAAAATTAACCTAGGACAATGAGACTTGTTCTAGAGTAAGGACTAAGGATGCGAAAACTAAGGATTTCCCACGTGATTTCCGAAAACATAAATTTTCATTTGCTCATTTCCGGTTATTTATTAATAAATACGCAAAAGGTGAAATTGAAATCGGTTAAAGAATTTTTCTATAAATATTTCCTCTAATATTTTAAGATTTAGTCATATTTTATTGCTCACCGCAATTTGACTCAAAGATCACCGGTCTTACTCCCGCCCAAGTATGACTAATAGGTATATCTCAGGTGAGCGCGAAATAGTCTAATCCATTGAAATACGTAGAAAATGTTTACTTTTTATGTGCATTTACTCTTCAATATCAGATGAGTCAGTAGAATTAGAATACATAATTCTGGAAAAGGCAGTTTATTGTAAAGATTTTTTTATAAAACCAGACCTCTGATTTTAAACATAATAGTGCTGTACAATGTTAAGATGAGTTAATCCCACCTGCGAAGGTATGGATGACTGAATGTGAATAAAAGCTTATTTATTGATAATCTTAAAATTGGCATGCGTGAACAGTTAATAGGGGGTGTCAGAGTATTTAGTTCCGTTTCATTCCCGGGTTAAGATCCAAAAAATGAAAAGAGTAACGTTTTACGACCTCAACTCATTAAGGATTTGCGTACATCATTTTGATTGCTAAATTAATGAGCATGAGAAACATCATAAATGAATTCCTTTTTCAATATTTTGATGGAGTAAACATCTATTTCAAATATATTTTGCCTGGTGAGATAGGTTATTTTGGCTCTGAGTGTTTAATTTTCATACATTCAACGCTTTTAAAATAATATAAAAATCTTCCAATGCATAAGAGTTTAGTAATTCATAACGTCCATTTGAGCTATAAATTAAGTGTAAATTGTTCACATCCACATCATTTTTCTGCTTTTTCTGGTATATTCATAATAGGTAATCATCTTACATTTCTGTAAAATATTTTGCTGAAATCGTGGCTTATACAAAAAACAACGGATAACTGCAAGGCGTTTGCTGAAATTTGAGCCGTTACTGTCATTTCTTCAAAGTTAGGCCAAAACGATATAAAAGAAACTAAAAAACCTGTATCATGGTCACCTATTAAATATCTGCAGAGATACCGTTTTTCGAGGTTACCTTTTTTGAGTTGCCACTAAATTTTTGGCTTGGAGGCCCCTGGTAACTGAAATAGGTATTTATATTTCATGCAATATTGGCTAAAGATCTATATTCTCCTGTTACTGCATAATACTAATTAATTAATGAAATAAATAACACCAAAAATTTAACATTTCTCTGTCAAGACTGAGATTCCTTGAGAAAGCTGTAAAATCTTGCGTTGGCTTCTCATACTGTTTCTTTGCCATTATAATTCATTCTATGACAGCTTTTAGGGTAAAATGAGAATCTATTGCTGCGCAGACAAGGGTCTCTATGCTTATTTCAGCAATAGGCCTGCGATAAATTTCTCTTTTACCATTCCGTCTTTCTGGAGAAAGAAAAATATAAAAATACAAAGAAAATGATGCTTTCCTCCTATCCTTCTTTCTAATCCGAGAGTGAAAGATTGGAATGGGAGAAGGGAGGAAAGAGAAATGAATTAGACCCTCTTCAAATTTTACGTGCCTTGTGCTCTAAACGCTCACGCCCTCTCTTCCCTCAAGTTTTCTTCCTCCTCATATTGTACTCGCAACTCGGTCGAAATTTTTTCTCCTCCGAAACTTCCCCTTTTACCCTTTCATTCCCCGTGTTTCCATCCCTGTTTACTTTCTCTCCATTTCCTCCTCTTTACCACTCCTCCTTTGTCTCCCCAATCTCCTTTCCATTCTTTTTCTTGTTTCCTCTCCCCTGCACAAATCTCAATTCCTCCTATCGAATACCTTCAAGACGTGGGAAAGAACGTGGAAATGCAGAGAGGGATTTTTTTTCTGTTGCTGCTTCCACGATGGAAAAAGTCCTCAGAATTGGCAATGGGAAACAATACGGACTCTCGTGTTTTCTGGAAGATTCTCGTAGTAAGGGCGCTAAAAACAAGCAGGAATGTTGAAGAAAACTTTCCAACTTTCTTGTATCTCGATTTCTCTTCGGGAGGTGACTGAAGTAGCTTTTTTGGGGAGGGGTGAAATCATTTTTACATGGCAGTAAGATATCATTACGGACGCATTCACTTGCGAGTTTTGGGGAAAAAAGTTGTTCTATATGGGTAAATATAAAACCTTGTTGTTCATCATCTTTAAGTACCTATTGTGTTCAGTTCGCTAGAAAAATCATTTCTTCTAATTTGCCGTTAGAAATATTTAGAGGTAGCTGCAGGAATTTTTAATAAGCGACCGTGTGATGATGAAAAGTAGAATGGTTTCGAGAGTGACAGTTTTTCGCAGTCAGTGTCACTCTCTTATTTGCAATTTATTGACAGAGATACACAATTTCTCATTCCATTCATCTTAGGTAATGAGCAAGAAACGAAAAGAAATTTTCTATTTAATCTCAGGAATCAGATTAAAAAACTGTCAGATGTAGGAACTTACTCTAGTTGGGTAGGAACTGAGCTGTGGATAGTCATTCTAGCCTCATACATCAAATATATATTATTTTAATGTTACATCCGTTTTGATTTTTACTGACAAACATAACTATCCTACTGAATTTTGTTGATATGAAGAAACTAGTTTTATTGGTGGCCACTATTTCTTCCATTAAAGATGACCTACGATCTTCCGGCATCAATTAACGCATATTTGTGTGTATGTTTACTTTGTTTCCCTATTCTCATTTTTTCTTGGCACTGCCTTTCAATATTTGTTCCTATTTAAAAATTTGACCTACGTATAAAAATACTATAAGAGTGCATGTTCCTAGCAAAACTATTCCTGGCATTTTTGTGTGCGAAACTATTTGCTGCGGTTGATACATGAAAATAATTCTCGTAGATTAAGTAAAAATATTACCAAACGATTAAGTACTCCAGATTTTTAGAGTCGATTTTCACTTTTTAAACTGAATGGTAAGAATTCACAAGTTGTAGATTTCAAATCTAAAATCAGGAAATGAGAAACGCGAAAACTATAGTCAACGAGCCTTTCTATTGTATTATTCTTTTTTCCGTGTGGCATATTCAACTCATATAATTGGTATAATCAATGGAGGTGAGCGCAGGTAAAACCATAGGCAACCCTATTATTTTTGACGCTACTTTGTTTAGTCCTCACTCGGGCGGTAGTTTTACATCTCATTCATCAAAGTCTCAAAACTTTTTCCTGGGAGTGTACAGGAGGGTGATAAAGGCGTGCATTCTCTAGTAACACATTATGACGCCAAATGCCAAAATAGTTTTGGCTACACTCTGTCGGTCTAACGGCTCAGTCATTGTCACAGGTTGGTTAGTGCTCCTCTGGGGCAGATTACCTGCCCAGAAACGTAAATTCTTTCCGTAGGCCATCGGAGCAAAAGCGTGAGTACCAATTGTAGATTTATTGTACGGTACATTTTTGCCACAAGTTCATGTTTTTCATTTCTCACCACCTTACATCTGCAGATACTGTAGTGTTACCAAACAAAACTTAGCCTTCTCGTCTCTCTCTTTCAAGACCCCAACCCTGGGAAAATTATTTGTTTCCTCTCTTGCTTTTCCTTTCTATGATTATAAACGTACGTTAACCACCATATAAATAGATCTTTCTAGTATTTCTTACAAATCAATTCTAAAAAGTATGATCGGTTTTAAATGGCGGATTTTGTTAGGTATGGTTATTTGAAAAATTTTGCAATTTTCATCTGAAGCAAATAGTTAAAATTTTTCTTCCCCTCCCCGCGTGAAATTCTTTGTTGTATTTTGAACTTGATCCCTAACTGATTATGTTGCATAACAGCTTTTGTAACATAACAATTTTTGTTCTTATTGGGTTGTTTCCTAAGAATGCCATTGTTTTTGTTTTTGCTATTGAAATTTTTAGGTTATATATTTTACTAAATTGGTGTAATTTTTGAAAAGCCATTTGTAATTTATCTTCGAGCGCATGGATTTTTCTTCGAGCGCTAATTGTATGGTACTAGAGTAAGCGTGTAGTTTGGTGGCTAATGAACTCATATCATATATCGATCTTGAGTCATGATTCATATCTCTAATTAGTGATTTTTCGTCGTTAACTGTAATTTACTCATGAATTGAACGTACAGATCTCTGCATATTGTGACAGTCTACAAATTTTATTGGTTAACTCGTGAATAATGAATGACGCAGGATTTTGTGCTGTTAAAATATTCCTTCCTCATCAGTAAAATTGCTCTTAATTGCCTACCCAAAATTTTTGGCGTCTCTGAATTTGCTGCAAACCAGGCGCCTGTTTTTAATTGCTCCAGAAGATAATGAGTTTTGGAGACGCATAGTCGTAATTCTATCGAGGGTGGAAATAACTTCGGCGAGACCACGGCATCACGAATCATTTATTTTAAGACTCTCTTCTCGTTATTGAATTGCGTCATGCGCCACAAGGGAGAGACCGCGGTTAATTCACACAAACGACTCTTGTTGTTAGATGGTGGGAGCCCTAGCCTCCCTTCTCTTTCCTCGCCCGGAGCTGTCAAGGACTGCACATGAATAATTACCGCAACCGACGACATTGGGACTGGAGTTTGGCTGAAAAGAAGGTAAGGACTACAAAAAGAAGAGTTTGGTTGGGAGAGACAAGTGCTTTCGGACCGTCTCTATTTGAGACGACCGCTTTTTTTGGCGAGGTTCTTTTGGCTTACGAATGTTTTTGCTAGGATACAAAAGCGGTTGAAGATACGAGTATTTCACTGAGATGAGGAAAATGCAAGACCACACAACGATTTATAGTGATCTCTTGATGTCTCTACGCAATTCATTTGTTCATTTCAGCGCTTTCCGTCCTAAAATTTGGTTTGGATAGACCCACGTCGAAGTATTGCGTATCACCTGCATGTATTCATTCTCTCTTTTTCCTTCTTGTCCTCATATCTCTGGCCATCCCAACAAACTTTCTATTTTATTTTGAAAGTAATAGCCATGGCAGTTTATTCTCGTCTTTGTAAATATCACCAGCACATGGAGTATAAAAACTAACCATCTAAATAAGACTTATACCCTTTGACACTAAATCAGTTCCTTCCCCATAAAGTAGACGAAAAAGTACGTGCATATTTTAATCTCAATAAACGTTGTTTCAGATACAAAAATATCTGTCACATATTAATACACATAGATTTAATAGAATAAAGTAAGTAAAGTTTTAGCCTAAAATTTTTGGAGACGCCGATTGATGAAGTCAAACGTTTAGTTCTCCTATTGAATGATCATTTGTCATAATTATGGATAAGAAAAATACCTTGAGGTATCGTCTTGCATTATTGAGATAAAACGCATTCACTGAAGATATCCCGCTTACTTTTGTCTGAATATTTTCAAATAAATAGCGTATGTATAGGTGTTCTTAACTCCCTCTTACTAACGAGAAGGACCACATTTACGCCTACCAAACTAAGAAAATATTTCACATCTGAAAAGTTTAAAAATAGCAGGGTGAACCAATGCTCTAAAGGATTGGATTTAGTCGGGGAAGGGGAGATTCTCATAATATATAGAGTCCTAGTTTGGATGCTATGGACTAACGTACATATTATTTTGCTATTGCCGCCATGCGTGGCGTTGACTCATCTCTTTGTGACGTAAACTGGTGGCCTTGGAGTTCACAAATCTGCCATCAGATGAACTATCACATATCTCTACGTTTGCATGACTTATTACTACTTACACTCAGAATCATTCGTGACATCTCAAATATGGTTATAAAAAAGCCAGTTACATCAGAAAGCAATGGAAACAGCACTCTCTTCTGGAAAACAGAAAAACTTTGCGTGCTCCGCTATCACTCTGGTATCTCAAGTTGGCACTTATGTTTTAGAGCGATGCACGGTTAAAGAGCGAGTGTCATTCGCCGCCACCAAGATTAAGCTTCCTCTCTTCTTCCATCATCGGATTCTCTCTCCGGTGCGATTTGCTCTCTACTTTACCCTCATTGCTCTCTTCTCCCCCTTATGCCGTCTCATTTACCGTCCCGTCTCTTCTCCTTCTGCTATCACGCCAGCTTCTTCTCTGTAGTCACTCTTCCAAGACACACTTGGCATCTATATTTCTCATATTAGGTGAGTTAGTGAACGTGCACCATTTTTGGAACCGGTCGCGTCAAATTACTCCACCTTAGTTCTTCCTCCCTCTTTTCTTCTTCCCTTCTTCCACCTTTCGTGGGAGTCAGCAAAAGGCGATAACAAGCCTTGCGGTGTGCAGGAGAGGGAGAGTTGGAGAAAGAGATATGAGCTTTGTTATTAATTTATCGCCCCTCGGAATGGGAGATAGGGATGCCAGGGTCAACATAGGAGAGGAAAGGCCAAGCAAGGATAGTGTGAATTTAGAGAGGGTAGGCAGTAATAATGACTTCATGTAGTGAAAGGAATCTGTAAAACATTTAAACCTGGAAGTTTAAACTTTCTCTTTTGAACTGTTTTCTTTCGAGAACTCGGGAAAAGCTTGTAGCGAACGTTAAATCTACAGAATATACCTCAGGAAACAATAAGGTTGATTGGCTGACAGTTTATATTCGTCCAATATGTTATGAATATATTGGGAATAGGTTCCATAGCTGTTAATTTGAGTTTATATACTGGATTATGGTTGTGGGTAAATTACAATGCTACGTAAATTTTGACTTGCTAAATGGGATGGTTATTCTTAAAATTAATCGAATTATTTTGTATTTTACCACATACCCTCAACAAAACCGTTACAAATTGGTGGTTTTTTGAGTGATTTCATGTCATATAGATAAGACACATGCATGTGGATCACTTGTTATTGATTCGGAGTAAAATTTATTTTAGAACTGTTTTGTTTCAAGACCGGGTAGAGCAGTCCATAGTTGTGGATAAGGGTCTGCATCAGGATGCTGTAGGTAGATATAATGATCAGTAATGGATATTCATAGGCCTTGGAAGCAAATACATATATCATTGAATATGTATATAATTCCTTGTGTTCGTTGATACGGAGATGTTTGTTAAAAATTCTGATTTGGATAGTGTTTTAGCGCCATTAAATCATGTATATAAGAATAATTTAATTAGGTGAGCTACTACGCTTTCAATTTTACTAGTTTTAATATTTATTCTGCTTTATAAGTGTCCTAAATGAGCGTTACTTTTATTTATTTATTTATTTAAGTTAATAAAATCACATACAGCTATGTCGCCATTTTATAGTGGCCATGTAACAATACACGCACTTAAGGACATGTACAAGCAAACTTAACAACTGGTTGCAAGCAGAAATTATGGAAATATATAAAAAAAAGAAAGTGAAAATTGGGGGAATAACTACTTAGGTGAAAGATACAAAAGAGAAAGGCTTATAAAGGATTTAGATGAAAGTGCAAAAGGATCGATGTGGGAAGGGAGGGAATTCAATAGAGAGGAGAGGCGGAAGAAAAGAGAACGTTTAGTGATCGAAAGTCTAGGAATGGGAAGCATATGTGGAGTAAAGGGTGAGAACGGGTGGGGCGGGATGGAACTTTGAAATTGACAAAAGAGAGCAATTTAGGGCAGTCGATGGTGGAATTAAGAATATTATAAATAAATATCAAGTCTGCTGTGAGTCTTTGAGTGGGGAGATTAGGGATGGAGAGATAGGATAGAATAGCCTTGGTGGATATATTACGACACTGTGGTAATCTATTCTTAACTATTTTAGCAAAGAAGTTGCAGACACAGTCCAGCGATGAAAGATTAGTTTGAGAAGAGATAGACCAGATGGGGCAGGAACAGGTAAGAATTGGAAGAATAATGGAAGAGACAAAAGTTCTAAGTGCTCGGGGCTCATTAATTTCGGTAAAACGATAGAGGAGCCCTAAGAGGGACATTGCTTTAGACTTGATTGTTTGTATTTGTGGAGAAAAGTTCAATTTATTGTCAGTAAGAATACCAAGGTCCTTAGATGATGAAACACGTTTTAGCGGGTGATAAGTCACAATATAATTAAATTCTAGAGGGGCCTTCTTTAGGGAGATAGACACCACACTGCATTTTTCCGGGTTTAATTTAAGGTTCCAAACATCGCACCAAATTGAGGTCTGGCGTAAGGCATCCTGTAGTTCATGGCAATCGGAGGGTTTTTGAATGTTCTTGAAAAGTTTACAGTCATCGGCATAAAGTAGGGTATGAGCTTGGGAAGAGGGTATTAGGGAGGCAAGATCATCAATGTATAGATTAAATAGGTAAGGACCAAGGACACTGCCTTGAGGAACCCCAGATGTCAGTGGAGACAATGGAGACGAAAAACCAGACAGAATAGCCCTTTGACTTCTATTGCTAAGGAAGCTAGTAAGAAGATTTTTAAAATTACCAGTAATGTTAAATCGTTCGCTGAGTTTGTAAAGGAGGAGGCTATGGTTGATGGAGTCAAAAGCTTTGGAAAAATCTAGGAAAATGGTATCTAACTGAGTTTTATTATTAATGGAATTTACAGCATTATGTTGAAAAACAGCTAAGTTAGTCAAGCATGAACGACGCGGAAGAAAACCATGTCGATTACACTGGTCAACAGTGATTTTGTTGCCAATTAATTTTCAGTGAATTTAGGATAACTTTATGGCCCTGAATTCGAATATGTCATTTGTTTTGCTAGATTGGCTCTATTTATTGTTATAACGTACAATATGTAGATTAAAAAAAAACAAAAAACTTCAAAGTATTAATTGAGATACATTGTGCACACAAGCAAATGAAAATGAGAAAACATATGAAAATAATCACAAAAATGTTGATCCATTGTTCATTCAGCATGTAATAGAAAAAGAAAGAAAAAAAAACAGTCTTTTAAAAATATTGCAATTAGCATCTCGAAAAACTCCGCCTGTGTGATTTTCTGTTGTGTTGAACATCAGGACAGTCACGCTGAAGATTCCAACAGTAGTCTGCCATCATGTGCTGGTCCCATCTACCTTGATATCGTTCTTCCATCACCTGAAAATCTTGATGGAATCTTTCACCTTGTTCCTCGCTGTAGTCACCAAGATTGTCCGGAAATCTATCAAGATGGCTGTGGAGGTAGTGAATCTTAATGCTCATATTTGCCCCCAAGGTTTTGAAGTTTCTGAGCATGTTTTTCACCAGTTCCTCATAATTATGTGCTTTGTAGTTACCCAAGAAATTCTTGACAACAGATACAAAACTGCTCCACGCAGATGCTTCAATGCAATTCATAACTTTAATGAATTCCAAATCATGCATAAGTTTCCGAATTCGGGGACCATCAAATATACCAGCTTTTAATTTTTCATTACTGAGTCCAGGGAATGATTTGCATATATATTTGAAACAGTCACCATTTTTGTCCAATGATTTCACAAATTGCTTCATTAGACCAAGCTTGATATGAAGTGGTGGAAGAATGATTTTGTCCCTATCAACTAATGGTTCTTTTAGGATAATAGCTGTTCCTACAGTAAAGGTGTCTCTTGATGGCCATGAAACTTTCTCCCAGTGATCATGCTCTGCTCTGCTGTCCCACATGCAGATAAAGCAGGGGAATTTTGTGTATCCACTTTGCTGTCCAAGCAAAAAGTTAACCATTTTCAAATCAACACAGATAGACCATTGGTGTTGGTTATAACGAAGTTTCTGGAGAATCATCTGGATATTTTCGTACTCCTCATGAAGTTTTGTTGAGTGGCCAATTGGAATGGATGAATAGCGGTTACCATTATGCAACAACACACATTTTAGGCTTCTGCTTGAGCAATCGATAAAAAGCCTCCAGTCTTGAGGTTGATATTTTGTTAGTCCCAGTTTCAGTAGTATACCAGGAATGTCACTGCAGTAAACAAGTTCATCTTGTTGACTGAAGTATGGAAGTAGATCTGCTTCTCTTCTCCGGTAAGCTGTGATTTTAGTTCCTGGTTGCAGGCAATTCTTCTCATAGCCTAGATGACTCCACACAGCGTTTGCAAACTTTATGAGGAGCCCAATGTTTATCTTGGTCTCCCAGTTTAACACCAAAATATGCAAGATAGGCCTGTTTCACAAAGTCAGTAATGTTCTTCCGTTGTTCTTGCAGAGTGTATTCTCCACAGATATAGCAGAACTCATCAGGAGAGTTGAAACAACCTTTACGCGAAGAACTCATGTTAATCTATGAAAAGAATAAAATAAAATATAAAATATATTTGCAAAAGTATTGTAAATATGGTAAGGTGGAACTAATAAGACAATATTTATAACAATATTATCTATATGTTACATTTAACTAAGAATATAATGTAGTAACTAATCGCGACATACCTTTTTCTTGATATTGTGTACGAGAAATTCTTCACTAGGAAAACTTTTAATGGCTATTACACAAACTGCGTCCTCTCACACGCTCGTCCCTCTCTCGACTGCCGTTGTTCGCTTTCGAAATTCGTATTTTCCAACGAAATGTCCAAAGGGTGGGTTACGTACAGAAATGAAAACACGAACTTGAGAATGGTTTGTGGACTGTATTACGATAGTGGTTCACATCACTGGATAGGTCACACTCGCTCGTCTGACGCCGCGCCGAAGACTGAGCGCTCCGTCCGTGTCTCTGAGCCGACGAAGCCCGTCGAACAAAGCCACCTCTTGTCACGCCTGCCTCCACACCCCATCCCAATGGTCCCAACAGCCGTTCTGCGCACGACCCTGACCTTCACTGCAACAGTGTGACTAACTGACGCTCCTTGAAATTGTGAGACACATGAGGGTGTCTCAAATTACTACCACGTCCCATAATCTCACCTTCTCCTCTATATTGTGTAAAATATAAGATATTACATTTGTACATACGGAGTTAAAAAATATAAAATGAATAGGCATACAGAATTGAGGAATCACAACCGATTTACTGATAATTTAACGATTAAACGCTACATGTCAGAGATAGCCTGTATCTAAGAAACTAGAGCCAATCGGGGAAATCCGTTTTCAGATTCAGATTCAGCATACCAAATATACCCAGTATTCGTTGAAATATCTCCGGCAACAACAAAACAAATTTTTTTTGTAGAGCTGTGTTATCAGAGAGATGAGGGGAAGTGAAATAAAAAAGTCTGTTGAGGACAATTTTCTCACAAACAGAAGAGAGAACTGGTAGTAAAGAGATAGGTCGATAGTTAGATGCTTCATTTTTTGGGCCGGATTTTGAATGGGGATAACATTAGCAGTTTTCCATAGTGTGGGAAACGTACCAAGTGAAAAACAGCGGTTTAAAAGTAAACTCAAAGGTATTGAGAGGGATTCAGCGCAATTACGAACAAATATCAGGCTCAGGCCGTCAGGGCCAGCGGAACGTTGAAGGCGAATTTTACGTAGATAATTAAGAACTTCAAGAGGGTCGGGTTGGATGTCAGAAAGGCAGTTAGTGGTAATGGGAGTGAGAAAGTGATCTTGGGTGAGGGATGGGATGGAGAGGGGTGTCATACATTCAGAGAAGAATTTGAGAAAGAGGCTCGTCCTGCTTTCCCCTACAGCATTAATATTACCATATGAAACTAGTTCTGGGATTCTAGGTTTACTACGGCGACGATTTACAAAGGCCAAAATTTTCTGGGGTTGGTAGTAATAGACGAGGATACTTTCTGAGTGAACTCAACATAATCCCGATGAATGAGCTGCTTTGAGTAGCGACGAAAATTCTTGAATGAGCGATGGGTATGCACGTTTGGACAGGATTTGTAAAGGTACCAGGCGCGATTCTTATTTCCAAGAATGCGCAGAGTATCGGGCTTAAACCAGGATGGAAATTTTCTTGTTTTTGGTTTCACTTTAGGTACGCAGTCTTTTATGACACTTTCGAGGACACTGTACAGGTAGTCGACCGATTCCTTGGGGGATTATGACGATAGAACGCCCCAGGGGATGAGGTCGAGGCGGCGATTGACGTCCTCCCAACAAACCTTTGACCATGCAGGAAAGGGAAACAAAGGGATATGGGGTCCCCTGACTGTGCGGGAACGGTGGAAACGGTACTCGGCATCCAAGGATTCATGGTCCGAGGTGAAGATATTTCGCCCCGGGACAACTTCTTCTGGAGGAAAGGATGAGAGAAGGAAATCCAGGTTTGCCAGATCGCGAGTATGGTGAATATTATACTGGGATAGTTGAAGGGCAAGGTTTTGTTGTTTATTCAAAAATATTAAGCGTTTTGTTACGTGTGATGAAACATGACATACCAAAAAAGTCCTCCTGGGATATAATTTTTAATGGGGTCAGTAATCACCAATGAATATCCTTGAAATTATTTCAAATCATATCTCAATGATGTCACGTGGAGCACTCCAGGAATATTTTCCCTAAAAAGTGACATGAATTGGAATCTCATTTCAAATATTTGACTCTAATCTTTTTCACAAAAGAATAACTCTTATAATGGCCTCAGGAAGAAACCAATATAGATTTCTATCTGCTGTGAATAAAATCAAAAACCTTTGGAAACTATTTTATTTCCAATTTCATTGTCGCAGTGAATAAAACAGCAAATAACAAAATAGTTGAGGTGGGAAGGACAATCTACGAATCGGACTCCGAAATATGCGTACTAAATTACATTACTAGAAGCGAATATAGTGAAAAAAACAGAATTGATAGCCTTGATTTCCACGCGCGCGCAGAGTTCGCTAAATGTTTTCACCGTCGAATACCATTACATAGACGGGGGAGAAAATTGGATCCCGCTCTACTATCTTGTTCTCTCCTCTGGCGTGTCAGATCGTCTCCTCAACCCCGTCCCTTTCATCTTGGGGGCGGCAGTGGACGGTCGACACGCTGTGGGAGGGCTGGTTTTGGCGCCGTAACAGAGGAAAGAAGAAGGCCCAGTACGGAGTGAAAGCGAATGAAAAGGGGCGGGGTCTTGTTTTGTTGAGCAAACAGAAGGATGAGGCTGTGCTTCGATCGTGAGTCTGCTTTGAACGTTGGACGGGAGGAATATGTAGGTACACGGATCTTGCGAATGATTGCCGGAGAGAAGGGGACTAGAAGGAATTGCCAACTTGCGGGTCCCTGTACACGTTCGTTCTAAAATATTTCGTATTTTATTTGTATTACTTGCTTCCATCCCCTCGATATTTATGCTTTCGTTACTAGATTATTCTTTTCCAAACAATTTATAGTCACGCATTTTTTCATATTTAGTCATGACATCGAATTATTGCCCTATGTATTCAGCACATGCTAATATTATTAAGCTCTTTCCTGGCAGAATTTTTGCTCACATACCTGTACAGTAGTGCGTCTTCTGCCAGGGTAGTAGACATTGTGGTAGTTAAAAAGACAACCGAGGCCAACTACACCTTTAGGGACATTGAATTTAAGTGTTATTATTTAGGGAGTGGAGGAAGAGTGGGTAGAATTTGGGCTTCGCTCTTTACGTAAGACGCAAAGAGGGTTTACTGATATGACATGACATGGTTTAATGACAAATGACAAGTAGTATGACAAGTCTCATACAACCAAAATATGGATTAGGATTCCTCTGAAAAAAATGTCCATAATTTCTGTGAATCGAACCCGAGACCTTAGCTTGAGAAGACACCCCTATATAAATCACCGAAACTCAATTACCTTTCATTTACCGAATAATTTATGAGAACTGGGCATCGAGGACTTTTTACAGAGCTTGCGCACTTGAAGAAATTGATTAACATGCCATTTGAAAGTGCGGTAATATCATAAACGCATTGCGATGGCTATCCCGGGAAGACGTCAATAAACGCAGCTCATGCTCTACTAATCCAAACAATTCATCGATAGCACTCTCATACTTAAATTCATAGTTATGGCTTTCCTTAATGAATGCATGGAATTTTGTTTTTTAAAGTTCACTTGATGCTTTCAAATATGTTGTCTACAATTGATCCATCCAACGTAAAGGGTGCGACAGCTGTTCATTTCATATAAAGGTATCTTCTCATTAAATTTAGGGTGATCTGAATCATATTTCTCCGCTATCTCTTCTATCTCAGATTCTTACTGCCCCTCCTTTGAGTATGACCCGATGTAAATGTGTCCAAAGTTGTCGGTCTTATCTCTCCATTTTTCGTCTCAACCTTTCCTACCTCCCTTCGTTTCTCAACAAACTCCCTCGATTGATTATTTTGCATTCGATTTCCTCACGTGATTCTCGATGCCGTTTGATTGACGTGCCCTCAACCCTCCTTCTCTCTTGCTCTCGGTGCTTCTACAAGGACCACTGTTTCGCCACCACAATATCGTCAACCACAAATGGTGACTCACAAAAGCAAATTTGAAAACAAACTTGGTTTCGAAAACATTTTGGCAATAATTTATCCGAGTTTTTCAACATGTCTCAGTCCGGGAACTCCATGTTGTCGTTCTTGCCGTTGGAATGTTTACTTTAAAATGCTCAACTTGTAGGCATGTTCAAAACTGCCTCAGAAGTAATATAAATTAAAGGTCTGCGTGAAGGGTTAATATCAGTGATCAGTGATCAGAGCTAAAAACAGTGATACAAAATTCAAATAGTGGTGGGGTAAATCATTAAAGGGAAAATTGTGAGGCCGAGGCAGAAATCCGAGACATAAGTGCGTGTAAGAAAGACGTAATTCAAAATATGAAGCAGTGTGTACTTTTTAAAGGGATCGGTGGAAAATTTCCACGTTTAAAGGACTAATAGGGGCTCTGAGTCTCCTTTATCAAGTATTTACCAGAACAATTTCTGAAGATTTCCGAAGACAGGGATACTAAAAAGAGCCATTTCATTGTGAATTATTTTAATTTCAGCTTTTATTGAATCCGGCGACCCCTCCGTGAAGCTGGGATTAGTTTGCAGAATAAAAGGCATCTTTTAAGGCTGATTTCTTTTTATATAGGTTTTTTTAGAAGCATCCAAGTTCATTTTTCATGTAATGAAAGATCAATGAAATTCTTGCTTCGAGATAGATAATCTTTCCTACTTCACCCGTTAATCGGATTTTCATCATTATTTATGCCTCACTACCACGAAGTTTTATTATTTTCTTCCTAGGGTCACTTTTATCCTTTCAGTGTAAAATTTAGTTCGTGAAGCTTGGCAGATGTGATATAAAATGAAAGATTTAGTCCCATGAAAAACTAAGCTCAAACCTAAGTGTCGCTCTCGCACCAATTTAATAATTAAGGCTATCAATTTTACTTATTTTGAGGAAATAATAGTGTTTCCATTACATTGTTCATTTTTTTGCATATTTTCTTCACATTTTTTAAAGTTTGAGTACAATGTTAAAAGTCTTGCTGAATTAATTCTTTTCCTAAAACGTACACTGAAACAACTGTTACGCTTATATTTGAGGCTTGTCACGATGATCTTGACTGTTGCTGAAAAATCCAAGAATTCTCTCACTCGCATGCCAAGATAGAAATGCATTGGGCACCTTGGTGGAAAAAAGAGAATGTGATATTAAAATGGAGTCCTTTTTTCAGCAAGTTCTTGTAGCATTCTTAGTTAAGGGTTACTGGTGCGCAAAGTAGTAAAACTGCTTTTATTTGCTCGATTACTTCCGGGAATGCGAAAAAATGCGCCAAGATATTTTGCACATTAGAGCATAGTTGGTCTGCGCAAAATAGCGCAAGTAAATTTGGTTGGTTATTTGGGTCGGCGACCGACAATAGAGGTCTTTAAGGTTAACAGCTGAGATCATCAGCGCCACTGAGAACAGGGGGGTTGATTAGGAAAGGACCGTTTGGGGAATGAAGTAAGGCTAAAGAAAAACCCGCGGTCGGTATGAGCATGCTCTTGGGTTGCCTGGGATTGAAACAATGGATTAACGTCTCATCCGATCGATGGAGTACTACTCTTGAATGCCGTTTACAAGGCACCCAAGTAATGACCAGATTTCTCTTGATAAACCTTTTTACGATACAACCTTAGAAGTAGAGCAAAAGAATTTTTCCTTCTTCATTGGAATTCTGTGGGTAAATATTGACGCGCTTTCGTAAAAGTATACCCAACTCCCTGAAATATTCTCTGAATTGTATTGAAGTTTTGTGGAAGAAAATTGGTTACTAATACGTATTAAACAATTTACTTGACTACCTTAGTCATGAGAGAGATATATTTATTCGTCATCTACTAAAAGATTTTATCTTGTATCCGTTTAAAGCTCAGAACTTTCGGAATGAAAAGCTTCCTCATGACCTACAGATTTAATGCCCTCCTATCGAGCTGGCTATCAAATATTTCTCATCATAAAATCGTGGGCCCAAAAATATTTAAATTTGAGTATTTATTTTAGATCGAGGTGACAATTAGTTAGTGCTGTTGGAATATTAAATCTTTAACTATCCATCAGAATTTTGTTTTCACTCCCTGTTTTGAAAATGTGACTAATGTGACTTTGTCGAAAATGTGGCTCCATGGTTATCGTTTGTCTCAAGGGAAACAAACAAACCGGTGAAATAATTACTGCCCAATCCATTTTGTCTTAAATACACAATGACTATGCAGAAACGGTACCTTGCCATGTTATTCAGAGAATGTATTAGCCTGGAACTCCGTGAAAATACGTCCCGTGAAAATACGGCGTTAGGTCCCGTATCAGAAATTGTTTACGTGAACAAGTCTAGAAGTGGATTTTGTTATGTCCAACAATAAAAAATAATACACGCTCAGTGCACGGGGTTTTTATTCCGTTCTTAATGGCGGACCACACAATAATTCAGAAATGAACATAAACATAACACATAGAAACATGTTTTTTGAAACAGCACTCAGACAAATGAACAACTAGACGCATGTATTTGCATGCATATACTACAGATTTCATTTAATTTTCCATTTCCGCTGGTCTCGGCTGCACAAAGATAGAGGAGTGGGCATAAAATAGAAGCGACAAGAAGAGGAGTAGAGAATATGAACACAAGCTGTGGGAACTGCGTCTGGTTTCGTATTTTTTCCGTATTTGCTACGAGGATCGTCTTAATCGCAGAGGTCAATCATTGTATTGCTTATTTTAAATTGGTAATTGAAAATAAATTGTTGCCAGAATCGCAATTGAGACTATTTTCTGGTGAATTATGGAGTTTTTCAAGAATTACAGTTTCATGAAGTTGCATCCGGTAGAATGCATCGAGAGTACTCCATCCTCTAGTTTTTATCCTTCCCGTACATTTGAAGCCATCTCATTTTATTTTCGTTCTTGGAATTTGGCCAGGTCAAAGTCGTATATTTCCACGTTTCCTAGGGTAAGCAAAGAACTCTTATCTCGCTAGGGGAGTCGATAAATATCTCCCCACCTCAAATTGGAGCAGGAGGTGAAGGAGGTAGTGGCCGTTATTTAGTGGGAAATTTTTGACATTCCCATTCTCGGTCGATAAAAGCTGCTTTTTAGAGAACAAGGTGACTTGCGAGGTTTCTTATTAGACATGTTTCCCTGTGGAAAAAAGCAAAGCGCACTGACACTGAAAATGAAAGCACCAAAGCTCTTGTTTATTGTGACTACTTTAAACGGAGATGGCATGTTCCGTCACTGCAATAATATTTTTCACTAGAATCAATTTTCATAAGCAAATTGAAGTTCATATTTCATCGCCGTTGTATACATAGTTCATGAATGATCTGTTCTGAAATAAAAATTGGTGTTTATATTCTTTGAGCCCTCGATAGTTAGATTCCACTTATGGCTTTTTCCCGAAACAGCTATTCAGTTATGCTAAGGATGTGATTGATAATAGTCATGCACTGTAGAGGGTTTTAGATCTTTTGAGTTCTAACTTGGCATTATATATTTTTTTGTGAAAATGTTATATTTTGTAAAATCGTTTAATGTTGAGAAACAATTGCTATGAAGTATCTGGTACAGCAATTTAATTTGCAAATATCTAAGAATAGTTTTTCCTTTTAATAAAATATAATGTTCAGGTGGATCATTTTCCTTAACACCTACAATACCTTTTTAATATCCAATGTTATATTTTTCGATGATTATTGTGATAGCAATTCTCGTTGCTTACGTTAACAATGTCGATTTCTTAGCATTTTATTCGGTAATTCTACTTTCTTTGCTCACATAAAATCTACTCTACCTACTAACCGTAATTCGCAAATTTTTCAGTTCATGTAGAAATGTTACCGTCCCAAAAGCTGCATCTAGTACATGTGAACATTCGGAATCAATGAGATAGGGTCACATTGGTGGAGTCAATACTTCTATCAAACCTGGCACCAAAAATAGGATACGGTGAGCCTAAAAGACTATCGTCATATTCCCTATGCTCTCAATCATCTTTGCGCCGCACCTCCTTGCTCCCAGTTTCGAAAGAAAAGTTTCAGGTGCATGTTTGGACCCTAACCTTCACCTGAGCACAAGCTCTGCTCTGCATTTTCCCATAAAGAAAAGTAGTGGCAAATTTCTACTAAGGAGTATGAAAGTCACATCCTTGTAAGAGTGATATAAACACTTTTAATTTCCTTTCTTTAATTCCCATTCGTGAAATTCCTTAGGTTATCATTCATATTTAATAATGGAATAACTCTTTTAGTTGAGTTTTGTTTTTTTATATTGATGTTATGATATATGTGTATGAGCATGTATCGTTTAAGTTTTTCAGTGCTTGTTTTTTTCTATTAACGGGAAAACTGAAGACTAAATATTGCCATTCTCACTTTTATGTCGAAATTTCACGGCATTCAAGGCTTGGGGTGCGGTAGTTTTTAAATCGGCGTGAATACTGGGCTATGAATTAGAATGTAAAGAAGTGAAACAACTTCTCCATATCAACGTATATCAAAATGTTTTCATCCTAATAGTTGAGACATCATCTCGTGGCGGATAATATAGTGTCAATGAATAGTTCATTCATTGTTTGTTCAATTCTAAGATTGGTGTACTGCAGCCCTTCAACCTTCCCTATTTAATGCTAGCTTTCTTACCTCCTGGTATCGCTTCCTATTTAATTGCCTCTTAATTTTGTTCATAAACATATTCCTGGGTCATCCTTTGAGGACTCTTCCCTCGATTTAACCTTTTACCTACTATGTTTTTCTCACACCCATTGTGTCTCAGGGTGTGTCAAATCAATCTCGTTATTCTTTTCTGTTTTAATGAATGGTAACCTAATCGAAGGTTTTAAGTAAATCAATGAATCAAGGTTCGGTTGATTTATTATTCCAGCTGATTTTAGGATATTGTCAAGGAATGAATCATCCAACGGTACAGTTTTACTCAAACTTGCTAGCCAATACTCGCTTCCTTTTTCAGAGAAAGCCTCACGATCCGCCAAATCTCGGAATTTGTTCCAGCCACATCTTCTCTATTTCCTCCCACACATACTCGTGGCATTCTCACGACGTGGGTTCGCGCCTCAGGCTTTTTGTGCTCAGTCGGTACGCCAAGGCCGTTCTCAACGGTAATGAAAGAACTTTCCTCTACTCTCTTTAATTTTTCATAGAGAGAGCAAATATAGAAACTGTAATGCAGAGGGAATACGTACTTTTCTCAAGTCCACGTGTGCTTGTTAAATATAGGCATTTGAAATGGCATCCCTTCCCTTTGTGGCGCATCTGCGTGGGAGGAGTTGAAAGGAAGGAGGGGTTGGGAGTGGAAGGCAGTGAAGGGAAGACTTCAGACTGTTGTGTTAGAGATTGGGTCGAAAAATCTTTCATTCTCCACTGAATCACGTGGCGTTTCTCCGCGGAAAAGTTTTAATTTATCTCCCCGCTTCTCGTGTGAAGAGATTACATTGTTTGCACGCTTTCAGGCTAGTAGTTATTCGTTCATTTTCCGTGTGTAACCACACTTGTGTAGCGTATAAGAAATGCTTTCATTATGAATCCATCTCATTTTTAAAAACGTAATTGCCCGTCTTTTGTATGTCATACTTTCTATATTGTTGACTTTGTATCGAAGTTTAGTGAATTTATAAATCAAATGAATAGTTTTCGCCGCGTTTATTAAGGCGAGGTTCTTTTTTGGCCTTTTTTCTCCTTGGGGAACATTTTGTGACCTAGACTATCTGGGCAGATAAACTTTCATACCTTAGTTTTTATTCAGTTTTTGATGATCTATATTACATTCTTTGGTATGAAATTTTTGACATTTTTCTTTGTATGGTTAGTCATGACATTTTAAAGATCTCATCACCAATATTTGTCTACATCCTATAGTATATATCCTATAGCCTATATTATCGTAGCTTGAGTCCTGCTCTGCTAAGCGATTAATTATTTTTTCCCCTTAAGGCTGGGTTCCTTCAGCTGCTGCCACGTCTCGCATTTTTATGTCCAGGATTCCGCTGTTCCAACTTCTCCCATATCCTTATCTTCCACTTTCCATAAATTAATGATCGTTTTGGCCATCGATTATCCTATATCTCATGCCCGTTCCTTAAAGGTCATGATTTTATTTCGATGGGCATGAATAATACTCTTCCCGTCCTTCACCTACTTTCTTCGTTTCGATCTGCATTAATACTAAACGTACTGCATGATTCTGTCACATTCTGTAACTCTATAAATGATTCTGTAATTGATTTTTACACCGCTTACTTTCTTGCTAAATTTTGCTGGTAACTAATAGTAATGTTGGCCGTCGGTCAATCAGCTGTTTCATTTTTGTTCTAATCTCGTTCTTTACGATCACAGCAGTGAGTATTTGCATCGGTACCTACTTCTGCTATATTTCATCTTTTCGCTATATTTTTCTATTAAATATTCCTTTTAAAAGTATTGAGGCCTGCCGCAAATACGGAGGTGAAATAAAATGAAATTGTCATGGGAATAATTTCCGCCTGGACCGAGAATCGAATCACGGACCTTTTGCTTTCTGGCCCAACGCACAGACCACTACGCTACCCAGGCTTCCTGATTCTTGCCAAGAGGATTAGAAAGCATGTGCAGCGTAGTGTTCTGCGCATTGGCCTGGAAAACCAAAGGCCCGTGATTCAATCCCCAGTTCCGGGCGATTTTTTTCTCATGGCAATTTCATTGTAAATGTTCCTTGCCCAGATATGGAGCTTCCTTATTGCTCACTCTCAGCATATGTATTTATTTCTCTTCTATCTAGGATACGGTCCTCTTTTCTTCTCCATGCTATGAATATTCTAATATTTTTACTGTATTTGTGCTCACTACTTTATGATATATTCTTTTAAGAGTTTTTGATCAATAATTTAGAAACCATCCATTTTCTCGTGTAAATAATTGGCATACTACTGGTTACACAAACTCCAAGAGTATGAAACCGAGACAGCACCAATACTCGCGATCTCTGTGTCATCAGAATGGCTATATATATAGACTGCTCGTACAGTTCAATATTAAGTATCACTAAGCTTTGGAGTCGCTCGAAACACTATCATTTAATCGTATCGCCAGCAGCTCACTTGCATGCATTAACCAAAATAGTAATTAGGCTGAATGCGCCAGATTATTCATTTCTTTTTTACCACTTCCTCTTTGGAAAAATTCGACGTGTAGACTTCAAAACGTATCGAATATTAAGTCACCTCACCAGTCTATCTTAAATTTCTCCATCCTTCTTCCGCTATTTTCATCATCCATCCATCTCGCTATTTTCATCCTCTCCAATCCATCTTGCTATTTTCATCCTCTCCAATCTTTTTAAACAATCTCCGCTCTTGGCATCTTACTCATATGCTAACCTGGGGAAGACGGAACCTCGTGACGCTTACTCATTCACCACCGCTGGCATTTATCGCGTGTGTTTGTTGTCATTTACCAACCCACTGTCCTGTACTCCCGGTCTCCTCACGTCCATCACCATGAGATCATGAAGTGCGATAAAATTCCATTTTATAATGAATCACAGCAGTCGTCGGTTTGCCAAGATAAAAAATTGGAAAACACTGAAATAATTTATTTCTCTTTCCTAAATTATTTTTGAGTGCCCACCCGAGAAAACGCGCCCTTCCCACTTGCATCGTTAGCTTCTCACTTCCCGGTGAAAATCTTTGCTTATCAATTCGACGGTCTTGCGTTCGAGAGGGCGCCCCGCGTGTGGAGGTAACATTTGCCGATCATTAAGGATGTACCACTGCAGTGAATGAAAAACTTATTATTTTTAGTTTCGTAGTAGTTGTGTCATCTGCCCTTTTATGCCTAAAACACCACATTTACAATGAATCTTCTCAAAAATTGACTTGATTCTTGACTCTAGGCATTTTAGACAACATTGAGTGAAAAATTTAGGTGAAAATTAATAAAAATGGACAATTTACTATCATAGATTTAAAAATGTTCTTATCACAAAAATAAGTAATAATTTTTTTCTGGAATATCAAATGGCGATGATATGTAGACTCCAAGCCGTCTCACTTAGTAGATAATATCTAGTCTATGTTTATCTGATAGTTAGTCTAAGCTAGGGTTTTAGTCAAGATAGAGGTTGTGATTTTTCGGGGAAATCCGGAACTTGATTAGTTACTATGATGTGAGCACTTGAAATACGAGCAGATCACTGCTCTTTTTTTATCCCACCATTCTCCATCCCTCAACGCATCATTCCTATAAATCCCTGTAACCTGTACTTAGGCTGTTGGTCGCCTCACCGAACAAGCAGAACTAACCAATGTCTTCAGTTGGTGATTTCAAATCACGTTGGATCAGTACAAATGACGACGCAGTTGACTCTTCTGACTCAGAAAGTTATCCTTTAAAAAACATATATTTATTGAATGGCGCGCACATTCAGTACCTTACTTTCTCTTTTATGTAACTGAGACATATCATCTGAGAGAGCAGTATTTTTTCAACGGCTTGATGGAAACACTTGTATATATCATTCATGTAGGCTCACACCTTAGCGAGGGATACTCTGTAAGTTCTGAAAGAGAGTCTTCTGATTAGATCTTGACGTTCTCTCTCTCTCTCTTCCCCTCTCTCTAAAAAAAGTAACTCCCTCCCTAGGTTCGACGCGCAAATGCTACGTGTCGCGTCACGCTTCGTTCATCATGAGTGTTCTCTTCGCACGCAAGGCACACCATCTAGTTCAACTTCATCTGATCGAACGCTTTCTTCCTCAACTCTTGCACGTCTCTTTTTATCCTTCTTTCATTGTATTGTCGCCCACGTTTATTCGGAGTTTTATAGAAAAGCGTGAAAATATTATATCTCTCATGAGAAAGAGCCCATTATTGCTATGCTGTGTTGGAGTAGGATTCAGTTTTAAGAGCCTTAAGATAACACTTGGTTCTTTAAAGACCGTGGTTTCGAAGCCAGATTTAGTATGCGTCGTCTATATTTTGCGTGAATTACTGCGTCATTGAAGAACTCCGTCATTTCTCTACTTCTGCTGAAATTAAATAGATTGCCAAAAATAGTACTCATTTTATAATTACAGCTTTGTTTTTGAAGGATTTTTCTCTGAAATGGGAAAAACGAGCAAGATCACAACTCTGAATTACGGTGGTCATTAATGGCTTGAGCTAAGACTTAACCATTTACCACGTAATTTCCAACGCCTTATCTAAACAGCCATTTAATTTACTTGATGATTTAAAAAACTCATTTGAGACTGGACGATTTATTTTCCCTTAACTTGAGTAAGATCAAGTTAAACCCAAATTTGCTCGTCATAAAACTCAAGGAAGTTAAGATATTACGTTGAAATATTCTTTAATGATGTCGAAGCCACAAATAAATACATTCTTTCATTGTTCAATATATTTTTTGATTGTGTGACTTTATTCTGATGAATGAGAATACCTATTTGCAAATGTGACTTCCGGCATTTGTATGGCCGTATGTAATCTGATTTATCATCCTTTTTAATGAAAAGATAAAACATAAATCTGTTGTTTGCTTTTCCATGCTCTCTAATGAAAAATAAAGCGCAACCATTTGTACATTTTGTAGATGACATTAATTTTTCCGATGATTAAATGCATTTTATTTGTATCATACTCCTGTTGTAAGTAAAGTTATATTGACAGAAAATTTCAGAACTTTTGCCTGAAATAGACTCTGCAATTGAGATCATTGCTTTAAATCCTTTGTTTTGTGATATTTCTAAACCGGTCTCAATACAAAAATGTGGCGCTGCAAAATAGTGATCGTCTCTTTTTTGTGACAGCCGTGTGCATTAAAAGATGATTAGTTTGTCATTGATGACGCATTTTTATTTATTCAGCTGTGGAAAACTTTCCGAATTAAAATGATGAGTTCTTGGTTTTCCAGCCGGGTAATTGTGTTAAACTGCACCGACATTTCGATGACGTAGTCTGCCATCGTCTTAAGGGTTAATCACCCTGAAGACGATGGTAGACTACGTCATCGAAACGTCGGTGCAGTTTAACACCATTACCCGGCTGGAAAACCGAGAACTCTTCATTCTAAGAATTCGCCGGGAAAGACTCTGATCCTACATTTCCGAATTAATTTTGAGCGCTGAAATCATCTGGAATGAAATCTCTAGAAAACCACATAAATAATTTCTTAATAGTCCAACATGAATCAAAATTATTTCAGCAGAGGGTTCATAGGGCGTAGAGCAGTCCAGAAGTCATCATTTTTCTCTTTCCTCATCTCAAGCTGAATATCCTGAACCAAATATGGCCGCAGTAATTATCCCTCAGGAGCCTAGCACCTTAAAATGCTCCCAACTAGCCAAGAGCAAATAAGCTATGGTAACATTCCAAAGGAAATGTTCACAATTTCCCCTTTTCAATCGCAATTTATTTATTTTCGTTTCTCTGCCCCACCCCTTTATTCATTCTCTCCTATTTCTTCGTTCTCTACCCGTAATCTTCTCTTCCTTGTTCGCTCTGCTCTCCATAACAAAAGGGAAACTCGCCAAGGCCCTTTACACGTCCCTCTAGTGCGCACATAAACACCACTATTCGGATCGTTCGTAACAGACGCGAGACAATAAATCGCTCGTGATATCTCTAAAATCGGGTGAAGGGTCCTAAGGGACTGCGCTGTCGAGGCACGTGGATTCATTGACCGGAGCGTGTATGCATTATCGCAGTGCGGTGTTGATGTTCTTAGGAATGCGGCCTTTGCAGGTGAGCGCTATGTTCGATTTCCAATACTGACGCTTGATTTGGAAGATAGCGAGGTGAAGTAGACACAAAGTTACGGCTTCGAATTCTGTCACTCTCAGAACAAATATGCCGTCCAGAAATAGTTCACGAAAACTCTTTACCAGTCTTTTCTATATTCTCAATCAATGATGGCAGTGTGCTGTAAAAATCTGCTGATTTCTCAGTGGTACTGAATATTGTATAGGTTGCTAAGTCACTGTTATGACCGAGGAGGGAATCTTCCTTCCTCTCACGCACTTGCATGTTCAATTTTTTGACGTTACTCATATGAAATATGTCCAATGAACATTTTTAACGCCACAAATTAGTTCTTAGCGTAAAATTAGCAAGGCCTGTGAAGAAGAATTCCTCATAATGCTAGGAAACACAGCTGCTTTGCCTTGGGAACCAGTGATATTCAAGAAACTTTTGCAGCTTGACCTTCGCTTGGTAAGCTGAGAGCCATCATTTTCTTAAGTCGATCTCTAAAACATCTACTTCACTTCCTTTTTACTCATCTAGGTCATTATCAATCTCATCTTCAGCTGACTTTTTACTCTTGCTTCACTTTCAACATTGCAATCCGTTCAAAATTTTTCTTCCCCAGCCCTCCGCCAGATATCCTCCTAATCTCTTTTCCTGATTTCATTTGAAAATTAAATTCCCTGCCAGGCTGCAGTTTTATTTTTTTGTGCTGTGTCAATGCTGACACGGTTTCCGTTCATGCCCATTTAAATAGAATGCTAGATTAATACAGTGCAACGATTAATGCAAAACTAAGCACGCAACTTGGAACACGTTGCCGTTGTGTCAACTATCCATAGTGGCGAAATGTATATTTGTAATCGGGAAACCTTAAATAGCTGAGGGCATCAAAAAGGAGACGAAAATGCTTGATTGAAATTTGACAAATAACTGCAGAGAAAAATCCCTTACTGGTGTAAAAGGTGTAGAATAGGCAAAATTATTTTTGTGGTTATCCCATCTTTCCCTTTTCCCTTTTATTGCTAATATACTGCGGCACTATAAATTGTTTAAAAGATTATTTTAGGATCCTCAAATTACTATAATGGATTACAATAATTAAACGCCTGCTCACATACATATTTATGGCGTGCTCAAAATGTTTTTTCTTTTCAGTTGCTAAGCAATAAATTCCTCATATTTACATAACCTTCTCGCTATCAATGTTGGTATTTGACGCATTAAATACTTGCATTTTTTAGCAGTCTCTATATTCCCTATTTTATGTATTCCCTCCCAGTGTTATTTCATATTGTTATTCATATACACTTAAAATGTGAAATGAGAGATCAAAGCCGAGAATAAAGAGAGGAAAGGAAAAGGGCAACGTGAAATGTCTGAGGGAATAAGAAAATATGGGTTTTCTTAAAGAGGGATTACTGCTCCAGTGAGAGAGACTCACAGAAGGTGCTATCTCCGAGATATGGATGGTAAAATGGGTGGGTGGCATAGGACTGTTTTTTTACACCTTTACCTATGAAAATAGAAAAACGAGAAATTCTCCATCACAGTGTTCTGTGCGAAAATATAGGTCACGGACTCGAAGGGTTATTTCGAATATTATTGTTCCTTCTCAGCATAATAGAGAGATGTGGGAAAGAGGGAAGTGGATTCAAAATTTGACAAGTAAAGCAGTCCCTTAGGACCCTTCACCCGATTTTAGAGATATCACGAGCGATTTATTGTCTCGCGTCTGTTACGAACGATCCGAATAGTGGTGTTTATGTGCGCACTAGAGGGACGTGTAAAGGGCTTTACTTCCGAGCGCTTTGATGATTTATCCATTGATGTTGTCCTATCCAGGTGCTTTGTTTTCCTTGAGGTCGTCTACTGATCTATCAAAATCAGTCCTCAGTATAAGTAGGCCCCGATCTTCCTCGTTAACCTCACTCTCGTCATTTACTAGGTTTTCTTCCAGCGGCGCCAGCCCTCGGTAGAGTTCTTCGATGTGTTGCTTCCATCTATTCCCAATGTCTTCACCCTCTATTAATATATTCCCGTTCGCATCTCTGATGTTGTTGCTTCTTGTTTTCCTCTCTCGGAAGTGGTTCTTTATTAACCTGTATGCCGTTTAGGTGTTTCCCTTCTTCATGTTTTTCTTGACTTCCTCGCAGCAGCTTTAGATCCAATCCTACCTAGCCTTCTTGCAATCTCTATTTACTTGGTTTCTTAGCTTTTTGTAGAGGGTTGTCTCCCCATGGTTTATGAGGTTCTTGTATTCTCTTCTTTATTCTATCAGCTTCTTAATCTCCATTGTTATCCATTGCTTCTTCGTGTTGGCCGTCTTACTCACCAGTTGATCCTCTGCTACTTCTGCGATTATCCTCTTCAGCTCATCCAGTTTTCTTCGATGCCCAGTTCATCCTCATTTCTAGTTTCCTGTCAACGGCTGCAGAAAATTTCTCTCTAATTCCTTCTTTGGAAAGTATTTTCGTTTCCCAACTTGGTTTGAGTTTTATCTTCTTGATTTTCTTGTATCGAAGATTTCCTGTCCATGGCTACTAGGCTGTGGGCACTGTTTATATCCGCACAGGGATAGCTCTTGCACTACTTGACTTGGTTCTTGTATCTGACTCTGACAAGTATGTAGTCTATTTGGTGTCTGGCAATATCACCTGGCATCTTTCATGTGTACCTCCTGCGTAGATGGTTCTCAAAGAGAGTGTTAGCTATTACCATATTCTTCTCGTTGCAGAACTCGATCAGCCTTTAGCCCATGGCATTTATTTTGTCCAGTCCGAAATATCCTACACTATTTACTTCTTTTCCTTCTCCTACCACAATCTTCAATTCTCTCATGACTATGAGGTCATCTTTTACCTTCACTACCCTTTACTTCTTTTATTTGCTCATATATTTCTTCTATTTCTTCTTCCGTATGGCTAGACGTGGGTATGTACACCTGCACTATCACTATGTCCGTTGGCTCTCCTTCCAGCTTCACCATCATAATCCTGCTGTACTGCCATCCTGACTTTACTCTCATGCCCCATTCTTTCTTCATAAAGATGCCTACACCCTCAAACTTCTGGTCGTCTCCTAAATATATCACACTGTATCCGTCGCTTCAGTAGTCGTCTGCCCCCGTTCACTTAATTACTCTGACTCCCAGTATATCCACCCCAAGCCTCTCCATCTCTATCTTCAGGTTCTTCTGCTTCTCGCTCACCCCTAAAGATCTCACAATCCATGTTTCTGGTCTGCAATTGTCCTTACTGACTGATTTATCCCTCTCAGTAGTCCTCAATCAAAAATCCGATTGGGGGATTATTTTGCCTCCGGAATATTTTACAGGGAGGAGTGCCATCAAGTCATATATTTTATATAATGCAGGATTGCATCTTCTAGGGAGACTAATGTGGTGGTTTTCCCGTTGCCTTCCACATCACAGCACTTCGGCTGAATTCGTGAACTTCACTCTCCCCCAAAGCGGTGGTTGTTGATGCCGGTCCGATCTTCTTGATCTGCGACGTAAAAGCCTTCTGCTAAGACTGCTGCCGCTGCTGCCTCTCAGTAGTGGGGTCAAATTCGGGGGCGTGCAAAAGTTGATTGATAGCTAGGAAAACGTTTTTTCCGTCGCTTGGTCTCAAACCTGAGACCCTGGGAGTGGGAGTTGACCTCGTTACTACTGGTCTGAACTGGACTCCCATCAATTCTAGCGGATGTACAATTCCTGAAAAGTATTACCATCTTAACTATTTCTTGGAAGAGTTTGCTAAAATATTAGTGATTCAGCTCTACTACTCCTTACAGATGGATTATTAAGTAATGAAGTGGCGGGTAACCTCCCGTTTTTAAACTGTCACTGAAAAAAGATTGTGAGGAAGAAGAATCAAGAGCTTTCCACAAAGAAGGCTCTCTGTTTTTTGCCCAATAGGGAATGTTACGTTGCTCAAGTCACGCAAACATAAATTTATTACAGTGCTTAATTTTACTTGTACCATACTAAGCGTTTAAAAGAACGGATAGTATGTACAAAATAACTTATCGCTTTTTTCAGTGCGGAATCTCGTTTTAGTACTACCCTCAAATTAGAGTTATCGTCAGTAGTCATCAATACGTAATTTGATGGAGCTCTCTGTTTTGCTCTCCTACCGACCAACCGCTTCATTCCGACATTGTTTTCACTTTCAAATCGCTTCTTATTTGCCTGATATGTTACAATTGTAGTTTTAATAGGCTGTCATTGCGCAAAATTTGTTCAACAAGCTTGTCTTTCCTTCTTTACGGAGTTGTATCCACTCTTTTATTTTATCGACTCTCCGTAGGTGTTTTTTTGTGGGTGACATTCTCCGTAAAATTATATTTCAGCTTTCTTTGAGAGTACCACGTTTTCACTGTTTCTAAACAGATTTGGATATTTTCTACTATATTCGCAATGTCTATGAATTATTAATTCTTTTAAAGGAGTAGTAAATTTACGCGGTCATGGAAGCATTAACGGGATACCCCAATGTTCGTAACGGAATGTAAAAGACGGAATAGCCAAGTCTCACTCAGTCGCTGAGTTTAACTATCGTTTGGCTTGACTTATATTCGGATAGGTGAAGTCCACCTCCTGGGTGTTGTTCTACTTATCACTAATTGGCAGACAACATATCGATAATATGGCTTCCTCTACCGAAAGTATTCTGTTAGGCAACAGGATATTCTCTCGCTGCCCTGTTCCTGATTACCCCGAATAAAACGCGTCCATCTGGATAAACACATGCAACTAAGGTACCACTCTGAAATATGTAGAAAATGCAGTCAACTTGGATACGTAATATTTCACCTTTACCTCTCTTTACCCATCAAATGAAATCTTTATTTGAGTGGCAGAGTGGTAAAGTAGTGCAGCTATAAAAGCCAGTTCACCGTAGCATCCACTCCGAAGTAGTTCTCTCCCCTCTAAATCATTTTATCATTTTCTTACTCGAAGTATCGATATCAATCGGAAGTGAAGCCTTTTGCTGAAGATCAACTCCCCAAATGGATATTATTAAATGGAAGCTTTTAGCCCGCTTGAAGTTATTCCACTTCTTACAATGTTTTCCTGCTTCTCCTTGGCAGCATCTCCCAAAATCAACTTTCCCATACTCCCTCGCACGAGGAATCTATTGCTGAAATGGACCGCAGTCTGGATCTCTCCCTTCGCTAAATCTCGTCATCCTCTCCGCCTCCCCTCTGCCCCTCTCCAACCTTCCAATTTTTATATAAAAGCCCAGACGTCAACTCTGAAGATACATATGTTACTCAACTAAGTAATCCTTGAGGAGAGGAAGAGGATTTCAGTGAACGTTAGCCGGAAGCTCCATTGAGAGGAGGAAGGAATATCTGTAGTCTCTTTATGAAATTCATTAGTAAAGTGCTTATCAAACTCGAATATTTTTCAAAAAACGCATTTGAAAGATCCCGCTATTCTACGAGCTAACAAGAATTATTTGTAAATAATTCTCCTATTTGACAAACTTACCAGGAAACTTATTTTATGTAACTTTAGGTTAGATGAAATCATGAGACTAAATGAAATATCCTCGTATACTGGGCTACTTTAATATATCTAAGAGAAGTATTCGAGTAATAAGGAAGTATATTTTGATGACAACTGAGAAAATATGCCTTATGATTTATCAGAGAATTAAAGGTTTGTAGTGGGTAAAGTTACCACACTGAGCTCCTGAAGTGCAACCGACAATAATTGAATTGAACCTGAGGAAAAGAGCATGTTAATAATGTTACCTATGCGGCCATTATAATTATTATTTTGTTACTTCTGTAATTTTCCCCTCCTAGTCCCCGGAATACATTAGGTTTCGTTGCTGTCATAATGGACGAGAACTCGAGAGGGGCGGTGCAGAGTTCGTAGCCACTTCCGAAACCCATCGGATCAGTGGCTACGCTGCGTTCGGGTCGTGCGTACGAAGGAGACGGAGCAACCCCAAGAGGTCGGCCTTCTGCATGCGGGCTGCTAATGACTTCGTCTGTGCAACGCAGGCCGGAATGCACTTGATGCTCTCCAGCAGCGAGCCCTTAACTCCACCGAGCACATCTATGATGAGGAGTACCAGTTTAACAGAGTGTCCTGGGTATATTCGCCGAAGCTCAAACAGCAGGTCTTGATATTTCGTCCGTTTCACCGCCTCCTTTGCATCATGTTCGTGTTCGTTTCAGCCGGGGCCGAAATCTCAATCACGAACATGGAGCGTGAGAGGTGGTCTAGGAGAACGATATCAGGCTTGGTCGCCTCCAACTTCCTAGTGGTAGAAAATGAGTAATTACACCAGATGGTGCATTTATCGTTTTCCACGACGGACTCAATATCTCCAGGGGCATGCGGCAGCACAAAACTATTTTTGATGCCAAAATGGTGTCGCCGATGAAAGTATAACCCCCGCAGGGCCGCACTGTGACTAGCAATGTACGCTGACTTGGCGTAATAGCTACAGCCGGAGAGAAAATGGCTCAAGTCTCCGGCTGAATTCGGCACGCCCTGCATCTCGTGTCCGCAACCTCCGTCTTGAATATAATACGGCGGTACAGAAGTGTGTTTATGACACCATCCTGGCATGCGAGAACGAAACCCTCTGTCTCTGACTTTAGCCCAGTGGAGCGGAGGAAAGCAAACGTCAGCTCCTTCGATAGCCCATTCTTCTCTATGTTTCGATAGAAACATCCATGCATAGGCTTATCGGTATGTGTCTTGAGTAAGGTCTTCTGCTTAGCCTATTTGACCTCTAGCTTCCAGCCGTCTGCCCTCAGTGACATAATTGACGTGCCACTGTCGTTACCGTCGGATGATAGGTCAAAGTTCAGACCGGTTTCGTCCGCTGCCCTCATCGTCGCCTGGAAGAGGAACGCCCCCACACCGGCACCTCGTGCTCCCTTACGAAAGTGAGCACGGGGTCCGTGCTCTTGAACACACGGCTAACTGTACCCAAGACAACTCTGTTATGGAGACACTCCAGGCTCAATAGCCCTCTATCACCTACACTGCGAGGGAGATACAATCTGGGTACGGAAGATTGCGGATGAAGACTTCAATAGATCATCTTCCTCCTCTCCCTGTCGAGGTTCTGCAACTCGTGGACGTTCTATTTCATGCATCCGAAGGTTTACAGCAGTGTCGGGACCGTGAACATGTTCGTGGCAAGAACCTTGTCCTTGCCAGGCAGCTCAGAACTCCAGATTTTTCTGAGAGTCTGTCTGTACTTGGCGGTGACTCTCTCCTTCACTGCTGCAACCTCCTGTATTCGGATTTGGGGGACGCCGAGGTATTCATAGCTGTCATCGCACTCGAGGTGGCGGATGACGCTCCACTCAACAAGGTGCGCGTCTTCCTTGTTCTCCGAAAATCTTCCTCTCGTCAGGTGGATGGATGTACACTTATCCAATCCGAACTCCATCCCTATAGCCTCACTGTACTTCAGTACGGTTTCCAGGGCCACGCGAAGGTCTTTTGCGTTGGAAGCGTAGAGCTTCAGGTCATCCATATAAAATAAACGTGTGACTTTATGCTTCCTGTCACCTGGCACACCGCACATGCATCCTTTTCCATGTCGCAGCCTTAGCGAGAGAGGTAGGAGGAAAATGCAGAACAGCAAGGGGCTCAAGCTATCGCCTTGGAAAACGCCACGGTGGTTGCAGGAAGTGTTGCCTGCGTGGAGTAATGTATTTAAATTATTCAAAAAGAGTTCTAAGAGAAGGTTGATTTCAAATTTTTTTCTATCTTGAAGTTCAACCATCTAATCCAATAAGGCTGTTAAAAATGTGACAGAATGTATTGAGATATAATTGGATAAGTTCGAATACGAGGGAGTACCCTCGCCAAATTAGGCGTAAATTTCCATTTTTGTAGCAGCTAAACCCTACCCCATTTATATATACTCCAAATATGATTGTCACACATTCGTGGATGCCCCGTTACAACTAGCCGTCATTATTATTATTATTATGAAATAAAGGGATCATTTTACTCATTTGCGTCGCGCCATTACATTAGGCTTTTGAGACTGTGTCAGCTAAGCATTTACCTCAAGATATTAGCTTAAGCCATCTGCTTAAAACAATAAATGATTTAGCAAAATAGTGTCAAATGTTATTTGATGGTTTTAATGACTTATATTATTAAATCCATAAAGTCAACGATCAACCAGTACAAAAAATATCAGAACTAATTTTAAACGACTGCCTAAATAACTCTTCTCCTGAATAACTTCTTTTATAATTGTACATCTGTTGTGATCTGTTAGCGACAAAGCAAAGAGCAACTAGCGTTTTCCTTGGATGAGTAAGAACTGAGATATAGCTGAGTGTAACATTATTTTTTAACTCTCACTTGTTTGGTTATTTAGTGGCTGGTATAATAACCTACCCTTTTATGACATATATTGTGTAGGCGCAGACGTGATTCTGGATAAGTTTGCATGCAAGTGGGAGTAAAATTGATGCTTCAATTGCAATGTCTTCTAATAATGGACCTGAAATTTTATTTTTTCTCCATTTCTCATGATGCTTGTCGTATCCAGGTTGCGGGAAGTGTTGCTTGCCAGGAGCCTCTGTCGCCGTCAGCTGTCGGCAATTAACATCTCCGCTTTGTTAAGAGACAATAAATAACTCGCGAAAACCATTGACACTGGTTCACTCCTGTCATAGAAAATACCCTCACCAAGCAAATATTTGGCTTCCGTTTTCAGTAACAGGGAAACATGTGAAGTGGGAAAGGGAGATAACGACATGGCCCCTAAAAGTAAAAATTTTTGAATTGACCGTCAGCTTGGATAAATCTGCCTCATACTACTTGAGATTCATAAAATGATGAGTCACGTAATGGTGTAGTTATGTAATATATGTGATTATGATCGAAAATTTGCTTGTGATAAAAAAGAATAGCCATCGTATTAATTTGAGAAAACGCCGGCATTAGATAACTCATTATGTGTTCAAACAAGTAGGCATTAAGCTGAAATCAATTCATAAGCTACATCTTAAGTATTGAGTTTAATATGATATACATTTTCAAAAAATTGGTTGTTTTTTTATCATATCCTCTAACAATTTTTATCTTTGAAGTCCTTAGCACATGTCGGAAAAATAACCCAGGACAGATTTAGCAGCAGACTTACAATTTCATGCAATTTCTGGTTCTTCTTTCTCAAGATATCCAAAATTTAAGTTTGAAAAATGATCTGCTATAAATCCTATTTTTTCTTTTAATGTTTTATTAGATCCTTTCAAGATAAAACTTATTCTTGGTACGCACGGAAAAGAAGAAAAAATAGTTCGCTTGAATGTTATAATTATATCTTGGTTAATTTGAAAGAAGAGGATGTAACTCTAAAATTAGAACATTGTGTATATTTCCATTTGCACCTTTATGTAAAGTTTCGTGGTTTTATATTTAGTAAAACAAATAATGACTCTTTGTTTAAGTCAGCAAAGTTTGAAAGAAATATTTTTGCCATTTCCTTCCTATGTTATAATATTTACACTACGGTAATATATATAGCTAATGATTTTGGAAATTGAAGGTTGACTTTAAGAGTTACTACTTTATGATATGTCTGAAGTTTCCTACGTTTTCTATTTAGATGCTCCGTAAGTTACTTGCAAAATTTATTCACACATGCATTCACATACTAGGTACTGCGAAAGATGTTTGGGTTTAAGTAGAGCTCCAAATTTTTTAAGCATTACCTCCAGTTTTACCTTGATTTTTGTACCATAAGATATATGAATTAATAGTAGTAGCAGGTTAACCATAGTTAGTAGCCTTTGACAAGCCCACACAAAGGAAAAGCCTCATTCAGATGTGGCAAGAGGGGAAGGATGAGATTGATTTTCCGAAATGAAACTACGAAATGTAAATGCAACGAAAGACATGGATCCAGACGGTATGTTCTCTTTTGCATGAGATATCTTATTTCTGAACCTCTTTTGCGTGAATTATTCAACTCACCAACACTGGAAAACATATGAATCCTATGAGGCTGGCTCAAGGTCGACCGGGCGATACCTTTTCATATGAAGTCCTTGTAAGTACCTACCTTGCCAGTTTATTCCGGCGCTAAATTCAACTTTTCGTGATCTCTCTTCAAAAAATAAAGTGAGGATATCTGATAGCTCTGCGGAAACTCAGTTAGTTACTTCAACCTTTGAGGAGAATATTCCGGAAAATAGTACGAAGGCGTATTTCTTGTGCTGCTTTAAAGTCATACCTAATTCACGGCAATATTATAAGGTGAGAAAAATATTATTCGGGATTTATTACTATCTGTCTCTTTTCATTGCCTTCTACCCTATGACAGCTTCTAACTTCGATTTTAATCAAATAATTTTCAGTTACTGAAACTTCAATGCCCTACATCTGGTGCTCGGACATGCTCGTCATTAAATCCGAAGGAAGCAACTTAATTGATAGTCATTTAGGTCTATTCAGTTTTACAGGGACTCATCGGTTAACAAAAAGTAAGTGTAACCTATGAATATAAAGTGGTGATGCTATTAGGTGTAAATTACCCTTTCTGTAGCAACTTAACACTACCCAATTTATATATACTCCAAATTTGATTGTCACACATTTTTGGATGTCACAAGCAACAGTGGAGGGTCTTCCTGTCTAATCATCCTTGCGCAGTAATCATCGACTTAACAAGTAATCCGGAGAGTCATCCTCATAAGTATGCCTCAGTAGAGCATGACCTGAACAGACCTGAACAACAAGCTCAGTAGAGTTCAGCTGCGGCGCGCTGATAATCAAAATCGAAGCCAAGAGACTGAGTATTCATACTCGGAGTGATATCTACCTGGAGTTTGCTCCGCGAACTTTCAGTCATATGTATTTTCGCAATTAAAATTGTCCTAACAGCCTTACGAATTTCATATAGACATTTTAATGGATATATAAATGCCGTAAGAGTCATTTCTACACATTGTAATCTATCGCTTGGCGAAAAAAGGCAGTTTTCGTATTTTTTCTCATTTTTTACGTCATTTGCTTTTTAAACGATCATGTTCACTTTACTTGGAGCCATGATTTTCAATCTTTTTCTATTTTGAAGTTCAACCATCTAATCCAATGAGGTTGTTAAAAATACGTGGATTATTAAAGGAATTGGAGATGCTTCATGTAATAGTATTTAACTTTACAATTATGCTTTAAAAATTTGATTTAAGTATCGTTACTTTTAATTTGGATAATATGAGTGATCACATAGAGCCTGAAGCAGTTGGAGTGGATAAAAATCTCCATTAGACTTCATTTTAGCAGTGCACTTTTTTTATCCTTTTTGGATGGAAATCAGAAAGTTGGAATAATAGTCTGAATCATGTCAGTATATCTTTGTAAGTGAAATATAAAATAGGTTGGATTGAGATAAGAACATCTGAATACTAATGTTAATTAAAAAAAACTGTTATTTACGAAGAAAAGGTTTGGCAGCTAATTTAGGCTGTAGTATCACTATAACCATCGTTCCAGTCTTGTAGAACTGCAGTAATCAGCATCTTTACTTCATATCATTAAGTGATGGAATCAGATTACACATTTGATCTACAGCAGAGACGCAATAATGTGCGAATAAATTTTAACAACTACTTGACTCACAAGAAGTCCGGTGAAGAATATACAGGGTGTCCCTTTCAAGCATCCCACATTTCAAAGTTTGGGAGGAATCAATGTGAGAGATTTCTAAGGGATATCCTGCATTATTTCTAAGGAAGGTGAAGAAATATTCGATAGTGCTTTGTAACGAGATATATAGTGTGGCGTCTTTAGGCATGTAGTATTGATTTATTCAGCAGCATGTGGTGTTCATTAAGAATTTTAGGCGGGAGTGATAATGGAGCTCCGATGGTAGAGTTTTTTTGTGGAATTCGTCTTTAGACTGTAGGATCAAATTCTCATTACTTTGACATTGGTGCCTGTGATGGATTGAACTCGGAGGAGAATGATGTATAGAGAGCCGTGGGAAGCTAAGTGATACCCTTTCGCCTCGTGTGTGATTTGAAGTGAGGCGCCTCTGAAGTGAGGATGATCAAAGGAGACTCTAACCTGGAGCAGGCAAGTAATTGCTTCTCTAATCCTGGAGATGACACGGCCGACCCTTGCTTCTTCATTCAGACCTCACTCCATGAGGCGCTGTGCCTCGTTACTATTCTATTTAGATTTCTTGGTCATTGGTTACCATCATCCTAGTGCATAATTGAACTTAAAGGCACTGTTTAGTAGGAGAATTGCTATTTACTAGGCTCTAAGGGTTACTAACTACACCCTCCAGGAATGTATAATAATTTAAGACAAAATGGTTTAAATGAATTACGATATGCTGAAAAGTTACATTCATAGAGTAGAACAATTTCCAGGCTGCTTGTGATTGCATCATCCTGTTCGATGATAGTTATAGGGGGCACCCTGTGGTGCGTAGTGTTACTTTTGCCAATTTTGGCTCATCTAATGTAGAAATTGACGTAGTGTCCTGATTAGTAGATATCTTAAAGAGACGTATCCAGAGTTTGAGAATACATAGTTTTCATCTCTTCTACAATTTTATTACTTATATATCTGTGGGTCCTCTGATAGTTATATGTGGCACTTATTTATTTTGGCTTTGAGTCTGGTAAATTTGATGTAGAAGTAGGGTCCTTGCCATTAGGACTGATTGATAGCTAGCTGAGCAAACTTCTAGAGGGGACACATCTATGCATTCATTATATGCATTATGAAACTCCTCTTCCAGGAACTCATCAGTCAGGACACGCGAAGTCATGCCTAGAATCATGTTAAAGACGGGAATATTCCTGCAATTGAAATGATAACCCTTTCATCAGATAAGCAGGCGATTAGAAAAATATACATGCTTAGAAGTTGTTATAGTACTTGTTTCATTTTTTTTTCTTTTTCTCATGACATTATCATAGTTTTGGGATATCTTTCTTAACCTACTTTTATCCCTTGATCATGCAGTTGATTCCATTCAATGTACGTGGTAGTAGTAAGCATTTTATTTTCAACTTACCTCTTTTTCTCTCTTCAATCAGAGAGAATATATGAGAGGCTTTGGTGTCGACAAAGCAGATGAATCACTTCTCTTACAACTTAGATCATTGCTTTCTATGTACGGCACCATAGCCACAAATGGAGAAGTCCTTGAGTCCCGGCTACCTCTGTAATTAGGCGGAATTGTTAGTTGTTTCCTAGTTGACTTCCTGCCAGATTCCCAATCCACCGTTGACGGGCAAGAATGTAAACTTCAACATCCCTGAAGTGGCATCTCGAAGTCCAATCCCTCTATCTTCACTTCTTGAGGGCAAAGAAGGGGTTGGAAAAGCAATAAATTAAACCTTTTGGGTGACCATAATGACAAGCAAAAGGAGTGTGGGGTGAAAACCGAGGATATTTAAAAAAGGATTAGTATAAAAATGGATGGTTAGAAAGAAGATCAGTAAGGGCATTTATACTCAGCCTTCATGCACCTTAAATCATATTTCTACTTTCTGCAGAGAAAAAAAGAATAGAATTCCGGTTAGTTATGGTTGGGTAAAAGGTGTGGTTAGAAGATTTGCTTTCAATGAATGAGACAATAACGATAAAGGGAATATGGTGAGTGGGAAGAGACACTTAATTTTTTTTCTTTCTGGGAATAGAGTTTTTAAGCATATTTTGACTCACAAGGGGGTAGTGATTAAAAGTCGAGCAGCTGTCCTCCGAAGAAGTTTCGTTCCAAGAAGAAAAATTTAAGAAGTCTAAAGTGAAAGTTCTCCTGAATGACAGAGTTGAAGAACAAACCCTGTATTTTCTTTTTATCCCACCATCTTCCCCCTCCTTTTCTCACTACTTTAAAAAATTCTTTCTTTGTAGAGAGAGAAGGAGGAGGTTGAAGTGGCAATAACGTTTGTTAACAGAATAAAGAATCAGGAGACAAAAGGACGTTTGGAGAATGAATAAAGAGATTGTTTTATTTCATGGATCTTCCGAGTATCCGTTTCACTCTGCGCTTTTGGTATATCAGTCGACATTGAATGGGGCTTTATGTCAGATCCGCAGTGGCCGCCCTCTCCATCTCTCTTTATGCCCTTTATCAGTGGCGCGGGAGTTATGAAGAATTTAGTCGTAACTCTCTCCTTCGCCTTGGGGGCAAAAATAGTGGGTGGCCCTACGTAATTTCTCCGCGGTGGTCGCTGCTGTCATGGAAGATACTTCCCTCTGAGCCTTTGCTGTCGTCGTCTTAAGTCATTAATATATCTCATGACAGACAACATTAATACAGCACGTTGGAAAATAGGAGTGCGGTGGTCATGTGAGCTAATTCGGATAATAATGGGATCCCTCGGAAACGTCCGATAGTGTGTAAAAATACCTTCGAAGCTATCTGCAGTTGAACGACGCTATGTGTATGGAGATTTTTCCCTTATCGTATTCATTCGTTTCTTTTAAAGCTAAACTCTCGGGCGGCTACACATTTTTTATTCATTTTTCGGGAGATGCGAACTTTCTTTTTTCATCAGTTGGATATCTACGAGTATAATATATATAATTGTCCCTGGAAATATGTATGAGAGACAAATTATTTGAAGCTGAGATATTTGAGGATGTCCTTTCAAAGGTGGTTTAAATTTTAGGCCTGACTGAGTGAGATATTTTATTTTTATTTTTCACAAGAGAATGAAGTTTTCAATGTTGATTTACGCTGGATTAAACAAACATTTCTGGTTAATTAATAAGGATAGACAAGGAGTTTTTAAAATACTGTATTGACTACATGTAGCTCTCCTATAATTGCCTTATATCAGTCTATTGCTGGAGATGGAATGTTGTACTTGGACTGCATTTGACCGCGGCGTAATTCAAGCTTTGAAAATGTCAATTCAACGAGATTATTATGTGTATATAAATAAGTTAATAGTGATTTTCAAAGGTACAAGTAGGAGATGAATTCTTAATAAACTACGAATGAGAAGTTGTGGCAATGACTAATCATGAAAAAATATGAAAACAACTATCAGAAAGGTGGTGAAAAAATATTTGAAACAGCAGATTAGAAATACGGTACGCCATTCCTCGATTACTGGAGGAAAAATTACATTTTGCCGGAATATCTTTCAAAAAGTACGAATGATTTACGAACATTAAGTATGATGGCTAAACATGTTCTTTCAGATTCAGGTTAAGTAGTTGAGTTCGCAGTAATATTCCGTGTTTGATTGAGTCCCTTTATAGTGGCAGTGCTTGTTCAATGCTTGCCTGACCAGTGTGATCGACGACGTAGTATACAGTAGACCCTCGCTTTACGATATTAATCCGTTCCGGAGGAGTTCGTAAAGCGAATTCCATCGTATGTTGAATCGGCATTATTTCCGGACGAGGAATCGGTTTAAAGAGCATCAGTGCCAATCCATCCAGTGTATGCGTCAGAGCAAATGCATACAAAATTTCCTGGATTAAAATTATTTAAAGTATTATTAAACCAATATTTAAAACACTATCGATATTTAAAAGAAAATCGGAGAAATTTGAAATTTTAAATAGCGCGTGTAAAATCAGCTCAGTTCTTGAGTCGAATCCATCGTAAAGCGGGGGTCTACTGTATTGATTTCAATGTTTATGGATTTCAGTCTTAACTCTTACGTTTTACTTTTTTATAGCAAATACAATGAAACGCGAGAGTTACCTCATTTTTTTGCGCAAAATACTTTGAATATTTCCCTCATTTTTCAATCCTAAATTCATGGAAATACTTAATTTTTTTATATTTTTATCTTTTAAAGATTGATGGGAAGATCAATTTTTGAGAGAAATGGAACTTTTCACCACCCGGAATGTTTGGATAATTAGAAGCGGAACGGAATAGAACGGCTTTGAATTTTCGTTTAAAAAGGCTTCCCTGCATTCATGGAAATCAAATTCTCTGAGAATGGAAGGCGGTAAGCTGTAGAAGGTCAGCGTTCTCTGGAAAGGTCACTATATTCTGGAAAAGCGATTGACGCAAATGAGGGCGTAGAGTATTTCGCAGACAAAGTATTTTTATTTCTAATGCGTTTTTCAAGACAGCTCAGCATGATTGAATGTATAAAATTGGATTACTAATATTGGGTAAATATCCAGAAAGAGTGGCGCGCAAAAATCCTGCTTACAGTTGCAAACTTGACGATATACGGCGATGGTCTACTAGAGATTAAGCTGCGACCAGGGGACTTATATCCTCAATATACTGCGCATAGGTATATGTCTGGCCCCTGTGCGCTAAGCCAGTAAGTAAATAACCCTTCCTCCCGCGAGTCATGCATTATTCATTTATTTACTGCCTTTTACTCGCGCGTTGTACCAATATTCCGCGTTCTAATCGTAAATATAATGCCCTCTCTGTCTCTCTGCGTCTCGATTTATATTCGTTGCTATATTACTGAGTTTGACTCTGTGTTGCCTGCTGAACTCGGAAACATTTCTCATTTTACCTTTGTTCACCTCCTCAGTTTTATATAAGCAAAATAATCGTACGGACAGTCTGCCAACTCAGTTGATCGATCTTGTAACGAGAGATATGCTGATTTTAACCAAAATCAAAACTTATTCGTTACCATAGTAATTTGTGAGAAAAATAAATTTAAAATAGAATTTTATTAGGGGATAAATGGTCCTGGCGGAAATTAAAGAAATTCCTGTAAACCGTGGTAATGCAGGCACAGTTTTAGAGGTTTTGGAGTTCTCCTAAACTCAAATGAACTGAATAGAGTTTTGAAGATCTCCTTTTGAGTTTTTTCAACGATATGTTTACTAAGTAAACAATCTGTTGGCATATTCTTTCACGTTCAAATTATAGGAATCAATGTTCCACAAACTCAGAAATAAATAGTTTAATTGGCATAACCTTTACCCTGCAAAGCGGGGTAAAGATGGAACACCATGGTTGGAAACTTCTAGAAATTGGCCAACCCAATTTTTTATGAAAATTTTCACAGCAAACGTATCTCAACCATTTCAATATTCATTTCATCATTTTAGGTGATCCTTCATCTTAAGGTGATTCTTTCACCTTAATCACCTTCTCTAAATTTTTGGTTCTGTCAGGTTATAAAATTCTCATTGGTATTCGTATTCAATAACTATCAAAGTATGAAAGATTTGTATATTTCTGCCTAGTTTTATACACCAACCTTTGCTGCGGAAAATTTATACCATTAAAAAGGTTCAAAGATTCATTTTGTTGGTTAGTGTTCGCTTATATATGTTTAACAGAACGTACCTTCTTTCAATAAATATACGCTTGCTAAAATTAAGCTTTTTTTACATAAAATTGAAAATGACAGAAGTTTGTCGAAACCAAGGTGGTCGTGATGTAACTGTGTTCATACTGTAATTGATACTTGGTTGTCTGATGTGTTAAATTTGTTTTCTTTGTTAAGTCTGTAGAATCGAGGAATTTAATATCCATAAAATTTCAATGAACCATATCCACCCTGCTGACTGATTTTTGTTGATATTTTAGGTAATAAAAATGTCTTAAACAACTATTTATAAAAATAAGGAAAATAAGTTTTGCACTCTAAAAAACTAGGGAAATATTTTAATTCTTGGAACTACATCTCAATTTAAGCATTGGTCGTCTCTAGAATTTGCCTCAAATCATTCCTATTCATTGCTACCAAACTCCAGCTTATAGTTCCTAAGATGTCCCCTGCATCCCTCTCCACCTTGACCACCCATCTTTTCCTGGGTAATAACGCTGGTTTCTATAATCTCACTGTCCATCTGATGAATTCCTTCAATATCCTGTTGTCATCTAGCCTCTGTGCATGCCCTGCCCATAATAGTTTCTTGGTTTCAATGATGTAAAATCGGCTTACTTCACCAAATAATTGGTACAGCTCCCTAATTTTTACTTTACCTACAGTATTCAATCTCTCCCGCAGTGATTATTATGTGTGACCAGTATTCAATCTCTCCCAACCTCCCACATTTATCCATTTTGGTGTCCACATGATTAGTATTCTTCCTTAAGTGAAGAAATATTTTCTTTTCAATTGAATTCACACTGGTTAGGTGGTGTGAAACATATTTTTACCGAATGCATCATCTTTAAGGCATAAATTCTAAGAGCAGGAATATAAATGCTACACTTATCAATGCATGATACGTTCCTTATCAGCTTTCACCATAGGGCACATTCTGTTTGCAATATAATTGCAAACTAATCGATACTTATTGTGAAACTTGTTGCTCCATTTATAAAATAATATCAATACTCAACTGTAAGTGTTATATCTTGCATTTTTACGAGGAAAAGTTAAAGATCCTTACTACTTATTACACTATAATTTATATTACTATATAATTAGCTCGTAGGTTATAAAAAATGCAGATTATTGAAATTACTCATGAGAAAATATTCGTTGTTACACACTACAGATTGTCATATGCAAACACATGAAATAGTGCTGCCAAAAAGAGTAAAAGGATTTCCCGTAGAAAAACAATTGTATACACAGTCAGGGAGTGCCGATTCAGGCCGTTGACTCTTGCAGTGACCTTAGTCATTCACAGGGGTATTTCCCCCCACTCCTTCTCCTCCCTCTTCTCCATCTAGCGCCCCCGCCTTCCAACCCCCTCTACTCGCCCTCGATCTTGAAGTACCTCAGTTGAGAAATCCTCTCGTTCTTGCTCAATTTCCTATCCCAGATAGAACATTCTGTTCTATCTTTCTCGGCTAAGTTGTGATCATACAGCAAAAGCCCCAACTGGTGGTGAAATAGTCATGTTGCTATAGGTGACGTCTGTGAAGACTTGAACGGCCAAAGCAGAGAGAGTCAAAATGAGGGAGTTCCAAGCACCCTTGTGCTGAAATGATCGGAGGATATCTTTGACCTAAGGCTTTAGGTAATCCAGGGACTGCGATTATGACTCACAACCTAAGTATAGAGTGTTAATCCTTGGATTATTCGTGATAAAAACTGTCGTGACCTTTGGTTAACCAAGTCGGCGTATTACTAATCATGGCTGCCATTTATAAATATTTATTACAACGCAAAGTATAATAAATTTCACTTTAATGAAGTTTATTTCCAAGTATATTGTGCTCCTACAATTTTTTAATTAATGATGAAAGAAATGAAATATCTACATTTGCTACATCTTACCTTTAAGGTGAAAGGTGTTACCACAAGTTGCTCATAATTTTTGCTTGTAAAAGTTACGAGATTGAATGGGAGGCATGTATGGGCTGCTGTAGGTATGCTGCACTTCTGCTACTTCTTTTAATCATATCTTAAGTTTCATGACTGTTTTGTTTTCTGACGGCTGTCTTTCTGCTGAACAAGATACAAAATTAAGTGAATGCTGACACCTGTCTAATGAAGTCCCTCTTGATTATTAGAAAGAAATAACTGCCTCAAACTGCTCTCAAAAGAAAGGTGCAACTACGTAGATAATCGTTCAAATGGTGAAGGCATTGATTTGAAAATCTAGGGAGTAAATTGGAAAAAGCTCTTGGTAGGTGATGGATGAATATTTTTTCCGTCGCATGTGAATACCTTTGAGAAATTGGACACTTAAACACCTACACCTTGAAAAACGGTTTGTTCCTCATATACTGTCACATAAAATACACACTAAAGACCAAAGTATGGCTCCCAGGAAAAATTTATGCCCCTGTCAGCCCTGGAAATTGAATTTGCGAAACTTGAATGGAATAGCTCTTGATCCTCGGAGTCCTGTCTATTTCATTGCTGTCCTTAGTTTTTTAGTCCCATCTCGATAAAACTTGTGGTAGTATAAATCTACGTTTAACTCCCCTCTCTCTTCAGCGGTGGTTTGCGTCAAATATTTCAATAGCTTCTCACTAGCTCAGCGTGGTATTTAAGGTAAGTTACTCTTATTAGTGCCCACTTGGATCCAATTTAGCTTCACTTAAATCGATGATTTCATTTTACCTAATACCATTTTCTGTAATATGTTATTCATTTTTCGACCGTATTTATTATTAAATCAACAACTCATGAAACATGGAATAAATTTGGAATTGAAAAAAATTACTATGGAATTATGTGTATCATTTCTTCATTTTTGCATATTTAATTGAATTAGTTTAAGATACATGAATACAATATTATCAGATAATCCGAAGCCAAGCTAATATCCGAAATGAATGAGCGAGTGTGTGGCGCATAATAATTTTAATTCAACTAATACCCATTAAAGTAATTGCAAATTTTAAAATTGGAAATGGATTATAACAACTCAGTTTTCAATTTAAAAATTTGATATCGGTAGATATAGCTACTAAGCAATCATTTTAAAATTTAAACATTTGAAATAAATATATATTTTTTATGCAGCAGTTAAAACAGTTACAATTAAGGGAAAACCAATTTTCTACTAATGGTCACCATATCATGTAGTTTTTAGTGTATTTTTAAGGCGTACTTGTTTTATATCTAACTTCAACATCGTTCTAAACGCTAAACGTCAAAAATTTTGATCGCTCGGTACCTCTACTGTGCTGATAAGGTTTTTAGAGCCAATTTTTTGTCGTTCAAGAGCATTCAACCGCGTCTAAATATTGAGTTTTGGATTTTGATGACCTGCCGCTTCATTTACTTTCCGGTATCCAAGGCTTGCTATCTTCAATGGGGTTTTATTTATGCAAAATCATTCTTGGTGTGGCCAATCGACCGAAAAAATATTCAAATCCTCTCCCGTGGTCTTCGGGGTTAGTCTTTTTAACATGTAATTGGAGCTGGGTCGGCTGCTTTAAATGAACATTTTTCACCTTCTGGCCTTTTTGTTCCATTTATTCCCCTCCCTACCAAATTAACGCTTCTCAAATTGGACCGTCTCATTTCAAAGCGTAACCGATCCGAAGTAAACCTTCATGCCCACTTTTCACCCTTACCCATCCCTATTCACCATCTCCCTCCTCACATTTCCCCTTCCGCCAACGTATTCCCCCGTCAACATTTTTATTTTTTTTTCGCGATTGGAATTTTTACATCTTTTAATTACTTTCCCACATTTGGGACACATCGTTGGTCATCGAAGGTTATGGGGCAAGTTTTGCAAAATAAACGTGTACTCGTACATTGGATCTCTTGCAGGATTACTTGGATAGTTTTGGATTACTTGGATAGATGGATTACTTGACAACCAACGGCTTAAGTCTTATGTGAATTATATAACATACACGAGTCTGTAATGGTAGAATTACATAAGGGATAAGGATGAAATTAGAAAAGCAATGCACTTAATTAATTGGCCCAACGAATTGAAATTTATATAGAATCTATGTAAATTCCTAAAATAATATATGTAAAATATATCTGTTATTTCGGGATTCTTCAAAGTGCACCTGCGCCTCAGGTGATGAGAATGTTTATGATCACTGATATTTTTCTCCTTCAAACGTACCCGGCATTTTCACTGCGGTTATTTCTACTCTCTACACTTTCATCCATGACCTCTCCCCATCTCTTCTTTTACCCATCGCTGCGTATCAGTAGTCCATTGTTCCAAGAGAGACCATAGCAGTTCATGGTATTTATTACTACATGCATTGTCATTAAAACATTTAAAATATAGCTAACCCGAGATAAACCCTTATTATTAGCTAACCCTTGGTTAACTGATAAGCGTCGGCCTGCGTTGTTTTGGCATGCCAGTAGCATTCACGAGACCAACTGGGGTCTATAATTGGCTTCGTTGGAGACGTGTTGCTCATTCGCTTTCAGAAGCAAAAGAGAATTGCTTCAGGTGAAGTACTATTGTCCCATATCAATTTTACTTCCCACAGATGGAGAAATTGAGGTATTAACAAAAGCGTTTTACTGCTTGGTTTGAGCAAAATTTGAAATATTATGATTTTTTATCATAATTATGAGAACAATGGTTAAAATTGAGCCTATGAGTGGTTTTCAAAATAACAGTCAATACGAGCGAGAAAGTTACATTTTTTCTCCATTTGATATACTCTTGAAAAGCAAATAAGCGTATAATTCTACACCAGCTATTAGTAAAGTTAGAATTAACTGAAAATTCACCCAATGAAGCGTGGCCCAGGTGGTAAAATGGTGAAGCACGTGAAGTTGATCAGAAAGTTACCAGGGGATTTGAAGTCGAGCTAGCCAGAATCCGAAGGCGGGAAGGATTGGAATGGCTATAAGGCCGTATTGAACCTCCTCATACAAGGGCCAATGGATTCTAGGGACTCTATCAGTGAGAATGTTCATGGGACGTTAAAGACCTAAGTTAAGGATTGAGGCTCGAAAGACCACGCGCTTCGGCATTGCTTCGCCAGGTAAGGTTTTCGCCTTCCGAGTTGTCTGTATTTGTGCATTGCTTATGCGAGTGCTCATTGAGGGAATATAAAACCAATCGCTTTAGAGGAAATCAATATTCAAAGACAGCTTTAAATTTATAATAACTCTCAATGTTTTTTGCATATTATTGTTTCAAGTATGCGGTCTATGTCATGTCAATTGACCTCGGTCCGTAGCTTAAGAAGCCTTGATAATATAGTGAGTACATTTTTCACTGCTGCTTTTTATTACATGCTCAAACCACATAGTTGAGATTGGCATATTTTTCCTCTGTATTGGCTAAACAAAAATGCAACCCTTAATTTTAGTAAATCTCACTATCCATCCCATATTCTTTCATCACTTGCTGTCGTATAACCTACGTGGTACCAGATTAACAGATGAATTCGAATTATAATCCCCAAAATATGCTTAAAATGCCGCAATCGCGGTAGCGACCGTCTTATCTTGCGAGGGAGATGCATGCGAACTGTCCGTATATCTCCTTAATGGTTGATTCGGGCAATTCGGTAGCTGGGCGAAGGTCCTTTTCGCTTTTGCGACATATGGGTATGCTATCGATTACTGAGTGTCTCTTGCCCACCGCCTTGGATGATAAAATTAATTAAGTGTCGACATTGCCTCCATCTATCTCTCACCTCACCGTCAAAAGAGCCTTCTTTGCTGTGTGGACCTAAATGAGGACCGTCAGGAGTGCTCTGTGAGTACGAAGATTTTTAACAAGCTCTTGAATTGCTTTGCTGGAGTTAACGGCAAAGGCGGGTGAGGGAGCAGTGAAGTTTCTAAGGCCATATCAATGACTCATCCCGCAAAATGATCGGCTTGACGGAATAGTTGAGATCACCAATTCTGTGTGGAGAGAATTTAAGAACCTAGCGAGCATAATTTGCTTCATAATTATAGAAATAAATAATTATAGTACTTAGTCCTCTTTGAGGCTGAGCTCATGATGTAATTAAATTTATACAAATCTTAAAGTTCAACAATACCAGTCGAGCTTGAAGATAATTATGTAGAAGCGTATCGCCCACCGAAGCACTCATAATATATGAATGGTTACTCCTACCATACTCTGGTTGTTGTAACCTTTCATTAACTATGGGTGAAATCCAGCATGTGATGTGTGTGTAGAACGATGCTCGAACTTCAAACCCTAGTTGTGCACTTCACTTTCATCGTCACGTCTACTTACATGAGTAAAGCGGCCTTAGGGCTATTTTTTCGTGACGGTAGCGCAGAGTCGCTTGCCAACAATCCTACTTTTAAGCGAATGCTTTCAAAGGTACCCTTCCTCCACTAATATTCCTTTTGCACGCCTCAATGGGATGGCAGTGGAATAGCGGGGTGAGTGCCAGGGCGATCATTTGTTTCGCAGAAGCATTTTAGAGGCAGTGAGGGTGCAGCTTGTGGTTTCCGCAATCACGCAGCGTGAGCTAGCAGCTGCGCAGGCATCCATCTCCACTCACTTGAGAGTGACTAAAGACGCAATGAAAGCGTGATCTATGGTTCATGACGCCTTTTCCGCGCACAAGGGCTGCCATGCGCGGTCAAGTGGATGATTAAATGTCTTTTACGCCTATCTGAATGCCCGAGACTTTATTTTTTCGCATTCAAGTAGCGTGGAACCATTTCTCCAAGTTCGCCATTTAGTAACAGAAGAACAATCTTCCCCATATACTTTTCTTCTTTACATCTTGCCTTGACCGACCTGTTAGTCTGAATTCTAATCGGCTGTACTATAAAAAATATCCTGGAAGTGTTAATGTGTTCTATGAAATTTCATTTAAAAGCATTAAAATACTCTATTTTGAACGATATACCGCAAACTGTAGTGATATGGAGGAATGATATATACACATTTATATGTATGTATAATATACAATAATAGAGGAAACTTACAGGGGGTAAAAAGACGAGAATAAAAAGTATAGTACTGCCGATTAGAATCAAGGTCGGTCAAGGCAAGATGTAAAGAAAAAAAAAGTATATGGGGAAGATTGTTCTTCTGTTACTAAATGGTGAACTTGGAGAAATGGTTCCACGCTACTTGAATGCGAAAAAATAAAGTCTCGGGCATTCAGATTGGTGTAAAAGAACATTAAGTGAAAATTCTTTTGATTGGTTAGAAAAAGGAGGCCTTGATGGTGACTTAAATAACAGATAAGTAAATATAGGTGATTTTCAATGGCATTAGCTTTATCATTTTATTGGGAAAATGCATTGAATTAAAACTACATACAGGGTTATTTTGAAATGAAATGGATAAATATTATAGTAACGAAAATGATGAGAGGACAATGGATGGAATGAATCTATTTACTTATAAAAGAAGCTCTTTGCGTTACATAAAACAAAATTTGTTTTCAAGCTTGGTAATATTTAGAGAAACAAACGAAAAGTATTTTAATATTTCAAATATGAGTATAATTACATAAATTTATGTTGCAGGCTTTTACTAGTCAGAAGAAGGTGGTTACGTAAAATAAGGCTACTTTTAGGAGGGGGAGAGTTGAAGGAAAACGATTTGACAAGGTAGGGTTGATAAGCTCAGAGGAGGGAAATAGAAAAATTGTGAGACAGTAAATTTAGATTGTGCCAAAAACCAGTTCCGCGTATGAGCCGATGCGGTTTGGAGTGTCAAGGACCAGTAGAGCTGAGAGGGATGGTTGCGGATGGAGTTACGGGAGGAGAAAATAAAGCAGAGAGAAAGTAGGGCCAAGAGAGGAAAGATTAGTTTATTTGGGAGGTAGAGTGGGTATAAAGAGATTAAGGGAGGGTTTCCAACCACAAGCTGGAACTGATTAAATAAGCAAAAGGAAGTAATGCTGAGCAAGAATTAGAGAGAGAAGCGAGGTATACTTAGGAAAAGAGACAGCGAGTGTCGGGATGTACAAAGTTATATCGAGGTGATACGTGTATAAAAATGAATTTAGAAGGAGAACGAGATCAAAAAGGGGAGGAAGGAAAGGAAGTGGAGGTAGTAATGAAGAAAAGGCAAAGCGATGCGTTGTTGGATTGTTGCTGGTCTTGAACAGCGTTGTTACGGCAGCAGCGTAAAAAGGGGGATGTGAATAAGTGATGTAATAGTTGAACTGATACATTTTTCAGCGGTTTTTTTTAGCACAGGCATTCTTTTCTTTGAAGGACTCTTCCGTCGAAGGGCGTTAGTCCGGCTGGTAAAAATTGGAAGTTGTTTTCCGGGAGGAGACTTTCTTGGGGTCGAATCAGTAGAGAAGAACTGAGATTCCTCTCTGCAAATTTTAAGGGTTTCGAGGCACGAGGAAGGGAATCTGCCCATACCAGACAAACGAGAGGTATTCAGGATTGAAGGATAGCATTTTCAGTTCTTTCGGTCTTCTTTCTGTGTACATCCATGAATTACATGAACGAACTGCAATAGGTTGTGTTCTAGTTATTTTTAATTTTATGACTAAAGAAAGGACAGCGCGGAATTGAAATGCATGATCATACATGTCCAAAGGAAATCTTACGCCAAACGTGGAGTATCCTGTGTTTACTAGCGCAAAACATCTATCTATGACAAAAATGTGTGATAGAAACAACCACTCATGAAAGGTTAAATATATCTCATAGTAAAAAAATATTTTAATTTAGGAAGGGGATTACCAACGCAATAAATACTGTACAGTTCCACAATAGCAATCAACTTTTCTGAGAAGTGTATAGGAATTACTAATGGAATGTCTCATTGTATTGTTAAGTTTAATAAGTTCGAAAAATGTCTTCACGACTTAATAAGCCATATTCGAGTTTGTTCGTAGAATGTATGGGAGAAGACAACAGATAGAGAAAGTAAAATGGGTAGTGACGGCATCAACGTTCAACAGTTAGGATGGCGTTCACGGTTTCTAAAGGTGAGAGACTCACCACCATATAGATCGAAACTGCCAGCATTTTCCACCTTTTTTGTTTTTTTTTATAAGTACTACTTTTGCAGTTAGCATGCTTTCGCAATGAAAAAGTTTAGCATGCTTAGCATGTGCAAGATATATTGATGTACTGACGAATCATTCGTTACGAAAACTTTGGGAGATGCACTTTATTCCCATTCATTATATTCATTAGTGTTGTATTCCCTTTATATTAAAAACATTTTCATGCAATACTAGAGCACTTGATGGTGAGGAAGAGGTGCGAATAAATATTTTATATTCCCCTTTGTTATAGAACAATATAGCCAGTATTCATCACTAGACGCAAATATTTCCTCAGGAAAGCCTCAATTTTGTATTCACTGCCCAGCTCGTGAAATTGATAGAAGCTGATTCACCGAGTTTCCCAAAAAAAGAGATAAATGTAAGGAAAAAATAGAATCTGTTATGTATCACCCACCTGTAACACTGGGTTTCTTGTTCTTCGGCCATCCGAATCACCCGCGTCAACCCCCATCCCTGTATTCTGTGGCTGGTAGTTAAGGACGAGAGGTTGTGAAACTGGCCAAATGAGGTGGAGAGGTGGGCAATTTTGTAGCTACGGAAGAGATCAAGAATTAGTAGCTGGAACAAGAATATCGGTATTTCTAAAGAGTTGGATGTTTTTCTCGGGATCCCGCCGAGGGATTACGGCGCACGGGTCTACGCTCTCCTCAGATAGCAGAGGATCAGGAAAGGGGCGATCCCCATGGGTAGGGAGAGATTCAGGCCCGTTATGCCATTCTCTTAGTCTCTACTGTTTCCTTATTGGCTTTTTTAATTTTTTTTTCAAATTTACTATGGGGAGGGCTGAAGTATTGGAAGGAGGCAAAATTAGATTTTTTTCCATCCAGGCAGGAATTGGTGTGGAAGAGATGGCCTATTGCTCGGAAGTTCGTGTATCATTACGAGCGAGTGACGATCGTCTGCGATTAGAATCTTGCTACCGTTCGATCCTCGTCCTCAAGGCAAGCCCAGTCTTTCGTGTTTCAATGCTTCTCCTTGTCCCATCACTAACTGTTCAGGGAGGATGTAAGTCGCCGGCATTCTTTTGATCCCCAGTTTATAAGTTGGTGGGCGGTTTATTTTTTTATGCTACCTCTTTTCTTCTAGTCAATACTTACGACCGCTTCTGTCATTGTATCCTGATTTGGATCCTCACGCTCTAGAAAATAAGTCGACTTGTACGATCCAGGCCTCTCGCTAGACTTTCTTGCCGGGTATGCGGGGGTGAGGAGGGTCTATATCGGAAGGGATTGGACGCTGCTACAACGGCTGTATCGGTATTCAAGGGAGATTTTCACTTAGCTCCCTTTCCTAATGTTCCATATGTTATCAAGCAGTACGCTTAAGATTTAGATTTTCACTATTCCTGATCCAAGTTTTCTTGGTCAGGCGTAAGTTTCAAGTGTCGTCGACCAAATAGATTTACAGATTCCGACGCCAAAGGCTTAAACAAAACGGAAGTAAAACTTTTTATTGTATTTTTCATTTTCGAATACATGTAAATGTATTATTACTCCACAAGTATGCGAAAGACAGTGAAACTTTAGTGTTTTTGGTATTATTATTCTTTGAGAAGAGCCTGTGTGAAAGTTTATGAAGAAAAAATGACCGTTAGAAGATTGGAGATTAAGGTGGCGTGCCGAAGCAAATCATATTCGGATTGATAACTGCTAATGAAGAGTTCCTCCATTTTTTTAACAACCGTTCAATCACTCACACTTAAATTTTTAGATCCTTCGTGATAAAATCATTAGTGATTGGATTCTCCAATATTTGCAACAATTTTGTTAGTTTTTAAAATTTATTACTCGCCAGCCTGCCCAAGTTAGTCAATTCATTTTTTTCTTCTCGAGGTGATAAGAGTACCTTTAAAGCTGTGGTATTAAATATTTCTCTACTCTCTTTCTTCTAAGAAATAGCCTGGGGGCTGGTTTTTCTTGCCTTCATTAGCGCTGTTAAAAACCGTCAATATTGTAATTCAAGGCAATTGTTTCGACTGGGGATGTTTAACGCGTGAGCGGGGAAGGGTGAAATGGTCATAGCCTTCTGCGAGTTTCATTCCATCGTAGGTTACAGCACCGACCCGACAAAAGTTCCCAGTAGATGAAAGAAAACAATGGGACGTCCGTGTATCCAGGAGATAACGGTAGATGGTTGATGGACGGTGACAAAAGGAGAATATCTGAGATAGAAATCGTTCTAATATAATAGTGAAGTACAAAGCCTCATAGCAATAATTTTCAACTATCATCAACAACAATATCAACAATATCAAATAAAATATCAACAACAAAAATAGCAACAATTTCAGGGAAAGTAATTGCACTTCGCTCGAGTTGTCTTTGCTTTGTTATCGGCTCTATTTTGAAGATACTCACAAGACGGAAAGCGCATGTCATCTAGACCTGAGAGGTGTCCCATTTTCGTCTTTATTTACACATAAAATACATTATGGACCTGATCGAGCCCTCACCTATAGAGTAATACCTATGTTAAGTTTCCCTTCTGATTTATTTTCCTAATCATCAGAGATAAAAATGGATGTTTGTTTGTTATTATTTTATTTAATGGGAGGTAAAAAAGTTTACAAATTTAGTATCTCAAATTGTAAAAGTTAAAAAAAACAGGTGGCTATATGAGGATAGGTTGCTTACAGAGCTTTAGGACCCTTGCTCGAAATATTTACTCCACTATGCCACTTCCGTACTGATAAGAAGCTATACGAAGGAGATCTTCAAAACCTTCCATAGTGATCGTTGTTTTATTGCAGTGGGAAATTCGTCAGCTGTTTCCACATTCTTGTGTAGATGGTGGGTGACTGGTGGAAATTATCTTTTGTCGTTGGGTCGTTCTTTCTACTACTCTGTTGGGTAAGAAAAGGATATTTATTTGACTAGTTGAGAAAGACACATCACTTTAGTTTAGTCATTAAAACTTTATTACAAGTAATGAGAGAAAAGATAAATAAACAAATAATGAGAGATGACGAATAAGAGTGCTGAGATTTTACGTCAGATAAGTGTGAAAAGAGAAATTGTATTTTTATACTGGATTTTTATCTTTAGGATTTTGAATTATTATCACGACCTCTCTATCTTTGTGGAAGATTACATTTTGAAACCCTCACAATGATAGAATGTTGTTCGAGGAGTCGTTATTTACGTGGTATTTCTTCTCCTTTTCCATCCGTTGTTTTAACTTCTTAATGGCTCTACGTATATATATCACATATCCTGTAGCTTGCCTTTAAAAAAGAGTAAATTTAAAATAAATGGTACTTTTTATTAAAGCTTTTAAGGAATTTGCAAGTCTCTGGCCCAATGAATTGAATCTCTTATTCGGGGTGCAGCAGTATAGTTCCTGTAGGAGTAATGTTTCGCCACCTGTTAATATCTTAATTACTTTTACAGCATCTCCATGCCTCTCGGACCTTGAATCTGATGAATGCACCTGATGGCTAGAGTATCGGATTCCACGCCCAAGCAACACGGGCATTCTGACATCTATCCAACTTGTACCAATTGCTCGCATACACCGAGCGTCCACCCAACACCCATGAGCCAAAACGCAAAAGTTATATATAAAGCACGGGGGTGATTTATGCTCCCCATAGTGGTTTTCCATCTTTGGTCTCCCGATTATCCATATTTCCTGGTACACCCTACATGTACTAATAAGTACATGTGAGTGAAATTTCATGCAAATTGGTGCTTAAACGAAAACCACTCGAACCCCCTAAACCACATCATTGGTTTTCATCAAAGGCACGTCAAGATTTTAACCAAACACGCGGATCTTCTGTAATTTTTTCTCTAATTGCACATTAAATCATTCATGTGATGAGTTCAATGATGACTTTCAACTCGACCAGTAGTATTCTTGAAGTCGGAGATATATGTATGTTTATTTATTTCTTTGTTCTGAGGGTTCACGCGACCTAGTTATGTAGATGAAAATAGTAAATTACATGCATGTTTTAGATTGCTATCCTGGTATTAACGCTTGAAACGGCTTGACTGAAGGTTCCCAGTTCGAATTATTTGAATGAAGTGATAATTGCAGAAATCCATTTCTCAAATCTTACAGTGCATTAACCAAACTATCATAATTTGTGTAACTCATTTCAAATAATAATGGCCTTTGATGTGCTTTGTCATTTTTTTAAAGTCTCCTGTAATAGCAATATCATTACGAGATTTTGCAGAGCTAAGAACTATGGAACAACCTTTAAATTTGGCAAAAATATAGATAAACATCGAAACCAGTTTTGGCCAACTTTTCTCAATTTCATTCCACTGTGCGTCGTGCAAATTATATATTGGAGCTAATTAGCAATTTAAAAATCAGCATGTTCCTTTTTTTTAAATATATTCTCAATTATTGACTGTTGATTTCCATAAATTAACCTGCCATTTACTTATGAGACATTAATAATTTTGGTTTAAGCATGAGAAGCGGGATATTGTTCATCCCCCTTATTTTTGGAAATGAACCCACGTTGGATAGTTTTACAGGAAAAAAGCAGAAAATGTGCATTTTTATGTGCTTCTCAATTATTATAATGTTTTAATAATATTAATTACGTGAAATTTTGATTTATCTCTAAGTATTTACAGTGTACTAGCTATGCCCGGCATGTGTTGCAAGGTCTTTTTATTAGCTCAAAATCGGTCCCTAAACGAATTTCAAACCTAGTTCAATTAATTCCTCATATCTACAGATGATGGCATGAGTTTCGATTCCATGCATATACTGCGGTTTTAAAGAAATTAAACTAAAGAAAATAGTATTATATTGTTGAAGTAGTGTAAACATTTAAGATTTTCGAACTTGAAAATTCAATTTTAGGAAAACAGCGAAGCGTATACGAAAATTTAATGGGTGATTTAAAAAAAACAAAGCGACCACTGCACCAAATCTTATTCTACGTACAAATAAATTACGTACCTTTTAACACAAATTATGCCTCACTGATATGTTTCTGATGTACGTGATTGAGCAACTCGTAAACGATCTGTTTCGTTGTTTACTGTCGTTCCTCGCTTGCTTGAGATGCTCACATGCCAGCACTCATTAGTTGAAACAACTCTCGCTCCACCTATTGTGCAATTGATTAAATAATTCAGAAAACTTTTCGAGCGCGCTCACAAAAATTCACCAAAGTTTCATCGTAATCTGATGAATGGTAATGGAATGCACAGAAGACGAACAGACAAACATTCATTTTTATATATTAATTCGGTATGGCAGCCTTTTCATTTTTCAATTAACACTAAAATCTCAAAGACTGTAAAAAGGTCGCTTTTATCCCTAATCAAACTAAATATATTTTTTCTTCTTTTCCAGGTAGATACGTCAGTCTTCCTCCAGATATATAGAGACAGCTTCGGTAACGAGATTAATTTCAAATGGTGAGTTTTTCTAGAATTAATATCACAACTGTTCGACACTCACTAAAACTTACGGAATTGTGTTTTACGATACATTTCCCCTCAACCAACCAAATAATGGACAGTTCAATAAAAATAAATTTAAATGCCACTTTGGCAGATACATTTGATGAGATGAAAACAAATTTTATTGATGAAACTAGTAAAGGTTGCCATTTTCCCGGCGTTTTCAGACTTAAATATGTTATTGCGCTTAAAACTTGGTGAAATGTTTATTAATGTTCCACAACTACCGAAAAAAGAATCAATGGCCTTTTTATCGGCATTTTTAATAGTAAACGGCACAAACAGCACTAAATGAGTGGTAAAAACATCCATTTAAGTGACGCTTAAACTCGCAAAACAATAGCTTGTAGTCGATGGCTTTATTCCTCTGAGTTTTAGGGCCTATTTTTACATCGCGAAAAAGAAACTGTTTTATATTTTATTGTTACTTGTTTTCTTTCGTAAAAGCTAGTAGTGTTTGTATTAACAATGAATTAAAAAACTTTTTGCTGTCTTAAAATATTATCAGTAATTGAATGGTAACAATTTCTATAATATTTAATTACAAATGTTGTAGAAAAATACATAACGTTTTTATTTATTAAGAATACAGAGTAACCCACTGTAATTGTTTTTAAAAGGGATAAAAATGAACTTTGCTTGTGTTTCTGTTGGACGTTCATGTGAATGATGAGTCACCCTGAATTTAAGGTATTACCAAAGAAGAATCTTCATCAGCTAGTAAAGTTTTTAAAAGACAAGAATTAAGTTCACCACTGATTCAGGCGTAATGTAGTCGAAGTTTATCATAATGAGAACAACAATCGTACTTTCAAATAAAATTTTATTACCAGTGCTACGTGTTCTGACTCACAGAGTAATCATCAGGTACAAGACAAGTGTTAAACTAACAATTATTTCGCTAGAAAAAATAAGACTGAACATAATTGTTAATTATTTTCTATGGTGTATGATCTAGAATACTTCTGTTTGTTCTACTGTTCATGCTTTGAGGCAGAAAATGCATCGGCTATACTTTTTATTTGCACAATACCAGTTTCTTCCCATAAAAATTATCATCTTCTTTAAACATTTCTTCGGTAAATACTTGTTGCCGTTTTTATTTGGATAATTTAATAAAAAAAAAAAAGGTACAGTTATTGGAACTGCAAAAGGAATGCAAAGGTGAGATAGCGGCATGGGCGAGTATATTATTAAGCTGCGAGTCTTTTAGACATGAAAAGGGCGGTTAGAAAGGGGTAGAAAACAGTATGAGTATTCTGAGGAAGTAAGACTCGTAATTATCGTGTGTTACCCAAAATTGGTCGCTGAAAATCGTAGTCTTCCCGTATTTAATATCTGATGACTGCAGAGTGAAATAACGTTTGTAACCTTGTATTGTTCAGCTTCCAATTACCATGTCTCCGACTTTATTTTTTTACTGTGTTTAACTCTTCGTAATGTATGATGCTACTTCTGCTGCTTTGCACTTTATGTTGCACTTTATGTTGCACTCGATATATTCATAATGTGTGGAGTTTTCCACTGATAAACGTTGCTAAGGTCCGATGATAGAACTTCTAAGTGCGCGTCTTTAACGTTAGATTACTGTATTGTTTGTAAATAATCTAAATTACTGAAAATAATCTTAATAATAATTCTATGCTTAATTGAAGTTGGACTATTCGTCAGTAAAAAATACGTTACTTATTTTTCCATCTACAATTTTTCTTAGCTTTTTTTACGATTTCTTGTTTGCTTGCAAGGACATAATTGTTGGCAGGAATTTCATCTGATACTGGAAATGTAATGATTAATTCCCAACATCGGAAACGATGCCATCTAACATGTATGGCGATAAGAAGGGAGGCGAGATTGCCTTCATGCTTCCATGGGCAGTGTCATTTTTGGCCATTATCCATTAATATTAATTTTTATTTTCATTTTTTAAATGCACACAGCCATAGTCGGTTTTTACCATGAGAATTTGGTTTATAAAATATAAAAAATTATCAAAAATAAAATATACATGCTTGAAAAAAAAAACAATTATCAAATATAATACCAGCATCAGAAAGGAAATATTTAGGAACAAGGGGGATATCTTGAGGAAATTTTGAGGTGGTAGCTAAATGATGGAAAGAGTTTGAAGAGATCAAAGGTAGGATGGGCAGACGACATGGTATTATACGATGCAAGGATTTAGTAAGAAAGGGATAGAGAAAGAGTAAACTTTTCTAGGTGTAGAAGGTCATGGGATGGGCAGGAATATGCAACCCATGTTAGATGTGATAATTATTTCCTTCATGTTTTATTGTATCGCGTATTTCAGAATAATGTGCCTCCATATTTCAACTACAATATTGGCAAAAGGTAGAAACTTATAATGGAGAGGGATTAGGGGATGTCAATGCATGAGGTGGGAAAAGTTCGTGGCTAAGTTATCATAAAAGCTTCCGCGGAGTGTTCTTGAAACCTGATGGCTTTCGGGATGGTTTCCGCGTTGTGTCATTTTAGTTGACAACAGTTTCGCGAGCGTTCCAGCTCGCGAAACTGTTGTCAACTAAAATCACACCACGCGGAAACCATCCCGAAAGCCATCAGGATTAAAGTTCGTGGCTCTTCCTAAGGCTGGCCTGTGCCAAGGCCTCCGCCGCAGTCCATTCACCAGCTTATGAGCACAACGAGTGTAACGCGAGATTTTCTAACTCGCCTGAAGGGGGATCTTCCAAGGCTGGCTGGTGGCGAAAGAGCACTTTTTGTTGTCAAATTGTTTTTTTTAATGAATTTATTATGGCATTAATTATTTTGTCAAGGCAGAAGAGCACGGTTATCTTTTTATTGTCTTTGTATTACAATCAAATTCTGGCCGAGGATTACCAGGTCCACCCCATATTTTGTTTGGTTTATTGATTTATTATCTTTCCTGTGTGTTAACCTTAGTCATATATTTTGTATGAAGGAGTATAAGTGAGAAGACAATGTGGAAGAAATGTTCTAATGACATCAAGGGACTCCACGGGTAATTTGGGCAAGGGCTGGTCACCCCTGCATAAGAACTTTCATTTTCCCCGTGCCTACGGCCCTTGGCTGACCACCTTTGCCGAAGGACGGGTGATTAGTGGAACGGCCTAGCAACAGCCACCCTTGAAATCTCCCGACGCGCGGCGGAATCTGCGCCTCCGGAAGTGCAGACAGCAGGCGTCGTCTGCTAGAAGCAAAACAACGTCGTAGAGCGGAGTCGAGAAGTACTGTCTCGCGAGCTCGAGCTCTTTTTGCCTCCAGCCTGCGATGGAAAACCATCTCTCTCTTGGAACTCAGTTGGTTTTGCCCAGTATATGGGGCTGTGTATGTGTGTTCGTGCTTTTTTGGTTAAGGTATGTGGCTAAGGTGGGCTCGGGGAGAAGTTTCATTTTACATTGATGTCTTTTTCTTTTCGTTTGGGTTTCTTTTTGAGGCGAACTCGTTTAACTAAATTTGGATTTTTTAACGTTCTGTCTCCCCTTCATTTGCGTTGCATAGGTTCTGTCCTCGTGGCAGAATTGCATCGTTAATTAACAGGGGAGTTGACATGGTAATTCCACCAGTATTTTATTGAATAACTGTTCTCTCCCTTTTTCCCATTATCTCTTAACTTGCCGTTCCACCCTATTGTATGCAATTGTGCTTGACTGGCTACGCTTTTTGAATGTTTGTATAATCAAGGATAATAACCAATAATGTACTTTGAAATCCGATTTTTATGGGATGATATGTAATTTCAATGCCGTTGCTCGCCACTATAAATTCAATTCCGTGTATTAATGAACCAAGTGTATTAAAGAGTTTGATTGTTTTGGTTTTACCTATAGTAATCTCTTTTATTACGAAAACTTTTTTTCTCCACTGGACGTTATCCGCAGGCTAAACTGTAGCTCGGTAGCGCGTGATACGAGGGTTTCAGGTAATTATTACCCCACACGACTCCTCAATATCAATGAAAGAGCCTGAGTGCGGCCGGTTGCCCGACGGGCCGATGAAATCGTAGTCTGAAGGGTCTGGAGAAATCTCGCGCCAACCCGATCACCGGATCGGATCACCCCGCAGCAGCGTTGAGTCGGAGCTGCCAGTAAAACATTGTTGATGATTACGAACTACCTACTTCTCCCTCATTCAACACTTTCATATCCTCTCTGTTATCCTGGAAGACGTTGATGCCTATCCGTGGAGGGACTGATTACATTATCTGTTGATATGCTTATGGTGTTTTCCTATGCCTTACCAAAGTACATTTTATCTGAATGGAAGCGCACGAGTGAATTATATTTTTCCCTTTAGATGATCGTTATACATTAAATATTGAGATTTTTTTACTAACACACTTCAATTTTTCTTGCCTTTTGTTATTTATTTTACATATTTATATTACTTTTGCCCGTTTTACCTTGGTTGCATTTGTTTCCCCTCTCGTGTTTCTTGAGAAACTTATCAATATCTTTACCCGTAACATGCTCCTTGTGAGTTCTTTATGTCACAATTTTGGTGTCAGGAATTAGTCCAATATCTTTTTACTTAGAGTGATTTATAGAATGATTATGAAATGAGTATTTGAAATACTCTCAATAGCTGATTATTCTAGAATAATTTTTCTATGCAATCAAAGTAAATCTCCACACAAACCTCTTTAGATTTCAACAAATATTTCTTTCACTGGTACTCATAACTGTGTGAATTGTAATAAGCAAAACAAGGGGGTGCTGAAAGGTATGAAAATCAAGCTTTGGCAGAGATTGACAGCTCATTTACGTTATCTCTTGATCCCTCCGTTCCTTGATTAAGGAGAAGAAATACGGAAAAGTCACAAAGAACCCTCAAAAGAGGATAATTTGTCCTGAAAATCGTCCTGAACTTGATTTTCAAATTATCTAAAGGTAGGCGCTTGACGATATTCTTTCTCACCAGTCATCACCGGTCAAAAGTATGCGGTTACCACTTTTTGGTGACAGCCATCAGTTAATTTATTAAAACTTTCGCGGTCCATGTATGTCAAATACTGTTGTTTCTGGGTAACTCGTCAATGTTTCTCCTCCTTTGTCGGGGAAGAATGATCATTATGCTGTTATTATGCATCAATTTTATATCCTCAAGGAAATAAAAGAGGGAAAGAGGGTCTGGGTTGGCCAGAGTCTTCTGGAAATTGTTCCTTCTTCCAAAAATTACGGGTAGTCATGACTCACTTATCCTTCGACCATTGCCCCTATTGAAGTGGTTTTTATGTTTTTTGATTTCAATGGCCTCCTTAAAAATTCTTGTCTTGAAATATTTTTCTATAGTGACTATTTTTGGATTGATCATATCAAAGTCGTGACCTTGGGTGGCATGTTCCGCAGCAACTGATTTGTCGAAATGGTACAGTCTAATCATGGCGCTATGATAAGCTATTAGTTTTCAATAATTACAAAAAATTACTCTGGTTGTTTTGGGATGCCTACCATGAAAATAAATTTAGAAAAATTTATGCCCTGGTCAGACTTAATACAAATTTGATTCAAACGTCTCCTTATTGCTGCCATGCGATCTGTTGATTGGCGGGAAATTTTTATTTCAGCTAAATATGGCCCCTGAAACATTCATGTTTCGGTAATTTTCACTTTTTTCGACATTATTTTAGAGAACTAAAACTATGGATGTTTTGATGAACTGCGTCCAGTAATGAGCAATACAAAAATAATTATGCTACGAAAGAAGTACTAACTCTCGGACTGAATTTGTTGCATCCAAGAGTTCACTTTTACTTTACGAAGGCCAAACTTACCTATTTCTGGTTATGTCGAAGTTATTTTATGCAAACTAATGTCAGTTTGTATTGCTGTGCAAGATACCCCTTAAAATTTCGAGGTTAACTTTGGCGTACCAATTGTCATGTGTGGTTATTGTGGTTTATGAGCTTATATAATCCTATTAATTATCATAAAGTACAGTATTTTGTATATAATATACCCCAGCGTACCAATCCGTCAGAGACATGGCGTATTCATTCCTTTATTAGTTGCATATTGGAAAATGTTAAATGATATACATTTAGAAACATATGGAGATGGTACTAAACATGATGATCAAATAACTGACCATCAGTTTATCTGAGAGTTAGCTATTAAAAAACGACCAAGATAGACATTTCCAGATAATTATTTGCAAAGAATTAGGTACTTTAAAAATTATGACGCTATAAAATGAAAGAAAAATATTTATTGTATTTTAAACGGGATCTAATTTTACTGGTTATATTAAGGGCAAAAATTGTACGTAGACACAACTTGAGATGTGTATTATATGTAGAATTAAAGTACGGTTGGTGGAGAACGGTCGTGAAAAATGGAAATGGAAGGAGAGAGGACTTTCAGGTTCTGAAGTTAATGGGTTTGGCAAGGAATCAGAAGGTAAGGTATTGATAGAAAAAACCGAGAACGCCAGTGAGAATAGTTACATTGGATCTAGAGTTAGCAAAATATAATGGGACCCGTATAACACACTCGCAGCAGCCTTGACCTCTGACTTGAAATTTTTTAAATTCTGGACGAAAGTTACGATAAGTAGATGATTGACTGTGACGCGGGTGTTCTACTTTGAAGATTCGGAAATGGATGCAATTTAATGAGGAAAGTAATGGATATGTACATTTATTTGTTTAATAAAACTTGTTGAAGGACAAAAGACACCAAACTTGATGGATAGTGAAACTAAAATTTGTCCGTAGAAATAGCTCTTTAGCCCACTCACTTTCCAATTTGAGTTATTTTTACCCTTTTTAATAGTAGATTCTTCCATATATTGCCGAAAATCAAACCATGAGTTTAAAATGGCTGGAGGATGGGTTATTTTTCATAACCTGTGAGTTAAATTAGTTAACTTATTTACTTATATGCCCAATCGTTTGATGTCATCTTTGCAGGTGATTCGTTTTGTCAATAAAGCAGGTGGTTGAACTGCGGATTTTATCGATCGTGCCGCGGAAAATGGGACAAGAGTAACCGGAAGAACTTGGATTTACCGACCCGAAATCATCCCCCGCCCCACCATCTCCCGACAATCTTCCCCCCCACTGCCCTCGGTGAAAGTCAGGCGCAACGAATGTGCCCCGAGGGTGGCGTCGTGCCCTAGACCAGGTTTTCCGTGTAATGCACACTAGCTCGCTTACTTTGCCGGCCGCACGTTCAACTCCGCAGCTATTCGCCGCGACCGAGGGGCAGGTCGGGCCACTTTTTTTTCTCGACCACTGCAGCATCCTCGATACCGCATCAACATCGCATTTTCCTTGGTTGTTTGGGGCAGATGCTGAGCTAATTGCATCATTTAGGATATGCCGGTTGGTTAGTATGGGAGGTGATTTTTTGAGGCGCACACCTTACGAAACCTTAATATTTTTCGTTTTGGAATTAAAAGTGAGCAGTAATCAGTTTGAAATAATAGTTGGTGTAATTGAACTTTATTGCACGCGTAAGAAATTATTAAATATAATAGAGTAGTTACCCTGCGGTCAGCGAGTTTAGTTATTGCAAAAACTGTCCCCTAGGTAGATCTTACCAGTTAAATTAGATTTAATGGATGGTTATTTGGGAAAGGCAACCGAATACTGACGTAATTTTATTCACTTTGATTGGTTGATACAACGGTGAGCAGAAGATTATTTGGGGAAAGGAGGGATAGTGATAAGAAACCCGGCCTTTGCCATAGGCTTCTGTAGTCAAAAGGTGTATCGGTGTTCAAAGCGGTTAGCGTTACACCGGCAGACGGAGTAATATTCGGTGAATGCCTTTGATAGCATGAGAAGAGGATTCGCGGTTCCTGACACTAGTCTTTGCCACTTCCGGGGTCCCTTTGCTTTTACCTTTACGGCAAAAAATAGAAGGCTTTCAAAATCTTAAAATTTCCAGCTAGTGATAGTGGAATATGCAAGGAAATAATTATTTACCTTAATTTTGACCTCGAAAAGATGCGTTTTATTTTATAATATTAGCTTTCTGTTAACAAAACTTAAATAAATTGGCGTAAAATTCATTTTTAAACTTATTTTCGAAAGGATGTTGACCGTTTGAAGGGGTTTAAAGGGGTAAATTGTGGGTTAAAGAGTTCGAAAAAGCTCCTCTTTGGCAACAAACATTTAGTATCCGGGGTTTTTAATAGGTAACAAATACTATTCATGCTGATTTTGAATCGGTACATTAAATTGAATAATAATTACAGCGAATGATTATGAAACTTACTTCTCTTTGTATCAAAATTTTGCCGAGAGCCATTTCGCTTTTGGGAAGTGAAATTAACTCAAGTTAGCGTAGCCGTTCAGGTACAATCATTAGAAATACAAACCGTCAGCATCATCACTACTGGCAATTCTGTCGGCAGCAGGTGAGTAAACTACAGTTAACAAAATGAATGCGCAGGGGAAACTTGTTACTCGTCGTCTAAAAAGTAAATCAAATTGCTTGAGAGGACAAATTTCCCAACTACCCTTGTTTATTTAGGGCTCTTAAGAGCGGAAGCTATAATGGGTCTCAAATCAAATTTTGGTTTTCCGTAGAGTTATTAATAGTTTCTTCAGGATTTGATGATGCAAGCGCATTAAAACCCTTGAACCGTTTGGAATTTGAACCAGTGGCTCGTCGTTAATATGTTTAGAATAGTTTAAATTAGTTACGAACTCTGGCCCGCAAAGGACGTGGCGTGAGAAAGCAACCATTATTGGCGGTTTGTCGGGGCTACGAACTTTCATCTACATATCTACATCTTTATACTACTCTGCGATCCACCACAGGGGCGAGTGGAGGGGGATGTTGGATGACAATCCGTCTAAATGAAGTTTTGGGAGTTGAAATAGTGAAGTGTATCATTGGAGTATTTTAAGTAGAGCTCAGTCTTTATAATAGTCACTTATTTTGAGCGGAAAGAATGAATTTTTGTACATATCAGTTTGGCAATGTGCCTTTTACATTTTATCGCTGCTGTAGGACCTAGAAATATAGTGTGGCATCAAAATTATATTTTCTGGTCATGTTATTCACGTTGAACGGGATTGAGCTAGCAGGAATGGGTTCCACTAGTGACTGGCACACACCCGAGAGCACCCTCAAAGTGCATGGATTTGTCTAGTGAGTCACCCGACGCACTAGACAAATTCTTCGAGCTCCGTTCAAAACAGAGAAAATATTTCGTTCCCGTCCTCCGAGGAAACCACTCACACCCACGCGTAGAGAAATCTCCGCGGTAGTCACTCTGGATCCATTTAGGTAGCAATGAAATGAGAAATGCGCATATTGAAACCAAAATCTATTTATTTACAGGTACTTTTTTCCACTGACTCGCGCTTTCCGCACGCCTTATCAAATCCTAAAGAGACTGCCTGCTCCCCTCGGCTCCCTAACTTTCAGTTGCGTATGGTAGTGAAATAATAACAGTCTCCTCTGGGTTTATTATACGAACATTTGTTTTGCGGCCGATGCTAATTATTTAAATTTGCAATTATAACTCAGCGATTTTGTAGAAATAAAAAATTATCATGCTGGATACTCATCAGAACCAATGATTGGGAATTACACACAGTAAGCTGCAATTACATTAAAATTCAATGATTCATAATCATAGGATAAACTTGCCGCTGTGGCTACATACTTAGCTTTATTTGAGACAGAATTGTGTAAAATGAGCTATGCTATGTATACTTGATTATTTAACTGTAAGTTTTTGTGACATGTACTTTTCCACTGACTGAAAGAATCGTTTTCAGGGACTATGAGTTCTCATAAGAGTTGCTTGCTATGTAGAAATCAAAATATATTTTTCAAAGCCCGGAAATTGTGCCTGCAAGGCGGGAATGAATTGCAATACCTCGTAAGGAGTGATCCAATCTCATAAAACTTTTTAGAATTTATCCAGTAATGCTGAAAGTTACAAAAAAGATGGTACTGGGATAGATTGGTAAATAGGGAAATATTGTTTTTCTTTATTCCATGCCAGTGCATTGGGAAAAGAAAGTAACTGAATATATTTTCATTCATGCTGCTCTTTATTTCATTGCATTTTACACATTCTCCCTCTCTTTGTCATCCTGTTTATTGCCTCTTTTTCCATTATTCATGCATCCTTTTTATTTGACGCTCTTTTCCATGGCCAGTAAACCGTCATCTATGCATCCAATTGACGGGACTTGCCGAGTAGTAAATCACTACTGTCTGCGCCCGTATTAAGGATGCGTCAATTTTAGCGAGGTCTATCATACTCATGCTATGCATGCATTTATAAATATCCTTATATTTTCAGAGGTTTATCTCATTTGAGAAGGGTTACCCGATTCATCCAAGTTGGAACGATTTTTTTCGTTTCCTTATCATTTGGACTCTTTTTCTTCTTTGCGACATGAATCCTCATGACCCGAGCATTTTCGACCATGAAACTCATCCCTTTACAGCAATGTTATGGAATAGCACTCGAGCTAATGCAATATCATGGAATATCATGAAAAGTAAACATATACTCAATGAGATATCACTCAACGCCTCGTAGCATATTTAACATGTGAAATTCAAATGTAGTGAAAGAAGCATTGGCGGTATTCTTCGACACTGTCATTTTATGTTAAATTGCATGAGATATACATAAGAATATTCATACGAGCAGGTTTTACCATTTCATTGGGATAAAATTAGTTTCACTGAAGTAATTTGAAAGGCTTAGCATTAGATGACGCGTATCATTCATTTGAAAGCACATGATCTGGTATTTTAGATTTTTTATGGCGTCGGGTTTTCAATGCATGCATCAATTGAGGAGCCAGTCGTTAGTTGATGAAGGCAAGGACTTTTTTGTCCTCACCTTCTGAGTACTTTTCTTCTGAACGTGTTTCATAAATAAATCTGTTCCTTGATAGTATTTCGAGGTAACTAAAAAATGTTGCGTTTATGAACATTTTCAACCAAAATTAGAGGAAATATTCAGAGAAATATATGTATATGGCATTCACAATTTGTGTTATCATGAAAAAGGTGCTATTTTTTCTCAATGTAAAGAGTTTTGCAATTTTTTGCGTCATTTTAGTGAAAATTTGTAAATGCTATACGAAATATAACTTCCTGTATTTCGCCAATTTTACCTCCACCGTTGTTTCTATCTCTGTCATCTCTCTCTATGCACCTCAAGTTTTTTTCTTCACATCTCCTTTTCCTCCAAAATAATCCAACCCCACGTCTCATCACAAACTCTCCTCCGGGCCTTTTCTTCACCACCTACTCCCATGAGGCATTGCCTCTCGCCCACTTCGGTTCATAAAAATCTCCAAGCCATCCCTTCCGCCTCTCGGCAACCACCATTCCATGCAGTAGGGCACGTGGGGAATAGAGTAGTGACGAAGAGTTTCGGTGTAACCAATGTGAAGAGTCAAGCTGGATATCAAGCTCCCTCACCGCTCACTTACAGGATTCAATTCCTTCCCTCACATCTCCTGATTTCGATTATGTCCTGTTCTCCTTATTTCCGGATTTCCCGTGGTGTCAACCTGACCTCTGTTTAATTCCCTTCAAATCCTCTTGTTATTGAATCCTCCATGAAACATGAATCGTTCTACATTCAATACACCTTTACAAAATAAAATAAAATGAAAACTAATGCCAACAGGATAGTTATCAGATAAATAATTTTATTTTTTCGCATAAGTTACTGCATGTTTTAAAGTCATTTGATCTTTTCTGACCTGATGCTGCCAAAAATAAAAAAAATCCAATCCAATCCTCATCTCAAACTTTATATATTTCTCCTACCTTCATGTTGACTAAGATTAATATCCTCCTTTTATGTTATTCGGTCTTAAACTTCAGTCTTCACACAATAACCCTCTTCAGCGGCCAGGGTGCCGTATTAAAGCTATCAAATCAGATTTTAAAAAATCACCGTCACATACCACTGAGGAAAGAATTCTCTCTAAATTTACCGCTGCCACATTCTATTTCAGTGTGCCTATGAGTTCTAGATAGTTATAAGTAGTTAAAATATTGTGCTAGGATATAAATTGTCCTTAACGACCTGTGAAAATTAAGTTGAGGCAATGGTGCTATGCTTAACTATTAGATTTTTAGTTTTTGAAAAATTTTGCCAAGCAAATAAGACTGAACTATTATACTCCTGAGAATTTAAACTTTACACGGACAATTCCACGCAGGTGTAATAAATATTATTGAATCTTTTTCATAATTTTGCATTTTGGAAATGTTGCTTAATTGGGGAATTAAAATGACAGTCGAAGAAACTGGAAGCATATTTATTTATCCCGATTCATTGAGCCACATTTGGCAGAGAAAAGATCTAAGTCAATGATCATAAGATAATGAAATCGAATAATTATTAGAACTCCATTATGTGAGTCCTTATACTTGGCTATTCTAAGCTCAGCAATGAAACAGCACCGTAGGCGGGAAAATTAGTTTTCATGTCAAATTAATGGGATTCATTGAATTTAATATTTCTCTTTCGGTCACGAAATAAATTAAAGTATGGGAACTTGTGTGCTATGTCGATATTTAATTTTGAAAACTAATTCACCATCGTCGAGTTTAATTAATTAAAAAAATTTCATCACAAAAGCCAATTTTAATCACAATTCTGCTTCCTACGCGACAAACTATCTCACTATAAATATTTTAGAATTGAACTTGTATCGAGAAAACGTATTTAATTAAAACAAAAGGAAAAATCTTTGAAAGTGTTGGGTTTAATAAACACTATCATAAGAAATGTGCCAATTAAACTAAATTCGGTTTCTTGGTCCGTTAATATATTAAAATCTCGACCCCTTTTTGGATGCGTAATATTTCTTTCTTTTGATACGTGCCGTGGAATGCCCACCGTTATAAGACTGAACTATCCTTCCTTTTTCCTTGAAAATGAAGCAGTAGTGGTGATTTGGTGAAAACACCTAATGGTGTTAGTAATTGAGTAATCCAACCAATTTGGATTTGCTATTAATATATTTTGCCTTTTCTTTCAGTATCAAGTTTCTTCTCCTAGTAACTTCCTTGACCTACTGATCACCGCTTGGTGTTTCCTTGAAAATCCATTCTCCTCCTGAGTACTGTCTGGGCTCTCAGACAGCTCCAAGTACACAACTTTCGCGTATCAGGATAGGGACACCTTATATCTATGTATGATGTCTTTCATTTTATCCGAGATGTTTTGACTCGGAGGCCTTCTGGTTCACACCTTTGCGACACCGCATACCAATTTCTGCCAATGAATTTGTGTCGCCAGTAGATACGTCATTACTAGTTTAATTTATATTTTCTCCCTCCTCACATTCTTACAAATTTTATTCCTCTCCTCTGATAATTTATCTCTGGAGAGTAGTGGGGTAAAGTTGCCATGATTAATTGTAATGCGGGGATGCCGTTGTGGCGATACTAGCCGTAGACGGTGGTGCCTAAAATAGTCCTCCCCCGCGCAACCTGGTTCTATTGTGACCCTTACATTCCATTCCATTCATAAAAGACACACCATTGACACACACAAGCATGTTCGCTCCATGAATGAGCACAATTGAGACAGACGATGAGCGGGACATTTCCCCGCGAACTTCTCAGGCGAAGGAGGCAAGAATAGAATTTTAGCAGCCGATAACGGTCACAGGCTGTATTCAAGTCCGCCTTGAGACGTGCCGGCCGCACTGAATGTTCCCTTATTCGGAAATTAATGTCACGTTTTCAACATTTAGACCAATCTGGAGTATTTTAAAAGGCTAATACTAGCAATTTCGAGGCAAGGCTAACTTACCAGCCGTACCAGTCGTACTAATCCGTCATGGCCTCTTCACGAAGGCGTACTAATAATTTTAGTTTGTTTTAAAGTATACTTAAATCGAAAAAATGTGGAATTATTCTTCAAGTTTTTTTGAGGAAATATCTTGCAATTCTAATTTACTAAATTTGTATTTAGTCTTTTAATGATTCGCGTTATTTAGCGGTTCGTGCAAATATTTGATTAGTTGTGAGAAATTCTGTATTTTCTTTGTCTTATCTCACCTTATTTGTAGCGGTTCAACCATGCGTAAATGATTTTGATATATGATTGGATTCCTAGGGACATAATTCATTTTTATTTTCAGTTTGCCTGCGTACCTTCGTCAATAACACAAATAAACGCCTGCCGATATATTTTTGTCTTTACTTCGACGACCATCTCATCCAAGTACGAGCACTAGCTATCCATTCCAATACGTTAGTACACCCCAATTATAGCTGACCCATAGTGCATGGTGCATACGGACTGGATCATGGTGTCAGAAGCGACTCTTTGGTGCGAAAGGACTGCTCTCATATTCATGGGTATTCTCCCCAAGAACAGTGCAGACACTGCCCATTTACTTTCTCATCTCCCCCACGCATAAATAAAACTAACGTTCAGTTTTCAGTCTAACGGTCCAGCCACCCTTCCCTTCCGTTTTAGAATAGCTACATCCAAAAGAAGTTTATTATTTTTTTTGCATGGAGAAAAGTTTTTCTTTAAATGTTTTCGTCTACATGTTCGCGTTCGTTTGTTCGTGTGCATTTTAATAAGCCTTTTTATTTTAATGCATTTCTCGGTACTATCTATTATACCATAGGTTCTTAATATTCCCAACAATGGCAGAAAGTACCATTTATAACAGGAAGGAAGTAACAAGTTATCGGTGTTTTTTATCTTCCTTCAATTTAAAGTCTCCGAATTTTCAATGAATATGGAGCAACAGTGGCAGTGAAACAGCCTCTGGAAAGATACTCAACTGCGCAAGTAAGAAAAAATGAATGAGAAGAATAATAGACAGAATACGATAAGTACATTATTATATACAAGCCATCAATTTAAGTAATGAAAATGACGCACACAAATCAAACATGTACAAATTAATTTCAATTTTGTACATGTGCATACGTGTATTCCCCATGAAGTCACGCAAGGTGATGTGGAATGAGATCAGCGGGGATAATTAAAAAAATTGGAAACTGTGGCTTATATGAGAGAATATGTTATAACACAAATTAGATATTTGTATGTTTTCCTTATTCATTATTAAATGGCTGTGATAAAAATTTATGACATTCACCAGCAGTTTCACGATTCACCTGGTCAAGACTCCTCTGTATTTACATTAGTTCTTATATATCAGTGCTACTAGTACTGTATGCAAATTATACATACATGCTGAGGTGACTTCAAATAATTATTTGGAAATAACCCTTTGAAAAATTACGGCAGCCTTTGTTCCTTTCCAAGAAAAAGGTCGTTTAAATGATTTAAGATACCCGGTGCGAAGCCCGAGAAAGATATTTGAAATGCCGTTTGTTTTTAATCCCATTATAGGATTCTTTACTTTTCTCGGTTGGTATAAATTATATAACATTGGTAATAAAATAGTTGACGAAAATGGATTAATTGTATCGAATTCAATTTTCACGATCCCATCAACATTGTCTCTCTCTAATTCAGTTCTGTGGGTTGCGGACGAGGACTTTTTTCGGAAAATACCCTCTGCAATAGATAGCGTAGTTTTAAAATCTGCTGATTCCTAGTTTCATTGTACCTCCATTTGGTTGCAACTGTTTATTGTGGGTTCAACTCAGTTGTAGATTTTCTTTATTATGTTTTTCCTTCACTCTTCTTCTATTGTCCGTGGAAAACTTTTTTTTGCGTAACTCTTATTTTTTCTGTTACTCCGGGAATCCTTGTTTTATACTCATATAAGTACTCTATTATCTCCAAACACAGCACTCTGCATAGATTGCCTTGAGTTTTAGGCAAAGGCCAGTGCTGTCCCAATAGCATGTATAATGAAATGGTACTACAGCATTATAAAATGCCCTTGTGGCTCTTTCTGAAAATGACGTCCGTCGCGATTATTTTATATCACGTTTCCTTATTTCCAGAATAGACACATTAAAGGCACTAGCTTTATGAAAAATGAAACTAGAGATCATTTAGCTCAACTGTCTCAATCACAAAACACACAACTTTTGGACATGGATGAGTACATTGCTTCTGTTTCTCCTCCATTAACGAAATAAATTCTATAACCTAGAAGATACTATTTTTTAAATCAATCTGTAGACATTCAAAGATCATTCCATAGTTCGTAGCCCTCTGGATCTACCAGGATAATAAAATTGCTCAAAATAAAATTTGTGTATACCGTACGATGCAACTGGTTGTCTGCAAACTTATGTAGCCCTCCTATACTATTTCAACATAGGTTGTAGTACAGTTGAAATGGTTTTATAAGCTCTGCATAGGAAATACAGCTGTTCTCAATATATTTTCCCCTTAATTATAAGCTATTACCTGTAAAATGGAATGTAAACCTTCCAATTTATTGATAAAAAAGAATTTGCGGGGTGAAATGTAAAATGAAAATGTAAAATGACCCTCATTAACGTACTAATTGTTCTAATGATTATGTTTTTATAAGGTTTTTTACCCATCGCTATCAAAGACTGTTTCATCTGTGGTTTCCGTGAATCGCTCTTCCAATTATGGGAGAAAAAAGACGATGCATTGACCGATAGCTAAGGGAGCAACTATCAATTTCATCAAAAGTATTCTATGAGATTGTGTGAAGCCAAAGTGAATTCCTCATGATGAAGGAATATGTTTGTTTCCACGTAAAGCATGAAGATATTCAGCTGATATTTTAGGTAAGAAATGTGGCGAGGATAATAAAAGAACTCTAATTGCGATCTAACGCTGAATTTTCTCATCATCAGGTATCTGGCCTCTCTGGCTTTTCATAACTGAGATGTATTTTAATGCCATGGGTTTTTGATGCGGATCTCAAAGTGGGTGATGATTCCAACACTCGGGGGAACTAAATCTTTCCGGTTTCAAGACACGACTGGGGATTAATTTAGCAGTAGATGAGCGCTATCTCCACGGTCTTCCAGCATCCTCATAACGCATGCCAGTCTCCCCATTCCTCAAGGACACCTGGGAGCTGAATAGCCTTCACCCCTCCAGTGCTCTCCCTCACCACTTCCGGCACTCCAGCCGTGGCAAATAGCGCGGAGAAGCGAGGATAAGTTCCTTTGCCCAGAGATGACATGCCCACCTTCGCACTCGCAGACACCCACAGCAAATTGCGATTCGCCGTGCCCTGTTCTCCTTTATCACCCAAACGTCGGAAGGTGAGGATAAATCTGTTACTTGCTTTCCTTCGTGCTTTCCAAAAGAGAAAGGCTGTTTGAGGCGGCTGCTTTAGACTGGCCTAGGGATAGAAGGAAAAAGAAGATCGTCTGTGTTTCTTCCACCCTGTCTGAGAGGAGAGACTAACTGGTAAGAAATAAAGGTTTAGACTCTCAAAAGACAGTTAAGCGTTTTCACATGGCATTAAAATCTATTCAAGAGATGAGACCGGCCAGAGCCTTTCTAAAGTCGAGTTAAAATACTTTATCGTATGTAAATTACACTTATGGTTGCCAGCGGTCCAACTGTAACATTAAATAGTGGTACCTCAAAGTACCATTCATCGAGCAACGGTTTAATCGAAGAAATTGTTCATCAGTAGGCTTCTTTCAGTGCACCTAAATAGTTCTGTCTCGCTTCTCTTTCTCAGATCTATATAATTTATCTCTACGGAGGTACTCACAATACCCTTCGTATCATTATATTAATTCCTGATGGTATTGCTTGCACTGTTTTGAGTTTATGGCCGAAAGCTGAGACCTGGTAAGTGATTAAGGAATAATGTACGACTAAGTGCATGCGAGGGGTAATTTTAAAATAGGGTAACGATGGTTAGACACTAATTTTTAGCGTTTGAATGGGCTACCTAAGCCCGAATAAGCCTCTCATATAAAGTGAACTACTGTTCATAATATGCTCTCCGCGTGACTCCAAATTAAGGAAACGACATTCCTCTTTAAAATCCACCATTACCGGGAACCGAACCCGGTTCTTTCGAAAGGAAACCCATTACTATAGTCGTTCCTTGAACCAAATATTAGGAATTTCAATTTTTTAGATAATTATTTTTGCATCATTTGAAACGATATCCCACATATTTACTAAAATTGAATCACTAAAGAAGATTATTTAGCATAATCACGTCTTCTACCAACAGGATCATGGAGTTATTTTTTCGTTAAAGGGAAGGTATCCTGGGGTTTCATTAGTATTTTACAGAGAAAAGTCCTGCATCTCATAAAGAAAAAGAATAAGTCCTACCTATGAGGCATCTAAGTAGAGCAAATAGAATAAACCTTTACTATACTCTAAGACAGGTCCTCTAAGCAACAATTAGATGCAATGAAATAGCTGCGAGGTGATTAATAAATAAGCAAGTGATTGAGTTCGAATCTGAAACTAAATGGAATTTAACAACAAAGAATAAGAAAGAAAAAAACTACCTCAGTGATAGACAATAACTATACATGTGTTACAGTTGAATTGAAAGGTAGGGAAATATATAATACAGGATAGTGGAAGGGTAAAAATCCATAAGGTATAAGCACGTATGAGGTTTAAATGAAACATTTTAAACAGTTAAAAGACTTTAATGGACCATGAAAAGGAACAATTTACCTAGAAAAAAATAGTATTGGGAAATTAATTCTGAAATGGCTGAGCTTTTTAGAAAAACATTCTTTACTTAGAATCCCATACAATTTAGATTGTAAAGTTGCCAACAAACGAGATTTCCTCAAACCAATTGGAATAGAATTCCAGAGTTGTGAGGCGGCCACGAAGAACGACTTGTGAAAGGTAGCGGTTCCGTGGATCGGAAGTACAAGGCTACTAGGTTCTGTACAAATAACCATTGCATGATTAATAATTCTTTAAGTTAACATATCAATTAAGCAGGGAGGTTTATTGATGGCAAAAATAGTAAAAAGAAGTGTTCCAAGCTCCAAGAAGTACGGAAATTGTTTAACTATTGATGTACCAATTATTGGACGTATTAATAAGCATTAGAATATAACGATGCAGGAAGAACTCGAGATGGAGTTATAAAGAAGAGTAATTAAATTTTGGGCTGAATTGGCTCGGATGCAGTGAATGGAGTATACAGATGTGGCATACATTAAATTTTGCTAGAGCCGATGAATTCCAATGGAAGCCACTGAATAGTGTATGTGTATAAATGACAGTTTGGTTTTTGGCCGAGATTATCTTTAAAAAGTGACCAAGTGCTCTGAAAATGTCACTCTCTCCCAGTTGTAGGTTCGCTGACAGTCTCCAGGAAAATTTCTATACTCGTTTCCCATGTGATTTGGAGAGTGCTCGGGGCTAATTCCACGAGGGCTGTTACTCCTCTGTTACGAGGGTTCTAAATTTCAACAGCTGGCTCAGCCATCTTCATGAGCGCTAAGCCCAAACTTAGCTCTTGTGACGATTTCTGAGTCGACTGTTAAATCATTGGTTTGTTTTGGACAATTATGTGGCATGGTACAAAACCCGTTACTACATTGGCTGGTCACTTTTCTCTGGGTCAAGTCCAGGCTTGCGGCAATTGCGGAGTTGGCTGCTGTAACCCCTAAGTGTGGCATTTAATCGTATAGCCGAGATAGCCATACATTATTAAAAAGTGAATTACAACAATAATATAGAAAGTGACCTACAATATTCGCCAAAATAGAGAAATTAGCTGCCTAACTGATTAATTCAGCTGACTGCAGTAGTAGAATGAATGTCAAATTGACTAATTGTTTTGACGCAAAGATAAATCAAGATCAAATAACAATTTTGAGGTACCACTCAAGACCAAAAGTATAATCTTTGACGCAAAATTCATTGGTACATCTTATTTTCCCTTCGGTTACGTTTCCTCTATTTTTTTTACTTCATGGCTAGTTATCATAAACGCATACGTTGAATTTGCACGTGATAATTTATTTTGACCTTGTGGTCTTGACTCGCAAGTGCAATTTTCAAGGCTACTTATCTTATAAATGATAACTTGAGAGCTTCTCATGTTTTCAAGACAATTTGTCTGGAGTTGACATGTCTTGCTATGGCAAAGTTGTTTTCAAATGATGCTTTTCCATCAAATGCGCAGTTAACCTAATAAAATACTGTTTAGAGATACAAGCCAATGTTTATTTTTTATTCTGGAATTCTACAATGTACAGCTGGAAACCCTTTCCTTATCAACTTACATATTTATATTTTCTCATGCTCAAGCAGTGTATTTATGGGAACTAAATAGTGAATGAATGGAATTAATACTGGGTGGGAGTAAAAGGAAAATACAAATAAAGTTTGATCTTCAAAGGGAATTTTTAAGCATTGATTACTAGAAAAGTATGTAACATTTCCAAGAAAATCAGGGTATCAAAAATAAAAAAATAACGATAATGGGGATCTATAAGTCAGCATATCACTCCAACGAATCCCATAACTTATTTTCCATACCTTGCTGTTTTTATGGTGTTTATTTCAGTGGCAAAGCCTCTTTTCTCTAGGGTTTCCTTATATGAATATTTTACAATTCGCTCTTCAAATATTAATTCAAATCCTCTATTTTCAAATGCAAATCTCGCATCACAATCTGTGATAGTAATTTAAATTGAATAACCAAGAGCAGAAAAAATTTATTTTTTAGGCGTTTTGAGGATTGCACTGTTAAAATACAGCTCATTTTAAATTCAAATTTCTTCATATGACTTTCGGTTTTGATTATTTTTTAAATCTCAAGTCAGCTGAATATCCTGCGATGTTCAAAATTTTGAGGAAACAAATAATAAGGATTTCATTTTGTTTTTACTAATCACCACTCTGTTGAAACAACCTCTGGCGACAAAAGCTCTGCCGCCAATAACTCTCCAACTCAAAATTCATCAGAAGCGTCCCTAATTCGGGACCCTGCGCTAATTTTGGAAGGGACACTCTCTAATTCATTAAACGCCTGCGGTGTCTGTTGCCATACAATTAATGATTTTCCCTTCGCTGGATGAATCAGTGAATGTATCCGTCAAAGGAGGGTAATGGAACGCAGAAGATGGGGTAAGCGGCAATTAGTTGGCCCCCTTACCCCTATAACCCTTTTCATTTATCCCCCTCCTATTACTCTGTTTCGTCCCATCTCTTATTCGTATTCTGTGGGCCCTGAATAGGTAGCATCATTGTACATGACCGAATAGTAGTCTTAGGTATGATTCCCGCAAATAATTCAAAGGAGTGGCCCTGCAGCATATTATTATTATTACCTGGTGTGGTGTTACTTTCAGGACTAAGGAAGGCTAAAAAAAATGATCTTGATATTTGCAAGTCAGAGCAACAAACTACCAACACAATTTCTTTCTAAATCTTCGTATACAACCTATCTCTCTTCATTTCATCCATTAAGTCTATTCTTCTCTGTGCGCTTTCCTTATTACCCAGCAATCATCCCTCTATCGTAGTCTTCGGTAACCCTTCGACCCTCGATACCTTTTCTAAATTCTGACTGATAAATTCTTCTTGGGTTTCCAGACGGTTCAGGTTGGCTATTGCTGCCAACGTTTCGATAGCCTTCTCTGCCATCGTCATCAGGGCTGATAAGTGATCAAGTGTTCTTCCGGGTTTATATATAGTCTGGCGTGGTGGTCAAATCTCCTCTGATCGGTCAGAAATTTTCTTATTTGTTGAAGAATTGGATTTCATGCTCTGCTAAGGGTGTACCCTGCATTTCCATCCATGGTACTGTACACTGCTCTGCATATCATAGCACAATAGTACATGAAAGCAGTAGCAAAATCTAATACCAACACCCGTTCAATATTTTTCATCTGTATTCGTAAAAATATCATGAAAAAATCCCTAGTCACTGATTTATTCTTACGTCGTAATTTACTACGACGCCAGCATGAGTTGAAATCACAGGGAGAGAAATCCGATTTGACTGGTTTTATACTTAGTTGAGAGACGGGAGGATTATTATTTTTGTCAAGAAATATCCTGATCCACGAGACTCATGCTTCATTAAACCGGCCGTAAGTTGGCTCAGTGTGACGCAGATCCAACTTTATAACCTTATGAATGCCGTTTAATAATCCACGAAGACAGAAGCTAGCGTGACTCAAAGCAGACTGGACTTTTGGACGAGGCTCAACATTCTCGGTATTATTGAAAAAAATGGAGCGGCTACTGCGTCGATATCGTTTTGGGAAATTAGACGTCTAAATCACTTTTTTCAAGCCAAAAGGAGCAGTCGAGCTGCTAATTTAGTTTTAATTAGGCATTGTTACTTTACAAATGATTACTATTTTTGTTACTTTTGATTTATTTTGCCGATCAAAACAGCTATCCACGCTTAGCATGGATGAGGTCTCGTTTTAACTATTCCAGCATTCTGGGGTCTGAACCGAATTTATTTCAAATATCTTGATAGACCAGTGGCAAGATATTTTCACAACTTCCCAGGGAATACTGATAAGTACACTCAGATCAACGCCGAGTTAAGTCGTTTTGAACCAGCCTCAGCCACTGACTCCCTGTTTTACCTCAAGATAACTAATTATTTTATTTTATTGCACCAACACTTTTGGATTTGGACTTTGGTTCTTAATATTAACACTAATTTTGATCACCCATGTTGATGGAGAGAAGATATCACACTTAATGAACGTCCCCGAAGACTTACCAATGATGTCAATGCTAAGGTCTTTCTCCGCGGGTGAAATCAATCCTGAGAGTGAAACTGCCACTGAGAAGTTACAGTTGATTGAATTTTTAGTGTAGTAGGTAGAGTAGGAGAAAAGGTTGTGTAGTAACTCCCTGGTTTTTGGGGAGAAAAAGAAAAGGATGAGTGGGAAAGAAAGAATGAAAAAGAGAGAAGAGAGATATGGTGAAACAAAATTTCCGTTGGGAGAAAACTGAGAAAGTTGAGTGAAGGATTTGCGCAGGGAAATTTATACATGGGTAGAGAAAATACATTCATGATCTAATATGTGGATGGTGTGTTTTTCAAAACGACGAGTTCTGGTAGCGTTTTTCCAAAAACTTTAAAACAAGACGTCAGGCACTCGAGAAATGATGATCGGTAGGTTGGGGAGTGGGAAGGTCAACATGAGGAGATGTGAGGTTGAAGATACACGAGTTGTGTACGCGCAGTGAGGAAAAGGCATAAATTGAAAAGAAAAGTTGTTGCCAAACCTCATCCAGTAATATTTTCTTGGGAAAGGAGAGAGAGTTGAAGTTACCCAGCAGTATCTCCCCGGAAAGTTGGACACATTCTTATGCTCGCCGTGGAGAAATATTTCTAAAAGAAAAGGGCGATTACCTCTCATTCATTTTTTTGAGTGCGCTCCTTATCAGGTTTGCGTTTTCGAAGGATTGCCTCTGGAGAACGAGAGTATTATCCTTGAGGAGACTTAGGTTTACGAAATGAAGTTCTAACTTCTCCGGTTTCACGTTCATTTTTATCTCTACTGCCATATTCTTGCGTGCTGGATGGGAAATTTAAATGGCATTATGAGCAACTAGTCGCAACTGACTTAACCGTTGTGCTTCATGATAGGAAAGTATATACCTCATAGCCCTACAAAATTATAAAATCGTGGTCTGTTGTCAAAACTCTTTTCCTTTTTGCTGTGAGCACTTTTCACGAGATTGAGTATCTCATTTTTTGCTGAGATATTCCACCGTACTCATCAATAATCCTAACACTGCAGCGTTATATTTCATGTATTATCCTTGTATTGTTTCATAGCAATCCTTTATAAGATGAATATCAAGCCCTGTCAACCTTTAATCTCTTGGCCCTTAGACCCATTTTTTGAGAAATTAGTTAAACCACATTTATCTTTGTAGACGATCCTATGACACATTTTAATAACCACAAGCTTAAAGTGAAGTTAAAATTCATTCATAACAACCTTACCTCGATAACGGACTATCCCCAACTATTTTCCGTCGAAAATATTAGAATGCCTTCTCAGCGTACCTAGGCACATCTATTGTTCCACGTGCCGTTAATTGCATGGTAACACTGACATTTTCAGGCCTACTTTGTACTCCTATTTCCGTATCCATCATCTCCCGTGTTACACTGACCATTTCCACCTAAATAACTGTTGAATGGCAATGATAGGAATGGGTACCACTGCATCACTCCCTATTCAATGAAAAGATTGCCATAAGCCCTATAAAATTTTAAAATTTAAATACTTGTGATCAAAATCTTTCCATAACCAATTTTTTGCACGCAAATTCACAATGCAAGTTCTATTTTTTTAATCCTATTGAGTGTTTATTTAAATGTCACTCTTTTGTGAACAGTCCGTAGTTCCTTTTTTCCTTTTGTTAACGTCCAGTGTAGTACAGAGCTGTTTGGCTAATTTTATAGCAATCGATAATGAGATAAAATTGAAACCGTTATCTTACCGTTACCGTATATGGTTTTTATTTTAAATATTTATACCATTATATACGATATCAACTAAAAACATACTATTAATTGCCATGAAAAAACTTACCAGGGTAAGTTCCCAGGTCATTATGAATTCTAAGAATATCTGGTGGCCTGATTTGGAGGAAATCATGAACGTCGTAGTATTTTAGTAATTATATTCTTACAACGAAAAAAACATGCACTTATACTGAGAGCAACCTCAAAGGACCCGATAATCTTCAACCAACCTTATTAATAAGTTAATTAGCGGTGAGTGCGGGGGTATTGGTTCGTGGAACGCAGCAAAATTTCATTTTGTGCCTCTCGACGCCGTGAGAAAAAGTTCCAGAGAAGAATGTTCCGTAGAATTTCCTCAATTGCCACAGTGTAAGGGAAGGGTTAACTTAAACTAACAACGGTGTACTGAGAAATCCGAAACGAAAAATTTTTAGTGAACGTTAAAAAATTGGAACCTGTTCGTCAAAAACAAACTAAAAGTTGTGCCCATTGTATAGCGCTGCGGATTTGGTAGAAGGAAGCCTAGAGGCTCTCCTGAGATTGTTGGGGATCGGCTAAGTTGAAATGAGAAAGTTAAGTTGGCGTTTTCGGGAGGCAATGACTGCGATGATTTGGGCCACTAGGGATAGGTGAGTAGATTGATGAGGGAAAGATTATTGCTGGATAGGAGGAAGGGTGGAGACCTCGTGAGTGGTGATTCGTTGAGAAAGTAACCTCTCTCAATTAATAGCGCCAAGGGATCCTAATTTTAACACCCTATCCGGCGAATGGGGTACTGCACTTGAAGTGCTCTTTGTAAATAACGCAAATATGGTCCAAATTTCAACTGAAGAATACACAACACCTCCAGGATTCAAACCAGAGGCCTATGAATGAACAACCAAGACACACATTTGATCCACTGGGACGCTTAGACAGAATGAATAAAGGATTTTACTTGCTAATTTAAGAGGGCAAATTGGAGGGAGACCGAAAGGGGTCTAAAAATGGAGAGATGAAGGGTTGAGATTGTGGAAGAGCTGAACCAGAGGGATCCCGGAGACTAACATTGGTAAACGCAGGACAGTATACAGATTTTATACGACTGTAGAGATTCCTGGATTCTCCAAGGACTGAAGAGGGTTTTAGAGCAAGCGTGTGGAGAGACTGGAGGTTAGAGAGCAGAGACAAGATAAGTGAAGATGAAGAGAGAAAAAACATTAGTTCGGAGTTGAAATTAGAAGAGAAGAGAAAAAGTTTCATGTAGCCAAATGGAAAAAAACTGGAACGAACCTTTTTACTTCGGCACTTTATATAGCTGATTACTACTGCACACTCAAAAAGCGATGTCATAATGTGTTATCTAGACGGAGTTACATGTTAGGGGTGTCTAAATTCTCGAAATTCTTTGTATCTTTCACAATCGTCAGGTTTTGTACCTTTGATTACATCTGAATAACTATCCCTCTCTTGTTGTAATCAGCCTCAACCTTGGGCAATTTTATTCGTTGCAGCAAAATAACCTTGGTGACTATATCCTAAGAAGAATTTGTCAATTTAATGTCATCTCAGTCAAGTACCGATTCCAATGACAAATTGTTTTAATTTGTATATCAAAACTGAAATTTTGAAACTTATCTCTGTAAAATGCTGGTCCCAGTATTTGACCCCCCCCAGTATTTGATCTGCGATGATCCAAATTCAATAAGCTATTTAATATCTGCAGCATGAACTGATTATATTATTTACTTCTTTGCTAAAACATTTATCACATTTGGAATGCATTAGAACTTTTTTATCTTTGGTTATATTTTAGAGGAATTGTGAAATTACAGCAATTAACACATTACGGTACACCAGAGAAAGTCGTAGGTAGCAATTATCAGATCAACGGTTTGTATCTAACAACACTTAAATTGACCTAGTCATTAGAAGTATGAATAACATTGAGAGAAGGATAAACTTTCACGAAAACGAAAGTTACACGTTACCCAGTCATTGACTCACAAAATTGCACTGCTTTTCAGTTCATTTATCACGAGCCGCACTTAGAATTGTGCGTAATAATAACACCACCATGCACAAATATGAATGAGCCCTCGCGAGGTCCGTTACCTGGAGGCTAAATATTATCTGGAAGAATATATTTTACCAACTTTAAAAAGAGATATTTTTTCTGACTGACACTTTCGAAGACCGAGAAAAGGTACAACACCCTCTTTCCTCGGTCATATCACCTTTAAAGGACTGGACAAAAAATTACATTTCTAAACCACCTCTGTAGCGGTAGCGTGGTTCGTACCCTTCTAAAATTCGGACAAACCTATCGGCCCCTTAGGCTATAGTGGTAAGAACAAAACACCTCCCTCTTAATATAATGACATTTAAGATTTTAAAGAAGTTTGGATGAAAAAAGAAAGGGATCCAGCGGCAATTTGAGAGGTGTGAATACTTGGCGGTTCCGGACGTAGCCAACGAAATCCCTTCATACTCCTCACTAAAGCCCCTGAGGGAAGGTGGCCTAACTCAACTGAAGAGACTATCCACCACACCCTCCCACTCTCTTCTCCTGTTTCTCAGCGGGGGGTCAGGCCGACGTGAGCATGAAGAGGCTACCTGATCTCTGAAGGCTCGTCCACTACCTTTCCAGTTCAATCTCTCTCCGTCGTGTTGGCTAGCGTGAGAGTCACATCCTCTACCGTTGTCGAGCAGCCGACTCCTCCTCCAGCCACCCTTGGGGACTATCTCTCGCTGCCGCCCGTCAGGTTGGTAGCCCCGCCCACCCCTTTAAATTTTTAACGCTCGTCGTACTCCTTTTGTTGTCTCCTTCAAGGGCGGTGCCGCTCTTCTTGTTGGAAGGATTAAAGGGGATGATAACCTTTTCGGCCACGCCCTCTTCTCCGTTTTCATGTGCCGCTTGTATTGCTCAAAAGTTCTCGCGCATTCAAAGAAATCTTCGAATGCCGATCTTAATTACATCGAAGGTGTTGAAAGTTACGATGTAAGGAAAATAAAAAAGACAAAGCCACTGACAACTAACCATAGCCACAAATTATTGTTCATTTTTAAGCTGAAGGGTAAAAAATTGATCTATCATAGGTTTTGATTCTCTGCCAGGTAACTCAATATCTTAATTAAGAATTCTAATAGTTATTCAGAGCATTTTAAATTATTTGTGTGTGAATCTTACTTACATCTAAAAAGCATCGTGGATTTAGGTATTCTATAGACACCAGATCCTCTCAAACATTTTTCCCGATGTAAAGGATTCTCAAGGTTGTTCAATAAAGACAATTATTTAAACACTATTCTGTTATTAATTGATTGTTACAATTGCAGCAAATCTATGGCCCTTGAGAGCACATGATTCTCTCATTTCTAAGGGGTAATTCATTATCAGTAATTTTTGAAGCCGCCCAAGAAATGCTAATTAGGGGTAAATACGAAATATGTAACTGTATACTGGGTCAAATAATTGACCAAATATTGCAGATGAGTTTGAGGCACAGGGTTATTAAAACAGGAAAGGTGAAACAGTGAAATAACCATGGTTTCATCTCAAGTGTGATCACTATTTACCGTAACTTCGAAAAAAACGTTTGGAAACAAACAGTAATTGAAATACAACCACTATCTACTAGCTTGGTGAAAATGTTTAAAATTAAAGATTTGGTTGGGAGACGCTACCTCCGAATTTTTTCTTCACCTGAGACGTTCTTAGTGGGAAGAAGAACAACCAGCGAGGTTTTAACAAATATTCACCTCTCATTCCACTCAAGGAAAACGTCCTCCGATAGACCGGCGCAACATATTAGCATTAGCGCCGTGCTTAAGTACTTGATATGGCAATTCGAAGATAATCCCTGAATACTCGTATAATTGGAGCGTTTCCGTATATATGCAGCCAATTCTCTGGTGAATCGAATCGAATTATTCTTAATTAGAGTCCCTTCGATTCGATTTCGAAGCATTAAATTTATATACCGCTAAACCAGGTTTTTTGCTCATTGTAATCATGATTTGTTGATATTAAATAATACGCACATAGCACAATCGAATCGAATCAACTCGAATGAAGCTTAAAACACCGTTCAATAATAATCTCCATATTGTCTGTAGGTCATTGGCCAAATTTATTCTGTCATTTTCATCTTAACTAGCTGAAGTATCGATATAAAAACAATCATTCTGGTTTTTTAATTAAATACGACTAATAATTTCAAGACTATGTGCGGATTATTTCAGACAAATAACTGATGATAAAAATGAGCAAAAACCTCGTTTCCCGATGTAAAAATTAAATGCTTCGAAATCGAATCGAATCAACTCGAATGAAGCTTAAAACACTGTTCAATAATAATCTCCATATTGTCTGTTAGTCATCACAAAAGTTGGTCAATCTTTTCATATCTCTTCAAAGACCAATAATAGCAAATATCCTGCCATCGTGTTGATTGAAATGAGAAATGTTTAGTATTCTTTTAGTTGCCTCCCTAATTCCTCCAATTTCACAAACTAGCGCAACTGTCGTGTCATTTTAAGTACTTGCGTGTACATGGCTGGGTTATTTCATGTCGGACTCTGCGCTTAAGTTTCAGGAACAACTTCTCCTTCCACTACTTGACTATTTACGAGTAGCTTAGAATGTACGAGATTGTTACTGCGTAACCAGTTTGCGTCACGCGCAGAATCTTGAAATCATTGCTATGTGCCTGTCTCTGGACGTGAGAATTTAACACCATTAGCGACTCTTAAATCTTCATATGTAGTTTGCTAGACATTTCGCGCTTCACAGTTTATAACTTTAGATTTTGCTACTGAATTTCTGGAAATGACAAGCTCTTTATCACTCAGTGATTCCAGTCATCTTCTGTATTTAACTATTTTCAGCATGAAAACAATGACTGCTGAAATAGAGCTTCATGTTATAGAAGAAGGATAGGTTTCTTCCACTGCAGTGAAAAGTGCTCGGTAATGTTTTGGTGCAAAATGACAATGGACGCATTTAATATGAAAAATATTTCCGAAATAAAACCTCTGACCCATGTAGCCTTAGATGGGTAAAATATGGTATCATCAGATTTTCATAAAATTAATGTTTCAGCTTTCTTTAAGAATTGCCCGATTGAGACTTTGACCAACGGTTTATTTGACTTAATTCAACTTAGCTCTTTAGGAACAATTCTTTCTCTTTCTAAGAAACAACATGTTCCATATATTTCAGGACCATACCTGCCAAAGCCACTTACTTTTTCTGTTTCAACTTCTCATGTATATCTCTCTGGGGCATTCCCAAGAAGTTTTCTGCCCTCGCATTTTCTGCTTCTGCTTGGCAAACTCTAAAGTTACCAAGTGCTCTGCGGTCCCCGCAGCCTCGATTATTTCTCCTATATGAGTTTATAGCACAAAATAAATGCTTCTCTATTAATACGCTAACTTTGTTTTTAATCTCGAGTTGAACAAGGGTACATATAGTCCATTGTAACCTCCCTCATTTCCAAACTCTCGCTAAACTGAACGCGGTGCGCGGTATATCGATTTATTCAGACCCAACCTGCCGATTTTGAACCAAGTTTGGAGAGGCCTAATTTCCGCATACAAGAATAAATAGACTCTTAAAACCTATTTTAACTTATGCTTCAATGTCATGCGGCAAATCTGAAATGAATTTAATTTTGAATTTATGATTCAATTTCCGAGATCTGATAGAAAAGTTAAACCTCTCTACCTGATGACTGTTGTTATTAATACCGTCACACATTGTACCATACTATCGTAAGAAATAGTTTGGAATTACTGAACCCTTTCGCTACGGTAAAACTGCAGAAACGTTACAGCCCCTGTGCGGCAAAAAAGTGAAAAGTAACCTACGTTGGCACAGAAAGTATGCGTCTTGTTGCACCTGCAACTCAATAGTCACTCAAGCTCCCGGGTTGGGATTAGTACAATGTATAACATGCCATGTATTATCTTACAGATGTTGCCATGAACTTGGTGAATGGCACTCTCGGAAAAAGGAAGTTCGGTAGCGTGAGTAGGAACGACCAATTGCCAAAGGAACGTAGGAGCTAGGTTCATAGCAGTCAACCGGGCGAACGTAACTGCTACGTTCGTAGCAGCGAAAGGGTTAACGCTTACACTATATCACAGGTATGGTTGTCAAAAAATTGACCTGTAATAATTAAAAGTATCCACGTATGATCGATCATATCAGTCTCCTTATTCATTGTGTGGATAGGCTGAAGTGGTAATTTCGCGGAAGTAATTTGAAGTATTCATTTAGTTGTATACGTCCAAGTTACTATTCTTGGTCTCTCTCTCTATCATGTGGGATTCAGCGCTATATATCATATGCATAATACGCTCATCTAGGGAAATACTTGTTTTTAATAGTGACTCCAGAATACTTACACACGGGAAGGAAACCTTAGAGACATTTCCGCAATAGATAGACCTTAATTCTCCTCATTAGCGCCAAGTAAAGTGTATGTACAACCTTTTTTATATTTTAGAGATATAGAAATATTCTTATAGTCTCTCTAGAGGGAGGCGGAGAGCCGAAGAATCAGAGTAGTAACCTCTCCAGTAGGAGTAGGTATAATTTTTGTTTCACTCAGGTTTGTGTGTTTTTAATAGCGCACGTTAAACTCCATGTCCTTCTTCTAAGTATAAACATGATGTACCTCAGAAAGTAGTAAAGTGTGATGATGTAGTTGGCAGTTTAATATATCAATATATCAGCGTTTACTTGCAGAATGAAGGAAATTATGGTTACAGGCGAAGCAAGCCTCTTTGGGCGACTGAAATCGACTGAAATTCTAGCAAAACGATTTTCTGAAGTTATTTTATTTTATTTTTTAGGATATATTTTTTAGGATAATATTACGATAGATAACCTGTTCAACCAATCTTATGACTGAAAACTGGATGAGGGGTAGGACTAATTGTTACACCAACATGAAATATCTTCATCCTACCTGAAGCTCATAGCCCTTTCTTATTTTCAACGATCCACTTCAGGAAAACATACGTCAGTTTTCACGGAAGCAAACGTCTAATCTAAAAGCAATAACGTCTAATTGAATATTCTGTTTTTTTAAATTAAAAATTAATTATGGTGAGAGGAGGTTGAGGTGAGAAGTGTCCATCTTTGGCCATACCTGGCTTTTGGTAAGCTACCGGTGAATATGGGGTTTCACAAACGATAAGGGCGAAAATATTAGTGCTTGACTAATATCTCACAGGATATTGCTTTATATCTGTAAGATAATACACTAATATTGGTACACTACCCTCTTCCAAAATCTACGATGTTGGTTTGAAAATGTTAAATTATATGATGCCGAGAAAACGCTAAAAGCCTACGGTGACTCCACGAGCGCTTTTAATGATATTTTGGGATGACTCCGTCTCTCATAAGGATTGGTAACCACCGTTACCAACTCGGAAGAACGACATAAATCTGCCAAAATATCAGTTACATCAAACTCAATATTTACCTATGGGGTGAGTACTTTTTTATTTGTCTCCTCAAGCTACATATCTTGTCTTCTTTCCACCAACGCTGTATTGCAGCGCACTCGTGTCTCTGGTGTATATGTAGTTCTTTGGATGAGGCATATTGAATCGCAAAGGAGGGAAGTGCTCTACCCGAGAATATGTCTCATTTTTCGGTTTTGAGCATCGTGCACGAGTGTGCTTTAGAAAGGTATGTTTGACATCCCAAGAGAAACTGTGTATTTTACCTGCTTTGAATATATCCGAGAATCCAAGTTTTCCCCCGATAAGATTACAGTAGCGTGTAGCAGTTCCGTTCTCTATCTCATCGGTGTTGCTTTATTATTAATAAAGAATGTTTTACCCATTTTATTTCATCCCTTCTTTGGCCATCAACTTTTTTTCTGCCTCTTCCTCTCTATTCCGGTGATATGCCTTTGGAACAATACCCATACAATCTATCTGAGGAAGGGTATTGTTACCCTAAGAATGCTTTAATTCTTTTCGTTTTTGGTGATTTAATACGCTTTTAGCAAGCGTAAAAATTCTGCCTTCTTATTACAATTTTTGAAAAATTGGGTACTGATAAAACGACTGAGGCGCTGAAAAATAATTTTTTGTATCCAAATGTGCTTGCTTGTCGTCTAACAGCTTAATAGTTAACTTTTGTCAATTCTCTTCCAGGCTTGAGAACTTTACTCAATTCCGTCGAACTGAACTTAGGGTGTACTCCGTCAAACCTGTGCAATTATCTCCGAATCATATCAATAATAAGTAAATTTTTTACAATTAATCCTGACGCGTGCATTTTATTTCGAAATATGTTGTTTTAAGAACATTTACTTTATTTGACAACAGAAATTACGTGCATTCTTGCCAGTACTTAATAATCCAGGGAGCCCTTGCTGCGCCAATTATCGGCGTCAAACCAATGCCATTTCAATTGTTATGATGACAGATTTATTACATGAGAAAGAATAGGGCATCAACTCGACACTGTTTAATTATATTTTCGTGAATGCATTGCCGTAACTTTTTAGATTCAGTTCAGTCCTTCACAGAGATCTAATTCGTCAACATTTACTGCTGGGCCGTATATTAAATACCCATTTCACATTCAAAACGTATAGTTCTATAATGCTGAAAACAGCAAGCATGAATGGTTTCCACCGTAAGCCTATGCACTAGCAGTAGCTTCTTACAAATTGAACATTACTATCGCCACTATCACAAAAGGTGTTGTACTCAAAATTTACCCCGACATATTTTGTCGAATAAATAATACTTATATATTCGAATTTCAGGTATTCAAGCTGCAGAGGTTATAGTGCTCCGTCTATCATAAATGTGTGAGGCATACAATGCTCACTCCATGGCCGGAGAAAGAAGTAACGTATATTAATTGTGAGGCCAATGCACTGCCAGCAAGACTATGGTGGTGGTTTTATAATGTAGCCAGTGGAGTAAGGGGCAAATTGCAGGAAGTTTAAGGACGAACGGGCCAGGGAAAAGTGCCAAATACTGGTCGTTCCCTCTACCATTTTTCTGACTCCTCTAAGAAATACGCCGTCCTGAGGATTTTCAATTGCCTCTATTGTCTCTCCAAAAGCTCATCGCCTCGTGGCGGCACTCGCTTTTATATCGTCCCGAAGCGCACTCTTCCCACTCACCCTGTGGAGCCAAAAGCAAAGCGAGGGAGATTTCCCTATTCGCGATCATCTCGTATTATATCCACAAGCACCTACATTCGCTCCCTCCTGGTAAAGGATGGGCATGCCGTAGTTTTTATCCTATTTTTATATTGACCCGATTGAAAAAAACCCCGCTGGTGCGAGGATCCAAAGATATTTTTCCAGGAATTCCATTATATGAATTATTTTGCATGTACTCCTATTTATCGAAGTACATTATATGTATACCCGCAAACCTAGTTCTCTATTCGGTAATTCATGCAATAGCTCTTTTTTTGTAGATTTGATTTATTTTTGAAAAATGCTCACAAATAGCAAGCATTGGTCTATACAGTGAAAATGTCGAACATAATATTTGCAGCAGTAGCGAAAATGATATACAAAAACATGAATACAATATAACACAGCATTGATAGATAACAAAACAATTGGCAATTTTCCTGAGAACCATGATAATTTGCTACAAATTCATAATCACAGCAGAAAAAGATACGTAAATAACAAGTATTATAAAGTCGTAGTGTATTATAATTATTATGTATCCAAAATTAACTTCCCATAAAATCGTTTTTGATGATCTTTTCACTCTAATTTACTTCACTGGGGCTAATATAGTAAATATAATTGCATATAAATGAAACAACAGAGGTATTAAATAAGTCCGTTCATCCGTGAATGTATTTAACCTAGTCTAACTAAATACATGAATCACCGAAAGAAATTATTAAAAGGTACCTATTAATACTACTCCCGTCAACATATTTCTATGTAGAGAGTAATACCAAGTCTTTTTTAAAAAATTTTACTATTGGGCTTAATTTTTTTCAGGTCAAAATGACCAAAAACTGATCCAAAAATTCTTTTCATCTCTCAGACTTCCACCATATGCAGAACGGATCCAGTTATGTTGCATTGTTGCTCATGCCCAAATAATATGCAGAATGAACTTTCTTCGCTTGATCAGTTCTGAGATTCTTCTTTCTTCTTAGTGGAATCTGTCTTCTGCCAGGTTTCAACTGGATGCCTCCCATCGCTGACGGACCTGAGCATCTTTTTTCATTTGCCTGTAACTTCGGCCATTTTTTATGTCATCGAGCATTCCCATTCTTCTTCTTCCCCATCCTCTCTTTCCTTCAATTTTTCCTTTGATAATTCTTCTTAAAAGACAGTTTTGGCGTAATATATGTCCCATCCAAGCTATCTTCCTCTGTTTGATTTCCCTCAGCAGTTTTCTCTCTTATCATATTGTCATTAGTACTTCCCCATTTCTCATTCTATCCATTCACTTCATCTTAGGCATTTTTCTCCACAACCACATTTCGAAACTTTATAATTACTTTTCATCTTTCTTTTTGAGTGTCCATGTTTTGCTGCCGTAAGTCATCACACTCGAAACAAAGCATTTAGCAAATCTCTTTCTCAGTTCTATTGGGATGCTAAATGCTGTCAGAAGTTCTTTCACCTGCTCAAATGCAGCGTTAAATAAACTGTAATCTGAGATTATGAAAGTCGATTTTCTCGCACATCTGTTTTTGATTTTCCTCCGATAAAACACGTCAAAACACTTATGCTTCCTAAACATGAATACTTATTTTTAAAAATAATTTTTCTCATTAGGGTACGTGTTCCTTTTTCACTTCGGAGTTGCGCGGCACCCTAGACCTGGAGGACGTTGGTTTTTTATCGGCGTGCGATTTAATCGCGCATGATTAAAAGTTAGTCAAATACTGTTGTGGCGATGCCTGTATATAAACGAATTTCGATATTTGTTCTCGTGCTTTTATTGCTGAGCCGCTAGAAACCTCGTCATTTCATCTAGCTTATTTTTTATGCAATGGCTAATTGAGGCGTTCCCTTCCTTCACACTTCCATCATCGTATCCCCACCCATGAGCTAACCGGAGTAAAGCGAACTATGAAAATACCAATGGAGGTATTCTACTCTCACACATAGAGTAATATTCCAGTGTCTCGATTGTCTTGTGATCAAGAAAGGGGGAAGGGTATTGTATCGCGAAGCAGCGGTACAGTCGGGAGTCGACCGACCAATCCACCGCTACGCCACTGACGATGTGCGGAGCGATATTCCCACCTCACCTCGACCACTCTCTCACATCTCCCCGAACTTTCGTTTCTCTTCTACCGAGGGTAATAAATGTCAGCATATGGGTACGGTAATACGGTCTACCACCTCTAGAGGAGACGCGGGAAGTCATTCTGAATAGAAGAATGGCAAACAAGAATGTGCACCTCTAAATTCAAGATGGCAGCGATGTGCAGTGATGGAGTAAAATATAAACCAAGAGAGAAATACATACAATAGCGGATTCCAGCGAACATTCTGGAAATTCCATTTCCGAAACTAAACAAGTACATTGTCCGTACTACAAGGTATTTACCAATATTTATCCAGTTTGTCCATTTTAATAAGTTAAATAAACTAAATTTGAAGGCATGTAGAAATGGTTTGCCGGTCTTAATTTTGAATTAAAAGGTCATCACCAGTTTGAAATACATCCTTTTATATTCATGACCTAATACATCACATTTTTTTACATCACATTACACCACTTACGATCACATTTTCCTCCCAAGCTTTGATTTTTTTCGATTCTGTGGACTGTATTCAATTTATAGGTATGAATTTGTGTTTGCTCTCTAAACTTCCTCCCTCAGAATCCGTTATTCATTTTTCATATTGCGCGCTAAATGTTAAAAATGCTTGTTCCTTATCGCTCCTTATCTAGTGCAATCCTATTTGACATCCCCTCATTCTGTGAAACTGGAGCGGAGGGGAAGCGGGCGGCGGTAAACACTAGACGATCGAGCTCCCGTAAGGGAGTCCGTAAGGGAGCCCGAAGGGTCGACGGGGTGGACCTTCTATTCTCCGACGTATGCAAGAGAATAGAAGAAGGCGGTACTTTTGTGAGGGAGGGTGGGGTTTTATGATCATCACACTAGACAGCAGAGAAAGGAATGGAAATAATGAAGTAGAGATAGCTATGATCGCATCTATTTTGGTGAGATATCAGATTAATTCATTAATTTGTACTCGGATGATTAGGAACTAAACAACCATGAAGACTATGTGAGCGCCTGTGGCAGTTTTTTGCGCGCCATTATGGGCGATTTTGGCTAACACCCATGGTTTATGTTGACTCTATAAGCAGTGCAATCATGATATGTAACTAAAAGAGGTGAAATTATCCCCATGAAGGTAATTCTTCTGCACAGAAATCTGTTAAATGCCCGCAGTTAGATCTTGAATTAATAAACGGAAAATTTGGAATATTTGCAATAATGATAAAAAATAGAGTGAAGACATTACATGTTTCTGTTGACTCTATGAGCAGTGCAATCATGATATGTAACTAAAAGAGGTGAAATTATCCCAATGAAGGTAATTCTTCTGCACAGAAATCTGTTGAATGCCTGCAGTTAGATCTTGAATTAATAAACGGAAAATTTGGAATATTTGCAATAATGATAAAAAATAGAGTTAGAATGCCATCAATGTCATTGAAATAGAAATTATGCGATAATACGTAAAATTTCCAAAGAAAAGTTCAATTCGGGACATGTATTAACAAAGGTTCATCGTTGGCGAGGAATAGTGTCATCAACCATCTTATCAGTTAAAAATTTAACCCACACTGTTTATATAAATTTCGGCGTCTAACATTTAACTTTCATGAACTAAGTTTTTTGCTTCAAAATGCAATATGCCGTAGACGTTCATGCCTGGGACCATCTCGTAGAATCGCACGTGAGAAAGGATGAGGAAGAGGCAAACTTTGACTTGTTGATGCGCGGGATATCTTGTCTTGAACGTTTATGGGATGAGACTATTAAGGGAGTGGGTGGTATGAGGGAGTGTGGGAGGGGAGGAAAAGGGGTAGCCGCTAAAGCCGGAGAGGAATTAGGGGGGTGGGCAAACGGAGTGGAAAGGGAAAGGGGGAGAAGGAGGGCGGAGGTGTTGCGGGTGTGCTGCTATTGCATGAGGTAGAATGTGGAGGAGGGGTTGAGATCCCCTAAATCATCGCGGTGACCTTGGAATCGCCACGCTAAGGGCCATTCATCACGCTTTTTTATTCCCATTCGGCTTTTAACGGGGCAGCGGTGGGTGAGTCTTGAGGACCGGGCTTGCTGCGGATGGCTGAGGCAGGTACCTAATGCGGGGAAGTATTTCCGAGACCACCCTCAACCCATCACCCCCCGTCGCACATTTAAGCTCCCCTCTTCCTCCTCCTTCTGCCGCCGCAGGTCCACCTGACTGGCCCCTCTCTGACCTCTCCGCGGCCGCGGTTATTTTCGGACGGGTTCCATACGCACACCAAGGGGTGTAAGAGGAGAGGAAGGTGTTTGAGTCTGCGAAGAGTGCGGTTGCCCATTTAAAAGAGGGAGGGTGACTGTGAGCACGTCCACTTGAGTGATCAAAGCGGCCACTGAGCCCGCCTCCTCCATCGCCTCGCGCTTCAAACTGTACGGGTGATTGCGGGTGGGAGGCGGGGAGTGAGGGCACTTTGAGGCGATTTACTGCAGTTCGTCTCTTCTCGCGTGGTCAGGGAATCCCCTGATCATTGCGCGGTCCTTTTCAGCTTCCTTCTGTTTTAAATGATCGAAAATCCAGATCGTCAGCGGATATAAATATTTTTGTTTGCGTCAACCACTATAGAGAATCAGTCTCATAGGCCTATTTGTACCTGGAAGCCTCACTAGTGGAGATCTTGAGATTATGGAGCGTGGAATGAGTGTGTACACCAGGCATGAGCACCGAAGTTATCCTTTGGATTACTCTGATTGGACCAACGATCTTTTTGTCCCGCTATTCTCATATGCCTTTCTCTCTAAAAGTCGAAGTAAGAAGACATTCACCTCTTCTCAATAGCAATAAGTTTTATGCTACCTTTGAACTGTTTGCTATTTTTGAAACGGGACGATAACCGTTACTCACTAAAATGCATTCCAACCTCTTTCGATAGAATCTTGATCCATTTTCCAACCAATGTGTTGGAAAATGGATCAAGATTCTATCCCTGGTGAGTGTTATACGTTTGCGAGAGCAAATAAACGAGTATTTACTGTATATAGCTAATGAACGTGTATTCCACAGATGGGATCAAGGAATATGATGTTTCATAGTACATTTCTCGCTACGTTGCTCGATAACCCTCGCATGCAATTTCTTCACAATACCTCAACTCTCGCCTCATCTTTCGTTTCTCCCATTACCATGACAATCCAACGTTCCCAAAATTACTTACCTGAATATCCTCCATTCATAACCTTGGCTGTTTCCCCTCCTCGCCCATTCTCATTCTCATCCCCTTATACATCATGCATTTATTCATTTATTCAGCACTTAGCCGGTGACAATTTTCGATACCCTCTGGAATGTGGAGAGGGTTAAAAATGGCTCTGGAAGTCAGCGTGGGAGATGATGATGGTCGCGCCTTCGCGGTCTGAGGCGCGATCGTTATTGCTGAAGACGTTGGGAGGGGAAACTTTTCCGCGCTGAATGATACGCTGCCCGCACGTCGCGATCACCTATCATGTGACTGCGACCCCGCAGCTTCCTTCCGCTTCAACGCTTAGTCGTGACCATATTCCATCGAATTTTCAATGTTACGTCATTTTTTTGTGGCCCTCGCCTTCAACTATGGTTAATGTCGAGGGTTTCTACAGTATCATTGCGATTCGTTTTTAGTGAAGCAAATTCGAGCTGATACATAAGGTGTTCTCATTATAATAATTACGGTGTCCTCATTTATAATAATAATAGATCAGTCATAAGGTGTTCTCAATTATAATAATAGGTGACCGAAGATAATAATTATAGGGCCGTTAGTTTATTGAGCATTCCGGGAAAAGTTTTCAGCAAAATTTTATTCAAAAAAGTGAAGAATATTACTTCTGACACAATATGAGGTGTGCAGTGTAGGTTTATGCCTGGGAGAGGATGTGGTGACCAGCTTTACGCGCTTCAGCAAGTGATAGAAAAATTTATGGGTGGCGGAAAGAAAGTGTATTATGCGTTTGTTGATTTAGAGAAAGTATATGGCAGGGTAAATAGAAAGAAGTTATGCAAGGTTTCAAAGGACTATGGAGTGAATGGGCTGTTATTGAATGCTATGATGGCGATGTATGATAATAATGAGGCAAGTGTGAGAGTTAACGGGGTTCTGAGTGATTGGTTTGCAATAAAACAGGGCGTAAAGCAAGGATGCGTAATGTCACCATGGCTGTTTAATACATTTATGGATAAATGTGTTAGAGATGCATGTAGTAAAAACTACGGTGCGAGTTCTTCTAAATGCGGATGATGCCGTTTTGATCTCAGACAGTCAACAGGGATTACAGAAGCTCCTAGATAAGTTTTGTGAATCGACGGAGAGAATGGAATTGGAGGTAAATGCGTGCAAGGCTAAAGTATTAGTTTTTGATAAGGATAATGGGGAGGATAACTGTATGATGAGGGCGAATGGTGAAGTAATTGAACAAGTGGATGATTTTGTGTTCTTAGATAAGATGTTTGCGAAAGATGGACGGATAGTTGAGGGGAGGAGACGTGCGAATGCTGGAAGGAAAGTGGTACGTAGCATTTGGAGCATATCAAGAAATGAGTGCCTGTCTAAGGATGCGAAAATCGTCTTGTACAAAGTGTACTTCTCCCAATTTTACTGTATGGTAGTGGAAGATGGGTATGTCAGGATAGACATAAGAGTAGACTAAACGCCGTGGGTATGAATTATCTGAGGGGTGTTTGCGACAAAAGTAGGATGGATAGGGTCAGGAATGAGTGGGTAATAAGTGAGTGTGAGTTAGATGCTCCAGTAATGGACGTGTATGAAAGGAGTGTGTGTTGTTGGTTTGGCCATGTTGAGAGAATGGATGAGATTCGAATAAGAAACATATATATGAGTAAAATGAATGGTGTGAGGGGTAGAGGTAGGCCGAGAAAGTTTTGGTTGAATGTGGTTGAGGAAATTCTTAGAAAGAGGAATATTAGTCTTAAAAACAGAAGGGCGTGCATGAAGCAGTGTATGAGGTTAAATGAAGCAAAATAGGTTTGCAATGATAGGTTAGTATGGAGGAAATTATTGAAGCAGAGTTAGGTGTACAAATATGTATTTATGAGTAACACTTAGTGACTCTGCCTACCCTGGAAGGAAACAACGTGATTGGTATGTATGTATGTGTGTACATACGGTGTCGGTCATGATAACCTTCTGACGTTCTTAAATGATGGAGCCTTGAGAATATATTTTGTTGAATATTTTAGACCCATTTCTTTTAAATAAACATGAAAGATGAAGGGGAACGCATGTATTAGACGCAGCAATATGGGAAAACATTCTATTACTTAACAATTTGATGGTTGTACGTACATCTTTTACATTTCCGTTGATTTATGGTTATAAAATCACTAATGGTACCTTCTCCATCCATCATCTATTTTTGTATTCTACCACATTTGTTTAAAATTTCCTATTACAATTACTTATGCTAGGAATGTGATTTGTTATAGTAACAAGGAAGCATGGGATTTCAGTGAATTATCGGTAGTCTTATCACCTCTTACGAAGGCTCTTGTATGGATCCTCAGAAGCACGTTGGCATAGCAACAAAAAATCAATCAATAAATATGGTGGGGATGTTAAACTGAAATATATAATGAATTTTCAGTGTCGAGAACTTTGCTTGTTGTCTGAGCTGTAGGTAACTGATCAGTGGTGAAACAGCGCATTGGGCCAAAACCGAGGGCGTTACGTCCGACGTTTACTGCATTAAGTCCCATGGTTTGGTTCGTTACAGAATTATATGTATGCTTATCATATGTATATGTAGCTTTGCACCGAAACTATGAATTAGAATGCCTTATTTTAGCATCAAGTTGCGACGAACATTCACTCCGCCAGTGTACTCCGTTTTCTAATCCTCGGTGTAACTCTTACCGCGCCTGAAGTTCTATTTCGCAACTGTGCGAGAGTGAGATAAGAAAAGAGGCGGAAAATAAAATTTCTTACTGTTTATTTTTCATAAATCCGCATTTTTATGTACAGTAGCAGGTAAACCGATGTTTTTACATGCCCGGAGAGTGAGCCGGAAAAGAAATGGGAGCTAAAACTCAGGATAAATAATTTATATGCACCCCGCAGTGCAAATCCTTTTCCATAAGCCGAACATCCACGCACCGCATTGAAAGCCGGCATTAGGCCATGAATTTGGCTTTTACCGAGCAGCGCGGGATTTTTTTGCAATTTTTCCGAATACCAATCGCACGAGATCATTTGCGAGAAATGTAGGAGTGAGGAAGAGCAGGAATGCCAATGTGCGCTGACGGTTGATAAATGAAACTATTGTTTTTGCCTTTTGGTAATTTGATTTCAGAATCAAAAACTTGATAGCTAAAAGTACACTGCAGTTGTCTTATCCGAGATAATTTTAATTTGAGTCATAAGCTGCGTAATGCACGCAAGGAAAAGCTACCCACGGCATGCTTTTAAAATTTCGTATTCTTATTTTATAATTACATAAATATTTATTTATTTTTTGTGAGATATATTTATTTATTCCTAAGATCGTGCCTGATCTGGGCTAGGCTGAACATGAGCACCGATCAAAAATGGGATGAGCTGAAGTGGTCAATTCTAGAAGTAGCCGACACGAATCAGCCTTAGATAACAATCGAAATTTGGTTACTGGCTTAAGAAAGAAGAATATAAAAGAACCCCAAAAACCAAGGAAACAGCCGCGCAGCTGCGTAACCTTAACTACCCACGTAAGGCTTAGCGCTAATGTCGTACTTTATGGGTCAGTTATTGAAACTCCGTAGTTATTACGTGAGAGAAAATGACAGACAAAACAGGGCAACAGTGGTTTTGTTGCCGGGATATTTGGGGTTGATGTTATATGGATTATATGCCCTTAATTTAATCATCCCTTCCACGGACTACAACTTTGACGTGGTGGAAGGGCTTGCGCGTTCCAAAGACCCCTAGAGCTGGACTGGCGGGAGCAATTTATATTGCTCCCGGTAGGGCCATCCATACCAGATAGGTCGAAGGGTAGGAGCCAGACGAAAGGTTATTCCGTGTAGGTGTCACGTGAAACATACTATTGGGAAGTGGGGGTGGGAGTCCCCTCTCGACTATTATACAACCCAAAAATATGAATGTCGCACAAAGAGAAATGAATCCTGGCAACTACGGGACGCCGCCCAATGGGGCGGGTGTCTGGCCCGTCATCGGGGGAGGCAAGGTCCCTGAGGTCGTCATCACACGAAATCCTTGCACAACACAGCTGTGCGAGGTGAGATGGAAGGACAGTGGGGACTACTGGAATGATAGTTACAGGGTAAACTATAGTGGTAGAGTTGAGGGTCAACGTGGGGTAGCCAATTTACTGAACGCAAAATTGGTGAGGAGAGTAGTAAATATTGAACAGGTGAGCGACAGGATACTAGTGCTAGAAATAAAAGCACGCCCTACAAATTTCGTATTGGTCTAGGTGTACATGCCTACAAGCAATCATAGGGAGGAGGAGGTGGATGGGTTTATGAACAGATAGGGGAGATAATGAGAGAAGTGCCGGGCAAGGAAAACCCAATAGTAATGGGCGACTGGAACGCAATCGTGGGGGAAGGGAAAAATGGTTATGAAGTGGGAGGGTTTGGATTAGGAACGAGGAATGATCGCGGAGAGAAGGCAGTTGAATTTTGTAGGAGAAATAAATTAGTTGTTACAAACACTTGGTTTCAACACCATCGCAGGAGGAGGTACATGTTGAAAATGCCGGGATACACTGGAAGATACCAAATTGACTATATCATGGCTAGACAAAGATTTAGGAACAGACTGAAGAACTCGCGGAGCTATCCGGGGGCTAATGCAGACTCGGATCACAATTTCGGATCACAAATGATGAATTGTGAGGTTATATTCAAAAAGCTAAATAAAAGCAAGAGGATGAAGAGGTGGAACCTGGAAGCATTAAAAGGAGAGAAAAGGAGGGAATACCAAGAGGTAGTGGATGAGAACATAGGAGAAGTCAAAGAAGCAGGAACAATCGAGGAAAAGAGGGAAATTATAAAAACAAACATTGTAAGAGCGGCTGAGAAAGCAATAGGAGTGGCGGAATTGAGGAGGGTATAGAAGCAGTGGGTTGCGGAAGAAATGATTAGGAAAATGAAGGAGAGAAGAAATTGAAAAAATTTCAACACCGACCGGGATAGGGAGAGATACAAGGAGCTAAATAATCAGCTACGACGAATAACCTATCGGGCGAAGGAAATTTGGTGGAGAAGGCAATGCGAGGAAATAGAGAAACTGCAAAAGGAAGGGAAAAAGGATGCGTTATATGCTAGGGTAAAATTGCTACCGGGAGGTAAGTGAGGGCAAACGGTACCAAAGATTAAGGACAAGAGAGGTGGAATGTTAACCGAGCAGGAAGATATCCTAGAAAGATGGTGAGAATATAGAGAAAGATGGTGAGAAGAGAAAGTAGAGGAGCTGTATGGCAGTGATGGTAGACCAGCTAATTTAGCTATAGAGGATGAGGGAACACTTGAGGAAGTTACCTGGGGCCAATGATACTCGACAGCGAAATGGAGAAAGTATTGAAAGAGATGAAGGCAAGAAAAGCTGTAGGAGTGGATAACATACCCTCGGAATTGATAATGGATCTAGGAATTAAAGATAGGCAAGCTTTTTTCGAACTTATACGTAAGATATACGAGTAAGGAGTATGGCCAGAAGAATATGTGAAAACAGTATTGATTCCTATCCCAAAAAAGAAGAATGCATCAGAATGCAAGGACTACAGAACAATTAGTTTAATTTCACACGCAGCCGAAGTTTTACTTCGAATAATCAATGGAAGGTTGGAGAGTAAGGCCAAAAACTACTTAGGCGATGACCAGTTTGGGTTCCGGAAGGGAAGGCCAAGTCGGGAAGCTATAGCGGTAATAAGAACACTTATAGAAAGAAACATAGAGTATAATGTAGGTATAGAGTATAATAGGACAATTTCGCATGCTTCATTGATTTTGAAAAGGCTTTCGACAGATTTTATTGGAATAAGCTAACGGAGATACTAGAGAAAAGGGGAATAGATTGGGGACACAGGAGATAAATTCGAAACTTATATATGACGCAAAAGGCGTAGGTGAGAGTGGCTCATGTGAATCAGGGTGGGCAACTCTAGGTCGCGGGGTAAGGCAAGGGTGCCCGTTGTCGCCATTGGTTTTCAACATTTATGCTGAGGAAATGGTAAACAGGCATGGGAAGAACTTGAGGTTGGAGTCAAAGCTGGAGGAATTGGTAAGTGGATCTTCGAAGAGACTACAAGCTTTGGTAGATGCTTTAAAAATGCATTGCGGGATATTAGGAATAAAGATAAATAATAAGAAAACAAAAATAATGAGATTCTCTAGAACAAAGAAAGTGAAGCTTGTGATTTAAGTTGGAGGACACAAACTTGAGCAAGTAGAACAGTTTAATTACTTAGGTAGCACGCAAGAGGAAAACGGGCCTAGTAGCGAAGACATACGGAAGAGAATAGCGCTAGCTAAGGAGGCATTTAATAATAGAAGAGAGTTGATGGCGGGGACAATGAGTGAAGAAGAGGCTGGTGAAGAGCTTGAAATGGAGCGTAGCGTTGTATGGGGTAGAAATGTGGACCCTTAGAAAGGAGGACAAGAGTAGGCTGCAGGCATTTGAGATGCTGGTGTGGAAGGATGGAGAAGGTTAGGTGGACGGAAAGGAAGAGTGACGAGGAAGTGCTTGAGATGGTGGGCGAGGAAAGGAAACTTTTGAATGAAATCCGGGATAGACATGGTTGATGGCTGAAGGATCTAGTAAAGGGTGATGGGTTGCTGAAGAGTGTGATAGAGGGAAGGATGCTGGGCAAGCGGGGTAGGAGAAGAAAGAGAATAGGTTTCATGGACGGGTTGAAGAAGGGTAGACCTTATGAAGAGGCGAAAAAGGATATACTAGATGGAGATAGGCCCCTGAATGTGTAAAATACCGGGAGGAGATTCTCTGACATTCAATAAAACCTACCTTTACTGGTATTACATTATATTATAATATATACCTTACATTATAAAAATAAAAATTTAAATATGGCATTGTGTTTTGCCTGGGAACTCAAATTTCAAAGATATAACATTTTAATAAAATATGCGTCACACTATTTTAGGTTAAATCCATGGATCAAATAAAAAAGTAAACACGGAATTTTATATTACTTTTTTTAAATGTTAAAGGGACACAAAAATCATAGAGAATATTGCAGTAGTATTTATATAATTAAAAAGAGCAAAAAATAGGAAAAAGTAATCGATGAAACAAACTTATGGGAATCAAGAAATCTGAAAGAAAGAAAGAAAAAAAGCTGAACATATCGAAAACTTCTTTTCCGAGACATTCTTGAATGTATCTTGGAACATTTCGTTTTAAACTCCAGTAGTAATTTGCCATCATCTCATGTGTATCCCATCTTCCTTGGTAGCGGTCCTCCATTGCTTTAATATCCTGGTGAAATCTTTTACCTTTTTTCCTCATTGATGTCTCCTAAATTTTCAAAAAAACTGTCTAAGTGGTTGTATATAAAGTGCACCTTAATCCTCATGTTACATTCAAGGGATCAGAAACTGTTTTGCATCTCGTTTACGAGTTCAACACAGTTTTCAACTTTGCGTTTGCCCAGAAAATTTTCGACTACTGCAACAAATGATATCCAGGCATTTTGCTCTGCCTTATACATGGAAATACAAAGGTACGATCCTTAATGAGTTGTCTTATTTGTGGGCCGTCAAATATTCCTTCATCAATTTTTTCCGTAGTGAACTAAGGCATTTTTTCCCTATTTGTGCAAAACATTATCAGTTCTTCTACTTCGTTAGGCTCAGTTTGATCTGCAGTGGAGGAAAGATGATTTTCTCTCGTCCAAATAAGGGGTCATTAATGAAATTCTCTTCCCCAACTTCCATGGTTTCTCTCTTAGGCAACTCTTTTCTAAACCAGAGGTGTGTTTTGTCTCTGCTATCCCAGAGGCACATGAAGCATTAATATTTAGTGTCACCAATTTGTTGTTTAAGGAGAAATTTTATCATTTTTAAGTCCACACAAATCACTTATTTATATTAATGACACTTTATCTTCACCAAGACTAAATTTATGGTGTATTATTCTTATTTCATTTTCGTGATAATATCATATCGTTACATTATTTCGTTTTGTTATTCCCATTGTGTAGAAGGACACATTTCAAACTTGCAAACTTTCAAACAGTAAATAGGCGCCAATCATCTGGGAAATATTCAGGAAGACCCATTTTTTCCAGGAGTGTTCTAAGATTGTGACAAAATACAAGATGGTCCTCTTGAGAGAATAAGGGTAACAGATCCTCTTCTCTGGTACGATAAAATGTAATTTCAGTTTTTAGTTCCAGTAAATACTTGTCGTTCAACCTGGAAGCAAGTAAATCAGGAGCTTCTTTTGACAGGTTGAGATCTCTGGTGAGGTTATTGAATTCATTCTGGTTGAAACATTGAGAAATTGATGACATCTCCTCATAATAATCGTTTCCTTCATTAGTATCATCATGGTGATCAGAGGGACAATACTTATTCTTTCAGAGCTCTGGTAGCTGAGGGAACGTTGGGATCGGCATTTCCTCTGCGTTAAGGTCTTGCAGAGATTAAATCAGGATAGGTCTACTTGCTAAGATTGTTTAAATTGATTCCATTTATTATTTACTTGGGATAAATAACAGTCATCAAATTGGCTTTTGGGTTCTCTCCAAACTATTGGCAAATCAAATTTCAGACTTTTCCTTCAGTAGAATAAAATTTACCATACTTGATAGTATTGAGTAGAAAAAACAGATAGATAAGTGGATGCATCTAAAAAAGTAGAGCTGATAGAGAAAAATTGCTTTAAAATTTAGATTCAAAGCCTCAAATATAGCTAAAATCAGTTCTAAAATCCCAGAAACCAAAATAATTCTTTCTTCCTGTAGGCCTGTGTAATCGACTGGTTGCTTTGACGCAACGCGTTATAATCATCCCTTCCGTATTTACCAAAGTAATATATAAAATAATCATTACTTGTGAGTGGGATGCGATTTTATGGAATTGCTAAATCGGAAGCAACATGCGTTCAAATTTTTTTGACGGAAAGAAATACTTGTTATGTTTTTCACGAATTCACTCTCTGCTCTCGTTGATGAGACTCTGATGACGGAGGGACTCTAAAATTAGTACTGCTAAAACATTCAATTGAATAAGTTTGAGAAAAGCAGTAGCAAGTGATTTTTTTCAGTAACCTAACCATCGAGTTGACAGCCACTCACAGCGAAGTAATTAAGATCTTTTGATACATCCGTTGTAACTCCGCGTGAGGTTTCTTAAACCGGCGTCACTTCAAAAAGTAAATAACGATTTGGGTTTCTACCAGCAGACGTTTTGCGGTGGTTTTGGATTTTCTTGTTCTATATAACTAGTCGGTAACTTACAAATTCTCACGTTCGCTCAAACGCAGACACGTGATAACTGGAGTTTTCTCCAGCTATAAATTTTTCCTCGGAGTTCCGAGATCTCATCACCTGATATGGCTACATGAATAGTTACATGTTATTTATGTAGGCCGTAAAAAACTGGAGCAGAAGAAATGGAAAAGCAATGTTCATATAAAAAAAGAACTCGTGTTATGTGCTGCGTTATCTTTAAAAATCGGCTTTATTTATTTATCAATCAGAAAAAGGCCTAAATTTTATAGGAATTCCTAATTCAAAGTGTCTTTTCTTGCCAAAAAATGTTTTTTACGACTTGCCATTATTACGAATCTTAGCGGTATCAACTGTAATCGATTTATTTAACATGTTTATAATCCGTATAGCTTTGAAGGCTGTTCTATTTTGTTCAATTAATATCTCATCCATCATTTGGTATCTGAGATATTCACATTAGAAGCTCAATATTTTTAATCGACTCTATTTGTTTATCAATTATAAAATGAGGTTTATTTGATAGAAATTGATTATTCAAAGTGGCTTTTCTTGCGAATTTTGTTTTTATGTTTTGAAAACTATTTTTGAAATGTTCTTATATTATATTCTGATTTTAATACTCGTATATGGATATCCACCTCCTCCTATTAACGTAACTGTGGGGTTAATCATATCCGGAAGAGAGCTTTTAGAGTTTGTCCACCTCAGGCTTTCCTGTCCCTTGATTGACAGACATACTGTTTTCGCGGAATTTGAGTTATATTTTATTTCATAATTTGTAATTTTATCTTTCTAAGTTGTGTAATCTCAAATTTTTATTCAGGGGTGAAAGAGTTGAAATGGTTTAAAGTTTAAAACTTTAAGTGGTTTAAGAATTTATTTTGGCTCCAATACTACGTTTAAAGTACTAAAGTTTACTACGTCAATATTTGTTTTTTATCGTTGGAAAATATAAATTTACTCAATACTCTTGTAGCCTATAGTAATTTTTTATTTTGGAATACTTTATACAACTAAAAAAATGAGAGCAAGTAATTTAACCGATAAAATTGTTCATTAGAACATTATTGTAGAAAAAAACGGACGTGTCCTTTGTAAAAACGTTTCAGTCGTAATTCAACGCATCTTAGTGCTGTTTATCCTTACATATAACGGAATTACCTGTTGGAAAATACTTTACAAACTATACTGGAATCCTTTTGTGCATCCAGAATTTTCCGCCAAATCCTTATCTTTGCGAAATATTTCCTTCAAATCACTGCTCCTCAGGTATTGAAGCACCAGAAAAGCTTACGCGAAAGTTTTCGGATGAAGAGCCTCTATCTTAAAATGATAAAATGTTTGTAGAGTACCCGGAGAATGACTGGGACGAACTTGAAACATAAGTCTTAGTAACTAAAGCCGTTCAGAGCGAATAAACCAAGTCCAAGAGAAACAGTGTTTGTGTATGGCATCTACTGTGAGAATCGTTAGTTCCTAAATTATTACCAGAAGCTTTACTGTGGTAGTTCAATGATAATAGACCTTTTCCCCTTTACATTAGGTAATTTAACTTTATGCATTATCACAAAATCGCATAAAACTCTCGCAGTTGTCAAATCTCAGATTTTTGCGTGATATGGTTCGTTAATAAACTAGTTTATTCTGATACAGATAAAAAAGTAATCGCTTATAAACCTACTATATAAAGTTAAAAAAATGCACAAGACACTGAAGATACCAAGTATATGTGCTGAAGAATATAAGAAATGGGGTCTAAAAATTAACTGGAAGAAAACTCAACATCTAACCAGCAGCAATGAAGATGTAGAAATTGACGGGAATAAAATCAAAAGTATCCCATTTCAATTTAGGATCAGTAGTACAAATTGCTGGATCCTCAAAATTGGAAATAGAAAATCGGATGTGCAAGAGTAGAAGGGCAATTGGAATACCGAATCCCTTATTATGGAGCAGCAACATACTATAGAACAAACATAGATAAATACATATGAATAGAACAAACAAAGTTAAAAACAATCCTGTCGTGCCAGTGAAAAGAATAAATGCACATCGTGCCATTATAAGATTCGCTACATACGACCACAGTTTTGCCTTTTAGAACTTAGAGGCAACTCAGTTTGAATGACACTCTACTTCTACTCCATCTGCAATAGCGGTGGAACAAAGCCAAGTAAAAGCACAAAATCGCTCGCTCGGCTCGGGGACGGAAAATATGACTCGGACCTTCGCCAAGCTCGCTCGGGTGCTCTCATGTCAAATAATACCCATTATTCAAATATAATCCATTTTTCAGTTGTATACATAAATATTTTTTCTGTGAATAATTGTATTTAAAATATATTCGCCCAGCCCATTTATTTCTTACAATTGTTCCAATATGGGCCACGCAAATCTTCAAGAATTTTGATTTTCACTCAATCGCTAATACCTCAAGAACTAATTTTGACTAAGGATAGATTACAAAATCCAGTCCTTTCAAGCATAAAAAAAGTTTTCTTTTACTTAAAAATTTTCTTTTGGGTTATTTTTATTTTTTTTAATGGAAACTTAGGTAAACATTATTTCATGAAAGAATCTGGTCTTCCACATGAGAAAACTTAAAGATGGAAGGTAATCTTTTTTAATAATTTTTGTACTTAAATTAATGAAGAATAAAAATTATCTTGATATTTATTCATATGAACAACTTAATTTTTTTCTTTTGGGGCAGAGCAATAAGGACTTTGCTCTCAAAATCAGCCATTTTTGGGGTTTATTCTATCCGTTAGAGGAATATTTTCATATGCATGGTCTCACAGAATACGAAGAAATGCAGAGGTAGGACACAAACTAAAACCAAAAGTTTGTAATTCTACTCGTTCGAAATTTACTTATAATAGTTATAAACTAGCGGGAAATGGATAAAATATTACATGTCTGAAGATCAATTATTTTGTATCACCAAGGCAATCCAATTTTTAGAGAAACTGTCAAAACTGAATATCATACAATGATACTTATTTTTTAAATCACTCGTCATATTTCTTGCTCGTCATTTCTTCGGGAGTGATCACTAGAGAAGGCCGTTTTACCAAATTTTTTCTTGGAGCAAAATGTATTACTCGGAAAAATTGGCCCACCCCCATGGACATTACAGTAGTAGGTTTTTTTTGCAAATCGAATGATAACGTCTGTAAAATTTTCAGCCTCATAATTTCGAAATTTCCACTGAAAACACCAAAATTGTCATTACTTTACGTTTGGTCAAATCGACCATATTTTTCGGTAAAAGGATGTCACTTACAAAGAAAACTGATGCTCAGGCCTCATTATGTCAATTGTATGCCCCTGGGGGCCAGGAATGCCTACTCTACTGTTGGATAAGTGGACAAATAATTTAAAATTGAGCGGATGTACCTCGTTCACCTGGCCAGATATGCTATCCGAGGGACCAAGTACCTCTGATCCTTACTGAGTTAAGTGAGCTCTTCTGGACTGTAAGAAAGTGAGTCTCATATTATTAGTTTTAAAACACCCCCTCACCTGTCCGCCTCTTCACCACAGCAACATCACCTTACCCGCTCTGCATCACTCAACCTGTCAGGCAGAGACGGGTCGTACAGGCTTTGCCCCTAACGTTCTCGCTGTAGCTTTCTTCGTTTGTATCATTACTGATCACAGGCATCTCATTTCGCTTCATTTGTTCAGTATTTTCAGTGAATCATCTGGTTCCTCTCTACTCCAGCGCTGCCTCTTTGAATCGCTCAACGACCTTTCAATACATATGATTTGATTTCATTTTCGGCGTTGTGCTCTGAATTTGCGCAGCTAATCATTCAGTCACCAGAATGTCACTTTAGAAATCTGTTCATCATGGTGTAAATCATAACCAGATCTTTAAATAAAACTCCAAGGATTTTAGGATAAAATTGACCTAAAACAAAAAAAAAATGTTCACCTTTGCTGTCTAGAGGTTCGGTAGCAATTTTTCCAGTGTTTAAAAGTAATAGGGAGCCAATTTTTTCTTTTGTGGCCCGAAATGATTCAATCAAGGTAGATGCTACAATTATACTATATATGATTTATAATTTAATATTTTAATTAGTGTGTTTTTGTAGCACTAATTATCTGCTACCATTAACAATCTCCGTCTTCCATTCGTGGGGTTGGGAAACCGTTTTACATTATCCTCTTTCTTATTAAATAATACCCTTGCTTCTGTCGGCCCATTGAGTTTGCCATTTAAATGAAGGTCCTTGAGATAATTTTTCTGCAATGTCAATACAAGGAACATTACGTGCAGTAACGGTTGAATCTAATAAATCGTAATCCTCCAGGTGCGATGGTTTCTTGGGAACATAAAATAATGGAGAACCACTCTAAAAAGAGACGGTCGCCCCACTTACTTAACTCCAAATTTAGCGACCACGTCGGAAACTTCGCACTCTTTTTAAAACCCTGGTGTTCTAAGTCCGAACTTTTTATTTTCACTTCCGCGACACCCTTCTGCTCTTTATAGCCGCATTTCCCCTAATTCCTCGCCACGAGAAAAGGTCTGTCCTCAGCCCTTCTTCTTCCATTCTCTTAGTCATTTCTCCCCTAGCACGTCTCTCTTTCCTCTCGTCTTCTCCAAATGCTTCGCCCTGCCGTCTACGGCACACAAGTGCGCACACTACCCTGAGACGGTCCGGAGTCGTGCCCAGGCGAAGTTACGGGATTGGCCGGTTCACTTTCACGGAGGTGTGGTGGGGGTGGAAGAGAGTTCTGCCCCCAACCTCCCTCGGAAACACACATGGACACGAAAACCACCTAGCGAAACCACATCAAAACACTTTAACCCCTGCCCCACCTCCTCACTCCACAAACGGCCTTACTCGCCTTTCATCCCCCCACCAGACGTTCCTCATTCCTCCCGCCCTTCGCCGCTCCGACACTTCCCCTCCCTTCGCAAACCCCTTCCCCTCTTTCGCCCATCCCCTCCCACATGGGCCGTCGTGAACTCCGCGCTGAGTCTCACTCAGTCTGTCGGCCCGAGCGCTTTGACTCAGGTCTCGAACTAGTGTGGTGGAGCGGGCGCCCTGCGCCTCTTTCTCGCGTAAATCAGCGTCAACAGCACCGATCAAGCTACGCGGAACTGTTCGGTCGAGTGCATTTCAGCATATTAAGGACTTTTGACGTTACTAGGACCGGTGTGGCCACCAGTACGATACGGCTTAGGGGGGTTTGGTCCTAGAGGAGATACGTTACGATTTGAGACATTCTCATTCCCACCATACAGGTTGGTCACCGGCCGACTCCTGTTGGTCGCCACCCGCGCTGGGATATATTACCCCCTGAGGGTCCCATACGACGGTCACGGTGAATTTGGCGAAGTATTAGTTGTAAGAAGAGGAATAATATCATTTTGTGGCGATGAAATAAGTATTGTTTCCATCTTGAGTGTACACTGTTGAAATTGACATCGGCTTTCGACCGCGGAAAGTAGAAAAAGCTCGTTTCGCTATAGATAGACATTACTCGGCGATTCGTCTTGCGTGTGTTTCCCCTCTAGCGGTGTTCATCTGTCGCTGGTTTTTGTGACCAGTGTTTTTGGTGCTCTTTGGTGCTCCGTATTCTCCTTGGAGTTCTACAGCGAGATCTTCAGTCTCTCCCTTCTTTCTCTTCTTCACTGCTGTGAATCGGGAAGTCTGTAGCCGCCGCGGAGCGTAAGCCGATACGACGGGATTTCGGGAGGGAACGTTCTATCAGGTGAGTTGGCCCCCTCACAAAAGTTTCCCCATGTTGGTATTCTTATAAGATCTTGCGCTACTTTTTTCGCCATCCCTTTCCAACTATCTGTCGGTGTACCCACGAAAGAATGCTCTATTTACTTACTTATCGATAAAACGGCTTACCATTTGTATTACCTACCTCCTTTGATCTTATTTTCTTCAGTCTCCTCCCTACGATTGGCGATGCCGATCGGGTTGGCCTAATTTGAATTGTACATTAGACATTGAGGTTGTATTTTTTCTGGTAGTTCCATTAAGCCAGATATCGCAACATATAGTCGTTAGAGCTACTTAAAACCTTAGTTGATTCACTCCATGTTCTGGTGGTCAGAGTAATAATAGCCCCTCTCTTTGAAGAGGGGTGACAAGGGTGGTGATGTTTATGTTTACTAATAACTCGCAGTTGAGTTCTTTGATTGGAGTTATTACAAGGTAGTGCCCTAGGTCAGGTAAAAAAGGCAAATTTTCGAGTATAAAATTCTATTAGAACGGAAATTTTGCGCATTTTCGAGATAAGAAGTGGGAGGATTTTGGAAAATTCGATGTCATTATAAGTTCGCGCAAAGAGCCTTAGGTTTGAAAAAATGACGATAACCACCGCCTATTACCTTACCAAAGACATGTTAGGAATGAAATTGCATAGCCTCTGATAGCAAGTAAATTCTTTCAGCTGATAGCAAATAAATCTGACGATGGAAACATTTAAAAAATCGTTAATAATACATTGAGTTTTCACATTTGGCAAAAATGTTGTGATATTTGGTGGAAAAAGTTGATATTTTTACAATTTTCCAAACAGGCGCAAAGACACCCAAAGAACAAAACTTGAGTTAGTTATTGCATTATAAATCGTAATATTAAACGTAAAAAATGTTTGAGGAAAATAAAATGGGTCTCGATAACTAGGAAGCAAATTTTTCTCTTTTAATTTGATCATTCAATCGGTACCTGCTGGCATTATGAAATTTGCCGAAAAAGCTTTTGGTACGGATCAATTTTTGAATGCAGCTTTTAAATAAAATTTTATGTTTGGAAAATCGTTTTACTTTGGTGGGTTTCCTCTAACAATGTATTGTTGACAACTGGGGATATTAAGTTTAGAGTTTTGAAAAATCGTAATAATTAGTAAGCGCCTGATATTCCAGCAAATTAAAAGTCCCGTGATACGGATCTGGTGTGCATAACGGGAGCTTGGGCGAGTAATAATATCGCTCCTTTTCACTGTCGTATTCAAATTGGATTGGATTGGTTATTGAGGGAGGTGATCGACGACTAAGGTCATTTGCGCCATAGGAGATAGGTGAGGGAGGAAGGGTGGATAGAAACCCGGCGTCGGCATTAGCCTGCTCTGAACGAGAGGCGCCAAGGAGACTTAAGGTTTAACGTCTCATCCGACAGAATTGAAGTGCCCACCACAAGACACTTCAGTAGGGATCGGGTTTCCTCTGAAAAACATCCGCCTCTGCATGGATTTGAACCCTGGCCGCCAGCGTGGTAGGCGAGTACTCTAGTCACCACACCAACCCGATCCCCATGTTGCATTCGTCACGTGCGTAAAATCGCCGCCTCCGCGTGTGAAAGCCAGGGGTGGAAACGAATCCTCTCCTACCCTCCCCCCATGTTCTGAGAATTAGCGCGCCAAAAAGCTGTCCCATCCCCCGTCACCGCTCGCCGCCGAGGCAGTGGCCTCTCTCCCTCGCGAGGGACGCGGTGGGCGGTGTCCCCTCCACCACTGCCACCGCTGGCGATGCCCACTCTCTCGAGACGACTCTGGGCTGCTCTCCCATTCGACTCCATTGAATTGCTAATGCATCAACCACCGCGTCTCTCACCGTGTCCGTACGTTTGCTTCGATTTTTTTCGTTCCTATTTTCGGATATGGATCTTGCAACGAGCGTGCTAGGCAAGTGAAACTTCTGATTTCCGATGATTTTGTGGAATGAATCGTAAACGACGTGGTAGTGGTTGTTCCGGGTGCTCCAACTCCCACGGCTGTATCGCGCCGTCTGACCCGTGACCATAATCTAAGTGAAATGCACGACGCTCCTTACCTTGATGGAATTCTTACCGAGGACCCCTGGCTTGCCATTTCGGCGGATTAACGTCCTGGTTATCGCTGAGGAGCAATTGAATGTTCGCTCATACCGTTAAGGGAAACTTTCTTATTTATTTCACTCGGCTGATGTCTAATATCATCGAAATACCACATGTGTATTAGTTAACGTTACCAGGACATAATCCTTGAAAATGTTCGCCTAATCTTTTGTTTTAAACTCCATCGCAGTCTTATTGGTTTTGCTGAATTTTTCGCCAGTAATCCGTAATAAATAATATTTCTGATATAATCCTAGTACGAATTTATAATTTGAAATTTATAATGGAAAATGCGTCACTAAAATTGTGAGTATCTTTGTCTGAGGAATTTGCATTGCATTATGATGTTTTTGTAATTATAGTTGTCCTGAAAGATCAATTTGTGTTAATACACAACGTTCAATCTGCCAGTCTCAGAAGAAGCGTCTTACAAAGCAGTCTAGAAGTGCTTTAAGAAATAGATTTATTACTTGTCACTTTTATTGGACGAGTTACATGTATGTAAACAGCTTACATGTACGTAAACAGTTTAACTGCATTTAACTCTCGAAATCAACCAGGTACTATTTCCAACATTCTAGTAAACTACCGGGTATTTGATAGATTGAAAAGAGTGGCCCCATTGTATTCTGATTTACGATGACCTTAATGTAAATAAATTCTCTCGTTAACTTGATGTTCAACGATTGTATATCATATTAGGCAGTTGGATTGAGCATTTTATTCAGGAAGTCATAAAAATTTTGTTTTTTTTTACCGAGGAAATATATAGTTTTTGATTGTTAATCCGGTCCCGAGTCAACATTGTAGCCATGTGGTAAGAAATATTAAGAAGTCATGGAAGCGATTCGTGACTTGAACATTATCGACATTAGAAATTTAACAATGGTTTTAATTATGAGTGGAACCGTATTTCAAAATGTTTTATCGATCATTTAGGAGGTATATAATGATTCCATTCCCCATGTTTGATCGTTATGGGTAAAACAGTTGAGAGGTGACTCATTACCAGATGTCTAATTTAGAAGCAGGAGAAAATACCGTGGTGTCGACCACTTCTGCACTTTGCATGTATTTCCTCCACTGGCAGTTCTTAATGACTCTCCCTACACACTCCCTCGTCGTGAAAGTAAAGTGCGACTGCTCAGTTCTGGTCACGCAATCCTCGCGTTGTGCTTCTTATCTGCATTACTGGTTCCTTATTTCTTCGGTTGAGAGAATCCAGAGTAAACTTAATCGCGCCTTAGCCACAGAAAATAATAAAAATGTGACCATCGTATCACTTGATTTATAGATTTGTTAATAATGATTCCATTATAATCTCGCGAGAAAATAAAAAATTGCACGTGACTCCGCTAGTTTGAGGAGTCTTCTCGAATTACCTGACCATTCCATGACTAGGGAAGGTTTAGGCCTGAGTGAAAGTATAGGTAAAGCAATGAAATGTATTATCTTTTTGAAATAAAAGAAAGAGCAAACTCCATTATATTTGCTTTATATATGTATTTCTTACCCACCTTACTGATATACTCGAGGACTTGGACGAGTTCTACTATAAACTCAGCGTTTTACCAAAATATTAACTTTACAGCGTTATATATAGAAATATTACCTATTAGGCTTTCTAATTTGATTGAATATTTGGTAAAAAACCATAGTCTTTAAAATTTAAGTATTAGAAGAAGTTGCTTGACTAGTTTGATTGATATTTTCTTTCGGTCGTGACATTATTTAGGAAGGTTTTGGGGCAAAAATATCGTTGTCATTCGGTGTATTTATATTTTATATATTCCATGAAAATTGAGGGGCATAAATAAACATTCTGCTGGTATTTTTTGGAGCTTTCTCCTCTGTGGGGCCCGTGACAAGGCAGAACTTGGAATCTTTGCTTTTGTTCATTACGGGTAACGCCCGAGTAATTACATTAGCACTGTGGGATACACAATAGGAAGGAGGAAATCACGCAAGGAAGGGACAAAGAAGCCAGAAGTGATGGAACGAGCTGAAATTAATGAGATGGGATGGAAGGTCACCAAGTTCACGGTCGGACGCTAAACTGCCCCTCTGCCCAGCGCGCACCCCGAAACCGAGGAAGAAGTTTCCGGTGACCTCCGGCTCGAGCAGCGACACCCGTTCTCCGCGTGGCCACGTGAGCCACTTCTTATGGACGCCATCCTCTCTTGCCGGCAACGACCTTTTGCTGTAGCGTAATATAAGAAACGACAGCGACTATGGGCTACGGTGCGGGTGCTTCAAATGTTCAGAGGCTCGAGGCATGGACAGACTGGAGTACTCCCCTCTGGGACATAAAAAAAAGATGGCGCAACAAATCTACCTTCTTCCTATTCTATGAATTGTTCGTGTTTCTTATTTACAACCATAAATTTTTCGGGACCGATGTTGACCAAAATGTAATTGAGTAATGGAGGCATTTGAGGCGTCTTTCCGTCAACCCATTGAGGTAGACTTCAAACAAATTTAAATTTTTTTCTGGCTTAAAGTCAGCATATTTAGCTATTCATTTAAAGTTATATAAACAAACTATGTTGCAAAGTGTTAAAAATATAGCGTGACCTTAATTGCTGACCGTGGGTTATTATTTTCCTCTTTTTTAAGTATATGTTTTTTTCCTGTTACAAAGGGGTAAGTACATAGGAAGAGATTCGAGAAGGTATGGGAGTTAGAATTAAATAGGGAAGGGTGGAGGGCTGCATTCAACCAATCTTAGGATTTAACGACCAATGATAATGAAGTGCCTGTCATATTACTTATTTCAGCATGTACGCCTCAATTATAAGGCTCAAAGGACCTTGAAGTCTATATTAGTACTCACCATTTCACAAATTGATTTGATTATTGAGCATAATACTGCTTCTGTATGTATTATATCTCTACATTATCGTAGATGTTCCTTCATTGTTTGATTAAATGTATACTTTAAGTTAAATACATGAAAAAACTGTCTCGAGTCTTTATAATTCGTTAAACCAAATTCAAGTCCGCTGCTGACTGTGCTTCTAACATTCTCAGTATATTTAATTACACTGTTGCAGCGAGCCGCTCTTTTTACAAGAGGTCGCTGTTCTGACCTATCAGCCCGTTTTAATAATGAAGACCAGTTTTTTAATATTTTTTCCATTCCCGTTAAAGATGTGATTCATAACGGCCGAGAAATATTTGGTGGGTTATGAAAATAGCCTCGGGTGGTCCTCACGAAAAAAATTGCTGTCACAAATCATGACGCCCCTTGCCTTCTAACCTGCTCGCACCGTCTTTATTTGTATTCAGAGATCGTTACCCTCAGCGGCAAGGCACGACTCATGCCCCAAGGCAGACCTGACTATTAATGAAAGCGCGATGGCGAGCTAATCGGTAGACCACATGTTCGTATCCCGCCAAAGGGGAGAAAAAGATTATCTGTAATTGAGGGGTAATTGCTGAGTGGGATGACTTTATCGCTGGCTGCACAAACAATAAAGGAACAAAATTAAAGGGGGAATCATACGAGAGACCACCGCCCCGGGGGAAGTCCCATTAGCGAGGATATTTTTACCCTCCTTTTTTTTGGAGCGCGTTTAGGTGTGCAGGAATCTTCTGCCGTTGGCCACAAAAAATGTATAAGTGTATCAAGTCCTGAAAAATCCGTTTAACAAAATGCTGTACCTGGTCCGCGTTGGAGTGGATCTCTTACAGCCCGAAATTAAAGAGAGAGATAATGGTAACAATATCTCGGTATGATATACTGGAAAGAAGAGCCTGTTTTGAACTGCACCATCGGAACTAAGTATGCTTATGATAGCCAATACTAACTGCAAAGCGGTCGCGAAACATAGTGGCATTTTGGTGGCATGGTGATATCAATAGATTCGTCCATTTCTTGGTATGTCTTCGGCTTATGGGAGTAGGGTTGTCTAAAAATTCTTGTTTAATTCAAGATTCATTCATAAATAGAGCCATTGTAGAATGTAATCAATTATTTGGAGAACAACTTGATCCTTTCCCGATAAATTTAAATTATTGACGCGTACGATACTATGCTGAATTTTGAATAAATTCCGATTTAAATCTACTATTTCGTTCAATAATGCCATTTAAATTGAAATGTTATATACAATTATTGATATGATTCCAATGGAATAAGCACTATAGCGAGCTATCAAATAAATAGTAACATGAAAATCACTGGCATGAAGTAATGACAGCAATTGACTTTGTTTTTATGAATACTGCTCAGCACCTGCTTGTAAATGACAACCTAGGATTTTACTAAAAGCACTCTTTAATTAACGTTTCTTTCTTCTTCTTTCTTCGTCTTCAAGTCTTCGTTAGTTGGTGGAAAGTTTGGAATGTCGCAACATTATTCGCGTTAGGTGCCGTCAGATATGTAAATCCCCCTCCTTCTACTTAGTATCCAGCAACGGGTAAAAAAATTTCAAAGCTAAAAAATTATAAGGAAATATTGAAACAATATTGAAGAAATAAAAGAAAAATAAAAAATTTTCAGATGACAAAATATTTCCTACATTTTTGTTAAAATAATTATCCACTTATCTAAAGACAAGTGTACACTTATTTTGAAAGCATGGTTACCATGTGACGAAACATTACTTTTTATTGGATTAAGGGAAATCAATATTCGGGAAGGATTGACGACCACCTCTGAAAAAGTAATTTAATTCTATTAGCGTCCCAGAGAGACGAGTGCACTTTTGCTTTTTCACGAGACAATTTGCAGATACCTTCAAATTTTCTAAACAAACTCTCATGGTACAGAAGCCTGAGAAAACAATGAAATTGGTTATGTCCTCTTAGCTACACACCTTGCCCGTCAGTGATTAACGTTCTGGTTGCAAACACCTTTGTCGAAGCACGCATTCTTGAGAACTTCTTTTTCCTTGACGTCTCACCTCAATTTTTGTGAAAATGGCGCTTCTTGGACACCACCATATTTGCGGTTGCTTCCGGAGACACTCGGTTATCATCTGATTCGCTAATAAGGGCATGAGAGGTACTCTGGTCAAACAAGTGGGCCAGGGCGCAATTAAAAAATAGTGTGCTCATTGTGTAGGGTAGAGGACAGCCATCAGAAGCCGTGAGAGACGGCCGATGTCTACCATGGCACACATGTCTACCTTCATGTGTTTGCTCTTTTGGTCACTGGGTTATTCAAATTTATTTTGGTAAACGGCAAAGAGACGAAAGAAAGTAGTTTTCTCGGCTTTCATTTCATATATTTCAGTTCAAGTCGAAATGGAATTCCCATTCATTCGCATTGTTTTACTTCATTTATTCAAAATGCCGCCACTTTTACTATACTTTAGTACACCGAGATTCCTTCCGGTATGGATAGGTATCAAGGTACTAATATATATGATATTCTTACAGATATGGTGAGTACCATGGGCTAGTATTTAGAATACGGAATATAGTAGCAACCCAAATACTTGAACTCAACTGTACCCGCTTTTATGTATCATTTTAATTATTGTAATTCAATCTCACAACATGAGTTAAGGCGATAAATTGAGGGTTTTTAAAATGTCTTATTGCAAAACTTATGTGCAATTTCAATTAGTTTTATGGTAATATGTATTAGCCATCTACCACTACCGTATTTAAAAAAATATATTTATTTTTATGTCGTTGGGTATAAACACCTGGGCACTCCGGTACACTTCCTAAGATTATTGAATAAATTATGAACATTATAAGGTAAAAATGAGGCCCATCATACGTATATGTGAACAAAGGCTGCATATCTATTGAGAAGCAGAATACTAAGTTGTAATAGACCTTCAGAGGTATTTTTATGTCATTATGTTCCAAGAATTCTTTTTATTCCTTTAATAGCAAGGAAACGTCTTCAGCGGCAGTAACATTGCCTTTCTCATTATATTAAAACTTACTGACTCCATTATATGGGCCAAAAGAACGCATTTGTCTGATAACCGAATTCTCAATTACCGTAATGTTGATGAGGTAGTCTAATAATTACTCGCGATATTGGTAGTCCTGCTGCAACTCAAGTCTCTCAACACGAAAAATAATTTGAACTATTCCAGATTTAGCATTTAGGACCCGAATTAGCGGCATTATGACTGAGAGGTGGAAATGATCTTTTGTGAGCCAATTCGAAATCAAAATATCGCCGAGGAAGTGTTATTCTTTCTTCGCGGTTTTGGAAGGCACTCACGTTCCATTTGCCAGACGGGTTAAGTTCCTACTCTCGAGCAAAGTGCTCCAAGCGCAATGGAAACTCCTCAAACCGCTTTTCAATGCTGCCCACTGGTGGGGCGGAAGGCGAATCAGCGGGGGTGGAGGCGGGGGCGCGGGGGCGGCGGTGGATCTCCCGCGGAGGTGGTGGGGAGTAGGGGGGAGTTAGAGTGTGTATGTCGGAAGGTGGTCCAGCCACGGGCGCCCGGCGTGTTCCACGAGGTGGCCTTGAGGGTAGTTTAAAGGCGGAAGGGAGGGAGAGGGAGGGTTTTGGGAGATATGGCTTCGGGTGGTGGAAGGGGAAGGAGAGACAAAGTGACGGAGTGAGGGGGGGATGAGAGAAAGGAGGAATCTTGGGCAGGGGGAATGAATGTAAGCACATACTTCACCCAAAAACCGCCGATCCTTCCACAACTCAACACCCCTTAAGCCATATCTGCCTCGCCTCCTCTAATTACAGTCATTACACCCGTAGTCTAGGCGCGAGTGAGACCAAGTTTATGTCCAGCCAGAATTTGTGTCAGAAGACTGGGAGTGGTCAACCCCATGTTCCTCCGCAAGCCCTGTCCCTTGCAACAATCGCCTCAAACCTGCCCTTCTAGGGCCAGGCCAAGTAAGCTATAATTCTCCTTCTCTACTTCATGGGGAGCTGGTTGTTTGCGCAGGTCATTTAGGGAATCTGGCGCCATTTAAAATAAATAAGATGATTTTTCACACTTTAGAGCGCAATCGCTCACCAATTGAGCTCAAATGTTCTTAACCTCCATGCAGGGGAAAAGACTCATTAAGTCATGATTACATGCAGTAAGAGTGATAACTTGCTCCGTGTTTCAGTGGCTGGGCATGGATCTTTTAGGATTTTCGAATTAACCTAGTTAGTACCGATTGCCGCGGTAAAGACGATTGCGTACTCACTAAATGAAAAGATCTCTCAGGTTTCTCCTTATCATCCGCGTCATCATCCGTATTTTACCAAACAAATGGGCAGGCCCTTCCATAATTTAACCCATTTCGGGGGCATCCTTAAAATATCCCGATAAATTTCTACTTCGTCTGCATTCATTTTTTCTTGAACTTCATTCCTTCATTTCGAAATTCCTTTTCTATCGCTTCTTATACTGTGATGGTCCAACATTCTTCCAATGAATTATTTTCCTCTTAGCCAACCCGCCCATCCATTTTTCCTGAATCTCTAGATTATCCGCCGACTTCTTTTTTTCGCTAAGGCTTCGTCATTAGTTCTTAAGGATTCACTGATAATCATAGATTTTTGTGTTGTATTTTTTTTCTTAATCCGCCACTCAAAAGCTTCAAGCTTGCAAGAATTCTTTCACTTTAAAGAAATAGTTACTGAAGTATTATTTCGATTTATACAACTTGTGTCTTTACTTTGAGGAATAAATCTCGAATCAGTAATAACTTGTAATATCCATATGTCTTACCTGACCAACTTCATTGTGGTAACGTAATTAAAAGTCGAATAACGAATAAAATTGTTGGTTATTTAAAAGGTTGTTCATTCATTCATCCTAATTTGTTGCTGGTGCTGGGCTTAAAAAGTATTTTTCATCCGTCAGTTATAATTAATTACTAGTTTCGTAACTTAAATTTTCTTTGGCCAGTTACATATTACACGTTATTAATGTAGTAAACTTGATTTTAATTAATTTTAATTAAATCTGTTTGTCGGAAAGGGATCGTGCTTGTCCACAAAATATTAAGGTTTACGCTTGACGTTCAGTCGCCGTAAGTATGTTTACATTGCCCTCAGTGACCAAGTGAAATCCTCCCACTTACATTCTTCTAGCAAATTTTCTGATATTGAAATTGGATTTCTTTGTTCTATTAGTAATAAATCGCTCCCCTTATGGCAATAGTGACTTTCAACTTGTTTTAAGTACATCTAATTTTAAAAAATAATAGTAATATTTTAGGATTTTTGAGTTTTATTGTGGAAAGGTCAGGTCTGGTATTTTTACTGGTCCTAAATTTAAATACTCTTTATTTCGAGACAAACGCAGAACTAAAATGTTCATCCTTCCGTATGGTAATCTCATAGTTTTTTGAAATGTCTATATTTATTTCTTTTCGTTTATCTCCATTATTTACCCGGTGGCAATTTATCATCGTGTTATACGTCGACATGGGCCTGATGCAACAAAAAAGTCAACGGCTCTTCTCGCACTGTTGCTTTCACATATCCGCGGCGGTGGCAGAACGGAAGAGATGCGATGTCACGGGTGTAGGTATACGGAAGAGGACCGATTGATGGCCGTGGAGCGACGCCTAGCATTCCGACCAACGGGCCGCGATCCTCCGGCGTCAACGTGAGCCACATGTCCCCCTCGGAATACATATCGGGGGAACAAGGGGACGTGACCCTCTATTTACCACCTACCGTTTTATGCACGCGTCTACGTCTCCATTTCCTTTTTCTCCTCTGGATCTCCTACCCAATTCGGAAATTCAGCTGGGTTGTTTATACGTTTTTTCAGTTGGGAGCAAGGGAGGCGTGTTGAAACTCACACATGCGAATTTCCTTATTTCGAAGGAGAAACTGATACTGGCAAGCCTGATGATATCCTACTGTCTCGGCTAGATATTCCCTGCAAGATGAAAGGCATGGTGATTCCTCGGAGAATTTTTTTTCAAGCATTGAAATACACGTGAATCTTTGTCGTAATGGTCAAAATTCATTTGCGGTTTTCTTAGAAAGAAAAATTATCTTTCAGAGTTACATTAAAAATTACTGTAGAGCTTTGCGTATCAGCGTTTCAGCGACTGAAGTTTGTCCTCACGTTACTGGATGTGTCTTCAGAATCCTCCACTCCTTTGCATATTATATGCCAACAGCCGAAATCAAGATTTAGTATGCAGCTTACAGGTTTCTCTTTTATCCTTTAATGGATGGCTTGTTATCTTTTAATGAAACGTGTTTTTACGATGTTGCAGAAAGTAAGAGGCTATATCGTTGTTATATTTGCAGTAATGTGTCTCGGTTGTTAAGTTATTTTTAGAAACGTGCTTAAATTAAAATGACCTTGACAATTCTAATTTACTTTCTTGCGGTGAAATTCTATGAATTATTCGTCACGAAGAAACAACAGTCACATTTCGAATAAAAACGTATTATCAAAGAATTTCTGTGAGTTATGTAAACCGATTGCAGAGGCTGTGATTTAGCCTTCTTTTCATTTTTTTTAATTTTCTTAAATTTAACTTTCAATTTTTTGTTATTAATTTTTAAAATATTTTGTTGACGAATAGTATCAATACAGTCATAATATTATTCCTCTTGCAAGAACTTGTCATTAATCGAATATGATTTTATTACAGAAAAATTAAATGAAATTTCCTTAGTAACTGTATTACCATGGAGAAGTAGAGTGTATATGGAGGGCGTGATAACCTAATCGTCTCTTACTGTTTCGACGTCCGTCCATTGACTCGTACCTTCCGAATGGCTCAACCCTTTTGGGTTGTGTTTAAGTTTTATGTTGGTATATAGAGATGAAGGCATGAGGTAATACAAAAGCTATTCTCCTTACTTCGTAACTGAGAAAGCTGCCAGAAAAACGTTTTTCTGATGCGTGGCAGAGATCTCTCTTAAAAGATTAAGTGGATCGGGATGCGATATCTTTTCAATAGAAAAGAAATGATATTGTTACTTATTTTCTATAACCCATATTTAATTGTTTATTATTAGAGTAGTTTAATCGTGATTTATAGTTGCTTTATCATTCGGCCAATTTTGCATACTATTGAATGCATTTTGAATACTCCTGGCTTCAGGGGCGGTGAAGTCAATGCTTCCTTAACTGAGGCCGATGGTTCAAATGTGTTCGAACCCGGGTGGCTCTCCGCCACCAATGATATAGTTGGGTATGTTTGTCATAATGAATGCAATGCATATAATTGGCGAAGTTGTAACAAATTCAGAAATGACCACAATTGAACCACTATAGAGAGTATTTTCATCAGTTGATAATGTGCTTCCAAAATATCGTACCGAGCAGGTATAAAAAAATAAGCTCGAACTTTATTGGTGGATTGCTGAAAATATCAGGTTTGTTGCACAGTTTTAGGGCTTGAGGGATAACTATCATTTTTTTTAAATATTTGATCACAGTTGTCGCCTAAACTTTGGTACGAATAGTTTTGTCTTCGATCTACTACCTACGTACGCGGACGTTAGACTTTGAATTTTTCTAAGCTTTTTGTCCTATAGGCCATTCTATACCACTTGGTGAACATATCAATGTCATATGTTAACTTCAGTGTCAAACTAAACGCCATAAACTGTTTGAGCCAAATAAATGGAAATGAAAAAGAATTATTTATGCTTATTTGACAAACATTTTGAAAAGAAGACTATTAATCCAATCGCTTCTTTTCAAACTTGAAGAAGGACCCAATCAACTGCTGGTATATATTGTTGTTTATCGGTAAGCTAATGTGTAACTAATTGAAGGTTTTTCCTTATGATTGGTAAAATTTATCTTTTTGAAATCCATCAACTCCCTGAATGATTCAGGGTAACTTTGGAGACAAGAACGACCATTTGTAGTGGTGCGCATGCTCTTTCCTGCAATAAGTGTAAAGACAGATGCATCGCGAGGGCAGAGATAACTTAAAGACCAGAGTAAATAGGCGTTTAAATTGTGTTGAAAATTATAACATGGCCTCGTATTATGTAAAGCACTTGTGGAAATATGAGTAATTGTTAACCTGTTACTATGCATTTCTACTTCTTCATTTCTATGTGCTGTTCCTTTCTGTTCCCACTAGAATTTATGTGTCTCTCACTCTAATTCTAAAGCAATTTTTACCCTCACTCTAATATTCAAATATACCTCTTACCTGAGGTTATTTCTTGTTTCCACTCAACCTTCCTTAGTTACCCTCCTCTTTCAATTGTTTTACTCTAAGTTTCCCTCCCATGGCTGTCTTCCCTCCTTTCATAGATATATGGATTACTCGGGAGTTTGTATTTACTGTACCCTGAAAAAGGCGGTTGCCCGCTGTAATCGAAGCGATTGTAGTAAAAATAATTGGATATGTACTGACTCAATTTTTATTTTCTTTCGATGTTGAAGAAATTAATGTCCAATCAATTTATTTATAACTTCTGCAGAACTCAAAATAATTATGTTTAACTAAATGTGTGTAATAAGCTTACAAACGAAATGTAGCAGCATGAGAATGGTGCATTAATGGTGGGAAAATGATTGTCGCGCCGAAGGGATTTTTTTCAGAATTGAGTACTGCATAATTATCTCTTTTCTTGTCCTCCTGAAGTAAGAGAAATTATAATCGAAATCAAAGCACCCAGAAGGAATACTTGATAAAGTTGAGGGGAAGATTGAAAGAGCTTTATCTCGTTTCCCACTCGGTGACACCGCATAGCGCGAAGTTTTCTCCTCTCGTTGTAAGTCCCGCGGGCAAGCTGTCATTCAGTGGTGATGAATAAAAGAGGCGGAGGGGAAGAATGCACGCGCAACGGATGAACCCCTGAGGTGCCGTCTTTTTTATTTACAATTAGTTCCTCCTATCCAATTTTCCCCTCTCCCGCTTCATTGCCCGCGGCCACGTAACCTTATGCGCCTCTTCCCACGCACCTATGCTATGATCAAGCGCGGCAAGAACGCAATAGTCGATGCCTGCGAGATATTAAGTCAGTCATTTTTGGAGTACTAAAATGTAAGTAGGGATCTCTAAAAAAAAAAATGCTCATTTTCAGTGACACATGTAATGAACCAGAAAATGTTGAAGAATAAATGGACGGAGGTAATGCCTAACAAGAAAGTATCACAGAGAATTGGGGAGAAAGATGGCTTATTGAAATCTGTGAAATTTTCTCTGCAACGAAGGAGAGATAAAATTATTGGTCACGTTTTGTTCCACATCTTGCTTTTCTAGACAGTTTTCAAAGGAGAATTAATTTTAAGAATCACAGTGTGGGATTTTTTTGAGCAAATGCCATAAATAGAATTTTTTGAGCAAATTATGATGGACGTCATAGTAAAAAATAAAGTAGGGATGACGCGATTTGCGCAGAGGCAAATGTAGTGGAAGGCTGAAGCAAATCCATCTTCGGACTGATGACGACTGATCATGAAATTATCAATAGCGTGACTGTTTGCCTGCAATCTTCGTGTATAAAATGTTAAAACGATTTAGAAAAATTTGGACGATATAATGAAAGCTTCGTCTTCATTTACAGGAAGGTTATGACAGACTTCGAATACTTGATGGTAGATGATTTCAATATCTCAACGAAAAAAATATAAAATGGTAAATATTCTTTCTTCTCATATAGAATCGATTAGAAAACAGCCATTGAGACGCAGTGGAGAGATATTAATGTAAAAATGGAAGTGGTACCGAGGAAAATCACGACGAGTCTTAAATCGTGTGATTGCCTTTATATTCCAACAGGATAGAGCCCCACCACTCTGACACAACAACATACGAAAATTTCTGAACGACACAATGCCTCAACGCTGGATAGGGCGCACGGCCGCCGGGACAATGCCTAACCATTTTGGCCTCCAAGATCTCCAGACATAACCTTGTCCGATGACCTCTTGAGAGGATATGTGAAGGAACGTGTTTTTGTCCAACCTTTAGCTCGAGACATCGATGAGCTAAAACCCAGAATAAGAGCTGTCGCGACTTCTGTCTATGAAGATATCCTAAGTAGAGTTCATGACGCATTTAGCTATCGTCTAGATGTTGTCCGTGCTGCAACTGGTGGACATGTAGGACATTTGTAATATCACAGCTGAAAATTTTAGATCCGTTGAGCATTTTTAAATTTTATATTGTTTTGTTGTATGTTTCCATCAATAAATATAAAGTTTCAAATCGGATCATTCTTTTTTATACACCTTATATACTGGGAGTAGTGCGGAAGTCATCGTTCAGGAACGTGTATTTGGATTCAGGCAAGGGTTGGAACAGGATTTAAAATTATGGCTACTTACAAAAAGCTTATTATTGCCTAACTGCAGAGTATGGTAATGTTACTTCCATATAGTATTTATTTGAGGGACATACTTGTAAACAATGAAATAATTGCCGATTAATATGGAAATATACTTAAAGGCACAATTTTACTTTTATTTAAAGTGTTACGATGGCAGTGTTTCAAAACTATACGCGTAATCCCCTTATCTATTCGAAATTGGAACTGGTGCCGAAATGCTTTCTATTTTTAAAGAGGTCTTTTTGTGTATCTCTTTACGTATCTCATTTGCGTATCTGTTAAATGTATGGCGTAGGATTTAGAAGGAGTCTTCCAGCAAAATATTTCACTATGGAATGCTGGAAGCGGCGTTAAATGTACCGAATGCGTCGTAGGCGCAGAAATATTCACTACCTGGAACTAAAATGTTTCATAATCGAGCAGCCGCGCTGTTTGAAGAGGACTAATTATCACTTACGAATGAGATGACATGCGACTGCTCTGCTCTTTATTTGGTCATGGTTACAGGGCAATATTGGTTTCTGTGGAGTTCTATTACGATCGGAATTTAATACTCAATTTTGAGCGATTACGCGGGCTTCCTCGCTGGCAACGGCGCGAAGCAGCATATTCACGGGCTGTGAGCACGCTATGCTACTGTCGGTAATCGTTTCGGTTCAGTGATTCACTCACGCATGGCACAATTAAATCAGCATCTTTGATGATTTCATTTGGAGAGTTTATATTGCGTCAATATGTGGAATGATCAAGAAGATGGAGCTGAGAGGAAAGTTGGAGACTTCAATAGGCCTTTCAACTTAAATAATGGGTTTGCAATTAGCAATCGAATGCAGTTTATTGTAGACTTGTCGAGTCAATTATACGCGTGACAACATCCTGTTGAACGATAGTGGGCTAATTTAAGATATAATTGAACTCAGCTTCCCTGGCTGAAACTAGCAGCAGTGTTTAAAAATTTTCTCTTCATCAGGCTGGTATTCTCTGGCTGGGCAATATGCGCGACGCGGTAAAATTTCGTTTACGCCACGAAACACCGTTTCAATGGTTCGATGTATCAAATATAGCCGGTTTGAATACCCATGTGGTTCATTTAGTGCATAGAAAATTAGCATCCTATTAGAAAGCTGAATTTTAAGTAAATCAGGATCCTTACAAAAATCATGTTTGACTGTATAGGACCAAAACTTAGCATGATAAAAAACCTATCTATAATAATTGAGGATTTTTTTATCTACAGCCATTTTTCCCCGCATGTCTTCCAGTGGCTACGGTTTACTTCTCTCGGCCGTGGAATGGTGAATCTGAAATGTAACATACTATCAAACCCTTTGGTCTTTAAAAATAATTCTCACCCCATGTGTTATTTTCTGTTTAGAAAAGAGATCCTAAAACAGAAATGTTAAACGGCAATATTATCTTAATTTAAATACATTTACTATATTTACTTCAAGGATGGAAATGAATTGCAGTATACCAAGGACTTATTCCAATGGTTTACGATTTATGGATATTTATTCCTTTTATGGCTGCTTAAATATAGGATTTCACTGATTTTTATAGGACAGGAGGATTTCACTGACTCCCTTTACTGGTGTCCTCACACATACCATGCACCTATTCGGAGAGTGACATGATGTATGTAAATTTTAATGAATCGGAATACAGTCTACATCTTTATATTTCCCTGCGAGCCGCCGCAGAGGGGTGTGAGGGCACCAACCATGGAAGGGAAGGAAACAGAGAATAGGAGATGGGAGAGGTCAAGGCTGAATAGTATATACATAAACAATTTGTTTCAAATTATTATTCCGAAGTTTATATTAAAATTGCTTATCGGACGTGGAAAAGCGAGTTTTCTATCATTTTGAAAATGTGTATAGATTTTCTGTGACTTCTATCACTTATGGAGGGATTATGTACTCTAATAAAACTAAACGTATTTTTTTATGCTTCAAATGGATTTTGTAATAAGTTTAGGCCCTAAAACTCAATCAACTTCACAAATTATTGTGTTATTTAAGGCGGCTTTAATGTATTATGCTGATACAGAATACCATAAGCCGTGTTATAGAAATGAGCTCTGCGTTACAACTGCGAATGTCGAGGCTCAGACTCATTGCTTCTCAGAGAAGGATCACTCCGACGCGTCGGCGCGCCGCTTTCGAGGGGAAAAAACTGATAAGCTCAGGGGATGTCCCGTAAATTCCTAGGTATGGCACCTCGGGGGAGTGGAAGGCAAACATAAATAGTGAATTAGCTCGGGAGGAAAACTCTGGCTCCAACCCTTGGAAACCCTAGCCCGGAACAGGTATGAGTGAATGATATACAGCCGAGAGGAGGGCAATGAATTGCGGATGAAAAGTTTCGGATGAATATATGAGGGGAATGGAACGAGACTGGGAGGATTGAGGTGGTTTTTGTGCATGCAGGGTGTATGGAGTGGGATGCAGTGGACCCAGCGATACCATCTTCCATTCCGCCGAATTTCTTACTCACTCAAGGCGAGCGCAAGGAAGAAATGCATTCCGCGCCGGGCAACGCAAAAATGCGATACAGGCACGACGCCCAAAGTTGTTGGAGAGAATATTTCTTGGGGACATGATGGGAAAAGAAACTCGGTTGGAGCGGGATTCCTCCTTCCGACTGCGATATTTCAAGTTGAAAGATGTACATGTAAAATCTCGACGTCAATCTCAGGAAGCAACCGGGAAGTTCGAACATACGATGAAAATGATGATGTTTGTATGAATGAATGTGCTTAATTTTTCCGACTTTTTTGTTGTTGTTCAAAGGGTAGTGAGACTCGAGTACCACGAACGTGATTCCAGGTGGATGCATATGTGGCTATCATGTCCAGTTAGTTGCATATCTTTGCTTGCACATGGAAGCCTTAGAGAAACACAAAAATCAAATGAAATGAATCTTCATTTGCATTCTATGGGCATCAAAAACACATGTTTTAAGAAATAAAATATGCCATGAATATAACTGACTGGATCTTTTATACTCCAGAGAATATCGATAAAAAATTATCCGTAATTATCGTTGAACTGGATTATTTTATTTGATGCACAATGTATGCGTCATTAGAATATAAGCTTCCGTTGATAGCTTGAAAAATGATAAACATGAATAGCAAAGGTGCTCTAAGTTATTATATTTTTTTCCTATTGAATCTGGTGTACTGAATGACGGGTGGTGTCTATGAGCTGATTATGTTCTACACTCAATTCGTTTTTACTACGTACTAAGTATTTACTCGTGGAATTATTATTCATTACTGCGTTATGGCTGATGTTAACGTAAATGTAGAGCATAATGTAGCGTTCATTTCGGCATTGAGTTACCTTTGGCAACACTGACGTATTTTGAAGGAATCAACTTTTTTTCTAAATTTTCGTTGGAATAAACGCACGCTTTAATAATATCCACCTAATATTCTAAACCTACCAGCAGGATGAAACTGCTGAAAAGTATCGTTCTCATTTGACAACTAAGGCTTTGCTGAGGGGATAAACACAAGTATAAGGATTTAGGGCCAATAAAACGAACTGTTTTATTAATTGCAACAGTTTACATGGCTTTGCGTAAGCTTTAATGCGATACGATCTTTTATAGTGATGTTCGATCTCCTTATTGAGATATTTGTGATTTCACTTTCAATGCTAAGGTGTTTAGTTACTATGATCATGCACTCCAACTTATTCGTAAATGCCTAAACATTATATTGGCCGACAGTTAAACAGATTTCCGACCATTACGATTGCACTTTGCCTTATTCATTCAATATCGGTTACCTCCCGCTCCCAATCTCGACAATCATTGGTTTTGATGTCATTTTTACGCAACTTTTTCGAATCACTTTTTTAAGCAACCCATTCCTCTGTGTATTGCATACTGAGTTCTCTTGTTATAAGACGTGCGAAAGATCTTCATGTATTCATTTTGGAGCAAGATAGAGAAAAATTATATCGTTTGAGCGAGTTATTTATTGCTGAGTCAAAACTGTAGTCTGCTGTAGGTTTTTATCACTGCAAATGATAACTACTTTTTAATTTATTGCCAACTATTGATTGATTCAGTATCAAAACATTTGTATTCTTTTGATAATTTGCAATTGAAGACATTAAAATATTTTATATTTTCTTATCTACACAATCGCTGCCCATTCATTTCATCGAATAGTATTTGTTGCTGCACGTCATGCCAAAGATGCTGCTTATCGCAGACCCGTACCTTTGGAAGTATGAAGATGTAGTTACCAACATCTATCTATGCAAATATTTTTTAACTTCATGCTACTTATTCTAAAAGTATAAATAACAACGAACCATGTGTAGGGGTAAAATATATTCGCCCGTATGGCGGAGAAAATATATCAACTCTCCATTCGTTTTACCGTTTGTGATACGATGCACTGTTCACGTGAGGTATTTATATAATCCACTGATACATCTATCCTGCTTAAGCCAAATCCGAGCGCTGATTCCGTGGTTCGAAGGCCTCAAGCGTATTTACGCGGATATAAAAGTCATTTGGACTCGAAAGAGAAAAAAAATCTTGAAAAAATGCTCAGTTTTCCGCCCGGTTGACTTTCATATTTTCGGCTTCATTGACAGGAGACATTCTCATTCCGGCTGTCGGAGTCGGATGATGAAACCTCTTAGTATTCGATTCCGCGTTCATTTCGGTGCCCTCTTGTGAGTTGGTCTTAGAATCAACAACCCGAGTGGGTCCTGACCCCATTTAGTGGAATGATGTGTCGCGAAATTGTCCGGGAGATGTTGGCTGAGATCATACGTTCCCTCTGGGCCGCCAATCGAGCGAAATTGATTTCTGGGGTCGTGCCCTGGATTGGCATGTCTCTAAGGATGTGAGCGGGAGGGAGGAACAACAAATATTGCTGGTGACACCGTACCGATCCAATAAGGCAAACTTCCTGGTGGCATAGAGATAAGTGAAGATGACATCAAAGTCCCCTTCGCACGACTTATTCAAACGCACCCACACATACAGTGGGCCTACGACTGCTTTACTTCCCTTATGAAATATTTCATTAACATACATTGCACTGAAATCATTTTTAGTTGTTGTCGAATGAAAAATATAGCCTGGAAATATTTCCCTACTTTCCAAATAAGTATTGAAAAAATAGCATTCGCCTTCTTTATTTAACTAACAATAAGCACTACCCAACTAATGCATTAGCGATTGTTTGTAAGTTGGTGACGCTAAAAGTGTTCGGTGATTTATTTTTCTATTAATTATCACGAGACTTACTTTTAATACGTGTTGTAAAAGATTATTCATATGCTTAAGTTTAGAAATTTTAATGTTTAAATAATTAAATATTTCCTTTTATTTTTCCTTTAGACTGCATTCATAATTTTTTCTCTTGCCTCTATCAAATTCTTATCCATTACTCAAGCCACTATTTTCCGTTAGATTAATCCATATCTTCAAGGGCTCTTGTATTGAATTATAATCACTTTTACCTATCCCATTATTTTCTAAACTCATTTTTTACTCTCTGCTCTTTATAAAGTTTTGAGGGATATATTTGTCAGCATCGGTAAATAATAATGCCAGCAACTTTATCTTTCAAAGTTATTTTCAAACTTTCGCATTCCCCTAAGTTCCCTTCCTCTTGTCATTTCTCTTGGCATTTCTCTTTTACTTTACCCTTTTCCATCATTACAGTCTCGACTTTGATTTCTAAACCTCGCCCCCTTTCCGCTGAGTGGGAGAGTAATTTATGCAACACCTCCCCTGGACGAACATGCCGTTGTGCATCTCATTGTTATTCGCCATTATCATGTATATCTTGTTATGCAAATTGACATAAACGATGTAATAAGTTTCCGTTGGCGATAAATTTGCAAGGTTGTCTTCAGTAATGACTACCGCAAGTTGTAATGATTATGGTGATTGAAGATAAAAGTGCTCTTTTTGACCCTCACTATGGAGAAGGGGAACACTGATGGTTGACATACCTTGTGATACCATCCAGTGGGCACTTTTCATGAGTTGTTTTTATTTTTTAAAGTATTTGACTTTTCGCTAGTTAGTAGGGGCCCTAGGTTGTGCCATAAGTAGATAAAATATAACTTTAAGCCGGAGTGGTTAGTTTTATGAGATCTTGGATTAAACACCTTCATATATTTCCAATAGTGCTGCTGTAATTATGCCTTAGGCTCATACTATGTTAATTGGTAAACTTCTGCTGCCCCAAATGTTGACATTTATAGTAAAATTTGACGAGACAAAATTTCTTGAAGTGTCAACGTGCATTTAAGATGGACTGAGTAAACCATCCAATTTAATGAGGAGGAAGAATTCAATTCAACGAGAAGACGACTATTTTTCAGCTTGTTTTAAACAATTGAAAGTTACCACAAAACCGTTTTCTGTGGGATGTAGTTCGTCTGTGCGCTCTAAAGATACAATATTGAAAAAATTAGGGGTTTGACTCACAGGTGCTTGAGGAAGTAAACAATGCGTAGTTATCTTGTTTATTAAGGTACTTCTACGAAAAATTACATTAAATTGCAAAAATGCAAATGGCTGTGGAGCAGTCCTCAACCTACGGTAAGTTAAGTTCTAAACTCAAACATGCATGGTAGATTTATTAGTGATAATATGAATAGTTAGTTGTTTGTTGATTGTGTTATTTAAATGTCACATTTCATTTGTGTTGCTTAAGACACTAAAATAAAACTGAAATGTTTTCTCTAGTATTAATTGGGAAACAACATGCTCAAACTGGGTAAACAAAAATCTTTACTTTTGACTGCGTGCCTACCGCAAATTTATTCACATTTCAAGACTGTCCGGAAAAATGAACTTAACATTTGGTGCACCATAATTGGTTAAAAAGCTTACGTTGTCAAGCATCATTTCAATTAGGTAAAATGAATACGATTGAACAAATTTAAAACAAATGGTATAACCGTCGAGACACCACAAGGATGAGTTCATTTGGAGCTCCTAATGGAATCCATATTCTTTTGGTGGATTCAGCATGATAAGGCAAAAGAGGACTGAAAGGTGAATAGAAATAGACGAAGACAATTCTTGAAAAAAAGCCACTTTTGAATACATCAAATTTACCATTAAGTATACGGCTACCTTAATGAAAAGCGTTTTCTTCTATTTATATTATTGTCTTCTGCTTTCTTCTCAACATTTTTACTGAAATAAGCGAACAACTTGAATGTATTCAGGCAGGAAAGAGAAAAATTAAATTATAAAAATTGAAAAGTAGCGCTGTCGAGTGCGATTGCATTTTGATATTAGTTGTATTATCAACAAAGTAAAAATATTTGGAGTACGATTAAAGTACTCCTGAATCCCTGTTATTTTAAATGTAGCACAAATATGGTACTTTAAAGCAGCTTAACTACAGAACTAACGCTTTCGTTGACGATTACGGTACGAGTGGACAAAACTGATATGGGACGTAATGAAGTAACGTATGATAGAGGTTAAAGTGGCAGTGAATAAAATTTCTTTGAAACTGCAAGATTCCTTGGAACTGAAGTCTCATTGTGCTCTACCAATTAAGAGATTATGAAAAACTCTGTTTACGTAAAGTCCTCATTCCAAATCAACATCCATATCGTGAACAACAATGAAACTGACTTCTCTTGACGGGTTTCGTTCAGTACCCCGGTCTTTCTTCTGCGGCTCAATTACGACCGTAACCGGTGAAGTGCAAAATGAGACTGGAACTAAGCCATACATTGTGAGCAAAAAACAAGGTATATGACGGAAACTCAGTTACGCCTGCCGTTTCAAAGCTTTCTGCATCACAATGGTAACCAAGCGCGCATTTTGGGTGGGCATCATAAGCTTCAATTAAATCTGAGTACGCCTTTCGGAAATTGTGTTTTAAGGGGTCGACTGAGGATCCTGCATTATAAAACGAGACCATTCTCAGTCTGTTTACAGTAATTATATCGTCTTGCTAATGCAAAACGTGATGATATTAAATTTTCCACAGTTTCATTTTCTCATAACGGCAATTGTTTTTAACTCTTGGACTTAAATTGCATTTCTTTTCACTAAGATATTTATATTTCAGGAAAATATAACACTGGATTGTGAAAGGTTAAATTAGTTTTTATTTGGTTATTTTTAACCAGTTCATTCTTTAGGTCACAAAAAAGCTTATTCCAAGAACGGTGATCATTGGTAATCTACCAAATATCTGTCGCTGTTCGCTGCTCTCTTTTTTTAGCGGCAGTTTAGAAATGAATTCCTCTCATAACGGCTGGAGAGTAAAATGAGGACCAAAGAAACAGACGTATGGATGAGTAGTTTTGTTGGTGGTAATCTATTTACTGCTTTAAATTCACAAAAAATCCTTATTTAAACTGCGAAAAATATCTGCTTTGCGAACAAATCAGCAAACAATCCATCCTACCTTAAAATTTTCTGGGTTACGCTTGATGACTTTTATACATGTTCATTATGGGATCCACATTACCACATGAAGTCTCCTTCACAATCAAGTTTCTAGTCTTTTTACGTACTCAAGTCCCTTTTCCAATCGTAATGAGACATCTGCTTGGGTGTTACCTTGAGACTCCGTCTCAACTCATCTCCGTCTAGTTCTCTTTTGGACGGAGTATGTCTGCCGGATCGGACCGAGGACCATTTTATGGATTTCGTTAAAAGTAGCTTAATACCGATGCAGAGGTTTCACTCTTCTGCCATTTCCCTATAACTTTTAATATGATATTTCTTACCTATCTCCCTTTAATGCATCACATTATCTCATATGCCGGTTGCTCACACAAATTGCTATGATAAAAATATGGGAATCATAATTTCTTGTCGATAAAATTGCAGTTTGCAATCTGCTTTGGGGATGGAGGGTGATGAAATTTGACTTCGGTGAAGAAAGGCTTGAGGAAAGTGAAATGGATTGACTTGGGTTTACCCACATCGGATGAATCCGACATATAGCAAGGGAACACGAAGATCAGCAGGCGCTGCAAGACGTTTATTCAGTCGACCGCATTTCAGGAACGGACCGGAGGGAGAATAGCCAACTTACTGGCCGTCGTAGTGCACAGGTTAATTCATCCATGCTTGCAGCGCGCCGCGTCGGAGTCATTGGTGAAGGCTGGTTGTCCCTCTCGGGGCTTTCTACTTAAAATGATGGCTTCATATTTCTATTGAGAGTGGTCCATTTTCAATCCATGAGACTTTAAATCTCAGAAGGATGCATTTTGTTGTACAATTCTGGGATACTTCAATATTTAAACGGAAACCTCGAAGACCGTACACAGAATTCCACCAAATTCACGAATGTGTGCTGGTATTGCTGGTTGGAATAATTTATTGGCATGGATGTCACAATAGATTGGCATAGAGGTCATATTCCTTGTTAATAAGGTATTACGTCTTGAAAGTATTTATACATACTTTCGACCATTAGTCTCCCAATCTACATAACAATTCGATTCGTAAATGCTGCTGACAAACTTTCTCATTTTTTGCGTTAAAATCAACGTCTTATTTCTTTATTTTCGTATCTGTAAATGTTGATGAATTATAACAATATCAATTGAAAGACAAATTCTGCCGTTTCACCTTTCTCTTCAGTTCTAAAGCAACACATTATGTACCCAGCCTTTCTTTTCAACAAATTTAAGTTTCGTTTCGTTTTCTTGGCTGATATAACATGAGTATATTGTTGACAGTACTACGTGCATGTATCATTCACAACATTCCAGCAAAACGAGACGCATTTTCTGTGAAAAATATGCACCGATAGTATTAAAACACTTCCTTTCCAAATGCTACTACGTGACTCATTTTATTTGTTATTTTGGGAATATGTGAGTAGAAAATATTAAATACTATGAAAGATATCACAGCTTTCTCCGAAATCATTGGCCATTAAATTGTTGGATATCTTCCAGGTCAATGTTTCATGTTTTTTGGAGGTAATATTTCCAGCGTTTAACACTCTCTGTCTTCATGTTTCATCGGACCGTCAATTTTCAAAATTATTCTTTAGATTTATTTAATTTTGCCTGTACTTAAACACATGTTTTTTCTCCATTTTACCAAATTTTCCATTTGTATTGCGAGCCTTTCATTTGATCTGTTTTATTCGCTTTTTTCCGCAAGTGTGTTTTTCACTGCAATCTCTAGTAGGTTCCCCTGTTAATATCTCACTGCCTTTGATAAACAAGTTTTAATACCTATCTAACTTTCTTTCTCTATCCCGTGTGTTTTCTTTAACTCGGCAATGTATCACTGTCTTACCCAATCGTCTTCTATTGGTTACCTTTACATTGGGCTGTATGAACCTATAAACTATTATAACACTTTGAAGTAACTGCTCTGCCTCTTTCACAAAACTGACTTATCTACTTTTATTGTGCGGATCATCGAAGTGAAGGTGATAACTTGCTGGCCGGGCAGCCCTCTGACACCCGTTTCGAATCCCAACTTAGACATGTTTCCTTAGGTCCTTGGGTCCTCATGTCCTTAGGTGTGTTGGTCCTTAGACATGTATGGTTCACCTTCGGATCATGGTCTAAGGAAATGGTGGAAAAATTTGAGGAAATATAGTATTTTCTCTCTAATACATGGCTATTTTCATGGAAAATTTTTAAGAAGCGAAAATTATTGGATTATTGATTCAAATATCAAAAAATTCATTTTACAGCCTATTATTGAGTCTCTAGCTAACTACTACCATAATTTATGTCAGAATATGGTAACTTCATAGTAATGGTTCTCTATTGGAGGTGTTTGGCTCTAAATAAGTGAGTATCAAAAATATGATTATGGAATAATTGTGGAATTTTTTGTTGAAATGAATTGAATTGGTAGTATCGCTTGTGCTCTAATTGTGGTTTCAACAGCTAACATATTCTATGAATAAAAGCAGGATTTGAAAAACTTTTTGAAAAAACAAAGATTGAATCAAGTATGTATTTGTTTGGACTCGCAGGATTGTGTCGGAAATTCTTTTAACGATGTGATACAAAAACAACCGTTGAGATATTTGAAGCACAAATTCTGCCAACTTTTTTCGTTTTTTCACAGTGGATTCGTAATTTTTAAAATAGCTCGTGTCTCTCTTCGTATTTCTGAAATACACGTTGAATCTTATGCGACGGTTACTTCCAGTGGCCATTAGTGGAGTGCAAAATGATGACCGAAGTATAATGGGTGCAGGCGGAGTCGTGGGTGGCGCAAGGGACGAGAAGTGGAGGAATGAGGCAAGGATAAAGAGGAGAATGGAGAGAGAGAGACAAATAGCGAGAGGACGGTGGGAGAAGAGGAAAGAGAATGCGAGGAGAGGGTGGATGAGGGCGTGTCCATGATTAAAATCTGCCAGAAAACTCCGCAGGGTGCTCGCGTTCGGGGGACTCCCGTGGTTTCCCTTCATAATTGAAAATCTGGATGAGCAGCGACCCTCTTGTGCGGATAATGCGAGGCCGGAAATTCGGAGGAAAAAATTAAGTGACGGTGGTGAATAAAGGATAAAATTTATGATGAGTTCCACAGTATCGATCTCGATACACATGGAAATATTGATAGTCAAAACGCCCCCCACGTCCTCTCGTATGATCCCAGTTTTTATTATCCTCTTCAGATATGTCGCTCTTGAAAGTGTCAACATTTTATTGGGCACTAATTTTTAGCAAGTGTCGCTAAATGCTATACAATAGGCGTGTACCAAATTGATCTTTACGTTTGCTAGGCGCGTAGAAGATTCAATTTAAAGTGAGCAAAAATATATTTCTTCAATTTAAAATGATTGAATTATAAATGGCTAATTCGTCGAATAGTGGCGGACGTCGATTTTTGTTACTTCAAAGGCTCAAGTCCAATGCTGTATCCATGTCCGTGACCAAATGATCGCTCAAATGACAGCTTTAGAATTGTCGGTTATGATTTTAGCCGATAGGTTTTTGTCATAGCGACCGCTTCATATCTAATTTTCAATGAATAAGAATAACAAAAAAAAACCGAAGGCTTCACGCAAATGTAGGCTTTATGATGAGGAGAGAGCTTACCATGCGTTAAATATTTTGGCTAATAAATAAAATCCCACATCAAGGTAGGAAAACAGATCGCTGTGCTGCCTTTAGTCTCCCAAAATCGTTTGGTGTCCATAAAAACACCAGGAAGTGTTGGGTAACTCGGGCCTGAAGAGGTTTATCACCGATTTAAATCCTGGACCTCAGGTCAGCAAACTAAAGTACTACTGCTGGCAAGAGGACACAACAGTACGGTAGAGAGAGAGTTCCGATTACTAACCGCTTTTGGATTGCCAGTCTTCATGTCTCATGTATTGTCAGTAAAATTACATAGCCCTTGTTGGCTACTCGTGTCTTCAGCAGTGTATCACGGAGTTGAATCAGGAACCTCCCGACAGTAACACATAGCTCTGCAGCTTGGAAACTTAGCTGAAATATAAATAAATTTTTCACATCTCTTTGCCTAGGCTTAGTAATAGCTATCCTGCTCTTTTTTTCTCAAACGCTTCACCATCCTATTAAGGGAACAACATTTCTGTTTGTAGCTCGTAAGTTAACTAAAGGTAGAAATTTCAAGTAGCCGGATTGATGTCAATCTCAGAGTTTTCCATTTTCGATGAGGGAAATATCGGCTAGTTGCATGCTGTTCATGCGCTTTTGAAAGATTTAAGACATTCCCTTCGAGGCCTTACTACCACTTGACCTGAAAGGAACGGTTAGGGTTTAAGAAGAAGTCTCCGAGGTCGTTAGTGAAGTCACAGCCAGCGGAGCCAAGGAAATTTCATTTCAAGTGGAAGTATACTTCCCTCAAAATGAAAACCGGGATATGGCGATCGATATATCGACCCCAGGAGGAAATTCGTTCCATAATTATCGACTAGGTTCATGTACATATTTTCATTTTGCCCTAAGACCAACCATAAGTGTGTGACAGAGGATTGAAGGGTAACCAGTCCTAAAAAAGTGAGAGTAAAAATGAAAATGGATTGAGAAAAAAGTGATAAGAGAAGAAAAATCTGTTCCATACGCCTATGCTTCACTGTTTTGGTTGGTACCTTCAAGAAATATATTTCTAATCCGTTTACCCGGCAGGCCATTATCAATGTTCGACTTTTTCCGACATAGAAATAGATTTATGGTCACTAATACTGGTTTGTTAACTCTAACCTCAAACTATTCGATTTCTCTTTGCTTTAGAAGTAAAAATTTTGTACGATTCCTCTTTTTTTGTAAATGTTCTCACATAAAAAGGTCTAAATGGTAGCATAGGCTTTTAGGTATCACTTAGTGTAAATAGAAAAACGTTGCCATAGGCTGAGAAGGAGAATAGTCAAGGAAGGAAGGAGACAGTTGACACAGCAGTTCACAATACGAAGATGCCGGGCGGTGCTATCCGAGGGGCATGGCGGAAAATGAACCAGGACGGGAGGTAGATGTGCTTTTGCGATGAAAAAAAGGGGAAGATGACGAAGTGGAGGAAAAGTTTCGTGTCTGAAAACCATCCAGCCCCATAGGGTTTCCAAATTCCGGCTCTAAGGGCGAGTGAATTCACCTTTTAGTGAATGACAGACTTGCTATTCCTCTTCAATCGAGTTGCAGAAATGAAATTTCATGATTTTTAAGTAGTATTAGCTCATTCATAATAAGAAGCATAACACAGTTCATTCGCCCCAGCATTTAGCTCATCTGGCACGGCGTCAAACACTAGCGCAAAGGAAGGCAGATAAGATGTGATAAAGATGAAAAATTGTGTGATTATACATAAAGAATGTGTAGTGATCTGCGAGCTTGAGACCTTAAGAAAAACATTAAATAAAATGGTTCTATTTGGAAATGGGGGAGTGAGGATAAAGAATGCGATAGAAGTGAGGGTGGGTAAGAATGTGGAGGAGTTGGAGGAGAAAATGAACGATTGATGGCTCTTCGACGAGCCGAAAGATGGACCATTTGAGGAGATGGATCTCTATCTTCATTGAAGTTGAAATGTCGACTCTGATATTTAATCCCTATGCAGCTCTTCATTCCAAATCAAATGAGAACAGCACGAACACAGTGATAAGAAAAAATATCTAATGAAGAAATAAAGCGTGCACTTATCTTCCACAAAAAAATTACTTCTCATACAGGTTTTGGCGTTAATACATCAGAAGAAATTGTGAAACTGAAAAACTACCCAGACGAAGTTTGATCCCGTGACATAACCCTGCGGCCAAAATGCCTTTAAAACTTTGTTCAAGTGGTTTAATCAGTAGCTTTGTAAGGAAATTGCTATAGAGGAAAAATTGTGCTTAATCGAGTTTTTTGTTGGTATTAATTTTAGTTTTTGTGAAAAATTGTTCGCTTTATTTATTCATTACATACAAATTCCTCTCAATTTTGCAAGAATCTTCGGATTTTATAAATAAAATATTTCTTTTGAGCAAATGCAACAGGAACTAGTACGATGTGAGAGTTTTATATTCTTATAATGTTTGGCAATACTAATAGGGTCTCATAATAATAGAGAGAGAGAGACGAAGATAAAGGATCGTACATTTATCACTATTTTTTGTGTTACTTTTTAGTGCACCTCCAAGAGCTTATCTCTGTTCCCATCCATTTATGGAGCTCAATATAGCAGTATGGTACGCTTCTTTTTAACTTCTCCACAGAAGATAACCCATACAATTACGAGGGTGATATAATAATTAATGAGCCTTGAAGCGATCTGTCAGCAATGCAACGTGATCTTGTTATTGTTTACAATGGCCATCTTTGATACGGTCACGATCACACTTTCAACCAATTCCGTCGAGTGGTTTGTGTGTGGCAACTGTTTGAAGTGGACAAGTTTGTTTTTTTTTGTAAAATGGAAAAAGAACAGTATCGGTCGGTTATTCGCTTTCCGTTTTTGAAAGAGAAGTTACGTGAGGAAATAAAAAACGAGGTGGATACCGTGTATGGTGATGTCTCGCCTTTAATTGCCACCATTAAGCGATGGGATAGCGAGTTTAGAAATAGTCGAACATTCGTGTTTGATGAGGCCCATCCAGGACGCCCAAATGAGGTCACCACGGAAGAAACCATCAACAAAGACCGTGACATGTTGCTGAACGACCGCACATTGAAGTTGAGGCAGATAGCTAGGACATGTGGCTTGTCATTGGAACATGTGCAAATCATCGTGCTCGAACATTTGGTCATGAGAAAGCTGCCGGCCCGATGGGTACCGCGTTTGGTAACTGTTGACAATAAGCGGAATCGTGTTACCACTTCCAAGGAGTGTTTGGCCCTTTTGAAGCGCAATCCGAGGGACTTCTTCATGTGTTACTTACCCGTGGACGAAATATGGATCCACCACAACACGCCAGAATCCAAACAACAGTCGAAGCAGTGGACTTTTCCCTGCGAAGAAGGCAAGAACGGCCGCGAAGGTCATGGCGACCGTTCTTACAGATTCTTAAGTTTTGATCCATATCAACTATTTGGCAAAGGAAAGAATAATCACAGGACAGTGTCACGGTGATTTATTGGCCCGATTCGATGAAGAATTAAAGAAAAAAAGGCCCCATTTTGGCCCACAAAAAAGTCCTCTTTCACCACGACAACGCTCCGGCCCATGCATCCCAAATTGCCGCGGCTAAATTGGTAAATTGGTTGAATTGGGCTACGAGGTACTGTCACATGCTCCATATTCTCCAGACCTGGCCCCGTGCAACTTCTTTTTGTTCCCAAACATGAAGATTTGGCTAGGGGCAAGCGCTTCACATCGGATGAGGAGATCATAGCGGCCACGGATGAGTGTTTTGCAGAGTTTCCGAAATCGTATTATTCTGAGGGCTTGAAGAAGTTGGAAAAAGTGTATCGCCCTAAAAGGAGACTATGTTGAAAAATAAAACAATAAAAATAATAAAAAACAATGATTTCTTTGGTAGGCTGATTAATTATCAAACCTCTCTCGTACTTACGACTGAATTTGCATGAAGAGTACACACAATGAATTGTGAAAACCTACCTACCTGAGATTTGAGACCGAAACATTACCCCGACATCACTTAAGCCTTCAAACTTTGGTCAAAAGGTTGACCCAGATCGGGGAAATGAAGCTGTTAACGGGGAAAAAAGCCTAATCTAATTAATTGAAAGCGGTTTATGCAACACTGGAACGTCAGCGTTTTGGAATACTTACAAATTCGGAATCATAAGTCTGGACCCAATGTGTGCGCATCGTTGTACACCGAATGAGGTACATCATTTAGTTACTTTTTGCAGATTTTCATTATTTTGATAATATTTATAATAGGAAAAACAACAAATTCCTGTCAAAATGAACTTAAGATGGCGTAAGATGAAGCTTAGATCGTTTTTTGTCTTGCGGACTTTTAGTTCAGTTACCTGCCATTTTAGTACCCATATCTTAAGATATGTCGAGTACTGACGTGTATTTAGACTTAAATATTAGGTAAATTGTCTCAGGTCTTTAAATTTTAGAACCACGCCACCACCAAGCTCAACGCACGGTTGGAGAAATAATTTGACAGTTAATTTTGACAAAAATATTAATTCTCAATGATTTTCTTTGCCCCGACTGCTCTCCTTAGATCGCACCATATAATCTAACACTAATATCCTTGGAATGAATTAACATCCATATCTTTGGATAGACTTGAATCCGCGACCTTCGGGTTACGAGGCTGGTATGTTTCCAAACTTTGTAACACTGTAATAAATAATGGACATTCTTATTTCTTGGAAATGATTTGGTATATCCGTTTCCGAACTCCTCCAAAAATACTGCAAGTAGACAAAAGCGATATATAAAGAACGATTTTGTTTACGTTATTCCCTTAATTTGAAGGAAGCTTAGGTCATTTCCAGGAGCTAATTTCGTATCATACTGGGCTGCTTCCGTTTTAATCTCATAAATAAATGAAGTCACTCCTGGAGCGTGGGACGTGGACGACGGAATACCTCGCGTCAAAGGGACCGGGCAACGTTGGACGGAACATTAGGCGGTGTGATTAGTTCGCCGAGGACGCGGAAGAGGGCGATGAGGGAGCGGCGAAAGATGAGGGTGCCCCCCTCTCTCCGCCTCCCACCACCACGTAGTCTGCAAGACCGGAGGATGGGCGCGCAAGCTGTGGTTTTTTTCGGACTCGGCGCGTCGCGGCGTCGCATCGCCCTCGAGGGCTTCGCCCTGGTGATTCGATATCTTAACGACTACGCAAAAGTTATGGTGTGGTTGATCCTCGGCCATCTCTAACCCATATGCCCCAAAGAGTAAAGAAAAAGAAACTTCTGGTACCCGGGTGCAACTCTATGAAGGCACTCAACTCTCGGTTCGCGCACAGCAATTCATTTTGCCGTCGAGTAAAGCGATTTGTAGTGGCCCACAGCTCAGCGGTGGAGCTACCATGGAATGGGGTGATAGAATGAGGCAAAGGAAGAGGTGGAAGGGGGAGGAGGGAGGCTTGGAGACGTAGAAGGAAGTAAACAGTTCGGATAAATTCAGGGAGATGGAACAGGAAGACATGCACTTCGGCAGTTGGCAATAAGGTATGGTAAACTAGAGTAAGAGCCACATAGTTGTGAATATTTCAGTTCTGAAGTTGTGAATATTTCAAGTGCCATCTGGTTCATATGATCCTTCACTTTTCTCTAATTCTGAATGCATATGTATCTACAAACTCGAAGTTTTAGCAGATACTGCGGGGTTTGGTTATTTTGTAATATTTTCGTGAATGCCCTACTAGAAACGCCAACACCATGACAAATGCTTGCTTAAACTGATTATTAAGCAAGGATCCATTCAGAATACTCCACCCTGTGAGCCGCCACAGTGTTTCGATGTGACCCACCCCTGGGAAAAGTGTTAGTGGTATAGGATGACACACGGGGACTCGGGAGACTGATATTCTGAAGAGGGCGGGTAGGAATGGGCTGAGAGGTCAAGGAGGATTGCGGGTAAAAGGATAAAGGGCGGAGGTACACGGCACGTATAAATGGACTCGTACAAGAGTGCCGGGAAAAAACAAGGCGGGAACTGGATTGCGAAAAAGGGCGGTTCGGAGAGTAGCCGCGGAGGTTGAGTGCGTGGACTGAGTGGGTGAGTAAAGGGGTGAATCTTTTCATCGGAGCTCTGGTGGGAGGGTGAAATAAAAGGGAGGAGGTAGAATTTTTGAGTTTGGATGGATAGTTAATCTGTAAAGGCCGCTTTACACGGTACATTTTATTGTACAACTAATTCCTTCGTGAAGGAAATTGTACCGTGTAACTTGGCAAATTGTATGATTGTCTGAATGACTTAACAGGGAATAGAACTTCCTCTAATTCTATTCAGTTTCTTGTACATTCTATGATACATTCGTTTGTACAATAAAATGTACTGTGTAAAGCGGCCTTACTGGGGCAGGAGAGTGGAGAGGGTTGTTTCCCATTCAATGAACAGCCTTCGTCCCATCGCAGCCTTTTCGTCCTTGCACGTGTTAGTCACCAGTGGAGGGATTGAGCGTCGCTTCCCTAACCGTTCCCTACCCCCTATTTTGGCTCTCCCTCCAGGCAGCCACAGACAATAATCCCACGGCCGACGAAAGAGAGGAAAGCCACAACCTCTCAACCCCGCGGCCAAATTCCAGGGCGAAGTACTTCGTGTCAAATGGGTTGTAGAGTCCTCATTTCCCTGCCTTCCTCCACCCGACTAGTCTAACCTCTCTTTTTTCCCCTCCGGCCTCTGAACCGTAAGGGAAGATGTGTCCATGTCCTTCTCTCTCTCTCCCCGTACCGTTTACTATCTCCTTCTTTTTCTTCATTCACTCTCTTCGAAGCGATTTTTTTTTCGCAATCGGGCGAAGAGGGTGATCTCATCAGAGTATTTGGACGATCTTCAACATTTTCCATATATGTCCCTATTTGCAGCGATAGCCACCACCTCATTCCATCTCCTAGTCAACGGCGTGTTGCATATTATTGAGTTTTGAGATGTGTTGCATTGAGTGATGAGATCATTTTGTTCCTCATTATATTATGCAGGAGTTTTCAAATCACTCTAAAGCTTTTTTCATCTTAAAATTTTTTTTTAATCCAGTCGTTTCATTTTAAATTTTATTTGAATTGATTTACCACTTTAATTTTCCAGACTAGAAGGAAAATTTTCTCGGATTTTTTTGCTTTAAAATAAGTTATAAATCAAGACTTTTGTTTATTTTTTCACTCTTTACTAGTAAGCCTCTTTCACTGCTGACATGCCATAGCAATGAGATTTTAAAAAGTACTTCTTATGATACGTATACTTAGCAGTGAACTGTGAGTATTTTCTTATTTAGCTAATGCCCTTTGTCAAAAAATGCAGTTATTTAATTTAAGGTTCTTTTTGCTATTGCATTTTTATTTTGTGGCTAAACGTCTACAATCCCTCTTCTGAAAACAGAAGAATATTTTTTCCATGTTTCACCAGTTACTTGCTTTTACCTAACGAAATGCTAATGTCAGGTTTTTGGACTAATACCTAGCCATGAAAAATACGGTTTATTGCAATCTTTTTGGCAGTGTCCATCTACAAACAAGCAAAGACTCCGCAACGCGTAGCTGGTTTGGATCTCATTTTATTTTCACTGCCTTTTCCTCTCATGTCTTCACTCTGGTATGTGGTTGGCTCTAGGAATCATCCTTGGCTAGCGAAATTTTTCTTTAGAGCAGTGAAAACTGAATCTCGGCCCTCGGAGTTTTCCGGCAACAGAAAGATGTTCTGCTGCCCTCCCACGAAATAATTCATCTGCACCAGAGAAAAAGGGCTTACTCTCATGGTGCTTAGGTGGTAAACAGCTGGTGCTCAGGGGAACGCTCTGAACCCATGTACGTGAGAAGATCTGCTCATTTTCTGTGTCCTACTTTCCGCCGTCTTTGAAGTTATGACGACTTCGACGCCCCTCTTGTTTCTTTTTTCGGTCCCTGTAGATCTCCATTGTTGGAGCAACTGTTATCAACCATTCGGGTTCCATCATGGCCAGGATTGCGAGCTCTTGCAAATTCCAAGAATTGTGTAAATACGTTTTTAGGAAAACTAAACGTCCATTACAATGGAGCAGTCCATATTGTGACGATATCTGTCGAATTGAACTTATCCATTCCTATTCCACTTAAGTTGACGCCAGAGAGAAAGCTAAACTGTCCTCGACAATCGGTTGAAAAGCACTTTGATTCTTCCAAAATGTACAAACGCCTCATAATGATCAGCCCTACGCGGACTGGCTACGTTTTTGCGGTCGTAAGAGTGGACTTTTGCATTATAGATACGTACGAGGTTTATTGCACAAGTTCTGAAGTGACTTAGTGGCGTTAATTTCGAGATTACGATTTACATTGTTTAAATTAGTCGCGCTAAATTTTGGTTCGGATTTGTCCCTATGTGATAACACATCGTCGTTGGTGGCATTTACTCCTTTTGCATTTGCCCATATTTTGGATGAGTGGAAAGTTGTGGTTCTAAGGTTCGATGTATTCTTGTTATCGGCTTATCTATAATCGGCGTAAAATCAGTTCGTAATAATGTTAACGAATGGCATATGATATATCGCACGGCATATATGTATAAGAGTGCTACCATGAACAGTGGAAATTTATCAGAAGTAAACTTTTTATTCAATTTTGAAAAACGGTGAGGTCAATGTAGAAGAATGTACTATCTTAGATTGCATTGGTATCTATATTCCTCGAGTAGCCTCTATCTGCCGGACAATTGTATGAGCAAGGAAGCCGCTCAGAATCTCCTCATTTGTTTAGTTTTCATGATATATATTATTCAGGCAATCAGTCCTATCCCACCCATGTTAACGTAATAAAATAATGCACCACTGATAAATGTTGAGGCCTATAAACATTTATTCAGTGAGCGAAAGGAGTTTTGTTTCTGGGTGATACCGTTTGTTTATTATGGCTTAAAAGGCTCAGTATTTGGCATGCCAAATTATTTTGCATCTTTTCCGCTGCTACTTCAGAGTTATTTCTTCCATAAAAGGAATCCGCATCTAAAAACTTGGCATTTACTCTCTTCTTGTCTTTTCATTATCCCGATTTATTGACCGTCACCATATTACGAGGCAAACAAATGTCAATAAAATGCCTAGAAAAATGTTCATTTACTTCAGGAGCACAAAAGGAATACGAGGAAAAGTTCCTTTATATGACTTAATATTGGTCGCTTTTTCATTAGACTTTACTTTTCAAAAAATTAATGTTCTTCATTACCATAAAAACTTGCCTGAATTAGTGGTGATGACAGTTGGAATTCTACGTCTCAGTTACATTGGCTCCTAATCTCACTTCCTGTCAATAGATCTCAGCTTATCTTACATATGCCTTATTTATATGTCTCTTCAAGTAAATCAGTCAATGTAACGGATCCTCAAAACCTGTCAGAGGCTTCATAGTTTTTCTCTTTCTACAAAAGGTGGGTTGAGAGACGTTTACAGCTCCAGTAATGTGTAAATGGTGTTAAAAAAAGCGGGTGTTTGTGGCAGAGCAAGATATTTCTTGGAAAGGGTTCACGTTCCCCAAAGGTCAAAAACCTTAGAGGAACGAGATGAAAAAATTCGTTGTCACGCAAGTCACTTCTATCGATTTCATAATTTACTCCCACTCGCGTCATTACTGGAATGTGCTAATTTTCACACCTGGAAATTGTGGCTTTCTTGAGGTACACCGAGAATGTTTCTCCGTGGGACCACTGGTAATTGGTACAAAAGGTATGCATGAGTAGCAGGAATATATTGTCATAATGAATAGTCACTTAGCGATAGTTTTATCTAGGAATATATTAGCTTCCCAGTCATCAGTCCGCAGTTATGCAGTTATAAGTCCTTTAGTTGTGTATTGTAACTCTGTACTGTTATTACATTGAAAATGTAGGTATAAATTTCGGTGGGGTACCCAAGGTGCCCTGATCTTTGCTACTGAGAGGAATGAATCATTTTCCTTCCTTTTCTACATTTATTTTAATAATCTCCTATTTGAAAGACATGCAGTTTTTTTATATCCTGAATTGGAGCAATAGTGCTGTTCATTACTTGAGTTATGATATAAATGAATTGCAGTGCAAAGAATAGGATTAATTTGTTTCATTTGCCTCAAATATAAACGAATCCTTAACTATTTCTCCCTCCACCCCGTTTCTTGGCGTCATATGCCCTCAAATGTTTGACTCGGCGAGAGCTTTGTTGTCCTCGGAGATGCTTATGCGTCGAACGAACGGAAGGCAGTAAAAGGGATCCCCTCTCGCTGGCTATGCGGACAAGTGGAGAGGCCGAGCGCTATATGGCCGTCCTTGCCATTTCTCTTCCTCCATTCTCATCAAACGTTCCCCGCCTCTCCATTTGGCATGTGACCCGCTTTTCCAACTTGACCATAAGCTGCACTTGCCAAAATTTAGAGCGACTCTAAGTAGGAAGGAAGCCTCGTTAACGACCTACGCACGCCTGTTTGTCTTTTGCTCTTCAATTACTGAGCTTCACTCATCTTTCTTTCTGTTTTTTCCTGTTTTTGGCACAAAAGCACTACTTTCAGTAATATAAGATTTACCCACTTTTTTACAGTTTTCTTCCCTGCATGCATGCTACTAGTCTCCAGATTCAATACCAAGCTGTGTAGAATAATATGCAGTTAATACTGCGTAATAGCGCAGTTGCTATTTCACTGGGAGAAATCCACCCTATTCACCTTTATCATTGTGTGGGAGGGTAGTTATTCGTTTTTGATAGTATTTTTTCTTCAACGCTGACCAAGCACATTTATATAAGCCATTAGTTTTGTTTTCCTGTCATTTATAGAGATACTTCTTTTGCTGTTAATGAGATGTAAAATCGTTTTCCCTTTGGAAGGGAAGATATTTTGCTTTTGCACCTTTCTTTAACACTACGTGTTGGAATTCATCTATCATCATGAAGAGGAACATGAGCAGGTAGAGGAGTCTTGGCTCCTTTTCTCATCCAAGATTTAATAGTTGAAAACACCTCTAGAAACGACTGAGACTCTTTTCTGATACGCAAAGAATGTCAAAGACCTGTATATAAGTATACAAAGACGAATCCATGGCAATATACTGATTTAAAGACATACGCTGAGTGCACTAAAACCGTGTAAATATCACTCTTTTTTGATAGGACGAGGATTTTGGTATTACGGTAACAAGGTGTCATACTCTAAAGAATAATATCGTATATATTCCGATATTTAACTCTCAAGATCATTTTCTTTTGAGGAAATTTTTCTTCTATGATTTCGACTTCGAAGTCCACATTTATCGTGGCAATAGATTCCTATTAATGTGGAACAGTCCTTGCGGTTTATTCACATAACTGGCAATATTTTTTCAAAATTCTTTTGCGCGGTGAATCTCATTATCCGTGATTGTTATCCACCGACTTCTTACTTCTCGCATACGACGGTCCTCCAGGCTAGCGCGTTTCGTGCCCCTTTTCGTTGAGTGAGCTAGCTCTACTCCGATGGTTATTAATTGTCACAATCTTTTTTCTGCGGCTGCAAGGGAATGCTGTTATTAAAGTCATAAAAATTAATGTATCGTTAAGTGAGCCGTTTAATGTGGGTTCCTCGGGTGCCCAAAAAACAAGCGGAGAATATACCGGACGTTGTTTTTGCTTGCGTCATTGCTGGATCGTTGTTCTGCCGACGAAGGGACCTTTCTTATAAAGCCTTTGGAAAAAGAATCATAATTTTAAGTGATGTGACAGCTGCTTTGAGGCCTTAGAGGTTTCTCATTGAATAAAAAAGCTTAAATGTAGGTACTGCCAAAGTCAACAGAAATCTTTTCTTGAAAGTATAGCATGCATCACGCAGTCTTTTTCACGTTCACGTTCAGGGGTCATTTGAGCTATTACAATACAACTATAGAGAAGGTGATAAGCTCAAGATCAAGATCATTACCCTATCGAATGATCATTTCACCTTTAAACGAGAGCATATTTTTTGTAGTTTTAGCAATCCTCATTCGGCTAAATCCCACAGATTAACGCCAAATTTCTATTTTGTTGCTGTGCGGTCTGATTGGTCGACGTTCAAATAAAGTAAGTGTTAGGGGCAGAGAATTTAGTGATATGAAATTATGCTAAAATTGAGGGGAATTAAATGAGAGGAATAATTGCATCCTTCCCTGGGAAATGATATTGGTTAAAAACTAGTGTTTGAGCTCACATTTTTGCGACCGGTAAACTTAAACGTGAAAAAGTACAGTGTGTTTAGTTAGGCTTAAGTTCAAACGCCCTTGAGGTGGCTTCCAGGGTAATATGTAGATCTTTATTCGAGCCTGAAAGTCCTTGCTAAAATTAAACGTGAAAAAGGACAGTGCGTTTATTCAGGCTGAAGTTTAAATACCCTTGAGGTGGCTTTCAAAGTAATATGTAGGTCTTCATTCAAACCTGAAAGTCCTTGCTCGGCATTTGCAATAGATTCAATTTTCAAACATGGAATCGTTATTATAATGGGATTTCATTCATGGAATTCATGGAATCGTTATTATAATGGGATTTCATTCAATGCAGCTGACTATTGATTACTCTCTCTCTCGATATACCGCTCATTGTTTTTGTGCCCCGGAATGCCTATATGGATTGTATATCACATGTTGTTCATAGTTTTTATGGTGCGAGCCAAACATATTTACAAAACCTGTATATCACCGAAGCCCTTAACGACTGGTGGTATTAATTACACACTAAATTGACCACTATGGCCCTGGTGAACTGAGGTTTAACTCATTTAAATATTTTTCTTATAAAAATACTTCAAGTACATTGACTTGTCAATTAGTTACACTGTGGAGACACTTAAGGGGTAATAACAATTAAATATCTTTGATATTTGGACCATCATTATCCACCACCCGAATTTTAGTTTTCTGCTGAACTTCATTCTCTTCGAGAAAAACCGAGGTATTCTTTTTAATATTTAGATATAATAATGAAATACTCTTTCAACATGATAGATTGTAGTACTTTTGTGTCTCTTTTATGATCTTCAAATTCTCACAACTCAGATTATATATCAGACTAAGTTGAAATGTATATATCTTTGGTTTTTGTACCAAGCTGTGTTTTGCCACAGAATACAACAATATAATTTACATGAGCAGCAAAAGGTCATTAGTTTTAGTCGTTTTTGGGAGGAAGGGCGATCATATGCCCAAGATTTGCTGATACCGTATTAATCGAGTGTTAGCGAATCAATTTTGGTAGAGGAACTGTACTTAATTGAGCTTTTTACATTCGTCCATTTTACGTTATAGTCGTGATTTCAATCCCAACTAAACGTCTTCGTTTCATAATCTTTTTTCCGTGTAATATATTACTCGCTTCTTTCCCACGTGGAGTTATTATCTGTGAAAATCACCGTTTCCAACCATTTGTAATCGCACAATTTGCTCTCACGATAACTTTAGGTTATTGGTGATTGTCAGATTGCCAAAAAATTCACATTTTCATCGTGGATTGATCGTATTTTATGTCACTACCATAATTATGTTCAAATCAATGATTTGCGTCGCTAACATCAATTTGAGCCGTAATCATATCCTTGTAAGTGGAAGTGATCTTTTCTGGCCGTGTTCTTCCAGGCCAAGACCAGTGAATTGCCGGTGGTTTTCTTCCCCAATATTTCCTAAAATTGAATAAAGAGTAATTGGGACACTCTTATCATATCTTGATAATCTGTTCCCGTTGATAGATGTCGTTTTCTGGTTGTTTGATGGGTGTATATGCGTAAATATGAAATGAAAGCAGTGAGGTCTAAGCCAGGCATTATGGATTAGGTCGCCATTAACGGCGTCGAAATGTCTAGAATGAGCGCCAAACGCTGAGCAAGGTGTTGGTTGCCAACCATTTATCTTTCCCCCTCCTCCTTTACTTCCCCACGTACCTGAGAAAGGCTCGCACTTGCTTCGTTTTCTCCTCGTGTCACTTATATCTCTCATTTTCCTCCGCTGTGACACCAAATTAGCATTTAGCATTTATTTTTTACGGCATTTAGATTTGACGTATTTTTCCGACGTATGCCAAAAAATTCTACGAATACATGATAATTAGATTTTGTATTTTATTTAATTAAAAATATTTCTATGATTTTTATAGTCACTGCTGCAATTAATGATTTTTTCTTGTTTGGATTGTGTTACTTTAATTCATTCATGGTTAAAGAAAATTCAGAATTTGAAGAACTAACAGTAGAATATGTACTTCAACGTAATTTATCAAATTACTTTCCTTTCCATTCATTACAGCTGCTATCATCTTAGCTATCCCCAACAAGGTATTTTAGGCAAATTTTTATGTGTAATGTGGATCTCTTTATTTCAAGCTTTTGTAGCAAATTATGAGCTTTTGTTTTTTTTTACTTTTACAGATACTTGTTCTGAGAAAGTTCGTTGTTAAAAATGAAATACTTGACCCAATTGGAAAAGATATTAGTCAAAACCTTTTCCAACCTTAGATAAGGATCTATTAATGGCAATTTTTAAGACCTGCAGGAAAAAAATCGCTGTGCAAAAGTGCTCGAAACCTGTTAGTCATTACATCCTTCAACATTGGACGTAAATATGTACCCTTTATTTATTCATAGGGTATTAAAACCTCCCTCACTCGTTTTTTGCAATTTTTATTTTCTATTTATGTGAAATTTGATTCATCGTCATAGAATTATTTATTCAATCCAAGGATTAGTGACTGCAGTGCTCCACCCTTCCCTATTTAATGTTAGTACCCTAACTTCGTGGAATATCTATCTATGTACTTTGCTCTTTATTTGGTCTATGAATTTAGGATAGGAATTAATTGGATAGTAGGCTATTTGGGTCCATAAAAATTTTGTATGACATATTTGACGTTTGTGATTCTTCAAAGATGTTCTTGTAGGCAGGAAATGCGTGTTTCTCGTAATGTAAAACTTTGTGTGTTATTTGGTGAGGATCTCGTGCTTTTGGAAGCTTGTTTTATTGTAAAAATTTATATAAACCTGGCTCTCCGCCTAAAGTGGAGATAGTTGCTGGAAAAAGGAGAGAGAGAGAGTTTAGGCTTACTTCTTTGAGATAGATCGCAGGAGGTATACACTGTATTGGCTTGTAATACGTAGGATATGTGGTATGTCTCATAACGCTATTGCATTTAGGTAGAAAAAGGAAATTAAATACAAAAGTTAACGTGGAACAGTTCTTGAACACGCTGATATGCATTTTTTGATCACATTGATGTATACAATAGAACTAATTCTATATTAAACCATCCAATTTTTCCTTTTTTTTGCTTTCCGGTCGATCTGTAGGACCCCTATCCCCCTTTAATCTGTAAAAGCTGCTCGTAGATATTCTTCTGGTTTTAAGAGCCGAAGTAACAGCACTCGACAGGAGCACCGATGTCCTACGTGAAAAAATACCTTCTGGAACTCTCGATCCCGGGGTTAGCTAAGGAGAACTTAATCCTGCGGCTAACCAGGCCGTCGAAAACCAGCGTTTACAATTGTTGCCAAAATTTGATAAAATTTGATTTTCAAAGACGGAGGACGGGACTTCTAAGTTAAACACTCAGAGAATCAAACATTGAAAAATATTACCCCAGAACACGGTTCATTTGATGAGCATTAATTTTGCTAATAGGCAGTTCCAAAAGAATATTAGAGGTAATATTTGGAAGAAATGAGATCCAGTTTTAAAATAATAGTGCCGACTTCATCAGACGTTTTTCAGCATGAAACCAGAAGAAGTATCTTCACGGACAATTCTCGAGCCATCTTTTTCCGAAAAGGCAATTTTCTTGTGTTACAGATGCTCACTCTCGCCTTTCACAGGCTACTCGGCTCCAAGATGGTGCTATTGCGGATTAGCACCTGCATCAAGCATTCGATATTCCAATCTACGATCTGCGCGCAGTCTTGTGCCGACCAAAATTGTGAAATTCACGTCGAAACTCAGGGTGAACGTCGCTCCGTGTAATTTCAGCATGAGCACCGACTGAGCCGTGAGAGGGGGACGGAGCGATGGGTTCATCATGGATTTCCGCGGTCTCGAGGATTATGCGTCTCTGCAGCCTTGCCGCCCCGAGCGGCCGATCTACGGTGAACCGAAAGACAATGGATTGCATAGGGCATCTGGAGACCTCGACCTGTCATTAACTCCCACGGATACCCGGGTCCGCACCGTTAAATCCCATTCCCTTCTGTTCCAGGTCCAGTACCACTTAAAACTTCCATCATCCCACCATTTCCTGACAAAATCATCAAGCACCGAGTGCTCACCACTGTATATAGGGGCAGCAGCTGTTGAATGGGACTGGTCATGAAACCGTGAAATTTTAGATGAATTCGGCCTCATGAATGGATAATGCTGCCTGGTCCCTTTTTAAAGGGAAAGTTGGAGAGTGGTTTGTCGCTCATTTGTGTCACTTAAAGGGAATATAACTGAGCGTGTATGCGGTCTAGGGATCAAAAGCGCAACCGTCTGCCTAAGGGGTTAATTTTCTTCTTTCTCTTCCCCTGCAGTGATGAAGAGAGCGAGAGGTGGGAGAATCGAGTGAGATCATCTTGTCTTTAAGTCGCCCGCACTGATATATTCCCTATGACTTGATTCGAACTACGAGTCATTCACGCCGCTTCACGACTGCAGTGGTTATAGGCTCTTTCTCGCTCATATTCTAATCCAAGGGTTCAAAGAATTGGTTTTTCATTGATATCTTATCTTCCTCTCCCTTGTACGTGCTATCATATACTTTTCTATTTTACATAGAATGGGGTGCGCTCATTTGCCATTTAGAAATGTTTCCAGTGAATTTGCTTAGTGAATCTAAAATTCTTCGAGCACTTTTGTTTCTTCATGCTTAGCTCATTATTCCAATTTTTAAGTTTCAAATACCTAAGATGGACATGTTGATGATAGTAAAACGCTACTTTTGAGAGAAAAGTCTTAGCATCATAATATTCAGCATCTGAACTGGTAGCAATTCTCTGGCTGAGCATTATTTCTAAAGCTCCTTTTGCGATTAGATTTGCCCCTTATTTTTGCAGTAGTTATAACTGATTTCATATTTTTATTAATTCTCTTATTATCAGCCATTTATTCATGTCTTCTCTTTACATTCCATTCAAAACCTTTGTTTATCTTAGGATAGTGGAAGTTAGAGATATTTATGCAATGAAAATTATTTTTGGTGCATTTAAAGGACAACGTCAGTTGTGTTTTTGTTCTTGATTACTTTAACATTGAAGATATTGTTTTTAATTCCGTCGATTGGTCTTCATTCAATTCGTTTGTATGATTTAAGATAAAAATGAAATATTAAGCAATTTAATTTGAGATTTCTTGGTTTTCGCCGAATGAACATTGAAGATATTTTAAGTCGAAGATATTTTAAGAACGAATATTGAGTCATCTTTGTGTTCTAAATCATATATTCTCATTTGTTGGTCTGTAAAATGACCCAATAGACTGTCGATATTTTCAAAGACCGAGGATAATTCCCGCATATTTCTCCTCGGTAGTTTTTGATGCAATTTGGCCGCTATAATCTCCTCTAATGAGAAATGAACCGCGGAGTTAGTTAAACGCTTTCGCGCTGCCGCTTGGAGTGGAACAATTTATCGAATTTTCTACTGCCTGATTCAAGAGCTGCAAGATAGCGATTTGGGAAAGGAAAGAGGGCGGAGACTTTAGCGAGATGTTACTGAATTATGTTAGTGTGACCTGTGAGGCTTAGAAGCAGTCCACACAAACTCTGGAGGTATGATGAAGACAGCCTCATCAGTTGCTGTCTAGTGAGGCACACCACAAGCACTCATCCCTTGCCATATTTTTGATTGAATACTTTCTTGGAAAGAAGAAACATATAACGATGTTTCCAAATCCATGGCAAGCCTGGTGTCGATATAATAATTTATATTTGTTTGGCCAATAAAAAAATCATGGTATTATAAGTAGGTACGAAGACTAGAGGGGCGAATAGTCATAGAAGGTAGAATTTCTTAGGGAGATGAGGCAGGAGAGACAGATTGGCGACATCGTTAGATATGAAAGTCCCTTCCGACTTATAGGTTACTGGGCATGAAATGCTCATCACATAATACCAACGGAGGTCTTGGGACTCCGTTTAAAATTCCGGCGAAAGAATTTGCAAGCTTCAACCATTTGTTAATACAGGTTTTTTTCAGTTTTAACATCTTAGGTCATGCTCCATTCTCTAAATACTTTTGTATACGCTCGCTCGCTACAAAAGGCTTAGTAAAGACGCCTCACCTTACCTTGATACCTTTGATAACGCAAGTAACAAATACCTTAAAAATATTTTTTGCCCCCAAATGTCTCTGTTCCAGTTGAAAATTTCCATTCTCTTAAGCCTGGTTTCATAATATCTAAATTAAATATTTTCTCGATACGAAAAGATATGCCAATACGCTCACTCATAGATAATGCTCACTTAGATGACCCGAAAAATCTGATGTTATTTACAAAGCCCAAAATCTCAGTTAAAAACATCATTAACCGGAGGCTATAAAACCGAATCATATTACAGCTTATTATGAGAATTCATGGATATATCACGTGTACAACTATACCAAGAAAGGACTTGACAATATATGCTTCTCTTTCCAATGCCCTCACATTTTAGCTCTTGACCATGGTTTTCGCTATCAGATTGACGCAAAGGTTAATTTCACGATGAGTATTTATTAATTTAAAAGTAGATATTATGCTAAAGTTAGATGCGCAGCCCCTCCGTTTCTTAAATGTTTATTAAGGAGTTAGGTTGCCACTAACATTCCGGTCGGTTATTGCTTCGCTCTGAAATCGTCCGCCGCATTTTCAATAAATAGCACCGTAGCGATACGGGAGTCCACGTCTCCCTGTATCTGAAGCGTTAAGCTGCGGCAGTAAAATTTCCATATTTATGAGGTGACCTATATATTCAAGGCTCAATAAGAATTTCGACTGCGGTGAGCCGTACAGGATTATCGAATTTGACTATGGTGTTTCATAATTAATTTACCTGTAAATTCAACGCTGGAATAGTTATTTTCATTGAGGAAATCTGGTGTTTCACTGTTAATATAAACATGCTATTGAATCCACCCAACAGATTATGATACCAGGTTTCTCGGTTTATTTATGGCCGTCGAAAAAATAAGAGACATTTGTCCCATCTAGTTGACCATATGAGTATTGAGTGTTTCCAATTCGAACGATTTAGTTCAGATTATCTATATTAACACGTTATTCTATTTAATATTTGTTTAACTGAACGAGTACCATGATATTTATATCGCTGCTTGAATTTTTGCTGTCCGTCTTTTTGGAAAATTACATTCTCTGAGGAGTTCCTTAGAATAATGATTGAATTGTGAAAATGTATTTCGTCTTTTTGAAAAAGACAGTTAAGTGAACTTGAAGAGAGTTAATTTACATTTATTTGTCTTTATCTACACTAAATTATAAAATGAAAAATATGTTGTTTATGTATCTTGTGATAATTACTAGGCTTTGTTTGATATGACACTCTTTCTCTTTGCTGAGAAAAGTTAGCAGCCCCAATTTATTTCGTTTTTTTGTAAACAATGAAGAAGTGGAAAATTCATGGATATGAACAACTCAAATCTTTGATGAGCTTGTATGAAACATCTCTGTAAATCACTGATGCATGAGTAATTCTCTCTTTATTTAGTGTCAACTATGAATCAAAACCAGCTCCTCCTTTGCCAATTGGAATGCATCTATTTTGAGGCATATTGTTATTTAGACGTGATTGTAAAATAATGTGCATTAGACAACGCCGTGATTGAGTATTTTCGTCTATAATACTTTCCTTCATACTGCCCCCTTATGTCAAACTAAAGCACCTAATATTATCATTTATTGCCTTCGATTGCCTACTTGTATCTTCCTTCGCGGCCATCATTATCGTGCCGAGGTCTGACACCCTCCGCCTTCCAGTGATTATTAGCTTCCTGGCTATGGCCAAATAACTTTTTGCCTTTTAAATATATTAAAAATGCGATTATTGCTATTAATTATTTGTAATATTATACAATTTTGTAATTTAAGTTGGCTCGTTTCTCCGGAATGCGTATAGTTTTATCTTTGAATGCAGTTTTAGCTAGAGTAATTGGCAAAAACTAAGCCATGCACCGGATAAGATCATGATCTTATATATATTAAAACAGTTTGATTTCACAGTGGAGTACTTCGTGGATGACACTGCTACGGATCTAAGACTTGGCTGGAAGCATATAATAGCCGATATTATTAATGCTAGATCTTCTTTCTCTCTCCAATGCACGCAGGAGATTGCTGACAACGTTGTCATCAATAACGCTATAAAGACATCCTAAGGCAAAGACTACATACTGGGCACAGCCTTTCCACTCACTTTGGGAGTTCAAATTAAGAGCTTGTGTGGTTGATGGGAGCAGCTTTCGTCTTTTTGGCTTCTCACCTTTTTATTCAGCTTCCAGCATCAGGCACACTTCCTTTTAAAATTATTGAATAATGCTTCAACAATACATAGAGAGTTTCCCATGCAGTCCATCCTTGCTACCTCTTCTACTCACAATAACACCAATCGACACGTCTATCCAATTTGTTAAGACTTCCAGCTATGATTCAATGTGTTTAATGTCATTTGTTTCAAATGCTCATGGTAATATTTCCTTTTTTGAAAAATTCTCTCCCAAATCTATCATTCGTAAGGTCATGCTTCAAACGCTACTGTCCCTATTTTTTCCCATTTTTCTTAAGTATAATATTACCTCAACTGGAGGCGGTGCTCATCATACTTCTTCAGCAGTCAAATTTTTCATTACTGAAAAAATCTATAATACATATGCGATAAATATCGCAACTCATTCTAATCGTAAACCATACATATTGTAAACCCTGCCGTATATTATATTGCAGCGGAAACTCACTCTTATACTATTCTTTGTTTGACCGCAATGCCATGTAATTGCGATTTTTGTAAGTTTTTGTAAGATAATTGTAAGTTTTACTGGTATGCAATATTTCCTATATTTAACTATTATACCGCTGAGTGGAATAATGTATTTTACGAGGATTTTTATGCAACGGTAACAACTTGGGCTGAGATGAATTTAATTTTGAGCGTTGTCAACATTATTTCGTACCAGTTATGTGTCCTTTGTCTCCATCAGGTCGGTTATATTGAGTCTCTGCAATGCTTAATAGTACTGCATGCTCCGATATCCAAAAATGTGGAATTTTTAGTTCCCTAAGAGATGAATAAAAAATAGTTGAGAACGGGGAGGACATTTATTCGACCATTTCATCGGCTGTAGCTCCACTTTGAAACACGAAAAAGGCAAATTACTTCGCACGCATGTAAAACGTATTGAGAGAACAGGTGGTGTCAATTTTTTTTATCCACCTCACTGCCGATTTGAATTGTTCTGCGCCCACCGAAAAAAACCTCAATGCGTCGGAGCGCTGATTAACTTAATGGCTTTCGAGCGCAAATCTCTCCGATAGACGTTCTCCTTTTTATTTCGCTTTGCCGGCAATTCCGAGGTCGAGGGAATGGGACGGATCGGAAACGATTGTGGAAAGCGGAGCGATTAAGATTCATCGAGCCGTTGTTGTAGGACAAATGCATGTGGACTATTGCTGTGCAATTGCCATGGGGGATAATAAAGGCAGTTCCGCGGACTCTCAGCGAGGAAGGGGAAGATCAGATGGGGACGATTATGGGTCAATTGTGGATCTCTTTTGAATCCACCCGCAGTCAGGAGAAGGAGCCAAGATGAGGGCGTGTTGGAAAGGTGAAAGGAAGGACGGGACTGGGACAACATTCCCTCCGTGATGAGAATGAGCAGTCAAAGAGCAGTGGGAATCTCTCATAATCATAAGTTTGGCCTCGCCTAGTAAAGGGCTACATTGGGCTACCTGCCTTTGGGCTACTTTAACATCACTTATAGATTGATTATAGTTTTAATTTTATTATTCTTATAATTGATTTTATTATTTTTGCCATTTGATAGATCTTGGAAAATGAAATTAAAAATTAAATACAGGTAGTGAAGGAGAGAATAAGTCCCGCAAACTATTGGTAAAGCAACTATTTACATAGGAATATGTTGTTCTAGGAGAAAATATGCAAATTTTCTACGTAACTTGCGGAGGCTTCGGTAATTATAACATTTGCTCGTAACTTATATGGTCTAATATTGTATAATTAAGATTCGTAGATGGGATGCCTTTGTTTGGATGGCACAGTAGGTTTGCATAATTATAATTGGAGGTAAAATAGAGGAAACAGTCCCCAGAGGAAGACCCAAGAATATGTTCATGGACCAAATAAATTGTAAAGTTTATAATAAGATCGATCAGGAAGTAAGGGTCCAAGCATTGGATAGGGAAGATTTAAGAGCTGCAGTCAACCAATTTTAGAATTGTACAACCAATCATGATGATGATGAGATGGGATGGCACCAATATTGTGTTGCGTATGATAATAGGGTGTGCCAATGGGAGGGCGTATTGTAGCTGGGTGAATCAATAGGATTTGGGTTGCATTCCATCCCAGATGAAGATGAGCTGTAAAAAGGAGAGGTGGTAATCTCACGCTATGACTGAGTCATGTTTGGCGGAGAATTAGAGCCTCAGCACATTTTAAGTGCTATTGGGAACGGGGGGGCACTGGCAACCAGCTTGCCGGCTAATAAACGGCTGATTAGCCGAGTGCGGGTTATTGCGGGTCAAAGCTGAAAGCCCACTGGGATTCCTTTTATATCCCGCCGCTCTTCGTAGAATAATCCAACGTTACAGCTGATACAGCTAATCAGATTCTTGCTGATGTAGTCGTCAAGTTGGACTTGCATCCGCTTTTATGAACAGAGTGCCTGCTTCTTCTCAAGAAACTCTGTGATCACCTTTAACGTTTCAAATGTTTGGATGAGATTATGGTCATTATCAAGCTCTATTCCTCTCGCCTAGAATAGTTTTGTCTTTGATCCTTAAGGTGTCTGAGTCCATGTATATTGAATGTTTTCAAATCTTCTTTCTAATCAAAATTCTAAGTAAATTAATTACCTCACCACCAAAAATATACTCGTAATTCTGTAGTATAAATACGATCATTTTTTACATTTGCAGATTTCATGATGAAAAAGACCTCAGATTGAAGAAATAGTTAAAATCTAGTTCTGAATATTTGTCCTGCCGTAATATACTTTTATTGTCAAGTTATATGCATCATTTGGAGAGAACTTATTATTTGAGTGAGAAAAAAGTTGACTTAAATGTCCGTACAATATAGTTATTTATATTCATAAATAGCTGGCATGAGGTTTTTTTAGTCATTTGCTGGTACAAATGTGGTTTTAGAATTTTGCTCATTGACTTGTGTCGGCATATTTTTAAGAAGCCAGTGGAGAATGCATTTTAAATTGCCTTTTGAGGGCTTGCTATGCTACTTTTCATGATGATTACTGGTATATTAAAATTGTGAGAAGACTTTTTAACTCAATCATCCAATTCATCCTCCTCCCATCTCCTCGTAAAAGTTATGTATTTCTTACTCTTTGAAGCACTTTTACCTGGCGCCTGAACCTTTTCCTTTGGTTTTCCTGTCCTTTGACATTTCCATTTTCTCCGCCTTATTACTTTTTGACATACATCTATTTTGTCACAATCCGTGCACGAACTAACCTTTATCTCCTCTGCCATGCCCAGTTTAATGTGTGGATATTTTCCTTTCTAATCCTCAGATTTGTTTTTGTTTCTCTTTTTATCCAAACTTTGGTCTTTTTTTTGCCTTTTTTTCTACGAGTAAGTGTTTATTTAGGCAGGTTAATTGAATTTTGCTATAGCTAATAGTCGGGCATTGATGAAATTGCAAGGGGAAAGTGCTCCAAAATAGCAGAGTAGTTGCACACAGCACGGCATTGGCTCTCAAGTGGGTTTTGCCGAAATAATTCTTTCGAGTTAATCCACTTTTTCTCTCGTCCTTTCCAGCGAGGGTCCTGAGTGGGCGAAGTAATCGGCTAGATAGTCATTTGAAGGACTCCCAGACTTGTTCTAATAAAATTATACTGCTGTCCACCGAAGAAGGCTTATAATGAATCATAAAAATAATAGGTGAACGCTGAAAATCAGCTAATAATATCAATTATTTCAATGTTTCTTGCTCTATTGCCTTATCCGTTGAATGAAAATACTTCATTCGGCATTCAAAGGACTTCAAATCTTTAACAAAAGACACTCATGCTGCCGCAACTTGTGATATAAATTGAAGGAGCCTTATTGGTATGTCTTGGCAAGATTGGTATTAGATTACGGCTAAAGGGCATGCTGAATATCAATTACTTAATGTTTTTGCTGTGACTTACATAGACTGTGAACAAGGTGAGTAAATATTTAATTAAAATATAAAAATTATCCATCAAGTAACGTCTTGATTTTTAAGGGGCAAATTTCACCTCAATTTTTGCCCCGAGAAAATTTGTTTCCGGGCTTTAAGCGGGCCGCTTAATATTCTGACCTACGAACTCATTGGGTAAATTTTATACATCACAGAGTGTTAATTTCTTTATTTCGTTATTTTCCACAAAGCCCTGGTGTAATAGGCCCTTTTCAGTTTAGTGCCGCTTAAATTAAAGTAAATTAAAAATACTTAAAAGATATAATGTATCGTTGTCGTCGTCGATGGCGATGTTAGACATTTGCTATGTGATGTCGCTCCTACTGGGAGAGATTAATAACTGATCTGTGATGTTATATTTTTAAAAAGATTTTACATTAATTTTTGCAGTTGGATTTTGTTTCGTGATTCCTGGATAGTTATACTGGATGTTGTCAAGCATTTTGTTAAAATATTCGTGTTCCTATTATGTTTGACTCCATGAAATAAATTACTCGTTTTACTGAGAAGTGATGGAGTAATATTTGCCTATTAATTCAAACGATTTTGGCTGTACTTGGGTGGGATTTAAGTGAACAGGAACGCAAAGGCTTCATAAATTGGTCGGAGCGCATTGAATGTAGATATATCTATACTGTGAGTGAAGTAGACATAAAATCTTTAGATAAAGTTATATAACTTGGGATTGACTTAACTTCAAATATACCGTGGGGAACATACATGCGAAACATATGCAGCAAAGCATCAAATAAACTAGGATAGTTTTAAGGGTATAACAGAAAGATCTTCAAAGAAAAAAGTAAAAGAGAGGTGCTACTTTTCTCTGGTAGGGCTACACCTCGAATATGCTGCAAGTATTTGGAACCCTGGACAAAAAAGCAATAATTTACAAAGAAAATCTGTGTGCATCGTTAAAGACTGCTACGAAGGAACATACAGTGTTTCACGTCATTTAGAGGGATTAAGGCGGGAGCCACTAGAGATTCGGAAGCTACACGCTAGGCTTAGCTTGCTTGAGAAATCCAGAACTGGTGTGTTTCAGAGCCACGCAGAGAATATAATCACGACGCCACACTACATGTCGAGGGGAAGGTCCTCTAGTATGGAATATCTAAGCTTTGTTGCAAATTGCAAAATTATCAAAAGCTAAATCAAATTGAAATTTATACAAAAGCTAACTTTCCCTTTGAAGAAATCACGTCAAACCAGATCGATACCATATTTTTTTCATTTTGAAAAACCCTTACATTTTGCTCATTTGAAAAGTTGGAGGGTTGTATGGGACACCTTGTATAGGTTACAGAGTAATCCAGTCCCACTTGTAATTCAGCCTTTTACAATACAAAATGCAATTATATATGTTTTAACCCATTATTATAAGTATAATTAACCATTAAAAAATCAATTTTAATTTTTTGTCACTTTCAGAAATTTAAGTGGGTTAAAAACAATTTTTAACCAAAAGTTTTCTTCATTTGGCACACTTTGGTAAACAAGTGGAAATTGGTAAGAAATTAGCTATTGACTGCACAAATGAATTTATTTTTTACATTACAGCTATCGCATTTGTAAAAAAGACTATCCTCAATATTAGCGCAATTCTCGTGGGCACTCACTACACTATGTCTTCATTGAAGGATTCTCCACAAACTAGACAATAGGTAACTTCTTCGGTTTCACTGGTAATTTGCTTGGTTGGTTTCATTGGATTCAGTCTTTGGATCATCAAATGTAAGTTTTTTTCGGGCGTCGTTAGATGCTGGTTGTTTCTTTGTTGTCGTGTTGAGTTTTACACAGAAAATTTTCTTTCCTTTGGCAGTGTTCACCATTTGCTTTTTATTTTTCCGTTTTTCTTCTCGCAACAGCCTTCTTGATTCCGCGAGCTTTTTTTCTCTTCCTTCTCCATTTTCTTTACTTCAAATTGTCTTTTGAATGGAGTGGAAGTTAAAATTTCACTCTTCTCTCCACGGCTGTATCGAGTAACATATCTTGTGCTGGAGCTACTGGGCAGTGGAGAAATAGATTCTAATACATTTTGATACTGAGATTTTCTAGAATTCTGGGATTCATCAATCGAAATGGTCAATGGCTCAATAATTGGCTCTGTAATGGGGAAGATTCCAGGAAAGGCCTGGCAGGAGATGGCTCAGGTGTCATCGTGGGTCCAGGTAAGATTCTGGTCGGAGGGGGGACAAGTAGGGGCATGGAAGACGAGGGCCCAAATGAAGGAGGATTTTTGGACACATCCAGCTGTGCTGCATCAAGACTGTTGTTACTTGTTGGGGCAAAATCCAAATCACTGAAAACACTTGGATTAAGCGGGAAAATGCCAGTACAAGCGAAGCCTGACTTCGCCAAGTCCATCCTGCAAATTTTTGAGAAGGCCGCACCCACTAACGCAGAAACATCTTTCAAAGAGATCTTGATGTTGGGATATTGACGCATCCACAAAGAACATGCCTCATGATAGGCATTTTTAAAAGGCTTCATCACAGTTCTGTCAAAAGGCTGTGTGAAGTGTGCAGTGGAAGGCTCAGCATATGGATGAGGTGATCTTTTGCAAAAGTTATTACTTCCCAGTCTTTATGTCTTGCATGACCGTCCAGTATGAGAAGGGCAGGTTCTTTTTCGGTTGGGTTTATTCTTTCCACGAACAGATAAAGCCACTTGAGGAAACCATCCTTCATAATTCAACCGCTTGACTGGCCGTCGAAAATACTTCCTGCAAGTGCGTCTTTCTTAAGCTCATTGTCTATTCTCACTCGTGGGAAGACAAACAAAGGAGGTAAAAAGACGTCCCCTGTACAATTTATGGATAGTAGAATTGTCACATTTCTTCCTCTTTCGGCGGAAGTCAGTCTTCCTACCTGCTTCTTGCCGTTCACTGACATCACTTTTGGTATGTTGGTGTGGACACTTGAATAACCTGTTTCATCTGCATTGAATATCTTTGAAGGGCCGAAGTTGTACTTCGCAATGAGAAGAATAAGAATACTGTAAAATCTATATAACTTACTTCTTGTTGAAGCCTGCTGCTCTGTGCAAACTTGTCGACTACACTGTCCTAAGCCGAAGATCTTCATGTCTTGTCATAAAATTGTTGTAAAAAGTCTTGCCGGCCATATTTTTTGTTTTATTAACCTATGTTGTATCTTAAGTTTATCAGCTAATTTATAGGCGAGTTTACTCTCTCTAAGAACTCTGTTTTCCTCAATGGCATTAGCTGATTGTCAAGGTGTTTTACATGGTCATGTAAGATTTGCTCCCATTCGTCATTAAACGTTATAGGAAATGCTTTTAAATTCCCTAACGAGGGTTTCATCTGTACTTCTCGCCCTTCATTTAAACTTTTCAGTCTTTGCTCAATCGTACATTTCGGTACCTACTGAAAAATGATCGCCTACAACTATCAGCGACATTTTCCCTAGCTTAACATGCTCAATAGTCTTCTTCAAATCCTTTTCTTTCAACTTCTGTCTCAGTTTAGGCCTCACCATATCACCAGCGAATAAATTAAAACAGTAAAATTCTTGTCTTATTACTGCTTTGTCGGCAAACTGTACTTCTAGTAAATAAATAAATAATTATTTAAGCAATTTATAATGTTTAAAGATTATTCATTTATTTATGGGAAGTAGGGATTGTTGGAACATATAATAGTAATAATAATGAACCTACTTTTCCTAGTTAATAAATGCCTAATTTGTGCATTTCAATTTTGTCCCATACAACCCTCCATGCACCTGTCCCATGCAACCGGACTGTCACGCGACGCAACTTTCACCCTTAAGGGCAAGCTACCGATCCGAATGGAAACAATCGCTGATAACTTACTTATAATAACCCTTAATTGCTATGAAGATAATAAAAACATTTGTGTACTTACTTACAATGAAGGTAGGATGGTCTAAAGTTATCTCTGTGCACGAAAATTTGGTGAAAAACCACTAAAACACTCGTTACAAGAAAAAGCGTTGCAACACAAATACAATATGGCTAGAATTGGTCTTTGGTATCACTGCGGTCACGAAAATGATGTTGTAGGTGCTGCCTCTATCTTCGATTGGCTGTAACACCACCTGTCCCATACAACATGCTGTCCCGTACTAGAGGACCTTCCCCTACGTCTGGCAGAAGTGATAAAGTAAGAGAGATACATTGCCGAACAGATAGGTACAAAACCTAGTCTCTTCCGCGTACAAAAAGCAACCATAGTAAAAACTGAGCTTCACTCAATACAAATCCATAATAGACGTCACTATTTCACCTCCCAATACCTAATCCCTTACATCTTTACATAGCTGGTGTCCTAACACCCCCTGCCTCACGCCCATGCGGCGGTTCGCAGGGTTGCTTGTAGATGTTGATTTAATGATTTTTATGTTGTTTTTAACCCTTATAATTTTACTTTAAATATTCTTTGTGCTCTATCTGGTGTATTTCAATCAATTTTAATTTGCGGTCGTTCCACATCTTTCCTATGAAAGCATACAGTATAAGATATGTATCCTCAAGTGAAGAATACTGTTTTGTTGAACCGTATTTTTCACTATTGTTAGCTAATATTGTATGTATTGAGTGAGAGCGTTTTATTTGACTAATGAGTGTATACTTCTGTGCAGAAATGAAAGACACAGTAACTATGTTAAAACAGCCACGTTAATAAACTACTCGCACAAGTCACCCAAATCCGCAGTTTTGGCTAAAAATTACGTAAAATCAGAGGGATCTTTACTTGAAAGACGGGAAATCAGATACTGAAATGTGTCTTTGCTATATTTATTTGCTTCCGTCGTTGTTTGCATAACTATAAGTCAACCAAATCCTCAGTTTTTGGCGAGAAATTACGTAAAATCAGAGGCAACTTATAACTGAAAGACGGGAAGTCAGATGCTGAAATGTGTTTTTGCTCTATTTATATGGTTCCGTGGTTATTTGCATAACCCGATCAAAGGAAAAGTAACAAGTTGCCTCTGATGGATGAACTATTTCATTCAAATACTTGCACAACTGTTGATTCCATTACCATCAATGTGATTACATATTTAAGATGTAAATATTATCGAAAGCAACAACAACAATAGCAAGAAAGAATAAGGAGAATAATTTGGGCGTACAAGGAAGAGATGCATCTCGCTGACCATACCCTCACAGCAAAATATTTTTTAAAACTTCTTTTTGTTTCAAACCACACTCAGCTCTCTCTTTTTTTATGTTATTTACGTAGTATAAATGGTTTGGAAATGTTTTTTTGAAGTGCGGAACTGAAAATTACGTTCAAAATATCGCATAAGTAATAATTAAATTAAGCCAACACTGAAAATTGACCAGTAGTGGACTGAGAGATATGAAATCCATCTTCAAATTTCCCACTGTTATTTCATATTTTTTAAGATTGGAAATGGAACAGCGATATCACAGAATATATGGGAAGATGAGTTTAAGGGAAATTGAGTGAGAGTGGGCGTCACGTTGAGTGGGGTTATTTCCAAATCAGATTTGCCGAACGATTTTGAATCACACCGAGAGGATATAGCCCTTCTTTGCTGCCAAGCCTTAGCACTTCGCTTATCGTTCCTGAATGTGGAAGAATATCAAATTCGCCTTTGCAATTCAATGTCGACAGCATTGGAAAATAATACGTCCCCTACCATCAACGTGAACATAAAAGGATTGATGTCAATCTAATAAATTTTCACCTCTGTCTCACCACTGAGAGTGCGTTTCCTCCTGATCCGCTGAGTGTTTCTTTCCAATTGATAACTAATTTTAACTGATGCAGCTAGAAATTTTTCTCAAAAAGCCATTGAGAAATTATTTTAAGAAAAATCTTCCAATACTTCTCTTGTGGTGAGAAAATTATTAGAGAAAAAAAGGAATAGAATTGACCTTTTTATAATTATAAATCCCACGTTAGAGAATTAGACGTGATACACAAAGCAGAAAAACTATATTACAAAAACATCCAATCTTAACATTCTCTTTTGCGAAGGCCTTCTTGTGGTTGATCACAATGCATTTAACAAAACTTTCGATTATATAGACTTTTCCCAAAAAATAACTCCATATTTGATCTTGTTCACCTTAGTATAGCATAAAAATTTGTATACTGTTAATTCTGTACTTTGTTAGGGTAAAAATAAAATATATTTTTTATGCTCTTACAAAGTGAATATTTATTTTGTAATCATAGATATCTGCAGGAGAAGAATGTAATAAAGTATCAACTTAATAGAAACAAATCAGCCACGGTTTCTGATGCACACACATTATTACCGGGTATCCCTTTTGAGTTAAGCTTTCATATCTTTTCACCCATAGAGTTTTGAGTAGGGATATAAAATATTAGCGTAATTTTTCAACCAGAAGTTATCACCAGAACAAGCGAAAGGCACATAAGTATAAGAATTGTGTGTCAGAAGTTGGTGAAACGGAAATATAACGCTTCACAGTAAAGGCGTACTGATAAAAGTTTAGTGTTTGCATGAATTTTCCATGCAAAGAACTCTCCAGCATATTTTAGCATGCTGCTCATCGACTTACATAAACTTTTTACATTCATTTTACTTTAACTGCTGGTCAATTATCATGTCGAGCCGAACTTATGTGGTATCTACCTGACTTTGGATAGAAACATTAAGAAATTGTTCTCCTATGTATAAATAATTTACCTGTGTTGGATTGCATTTGCTAATATTTTGCTATGGTAGTATCATTGAATTTAAATGGACCTTGCAAATTTTGAAATACATGAAATGTAGAAAATAGATTATAAAAGTTCCACGAATTTGTTGAAACATATTGCATATTTTTAGATTATTTAAAATTAATAAACGTTATTCAAATTATTTTTTCTGTATGATCATTGTTTTAGGAAATCTACCGCCAAAATAAAATGGATACCTAAGGTAAAGGATAATGTTCCCATTTTTTAGCTATTCTTTTTTCAACTTTTGTTGAAGTCGTAGCTTTTTATATGCTTACGGTTTGCACAGCCTGTCCAAATTATCAAAAGCACAAATTTATCTACGTATTTTTATTTCCCACTGATAAAAATTTGTGATCACTTACTTATGATTCTGGACAATGATATGTAGGAACTAATCTAACCCTCATGTTTGTTGTGTCGTAGTTGCGTCAAACTCGGTGTGAGAAATAAAATATTAGAAATGGAAAATAATTCCTGTAGCTGATATAACTGTTATGTGAATATAATGTATCACTTTTACATCACTCCAGACTCATTTTACTGTAAAATTTACTTTTAAATGTGGAAAAAAATAGCAATATTCCAAATATAAACTCAGACGGAGGTTAATGCTTTTCGTTAAAAAAGGATTCTGCTGTTAGTACTACTTCATTGATCAATTAACTCATCTGTTGCTGCAGGAAACGTGAAATAATTCCACTCGCAGCATTTTGCGTCGTTCAGCTAGCACTCAGTTTAGGAATTTCGTGCGTTGATTTATCCACCCCACCCTTGAGTGTTCATCAGAGCCCAATGTATACGTGGTTCTGGACTTACCTTCGGTGGATGTGTGCTAGTGACGTGCTGTCAATGTCACTTCACCCAAACCCAAGGCGAGCGTGGGAATTAGAATTTGAAATAAAGCCGCTGGTTAACGATTTGGCGCTGCCGTATTAAGCTGTCCAAACTCGGCCACACCTTAAAAGGTCTCTTAGTAATTCCCCTCACCTCATGTCTCTCCCTCACCAAAATCCACTCTGAGCGGTCAGCGTTATCGGAGCGGGATGAAAATTCTCTCTCTTGGGTAGAACCGGATCAATTAGTCAGCCTCAGGAGACTTAAGAGAAAAGCAAACGGGGGACGGCATTTTTGGTGACAAAAGTTATTCTTTTTTCTTTTTCAGTTCGAATTTAATTGCTCATTGTGAATTTTTCTGGAGGAAGAAAGAGACGTTTTACTCAAGAGAACAACCCACGTCCCTCCCTACGTACCAAACGTCTTATAACTTCGCAGTTACTTGCGAGACACTGCTTGCTCATTGTTTTCCCTTTTCTTTTCCACAGTGCTTTCTAGTTATGTCATCTTTTTTTCCTATATTGGGGCCACGAGATTCTGTCTTATGGACAATAAGAACAAATGGACGTAATCTGTATGCTTTAAGCGTTTTTCTCTTGCTCTCTGGAAGTGACGAGTTCTTAGAAAATTGCTCTTTATACTTTTCATTCATAATTTATGAATGCAAAGTATAAAGAGTTTTATTGCATTTATGTAGGTATACACGATGATAAAGAGCAGCAATTACAAATGTATGATTTCTTCCTTTCTCTTCTTTGTATTCTCTGCTTCCTAATAAAATTTTAATTGATCACTGGTTTTGAACACAGTTTTTACTATCATAGTTGTGATTCATTAAATTATAAAATGCACTGGATTTTAAACTATTTTTTTCAAAACTGGGTCTGTGACATGATTTTCTGAAAAGCCCTAAATGTTTGCATTTAGAATTTGCCACGAAATTGTATTCAAAATACCGTAGGAAAACAATAAGAACCTTCCTTTCTCTGCTGCCTTAGGCGTACATATATTTGACTTACCTCAGCTCTATTCGAATATGGCTCCTTCGCCTCTGTCGGCACAGGCAAACAATAGTGTTGCGTTGAGAAATTACAGAACGACTCATATGATGTCACCCTTTCTGGAACGGTTAATTGGGCTAACGAAAACGCTACCTCCCAGAATCACTCCATCCGCCGTCTCAAGTGACAAAATTTAGTCATTCAGTCCCAGCTGTCTCAATCGTTTACGGCCAATTTCTCGAATCTTGCAAGACAAAGTCCTTTGTGTGCCCATTACTCAGTTGGTGATGACAAAATATTGAAAATGGATGCGGTGGAAAATTTTTTAAAGAAATACAGAATTTTTTCTTCCCGTCGGTTAGGTTTATACGCTACAGTACATCTTGGTGTGTAATGGTCTTAAGTTGCAATAACACCATGCTATCAAAAATTATCAAAGAGTTGTTGTATCCAAAAGGAGTACTCTGGCGGCGGTATCCCCCTGACGATGTTTATCGCTCTTTCAAGGTATGGTACAGAGGAACGATCGCGACTAACCAATTGGTATACGTAATTTAATCGTTCATATCATCCTTCATCCAGTTTTAGCCAAAATATTGCTTCACTCCATTAATTTCTGTCCAGTGCTAACACTTACATTCTTATTGGTTTTGTTCCCTTGATTGCTCTTGATCGCCACATGTAGCTGTCAATGATATTTAGCACTGGACCTTTCCTACTGTTTTACTCTCTGAGATTTGGAATAATGAGTTTGCTGTCTCCTATCTGGTGTACCTTATTCAGCCGTGTATTCTTTTCTTCATGGCGTTCATTTCATCAAATTTTTATGAATTATTTTTATTACTTCCTCTGTTCTTATTATTTTAATCCGCTTTCCCTTCTGCAGCTAGTCTAAGGGATTCTATTTATCAGTTGTCTCATTTTCCAACGCCAATGTTTTTCATTCGTGTCTACCTCAACTCTAAGTTGACAATTCCGGTCATCATACCAACTTGTGGCCTATATTTTTCAACCAGTGGTTTACATCATATCTTAGCATTATTTCCACTGATAACTGATCAGATCATCATACTTTATTGAACCAATTGGGATCATTCCCTAGATATATAGATAGATGCACTCAACCCTTAGTTTTCGTTCAGAAAGGATTAATGTGGAATAAACACCGAGTGATCTTGTTCAATTTCGAAATATATCACATGGGCTATCGGTCCATACTTTAAAGTAAAATATTATGATGCTATTTATCTTTCATATCTTCCACATAGTCTCCTCGGCGATAATTCCCGATGCTCGGAATATCGTTTCCATGTATTTATTTACGTGCCAATTACAGGATAAATATCGACTGGTCATCGATATATCTTTTTGCCTCTTTCGTTTTTTCCGATGGCTCATCTGTTCGTAGAATGACCCTACCCTTCATCCCATTCAACAGCGGCATTTTGTTGGCGGTGGAATGGGACTGCTTCTCCCTCTCTTCCTCTCAATTTGCAGTCACAACCAACAGAATGAGCGATGAGTTAATGAAGGAGAATGGGCGATTGAAAATGTGTTTATGGGAGAGAGTACTTCCTCAACTTTTCCTGTTTTACTTTTTATGTGCGTTCATAAGCATTTGGCTTCTCTAGCTCTGCGCCTAAGCAATTCTTTGCCCAAATTAGGCATACACTGCCGCTTACATTACTCGTCGATCGCGATGTTTCCGGGTACAGAGTGGGAGGCTGCCATTATTATGATCTGTTCTCACTCCTCCTTTGATATCTCGAAATACTCTTCGATGGGCGACAACATTTTTTCTTTTATAAAAAGCGCTCTAGCTACCCGCCCTCACGAAATCATTTTAAATGTAATTATTTTCTCGTTTTGGGTCAAGTATGGTATGTTCATTATTTAACCCTTCGTTTCCACCTGATTATGATTAAATTTCTCTGTTCCTAGCGATAAGGTAAATCGTTCCTGCAAAGTGTTTCTAATTTAGCACAAAATTTAATTAATTCACGGTTTAATGGGTCTTTTCATTAAATAAATTTTTCAACCAAATACGTTCGTTACGTGGTAGATAAAATGAGGAGAGGAAAATCTGGTCCCACCACTTGATTAAAAGCCACGGTCACCCGTAATATCCTCGGAGAGGATAAATATTTTCATTTTGTAAATATTTTTCATTGGCTTGACTAGATTGGTGATAAAAATAAGAGTTTATTTTTTATCCTGAAGATGAAACCAGTAACTTTTTCAGTACCCTAAGAATCCTAGTAACAATTTGGGAGGGTATTTCATTTTTATCCGGAATATTTTATATGTGCTATGGTATTTTGGAAAATGACTTTATAATGCCATGCGTATGAAATATATTATTAAGAAAGCTTCTATTAGACAATTTTTATTTAATATTTGTAGTTATTATATATCATTAAGTTCATTCAATGTTTACCTTTTCAGGTAAGTGTAATAGATATGATTTGCCGTCTCATTATTAAGCAACGAGGCTTCAAACGGACCTTCATTGTCTTCATTTAGTGAGTAACAGTTGTTATGTTTTCGCTGTGAAAATTGCTTAAGTGAAGAATTTATGAGTATTCTTAGTGCATGACATTATCTCCAAATAATCATAAGTGATTTGACTCTAGTTGTTTTTAAAATATTTTAATGGGTCCGAAAGGAGTGATTTTCCTCAGAGAGATGTGCCGAATATCACGAAGGAAAATTCATATCATGTACTACACGCAAAATAACTATAAAATTATAAATATCGATGGCATACATTAACTAATCAAAAATATTTGTTTTATGCAAAATCAAACTGTGATAATTGATATTCCTGAAATATTTTTTTCGGATTTTTCTTTCAAACTAACATGTAGCTCAATAAATGCTTTCTTATTTACTTATTCTACCTCAGTTATATACCTCATTTAACCAAAGTTTGTATTAAATTATATTTAACCTTGAGAGAAAGCTCAAATGTAGTTCCTCTCATGTGTCACAATTTTAGTGCTACTCGGAAAAGTGAAGGAGGCAAGCATTAAAAAAAACATTGCAAAAAGACTCGCGGAAGCTACGTTGAAATGTTGCCAGTTAGGGCCCAAGATTAGAGGTGAAATACATATTTTGAAATTTCCCTGGCCGTTATTTTCATTGATCGAAAGATATTTTGAAGAGACTTGACCAAAATTCTGCAGAGAATCAGAATGAGTATGAGGAAGTGGAGACGAAAAAGACTCTCCGGTAACGGAACAGCTGTGAGACGGAGGAACATGGAATTCCAAGAGTTGGGAGAGAAATCGAAGGTTATGAAACTGTCTAATTGGATGAAAGATACAGAAAGCGGGGGTGAGAATGTGGGAAAGAAAGAAAAAAGTGATTGGATATCGATCCCCTGAATTTTGACAGATTTTAAGCTATCCGATACTAGCCACGGAGTTCCACTTTCACTGAGTCACCCGCAATGCTCAATTGTGCGAAATTACACTGGGAAAATATCATCCGCCTTTACCTGGATTCGAACCCGGATCCTTCGATTTCCATCCGAGGGCTTTAGGGGCCATTCAACAACCACGTGGTCGTTTTGGGAGGGGGGTTTAGAGTCTTGGCCACGGTTGGTCACGAGGGGGAGGGGGTCTGGCGGCGTACCACGTGGCCGATTTGGATGAACAAAAACCCGATAACGAATGCTGATTTTCACTCTGTAGTCTTACCGTTATTTTAAGTAATACACAATCCTTGAACATTTCAGCTTCATTTTCTTTGTTCTTCACCATTTTTCCGCATACTTAGAGGTGAAAATATTAAAAAATAGAGAAAAGGAGAATTTCTGTAAATTACCACGTGACCCCTTGGGGGGGAGGTCAAGACCATGCCCACTTCTGGTCACAAGGCGGGAGGGGGGGAGGTCGAAAAAAGGCCTAAAATTGGCCACATGGTTGTTGAATGGCCCCTTAGCCAGTTAAGCTACCGAGGCGTCCTCCTCGCCTGTGGATTTTCGTGACCTCTACGGGATCAGATGTTCTCGACTGCTGGACATACAATGTAACAATCAATCGCTACTGTGCGCTTAGCGCCACTGTCCACGAGGAAATATTTGAACACAGAGAGGCGTGGAATTTTCCCAGTGGAATTTCGCACAATTGTGCATTGCGGGTAACTCCGTAAAAGTGGAACTCCGTGGCTAGTCTCAGATAGCTCAAAATCTTTAAAATAGAGTGAACGCCTCTCTGTGTTCAAAGTACGATCATTCCTCGTGGGCAGTGGCGCTAAGCGCTCAGTAGCAACTGATTGTTACATTGTATGTCCGGCAGTCGAGAACATCTGGTCCCGTAAAGTTCACTCAAATCCACAGGGGCGGAGAAGGCTTCTTAAGGTGGCTTAACTGGCTTAAGCACTCGGCCGGAAATCGAGGGAGCCGGGTTCAAATCCCGGTCAAGATGTATGATTTTTTTCCCAGTAGAATTTTACACCCTGAATTTTGAATCAATGAACTCGATTTGCGCCCCCACTCACACCCTTAATCAACAAAGATGGATGTTTGCTTGTTAGCCTTGAGCCACAAGCTACTCTGCACGATGATCCCATTCTTTAACCGCGACAGAAAGCGGGAGAAGAAGAGTCATCGGCCCGCGAATCGACATCCCTCGGCCCCCTTACACGCAAAAAGGTATGATTATGACGTCGCCACAGTACTATGGCGGGTGAATAGTGGTGTCATCCTGCAATTATTCATGATGAATAAAATCTCAATACCTTCCCCTGTACCATCCCCCGCCACTGTATAACTTGTATCCTGGCTGAAATGTGTGTGAGATATATTTGAGCCGTCTATAGCCCTTCGGATCTCCTATCAATCTTCCCAAGGGCAGAGGGGGAGTAATTTTGTGCCAGTCATCGATCGAAAGTACGAATAATAGGGTTTTTCTGCTCATTTTTCGTTTATTTTCTTATCTTCTTGTATTTTTTCTTCCTTTCTTTCGATCATCTCCCTTGAAAATGTATGTCATTAACCTTTGTTCATAGAGGTAGAAATTTCCTATAAACTACGTATGACGTAGTACATGGCATTCTTCCTACGCTTTTCAATATAAATAATTATTTCAGTCATTTATGTTTTAATAAATGTAAATTATGGCTAGAATGGGACTTTTTATTCATAGAAATGTGGTTTTAATTTAATGGTTTATTTTTAGAAATAGATAGCTTTTGTATCGGAGATTTATTTACCATTTGGAAATTTGAAGGCATCAACTGTAATAAACTTCATCTATACAGTCCAAAATGTCCTCGGACTATTGTATTATGTGAATGTCTTGTCGCACTCAATGCTCTATAAAGCTGATTTTAACATGGATGAACTGTCAGGTTCCTTTATATTTTATGATAATGAATAGTGTGATGCTCTATTTTGATTATGATAATCCTCCTTTGAGTATGTTTCTCACCGGTTTATGTCTCTAGATTTATGTAGAGATGAACGACATCTGACGTCATATGTACAGATTTTATTAGGGCATTTGACTGGCTAGGGAAGTGCTGTTTGGGAATGAGGACAGTGTAGTGGATTCTCCGTACCAGTTTTTTTAAATTAGCATACTCTTTACGAGAGTCTCTACGGGGCTCAAAATTGACGTCTCTTTGGATAGAGATGAGCATCTAAGAGGCAAGAGGACACACATAGTGGATTTTCAAAAAAATATAGTGCGCTGTTAAAATCTGAACCTGGGACCTTGAGATGGATAATAAGGTCTCCATGCACTCCTACAACCAGATCCCGGTAGCTCTCTTCAGTTTCTGTATTTCGATCCCGTTGTCCTTGATCTCTCTCTTTCCGCTCCATCTTCTTCTAACTTTGTTAATTAAGTATCTTCCTTCCAGTCTGTGCTCGCTTTCTCTACTCTATCCCTCATCCTCCGCCCCAGAACTACGTCAAGGGAGTTCTCCACTTGTGATTCCTCATCCATCTCTCCTTAACTATCCCCATGAGGCTCAACACAATTTTTTTCTTTCACCGTACCCGCATTTCATATGCTATTTACGTCGTTGCGTCACATTTTCTCGACCTCAACGTTCCGAAAACCAATGCGACTTTGATCCTCTCCCTCACGGTGTTGTGGTTTCAGGGGTGCCCCGAATTAAGATGTCCGCGCTTGAGTTCTCGCTATCTCATTTCATTGGGGAACGTGCAATCCCTTCTCCATTTCTAGCTTGCGATTCCTTTACTGCTAAAGGATCAACTTCACTTCGACGGTTACGATGTAACCGTGTAGTTGATGAAATAAGGGGTTTGAATTGTTATCGCGCAAATCTCTTTTGAAGAGCTTGGCTTTCGTGGTTCCAATAATTTCATTGTCACATATTCATGTTCACAGGCGATATGCATGAACAAAATCACATATTTTGCGATGAAAACGATAAATAAGTTGCACAAGTAAATAGCACATTTATAAAAAATCTCTGCCATTTCAATAAAACATCAAAAGTTTATATGCTCTTTAATTTGGTGGGTAATTAAAATATCAACTCGGTCCATCCTTTCACAAATTGAATTAACTAAACAAAATGTTTACTGTAAACTTTTTTTTAATTACCAACTTATTTCCTGCTTATTTGCTGATTACATCGTTGAAACAATCAGAGTTCTGCTATGCTGAGCCAAAATCAGGGTTTTTTCCCCCTAACATGAACTGTTTGCCCGATTTTGCCACCCAACTGAATACCATCCAAATACCGATCTGGGGCCTTATTCAGTAAAGATTCGACGCGGTTGAACCTCGGAAAATCCGTGGATGTGACGTCAAATTCCCCGACAAATCTCAACTATCGAATGCTCCCCTTTGAATTTTACGTGGCTCTGACGTCAAAATTTCGTCACTGTCGAGACTCAGAAATTCCGAGGATATACAGAATAGACCCCCTGGTCTCGTAATCGCTTGTCGGACCTGTATGTTAGGTAAGGCCGAGTTTATCGTAACGTAGTTCATTTTATGTGTTTATTTTCGAGAAACATATATGTATGTTCGTCCAGCCCGCACAGGTCGAACTCAAAGGAAGGAGATTCCGATATTAGTGCTTACGCGCTAAAGGAACCTACTTCACTATCTCTCTTCTAGTCCGCCTGGCACCATTTACTTGCGAACGCCCTATCCTTTGTTTGACTTGTATGAAAATATTAATTATTAACAATCATAACAAATCTTAGCTCTGACGAATATTTTTTTATCTCCGTCTTAATCGCGTCTAGCTCTTGTCATCAATAATGCTGATTCTTTGTCTGCTCTCTTTTGGCCCTAACGTAATGCTGCATTTTTGAGATTCACCCCATTTTAGAGGACTCTATGATTAAATTACACGATTTGCAGAACATGAGAAGAGTGACTTAGCTTTAGTGCATCAGAGGAATTAAAAATTCTTTTAATTACAAAGTTCATTAATTGAATTTCAGTGTAGAATTAATGCACTTTTTATTTATGTCAATTGCTACTAGAAGATAATTTTAGATCGATGTTTCACGCCTATGTTTCAAGTAAAGATTTTTAGCATCAAGTGACAAAGTTGGAGAATTGAATTGGAATCTTAAAAAGTAGTTCATATAATATTTGGAGCAACTTTACACGTAACTCAAATCCTTGCTTTCACGATATTATTATACTTTTATATATTATATTTTATTTCGCGACCCATTATTATATTTCCAGTATGTTTGCTGTCGGATATCGGCTGAAGAATTTATTGTAAAAAAATCACATTCTCGTAGAATAATTATGAAGTAATGGGGGATCTAGACAGAGAATTTTTTCATGTGCACTAGTTTCAACGTAATATTGCAATTTGCTTTCATTTTAACCGTTAAAGGTTGTGTATGTAATTTGGTCAGAGGAGCATAGAGACTCTACCGCATTCCTGCTAATGGGGAGTTCACCCGAGGGTTATGTGGGAGGGAGAGTGAGCGCCGGTTTGACGGACCGCGACGCATTGCAGAACGGCGCCGCAGTGAACGACGCGGGGAGGAGGAGGAGGAGGAGGAGGAGAGGGGAGGCGAGCGGGGTGTAGTGAGAGGGAGGGGGCGAAAAGCTGTGAGTGCCCTTCCTCCTCCATCCACCGAGGAAGCCCAAATAGGAGTGAGGATGGGAGGGGGCGGTAGAAAACAAGAGAACTTCGAATGTGACGGAAGGGGGTTGTATAGCGACAGGAAAGTCAAAACAAAGGAAATATCACCGCTTTTCTATGGATACCGTTAAAAAAATAACTACGTTGATGTCGTCCATTACGGATTTTAACTTTACAACAAAAAACGAGGAAGATAAAGTGTACGTATGTTCACATAGAAATTAAACCTATTACAAGTTTTTTTCTCATCCCTTGTACCTTCATACAGCATTACTGCGGTTAAACCATCCCACTTTTTAGGTAATATTTAAAGAAATTTATCAACAATGAATAATGTATAGTAGGTTGAGTGCCTTAACTTACGGGGCTCACTTTGTTACAAATTACTTTTAAAATATATCACAAATATAAGGTATGGACTAAACGTTGATCTGTTGATTTATTGCCTTCGTTCATTAGCTTCCTCCCTCGTTTCCTTTAATTTTACCCTTTAGCCAATGCTTTTTACGGGGCTTTATTTAAAACAATTATTTCTAAAAGTGAGAAAACGTTTCATTTAGATTGACAAGATTACATATGTTTTGTGTTCCAGAAGTACTTTGAGAACTGTTAAGAAAGTTATATTGTATTAAATATTTATTTCAGAATAAGAAGTAGATGCTGATCATAAATCTAAAAAAGTTAGTGTTGCGAACAAAAGAAGAAGGAAACCAGAACATGGGAAGTAATATAACTAATGAGGGCTTGTGGCCTCACAATGGCATAGATTTCGGAGAATTGTGGATGAAATGCGAAATGAAGTGAGTGAATGCTAAAGAATAGGGAGTGAGAAACGTAGGATAAAGGGATGGGGAGAGAGGAAGATGAGTGTGGAATCGAGGAAAGCGAGGGAAAGGTCGTTGAAGAGCGGGGACGAGGAAGTCAAAGTGCTCATAGGAGCTTTGTTTTTAGATTTTTGCAGTGATTACATGCACTTGTATCAAGCATTTCCGGGTATACTGCTGCGTGGTGAATTTGAACAACTCAACGTTTCGTTCCTTCTGCTGGGAATGTCGTCAGGAGACTGAAGAGAGAGGCTGTCGAAATATCTAATCGACCTTTAAATTTTAATAGAGATGATGGTTATCACTTAAGCAGTGTGTGAAAAAGATACCTTTCCCAAAATATGAGTGTAGCAGCCAATCATTAACACATTTTTTGGTTTTATATTTGATTTTTTATATATTGGGGTTTTTATTTATTTTTAAATCCATGACAACAATGGTCAGTATTCCAACGGTCCGACCAGATGAAAACGGATACATCTTCTTCAGTCTCCTGACGACGTTCCCAGCAGGAGAAACGAAACATTGAGCCGCTGGAGTTAACCACGCAGCAGTATACCCGGAAATGGTTGATACTAGTACTCATAAGAGCATTTACGGGGAGGTGGCATTAGGCTTGGCTTTTCATTATTCATCTCTCATTGTGTTTTTTCCTTGTAACTGGGACTTGGATGTATATAAGCTACCGTCTGCTCGCGTTCATTTTTCACTGGATTCAGTATCGTCTTTTTTATATCTGACCATTTGTGCTTTAACCCCTTCTCATCATTTCAACTACTTCCTCGTTTTTAGTAAATAGAATTGAAGCACTGAAGCCCGTAAAGTTTGCTCTGGGCTATTCGAACCCCTAAAAGAGAAAGTTTTGAAAGTCAAAATTAACGCTTTTGGGAAATATAAATTAAATTGTAATAAATACCTAATTGAAATCTGAGATTTTTACTTTCTCATGGCAAGAACTTAAAGGTAATTGAAGGTAATCATGAAACAAGCAAAATTCTGGCGGAAGAGCGGTTATGCGCACCATAATGGAACATGACGCAAAATTGAGTCGCTCAGCTCAGCTTTTTCTCTCGACGCGAAGCCTCAATCGATGTAGATGTTTTATTTTTTTTTAAACGATGCGACAAAGGCAAATCAAACCGATCCCAGAAGCGTGTTATACCCTCTTAGGCGGATCATTTTTCGATCTCGATTTTATCTTCAAAGAACCTATAAAATAGGAATATATTGATGGAACATGGTAATACATGGGGCGTAAGCTTCGTTCAAAGGAAATACTAATAAAATACTTTCGTCTCCTAGTATTTAGTTAATACCTTCAAAATACACTCATTTTTTTTCTTGAGCAGTAATGTAGTTTTCTTATGAATACACATTTTGACGAACGAAGACCGTAAAAAATTTCACTGCCATAATTATTGCAAAAACTCTAATCTTTCTAGTAAATGCAGTTGCCAATTTCACAACGCTGTTTTTGCCAATTACACTAAACGGAAGATCTTAATTCAGCCGATATGCCATCCAATGAGACAGACGTATTAACTTTCTTCCTTGCAATAAAATAATATTTAGATTTGTCATCGCTAATAAAGTTGGTGACAGGCAGCTGCGAGCGTCTCTTCTGAAGTTATGGCTGATGGTCCCAGAAGATAATTTATAGAATTTGTTAAATATTAATGATAACTGAAAAATTAGTGATTTCACACAATCTTATTTGAAACGGCCTGGGTTTCGGCGTTTAACCACCAAACCGGGGTTGTTACTAATAAAGATATAAGGAATCACAAATTTACCACCTATCATTATAATGAAGTTAAGGCATTGAATTTTGAGAATTTACCAAGTCAAAAGGTGTCTTTGTCGTCTTTATTTATTGAGCGATATTAGGCCAATACAGTCCTCTCTTCCATATAACTCATTTTCACAAACACCCATGTCCTGGGCAGATAATTTTTTTCTACCCAGGCGGGACTCGAACCCGCGACCCTCGGGTTAGCAGGCGGGGACTTTACCCCGCCGCCACCGGGGCCGAAGGTGCGCATTCATGCTGCGCTAGAAAAACTCGTCATTGTGGGGAACTTACGAAATATAAAATGACAATTGAAGTGAAGTGTTCCGTTTTATACATTTTTCGTGTATTATCTTTTACACTCATTTTTAAAAATTTATTTATTAGTGTCTCTCGTAATTCACACTCCCAAGAAACACTCACTCAACACCGTCTCTCCTTACACTCAATATAGTTATAATTATTGTAACACTCCTTTTTTTTAATCTTCCGTAATTCATACTCCCAAGAAATACTCACTTGACACCGTCTCCCCTCTAACAATCGCGGCTGTCCCCTCTCGCTCTTCTTTTTTTCAATATTTACTTTTCTCCCGCGTTCCTTGTTACGCATTGCTGGGACACGGCTCACACCCCCAATCCACCAATAAACATCCAATTAACCTCCTCACAACACAGTTGTTTCGTTACATATCTTCATAGAAGTAGGATTTGTGCATATTTTAATTTGATGGCTTATCCCATTGAGGACTTAGTGACCGTTATGAGAGAGAAATAATTTTTACTTTAAGATGAATGAATGCATTTAAAAAATCTGGCTATGCTCTATCATTAGAAGAGTGATGATTTTAGATCATTTGTTGCTTCCAACGAGTTTATCACAATGCATATTTGGATAGATATGGGGTTGTCTTATCTTAAATTTTTTTTAAACTGTCAAATTTTTAAAGTCAAATCATGTATGTATCTTCGCATTGATATTCCTAGTATGGGATGATCTAGAGTTAAATAGAGGGCTTCAAATGCATGCAAGTTTGATAAATATACCTCCAATTGATAACAAGCGTGAATAACATTTGAAACGCCGTGACGTTAGGTTTAATTATGCCGTTACTTGTAAGGTTCGTCAATAAACGCATGCGATCCGGCGTGGAATGTAGCTTGGACATTGTAGATAACCAACGCAACCCATAGGTCTTCGTGTAAATCCTCGTGAATTGCTTACTGAAGGCAAAGGAGACGGAAAGGGCTGAGGGAAGCTGATGATGATAAAAGAAAGAGTAAGAGAGGTTCCTGGAAGAGCAACGGTAAAACTCCAACATGCAACTCGTCCTCAATGAAAACTGTCTTATGCTAGCGTGTGAGTGTTTACTTGCCGTGTTTTCCGAATCTTTCTCGAACTGATGGTGCAAGTACACGCAAACTTAATGGTTCCCGTGCGTGCCTTTGCCTCTATACGCGTGGCTGAATTATTATCGGCAGGTCGCCGATCAATGCCAAATCATTATGTCTACCCTACATCCCTTGCTTTCTGGCTTCAATTATTTTGCCTTATTCTGTCGAAAATGGTTATCCTTCTTCTCAATCTCCAATGCGCTTGTGGAATTTCGCTATCCCTTCTCAATTCCAATTCCCCTCTCCTTCCTCCTTCGAATTTTCTCTAACATCTGTATGCAACCCATTTCATGAATGGAGCTCATTGTTAATACCAGTGTGTACAAGTGAAAGAACGATGAGCGGGGAAAAACCGTTTAAATCATTATCCCCATCAACTTACGATATGTATTGAAACGTATTCCGTAAAACGTAAAATTGATGTATAGTGAAACGTTATCCTTTTCTCCAAACCTTTTTCATTAAAAATGACTCTATGCTCATTTGTCTGCACTATCTTCGAGTTCATTTTGAAGTACCAACGCGCATGTTTGCTATCGCCAATCTGCTGCCTATTCATTGACACCCTAATGGAAATCTGTAGTTCCTTTATCCTTTGCGGTGAGTGAATTATTCTATTTTAAAAATAAGAATCGTGGAAATCACGGCCTCATTAGTTTTGAAGACTAATTTGAGAGCGCGTGTTTCCTATTCATAGTAAAAGACATCCCTTCGTCGAGCGACCCCGATTCTTGTGCAATCAATCCATATCGCCTAAATTAGCAATTTGTGTCCTTCAGCAATATTTCTTAATCTCTGAAATATGTCCTCCGGCGTCATGGGCTCTAGACGAGGCCGCCGTCTGAGGGGTACCACCCCTTAAGAGACGCATGGGCTGATGTGTATTTCCAGATCGCATCCAATGAGGGTTCATTAACGCCGAAATAAAGCGAACCATAGCGAGCAAAACCCCTTTTTATGTTGTGGGCTGAGAGTGCCCTGTTGCATGTCCAGTTTCCCTTTCGTCGGTTTAAGTGGCTTAAGGGCCTCCCTATTTCTCCCAGGGGCTGAGCGTGCCGTGGGGGAAGGGAAGGATGGAAAGAGGTACGAAAGCGTCCCAACCGCTTAATGTGCGGGAGCGAAATGAAATTTTGAGAGGGGAAGAAAATGAGCTGGGAAGGAGGAAATGGTTGTTATAAAAAATAAAGGAAAGCTTCTGAGGGAAGAATGAAGACATGAATGCGGCGAATCACGCGACACGTCTCAAAGGGAATGAATTAAGTACGGTTCTTTCCCGCTCGGCGCATGCGCACAGGGACAGTAATACCTTCGCCTAGACACGAATGAATGCCGCACAGTGGGCTGAAATCAAAAAAAGCTGGACAAAAATCATATCTTCCATAGTTTCAAATTTAATCTTCTAAGTTAATTATATATAGGCTCTCGAGCATAAATTTAGTGTTATCTTGCTAACATGTTGATCCTAGGCATTTTATTAAACAAAATGGCGGAAATGGTAAAAATCCAAAAATCCATTCCGTGCACCCTATCAATATCAAAAACTAATATTTCCTTAAGAGTAGTAGTTTCATTGCAAATGTAGTTGTTTCCAGTAAATTTTTTAATGATAAATAGACAGTAAATAAAATAAAACACATAAAATAGTTAATCATAAATAATACGAATGTACTGTACAACTTACAGTATCCATCAAAATCGCTTCTGTCACTCTCTTTATCTGCAATGGTTTATATCTCTATCAAGAGGCGAACTCGAGCTATTTATGGCACGTTCATTACAAAATTTTTTGGTATGTGTTTTATTAATGTGAACACAAATCAGCAAATAATCCTGATGTGAACAGTGGGCTGATTTGAAAAAGCTGGCCAAAAATCTTATCTCCCATATTTTTTATTTTAAAACGATGGTTTCATCGCAGCGAAATATTTCATAAGGTCTCCCAAATATAGTATCCAAAATTTAAGTCAGCAGAAGGATATGGGACAATTTTATAAACAAAATGGCGGAAATGGTGAATTTCACAAATGGATTTGCTGCACCGTTACAGTATTAATTACTAAATTTACTTTGGAGGTTGTGATTAAATAGCAAGATGTGTTATTAAAACCATATTTAATTTCATAATTAGATTCTATAACAGATTATATGCATAAATTGATGAAAAATAAACAATACGAGTATATTAACAGCCCTCATCTGATTCAATTACTTCACTATCTTCGTCAGAGCTGGTTGGCAACTCCATTAGGAGGAGACCCCGAGCTTCTTTTGGCATCTTTTTGGCTACATTTTTCGAATTATCTTACGCTGATATTAACGGCTCAGAAGTAAGGAGAAGCCTTCTAAAAAGATCCTCAAATTCAGCTGTTCGCGAAATTTTTCACGTATAATGCGGCCCGGTATCATCTTGTATCTTTATGCCTCGATTCTAGAGCTTCCTCTGATAACTGACCAATCGGAAGCACTGCCGCCTCTGCAATAGATGCTCCGTGAAGCAGCACTACTGTTTTGAACAGCAGGTTTCTTGTACTCTTTTGAGTAATATTGATAAAGTTTCTTGTAAGCGAGTTTTAGGAATTTGTTCACTGCAGAAAGTCATGAAATCGAGCCGCCTACGATGTTTATCTTTAGAGGGAAATTTGAGCCACACATAACTTGGCAAACAAACTTATGTAAACATGAGAGCATCCAAATTTTGGCCCATCTCAGAATTCATGTGTGTGAGAGGAAAGAAGCCCTTATTGGGAATGATTTTCACCCTCGGTGTTTGTATCGTTTGATAAGCACCCTGGGAATGATAGTAACGCGTGTCAAGCCTGATCAAGCACGTTTTCCGATAAGTCTTCTTCAGAGCCTTATTAATTCAGAATGGTATCCGAGGCTTTCCCCCTTCAGAGCACGTAGCAGAAGGAAGGATATATGAAACAAAATCTTTTGTTTCATAAACCCCTTCAACAATGTCTCTTATCTTCTACTGCACCAAAAGGCTCGCAACGGCTTAGAGCGATGATCAAAGGGGAAATATTCGAAGGCAGGAGGGCTCTAATCTCTTCTCTTTCTCCAACGAGGGTGAGACTTGAGCGGCGAAAGATAATGGTATATTTTTTAAATGAAATCCCTCAAAAACCGCTCTTTGAAATGCGCGACTAAAATTTAAAAATACATAACTTGACTACAGACTTATGATGAAACGAAACGGTAAAGCGGAGTGGAAAGGTGGAGACAATCAATCTTCTCACTCAAGAATGCTGCTGTTGAAACTAAAAATCATTATTTAAGAACTAATTAACAGCTATTTTTCATAACTCATCCTGCGCAACATTGTGCCTACTTACTTAAAATGCTGAAATTCGATCCTAAAACACTGTTTTATCAAATCGTAAATAAAACTGGGCGAATAGATATACTGTTCAAGAAAAATCTAATTGGAGTGCCTGAGGCTCTATTATTCCGTTAGCGCTTCAAATTACTCTTTTCTCACTTATCCTCGGTGAGATAGGTTGAAAGGTCAACTTATGAAATTACATGAAAGGGAAACACTATGCGGAGACACGGTCGCCGTATTAATTATAAGCGCCCAACATTAAACCGGCCCGATGACATGAATCGATTTGCGCTGATTAACCAACACCAGCAGGTGCCCAAAACAATAACGACCGTAAGTAAATTGGAATCCGTAAAAAATGGGCGCGTCTAATAGTGCCGTTTCGTCAATGGGTCCACTTTAATACAAAACTGCCAAATTGGAAACTTTCTAAATAATAGAACACGCGCATACACGTGCCTAATTGCTTGTTATTTAAATTTCCGTCCAAATTCGGGCCACATGTAATTGCGCACACTAGTGTTGACCCCCTTTTTTAAAACCATTTTAGAGGAAACCGATTTTTCACAACTGCCAACGCAGATAGTAGCCAATGCCCACCTATCGGTAGTTAACGACCTTGTACGTCCTCTCCACCTCCATCCCTTGCTGCTATATTATAAAATCAAGGCGAGTATGGGGATAAAACTGTCACTAAAAAAAAAACTCATGTTTTCGCGTTCGTTTACACCAACTTTCAACCCATCATCCAAAGCGTCTGTGTTGCGTCCAAATGTCCAAAGCGTCCAAATTTGTTGTCTTTGTTTAATTTTTGGAACAAAACCTGGACAATAGAGGAATAATTTTCCCCAAATGACATCTAGAAACAAGTACGAGGGTGTATTTGACCCAAAACCGCGCAAAAGATTGCCAAAATCTGTAATAAAGCTCATTCTTTGGGACTTTAAGAAGCACGTGGACTTGAATTCGCAGTATAATAGACCTTGGAAGAGTGTATATATGTGTTTAGCATTGACGAAATGATTAGCACTCAAAAGTAACGAATGAATTCTTATTAAATACGGCCTACGATACCAGAAAAATACAATCAGCCTCGCTATATCTTGGTAAATATTGTATCTTTCCGGTACTAATTCCCGATGACATGAGTTAATATAAAAGATGAGACAAAGATTCAAATCCGGTGATAAAATTATGAAAAGGTAATGAGGATTCTCCAATATAACGTAATTTTTTAGGATATTTTTCCTATGCGTGGTTAAGCAAACAGCTTAGAAAACAGTTTTATGCGTAAAATTTTAATTCACATTTAATTACTACTGTATATAGGACGACACAACTATTTGAAGGAATTTATTCGAGGAATACGGTTAGAGTTTAAGATAAGATAGTAGTTTTAGATAATTCATGGTAAGTATAATTAATGATAAGCAATAATTAGTGATAGTTGGTCTTGATGTCGACGAGGAAGAGTCTTACCAGGGTTGAGTTCACCACTTGGGACATGAGTTGCGTCCCGTTTATTGTTTTAGATAAAAACACCATAAAATAAAAGGCCTAATTTGATTTTTAGAGAGAAGTGAAAATAAATAAACAAATAAATGGCGAAAATTACCCTTTTTGTCAAAATTCTGCAAGCAATCACAAATAAAATAGCCCCTATAGTTTATCATCTTAGTGAAGTGGAAACAAATGTTAATAGTTTTCGGATCTCAAAATTCACGACTGTTATAAATTGCCCACATTCCTGTGCTTGGAAAAATTGTTCACTGAAATTGTTTGACAGTTTCTGCTGGAGACCTTCATTTCACATCATTAGTTCAATTTTTAAATCGTCATTTTAATATTGATCAAGAATTAATCCCTAACTTTGAAATGTAAACCATCACCGCATTTTGAGCAAGTATCAACAGTTGGCTCAAGGCTTTAACCACATTCACTCCAAGGCATCTCTCACATCACTTGCTCCTCAATTTCCTCGCCATTATTCTGTTTTTTCTCAATACTTCATTTTAAATTGCTATTATGCAGATGATTACTATCAACTAAAAATTTTTCATGTGAATTTCAAGGCTTCAGGGTGATTTTAGCGAGGCAATTATGATTTTCAAGGCGAGAACATTCTCTTACCACCGCCAATTCCTCCAATTTATGGCCGTGCAACACGTTAGACGAATGGGCTCTTGAGGCTGGAATTTCACCAAGAATATAAAGTTACCCCATTGTCTGTTTCTCTCGCTTCCCCCCCTTAGCATCTTCCCTCTACTTTCGCTCTTAATCTCATTCGTGCCGTGTGTTCTCTTATCTCAAATTTCTCTCGGGTTTCATCCACACTTTGCCTCATTTCTCCTACCTCATTTAGGGGAAGTCATCTTCCCTGATGGCAGAGAGATCTTTTCTCCTCATCGTGGTACCAATCTCATTCCGCAAGAATTTTCAACCGCCGCTCGCCTAGATTTTATTCCTTTCCGGCTATACTCCCTTTCTCATCACCCATCGCCATATTTTTATTCCTTCCCTTATCCCAGCTCCCTCCCCTCCATCCCCACTAATTACTTCCCATAATTGTCGCCCCCCATCTTTATGAGATCTTCAAGTTATTCCCATGTTACATGACTATAATGTGCGCCATTCTCTTCTGCTCATCTCCTCTCCTAAGCTTGTATTAGTGGATTGCCATGACTGGAGCTCATGGCCGCTTCGCAAGCTAGGATTGCTTAGCTCCCTTGTTATTGAAAATTCTCCGATGTCCAGAAACTTATCTTGACTTGGCGACGATTGCTCCTTTGTGTACTTATACAGAGTAATCACAAATACTCACATTTCACATCTAGAAATGTTAGCTCAAACTACCCATGAAATTACAACGATATTAGGAATTTCCCTCGTGGACAAAAAGTTGTTGTTGATATTAATCGAACGTGAGAAAAAAATTAAATGAATTCCATTCTAGCTCTTTAAAAAGCTCAATCACATTAGATGGACATCAGCAGCATATGAGCGGATAAAAATCTCCTCTTTACTTCTCCATTTGAAAAAGTTCTATCTTTTAGGTTCAAATTTATTGAGAACGTTGTAATTTCAACAGTCAAATTTTTCATGTTCTAATTGCGGAAAGAGGGAAATAATCCTTTTTCTTTATTTCTTTGGATACAAAACATGAGTAAAAATGATAACGCTTCATAGATATGTTTTATTTTATCGTTAAATTTAGATTTATTTTAGATCCATTTTTATATGTAAGATTTAAGGTCTCTTTATTTATTACGTTCTCATTTAACCAGAGTGTGTGAAATCGTCTCCGGGCAAAATCATTCCCTCTGAGGTTATTCTTGAATATTTTGGTAGCCTTATGTTTCAATATTAGATATCGAAATAGAATCAGGAAAACCTTTGGTGCGTGAAAACAATGTTTCACAGTTGATTGCGTTATACTACCTGCAAGTTAAGTTAATATTGTGTGACTCGGAGTGAATTTCCGCCATTATTTACGCTGCATTTAGAAATACATACATGCGTGGAATAGTCGAGTCTGTAACTTAAACTTATATATATGTACATGCCTTTAAGAATAAGAGGTCACATCACATGCTTCTCTGCTTATGCAAGATATTTCGTCCGTTCCATGATAGCCGACGATCTATTATCACTCTTTGCTTCCTAAGTCAAAAACGGAATTATAAATACATAGGGAGTGCGTGCTCCAATGACTCAGGATGGAAGACAGGAGGGAGAGTAAAATGATGATGTTATGTGTGTTCCTACAAGAATATATCAAAAGTAGTGGGTTTGCACAGCAAGAATGATAGCCATAAACTTTTTTACAATTTCAATAAGCTTGGGGTAATTAAAGTTGATTTTGGAACTCAATGTATCGCAAGCATTTTTATGAACTATCCTGAGTTTCGATCTAGTGGTTAAAATTTCACAATTGTTGGCCATTTTCGTAAAAAGTTATAACAAGCGGAAAATCGTGCTCTACCTCATTTTTACATTAGAAGAGTACTGATTATATGACAAGCGGCAGACCTTCCGAATGAAAGCGAAGAGAAAGCAATGAATTTGACCATACCATGTACTTAAAATTCCAGATAATTCATAGACGTGATAGATCTACGTTAATAAATGAAGAGAAAATGAGCTAAAAAATCGTATCAAGAAGCTATTTGATACAAGTACTCATATATGTGAAGCGAGAAAATATTATGACTGCACTTATCACCGGAAGATTTCCTTGTTAGAATGAATGTTTCTCTCTTATCAGCTTACAAATCGTCTCAAGGAAATCTTTACATTAAGCAAAAAAGTTGCTTCAATTTTTGATAAACAATTTGCTATATGAGAGTAAAGGAACATGTTGTTTTTTGTGAAGACTCCGAAAAAGGGAGTCAGGAGGTTACTGTGGCAAGATGATGAAATTTTGAGTAAGTATAATGCCGAGGAATATCATGACACTTCAGAAAAATTGATCCTAGACCATCAATCTTACAGAGTAAAAGGTGGTGAAGGTCTGGAGCGCAATTCGACCCAATAACTACAATTCCAAGGGTATGAGATACGTTTGGTGTTACTTCAGCAACCTGTGGAGCGATGACAGGTATCTCTAATCGTTAGGGTATTGAACGCCTCATCTAATATGTGCTTGCTGGGTCGCGTATTTTCACTTGCAGTTGTTTTTTTTGTCCCATTTCTTGGGGATTTGCGCATATGTAACCACTGCCATGCCATTTTTATTTACATTATAATAATATTCAAGCATTTATAACGAAATTGTGAGGCAGAACACGACTATCCGCTTCTTCCAATTATTTACCTAAATGGCCCAAAATTTTGAAACTTTAACCACTTGGCAGAAACTCAGGACAGTTGACACAAATTACGCAAAATTCCTGCGTTACATGGAGCCCCAAAGACAACTTTTCTGACTTCATGCCCATTGAAATTAGAACAAAAGTTTTTGACGGTCACCCGTAATGCACACTTTTAGAGCTATGAAGTGCCCTTTCTCACGTATGAAATCGTTTCAGGCTTAACTTGGTGGAAATGCAATATATCCATGATAAAATATAACAACAATAGTAATATCCACACTTTAATGTTCTACTTCTTGTTTTGCAAATCATTTATGCCGGTGTAATCATTTTAGCAACTTTGACATAGATATTTTACATTGTAATGACAAAGGGCTTAAATTGGATTTAATGGAAAAATTTGAAATTGTCAATAGCCCGGATGAAATTTGCAACGATGTTTTATTTTGTTCTGACTCACCTTTGTTAAAGCTAAGCGTCCCTATAACTAAACCCTGACCTTCACCCACATCCCACTTTGTCTCCGTTTTACGTCATCGGCCCCATATGTTCACCCAAATTGTTCTTTCCCCCTCCCACTTCCCCCACCTTCCTCCTCCCCCCACGCCTCTTCCATATACCCCCTTCTCCTACCTTGGCTCTGGTATAAATACATGTGAGAGTGTCTGTCCCATCACCTTGATAATGACATAGTATGTCGAAACCATGGTCGGTGTTGAAGTAGTTCATTAAAGTGTGGATATTACTATTGTTGTTATATTTTATCATGCCCTTTCTCAGTTTGGTTCTGCAATTATGTCTCAATTTTCCTCAAAATGGGAGCAATTATATAGCATAGATTTGCTTCCTCTTTTAACCTTATTTCATAATTTCTTTTCCTTTCTGCAGGTGACGTCTGGACACTACCCTCTGACAATAGAATCCATTTCATTTGCTCTCCCTCTCGGCTCCTTTTTCCTTGCCTCCGAGATATGGCTTGCTGAATTCAATTAACGAAGTTTCTTGTTAATCTCTACCTTTCACGATGCGACGTCCACATTAAACTGGCTCGTCTCATGGGAAATCTAAAAATTTCTGGTTAATTGAAACTTTGCTGAATAGTCAGTTTGAAAACCCAGGTTTAGTCAGTGAGAGAGCCCATTTATAATTGATTTCTGGTCACTGAGTCTGGAGCCAATAGCAGAATTAGGCAGCACTCAAATGTTAAGAGTTCATCTAATTTTAGTAAATTTATCAACATTTTATTTAGATACGTAATTCACTTTGTATCTACCGAAAAACATGTCTACTCTACACTGGAAACTCCCTCTATACTGTCGCAAAATCCCAATTTTTCCAACCCTGTCTATTAAATAAACATATTTTCCGCATTTTTCTCTCAATATGTCACAAAAACTCACTCGCCTGCAATGCCTTATGGAGAGATACAAGCATCTAGCTACTATTGGTTAGGATTGATTCCCTTTCATGTTTCACCTGAAACGGAGTTGACTCAAAAGATTTTGAACATACAAGCGCCTCCAATAGGGTAGCACCTGTGAGAAAGTATTGAAAAAAATAAAAAGATATTGCTGCCGATTTGAGTAGGTTTTTCTTTTTTCGGCACTCTCCGCTACCAAGTGACGTCGAGTAAAATATCGTGGTGAAATGATCCGGTGTTTCCAAACATTCGCCACGCTCTCTTCAGTGTTCCTTTGCCGAGCCACAGGCACCGCATGCATATAATCCTCCTTATGCGGCGGTGGGAGCTACCAGGTGACGGCTCGTCGCTTAAACGGGTCCCATAAATCACTAGAACGCAGTGCAAGTCCCTCTTTAAATGGGCGGATTAAGCCACGGCAGTCATAATGAAGTGGGGATGCGGCAAATCGCTTTCATCGACTGCGGGGTCCCGACCCGCAGTGACCGCGGCTTCTTCTTATGTACGTTCTATTCCCCCTCCTAAGATACCGAGTTAAATCCCTTCTTTGTTATTTTTTAGTCCATTCCTAGAGTGAAGTCTCTAGGTCCTTTGAACTATACGAGTCATGGGCCATGAATTCTATGTGATGGGCGTGTGTGATTGAAGGGATGGTTATCATCCCTAAGCAAGCTCTACGTTGAGAGTGAGAAACGTAAACAGAGGGGGAAGTTGTATGCAACCAAGAGTACGTGTGTCTTTTCTAGGAATATTTCCTAGTCAAAATATTATCCAAACCCTTCTAAGGTTCGAAGAAAATCCGATCCAAGCATGGGAAGCTCTTTAGCTCTCCCTAAACCATACAGGGAACTCACCTGAGGGTGGAAAAAAGTAAGCTTCTGAGGTAATATTAGCCGGTGACTATTCTCGCAAACAAACTAAAAGCTTTGAGTCTATCCTCCTCAGTCCACCTCACGGCTCCTGGTTTATCGGATACCTTTCCTCGGAGGAAGTAAAAAAAATGTAATTCGCCAGTAGGTGAGGTAGGGGAAGTCTCCTACTTAGAAGTGGATGTCGGTTCCTGGGGCCGAAGTATTTTGATTGAGGATCCCTCGAAATCCCTTCAAGGAGGTCCTGGAGAAGTACGACCTCTTTACATTTTTTTTCATACCCCTTAACGTAAGACGCCAGGTCCGTGATTCAAAAACCGTATCTCTTCGTTGAAATATTTGCTCAACGGAATTCATTTCTGGTCGTAGTTGGCGGAGGAAAACTATTAATTATGATGGAGCGTTCAGCCGAAATCCTTCTCTAGTTCGCTTCCGCAATGCCAATACTATTCGTAGAGGAAATATTCGGCTGCATGGCAACGGTTTGATATAGTCATGGAAAACAATTTCCGAAGATTTCTCAGTATAGCCTTTATTTCAGTTATTGTAATAAATATGGTAAGATTACTTTGTGTATAGTCCATTGGTCCCTGAACTACCGCTGTCTTAACTGACATGCAGCACAAAATGACAAATTCCTCGGTGAGAATTGCAGAATGTGTAAAAAATTGAGGAACATGGGCCTTGATACTAAAATTGAAATTTCGCTATTCAGAATATACCTCCTCTTGCTCTGGTAAACATCGCCCGCTTTCTCGAGTATTTGGCGTTAATAAGGGCCATATTTAGGGTTTGAGTGGTCCTGCCTGAATGATATTTGGAAGTCCCTTAGCATAGCAATCCATTACCGATATGATATTTATTAATTCTTTATTTATATTTAGACTAATACATTTAAAAGAATCACGAGACAGGTGCTCATTTGTTGCATATCTTAGAAAGGAGTTTTAAAAATTTATTAAATATTTTCGCGGGACATACTCCGATGACATTCCGTTGACGCTCAGAAAAATTATGATTTGTCTTATATTTCCTCTATTCAGCATAAAATAAAGACGTAGCATTATAGAAAGGAGAGATAATCTAGATTCTATTGTAATGAATGCTCCTCTACCAATTAGTCGTTCTCAACGCTACATGCATTCCAGTCTTAGGTTTACTGACTCCCATTCACTAAATGTATGTACGTGATTTCACGTCAATTTAACAAACAATTCTCCATTAGGGACTCTGATATTGCTTAAACTAAGTATCCGTGTGGTATGTGACCTCATACGAAGTAATCTAAAACCTTTTTTCCCAAAAAACATGTTACGCGTGATCTATATAAATTGAAATTATTTCACATTTTTGCCATAAATGCGTGCCCTACTTAACATTTTTACTTACATTTAGGCTTCTACCCATTAAAGCAACAATATATATCTCAAGTCCAAGCTTATCACTTTGTTAAGTCAGTGATATTATTTAAAATTGATTTTATTGAATTTTCAATTTAAGTATATATTTGAGTAATAGCATCCCAACCATAAATTTGAAAGTTCCCGGGATTTTGGAATTGAAAATGGATAGTAGATAAAGTTCAACAGTTTATATAGTGTGAGTTGGAATTTTTAAGGCAATATTAGTCCATCGGGTTGCCTCCAAGTTACTAGCGGCAGCCAACCTTATTGCTAATTAGTGTCAAATGACTGTATTTAAATAATCAACTATGGGTCGTTCATGAATTAAGGAATTGGGTGCATTAACAGCATAAGTAGATATCTGCATTCAAAAGGATGTAATTAGCATTAATCTATTAATTATTGGTAGGACTAATAATACTCCCAAATATCCAAGCAGTAATGACTGCAAATCACACGAATATATATGCACCAAAAATAATTTGATTAGTAAAATAAATACGCGCTACATTTGACTGTGAGAATGCAGTATCAAAATAGAGACCGACTGTAATACCATTTCATTCATATATTGACATTTGAAAATAACGTCTTTTCTTCATTGAATTGGCGCGATTAATATAAAATGCCTAATGCCCAAATGCTTAAAAGCAGCATAGGAATAATTTAATGCCTTCTACGCAGAATGGAGGATTTGTTTATAAATACAGAAAAGCTGACGCCAATGGTCATATTTCATTCCATTTTTAATTAAATGCAAAAAATAACTAAACTTACAGTAATTTAGCCCTTAGCCTCTTGCCTTATAATCAATCCGTTAAATTAAATTAAATATTACCATACTTTTTGAAATTCTCAGAATTTTAAAGTACTTTCAAGTAATTAATATATTGTGTAAAAAGTTGATCAACGCTGAGGGTTATATCTACATCAACTGCGTAATCGAGCAGAAAAAATACCTGCATGCATCCGTAGAATGTATGAATACCACTATTATAACTTATATCACTCATCTTTATACTCACTTTCAAACTATTCATGGTATTTTGGTGATAATTAATGACCGTGGTCAAAATATAAGCTCATTTACACAATAAGTTTCAGCAAAATCACTACAAAATTCAGAACCTTGTCTTCAAATCTATCAAAATGAATGCATAAATATTAATATGCTTTCGCATACTAACCTCAGTTTCCAGCGACCTCAGTTGATCCGAACAATGCGTTACCGACTGGTTTCTGAACAAAAATATTAATCAACTCAAATAGAATGACATTTTGATTAATGAAAACGCATAATTTATTTTTCAATACATATCGTTCTGCCTCTACAAGACTCATATTGCGTGATATGCTAAGTAACAATCACAATCGAGATTAAGAATTCTTATTATTTGCTCAAAAATAGTTTATCTTACAGGAAACCCAAATATTATGATAAATTAGCGATAACAAACAATTTTTCAACTTGTACCTTTAAAAACATATTTATGAACAACGGAATAGGTTTAAGCGCACTCATCATGCATGAAGCGCCGGTTGATGGGCTTGATTGGAAATATAAAAGACTATAAGGTCGCTCAAGAGAAGAGTTGGCAGGCGTCGGTTTCTTCCCCTTTTCTTCCTTCCCCCGAATAATCATACCGGTGTTAACGCACACTCAGTGGATCCGTTACAATCATGACCTCAGGTGAATTTCGCTCTTTTAATTACTCTCTACTATTGTCTGTTATGATTAAATTAAATGACCTACGTCATTGGAAACGAGTTTTAAATTAAACTAATTTAAAAGCCTCTTGGGTTTATTTGGACCTCATGTTACCCGTTTTTGTTCACCCAAGGTGGGTAGCTGAGGTAAGTAACATTTTATAGCATAATTGTGCAAAATTCCACCAAGGAAAAATCATCCGCCTTGACCGTGAGTCGAAACCAAATCCCTCAATCTCCGGCCAGTGCTTTAGCCAGTTCAGCTTCCGAGGGATATTTGTGAGCTTTACTGAATCAGATATTCTCAAATACCGGACAAATAATGTAACAGGCAGTCGCTTGTCATGCGCTAGGCGCCACAGTCCGAGTGGTAAAGCCGTTCTAGGAACACAAGGAGGTTGTTACTTCTTTTGACTGATTTTGAGTCTACCGAGACTAGCCACGAATTGAACTCTTAGTTTAATCCATAGTTGGTCTTGGCAAACTCAACATCAACGTTTTAAAAGTTATGTTATGTTGTGACAGATAGCGGAAAAGCGGAAAATTTTCGTGTGTGCGCAGTAGTTTTTCTCGCTTCTTTTTATTTATTTGCATTAATGTAACGGAACTTCAATTTAAGAAAAGTAAATCTTCTCTTGCGTGAAATATTAAGTAGCGCTGTACGGAAAGTCCACCGGGTGAGAGACTCCACGAGTACTGACGTTTCGAATGCTGAGACATCCATCGTCTTCAGGGCAGAATTCGTCCCTGCATCGTCGTCACGGCAGAATTCTGCCCTGAAGACGATGGAATCGCGTGGAGTCTCTCACCCGGTGGACTTCCCGAACAGAGCTACTTAAAATCTTCTCTTCCCAATGTCTAAGTATTTGGGAGTTTACTTATGATGAAAATGCCATTGTGCAGGAGAGTATGCCTCGAAACCAGAAGTGATAACATATTTTATTCAGTACACTGACAGCTAAGGCTATTCGCGCAAGTCGGTGAGTATAAGGTACAAGTGACCTTTGACGGGTGAAGTTATATTTTCTTCCTCCACTTCCCACTAATACGTTTTAAGACGGTCATTACAGCCGTCTCAGCCTCGGCTAGAACAAATCAATCGACATTTTCCGGGCCCGCGAAATTTCATGGACGAAGACCACCCTCGACCTCGACTGTTGTCGAATGACTTGCACTTCCCTTTCTTTTGCTTGGCGTTTTTTATGGGAACGTGGCACTCGTTGTTCACGTGGATTTCATGGAGTCACGATTTATTGCCTTCCCCCCTCCTCTCGCCAGGTATGATACTCGGCAATGCAGTGGTTGTATTTCCCCAAAGTATCTTGGCATTTCGATGTGCTGTAGCATTTTCATTCGTTGTGCTGTCAGTACACTGAAATATTTTGGCGATTACGTCTAAGTTAATAAGAAAATCGGAAGCCATGGATGCAAGTTCAGGCCCACGATATTTCTGAGAACATTTCCTCTATGCACTTTAATCTATTGTAAAAGAGGGAAAGGATGGAAGACTGGAAGTAAAAATTATGGAGTGCTTAGTTTATTGACTTCACGAAAAGTTACTGATTGCTTTGCAGTGGATGTCTGATAGTGATTTCAGAGAGAGTTTCAGAGAGAGATTCAGAGAGTGATACCAAAGCAAAAATTAGGTTGTACCTATTGCACTATTTCCTTCAGAGTTATTTAGTTATTTCCTTCAGAGTTCACTATATACTTCAGAGTTAAGCGAGATCAAATATCCTAGTTTTTCCAGTGAGATCTAGAAAACTGGCTTGTTTTAAATATTTCCTACATGAGACTTTTCCTTGCATGCAACTTTTGCTTTTGTTACACGCATGGACTGGTTCATGCACTCTCTCTTTTTCTTAAGACTTCTTATAGTGTCTATTTAGCATATTCTCCCTTGCCTTCCCTGTCTACTCCCTTCCTCTCACACTGTTTCCCCTGATACCCTACTCTGATATTATGTACCTGCGTCGTTCTTCGATTCTTATTCATTCCCTCAAGAATTCCAAGCCAGCAATCACACTCCTGTCACGTATGTTCGTGGTGGGAGAGTCCAACCCACATTCTTTCATCACTCACTCATTCCTAACTTTTTTGGTTATTCTTTTGGTGCAAGCACCTCTTGATACCCAATATCCACTGTATGCAGACTAATGTCATGGTTATCCTGAAATAATTAATTACAAATAATCATGATATAAGTCTGCATGTACCTTACAATTACGTCGTGAAGAAAAAACATTTGTACATTACTATTTTTGCTTTCGTAGACAGAAACTCATTCCTCGGTATGCTCCATCAACTGCTTACGACATTCCTCTCGTAATTAGAACGCCTTACAATCCTTTCAACTATTCCTACATTTTTTAAACACTTGGCTGAAACAGACCAAGTTGCTTACTTTCTTAATTACTTCACCGTATATCCCCTTCATGCATTCATTCTTACCACTTTATAGATTCATAGATGATAACCCTACCGGGTCCCCTGTTATTCCTCGGTAGTCCTTGACAGAAGCACTTCGTTGTTTGTTAAATATTTTTATTAAATTTATATATGGAGTTCAGAACATGCACCTATACATCTATAACCCTTAGCCCAAATTTATCCGTCGACGAGCTTATCATGCATTCATCAACAGCGACACAGAACGACCTCGGGGACACTAAGCATCCTTGCTTCCCGCCCTGATTTAATTCAAATTAGTCGATTAGGGGACCTATTTTCCATCAATTTTTGCCTTGTTGATATAATGCATGGCTTTCATTCAATCAGTAACTTTTCAATGTTCAACAAACTGTTTTCCCTGTATGTTTTTACTCACAGCCTTCCCACCTGTGCTGTAGAAGCCTGTGGAACTATTATAGCATTATTGCTATCTGATGAAACAACATAGAATTTTTCATGCTAATTATATAATTTGTACTTGCAACTAATTAGTAATTTATCTCCTCCTTTTGAGTTGTTCATTTATATCAATTCTTATGCTTGCAACCTTCCCATCATTCAATATTTTTATTGTTGTTATGACTTCATTCTTGCAATTTTTTCTCAACAGGTAAATCGTAAGGCTCATCCTCACCGCCTACACCACTTGTATATTATAATTCAAAATACTGTCTTGGATAGTCAATTAGGTTCCTTTCTATCTCAGGCATATACAAATTTTTTACCATTATTCAATTGGTCACCAAAAGGCCCCATTCTCTCTCAGATACATCCCTTTGCACACCAAACCATGCCATTAATGGTGTGCTAGCACTATTATTCTCTCACCCGAGTCAGTGTTATTAAAAAATTATCTAAGCTTTCGCAAGACTCGTCCTTCAAACTTTCACTTTCTCCAACCGCTGGTGAAAAGCATACCACAACCACAGCTATTTGAATATCTATTTCTATACGAACCTAGAGTAGTCTAGAGGATGCTAACTCCTACTTCCAACTATCGTAACTCTCTCGTTGAGGATCAAGCCCATACGTTGGCTGTCATTCATTATCTCCTCTCCTCAACAGAATGCTAACCCATCGTCATTAGAATGATTTGATTATTTCCAGGCGAGTATAATTCTTCCCAAATTTTCCATCAGATCAGTCATTGATACGCCAACGTTTCCCGAGACTAAGAAAACCCGAGAAGACTTCCTTAACTACTGTTATGAGTTGTAACAAAAAAGAATAAGTTCCGCTCCTTAGTTTCAAATGAATCATGAATGCACTAAGTTTGACAAAGACATATTACATCTATTTCTTTTGGCCGTAAATTATTAGGGAGTATTTTAGGTAAACGGCCTATGAACTATCATGTTCATGACCGGCATGCAACTATCCCTGAAAACGGTTACGGCGTTTTACCGGTCAGTTTTGGTCAGTTTGGTTTTCGTGAAATCGTGAGTCTTTTGGTACCTTAAGCTCGCTTTCTTTCTCTTACGCAAGCTAGGATTCTATTCCATCTTCTATGATAACCTTGACAGCCATTTTGGCAACACAGTATTTATTAATTAAGCAATAAAGAGTATTTGGAATTGTCAAAGAATGAGGTATTCTCAGGGAAAATAATACTAAAATGAATTGATAATTCTTTTAAGGTGTTTTTTTCGGAAACAAATATTTAGACGCTTACGCGCGCGAGAGTCGCGTCTAAGCGCGCGACTCTCGCGCGCTTAGACGCGACGACGAATGCTGTCACTCCGCAGAATTCAAAGCAAGTACTTGTCGATAATATTTTAATGGAAATAAATGACTCGACGCAAGAACCGGCTCCATAGTTATGCTAAGATGTGCAACTAACCTTATCATAGAGGCTAAAATAACACATTCTACTTGCAAACGGGAGAATACGGATTGAAAAACGCTATTAAATTTTGATTAGCTAAATGGTAAATTCCTAAACCATATCCAACATTGGTGATTAAACCACATTAAATCCGGCTCTGCCACTTTGTATTTGAACTTGATACATGGCATTTCTTATTATTGTTTTCAATAAGCAGCATTAAAACGTTGTACAATCTTTTCGCCTAATGGCAAAGACTTTGCTTCGTTTCTATTTTCGTAGTGTGGAGAATTTGAAAATAAAAATTTTATCTTTTACTCAATGATGACGGTTAGTTGAGGAATAACTGGTGTCAAAATTCCTCACTCGAATAACTCAGCAATAAATTTTGCTGACAAATTTCGGAGCCCGCGAGTGATGAAATACCGCTTTTCTGGGCTCTCTCGTCATGAAAAACTGCCCGTCTTTCCTAAAAATCCACTGATTGCAATCCCGATAAGTACGATGGAGATCCGTGAAAAACGGGGAAATAAAAGGCATAGGTTGATATCCACGCGTAAGATCCCTATTTTTTCCCCCTTCCGCCAGAGACACCGAACCAAACGGCACCATCCTCTTCCGACATTTGTACGCATCATCCTGGAATGCCATCGGTCATCTTCCTCTTTTTTTATATATCCATCCAGCCGGCTGTTTCTCACGAATGTCCTTTTTATATACTTGCTCCGTAGCAGGCCGTCGCGCCGTCTGGAATCTGATTGATTAAACTTTCGACGCACAAAATGATAATCTGGAATTTTTACGTCCGGTGGCCCGAAAGAGAGATGTGGTCGTAGTGAACACGGCGTGTGATATCTCACCGTACGTTGCGTCCCTTCCCCCTTCCGTCAGTGCGCTTGTTTCTACGCAATCCCAATAGCATCCAGGTTTGAGAGCACCCTTTTTTGATGACAACCGTATAACCCTCATCCTGCTGCAACAGTGCTAGCCCAGAACTTCTCTCAGATCCGTACTTTTGCTCATCGATCCGATTTCAATCCCTTTTTCCCATTCCTTTAAACTAACTCTCCCCTCACACTATCACGGGTCTATTTGCATTTTAATGGTGACGAGGAATTTCAAGAAATATCACGAGATTTTATCAATGTGAATCTTATAACCATCTATCTATGACTAATCAGGTGTTTTGTATATTTTTCGGGATATTAGAGATTTGGCTTAGATCTACTATGGTGGGTGTGTGACGTTCGATAATCTCGGATTTCCCGACCGTATACGTGGGGTCATGATTGTATTAAATAGGCCTTAAACATGTAAGGATAGTGACTTTTTTATAATGTAAAACACAAAATGAAATACCAATAGAAACAAAATATCAGCATTTGGTCATTCAAATAGAAAATATTTTCATGGCGAATAAAACCGAGCGTTTTGGTACAGTTTTAAGAATTCCAGTCGCTATGACTTCATTTAAAATTTTAACTCCAAATGCCATTTTCATAGGTGATAGGTTTCTCTTTTAATTACTTTCGTCGGTGATAAAAGATACTCTTAATGGGATCGACGCAAGTGCAATTAAAACAACTTTTTCCTCAGGATGATTGTAAATATTTTGGACAAAAAAGGGTCATATTAATTTTAGGATAGCAGAGTAAAAAGTTGCGCTTTGGGTTTTTTTATTAGTTGAAATTGTGCATTGCAATCTGTTGAGGCACTGTGGGAGTTATGAAATATTTAAGACTTTATAGATGAGGAATAATTCGAAGTTTTCATCCATTTCATGAATTAGCTCTTGTTAGATGGTCCATAAATGATGTACCACAGATGTGTACTGCCACATGATCAGTAATTTCTATCTCGTGACTCACTAGGATTTATACTCAGCTGGTATAATTAGTCCCGGGGTTTGATTTAGAAAAGAATGCTCACAATAAAATCACAAACAATGTTTTGCTTAAGAGAATGAAGTTTTTTTCGTACGTCCCAGGATACTTAATATAGCTCAACGCTGCTCAAAGTTTTTCAGGAGAATTCGTTTCAATCAAAAAAAGAATTCCTTCTGCGGCATTAGGCTTCATAAATCAAGATGCGCAATGCACAGTCCAAGTCAGTTAGTCTGGTGGTCGGCATCTTGACCTGTCTTCCGTATGTTCTACAATTTGCTGATTTTTATTTTTTTTCCATTTTACTCCAAGTATTCTGTCCATTTGCAATCTTAGTTATTCTTCAAAACTCAACCTGATAGTCCCCGACGAATATTGTTTGAAAATACTCTAAAATAGGGAAACTCAATAATTATAGACCTTAAGGGCATGTGTGCTAAAATTTCGGAGAAAAAACATTTCGTACTCTCTCGTAAGCACGTTTCTTTCACATTCATTCGGCATCACTCTGTCAAGTATTTTTAGCGATAAATATCCAGCTACTGGCGTTTTATTACAGACAAAGCTCTTTGGAGCACGCTTCTGAGGACTGAGATAATATCTCATAAAATATTCTTAACCGCGTTCCACAGATTATACGCGGCGATGAAATCACTTAATTTTCACAGCGTGTGGGATCAATTGTCGAAGCATTTACTTGGAGAGAGAAGCACTTAACTGCTCCATTGAAAGACTTTCCATCGCAAATGGGTAATCTGGCACCTAATCCGAAGTTCGTCAATCAAACAATCCTCGCATTTGAAATGCGCGCACACACGCATCTCTCTGTGAAGGAATTCCGCTTTGAAGGTGACTATCCTAAGGGATCAGTTCCCTAAGCCTCGCCGAGGGAGGCATGGGCAAGGGGCGGTGAACTCCTCCAATGGAGGCTACTTCTCTCTGGATTAGTTAGTTCCTTGGGCGTTCTCACTGCTAATTCCCGCCTCTCCTTCGTCTCTCTACATTCCACTTCCTTATCTCTGCTCTCAGGCGGTTCGTCTCATCGGTCATCCCTTTTATGCTTCGTTTTATTTAACTCCCTCCTTCTTTAGCCGTTTTCCATGAAAGCCGTTAAGATCTCATATCTCCGCATCTTTGCGCATTGCACTATATATTTTTTTCTTCGCCTTGAACATATGATTTTTATCTCTATTCCGCCCTGTGTCTCTTTCCATCTGTTCTCTAAAGATTTATCCTATACCTTTCACCTATATCCTATGTGTCATCTTTAGTGTTTACCAGCTAAGTAATCGCCTTATCTGCAGTTCACTTTTTATGAGAATTCCTTTTCTTCAGTCTCTCCGCACAAGGTCGGATCTCAAGGCTGCCCCAGTGTCTCGCCACCCGCGAAGGATTTATCGTTTCCTCGTCTCAACAAGTCTGAGAAGATCACTATCGATTGATAATGCGCACTTATACCATTAAGGTCTTACAAGATTGCGAACTCGCGGATCCAACGCGCTCAGTTATGTACGAAGGCCTCTCCTGTACATTGGAATTAATACCAAGCTTGCACTTTAAGCCGGCTTATATGAGCGAGACGAGACCACATGCTCTTTCTTCGCCGTTGAAAACTGGCTCTGATCATTTTATCAGGTCATTACACTGCTATTGGCGGCTCATTAAAACACTGTTGTCAAATTGTGTTGTTTTATCGTTGCAAAAAATCTGCTATTTTTCCAGTTTGTTTCATAGTCTCTTGCTTGTTTTCCTTGGCTTGTTACTTTCAACTTTCTCGGTTAGCTGCACTATCTCATTATATGAACCATCGAATGCGAAGAGTAAGACGAGCCCCACAACACTTGGAAAGACATTTCGTCCTTTCTCTCTCAAACTGGTTTATTCTTTGTCATGTCTTAGTCCCTAAATCTTGAGGCGAACACATTAAGCTTATTCATCAAATAAGCATGCCTGAAAAAGCACTTTTTCAGCAGAAGAATGTGCATGTTATCCCTGTAGCATGGAAACATCTGATATGCATATGAATTTGGCATAAATCTCTGGCCGAAGGCTGTAGGTACCCTTACCCGTAATCAGCGCAGGAAATAAATTCTATTGAAGATGGATGAACGTGAGTGTTAATGAGGTTCCGTTCTAAAAATAAACTCATTTCAATTTTTTTATTGATTACTTTTCATGCGTTTAAATCGTTATTTTGCAGAATAATTAAACAATCGAAGCCTCTCCTTCTCTCATTTCTTGAATCATTGGTAATATTATATTGATAATAGCTTTCCTTGATGTATTGTAGAAAACTGTAAAATTAACAACCTAAGTAATTATTTTCCAAAACTTTGAAGCTATGTGAATAATAACTCATGAATATACTTAGGTACTAATTAAGTTTTAGGCGTCGACCCATTTAAGCCTCCGTGTCTCAAGCACTACTTTTATTCATGCTGACAGAATTATTTCGTCGAGGAGGAATTTATCAGTGTATTGAATTTCAATATAATATAAGGCACCAGTTTATATGTCGTGTGTTTTTGTCATTGGAGTAAAACCATGAAATCAATGGATACGGTTTTGTTTGGTGGAACTTAACATTTGCTTTAATCTTTGTGACCAGGGTCAAACCTTCTCTGACAGAGTTCTTCAGACTGCTGCAGTTAGGAAGGTTGACAAGAGCGCGGGTGAAAGGAAAATGATGGAGGATGACCGCATGAATCACTGTATTCCATTACCTCCGATTAAAAAATGACGAGTCAAGATCAAGCCGTGGACCCAAGTACCACGAGGAGTGGTGAATGTGGAGGAGGATGCGTTTTCGGAGAAGTTGATGACCTTGAATGAAATGAGTGATTGGGCTCTTGAAAAAGAATGTGGGGGCAAGTGGGGATGAGGGTACGGGAGGTGATTCTCAGAATGCAGTTGGTGTGTAGTTGGGCAAAATGTCATGAGTGGAATGATGTTGGATTCACGTTACCTGTTCGTCAAATTCCCTTGGTTTTCCTGCAAGTCATCGAGACACTTCTCCTCTCTCCGATTGGCGGCGTTCTTTCCCGTTGTAACCTCTTTGATTTTGGAGCAAGGGGTATTACGATCAGTGCAAGACGTTAAGCAAAAATGTTGTTCGAGCCACGATACGAGGGATAAAAATATCACTGGACTTGGTTTTTGAAGTGAAACTTCCGAAGTGTCAAAAGTCAAGGCTTTATGTGGACAGATAAATCCCGAAACAAAGCTCTTTTTTCTATTTTCCTTCATCAAAAATTTTTTTTCTCAAAAGCTGTGCAGCAATTCTCTGTATATACTAAATGCTGTCAAATTCCATTTGGACGCATTTCTTCTAAGCATTGCCAATATATGGCGGATGAAATTTCCAAGAAGCGTTGGAATATCCAAAAAACATAGTAAATCATGCTCTTTTTTTGAAGCAATTGAGTTATACCTTATAAGCGTATCATTTGTACAGCTTATTTGTATATCTTTAAGTACACTGTAATCAACGTTGCAGTTTCTTGAACAAAAATATCATGGCACTTATCAAATTTAACTGTTCCAGTCAATATTTCACTAGGTTGGAGGATTGATTTTTAATCAATAAGTCAAAATTATGTGCTCTCCTATGGAAGCCAACCTTAAAGCGTAAATTAGTAGCAAATAGACTCTCGGGCTTAACTCAGGGCCGTACATTGGAATACGCTTGAAGCAACATTGATTCGGATGATTTTTTTATGGAACCTGTCCCCTGTCATAATTCCTAAGTTAGCTTTGCTGCAGATCTTAATAATATTCTCTTTTCAACTTTTATTATCATTCTTTACTCGCCTGAAGCATTTTATGTATTATCTTCAGCTTTTATCCTTCCTATTAATAATTCCCTCTATTACTGTTTTTAAAAGGCTGTTTTGCCTTAAGACCTGGTTACACAATACATGAACTCCTGCGGGATGGTGCATGTATGCATTTATGAAATGAATCAGATTTTGCTATTTCATGGCCATAAATTCATGTATTCGTCCAAGTAATTGTGTTTACGCGAAGAATTTTTGATGGGTCACATTCAAAAATGAACTCATGCGAATTTATGCGTATTGAAAACAGGCCTTTAGAACACAACCAATTAGTTAATCGCTTCTATCTATCAAAGTTTTGGTCTGGCATGTTATAATCATTATTTTTCGAAAAACTTGGGCAATGGCGACTTAATGTTTCATATGAAATTCATTATTGATGTATTGTACCGAGAATATCGTTTTGACGCCGCACAGCAACTCTAGATCCGGAAGATGCGATAGAATAAGAGATATACAATGCCGAAAATATAGGTATAGTAATGATACAATTAGCACATAGCACAATAAATGACCATAGTAAAACCGGAGGTTCACTGAAAACACACTGATAATATATTTTACCATTTTTCCCCACAATACCTCTTATTTACATCATTAAACGGCTGTTGTCCTAACACATCCTTACGCCCATGTGATGGCTTGTAGGGTAGTATGTAGAGGCAGATATTTGCGTCCTATCCAAGTTAGTTGCGTTATCTGATAGAATAAGGTTAAAAGTTAAACATTCAGCAGTAAAAATAAAAGTTGAACTACCGATAAAAATGTGTAATCTGTGCATCGGAATTAAAATACTCTACTCATCATAAACATAAATAAGCAATATTTGAGGTTAAAGAATAATCCCACCTTGGTTTGTTGCTGTATTTATAATAATGTAATCATAAGAATCCAGTTCCAGCTGTCGTATGAGTAATAGGATGGCTGCAAAGGAAAACTTCAGAAATCCTATTTTGTTAGGGTTAAGCATCTTCAATGACAGTCTCATATTAATGTATGACATATTGAAATAAATAAATTTATATTTTAAAATTTTTCTCAAAAAGTAAAACTACACTCTTTTCTTGATTCTGTGGGTAACCCTTGGGGGAAGAATATGGGAAAGAAGGAACATGAGCATTATGGAGGCTTGTGGTTTTATGCGAGAGTCGAAGTTGGCCTGGGGGTCGAAAGCTCCGAGCGAAACATCGTTCCCTTGGAGAGGAGAGCGGCTTCGTCATCGCCCAATACAGTGCCTGGATGATGGGGATTAGGGTAGTGGGAGAGTTAGGCCTCGGATATGATGTATTTTTCAACCGGGGAGGAACGGAATTGGAGTGGAGCGAAGGTTTCTTTTTCAAGGGAACGAATACTGATGAGTTTCGTGGGGCGGTTCATTTGGATCCCTTTTTCATTCGCGCTTGCATCACGAAGGAAAAGCGATTTTTTTATCGACCCCCTCCCTCTTTTCAACCTCCTCCTTTCTTCCCATTCCACATCATTTTTTTGTGCCTGCATTTCGTGCTATTGAATGAAGCCTCGACCCGACTGATTTAGTTAGCCTTCACAAATGAACGTAACCACAAACAGATCATTTAATTTGTATTGCAAGTGCCTTTCATGTGGTAGCATTTCACTCAATACTTTGCATCATTCATCCACAAGGTCATCTCATGAGTACTTTATCAGGTGTGGAAAAAAGTGCACCTTTTCAGGAAAATCTGCCACAGTAAAGTTGGACTGCAGATCAAAAGGTGGGAGATTTTTCTAATCGGAATACTTACATTTATATTTACGCTCTGCAATTGGAGAGACATTGAGATATTTTTCATATGTCAATTTTAATTTTAATGCCGTCAAACTCATGAGTGGTTTCACATGAGTACTCATAAGAGGTTGGCGGCAACAAGAAGAGAGATAATTCGCGAAGAATTGATATATATCTAAGAGTAATGAGCATCATCTAATGGCAAAGCCCAGTAACAGTACCCCTTTAATTAGATTTATGATTATAATAAAGTCTTTGTTTCTTTATTATTTAAGACTTTCCTTAATTTTCATTAAGAAACTAGATCTTCAGCAGCCACTAGCTTAAAATATACGGAATAGGCTCAATTCAAACTGAAGAACTAAAGTATTGCTACTCAAAAAAGTAATTATTGGCACTCCATCACCAATGGGAGATGAAAACTACATATTCTCTAAAATGATTATAGCTGGTGACGTATGATGCCGCTTGGCTAATAAGGGTAATTCGTGTTGAACAAGTGCATCATCTATTCATCCAATTCACAAAGCTATATAATCTTTAAGTAACCGAGTGGAACTTTTGACTGAAAGCCTGATCAGAGATTTGTATAAAATATTGAGAAAAGTTCAATATAGAGTGTGGCTTTGTGTGATAAGCAAAACACATTGACTTGTCGCCAGAGGGTTAGCGTTTATCGTAGGAAAATTAGATTTATGACTGAAGAATTGTGTGGCAATGTCAAGAACAAGAGGCAATAAAAAGATTGGACTCGTTCCAGCAAAGGTATAAAGTACTCTCCTAACCTTAGTAATCAGGACGAGCATGTGGAGAGAGTGGCTATTGAGAGTTTGGAACTCGGAGTGTTTTTAGAAGACTGCCGAAGTGGCATGGACAAAGAAAGGAAAGGATAGGTATTTTCAGTGAAATGGAAGAGCAAATTTTAATGATCCATCAAAGAAACTTTGATTGGCAGAGTACTAAAACTAACGGTTGAAAGTTAAAATATTGAAATTACTACTCTCCATTTAATTTATTGTTAAAAAAATCATTCCATATACTCTCTGTCTGAAAAGTTTTCGTCGACTTATATAAGTGTAAAATTCTGATTTATATTTCGTTTATAATTGTATTCAATACTCTTTGATAAAATTATATTTTTCCCTTTTTACCGGCATTTATTTTGTAAGGAGTTTGCTGTCCAATGAGGAAGGCACGAAGGAGAGACACGATGAGCGTCTATTTTCGGCAGAATATTGTAGAATGTAATGCGAAGGGGAATAAAGAGAGGAAGTTGCCGAAGGATGGAGGGTAAAAACATCGTACTATTGTAAATTGTAAGAAATTAGCACCAAACAGATCTTAAGGAAATAGACCAGTGATGACATGTGCAAAAAACCAGGCCCCTAACTGCTTGGGTTTTCAAAAATGGGATTTTTTGGCTATCTTGAACGAATGGACCAAGCTCTCTGAAGAAGGGGCAGCTTACGTTTCGGTAGACTTAAAGAATGGTGGTCGGTGTAGTAAAGGTGAAGTAAAAAAATACGATGTTTCTACGGTTTTCCAACTCTATAATGCCATTAATCTCATTTAGTAATCCCAAGATTACAATCCGGAACCGATTTTCGCCAACTCTCTCGCTCCCTTGAACGTCCTAATCTTATTTTCTGTTCGCAGGCGATGACGTGGCTCTATGAAGGGGGCGTGGCCAAGCAGGAGAAAGGGCGTTGGATTCCACTTGAGTCAGACATTTAAGCTTCTTCAGCTTTGCATTCGCACGACTCTGGATCTTTTATTTTTTGTGCTCGTTCTTTAAACCCATCTTTCCACCCGTGAAGTGGGATTTCCTAGCATTATGAGCGTGGGTTTTCCCCCTTTAACCTTTTGTTTCGGTTTGTGTCCGCCTCTTTCAGGGCGGTAGGTATTGTTGCCATGCGAACAGCCACGCGACAACTGACGTCTTTGTTAATTCTCTCCAATTGCCGAACCGGAGATCGTTAACGCGCTTACAACACTCTAAGAATGAAACAAAGTGTACGGATGTTGATTTGTGTCTCACATGCATTGATTGTTAAGCTTTCAACTTACATAAGACTTTACAGTCAATGCAATCTTCAAGTGGCAAGAATCATATTAATCTACATATTGTGCCAGCTTACTAGAATTTAGTATAAAATGTAACACATATCACCGAGTTTCAATTTACAAGGTTAGGTGAAATGACTACTGTTTTTTCTCAAAGGAAATTTATTCCAAAAATTGCAATGATATCGGAATACTGTTTTACGTGACACGAGGATAATGACACCTTTTTTCCATAAATGTATTAGGTCGACTGGAAATGCGGCTTGAATTCAATGTCTTATTAAATTTCCAAGAATTTTGCCATCACTTATTTAGTGATCCAAGAGCCCCTTTGTTTATTATAAAAAATTAAATCTCGATTGAAATAGCAGAGAAATTAGAACACCAAGATCCGCCTTCGAGACGGAAGACTTGATGCGTGGTAGTAGAAGTTCGCCGATTGATTTTGGCCACATGTACTCTCAGCTGAGTATGTCTGTTGCTAGTTGTATTCTCCCTCATTTGTTATTCAGAGTGAAGTCACTATCGTTGTATTGGCTTTGTTACGTCAATAATAAGGATTCTCCCAATTTAGCCATGAGTTTGTGCTCGTCCAATTTTTCTATAGTTTGGACTTCGAATCCCTGTATTGTCTGAATAAAGAGCATAAAACGCATTTATGTAGCAATTGAATAATCAAAGATTAATGCTCAACTGTGTACTGATATTGTTTGTGTCTATATTTCTTGTTTGGTCTCCCTCATTTTTCTCAACTTTTTACCCCATCCCAAATGTTACGATATGTAAGACCGAGATATTTGATAATACCTTTATGATGGTATATCGTACCATAACCATGGTCGGTGTAATTTAAAATTGTGGGAATTATAACTAGTGTTTTAGCTCTTCATTCTTCGAGATGGATGTACTCGTTCTTCAGAGAGAGGCCCGATACTCTTGCATAGGTATTAGTTGTTCTTGAGTTTAATGTGATCGAGGCGGCTAAGATCACTTTGCACTTCCTTTTTGCAGCTTGCAGACAACAGAACTCTGACAAATAAGGGGATCGGATATCGTCTTGTTAGATCGTTGCCTTCAAATTCACGAAGGAATAATGCATGTGCATAATTGCGATTTGTATCTTGGATAAAACGGAAAAATGTCGGATCCTGTCAGCCAAAAAGTGGTTCTGAAAAAGAAATGACAAAGAAGAGACGGAAAAATCACATCCATTGAGCATTTCATAGTTTGAGGCTCAATACGTTCCATAGTTTGGGGTTCAACTATGTGGAAGTTGACTTTCACAAATGAAAAAGTAACTTGGTTTCCTTCCACAGATTTATGTTCTTGGTACAACATGTTTTGACACAGAGGTGTCATCATGAGGTACAAACTCAAAAATTTTTCCAGGGGTTTGGGGGAAGGTAGGAGGCGGAGGTGAGGAGGGAAAACTAGGGGGGGAAGTAAGGGATGGCGGTTGAGCTAGGAATCTGGAAAACCCGTGAGAGACCATATGAGTGTTGGTGGGGTGGGTGGGTGCGGGGGGCGGTTTGAGCATATGCTCAGAGATTAAGAGATGAAATTCTCCAAAAACATATTGAAGGGATATGTATGAGGGAAAAAGATCGAGAATGAACGAATATACCATTGGGTAAAAATATGATATACAACTATAAAGTGCTGCTCCTATAGAAAGATAAAAATAACGGTCTCATAGAGATAAGAATGGGTTCAACTCCTTAGCAACAAGGCCTTTTGAACAACAACAACAGTGATTGCAATTGTTAGCAGAAGTTAAGAAGGGATAAAGGTTTGGTGGAGAGTTTGAAGGCTTAGAATAAAGGTTGGATTGAGAGTTGTTTGGTCACAGACGTTTCACCAAATGTCACCACCACCATCCACGTTAATATTTAACCTAGTTAAGCGTTCAATAATGGTTATATTATAATAATTAATTTTTAAAATAAATTATTTACTTAAAATAATGGTTGATTATCTTTATATAAGGTCCTCATTTAGAGCCATTAATAAGGTCTTGTGGCTTCTTAAGAGAAGGAAACAAATGTAAAAAATTATGCTACATCTTAGCTTATAACATCCTATTATTTATTATATTCTGAGATGAGTGTAAATCAAGGAGTATGTCCGTTACCTCTCTGAGAATATCTTTTTTATTATCCAGTAGTTTGTAAAATATAACTCTCACTCTCTTATACATACACTAGTATTATTTGAACTAATTTGCGTTCATGCGTGACAGAATCCAGTGACCAAAGCCATTAAGGTTGGACGACTGTGGTTAATATCCACTTGCACGGACGCGAAAAAAATATTCTTTGGAGAATTGTTCTTCAGAGTAGAATCTAATAAGTGTTAGCGCGGAGTAAGGGCACGGAGCGACTCCCTCCCAAAACGGCGGGAAAGCGAATTGCGGAGTGTACTGAAATTGTTCGATCGTGACAATTGGTCTTTAGGTACGAATGACTTGGCACATTATTCTAGTAGAACCCCCACCCATTGCTTGTGATATCCGCAGAGCATATATGATCCCCTACCTGCTAAAATATCTCATGGCATGGTTATTCCCTCGGAATATTGCACGCTAGTTGAAGATCGATGATCCACGCCGCACGATTGCTGCAGAGAAGAATCAATATCAAGTTCGCGCTTTGGTTCCCCATTAAACTAAATGCAGTCCTTGTTTACTTCGGCCTTCGTGCACACTCCGTTGAATACTAGGAATAATGAATCAGAAAACATTTTTTGAGCATCGGCATCAATACATAAATCCAAATGTAGTGAAACATCATGGCTGTCATTGATGTGATAAGACTATGTCCTCAGAATTGCTTATAATATTGCAATCATGAGTAATAAATGTGCCGATTTGAATTTCGGCCTTCTTAACTGATTGGTTTTTTCGTTTGTATGTTTGTTTAACTGCTTTTTAGGAAATGAGGAGAAACATATGACAATCAGAGTTTTAGATAATATTTTAAATTTTAATTGGTTCTATTTAATCAAATAATGTGATAAATGTTAATCTCCGTGTACAGGTTAACGAATACATTCAGAAAAGGAATTATTATCAAAGTAAATTGCTGTTGCTATTGGAATGAATATGGCTTCTATTTTGCAAGAACTCGTGGCTTCTAAACTAACAGGAATACGATGAAGTGTGTTATAATTTTCTGGAGTCGTGAGACCATTTTTTAGTTACTATCTGTGTGTAATAAGTGAGGGAACTCATGAGAATGGCTAAAATGCGCCAAACATCTGCCTTAGAAAATCCCCACTTAGAAAAACCCAAAAAAAGAGTTAGTCTTGTCTTATTCTTTCAGTCATTATACGTATTTATGATGCCTGTTAATCTTTTGCTAATTGTCATGCCATCTTGTGCCACTTACCCTATTATCATGACGAACTAACTTATCTGTAAGAAGTGTTCCAAGTGAAATAAGTTCATTGTGACTTAAAATGAAGAACGTTTGTCTCAAAAAATTACGGAGATGAGGAAATTCCAATTGTATTTTTTACCTAGATTATGCATTTTCTCTCCTTTTATACAAACAAACTAATGTCTTACCAGAATAGCACATAAATATGTACACATTAGGAATATGTTCTTCAGGAAATAAAATGATCTTGATTGACTCATTCTTTCCCAACTTTCCTGAGATCGGACATGGCGTTTCTCAGCAATGAAAGTAGGTTGTTTTTGCTGGTAACACAATGCCACGTTCCTCTGTAGTTGAGGCAAAGCATGTTTTTTGTCAAATTGGTGGAAAGCATCAGCCAAGGTACTTTCATTTTTCCTCCTATTGTCATTTCCTACCTCTTTCCAACATTCTCGTTCCTTTGATCTACCTGTTTTTATTTTCTCTCTCGTAACGAGGCGACTCTACTTTATCGAACTTCTTGTTCACCCACTCAACCCTCTCTTATTCCGTTTCATTCAGTGGCTACCAATTTCTTTCCTCCCATTCCCCACCCTTGAATCGAGTCCCTCTATTCTTTGTATGAGTTTCCCCTGTCTTGGTCCCCGCAGAAGTCCCTATACAGCTCCTTGGGCTCTACTCCCATCTTAACCTGTGCAGTGAGGGACTGCGGTTTGCGAAACAAGAGACAAAGCTTTGAGGTCCCCATGGCAAAGAAATCTCTCAGTGCAGAGAGCCAGAATTTTTTTCTTTTCATCTTACTCAAAGAGGTTAAAGGAGGGCTGGCTTGAGGACCCAATTTTTGCTCATAATATCCAGGGCATTCATCTTGGTTTTGAGTGTTCCCGCGAGGATATAGTTTTGTGCTGTTCCAATTCATTTTACGGTAATTGATATAACAGCAAGTTGTGTGGTGTTTTGGAAAACTGTGTTAAGTAGATATTACATCATCTAAATCCAGTGCAAGTCACCTCCAGTGTGGAACGGGGTGATTTCTCACCTGACGTGCAACACTTAAAGATTCCGAGTCCAAAATTAACTCACTCATTACGTGATAATCCTAAACTTTGAATATCATGCCATAGTAATTGCGCAGATTTGTTAATTTTACGAATTTCAATCAAGAATCGATATAAATTCCATTACTCGGCCTATTTAACTTTTCCCTTGGGTTATATATATTTTTTCTTTTTTTTCTTCTTTTCCAATGCTTTGCCAACGTATATCACTAGATGTTGTTCTTTAATTGAACCCGTGTTTACTCCTATTTCAATCCATAGCGTTTTTTTCAGACTTCGACTTAAATACAGCAATTGAATTTATGACATTGTCTCTTCCACAATAACTTAAATACTTCTTCTGACCTGTTCCGATTCCGATAAGATAAAGTCGCCACCGGACTTGTTGAAATTTCAGAATTGCACTGACATTAGGTGAATTTAATATCTTTGCTTATCTCTCTACAATAAAAAAATTCATGGGTTTGTCTCCATTTTGTGGATGAATATAATTCTGTATTTCATTTTGCTTCCGTGATTTTTCTTAAACTCTTATTTTAGCATGAATTTACTCAGATATTCTAATGCACAACTTCGCTCATTGATATTTATGGTCCTTCTGGCTCGTTTAAATTCATATGTAGCTATGAACACTTCAGTGTTGGTTCCGCCTGAGCATCCGCACTAACTGGCAATATATGAAGGAAGTGAAACACGCTCATTAAGCCTTGCGTAGCTTTCTGTGTGCTCTGTTTTAATTCAACTCTGCTCCCTAAAGTTTCTCATTCATTCATAATGATTTGCTTGATCACTCCGTTATAAATATAGTTGACTGATTTTTTCCCGAAAGTTGATCTTCAAGAGAGTCTCACTAGTGATCTTACATATGAGTCAGTTTACCCGGAAAAGAACCCTTTTTACCCAGGTAGTCAAGTAATTTCTGTTATTTTGGATGGGTAGTTGTGCACTGAAGGAAATACCCAAGTTGGTCAAGTTGGTTTTCCGAGTTGATTGCATATTGTTCATTTTCACAGTTGAGTTGGAGTCACGGCTTTGATTGCTTCAAAAATTATCTTTTGATGTTGATAGCTATAACTTATTTCTTTGAGTATAGGTTCCACTACTATCAGTATATTCTTTTTAACTTTTCCTCTTTTTTCTCTTCTAAAATATTATATATGCTAAAATAGGCGTATCGAATGTATATACGGTCATCTCTCAGTTTTCTGATTAGTTTTTCTTACAAGCTTGTTTATAATTAGATTTCTTGCCAAAGGAACCGGTATTTAAACTTAGAAGCATCCTATGGTTTCCCTTTTTTGAATTTTTTGTGTTTGAGATTTACAGCATGCATTATACCGTAATTGTAACCTTACTGATAAATTTTAGTGGATAAGACTTTCAATATTTAATTAATGTGGATCAGAGATAAAGTGCTGCCAAGCGGAAACCTCGCCATCCCAATTATTTTTGGAGTAAGCCATGCATGGTGAACACCAAACATATAATATTCTCCATCGAAATAATTTTTTGGCACATTTATAACTGATGTAAATCAATGTGACGTATACTTCCCGCTCTCTCTGAATTTGCTTCACGTGTTTTTCATTATTTAGCACAGTGGTCCAAATGGGCTTTATTTCCCTTGCGTGTCTATTACTCTAGACATAATTTTATATCCATTGACAACCGATTTTAAAATACGTAAGATCTCCGAGGTCGTTGTGTGGTTCAATGTTATCTATGTTAGATAACCCTCGAAAAACATGCCAATTTACCAACTATTTCGTGGTAAGGGTCACCAATAGAGACATTTAACGCTTTATTTCATAGTTCAATAAAAGTAGAGGGTTATTTAATTAATTATTATTACTTTTAATTTCCATCCGTTCTAGTGATTAATGGTTTTATGCATATTAATTTGCTGTTTAAGATCTGCCCAAGATGCCCGACGTGTTACTTTAAAAATAATGTGCAACCTATGAAGTAGCTCTTAGAGAAAAGGACTTATACGTTGGCATGATTATAAAAACGGCTAATGATATCCTTAGTAAAAGGGTTTTTGTTAATTGCCATACCATACATATGCAAGAAATTCTTCAATTAGATGTTTTGCGCTTAATTGATCGGTTCAATCTCATATCGGGATATATTTTATGAAGCTCGTAGATTACTGATTTAAATCGACACTTTATATAGATACCTAAACTCTATTTCTGTTATCTTAGGTTGGAATTTTTTCTAAGTCCCTGTCATGTAATCGAATTAGTGATTTTGAGAGCAATAAAGAGATAAATATCTTATGAGAACTCTTCGTATTTATACGAATTCTCAAGCAGATTCCTGTCTATATTTTGCGAGGTTTTGATGAACTGCGAACCAATATATAAAACGCAGAGGTTCTGGTGATTGCATGTAATTTTGTCCGGCATGGTTATTATTTCAAGAGGACGGAAGTTTAAAAAAGCTCTATATCTTCTTGGTGGGCTTATTATGGCTAAAATTTGAGTCAATTTTAATATTTTCAATTTTCAGAATGGGACGTGAAAATCATCTCGCCAGGAGCTAAATGTATTCCTTTAGTAGCATCAATTTATTTCGTCAGGCTCTTTAAAATACTATTTTGATAAGCCATGACTCTGATACTGAACGTACAGATATAGTTTTATATAGATAAACAGAGTTTTAATACCCTGTACCTCTGTATCCTATTACTTGTTATTAACCCTCTCCGCACGGCGGGCCGATAAATCGGCTCGAACGCTGATGTTATTCAACTTTAGATTACTGAAATTATTACATTTATTTTTAGATGAAGTGATAGAATAGCATCATTAATAACTAATTTAATTTGTAAAAAAATTAAAAATTGGAAATACAACATAGTAGTGTACGACTCATGGATTTCAATAATTATTTTGGCTAAAGGGTCGTTTAATATCCTTATTCATGAAATTTTTGATGGCTTTTAAACGGTTTTTCTTCAGTTTTAATAATCAAAACTTTAAGCAAATGAAATGGTGGAGTGCATTGTTAAACTATTATAAATTAAAAAAAAGCAGTTTTGAGTACCTGTTGCAGTTGTCACCGAACTACTCTTCATGTTTTAGTGTTTCTTCTGCGGCACCCATAATCCAATGAATAATAGAATAGGTATGTGGTGGCTAGAGTATGAGATTCTTGTCCAGGGGTTGGAATGTAATCAATAAACATCTCTATTATTTTCTTTAGGAAAGTTATGTTTAGTAAAATAATATACAACTAGCTGACCCGTGCGAATATTTCGCACAGTATGCAGCTTCTTCCTTCTTTCTTCCCGTTCTTCTACCTGTCGAATATTTCGCACAGTATGATGCTTCTTCCTGTTTCTTCCTTCTTTCTTTCTGTTCTTCTACCTGTTTCTTCTCATGGACAATTATATGTTATTTATGTTTGTGGTAAAGATACATAACGTAAACTTAAATGGTAAACGTTCACACTGATTTCGTGCAGAATGTAAACAATCTAACTTAGCGATGTGTTAATAGATGGCGCCTCCTACAGCCTTTTTAGCAGGTGACCATAGCCAACATATTAGTTGAATATATTGTCAACAGATGGCACTGCATCATTTTTTAACAAAAACTTTAATTTTAAATTTTTTACCGAAAAATTCAATTTTAAACCGTTTGTTTATTTTTCGTCAATAGCGGGGAACATAAGCTTTAAAACGATGTTTGAATCATTAATTTTGATGACGAATCATGGGAGTTATGGCGTTGTGACAAAATAGCCCCTTTGAGAAATAATATAGATGATTCTGCTTTGCCTCGATATTTTCAGGCACATAATAAGATTATTTTATCAAATCAGTCTTCTGGAAAATAGCAACTGACACTCCTTGATTCCTAAGATGAATTAACGTTGTGTCTCGCCTGAAAATGTCATTTTCTGAGGTTTGAATACTTACAGAAACGATTATGCTCGCTATTATATGTACTCGACCGCCTCTCCATAACCTACCCTAGCTGTATTAGACAATTGTTCAGGTTCACTTTCCTAATCGTTCTTTTTTCTGTGTAACCACCAACTGAAGCATCCGTAAAATTAGGCTTACCTTCCGATCGCGGAAGTTAAGCGTGTTAAGGCGACCACTCTCTCCCCGTGAAAAATGAACTTGGAGAATAAATCGACTCATAGGAGAATAGACAAAGGGCCGTGGTCTTTATTTTTGTCTCAGCCGCCCGTGGACCCGCGACACTATAGGGCGTTGAACTCTTTCAGTTCGGCTCGCCGGCATTCCTTCTGAACGGACGCCATCGGGGGCGCACTCATTTCTTCGCGAGAGACGTCGTCAAAAACGACCCGAGCAATACCGCTCGCTCCACCCCAGAGGTCGGCCAATGACCCGTGAGGATGGAAAGGGAATAGATAGAGAAAGAAAAAGAGAAGAGGAAAAAGTAAAACAAAAGGCCAAGAAGCATAATGGGATCAGAGGGGAAACAGAGTTTATTCGTCGGGAGAGGGAGTTGGGGGCGTGTTGTGTGTAAATGTGTGTGAGGAGTGGGTGTAAGCGAAAAATGTTTCACGAGTGAGAAAGGGAGCGACCGGGCTGGCGCCTCGGTCGCCTGTCCTTTGTTTTTCCGTAAGGAGTCCGACAGCCAGGCAAATATTTGCCCGCCTCGGTATGACGGGGTGGGAGTGATGGACGGAATGTTTGTGGCGGGGAAGGGGCACACAAAAAAGTGTGGGTCGCCAACGCATATCTTCTGTCTCCATGAGCCCAAGGGCCGGTGCTTTTTTCTGTTTCTCTTCTTCTTCTCCCCTCTTACTCTTCACATCTTTTTCACGTCTCGTTTCTCTGCCGCCGTCTAGGGCCAAGTCTCTTTCGCTCGCCCTTCCTTGGGCACCTCGGAGTGACAGAGCGCTTTGCTCGTATCTCGCACATAAAAGCCTGAGCGATACTTTAAGCCTTCTTACTTTTGTCCTTTACCCCGCTGACCGCGATACGAGCATGAAAAATTTCCTCTCTGGACCGGTAGGGCAGGATGACATCATGTACTCTCTCCTAACTTCAAATCTAGGTGGGCGTGGTTGCTTAAGGAGTCTAATTGTTGGTTTGGGGAAAGACCATGTTTTCAAAACTTCGGGCCCAGGCTGTATTCCAGTTTCCACCCTTTCGTGTTTCCTCTTCTAATAAACTATTCACTTTAATCACTGGCATTTAGTCTCACGTATCCGTCAACTAACGAAATTTCTACTAAAACTTTGGATGTTACCTAATTTTGCAGCGTACGTTAGGCTTCGTCGGCCATATTTCCGGAGAAATAGCATTTTAGAGATATCCAAACTTAGCTGGTAATGGATTGAAAGCATTTGGGTAATTAATTATTTAATATGCAAAAATATTTACTCGTAGTCCTTCTATTAATTTCTTTTTTTGATGAAAGCATGCATAACAATTAAATTTTTGCATATGAATTGCCAAGAAAATTCAAAATGATTCATTGTAATTCATGACATGAAATTTAAATTCATTCTCATAGACTCACATCCCAGTAAACACAATAAGCTGCGGAAACGTTGTAAAAAGGTTTAACGAGGTTGCTGAGGTTGCAAGTAGTTTTTCAACGTTTCCGCAACGTCGTAATTACGTCACCATGAAACTTTTTCGGTCATAAAAAATTAGAGTAGAAAATAGTTGAAAATGAGGATGTATAAAGTGAATATCGTTTCTTCGTCTTCTGCAAACAATGTTAATAGTTGTGAGTGGGATATTCACAAAGTGTTGCAAAAAGGTTGCAGCATGTTGCAGGTTGCACAGCAACATTCTTGCAACGATATTGGCTACAGCACTCTTAGAAAACTATTAAAATAGGAAATAGGCAAAAAAGCATTGGTAACAAATCATTTGGGTCTTAATGCTTGTCGTGCTTATCCACGTAAATGATAGTCGGTGGATACACTAATTTTTTTTGTAACTGTGAAAATCTAAAATTTTTTCCAGACAAAGAGTTAGTTAGACAAGGAGGAAACAATGTGACGGAGGGTGTGTTTGGAATGATGTATTATATCTTCTCTAACAGTGTCGGGGTGCAGTTTTCCTTCCTAGGGAACTCGACAGCAGACGTAAAAAAAGGCAGTTCAGTGCCCCACGAACTTGTGCCTGTGTTATTGGTGAGAAATATTTAATTTTTTCGTAGAATATGTATTGATTTGAGGAATTAATGATTTCGTCATCTTGATGTGCAAAATGAAATTAATCATTTTAGATGCGTTTAGATCCAAGTCAACTTTGGCTTCTTATGACTATAAGAAGATGAAAGAGAAAACCATCGAATGGCACAGACATGCAAATACTAGGTAACAGAGGCAAGAGCACAAAGGTGGTTATAAGTGAGTTAAAATTTTGTTGTAAAATGAATAAATATTCGAGATAAAAGCAAGCAAGGGTTGCATGAGTGTTTCAAATATATTTCCCAGAGGTTGCGATAACGTTTCCATGTAGTTTATTGCAGTTTGCAACATTGCGTTGCAGTTACGTTGCAGTTACGTTTCAGGAACGTAGTAGAGAGGACTTTTGGCTGCTTTTGTGACGCTACCAGAACGTTTCAGCAACTCCACATAGGTTGTAGTGCAACGTTTCTGTCACGTTTTCACAACTTATTTGATTTACAGAGATAAGGTTACAAATCATTTACAACATAAAAGCAATATCATAACATTATTTAAGCCTAGAGTCTAAAGATGTATAATATTTCTTCCCTATCAAGTAATCCAGGTTTTTTTAAATGTTCGGGAAGCAGTGTCGAAAATGTTGGTATTTCTTACCAACTTAATTAGAGACCAAGTTTGAGTAGCGTAACTGACTACTACTCGTTGTCTTCACCTACAAAATTAGTCCCTCAGCTCAGAAGTTACCTTATTTATGATGTATTGTGTGGCATTTTGTTCCTTTAATATTGCAATTTTGTATTTTCTTTCAAAAGTTTTTTAATTTCCTTTCACTTCTGCCAATTGGTTTTTTCATTTACATAAAAAATTTTGCAAGGTCGAAAGCCAAAAGACTTTGATGTCCTCTATGTACTCACTCCACTCCACGCCGGGTCAAAGCGTTGCAAGGGGGCGTGTCGTATGGCCAAATATGTCGATGGAAGCTTTTGTTAGTACTTACGAGCTAAATTACTCCAATAGCTGTACAAAGTACTACTAAAAACATGGTCTTTACTAAAAAAAAAGAAATTAGACTCCTAAAGCAACCACGCGCACAGCATATTGGATGGTTAGAAACTAGGAGAAGGTAGATGATGTCATCCTGCCCTACCGGTACAGACAGGGAAGGTTTTCACCTTCGTATCAAGATCAGCGTGGTTAAAGGCAAAAGGAAGAAGGCTAAAAAAGGTTCAACTGCTCTCCTAGAAGGCGGTGACGTTATTATACATAGGCTGAATCCGCCCCGCTTCCCTGCTTAAAGGTCGAGGGTTTGAGCCATGCCCTTTTAATGCTGTTTTGGTTGATATTACTCATTAATGCTGATGAAAGATTGGGGTATTGTTCCCGCAGAAATGGCTGATGAAGTACTCTTGGATTTCCTGCCGGTTAAGGAAGGCCGTTGCTGGAAAAGTAATGATTGCTTTCTCTTGCCATATAAACATTGGCTGAGAGAGGCATCAAAATGTTAGCTGGAAACCTTAGAGGACTTTATAATCCTTAGATCGCTTGAGATCAGGAAATACCAGGAATGGGCTAAAGTTGTAGCCATACTATAGGCTAGTTGACTTTTCTTCATGAGTAATTATTATAATCGTAGGGAAAATTAATTAATGAATATACATACATAATAAACAATAACAGATTAGATTAGTTTAAATGGTGAAGCTACAGATTTTGAGTCTCGCACCAAAACTGAAGTGATCCTAAATTTAATCGATAAGTTACTATTGTTCAATTAAATTTTCAGCCATACAGAGAGTCTATGATGTGGTATTTCTATAGATTGAAAAAATCATTTTCCGGAAATACAAGACTACATTTTAATAGAGAACTTGGAACCCATAAAAAATTGTGCATTAAGTTCTGAATGGTCACTATAATGTGTTAACAGATTACTCGTGGCCTAAGGTTTTATACGCATTTTGTAGCAACAATAATTTTTTTGTTGTTAGTTTCCATATAGAAATGGATTTTGAAACCTTTTTTAAGAGCTTTTCCAATGGCAAAGGTTAAGATAAAATTTGGTGTATTTTATGATTTTTATAAACTTCAGACCATTCGTTCCATTTAAAAATCAAATATAAGGTTATTTAATCATTTTTTGTTGATTAGCCTAAAATCCTGCATTTTTAACACTATTAGCATTTTGCTCAATTTATCTGCCATTAATAATGCTCGATTTTTTTTACCGACTCCATAGTTCAATGTCATGTAGCCATAAAAATGAGGAAAATTAGTCATGCGACTCTAAAAGTTGGGATTTTTCATACATTGAAATGTCTGATGAAGGAACCAGGAAGATGAATGGTAAATATTTGATTTAATATATAAGGTAATCAATTTTTATAACCTGAGACAATAATTTTTTAGCATTTTGTAGCTCAGGGAATCAGTTTCAATTGCGGACCGATTGCTAAAGTTAAGGCCTATATACTCTCCGTGGCCTTATTTCTGTATTATGTCTTTACTCCTGTTACACAAGAGCAAAGTCATTCCGGAGTAACACTCCTGCCTTCGTTTCTCTTTGACGTCTTCAACTTGGGCTTTTCTTCCCACATTAACTCTCCCTTCCGCAGTTGCTTAGCACCCGTCTGACGCTTGACACATCCTTCTCCCCTCGAATCTGGGATTAGCGCTCTTCACCCTCCGTCTCTCAGCTGCACAGTAGAGTGGTCCTCGTATCACATCAACTCGCTCGACCGCCCTAGTCAAAAAGGAAGAAGGCTAAAGAGTGATTTTTTTCGCTGCCTGCGGTTTGTTTCTCGTCTCCCGTCCAACCATCTCCCTCGTGTGGTCATTCACTGGAGAGAGATTGAAGTAAGGATCCATCCTGTCAAACAGTCGGCTATATCTTGGGTGCGTGTAATTTTTAAATAAATATTTATAAAAAGCCATGCTAAGAATGCCAGTTGAAATCCACAGCATGTTCTCAGACTTTTTATTACAGCCCGTCCAATTTTGACGCCTCTCATCTTACGTGACAAACTTGCTCTTCCAACTCTTCTCTGCTCCATCTTCACTTTGTGACCACCAGTCACATATACTTTTTCTTTTTACGTTCCTTTTATATCATAAATAGTCATCGTACTGATCCACATATTTATTTTATGTATCTGAGTGGAGAGAAATTTGAGAATTAGGGGTAGGGAGTGATGTGTTTCTCGCTTTGAATCGATTTTTCTTCTCAATGTTATAAAAATATGCCTCCTCAATTTCCCGAGTTTTAACGCCACATTCAATTTTTGCATGTCCTTTCTGAATTTGATCGATGTGGTTCTTAATTTTTCTTCCACTTCTCTGGTAATGCGGTTTTCGTTTTATACTTATTGAAGACTGCGTGACTGGGATACTTTTTTCTTTTAGTGAGCCCACTGGTTTATGCTGAGTGAAAATAATTACTTTTTGGAACCAAGCATATATATTTATATACATATAAACTTTACCATTTCATTTCCAGTTGGGTATATGGAGAAAAGCTCGAGTTATGGTGTATGACCTAGAAAATAGACTCCAATTTTAACAGTTTCATTCATATCACCCCGTAATTGCTATTTTTAGCTTCTATTCCATTCATGCACTTTGTATTAAGTTGTACTTTTGATTGCTTATATAATTTATATTTGCAGTATTTAATATCAGATTCAAGAATAAATGTTTTGATCAAACCTTTCTTCTCACACTATTCTCTCCACTAACCCAAACCTACTTCCATGTTCCATTTTCACTCATTCTCTCGACATGACCAAGTGAACGTTGCTCGCTTCTTTCATACATGTTCATTTTCTGAGCATGTATATTTGATTTATTCATCATCCAGTCACTCCTAACTCTATCGCATCTGTTTTTAATACCATGCACTTATAGAATCTACTCCATATCCTCTGAACTCGGGGTAATACGTAGTCGTATTATGGCTTTGCTATCATATCATCGGTGTCATTCATGGGAAAGAGCACTCTGTGTCACACTGAAATGTTTTATTCCATACGTGGGCACCCATTCTTTGATTTGCTCTTCATTCTACCTTAAGGACTTGGAATCATCAAATTGTAACATTTTTATAGACTATCACATGTAGTCTCTTTCTCCTATTTCCGCGAAATTTTTGGACGTCTCTCTTATAAATAAGGTTTTCAAACAGACAGTAATATTTATAGGACTTTCATCGTGCACAAAGAGGCTTAAATTGAAATTGGTTTAAAAATCGATCTGCCTTGAATGGAAAACAAATGGCAAACGTAAGTTTCAAATCAAATGTTTGAGCTTAAATAAAATTTTGTTACGTTTTTTTTCTAATTTCGCCGGAAACTCTCGCATTTTGATAAAGGAATCTTTAATATGTACATCTGGCACCATCATACCAGTCCAAAAGTACCTACGCTAATAGTAAATTTTTGACCATCTTAAAATTTAGCCTCGGCGTCGTCCTGGGCAGGGTGTGGAGGCAACGTAGCCCGAGGAGAGGGTGAACTCCCTTTGATGCTGCTTTCATTCTTATGTTGGAGCTTGTCTTGAAGCACCAAGGAAGCGTGAAGCTCCACTATGTGTACGGCACTAGAAGAGTATGAAACCGTAAACGGGCTTGAATATGCCGGAAGCGATACTACACTGCTTGGATATTGCTTTCATTCGTTCCAGTTATGGCTTATCAAGGAGCAAGGAAACGTATATTAGCCTTGTATACGCTTTTTTCTCTGTGTACCTTCCGAGATGCGGAGTATTTTCACCTGGGTTCCAGAATTTGTTCACCTTATTATCTCATGTATATTTCCATCTCTCGCAAAAGTTCGGCATGTGTACTCAAAACCATACAATTTTCCATAATAGCCAGTGTACTTTTCATTCTCTTTATCCCGCATATCCTCGACAAAAGCATCTGCTTTTATAAAAATGTTATTTTTTTGTTTAATACAACCAATGATGATTTTCCGGAAAAAACCTACCACTCTACTCTCCAGTTATTTTGTTGCGCTTAGAGCTGCTAGCTGTAAATCTTGCAGATTCATAATAATACATCTTATCATTATCTCATCTTAATTAAAGTATTATTGGTTTATGCAGAAATAAACAATGGCATGTATTTTAAGGAAAGGTTTTTACCTGTCTAAATCTTTTGTGATTTCTATATTTTGAGGCGTAGATTTCTAATTAGAGAGCACAATGTCTCGAAGAGTAAATATCATGTACTGTTTTCAGAATTGAGCAAATATCTATTTCGCTTTCATCCGTTTCTATTGGATTATTTTCTTTTTTAGCTTTGACTAATGATGAATTACTTGTCTTTCTTTTTTCAGGTAAGCAGATACAACTGAGTACAAGATCTGCCTTTAAACGAGATTGACATTATTAGGTATGTACTGTATATTGTAAATAATTTACTTAGTGGTTTTACATTGAAGTATGCAAAACAGAAGATGGTTTCATTTTTTTACGAACTAATCTTAATATCGAATCTGAAATATCGACAATTGACTATCTTCGCGTCTGTTAAGTGAAAACTACTTCTTTTATAATTCCATTAAACGATTAATATTATGGAGCAAGTGACTTGGCAGTCGATTGAGGCCTTAACTGGCTCATATATTTACGTTGCAAGTGTGTCGTTATACTTCTTTAAAATAAGTGGGGGAACATTGAAGTATTTTATTTCTCGGTCTTCAGTAACATTGCTGGAATTTCTGGTACTATTTTCTAAAACGGTATTGAATTACTGTGTTTCCCTACCATTTGTGTTACATGATTTAAACTTAGGATGAATGTATTCCTTATCTCGAAGGCAGTGCTACTTGATATGTAAAATGTAGAACCACTTACATCTAATTTATACTACTTAAGTGAAAAAGACGTTCATGATGAGAAGGCGGCATTTTCTCTTAGTGATGAAAGGCTTCAGAGGAATTATCATTATCTAAAACATTCGTGAAAAATTTGGCATTGCATTAAATAAAAACGTAGGATTGAATTAGTTCAGCCTAGGAGCTCTTTTAATCTAGTGATGGGGTAGGATGGCGTAGATTAATTAAACGCTGAGGGTATGGAGCGAGTAGGCATGTACAAGAGCCAAAGAAGAAACAGGATTCATAATACCCACGAATGCAGAACTAGAGATAGACATAGCCAGAGTCAAAACGTATTTGATAGTTTATTTTTGGAAGGAAAATGTAAGGGAAAATTTAGAGAGATAAAGGACCAGCTACAGGTACTTCGGGGTAGCAAAATATGGTGGTGCTCAACGTTAATCCGCTCAAGAGCTACGCCAGTTACAAAATAATGAAAATATTAGATCAAATATGAATGTTATTTCCTTAGATCGTCTGGTCTCCCTCTCGAGGGACCCGAGTTTAAGTCATTACAATAAAAAAAGCTTTTCAATGGTGATTCGATCTTAACTGAGTGAATCTTTCTCCAAACAGACTTTATATACTCAGATGACGATATATATTATGTTTATTTTGCTTTCGCTGAAGATATGAACGTTTTTTTCAATGGTAGGTATTTCTTGTATCCTTTCAAAGTATACATTGAACAAATCCATGCTTTACATTGGTGAGGCTGGTGATAGACCATATTTTCCCTAACTTCAAGTAGCAGCCATTTATATTGATAAACCACTCAAAGATCAAAATATTGTTACCAGCACGCCCCCTCTGTGTCATTCGAAGTCAATGAATTGTCTTTTTTGGCTGTCCTAGGCGTCATTTTGATTGTCTTTCTAGGTCCTTCACCTTCCCAACTTTGCTGATGAGTTAAAGGAGTTCTTATTTCCCCGAAGGACAATTCCTCGATATCTTTAAGTTATATATATATATATATATATATATGGGTCATTCCACCACAATTCGACCAGAAAATTGGCAAAATTGACCCTTGAGGTAACCGATTTCGACCAAATTTGGCAAATCGTCTTCATTTGATTACAAAATGAAAACCCCAAAGCCATTTTGTAATCCATTCAACGGTTTACGAGATATTGCAATGTTGTAAAACAAGAATTTTACAAAAGCGTCGTCGCATTTAACGGTATATCTCCGGCAATAAGGAAAATAAAAATGCATGCAATGACTTATTTTAAAGGTATTTAATTGAGAAAGATAACTAATTGATTATTACATAAAATTTAAACAATTAAATAAAGTTTATAACAAATTAAAATGTTCAAATTGATTTTTGACGATGTAGCTATGCCTTCGATTTTCCTCATTTTTTTATATGTTGTAGATACAACCCTCCTCTACAAGTTAAAAAAATTTGGTACGGGTAATATTTCATTTAAGAAAGAAAAAAATTTTTGAGTGAAGGCGTAACGCTGGTCTCCCGCCGCGGCGGCGTCCGGCTCTCGCGCCGAACGTTCAGTAGTCGGCTCTCCAGATCTCATCAGCGCGCTTCCTTTTCCATCTTCTTTTCACCAATTTTAACTGTATACCGACCCTTTGATTCCCTTTACCCATGTCATTCGCTATTTGCTTCCCACTGAAGTGACCGTCGCTTTAGAATCTAGGATTAGCGACAACATGCTTAACAGCGGGGGCGACCGTGGGCCCACCAGCGGCCGTGCTCGGAGAACAATAGACAAACCTCGCCCCGTCTTAGACCTCCAATGCTACTTTCCTCTCTTCCCCTATCTCATTCACCTCGCATACCCTTTATTATGTTCCTCCTAGTCCGTCACTTGGGCACTTTCTTTGAAATGTTGCATAGAAATGCCATTCAGCATCACCGTCGAAATTTCTTAGTGATGCAACTGATTCATCATGTTGTAGCGGTTCTTCTATTAAGCCACATCACCGTCGGAATAGTAAATTATTCTACTTAAATAATGTACTCTTCTTCGAAGGAAAGTTATCAATTTCCCTTGAAAGGTCTAGAATGCACTCACGTTATGTTCCATACAGTCTGAAATAATAACCAAACTGAAAGGTGCGACTTTATCGCAGATATTTCTGCTGTAACACGCAAATGGATGTACTGTAGTCTGATTGTTACACCAATTGTACAGCATCTTGGTGAAGAAAAGAAAAATTCTCAGACAAATTGGCCACAACGAAAACTTTACGCAATTTCAGATTGTCACTGATATTTTAAATAAAATATCGTTTGCATGCAAGTGATGTAGTCATGCCTTCTTACTTTGGTGGTATTCTCAGCGAAAGCCTCGCAAAAAATATTTACGTCCTTGTCCTGTGTGGTTAACGCAAAATGATTTTCCTGAGTCCATTGCTTGAAACAAACCTTATCCGTACTTTTTTCCCTGATCTACTCTGAAATAATTTCTGTCATTCAGTCTCTACTCCCACATTTTCTGACGATATCAACACCGTTTTCGCCCTCTTCTCGTGGCAGTGTTTCTGGGTAATCACTCATGACGCACATTTCTAACGGAGGGCGACAGAGTGAAAATTCCAGGCAATCCCGATAAGTTTAGAAAAGTTTTTCTCCGTTATCCGACTTTATTTGTCCTAATCCAGCCCCGAGGAATTGTAACTTGTAATTATAATGGATCATGCAGATATATGGTGTGAGTGCCAGGTTCACCAGCCAACACGCATTCAGGAGGCTTCAAATCTGCAAATTTGGAGAAACCTATCTTTAAATTAGGATTTCTCTCTTAAAAGGCTTCATTAGCTCCCCTCAAATTGCGAAGAATTAACCTTTTCTGATTTACTACGCGCACATTTCCCTCCTTTAGACTTTTTTTCCCGCCATTTCTCTACTAATATCTGGTTCACGGCAGAACTCAATCACCATCAGTTTAGTGTCATTTGAGAGGTATTGGTTTCGTCTCGCGTTCGCAGAGCACATAATTCCTTACTCAGATACGTATTTTTTCATCTTTTTGACCAAATACGTCGATGTTTGAAACTCCTGCTTTATCTGTGAAACACTCCAAGATTTAAGTAGGACAGATAGGATAAAAAATCTTTCACTCATTTTCGTATCGTTTAGGAACTTATCCTTCAGCTTCATAATCATTTCCTTGCCATCTTGGTAGAAGAGATCTTCTTGTTCAGGAATATCTTCTTGAATATTTACCTCCCCACCAGTAACCTTTTGAAGAGATAATCTCAAAGCAGCGGTTGCCACTTTTAATTTCTTCGCCAGATATTTGCTTGTCCTCTACAATTTTTTGTTGTTGTTACAGGTGTTTGATCCAGGGATTTTAACGTCTTGTTCAGTTTTCCCAAGCGAATTTCTTTTCCTGGAATGTACTGACATCCATTGGTTTCATCAGTCCCGCTATCTTTCATAGAACTAACTGATGACTGTGACTAAGAACCTTGAGATTTAATAGCGAATGTAGCCCTGGATGAAGGTCCTTCTGCACCATAAACCCTACTCTGATAATCGTCATTTGTGGCGACCTCTGACTGACTTTCTGGCACATGTTGAGAGCAACCTGGATTGTTCTATTCGGCAACATTTTCTGGCTTGTTGAATTTTTTTACACCCACTTTACATTGAACACAGAGCTTCTACCCTCTATTACAAAAGGCACTGTGTCATGGTAGAAATTGTGGAACTCGCTTGTTATTGTCCATAAATTAATCGAGCGAATGTTTCTATGCAAATTCAAGGGATTGCTGCACCGCTCTTGACGAACCTCGTAGAAGAGTAAATAATCCTTACAATGACGGTTGCACACACTGAGTACAGCTTCCACACCACTTTTTAATTCGATCAACTCAATTTCACGAGTAGAATAGCTGCAAAAACTCCTCAATACTGTTACACTCGAACATTTCTGGTTTAAAGCATCACCAACTGAACATATCATAATCAACCACTACAGACCAAAAAATGTTTACTCGCACTGAAACACGCGCTCTCTAAAAATGAGACCAAGGAGAATTTTGAAACGTCACTGACGGAGGATGGACGGCAACTGACCAATTTCTTGCAAATGCGACAGTTGGTGAGGGGAAAAAATGTCATGGGTAGCTCTTCGCATTTGCCGTTGTTTTTTCATCAGGGGTTAATATGTGAATGGGTGAGGGTGGGCGACGGCTACTGGGCGCAATTGTTGTAAAGATGTTTCTCAGAACAAAATAAAGGGTATGCGAGGTGAATGAGATAGGGGAAGAGAGGAAAGTAGCATTGGAGGTCTAAGACGGGGCGAGGTTTGTCTATTGTTCTCCGAGCACGGCCGCTGGTGGGCCCACGGTCGCCCCCGCTGTTAAGCATGTTGTCGCTAATCCTAGATTCTAAAGCGACGGTCACTTCAGTGGGAAGCAAATAGCGAATGACATGGGTAAAGGGAATCAAAGGGTCGGTATACAGTTAAAATTGGTGAAAAGAAGATGGAAAAGGAAGCGCGCTGATGAGATCTGGAGAGCCGACTACTGAACGTTCGGCGCGAGAGCCGGACGCCGCCGCGGCGGGAGACCAGCGTTACGCCTTCACTCAAAAATTTTTTTCTTTCTTAAATGAAATATTACCCGTACCAAATTTTTTTAACTTGTAGAGGAGGGTTGTATCTACAACATATAAAAAAATGAGGAAAATCGAAGGCATAGCTACATCGTCAAAAATCAATTTGAACATTTTAATTTGTTATAAACTTTATTTAATTGTTTAAATTTTATGTAATAATCAATTAGTTATCTTTCTCAATTAAATACCTTTAAAATAAGTCATTGCATGCATTTTTATTTTCCTTATTGCCGGAGATATACCGTTAAATGCGACGACGCTTTTGTAAAATTCTTGTTTTACAACATTGCAATATCTCGTAAACCGTTGAATGGATTACAAAATGGCTTTGGGGTTTTCATTTTGTAATCAAATGAAGACGATTTGCCAAATTTGGTCGAAATCGGTTACCCCAAGGGACATCACCTGGTCGAATTTGGATGGAATGACCCATATATAATTTCACTTTCTCCCGGCGAATGACTGCTGTAAATTCTTCTCGGGTTTCCGTCCGGGTAAGATGCTCCATCTTCTCTAACGGCGACGTTTCGATGAATGACTTATTCATCGAAATTATTATTATAAATATATAATTGTTTTTGTCTAGAGCCTAAAATATGTGGAAAATTCAGCATTAATACCAAGAATTATCACATAATGACGCGTAAACTTAAAGCAGGTTTGTAAATACTTGAGGTATATGTCATCTACGTTACCTAATTACGTTACTACAATTACACCGATCTATTCTCGCATTCATAATCAAATCTACTGTCGAAATTTGAAATTCACAAATTGAAATTCATTTCTTCCACAAGAATATCAGTTTAAAAGTTTTTCTTCAGAAATAAAAGATATTTTAGTGAGCTGCTAGATATTTATATATATATGGTCTCTTTGAGAGGATGTCACGAAATACGCTATCCCGTTTACTTACACCGTTGCGCGCTCTCCCTTTCATCCCAACCTCCAAAACGGGTATCGCAAATCCTTCCCATGTGACCTTTTCCCTCGGGACAAGTTTGTTTGTGCATCTCTGAATGATCGGCAGTGGGGATAAATTTGCGAGGGTGGTGTGTCCGGGTCTGTACGTTGGAACGCCAAGCTTCCGTGGCAATCGCTGGCTTGAGACGGAGAGAGTTTGGTGGGGTCAGTAAGTGGACGGAGGTGTGCCGGCCCTTGGGGTGGGGGATGTTGCGGTCAGATGGAGCGCAGGAGGAGAAGATCCGGTGAGGGAGTTCTGCGGAGAAGATGCGAGTGTTGGCGGTTACGCTTCCGTTTTCCCAAAATCACTTGGCCCAGGTTGAAAAGAGTTTGAGTCGCTACATTGAAATATATTTCATGTTTTTATAGCATACCATATTTCTTATCAAATGGTGTATATGAAAAGATTCCTAATCCAGCTACTTTACCGTTGCAAATTGAATGCTAAGTACGTAACATTAGTGCTTAGTGAATGAGATTTTCATATTGGAGGCTTTTATTATATATAGATAACGCAATTTCTGTAAATAAAACTAAAACGTGGTTTATAGATTTTTAAAGAGAGCAACGGAAATGGAATAATTTCATCCTTCTATAATTCTCACCACCATAATAATACCATTATTTTTGGTAATAGTGCCTTAAATTATTAAAATGACTACGCTAGCAGATTTTTGGTTTCGGAAATGTTGCAAGAAAACTATTCTTTAATAACCGTTGTTAAATCTGCATCTTTAAGGCCTTGACATCATCACCATTACTTCTCTTCTAGAAATTTTTATTTTAAACCCCTGCTTAAATTAGCCTTTACTCAGGTTCTTCCAACATACGATTTTTTGCGAGCATAATCTTAGCCATAAAAATTGTTTCTACCGATTCAATAGATTTGTGTGTCACTTAATACTATCAGGTTAGGTGCTGACGAATAGTTTAGTGCGCTATATTATATTTTACCTGGAGTTTTTTTCACCTTCCTTCTCTTCCTACATGGTGTTGTTTAAAATCCTGATGTAGTTTATCAGCATTTCCCTACCGTTTTACTGTCCCAAGTAAAAACGTACGGTTTCTTTCTAGATCTCATTCCTAGCTCACTTATTTATTATCTTCTCCCGCAATGCTGGCCATAATTCTTATTTTGATTAGCTGATTGCTTCAGAATTCTGGGTATCTCATTTTCATATTTCATGCCCTCGTTTCCAGCACGTGAAGATGGCGGAAAATTTTCTAATATTCGTGCATTTACGGCAGTGATTCATTTGTAGATTGATGCTAAAATAAAGCTGCAAACATATTGCGTGGGTTTTATAAAAGCTGTGATCATTTTCATAAAAATTATTAATATTATCATAAATCGATACTTTTTTACGCGATTGATTGCTTTGGTGGAGTGAATTTTTAATGCGCCTTTAGTGAGGTGAAGAAAATGAAGCGTTATCTTTGAAAATGACCCCTCGCCACCTTTCATTATCCGGGAAATGAAATCGTGTTTCTTGGCTAACTTTACTGTTATTCAACCTTTGAGGTGGGGATTGTAACATATGCTGATAAGGAGATAACTGAAATTACAGAGGAAAAATGCCGATTTGAAAGAGAAAGCATGCTAAAGATTTTAGTTTAAAAAAAACAGTTTATAAGAAACTAAAAACGCCGGAAAATTGAATAAAAATTCAATATAGACCGAAGTAGCCTATCTTTTCAGTTTTTTTGCAAATTGCGTCCATTAGTGAAGGCAACACGCGGTAGATCTAAGCACATGGTACAGCAGTCGCATCCAATTCCTGTAAAAATGTTGTCATAAAAAATATATTCGCGGAATGGCCTGAATGTTTTGTACCTTAATTATAGTTTTCAATACGTAATCTATTATACCAGCAAAAGCGAGATTTTTTTATTCAAACTTAAAATTTGTTATTCCATATTTGTCTTGACTCATATCGCTAAGCCACGGCAATCTTAAAATCCTTATAACGATCGACTGAACAATGAGGATTGATTCATCGCGGAATTCGTCATTCCCTTTCATTTTTGGAAAACAACAGAAAACGGTGAATTTAAAATAATAAAGACGGCTTTCAGAGAAAATCTGCACTATCCACTTTCCCCATTCTTGTATGAGAAATGAATTGGAAGCAATCTCGCTGTGACTGGAAGCAATCCTCTTTAGGGACGCCAAGGCTTCCATTCATTTTATGCCTGTAGAGTTAACCTGAACGCTTTTTATTTGGCGACTGCGATTTAACTTTTCGGACCGATGAAAATTCGGGTATTTTTGCATTTTATTTTTGTATTTTGCCATTGTTGCGAGCGAGTGATCATCCAATTCAATACTTTCACCATCCTTTCTCTTTTCAGGATGATGAAAGGTGGCGAGGGGTCATTTTCAAAGATAACGCTTCATTTGCTTCACCTCACTAAAGGCGCATTAAAAATTCACTCCACCAAAGCAATCAATCGCGTAAAAAAGTATCGATTTATGATAATATTAATAATTTTTATGAAAATGATCACAGCTTTTATAAAACCCTTCTACCTAAAATTTCTAGAAGAGAAGGCAGAGCTTCAGGACAGTTTATGTCACTGATATGCTCTTTCCCGCATAGAGCTCAGTCGCACGCAATTATTACGGAAGATACAGAGAAGTCAACGCGCTGTACTTACTGTCGTGGTAAAATTAATTTTCGCCATGAAGAGGTGGATTTCACGTAACATTCGGTTAAACGGGAAGGGGTGATGGGTGGAGAGAGATCTGTGGAATGGGAATTTGCGCGATTGTATGAGGCATCACTCCCTCAGCTCGTTTGATTTCTCCGAATACTCCGTGAATATTTATACGTGCGTTGGATCGATTGTCCCGAGCGTTTAATGAGGAGACTTCTTACATGAACGCGTTCAAAGGGTGGTAGTAGATGGTGTCAGCTCCGGCAAAGTAAAAATTACATCAGGTGTTCTCCAGGGAAGCGTGATAGGCCCAATATTATTTCTTCTGTACGTAAACGACTTGAACACAGTAGTAAAAAATAGCAAGCTCCGTCTTTTTGCCGATGATGCAGTAGTGTATAAGGAAATTAGAAATGAAGAGGACAGACAGTTTTTAGCTAAGGATTTAGATGCGATTGATGATTAGTGTGATAGATGGCAACTAGAATTAAATTTGAAGAAATACGCGATTATGAATTTTTGGAAAAGAATGGCTTTCCCCGGAATAATTATTGCATCAAAGAAAACAAAATATGTAACGTAGATTCAATTAAATACTTAGGCGTCACCATCACTGAAGACATGTCATGGGGAAACACATCAGGGAAATAACTAGTGTAGCAAACCGTAGATTAGGATTCGTAAATAGGGTTCTAAGCAAATTCGATGAGAGAGTACGAGAAAGAAGCTATTTTACACTTGTCAGGCCTCATTTAGAATATGCCGCTAGTATATGGGATCCGTGCGAGGAAGGTATGATTAAAGAATTAGAGCACGTGCAAAGGAGATCTGCTAGGTTTGTTAAAGGCCGTTATGATAATTGTATAAGTGTTACGAGCTTAATAGAAGAACTAGGATGGGAATTACTATCAGAACGCAGGTAAAAATTTAGGTTAAATCTTTGAAGTAAATTCGAAACAGAGTTGTTCACAGATGACGTTAGATATGTATTGAGAACCCCTGCGTATTATGCTAGGTTTGATCATCTTAACAAGATTAGAGAGATAGATTGTCGTACCGATAGATTTAAAATGTGATTTTTCCCTCGCACTATAAGAGAAAACAATAGGCAGCGTAGCAAAGGGATAGGTAGGTGAAATATAGTTAGAGTAGTCTGTAGTGCATGATGCATGTAATAACAACCAATAATCCCTTCCTTATTATGTAGATACTAACCATCTAGCTCCATGTGACCCTATTATCTAGCATATCTCCCTTAAATATCCTACTTGCATGTCAACTGTGCATGTTTGGTGATCTTCACCCCCTGCCACACACCCTCGTGGTGGCTCGCAGGGTATCACGAAGATGTAGATGTAGATGAAAATGAGGTTTTTCCAGCAAGTGGAACGTGAGAACGGGTGATAAGTGTTGGTAGGACTATATTGACTGTGAAACAGACGCTAAACCCAATTAAATCCCACTCACGGCCGAGTCATGCGCTTAATTTAGTTTCTTAATGCTGGTAAGTCAAATGATGATCGATGGTTTTGCACACAAGCAGTGGAAATAAATGTAAAAATTCTCATAATTTCTGAGTTATGGTGCACATCAACGTGGTAAATAACCTCTTAATCTTGAAATAATATTTTCCGTGAAAGTTTCGGGAAATCTGTCAGTGAATACATATGTCTTGAAGAGAATAGAAGTATGCTCTCTATGGGTTTGAAAAGAATCGTGATTAAAGATATAGAAGTGTAACAGGAGAATTTGTCACAGAGTGGTTATGATGCCACTCCTCAAGTTGACACCGCATTTGAAGTCAATTAATAGCAGCTGGAACTTTTGCAGTAACAATAAGAATTAATTTTACAATCGTAGAAACTGAGAAATAAATAGCTTTCCTACTTAAAAAAAAAGAAAATGCACGCATAAGTGCTAAATCTACATGAAGTTTTGAAATTAGATGGGCATTCATCAGGAGCTTGTTTTTGCAGAACTGTATTTCTTCGAGGACGTACTGGGCATTTCAATAATGACAAAAAAGTCAATTAAAATTTGTTTCTGAGCCTTGGTCCTTTGAAAGGCAGCCTCAATATAGTCTCTAGGTCCCACCAGTAAAAATTTATGTTCATGTATTCGAGTGTAAAACTTCCAAGGTACTCTTTCAAGTGAGGATGCGAGAGCCATTGACCGAACATTAGGGCTGAGGTAGGGAACATAATGCTTGCTTACAGAGTTGTGGCACTGATTTAAACGAAAAAAGTGTCTACTTCAATTTTATAACAAAATAACTCAAGAAATATTAGTGGTATTTATTTTAAGGGAATATTAGGCGCTATTAAGGCAACAACACTTGAAGTTTTGACCATGTGCAAATCAAACGCTTCCTCTTGGAAAAATTGGTATTACCTTAAATGTTAGGTTTTTGAAGAATTATATTCTATTGGCTCTAAATCCTAATTTGAAAATTATTTTTTAGCTAGAAAGCCTTAATGTTGGACTTTATTTACGGCTTCAAATTTTTACGCATTTCCCTTAAATATTCTAGTGCAAGGTAATTCCTTCTTTAACGTTATTTGTCTCTTTTCATGTAAGAAAGAAGGATAGAATTTTTGAAATGTATTAATAAAAATATTAGTGACTCAAAATAATTTAATATAATGTTGCACGGCATACTACGTGACTACAGAAATTTGAGCTTTTAAAATTTCAGCAAGATAACCTTTTGAGTACAAATGCAAAAAACTAGCCATTAAGTCCATATTTTTTGCAGATGGGAATTTTTATAAAACGAGGGAAAAATTCTAAGAACGTGCGAATGTGGCATATAATTCTTTTCTACGGCACTTTTTTTTCTCTTGTAAACAGCAATTCTGAAATAACTCGGGAACATCGCTAGGAAATTTGTATTTACGAAATTGTAGCTCTCACTCTTTAATCCAGGGATTTTCAAAATCAGGTGAATTCTCCAAATATCCAATTAACCTTAGAAAAAGTAGACGACGAAAAATCATATGGGTGATGGTTTTCAAAAGTCATCTTCTCATTCTGGGAAGAAACAAATTTGAGCCAAGCCATAACCAGGCTAGAAAGCACATCAATAGTCTTCTTGTTCCACCATCCCTTACTGATCTACTACCTCAGTTAACCTGCTCTCATTTATTCGACTGATAGCCCCCAGATGAAGGTGAGTGAGTGATGTTGGTAGACAAAGGATAAATAGCTCTTATTTCTCCTCGAGATAAAAACTTTCTTTCTCCATGGTGCTCTGGAGAAAAAAAGAGCAAAGAATCTTTTTACGTCGGGATACAAACGTGATTGATTGTCCTCTAGAAGGAACTGGAAAAATATCCAATGGAGTGATCTAATGAAAAATGCGTATTTTTTGTTGGAAGAAGTAGAGTGTTGATGTGGATTAGGGAATAGGGTTGGGGCGCCCTGTATATCATTCGTTATTGTTCGCCACCGTCCGAGAAATTTCTATTAAAATATATGCTTCTTGATAGGTAAGAAGAAAAAATAATTTCGTAGATCCATTGTCTGTGTCAACCCAGTGCATTGAATCCCATCACCCGAATTGAAATCAATTCCAATTTTATTCTCCCTCATGCCAGAAGGTCAACTCTACTAGTTAATTCCTTCTATTCCATGCGTGGATGTGTTTACGTCTCCTTCCCATAAACCCTCCTATTTCAAGTTAAACGTTTTTATAGTCTTTTGATCGCCACTCCGAAATGTGTCCACGACAACATGGAGGAATGCCAGTCAAATAAAATCGATTTCAGCCCTCTAATGTTTTTAGGTGAAAACATAGTTCTGGTCTGGCTTTTCCAACCATCTTCACGGTATATCACTCTCCCAAATATTATCTGTCCTCTTTCTTCATCTTCTCCTCAGGTGAAACTTCTGTAAGCGCGATACCCCACCCCATTTCGGTTTCTCCACGACGCGACATATTTGGCCCGCTTTGGCCCGCTTATGTGTAACTTTTGAACGTGGTTAGCGAAATAATGGTTATTGAGGCTGATTCCCATTGAACGTTCACGCTTATTTTTAGATAATTTCTTAACTTAAAGTAATTCTGCACTTTATTTTGTCTTCAATCCACCCAGCAGCTTCGTAGTTACCTCATTCCTTAAGTAAATCATTGGTGTTTTTGCTCTGTGCTCTTAGTCGAGGATTCTGAGAATTTTTGCAGCAAAAATGTGATAAAAAGATGGTTTTTGGAATTAGTATGTTTTAGGGCTGCTAAATACAAATCTGAAGATTTCTGGCGTAAATTATGACGGATTATTTTGATAAATTTGAAAACTAGACTCCAACAATTTTATTGGAGTGGTTTGCAAGCATAACGAAGCTGGAAAAACTCAGTCGTCAAATGTCCTCTCCTTATTTCACTGAAATTTGAGGACTTAAACTCCTCTCGCTCGTTTGTTGACACCCATTGCATAGTGGTCTCAAACCCCTACAAGCTGGTCAATTTATGAAGTCATGTTCCAACTTCTGTGGAATTTCCTGATGTCATAACGATTCCTGTCAATTACTTTCAGCATTTACAAATCCTTGGTTTTATTTTACAAACCTCTGGGAGGAAAATTCATGTTTTAAATCGGAAGTCAAGTGTTGGAAATCAGCTGGTTTTAAAAGAATCTCAGCTTACTTTGATTAAACTCCTTTCCACTTGCGTTTAGTGTACTACGTGCTTAATGCCCAGTGTAAAAACGAAATATATCTTTGAGCATGGAAATTATTATCTTAATAAGGTTCATTTCATGGGTTAGTAATATCACTAAACCTATTCTAAAAGTTAAAACTCCACTAAGAAAAACTTTCTTCTATGGATTTTGGTGAGATTTTTGAAAGTTGGGATTATTGCGCGAAGCGGAGCAACAAACGAGCGAAGGGAGCGCGAGGCCTCTCACATCCATAAAAAAAGGTGTTTTATGACTGATTTTCCGGCTGCGTTTTGATTGCCATCTGTTTCTACTTGAAAATATGATTTACATGAATATTGTTGGAAAGTTAGTTTTATTTTCAAATTATTTTAATTTCTTAAACTCCACATCGAAAATAGCTATACTTAGAAAACTGCAAAAGGTCAAAGTTTATCATATTTTCATCAAACGAAGCAAAAAAATCTCAGCATGCTTTCCAATCATAATTTAATCCTCTTCCAATCATAATCAGCGAGCTTTCCAATCATAATTTTTATTGGCAAATATCAGATTTGTCTTTAGGAGCCCTAAAACATTGAGATACCAAAAACCATCTCTCCATTAGGTTTTTACAGCTAAACTCTTTTTTAACCAAGGCTTGCTGGGCTCTGTCCACTATTCATGTTGGTTTTCAACAATTTCAACATGAGTGTAGTCATGGTTGTTTTTTCACTGTTAAAAGTCAGTTTAATTAGCCGTCCTAACTTTATAGTATAAGAAAAGATAATTTTTGATATTGGGAGCATTTTCTCAGTTATTTTCCCAAAGAGTGTTTTGAAAGCTCCCTGCACGTCCAAAGAATTCTGATTGGCTTGCTTCAATTCAACATTCTTTGTTTTATCTTATTGATAAATTCTCTCAAGTCTTTTATTTTTATTTCATAAGGAAAAAATTTACAAAGGGCTATTAATTACGAAACATTAAGCTATTATTAAGCTTAATTTTCAGTTTGCTACGCTCGATGCTGATGCGATAGCTTAGAATCGTAGACCTTCAATGAAGTTTTTTTCCTTGGGGAAAATTGCAGACGTTTTATTCGTGTATCTTGCTCAATTTCCTTTCTAGTTATTTTCCTTTCTGTCTCATATATTGTTCAATCCTTGTAAGCTTTACTAGTTTTTCAATCACTAAATGAGGAATGATGAAAATACTCGGCATTTTCTTTTTCGTCATCCCTCTTCAAAATAGATACGTTCCCTCCAGATATTGTACTCTTGTGATAGCGCTTTTTTCAATCTCCAAAGCACATCTGGAACTCAATGTTTGGAATCGTCTGTTACTCCTTCAGAAATTCTATCATTTAATCCTGAATATGTGCCAAACGAACTCCTTTCGGGATTCCTTTTATCTCAAGGAATAGGAAAATGCCTCAGGGGGCCATACCTGTAGAATACATATGCTGTAGCCCAATACTGTTGTTGTTTTTTTATCAAATATCATGAACGAGCGATGATAGGAGTGGAGGTTCATTATAAAAATCTAATAAAGTACAATTTAATTTTTGTCGAAAACTTAGTGAAAATTTTAATTATTCTTGTCTATACCGAAAATATCTAAAGTTCACATGAACCGAAGCATTTGGTTACATAACCTACCTTCCTGATAGTGTTTCGGCCATTTATAAAGATTTTTTTTTCAATTTTTCGATACAATTATCGACTTGTGGCATCCCAGCAGTCATTTTAATACCATATTTTGTTATTCACTTCATAAGGAGTAATGTCATCCGGAAAATTCAACTAATTTTACTTAAAATAAGAAGACAATTTGAAAGCTTTTTATATACAATGTCCAGAAATTCTTGTTTAGTTGACATTGAAGGTTTAGGAGTAATCATTCAAGAGTTTCTTTATTGATGTATTCCTTTAAGTTTTCATTCAAATCAAGGGGCAATGTCTTTCCATAGCTAGTTGTTATTATTATTAATTGCATTATGAACAAGAGTTTTTGGTCTAATTCTTGTTGATATCTCTGAAATTATTGCATTTGAAATCATAAAATACGTGAAATGGTTTCATATTTAAAATAGATCATCGATCTTATTTTTGGAAGTTTTGAGCTATACAAACGGTTATTGAAAGAATATTATACATATTGTAATAATTATTAGGCATAACTTTCATTCTTGTCCCAAATAATCATTTTCACCTCAATATAATTTCATTGGTCTACTTAGCACTTGTTCGTGGTGCTCAGCTGTGGTTTATACGTCTATCAAGAAGTTTTTTATTTTATTATGTACGTTAATTAAAGCAGTAAAACTCAGGAATTTTAATATTTGCTGATTTAAATACTCAAATACGTCATTTTTTCCAATAGGATATTGAGAATCATTTAACTCGTCTTATGAAATTTTTCTTCCTCGTATGTAAAACATTTTTATCCTAAAGTGGCGTTACTCTCGCCTTCGAAGCTTTAGCGTAAGAGAGTGAAAATTGATAACGATGAGTGATGAAGATTGGCATCATTATAAATTTGTCAGTAGACTAATGTGGTATGACTACTATTAGCGTCCTCGCAAATTTCCCATAACATCTCTTCTTTGGCATGAATAATTCATGTGTCCTCGCCTCACACCAGCTGTAACTGTAACTGTCCCTGAGGGAAGGCACGAATCTCGAACTTGAAAACAATGGACAACTGATTTGATTGGCAAGCGAGGGAATGAATGGCCTATCTATCGCCAGCAATCTGACGACGAGTAGTTTGGGGAAATCAGTCAAGCGTGTCCCGAAGATAGAAGGGAAACCATCCGTTAGGTCGCGTGGACCTTCGCCAACGATCATTCTTCAGACGTGCCTGTGAGGCATGGGATTGGGATGACAAGGCTGTGGGTAAGAAGGGAATTTAATTAATATCGGGCCGACGCATGCGCAACAATGAATTTATAAGGGTGGGTAGTGATGTCTGGTGTGGCCGGTTACGCCGCGGCGGCGCAACGGGCAACTAAAAAGGTCGAGGGGATGGGACGAAGGGGTTCAGACACGGCGGCGAAGCGATCACCTGTTGTTCCTCAATTCTATTCTCCTTTGAGGACTATCTCTCAATTTGGCCCTGGTAGAAGGCTATTGTATGGGTGCTCAGGATCTTTGACTGGGAAGTGTCGGGATATGAAAAACGGGGCGGGATTTAGAACGAGAGAAATGGGAGCTGATTGTCTCTTTTTTGTACTGAGTGAATTTGTGTTCATATGCTCATATGTTGATTCTGAACATGCTGAAGAAAATACGTATTTTTCCCAAGCGTTCATCATTTCAAGAGTTCCTCCTTGAAAGAGATGGACATGAACTTCGTTCCGAAAGTTTCCATCTAATTATCCCTTGCGCTCAATGCAGCGTGATAACTACTTTAAGATATTTGAAAATGTACGGTACCTACTTTTAATTCCTTCATATTTATTTTCTATATTTCTCCGTAAGATGGCATCGAAGCGTATGACCATGTATTTAAGGTGTGCAGCAGTGAAAAAAACATGGCGAAATATGAATAAGTTTTTGGAATCGAGCAATTTAATACTTGTGCAGCATACGTGGCCTTTTATTGCGAGGACATAGATTCCACTAATGGGTTTGTGTTGATGTTCGTTTGCTGTCACTTTTCTCGTTGTTCTACCTTATGATTTAAAGTTTCATTTGTCAGAATTTTTAGGTATTTGTAATGCAAAAACTCAGTCGGTATTGCTCCATAGGTCATATATCAGTGCTAACACCTTAAATTATTTTTAGCCTTTAACATTGCGTGGTTAATGCCTTATATTTTAAACATGTATTTTTTGGGAGTAGGAAATCAATGACGGAGGGTCTGAGTAAAGGCGTAAAGAAAGGGCGGATGAAAACTATATAATGGAGCGTGGTACTGCATTGATTGGAGATTTTTCATTGCGTAGGGAGGACGTTGGTAGGCATGAGGTGTTTGAGATGTGGAAAAGGATAGAGAGTGAGCTAGAAGGATAGAAGGGCGAGGAATAATAGGATATTGTTTGGAAAGGAAAGGAAGCTATTGGCGCTGGTTCGGAGGAAGTAGAAAAGATGGGTGGACGTTCGGAAGACGTTCTGAGGAACTGAAGGAGGATCTAATGGTGCATCGTCTTTTGGAGGGAAAACGGAAATAAGGATATTGGGGCGAGTTTTGTCCAGAAACCTACAATTTAGTTGGTATAATACTCAAGTTAATGCCTTTCATTAACTAGTGAATGCTTTATAAGCTTCACGTATGTGTGCCACTGGCCGGGATCGTGCCTTCATTGTAATAAAACTAATAGATATAACGAGTGTATTTGTATTTGATGATAAAATTACCATTCCGCTATCACGTTCTCGTCATCTATTTGTTCAAATAGAATTTTCATATTCTATTGAACATGCCGATGTATACAGTCAATATTTTAAGGATCATCTTTAGGAGTGAAAACGGAACGTTATCACAGAAACTAGGACTTTGGAATAAATACTGTCCAAAAGTCTACAATTCAGCTGGTATAATACTTAAATGAATGCCTTCCATTTACTACTTCTTCTCTAATGAAAGGTATTCAACTCTTTAGATGAAATAGAAGTTTAGAGTATTTTTCTGGGCATGGAAATTGCTTTTTCTTTCTAAATTTCATTGAAAAATACCACAAATTAAATAAGTGATCACTTCTCAGCTAATATTTTGAATGTGTTTCTTCGCAAAATATTTATTTGATGGGTTACAATTGTAACTAGTACTTATTCAGTCTTTGATGACAATGGGCATACTATGATGAATGAGTTGTTGCTTTTATCATGAGAGGGTAATAACCAGTATTGGTGGAAAGTAGAGTCAAATATTATTACTGTAAGACCAATATTTGTCTCTACTTCTCCACAGAAAACCGGTGAAACTCCGTAAAAATAATTTTGTTCTCTGCTAACTTAGTACACATGATTTCAAAACAGTAATTTGGTTTGCATCAAGCTAAAGAGCAACAATTTGCGCAAGGACTCTTACATTCTAAAGCAAGCCTATCTAACAACATTTCTTGAGAATGTAAAGTAAATAAATATTATTTTCACAGTGAGGATAGATCGTTCGGCAGGCGAAAAAAAGAGAGGCATAATGAGTAATTCAATGCAAATGGCGAGGCTGATTAGCTATTGAGAAATGGCAATGTGATAAAGTTAGTTAAAAAAGTTTATTAGTAAGAATTTTGAAGTATGTTATTTAGTAAGAAGTTCAAAACAGCGCATCCGTGAGGACAGCAAAAGAATTAAAACTCCAAATGTGTCAAACTGTAAAATCACACCCTTTCGACGATGACTTATCCAGAAAACTGAATTATGCGTAATTAAAACTTTTATTATGAAACTAATTATAAATTGTAAAAATACCTGTGCTGGACCGATTACTACATTATAATACAGTCCTTTTCTCATCCCTACCATCCACACAAATAGCGCAAAATTATGCAAGGGTTATGCGTCAGCTGTTGCGGTAATGCGTATCATCGATAATCTTTCGTCTTATTTGTTAATTGTACGAAATTAAAAGCGGATTCTATCGGGGAATATACAATACGGTGCTGGAAAATCATCAAAAATATTAATTTATTTAATAATTTGATTCACATTGTCATGAAAAAATGCATGACAATCAATGTAAGTAATTAAATAAAAATATTCAACGATTTTTGTCCATATAGCTTGGTTGGGCTAAAATCCTTCCTCAACTATGGTGGAAACGTCTCCACAATGGGAGTTCGATGCCATCACTACCTTGTTTCCCCAAGTTACTAGAGGAAAACAATTTTGTTTATGCATATATTTGCAAGATTATTCGGTAATGCACGTAATCAAAATCGGTCAAAGACATTAAATGTTTAACTTTTATCTGCCTTTTCAAATATTCTTCTGTTTAAAACGAACTGAGTTTGTTGTTCGAGTTGATTGCTATTACATGATTATAAAAAATGTCCATTTATGTATTTTCTTGCTTAAAATTTCGCTGAAAATAAAATTTAAAGATAAACGAATGATAAACGAAAATCGAAGTTAAAGTAAGCATTTCATTCATCTACTTTTCTGGAAAAACTGAATCGAACTACCAAATAAAAGTTTGACGAGAGATCACATGCCAAATGCCAAAAAGTGGTGAAAAACATACATTTGTGGCCAATATTTATGTATTGTGGACAGAAATATTCCAAAGGATGAATACAGCATGCTATTTTAATCCCTGACTTCTCTAAAAACATGATTTTCCATTCTAAAGACAGTGGACATTCTGGACAAAAGTGCTGTGAAAATCCTTATATGTGGTGGATGTGGTAGAAATCATATTCTTTTGTAATTTACCATGGGATAAAATAGATGTCCACCCAAGAGTATTTCCATTACAGAGGCAAAATTCTCTGTAGTCCCCCTCTCGTCTTTGGCAAACGTCTTCCCAATAAGATCTCCTTCGCTTTATCTCAAATTTTTCGAAACGTTCCAACCTCTTGGTAGCAAGGCGCGTGCCTTCATTCCTCCGCAGATAGTTCCTATGGCCGTTAGTTGCTCCCTCCATATATCACCCTCATTTATTCTCAATAATACCGGCGGTGTTTTGTGTTCTGTATCCGCCATGTTCCATCTTCACCTGAAAGTAATCTCTACTTCGTGTATTCCCTTTCTCCTTATCCTCCCCACTCTCCCTCCATCTCCAATAATATCGTCCAGTTCATGTAAATCTACTTTAATTAAATATCTACATTATATGTATATATATACATATAATCTACATATTTTGCAAGCAACTACAATGGTGTGTAGCAGAGTGTGAGTTATCATCAATATGCACAATAATTTATTCTATTGAAGAAGGAAACTACTGCGATGACTGCATTAGTAAGCTCCTGAAAAAATTGTTAATAGAAGAACTTTCAACATAATTTAATTTGCTCTAGGTTTGCACCCATGCTACAAAAACTATGTGTTAATGCATAGCGCATAGATATAGAATTTATTCTGAAAGCGTGCAAACTTAATGTTATTAGTACGTTTTAGAATAAAAATTATGCATTACGGGTCACACCAGCCATTTAGTAACTGCCCTATCCCTAATCTACTCCCAGATTATCACTTAACAAACGCTCTCTCATTTTTGCCTCTCTTTTCTTGTAAATTCCCTGGCTGTGAACATTGATCCATTAACCATATCTTTCACCATCTCCGCCAAACTAGCCATTTACCATTCCCAAAAAAGTAATTTTAACTATTTCCCCATGTCGCATTATAATTTGTTACCTTCTTCTTGTTATGTTTTAACAACTGTGTCTTTTTTTGATAGTTGTATGTTCACTGTAAAATTGCTTTATACTGTATGTGATACTTTTGTCAAATAAATTAATAAATAAACTGCTTATCAACTAAACCAGCTTAGTCATAGCAGCTAAAATGGTTTCTTATTGATTTCGAGAAAAAGTACGTTTCAAACCTGATAATTCTACAGTCAGTTGCTATGATTTTATTATTAGAGATCTAGCTTTCCTTCTGATCACGAGTTATTTGGATTTTTATTCGATCTAAATTTTAATTTATGCTTCATTTTCTGCGAATCTGTGTTTCTTTTACTCCAATGGTTAAGAGATAGTTTGCAAATTCTCGGTTCAACCCAGCGTTCATCTGATAAGAAAGTTCTTTTGGGCACAATTGTGGACATTAGAGGTTTATATGTAGTTGATGGATCGAGAAAGTTAAGGTTAGCCGTTTTAGAGTAGTTATGGCCGATTGTAGACGTGCATTTTTTCAGAATTTCTTTGTTCAATGGGTACTTAACGATGAGTATAAATTTTTCTTGTGCTATGATCATTTGGTATCCTGTGGCAAGAAAACTTGATACCATACTACTTTGCAGCGTGCCATATTTTCTGTGACCGCAGTGTGCCATTGAAAGCGTTGGTTTTTGATAAGAAAGATAATTGGACCTCAATATGCCTACATTGGCGGGCTGAGTATATTTTCCGCAAAAATATGAACCCTTGTTTTAAGTGAGTATCAGTGTCGTTATTCTGCAAATAACAGTGAGAAAAATAACTCTGCAACGGAAATGTCAAAAAATTTACTGAGATGCAAATTAGGTACTAGATGACAAACTCTAGAACTTCGTCGCTTTTACATCTCGTTCACATTGAAAAGAAATCCTCCTCCTCATTTTTTTATCCTCTGTTGCATTCTATGTGAAGAGGTATTTTTAGCGAACTAATTCCATTTTAGGTAGGAGGAGCCATTGCTGTCAACCTTTTTATGTGACCGTGAATTCAAATTTTAGTATAAGGAGAGAGAAAAATGAGGTCGCCCTCGTCCTTGTGTCTTCGTCAGGAGACGGGGGAGTCGGGATTATACACAAATATTTGAGGGGAAATGGTAGCACAGAAGTTATAATTGCGTGATATATATTGCAACGGTGATCAAAAACCCGTAGGCATCGCTGTCTGAGAAATATAAAAAACTGTTTTTCCTTTGTGAATGCACCTGCGGATAGTAAAAGGGCCTGAAGAGGAGGGATGTATTTGAAAGAGGGTACTAGCTGACGTTGATGAGGTAGGAGCCCCTTTGTGTGACGATCCTTTCGTGGTAGAGACCTGCATGCTCCTCTTTTGCCAAATTTCTTCATCTCTCAGAAATGCATGGTTAAATTATATATTTTTGTGAAAATGAGACGGTTATACAGACATGAAAATTTCCCCGCTTGCTTGAGTTTATCTTTGAATAAAAAAAGAATGACGAGATTTGTTGACAACCTCTAGAAAGAAATTCCAAAAGCGCATTTTTATGCTTAATTTAAAAGTTCTGAAAATATTTTTAAGGACACGTCTGTATTCCATAAATATTTTCTCGAATTTCTTATTTTATACCAACTGACAATTTTTTACTTTAAATATATTTAATTGACTATAATTATGTTTAAATATCTGAAAAAAGTGACCTGTGTTCATTTTAAATTAGTTTGTAACAAGCCTGTCCTTCCACAGGAGAGTTGCTCTATTGATTTTTCTGTGTAACTACTTTTTCATGGATACGTTATTGTATTTGGTAATGCTCATATGTTCACTCATTATGGAGTTTTAATAACTCATGTATTTTAACTTTCCAATTCGGGCGCTAGACCTGCTACAAAATGAATTGAAGGTCTAAGTGAGCAAGATAAAAATAAAAATAAGGGTCTCGTGGAACAGCAAAATGGATAAAAAAGGGAATGATTACTACCATATCACTTTCCCAGTCAGCTAGCAGGCAATTTAAAGAACAGATTACCTCGATAAAAAGAGCGTTTGCAAAATTATGGCTTTTTCTCTGCTATTATGGGTTTGATGGTAACATTTTTATTTATCACCATGCAACCGCAGCAGGAAAAACCTCTGCGTATAGACGACTGAAGAAAAAAATTCTTTTGTAACCATTTGAAGTTGCACAGATACATCTCTGTCGAAATATTTTCCTAGTTCACATAGCATGCTAAGCATATTGAGGACATTTGCCTTAATCAACAATTTTTTTCCATCACAGTACATTTTAATGAGGTGGAATGTTTGAGTTCAATAAATAATCCTGTAACCTCAACTGATCCCTTCTCTTTGAGTACAGAACTTTCTCAAGATAATTAAACGGATACAGTTAAAGCCATCAAGAGATGGTGACCTAAGTTGCGTTTCTTCATCGGGGCTCATCCATATTTACATTACCTCGCTAACGTAATTCCCTGATTCAGCCGACTACATCATCTTCACCCTCACTTCCTTTTCAGAACCGGAGATAGTTATTTGCGGGTTCACACTAACGGTCCTCCTCTTTCTCATCTCCCATTCAGGTACTTCAGTTTTCCAACAATCCACCATGCCTGAAAATATATTTTCAAGCTGTTGATTTCAGCACCGTCATGGTAGCATAATAATTTGAAAAAGTGCTTTTATGACACTTGAAGGGTTCCTATTCGAATTAGGGAGGATTAATAACGACGTTCAAGATTGCTCAGGTGAGTGTGGATGACGGTGAATCACGATGGCATACGATAAATAACGGAATCAAGAAAGATTTCCTGCGATTACTTGGGCTATTTTAAACTGAGTTTATGTCATATTAATTAAGATGTGAGATGAGAAGTGGACCGTAAGGGATTTCGGTATCAGATAATATTCTTTAGTGCGAAGGATTTTTGTCCCGGCGAATATTAGTTCATGCTCCGTAAAACTTATGCCCTCAATACTAACAGTTACCTCAGACGTGCAAGTGAGCTCATTGGATACATTTTAACCTAATTCTGCGACTTTTATTCATTCCACAAAATGAATTCCACTTGTATAAAGCGGGAAAAAATGTGTCCGATAACCGAACAAATTCAAATCCACAAGGTATCGGAGACGTTTTCCTTGCGATTTCATCTCCGCTCGTGAACGAACATTTTCCTATGCAAGAAGCATCAGCTCAACTTCTTCCGTGCATGCTGAAGATATTCCAACTTTTCTCATTTTTATGATCGATAATTCATTCATTGTCCCTATTCCACCCTTCAATCTTCACTTCTCTCCAGCTTAATTCCACTTCGAGCCAAAACTGCGACGGCATTTTAATGAATGTCAAGTCGGGGTGAATAGAGAAGATATCTTTTACGAACAGGTGCCTCCCTACATTTATAATGCTATTTTGTGTGATAAGATTTGAAAGGAAGGGACTTGAGGAACGTGAGATATCAGCCAGATGATTGTATCTGAGGAAGGATTGAACATTCGAATCCACTCTGCATGCATTTCAGACCAGAATCATTCCCTAGTAGATTTTTAGTCGTGCAAGTAAACAGCGCCTACATTTTTTTTGAAGGTTTTAATGCTGTAGACTCATTATTTTTTCTGTTCTATTATAGTTTCATCGTAAAAGCTTTTGCAGACCCATCTGTGATCAACAGCCTTGTGGAGAGATATCCTTTCTTACCTTGCGCTCTTTCACCTTTCTCCGGCAACATCATTAGTATCTTAGGGACAAAAGAAGAATAAAAATAAAGATATCAACGATAAGTATACGCATACATGGAATCAAATTTTTCAAACGTTGGACTATATGTTTGTTGCGTTGGATATTATCATGGATTTAATTTTGATTGATATCCTTTAAAATGCTCCAGCAATTCGAAGCCATATGGAAGTGAATGCATATTGTTTTCCTTTTTTCCATAAGCCATTTTGGCCTCTTGTGGGCGTTTGTTGTGAACAAGGATTTTGTTAAAGTAGGCATTTAATTTTATAATCCTGGATAACATTCAATGTTGAAGAAAAGCGCGATTTGAGAACCTCAATACGGTGGACACAAACGACGGAATTGCTGCTACTTGAATAAAGCCAGTACAAATATTTCTGGCGTCCCGAAAGCCAGTACAAAGATTTCTCTTCTAGATGGCTGAAATTACTCAAGGGTTTACAGGGAGTCGACTCGTCCTTGCGAATAAAAATCTCTCCCAGTTTGTATCCTTGTCTATTCTCATAGTGACTTCTTTGCGGGATAAATTCTCTCTCCATTTGGGTAGGGATCATGATTTGCCTGGTTTTTCAAAATCTCTATGCTGATATGTACTTAATACGCCGTGAACGTTTCGAGGGATGCATAATATGGGTACATGATGTGAATAGGCTCATAATGGAATAGTTGAATCATGAAAGAACCGTTAGGAGAATAACTTAGAATTCCTCATTTATTCTTCTTCTCAAGTTCTCAATTATTTTCTCAAAAGAAATGCTCCCAACGTATTAATGGAATAGTTTATCCGACCAAAAACTCGATTGCTATTAAATTTTATATATTTTGTTCTATTTTTGGGCATATTTTTCCTATAATGGATAAATATTGGATTTTGGCTTTTTTCTGAGTGTTAAATAGGGATATATTCATATAGAAATCTGTTACACTTCATTAGAAGTCCCTTTTTATTCCAAAAATTATATCCTTTCCAGGCGTTTACCAGCTCAAGAAATTGCTTTAAAATTTTAAATTAAAATAAAATATATGCTGATTTATAGCGGTGCACATCTATAGGGAGCTCGGGTATATTATATTCCTTTTGCTAAAAGCTACAAATGTCTTCAAATCCTCTCGCTTTACTATTTGATGTGTCTAATCTTTCAGACTTTTATCCTCAGCTGTCTGAATTTGCCTTTCTTCGTCAACCTCGTTTTTCATTGGAAGCCTTATTTTCTGACCTATTCAAACATCCTGTAATAACATTTATCCTATGATATCTCCCGACTTGTCTTTTATCAAGTTTGCATTTACCATGTACAATAGCACTCCTTCATTCCAAAGCAACTGCATAGTATTTCCCTGGAGTTCGGGTATCAATTCTCCCTTAATTCAGCCCATGCTCTCTGAAGGTATGAGATATTTGTGTTGCATTACTCTCCAATACTCGTAATTGACTGCAAAAACGGAATTGTGAGAGAAAACATGAAAACGTTTTACTCTCACCTCTATTTTGTGGCGCTGGTAACTTCTTCGTCTTATTAGGGAAAGTGGGATATTAACGTTTTTAAAAAAAAAATATTAATCTAAATTAGAGATTTCTAGCATAATTAATAGTAAAAAATTCGGCATTTCAATTTTGTTTGCCATGATTTTATATTGCGAGGAGTGAATGAACCGCAGGTAATTCTTTCTTCCTCATATTTGATGATTACAATATCGATCCATTAATTACATAACAATTTAGGGAATTCGCTTGGCAATTTACGTGAAACAAGTGCGTATCATGTGATCGAAGTAACTCGGTTACATAGAGTGCGTATATTTTATTCGTCCTGAGCCCCATTGCCGGTAGAAATCCTTTCTTTTTATTCTTGGAATTAACATGATTTGATTAACATGATTAACCAAATTTACTCTCAATAAGTGTCCTCAGACCGTGATTTACTCTTTCTTACATTTCCTAGCACTTGTTATGCGTGTGCGCGGTGTCATTCCCCTTTGAAACTAAGTAGTGTAAAAGAAAAGTCTGATTCTCCGTCTGCCTTCATCCCCCAGGAATGCCTATAAACTCCTTGCTAGGTCCACCTGCAGAGATCTGAAAAGCCCAATCTGTCGTGAAATTCTCCCCTCTTCCTCAGCGCTCTCTCAGCCTCATTCTTACTTCCCCCGCGAGACCCTCTTGGCCTCCCCAGGAACGCAGTGACATTGCGCCCGTTCCCCTCTTATTTCCATTCTCCCCTTGTTTCCTTACATCTCCCGTCCTCAAGTCATTCCAGAGCAGTCTTTCCTCGCGGCATTCGGCGCCAGCGGCCATGTTCACCTCCCAATCTCAAGGTCTCCTTCTTTCTGTCTCCGCTTTTTTCTTCATCACTTCCTCTTACCCTCAGTAAACACCGTCATCTTTTACAGCAGCTTTACCGTGAGCTGGGGGACAAAAAGGGAAATTCCAGTTTTTATGTCGTCTCCGACCAAAGAGGGCTTTGAGAGAGGGAGAGGGAGAGAGAGAGAGGGAGAGAGAGAGAGAGAGAGAGAGAGAGAGAGAGAGAAGAAAATGAGTCGGGCGTAAATTTCCTTATTTCTTTCAGTCCTCTCGTCTGGATTTTTCCTTCTCGCCCTTTCGTGATGCTTTTTCTCTTGTCATTTTCTATTTTGCCTGACGTGCTTCCTATTCCGGAGCTTTTTGTGACCAGGTGAGAGACGCAAAGAATTTCTTATGTTATAGCTAAATTGAAATAGGGAATTCTAGGGTCTATGTTAAGATATTTTTAAAATATCATCAAATAATTAATTTAATGTAAGTTCTGCAGAGTGTAATCACTCTATAACTGATAGACTAATTACAACCCAAAATTTCAGGCTCTGAGCTACCCTGATCCGTTAATATCATAGTTATCAAGGTTGTGCTGCCGTGGCCATTGGATTATGATTCAGTTTTCCAATGAATAATCCACAATTTCCCTCATTCCTCAGCCTTTAAATCAATTTACTGCGGTTCTCCATTCCTTCCCATTCAATGTTCTCGTAACTCTAGAAGTGCGCACTCCCAACTGTGAAGAAAGAATTGTATTTAGGGGCAGTAGATTCCTTCACCTACCTTGGAGGCACCATTTCAAGGGTCTTGAAGAAGTACAACGGACATCAAGAAAGGAATAACCAAAGCAAAATGAGCACTAATGGTAACAAACTGTTGTTTTCATCGAAAGATAGGACTAAAAGTGTGGAAAATATGAAAATATTCGTGTGGAGCGTGGCGCTGTAATTATTGGAAGAATGGACCCCTGGAAAAGTAGACCAGGCGAGGCTAGAAGCTTTCAAAACTTGAAGGAGGATACGGAAAAAGATGGACGGATAAAATAAAAACTGACAAGTATATAGAAGAGTAGTATAGGAAAGGACCCCATGTACTCCATCCAGAGTAGGATAACTGATGGTTTGGGCACACTCCAAAGTCCGAGTCTCTCGTCACACATGAGGAACATTGTGTCTAAAAAGAATATAATTAAAAGGAAAATGGAGGAAAAGTCCACAGATGAAAACAAAGGAATAAATATATAGACCAAATGAAGAGGAAGTAACCTTATTCTTAGGACTTCCTAGTATTTCTTATTACGTAAGGTTTCTTACGCAATAAGAAATACTAGGAAGTTCGCAATCTAGCACTACACGGAGAAGGATAGAGGGTTCCATTTAACAATTATAGGAATTGAACGACCAATTATGATGACGACTTTCTAGTTATTACAAAAAGCTGAAAGTTATTTCCCTGAGGTCAGTGGTAGATACAAATGAATCAAATAGCGAGGAATGCATGTGTGCCTAAATGATTGGGAGCTTATCTTACTTGAGCATCGAATAATTCCTAAAATGGGGACTGTTTGGCGGATTCGAAGTAATCACATCCTAAAGAATGAGCTGGAAGGTAACGTGGTAGGAGAAAAAGGTAAATGAGGACGAGGAGCTTCATTCTTCGAAAACATGAGTCATAGGATGGACTTAAAATCAAACGTCAACTTATAATGAAAGGAGATACAAGGCTATCAAGATATTTTAAAGTTGATGGTGCTAATGCCCTGCAGCTGAAAAATCTTAAAATATGCCAAAGCATGGGCATTATTTAATGTTTTCTTAATGCTCTATTTCCCCTAGGGTTACGCAGCGATTATGGTGGCATAACTTTCCGCTTAAGTTATCAAGTTTTTGTGTCTTCACAAAAGCTCAGAGCGGGTGAAACATATTTCTCAAGAAATCTTTAGTCCGAGTCAATTGTCACATTTTGTGGTTACTCGACGCATGAGTCGAGACTACGTCCGTAAGTAACGCAACTTCCCTTTAGTGTAATATTTAGTAATATTGAAGTCTATATGCATTCTTATGCAGTATCACTCCAAAGGAATCGCTTCCATCAGTTTACATGGCATTCACCGGATTTTGTATCTTAAATATCGCAAATTGGCTCATCGATACCACTAGGATATAAATTATAAATTGCATGAGTGCTAATTACATGAGAGGTAAGTCTCGATATACTCGATGTACGATGTCATTAAAGATACGATTTGCTCTCGTATTTTTAATGACATCGTACATCGAGTTTTATCTCATATTCCTCCTTTCTATGTCTCTGTATTTCGGATATTTATATATTTTGTGGAAACTTCAGCAGAGAAAATAGAAAAATTGTAACCAAATGTAAAGAATTTCCAAAAAAATTTGCAAGTATGTGCTTGCCTTATTACAAATTTTATGTTAGCAAGTGTTTTGATGTTGTTTTTAGATAAGTGGAATGTTTATGACAGCTTGTAAATGTGAGGATATAGACGATTCAAAGTCCTCCATTCCAACACGACTGAACTCGCTTTTACTATTAGGAAATTCGAATCTCTACGAAAAAAAAAACACAAGTCAGCGGATTTTGTGATAAAGATCGCGACATCTGCGGGAAATAATTGCACTCGCCGGGATTAGGAAAAAATTTAAAAATGGATCCTCAGGGCATAATTTAGAAGGCAGGGAGTGGAAAGAGGTTGGGGCCATTTGAGGAATATCTAACGTAAAATTCGGTTAAGGTTGCCGCAGGAGTTGAAGGGCGGTAAGAGTTTTGAAAAAAAAAATCCCCTTGATTAAGTATACCGGCGGAATAATGGCTTAATTATCAGGCAATGATTCATCTCTTTGTCTGTTTAACATTGTCATTAACTTATATCCTCGAAGCGCAGAGTCTATTTCCATCTATTTTATCCAGGTAATTTTCAACACTTTTAAAGCATTAATGTATCAGTCAAAAGTGAATAATGAGTTTTCCTTTCGTGACTTGATTTTCATATGGTTTTAGGAATAGAATATCGACGAAAACATACAATTTTTATGTCCCCTTTAATTTACCCCTTGAAATATGTCTTTTTTTCGGAAATATGTTTTATTCATTGGTCTATCAACAGTAGCTTCATATTCCCTCCGTTTCTTTAATCCAAATCTACTCTAACGGTTCCGTTACCTTCTTTGTTTTCATCCTACTCCAAATTAATAGACTCCAAAACCCCAATTGTTGCTGTGTTTCTTATTCTTGTATGAAGACTAACAATTTAATTTTTTAAACCTTTGCTATAGTATGCCAAATCTCCTTTTTTTAGACATAGTTTTACATAAGCACTTCTCTTAACTCACCCCTCACAACTGTCTAATGTGTCATTATTCTCTCCCTGGCTTTAAGAAACAATTGTATCAAAAGCCAGAAACCATTGAATTTAGCTGATCCATGTAAATAGTACATTTTCAAGCGGCCCAGTTAGTCATTCCTGTGGATTCCTCTTTCCTTGTCTCAGCAAACAGCTAATAGAAATGTAAAGAACAATTTGGCATTGTTATAAGTTTTTCTTTTTTGACCCAATGGTTCAAATCTCGCCATTTACGGAGGTTCGTAGAGGGTTTCATGTATTCGTGTGCGCTTAGTACCAAGTTTACAAGCCCAGAGCTTCACTCGGATCCCGTTGCTCCTTCACTAAGACCATAAAATTATTAACGTTATTTTTCCTCCAAATTTACCAAATTAGGATTGAAATAAATCTATATTGGCGCAGATTACTAAAGCTATCACACATATGCCCTGTATAATTTTACATTACGCGCGTTAACCATTTCCTTTTTGAAAAATAGCTGCAAATTACAAGTTAATAAAATTCTTCCACGCGCTGTCATTGATACCCTCGTATTTTGGCTCTGCATTATTTAATAAATTCATTTATTTCCTTTTGTTTTTTTACCCTTGCAAATATCTATACGTAGATGGTGGGTAAGTGAGTATAAAGGTATTACTCACGTCTCTCCCACTGCTTCGCCTTTGACTCGGGCCAATTCTTCCCTCTCTCCCTCCTCATTCTTTAAATTTTGAAAAAATTCTTTGCGATCCATTTATTTTTTCCCTTTTTCTATTTCTATATTTTTCTCCCTAAATTGCACCTCCAAAGTCTCGGCTCCACCTTCTCTTTTTTCCAAACTCGCCATCAACACCCCTCACCCTTCACTTTCTCCCGAAAGAAGGCGAGCCCGGACCCTTTCGACCGACCTGCCATCGTCGTCCAATGCGACTCCAAGCGCGCGTGTGTTTGCGTCGCCGTCAGATATTTTTTTCTCTTCCTTCCTCGCGGCACACCACCACCAATGGAACCAACCTTCCTTCTCCTGTTTACCCACATGACAGCGTCTCCGGAGCTTTTTTTTGCACGAAAGAGAAAAAAAAATGGCGGGAAAAAAATGTAAAGGTCAAGGAGAGGAGGACTAGGAATCGTGAAAATGCGAGTGTTAGTGAGTTTTTAAGCGGAAAAAGATAAATAATTGGGATCAAGTTGCCGAGGCGTGGCTGGAGTAATGGATTTTCTACGGTGGCGGGTATTTTTAGCTGTGATACCGAGTATTTCCACGAGTGGTGTGAGGAAAGCAGTAACAGCGTCACTGAAATTACTTTGGACGTGGAATCAAATATGACTAATGAAGATAGTTAATACGTGATTTCCGTTGCTAAAGGGTGTTTTTTAAAAGGATTCGAATAATGAAGGCATGGAAATCCTTTTTGTGAGAGTTTCAATGAAAATCTTGTTGGTTCTTGAGTTTTATTCAAATGATACCCCGACCCCCTGTAGGTTAGCTCCAAGAATGCAGTTATCAGACCATTGGAATCGAATAATATGGTGGCTGGTTAATGAGCTGGTGGATTTTGACGCTGCTTCTCCCCAGAATTTCTCTGTTCCCCTGTATGAAGGCTTTCACTGCATCATTAAATAAATAACGACTTCCCCAGAATTCCTAGAGCCAATAATGGTACATGTGCCCCCGAAGATTGTAGACTTCCTTATAAATGACTGAGCCTTGGTGGGGCTAATTTATGATTACATAACCACAGGCATAAATTAGGATTGAGGTTTTCTTTACTATTCTGCCACGATATCTGAAAATACATGGAACGAAAGGATTTGAAGGAAAAATATTCACTCATTGCCGTTTTTAACCTACCTTACACATTGAACCTAATTCCATTAAACTCCTCCCATCCCATTATACTCATATATGAACATTTTTTTCGACCCCTGTAATGATTCGCAATTGACAACACTTGAGTGAAAATTTATCTTGAAAGCTTTCATTTCGGTAGCATTTGTCAACCACCTCACTTAACATAGTTATGATATTAGTATATCCCCAATATCACGTATTGTATAAACAACATCGCTGTTAGAGGACATAACAATTAACCAACAAACCTGTCGCCCAAAATTTACTGAATATGCCCATATCGTATAAGCCTCATGCACCTTTAATTATTCAGTGATACAAATAAATCCCATGCTATGATTTGGCATTTAGTTATCATTTAGTTAATCAGCATAATGGCCTTTAGTGGCATAAATAACATAAATAGTCATTCCCTGAATAAAGAACCAATGAGTTGAAGAAATGAGATGGGGAGGCTATTAGGTGGATGAGGGGGAGAAGGATTCCCGTCCCTGTTCTTTTTCTCTTCCCTTCGCGCGCCTTCTCCGGAATTCCTAGGACAAGATTGAGAGCTAAAGCTTCCTTTCACTCTTATTTCTCACGCGCCTAGGAATTAAAAATTCATTCATGTTATTTCGGGCGAGTAGGTGTTCAAATCGCCGGAATGGCCCCACGAGGCGGAAAGCACGCGCGATGGGTGGTGAATTCTGATTAGCTATAGAGGGGTTCTTCCTAAATTTGAGGTGCATGCATGAAATTGAATTACGAGGCGTAATTTATCTGTAAATATATCAACTTGTGATGCGAATTCATGGAAAGGTCTGGGTCGAGAACAAGTCATGGTTATACCATACTAAGACAATAAATTTAGACGTGAAAAAGTTTTGACTTAACTGTGTTTTAATTTGAAATTCTATCCTTATTTTGTGAGCACTTTTCTTGTCAACTTTTAGTATTTACTCCTCGAAAAAATAAGAGTATGACACACTCAGCCATAAAGTAGTTGCCATTTAATTATTTTGCGGTGTATTCTTTTTTATTCGTGCTCATGATGGATTTTACTAGGCCAAAATTTTATTACCATCTATGTTTGGTAATCCTACGACGTATGTTGCTCTCTTATTTTCATTAGTAATGGGTACTTAATGTATTTTTAAGCTATGTTAATTAAACGTCTAAGCCTTGAATATAACACCTAAAAGTTTTCGATAATATTTTCACTTCTTAATGTCAGAAAGAAGGTAACCGATTTAAATCACTGAAACTGTTACTTACCTAAGCATCAAATTTAATTAATACTTTTTGATAAACCCAAACAGTACTTACATACATTCTTCTGAGAGAAATATATATGCATGTCACTACAAAAATAGTTAAGTGCATTCTCCCCATTTCTTCAGTAAGATAATCTACGTGAGTATTATGCTTGAGTTTTTCTTTTTTGCAATAACGGTGGTAATTGAACACGGACAATATTTGAGGTTTATCAGGCTATGTACGTCCAATTCAGCTTAATTTATGGTTAATTGTTTCATACACCTTGTGTAATTATTTTGAAAAGACTACTTGATCGTTGTGTGAGATATCTAGCTTCAAAGTTGATGTCGCTCGCAAACGTATCAAATTTAAAGCATCCACATATTTTCCACAAATTGATACACATGTACATTTGTATACATCCACACATTCTTAAAATGGATTGTAAAAAAGTTCCCGTAGGCTGTCCACGATCTCAAGGCTCATGTTCCCACTGGCGGTGAATTATTTAACCCAGTGGCCTCACGTTCTACTTAGTATGCATGGCGTGAAATGCTTCATGCCTTCCTCCAAAATTCCAAGAATAGTAACATCTTCTCCTGAATTATCTCAGGGGTCTTAAAAAACTATACGAATGATTTCAAAAGACGATCAAATTCAGATAAAAAAATTAGAAAATGACTAAAGCTGACATTTGTCGTCTCAAATTATTAGAAAAAAATTCTTTAAGTTTGGCCTCTAAACTTGGCCTAAGAATCTTGTGAATGAGCATCTTTTGCTCGAAAGCTGTTTTTGACATGGATTGATCATTTCTCTCTGTATAATACGATTGACGGAGAATGTACTCCTATAAACAACATAGCTCGTATCTTATCATAAATTGCCTACTTTGATTCAACCCCCATCTTTTAAAAAGATATTCACTCTGAAAATAGCAACTCTGTAACACAATGACTCATTCTTGCTCAAATAGTATTTTTTAAACTTTGAGTCCATTTATTGTAGCAATTTAGTTGTATCAAATTTATTTCTTCCATAATTTGTAATATTTTAATACCAAGGAAACTTGAGCACTACGGCCTCGTAGAATTGACAAAATAGGGTGAGAATTTTGATGCATGCAAAAGTCTCTATATACAAAAATTAAAAACGAACATTGTCAACAACGATAAAGGATCTATTTTGCTCTCGGTACTATTTTCCATTTTTCAATAAGGTGTCACCGACGGACATATTTTAATCGCCCTTACCTCTCTAACTTCTTCAACGGTTACGATTTCACTTCCTATCCCCAACCCTCCTAACGTGCGCCCTCTCCCTCCCCCTTCCCCCTTTTACCGCCAATGACTTCCACGCACCCTCTCTTTCCTCTTCTACAACCTACTGTCATCGGCTCCTCATCCCTCTCCTCCTTTCTTCAAATGTCTTCTTTTGTATTTATAGAACGTCAGTCCTCGCAATTTTCTATTATCTATTATTATCTATTATCTATTATCCACTATTAACCTTTGTTGCTAGTGTCTTTTACCTTCAGTACGCTGAAGAGGGCCACCTTGTGGCCGGAATACGAGTATACGACGCACAACCTCGTCTTTTCCTGTTTTATTCCTTCTGACTAAGCTCATCTCGAGCCTGATTCTCCGAGAAGTTGGGCCCTGTTGAGTGTGTGAGTGAGTGATTTTGTGTGTGCTAGTGAAAGTGAGTGCCCTGACTGTATGTGACCAACACTCAGGCATCCTTAACGGGGTCTCTAAAGCCCTGTGAAGGATCCTAATTGGGTTGAGCGTGTGAGTCTGTGAATGGTCACTAGCGAGGAATTAATGTTCCCGTAAATCTTCTAGAATCTACAAGAGTATTCTGGTTGAGAAGCTGTGGTTGGTCACTGACGCTACCGTTAAACCAACACAGTAAATATTTCTTTTCTATATTTTGACGAGTGGTGCCAATAGTTACGGCCATTGGAGAAATATTCTCACCCTATTTTGTCATATTTTAATACATTTTGGTAAAATTTTCATAGTAGGTACAAAAACTCATTGTTTCCGTACATAATAGGTGACCATAATAAAAACTGATAATATCCACTAAATGCACTCCCATAATACACGTCACCATTCTACCTTCTAACACCTGATCCCTCACATCTTAACACGGCTGGCGTCCTAACAACCCCTGCCACATGCCAATGACGCGGCTCGCAGGGTAGTTTTGTTTTATGTAGATGTAGCGATCTTTCTGGAAAATTTTTCAAACTGACCATTTATTAGTTGAATCCATATTGATTAGTTGCGCAAATAGAAAAGTTGTACTTTTCCCATTCCTAAAATATCATGCTCTGTGCAATAATGCGATATCTATTAAGTACCTAAGTGATCTGTTCAATAAGGAAAATTTTATTTACCTTCTCCAACTTTCTTGATTCTGTTCAGAATGAAACGTAAGGGTATTTATTTTCATTCTACGGGTGTTTACAAAAATTTTGCCAAGAGGATTCGTCTATATTTCGAATTCCCTGTGTCTTCGAAATTACTTCACAGTTCATCGCTTAATTTACTCGTTATTAGTTATACTTTTACCTTTTATTTTTGCAAGTTGTAATTTTCGGTACCAACACTAACATTTCATAATTGAATTTCAGAAATGTTCTCATAATTCAATTATTAATCAGTGACGGGTATGCCTATTTAGTATATCAAATGCTGGTAAAGCATATTTTAGAGAGTATATGTATGGAAAATATTCTTTTCAACAGTCACATTTTTTTTACACGTATGAGCGGATGCTTTCCCTGTCCAGTATCATAAAGCTAATTGTTACAAACGTGAGCAAATGCCTTTCTATTTCCCTCGACAATCGTATCTTTTCCTATTAGTAACCGTAAATTATAGGAGTAGCAAAGCTGTCCAAAACGTATTTCTAAGACATTTTCTACCGTCTGTCATTTTCACCTTACCGTAAGGTTAGGTTTTTCCCGGTAATATTTGGCTCGATTCAAGTAAATGAAAAAGCAGTCGTAATTCTAACATTTCCTTTGAGAGAATTCGTATTCGTCGAGATTGTCTTGGCCATAGACCTTGAGTGGAATTGTAGTCACTGCGAAAATAAGAGAAAAAATACACGTTTCTGAAGAAAGGGCTGTCTTGGGACACCTAAAAATCTTCAACAAGGAAATTACGGTCAGTGGACATGAGTCTTTGAATAGAGACGCTAAGTAATGTCAAAGAAAAGACGTCATTAAAGTTGTTTTATGGTTAAATTAAACTGTTTTATAATTTTTTATTAACAGCTGACAGGAGTATGAAAATGACCTAAACTCTATTGCGAGGTTTTTTCATACATTTCTTTTAACAAATGATGTGGTACGAAGTCACTCGCACGGGTGCATATATACCAGGGTTGAAATTCACCATGAAAAAATCATTTGCCATCGCCATCAAAAAATCATCCCGGTCAAGTCAAATGATTTTTTCATGGCGAATTTCAACCCTGGTGCATATAGCAAGGGTTGAAAATTAACCTACTCTTAACCTTTAATCACCACATCTTATCGTCCATTCCTTTTATGTGAGTATTATCGCACTGATTTCCTACTGTTTTGCAGAATTAATAATTGATGAGAAGAATTTTTGTCGCTTATCTTGATTCTAGAGAATATAAGTGTCCCCTTTAAGCTCTCTCTTCTGCTTGGATAAAACGGTAGCAAACCTTATTGCGCGCTCTCGTCTCTCTTCTGTCTTGCTCCCGTTGGTCTAAGAAAATTGTGTATGATCATATAAGTACGTCCCTATCTTCATTTCTCTATTTTCCCTGCGGCAGATACGCTTTCGCTTGCTTGCCTCACTGAGGCACCACCTTCTTTAGCAATTTTTATTTTCACTTTCAAGTGCATCTTTCAGAGTGTGATTACGGAATGAAACAGTATATCTCTAAGCAGCGAGGGACTCCATTCCATCATGACCCGAATTTTTTTTTCATTTCCTCTACACAACATCCCTCGTGTTTCCCTTTCATCACCAGGTCGCGCTGTGCGGCCTCGATCCAGACTGAGTTTCTCCTTCACCACTCCACTGGTATTGCACCAATAGTATTCCTCAATCCATCCCCATCGTTACTGTGGAAGCATTCCCCATTCCTAAGTTCATTCTTTTAGGTGGCTTTGGCTTGATTATGTTAGTCAAGATGTATACTAATTTTTTCATTTTTATTTATTCGGTTTAAAAAATCTTGCTTTCGCTGATTTAATGGGTTACTTATCAAAAACCAAATTAAAAGTACAAAATATGCAAATTATTCCACGAGTGTATTTTTAATGACCATTTTCGTTTAACCATAGCAACCGACTTAAGTAGACTTGCATGGAGCTACAACATTTTGACTTCAATTATGCCAGTAATTTGCTAATAAATTTATCAAACTTGTGGTAAGATGCCATTGATTTATTTTTATCCAATTTTTCAAGACTTTTTGCTATGTATAAACATTTACATTAAAGGTTGATTATGCTATCCCGTCATAAATTAAGTTTTTATGCTGTAGTGTAAGAAATCTCCATAAGAGCTCATGTTAAAATGTATAAAACGCACTTCAAAGGTGATATATTCAAGATTTCAGAAGTGACCCTGGGGCAAGAGCCGTCAAAAGAGAAAGCTGTGGAATATTGAAATACTATGCAATTGAATGGGATGGAACATGCAAAATATAAGGAAGGGGAAAGAGTGTTAAGTGCATTAGAATTAGGATGGTCACGAAGCGTCGAGTAGAATGAAGATAGACCTCACACATATAGTGAAAGTTACATATTTAACAGACATTAAGGATTTGACTTATAATATGCTTTCAGTAATTATGCAAGGCGTCTGATGTGGTGACATTATATTTAAATATTTATGTCGTAGAGTTATCAAAGCACCAGAGGTGGTGCTGTCTTTACTTGATCGTACTCGCTACTCAGGATATAAAAACGTGTCTTTAAAATCAGAAGCTTCTTGTTGGTATCACACAATGTAATACCATAATAATTCATCTATAAAACTTGGAATTTTGATGGATTTCAAATAAAAGAAATAGTTTTGCGTAAATATCTATACTGTATGAGCTTTTATGTTAGTCATCTTGTATTACTCATTATCTGATGAAGAATGGTAATTCTCTCTCGGAAAGAAATAAAAGAGACATACAAACTCAGATTATGGGTCAACCCATTAGCAAAATTTTGCTTCTTGCAGTCAATACACTGAGTACCGCGTGTTCCTATTTTCTCCCCATGCTCTCCTGTAATACTAATATTGATAGCATTATCTCAGAAAGGTTTATAATTGCTGTTGATACACTGCGATTTCACATAGCACAATTTCCCACTTTTATGGCTTGTCCGTTGATCACACAAATGGTATAACTATACTGTGGGTGGAGTGAACATAAAATCTTCAAATACAGTAAAATATCCTGGAAATACCTCAATGTCTCATATATCGTGGGGAACACACACACAAAACACATGCGGAACAGCATTATAGAAACAAGGTTTTGTTAGGCGTATCCTAGGACGGTTCTACGATGAGTCTACGACTAGTCAAAGAGAGATGCTACTTCGCTCTGGTTAGGCCATATTTCGAATACGCCGCGAGCATTTTGGCCCCTGGTCATAATGTTTAATAAAAAAATAAATAAAATGCAAAAAAAGCATCATGCTTTGGTAAAAATTGCTAAGAACAAACATATACTGTTTCACAAAATGCTAGAGGACTTAATGTGGGAGCCTATTGAGACTCGGAGACTACACGCTAGGTTTAAGTTGCTTGAGAAATTCAGAACTGGTGTCTTTCAGAGCGTCACAGAAAATATTAGCATGACGGCTCACTTTCTCTGTAGGTCTAACAGAAGCGAAAAATTCAAAGAGATACATGGCCAAGCTGATAGGTACAAAAGTTTGTTCTTTCCGCTCACAATAAGCGACCAAAATAAAAACCGAGCTCAACTTAATACATTCCCACAATACATGGTACCATTTCTACTCCCAAAACTTAGGGTTGGTGACCCAACACCCCCTGCCACATGCCCATGCGGCTCGCAGGGTAGTATGCAGATGTAGATGTACTTAAACCTCTCTTCACGCCTCCACTCCAGAAAACCCGTACTCAACCTGAAAAAACGTCGTTCTGGACCTCCCCGGCCCTTAAGAGAAATAATGCCAATGACGCAGGGCTCCGTGGCCCATCTCCTCAGACTCCGTCTTTGCCTTCGCTCGGAAACAAAGAGAGTCATAATTTACGGAACAAAAGGAGAGTGACGCTAAATCAAGAGTGCGACGAAATTTAATTTTCTGACTTTGAAAACCTTCCCGGCTGCGTGCTGAAAGGCTATTTTCTTGCGTTCTTTAGCGTAATATCTAGGGGAAAAAAGATGAAGAAAGGCGCGATATAAAGTTGGTAAAATGTTACCATACAGTCTTAGTTGGAAAGATTTGCGTTTTTCCAAATCCTAAGCCTCAAATGACTATAATGATTTTCATAGGACAATGAATCTTCGGACACCAAGATTTATTTGACTGAGTCTGATCTGCAGATGAATCCGGTAATGAATCAGCTTTTGTCCATGAAAGGATGTCTAATAAACTTATGTTAAGCGTGTGAATTATTTCGCTCTTTATGGAAGATTTTTAATAAATAAAATATGCGATAAAACGAAATGAGATAATGAGATTTGAAATAATGTTAGAAGCAAATAAGCGAGCAATTGTTGGATTAGCCACAGTGCATTTTTCTGTGACGCTGAATAAATCAATGTTGTCAACATGTGTATTTATTTATGGATTTGCTATAGCAGTTAGTTAATCTGTATCCGCTATTTAGCTTTACAAAGAATGACATCATCATTTGAATGACTTAAAAAAGCGTATAATACTTGAATAAACTTGCTGTTTGCTGCTAGTTTGCTATAACATTCACTGCAAACCACTTTGTTATATGTGTTAGCTTGGTCGTAATTACACTGTGTTATGTGCGTTCTTCCCATGTATTTAAAGACCGTTTTCATCCACTAGGTCGAGATCGCTTATCTATTTGAATTTTTCCATATTTAGCGACCTCAAGGCATTTGAGATTTTCAAAATCATTGCCATCGCCGTGTGATGAGTGTTTATCATGTTGATCATTGGCATCTTTTCTCTGTACATTGTTTGAGGATAACATCTACACTGAATTCACTTAACCCTGCGAAAGCTTTTCTTTGGAGACTTTTCACGCCTTATTTTCACGTATTCTATGGTTTTCTAAAACAATAATATTGAGCATCATGTAACAGCTAACTCATTGAAAACTTCCTTTAAAGTTACGACTCATGTTATTACATTTCTCACTGCCAATTATATGCTTTTGCGTTTTCAGGCAGTTTAACTCTAGAATCACGGGTTGTTTCGTTTATCGTTACAGGCGGCGGGGTCATTTTGACCCCTGCTTATGTTTGAAATTTTTTCCTCTCTTTTGCAAGTTTTTTGGTTCCTCTATTTAGGTGTTGTTAGATTTAGGCTTCAGGGCTGCCATTGCCTTATTTGGCTACACAGGATCAGGTAGGCAATCTGCATTACACAAAAGCACTGATATTTTTTACTATTTTTTTGCGTTCATCACAGGTAGAGTTTTTTTTTTAAACGAGAGTAAACACTCAGGAATATGTTATTTTATTATGAATATTGACTGGAGCACTAAAGTACAGGACCTGATTAAGGATAAAAGTTATAAGAAGCTACATTTCAACCAAATTTTCTTCTGGTTAAGTAAAACAAAAATTAGTTTTCCTAATAAAATGTCAAAATAATTTTTCCACTGGCATGCAGGAAAGGCAGTATACTTTAGTTTCACTAGTAATGGTGCCAAACAAACTTCCTGCAGCCTACACACATATTACACTTTTTGCTACCGTGAAATTTCTCCATGACCTGGCACTTACGGCGATAGGAATATAATGGCATATTACATGAGTCTGATTGAACCGTTTGCGGTTAGTTCCTACTCTGCATGTACATTTCTGAGAGGTCCTCAGAAAGATTACGCAAAAATTGATGACTTTGCACTTTTTACCAGTGCATTACCGGTACAAAATCCATGCATTGACGGCAGCCAAGTCTAGAATATTACGTGTATTGAAATCTAGAATATAACGTGTCTAGTACATTTGTGTATTGGCCGACGTCGAGTGCATGCTCAAACAGAGTACAGTTTGGCCATTTGGACCACAGTACTCACCCTAGCCTTAGTATGGTTGTAGTACTCAATAGTTTCTGGTATTTTGTTTTCATTATTTGACACAGTAACACTTGGATGCATGATACTCAATAACACTACGTTCTTTCCAACTCTACCCCTATAGACAGAGTGGCATAATCATTTTTCAGAAGAACCATTTATTAGCGCTCGGTGCTTGACATCTTCACTGCTTCGGTGGTGCTTTGCGTCATTACGTCATACGTTACGTCCCTTTCAAAGGAATCGATCACTCAATTTCAATCCTACGTGTTCGGCTAGATTTACATCGGGAGGTCTGTCCTCAGTTTTACCCAGGTAGGAAATAGCATTGTACATTTACTTACTCTTTGAGTCCACAAGCATTCAGAAGTTAATGCCAAATTTATCGGGTTTAGTTAGCGTATCTGCGTAAAAGGGCACTTGCACTTAGATGGAAATAACTGTTCATCTACGGTCAAATTGGGCCCTGGTTTGTATAGTTTCTTGCAGTTTTATATAAAAGGTTTCCACATATCAGAAATCAGGGCAAACTCATTGGTTTTATGATGCCCTACTCTCTCACCTCTGATATGTAACTTAAGGGACCGCAATATTTCGCGTAAACGATCTCAAGACATGATATTTGCAAAGAAAGGTTTTCTGGACCCCCAGTTTGGGGACCAAAGGCTGTCAAAGTATAGGTGTCTAGCTCCGTACGCCCCCCGTGCATAGAGAACGACTTTGAAAGCAAGAAGTTTATCAAGTGAGACATATCAGTTTCCACCAGCTGCTGCGCGAGGGAGGTAAAGGGAGCACTGCCACACGGCAGTAGTGAGATATTCCCGGCAAGTCTGCACAAGTCTCCCAAACAGTTTTTCAGACCTACCTACACCCATCCCCTTCCTGCTTCGTGTCCGTCACCCTTATGATCGACGATTATTGCTTTTTTTTTACGTTAATCAACGTTGGAAGTACACACTAATTCCACTTAGGAATAGAAAATTTCCATGGAGGGTTAAAATGACCAAAATGGTGACCATAGGTTAATTTTCTAATTTAAGCAGCGGTGAGAAGCATGTTTTAAAAGCCATTAGTGGCGATAATATTTGTTTAAAATTTCTGAAATTCTCGGTAATATACATGTATAGGTTTAAAAGTTGACACGATATTCTCGCTGTACGCTGATAAGGCTTAGACCACCAAAGTTTTTTAGTGAATCTGTAAAAATTACAGCAGCAAATATGACTTGTTTTTAAAAACTAACTGCACACTATTAAAAATATGACGAGGGTGGCGATTATAGTTTTCCATAATTCGTGAGCTATTGTTATCACTATTTTCAAATGAACTCATCTGTATGAAAATGGAATTTTCATTCGTAACATTTTGTCAAGAGCTGTAAATAAGTAATCTAAGTTGAAAATATGTGTTATTGGGACAGTAAATGTAAAACTTACTTTTTTACAGCGGTTTTCACATTGGATAATAATTTTTCAAAGAAATGAACCGTAATCCCACCCCAGATCTATGGGTTAGAGAAATCTGAACTTGAAAGTCTATCTGAAGGTCATACTCGTAATGTTTCCCATGTAAAATGGGTGGTAAACTTTTGAAATGGTAACTAAAAGAACTGTATTAAGAGCCTGAAAATTTTTTACCATTAGAATAATTAGATATTTTTCTTTATGATACTGTCGAATTTGTTTTATTTTTGTGCTGTGTGAAATCTCGCTCAAACTAACAGAGATCTTCACAATTATAAACCGCGCTTTCCAAACCTCGCTTTTCGTAATCAGCCATCCTTGACCTTCATGTGTGAATCTTTCCCTTTAACTCCTTTCTTTACGGTCCACTACAATTAGCTGTGACATGGAGTGCCCCCAATTAGCTCTCCTTTTCCACTTCAAGTCACAGTCTTGCATCTCTCTCTTCACTCTTTCTTGTAAAGAATTCTCATTGAGCATTGCACCAGTTCATTACATCTCCGTCATTATTGTACTCCGCGGAGTATAACAATGTGCTTATCTTTTTTAGAGTGCTTTTCTGAAATCAAAGCCTCCTCCAAGAATAAGTTGAAATATAGGATTTGAAATAAAATCCTGACATTTAATTGTTAAGGAGGAAAAAATAGGTCGAGAATGCCAAGATGGAAACTCCACTATTGGTATTATGGTCAATCGTTGATCAGTAGCGCTGAATATCTGCCGTATTTCCTGACAGTATTTGATGAGCGAGGGCTGATTTTTTCTGGGTTTAATGACCACCGGGTTACAGAAATGTAGGTTTCAGCAGTTTCATACGTATTCGGCTTTAAATGTATTTCCTCCCGTAGGGTAAATTCCTCAAGGTTTACTGATATTCTAAAATCTGATTCACATGATAGTCTCCCAAGGTAGTAATCCCTTGTAAATCTTTGATTGCTTCAAAAGCGTAAATGATACTAGCGTTCTCATTATTTTTTGTTATTTTTATTCATTTTAGGCATTGAATCAGAATAAATGGGCATCTGTTCCTCAAAGGCATGGATCTTTATGTTTCTTTTATTAGGAGTCGATCGCGACTCATTTTTTTTCATTGTGCCGGAGAAAGGAATACAAAGATAACGGAAAACATGCCTTCTACCTTTCCCTCTCGCCTCTCTCTGGGTCAAAAATGAAAGTGCAAAATGGTGGTAGCGGGAAGTTAGCCCTCTTTTAAAGTCACGTGTCTTCGTTCTGCTCTAACCAATCCCTTATCCTCTATGGACTGGATCTCTCCCTTCCACTGCGTCCACCGACCCACTCCAAAACCTCTCCTCCTGAATTCCCGCTCCGACACTCGCATTCTCCAAATTTCCTTCCCTCTTTGCTTCCTCTCCTTCCTTCCCTTTATTGCCTCTCCTTTGTCCTTCTTCTTTTTGCTTCATTCCTCCTCTCACATTTCTCTCGTTCCTCCTCTCGCGCGTGAACCACACCTCTTCGTTTCCTTTTTGAGACGAGGAAAAGAGCTGAGGGCAGAGAGGAAATTTTCTCCCCTCGCAGCTGGTACGTAAAAAATTCCGCATAGTTGACAGCGGGAAACAATACTGAGACTCACAAGTCCACTGAAAGCATCTTGTCGTGAGCATGCTTACAAAAAAGCAAACACGGTGCGCACCTCCGCCGACTCCCGTCTTTCTCTATCCCCGACCAAAAGGTAGCTGAAATATATCCACTAGAGTGGCGGGTCAGGTGTAAATTGGAACTTTCCTTGGGCCTGAGACGTACTTACGACCCCAAGAATACCATTAATGCAAAGAAAATGAACTTTTTCTATCTATAATGGAAGAAAAATAACTAGGCTATTAATACGGTGAAGTATCGAGTTCAAGGCCAATGAAAAACTTTTCCTCAAAACATGCTGACAGATAAGTTTAGCAATAGATTTAGTTTATTTTCAAGCGAACGGCGCAATACGGGTAAGAGAATGAAGTTCTGATGCGAGGAAGAAGGAGACTAGGAAAGTAGTGAGCAAGGGAAAGCGAGAATAATATTAATAATAATTAATGTCGTCTTTATTTATTTGAGCGATATTAGGACTATCTAGTCCTCTCTTGCATATAACTCACTTTACACGAGAAAGGGTATGGGATGAGATGGAGATAGGATATCCGGATTACATGTAATTCACATTCTCTCCTCCACATGCTTCTCCCCTTCTTATCCCATCTCTCTCTCTCTCTCTCTCTCTTGTTCTCTAAGACCATATCCGAGAGCTATAATTTATCATTCCCTTTTGGTATCTTATTCCTTTCTTAAGGAATTCCATCTCCGTGGCATTAAACCTTTCTGTTTTTCCTACCGTATATATATTTTCTGGGGTGAGTTTTTGTAGCAAATTCTTATTAAGACGATACATGGAAAATTTTCAGTTTAAAAAAACAATTTTCTCATGAAAAATATTTTGTTGATGGCGTGAAATCAGTCTCAGTTAGATATTGAGCTTCTATTGCGTTTGATTATATACGAACTTCATATGTAATTTTGTTGACTGCAAGTTCAAAGGATTCAGGATTAATTTAGTGAAGGTTATATGTAATGAAAAGAACAGATGTGCAAATTTTCTCAAATATAAATGTACAACACATCAAAATTTATGGTAAAGTGCAACTCTGTAGTTTTATATTATTGAATATTTATAGCTTATATAAGTATCGGTAGGATTTCAACTTTAAGGCCTATTGACTTCCTTCATGTTTTATATGTTTCATTTTTCTTATGTTTAATGGGCAATATTTTTTAGTTAGTTTATTTTTGTCCTTTTCAATGTTCACATTGCTTCTGTCGCTAATAATTAATTATCTCTCAGGATTAATATGTCAATTAGAAGATTTAGATCGACGTATCGCCCAAAAAAGCGAGATCCGTATTATATGCCCTCATATCTCCCAGTCCTCTTCCTAATCTCCCTGAGGTCCTACCTCCATTGCTGTCTATCCTTCAATGCCCCAACATCTTCCTCCTCCCCACACTCATACTTTTTGCATTCTTCTCATTTTTTTTATCCCTCACATTTGTATCGATATCATCTTTAATGGAGTAGAGTGTCCTGCATGCTGGTAAAAACTCGCCCCAGCCACACACCCTTGAGGTGGATTGCAGGGCATTAAGCGGTTATTATGTAAATGTAGTCAGTGTGCATATAAACTGTAAACTGTAGAATATCTCTTGGACAATATTTCGGGCCATTAAGTGTTCTTTATTTAATGATGAACTTATCTTTTTCACCTTCCCGTTTTGTGACGCCTCTAGATCTGCACCCGACTGGAAATAATGAAACTGGGACAATTTAAGTTAAAATTCTTTCCGGAGAGGAAACAATTTCGGTGTTTTTAAGTCTCTACTTGCACAATTGAGTTAAATGAACCACCATTTGGAAGAAACCGCGACTAATTTGCTTAAACTAGTTTGTGTGAGCTTTTTGGAGTGCAGCGCTTCCCGTGCATCTCTGCGCCTGAATATGTCATGGGATGCCCTTGAATAGTCACCCTCACGGGAGCAACCATGATAGGCTGGAATTGGGCTTAAAAGCATGCAAAAGTTACAAAAAGAAATGTTCGGTTAGGAGAGACGTCTAAACTAGAGGCGACCGCAGTATTTTCCGATAATTTTCCGATTGTATTAATGGAACATTTTTTGCGGAAATGGGACAGCGGAGGGAGATGAGATTTGGCCTGCGAGATTTCATTGCTTGGAAGTAAAAGTGATTTAAAATGCGAAAATATCTACGAAATATGGATGAAGGATCGTTTAACGAAGCGTTGTTTTTTTCCGCGCGATAATACGTGAAATATCGTAAAATATGGCACTGGATGTTGTTTTTCTCGTTTTTGTTAAAGGAAATGAAAAGGAAAGAATTTTACCGACAAACGCTTGTAGCAGAGAGTGTAAATACCGTGTCAAGTCCTTAGGCATGAGTAAAATTGGGCCATTAGACAGAAATACAAGCAAAAATATTGGCTATTTCGATAATTGTACTATTTCCGTAAGGGTGTAGTATAAAATTAGTAGGAGAAATTATGTGAGGTACTTAATTTCAAACTACAAAATAATATATCGGTGGTTGATTAGGTTGTGCTGATATCTATTCCATAAGTTATTAATATACATAGATGCCAAAATACTCAATTTAACTATTAAACCAAAATCTTTTTTAAATGTGTTTTGAAAGCCAACAAGCGTGATAGGATCAGAGTTTTCATTCTTATAATTTCGTAATTAATAATGTTTCATTTCTGAATGGGGCTATTGTCCTTCAATAGATTTTGTTACAACTTTTTAAAATTTTATTTCATGATAAAGCATGAATAATCCTCTTTACAGTTCAACATAAATCATCTGGTCAGGTTTTCCACATCCAATTTCATTGCTCTGGTGAATAAAACTGCAGGGAACACGGAAGGTATGAGGTGGTTGATACAAGCCGCGAATCAACCTGCATGAAGTATGCCTGGATTGAAAATCGAATTAAATTAAATAATGAAATAATCTGATAGCCATTCTTACCGTATGCACGGAGTGGAATAAAGCAAAACGTACTCTGCGTCGAAGAGACGGAGAAAATTTGAACTCTACGTAGCGTCCTGTTCTCTCTTCTTCAGCATGTCAGTTCGTCTCTGCAATCCCATACCATTCAGTTTTGGTGCGGCGGCAAGGGGAGAGACGCAATGATCGAAATGTAGTGGATGGGCTGGTGGTGGCGCCTTAACAGAAGATAGAGACCCGTGGGGAGTTAGAGGAGATGAAAGAGCACGGGGACATTTTTTAAGCAACAGAAGTATGAAGAGGTGCTTTTATCGTGAGTCTCCTGCTCTGAACGCCGGCTGGGAGGAATATACCTGTATAGATCTATGGAAATGGTTGCGGAAGGGAAGGGGCTTTAAACGATTTGCCATGGTCCATATACGCTCCCTTTTTCAATGTTTTCGTCTTCCCATTGTGGCTTTACCTTTCCCTCATGCTATAAATCCTCCGTTTATTCTTAGGTTATTATACCATCGCTGTTTGTCATTGCTTAGTATAATTTGGCTGGAGGGCATCTACATGCACAAAGTATTGTGCAGCACACTCCAGAAGGGTAGGTGTAGTATCTGTGTAGACAGGTAGATGTAGAGTATTTCTTTGAATATCTCCCGTAAAAGTTCCTGGTACAGACTTTCACCGCAATATAGGGAGATAGAAGTAGAGAAGTTAACGGGAAAGAATTAAGTGGATTCGAGGAGGCCAATGAGAAAAACAGATTGAGGAGCCAAGCGTCCTCTCGAAAAAACAAGAAACACACCCACGAAAGGGAAAAGTGGTCAAAGTCACGTTAGCATATCGCCACGGCTTTACAAACGAAGAGCCGAAATGAGACGGTATGTAGTGGTGAATCATCCCACTTCTCGATGTGCTTCCATTAGCAGCAGTTATAAAGGTTTTATGGCCCTCCACAGTAAACAACCTTTCTCCTCCGTTTCGCACGATTTTGAAACTTTTGTAGCTCATGTACCAAAAACGTACACTTCTGCGGCGGGAACTTTTGAAAGAGGATTAACAGGGGGCGATCCCACTGCAAAATAAGCTAAAGGGCTTAAAAAGGGTATAGAAAAGTACTACGCTGATGAAAATAAATGCTGTTCTCGTTAAGATACTAATACTAACTAGTTTTACTTTTACTGCTAATTCATTGAAAGTAGGTCTACTAGTACTTCTTGTACTAAACTTATGGCGGAATGTTGCACCAGTAATTACCATAAGGTATTAGACTTAAGCACCAAGTGTGATCTTTTATCTGAGGGTGAGCATTTAATGGTGAAGATTTATTGCAAATCGTACATTCTCTTGGTATCTGCGCCAAATGGAATTTTAAACCAATTTTTCTGCATTCCATTTCATTGATCTTTCGCTTATGATAGAACTCTACGTTTAACGTTGGCTTGAACAGAATATGTCTGTTTCGAGCTATCGCAGAAGATTTAGTTTGGTTTTGAATTTTTTTCGTTTGAGTTTATAATAATAGTTAATTAAAAATTAGGTCAAGGTTAGGTTAACGTCATGGCCACTTTATACACATTTGTTTGATATATGCAGTACTGTTTCCGAGACTAATCCTGCTAAGTAACAGTGCGTAAGAGTTATAGCTAACTATTTAACCGACTTTGCTAGTAAGAATTTCGTTTTAACATTAGCGTGGTGAGAGAGTCAAACTTTTCCAAAAATTCATAACCTAGTTTTTATCTAACTTAAATTATAGCTTTCACATATTGTATGAATCAATTATCGTATATTTATTTTGCCTACGCTTTCCTGATTCAGTGATCACATTTGTGCGATACTGCGTCACCTCTGAGTATGGTGGTCATTAAATGAGATAAAAAAAACTACAGTGGCCACTTTCACCTGTAAGGACAATTTCTGTACGTATCTTTACTTAGGAAATTGAGATGGAGTGGAAAAAATCTTGGCTTTGCTCTTTACATAGGATCCCCGGATAGTTCACTGGTATACTTACCATATGTCGAGCGAAATACTGGCGCTAACTTCGTCGCATTTAAGTATTGGGCTGGATTTATCCACAAAATGTTTTTCTCTACCATGATTTGAAACCGAGAAAATGACGTGAGAATCGAGTGCCCTATTAGCTACAATCAACTCATTGACTTTCGCATGCCATAAGTATAAAACAGGCTAGGAGAAATATGATTTTGGGTACTATTTATAGATCCATTTCAAAATGAAAAACAATTGTAACTTTCCACTTTTCAGAGAAATGCAGAGCCTACGGAGGTCATCGTTAAGAACATGGAAAAGATACGGAGGTCATCTTTTGTAAATAAGGTGTTACAGTTGCCATCATAATAATCTTATCCTTGAAGTTTTTCTGGGGCTAGTTTGGCTGCATTTTAATACCGAGTAATTCAACAATCGAAGGATGATATATCAGCAATAACGCCCGGTCATATTTCCTCCACTTTATAGTAGTCATACAGTGTACTTCATATTCACGTAGGTTTCAAGTCATTACTCTAATGTTCCTTCAGAAAGACTAATCAGGTTGCTCAATACCATTTGGAGAGTCTCATCGACAGAACACCACCATAATACCACAAACCTCTCGTTCATGATAAGTAACAACTCTCTAGCATCCTATAGACATGATCATGTATAAAATTTCCGGTCGAGTTGGTGAGTTTTTATTGTAGTTGAACGATGCATATGGAGTTCCTTTCGGAGGACTGGATCTACAGAGCTTCAGCCTTCGTCCATTTCAACTCCTCCACATGCATTAGACACCATCTCATTTCTTTTCCGTTCCTGGAGTTCGGCCAGGTCAAAGTCATATATCTCCACTTTCGTGGGAATCAGCGGAGACCTCTCATATCGGTATGTAAGTCGATTAATATCACTCGACCTCGGAATGGAAGTAGGAGTGGAGGAGTTGGTGGGCGTTTTTTAGTGAAGAGGTTTGACATTTCCGCTCTCAGGCGGTGAGAGCTGCTTTTTAGGAAACAAGGCATGGGTAGCTCTAAGATCCGCGATGTTTTTTTTATACCTACATGCCTTTTAAGTGGAAAAAAACTTTGTCAAGCGCCCAGATACAAAAAGGCACCCAAGATATTGTTCCTTTATGGCTGCTTTGAAGGGAGATTCCACGCCCCATCACTGCAGAAGTATTTTTTCATGGAAAACTACTTTTATGAGCAAATTGAAGAGCATTTTTGTCACCGTCGCGTCGTGAACATGAATCAACTTTGAGAGGTTGAGCAATAACTTTGTGCCCAATGTAGAAATATTACACTCATAACTTTGTATTGGGTTACTGCTACACATTTAGGGATTTTTTGAAATTTATCACAAATTTTCAATACAGAGATTAAGGAATCCTTTCTTGAATTGTAACTTTCTGCATCATCGTCACGGAAGTCTACCCTCTTCCATTTCAGGCTTATCAGCCTTATAAACATGATCATACTTGCTGGCTGTTTTCATTAATTTAATCAGTTACAAGTTTGTACGTTTTTGTAAGTAAATTATGCATCTACTAAAAAGAACCATCAAAGCTTTCCATAACAGAGATTATGTATAATATTTTCTTAATATCTGAGAATAAAGTTTCGTTTTAATGCAATAATACAATCTGACGGAACATTTTTCCAAGTAACCATAACAATTACATGTCTCATTTAATTCTTTACGAAGGTCATGTCATCATTTCACCTCCAAAAACCTTATCCCGTTCATCTTTGCTCAGCTGGTATCCTAACACCCCCTGCCACAGGCCCATATGGTGACTTTTAGGGTAGCAAGTACATATAGTCGTAGAAGGTACACTATTTTGTAGCACCACTTAAGGCTCCGGCTGTATCAATAGTAGAGCTTCAATAAAAGCACCTAATGGCCAGCTATACCACAAGAATCCCATCAGAGGAACAAGTTACCACGACTCCATGAATGCAAAGAATGAGATATCAACAACTTTAAAGATAGTGGTCTCGAAAAGCGTCTAGGATTTTCCTTGATAGAAATCGACCCGAGACCACTACTATGAGTTCATTTTTTTCATTTTCATATCCCTATATTTGGTTATTGCTGTCCCATTTTCCTTTCTATCTACTCCTGTATTTCTACTCTCCTTAATGTTTGTGTTTCACACCCAGTTTCATTTTGTAAATACACCTGACAATACCTTTCTGCTATCGCACTCCTTCATTTTATGAATATTTGGAGTATATGATGATAAGATGAGTCGACGAGAACACTAGTTTCTCGAAAGTTTACACCAAAAATATGCAACGGCGAGCGTATAAAAGTTTCCTTCACCTCCTGTCCTCAGTCATTCACTCAACCTTTCCACTTGACTCCAGTCTCGGCAGTAAAGTTTCACTCCAAAGTTGATGCCCATGTCTTAACCTAGGGCATGGTCTTCCGTACTTTTCCACATAGTTAAGCAGGGTTGCCATTTTCTGCCAAGGATTACCGATGGAGTGTAATTGTAAGGTAAACAAGCACTTAAATAATTCATTATTAAAATGCCCATTCGTATAATATTTTGCGTTTCATCTCTTTCATTTTTCCGAAGTGATACGCCTTTTTGTTCAATTTTACTTCCATAAAAGGCCAAAGCTGATATTCATGTCAGCAGATTCATAAAATATGTATCATTTACTTGAGTAATCAGTATACTATGTATATTCGACGAATTTCCCATTTTTTTGTTTTATTTTTCGGATTTGTTTAGTTTGAAATCAGTTTCCTTAAGAAAGTTAAACATGTTTATATGATATTTGAGAAAAGGTATTTGTACTTAAATATATCCATGACAAATATTCATCTACTTTGCCTTAAATTCCTTTTCAAGGTATAAGAGTGAGCTTTGTTATTGTAGATGTCGTGCTAATAAACTATTCTATTACATGTGTGAAATTCTCTCGGGCTTCACATCGGGTTAAATAATATGAAAGTATATTATTCGTCAGAAAACTAAAAAATCATCTATTCTATACCAATTAACAAAATATACATAAATCCAAACATGTGTGATCCGTCAAACCTTCGACGCTGCTGTTGAGGATCTATTTGCGTTGAATCCTCTTTTACGTAGTGTTTTCTCCTGCTTTGTGGTAAAATTTTATCCTGGGTTTACCTAACCTAGGCATTTACCATCAGACGTCGTTTCAGCAAACATGGTGTGTTATAATTACAGGAAAAGTCGCGAACTTTCAGTCATACTTTTTGATCCAAAGATGAAAGTCCCGGCTCAAAAACTTTAAGCTATATCGGCCCTTTTTACTATCGCCAGTAGCCATAAATTTACAGAGTACATTTAATTCAGTTTCTGCTCACTTATGTTATCTTACCAAATCCGCCTTCGATTTCTTGCACCACTTTGGTTACTCCGTGGTTCACTTATCACCTGAAGTTGAGCGTATCGTAAATTTGAACATCCTATCAGTTTCTTGAGGCTGTATTATCCAACAATATTTTTAGACACATAATTGAGCGTTATCTTTTCCTAGTTATTCACTAAGTCCCAGCAGATTGCTCACTGAAGGTCTATACGGCATTAGCTGCTCAGCTGTCCGATTCTTTATTCTGCCATTCAGGGCTAGCGTACCAAGTCTTTGTAGACTCCCAGATCTGTATCTCCTCCCCCAAAACACCATCATCAAAATGCCATTCCTTCGTAGTAGCTTTGAATTTGTAATTTTGCTGGTTTTATGAAATATACCGGTTTGTAGAAGATGTTGATGAAGAATACATTTTTATAGATGGCTTTCTCATTTTTCTCGCCCGAAATTGGAAATCGTTTGTTTAAAGGTGAATGTTTTCTTCGAGAGAATTTTGAAATTTCCTTTTTCCATTACACTTTGGAATTGGTACATTAGTGTACTAAAATTAATTATTATTGTAAACACCTTCACTGGTTTTACATTGGTAACAGGTGTTCGAAATCTTCGCGTAATGGAGAGGTATCTCTGTGAAGTTGAAAAAAATTCCGATTGTTTAACAGCTCAGAGGCTTCCTCTAAATGCTTTCTGCCTGTTGCCCTTTTTACTATCAGCTGAATGTAAGTATACTATAGCATTTAAGAGTGCCAATTTTCCGTTATATATCGTAAAATGTCATTTAAGCATGTGTGTGTCAAAAAATTGGATGAACACTTACCAAAACCTTGAAATGTATTTGCTACCTAAATTGTTCCAGCACAACATCCTATAGGTGTGGTGGTGGAGTTAATGAGACCAGAATAAAAATAAAGGCACAACACATTATGCCTTTCGATATCCTTCTGAAGAGGAAAATTGCTTTCTTTAGAGCGATGAAGACGCGCAGAAATACAACGGGCAGTGATTTGGAGAGGCCGCGCCCCCTTGCTTTTGCCCTTGCCGACGACTTCCGCGTTGGACGAAGGCTCCCGAAGCAATGAATAATGGAGAGACCGTGACTGACGGACGAATGCGAGCTGAAACTCATCCCTTATCCGATAGACATTGATTGCAGAGGGCGTGGGCGACCCCTAATGGGAAAGGACGGATGGAAGCGGAAAGTGGGAGCAACAGGAGATTGAAAAGGATTGGGGGAAGTAAGAGGGATGGAGTGAGGAGACGGATGGGTTAAGATAAAGTAAATTGAGGATTGTGATACGGGACGCTATAAGAAAGAATCGCTTTTATACCACCCCTATGGTATTGCCCTGTGAACAACTACAAGGACGTGCGGTGAGTCCGTTGGGATTACAGGTTCCTTACTTTCCAATTGTCAATTTCCATTGGTCACAGTTTTTGTACTGAGAGAAGGGAAACGAACATTGAACAGCTTTTTCCCGCCCGTTCGTTCACCATTCATTTGGTAGTCATTCATTTCCACATCACGATAGAGGCGTGGTAATAGATCCGCGCCTACTTCTAAGACTGCATATCTTCTGTACATTTCTATGAATAACTCTAAAATAAAGAGGGTTAGTGTTTATTGCATTCTTAATTGTTTCAAATCATTTATATCCAACTTTGACGTAACTGAGTATCCGTCCAGTTGACATACTCTGTTTACAGCAACTTATTCTTGAGTTAAATATTATTTTTACTGCTTCCCTAACTTTTATTATATTAAAAATATTTTAATTTGCACAACCATATAAAACTTGACGCAATATCGTCTCATTGTTGTAGTCATGTGCACAATAACACATGAATGAAAATCAGAAAGGTTTTTATATGCCCTAAGGTATCCTCACTTATTACTACAGAGGCCCTGTTAGCTGACTATGCGAAGAATGGAACCAAAAAATGAGGTTTCTGGATTCTTTGAGATCTCTAAAAGGATAAAAGTGGGCGATGTTTTAGGTGGTGCTGCAGAATTTGAGGTTGACCCAATTCTAGAAAAGAAAGAATCTTTTAAGACCGTGGGATTAATATCTGCCTTAGGCTTCTCCCGATTTATTACGTTCCACTCCAAGAGAGGGTGTTTGTCTCACGATGGGTTTTCATTCTCATTCTCAAAGAAGAGTTCTTATTGTTAATGAGTCATTATTTTTTGTTCAAATTTGCTGAGTCTTATAAAATACCGACTTAGAAATGCACGAACTACAAAGCGGAAAGAGAAATGTCTTTCGTGATGTGGCGGAAGTTCAACTAAATAAAGACAAATTGCAATTTTTCTAGTGGTAAAATAATGTTATGCTACCTTAGGTATTAATATTACAGATATATTTTATGTAGAATATCGAGCCTTGGCTGCATATATTTATTTTAGATTTGGAAATCGCTCTTAGATTTTAATGAACCTTATTGCTTACCTTTCACTTTTGTGTTGCAACAAACGTGTAGATCTCTATGAAGTATATGGCCGGAAGTTCTCTCATTGCCTCATTATTAATTCCCTGTTTTTTATAACTCATCTTTAATTATTTCTGAGCTATCTTTTACACCCTAGATTGGGGAGGTGCCTAACAGGAACAGGGAAGTCCCGCAAAATGGGCTGCGAAACCAATCCTCCTCACTGACTAGGTACTCTGACAAAACTCTTCTGTGACACAAGCATCCTATGAAATCATTCATTATTCCATTCACCCTTTGAGACGCAAACTCTTCGGCGATACGCTTACGTACGTTCTTTTTAAACCTCTCCAATTAGTTTACAGGAATGTTTTATTAATTGACGGTATTGAGTATTTTATCCTTTGAGGTGATCGTTAATAGTTTGTAAATACGATTCCCAAACGTTATTAGGGCATTTGGAAATATTCTCTCGAACTCATGATTGCTTATAATGACCAGAGTATAAGTGTACCTATATCGTTTGCATAAAAGTTTTGCTATTCTATTAACTTTCGTTTTGTTCGTTAATTATAATGCAATAATGTTCGTTTATTCTTCGACACTGAAGTATTGATATAGTGACTTAAAGCATTGTGTACCTGAGCGCTAAATTAATGTAAATTAGATATAAATTAATATTAATATACAAATTAAAATAATGATTTATAATTGAATAAAATTGATAGTTAATTAATGAAATTATTTCGAGTAAGTGTAATCGGACACATTCAATCGTAGCAACCTAGAAATATTGGAAAGCTCTGTGAAGAGGAATTCATTTAATGTAAAATAAATTCAAATTAAAGCTAATATCGTCCGGAAAGAAACGTATCAATTGTGCATGCAGGGCTCTCAGTAGGGAACAAAGAAATAAACAAAATAACAAACCTAGAACGATTTCAAATCATATCTTCAACAACCCCTCTGTTCTTTGGTTGATGATTTTCCTGTCGACGTCTATTATCACCCCTTTCCACTATTCTTTGTACCTTCTAAACATGAAGTGACAGATTAATGTTGACCTTTAGTTATTGTGTTCTGTGTTAATGCATTGGTTGGGTCATCAAATTAATCATCTTTTAGAAGCTGTAAATCAATTAAGGTCGGCAGAAATATGCATAGAAGAATTGTTATCTGTTCATCTCTTATGTGTCGATAGGAAGGCTCTTTCTTCATCTCATCCTTTCAGTTTGTTATACGACTAACACTTATTTCCCGTCGTCTCCAGAAAATATTTTTTTGTCGCTCATTGCTTATTTTCCTTATCTCTCCATTTTGTGAATGTCTCAGGTAGACGATCACCTCGATTTATCTCGTCCATCAACGACAATCCTCTGACTATCAAAGGAACTTTGTAGTCATGGAATGAACTATGCTAAGAAACTACTGTGTGGTTTCCCCATAGATATAATTAGGAGTTTTAGTTTAATACCCTACTTACCACATACTCTAATACTTCAGGTTATATTTTTGCATTCCTCTCTCCAACACTTTCAGCTGAAAACGGTATAGTAGAATTTTAATATTCTGTGAATTTGCTCGAAAAAATATGATTATGCGGAAAAAGCGGGAACTCAGGTGGATTAATTGCGGTTGTACACGAATGCCGACGGGTTAATATAGCCGACTGAATATTTCCAATTCAGTGCTCGGTTATGCATTTGCCGAGTTGTACTGAATGTCCATTATCGACTGACTAGTAGAAATATTTACGGAAAACAGAATCTTTGAGCAAACAAGCAAATTATGCGTCATTATAACCCGTTGATTGACATTCAGATAAGGGTTTTCGGGTGAAACGCTATTAATTATTTTTTTCGTTCAGGTGCAATCAACCCATGTATCCCAAAAGTTTGAAAAATTCAACGCTGGATCGTTATCATGAAATATTGTAATTGTTTCTCATTCAAATAGCTTAAAAGTATATCTAACCTTTACCAAATATATAGTTTGCCTTTATAATTGATTAAGCTATTAATTTTCTTAAGCGATAAACCCTGTCTTCAGTAATCAGACCACTTTATGAGACAACGTATTTTCAAGGGGATATGGAATCAAAAATATATAGGGAAATGGAGACTAAGTGGTTATCCAAGCAGAATTGATTGCTGCAGTATACCAATTTTAGGATTATATGACTAATGTTGATGCCGCAGTGCAAAAATTATAATTAGTTTTGATTTTATTCCAGTAAAAATCCTCATGCGTTGATTAGAATGGCTCACAAAATTAGTCGGGTAAGGAATTATAGCATAGACCGAGTGATTTAGAGATATAGGTGAGGCAGAAATGAAAAGGCAATAATAGCTGCAGAGAAAATGATATGAAAAAGTGGGAATGTGGCAATGGAGAGAGAGAAATAGAAGAAGCTAGGAGGCAGAAATATTGATAGAGGATATACTGAGGGAGAACATGTTCCAGAAGATGTTAGAGAAGAGGATATCTGGCGAGAGAGGGAGAGGAAGAATTTAATCATCGATGGTAACGCGTAAAGCTGTATATTCGAGGGGCTCGAAAGGGTATTATTGAAAAAAATGTAATGTTGTAAAGAGTATGAGACAATATGAGAAATATAAGACTAATTTTGTAATTGACTTGACTGCCTATGGACATTGATGTATATGAAATGGATATGTGCGCATAGGAGTACATAAAGAAATTATATATAAATTTATACCTAATAGCTCTACGATAGCTGCGTGATGTAGCAATTATGCTGGAAATGACCAAGAGCTGCAGGTGAATTTAAAGAAAGCAGGGAGTGGGAGGTATAAAAAGAGGAAGATGAGATGCCTGCGGATAATATCATTAGCAAAATCTTATCACCCCTCGCAGTTATTGCTGTGTGTATTATACGAGACTTCCAGCAGGCCACACGCACGCACTCGCTCGTGCCGTTTATTTGGGAGACAATGGACCACGGCAGGGATGAAAAGGTGAGATAAAGGAGTGGATTTTAGAACGAGGTCGGTAGGAAAATGGACAGGGAGACACAGAGGGTGGGGCCTCACCCTTTCCTTCTCCCCCTTTCCTCATCCCCGAAGACACAAATCGTCCACTCACTCTCTTTCTATTTTTATTTAAGGGTCCCCCATTGTCTTCGGTAACGAGCTGCAGAGGGAAGGTATGAGATGTATTAACTCCCGGAGTAGGAAGAGGACACCGACAAAGTAGCGATGTTTCTTTGCTAGCGGTATGCAAGTGGTGAAAAACCGGTGTGGGTGCGGTTTATGGATCTGCCGTGAGTGGGAGTGGGAAGGGGAAGGGATCGGAGAGAGAGCTAGATTGAGGACCTCGGGCGGAAAAAGAGAATTGGATTGACATCTTTTAATAAAAGTGTGATAGGGTAAAACTGCGTGTGAAAACCTGTTATTATCATCAATAATATAATGATAAGAAGGTATTTTTGCCGGCCCAGTTGGTCCTCGCCTCCTAACCCGAGAGTCGCGGGTTCGTATCCCGCCTGGATGGAATTATCACCACTCGGGACATGAGTGTTAGTGTTCATCTGTTGATATTGTTTTTCATACGATATAAATTGGCCAAATGTGCTGTATTCGGAGCAGTTAAAATAAATTTTAAATAATATAGGTAAGGGTAGATGTAATTAAAAGTTAGCAAATCTCACTGGAATTATGCGTGTTTATGCCTCTAATTTCCAGCAATATTTTTATCTTCATCTCTGCGTACGTCATACCCTTCTTCATTTCGTCCATATAACCTTTCCTCTTTCTTCCTCTTCCCCACTTGCTTCTCCTAAAGGACGCGCAGTGTGGGCTAGATCTCAAATACGTGGCCAAAAATCCAAAAATGATGCTTAAATAGGACATTTTGAGTGGCTAGATGGGTAGAAATAATGGGACTGCTCAAATATACAGTCAATAGGTTTATATGTTTTTATCTTCAATCACAATTCAGCGTTGAAACTAAATTTTATCAGAGCACATATGGCGCTGACGTTTTCCCCGACATTGGAGGTCAATTTCGAATTGTTTTCACTTCGCACTGATTGCAATTATCGGAATTGTGTACAAAAGAATCACTTATTAAGTGTAAACAAAATTTCAATCTATATTTTAATAAAACGATTAAAAACAAATAATTTAAAAAAAATTAATTCTTGGAAATGAAAATGAAGTCGATATTTTGATATATTTTACTCAGAAAGATGAAAAGTTGTAAAGTTTTGAATAGTTTTCGTGGTAATATTTGGGCTTATTAATGTATGCACCAGTGGGTTGTAAAGAAAACCGGCTATAGCTGCCTGGCGATTCTAATTAAAAAAAACATTGTCTCGACAGAAGCCACTCACAGTGGGCTTTTATTAAATCATCCAGGCTAAAATTCAAATACTTGTTATTTTATTTTGTACGACAATGGTTTTCTCCAGTTTTCATGTTATATTACTCCCAATTGCAAATCAATTTCTATTAGTCGTGTAGGCCTAGAGAAGGCCTCTCAAAAACAAAATGACATTAATATATGGTGGCAATATCCATACCCTCTACGACTGATCAACAATTCCTTCTATACGAGTCCGATCTATATCCATTCTCTGCGCACTATCTAAGCCCCTTGATCGAATCGTTTGCCATGAAACAGTCAAGCATCTCACCCGTAATAACGTACTTGACAGGTATCAATCCGGATTTTGCTAAGGCTAAAGCACCCAATCGGCTTTACTACGAATCACTGACGACATTTGGTTCTCAATAGACAATAAAAGAGTCACCTTGCTCGTCCTCTTTGACTTTTCTAAGGCATTCGACACCGTTATCCATCGTATATCACTGACCCGTCTGCGTGAAATACATTTATCACGATCTACTGTCTTATGAAATTCAGACATGGCGGGTGAAATATTTTGAAGAAATTGCCATGAGAAAAATTCGGTCTGAACCGGGAATCGAACCACGGACCTTTGGTTTGCTGGATCACTGCGCAGACCACTACGCTATCCAGGCTTCCTAATTCCTTCATTTTTCTCATGGCAATTTCTTCAAAAAATTTCACCCGCCATGTTTGAATTTCAAATGGCTAAGCACGGCATAAATGCTGGTGAAGGATACTGACTCTTGGTTGTGGCTTCTTTGAAGTTCTCTTCTCCCTTGCGTTGCCATCTTTGATGAACCGCAAGGGCCTAAGATCTAGTTGCCTTGTATCCACCAAAAATTTCCATGGAAATTCGGAAGCCTGGATAGCATAGTGGTCTGCGCATTGGTCCAAAGGTCCGTGGTTCGATTCCCGGTTCAGACCGAATTTTTCTCATGGCAATTTACCCTCTTATAGTTCGAGTCTTATCTCTCTAACAGAAAACAAGGCGTTAGAGGTAAAAATGCTCAAACATCGTCTTGTTCAATTACTCTGTAGCGTCCCTCAAGGATCGACACTTGGTCCTTTTTTGTTTACAATTTTTATCAAAACTCTTCCCATGTCATTAACCCACTGTAAATACCACTTGTATGCGGACGACCTCCAAATTTATTACGACTGCCATCCGACTGATATCCGCGATGCAATCATGAAAGTAAATGAGAAAATCACTTTTGTCTGTGATTGGGTGTCAGAGAATTCCCTAACTCTTAATACCAGTAAAACAAAAAGCATTATTATCGGCAGGAATCATCATATAAATCATATCGACTTTGGTCAGCTTCCAAAAGTTGTTGTTAAAGGTGTTCATATCAATTACTCCACTTGTGTTACCAACCTCGGATTCACGATTGATAGATACCTGTCGTAGAAGGAATATATTAAAATAGTCGCAAATGAAATTCACATCACACTTCACAGACTTAAGCAATTTAGAGATTTAATTCCGGTACCATTAAGAAAAAAACTAGTGCACACACTTCTACTGCCTCATATAGACTACTTCTCTCTTGTTTATTCCGATTTCTCCCAGGAATTAAATGAGAAACTTCAAAGACTTACGGATATGGTTAATTTTTTAATATTGCCTTCACTAGTATCATACTCCATTATATAATAACAACCAGTGGTTAAAAATAAGGAAAAGAAGGAAATTTCAAAAGGCAATATTTATGTATAAACTTATCATAAACAGAGCTGGCAGCAAGGGAGTAACTGAAGGATCAAAACATCTATTTTTGTCTGAAAATAAATACTAAATTTTTAATAATTTTTCATTGATATAGAATTTTAAAATCTTCTGCATATCATTCTAACGGTCTGCAGGTGAATTAATGGAATACATTTGTAGGTGGTCGACTAAACTTGTACGGGCTATTACTCAATACTGTGCCATTTTGTATAACACAATATCTATTAAGTGCACCATGACACACCGGGATGCGAAAGGAAATAGAGGATTGAGCTGAAATACTCATATTTCCACAAACTACTACAGCTTTAGTAAAATGAAGTCATAAGCGAAGCGAAATCCTGATGAAATATCAGCTTACCGGGAATGTTTTGGATTATGATGTAATATAATCTGAACGTTTTGGAATACTATGGGGACGAAAGGAAATCTAGGAAAACTAGTCTGATTTTTTCAATTAAATTGACTTCTTAATTTGAGAAAAATCTTCAGAAATGATGCCAGATGAGATAGATTTGCATGCATGTAAGAATGAGATGAATATAAGCTGAACATACCGCGTTAATTTTTACCTGAATATAACCTACTTGACAAAAACGCCAGTACTAAAAATAAAAATCGTGAAGCCAACAATATGCATCCTTTTTTAGTAGAGATTCGCGCTCCTTTACTACCATCTCATAGCTACCTCTAAGAGGTAGCTATGAGTTGGTAGAGCTGGTCGAAATAGCTCATAGCTACCTCACAGAGGTAGATATGAGCTATTTAGTTCATTGATGGTCACTGCAAAGGTCTCAAGTGGGTAATGTTACCATTAAACGCAAGACCTAGAAGAGCCTCGACTCCACATTAAATACGAGGCTTTCCGAGCTTTAAACGAGAATCGACGCGTGCCCATTCTACTGAAAAATAAAAAGAAAACATGCGACATCTTCGACGGTTAGTCGAGAGGGAAAATACTTTCTATGAGTTGCAGCCGCGCTCATGTGGCAACTTACATTACTTTTTGCGGCACTTTTCGCCTCCGAAACTAATGAAAAACTAAAACAAAAGTTTTATTGAAAGACACCGAAAATAGGGAGACGCTTTCGAGAAAGGATGTTCCTAAAGAGGTTTGGAGGATGGAGCAAGAGAGAATTTAGGCTTGTAAGAGGAAATTTAGGGGTAATTCTCCCACCCAGATCATCTCGCCCCATTAAACCCAGCCCGGCCTACCCATCAAACCATCTCTCTACGTGTAACCTCTTTCTCACTCTCCTTCCCCCTCCCCGCCGTTGCTTCTAACCCATGTGTCTCTCTCCAGCGTCCTCATATTCTCCTCGTGTTTTTTCTCTCTTCACAGCCACACCACGTACCCTTAACTCCTGTGAAGTTTCTCTTTATTACGGTCTCTCTCCTGGGCTACCGCCTTTCGCCAAAAACCACCTCCTTCCCCTTATCCCTTACGGCAGACATACCTCTCAACCTACTCTTACCCTATCCTGCCCCAGAATCGACTCCATCACTTCTTCCGGGGCTCTCTCCCGGGGCTGTTTACGCCATAACACCGAATTACTCTCCGCTTTTACGAGGTCTCTCTCCTCCCCCCAAGCCTCCGTTGTCTGCTACTTAAGGGTGATAGGGAGCTGGCATTCGCCTCTTGTCTCTGGAGAAACCCACTTAAAAGGGTTGTAATTTTTTCAACCCTTCTCAGATCGGCCTGGGAAAACAGCTATCTTTCTCAAAATAGCCGGTGATGGACGATTTCCTGTATTTGCTTCCAACTCCTCAAAATGGGTCTGTTGACGTGATCGTTAATTGATTGACTCATTGATGATGTTAACTTGTTTTTTCAGGGTTAAACAACTCAAGCATGGGAATTTTCAACGCAAAATTGCACGCATAATTTTCAAGTGTGTAATTTAAGGCCTCAGACTTATATTTAAGGAAGCAAAAATTGTCTCTTTTGTATGCCATATTAAATTGGGCATTAAAAATCGTCACTTCGTGTTATAATCACTTTCTTGTGCTGTATTTTTATTTAATTGTATTATAGTTTTTTTAGTTTTAGTATTATAGTTATTTCATTGTATTATAGTATAGAGCGAGTTTATTTCATTGTATTATAGTGTTCAACACTGTGCCACAGTATGTAAGTCTATTCGAGAGGAACTCTGAGCAAAGTTGCAAAGACAAGATTCGCAAAGATGTTTACACAGGTTGTTGAGTTGTTTTATGTATATTCGTACCCTCAGAAGATAATGATTTTAAATTTCTGTGGGTTCTTTGTACGTAGCTAAATGAATGGAGGAGGGAAAATGGAGGAGAGAATGGCTGCAAGGAAGAGGAAAGGAAACAGCTGGAATAACTCGAAAGGTGACATAATATGTTGACAAGACGAAATATTTTAAGAAAGTGGAACTTTTATCGAGGGGACGTTATCGAAGTTAGAATACTAGAAAAGAGGGAAAAAATTAGGCTATGGGCTGCAGTGGCTGTTGAATCGAAAGGAGTTAATCAGTGTACTGATTTATAGAGAGGTAAAAAGATGTTCAAAGATGAATATGCAGAATAGAAATAATCAATCAGTGCCATACTGCAGCTGGTAGAGATCTATCAACTGTACATTTTACAATAATTACAAGACAAGCATCATTCTGTTTCACGGGTACAGATAGAAAGAATTTTGTCAACACTCAAATGTGCAAAAGGAATATGAAAGAAATCCGTTCCTAAGACAGATATTTCTGCTTAAATAAACATAACACTGTGGTCTCTACTTTGGCGAAGTATGTACTCACCCTAGGTGTTTATCCCAGTCCTACCAATTGCCTTTTTTGTCTAGCCTTATTCCCTGCAACCTCTTTTACCTCTTTACCTCTTTTCTCAAAACCTCCCGTCGGTGAATCATCCATTGCAGTGACAAATTTATCCAATCCGTTTTCTTCTTTCTCCCTATATCTCCGTTTCCACACTTCCTCATCACCCTTCCCTCTCCCACCGCCTCCATATTCACGACTTCCTGTGTTTTCCTTCCTTCCTGTCTTGGCGAGACTGCACCACGGGATATTTTCCCAAATCCCTCTTTCGATGAATCGTCCTCTATCCCTTTAATCCATTTATCCGCTATAAATTGATATCTGAAAGGGCTTTTCCTTTCTGAAAGGACTTTTATTGTGAAAAGGGTCTTGGATTCTGTTTTCCCCAAAGCCAGTGACAGAGGGCAGAAATAAATTGACGAAGAGGAGCAAGGAAGTCGCTCTTGCATTCAAGTGACTAGCTGGATTCGCGAGGGAGATGACTTAATATGACTTCGTATTCATTGGAAAATATACACCACTTCAATGAAGGCAGTATCAGTGTCCGTTAATATTACTTAAAATAGACAGTGAGGTGTTAGGAGAACATGTGGTAGAGTCGTTACAAAGAAATGATGTAATGAAATAATAATTGGGGTCATCAAGGTCTTAAGGATTAAATAGGGTAAATATTGAAATAAATTTTGAAAGGAATAGTTGTACACTTCTAATCCCTCATTATGTTTACTTTTCGCTTCAACAAGTTAACTTTCCATAAAATAATTACCGTTCATTATTTCTGTCAATTTTTTTTTCTATTTGATATCACAACTTTCTAGTTTAATGTTCTCTTTATTACCCATAAAACTAAATAAATAAAAGCTCCACATGCTCTAGCTTAATCTATGTTAAGATACATCTTCTAGGTCTTCTGTGTTGTCTCCAAATACGTTATAATATCCTTGAAACTCATATATTCATATTCATCAAGCCACAAAATCCTTCATATAAATATTTAGTCAGAAAATCAAATAAACATTTAGTCAGAAAAAGACGTCAAAACCATGTTGAAAACTGGAAAATCCGGAAAGGCAATTCCCTTTTTTATGGTTTCTGGCTCCCTACTTGCTTCGTACCTTGGCAAGAAAACGGGCGGGGACATTTTCCGGAATCTCTCCTTCCACCTATCGACCATCAACCCATAATCCTTTTATTCGCTGTAAATTGATACGTGTTCGGATTTTCCCTTGTTATTATGAAAAGGGTCACGGATTCCATTTCCTACAAAGCCGGCAGCATGGGAAAGTGGAAAATTTACGTAGAACCGGAGATAAGACCACCCATCCATACTCCATGGTGACCCTCCCCACCTCAACATAGCAAACCTTTTTTCCTACTCTCTCTTGGTGACAACGAAACACATCCATGATTTATTTCCCCATCTTTCTCAATGATTATGTTTATTGAGGCCGATAAACAGGGCATTGAATCATCAAACTGTTGCCTGACAACCGAAATTACAACCATTTTGGTTTTCCCTGCTCTTTCCTTACTTTTCTTTTAGATAGTGAGAAGGAATGTACGAATTTGCGGATGTAATGTAAGAGTATCCACCGTCTTTTCAAAATCTAAGGCAAGTAACACTTGAGACATGCATTGTTAGCTTAGGGCTATCGCTTCTACTCAATGTTACCAACGTTTTCTCCAAGAATTCGGTTTATTATTAATGTAAACAAAAAAAGTAATATATATAATAAGAAGCCATGTAAAAGAAGTAAAAGCTAGTATGTAGTAAGCTTTCGATGGAAAATGTTCGAAATCGATGGAAATATAGTGACAAAATCAATGCGTCACTCCGTAAATGGTAAATCGAAATCGGGGTTAATGTAGACGGTTGACAGGACACGCCTATATTATATCTTATACTATTGACCTTCATAGCAGGCTATTGACCTACATCTTTCTCAATGGTTACGATGCTATAAAGTTTTTGGGGATCCACTGTGGTGATTTTTCATTATACGCAAGACTCTCATTTTATCCGAATGTAGCGCTCAGTTCTATAAACGGTATTTTTATTTTACGTTCTTTGATGGCTAAAGTCATATTATCGCTCTGTCTGCCACTCACAGGCTTGGGCAGCAGTGATTTAGTGAATAGAAGGATCTATCTTCCGTTTCCGAGTCTAGACCAGTGATGTTCGGCAACTTTTGTGTCTTATCGAAAACCAGTGTTTTCATCGTTGACCGCTGTTTCGTCCTTCTACCGCGTTATCCGTAACATATTATCAATCCTACGGGTTAAGTGATCATTATCCATACATTGCGTTAGGTTGACATTATCTTTCATATAAATTTATTTCTGTATAAATAATGAAATGGAGTAACTGAACTTTTCTGGCAGGGATTTTTTTTCATTGTGCATTTAATGGCTCAATAATATTTCACCGTAAAATATATCACCAAGTTTAGTTTATTCAACCTTCAAAAAACTTTCCAAATAAAAAGTCACTTAAGCAAATTAGTATCAAGGGGTATTTTTAGCTAGTTGAGACAAATATTTTAGCAATAAAAATGGTATTGAATAAGAAATGTTAAAAAATATTCATGTTTACTTTTTATCTTTCTGGAGAATACTATGTAGGGATAATGATCACTTACGCGTCGCGACGGTTCCGTCTTCGCATGCGAGGATGGTGTCATAAACACACTCGTGTACCGCCGCATTGTATTCAAGACGGAGGTTGCGGACACGAGATGTAGGGCATGCCGAGCCCAGCCGGAGACTTTGAGCCACCTTCTCTCCGGTTGTAGCTATTATGTCAAGTCAGCGTACATTGCTAGGCACAGTGTGGTCTTAGGTGTGTTATACTTTAATATACCACACCATTTTGGCATCGACAATACTCCTGTGCTGCCGCGTGCCCCTGGAGGTATTGAGTCCGTCGTGGAGGACGATAAATGCACCATCTGGTGGAATTACTCCTTTTCTACCACCAGGCAGTAGGAGGCGAGCAAGCCTGATGTCGTTCTTCTAGACCACCTCTCACCCTTAATGTTCGTGATAGAGTTTTCGGCCCCGGCTGAAACGAACATGGATGCAAAGGAGGCGGAGAAACGGGCGAAATATCAAGACCTGCTTTTTGAGCTTCGGCAAATGTGCCCAGGACACTCTGTTAAACTGGTAGTCTTTATCATAGGTGTGCTCGGTGGAGTTAAGGGCTCGATGCTGGAGAGCATCAAGTGTATTCCGTCCTGCGTGGCACATTCGGAGTCACTTGCAGCTCATATGAAGAAGGCCGTTATACTTGGCTCCCTCCGTCTACTCCGTAGGCACGGCCCAACCGCAGCTAGCCACCTATCCGATGGGCGTCGGACGTGGCTGCGATAACTGCCAAACCCCTCTGTAGTCCTCGGCCATTATGACGGCGATGAAACCCGATGCTTGCCGCGGACTCGGAGGGAAATGTTACTAAAGTAACAATAAATAATAATAATAATTCCTGACTAAAAGAAAGAAGGAGGTTAATGGTATGAAAACACTTATGGCATGCATTTATTCCTTGCAATCTCCGTTTTAAGTTATAGACATGGGAAAAAATAAGAATAGACATTTTTAGCCGTTTAGTGAAATTAAGAGGAATAATCAAATACCAATTGATGAAAATCAAACTACATATAATATTTTTTATAATAAAGTCAACTTTTATCAAGCAAGTCTCCTGAAAATTTTAATGAGAGATGAACTGTCGGACTTGGCAGTGAGGACCGATTTGAGACTCAACCTGATTTTACTCTACTCAAGACAAGGCTGTTTATGTTCGTCGGTGGTTTTTGTTAATACAATGAAATTAACATTATCACAAGTGAAAGTGCTATAGCACCATTGACTTCTTTTTTACTCATTTCTTAATTCCCGTTTACCTCCAACGGTATTATACTGACTGACTGGATGTAGTTACTGCGCGTTTGAGGGTGAGAAAATAAGAGCATTGGGAAAGCAAATGGAATACCTATTGTGGAAAGAGGGGGAGGATGAGGGAATCGTGTGAATGTACCTAGTTGTTTGAGGATATTGTGAGCAGAGGCAAATCAGTGCGACCTCTCTTATCGTTTGCTGAGATAAAAAATATTCAACCCGTCGCTTCCGTATCTCCAAATAGTCTTCCATTTGTTTCAAATCCCTTGAGGTGTTCAGGATATCTTAAGGTGCGCAATCTCCGCAGCCTCTTTTCCTTTCCACCGTTCGATCCGGCTTCTCTTATACCGTATGCATCTTCTTTCACCAACTCCCTCCTCATTTTTACTTTGCTAGGGCTGAGGAGTGAGTGAGTGAGTGAGTGAGTGAGAGGAAAATGATTCTCAAGACAGTTTTGGGTGCTTTTCCCTGAATTCTAAAAGAGGTGTTGGGGCTTTGTGAGATCATTCATTGGTGTTAGTTCGTTTGAGTGCATTTGAGTTTTAATTAGTTAGTCACCTGAGAAGGTGTGCGTAGTAGAATATATGTGAGAAATAAACAGAGACTTAAAATTATGCTTACGCCACTTCATTCAAGATTATACTAGCTAATTGAAAGAGAAAGGAATCTGAACTAAGAGCGAATTCATGCTCACTGCAATAGATTATTTGAAGAAATAACCTACCAACGTTACTTCATCCTGCTGCACAGGTACTCACCTGCTTGATATCTGAGAATGTCTCCAATGATCCTCCGCTTTGAATATATTTCATTTACGACAGTTATGTCCTCTTTCTAGAGGACATTTTCACTTTGAAGTGACACTCTCGAAATTTAGGATTTATTTCCTTCCGGCGAATTATTGAAGTAAATTCTTCTCGGGTTTGCGTCCGGGTTCATTGCTTCATCTTTCCCGAAGTTTCGATGAATGATGCACTGTGTTTGTACCATCATCATCAGGGCCGTTGATGACGATGTTCTTCGTACATTTACTCTCCATGGTAGCCACTAATTGCTCTTTCTGCCTGAGTAGATACTCATTGGCTGTGGTGTATGCTCGGTGTGGCAGTCTATGCTCCAAAACTTTTTGACGGTGAAAGTGTGTGGCATAAATGAGGTGGTAGGAACTCAATTTCAACTATGGTTAAAAGTTTTTGATACTCATAATGAATAATAAAATACATTTTTTCTAAGTCATGGTGTCCTAAGAAAGTTTATTACCAAAACAATGGCTCGGTGAAGATTTTTGCCACAAATGTCCGTAATTTTCATTGCATACAAAATTATTCATACAGGTCATAGTTCAAAGTTTTAGTCTTTTATTTCAATTACAGATGGCATGATTATTTTAAAACATTTCTCATTCAAATCTTAAGGGATGAACCAATATTTACCACATCTCACTGCGATGATTCTTGGCATAAAACGTACTGCTGGAGCAGGACCGCGAGTGGTGCTAAACTAGATAAGGTAGTTCTTAGCTTCTTATTTTTCCATTTTGTGCAATAATGGGAACAAATTCTGGTGAAAGATTTACTTTTTACGCTCAAAATGAAATCTTAGGTCCTTTATTTCAAATTTTGAAAAATATGGAGGTTTACAACTATTGCATGACCATATTGGTTTGCTGATCAACATGCGAAGCAGGGTTTAAATTTAAATATTTCACGTGTTATGAATATTAAAAAAGATATTAGTAGAATGTGTTAAATTTGCCTTTTTTAAATTACGAATGAAGCTCAAATCCTTTTTGTTTATTTATCGTTTCTGCTCACCCCTGGCCAAATTTTGTAGGCCACATCAAAAGACTAGCCATCTTTAATGATGCGAGGTTGTGGGAAGACAAGTACGATAAGTGGCGATGTCGATGGTGCTGTGAATGACGGGAATGTGAAATAGGGAATTAGTTTTTTATGGTGACGACACGCCGGAGGAAAGAATTTCTGATGATAGGATGGTCGAAAAGACATACCTAGGACACCGATGTGTAAGAAGAAGAAAGAAGGAACAGGAAGGCCTCGGAAAAAATGGTCAGATAAATTAGAGGATGGTCTGAGAATTATGTTAATAAGAAAATGGAGAAAGCATGCAAGACATTGTGACGACTGGGTCAACATTTTCGGAGAGGCCAAGGCCCTATTGAGACTTAAGCGCCGAGGAGAAAGTAATTTCACGCTGAATAAAGCGGTAGTTGAAATAAATGTGTAGGGCCCAATAGGCCCTATTACTCTCCCTTTTCCTCTCTATCTGACACACGACATTTTTGAAACCCTTTCCCCATCTTTGCATCTATTGTTCACTAGCTCGCCAACGTTCCTGAGACACGCATCTGTTGATGGCCTCCATTCGGACTTAATAGATGCTCGCAGACTGACGAGATGCGAATCTGTTTTTTAAATGCCTTCCTTCCACCTCCTGTAAGACACAGAGAAGAACATATATATCCCGAGTTGTACGTGTATTTATTTTGAGATTGAATCAGGGCTGGTTTGGATCGCGGATGATTGCATACCAATCATCCGAGAGAGTGGACCAGGGCTAGTGAATTATAAATGGGAAAATAAATTATTCCCTCATCCGGCTTCTATGAGGGGCAGGAAGGAATGAGTTTAAGTGGCGTCCTTTTAATCTCGGGAGGGTTTGACGAGGAAGAGATGCTAATGTAATACTATGACTCTTATTTCTCCTCTTTCAAAATCTCAGAATATGTTCAACCCAAAGGTCAACCCAACCATTAAGGGCGGAGAGTAGGGGCATATTTCGTCATATTGGGGGACATTTTTAAAGAAAAATGGAAAGTTTTGGAAATATCATATAAATATTAAATTTTTCCATGCTACCACCGCTATAATAATTGAGGTTTACTATAAATGATGACTAATGATAGTATTGTAAAAGTTGTACATTCCTGATTTAATACCCTCAATAGCATTTTTTAAAGAATAAGAAACAGACGAATAGGTGAAGAAAGAGTGCAAAAATTGTAGATTAAACTACTTTTAAGTTTCAAACATAACTTTTACCAATGGAACTTAGATCAATATGGCCGGTACAGCTCAGTGTGGTAAATGCAACGGGCTAGTGGGATCGATATGAGAAGCGGGCTAACTCAACCCGGCTTTCTCTGCCAGTCTGAGATTTCAAATCAATATCACACGATTCAAATAGATATTTCAATCGATTTCGCATTTATAAACCAGGCGATCCGAATTGGCTGGCATATAATATTCAGATCGGTCTGAGTTCTATTCAGTCTGAGTTTGATTGGTAAACATAGTGATAGAGACCTATGTAGGAGAGGCTTTAGAGCATCCAAACTAGTGAACGTCTGCACCAAAGCTATGGGGTTGAAAGTTGCCACCTATTAATAGTGCATGAATTGTATTCCCGTACTCCATTACTACTGAACAATCTTTTTCAACCTAAATATACAAATTGTAGATCGTGCAATTAAGGAGACACCAATTTAGGAGATCATTCTGCGCTTCAAAGTACTGTTTTTTCAGATATACAGAATGTGCTGCAATACGTAAATTTAGGCTTTGTGCAACCAGAAATATTTTTTGAATTACATGAAAATAATCCTTCGGGTAATGTGTTATGGGAACAAGTGTTAAGCCGATATTTATCACGTAACGAAAACTAGTAATTATACTTACTCTAGCCCCCATTAGTATCCGGTAGGATTTAAATGGTATGATTTTTAACGAACTAGGGGAATGGTATACAAATCTACAGGCATATAACATTCAAAAATATATATTTAATGTCTAATTGCTATATACATTGAAAAATAGATTTTGTGAACAAGGTAAGCATAAAAAATTTCCCTTGGCAACAATCAACATTAATCACACTATGTCGGCTATGTGCTCAGACAAAAACTGAAAGTTAATAAGTTATTTCAATCTAAATACTCGAGTTATATTATCGATGATTTTGGCTGAAAAAATTTTCTAAGTATCTTGATATCTAGTGCATGTTTTACAGGTTTTTATGGAGTATATTTCGGGTAGAAAGTGAGATAAAAAAGTTATGCTAAGAAAAGGAAGTAAGAAGGCGGATGGAAAGGAAGGAGAGAAGTGATGGAGGGGAAGGGAAGAGGGGAAGTGAGGAAAGTAAGGGAAGTGGGGGAAGATAAGGGAATTTAAAAAAGAGACAAGTTAGTAAAATAGGAGGTGATGGAGGAGGTCAGTGTGATATGTTAATTCCCGACGGAGAGAAGGCTTGAAAAAAGTAAACACATGAGGACTCAAGGCCTTTAAGTTGGAGGAGAGAGGTAAAGGGGGAAGGAAAGCGAGAATACCGACTTTAAAAGTATTATTGAATGTGGAATTATGTGAAGAAACGTAGATGGCGACTGGAAGGGATACTGAGAGAGGGCAGATCGTTGTAACTGGAGTGGTGGCCATTCATCCGTATATTCAGAGGACAGGTACTGAGGCCGGTGTAAAAATTAGGACATTGTTGGCATAGAAGAATGTAGGACATATTATTTGTGATGCAGGAGGGTGAGGGGACGGAAGGAAGAGGAAAAATACGGAATTTATTGGGCAGAGGTTGGCTGATAAAGATGCCACAAGTTTTGCTACGCAGGCGATTGAATGGGGTTAGAAGGGAAGAAAGTGAGATAAAAAAGTTATATTAAGAGATAACGCACCACCCTCAAGGCAACGTATTTCAGAGTTAAAATTCATCACTATTAAATTACAATGTCTTCGTCAAATTGCTGATGACCTAGTGATATATTTACACCATTCGATAAGAGTAGTCTTACTTAATTATAAATGTTACAATCAAGGAAGGTAATCAGGCATGCTTAAAATTTAAGGTTCCTCCTTATGCGTTAAAAATTATTTATAACAATATTTTGCATGGATAGTCAGAGTGAGTTTTTCTTATGCAATTATCGTGATTTAATGACAGGTTATAATAATAATTGTAAATTTACATAAAAAGCATTCGAAAAATTGTGGTTAGTAGTTAACGGTTATTGTAAATTAAATTTACAATTAGTTTCTGACTTCTCGCTATAAACAGGTATATTTTGTGTATTTAAGGATCCTTCCTTTTATCTCAGTGGACTTTTATAGAAGAATATAGATAATTCAGAGATATTTATTACGGAATGACGTTGATGTTAACATTGTAATATAAAAATTTGTATCTTTCCTGGTTAGCTCAGATATACGGAAACAATACTGAATATTTTTACTGACAGCATTGTACCGTCCAGCCCATGTACGTATGTAATTTTTTTAATCAGTTCTTGGAATAAACATGGGAACGTAATCTTGCCTAGTTAGTCAAAAAAATAAGCGCAAATTGACGAATATGTAATTAATTTTTACTATAAAATATTATGAAATGTCTACTCATAATAAGCAAGTAAAATTATTAACTCTTCCACTTAATTTTACCTCATTTGTTATTTTGGTTCTCGGACTGTTTTATGATTTTACTGTATACCATTGAATGTCTTTACAGGATGCTTGCGCAAGTGGCTTCTCTGAATTAAGTGCTTGGTATCGCTGATTATTTCGTCACACTTTCATTTTTGGACAAAATTCTTTAATTTTATACATCTTTTTCTAGTTTACGAAATACATTATATTTTCTTTTGACTCTCGTTTTAACAAAAGAACGCCCGTTGGCGTTATTACGTTATATTTCCTTTTGACTGTCGTTTTAACAGAAGAACGGCTGTTGGCGTTATTTCGACTCCTACGCCCGGATACAAGGCTGCTATATTTTAGTTTCATGGCCTTAGTCGTTCCATATTATGTCTTTTTCTAAACTATGAGTGCCATGAATTGCCACTCATTTTCGTATTTAAAGGTATTTAAGATGCATGTTCCTCATCTGAGGACTCCACACTGCCTCATTCTCCCATCACCTTCTTCCTCCTCCGCCCACCTAATACCATTGTGGCTCTCTGAGGTGAAACACCATATAAGGGGCTCATATATGGGAAGGATGGAAATCGGATTGTTTAGAGGTGAACAGGCAGCCTGTGAAGAACCAGTCTGTGCTTTTCTTACTCTCCTAGAGTTCAAGAAGTCCACCATTGGAGTCGATCATTATCATGAGAGTGAACTACATACCGCCACAACAATTATCAAGTACTAAATATTTGCAGCGGCATGTAGATGACTCTGATATCATATTTAGATTATGACACGAAGGTTATGGGTGATGATCAAGGAATTAGTCCATTTTTTGGCATCCTATAGAGATTTCCTTTATGACGCTTAGTTTAAATGCCTGGAAAACTACAAAATCATTGGAAATAAACAAAGGTGAAATTTAAAGCTTCAAGTCATATCAGATGGATTTTCATTCGAAAAAATTACCTTCTGAAAGGTGGAATTTTATGAACAATTTTTAAAAAATTTGCATGAAATTCTAATAAGCCTTCTCGAGTTAATTAAATTAAGTATACTACCTGGAGAGTCAAAGTAAATAAGGCATACATGTCAAAACTGCTAAAAGTACCGTATTATAAATTGGAAAGCACTACGATAATATGCAGTGGGCAATGTCTGGATTGATAGAAATTGGAGTGGCAAGGAGGGATATGTAAGTTTGAATGAAATTAAATCAAAAGTTTGGGAAAAAAGGCTGAAGTGAGCCAATCTTTATATCCATTACCCAAAATTATTTCCATTTAATGAATAAGAACAAGTGGAATGAAGTAGGATTCTTAACAGAGGCATCTACATGCCGCCGCAACAAACAATAATGTACAATATAACTGTTGTGGTGGCATGTAGTTGACTCAGGAAACTTAATAACCTTGCACCCGGGAAGTGATGAAAAGATGTGAAAATAAAGGCGAGGTTGTGATCAGTTTTTAGGCCGACTTGTTTGAGCTATGATCCAATAATGACAGACTTACTCGGCATAATATGCCCCATGATGATCTTAAATGCTGGCCATTGTTTGGTGCCACCGGAAGGATAGGTACAGTGGCAACAATAAGGAAAAGTCCTGAACGAACTGAGAACACGAATCCAATTCGCTGTAAGTCCGCAAAATTTGGAAATCACATTTTGATCAAACAAACAGCAAGCATTGATCCCTTGGCCTCCTTTCATGAAATTTTGGTCAATGTTCCGGGAATATAAGGAGTTTTATTCCCTTTTATTACTCACATCAAAATAACTAGGATGGATTCGAGAAACACGAGAAATAACTACATTGGTCGTTTTCACCTTCCTCGTTGTGCCAACCTTCATTACCCCAAATCATCGATGAAGTTATGGGGATTGAATATATGACTCTCTTCTTTGCGGCTGTTATACCCGGTTGAAAGGGTTGAGTTTTAGATTTTAGCGGGAAAATAAGGACTAAGAACGAAAGAAGGCCTTATAGGAAAGAATTTGTTTTGGAAAGACGGGTGAATGGAATCTACCTGTAGGGTTGATGCAGAAAATAGGAATAAGGAAGGTTATAATGTGCGGTTTTTATCCAAGTCTCGGAAGTCAAAAAAGTGATTGCATTCATTTTATTAAATATTCTAGGGTTTATTATTCTTAGAGTTCTCTGTTTTACTAAAGGTTGTTAGCTTTCTTATTATTATAATAATAATCTTAAAGTTACATGAAATGTTGTTTTGTTAATTTTTGTTAGTTTTTGGAAGAGGTTGTCAAGAAGTTGTTAGTTAGAGAAAGAAAAGGAGATTACTGTGAGAGAGGTAACAGAGAGAGAGAGGATTGGATATGTATCGTGATCTCAAATGAAGAAGTATTTGGATATTTGGTATATAAATAATTAATTGGGAAAAAGGTCACGACATCTCAGTATCAAGGAGGAGTGAGACCATCGCAGAATCAAAAAGCTTACTTTATTTTGCGATTGAATCGGGATCAAATTTTGTGCCAATTGAAAATAGAAGAGATGTGTTTGACCATAATTGAAATTTAAATTACGAAATTATCGAACGTGCTCTAAAATAATGGCATCATTTAAGACCTTTATTCACGTGATTTCCTATCTTTAACATATATAACGCTTATATACATGGTTACAATCGTCGATGGAACTGTTGTATAACTTACATTAGTGAAATGTAAAATGGCAAAGTAGGTCGCTTTATATCCACAAGTAACACAGGGTGAAAAACGTTCTAGACTGTAAATGCTGTGCAAGCGGTAAGAAACTGTAACAAGGAGCTGTTTGAAGGTAATGAGTAGAAAAAAATATGCTGAGAACACTAGGGCTCATTATTTTTTATGATTGTTAAATTTTTTTCCATTGATAATTAGGAGTTCTTTCTTTTTGACATCGGGAGCATATTTAAATTTTTTTATAATAGGTACATCTATTATTTGCGAGACCCAACGCTCGGACGCTTTATTTTCTAAATATGATTCAATTGATTTATCAATTGATTGGAGTGGTATAAACTGAATGTACATTCATTTCGAATACTAGTACTGAAACCTACATTTTCCCTTATTTACCGGAATTCTTTAAGCCCTGCATAAATTCACGATAAAAAAACACTGAAACACCTTGCTTCACAAGGGCTTGGAAAGGACGACAATTCCTTAGTTAATTTGAAAGTCCTAGTGCTTACAGTTCTGAGGTAGACTCATATTCAGTGGATCTTTCTTGAATTCTGTACATTACTGGGAAATTTAGGTTCTTTGTTTATCTGAAAAGGATACTCTAGTGAAGTTATCGATTATGTTACGTTGCTCAGACACTCATTTACCTCTCCATATCACTATCCTTAATTCCTCTTGGTTCATCCCTGACTCAACCTTTCGATTCCCTCATAACTCCTTACTCACGATTTTGCTCCTCATCCATCAAAAAACCCACCCCCTTGTGCCTAAATTACGGCAGCGCCCCTTTTTTGCTCCATTTCGCTGATATCGCGGCCCCCTCCCCTTCATCTCCCCTCATCACAAACTCCATTACCCAGGCAATGTGCACGATCCTCACTCCACCTCCACAGCTCCATCCTCTCGCATCCTCTGGATAAAAAAAGAAACACCTCCTCCCACTTGTGTGCCACGCCCACTCCCACGCAGGAAGTATCTCCCATTCTCTCCAGGACCACCTCACCTCATCATTCGTCATAGCGAGGAAACAGACGAGAGAGGGAGTAAAGATCTTTCTCGGCCGCCCGCTTTCCACACGCTCTCTCACGGCCAAAAGGTGAATTGCCGGTAAAACTAACCCGCTCCTCCTCTGCTAATTTTATTTGCTATTTTTCTTTTTTATCTCTCCTCTCTTATATCACCCCAATAGTTTGACCTCCAATGAAGGCGTGAAAGTTTATTGCCTATTCCACCCAATAGACCATTTCATTCATTCATCTCTCCCCACACAGGGTAGCTCGCAAAGATATTTTGCCATAAAACCCCCTCCACCCTGCTCCCTCATTGGATTTTGGACCTTGTTTTTAAATGCCCGAGGTGTATAGTGCGTTTTCAAGCGGGTATAATTAGGTTTGAGGGTCAATTAAATGTTTTGACTCACCCACTCATTTTCTATACCTATATCACTGTTTGCTACCTTTTGTTCAATTAGCTTTAAGACGGTACATTTTAAGACGGACAATGAATGAATTAAACAGCATATATAGCTGCAGGATCACCCTGTTGTTACGCCAGTTTTTTGGACTGATATTTCAATATTTTTCTTTAGTTAAGAAGTTGCATGAGGCTCATCATCATGGATTTAGAATTCCATTCGAATATTTCCAACGGTAACAGATGTGTGGATGAAACGTCCATTTACATAGATTGATCATCGTATTAGTATAAAAACTCACGTATGATACCAGTTCCTATTTATGAAGAGAAAAATGTCCTTCCCTGAACAACACTGATTTTTTATTCCAATAGGAAGATGAAAGTGGGGAACACATAAAAAACATATGCGGCACAACATTTAAGAAACTAGGTTTTGTTAAGCGTATAATAGGAAGGTCCTCGGATGAAAAAGTAAAAGAGATATACTACTTCGCTCTGGTTAGGCCACACCTCGAGTACGCCACGAGCATTTGGGACCCTGGTCATAAAAATTCAACCAAAAAAATTAACAAAATACAAAGAGAAGAAGCAAGCTTCGTTAAAAACTGCTGAGAATGAAGCTATTGTGTTACACAACTGTTATAGGGATTAAGGTGGGAACCCCTAGAAATTTGAAGGCTGCACGCTAGGTTTAGGCTGCTTGAGATATTCATAACTGGTGTGTTTCAGAGCGACTTAGAGAGTATTATCATGACGCCTCACTACATTTATTGGTCTGACAGATGCGATAAAATAAGAGAGATACTCTATCGAACAGATAGGTACAAAAACTCGTTCTTTCCGCCCACAATATGCGACCATAATAATAACTGAGCTCCTCCAAATACACTCCCATGAGACATGTCACCATTTCACCTCTAAAGAGTTTACATTTTTACACGGCTGGTGACCTACCACCCCCTGCCACACGCCCATGTGGCCGCTCGTGGAGTAGTATGTCGATGCAGGTGTAGATGAAAGGAAAAAATTACTTTCAATCCGTCCTATGGATGAATACAAATCGGTGCACGTCATTACAATGTATGTAAAACAAATGTTTACACCATAGTTTTCGTAGCTGTCGGTCGCCTCCCCAAAATCCAATCCAATCTAATGACTTTCAATATTGGTTAGAAAATAGCCGAAGGAAGTCTATATCTTTAATATCGTTTATGTTGCATTCTCACTGGTTAGTTTCAAACAGTTTTTCTAGCTAGATTTATTATTTAAACTTATAATAAAGGCAATTAAGGTTTCACTTTTTACTGTCTTCCTCGGAAATTGCCTAGACTCTTTTTTGCGCTAAAACTGATGATGGATATTTCAAACTGTGTTACGGAGACAGGCAAATTTCTGTGCTTGAAATAGCCGACGAGCACTAAAGTCATATTATCTGGAATTGAGGTCAAGGGCAAATGAGGTAGCAGTAATTTGATTGGAGTATACTAACGCGCGGGTTTGGGGAAAGTATTTTTCAAAAGCATATTTCATGAAAACTTCAGGAAATCATCAGATTCTATATATATAAAATGACAGAAATAAAACATTTTTTATCAATATAAGGCATAATTATTCATCGATTCTGATCTTACACGTGTTTTACAAGTTATTAAATAGAGAACTGTCGTATCAGTGCCGTCTTTGACCACAAACGTAGTTCAATCCAAAAGCTGGGGTCCCAAAAATACGACCAAAATTAATCGATCCTTGAAAAATGAGATCATTTTTATTTACTTCCTGAATTTATACGCTGAATGCTCTTTTTCGAAAAGCAAAGGATTCTCGAACTCGTATTTGGCCTTAATCAAATTTACAACACGTGGAAACCATAACCTCGATGCGGTTTTCTTTAGTCTCTTTATTTGCAAACATTGCGTTTTTCCTTATTCACCTGATTTGTGTACAGAATTGTCAATGATCGAAATCCAAATTGTCAAGTGTGATCATTAAAAAATTCATCTCTTTTATACTACCAACTAACAATCTTTGCACACTTCTGTGTACATCAAATGATGAATTACTATTTGACTCTGCGTTGATGATTTTATTCACAATATTTATGTTACAACAAAAGCACCTATTAAATTTTTATGACATATTGAAAGGAACTTATAAAATGTTTTTCTATGCCTTATTGCTCCGTTTGTAATGAAATTTCCCTGGAAGATGAAGTGTCAAAATATATGAAATGGCCACTCATTTGCATAACAAAGCTGCCTATTTTGTGAGAGAGCCAATGCTTGGTCAATAATTTATTATGGCCGGCCAACTAGTAATTAAGTAAACCAAAAAAAATCCTCCAATGCCATTCCTTACATCAGTCCCCGACTAGTCATGTGTGCGATAGTATTCTCAATCGCAACAGAAAGCTACCGGCCGTGTACATGTTTGAGATAGTAAAGAGGTTGCAATGATGAAACGTCCACCGACGCTAGTGACAATTCCAAGATGATAGGGAGCAACTGTTTTCTTACATACACAAGGGCAATTCCGAACGCACAGTTGTGTGTTCTTCTCAAACATATTTTATTACCGAATTCAATCAATTGATCGTAAATGATCTCCGCTATGTAGCACTCCGTTTCTAGGGTGAAGAAATATGCGCGTTTTTCCCTCGATTTCTTCTCACTTGGTGGCACGGAGGGGCAACCTCTCGAAGACCATCGATAATCGGCGGCGCCACCGTATCAATCAGTTAATAGTTGGCTGCAATCAGGTTGAAAGTGCTAAAAAAAGCAACCGGAATTGTCCGATCACATTCTAAGACAAGGCATTTTTTGTGTAGAAATTATTGCGAGGAGACTTTTTTCTAAAAAAACCTGGTAACTTCATTATCCAAAATTCAGTCACATAGGAACGCAAAGTTACTCCCAATGCATATTTTGTAATATATTCATACTATGCGAGGGAAAAGAGCTAGAGCACCCCTCGCCCTATGTAAAACTATCGACGCGAATTCCAAATGAATATTCACCGATTGCATGATTTTCATAATAGATCATGTCTCCTGTAAATTAGCAAGGTCTTTTACCTGAGTATAAAAAAATATTTAATCGATAATATGCAATTTTTTATAATCATTGCCTAAGACAATTCATCAGGGCTGAATATTGCTAGAAAGGTAGAATCAGAAGCTATTGAAACATAAATTTGCCTTGCTCTAAACGTTTCAAGAAAAATATTGAAACCCTGATAAATTAGCAGATTAATGGACCAAATTCCACCTCAAAATGGGCAAAAATTATATTCATCGAACTCACATAGAAGACTAAACGTATTAAGAAGATGAAGACACTTTATAAGATCTTATCTAAGGAGTCACTTGACTGATAACTGGCCTGACCCTGAAAAAACGTTTGATAGCCATTGTCTTTAAAAGAGAAAATTTTTAAAAAAGACAATAGGAGTTATTCTTAAACTAAGGGTAAGATAATTTAAAGTTGGCCTGTTATGACATAATGAATTATTATTCGGGATAAATGACATATTACAAGTATTGAATATTCAATTCTGCGTGACTAAATCTTAAGCGATTTTAGGTAGAGTGAAGAATAGTAAAAGTGCATGAAAGAAAAAAAATGTAAAGGCCAATCTGTCAGGTGGTACTATAAGAGTGGAGGAAGAGTGAAGAGAAAACTCGCAATAGAGTTAATCTCTTATTACTAAAAATCAATAAAAACCCTCAAAGAGTGTACTCCTTAGCTTTTGGGTCCATCCGACGGGATAGTGGACTTCAGGGACCTCTCCAAAGGCATTTATGAGACAAGTAAACTTCTTGAAATCTCCATTAATGCCTATCTACGACCTAAGGTCAATGGTATTGGTAGATAATTATTTAACCATGACGCCAACTTAAATTGGAGAGCTATGTGAAAAGCAAGATACAACACATAAAATGTCAATAGATTATTTACTAAGCACATCAGCATCATACCTACTCCGACTAAATCCCTAATGACATCATTGCAGTCGTAAAATTTGTATTATTGGGGGACTGTCAGCTATTAATATATTATTCCCCCCGGGGATCAAAAAATAAAACCGGTGGTTGAACATGTCACTTAATTTCATATCAACAAATTAAAATACGTATTGTGAAATTATTTGTATAAACCACTCCATAATGATATAAAGAAACATTTGTTTAGTAATGTGTTAATAATTATATTGCCATTTTCTAGTATTTTTATTTAATTCCTTCAGATTTTGATTTTAATTCATAAGCCATAAAAACTACGGTTCTATGTTGACGGAAGAGCTTGGCTATTTGGTGACAACCGCATGTTACCCTATACAACGATAAACGAGAAATTCATGCATTTATTACAAGGAAACGTCTTGTAAATAGCCAATATCTCCTTGAACAAGAGGAAATGCATAAAAAAATTTGTTATGATCACTTTTATTGGTATTAATAACACATCACTCAAATATAATCTAATGTTGGTATGTATAAGTGATTGTCCACTACCAAAAGGCTACTTCAGAATTTCTTTTTCAGTTGTTTCCTCGGAAACGTCGATTGGATAAAATTGATAATTAAATATATATATTTTATATATTTAAAATTATTATTGTCAAAAATAATGGGTAAACGTCGATAAAGGAGAGATTTATGCGTTAAGATTAAATATTCATAATGTCATGGAATGATCTTATGTTGATTAAAATGACAATTGGTTCTCGTAGCGAGCGATCTGCCAGAGCGATGAAATATTTCCGTCAGTACTATTGATCGGGCCGCCAACCGAATTGCTTCCCTCATTACACATCAAACGAGGCCGAAGGATTTAAAAAAAAAATAAGAATATTTCCACACCAGTGGAGAATGAGGCGACGTTCGATAATTATTTTGACGCATGCCCAGGCGGATATAAACCGTTGAAACGGTCGCTTTTCCGTGAGGTTGGAGTTAGACCGCGTTAATGCGAGCTCTACGGAGCGTCAATTCCCCAGGTTCCCATCCTTCAAGCCTTTCCCCGCTTGTCGGCGCGGCGAGCGGGTTATTTCCCCGGTAAATTATGAAGACGGAACTGGGAATACAATAGCGTAGGGGTGAGAGGGTGGAGAATGGGTATAGGAGGGTGGAGTGTGAAAGAGAGCGATTGGGATTGCGTTTTTTCATCCGCCCCTTCTCTGCCAAGGTTTGCATTACAACCTTATTATGATTTTCTTGGAGGAGGGTTAAGACGAGTACCCTCAGTCTCTACAGGGTACCAAGAATAAATTTTGAATTGTATAGCTGCTTACTGAAATTTGTACTAAAGTTTCTAAATGAACGAGAAAACTTCACGTAATAGATGGTTTTTACCATCATATCTAGAGAAAGTTAGGAGAACTACTCTTTTTGATAAAATGAAAGTGTTACTGAGCCGAGGAAATGACCCACGGTCCTTCTTGAATACTCCAAGAGGTAATGAATATTCTCTTGCCTTTTCAATTACTGTAGGTAAATATGTGTAATATTACATAGTTTATCATTTTATGTCATAAAAGGATATTTTGCATAGCTAGTTACATGGCTTAAAGTGTCAGATCTTGAAATTGACCTTTTCTACCTTTTTCAACACGCTACCATATTGCAATCGCGATATATACTTGCTTTTTTCACTCACTCCCAAAAATGGTCCCCAGTCATCGCTTATGCTGTACCTATTTAAGAGTTACGCTCGCATTGAAGTCATTTGATCGCTAGGCCACCTTTATTTCGGTGGTTTAACAAAATATGAAGGCACGCTCTAATTCATTGGTGGGAAAAATCTTAGGGTCATGATAGGAGGAGAATTTTGTTCCCTTCGGAAAATAGAGCAAATTTTCTTTGAATTGAACGATGGAACGATCTTATTTCCACATAAAATTCAAACTTGTCGATAAGCAAATTCAAGTCATAAAAATGAACTTTTTCAAAGCCGAAACGAAGAGTTAGGGGAAGATCTGAGGATGTACGAAAAAAATGAATGGATATAGAAATGAGTGGTGGATTGAAGCGCGAACGTTGGAATTTTTGCGGAACATTTGTATTTGGAATTAGATAAAGTCTGGTGGGCTCTTGTAGTGCGTGTAAAGGGCTTTGGTGCAAACGGAGCTAGCGGTTCGAAGGGAATAATTCATAAAAAAAAATATTTCTATTTTAATAATTTGTGATGGGCTTATTTGCTTTGCAGTCTCCTGGGTTAAAATTATTGAGCTAACAATCGTCCGTAGCATCCCTGAGATACTCAACTCACCCAATGGATCCTACAGGCAACGTTTTATTGATTATTTCAGAGGTTATATAATGTAAAACATGTTATTCTATGAGAAAATACACGGCTGAGATCATCGAGGCATAAGGTAAAGGTCTGCCATTTTTCGCGGTGATGCTTGGGAAACGTATAAAGGAAAAAACTTAAACAGTAGAGTTTACCAATGACAAAAGGTGCCAAGGAGTAGATTTGCATTCCTGCAGTCATTAGAGTGACAATTTCAAACTGGTAGCTTATAAACCAAGAAGTAATAGAAAGGTCTATAAAAAACACTCTATCGTCATCTATCAGGATACTAGAATATCGTCGGGGCAAGACTGGATCTCACAAGTTACCATTTTAGCATAATATTTACCGTCATCAATGATATTTATTCCATAAATCGAGTGTTGATCAGTCCTCTGTTCTACAGAAATTTCTCTTAATTATAATTGACGCAGTAGCACTAGCACAAACTCCAAGCGTAGGAGATCGAGGCATGATCCAAACTGTCGATTCTTTGCCAACGGAATGGCGCTTTATTTAGGTTGCTTAATTTCCATTAGCTTTAAAGTTTATTTACTAGGAGTATTATTAGACAAGCCATAGAGAGTGGCCAGCACTAATTTTGTGCACCTTATCAAATCGTAATTTTGACTGCATATTAATCATTCGTTTCTAAGACGTGATCATTGGAAATATTATTTATGTTATATTTTTTCCAACTTATCGATGATTTTCCCCGTGTAATCAATCACTCAGGTGTACGCTACTCTTATCGAAAATCTTCTATCATTATTTTCATTCTTTTCTATCTCTTAAACCATCTCAACATCTTTGCGTCTTACTCTTACTCCTACCCGGGTGAAAAATAGAGCCTCTTTACACAAACTCATTCACCCCTATAAGCATTTTTTCGTACAAGTTTTTCATTTTGTTTGCTTACCTCATATCCTCTAAACCCAATTTTTTCTCCTGCCTCTGTTAGATCCCGGCACGATGAAACTCTAATGATAAAGGATCACTGCAATCATCGTGATGCAAAATAAAAAAGATGGAAAGGCGTAAAAAAAATGTTGGCCTACTTTATTTCAGTCTTTGCTCCTGCTATGAAGAACACGCCCCTTCTACTCTCATCGTTATATTCGTGTTTCTCGAGGATAACCCTTGCTTATCGTTTCGACAAACGTCGTCTCGCGCGTCAGTGAGCTCCACACGCATGACGACTTTCGATGCTGAGCAACAAGGATACCCTATGTGCCTTTGCAATGAACGGAGTCAACGTTATTGTCTTCAGCTTCTCATTGATTGCGGCCTTTATCTGATTGCATCTACAAAATTATTTAATAACTTATTATAATTTATACAAATTAGTCTGGAAATTTTTCGGTTATTATGATAAAAATTTGTGAAAGGAAACATAAAAAAATCAATGAAAAATATAGAACTTTGTACGAATATTAATTTTTTTAACTTGTTAAATAAAGAATTTTTCCCAGATTTAAAATTTTAAATGGTAATATAATGCAGATACAAGACCATCATAATAAATAGGTAATGTCTGTAAGAATCGAATAGGTGAGGTTGCTAGAGAGTAGAACCCGAGGACCAGGATCCAAGTCGTGGCAAAAGTGGAAAACTTTCAGTGAAATGGCAGCCACGACATTTTGTCATGTTGTGAGCTATTTTTTGTGTATAAAACATCTCCCTCTATCAAATTCTTTCCTATTCAATGCACTCTTCCTGCATTCCTTTTGTATTTCTTCACAAGTGACTTGGTCATCATACTAGCTAAACAGAATCAATCATTGTCATATTGAGTTATTTCATAGAAATGACGATGAAATAGATACGTCTAGTTCTAAAAAGTATTTTTTTAAACAAACACCAGTTAAATAACCTGAAAATTATATATCCTACACTTGTTTTGCGTTAAAAAGGCATTTAACCAGTGAAAGCAATAATTTTAAGCAAATAGAATGTAAGATTTGCATACCTTAAAAGTTTGAACTTATACCGTTGTGAGGGAGCCTCAGTAAGCTCTGAGATTGAGACAACGTATTCAGTTTACATATCATTGTCCTCAGCCTCAAAAAGAATTACCACTTAGTCCAACGTAAGTATATTATATGCTTTGAGGCTGGACGACTACTTGTACCTTAGTTGAATGACATACACTTGAAAAAAATACTCCCGAGTCATTTAATGCATGGCATTAAAAATATCACGCAGTTATAAAAAATAATTAGTTAAAAGCTATGAATTTGTAAATATGTGTACAATATTCTTTATTTCAACTTATGCCTTTGCTTGTGTAACTCATGATGCTGATATTTATTTGTATCTGAGGTTATTAAATTTCCAAATTTTTATATTTGTGATAATTGGTGTGTATTTACCGAATTCTACTTCTTTTATCTAATAAAGTATGTCGTGCGCTTAATTGTCCCTTTGGGTTACCGGATTAATTTATTGCCCTCAAATGCACCAGATTCTTGTTTTGAGGGATTTTATATCATCTGAAGACTTTTCTTTTTTAGAATTAATTGATAATTTTGTCTTTACACGCCACTGTAACAGTGAGAAACGTGTAACACGCTGTATTTGGTGAGGTTTTTGCACCAAATCAGCTGTATAAGGTACCAAACGGTACCCATGCCGAAGTAGCAATGTTTCCATGATGTGAATTAAAGGATGATTAATTTGCCATGGACGGCGTTACTTTTTTCACGGCACTGTAAAACTCTTTAATAGATTGCGGACGCATAAATCCATTGGTATGAAACCGCAGGGGCACTGCATGAATATCTTGAATTATTCTGGCAAGAGACGAAAAAAATTCAGCGGGTTTCCCACTATAACAGTTTTGACGCCATATTTTGTTCTTCTAACACACGCACACACTGAATATTCTAATCCAAATATGGCCGTAATATTTCACCCCTGCCAGCGTTGAAGATAAAATAGCTTCCAACAAGCTGAAGATTTAACAGCAATAATACAATTCCGTGAGATATTTTCATCCTTGTATTTCCTTCTATCCAATCATATTATCCCCATCTCTCCCTGTCCTCCCGTTCATTCTTTCTCTCCTATCCCTTCATTCCCTATCTATCTTCCTCTCTCTTTATAGCTCTTTCCTCCTACCAGTACCGGTTCTCGCGCAAGCCCCCCTACATTTTTCTCTAGCGCGCACACAAACATCTCCATTCAGTTTGTTGTTTAAAGGCAAGAGAGAGTAAATCTGTTTTGGTAACTTTGGTAGTGGGAAAATGGGCCTGAGCTGTGAAGTTGCTAGAACTCATGAACTGCAACGTGCATGCTTTATCACATTTTGGTGTTGATCTTCTAAAGTCTTTGCAAGTGAGCGCTTGATTCGATTTCCAGTACGGATCCCTGATAAGAAAGCTAGCAAGTTAAGGGAGACATATAGTTACGACTTTGAGTTCTTGCGCTCTCGATGGAAACATGCTGTCAGAGTAAATCCGTGCTCAAAATATCTTTTGAGGTATTTTCATAATGATAAACCATGGTGGCGTATTATAAAATAAAACCAAACCTGTTTATCTCTATTACATACTAGTTAAAAGTTGTCTTTTGCACTATATTGTCCCCTTCAACCGCCTACCTTGCTTCTTTCAAACCTCATCCAAAAGCTTCTTTACTCGCCCCAAGCACTTCGTCGTTCGTCTTCCTTTCTGTCCACCGCACCTTATCCATCCTTTCTACAACCGCGTCTCCAGCAGTGATTATTACCCACAGAAAAGCGATTTGAACTAAGTAAAAGGATTCATCTGAATGACGAATACCTTCCTTGTGCAGAAAGATAATGTAAAAATATTCGATTTTGAAGGAGAAAGCGTTGCCGTTGAGCCGGGTATCCCTAGGGTCTGGATGTATATTCATGTTCGAAAAGCCTTAAATGGCCATAGCCATTAAAATGAAATAGAAATATTCGACCACAGTTTGAAAAAAGACTGCAAAAACGAGTCCCTTGGAGGCAGTAAAATACTAGAATATCTGAATTAATTTTTGTATTCATTCCTTCCCATTTATTCTCCTTAACAGCAACCAACCAACCGCGGTGTTGAATTTTATGCATTAAAAGGTTTTTTTGAGAATAATTACAATTATAACAGGTATCACCAGTAAAAATTACTGCTTAATGAAGATTACAGCAAATTGCTGAGGTAAAGTCAGCTATGGAAATTAATAACATGTTATATTAGATCGTGCATAGATATTATTCTACATTTATTTCCTTGAAACAACGGACTATTCCCTTACTTTCAGGCAAGAGATAATGGCAGCTTATTAACTAGTGCCTTCAAGTCTCCTTGAAGGCATTCATTAGGAATATATTTTGGTTGGCGTTTTGCAGAAATGTTTTGCATAAAACGGCTTATTAGATGACTGTTGAGAAATTTAGCATATATCGTACGGTGAGAAATTGACACGACCCGGGGTTCAGCGTTGGATCGTCATCATCATATCGTGGCTGTGGAGTATCTCATGTTTACTCAAGATAGCGTTTTATCGTTTTACTACCTTTTTTCCATTAAACAAAGACTATCGCTCTGCAACCACGTCTCCATCAATGTAGGACTTCACTTAACATCAAAAATATTAATTTTCTACCCTATCGAAAAGGATTTATTTTCTTTCCCCACCACCATATTCTATATTCCTTTATTTTCTTATAAAAAGGTTTAATTAGGAATAAAAAAATATGAAAGTGGTAGATAATAGCTAGTTTTGTCTGTAATAAGAGGCAAATGAGAGTTTTTCAGAGGGACGAACTTGTAGTCCAGAGTTCAGGACTTAAGTCAGCAATATTCCGTAGAGAGGCTCGCAAGTATATGAGGTATCGGATGTGAAGTGGGTGAGAGCATAGGTCAGTCTTCTTTTGTCTATCTCACGAAAAGAAGAAAATCGAGAAATTTTTTTGCATCACAGCGGTTGACAAGAAATTTAGGTCATGGGCTTGGGCGGTTATTTCGAATGTTATTGTCATTTCAGTGTGTGATAGAGGGAAGCGGGGAGATGGTGGAGGAGAGTGGGTGAATCGAAATGAAAAATTTTACGACGCCGCGAATGTAATGGGGAAATATGGGAACGGCCTGAGATGGATGGATGGGTGAGAGGAATGAGGAAAGAGAAAGAAAATGGTGGAGCGGAGAGGTTGGTTAATGGGGAAAGAGATACAGAGGAGCAATTAAGCAACGAAGAAACATAAGAGTAGGGATGCTTTCTTCTTCTCTTCTTCTTCATTAGATGAAAATGTGAAAATGCAACGAACGTGCATGAGCCCTTAGTTATTGCAGTATCTAAGTCAAATATTTTCTTTTTGTCTTTTAAGAAGTTAAGAGTTTTACAACCGGCCGGCTAAGAGACTGCCGACCTAACAATTGATTGCTTTGTCATCGTCACCAGGAATAGGAGAGTTACCTTTCGATTCTTCGGCAGACAATGGTGGAAAACTCGTAAATTATTCTCTCAAAATATACGCTGGAGTAAAAATTAATATTTTTCATAACACCATGCATTTCGACGTAAGCATATTGGACAATAATGGGGATTCGCTTAAAGAGACGCACTTGTTGTTAATACTCCCCTGGTTTGCTTTGCTTTGCCTTTGCAACTTTCATTTAAGTTTACAAAGTACTTGGCATTAGTAACTTGAAGATAATATGTATCATTTGCTTGAAAATATCCTATTTGTATTGCAAAATTGGCAAGGAATATAGAATGAGGGCATACTCAGAGACAATTCAATGTGCAGTCGGTTAAGTTAGACAGCTTGAAATTGTTATGCGACGGGAAAGAGAGTAAAAAATATCAATTTCTTAAGTTCAATGGGTTATTATAATGAAACATGGAACTTTAAAGCAGACTTAGGTCTATTGAATCCTTTTTTTAACTCATTTTTCCTCATGAAAATACTTGGTTTGAAGGGAATGACAGGGAGGTTTTTGTTGGTTTAATTTTAAGTGGAAATAGGTAAAGTAATTTTAGTACCTCGGCTGCATTTATGCGTCCAAGTTAGTCATTTAAGTTGAATTGAAAATTTTTGTGTTGAGCCAAAATGTTGATAACTTTCCACCAGTTGCTAGACTATGCCTATGGATTGATTTACTGCAAGAAGTGGAATGAGATGTGCTTTGACGCATACACTTGGACCCATGTTAATGCTTACAGGCCTGCCAAGCGTCTTTTGGATTGATGCGTGGGAGTTGAGTTGAGAGCAATGGGTGAGAAGGAAAGTATTGGGAGGGTGAGGGAAGGGATCTTGGGAGGAACGGGCGAGAATGGATTGAGGAAGGTGAATAGAGCGAACGATTCCAAGGAATAGGATGGACCAAATATATTCCTGTGGCGCGGGAGTATTTTGAAGGAGAAGATGTGTTGTGGAAATTACTGCATTTAGTGCGATTATTCCGAAAATCACGTAGTTGTAGAAAGGATAAAGTACTTAATGGGCAAAATTTGGTGCAAAAGGCTATGATATATGAGGAGACTCTTTTCTGTGTCCTTTCGATGAAATCCTATTTTCAATCGCGTTTGTAATGGAATCATATGTAGTTAATTTGTATATGTAGATTGCATGACAACATCAACCGGAGTCCTGAAGATGAATGGCCAGAGTCTATAATACCCAATATGCGGTATATTAAAAATATTTCTGCTCCACTGTATTTTTACAGGGCATTCAAAATCCAAAGTTATTTGCGCTTAAATATTGTAGATGAAGAGAAAAGTTCTTTGATGTTTGTCCATTAAAATTATTAGTGAATAAAAAAATTTATATGAATGTAAATTGTCAATGAAATCAAAATTCTAAATGAGTTCAAAATTTTTTTCCGACTGGGAGGAATTTTTCATATTATTCGTTAAATAATAAATCCAAGTTCATTAATGCTTTTTACTTGGTTTTAAGAATTTTTCAAACTCTTTTCCTTTCGCAACTAATCTGTAAAACATTTTTTCTTGAATTAATTTTTGAATTTAAAAAATAATCATCAATTCTATGAACTAGATATTATCGTTTCAGTCATAATCATTAGTGGTTCAATACTAAGACTGGTTGACAGCAGCCCTCCACCCTTCCATATCCAATGCAAGTTCCAATATTTCCTTGTATATTTTTCTGGGTACTATCCTCTTAAATTGGTCTATGAACTCATTGGGGCTATCTCTGGGGACTTTTCCCCAGTTTACTCATTTTAAAATGCATGGTAAAATAGTACGATCTGTTCTCTGTAAAATGTTCAGTTTTGTTCACCTAAAACTAGTGAAACTGCTCCATATATGTAAATTTATCATCAAATATGTAAATTTGATAATAAATGGCATTTATTATTATTTTTTTTATTTTACAAAATAATTTACAAAAATAATTAACATGATGTAATTTCCCTTTCGATGGGTTACAAAAAACTACATTAAATTTTTAAATTTTCAGTCTGGTCCTGCTAAGCTAATGCTTATCAGCAGGTTCCAAAATTACAATCTTGAAGTGTAATCACATATCCGTTTATTACAATTACAGAAGTTAGTAAGATTTAGATTAATAAAATTGTACATTTAGGTAATTGATATTTTTTTCACAAAATCAGTTTCCGTATCTCTGTACATATAAGTAATTATCAATATATATATTTTACAATTATCATTTTCAATAATTAAGAATTGCCCAAGCATAAAATTGAGTTTATTAAAAATTAAATCAATAAAATTAATAAAATTACCCATACTATAATAATAATGATAAAATAAATATAGATTTGCTAAAATATAAATTTCCCATTTAAATACATAATTATACATAAATACACTAATACATGTAGATACAATTTTGGTACAAGTTCACAAAAGAAATATTATTAGTCCATATAAGAGATTTTATAACAACATAATATAATTTAATCACAAATATAAATAGAATGTTGATCTTCTTAAATCTAACTAAATTTATTTAAACTAAATTATTAAATTAATATTATTAATAAATATTTATTTAATAATATATTGTTAAATCACGCAATTTTTTCGAATAAACGTCTCAGACCCATAATTTAAAAATTTAGAATGATATAATGGGGCAAAACGTTCATTGTATATAAATTGAAATGTGATAATTACCGTTTCAGAAGTTATTTAATTTAGCCCATTGGTCATATTGAATGGATGTTGAAAATGCAATGAATTTTTCTGCACTACTTGGCGAATACCAACCAAATTTGAGTCCAGGTACTCAATTGGCTGTAGAATTAACGCTTACAATTTTTCCTAATATTGAAGGGAGTGTACCTTCAAGTAGCGTGATGAATGATGGACAGGAAATGAAGTGCTGTCAGTTGGAAACACCACGTGCTTTCCACGTTTCAACGTTGGAAACGTTGAAACGTGGGTAACAACTCATCATCGAGACCTATCATACATTTGGAATCAGTGTGTGCCGGTTATTATAGACTTTTTACCGGTGGTATGTCTTTAAAAATCTCACACAGTTTTATGAATGTATGATTTTCATACACGAACAAAGCATGCTCTTTAAACGTCCCTAAATTAAATCATGCAAATTCGTCACGGTGTCAGCTTGAAGATGATATAAATGTAAAGTCAAATTCAGTACATCACTTTCACGATTACACTTTAACTGCCCGAGTGTGCCTGTGACATTTTTATATGTAGATTTTGAGCGGGAAAGTCGTAAAAACCGTGACGGGATTTCTGTCTCTTCCCCTCCTAATTCAATGGGGTGAGGCATCAGGGCAAAATGCTGAGACCCGGCGACGCAATAATAGCCATAGAGAGACGGGTAGGGGAAAAAGAGGTGAGGCAGGAAGAGGACAAAGATGACGTCGATTAGGGCAAAAGAGCAGTTGAGAATGAAGCAGAAGGCTAAGCGGTAGTTTGCAAGGGATGGGAAGGTGATGGAGGAGAGGCGGGAGCTGAAGCTGCTGAAGGGTTCTAAATGAGGAGAAAGAAGTGAACAGAAAGTAAAAGCCACACCAGATTAAGATTCTTGAAACTGCATGAACCTGGAAAAATATGCATTGTAAGGTATGAGGAATATTTTCCCAAACTGATGTGGGAACGCTTATAACTTGGGCAAGTGTTTTGCTAAACTACAATGCTATTTACGTTTAGTAATTCTATCGATATAGTTGGAAAAAACCACCGGTTATATGCATTTAAAATGCGCAGGAATGGTGCTCATTTCCATTTATCTTTTATGTGTGTAGTTTTTTTATAGCCTTGTCCTTTTACGGGTCTTGGGCAATTCTCTTTCTGAAGACAGCTTTGTCTGAGGTAATTCTGCACTATGAAACACTTTTTCTACTAAATTATAGTAGTGGTAAAGCAGATAATGAAAAAAAATATAGTAATGAACGAAGCTTCGACTTACACCATTTTTACATTTTCTTGCTTACATATTGAGTTTTCAGATTCTTTGACCAAATCAACGATGTGAAGTTGCATGTATTCGTTACTCGTTGGTGAATAATTACTATCCCCTGTAGTAGTCGCTAATTTAGAAATAATACTTAAATAATAAAAACATGCCGTTGTATGTCATCCAATATTGTAAATATATTGTCTCATTGAGTTTTTTCAAATATTATCGTTACTGAAAGCTGAATTAATATTTGACTTTCTCTGTGAAAATAAACTCTCACATATAAAACTAATGCTGAAACTATGGAACACGTAATGGATGAAGTTACACAAAAAGAGTGAAGATGAAGAAATAGTGGCCTACGGAAAGTAGAGGGATGAGAAAATAGTCGTTAATTTTGCGAAACACCATCTTCTTCCTCTATTTTCTTGTCTTTGCGAGCTCAGTCATGAAGCCATGGACCCCTTCGAGTCTAATAGCCACCCATAAACCACCTCCCTCCATCCGTGAGAAGTATCCCTTCCCTCTGCGGATCCCCAAGCCCCTTACAACTTTCGTTTAACGTACTACTTAATACTTGATCTCGAGCCGCCAAGTAATAAAATTTTCCCCTAAATGACTTGCCGAAGATAACGTCAATAGTGGCGTACTACTTATTTTAAAAGGCTACTCGTTCTTTCTGACCAAAAGTCACATTTCTTATCAAATTTTTGGTTTTAATGGGCAATACTTTTAATAATAGTATTTTCATCATGTTTAAATAATCAAAATCTCGTTCGGAGCACCAGTGTTACTCTGTTCCGCGATAAATTTACTCGTGTCATATTAGATGGCTCAAAGTACTTGCTATTTCCATTTCAATTTTATTATCTCTCTTTTACATATTGCGCATTGCCACTGATGTCCTATGACGTGATATATCCTTATCATGAAAGTTCAAATGATGTAATGAAAGAATAGGAAGTGATCACGAGTAATTATACTCTTCGTATTGACTGTGATCTTCAGTAAGTCAACACATCATATACTGCGCTTGACTCTAAGAACGCGTTTCAGCAGCGTTGAAGTGAGTCTTTGAGACATTTACGTGACCATTGGCATTATATACTCGCTGGTCCTTAGAATTTTCTGAAAATTTCACGCACAGAATCCATTGTATGTAAATGTTAACGCAATTGGTTGATAGTCTTGTGACTCTGTTGCAAATCAGTGGGGAATCTAGTTCTTAGTGAGATCGTCTCATTTTTTGCCACTATAATATTAATAAAATAAAATAAATAATTATGACATTTATTCTCATGTTTATAATATTATTCGAAGACATAGGACCCAACTGTGGAGGGTGACCCCTCTTGATTCCAATTCCTTTCTCATTTGAATCTGACCTGTAGAGATGACGGGTAGTCATTAGGAGGAAGAGAGAACCATAGAGGCGACTAGACGACTTTTTACAGCCGAGTGGCAGTCGTTTATCGTCTGAGGGAGTGAGATATCATGCTCCACCTATCCGTGTAATACAGCGTCGCGACGCGGAGGAAAACGTTGAGACACTCTATCGAGGCTAACGTTGGTGAAATGGTGTTGGTTTAACTGGGCCCCTCTGACTCTCTTTCTTTTGCTCATTTTCACAGAGGTTCACGGTCAAATTTTTGTTTTCCTTTGCTCTTAGGAGAGAAAAAATTAATGACAGCGAGTCGGGAAGGCTTATTTTTAAGGCGAACCAACGGACGGTCATCATATTTGACCCTCACCCAAATTGAAGATTATATGGGGCTACTCTGAGGAGGTTCCTAATGTCAAGTGTTGGTCAGTCAATCATCTGGTCACGCCTTGTCAGATCTAAAAAGTTATTCGCTCCCTTTAATTAATTTTATATTGCCTTCAAGAGGCACTTGGGACACTTCATCTCATTTCTATCTCTTTCTCCTCCTTTTTCCACCCCCTTCAACCCAGTCGTTCTTTCTCTTTCCCCCTCTCATGGTTTGCCATTACTTTTAAAACGGCTTTTAATTTTTAACCCTCGGAGCGTGGTTTTATTGCATGCTTTGTCGTCCTTACCTAGTGAGGACCGATGGGGATTAATAATTTTCCTCCCAAATTGACTCCATATCTCGCTTTATTTTTCTATGATCTTTGAACACTCGGTACGTTTGAATTACTTACTAAGTCCCGGCTGTTATGAAAATAACCCACATTGTTTTTATGAGTAATTACGCTGGAAAATATGATTTTTTGATGTTTTGCAAAAATTATTTAATAACAACTACAATTTGGTGAATTTTCTTTGACAAAAATTTGAAGTTAGACTAAAGAAATTTCGTCATTTATTAGAACAAGATGAAGAGCATGGAGTCTATCACTCCTAATCTTAAGTCGTTTGGTTAAAAGACTCCAAATCATTATTAACTTCGATGGGGGGAATCTAATAATCTTCCCAAAGCATTTATTTTGGCTTACCAGTATACTTCCACTGAGCATAGCTGCAAATTCTACCTCACGCAAAAAGGTATGTAAAAATGAAGTTAAAGTATTGTAACTATTTTTGATTGGTAATCACCTTGGTGGAAGTACAGCATTGTTGAGTTTATTATGTATGTAGTACTTTGACCGGTTTGTACGATATATACGCTCTGAGACATAATCGAGGGATATTTTTAGAAATTTCCCACAATTTCTTTGATCAGTCTTTATTTCCCGTAAATCAGGTGATGTAAAACTTTTTTAAGGAATTGGAAAGAGATTGTAACTCACTAGTGGGGATAAAGAATTGCCTTGGGTGGTAAAAAGAGCAAGGGTACGTTCAGTAATACTCAGTGTAACCAGTAGATTCCAATTACCTCAATTTCACTTGAAAGCATCACATTAGTATTTTGCGTATGGTATGTAATCCTGTACATAGATTATCTAATCCTCGTGCATTTATTTAAAATATCAAATATTTATGTATATTTCATATATTTATATACATAACTCATATATATATCTACCATTGTGAACATTTTTCTCCGTAATTGAATTCGTCGTGTTCAGATATTGACATATTTTATATTCTGGGAATCAAAGTAAATAAAATGGACCTTGTCGGTTAGTAGTCGGTTAGCATCCAAAATAAAAAAGCCTACCTAAATAAAACATACTCCTTCTATATAAATCAGTAGCTAACCATATACTTGATAAGAAGCCGCAGGTAAATCAATCAAAGAGATACGAAGTACCAACATAAAACCAGATGAAATCAGCTACCAAGCATTTAAAACAGAAGTGCAGAAGTGGGAAAGGTTGCATTTTTTACTTCTGAGCATTTCGAGGGACATTATGTCAGAGAGTAAACAACTGCGTATCATAAACTGGTCGAAAATGACGACATTGCACGCAATATCACCCTTCATACTGTTTTTACGAGACATTTTTGCCCTGAGAAAGAGCTTATACGTCTCAAATAAGGATCTTTATCTTTCCTCTCTGGGAAATAGTTTTCCTGGATTTTATTGCCCATTGCAAATTTCCTCAAAGGAATGAAAATGTACTACAGGTCAGCGAGTTTCATGTGACCGAAGCTCTACAGAAAAATTACATATTGTCGCTAAAATGTGCATTTCATTTTATTCGTTTATACTTTATCATCTGATGAGTATAAAATTACTCATGGCTTGTTGCTAAATTTTGTTATTTACATTACACTTCAAATATAATCCTTAAAAATCATATGATGGAAAAACGGGAAACATTCTTTGACGCCTTCAACCAGAAAACAAGTTTAACCAAAATAAAAGCCTTATTTAACTGATATTACTGAATTTATTTGTAGGCTGAGTTCTAGCTCACGTTAAGATCCGCGGTAGAATTAGTAGTTTCCTAATACCATAATGCGTACAAAGTGCTGAACAGTTAATACACGAATATTTAGTTATAACTAAACATTTACTCATTTTTATTGCACTTCCAGTTGAACAAACTGAAATTATGAGCACTAAACTAAACATTTTACTCATTTTTCTTGCGCTTCCAGTTAAACAAACTGAAAGTATGAGCACAAAACATGTTACCAAACTACTTTCCGGGAAAGATCTCTTCTTATTATCGTTATTTTATTGGGAGCAATCAATAGATGCTGTAGCTTTACACTCTGCCCTTCTGCTAGTCAACCGCTTCATTTCAACATTATGATCAATTTGATAGATTCTACTTAATTTTCTCCATTCAAGATATTACACTGTAATTCTTCTTGTTCATTTATCCTTCCCTTATTGGTGTATATTGTCCAAACGCGAAATGTGTCCAAAAAGGTGGTCTTTTCATTCATTCAGAGATTTTATGATACAGTGTGATTATGTTGGATTCTTCGGGTTTTGCATTCATACTACGTCAAGGGTATAAACTTCTCCCATTTGTAAGAATAATTTATCAGAAGGTCATGTCTTATAATTTTGGTTTCTTATCATGTCATTTTTACTAGTGTGCATGTAATAAATTTGGAAAAACAACTCTTGAAACCCCAGGAATCTTTTTAATCACTCTGTACTTTATTTCTCTCCAGTTGGTAATTGGACAACATTTCAATCGCTTCCATTATCTTTAACTCCGCAGCTCTTCGTTGAGACTTCACTGACATATATGCATTCACTGATATAATAGAATATGCTCCATGTGCACCTATGTTTGTGTGGTAAGTGATCCTTTACCGCAAGTAACATGAAATACCTTCTTGCTAAGTTCTCTTCTGATAATGTGCTTTATTTGTTCGAGGTATGCCGCTCACGTTCTTTCCCTGTCCGTTTGATATTTGGATGACATTTGAGTAATGAATCTTTTCTACCAAAAGTTTACAATTTCAGAGTTGAACCTCTGCCCTTTTTTTGACTGATCCTGGTTAATGGATGCATGTAAAAATGAGTATTTTATTTGTAAAATCTTACAGCACAGACACCACTCTGATATATACCAATCACGCAACCCATGTAGATGTTAATTAAGTGGGCATTTTAGTTTGTGCCTTTCAGATGTACCATTTATATGAGTTGCAGCGTGGAAAACCAGTTATGAACGTAAGGAAGTGCACTATGACATCCTCTTCAATTCCTCCTTTCTCCTCTCTATAAAACTTATCTTTTATTATTTTCATCTCCGGAATACCCATCGTCTTAGGAAGAGGAGCTTTCTCCTTAGAATAAAATACGCAAACGGAGAATAAGAAACGGAAGAGTTTAGTCTTCTGAAAGTTATTCAACCTCTTACGGTATTTCCTGCACCATCTCAGCAGTATCCCACTCAACAAACTGCTCCTTATTTATTCTCACGCGGTATCTTACCCTGAAAAGAACCTCCCTTCTTGGACCCCTCCTCTTCCAAAGACTTCCTACCCCATCCCACCATCTCTGCCTCCCCTCCTTCCCTCTCCACATTTTTGATGCTTGACATTAAAACCGAGATCTCATCTCCGAGAAATATACGCCACTTGACGGAGTAATCTGTGTATTTATGTGCCCGTCCGGTGGCAACTACTGAGAAAAGAAGTCTAAGGGTTGAAATGTATTTCTACAGTAAAATGCTTATCTATCTCGAGTATTCGAAAACAGGTATGCTTTTGAGAAAAAAAGTATTTTTAGATCCAATCAAAGAAAATCCATTATTGAAAAACCCAAGTGCTTACTACTAATGAAAATCCGCTGAAGAGACTTTTGAATAATACTCGAAAAGACTTGGGTTAATTCCACAGCTACCTCTACCAGATTAAGTTATCACAATTTAGAGAAGTGTTTCTTTTATATTGAGACAGGTTGTAAATATAAAAATTAATAAAAATAAGGTATTTTCTGAATTACTATTTCTAGAAAAAATATTTCTCGCATGATCAATGCCGCTGAACTCGAAATGCCCGAACTGAACTCCGTTAATCGTTCCTTCTGTATTTGCGATGAGCCAGATCCTTGACATGATATCCAAATATATGGCTAAATTTTTGCTAATTAATTTTAGTGTGCATCCCTGAAGCTGATTTGGCTTTTAGAGCATTCTCATGAGATTGAGAGCATGCCCTAGGATTTAAGAGTTATAGTTTCACAAGGAAAAAGATCTTGTGCTATTTTAATTTTGGGAGCATTCCGCTAATTTGGGTCACGACTCATGATAGCACAAGCCTTTATGTATATATTCATGACATGTAATCGTTGGGCTAAATGGGTAAAAGCAAAGCATAGCTTTTTTCAGCCTTTTCGCCTTAAAATCTTCTGATATATATCTCTATTAATAACTACTAAGTGAGAGAACTGCTCCTATCTTCCCCAATTAATGAGTGACTAGGAAAGCAGAAAGGAGTAACAGAAATAGCGTTTATCATTTTTTCTTCATGATTGGTCCCCTGATTTCATCAGGGCTCTTGACCAAGGCTACTCCCTTGTGAAATTTGATGTTAAGATGCGGGATGTTGTATAGACAAATTTATTGGAAAATATATACCCCATGGGCATTTATATTTAATATAGGACCTCAAATTTTCACTTCCCCTCCTCTTTAGCTCCTCTTCTCATAACGGTCGTCGCTCTCAGTTCCCACGCTACTGAGTCATGTACGGCCTCAACGCGTGAAAATTCGCGAATATTGCATCTCCGTGGCAAGGAGGGAAGGGCCGATTTCCCGACATCTTTATGTCTCTCGCCGTCAGCAGCCTCTAATTGGTATCAGCGCGTCGTTTAAGAGACCGTAACTATATCTTGCGAAAGCCGACGACTCTGGTACAGTCCAGTAGCAGTAAAGTCCCTCGTTAGTAGATTTATCGCTTCACTTTACGGTATAAGGGTTACGTGAGAAATGCGAGAGTAAAATATGAGCCCGAAAAAGCATTTAGTTTTAACACAGCCGGCAGCTTGAACAGTACCACCTAAAGATAGTAAATACGTCACTCTATGATATCGTTATTTTACATGAAGTAAATACTGCGAAATTTTATTCGCAATAAAAAGGCACGTATATTTCCTAAAGGACTAATTACTTTCATTTCGAGTATAAGTAAGTTATATTACTTACTTTACAGGAATTATTTACTCATATATTTTAAGTAATAGATGACAAAATTTGAATTTTAAAAGAACTTGGAAGATTCAGCAACTTAATTTTAGTATATTTTTAACATGAACGGTGTATAAATGGATCATGAAAACAGCTCGAAAATCGCTCGTCGACTTACGGGAAATCCCATGCACATGAGTATTAGCCATACATCCAAAAGTGACTTCCTTGGGAGAGATAAAGTTCATATTTTCAATTAGAAATGTAAAAGATAATACAAATTAAGGCTCGGGTCCACGCAGTTAGTCCTCTTTCGAGTGACTTGTTATATTTTTGCCCCCATTTCTTGTGGTTAATGGAAGACACGAGTGGTGAAGAAAAAAAAATCTTTGTTAAGGCTCACCCAAAATTCACCGGGTCGTTTCTTCTCTCACCAGGACCTTCTTTGTGCCGACCTCGCATGGTTTTTCCCGCGTTACATTCATCTGCACATTAGGTCATAATTCAGAATGGGAGGTCTTCCTGTCCGACCATACTAGCAACAGTGTTATAGACTTAACACGCCTTTTGGAGATATGTCCAGATGTCAAAGCTTAAACCTTAGACTTGTACCACCCAAAGATCCCTGAAGAACCCATCCCCCTAACTGTATGCCTGAAATAAATCACAAGGCTTTCTCAGGCAGCCCTATTCCAATTATCGGTTTCTCTGATTGTAGCTGACAGATTGGTGAAATAACTGCTTGGTAACTCAAGGTTGTGGGTATCAATCTATTTGGTGGCATGTACGCCTTTTTAGGGCCTCAGGCTGGACTGTGATATGTAATTGGAGTGGCGTTGGAAACTTCACTCGCGTCGAAGGCTTCAGTTGATTGAGCTTCACCAACATCTTCATCCATTGTGAGTTTCCGATACTTCATTTGCGGGGTTATCCGGTGAGATCTCATTTCAATTGATTGTACAATTATTAGCTCGAATATAAATGCTGACCCTGACCCGTTTGTGTCTCCACTATGGCCACTTAATGTCTAAAGAAATTTTATCATCAATCATGGAAATCGATAAGCCATTTCTCCAAAGGCCTTTATGAAAAGCGTTTTTGCGTATCATGAATGCATATGGATTAGGATTTAAGATTCTGAACTATCGGATCCAGAATGTTGAGAGTACAGATTGGAGCCCCCTTTTGTCTCGCGGTCGAGATCAGTAGCGCATATCCGAAGCGTAAAGTTCCGACCGATGATTAATGGGCCGTTTGACCGCGATGGCTCATCTTCATCACTTTATCTCCACCACTTATCTTTATAAGTCCCCTTATCTCCAACCCACCCTTTTTTCACCGTACTATTTCCCATCCCAATTCCAAATACTTCCAAAAATCCTGATTTTGGGAATCTTTTGCTACTGACCTTAACCGGAGGCGGCAGCGCGATGTACATACATATATCAGAGCATTGATGCCGATATACGGATGCGCCAGGGGCATGATCTTACAACTCATCACCTCTGAGACGGCCTTCCCCTAACGGCATATAATCTCGCTACCCTTGTTTTGGTAGCTATGAATTACACTGCGTTAAGTATATCAGGACGGCAATTGATTGTTAAGTAACAGAAGTTTAGAGGGAAAAGAAAGTTGATGGTTCCTACTCCCAGCGCTGATAAAGACAAAATGTCACAGAAAATTCTTGTTCAGCAAAAAGTCTCCTTCGCATTATCAAAGCACCGTGGCCCGATTCACCGCTTCGGTATTTAGATATGAGCACGAGCAATTAATAAACCTTAATTCGACTATATTGGGTTGCTTGGACGTGAAGCGGTTGATTGCTTAGTTCCAAGGCTGGAACTTGGTGGAAGACTTTAAATCATCACGAGGGTGAGGCTAAGATTAGGGATTTCAGTAACTTATTCTCGAGAAGAAGAAAGGAAATATGAGACGGTATGGTGTATGTGTATGGTGTATGTATGATGTGAAAAACATTCTCTGGAGAAAAAAAGAAAGCAAGAGGAAAAAAAGGAGGGAAGGTAAGTAAAGCTGATGGATAGTGCTGCACTTTGTGATAAAATAAGAGAACAATGGATTTACGCAACATTACCTCTGAAAAGAGGATATCATGTTGCCTACAGGCATGAAAGTATCTTAAATGTTCCAATTTTGTACTTACATCACTTCTGCTCACAGTTATAAAGAATTTTGAATTTCAATAATTGCTGACTGAAAGGATCAGATAGATTTTGTTTTGTGATTTGATGCCCATGATAGATGAAATGAAACTGAACTAGAGTATATACAAGTAAAAATTATATAATCATAAAAAAGTTGATTGGGTGCCAACATGAACGAAGATGTGAACGTAAAGCATCAAATCTCTTTGACCAATAATGCTTATGCTATTTTACTACCTATCAGGTGATTACGAGAAAATATTATACCAAGTATAGGGACAAAATGAATGGCATTCCGAATAAATGCTTATTAGGATTTTTTGTTACAAATGTTGTCAATACATAAATGCAAGGTCTTAAATTTCGATTAAATTGGCTTAAATAGAATGCAATATCAATGAGTCTCCACTTTCTCAAATTCTTAAGTTCGATACTCTTGTTTGAATTATGTTGTTTCATTTTTGTCCCTTTTAAACGAAATATTAAAATAATTTGGATATCCCATGCACTTTGAAGCGATGTGCGATTTGTCTATTGCCCTGCTCCTACGAGTTCCAAGAAAATTAAAAAAACTAAGTATTCATGATTTTATATTATTCTCAGCACATAATATTTTGTTCCTTCAAATTTATACATCGTACCAGTTCATTCCAATTGCTGAGCTTCCTGCCCAATGAGCTGGAAAACTGTTAAGCATCGTGTAGAGAATCCGTTAGCAGGCCACAAGATTAGGAAAATGCTATTTCATAATCAAATGAAATAAAATTAATAAGCAGTGAAAAACATTTTTTACTTAATAAACTCAAATTTCGACGTATGTTTTAAGTTTTTGACGCAAGGTGCCTATTTTTAGTTTTTTCATCATGCATTTTAAGAAATTAAGAGTTTTATTTAAACTTGCTTGCTCAAGCAGCTTGCATTTTGGAGTCTTTCATGAGTGCTTGAATTTATACTCCAATGAAGAAATATTAGCACAAATATATAACTAAGGCTACTTGTTGATAGTGAATACTGTATTGCTTGTTAACCCAATGAAGTGAGCTTCGAGAAATTTTGGCGTTAAAATATTTGCATTTTCATGTGCCGGAGAGAGTGGAATTGAAATTTGTGGCTTGATCGCATCAACGAAGCGCCACTCTAACCTCTTTAATTAAACTGCGTTATTAAAATATGTGGCGCCTGAATATTTATGAGGCTTTGGGCGAAAGTTACCCGAGGAAAATCTGGTGATAATTGAATCCCTAAAATAAGCGATTACAGATTGCCGTCTGATTGACACCAACAGCAGAGGCGTAATCACAGTCCATGAGGAAACTGTGGGTTCGTTAAACAATGTGAATGGTGGACCTTAATGGAATTATGATTCGTAGATGCTATATATACATGGAATTTTTTATTTCTTCCAGAAATGTAAAATTTAAAAAATATCATTTTGATAACAATCAGTAAAACACTTTGAATTCAACAGTTTCTGGCGAGATGTTGTGGAACTGCATTATCAAAAATAAAAAAAACACAATATGTGGTAATGTCCACTGTTTTTAATATTCAAAACTTTACTACGCGTTTTTCGGTACTTTATTTGGCCATCATCAGGTACAGTGTAGTAAAGTTTTGAGTATTAACCTTAGAAGGGCACACTTCCTTGGAGTAACGTATAAGGCGCACGGGGGTCCAGCGGACCCCATGAACGATATAATTTTATATTTCGCCAATTTACTTTATTTTTTGGACATGTGACATACATCTTTGCTCTGAAGCCTTTTTAACATGGATGAATTGAAATATTTTTATCTAACGATATGTAACTTGAATTTAAAAACACCTTTTTGCCATGGAGTTTTAAAAAATACTGTCGAAGTTGATAAAATCGAAATTTATATACTGACGCAAATTTTTGTACATACCGAGATGTACATATAACAGTTTACAAAAAACATAAGAAAGTTTAATTAAAAATGAAACAAAATTGTTTCTTTAAAAAATACTTTTATTAAAACATATAACGAGCGATAAATTTAAGTCCAAATTTTCCCATTTTTTTCGATAGTTTCATTTAAATTCCTATGTTCCAGTTAAAGTGGTTTAAAATACATAAGTTGTTAAGTAAAATTCATAAAAATGGCTAAATTGAATTTTATCATTGGGTATAGTTTATCATTTAGTCCATTACAGGTAGCACACAGGGTACTCCTGTGCTCTTCACACATGGCAGAGCCTCATGGTGAGCATAGGAGTCGAGCTTTTCTATCCCTTTCCCTGGGGCAAAAGCTGCATCGAATCTTCCTTTGTAGAAGTTCTCGTTGCTGCACTAGAGGGTGTTTAATGTGTAAAATTTCCTGAATTGATTGCCTTATTGATTCACGCAACGTTGTCTTCAAAAGTTGCTGCCGCAAATATGGTAAATGAGTGACCATGCCAAAGTCTTCAAAAATATTAGATAAAGGTTCAGCTTTGCATTATTTTCACTATAGCAATAGAGAACCATTGATTTCACTCCCGCCTGTTCCACCATTACGTATAAAACTCGATTTGGCCATCAAAGAGTTTTAATTGCTCTGGTTATTCATGGTAGAGTTAGTCAAATGTGCCTGTCCCTCCTTTAGTTGAATTGTATGTCGTCATGATCTCAGACTCTCCACTATCTTTGTTGATGGTCCCATTCAAGTGGAGAGATTACAGAAAAAGCATAATTCCATTTCTTTAAGATACACAAGGATCCCATAAGGGTTGAAGGCAAATTGTGAAGACCCAACAGCTGCACTACTTGTAAAACTCATCGGAATTTATCGCTTATTTTTGCGAGTAGTCCCCTCGATCGTGATTGAAAAATCTTCCAGCACCTTCTTCACAAGCTCCACAGAAGTGAAACAATTGTCACACGTAATATTTCTATTTGTGGCATGAATTGGCGATGACAATATGTTTACATAGTATATTGAAACTGTTTCACCTACGTCAGGAACTATTTTTTTTACGTAAGGAGAAGCATTGACCATGGAAAACGTTCTCGCATGATTCAAAATAACACTTTTTATGTCATACTTATCTGGATTTCCTATGTAAAATGAAAGTTTAGGAAAAAGTGCTCAACGATTTATTTATTTGTGGTATTTGAAAGCAATCTTTGAAACCAATTTACATGGATGGCGTCAGTGCAATATCTCGAACGTGCGGGAAAAGTTTGCTCTCGTAAAATAGTTTTTAACTTGAACTTCACCGTCTGGGACATACCTCGCCATTTTGGTCCCTTTGTACGCCAGCAATAAGCATCTATTCCCCGCAGGTAGGCTGTTTTTCTGTCTGCGTTGGATCGACTGCCTCTGGGTCGTTTTCCTACGGCATGACATGATCTTCTAAATGGCCTCCGATACTTCCACTATCTCTATCCGCATCGGTGGCATCTTCCTCACTCTCAGACTCCGATTGCTCCACTCTGGATTCCACATCACTGCCCAACAAATCACTTTCAATCACTTCCGGTTCAGCTTCCTCCTCCAATTCTAATAATGCCTTACGAATATCTCCATGTCCTCAGACGTTGATCCACGACGAAGAAGACATTTATAATACAGCGTCGACTTGCTGGATCCATACACAAGCGAACAACTTGCCACAACCTAGAACGAACTACAAGTGCCTCATCCGTTCTTTTTCACAACTGCTGACGTAGGTAGGCCGCGGATCGCTAACCTCTATTCATGGGAAATTACCCTTTCTATTCCTTCTTGGAATTTTGAGGATTACGATACCCTCCTTGGTAATTACCCTGACCCTCACTGGAAATTCCCAGGTACGGTCCGAGGCGCCGTTTTATTACCCCTTTTAGACAGGTTCAAGCTCCAAAAGGTTTGTGGTTTTCACAAGGGGCATCAATACCCATTTGAAATTTCCCAGACAACCTCCAAAATATGACGAATGCCTGCAGAAAACATTAAAACAATGACAATACTGTTACTCTAATCCCACTCACCGTGAAATTATTTCGCAAACATTTTATAGCTATGTTTCTACTTTAAAATTATTTCGTTAATATTTCATAACTATGTGTCTACTTTGAAGACAATAATATAAATATGTACCATTTACAAAAAAAATTATGATACTACACATTCCATTATGAGCAGAATGCATAATATAAGATTTAAATAAAATAAATTTTTAAATAAAACATTATTCAATAAATCAATAGTTAAAAATTAAAAATCCATCACAATATAATTTTTGCCGTTTTTACCGTCTTATAATGCTGCAGCTAGCAGGTAAATGACTGTGCCACATGCAAAGATCTATTCTTTAAATATTAAAAAAACTTAAAATTGAGGTAAGCTACCAATTTTTCACGTTTTGCAAAAGTTACAGCAAAGAAAAAAATTGCTGGGATCCACTGGACCCCAGTATGCCCTTCTATGGTTAATAATAGTGGACCGAACAACATCTAGTGTTTTTTAATTTTGCACTCTGACTTTATTTTCAGCTGGCACTCGATTTCATTTTTAAGTTGTAATGCTATGACGAGTCATTATCTGTAATTGTAATAAAATGCACATTGAAGTTCATAATTAACCTGCATTCAAAAATTAAATGCGAAAACTATCCTGAAATGCTTTTTTCCTCTGCTTAGCACATGAATTCTGTTTTTTAATAAAGTGCCAAATGTTGATACTTAATTGTGTTATTTAATTAGATTCAGTGATAATTGAGACTATTACTACAGTGATGCTAAAATTATGTTTATTCGTCCGAGCCACCCCTAACGCATCATTCTAAGAGAGCATCAATATTCCAATGTATTCATTCTTTTTTACTCTGGTGATGTTATTGTCAAAACTTTCATGCAATAAAATGCACCGCAAGGCACCAATATGTCACAGAATATGCCCAATATTATAACTGCATTGAAAAATAAATTGGAAAACTATCCAGCAATGCGTCAATCCTCTTCTTAGCACGAGTTCCATTTTTGAATTAAGTGCCAAATATTGTGCTTAATTGTTATGTTTAAGTAGATAAAGTGATCATAAACAAAATATTTTGAAAACAAGAGATAAATGGTTAAATAGTATTAGAAAAATCTCTTAAGGTATTCCAGGACTGCGGTCCTTGTGGTGTCTGGAAATCTATTTGAATGAATATATATTTCATCTAGATGCATGCGTTTGCTTTTATTATATACATTTCTTTATTATGGTATGAACTTTTGTTCACTTTTCTATGGTAAAAATGAATGAGAGGTGCTATTTATATCGTGATTATTGTTTTAATTTTATATGTAGTTCATCGTAAATATGTTTTTTATGCACGAACTTATTCGCTAGTTTTATTTCGTGCTTATCAAGCAAACTACCCAGATTTATAACTATGATTACGCCATTAGTTTTACGCTTTGTGGACCGCTGGGTAAGTTTTATTCAAGTTTAAGGCAAGTTTAAGTAGGCTAAATGCGGCAGAAAATATGGATTCTAGTTTTCAGCAATGTTATGCACCACTGATATATTATACCGTTGGATATTATAGAGAAATTACTCCTACTTGGACCTCGAGTATAAGACTTTAACATTAGCTTAGACGTATGTCTACTCAATTGTATTCCCCGAATAATTTAATTTCCCGCATTCACCACGCCCTTTCCCAGAATTCCTTATCTTTTTAATTAGGGAGGAAGAAAGGAGGGCAGAGTTTGTAATAAACACTTATTCGCCTAATTAGGGCTTCCGGGTAACAACTCCTGAATCAATTAAGGGATAAGACAAATGGTCGCCCGACGCCGCCAGAACCCCTCCCTATACGCGGTTATGAAGAACTCATATGGGAAGAAGAGGTTTGAGGATTTAGAATTAAAAAATAAGTTTAGGAGCGAGTATGGCTGCTTTATCTTTTTTAAATAGCTTCCGCCACCACTGCTGCTAAGGCGGTCGTAAGTTTCCATTTGAATCTGCTTAGCATTCATCCCGCCAGGGTAGAGGAGCAAAGGGCGCCCGTGCTCTTGGGGGTGGAGAGTGGGCTATAACTCTTTCCTCCCCCTTCTTCATGGATCTTTCCTCTCCTACCCCTTTCTTTTTCCTCCCGTTTGGGAAACCCTGAACTTTCTCTCTATCCTACTCCTTATTCCTCCCCGTATCCCTCGCTCTCTCTCAGTCTCCACCATTTACTTTAATCCATTCTATCTTGAGATGGAGGGCAGGAGAGAGAGGAAAGAGTTAATTCAATAAAGAAGTACTACTGTAAGTCGAAGTGGAAGTCTAAGAAGAGATTACGACGTATAGCTGTGACATTGCTATAAGTCGATAGGGAGTAAAGTCAGACGGAAATATGAATGCTCGTATAAAGTACTCTTAGAAATAATCCTATAACTCGGTTGGGATAAACCTCTCCCTCCCATTAATTTATCTATGCTCTAAATGTAGCAGAATGGGCCAAATCATTCTACTCCTTAACACGATTGAGGAGTCATCCATCGGTTTCTCGCAAGTAACAGAGAACCTTAACTGGGGAAGCACGTGGAATCCTGACTCTTGCTACTCCCCTTCGCTTCCCTCCGCCCATGAAAGCAGGTGGAATGTTAAAGGTAGTTGAGGTCTTGCTGGCGGCAGGCTGCAATCTTCAAACTCGAGGTCACAGGTTCTCATATTGACTAGGCATTTTTCGTCGTAGGCATGACTCTGATTGCTCTTCTAGATATATAGGAGTAATCAGTCATGCTGTTGATCACGTTGGAATCCATTAGATATTATCTTAAATTTTAGGATTATGGTAAATAATTTCAATGTGATCCCTACCCTAAGTTTTAATGACTTCTTCAAGGCTTGTCAAGTCCCATTAATTAATAGATGGCATCTTTTTTTTCAAATTGTTAGATGTTTAAAAAAAGGAAGTAAACCATTTATCTTTTGCATGTATATTAGTTAATAGAACTTATTTAGCCCTAAGGATGTTTTCTAAATCAATCAACCTAAATCTTCAAAAGCAACATAATCTATAATAGGAGTATACATATTATATCGAGCGCAATTGGCGAGAGCTATAATCAACGAAACAGAAATATATTATTAGCAAAATAGCTTTACTACTACGGAAAAGTGAAAACGTATTGATGTACTTTATATATTTTTTTAAGTTGTTTTTTGAAGCCTTGTATGACAAGGTTTGCTCACAAGCATGACTAAAATGTAAACATAACCAATTTTACATCCTCCTATTGAATTAACTTATTTTTAGGTATGCTTTCGCCAATTTTAGAACTTTGCCATAGCAATATTACCATATATAACATAATCTAGATAAAATGTGCTCTAATTGTAATTTTAAAAAATAATAGCAATTTTTTGGATATCAACCAATTAAGTCAATATTTGGTTGCATGGTTTTTTCTCTCACCCCACGGAGGAACAAATATCTGAAGAGAAAGGTTTTCGCGTTCAGAAAGAACCGAGGAACACACTCGCTTGAACGGCAACGTAGAAACGAACGTGACTTTTAGCAAAAGCAGTCGAGGTGGAGAGAAAGAAGGAGACGCGTTTACGAGTTCAAAGCGGATTATTTGTGGCGACGCGCGAGTAAAAGGCAGTAAAAATATGACAAGTGCAAGACTTGTGGGCGAAAGGGTACTTTACTCAACGGCTTAGAGCTCGGGACCGAGGTAATTGCATGTAAGCATGCGCAGCACTTTGATATTTATTGACCTGATCCTCAAACCGTGATGCAGAGATGAGGATAGCAAGGGGGAGTAAGGTTTTGAAAGCAAGCAAATCGATGCGCCCCCTTACTGTGAAAGCGCACCCGACAAAGATTAGCGAACACTTAAGGGTCTAAAAACGAGGAGGAGACACTTCGTTCAGCCTGGAATAAGGCTATTTCACCAGATGCCGGAAAAGACGAGCCTTAGATGCATTAGGCTTGGGCTGAATTTCTTTATGGTCGAGTTGCTGGTTGAAGCTTTATCTCTAGTGGACCACCGCTGTGTACAATTAAGTCTGCAGTTTTTACCTCACTCGTCGCGCGGGCCTCTCTCGGAGTCAACTTTTGTAATCCTATTAAATCCATCAGGCTTTGCGCTCTTGAATACTTTAATGGCAATAAAAATACTAAGCCTGCATAATATTCCATTCCCGTATTTTCTGCTGGATTACAGTGTTCCTTCAAGAGAATCCTGAACTTGTTCTACATAGTAACCGGGTAACAAAATTCATAACTTGAGAAACGCGCCATGCACATACAGCAAAGTGAATTAATTTATCTCATTTCATGGAAGTACTTAAAAATTAAAATATAAACTTCGTATTTACTAAAAGGTATACTATTGTATATTTAGATTTCTTATTTTGATGACCACCCCTTGCACTTTAAGTAATAAAGTAATAATTTCAAGCCTAACTACGTTTTTTGCGTCTATATACTCTTAAATAATACGACCAGCAAAGGTTCGTTATTTATTACCACTGAATAGATGATAAAATCCAGCAATGTAATTATCATAGTTCGTGACATTAACTACCACATTTCTTATCTACTATTTAAAATATATCATCTTCACTGACTGGAATAGATGCAAACTCTAACCCATAGTTAGCATAAACATCTATGCCTCACCTTAACCATTGAAACTCAATAACATGAAATTTACATCGAGATATGTGGTCTCATAGGAATGACATTTTTCAAACCATGACCTGAAGCATGGACAATTACGGTGACACAAAAACTCGCTGGGGAATATTTTCTGCTATAGTTCATCATAAGTGTGGAACAGGAAATAGACATACAATTGGCAAGGGAAAAGAAGAAACTATTTGTTGCATTTATAATGTTATGTGGTAAATAATATATTTTTCCGTATTAATTTTGTAGCTGAGATTACGATTCAAGTATCTTTGCCCAAGGAGTAAAAATCAGTGAAGAAAAAGTTCTTTTAATGAAGAAATGAAAATAGTAACTATATCTTCTACACATAGACCTTGAATACAAAATATTCAAGGTCTATGCTTCCACATTGGATTTATTTGCTACTAATCAGGTAGTCTAATCTACTAATCTACTACTACTACTAGCTACTAATCAGGACAGCGGCAACATCATCAGGAAATTAATACAAAATTTAATGGGCGTCAATTGCTTGTGAAGGGAGTCTTTAATTTTTATGAGTAAATTCTACAGCGTTACGCTGAAAACCGTCGAATTTATTTAATATAATAGTAAATGTAAACCTATTGTTTTAAGGCCGGTCGGTGTCCCAAAAATGTATATATACTACAGTATATTCAAGGTCAATATGTGGAAGATATATTTTCATTCCTTCATTTTAACGAACTTCTTCATCTCTGATTTTTACTCCACGAGCAAACATACTTGAATCATTAACTCAGCTATTTCATTAGGACGGAAAAAGAAATTCTTTACCATAAGCCATAACAGATGTAACCAACAATTTCTCCTTTTCGTTACATGAGGGGACGTTTTCGAGGATGAAATGTTGTGTTTAAAACAGGAAATAATGGTTCGGTGGCTAATCCAAACTTGTTTCTATTGGTGCACAAGCTCTTCCGCTCCATTTCGAACTATCTTTTCGGGAAGAAGAGAAATTAAGTGAAATGATTCTTTTCTTCCTCATTTCATGAAATTCATCCCACTTCACCCATTTTATCTTGCGATAAATATCATAATTATACCCTCCTTAACTCTTTTCAATTAACCTTGATGAAAACACCACTCTGTTACCCCCGATTCTCTTTCTCCTACCGCTTGCTTAAAGACCGTTCTTCATACTCAGTTAATTAGGAAAAAAGCGCCAGACGGTAAAAGGGTTTCCTCTAAACAAAGGCTTAATAGCTCAAAGTGTGCTTCAGGCAGAAGAATAAGGCAAATAGAAGCTACTAAGTTCGCCTTGTTTTTTTTCAAGCCATTAGCTGCTTAATTAGATGAAAACGGTGTAATTTTGTCTCCTCTATCAGGTATGTGCACCGCAAAATAAAGTATCATCCGATATAAACAAGTTACCAAGAAGGTAAAGATCTCGATTTACTAGGGCTAGTCAAGCATACCATACAAAAATTCTTATGTAATTCAATAGAATATGGAAGTTGGAAGTACCTCCAGCTTATCTAAAAATAATTACATTACGTCCATTTAGAAAAGTTTTTACTTTTTATTAGCTTTCTAGACGAGAACTGTTGATTACAAAGGTATAATATAGGTAGTTAATAATACTCTTTTGATGTAAAATTTGTTAGACGGGAGTGAAATTCAACCCTCAGCAAGTAGATTCCCATTTACGAATAAATGCTGGGAAGTAAATTTGTGATACCTAAATTCCTTTTCTTTTTATGCAACTAATATTACTCTGGCATACAATTCCCTAAAATAGGTAGAAAATGTAGCTTGAATGACTACATTTGATGATAAATAAAGATGATAATAAAATTCAGTAATCGCCAGCTAATGGTACATAGGTTCAATAAGGGTACTAGGTAAGCAAATAGTTAAAAAGAGTTAAGCATATGTATAAGCATATCAAGTTTTTGAACATTATACAAAAAATTGACGTGTTTTAGAAGGTTTGGTATATGCAACAAGTAAAAGGCCTTGTATATGCAACAAAAGGTTTTTGTAATTGGTGTTATAGCTCCTCCGAGTGAATGAATGATACAGGATCCTGAAAATGCATTTATCTGCCCTTTTTTCATTTTATAATTTATCAGTATTTAGGCATAAAATTTCACATTAATGATACTCATTACCTCTGGCACACAGAAAAAATATTTCTGAATAAATGAGTTGGTTTCACCGTTTATCCAGCTCACTTCAAAATGTCGAGAGAAAGACACCATATCAGGAACTCGAACACCAAACAAATTTGGTGAGATTTTTCCAGTTTATTTAAATGAGTATATTCCATCTTACAATGGTTGTGCGGTTACACAAACTTAAACTATTAATGAATTAAACACCCCTGAGTTTGACTAAGAGTTAAATGTACTAAATCGTTTCTGCGTATTCAACGCTGCTTAGTATCCACTCAAGTATTTTTTCGTAAAATTTTGTATCCCAACTTAAACACAAAGATGGTTAACTTGGACATTTTGAAAGAGCCACGGAACTAGCCGCGAGGCTACTTCAACGGAGTCACCCGCTAGCGATCTTTGTTGTTAGGCTTTACTCTGTGTAGGCCTTTACCCCTTACCCTGAAGTTGGGCTTTACCCAGTGGACTGTGGCGCTTAGCGCTCGCATACGGGTACCTCTGACATCATATGCACTGTATATGTGAGGACAACATGCTCCTTAAATCCCCCATGAGATTTACAGTGGAAGAGGACGCCTGGGTAGCTTAATTGATTAGAGCACTCGGCCGGAGATCGAGGGATCTGGGTTCGATTCCTAGTCCAGGTGAATGATTTTACCACTGTAAATTTCACACAATTGTATGATCACTAGGTGGTGACTCTGTTGAAGTAACTGCGCGGCTAGTTCCTTGGTTCTTTGAAAATGACTCACAATAGTTGACAGCAGGCCTCCACCCTTTCCTGTCCGCAATACTACGGCTTTATAAAGGTTGAAGCGGCTTGAAATTTTAATTAGGCTTAATAATAAAGCAATAAGAAAGTATCCGCACCAACATGGTGACATTGCGTTTAAATGTTCATATATATCTCTACTGCAACTTTTTTACTCAAACCCCCTCTTCCAGGTTTCGATCGAATTTATCCCTCTCACAGATCCATGGAGCCAAATAAACTTGAAGCTGTAACTTTTGCTCTATTTTTGAACTCAAAAGACATGCTAGCCGGCTGTAAAAATCCGCATATGGCACATATAATCTCTCGGAGCTCGAGACAACTAGTGGATAATTCAAACGATAGAGTTGCCTGAGAAGGAGGGGCGTGAAGATATGAGGGGGATATATATTCATTTAAAGTTCTAGTACATCATTTCAGTCAATCACAGTAACCATTTGAGTTTAACTACGATCCCCAATGTCCTATTTTATGCATGATGAACTTTTATCAGCTCAGTTTTCCGTCAATTTCCTTCACAGTTAAAATAGTTCCAAAAACGTTATCTGTGGCATAATTACGACACAAAGAACTCTTTTGATTGGACTTCACAGTCATTTCGCCATTACATTTAGGGAAATATAGCATAAAGTCGTATGTAAGGCACTAAGCGTGTTCTAAATTAAAAGTCAAAAACTAGGTTTTTTTCTATTCTTTAATAATGATTCTCCCTTCTTGAGTTCTAGAGATATTTTCTTGGCGAATCATTAGCGGTTAATGGATTTGCGTTCCATTCTCTAGTTCCTATCAATAATTTTCCTCCTTGATCTCTGAAAACAGGGAATATATAAGATAATTAACTAGAAACTAGTAACAAAAATATTTCATTACTTCGGGAGATATTTAAGAAGAGAGGGAAACGTGGTCTAATTAAACAATAGTCACCCGGAAAGGAAATGAGGAAAAGTCTTTTTGAAGAAGAAACAGGTGCGGCAATTCCGAGAGGGAAAAATATATATGAGAGTAGGAGAGTGGAGGTCAAGGACGTACATTAATGTGACCTAGGGGGAGAAAGGGAGTGTAACATGAGGCGGAGAGGGCTAGAACCGTGCGGATGGGTACAGAGTTGTCGCGGAAGGGGGCTGGTCTGGAATGCAGGGAGGGGTCATATTGCTAGTTCTTACGGTGAAAAAAATATGTAGGACTTCCAGCAATTGTGTTGAAATTACAATATCCTGCTTGTAATCCTCTTCACCCGATATACCCTCGGTCTTTATTCAACCCAGTTATAGTGACATAACTTTTCATGTACATTCTGTTTCTTTTTCTCTAGGTAAGCACAACTGCCAAAAGGATGAGTTAGAAAGCTATTTTAGAGTTGCTGTTTTAAATAATTTCTTAATGGAATTGAAAAATATATCACTTACTCTCCCTGAATTGAAATGAGATTATTTAATGATAGAATTAACAGAGGCCAACCATCCTTATCGCAATCGCTAGAATACTAGTAATACCCCCTTCGCATTTTTGAGACTTGTTTGAGATGAAAAATTTATTTTTAATTTTGGATTATAAAATGAAATTCACAAGAAAAATGATATATTTTAAATAATAACGCTAATAAATTACATCAATTCTTCTTGTGATTGATGATTTATGAAATATTGATATCAAGGCAATGAATTTACCAGCTAAAACTCGGCTATTATACGGTCAAAATCTAAATCCACTCCATTGATACTATCTCCAATACATTCAGGACTCAATAAGACTTAAATTAATAGGAAATAATTACAGCTGACGCAGACAATGCTTATTGAGTTAAACTATTCGAGTACTTCTATAAAGAGGTTCCACAACGAACGGGGGAAAGTGCACTCCGTTGTGTTGTACATTGAATTGCATGCAATGTATTGGAGCTCCTTGTAAATATAAACGTTAATTTATTTTCTTCCCTCATTTGTAACCCCTTATTATCTATTACGGAGACATAACTTCCGCCGGCGAATAACGTATTCTTTTTCAAAACCTTTTTAGTTTCTCGTATCAATAAACAGATTTCACTTCCATGGAGCATGACCATTGAGTTGGGAAAGGCATCATTATAAGAAAAAAAGAGAGAAAAATATATTCATTCATGCGCAAATAATAGTTAATCAGGTACAGGATATATTCTTATTCTCAGCACATTGGAAATCAAATGCACGCCTGAGCACCATGAAGTGAAATTTTATTTTTCTTAGAGCCGATATGTTAACCCATCAAAGAGATAATTAAATGAATAACTAAGAGCCAGCAAATGAACGATATTTTAAAAAATGTAATTCATTATATAAGGTATATCAATCAGAAAGAAATGACTCAATATTGAAGGGGAAAAAATCGATCGCAAAATACCGTCCTGCCCAAGGTAGTAAGGTTAATCAGCAGGTTCCGTTGTATCAACTCAATTGTTGGCTCCACGTCATTTAGTGTCAGCAAATTTATAAATAATTTGATGTAAATATGTTCATTAATACTTTATGATACCATGAACTAGGCAGCCTAAAATAAGGGTATAATACTAGACATACAGCATGCAATTGACATATATAAATATACAGTTTATAGCTTTTCACATCGCATATAATGTTAATTGATTTTTACTTTATATTTCATTTAGTCACTGTCTTAATGAAAAATGACTTTCACTAATATTTTTATGGCTTCTAATCATAGAGAATATCTAATATTAAACCTTCCATTGCCTCATTTATGACGACCTTCACATTCATTTTGATCTATTTTATATATTTATTTTATAGCTATTTTACTCAGAATTATAATCGACCGGTAGTCATAATGGAGCAGGTTACACGACTTTGCTTCTGGGTAAATACATTACTTTCGCTGACGATTCCACCAATCATGGGAATGAAATTAATTTATCAAAGGCGCCATAAATTTGGACACAGAATTACGCTCCCTTACCCGTCATTTAAAGAGGTAGGATGCTCTAGAAGATGAACCGTAGGAAATGGCATGACGTGAATTAAGTACCCCTCCCTAAGCGCGATAAAGAATTGAGGGAATGACATGGGCCGAAAACTAGATTGAATTAGAGGCGCCGTTGCTTATTGAAGAGGAGCATTGAGGGGCTCCGAGCACCCGACCTTATGAATAACCCCTAGCGCTGCTCAATCTATATTCATTCCGGACTTTTCCTTCCGAGTGGGTTGAGGTTCTCGGGGAAGAGAAATGGGTGAATGTGACCACCACATGTAGAACGAGCGAGGAGTAACAGACGTCGGGAGGGAGAGAAAGGAGAGGGGGCGTGGCACCTTAGTTGTAGGGTACGCGATAAGAGGGAGGGAGTACAAAGGAGGTCGATGGCGAGATGTCACGCACAGTAGGAATCCTCTACCACTTTCATCTTTCCTATCGCGTGTTCGAGGCCCCGGGAGCCAGATAGGAGAGGCTTTCTCTCACGCAACGCATCTTGATTCTCTAACGCAGCGATGACATTCACTGCAGGGCGGGAGGAAGGAGGCACAACACCTCCACGATTTATCGAAGGGAATACTAATTCTTCTGTATATTGCTACAATAAGAATTACATAAAGTGCTACTATAAAATGGGGAAAGAAAACGAGGTGGCTATAATTATGTGTTGTTTCCCAATAGGCTTACATAGTGTAACTAGTCGCTCCCTTATGTATTAAGTTATGTAAACCTTTGTCTTTTGAATTTTCTATTTTGAACTGTACAGTTTTTAATGAAACATCAATGAAAGCATATAGAAACACTATTTATATATAATAAGTAGCAATCACAAGTATTGAAGCTGAGAAAATGTTTCTTAAAACAATAAATGTGTACCAACTTGCCCCCTGTGTGGGTGATGACACCTTAAATGGAGCATTCGTGACAGCTTTTTATGTATTTCATGCATCTAATCAAATTTATTCCTGGTTTTAAACTCGCTAAAACTTTTTATTTATTTCATATGCCTAGATATCTTGTCTTTCGGCAGTTGTACACTATCTTTTAATTGTTAAAAATATCTCATAGTTCCTCACCATTGCTTGGTCTGAAAGAAGAAATAGGGGCCTTACAGTTAATATTTTATGTATTAAAAAGACCTTTCTTAATCTAATTGAAAGCTAAAATTTTATTTTTGAGAAGTAATGAGATGAATACGATAGTGTGTTGCAACGAATGAGATATTTGGTACAACTGACAAGCTGTAGATACAAACCCGTCATTCTACTTGTCATCTAATCTGACCTGCAGTTGTCTATTTAAACTTGGCAATAATGTTGAGCACTTAAAATTGTAGCCAAGTGATTGCTCTTTCCAACTTTACTGCATCGAATACCTTAGTTAACCCTAGATAAAAAAGGAGATAAGAAAGAATGCTAAAAACCTTCACAGAAAACACACAGTGCGAGCATTTTTCTAAATGGAGGCGAGCAGCCGACTGGCAGTATGCTGAGTAAAGGAAGATGGTTTGGTAAAAGACAGTTTAAGTTTCAACGCGCTCTCCTGCTTAGTTGCCAAGTTATCCTCAATGTACGAACAACCCCTGTACCCAACTAGCCCGGTTTCCCCTAATGAAGGAATTAACAAGAATTACTTTCGATTTGATTTGACATCTATCTTCGTGACCCATATGTAACAAAATAGAAGTGCTTAACGCGAGTGTTCTGACTAATTTAACCAATAACCTCTCCGGAGCATGAGTCGTAAGTCAGAAAATTGTTTTCATTTTACACTTATAAACGAATGCTTCAATCAATGGTTAATTTCTCTCATTCTTTCAAAACTGTGGAATGCTACCTAGGTTTAGTGACATATATTCGTATTTAGTACGGGCTCAAACCAAATATACCAAACAAGCGTGTACGTTCCATTTATGAGAAATAGCATTAAAAGTCGAGAAAATTCGATTTGATAAAAACTAAGGAAAAAACCTTATCAAATTCTTTCTTCTACATGCTGATGATGCCTCTTTTTTACTCCACATAAGCCACGATGTAAACGATGGTTTCAGACCTCACTCGGTAGAATTTCTTGATATCAGGGATAGAAGAATCAACTTTGCAATTCCACATTGTAAAAGATTCTGACTCCACATAAGCCACTAAAAGAAATTTTTACGTACACGAGTTTTATGGGGATCGGGTTGGTGTGGTGGCTAGAGGACTCGCCTACCACATTGGCGGCCAGGGTTCAAATCCCTGCAGAGGCTGATATTTTTCAGAGAACACCCGATCCCTACTTGAGTGTCTTGTGGAGGGCACTCGAAGTACGGTACTCCGTCTGTCGGATGAGACGTTAAACCTTGGTCCCCTTGGCGCCTTTCGTTAAGAGCAGGCTAATGCCGACGCCGGTTTTCTATTCACCCTTCCTCCCTCACCTGTCTTCTATGGCGCAAATGACCTTAGCCGTCGGTCGCCTCCCCAATATCTAATCTAAACGAGTTTTATATGTTATTACGGTTTAAGGAGTTGCTTCTAAATTCGGATACGATTTAACGAATCCATCAAAACTGTACAAAAAAAACAATATATGTGTGCTTATTTGTAGTAGATCATATTTAGCGTTTCTTATAAATAACATTGCATTTATATAAGCAGCTTATCTACGGTGTATCTAGGTTAATCCTTAAAAGAATTTTAGTAACCCTGATATAGCTTTTAATTCCGTCTTAATTGATAATGAGTAATTCCTGCTCGGGGATTTGCGAATTTGTTGCTGATTGGGAACAATGTCCGTACTTGTCACACTGAGAAGTAAACTCTTTGTTGAAACAGGAATATTCCGGCAAGAAAAAGAAGACGAGAGACTGACAGAGGAAAGCAAGGATCTTTATATGGTTTCATGAGACGCTAAGCATTTAGCTTGTGTTCATTGTGGCTTTAATAGCTGTTAAATTGCAAGGGCATGTATGCGTCTTGAAAAAGTGCCTGCTGCCTTGCACGTTACAAAGTTTGTCTTTCTCGACTCTTGGTGAGATCTCTACCTGTGTTCGATTATCACCTCTAAAATGCATGCGGGTGTGATTTTAAGAAGTAATAGTAATCCAAATGCAGTTACTCTTTTGGTTCGCTACCCTTTATGGAAAAGCATCTGCGATATTCCCTTGGACCAGTTGAAGATCCATTGTATAAATTCTGTTGTAACATGTAGCCATGTGCAAACAATTTCCATATCGTATTTCCCATTCTGATATAATCTTTTGGTATTTTTCTCTAATATTGCCAATATTCTAACTCAACGTGGCAGTTAGTGCACAAAATTAGATTTTTTATATTCTATACTGCATTTTCTGTACAGGTTGCTATATTGGTAGCATGTGGCTCATGAACAACGCTACCAGTCTACTCAACAAGCGTTTAAAGATGCTAAACCTGAAGTAATGTCGTGCAATCGTGACGTGCACATTACTACTGCCTTCTTATTACTTTTTCGAGCAGAGAATAACCCTGTGTCTCTGTGGGTCGAATCTAATTGTGTCTTATTCAAAGCCATCGAGGGTTAGAATAGAAAGATAAAAAAGGGCGTTGAGGAGATTGGCTCAAAAGTTTAAGAGGTGGACTTAGGAGGCAAGAGGTCATATTTTTAGCAGCGTATAAAACAGGCAGAACTCCTCTTTACTGTGCAGGTCAGAGAGAATGGGTAGCGCTGGCGATGGGAGATGTAGGCTCGGGTGAAAATGGGGGATAAATCAAAAATGACCCTGGTCCTCTTGACTCTTCTACTTACTCCGGTGTCCAGAAAAAAATATCGCACCTCCCGGACCCTGGACGCCACCTTCCGTGATACCACGGATGGATTAGAAAGAAACAGTGGGGACCCGGGAGTGGGTTGAGGGGATGGGTTTTCTGGGGTTCCAATACCTTGGCAGCGTCATGTCACTTGGTGATTCAAGATGCTCGATGTACCTGAGGCGAATTTATTTTTACTGCGGGCGAATAACACGGACAAAAACGCGCCCTTTGAATTTCTTCTTGCTTCCATTCGTATGTTTGCGCGCTACCTTCCTTTTTTATTCCGTGCTGAGTGTTTGACGCGAGTGAGTGATGTACAACCGGTTTAGGAGGAAATTTATCTCTGCTGTTAGGGTGTGGATTTAAGGTATGGAAGAATAAGTGTGTTTTTTGTCCCATTGAGACATTTAATCCCTTTGATCCACGGAAGTGATAAATTCTCTCTTTCATTCGATCGGTCTGGATGATAGTTTATCATCCGAGGACGAAAAAGTAACATAAGTTTACCATTACCTCAAGCTTTTGCCGAAAACATTCGTCATAAATAACTTATTGGTCATTATGTTTATCATCTGCACGAAAGGTGAGGTATATTGATCTATTTATTTAACGCTGATTCAAACCTGGTCCAATCATTGCTCCTATATTTTAATCCTATTGCTATTATATCTCAGTGATGTTTAAAAAAAGGTTATCTTAATAGATAATTGTTATCTTTGTATAGTTGAGGCTTATTGATCATATTACAAAAGAAATTTAGATGCCAGTTTGTATTTATGAAAAGGCAGTGCAATTCAATGTTCGCTTTTTTGTGACGGATAAACCTCTTCAAGTTGATAGATGGACCTGATTTCTGGTACCAAATTTTAGAGTAGTTCTCACATAAACAATAATATTGCTCAGAATCACCATCATTTTTGCGCACAATCTCTACAACTGATTTTTCACATTATGAGCATTTATTTAGCCATACTCCAAGCGCAACTTGGAGTTTTTCCCACACCATATTCCCTTATTTGGCTAAACACATATACGTTGGGGGTAAAATTGACGAATTAACTGTGATTTATTAAAGTCGAGCTTCATAATACTTGAAGTGCCTGGCGTATGGTAAAATATTGTATTCCATTCCAGATTAGATTATTTCCTGGCTTGGGTACGTAACTGTTATTGCTTAACCAAAATTTTTTTGGTCTTTATTTTGAGAAAATGAACTAGAAAAATTTCTCTTCCGCTTGTTTTATTATGGGTAAATCAATGGTTTTATGGAGTGCAAACATAAGATTTCGGTGTCTTAGATGCTGTGTAATACGTTAGGCAGTACACCGTAAGATTTTGGGATATGGCTCACTCAAAATTTTATGATCCTTCGAGTTAGGGAGTAAAATAACTAAGAATTGACGGTAAAAAGCGCAAGGGTATGAAACAAAGAGTGATAGTCCTCTGGTTGTGATAGAAAGGCCACTTACGGAGTGCATTCCGACCAAGAATTCTTAACTAGGAAATCGTATATCAACTTTATATTAATTTCTTTGCCTTATGCCAAGGTTTTTACGGGGTATATTATGCTTCGTAACCTTTACTTTTATGACGTTTGTTTAAGAGGATTTATATCCTCGTTTTCCTTCTTTCATCTCTAATAATGTTAGGAAGAAATACCTTATTCCAGGGCACTTTGCAAGTAACTACTTTCGGTCGATGTTGATTGGTTAAACATCTTTAAACCTCTCCATTTATCATAAAACCTGACATCTAATGTATGCATCAAGGAAAAATATGCTTAATAAACTAAAATAGGTGAATGAAATGTAATGAAGGTTATAATTAAAATGTTATTTCTTTCAAAATTTTATTTCAAAATGTGGTTTGCTTGATGCAAGAAATTTATCGAAAAATTCCATTTTTGCTAAGTGGAGATTTTACACCGGTCGCGATGATCATGATTACATATAATTTGTTATTAGGCGTAAAATTACTTGCTTCCACCGCCATTTTTAAGATAGAATATTGAATAATCTAAAGTTTGGCTGTGGTTTACTGGTTGAATATTTTAATGAACTGTTTCATTTTTTTTTCAGGTAAATATCTCATTGGGAGAGCCGTTTGAATAAGCATGAGAGTCTCGTTCACCTTTCTATCAATCTTAGTAAAATCAATAAGGTAATGTATTATTTTTTCCAAATGTTACAAATTATACTATGTTTATTGAGCTTGAAAATCTCTTAGTATTCTAATCTTAATGAATATTTGCTTCTATGTTAGCACCTGCATGTTATTAATATAGTGATAAACACATATATACCATGACTGGGCAATCCAGTTAAATATAAAATGATAGTTTTTAGTAGATTTGGTGGTATATAAGAAAAATCTAAAAACTTTGGATCTATAATCGTTCCTTCATTCACTCAGACCGCTCAGCGGCAAATACTCACATATAAATGTTTATACAGAAAGGTAGAAAGAAAGTGGATAGGAACACATAAAATTGTCAGACACAATGTCAAACACAATATATATATTCTCTCCTCTTGGTTTCCACTGTCAAATATGTGCATATAATGTCACTCGCAGTTTTATATAAGTAGAGATGGTATACTGTTAGTAACTTCGATGGTAATTATATTTTTTCGTAATTGATTTAACATCTGAGAACAGAGGCTTCCAAGTATTCCTGCATCTGGAGAAAATTTGACTTCTCGCTTCTCTATACATCTATATCACTTTACCCTGTAATTTGCTGCATAGGCATGTGGCAGGGGGAGTTCGGTCGCCAGCCGTGTAAAAGATGTAAGTTTTTTGGAAATGAATTGGTGACATGTATTATTGGAGTGTATTTAGTGGAGCTCAGTTTCTATTGTGGTCGCATATCGCTCGCGGAAAAAATAAGTCTTTGTATCTATTTGTTCGGCAGTGAATCTCTCTTGTTTTCTCGCGTATATCAGGCCTAAAAATGTAGTGAGGAGTCATGATGATATTCTCTGTGTCACTCTGAAAAATATCAGTTCTAAATTTCTTAAGAAACCTAAGGCTAGCGCGTAGCCTCCGAGTCTCTAGGGGTCCCACCTTCATCCCTCTAAAAGTTGTGAGACTCTCTATGTATGGTTGTAGCATTTTTAACGTAGCGCGCTGCTTTCCTTTGTATTTTTTTATTTTTTTGGTTCAGTCATAATGACCAGGGTCCCACTCGCGGCGTATTCGAGGTGTAGCCTAACCCAAGAGAAGGAGCATCTCTCTTTTACTTTTTCATCTGAGGACCTTCCTATTAAACGCTTTGCAAAACCTAGTTTTTTTGATACTGTACCACATATGTTTTGTATGTGTAGTACCCACGATATATCAGAAATAACGGTAACTCCAAGATATTTTACTATATCTGAAGATTTTATGTATACTCCACCCACAGCATAGTTTTGGAATTTTTGTGATTATTTTCGCAGTAAGTGGACTGTGGTGCATTAGCTGATATTTTATTCTAACCCTTAGTTTTGGCACCACGAATGAGCGTTGTTAAGGTCCGATGACAGCTTTTAGGTCTGCGTCTTCGCTCATTTCACGGTAGATAACTGTATCGTCTGCAAATAATCTTATTTTAGAGGGCCAATCACCCTACCCTGAGGAACACCAGATGCTATTTCGACCACATCGGAGCTGAAATAGATACTATTTGTTTTCGATCACTAAGAGAGTCCCTTTCCCAATTCACTATTTTTCTATTAACTCCGCATGTTTGCAATTTATATATGAGTTTTTTTGTGAGGAACCTTGTCGAATGCCTTCTTGAAATCAAGGAATATCACGTCGACTTGCTTAATCGATTCACCTGGTTTTAGGATATCATGAAGGAAGGGCGCAAGCTGTGTTCACAGGACCAGCCCTTACGGAAGTCGTGCTGACTGCTATGTAAGAAGTTACGATTATCCCGGAATGTCATAATATTGACGAAATGCTTACAAAAATGTGTTCGAGGATCTTGCATAAAAGTGATGCTAACAATATGGCCCGGTAATTTCATGGGTCACTTTTATTTCCTTTTTTAAATATCGGAGTGATGTAAGCTGTTTTCCAGTCTTGGGGCACCTTGCTTTCGGAAAGTGATTTTCTATATAATTTTTAAGAATGGTGCAATCTGTGGCGCTAACTCCTTGAGCATCCGAGCAGGTATTCCTTCGGGACCTGGGAACTTGTTACTTTTAATCGAACGCAGTTTTTTAATTATTCCATCATTATATTATGGGGTGAAATATTCTATATATATTACGGAGTGAAAGTATATTAAGTAAGGCCTTGCTTATATCACGCTTTCTTGAACTTGGTTAAACTCTATTGGTTTTCCAATTTATAGCCGGGAGGTTGAAATCTCCGCCGATAATTCAAACGATATTGTTATTTTCGAGGTCAATGATGTTAACTGAGTTTATAATTTGTACAAAACGTCTATTTTTGAATCTGTTGGCCTGTAAAATCAGCAAGTATATATATATTTCTTTTGTTTTGTTGCTCAATAGTACACCAAACTCTCTATTTTATTGTCGTCTAATATGTGTGCGGTACTGTTCAATTACAATTTAACCGCTATGAATACTCCACCGTCAGTCCTATCTGGTCGATTTCGTCTATAGATTTTATATCCCGTCGGAAAAACTTCGCTATCGTTAATGTCCACTAAAAGTCGTCTTTTTCTTCCCATTACTATATCTGCGTTTTTAAATGTGTTCAACTTCGGCTCATTTGTTCTTTACGCTACGATAATTTAAAATTACTAAATTAATATCGCATTTAGCTTTATGCATATCGGTTCGCTGTTTTCTGTAACTTTGTGTGTTATCTTTTTGATGGTCTCTGAAACAACTGAGAAGAGAGTTTTTTTTTAAAGTTTCGTAGTAATATTGAGAGCGCGTGTTGGAATTATTTTCGTTATGGAAGTAACATTTATTTGTTTGTACTTCCCATAAATGTTGTTGACAATGAAGGCCTACGTTACACGGATATACTTGGAGGCTATTATTCGGTCTATACTTTCGAATCCCACTGACTGACCTACTCTTGAGCCTAAAAAATACCTACAATTCTCGAAAATCGTATGAGCCACCTGATGAGTTCTGACACCTGGGCGGAGTAATGCAACCCAGAGCGGTTGAGGGGAGCTCTGCACAATCCGAGCACCGGTGGAAGACCTGTGAATTCTGCTCCTATGCTTACACAGAATTCCCACCGCCTCCTGTTCAGGCACTCAATTGTCTCACGATAAAGCGAACGTCTCTGGGAGTGTTGCTACGACATTTATATGGGACAGCAGAAATGTTTACTGTTCCATGTATATGAGAAGATGCTAATAACAGCAAAAATCTTCAAAGTATGTGGACAAAGGGGCATAACTCTACAACTATGTCAATAACTATCAATTGCAAAGAAAGCATACACCCGAGGAAGTCATTTTTAAAATCTTAAATTTTTAGTCGTAGTTTTTACTATTTGCTTAAATAGTCATGTAGAACTTTCTAGTTTAGGGATACATTTATAACTTTATAGAGATTAGCTTAACAGATACATGATTAGGTGCTGTATTGCAAACTCAGTGCTGTAAAATTTTTGTACCTGTCGAAAAATCACATACCTAAACAGAAAATCGGGTTCTTAACAAAGTTACTGTTTGAAAATATGAGATTTGAAAAAAAAGAACAGTGGTATTGGATGCTATTACGAAGGAAAGGTGAGGGTGTTATCCTGACCAACAAAGACTTGACGGGAAGACGCAAGGTGGACAGGTGATATCAACCAGGGTCAGAAGAAGTCTCACTTAATCGTTGCTCTGCCTCACTTTCCGTCGTGCTTACTATTTAAGTACATCTTCTGAGAGATTGCCTCGTTCTCGCTCGATTTCAGGCCACGGTGGGAACATCCCACTCCATCGGCTGAGCAGGTTTGATGCAGTAGAAGTTCCAACCAATTGTTTATCAATAGCATTTTGAGGACCATGTTTCACTGGACTTGAGCGCCCTAAGTTTTACGAATCCGAGTAAACCGAAACACATCAACCTGCTCTAAGGTTTAATAAATACGATATATAGATATAGATCAGAGGTGTGGGTGCTTCAGCGGCTAAGAATACACCTCATTATCTATAATAAGGTTTGAAACCTTATACACAGCCGTCATGATTATCCACGGTGTAATAAAGACTTTCGTCCTCTGGTTTTGAAGGTCGGCATATTACTTGTGTTGGTTGCCATACATAACTGTTTCTTTATTTTGTCGCCTCTCCTATCAAGAGGTAATTATTCAGCCGTTTCCTATTTCTGATTTCATATTAGAACCAATGCTGAGAAAGTTTTTTCGATCTTCTCGAAACATAAACCTAAACGGAATTTTTAATAGTACAAACAGAGACCAACAAGGAAGCGTGCCTGGAGAAGAGTGACGCCAATAAAATATAAAAATTCAAACTCTTCAATGCCTGGGGATTAATTGCGGTAAAGGCACCAAAAATTCAATATAAATTGTTCAATAATTATATTATGGCTATTTAAAAGCATTGAACAAAATTTGTTATAATTAACTCTGGGCTTTTAAATCTGTATTTTGCCAGAAACATAAATTATTAGCAGTATATTAGACTTGAGTTTTTGAGAGGGAATTCAGTTTTAAAGGGATAGAGTTGAGTAAAATTATAAAATCAAGTACACTTAAATGGGCTAAATCTCAAAGTAAGTCACTGGTTCTCAATTGCGGGATTATAAGCAATATACAAGAGCTAAATAGTATCCTTTTTCCATTATGACATACAGAGGTAAAGTTAATTCTTATTTATTTTGCGAATTACTTTCTTTCTAGCATACATATCTAAAAATTCATAATTATTTTACGAAGTACATTAAGATCCATAACAAATGTTAGAGGTTAAAAAGCAAGGTACTATTTGATTTAGAAGACCCAGTATGACTACAGCTGGTAATTTGCTGGCTCTTCTACGTGAACAAAATATGTTTTCTCGTATGTATGGTAATCATCACCACTCTTCATCTTGAGTCGGCAACGCAAGAGTTGATTGCCCAAGTAGAGGTGGAAATGGGCATGCTTAGTTGGACGTGTGGCTGGAGGGAGAGGGCATTAGAGGTCACAGCTGTCCGGGATTCTCCCTCTGCATCCAATCTCTCACTCACCGCACTCATCCCTCTCCATCCTTTCCCACTCTCATCCATCTGAATCTGTTTCTTCTTATCCTCCGTTTTTCTAATCTCTTCCTACTAATCTTAGTCCGATGTCACCTGTAGCTATCTTCATCTTGATCTAAAGCCGTAGAAATCGGTGATATGCCCGTTCTCCTGAAATATGGCTTTAGTCCGAAACGAATACCTTCAGGCTGGGCCGTGTGCAGTTTCTTCCACAATAAATAAGTTATAATCCAATTTAGACTATAAAGAGGGTATTAAGCGGGGGTATTAAAGTCGAAACATCGTTTTTACACGACGGTGATTCCGTGAGATATAGAAGAAATTTGTATCTTTTCTTTCCCTTCCATTGGTTTATTATGCCGGCGAGGACCAACGTTTTCTTATTTAATTTTGAAAATATTAACTTTCAGTCTCTACCTTTAACTCTTTTTGACCATAAATTCTAAAGTTTTGCCGAATATATGAAGATTTATAGTACTCTGCTGAATCAATAACAGTGAAATTTCTTTCATGATTTTAGGGGTGATAGGATGGGGTTACAGATGAAGTGAAGGGAAAGAGAGGAAGGGGTAGAGCAGAAAGGAATTTGCTCGTAAGTATTTTTGGGTAAAACTATGCGTTATATCTCGGGAGAGCAAGATATTTTGGTGGCATACGCCAGGCTATTTATTAATCTTTATACATGTGGCCTCCGCTCTGATGAACGATTGTATTCAGAGAATAAAGCGGTTTTCGAGTTTCGAGAATACACTTTGTTCAGCGATCCCATAGAATAATTAACTATTGGAAAAGCAGACCAAAATAGACTAGAAACCATTGAAACCTGGTAATGGATAAAGATTCTAAAGATATAATGGACGGACACCGTATCGAACCCTGGTGATACCGATATTCTTGATCTGCGCCATGCCTTCTGCTGAGGCTGCCGCCTCTCAGTGGCGGAGTCAAATTCGGATAGCGGGTAAAAGTTGGTAGGCCAGCCAGATAAAATCTTTTTCATTTCATGGTCTCGAACCTGCAGCCCTCTAAATGGGAGACACTACCACTGGCCCAAGCAGCCTTGTGGAACTCCGGGTGTAACTATGACCATATTAGAGCTAATACCATGAGTACTACTACTTTTTTGTACAGAAGATAGTTGTGGGTAACCTTGTTGGATGCTTTCTTTAAATCAAGAAAAATTGCTTCAGCTTGCTCTTTTGGCTCACCACATTTTAGGATATCATGAAGGAGGAGCGCCAGCTGTGTATCGCAGGACCTGCCCTTAAGGAAGCCACGCTGACTGTTGTGTTAGAAGTTACGATTATCCAGGAATGTCATAACACTGCTAACGACAATATGTTCGAGGACCTTGAATAAAAGTGATGTCAACAACTGTTCAAAAGTTTCCTGGGTCATTTCTGTTCCCTTCTTTAAATATTGGTCTGACGTAAGCTATTTTCCCGTCTTGGGGTACCTTGCTTTCGGATAATGATTTGCTATTTATAAGAGTTTGCTAGCTTTGAATGGTGCATTTTAGTTATTCAATCCAGCTTGGAAAGCCAGCAAGTTAGAAATATTTAGTTATTCCATCGTGTGGAAGAGTTACGTCAACCATCGACTTATGAAAGTCATGAATTCCTAATTTATGAACTGTGTCGTCTTTTATGTGTACACTTTCGAAATAGTGGTTTAATAAGTTGGCTTTTTCAATAACATTGGTAGCTAATCCGCCTTTAGTGTCAAATGAAAACTCTACTGTCGAAAAATCGCTCTGGAGCTCTGTCGCGTAAGACCAGAATAACTTGGGATTATCATCTAGTTGCTCTCCTAGGATTTTTTGTTGGAGTTTCGCAGATTAGAACGTATTATTTTCTTTCATTTTGACCGTTGAGCAATATAAAATTCTCTCGCCGCAAGCTTCGTTGTTGTGTTACCTGACTTAGTAGAATTGGTATATAAGCTGTGTAACTTCCTCTGCCTCTTGAGCTTCCACCTTATTTTGTTATTATACCATCGAGGTTATTTACTCTAGGGATAAGGAACACAGTGATGAATAAGAAATGATGATTTAAGGGAGAGTAAAAGAGAAAAGAACCATATGCAACTGTATACTGAAAAGAAGAACCAAATGAATAGGACACGCCCCGAGACAAAATGAGTTTGTGAAGAATATATTTGAAGGTATAATGAAAGGAAAAGTCCCCGGAATAAACTAAGGAATAAGTTTTTGGAACAAGTAAAGGGAAAGTACATAGGAAGGGAGGGATCTAGCATGAGATAGGGATGAATGGAGGGCTGCAGTCAATCAATCTTACGATCGAATGACCAATGAATGAAAGACTAGATTAGGAAAGTATGTTTATGTATATTTCTTCCTTAGAATTTTTAAAATTCAGCGACACCTGTGTTAACAGCCCGTGAACGGACATATAAAATAATGGCCGCTTGGGGAAGTGACCGCTGAATGGATGTAAAAACCGATTGTTTAAGCTCCTCTATCGAAGTTTTCGTCTGTTAAGATTGATTTATCTGCTCGCGACCCTCAGTCATTCGTGCCAATTTCATTAAGAATTTCCTCAACCTCTTTGTTGATTAAAAAATTTTCAACGAATGAAATTCTTCTCCAAATTTCTCACTGAAGCCTTGGTTTTTAGTGTTACAGCTACAGGATTAGGATTTAGAGCTACTGGATTTCACAACTCACCAATTTTTTCTTCATCGACTTACAACTTCTTTCTTGAGTTTCATTCAGAAAGATATCCTTGTTTAGCTGAAATCAAAACGTTGGAATGTGATTTTTTTAAGGGTGTATTTAACTTCTCAAGCACTTAAAAAGCTATTCTTTAATACACCGGCTTAAGTATGTCCGTTTTAACGCTTTTATTTGGTGCGGTTAGGCTTCAAGAAAAATAATTTAAGATTGTTTCTAGTTTATCAAAAAATGTTTCACTCCAGAATCACTGGAAAACTGTACCTCAGGATGCTGTTAGAATTAGTTTCCTCCAGGGATAATGTTTATGAAGAAACTAGAGTTTATTTTTAAAACTTTTCACAAATTAAACTGAGGCCAAATATTAACTCATAGTCCTGAATAAAAGTGGGGAGAAACTGAATCAGTAGAAATATTAAATGTTGGCCCGTTTGTGACTATTACCCGAATGATTTAGCCAATAGGTTCGTTGGTTAAAGATCTTTGTGATGATCAATACGTTTGGGAGTTAATCAAATATAAATGTTATGAAATTAAATGAACCAGCATAAGGTACGTGATAATACGTCTTAGCTTGGAAACGCGTGAATGAAATATCAGTGCACATGTTTTTCATGTAATTCCATAATGATCTTCCATCTCATCTCACCCGATGTCGTTGGATGTAAAACCTATGATATCAAAATATGACCATTACTTTTGTTTCAGAACTAGATAGTTTGTTTTAATAACGAGACATTTTATTTTGACACTGCTCTCGTAAATCCACGAGACCATTTCCCGCGGTTCCTTTCTTCTGGAGCGCTCCATTAGTTCTACCAGTGAATAATGTTATCGAAAAATTAATTAAACCCTGTATGCGAGGGAGATTATGGAGGAGAGGAGCTGTGTATTAGCAGGTTTGTTCTACATCACCTCGCCTACCCCGGCCTTGAACACTTTATGTTCTCCTATACTCCTCGCATTTGCGATTATTTATTTATTTTGTGGACCTAATCTCATCCTCTTTCTTCTCTCCTTTCTTTTTTTCTTGCTTTCTGTCTCTAATCCCATCTTTCTTTTCCACCTCAAAGTTACCTATCGATACCTCCGTCGCTACCACTAGACTCCTAGCCCCAATTTTCTCCTCTTGTCCATCTCCAAAAACTCTCGTACCTACTCGCACCAGTGAGCTAACCACGGGACTACACTCGCCAAAACAAATCGGACAGGGAATCTCAACATCTAACCACTTCTCTCTCCCGGATTCCAATTCTTTCGTTCATTGAATTATTCCAACGAAACCAAACTCCTGTGATTCCATATATCCTAACTCCTGCAATCGCGTGCACCCGGTTGCTCGTTTTCACAACTAATCTCTCTTTGCAGGAAAAGGAAAAATTATCAAGGCCCCAATGGCCACAGTATCTCCTTGGTTAAGCCTAAAGAATTATGTCGAAATTATCTGTCCGTTTGACTAAATACGTTTCCGGAAAGTCAAACCGACGAGACGAAAGAATGTCCCTTTCATCAAACATACTTGGAGGCTGAATCTCTAATGTTTAATGTGAATGTAAAGCGTGAATCTTTCAGTTACATTTTACAGTCTCAGTGTTATATCATTTTATAACCACGGCAAATATTATGTAGAAAATCACTTGGTTTTTGCCTATTTATCATTGGTTCATTTTACGAGGAGAGAACTTTTTTTCTAAGCACTTATGATCAGAAAGTTAAACCAATGAAAAAAATTCGAACATTCGGCTGTAGTCAATAGGTAGTTTATAATGGATGTTTAATGTGAGAATATTGTGCATGCAAACAACTTTGTTGAATCCCTTTTCAAACGCAATCCATATTTATTTAACAGTTACCAATGAACTTGCACTCTAAATCTTTCTGCTGAAAAAAAATATTCCTCTCTAGAATTTTCTCTCCTAGCTGTCCATATCCTGATGACGCCGTAAAAGGAAACTATAACGTGATATCCTTAAAACTGTATACATTTGCATTTCTTTGTGAAACTCTGAAGTAGAAATATTTATTCCGATCATATCTTGAGAATGATTTTGGGTTTTACCAGCTCACAATCGGCTGGACTACACCTCTGGGTGTAACGCTTTAATGGTAGTAATGAACTGAAATCACTAAGGCCAACGAAGGTGCTAATTATGTGTGAAGTTGGTATCTTGTAAAGCAAAAATTAGGTAAATAGTTAATGGGTCGAGGGAGAATGCGAGTTTATCGCTCTGGTGGTTTGATATCGGCTTAAGCAAACTGGTTCGCACATTTGCGCGATGTGGATAGGTGTGAGTCCCTCCTGCTTATGTTTTAGGAAATAAAATACGTCGAGAGAACTTAATATGTACAACTGAATAGTTCTATAAATATGAGATATATTAACAGAGCACCTTGAGATGTAAGTGATTCCGCGAGTATCTGGATTGAATTCATAAGGTTGATAAGTCTATGATGACAGATTCAAAATTGACATGAAGGAATGAAGTACTGCTGAAAAGAGAGAAGAAAATAAGTGTTAATGAACCGTTAATTAGATATGTAGTTTAAAGGAATACTTTCGATTGTGCCAGAAAGGAATGGAGCGATCGCTTATTAGGGTATCTATGCATACATTCTATGTCATTGAATTCTAGCTTTTCCAGGACATACTAATTTCATATACGCTAAGAGTCAGATACTGATGGTTCAAAAGGAAAACAGCTTTTATATTGATCTGTTCTTTGATGGAGACCTATTTTCAGAGACTGCCTTCATATCTTTTCTTTTGTGGAATGAAAATTGCCATGAATTTTTATGGTACACCCCTCTTAAAACACCTTATCCCCATCCTATCAAGCATTGAGTTAAATGCCCCAAAGTTATGACAAAAGTTCATCGTGTGCATGGTTTACTTTTGGAGACAACAATCTTTGAAATTTTATTAAAGTGCCTTTGGGCCCTACCTTTGAGCGACGCCTTGGCCTGATTTTCTCAAACATTTTGAGATCCTTCTCTGCCCAATAGAAATATTTTCAAAGGAGAGAGCAAAGGTTTCAGATTATTCAACATCCGTCTTCTCTTCGTTACCTTTACTCATTTACCATGAAGTCACAATTTTAGCGTTTTTCCTTCTCATTTCGTCCATCTTAGTTCTCTCATCCCTATTAGGTATAGCCGAACTGTTTTAACCTCCTTTGCCTAAGACCGCACTGCAGCCACCAACCTTATCCTCGAGGTCCAGTTCTCTCCATTCTCTGCGTCCTCCCATATCCCCGGGGACATCCCACAAGATTAAGCTGATACGTTTTTGCTCCATTTCCGGCGGGCTCTACTCCTTAAATCTACAATTTTTGATGTTTTGGCTGAAAATCGGTATGAATGATATATTTTCTTTGTTTCTAAGCACATGGAGAGGGGCAAATCTCATTGAACACTCTTACGGAGAGGCAATCCATAGGCTATGTACATAGAGATAAACGTGTATGGAACTTGTATTTTGAGAAAAATATAGTCATTTTGAGCTCTGGTTTATCAAGAAATTTTTTTTCCGCATTTCATTCAACAAAAAAGTTCATTAAGTTTTAATTTCATCCAATTTTAATCGTATATTTTTCGCTTTACAGTTTTGGTTCATCATAAAAAGCATTCATTGACTTCTTTACTTTCGATATCTTGGTCTCGTGTTGTTCCATTGCACAGAATGAGCTATCGTCGGCCCCGGTGGCGGCTGGGTAAAGTCCTCGCCTGCTAACTTGAGGGTCGCGGGTTCGAGTCCCGCCTGGGTAAAATATTATCTGCTCAGGACATGGATGTCTGTCTCGTCCGTTGTTGCTGTTGTTCTCCCGACGTAAAATGGCCAAATGTGCTGTATTCGGGGCAGTGAAAATAAATAAATAAATATTATTATTGACCTGATGATCGCATTTTAGACAGCCATTTTTTAGATAGCCATTTATTTTTAGTCCCTCAGACGGTCTTCTGAATCGTTCTCTTTTAGTTAAACAATTCTCCTGTCTCTCAAAAAATTTCAACTTCTCCCGCGCAACTTTTATGGTAGTCACTTTTTGTCGTTTTCTTGAGACAAGGTCAACTGCTTTGAATAAAATTTTTTTTATCGCATTTCGACCTTTGTATTCCTTTTATTCTGTTTCTTCAGAATGAAACGCTTCTAAAATTGGATCGTCTCATTTCAAAGTATATTGGATTCCAAATATTCCTTCTTGCCCGCTCCCCACCTTTCCACCCGTAGACCCTCGTCCGACCCACATTCCACCCTTCGCGAGTCGTCCTTCCTGTCGTCTTTTTTTATCCCCATGAGTAGAACTTTAACGCCATTTAAATAGTTTCCTACGCCTAGGATGGAGCATCGCGCTGCGGGACGGAATGGAAAAAAATTTAAAAATTTTAAGTTTTTTTTTACTGGTACTTGGATCTTTGCATCATTATTCTCCAATGTTTGGTGCATGACGCTCTTGCTCATTTCAAGAGCATTACAATATTAGAGAGCGCAAAGTTATGTAAAGTTTGAAAATGTGCCCACTAAATATTTTCTTAATAAACCACGTAAATATGTCTCAAACGAATCCTGATAACTTTAGGAGGTGAAATAAAAATAATTCATTACATTATTCTACCGTTTAAAGGTAAGCTTTATCAAAACTTAGAGATAACACTCCAGTATTTATGCACTTGCCGTGCCATATTCTGCCTCTGTCAAAAACTTCGTAAAAAGTAAAAATAATGCTAATTATCCTATTGAAAGCGGTGGAATTAATAGTGATGTCTATTTTATAGTTATTATTTTCATTTCAATTTATGTAGTAAAAAAAGAATTAATGAAGATATTTAATATGAGAAGGTGGCGTCATCAACCGTTTCCGTGTAAGGCAATATCCGAGACCATACATCACATCGGTCGAGGATTTTCGAAACGCTGAGATGGGTGTTCCCTGAATACATCAGCGATTCGCAAATTCACGAATCTTTCGTCGTACCTTGAATTCGTTTCCGAGTCTCTTCATCCATTGTGGTTGCAAAATCCCGACGAATAACGAGACCGATGGGAGAGGAGGCAGACCCCAAGTATAATTTCGGCTCGAGGGAGCACTTCCACATTTCACTTGATACGGGTCGTGTTCGCTCTTCAGACTTTTCTGCATAAGTGTACGTATAGTGGCCGCGTTAAATAATTGCTGCAGCTTTGATTTCACATAAATAAAATAATCGCTGGACCTTAATGCCGTACATATGGGGCGAAAACTCCAGTGACCAGAAATAATCTATTGCCTGTTAATCCTATGCCAAGCAATTGACATTTCCCAAGTAGTTCTGCTGTTATTCTAATACCATAGAGTGATTGTATATTGGAATTCCGGGAGTGTTTACAATACAGCTTGTGTTCAGCAATTGGCTTCATTGTGGACGTATTGTTCGGTCGCCGTTAGACGATAGACGGAGGCTTTCATGTTTAACTTGGGATTCGGTGGCATAGGCAATTGTCGCCTTTGCTGCGAACGTCCAATGGGTGTGTCAGTTAATAATCTGCGTCCATCTCTCGTCGTCTCGACCGATAGAATTTTATGTGAGCCAACATCGTCCCAAGCTACCCTCTAAACGTTGCAAGAGCACGTTCAGGTGTGCGGGTATTAATGAGGTCCTGGCTTCGCCCAGAAAAATTCAATGAGCACGTGGTTCACTTTGATCGAGTTTACGGCGCAGGTGGGTGGTAGAGTGGGGAAGCATAGGCGGTCATGTAAATCAATGACTTATCCCGCCAAATGCTCTATTTGAACGTGGAACAGAGAGTGCGCTACACTGAGCACGCGTGAAAAGGCTTTAAGGGTGTAATGCACATTTATACACCGCACAATTCTACCGAATCCCCGATATGAGTTACAACTTGGGTCAACTAGTTTCATTTTCGTTCGTTCGAGTATTCTACCAGCTGACTGGTAGGTTTTTGAAGAGTGATTATCCTAACGTCCTAATTTCTGTCATGTCGTTCCGTTTTACATCCTGTAGGTGACCGGCCACTTGATTCCTCTTAAAATTCTCGCATCGTCTCCCTCTACTTATTTCGTCCATTATTACTATCTCCTTTCTTCTTCTTCCGCCCTTTCCCTCTGTTCTCCTATCTATTACCCTCTTTATTATTCCTTCTATTTTCAAAACGTCCTCCGTCCATCTCTTCTGTCTCCCCAGAACATCCTCTTCCTCTCCACTTCAGCCATATCCAATGCCTCCTCGTTCGTCATTTTCACCAACCAGTTCACCTCTTCCATCCTTCTCCACGCCCACGCCCACACAATTGAACGCCTAAAGTACATCCCCCCTTCGCAGTGACCGAGTCTTTGACCAATAGAGCGCCATACTCTATATCGCAGTTTTCACAAGCCTTTACTTTACGTCTTTACTTAGATTACTTTCATAAATTGCCTTCTCTTTGGAAATTCTCCTTTTAACTTTGAATTTCTGCATCTAGTGTTCCAACCAACAAACCGATTTACATCCATAATACTGTCAAGGTATGTTATCTGCTCGACTTGCTCTATTTTATGCCCTCCCACCCTTGTATCAGCCCCACCTTCTTTATTCTATGGAATGTCATCACTTTTGTCTTCTTATAGTCTATTATTTCATCGTGTACCTCTCACACTGCACCTCTTATGCATTCATTATGGACTCTCTTGGCTGATTAACAAACCAATATTTGATTTTAGTTTTCACTAGCCGTTCCTTTACGTCTCTAGTTCGACTCTCCTTCTCATCAATGCCCACCTTATAGAAAAGGAGTAAATTTGGTGCTTGCAATTTGCAAGAAAGGGGGGTTGTATATGATGATACACTTTAAATAACGAAAAATGAATGCATCATCATGACAAAACCAATGAAAGCTCTGAAGTATGCGTGCTACATGCAAGCAGAGAAATATATTATGAAATTATCAAAATGAATTACACGGTAAATGAGGTATTGATACCAGACAGTTATAGTACAAATCATATTATTATCATCCGGTCATTTACAACATCTCAAAATACTATAATTAAACAGAGCGCTGGCCCGCCTCGCCAAGTTCCAAACCTCGAATCGCCACTCGGCCTGGCGATAATGGAGAAAAATATCCATAGCAACGAAAAAGAAGAAATTTCAAAAACCCTCGATAAAACTTTTAAAATGTCAGTGTAACGTAGGTAGGGAACATTCTATTGCAAGAATAAAATTTTTCAAACATCCAGCTTTATATTTGTAAAAGAATCAGTCTAGTAGCTCAATTTTTTCATATTTTAATGAACGAAAGAAAAAAGGTATACACTAAATTTTTGGAGTTAAGAAACCTTGGATGTTGACACCTTGACAACCATTTCAAATCCTCATTGTTGGTCGATCTATACTATCATATGATAATGGTATCTTTTGAACATTATAAATAGTTTCAAATCCGGAGTTTAGCATAAGAGGGGTCATCGCATCAACTTTGCACTATATCATGCTGGGGAGTATGATTATTCTGGTTAGACAACCTTAACTTACGTAGGTCAATTTTTTCCGAATTAACATGGCCATATTATTTTCTAGAATGAATTTCATTATCAAAAATTGATAACCTATGAGTTTTAATGACTAATACTTTTCCGAAAAAGACAGAATCGATATATCTCGAACACAACCCGAGTGCTGTTCAACATTGTAAAGTACTGTTCAACATTGCCCAAGATGGCGTATCATACTATGTATGTTTCCTAAATCTTTCACTCATCTATGCCAAATATTAACGGAGATATAGTAATGCACCTGATTGGCTGAAAAATGGCGACGGCCATAATTTTTTTGCGGAATAATTTTGAAACCAATTGTTTTAATGAACCAACACGAATATTGGATTCGATGGGCAGACCTTGCAGGTACATCGGAGATATGACTTCAAAATTTTTTCAACCTGAATCCAAAAATCTGAATCCAAATCCTCAAAACCGAAATCGAAATCCCATAAGGATACATGTTTAATCGAAAATCGACGATTACTCGACATCTTTTCGATTTTCAAATATCTTTCCCATATCAAACAATTCGACCAAAACTCCAAGTACTTGCCTCTGATCGTCAATGTCCTGCTTCGTTTAAAAGTCTCTCAAATCAGATTAAAATCGTTTTCCCCATAAGAGCTCACGTTAAAGTAGATCGATATCTTTCGAAAACTATCAAAGGTTTCGACGATTTAAGATTTTTCCTCCCGATGAATTTTTTTAAATTTTAACATGTCCAAATCTCAAACTCGTGATCCCAGTAGTTTGGGCTACTAATCTGTATCAATATGTCAGTCAGTGAATCAGTTTGCAGCTATATACAGCGCAGCGGGTAATTGTCATTAGCCGGGAAAATTTCAAAAAGGAGGGTACTGATGGCGGAAGGTCTGAGTAGAGGCGTAAAAAAACGATCTCCGTTTAGAAAATTAAATTGAGATATGATTTATGTTTTCTTAAACTCCCGAGGATTATTTGGTAGCATTTTGTGTTGCTTTTTGGTAGCGTGTGAGGATTTAGTCGTGCAATTTACTTTCTCAATGTCATTTTTGTCTGATACACATAGTGGTCTCAAGTACTTGAGTCCCAATTTATTAGCCTTTTGTATTTTGGCGTATATCCTTATACTGCGGTTGTATCATGCCAATTTAGTCAATTCAAAGGAACGTCAAATTCGGGATTTGGTTCGATAAAGAAATATACGGCGTGCGTTTTACGGAAATAATCAATCCCAATTATGTCAGATTACTCCAGGTGTGTATAAAGATATCAACTCTTGTCTCAATATATTCTTGCACATGAGCCCGTCGTACTGTCTGATTGGTTAGTTATCTAACGTTGCCTCAGTCCCCAGCACTTCAGATAATCAAACGTCGCCGTAAATGTTTCGCCTATTTTTTCGTCATTTTATGGCCCCCAACCACAACTTATAGTTCTGACGCTGCGAAAACTTAATCTTGCAAACGGGCGTTCCAATGATTTCTTCTCAATTATTTCCGTTTGCCTTCAAATTTCTTCTCCATTAGCGCACTATCAATGGCATCTCAATTAAAGTCCGGTCCTCAGTTAATTTGTTGTACGATATTTTTCTCCCGTTGTACTTTCCCATTGCTGATTTTTTTGGACATCATTAATAGGCCGTGGTAGCTTTAATCGGTTTCGTTTTTGGGAAAAGAATTCCCATCTCATGGTCACTTATATTAATAATAAAGAGACGGGGAGCGGTTAGTAGGGAACTGAAAGACGTTTGACATGCCGGGGCTGAAGGAAGATAGGGAAGAGATGTAACGAAGGCAGTTATAGATTGGCGGAAGTGAGAGAGGAGAGAGAAATGTAATTTAGAGATGAATGGAAAGAAACTGGACCTCTTGGTTGAGGCTAAACTCTATTTTTTTGTCTGGCATTTTTTCTTTGGTGAATAATTTTTTAACAAATTGAAACCTTCATCATTTTCCGCTCCGGAAATATCTGCTGTAACGTTTTCAGTGGATACCAACACTTTACCGGCCATGATATAAAAAAAAACTTTGTGGTTTCATCCCCAGATAACATCGCTAGCTCATTCCCGCTACAGGAGTTTCATATTATTTTTCTAGTTTTTATTTTTTCTTTTGTGGCATGTTTGCCTTGTCGTCTGTGATATGTAAAGTCGGGACGAAATGTGGTTAGGACCGATGTCAAAATTTCCATCAACTTTTCCACAAGTTTATACGTAATTCTATTAAGATGAAACGGTCCCACAGAATGATGGGAAAAGGTGGTATTTATTTATCTCACCGTATAAGTGAGGCAACATTGGGCTAGTGAGTATAATTCTAATAGCAAAATTTTAGGAGGCTTATAGCTAGTCTGCTTATGTGTTGTTTGTTTGTATTAACTGGCATAAGGCAATGAAGATGATCGAAAACGTTAAATTATACCCAATGCCATATTTTCGTATGTGGAAAAAGAACATTACTTGCATTATTGAGCTATTAAAATTGATTTAAAATACGTAATAACAATTAATGTATAGAAAATTTTGTAGTAAATGTATAATCCTAAAATATCCAAATCGGTATGCATGATCTTCGTATTTTCCCCCCTAGCCGTCCACTTCATATTCTATTTTTCTGAGTAGATTAGCAATACGTTTGGGCGAATTTTAGGCTGGAGAAGAGGGTAAAAGGAGAGAAGACTATAGAAGAGGTGGTGAGTGGGCCAAGGTGGTGGTAAAGGTCAGTCATTGGGGCTGAGGAGGAAATAGGGCGGGCTCAGAGGGTGGTCGGGAGGCGTTCCCCAGTCGTCACGGAGATCCGATGGCCCGCTTTTAATTGCATCCCGGTCATAAATACGTCTCTTCTTGGGTTCGATGATCATCCAGTCCTTGAGAAAGTTGCGGGGATGAAGGTAGTGGAAGGAGAGGAGAGAGGAAAGATTCCGCGCAGTCTCCATTGGCTAATCCTCGTGAACTTACACGTGGACACAAGCGCAATGGGCCAGTGCTCCTTTCCTCTCCGTATTAATCACCTCTTGCCTATATGAGTCGTAAAAAAATGATAAAATACACATATTTATTACTTTGCTAACAAAATCCTGATTTAGGAAATTTCAAGGGTTTCGCCTTGAAAACCAAATTTGACGTTAAAAAGTGCAGATTATTCAATGTATATTTTTTTAATGATCGGATTTGTTTAGTCATAGGCAGTGACATCAGCGGCACTTGCGTGTAACCATCGCGTTTTGAGTCCAACTACTTCCGGAATGCGGTAGTATCTTTGAGTATAAGATGATAGGTTTTTTTTAGTATCTGCACTTAGCACCTCACATTAGCGTCTCATCATTGTGTGGAAACAAATTTCATTTTCTCAACCACCATCTGAAATACCACGGGCTTCCCCATACTGATCATATTACCATCATTTATTTCAGAAGTACGAATTCAAATAATCAAATAGAACAGTTGGTTCATTTCTACTTCTCAAATATTATGAATTCGCCTATAACAATTTTTTGGAATTTGAATCTACCATCATAATGTTAGGTAAGGACATGTAATCAGCTTAGGAAATTGAAAAAAAAGCAGGTTAACTAGAGATCATAAGCTACATGAGAAGTATCTCAAAATATCCTCGCGATATCGTTTGATAATTGCTGAAGTTTGAAAGCCACACTACAATTGGTTCTCGATTTTCCTGTTTTCTCTCTACCACTACGTGATATAAGAATTAGGTAAGATAGAGAAAGTGATAATACTTCAATTTTTAATATTTTTAGAATTTATATCTTTTATTATAATTTGTAATCAATTTTCAAAGACTTTTTGCTTCTTATGAACGCTTTCTATCAAAATTTTACCCATGCTTTCCGTTTCAAATTGAAATTTTTTGCAAAAATATTTATTTTCTCCTTATAAGACCATGTTAAATTTCCACTTTCACGGCTGATTGACAACAAAACTAGCCTAGAATACCTATTTTTATTTCAGAATATGACATATTCTTTAAAGATGCTATATATAAGTTTTTTTATTATTTCTAGAACATGGAGGCAAGAATTATCTAAAGTCCTCCTCCCTCACACCAAGCTCTTCTCAGCCTAGTGGCTATGGTATTTATAGGGCACCTTAGCCTTTGCGGTATCGCGTTACGATTGCCGAAGAGACGTCCGAATGGACGAATGAGTGAATTATATGGGCTTGTTTAACGACCGAGTGCCTTGTTGCATTACCGTTGTGTCGATGTGGGTGGCCGGGGACGAGAGGTAGAGATATAAGGGAGGGAAGCTTTTCATTTTGGGCGTATAATCATTGGCCCTTTTCCAACGCGAGATCCATTCACGCTGTGTCCGCTAAACTAACCTCCGGGCGGGGTTTTCGTGGCATCTCTTGGGCTCAGCGCAGATTCTGCGCTGGATAATACACTTTGCATATTCGTCATGACATGAAAAGCCACCAGATGTGAACTGTGGGGTCACCGAGGGGCGCTGATTTAACATCTGGCCATAAAAAATATCGCCTGGCAGAATATATTAAACTTCCCTTCGTTAGCACGTGAAATATTTGCTGCGGAAATAAATCATTTCCATTTCGGAATGTGCATGCAAATCATTTCAATTTGCATACGATGTAGTAACTTTTGATTGCACGCATTTTTTTAAATTCTGATAAGCTATATTTGTGGAATTTTTTTGGAGGATATAATTGGTTTCCTGGTAATGAACTTTAAATTTAGCTTCAATTTTACTCTCTCCTTGTAGTTAGTGCAATGTGTGAACGTGGAATATTTCATCGACAATAACACATTTCAGTGTTTCATCTGGAAGAGCTCGTGAGTATAAAGTATTTTTTCACCATTATTAAAAATTTAACGCCTTCAACGGAGAACAACAAATGTTAATCCTAAAAAATCAGGGTATTTAACTTTATATCTATTTACAATTGTCAATATGAGATAAATATATTATCAGTTACGTAATCTTCATAAAATTTTCGCCCTGTACGACTGCATAAATATCAAACTCAACTGAATCAACCCGATAATAATCCAGTTTGACTGGAAGTAAACTAGGAATGAAATAGTCTAACGCGTGTCCAACTAAACGACGATTCCACCACAACCCTAGTAGGCGTCCCCCTGTTGCCATAAGAATACTTCACTCACATTTAGTAAGCTTAAGATTCTATCATTATGATTTTCATTCACCAATTGTTATTTTAATCATGGAACTAAATGTAAGCTATTGAATTTTGGCGTAATGGTACAAGTTTAGTGGATGGCCTGAATTCCTTGATGTGTTTTGCTTAGAGGTAATTAAGACTATTATCCGCCAGTGGGAAGACATAGATGTATCGTAGAATACTATACAAATAATTCTATTCATAATTTTATCTAAACAATATTTTATGTTCATATCTGTCAATGTCTCAGAGGAAAACTCTATACATAAAAAATTAATCTATGTAAAACAATATACAGATGGAAATGCGAGAGGAGTAATTCATTAACGCAACGCAACTTCGAATTGAGGTATTTACTGATGAACGTTATGGTGACTATTATATATTTTTACAATATATACTTAAATTTACTTCTTTATCCATGCTGTCGACTCTTATAGACCTAGTGTCATAGCATCGTCCTTAACGCAATGTTGGTGAAGGAAGTTAATGAAATTCCCATTCGAATGATGTATAAAGTATTTATCATTTATGAAATGTACTACGCTCGCTAAGAGATATTTCAGTAGCCGGTATATGGTGTTAGGAAAACTCAGCAAATCTTAATTTTAATTTGAAAATTCATCTTTTATTTGGCATTCGATCCTCGTTGGCGAGGTAGGTATATCGATGGTTGACAGAAACGATTCAGTTGTTAATGTGAGTGCTTAATGACACCACCCCATCCGATGGTTAGTTGAGTCCGACATCACCCCATCCGATGAATGTGAGAGACCCGTTTCCCGAAATGATAGTTTGGTTTCTCCATGAATTGAGATCTGGAGGCTCTCTCCACGAAGAGTGGGATGCGAAGGAGAGGCAGTGGGAGAAAGGAGGTGACGGCTGGACGGAAGATGCCCACAAATTGCGGTGGCGAGAGTGGTTATGCGTAAGACAGTAAAAATATGGGTGATCACCATTTTATAAACCGGTACGGTACGTAAGATATGGGAGTTACAGTTGAGTCAATGGGGAGATTGGACAAGGAACACGGGAGAGGTCATTCAAACTCGACCTTAGATACACCGAGGAGCCATGCAGGGCCAAAAGGCAACATTGTTTGAAATTTTTCTCATGAATTAAACTTGAAACTTTCTTGGTAATGTTATGATAGGCAGTGAACATATTTTATTTTTTACTCTGATCATATATCTGAAGAGTAATTTATGCCCCCCTTCCCTATTTTTATTTTTGCTGTGTTGATGCTAATATGCCTTGTCATGTCCTAAGATGAAGGAGGCCTCGCCCTTTGGGTGGCTCACTGAGGAAGTGGAGGAGGCATACAGCAACTTTTCACACCTTAAATCGTCGCGTCGGTCGGGTTATTGGGAGTGTTGATAGTTGGCAATATAAAAGGCGGGAGTGCAAAGATTCATTGAGAAGAGTTAAAAATTATGCCGAACAAACAATAATGATTGCTATAAAACAAAACAAATTAAAAGTAAACGGGAAGCCATAATTGTTCTCGCAGCAAATAATGACAAGAATAAGAAAACAGTAGATGATTGAAAAACTAACAGACAGGGTAGGCAGGGTAGGCAGAGTATGAAGGGAAATCATTTCGTTTATGAGTCGTAGAGATAGATGCACTCTTTCCGCAGTTTTGGTGTCGAATTTAGTGTTTTGCAATGCCTTTTATATTTACTACGCTGAAGGATGGAGTGATAGAAGAAAGCTGGAGGAGTTGTTTTTGGCCGGGCAGGGTGCTGTCGCAAAGAATTGGCAAATGGCCTGTTAAGGCGTGTATCATTACGGGCGAGTGATAATCGTCTACAGTACGAATCTCACTACCATTTGATCCGCCATCCTTGTCCACTTTAGTCTCTTAGCCTTTCATTTCTTCACCCTGTCCTGCCACCGAGCGTTCAGGGTAAAAGAAAGTAGGCGGCATTATTTGATCTCAGTCTTTAAATAGAGGAAAGGTTAAATAGCTGCTCCCTGACCTCCTCTACCTTATCGTCTTATCGCAATCGTTTATGACCGGTCGTTTCGTCACTGTCTATTCATTCGACTTCCTGAAAAAAATGTGACAGGGCGCCATTTAGAAGTAACCCTGAACTCTCAGCTTCATCGTTCAGTACGTGTACGAGATTTTGATGGAGATTGATGGAGATGGAGATAAGCAGATTGTGAAAGAAATTTTGATCATTTTAAGCAGGTTTGGTTGAGATTTGCGTTTGTGTAAATTTTCACACTCTGCTTGAAGTTGCTCTCGCCAAATTGCTATGTGAAACGTTGCTGGCAAGATGAATTTACGGATTCAAGTGTCAAAATCATAAACTGAACGGAAGAAAAAATTCTTCGCATTGTATGTTGTATTTTCAAATCCTGATCAATATTTTATCATTTTGTGAAAATGTGGACGAGAGAAGCTATATGACTACCATTCATAGAGCCTAGTTTTTTCTCGAGATATGGAGAATTTTTCTGAGTTGACACTTATAAAGAGAAAGATCAGTTGATCGATAAAACATTGTGATGAACCGCAGCCAACCAATTGGATTGGTGAGAGCTAAAAAAGATAAGGTTGTAAATAAGTGTTAGCCATAAGTTCCCATTGCAAACGCATTGTAATTGCTAACCAATGTTTCCACTCGGTTGCATCATTTTTTGCTATTGTAGTTGTCAGGAGTTATCAAACTCCTTCCCAACCCCCATAATAAGTAAGATATTCAGTGAAGAATTTTTGCAATGAAAAAATATTTATTCTCTGCGGATGTTTTTGACAATTTTCCGCCACTTTCCTACGGTAAAAATTCAAACTGGGTGTCAATATTTTAGCGTTTTCCTCTTCAATATCTCCAAGCCTCTATGAAATGAAAGCGTTTAGCGTTAGTTATCCTTTCCTCAAAGCTTCGCATGCATCAACTCAACCATCTCGTGAAAAACAGCCTGGGGCACCTCTTTATCGCTCCAGTAGCGATTTCATTGGGCGCCCTTCCTCAGTTAACGTCGCTTTTTCGGCTCGCGGTGCGGTATGAGACGTGATAACGGATAAGGGTGACAATATCATAGCCTCCGGTTGGTTTTGTTTGGCTGAAAGTTATGGCAGCGCCCTTACAAGAAATTTCAGGAGATGGAAAAAGACAGTGGGAAGTTCGTGGAGCAGAGGATGGAGGAGGAAAGTCAACTTGGTAGACTATCTGTAAAGAAAACAGTTTTTAAAGGAACCACAGAGGATGATAGGGAGTGTGACAGAAATTTCTCAATGTTCTCTTCTCTTCACTCTCTCCTGCTTCGATGACGCTTGCTTGATTTGAAAAGCACATATGCTAGAGGCCAGTGAGATGTTAATTTTCCGTCATTGTTTTCATAATGCCTTTATAACTTTTTAGCATCTTTCTTCATAATCTCGAGGAGCTATCGGGGTATCCAATTTTTTCTACTGATATCACCTCCTCAGTCTTGTTGTTTGCTCTTTGCCTAGCATGCGTTCTCTATTTTCCATCATGGCAAGTTTTCTTGTCTTAGATATTTCTAGTAAAAAAAAAAGAGATCTCAGCCATTCTTCAGACCATGGATTTAAAATTGATCTAATATCTCGGTCATCCTTAATGGATTCGCCCATCAGTTGTTTCTTATTTGCACTTTTCCTTTTCCATCATTTCTCCCTTTGTTTCTAAAATCTAGTAAATTCCCAATTATTTAGCGTTCATAATAGCTGTGCTCAGGAATAACTATGCAATAACCCGATAAAATAGTGGGAATTTGATTTTTTTCTGGGAATTTAATTAATATGTCAGAATAATTAATACCTAGATGAATCTTGGTATTAAAATTTGGGAAGTATTTTACATAGACATCTATAAATTTCCTTTTCGTCGTACCCCACAGCCGAGTAGTTCATTTAAGCCAAATGTTGATGATGCTTGGCTAAGAGCCTTGTACCGCCCCTTTATTTTGAGAACTACGTAATGTCGAACGTACATGTATTTTTGGTGATAGTAGAAAATGGAGAAACCTAGAGCCCCTTCATTACATGATTTCTTGCTTGTTGACTTATACATTTGCGATGCCGAGCCAAACCCTTGCCGTAAAGCAAGCACCGGAATGAAAAAGCAATCGCATCATTCTCATAGTGATCCTATTAATATGAGCGGTCAGTGTCCCAAAGCGAGAGCACTTCCTCCTCCTAGAAGGCACGACAGCTAACGCCAATTAGGCTGAACAAACCGAAAAATTGGGTGTATTTTTCTCCTCCCTCCTGATTACCTCGCGTCGGATATCCCTCTGATGCCGTATCTAGTTACGGATTCCCTGTATTATTAGCGGTAAGGAGAGGGTGGCCACTTTGGATCAAAGTCGCATATGAGCCTTCTATGCCAGCAACAACTTACCTCCAAATCTTCCCCGTATGTAACCGTTTAAGTTTGTTAGACGGCAGTCTTGCGTCTAGCGAGAGGGATGGAATTAGATGAACTGAAAGGAGGCAAATATTAGACTGAGAATCCTCCGAGGCTCAGATTTCTCGGAGTAATTATGTACTTCCAATTGAAAATGAAGATTAGTCTATGGTGTCTTTAGCCAAGTAGTCTTCTTTTTATATACCAAACTATTATCCCGACATAATTCTGTAATGTCATAAAATTATTTAATTGATTTGTTGACGGCATTAATTCTAAAATAGCGAGCTGCCGGAGCAACAATGAGACTGCTGTATTTCCAACAAATAATTCTTTTGCTCCAGAAGTTAGTACAGGTCACATAACACAGAGTACAAAACGCTCACTTCCCCATGGTCGCATCCGACCTTCCTGCTTGACTAACGTAGAGCTACTGCCGCCGCTGCACACATGTGCAGCGCAGGGCTCCCCTCGGTCCTCTAGTGAGCAAAGAGAAAACATAAAAAACACAAAAGCCGCGCGGGCGCATTCATCATAACTTAAATTACACATATTCACAATTACGTGGTAATTGATTAATTAATTACCAACAATATTCGAGGTGAAATTATAGTATTAAGGTTGTTAATTATTTGGGTTTATTTTAAAAATTAGACCCGCGCAAGTGCTATTTCCTTTTTTGAGAGTGAGAAAATAACCCAATGAGTTTTCGAAGACACATTAACATTCTTGTCGTACTACGTCGAATTTTGAAGTGCATTGTATCTGATTCGTCTCAATGTTCTCCCAAATCAAATTGTTTGTTTACTTTCAGTATTTATACACATGAAACTCAACAAGGTTGCATTTTAATAAATTTTGCGACTGAAAACCATATCTCACAAAAAAGTCATGCTTTTTCAGATTTTCTTTGTCTTAGGCTTGCATCCAATCCGAATCAAACTAAATTTTCTATTGTTTTATATTTCAGGTAGGTCTTCCAGCCTTTCTCCTCTTTCTATAAAAATAAAGCTTAGATTAGAAGATTGGTTTCAAACGGTAAGTGTATTTTGCACTAATTCCTATCTTTCAATACACTTTACCCGCTTTTTGGAACTCGTTTTCACAAATCAACGTCCGTGTATCAACCTAGGGGTGAGTTTTAAATAAACTTTGATGGAAACTCAGCTTCAGCGGCTACTTATTATGCATCATAAAAATATTTTAAGGCAGAAATCTGAGTATCGCTTGCCTTAAATACACGTAAAACTCCGAAAAATCGAGATTTATCAATGACTACTCTGACCACCGAATTCCCAGTGGTAAAGGAAATTTTGAGTAAACGTTTCCTAATTATATACAACTTCATTTCGTGTTTCACGTATTGCAGGTCGCACATATCCATTTTGGCGTTTCTCGGGACGCTTGGTCATGGAGTACGATAGCCTCAAAAGGAAGGAATAGGAGTGGGAGAGGATAATGGTCGAGTCCGACGGGCTACCTTACTCCTGCAAACCCTCCTCCATTTACCACCCCACACCACACCCGCTTTAAAGAGTTGCTTTGGTGGAGAACAAAATCCTTTTTCCGCTACTTTCTTCCGCTTCGGAAACTTTGAAATATTTGCTTCCCTTAGCGCTTGTCACCCTCGATCTCCGTCGCATACATCAGTCTCATCCTCCTCTTCCTCCACCACCCCTGAGGCTTGAAGTGAGGGTAAATGCGAAGATAAAAAGACAGGGAGGCAGAGGGAACCTCGTTATGGGAGCGTTAGGAAGTGTTTTAAAAAAAGAGTCTTAACTTCATCCTCCTTTTTCTCCCAAGGTCTCCTGCCGGAGACAGACAAGAGGAAGTTATTTTGAAAGGAAGGGACTGCTTTCAGGAAAAATATTATTCTGAATAATTCTCTCTTTCCGACGCTAGTTCCACTCTTATACCATCTTTATTCCGTGTTCATTGCATTATTTTTTCCTTCATCTTTTATTTTTCCCTCTTTGAGTGAAAAGGATGAACATAAAAGTGGTTGAACTTATGCGGGAGTGGGAGCTGGTCGCCGAGAAACGTTGGTCAAGGCTCAATTCGGCTGGGAGACTCCCCGCGATTCATTTCTGTGAAATTACTCGCTTCCCCGCAATTTACATGCCTCATTTAAAGAGAATGGTTTCTCAAATATGAATTCATTTTCCTTTGACAAAGACCACTCCTCCTGTAGTCACTCAGAGCGACAGTAGGGTGCGCGGCTAATGGTTCGAGGGGAGTGGATCAGCGCTTGTCGGCGCAAAGGTAAGGATGAGTTTGGTCCTCCTTTAAATGCGACAAATGGGACTCTTCTGTTCCAATATGAGTAAAATCAATAATGAACAGAACTCTAGGTATTTTTCTCGCAATTTTATGAATCAAAACGACTAGTTTAAAAGCACTGGCGTCATCATGAAATAAAAAATGTTTAAGGTTGACCTCGTGATAAATGTAGTCATTGGAATATAAGAGGGGAGGGGAGGTGATAAATTTAAGTCGGGAAGGAGACAGAGATTGAAGAAAATGGGGAAGTATGATGAGAAGTTGGGAGTCAGGGATAAGTGGATGGATTTTTTATGAAATGGGACTGTAAAAAGCGATGAAAGTGCGCTGTGGGAAGGTGTATGCAGAGTAAGGCAGGTAGGTTGAGAGAGGTTAGGATAGGTACATTAATTATATATTCCGTAGAGTCGAGTGAAAGCGACACGATATTTTAGTTCTTTAGGTCTCCTGTACTAACATTTATTTCGTTTTTAATTTAGTTTTAATGGAAAACTGAATCCATCAAGTGATTAATGAAGAATAGCAAACCAATCCACAAAAGATCAGAGAAAAGAGGAAAATGTATACAATCATCAGGCCACGTAGTGGGGTGATATGGGTTTCTGTTTCAACTATGCTGCACTAGTTTCATGACTGATCACTTTCTTCTGATACTGTAATCTCGGGAAACACCTTACCAACCATTTTGAATGAATGGGGTACACTTTGTTTAACATAATGAATTTAATGACTTATGACCATGGTTTCGACGATTAACGTCATCATCAGGTGAAGATACATTTTGGAACAACAACTTATGTATACTAGAGAGAGTGGGGAGGAGACTGAAGAGATGTGGGGGAGGAATGTGGAGGGTGGAAGAGAGAGGCAAGTGGGTGAGTAGGGTTGGATGGGGGATTCCCAAGAGAGTGAGCCAAGGGTCTGGAATGTGGGGGTGAGAGGCAGGTAGAAATGTACACAAAATCATGCCTGAATTCACCGAGTTTATGCAAGTAAAGATATCAAAAATATACCTCAAAATGAATAAATTACCTTTAACGATTGAAAGAGTTCTGTAAATAGGAATGGACTCATTAACAACTGCAGTTTTTTTGAGATAGAATTGACCCACGGATCATGTAATCACGAATGGTGAATGGAGAACTTGCCAATATTTTGAAAAAAATAGAAATAATAGAGGACGTTAAAATCTGAGGCCTAAGTAATGCTTAGTTCCCGAGATATAAATTCTCAAAGTTGTCGAAATTCCAACGGCGCGAAAAATGAACAAAAAGGGGGGTGTGGTCAGATTGGGCAGGTCTGACGTCACTCCTGTCGCTCGGCGGCCGCAGCGGCGGCAAGCCCGGCGACTGTCTCGGGGACTACGGGCGGCGTCACCGAGGAACTTAGGGCAGGAGCGCTACGCCTAGAGCGGTGTAGTATTCAATGGATGCCAGCACGCAAACATCTCTGCTGCTATCAACGATGGCAATTCCGCTTCAAAAGTAACGGAACCGAAGCGAAATTTAACCATTTAAATTTAATTTAAAGTCACATATCATTGGTACTGTCAGAACTCCTTACACTCTAGAGACTGGTTTTGTGAATGAATTCGGGCGTATAATTTATCGAGAGCTCATCCATAAGTCTATATTTACAGGGCAACATCACGAAACCTGTGTCTAGCCTGCTAACGATAAAATTTTTTTATGCAACAGGAGAGAAACGTGGGAAAAGTGTAAGATTTTCTCTCCCATACACCTAGGTTCGCGATAAAATTGCAACTATAGGATTTCTTTCCACTATTTTACCTATCGTTGCATTTATTTTTGTAACATTTTGAGGAATCGAAACGGGGATCTAGGGAGAGTGAAAGTTCCATTCTAGTTCATTACAAATGTACGGCATGATAACACAATATTTTTTTCCCCTATAATGCGTGTTGTAACTCAAGGAATTCCATCTTTCGTTCACGGCGTTATGCGGCATGATTTCAAATGATATCCCATAATCATGCAAAGCAAAAAATGGCTCCACAATAAGCGTTATCACAATATAATAAAGTAACCACCAAATGATTTGCATCTGCACGAAAGCTGCTCGTGCGGGTAACATAACTTACGACCATTTTTGTATGTTGTCGAACATTAAGGTCTTCCGGGTTTTCCACCGCATTGGTTGATTGTGTAAGGAAAACACTTCACGATCCAACGATCCACGTTTCGTTTACATAAAATACGCCGTTTAAAATGAATCTCTTCACAAGCCTCTACTTTTACATACCCTGTTATCAACTCTCTCCCGTCAGAAAGTTCTTCACGGTGAGCGAAAAGTTGAATAACAAATATCAACATTCGAGTATAATTGGTAGGAGATTCAAAGTGAATAAGTCGCTTTACGATAAAAATTTACACCTTTGTTTTTTGTTAATACTCTTCAAATAGACTCACTACAAATCGGAGCTCTCTGTCTTACCTAAAATGTACCCTGGAATTTCAAAATATGCGGCCAACCTTCCACCTATTAAGTGTAAATCCAGGCGAGCTATTGAATCCCATAATTTGCTACTACTATCTGTTGCAAAATTCCTTGCATCCGAGTTTGAAGACTAATATCTCAAAGATGACTCAATAGATTCTAAAATAAAGTATACTAAATTAAAGCTTGTATATTTATGCGTTAATTAACAGTGTACAAAACTTTTTACCGATTATATTGATTTCAGTATGAGCTGAGAAACAGAATTTTAGCGCATTTTTTCCGGGTACCAGACGGATGCATCGGCTTTGTAATAACAATATGGATCGATATATTAACATTTTCTTTGCGACCCTTAAAGCTAAGATCTTTTTCAACAATCACACGAAGTTTCATACTATTTAGTGCATTTTTATTTTAGTAATTAATGAAATTGCAAGACTGCGTTATTTTCCATTCTGCGCGTCCCTGAAAACTTCCGTAGCCTCTGTAAACTATTTATAAGCGCATAAATAAACAAGCTTTAATTTGGTGTACTTTATTTTAAAATGGATTGAGTCATGTTTGAGATATTAGCATATTAGTCTTCAAACTCCGAACTGCCGAAAAAAAAACCGAAAGCCTCCCACGCATTATTCCTAACATCATGGGGCTTGCTCCATCTGTTAGTCCGCGCGCTATCGGAATCCCTTCACTTTCCATTGCCCTTCAGGCCACGGACTAAACTGTCTCATCGGTTTCTGCTATCTCCCCCTCGTCTCCCCATGGGCGGTGAAAGGAAGAGCTCCGCTAGCCTCTCCGCTAGCTCCCCCTTGCTCCCGCATTTTCAGCGATTCGCTTAATTTCTTCCATTTCGCTATACCCCCCTCTCTTGTTCCTGACATTTTAGCCACGGTTTCGGAAATGAAAACCGATATCTTCTGTCGTTATATTTGAGCTCAGAGTTTTCTGTTTTCTTTAAAAATTGAATGTTGTTGATGATCTCTTTTATCCCCCCCCCACCGAGATTATTTTAATTATAAATCCCGTTTTCAAAGACCGTGCTGGGTGAGGGCCTGAGTAGTACCTGAGGTACCCCTGGTTATGAGGGGAGAGTATTGGGCATTAATCTTTCACACTCCATCCGTTGCTGTTCGTGTTCCATTTCGCTGTCTTACCTTCCTGTCTTTGAACACATTGCCTCCGCTTGAATAATAGGAGGATGTATCCCCGCATGAATGAGTAAGAGACAGAAAAGTGTTGCTGCTATACTCCGTTTTGTTTCACATCTCATGTGCTCCGCAAGCATTTGGGACTCGAATCTGAAATACACATAAAATGTAAGACGAAAGGAAAGAGATACCCTTCGTTAATAAATGCTTAGAGAGGATGAAAATGTTACGCAGCTGATGGAAGGGGTAGGCAGGAGGTCCTTAGAGACTAAAAGGTAACATACTTAGCTTGTATTACTTGAGAAGCGCAAATTGCAAACTGCCTAATGTCAGCGCAAATTTTAGTACCATTCAGAGAATATTATTTTATCTCCGCGCTATAATTCTAGATTCGATAGATAGGGCAACATAAGAGATATGCTCTTCCAAACTTATAGTTATAAAAAGCCAAGGCACTACTTTTCAGGCACCATTATTGATTTTTGTTGTTGCAGCATGGCTGTATATTAGACCCATAGTTATCATTAAATTCCGTCCTGTCATCTTCCTCCTCCTTTTTCCTATTCACTCCCCTTCCGTTGTTTTGTATCCTAATACTTATTGCCTCACACTTGTATGGTGGCTTGCTTGGTAGTATGCTGATGTAGAAGATGGCAGTAACTAATTAATGTATCCCTTTTCCATTTCCATAATTTAATCAAATATCCCGTCAAGTATCCTGTTCATCTCCATGGATATTGAACGAAGGGACTAAAACTGAAAGTAACTCTATTACCTACCACTCATCAATAGTTTCCTCGCGTTTTACCTCTGTCACCAGAATACAGTGCTTGTAAATCCTCATTGGTGAAAATTCTAAATCTAATCCTACCAATCTACTCCCTCTTCTTACTCCAATCAATTACCTGCAACCCGCCATGTCCCCATTTCTTTCCACAGGGAAGAATTCCTCAGCCAGGTTCTTTGCACCCACCTCCGCCTTCCTTTTTCCAGGCAAAGGAGGATACATTTTCCCCACACAATGACTGAGTATTTAACGGACCTTCCGAAACATTTTAGTGTTTTATTCAGAGTTTCTTAGTGCAAATGATTCTCTCAAGGAGTCACTGTATTAGAGTCCAGATTAAAGGTATTCTTTCACATGATTCTCTACTTCCTTATTCATGCCGCATCGACCCCAACCTCTCAAGGCCCTGCGGTTCCCCACCTGTCCCAGGGGTACCCAAGAATACCACCCAGGTTACCCATTTACAGGAGTGTAGGGCAGAGGGACGAACCCCTTCCATTGGGCCTCCTGGAAGTAATCAACGGGTGCCGCATCCGGCCTACACCGCCATCATGCATCGATCTGCACTATTCATACCATCAAAAGCTTGCATGTGCCCAGACTAAGTGATGAGCCGTTTAACTCTAACCTTTCTCCATTCGCTGAGGAATTCATGGCACAAACATTTTCTTTCGCACTCCTGTATATGGGATATCTCGGTGAAAGACTATTGTAGCAGCAGCTGCAGCAAAATTCTCGTCTTTCTTTAAACTGGATTTTTGCTGTTTTTCAGTGTCCATGAATGCTCTTTTCTTCCAAATGACATTTTTAAACTTGATCTTTTTTAATTAATAACTATAGGATAACAATTATATTTGCTTGTGTCAAAAATTGAATTTTTTTGCTCTGCTATTTAAGCGGATGCAAAGATACTCGAAAAAACATTTGTGTTTTATTTTAAACTATAAGAATTCTCCGCAAAAACGACGCTGTATTAATCACGGACAAATGAATGGCTGTACATGAACTCTTTCTTTAACATTGACAGGTAAAAGATCGCCCTGTGAAATTATCCGCATGTTTATCAAGAAATATGCAGCGTACACAGTTTTATTTATTTTTAAGAGATTAGGACTCAAGAAATTTCTAGATAAATGCGTTTCATGTCCTTTTAATGTCAAAATAGCCCACCGTGCTTAGCTAGAGCGACGCTTTAGTGAAATATATTTATCAAATTTCATATAATGTTAATTTTGATTAATTATGTAAACCTTTTCCCCACCTTGCATTAAAGTCATTGTATTTGATTTTATGTATGGTAAAATGGTCGTAAAACAGAATTTTCTAATTGACCATGTAAATAATAATTCGTACAATTTGGCGAATTGTATTAGAATGATATATTTTGCTTGCTTCAGTCGTTTATTTTTTCCTCTCATCACTATCTACAGTGGTATATTTTTACGTTTATGCTACTGTTTAGATGATTACCGTCTCTCTAAAGGTAACTGTATGAAGGCATTTTCTATGAATTTTGTTGGGGTACTTGAGACCAATCACATTATGATAAAAAAGTAATTACCAATCATAGTATATGAAAGTTTTGCATATTCTCATCAACTGCATGCGTTGTGCTTTTTGATCAATTCATTTACTGCTTCTTCTGTCGTCCTTCACGTCTACTTAAACCGGTATTTTTCCCTATTGTACCTATTCATTTACTTCTGAAGAAGTTTTTTAGGTCTTTTAGAATGTTAGTATATTTTCCATTCCCGCCCTTGGTTGCAATTATTGTCTGCTATATTTTCTTAAACGCTCGAGTTTTATCTATTTCAACACTTATCCTTTGTTCCTTTTTCATTCATCGGAAAGCGCTTCATGATCTTCGAATATTGTTCTTTCTCTTTTCTCCAAGCCAAAGTTTTGAACATAAGTAGAAAATTATTGCGAAGATATATATTCGTTTTTATCCTCCAGTGTATGAACTCTTTCACCGCGATCCTGGACTTTTGACTGGCCGAACGCAGGTATACATCGTTCTACATGACCCGTATGATCTAGCGGAGGATTTAGGGAGTGGAGTTTGGGATGTTTTTCCTTGATGGGGAAGGATATTCCCGGTTGTTTGGTTTTTCGAGGTTATTTGCGGGATTTGCGGCATCGTATGAGCGACGGAATCCTCTGCACTGGGGTCACGGCGGTGCTGGTGTTTGGTTGTGGAGGTAGTGTCTTCGTTGGAGGATGTTGGCTTAACTGGCTCTAGAGGGGAAGGAAAACAGGAACTAGAGAGTTTTCAATTTCCTCAAGCCACCGAGGAAGGAGAGGATAGCAGAAATTTCAGTTTTTCACATTGTCTAAGGTCCTACGTGTATACCCTGGATTTTATAATGAAATCGATGAAATTATTCGCATCAATTTCCTAGAAAAGCATTGGCACTTTACGTAAGGTTTTATTGCCCATGATGGTTTTATCAATAACCAGGTTTACTAATACCTTACAGCTCTGTCTAAAGAACTACCATATCCTTTGTTTAATAGATTATATTGAATATGAACAATAAACAATGAAGTTATAAGCAGGACACATAACCCCAATACTGAGAGAAACAATTGTACTAAAAAGAAACGGACTGCAATTTTCTGTGGTGATACAATGAAGGCTCTCACCTATGCGCATTTTAAGTTCCATTACAGTGCAACACTTGTAACAAGAGGGTTTATTGTTTTCAGGTACTAAAATAAATAACTGTAATTGAAATTATATTTACTGCACCTAAATAACACACTATGGGCATTTATAGCAAAAATAAGTAATTCATTATAAATATACGAGAATGAGGAGTAAAATGTAGCTGATGACAATACTGTCTTTGAGTTAATTTCAGCTAGAATTTTGATGAAAATGACTAAAGTGGAAAAAACTTTGAATTTGATGAAAACCAAAACTATAGTTTTCTCTGGCTAAACCTACCATTTATGTGTTTGCTCCATTATCTAAGCAATATAATTATAAACTTTTATTTAATATCTCACTTATATGATTGTAGCTTTATAAATACGAAATTCCTTACGACTGCTCGCTAAAATCTCGTCATTGTGAAAAAACCCTATTATTAATTTTGTTAAAACGACCCAAGTGTTCTTTAGTTTGTGAAGAATAATTTTTGTTACTAAGTGCTAATAATTGTTTTAAAAGTAATTATACTTTTGATATAGCCCAGGTTTTTCTATTGTTCTATTTTTTTCTACCTCTTTGTTTTTTATCTTTCTCAATAACATTCTCCGTTCATTTGAGAAAACTACCCTCACATGTACAGCCTATGAAAGTAGCCACCTGAGACATATGAGTCCCCACCTCCTCCGAGTATATTGAGAGAACAGGAGAGGAGTTACACCGTCCTTGTTCGTCAACTCAGTATGCTTGTGAGGAACTTTATTCTCTCAAACAAATAATTTATGGAAGAGTATGTTTATTGGTAAACTATTAATTGTGATAATAACCTGTTCCAAAACGGCTCCCTCTTTCATAATTATCCCACCAGATACCTTTCCAACTCTCATAAAACTCTTCTGTTATTCAAATATTCAATAAATTTTATGATTGATCGTCATTGTCATTGTTTATCCTCAGTTGGCCAATGCACTCATGGTGGCGGAGATTTTTACGTGAATTTTACCCGAAACTACGGACACGCGGTCTCACAGACGGGTCATTTTGAACAGACATTTTAAAGTTGCTGCCTCATAATAACTCATAGTTTGAACAAAATCCAGGACCTTCAAAATTGATTGAAAGCATTCAAGGAATCTATCACGGAAAATTATGTAAACTGCGACTGATTTTCGAGGAAATTAGTTATAAAGGTTTTCCGCAGTCTGTAAGACCGCATATCTATGATTTAGTATACTTAGGTATTTCTGTCCCATTCCATCTACTTATATAAATTATTTTTCAATATTTCAGCTTACATATATTTAACTGGATCTTCATCTTTGTAGTTAAAGTAATATGTCAAATGAATATTTCCTGTAATCGTTATATGTCTCTTAAATTCATGTGCATTTAAGTCCACGTTTGATATGATGCACAACTTATTTTGAAAATAAACACAGGATTAATGTGTCATATTATATTTCATATGAGTTAGGTGACAAGTGAGATTTATTTATATAAATACATCAAGAAAGTTAGCAAAACGCTTATATTAAATAAAAAAGTATAGATAAGGGGTCTGTGAGACTGCATGTCTGTGCTAATATCAGAAAAATGGTCGTCTGTGGTCACGGGTTACATGTCAAGAGGAAGGTACTCTGTTAACGTCCAGCAAAACAAAAATTCGCCATGAAAAACAAGAATTATTAATCTGCTCGGGCATTAAAATATAACAGGCACAATTTAGCCTTGGCATAAGGTGAGGAATTAAGAGGCTATGTCAACTGGAGGAACCAAAGTGGTGCATGTAAGGAACGCAATCGATTCTACGAGTGGGAAAGAGCAAATAAGACCGCGTATGTGCCTAAACGCTCCAAGTCTGCAACGAACACACTTAATAAATGCCAAATATTAACCCGCGCCAACTACAGAGGAAATAATCCCTTAATGTTCAAGAGCCCAGAAGAACCTATTCGAAACAGTGGAATTAACACAAGTGAGGTATCTAGAGATATCTCGCTCTTGAGGGGATGAAAAAGTGTCTTTTCAAGAGGCTTTGGCAAGACAAAAGTGGGATGGGGAACAAGCGTCAGATTAGACTCATCTCTTCATCGGCGGTTGGCCACTGGGTTTTCCACTGCTAACTATTAATCTCTGAAAAAACAATTTATGAAAAAAGAGAGTTCATGATCGTTAGAGAGAGGCAGTTGTGTTATAGCTTATTAATGATGTTAACTTATTCATGCAATAAAGTTTGATATCAAATCATATCATTTTTACATTTTTGATCAACTAACCTCTCGGGGAAAGGGGAAATTTTCCTCTCTTACGCTCATTCCACGTGAATCCTTCGTTAGTGCTGTGACACGTTTTGATATGTATGCACAAATTAGTTTTTCCCTTTTACTTGTCAGGTATGAAGAATTTTGGATATAATTAGAAAAAAAGACTTAAGGCACGTTACTGTAGTCTGCAAATGTGGTGAAAATTTTGAAACTTCTTTCGTTATATAATGATTTTCTGTAGTAAGTCTATAAAGTATTTGTAAGAGTTTAATCTTTTGGGCTCGATTTTCTATTTTTACGCGGATAACTTTTTTGGATGAGTTTGACATTGAGTGTGGGCCTTGTGATGTGCTTCGCGGAAAGAATGGTTTCTCGCCTGATCAAGATGATCAAGGTTAGGTAAGAGAGGCTGCGTATGAAGGCTATGTAGGGTAAGTAGACGGACGGAGATAGGTTTTTACTGGCGTTTTGCAAATAGAGAATGGAATAGGAAACAAAGTGGATGTGCGATGCCTAGGAGTCTTTTATCATAGGTGGTCATCCTTTTATGGGCGAGTCGCGTTTTAAAAAGTCCGCAGGAAAATGAGAATTCCGAGGGAGGCGAGTGTCACTCTCGACAGGAACGCAAGGACTGGCAAAGGACGGGACATTGTCGTGGAAGTGGAATAGAGCCGCCCATCTACAAGGGAAGGAACAACACAGTTGAGAGAAAAGACTCGGCAAATATTTGTGGCAATGTTTTTCTCATGTTTCCGCTCGGCCGGCTCCCCTTGTCTCCATCTTGAAGTGTTACGAGAGGAGGTTGTAATTGGCGGTTCTTCTGTCTCTCGTGCATTATGTTTGCACCTGAATCGAGGTAGAACCCAGCAATAGAACCCTGCGAAGTTTTGATGATTTTCTGGATGACGTACTCAATTACACTTTGGGGTGAAATCAATTCAAACAAGTCCTGTTTATTTTAGACCAGAACGCCTCAGTAACTTAATTTCATGACAAATATTGAGATTATTGGGAATAACTACGTTATTATCTTAATGAGGTCACCCGGGAAAGCACGTGTGTACGTATTTTCCGGTAGATTTGATCGTTCGCCCTGACCTACACTCGAACCCTGTTCCCTCGATAGTGCACCAAGTGCTTTAGTTAGTTAAGCTACTGAGATGTCCTTCTCACCAGCGGATTTTATTTGAGGGCCTTAATGGAAAAATAAGTCCGATCAGTCGCCAAAGTTAAGTATTATTGGTCTCGGATCTAATTTTAAGGACTGATTCTCTTCTTCCTCCGAGTGCTTTTATGCGTGGCGGGTAGTATGTTTGAGACCTTAACCGTGGAAGTACTTTTAACTGAAATATGGCTGCTAATTTTCTTCTACTAAAAGGATACCGTTTAAATACTACTCGTAAGGTCTAATTTTTATTTCAACCCAGGCGTGTAATTTTTCTATGTGAATTTCCCTGTAACCAGTTCGCAAGCCTATTTTAAGGGAAAACATGAAGCTAACCACATTAAGTCGTTTGGATGTGTAGAATTTCCTTATAGATCGTGCTGCCAATGATTGACTGAATTATTCCATAAAGTAGGTTCATCATAGATTTCTATAGTAAGTAGTACTTCCCTCTTTTTCATGAAGAGGTCTCTAGGATTCTTGCGTTAAATTTATGCAAATAGAAATAAAGGCTGTGACTGAGAATTTTTAACATTGCATATGAACTGAGAGGTCAGTTGGAGGCAATATGAGACTGTGGAACTTCAACATTAATGCTGAGGATGCAACGGCTTAGATTCTTACGTGCTGCGCAGTAAATGCCAGCTAACTTCCAGGAAATCCGATCCGACAATGAGGGAAAAGCTACCAGTAGCGTTCTTCCAGTGAAAATCGATCGATCGGCATCTAAGACCGCATCCCAACGAGAAAAATGATCGCATCTTTGAATGCATATGTTGTTTTCCGACGACTCTTATCCCCTGGAAGAAGCTATCATGCCTTTTGGAAAAATATACGCCAGGGTATGAGCCGAATTTGGATATTTTGAGCCAATGCAATGGTTGCCGTTTGCATCTTTAGCTTAAATAGCCTCAAAGAGAAATTATGTAAAGCTAAACTCAACGAACCAAATGTCGCAAACCATTTGTGCAGCATTTCAATACCTTCTATTCTCCCCCACGAAGATAAAAGTCAAAGATGCTATAAATGCTGCTAGTCTAAAGTAAGAAGTTCAAGAAACTCCCATCTTTGGCATGTAGTTACGTTAGAGTGGGAGTTTATTCAAAGAGTTGCATTATTCTTCTTTAATTTTAATCCATTATCTGTCTGGTTATTCTCAGGTAATTTGTTTTACTCCATTGCTGAGCAATAAAAAATGCAACCTTTGCAACATTTTAAGTATCCGAACATAGGAATAAATTAATTTCATGTAAAAAGAAACCAGTCAACGTTTAATAAAAATCGTGTCAAATAAAAATATCAATTTATGACGGCAAAGTGCGGAGTAAGATGCTTCAACTATTAATGCATTTTAGTTAATTTGATTCATTCTTGTTATCTTGTTTCCTCTGTTTTACTTTGCTAATTTTTGCTGTAAATATTCATTTATTTAACCAAGAGACTAAAGAATATATTCGGAATAAAACCTCAACACGTGCTTTTAAATGTCGATCTTAGTGCCTGAAGAAATTAGAATGACAATTAAGTAATGAACCTCCCACAGAATTGTATATTTATCTGCTAATAATGTATAGAGCTCTGTTTTCAGCTCCCCGTTTGAAGTCGGATATCTTGCTTAGTTCCCTTTTTCAACCTGATAGTGTTACTATAGCTTGACAAGTCTCTAGAGTGCAACGTGAACCTATGGCATTATCTTGAGTGGCATGGGATCAATAATAGCTCTTTGTTCTTTTTCTACTTCTCTCCTTCGGCATTTATTCAAATTAAATTACTCTATGCCGGGCCCTAGAAGCTGATCGAGGAGTAAAAAACGTGAGCTTCAACCGTTAATTGAGTTAATACCTTTGAGAACCACCGCTGTCGGGGAAGGAAAAGATCCATCTTTCCTCACACGCCCCTTTTCCCGATTTTCGCCCTTCTCCCCCATTCCATCGCATGTGAACTTCTCATCCATCCATTCGTCTTGGGATCTGACTGACTACTACCTTCTACTACCATCAACCGCAACTTCTATCCTTCACCTCATCCCCGCCCAGCCGATGCAGATAGGTTGCCGCCTCATATCCCTGCCTTTTCAGCTATTCTTTGAGTTTTCCATCCGAGCATTTGCCGTGAAATTGGTATCGACTGGGTATTTTCCTTCGCGTCGGTACACCGCCCCCATCAATAAGAGTTTGGATAAAGGGTTTGTTCCAATCCAGCTACTACATCCCTCGTCGTAACCCGAAACGTCGGCTGCCTATGAATGTCTTACCCGGTGGCGAGCCCGAGAGATTTACACAAATACATCCCTCCTCCCTACAATCCTTCCTTTACAACTCTCCCACTTGCTTTTTCATGCAACCCTTATACCATTTTAGTGGCTGTTCATTCGTTTCTTTTAAAAGCCAGCTTGACACGTACGTGCATTTTTCTTATGCACGTACGTTATTTCCCCATGCATCTCATTGGTATACCTAACATCTCTGTCAATGTAGAATTTCTCTCTTAATGGTATAAACTGCAGAAGCGGCAAGTAGCAGCTTACCAGATCGGGTTTTGTCAGGTTTTAAGTTTTTTCACTCTTAACGTTAGACTTCTTGTAATTTTTCCTTGCAAGTATTCGTGACAGCGTCAGAACTATCTCAGCTATCAAGCTGCGGATACATTTTTCTCTCTTTAGATTTTTTCCTTTTGATGCAATGAAACACTTAACCTGGTAACGTCTGGAAAAAGATTTTCTTTAGAATTTAGTGACTTGCTAATAATTTTATATGCATCATTTTCAGAGTTGTTACGTCCGATTGCCTTATTAACATCCTTTGAAGTCATGAAGATATAGCCTGGTACCTAACGGTATCGCTTGGCGCTTGGGGTATGAAATTGACATTTTTTTTAAATCTTTAAAAATTTACGATTTGCTGTAAAAAATATTGTAAGGGTCCAGTTTCTCTATCCGGATAAAAGGGGAACCGTTGCAGCATTACCTCTGCATCGTAGCGTTAAACGCCTAATTCGCAGGAAAAAATAATAATTGTGGGAACTCCGATTCGTTGGGCATTTATAAAAGACGCAAACAGGTGAGACGGGGTAGTTAGGGAAAAGCCACCCGTCTCGCTAATACTCCTCCTTAAGGGACAAATGAACCACACTTATTGTCATCTTAACACAAGCCTTTTGATGCAACAAAAAAATAGTCGGATACTCAAGTGACACGACAGAAAAGTGCGTGCCTTGACCTGAACTAAACACCACCAACACATACAAAAACAAAAACAAAGAATTGAATACCCTTCGCTCGGATGAATGACATGGGGGTGATAATTCAATTGGTAATATGGATGAAGCTAAAAAGACGACAATCAATTCGAATGATTCAAGAAAAGTAAAAAAATGCACTTTCATGTATGTTCCAGCTTGAATTAAATAGCCTCGGGGACAATTTTTAATAAATAAATCTAATAACTTCGGCCGGAGGACGTTCAGGTTTGTTAAAATTGGGTGAAAATATCCGCGCTGCTTGCAAAAGTTCCAAACGTGTCACTTTTGAAAGAGCTTCACCACAAAGGAGAGTGAAGGAATTAAAAAAAGAAAACAAGTGGGGAATGGGGGGAAAAACTGGTTGGCGACGTCTTATGTGACCGGCGGAGAGCGTCAGCGATGATCAGGTGAATGTGATGAGGTAAAAATAATGTGGGCAGACGTGTCGTCATGAAGCATAAGACGGCTGGATTCCCGTTGTAGCACCGGAAGACTATGGCTTTTCCAGTTTCTCGGGTACAGCAGGCACAATTGCTGTGACGATGTACGGGTGCGGGTTGCGTGGTGACGTGATGAGAGACGGCCAACTGATTTTTGTTAATTGGACACAGTGATGAATTTCTTTTGCTGAACGCTACTCGCGTGCCACTTTTTTGATGAAACGCCGCTCCGAAGTTTTCCTCGTGGCTTCTACCGTGCTTGCACTTGCTGATACGAGCCCTTTACAAAATGACATTGCTGAGGTCACCTCTACACACATACAGCCGATGTAGAAACTTGGGGAATGAGCTCTTGTGTGAAAACGTTGAGGAATAAGTAAATATCCTCCCCTGCCCGTGGACCATCTTTTTATGCCTCGGGGGATGGAATGAGGGAGTATTTATTGTGCAGTATAAATGATAGGGGGAGAGAAAATTGTGAGGGGGTTTAGGAAAACTTCTCCCATTATATGGTCACTTTGAATTACTCAACTCTGGGATCGATTCTACATCTAACTCAAAACTAAAATCACCTCGCCTCACTGTTATGAGGCACACTCGAGGCCACTTAACCAAACGAGCGTGGTTCGTTCTTCCGAAAAAAAAGAGATGAGGAGAAAGAGATTTCCCAAACAAGATAGGGAATACTACCCATAACCGGGGTAGTATTCCCTATCTTGTTTGGAAATACTAAATATTGCAACGGTCACAAACCGTGACCGTTGCAATATTTAGTATTTTGTATTTTTCACTGAATTGTATTTTCAATTGAAAATAGCATAAAAGTCCAAGAATTTAAATATGTAAATTCCGTGATGGGTGAGAATTCAAATAATAAATGCTCAATATCAAACATAAGAATTAATAACCTTTTATCAGTACCGTACATTATGTGCTGTGAAGCAGTCATTCCACACTTCACACATACCTTTCATTTCCTTGGGAAACAATTTTCATGGGCACACCTTTGACGCTTTATAGTGGATGTCTAGAGGAACCCATCGTACCTTATTTAAATTGAGATAGTGAGAAGAAAATCGGCTGTTAGCTATCAAATGCAATCTAAAGAAACATTAAATTATTTTCTTACAATGATTTTCCCTAGGTCTTTACAATTTCTCTGTCTATGCGTTCAGGTCCATGTCCTACAGCTTTCGGGGGATCCTTTTACCTCTCCAAGTAATTCAGCACAACTACCCGACCCTTATTCCTCTTCCTGACTTCCTCATCAAACATCGCACATTTTACATCAAAACGTCTAGCATTCATGTGAAAATAGGGTGCAACCATTTTGTCCTCCGAACACCCACTCGATAAAGAGATTCTAGTCCATTCGATTTGTGCCCCTATAAATTCAAGGACACTGCATTTCACGCATACGACTCTATGAAAAGACGCATTTTTTTGTATTTTTGTATCACAAAATTTATGTATGATAAGGTCTGCACGCAAAATGCTTTGGCTATTCTTGAAAATTCCCCTAATTTCAACACCTGGTGTGGCCTAAATACGAAAGCGAAATCTTCGATATCGTAAGCTTGCATGTGCGTCCATCAATGTAAAGTTGAAATGAATCTAGTAAAATTTTCTTACCATAAATAAATTCAGGTATTGTAAAACTACCGACTGGGACGAAACAATACAGCTTGGCGTTTACGGATTAGGCGATGACCTTGAGTATAAAATTGCCAGTTGTAGCAGTTTTGACTTTTAAACAAAATACCATTACATTTTCACTCGAAATAAGTGCATTTTTTCATGGAATGCTGGGTAACATTAATGTTACAATGATAGTTCTCCGATTATTGGCTGGATGCTCACCTCATCTTTGACAGCTCACATATATTGCCTGAATATTCCGCTGTCTCTGTGATATTCTTCCTTGTCGTACGTTGTCCCTTTGCTTTTCGCGCCTGGATCCCTACGTCACTTCTCTACTTCTAAATTGATATGAGCTCGGTAAGGTGGAGAGTAGTCTTTTTACGGATTGCTTCCTAAAAGCATACGGGTGGCATGACGAGAAGAGGAGAGTGTTTCTCAAGGTGGACGATCGAAACCTAAGTGCTCTGGATAGCGAGATGGTGTCTGCCCTCATACTCATGAGACATACCACTTGGAAGATGCTTCACGCGAATAAATTTCTCAAGGAAACTGAACTTCATCGTTAATAAACGGGATGCTGCGGTAATTTATTCAAAGCTCACGTTAAATACGTTATGAATGAAAAAAGGTTAGAATTTAATTATAACAATGAATCATTTGTCTGCAGTGTATATATATTATTTTTCCAAACAAAATGTCAACGGAACAAATAGAGGCTTAAGAACGTGGGTATGCCGTAACGCTTTTGGATATAAATGCATGCTCTAATCAATTTAGCTTGCCAAGTAAAAGTAACATTGAATTTAAATATACATTATTAGGATTTTTCAGGAATGATCAGAATTTGCTGTGTTTAATTTTTAATTAAATGCCAATGTGCCTCAAAACGTAAAGATAGGAATATTCTTTTGGTTTTCTTACATTTACATAGAGAGAATATCATGACTAATCACACGTACAAGAGACAGTAACTTAGCAAATTATTTAGGGTGGGGTACATAATATAGGACGTTGCAGGAAGGTTTCTCGGGTTTTCCACCGGTTGATATTCTGCATCTCTCCCGACGTTTCGAACAGCGACTTGCTGTTCATCCTCAGGGGATCTTCTGAATGCCGTATTCTCAAAGTGGTCCGGTATATATACATCCCGTTCATGGTCAGGTGTAATCTGATTGGCTCTCGCGTGTTACGCTTTTCCCGCCATTTTTGTCATATATAAAGGTGTTCACTATTGGTTTCCACGCATTGCTGATTTGAAACCCGGTGTCTCTGTTGATGTTGTTGCGGTTGATGCGGATGTGAATGGCTTCCTTGACGAGGCGGTCCCAGTAGCCATGTGCACGGCAGAGCAGTTTCGTCTCCTTCCAAATTTTCAAATCAGCAATGCGTGGAAACCAATAGTGAACACCTTTATATATGACAAAAATGGCGGGAAAAGCGTAACACGCGAGAGCCAATCAGATTACACCTGACCATGAACGGGATGTATATATACCGGACCACTTTGAGAATACGGCATTCAGAAGATCCCCTGAGGATGAACAGCAAGTCGCTGTTCGAAACGTCGGGAGAGATGCAGAATATCAACCGGTGGAAAACCCGAGAAACCTTCCTGCAACTGATACACCGGGAAAACCTGAGATAATATAGGACGTGTTTACACGATACGGTCAAATTTTAAATTTACAAGCTGTATAAATATCAGTTACATCGTTGTTTTACCTTTTAATAATATTTTCTTTCAGCCCGGTCATTTCACTTAGTAAATTTGAGCATAAAATCATATCGCAGCATTTCAAATCCATAACTTTGTTGTTAGGGCAAATTTCATGTGCTATTTCATCTTTATCAATTTTCTTTGAGATAGTGCTTAAGATGGTCTCTCGTTCTAATGGGTTCTCTCTATCCCCCGTAGTACACCGCACATTACCGGACCCTCAGTCCTCCACCCAAAGTGCTCCGGTCCCTTGAGACCCTAGAAACACACCCATCGCACCAAGATCAACGATTTCCCAAAGGGATATTCGAGACGCATCACCATTTCCTCCCGTGATGGGTTTTCTTTAAAAAGATGATTCAAATTTCTGTGGAGATCTTAAAAATAATTATTTGACGCTAAATGTTTTTTATTTATTGAGCCTCGCGCAATAATTTACTTTTCCTATACATGTGACTTTCAGTGAGGGCATAGTACTCACTTTTTTATTTTCAAGAGTTTTCTTAAATGAGAGCATGACTCATAACTGATTTTAAGCCGTTATAAGTTACTTTCTCCGCTGCAGTAATTAGTAATTTATCTGCGGAAGTATCATTTAGGCCCGACTTTGAGCTTAAATTTGTTTATCTACGTGCTTCAAAGGTTTTTGCAATTATAAATGATCCAGTCGGGATCTGAGTAAGGGTTATCAATTAAATAAATAAACCAGTCATCCGTAATTAAGTCTATCTTTATTTCCCACAGTCTATCTACATCCTCGTTGTTCTCTGAGGCTTCAAAAAAGTAAGGTGCATCGAAATGAAAATAAAACCTCTCTCTTGATCATATGTTTCTTGCTTGATGTGATTTTTAAATAAATGGAGAAGAATGAGAAATTGATGCTAATCTGGGCCAGTAATATGTATAAAAAGATGAGCAAGAGCACGTAATCTAATTTAAATTACCTTGTTTCCCCAGTTGTGGGTGCTAAAAATAAAATTTAATATACTTAATCAACTGCCGATTTCTAGTACGCGAACGACTATTAACGAGCGTTGCCCTATCAACCTAACTCCTAATTCCAACCTTCTCACCAGGTTCTGACCCTTTTTCCTCCCCGAGGAGTTCGTTGAGGGATGCGCATCCGTTATTAATCTTTTAATATTGTGCTATGTTAGCATTAGGTTAGCATGCGGGTTAACGTCACGTTATTTTTTTAAATTATTACTTCCGTATCCTTCCTTTTCAAATTTAATAAAATTTAACTATTTATTTCGCTTCACTGCACATGAGGGCTTTAGAATTATTAATTTGGTATCCAATTTACAAATCTCAAGTATGAGTGGCTTTAAATAATGTAAATATATAAATTGACAGGACAAAATTAAGACACCTAGGTATGATTGGCAGTGAAAATAGTGAGATTTTTCCAATTTGGCGGGGTGTCTCCCAAACACCTTGCATTAAATTCTCAACCAGATATAATTAGAAATATTGAGTGGGCAATACAAATTTTGAAAATTGGAAATCAAAGATCAAAAATAAAAGGTGGATATGTACGATCCTTCGATGGTGTTTCCTCGGCAAGTTCCATTTTGGCTTCCCTTTCCGTGCTGTGTGGTCCAAGTTGTCACGGCCGACTCTCGGATGTCACGATTCTAGGGTGCTCCATACGCTGTCAGGCACTGATATTCACTACTTAAACAAAACTTTCGAATATACGACGGATCAGCTTAACTCAGCGTCTCTCCCCGTCAAAACGTCCATTAGCTGTTCCCCATTAGGTCTCTCCTTCCACTTCCTTTGTCAAAACCTCTCCTACTTGCATTGTTAGAACATCGTTCCCCAAACTTTTCCCCCTTCCCCAGGCGTAGCTAATATCGTTTTGCCCGCGTCAGAGCCTTACTGCAGGCGATCAATAATATTCAGGTTTGTTTATGATATGGTATTAAAACTATTTGACTGGTGCCCGTTGAAGTTTATTTCCAGGTTATACAACTTTGTCCATCAAAATTAAGAGTACCAGCTACGATATATAAAAACAAGGAATAAGTACTAGCAGTGAGCACATTTCAAGCAATTATAAATATATGTTAAATAAATAAATAATAAACTTGTTATCTCTCTATGTGCTTTAACCTCTCGGTAAATTCTTCTATAGGTATGTATGATTTCTCACTAGCACGTTTCACATTTGGTAGACTTTCACTGCTCAGAATTCGTGTTCAGTCTTCTCTCAAATTATCAATGCCCAGTTTTTGTCTTAGCCTCCTCATTGCACTGCCATGATTATCATTTTTCACCGTGTAACATATTATTTTCCCATTGCATATTTTCTTATAGATTGATATCCTGCCTGTCTCCATCCTTGGCAAGATGTCTATTCTTTTCCTCCACACGCCACGACTACATAACGTATTCCTCTTCAAATTCATTTTATTATTCCGTTGCTGTATAATTTTATTTATATACAAATTCGATATGTGTGTGCATCAAAATATGTTTGCGTATTTGTTGCCATCCCATTCTGTTGGTTGCAAGTCTCATGGAAACTCAAATGGAAAATATGAGCATATTTGTGGTAGGCTCGAGTCCGGAAGTACTGTGGAATAATGACCGCAGAACGAGTGAGGAAGGAAAAGAAAATACGAGGGAGCCGTGACCTATCAACTCCCTTCGTTCCTCACTCTTCCTATCTCAAGCACTCACGAGGTCATGCCGCGCCACTTGGCACACCCTGAGATGCGGCCCTTAGCTTCATCCCACTGCTCCCATCTCCGTCTCTGCTGCGCTCACAATAGGCGTAGGGTACGTTGAACAGCAGTAATGCTGTTGGGGTTGGTTTCGTGGTTGCTGGCAGCGGTTGGTGGAATGAGTGTGAGCTCGCGGGTTCCCTGTAATGATCCACCGTCTCCCACCTCTCTTCCTGCACCACGCCACCAGCGGGTGACACCCTCCATTGCACAATGCTGCTTCTACTATCACTGTTCGCATTTATTCGGATGCCAATCTATGACTCAGGGTCATCGTTCTCGTAATACCTGGAATGGTCTGTCAGCGTTATTGACATGGATCGGTACGGTTGAACAATGAAATTTTTGTTATATTTCTACTGTGAGCACCTGACTAATTTTTGAGTAATAGCCACGAGATTCACCACTCATGGACTTCATATTTCATGTAATAATACGAAAAGTCAAGCGCATTCAAAAATCTGATCGAATTAGAAGGTGTCCAAGCTATGAGAGAAAATACACAGAAAAACATTATGTAGACTATATATCTGTGAACTCTGATGTAGAAAAAGAAAGCAGTATAATCAGCTGAAAAGAAGGATAATATTGTGAAAAGCGTAATGGATTACAAAATAATTAAGGCACAACGGAGAATGTAGGCAAGAAAGGTTTTGAAAATAGACTGGATCACTTCGATGTTACAGTTCTAGAGCTAAATAGAATACGGATTTTTTCAACCAGTTTTAAGCATCTGCTAGTTTGGAGTATCAACCATGAATTTAGAGTAAACACATAAATCCCTATCCAGAAAAAGGAAACAGCAATAGAATGTGAAGAATGCAGAAGAATGAGTTCAATTTCTCGTGTAGCAATAGCTGTCCTGAGAATATTTAATAGCAAGTTGGAAAAAGAAGTAAATTAAATTGTACTTTGGTAATGACCAGTTCTAGCCTATGCAGGGGAAGGCAAACCGAGATGACTCTGTGTGGATAATAGTGCTTATGGAAAGGGAATTAAGCATAACAAAGTTGTTTCTGGTTGCTTTGCGAACTGAAAAAAGGTGTACGCCCAGCTTATAAGGTTTAACTAATGAATATGTATGTGAAAATCAATTCTAAATTATAATTTAGAGGGTAAGAATACGCAAGTGAGGCAAGGTTATGCCCAGGTTTTGACGATAAAATGGTAGTGATGGCGTGGTAAGAGATACAGAAATGAAGTTAGAGGACAGTTACAAAGAATTGACCACAAACAAAAAGTAGTTATTGATGGTATATGTTTTTTCATGGATTGAGTGGCATCCAATGTTCCTCAAGGGGATGCAATTGTCCTCCTTTTATTCCCGATTTATTTATTCGACATCAGGGAAAATAGCGAAAACTAATTGCATAAGATGCTGTCATCTACCGAGAAATTACCATAAATGCCGAGTTTGAATCCCTCTTATCCTCCTCAGTTACGCTAACTTGTGGTGTCAAAAGTTGTGGTTCAACTTAACCTTAGGTCTAAAATGCATTTCGGTTGACTTCTTACGGAAGAAATGTCGGAAAAACTGCTTATGTAGGGCGGGAATGGTCATAGTAAAGGAGTCACATGAAGTCTGGGAATCTTTTTCACTTCTGACCAAATATGGGGGAAATACGTGCAAATCTTTTGCGCCGTTGCATTGAATGAACTAGGACTTATCAAGGAATTAGTCGAGAGGTTCTTCAATAAAAAAATGATAGAGAGATGCTACTTGGTTCTAAATAGGCTACTTCTCGAATACACCGCGTCAATTTGGGACCCTGCACAGGAGAATTAATTCAAGAAGTAAACAATAGACTATGGAAAACTTCACGCTTTGTTGAGATGCAACGAGAGCGCAGAAAATATCTTTCAGTCGATGGAGGAATTAGGTTAAAAACCATCAGAGAATCAGATGGTATACTATTGGCATAGATTACTCAAAAAATTGATCATACAAGTTTCTGTAAGACATGGAAAATATTATTCTATCCCTGTTTCTAAATCTGATGGGAGTGATGAAATAAGAGAGAGGGTCTACAAAACTGGCAGGCACAAAATTCCCTTCTTATCTTTCGTCATAACTGGCTATTACAAAATGAGCATGACAGTATCTTAAGAAGGATTTAGAAACATGCCTCTGTTCCTCCATGTTTTTCTGTTATCTTTCTCTTTTTCATTATTGCTTTCCAAGCAGCAGCTACCTAAAGCCTCTGCTACGGTTCACCGAGTAGTGTGTATATGTGGAGAGTGATATCTGATTCAAATTGGCACATACTTCCTTATTTTCAACGAACTTAGTTTCTGAATTCGGTTTATACAATGGAATAATTACTGAACTTCATTGAAAGAAAAAGTCAAAGAAAAATAGCGTATATTTTAATATTTATTCTATTATTGGAAATAGTTCCGATCTTCTTGCATTTTTTTCCAGCGCACTTTGCACGCACTGTCGTAATTAAAAATGTTTATTAATTGGAGTAATTAGTAAAGTCTGTTTGCCTAGTACAGAACATCAAAAATAAGACCTTATCTTTCTTGTTAGACTGGCACCATGTTTGAGCATTTGTTCAATGACTTTCTCTCAATGTGTGTTAGAGAGACTGAATGCCAAAATCTGCGTCTTCAGAAACACGGACCGATAATGACTGGGTCAAAAGCTAATGACCCATATGTCAGTGAGAAATAGGTCGTTAAACTAAACCGTATACATCTCCATAAAAGAAACAATCCAAACAAGCGTTTCTTATATTCTTCGGAAGCAATTATTGGCGTTTTAACGGTCTCGTCGTTAAGTTGGTTCCTGCCCACTCTTATCTGCTCAACACCACAGCCCGTCAACCCATTCTCTACCGAACCTGCGGTTCTTACGGCTAATGTACTCCACCGTACTTCCTTAGCTAATCCTTCCCTCTTTCCCTTAATGCCTCTATCCTTGCTCGAGGCCGTCGTCATCAGTAATGGGAAAGGTCGTTAATGGTTATTGGCGGTGGCTTGTGCGGTGGTTGGAAATTGCGGTGAGGACGACGAGGCAGATATTAGCGGGTAGGTGGGGGAGGTGCAACAGCACAACCCCTCTGGAATCGGAGAAAGCACACCGGACGACAATTGGCATTGTTTGGGTGTGTGAAAGTGGGGATGCCAGTGGTTTTAAGTGCCTCTTCTCATCACGGTTGCCACGGTGTAGAGTAATCCAGGAGTTCTTCGGATACGCAACATTCGTTGATTCGAACTGGTAAATTGTGTTTTGAAGTAGCTAAAGCACGTATATATCTAAATATTGTGCCATAAGTGCTTAAGCATTTATCACGCGTAGTCGGCCAACTTGAATAAATAATTCATGTAGTTTTCTCTGAAAAAAAAACAATAAATTTTATTTTCCTGCTATCTTGATGATACATGTGCCCATGTGGAAATAAAACAGGTATTTTATAAAGAGCAAACGCCTTTAGTTTATGAGTAACTTCACGCGTGATGACGTTGTTCGTTAGTTTTCTTTCCTCAATAAAGTGGCTAAAATATTGCGAGACGAAAATCTCCATTCAATTCATATCCATGCATTGCTATTTCACAGACATAGACTGAATTCTTGAGCTTTAACTTTTGTATCACGATATCATTAAATTCAAAGAAATATTCGAATTATAACCGCAAGGTCTGGAAATAACTAGCCAGTTCCATAATGTTATTTATATATTCCAATTTAAGTTTCACATCCTTGGAGACCTTTCAATTTTCGTGAACGCTGCTGGAAATTTTATGGACGAGTAGTTCCGAATCGGACTCTTCAGTTGAAATAAAATAATTTGACTTGAATCTGAAATTATTTGATTGATGCCATCTTTGTTTTGACATTTATTTTTTGTTTATTTATCCTGGGTTGGATGAAACGGAACCGTCCCCTGTTCTCCCAACCCAGTACATACACAAACACCCATGCCCTGGGACGATGATATTCTATCCAGGCGGGACCCGAACCCGCGACCCCCGGTTTAGCAGGCGAGGATTTTACCTCGCCGCCACTGGGGCCGGCATCGCTTTAACTACTTAACTTGGTGTGTTTTTACATTATGCAAAACATTTGCTCACGTCTCAAATAATGTGGCAGCCTCTTTAGTGGTGCATATAAAGTTTTAGTCCCCGAGAATCGAACAATAGCGTAGCACCTGCGTTCTAGTTTCATTCCGTCATATTTTTTCAACATGCAGAAAGGCTTGACTGCTTGGAGGAGAATTTGTACTTTACTTTGGATTTTCACTGAAATTCAATTCATACCAACCACAAGCTTGCATGTAACCCATGCGAAAAACGAGAAATGTTTCGTGACGCTGAATACCAGCATGCACGTAAATAAGAATATCCAGTAGGGTCATTTAGTTTTCTTTCAAACAGAGGTAAATTTAACAATTTGAATACATCTCATCTTTCAGTGCGTAAGTTCGTTTTGTTGGATAATGTTTTGTGCAATTACTATGTTCAACAAGCAATGGCATTTAGGAGTAGAAGTCCAAAGGATATGCTTTTATTTTCAGATTGACTGCAAAAAATGTAGAGGAATACATCTCTTAGACTGGAAATACCTTTACTGCCGACTTCTTGCCCTCCCCATCATCCCAAATAACATGAAGTAAAGATAGCGCTCATCGCTAACTCCGTTTCGGTCAATGCCCTCAAACATGTGATACAAGTTTTTGTTCCGCATCTCCAAATCTGATGCGGTGAATTGGGGCCTCGACTCCTTACCTTAGATCTCTCGTCGCGTCCTTTCCGCCCTCCCCCTACACCTCTCCTATTTTCCGAGGCTTCCCTGACCGCAATGCTTGCATTTGTTTTCCTTCTACTCCTACCCCCCAGAGACTTGTGCACCTACTTTCTTACCTTCTCTCACTTACCCTGCTCCAGCTTCCCTCTTAATCCAAACCGCGCTATTTTTTCGCTTTCTTTTAAAGCCTGAGTCGTAAAGTCAGCTTCTCTTGTGACCTCCCAAATAAACTTCAGGAGCGAATAAAAGGAAATAGAAAGTAGAGGTAGTTTGAGCGAAACATCATTTTACCTAGAAATCAATTAATTTTGTCTCATTTTAACTAAAAATATATCACCCTTCCATTGACACCAAAATTTAACCCCTTACCACATTACATTTTGAATTATTTGCCGGAAAATACCAGCCCTTTTATATGGAAAATGGTACATGTATGCTCCAAAGAGACTTATTTAAAAAATGAGAAATTTCTAGCACTTAAATTTTGTCAAAAAATCAACATTGTAGTTTGTGTTTTTTCCCAACTATTTTTGAAAATAAATCATACTGTCACCACAGTGAGTTCTTTGGGATCTCATTAAACCGGTTTTCATGGAGTTTCAAACGTACCGTGTGAAAAAATAAGTAAAATTAAAGACTTATTTACATATTTTCATTGGATTACTTACCATTTCTGTCATGTAAAGCTATATTATTGCACCATTAGCACTGCAATATTTAATTCGTGTGTCTTTTAGCTGGTGGAATTAGAATATATGATTCGGATAGGGTCTCTATTATGATTTGGGAACTATCTCTCTCGCACTACCTTAAAAAGAATTACCCTGACCCAGTAGCGAGATTGTGGTGTAATATAAAGGGAAACCTTCGAATAACGCCCCGGGAGTAGTAATGTGTGGGAGCATTTTGAGGTCTCGAGGGATCCCGACGAAGATACAGAAGTCCTCGGAGAGTTCTGTTAGTTATCTTTCGCTGTTTATGGTAATTTAAGTGAAGTCATATTAATTGATCGATTACTAGATTCTTGTGGCTAAAATTCTTACCAGTATTTGACCAACTGCTTCATTGGGCTAACAGCTAACTTTGATAAGGATACGCTTAGTCCTGAATGTGCCATACATTTGTATATAAACTAGGATTGCATATTTTCTACATTTCTATAAAGTATTGGCTAAGAATCAATTACTCTACCCATCTTTGTAATAAATGTCTTCTCTGCTCTTTTCAAACGCTTTTGAAGTGGCCTAATTATTAAAAGTCGCTTTTTTCCCTTAACTTGTTTTATATTCCTCATATCTACTTATGTCGACCATGCAGCAATAATCCAATCCAATCCAATGATCTTATTGTACCTAATATTCTATTCTTTTATTTTGTTTTTTTTTTCGTCTAAAAATAATATAAAAAACATGTCCCGGAAAACAATAGATAAAATTTCTGCAGAGATTACTTATTTTGATTGTGGCTACATTACAATGATCTACCCTTCGGATCATGTGTAATAATTTTAGCCTAAATTACTAAACAATTGAAACTTGGTATCTTAGTAAAAGTATGCTCAGAGTCTTAGAAATTGGGTACGGGGTGAGCCAAGAGCCTAAAAATTGGGTTCTGACTGGTCTGGGTTGGACAATTCTCGAAAAATGCCCGTCTATATTTAGACTTTCAATAGATTTGAAAACATTTTATAATCTTCTAAATCATATCCCCAACGTAGTGCACAAGTTAAAGTTTCAAGCGTTAATTTGTGGAAATGTGTTTCGTGAAATGACATAAAATCACGCTCTGTACTTTCTACAATTGATTAATAAAAAAGATCATGGTTTTGGCAAACGATGCCATTATCATGGACCTAAGACTATGGACCATTAACTTTGATGTTAACACCATATGTCAAATCCTCGGTCAGTAATGATAAAATAGTGTGGAAAATACTAAGGGAAATTTCATTTCCCCCAATTTCATAGTTAAGGTCTATTTAATCCATTTCACCCTATAGCCTTCTTTTATTATAAAACCATTGAAAAATACGAATCATCGTCTGTATCGTGCCGTTGAATCATCGAGAAACATCGATTGCTTGACGAACCTCCGAGGATCCCCCTGCGGTATGGTTTGAGACCCTTTCGTAATCCCAACTTATAATTTTCGCCAGTCGACCCCGTGCGCTGAGTTCTCTGATTCTAAGCCTTACCCTAGCATCCATTCATTGACTCTCCCTATATATATCAAAAACGTGATTCTAAGCCTCGGTTCCATAAAATTCATTCTTAAAGAAACATTTTTAATTTTTTCCTACGGTTTTGAGGACCAGTCCCATCGAAATAGCAGAGATAAAGTTTTTCCTTTGATAGATATCTTTCTTGCTATCCAAAAGTTAGAAAAAGGCTCTCCCCACCATCAATAATCCGTTCACCTCAGTATTGATAGGAGATATTGTACTCAGTGTCTAGAAAATTGTACTGCAGCTGTAAGGATCAACTTTAGTTAATAGTTGGTATCAAATATGGATGTTTATGGCATAAGAAATGGCTGAATGGAGGCCATTTCATTTATCAGATCTGTAGGTATGTTAGATTTTATTTCAAAATGTAAATCTGAATAGTGTTCCACAAAATCTTACAAGGCCTTGTAAGAGTTGTTATGAAACCAACCGCCAAAATATTTAAGAATATGTTTTATGTGACTAATTGGTCACCAAGAATGAGTATAAACGAGAAAGTAATTTTTGGTGGTAATGCGATGTGAGAATCTTCCAGAGCTATCCACCGTAATGTAAACTGACGATGCTGGAAAATTTGTTTTTATTTTGCTATCCCAAACTCCTGCCTTGTCCAAATCTATAAATGTGCTGAACTTTTAGAACACTGGTGCTCTCTCCTAAGTTGGAGTAAAAGTCACTATCTTTTCTCCGCTACCTACCTATTCTCTAGTGTGTTATCTTTTACTTGCGTTCTGCCTTTCTTCTCTATCCTTCCTCTTCCCTCTTAACATAATACCACATAAATCCCTTCAGCAGACGATTCCGTTTGTGTTCACCAGCAGTAAATGAACGTAGCACGGATAAAAAAAGAATGAATATGGTGCATTGTAGGAAGATTTGCTGGAAAATAGTAAGTAATACAGCCTGCTGACACTATTTCAAACCACGCTCGATATAATCATTATTCATATTGAGACGGTTTATTATTAACTTCTTCTTTGTTCTGCAAGTGCGATGGGAGTATAGGCACAGTCACCTGCTTCCAACGTTGAATGAGAGTGGTCGAGTAAGCTAGTTTTCGAATTGAACCGTTGAATTCCAACCAACTCTTCTGTAACTTGAGCTTAAGTCTTTTAAATCAAGATAATCCGTCGATAAGAACCCTCTTATTTATTTTGCCCTTGTTCTCTCTTGATAGTATTTATTTTCTTGCTAGTGTTGTTTCCAAGTATAGAGCACGCGAATTTCCACGTGGGCATCTCAAAAGTCGACTCCCACAACGTCTCATTCATCGCATCGACCCATCTCACGGGAAATAACCCAAGTCAAACACGAAACCCAATAGGAAACCTCTTTTATCCTTCCTTCCTCGAGCATTCCCCTGAATTCCCCCGCAGGTATGTTTACTCCCTTCTCCCCATCCAACGCCTCAGTAAGCATTCTTTACTTTCTCCAGCAGCCCTCAATACCCCACTCATTTCACATCACAACCCCTGAATCCAACCTTTCTATCCTTTCCTTAACAATTCCTCCCCAACCTTTAAAAACGCTCCCTCTCCACTCGATCTGGGGTAAACTCCGAACACCTCAACATCCGTGATTAACCTTGTTCTCCGAGGCTAAAGCTATGAACGATATATGACTCATATTTTTCGAATATCCTTCTATTCTGTTCTTCTTATTTGTTTCTTTATGTCTCCTTAGGCAATTATAAGTTCTTTAGACCATTATTCACAGACAATTGTATACCTTTCCGTATATAAAAAAATATTTTAAGATACTTAAGAGAGGCCATATACCTCATACAAAGGTGCATTTTTAGCTTATTTATGGTTCTGAACTGCCTATGAAAGTCATAAAGCATATTACTGGATGAGGTTATTCAGTATAAACCTCCAACTAATAAAAGTTATTTTTATTAAATATATGAATGATTGTCAATTTGAGCAAATAGTTGTTCGTTAGCATACGGGTGCTAGGAGTCCAACTCTTCCTCGTGTGTGAAATTTACGTTTTAGCGTCTTTTTTTGACGACTGAAGTTATTTTGAGCACAAGGATAGCATATTCTCCGAAATTTCACCAAATGCTCAAACACATCGGGGGATTTTAACATACTTAAAGAAATCGCGTAGATAGGTATTTCATCTTTATTAACTCTCTTTACTGTTGTGACTCCGTATCTATATCTCGAAGTTTATTTTCTCTCAATGGTTCTGGCGTTAAGTATTTAGTACTTTGTTACTCCGGTATTCTATTGCAAAACAACCAAGAGAAAATTTTTATTAATTAATTTTTCCTTTATATATACTATGATGATTAAGGCTCGTCTGACTCGCAATAACCGCGCTGCCTCTAAGTAAACGTGTTACGCCTATCGGATACATGATTAATTTGAAACTAACAGAACAAAATTCGATATCGCCTTTTTCATTCTAAATTCACAATGTGTGGCCCATTTCTACGTAGGCCAATGCTAAGTGTAAACCGACAGTGATATTACTTCAAATGTTATGTCAGGATGGTCGATAAACAATGAGCAGTCGTTCAACCCAATTTATGCCGAACTGCGGAATGATTCATGGTGAATTTCATTGCTTCTAAGATTATAATATATGACTATGGTAATGAAAGTTGCAAAGTGTCTTGAAGATTTAGGAATTAATATTACTAATACTGGCAAAAAGTGTACTGGATAATAGCGCAGTTAGCAGTTTGAAATGAAGCCAAATGGTGCACATCTCCAAGGACGTTAGTGGTAGGCAATCATGTTTCCGAGGAATCCGTAATCTTAACCATTGTTATAGCTATTGAATCATAAAAAAAAGTTTTTTAAATGAAATAATATAGATAATTATATATTTTCTATTTACTTTCTTTTTTGCAGGTGAGAACTTCTACCGTCCTCCCCTCCAGGGAGCTCCAGGATCTTATTCATGTGAGTAAATGTCCTTTGTACTGCATACGTCTCATACTTCGAAAGTAATGTACCTAGGCAGATACGTTAATCCAACATTCCCTGGGCGATCAGTTCCAAATCATTATCTTCAGGACCAATGCCTGTGGTCTCGATAGATTGCATGTACAACTGCAATGAAATCATGGCATTGAGTGGCTCAAAGAATTTGACGGGAAAAAGTGGAGGCCGCGTAGATTGACGGCGTGTGCGAAAATATCTATGCATAGATCATGCCGCGAATGCTGTGAGCAAGTGCTCTGATATTGGCATCTAGCTAAAGATCATTGCAATGTGTGTTATTTAAATCGAAGAATGGACTTTGTTTTCTGTTAATTAGTGAAAAACCAAAATGTAACTAGTGAAATCAATAGCATAAATGTGTGTCGTAATATACTCACCGAAGACACGAAGGAAAATGAGATCGTATTTCGACAAAAATAGAATGTTGTTATTCGGCAATCGCCATATTTCAAAGTGCACATGCTTGTTTTTTCGATTGCGGCCATGAGAGCAATAGCATGATTCTTAATTTTTTTCAGATGCTTTACGTCATTACTTTAAATTGATTGAGAACGCTTTAAGTTCAGCAAATATAATCATCCTCATTCTCGAGTGATTTGTGTTTTGAATTGCGATAATGACAGCACGTATTAAGGTATCATAATCCCAGAATATTAACGTCTGGTGGTAAGGCTTTCAGACCGTCAGAAAAATGAATCATCACGCACCTTAAGTTAAAAACCCGGGCTGCCTCTACATATAAGTGGGAAACGCAAATTCAGATATGTAAAACTCAAAGTTATGTCTCATACGTATATAATTCCGACTTTAATCCTAAATCCAATCAAAATTGGATTTTTTTGACTCGTAAATACCACTGATGATGATATTGGCCAGCTTTTCAAAAGTTTTTCCTTAATCACCAGCTCTCTGCGTTTTCTCCCCATCAACTCTTTAATATCATCTCTCTTCGACTAACTGAAAGAGATCACATTCACACAAGTGTGCATTCTCCATTCATGCATGTGAAGTGCTTCACAGTTTTGGAAATAAAGCAGAAATATTTTCTACCATAAACGACGCTAAACAAATGCAAAGTAGTAGAACTTATGAGGTGACGCCATCATGGAAATTGATGTACGTTTTAGATTACTGTTGCGGTAGTGAACGCCTAGTCTGGCTACTCTTGCTGTTCATTCGTCCTAAAGACATAAATCTCAGAGAATCACCGAGGTACTGTACGAGCTGGTACGCGAGGGAAGCACTATATAGCATCTGTCATTTGCACAGCGGGTTGTGGTGCCCCCTCTTCGTGAATGAATTAATGCTAATTCGTTTCGAACTCTCTTCCTTGGATACCAGTCTCACTCACTCCGTTGGCCATCTGCGAACGTCAAAACACTCTTTCTCGACCGGCAAAGACCTTCGAAGAGCCCGGGCTTGAGAGGACTGGTGTAGAGTGAGGTGATATTATTGATGACTCTCGCGACATAGCGTTTGATCGACGACGACTCCAAGTTATTGGTTTTCCGTCCATTTCAGATTCATCGGCGTCTCTATTTCTCCGAGAAACCGAATCTTGTTGCAAGCTTGCAGTTTTACGATGGAGGTATTTAAATCAGGAAATGTTTTCTCTGCTGTAATAAGAGTACAAAATTAGCGTAAAATTTCAGTTGTCCATCATTTTTTGACCGAGTAGTTGCCCTTCAGCGTGAGCAGAAAAATGTATTACCCCGGCTCAATTCGCTATTTTTCCAAATATCATAAAACGTCGAGTCGAATAAGTCGTCATAGTCGAAACAAAACAAGTTATGAATGAAACCATTTAGGTTTTTTTAATGGGTTGCCACTTTTTCACCCAGCTGTAACTTAAAATATGGTTTACGAAACTGGTGTACCATAATAAAACTGAAATATAATGAAATGAATTTTTATGTCATAAACATAAATGTTACCATACTTCATGGTCATTAGTATTAATTAACGAGATATAGGTATTTTGATTTATTGGTTAAAGGAACAGTGAATCTATGGTGACTCGTATGTTAATGGTTTTCTATTCTAGAAAAAATAATTCTCATATTGCCAGCTTTTGATAAGTCCTTAGACATAATTAAGATGTATTTATAGTGCTAATATATTTAAAGATTGTTGCAAAATTTGCTACCCCTTCAGCAATAGAATACTAGCATAACGCATGTCAACGGAGAGGTACTCAAAATGACGATCTTTTTTCCTTTGCTCAAATTCTTCCTTTTTGTAATAAGCCAATCCCTCATTTAAATCCCGAGGTAATCTCTCAGTTGCGCAAACTTGTAGCACCCCTTTGCAGAAATGTGATATAAATATACCGACAGTGAATACTAGAACTTCAATCCATCAAATTCGTATATTTTGAAGCATAATAAGCATGATAATGTGAGAATCTTAAAAATGTATATAGAACTCTTTAGGTGGAGGAAATTTTACCTCATTGGATTTTGCTGCGGTGGTATTAAATTAGTAGCCAGATGAATCTCTGCACACAAGTGATATTAAGATATTACAATATTATCACACCTGTTCATGTGATTGGTTCTCTACTTTGCTAAGGAAATGGAATGCTCTTCATCGTGCGGATCCAGAATGCAATCGAATTCCGCGAGAGATGGGAGTACGTTCTTTCATGTAACAGAGGGGCGTAATTGCTATATTTTCTATGGGGAACAAATGAATTGGCTGTATTACCACGCAGATTCTGGCATTGAGACTTCTGTAATTAATGAAAAATTTGATGTTTTTCAGAAACAAAAGTTAAAGCACACAATTGTGCACTTACTGTTAGGGATTTTCTTAAGTAAGTAATTTTGAAATAATTTCATGCAGTTTTGATTGTCAGTGCTGCGTACTTCTTAGAAATTCAGGATGTAAAAAAGGCATTTAGAATAATATTTATGCTCTTATTTTTCATGTTTGAAACTCCTCCATTCGCAATTTGACGGCCCAATTTTTTCGCAGAATTAAATTCGCAAAGTAATCAGGAAGGTTCCCCTAATTTTCTAATTTAAGTACAAGACAATATGTCGCGGCAAGTCTCTCAATTATCAATCACATTGTGTAAACGATACACTATCCTGCTAATATTTGTACCCACGCAGTGTAAATTTGACATGAACCTTAGATATTTGCAGAGATTTTCATCCCAGATCTTCTTTTTTAACCTTATTATGATTTGAATCCGTTCCTTTTGATGTTTTTGACCAAAAAGGAGAATATTTACTCTATATTCCTTTTAAAAATATTTTTTCTACGCAAAACAATTTGCACAACAAAAGCTGCAGATTGTTATAATCATACTACCGTGATATTCTTTTTCCTATCATAATTCTTCCTTCTCGCAAAACTCTTTTGTCACAATAAGCCCTTGATTTCTTTTCAATATGTGCTTCTTTAATTTTTCTCACATGGTTCAATTTTCTCCATCGGCCTAATCTCTGGCACAGCACAATGTGTCTTGATTTCCTCCCACTGCATGTATCCATTAAAATATTCTTTTGTCTTAGCTAAAAATCCTCTTTTTATGCTGTATTGCCTTTTATGTTCTAAGTCTACAGATCAATTATACTTTCCGAATTCAATTACTATGATCCTATTCCTTGGAGATTGTTGTTTAATAACGCTCGTGATGCCAATTATCATATCCATCCAATTTTCTTCCCGTTAAAGAGAGTGTCTTTACAAAATTTATAGACTCAGCTTTTATCTTTCGAAAAAGTACTTATTTGCGCTTTTTCGGCTCTAATTCATTATTATTTCGTGAACGGAAGAATTCTTGGAAACTATGGTATATCACTAAAGCACTTCAGAGTGATACCCTGTAATCCATGCAAATTTATCAAAGTGTTAGGTAGTGTACCACGGTTGATACGCTAAAATGATCACTAGCAAAGATTATATCCCTCATTCTAAAATATAATAACCATTCTTCGTAATTGTCAGTAAAAATAGACCGGATTTTTGAGGGGTAATCAGCGTATCTCAGCGCCGAAGCAAATGTGACAGCGTCAAGAATTATATTATTTTTTATTTTATTCATATTTTTTTGAATAAAATGAATTTCAAAAAAGCTATTCGAGAACAATTATTTTTGCAATATCGATTTCCATCTAAAACATTTCCCATAGTTGGCCGGTCGACCTCATGCTCAATTTACAAATAAGATTGAAATCACATTTTCTACTCTCTTCAAAATACGCGCCAGTATCCTGATGAACCTCTGTATATTCTTTCCCAATTTCCGGTTCATCTCGATTAAACCTTTCGCCTGTCGATTCCTCTCGGGTCCGTCAATCCCTCCCCAGGCTCTCGTGGCAACGATGAGTATAATTGATTGTGAATTGTCTGGGGAAGGGGTGCTAAAACCTCAAAAACCATGTCATCGGTTTTTGCCGCCGCCGCCATATATTTCCGTCTCCACATGAAATCCATGCCATGGGATGATGAGTCGCGGCGCCGAGTTTGCTCTGCCGTTGAGGCCTTGGCTGCGCACGTGAGTTTGTTCATAACACCAGCCTAAGCGGTAGGTACCATGTCTCCATTCACCTGTCATTGTGAGTGGTTGATGCTTAAAATTACAATACTTGATTCGTATAATGATTGTCGAATAATTAAATCCAAGTGAATACGCATCAACCACGTTCCTCTCGTTGCGTTATCGCGTATCCAACACTCCCGTCGCGTTTGTGCAGCGAAGTAAATTCACCATGTGCAACCCTGGAAACAAACGATAAGCATTTGAGTGAATGGCTCATGGTGAAAATATTAATGTGTTGGTTGATCAAATCGAGTTGCCCTGTGTGATTTAGATGTCTTCACTGCCCCGCATTATACGTCACCAAGGTAAATAATGGAAACCTGCGAGGTTTGGCATCAAATGTAATTTCTAATAGCTGTACGGGAAACACACTTATATCTACTAAGTTTTAGTTAAAACATTTGCATTATTCCATTATTATGGTCTCTTGATTTATTTTTTGCCAAGTAGGAATAACAAAAAACCTGCCTTAATTTGTTCGGAAAATAAAAAACCTCGAGTTTTACTCACTTTTGGTATCTCCAATTAACGTCCATTGATCTTGTAGAGATAGATACATTGAAGGCTTTAACAAATGATTTACTGTCTCATATTTTTCATTTATCCACGGCATTGGCCGCTGATATTGTTCATTAATAATTTCAGGCAGAAATTTTAAATTAAAATCAGCTACTCTTAATGTAATAATCTTTACACATCGTAGCAATAGCATAATCATTATTGGCATCAGTTTAAGGGCATTTCATCAATGTTAGTAAAAGATAAAACATATTTTTTTTAATGCTAATGATAAAAATTAGTCGGAACATATTTAGTCATAACTTTGTGGAATTACTGCTTGTTCTTCTTTGTTATAGAGGGGAGAATTTTTCACTCATATTTTACCGCACTCGTATTTGGCATTGTGTATTTCTTCTGATTATTCGCATTTACATCCTCGACGTATGAGATAACGGTTAGAGTGGTCTAGTTTGCGTGTGTCTATTTACTAAAACTTGACCGTATTTCTACAGCCTGAAGGGGAAATATTTTGTTTGGTTCTTTTTATGTAGCCTCTGTCATGCATTCTGGTATAGATAAAATAGCTGCCTTTGAGTATAAGTGCCGAACATTGAGAACGCGAGTAGCCAATCATATCTTCAAATTCTAGTCATTTGGAATTATTGAGCAATTATTTCTCTGAGATATTGAGGAGCGATTGCTCAGAAATTAAGTTCAGAGATCGCTAAATTAAATCGCAATCTCCAAGTAAAAGAAAAAACTCAATTTTTATATAAACGTTAATGATCTAATATAAGATATTGTTAATATTTTGTTATTTATAATTTATCACCCTGTCATATGTTTTCCCTATGTAGGTAAAGAGTTATACCGTTTCACAATTGCGTTCTTCCAGAATGATGGTTGAATGATTTGGTTTTTTACCATATATGTACAGAAATATTGTATACCTACGTGAGTTGATATGTAGCACTGTACTTTAATCTTTCATACAGCTCAATATAATTTCTCCCCATGTCTTTCTTCAACTATTTTTCGTAATAATTTTACTGTATCTTAAGCATGGTTTTCCGAGAGTTATTTTTATTGGCAAATTAGTACACACAGATCCTTTCCAGAATTATTTTTTTAAGTTTGATTTGCCTAGTGCATATTCACCTGGCGGTGTAAAATGCATTAAAAAGTTTTCTTACACTGGAAGACCGAGTAGTAATTCATTCATGCACGGTGTCTTCGTCCCTTATAAATGTATTCATGGGATGCAAAGGTGCCTGTAAGGATAAAGGAGGGCCCGCAGTCCTCAGTCACCGCTGAATACATCGCGACGCGAGATGGAGGAGGGGATAAATTTCGTCTTTTGTAATTACAGCCGTAAAAACGCTAACGAATGCTTTCATCCCTGGATACGATAGCGAAGGGAAGTCCGGATTTCATCCGGCTCGAGTATCTCCCATAATTTCCTTCGCCCTGCAGAATCCGGCGCTGCTAATAGATTTATGACGCAGCTGCTGATATTCTCCAGCATACAGTGCACGCCTATCTCTCCACTCTGGAGAGAGAACCTACGGGCGATTTAAAATCCTACAAATCAGGTTGCTACAAGCGGACGTCATCTGCGGCGTAGATGCGCATTGATATACTGAGATGCGTGTGGTTGGAATTTTGATTTTCCATGTTATCCAAATCTGACACGAAATTCAATGTAGACGAAAGTGGTCAATAGCAGTTCAATGAGGTTTCACCTCACATGTTAATCTATGATTTGCAATATGTATCACCGGTCTAAACTCATTAAAATATCTTTTACAGCCCTGCCATCAAATAAGCATTAATGTGTTTTTCAAATTGTGGATAGTACACCTTTATACCTGTACTTTAAGAAAGAACTCGCGTTCAAATCATGTTTCAAATACTTCTGAAGTTCATATTAAGGGTGCAAATGGCGCCTAGTGCATGTACGTCACATTTACTGAAGTCTTATCGCGAGGGAAAATAATAAGAATGTTTATAGACTTCCTTTGGGAAATCTGGAATACTTCAAGCAAATGGTAGGGAAATCAGATAAAATAGAATATGATTAATTCCACTATACTATTCCCAATTAGCGCGTAACATAACTATGTAACGTGCAAGGCTCTCGAATTATATCTCCTTAGAAACCATTGGTGACAGCAGTTGGAGAAATACGAGATTTTAGTCGGACAAAATAGACTTTCCTTTATAACCCGTCCCTTTTTTTTAATCCGTTATAACCTCCTAGCTACTCTCTTTTCATTGCTAATGATTTAACTTCCCTTATCGCACGCTTTTGTTGCAACTCACAGGGTGGTATGTAAACAAAAATGAGCCTTCGTCTCTAGATCATCACCAGATCATCCTTAGGGTCAACACTAATTATTCCATTCTTGCCATCCCCTTACTGGGTCATTGTTAACCATTATCACATTCCATTAATGGGTCGTCATGTACAAACGAAGTAGTAAATTAGCATTGAAAGACTTCCCACTTTTCTTCTATTTTTCCTGCTTTTTTGGAGAATTTCAGACGCGTTTATTTATAATGGCCAATCAGCATTTTCAAGTTTGCCGAGTAGCTACTTAGACCTACATACCATCGAAGGATGGGTTTTGGAAAATTAGTTCAATATTTTGGAATGGTTTGCGGTCATTATAGAATATCAGGAAAAGCATGCCACCATCCTTTTACGCCCTTCGTCCAATCCTGAGACCCTCTGCAAACCTCACTAGGAGGAACTTCGCTAAGGACATGACATGTATCTAAATTAAGAGTCTGTAAAAAATTATGATGTGAAGAACTGAATTGATTTTAATTTGCACGAGTGGATGCAAAATGGGCGGTAAGGGAGGAGGAAACGTCCACCGTTGGTGAGTGAAAGTTGGCCACGTGTCTTCCTCAATTCAATTCAATTAAATATGTTTATTTCAGGTTGAGTACAGATTAGGATACGGCAAAGAAGAGATAACAATAAGAGTAACAAAATAGAATAACAACATTCCAAGTGGGACCGGATATAGGCATTGGCCTCTTCAGGGTGAAAAAATGTTGTCTTTGGCTTGGATTTATCGTTTTATCTTGCGGGAAGATTTAGGCCTGGCATTATTCCAATTGACGGTGGGAAACTTGCAAAACCACCATCAGACCACCACAATAGATGAATGAATAAATGAATGAATAAATGAATGAATAAATGAATGACAGTTTATAAATTGTGAAAATCTTAAAAGACCGAAATATATCTTTCTATACAGTTTCTGCCATTTCTCCAATCGTTTCAAAATGTATAGTGACAAGATAGTTCCCACCCTCTCTTTCCCTCTCTTGTCTCAACTGATCGGCACTCCCTCCGTAATTGTCACATTATGCCTCCTAGCATATAGCACGCCTTGCCGACCCTTCGCCTGCTCACATTTCTTTCTCACCTTTGCCTCCTGTTTTTCCTACGGGGTTCTTCACATTGTGATCCCTTCCTTGCCAGTAGTGTTTCTTCGCAATACAATTTTCCACCTCAATGTAGGAAAGTTTTTAGTCACGGGGATATTATACCCCCATCTCCGTAAGAGCTAGCTAAGTATATCTCTACGTCCCTGACACGAGGTAGTATTTATACATGTGCGCATTTGCGGCTTACCTTAATTTAACACCCCGAGTAGGCTTGCATCAAACCATAGGCAATAGTTTCACAAAGATTTTTCGTTACTCGGGGTTAAAGTAAGATATTGTCAAAGGGAGGTAATAATTAATAAAAAAGAATTTCACTCTGATTGAATAAAAATGTTCTTTAGATAATACATTACAGAATATACGAAGGATGCGTCCACACTTAAGCCAATTTGCCACAAAAATTTCCCTAAAATACTCCCCTTCAGATAACAATTCCTCGGTGTACCATTGCGAAGAATCTTTGTGCTTCTTGCCAAATTTTCCCTCTATCATTCTTTTAAAGTGTAATCGTGCCCTTTAATAGCTGTTGTATTTTTCCATACTTTTTCATACATTGCCCAAAGAATTAAATTTAGCGTATCAGGCGATATTTTTTGGGAAATGGGCTACAGATAGCATGATCTCACAATAAAAGTTTTTTTCTCACTTTCCACAGAATTTCATTCAACCTATCAAGGTTTCGACATGAACTGTGTCATTTTAAAGGAACAATTAACCTTATCAACAAAGTTGGTGGTTCCGTTTTAAATTTTTTGACTTGAACATTGATGTTTCATCTGGAATGTATTTTTTCTCAATATTTAGGAAGAAAACCTTTACTAATACCATAATTCCGGATGATTCCTGTAACCATCACAAACATTAAATGTCGGTCTTTTATTCATTAACTACACAACCTGGTCTCTGATCCGATGTCTAAATCAATTTTGAGAAAGAGTTATCAGAAACTAAATCAATTGCCATCCAAAATGGTTATAAAATAGTTGTGATTGACAAGATGCTTCGAAGAAAGTTGAAACAGCGCACGTAAAATTCCATTACGACAATGTCTTAAAAATTGGAGGGGACAGCTAAATTGGGCTGCAAAATACCATTTGTCGGCCCATTGTCCTATAAATATCAAATACTTTCCCGATGGATAAGTTAAACATCTTTTTACGACCACGTAACAATTAGGAAGATACTATTCAACTCTAAATATAAATATGACTACAAAGACCAGGGCCCTACAATTAAGCGTATCCTGTGATACGCTTAATTGTAGGGCCTTGTTCATTGGGCAAAGTGGACGGGCAATCAATACCCGGATAAATGAACATATAAAGTGTTGGCGCAAAGAAGACTCCACGTCAAATTTTGCTAAACACCTCTTAGATAATAACCATTACAATAAATTTAAAGCTACCGTTCTACACAATCAATGTAAGGAGAAAAACTGGATTTTTTTGGATCAGTACGATATTACGTCAGCATGTAAAAACAAAAATATACCCATTGTTAATGATTACTTGTATCCTGAACATTCATCACCGTTGTCATCTTTGTTATTTGACTTATCCATTGTGTGAAAGCCTATTCAAAACAAACATTCACCCTTACTCCCCTCTTATTTCGTCATTACATCCCCATCCCCACCAATTCCTCCCCCTTCCGACCCTTCACAAAAGCATACTTATAACCTTGCATTACGTGTATATTGTGCCTTGAAAATGACATAGTACATTTCAAAACCTTGGTTGGTTAAATAAAATTCTGTGGAAAGTGAACAAAAAACTATTATTGTGAGATCATGGCTATGCCCAAAGAATTAAATAAACATTGAAAAATTAACTGTGCGAAAAGAGCTTTAGCGATATTTTATGCAACTCTTCAGTTCTAGTTTGAAATTGATACTAACCTTTTTTCGTGATTAATCTCCCGATTCTGTAACCTTTAAACTTAATAAATGTTATTGGGAAATATATTGTTTTTTTCATCGGGTAATGTGGATATACAATGTTTAATGATTGCTAAAGCTTTACTTTTTTCTCGAACGACTCTCTTTTAATGGTATTTTTTAACTTGCTCTAATGAGCTGACACGTTACCTTCCTTTTCAAATGAAAAATGATAAAATATCGCATGTTTGACTCACTTAATGCGTCCCAATATTCAATGAAAATATTTTCAAAATAGCGTGAATACTTATGTCGCGAAAGTGATTCGAGGAATCGAACACTCGGCTTTCACTGCCAATCCATGAATCTGAGTGTTCCTGGAAATTATTAATATTGATTCTCTGAATATGTTATGTATTTTTGCATTTCATATACATTAGCGCTATTATCAGGTATTTCTGTAAAATTATTTATGGCGCAGGGGAGTGCTCAATTTCTCCCAGTCTCTTGCAATTTCCTGTGAAAAACTCGATGAAAATACTGGGCAGTATCCATTGCACAGCCATCGTTCTCTATATGGCCATTATGCGTCATCCTAAGTCTGTATTTGTTTATTCATTGTTGATTGGTTAAGTTTTGCAAGATATAACTTTTCTTCTAATTGACATTGTTTTCATAACACTTGATCGAATGAAATACAAATAAATAACTGTATTAATAAAACGCAACCAGTCCACCAGACTATTCCAAAAAAAGTTAACTTAGTTAAAAAACGTTATTTTAGCTGATTGTGATTTGGCTCTTTAGAGAGAATCAATGAGTGTCAAGCAACTAGTAGCTGAAACTGTTTGCAATCATCGATTCTCATGTCCTCCTAAAAATTCGGATAGTAAACTTATCAGTAGTATTAATCGTTCAATTATTTCCCAAAACCTTGTGATCGTAAAATCTGACTAGGGAAATAGTATGGTTATTCTAACTAAAGCTGACTACCTTAATAAGTGCCTCACATTTTTATCAGATGTAAATCAATATGTTGTTTTAACTAAGGATCCGACTATGAAGTTTCAATTGTCATTTAACTCATCACTCTGTTCTTGTAATCACCTGTTGACAGATCGGGAGAAGGTGCTCCTCACCCGCTCTAACCCCCTACCCCCAAAGATATATGGTCTACCGAAGACACATAAACCGAATTTCCCCATTCGGCCTGTCGTTGCGCTTTTACTCCCCTTGCCACCTTTTAGCCGCGAAGTTAAATACGTTATTTTGTTCCTATTCAATTTTTAACTCCACCTACGGAATCGAAACTCAATTGCATTTGCCCAAAAATTATCTTTAATGTCTCCTCCCCCCAATGCCAAGTTAGTTTCGTTCGACGTCGAAAACCTGTTTACGACAATACCTGCAATAGAAGCTTGTGCACTCTCCATTGAACTGTTAAAGAATGCTGGCGAACACATTATTAAGGAATTCAGTATGCTTTTTAAACTTTTTGTAAGTCAAAATTATTTCTTATTTAATGGATGTTTTTATCACCAAATTCATGGCCTATCGATAGGCTTGCCGCATTCTCCGATCTTAGATGAAGTTTTTATGGATGACCTAGAACAAAAATTGTTAAAAATAAAATATCCCCTGTTGAAAAACGTAATATATTATTAACGTTACGTCGATGATATCATCTGCTTATGGACGGGGAGAAAAAGGCAATTAAACGTGTTTTTATCTTTACTTAATTCATTGCACCCTTCGATTTCTTTTACCATGGAATTAGGCTTAACTAAATTAATTTTTTTAGATTTTACCATCTCTTTAAATGATTCAAGCCACAAATTTTCCATTTACCGTAAAAATACCTATACTGACATCATTATTCTCAACGATTCGAACCACCACCATTCCCATAAAATGGTAGCTTTCCATTCTATGCTTCACCGCCTACTTTCAATACCTCTCTCAGACAGAATTTTTCGTTGAATTAAAAACCATCAAATGTATAGCCCGAAATAATGGTTATGACGACTCTTTGGTAGACGACCTTTTAAACCGATTGCAACGAAAATGTGCCACAGCCACATCCACTTCGCTTTCTCCAATCCTCCCGTCCGGCACTAAGTGGGTGAAGTTACCCTTTATTAATAATGTAACATATAAACTATATAGACATTTCCCGAAAAATAAATACAAAATTTCCGTGTATAATTCTGTGACACTCTAGAAATTATTATTTAATTCTAAGTATGAAATTGACATGAATGATAAAAGTGGGGTATATTTACTCAAGTGTGATACGTCTGAATGTAACTCTTTGTATGTTGGTCAAACTGAACGAAAGTTGAATATAAGAATAACGGAACATTTTAAATCTGGTGTCAATGGTGACAAATAGTCAAATTTTGCAGAGCATCTAATTGATGAGGGTCACAGATCCAATTTTACCCCTAAGCTGTTACACGTTTGTGACACACGTTTGTGAAGGGGGAAGTTGGAATTCCTGGAAAATTTTGAAATTCTGTCATATTACAATGTGTACGGCGATAAACTACTCAATGACATAATCCCCGCAACCACCTCACCCTTGTTCTCTGTGCCAGTACCCCCACCTCCATCGCCGTAGTCCTTGAGCCTGGCGTCACCACCTGTTTGTTCCTTCCCCTGCAGGTTTGCCCAATCACCTCTCATCCCCCCTTCTTTCAGCCACCTCCCTCTCCTTGAGATCTTTTGTATAAAATGTGCTGTCTCTTGGTATTTTACTGTGTAATCTTGATAATGGCCTGAAAAGGCCTAAACCGCTCGATTTGTGTTTTTAATACATTGGTGGAAAAAACTAAGTGTTTTCATTTTTAAGAGAAATATGCCATTCTCTGTTTTTATGATGCAAGTTTAACGCAGCCGCAACTTTGCTCATAAAAATTAGCTTATTACGATATTTTTGGTAAGTTATTGAATGAGAAGATGATTACATTGGAAGAGAAGACTAGAAAAGTTTAATTACCTGGGAATTTCTTATGATTGTGCCAATAAATCTTTCTTTTTCACTCTGAAGTACATAGTATAGACCGATCACTCAGTGAAATGTTACTTGCATACCTGATGTATTAATTGGTGACATAATTTTTATAGATCAGAGAAAGTTGCTATTTTTCAGCATTATATGAAATGAAGTTTGTTTTGCATTTATAATAAAAAAGTCATGACACTAACCCGGGTGGTAGGTTAGTAATATCATAGCTTTGATCTTATTAAATTTCTTATCCTTCATTGGGCTGGCCACGAAATCAGTGTCCTTATTAGTCTCTGAATTAAGGAAGTATGTTTAAGGGAGATGTCCAGGCTTGCAAACATTTTGAACATTCATGATAGACTCATGAGTTCTAGTAACCTTTAGTATCCTTCCATAATAACTACTGGCAAGGGCAATGGCTATCTACAGTGAGCTAAGTCCAAAATGATATGTTAGCACGCAGGTAATCAGCGCCCTAATTGTTGAGGTAACACGAGGTATCATCCTGGATGGTCATATTTGGCCAGGACTCAGTCATGCTCCACACCTGCTACCTCTTGACAACCAGGCAATATGTCAACTCTTTATAAATGATTTTCATGCCATAACATCTTGTTACTCAATTCAATTAGAGAAAGCCCTGTATCTTCCTTAAGTTTTTTTTCACATCACGAGCTTAGAAGTTGACTCCATTGGAATTTTAAACAAAGGTATTTTTCTCCTCCTAACATTCACCGTTAATAGTGTCCTAGTTTTATCATGCGGCCTATTGTTTAGAGATATTTATATTAATGCGGCCTCTATTGAATCGTCTTCGTTTAGAAATATAAAGTAATAGACGCGATCAAGGCAATAGCTCGAAGTTTAAAGTTTAAAAAAGCAATATTGTAAAATTATAAATCCAATATTTCTTAATTGGCAAAGAAACTCAGAAATGTTAGTGCCAGTCATGTTGTAATTTCAAATTCCACTCTAACTCTGACACTCAAACGCAGTAACTCCAACCCTTGCTGGCGACGGAATGCCTCAGCTCCTAAAAATATCGATAATTGAACATTGATCCTATTCTACTTGTCACCCCACTAAAATGTATTTGAATTCTCAAGAGTTTTCTTGGAATACTCAATTAGAAGCATCACTCTTTGAAAAATAAAGCTCTCTGTAATCGTTGGGAGAGTTGAGCGACTCCGGCAATAATTAGAAATAAAATTTGTGGAGAGATTCGCATCAGTCCCTAGTAATCCCTGATTTCTTGCAGGAAAGCGTGGCCTTAATTTCCTTCCAAAATCTAAAAGAAAAAGCTATTGGAAACGAAATACAATCATTATTCATTTGCTCTGAGAGCATCGGCAGGTTGAAATAAATGTAACACAAATAATTGTCCTCCCTTTTTATGGCTGTATTTTTGAAATATTTAAAATAAATTTATATCAAAGTAACCCTGAGGAAGGACCTTTTGTCATACTTTTTAGCAGTGGGTCCATATCCAAATCAGGTTGTGTACACGAGTTAATCCTCGTAGTGTGAATTACAGATTAGCATATTGTAGCTGGAAATCTCTGATAGTTGAAGAAAAGGGAGTTGTAAACTATAGGTAACACCTATTCCTATACAGTTTTTCTCTCCTCAGCTATAGAGCTTTCGTGAGGTTGAACTCAAACGGGCAAGAGGCTGACTTGAGGGCTTCAAATAAATTTAGCACCGTGGATCATGAAATTGAATATTTGAGGTCAGGCATCATTACACACTTCCATTGTTCCTTCAAAGTTGAACGCATATGAAATTTTCTCTAACCACTTGCTGTCAGCTGGTATCTTTAGTTTTTAAGCTTTCTCCTCACTTGAATGTACATTTTCTACAATGATTAGATTTTTATCATTTAAAGTTTTCACTTTTTGCCATTTTTAATCCATTTCCTCTCAATTTCAATTAGTTCTCTCTGGAACTTTTCGTGAAGTGAATTGAGAAAAAGAGTATTTTTTTAAATTTCAATTCGTTTGCAATACATAAGTTAGTTTCTTTCCATATCTTAGAGAGAAAAATCATTTTGGTAAGTTTTTCATGAAAGAGGATTGGAAAAGTGCAACAATTTTGTCGAAGATCTTTATAATCCAGATTACTCGTTTTTTCGTTTTTATCTGCGCCTTGCCACCTCGTCCTCCCTCCTCGGCGCTCACTCCGTGAAGGGCTAGTGGAGGGTCTCTTTACCCACTCCAGAGGTCGAAGGAGTGCAAACTTCCATCTCACCTGGGTCCTCCCTCACCCTCCCAGCTTCCGTAGTTTGCGCTTCTCAGTCTTCCCACCAGAGATCTAGGCCCAAACACTTCGCTCTCAAATTGACTCAATTAGGCACTCTACCTCCGCTCTGCCCTCCTATGCCACTCTTATTTCTCTCTCTCCATCAGCACAACTCATCCATTCATAGACAAGCATAAAACATATTTAAGAGCAATGATTCTACTCTATCTAAACTTCACTAGGGGATCACAGGTGCCTTTATCAATAAATAAATGTTTCATTGTAATTTGTGTCAATTCTTTGGAGTTTCTTGAAATCTTAAAGCTTATGACTATGTGAAAAAAGTTGTGATAAGCTTACATTTGGTGAATTAGCGAAATCTGTTCCAAAAGAAATAAATGTGTATGGAGTTTAAATATCTTTTAAAATGTAGATTTTGATTTAAGCAACCTTGTGTGTATTTATAAAGTTGATAGACAACAGTACCCTGATAGACCAGAATCCGATTGATAGGTTACAAGGAATGATGCGTGGAAAATTTCAAATTGTTTTTGGCTTGCTTATGAGTTCATGAGTTCACGGAAATTTAAGTGTCAAATAATTCTTTTGATAAACACCTTAATTCTGGGAAGAGGGATGATAAGTAATGACGTGCAACTATGCGTGGTGACTTCTCAGCTTCTTTTTTCGTTCCAGCTCAGCAAACGTGATTTACTGATGGACATTATACTCTCGCGCTGATAAACACAGATATATTTTGTCCCTTCCACATCGCAATGACTAAGCATGCGTATTCCATGCGGCATTATTGTTTTGAATCGTCGGTTGATTAAAATTTCCTCAGTTGCCATTGAGGGAACCAAACTTTGTTTAAAATTTTACTTAGCAAAATGCCAATAATATAATTTATACATATCCTTTCCCATTTTCAATGAAAAGGTTATTCTTCGTTTTCCGCAGTAATTTTAATATCTCAGGACCATAGTTTTGAAGGTTTCATGGTTTAGACGGTTCAAATCATCTTCAGGATGGTCGTAAGATATAAAAACCATTGTGGGAAAACAAACTTTAACCCTTTTATTCAAAACGTTTAGCAAATTCTATAAAGTCATGCCGGTGACCGTAAAATTCTTTTCCCATGTTAAAGAGTAATGCATTACTTATTCAGCGAAGCCACAATTTCATGCACACAAATTATCCTTTACTTGCTCCACGCCAAAAGCCGTTTGGGGAAAGGAATCATGTCACCGAAGAACCTATGTCGGTGACTTTGTTTGGATCAGAATCGCGAAAAAATGTTTCCTTTGAATTTAATTATAAGCTAAATCAGTTAAATTTTTCAACTTCACTATTATCTTTAACGGACTCTATATCACTGAGAGTCATCCAAATGATACCTTTACATTTCGGCTATATATACCTTTTCCTTATTATGCCAATTCTTTAGTGGTATTGAAGCAAGTGGAATGATTAAAACATAAAACATGTAGATACTTTCTATCGTGAGTGTTTGCTGGGGAATAAAGCTAATTGAAGAATGATGCAGAAATTGGCCCTGTTGAGGGGAAAATGTCAGATATGATTCTACTTTATCGCGGAATGGAACCGATATTGAAACATTTCTAATGGGTGGGGGAGTGCTGAAATGGTCCACGCAAGAATCTAGGGGGATGGAAAGTTGTGGAAGAGATGGAACAGGAGCGGAGGAGGGAGATGGGGGGAGTGTTTTTAAGGACCGAAGAAGTTGAAGTGTTTGCGGTGTCATGGAGATCGTAAAAAAGGGGCGTGGTTCCATTCTTAACCAGAATGTTTACGCCATCCGCCCAACTTACAACTTCGGGTGCCCCTAAATTCTGGTACTGGGACGGAAGTTTGGAACGCATCACCCTCGGGGCCTTTGAAAGTGGAAAATCTAAAAGCAACTTAAATGGAAAAGTCCAGCAAAAAGAGAGTTGCGTCATCTCTTGGTAAACTTACTTACGGGAGAAACCAGGTAAAGGTGCTTACCATATATGAGGAAACAAATGAATCATAAGAATGAATTTGTTTCTTCAAATCACCCCATTGCTCATTTAATAATGCTGGTAAATAAATTAATTAAAGTTGTATCGCTTTGATACGACCCATTGGTTATCCTATAGTCTCTAGTACCGTGCTATGTATGTGAGTGCATTTAAAATTGACTGTACTTCGTCGTATCACCTGAACCTTTCACATCTCATGTTAGCAAAAATCCCTAAATTAATTCTCTTGATATCTTCTTTTTTTGTACAGTGAGTTGTTCATTGACACATTACCGTCAAATTAAAGTTTATCTTAATATTAAAGTTTTCATTTTTAAGCATAGAACATTAAGCACTAAGGCAGGGCTGAAGTATTGGAACTTGAAAATGATGTAGTGAGTCGAAAATATTCGTGAAAAAAAGTTATTGCTTGTTAACAACTGTTAAATCTGGTTTTGAACTTCAATAATCGAGTCAGATATATTAAATGCCATGTTGTCAGTTAAAGTCACGATTAATTATTTTCATGAATTTTTTATAAAATCGGTAAAATTTCGGTGGTAGTATTTGTAATGGTCATTGCTCCATTAAATCATGCATCGGTGAATCTTGTTTTTGAGGAATTAATTTTACGAAGAAAAATAGCCCATATTGTGAATATTCTGCTTAATATTCAAACTTATTGTGAATAAGATGGGAAACATAAGATTTCCCGGTACTAGTCAACTTAAAGCGATATTTCTCTTTCAGTAAGGCATCATAACACCCTTCCAACATGTTTATTGTAAATAGAAATTTTAGCTTTTTAGTGATCTAATATGGTTATTCATGATTATTTGTCTTCTGTGCTTCAAGGTGGTATCGTGCCTTTAAATAAAATTACAAAACAGCTAATACCTATGAGGAAAGGTTAAAGTAACAGTTACTTTTGTTAAATAATCAAAAAATATTAATTTTTGATTAACCAAGGTTATTTCTGTTTGCTGGAGATCCTATCTTTCAGTGGAATACAATAAAAATTCATATGTATAGGACATGCCAGCAACTCAATGTTGTCATACTGATGTGAATCTCAAGGACAGCAGGTCAGGAAAGTATTTTACTGGCATTCGTCGATTATCTGTCTTCTTTATATATTTACAGCATTCCTTCCACTTTATTTGTTATATCGGTTGCGTTGTCATGTTTCTATTTGGTGCAGTTCCCGTTGGGGAGCAACTTACTGGCCGACAATGAGCTCCTTTCAACCCTGTTGATAATAACGTTTCTATCCTTTCTTTAAATTACTGTTACAATCTGCTGTGATTTTAAACTCTATATTCAACGGTATCGCAAGTTTATAAGCAGAGAACACCTGCTCTCACGTTATAGCTGGCTCACCAAAACGAAGTAGGAAATGATAACAAATGAATAATATACGCAAAACATACTAAGGTATTAATGCAAGCGGGCATAGCAATCAATATAATCAAAGTTTCATACATCTTTCGTAGTCTATCAATACCGTCTGAACCAGGACGAAAGCGAGGATGACGTGAAATCGAACTAAATGCCACCGAATTGATGGCTGACGTTCAACCTAGCTGTTGGAGAAGTGTGAGGCATTCATTTCCATAATTCATGCTTCGCGCCGTCCAGGACTTGCGAAACTACTGACGTACGGCTGTATCACTTCCAACACTCTTTTTATCTTCTTATTCATCCTAATGGCTAAGTTAATCGTTCATTGCTGTACGCCTCTAGGTACAACTTGAGCTCTGCAACTTGAAAATTTGGGCACAATAATAGAAGAACTACCTACAGCTCTGCACGTTTTGTTCATAATTTACGCTGACTTGGTCGGATATTTTTTAATTAAATTACGCTGTCTTGGTCTGGTATATTTGGTGTGTATCTACAATAATTTTTTCATGTCTCTGGTCTACAAACCGTCCCTTACGTCCTCAGTAGACGGACGCTCTTTGTATGCATTTTGGAAATTTTTCGCCAGAATTTTTATTTTCATGGATTATCGCCCTACTTCTTTTGGATCAAAAGAATTTATTTTAGATATCTAGCACTGATCTATATACGTAGCATAACGTACATGTATTGAAATATAAACAGAGCTATACCGAAATACGTTCAACTGTCAAGTTATAAGTAGTAACTTCAATGCACTAATGCCTACCTAAGGTCGTTAAATGTAAAGTGAGTCATCATATCGTATAATTACAGAAACTAATACGTAATATAGATGAGATTAATTATAGAAATAGTTTTGACATAGAGAAAAATGTCACATTTATTGGGAAGAATTGCCCTTCTTATAAAATGAAGTGCAGGAAGCAAAATGAATAATTCATTCAAGTATTCTCTTATCATTAGGAGCATGGTAGAACGCATGGAGGCCCCTAAACTATCATGTAATCCTCTACTCACAAACACGAGGTTGGTTAATATTAAAATTTTTAAAGTTAAAAAGACGGTTTAAAGGTAATAATAGGGAAAACATGATATTGATGCTACGGATGTGATTCTTTGTATTACGTTACTAAAAATAAATATTAGTCCACTTTTATTCCGACTAATATTTGGTAGGTATGCATCTATCATAATTTATTCTTGTCTCTATCGAGTAGTATTGATCGTTAATTTGTGTATTCAATGAGAATAGGCTATAAACGAAGCAAAAATACAGTCATCTCTTAGTGAATGGGAATTTTGATAGTTCATTTTTGAACAGCCGGAATATTTTTCTTCGGTCTAACTCGCAAATATGAGACACTAGAGCTGAAATCTGATAATTTTAATTACAATTCATTGCGGTAATAGTGTGAGCCTCATAATAATAAATTGTCTGCAAGTAAAAATAATGCAAAAATAATGCAAAGCTAATGCAAAAATAATGCTTTATAATCTGATGGATAACTTTCAAAGAAACTCTGTGGGTGGATTATTCAGCTAGTGGCCTCTACTTTTTTCTATCATTTATCTTATGCAAACTTTAGGCCTATGCCCTCGAACATTTGATTACTTATAGAACTGATGAGATGGTACTCTGATGATTCAGTCCCATCTTTCACTGTGGACCTTTTTCGAGAGAAAGAGATCGGGTCAGGGGAAGAATAAAAATTCCATCAAATGGTGCGAACCTGGAATCAAATGGGGACATTAACAGGACCTTTTCTATCATTCACCTAACTTACTGTCAAATGTGAGGCAGGGCGAGTCTTCTCTGGGGTTGATGGAGTCGTAAAGTTCTCAGCTATCCATTTTTACCTTTCTTGGTTCCCTTTCCTTTCCCCTTAGCTCCTCTCTTTTCTTCCTCTTTCCGTCAAAGAGAAAAAGTGGTTGTCACTGTAAATGCCTTGGTTAAACACTATGCTTTAGGGTATAGTTGCAAAACTATTTAATCGACTTAGATCTTTTAAAATCTTTTTTTATTTAACTATTTATTTTAGTGTCCTTTGTACTGGGCATAGTACGTGAGTGCTATGTATTACCATCCTTGTCCTATTCTTGCCATCTACACGTGGGTTCTTGAATTCATGGCGGTCGAAACGACTTGTCTTTCCTTTGGGTGCTCATGAAGTCTCCGTCTTTGAAGCGTGTATAAAAATTTTCCCCTTCCTCCCTTTTTTCATCCTAGGTAAACCATAGGTCACTGTGTTTACTATTCACCGTAATTTTTGAGGGAAATTTTTCGCATAAAATTTTAAAAATCCTTGATGGAGCTGCAAATACTTCTTTTCTAATATCCTAAGTCAGAGAAAATAGTTTGTTTCCTTATTTTATGTGATTTTTGGACCGTGCAATAAATTAAGATGTGTCCAGTAAGAGGATAGGAGTTAAAAGGATAAATGAATTATTTATGAAATATTAATAAATAATTCATAGCCGTCAGTTTCAATGCCTTTTAGTAGCAACGCTGATTTTCGTTTTTTCGAATTATCAAAATTAAAAACACGTATACTAATCTAATAAATATGTCGTTTTAAAAAAAATACTTCGTGTTTTTTTCGGTAGGGAAAAACGTTTTTTTCCAAAAATTCCGATCACTAGCGAGGTTAGTAGAAATCAGAAATTTGGGTAAAGTCGATACAAATTTTACATGATATCCTATGATTTTTGACCTTTTGGTCATGGAATCGATAAATTTTATATTAATGATCAAAATATTTCAAATTTCTATGGCTATTTTTATTAAAATATATGGTTGAAGCATGCAAGAAATTGTTTTGCACTTTATTTCTCCTGACATGACGTTTTATCTTTGTTTTCTCAACTAAAACGGTAAAATAACTCTAGGAAAATGAATTTTTAGGTATATTCGTGAAAAATAGCATTTTTGACTTTGAAAGTGATAACAATAAATGATTCTCAAAAGCACGGTGAAGCGAACTCTTTGTGGGCGGATGAAAATGTAAGGTTTTTTAATATGCTGGCCCAGAAATGCCACCCACCTTTTTGTGACTCAGCTGAGGTTTGATTTTTATAATCCACTGAGGGAAAAGTCCCTCGTCGAATCCGTGAGGGGTTGATGCTGAGTGATAAAGTACTGCTGACTTATCGAATGAAACGACTTTCGAACGACATAGTAGATACAAGAGACTGCAGAATTGAAGGCTCGTTTCCGAGCCGATGGAGACTTTTTTGTGTGAATCGCTCGATGAAGTGAAAAATCTACAATGGCACAAAAATATTCTTTTCCTTATTTTCCGAGTCAGCCAATCACGATTGCATGATTATTTCGAAAAAAAATTACACTCTGTGCTAGAAAATTGGAATTTATTACTCTCCATGAATCAGCACAAAACGTTATAGATCCTCCGAAGCGAAATGAATGCCGCCGAGAGGATTAGGCACTTATGCGAATGAATGGCCCGGTCCAACCCCCACTTCTCCCTCGTCAAAGTTCCTTGAGTCAGACCCTCGTTGCTTGATGTTTTTAGATCGCACTTAATGTCGACATTTTTCCAATGTTTTATTCAAACTCAATTGCTTGTCTTATTCAACCAAGTGAAAGCCTGATAGTGCTTCCACCTAGTAAAACTAAGGCGTACAAAAAATTGTTTCACTCCCTAAATAAAATTTTTATCGCCATTCGTCGCAATTTTTATATGAGTAATATCGGGAGGTAATTTGATCGATGAATGATTTATGGAATCCAATTTCAGTATTCTGAGAAAACTTCCTAAAATAGCGTAGTTTTAAACTCATTTCAAATATATTTACACGTTTGCAGAAAATTGTCTGGAAGGAAAGGAGTAAAAATAGTGGTTTCTTAAAGCCTAGATAAGAAAATGGGTCTCTCACGATGGAGGAATTAATTGAAGAGTCTTGTAAAGAGAAATAACTGAGTAAGGGAAGTTGATTAAAAAGTTGACGAATGGAGAAACTTGAGGTAGAGACTCCAGTAGGAGACTTGTTTTAATATATTGAATTTGCTTAATAGATTTAACTTGTGATATCTAGGGGGCTCTTACGGTTAAAAAGTTGCATTTAAAAAAATGACCGACGTGAGCTCAGTACGTTAGAACACCTTGAAACTTTAAAACAATGTCGTGATCCTGTTGTTAATTTAATTGACGAATGTCTGCTACCTCCGAATTTTTCACTCCATTCCTTTTACTGTTGGGTGTGCAAGGGAACTGTTGTATCATTTTTATCACCTGGTGATGATATTAATGCATAATGACTTGGATTATTGAGTTTATACTGTGGTTTGCAAAGGTTTCCTCAGGATTATTAAATTTTGTGATGATTCATCTCAAAGTTTGCGGAGATTTTGTTTAATTTGTATTGAGGTAATTTCAAGGCGGTTTCTTAGTGGGTGCGGGTTTTTTGTAGCTATAGATGCATTTGGAGGGTCAGCCTGAATTAAATTTATAATTTTCCATCTACATTCAGGCGGAAACGTAAAGACAAGTCAAAATATTCTACAGATCTTAGTCAAAGAATCAAGAACTCCATGATATTGATATTGAACTCTGATGATTATTTTTTAAAAGCAAAACTGTTCACTCATGTTAAGTAAGCTCTGGCTTGACCATGCGTGTCAATGAGAGACTGCCGGGAGATTCATTCTTTTACTTAGCTAGAAAACTATAGTATATGACCAGAAATTATTTATTTATTTGGTTTAATATTTTTCCAAACATATTATGACAGAAAAAAACTATATGTAGCAGTTTTATACATAATGAATCAATACTTAGCCCCTGGTAATTGTCACTGACACTACATACCGATTTCCAAATTTTTTCCTCGAATCAGGTCAAGCGCACTAGAATATGTATTGAAAATAGCACTAATCCTACGCAGGGGAGAGTTCTTTGCATAGCCTTTATTACTTTGCTTCGAATAAAATACAAACTTTGGCCTATCGTTATTTTAACCTGTCTTATCTTGGACTTAACGTATTGCAAATCCAAAAACAACCTGGGATTAATCGCTACTGACCTTAAATCTCATTTCCAGAACATTGCAAACAGGAACTTTTAATACAAACAGAAAAAAATGACATATACATGACACATTTTAAGCTCACTTTCCCAAACAAACTTTCAGTTGGATATTATGGTTGATCGTTCACATTCCTTTATTTACTCGGCACATTTTTATAATTGTCACGAGAAAATGTTTTCCGTTGAAATGGTGAAAATTTAAGTAGTCCTTGGATCAAGAACTAAAACGGTGCCTTTCGCGCGCGTCGATCAATCGAGGAGATAGATTCAGTACCGCGTAAACCTCCGCTGCTCCCCATCCGCCAGTTTTCGTATGTCGTTTCGGGGAAAGAGACGTCTCCCTCAATTCCTTTCATTCTGCTTCACGGACGTTCAACTCTTCGACTAGGCTCGGACGAGAAGTGCATCCTCATCTCCTACTCACTTCGAACATAGTGTGCTGTCGTTCAGTCCTCGACCATTGGTGTGGAGATGAATTTCAAGCATCGTACCTCACTTTTTCTGCCGAAGGTTTCAGCGCGGGGAATAGCCAAGTGAAGAATATAGTAGATACTTATCATGTGTAGAGTAACTATTCATTACAGTATTGATTTTTACGTCATATTGAATAAAATATTTAGGGGTTCACTCCTAATAAAAAGTTAAGAAATGCACCCTGAAGGTGGAATATTAATTCTATTAATGGCGTATGATATAGTTTTACTTCTAGTGACTCAATAAAAATATCAATGATATTTTTAACATGTTACCTTTTGAAGTATTAGAGTAAGTAACTGATGAACCTAAATAGCTTCATATTCTTCATGTACGTATTTATAAATAGTCGAGTATTTTAAACCTAAGAATAAATATCTTAACATTATTTGCAGCTAACCCCAAGGACACTGAAATTCCTAGAGTCGTTTAACAGTTGTTGCATCGGCAAAACATAGCTGAGGTTAATGGGTTTGCTCACAGCTAGTTTTCTGATAATGGAGGTAGAGTGAAAAATAAAATGCTAATCAAATAGAAATAATTGCCGCCAGAATAATGAAGTGAACTAGCCTTTTTAATTTAAGATTCCCAAGTTTTACTTCTTCAGCCGTTTTATTAGGAATATATTTCATAAAATATTGTCAAATGCTTAAACGTATCCGCACCAAGTGCTGTCTATTTTGTAACCCCAATTATGTTTTTTAGTTTTTAGTGTTAATTTAGTCCATCTATTTTTTCGGAATATTGCTAAAGTAGTTCCAAATTCCAGGAAATTCAACCAAATCAAATGCAATATCCTATCCCTAACTGAGTTCTATCATCCAGTGTTGAAGAGTAAATCTGGTGTATTTGACAATAATAGACAGTTATCATCATTGAATACTGATTTCCACTTCCAAGTTCCTTCGACTTATGATACTCAAACGATATCGTACTGTCTACCAAATTTATTTCGAACTCTTACAACACGTGTTTCAACTGTCTAGCAGTCATCATCAGGTAAGACTCCTGGTGAGAAAGAGGAGTTTACTGACTTATTGACTGTTTGGAGAAAGCGCGAGTTTGAATAATGTTTTGTTGCCGCAGTCTCACCTTTGTCCCTGCAAACTGCAACCCATTCCGAACTCTCTCGGGTTCTCTCAACACTCGCTTTCTCCCGCCCCGCTTCCCCTTCCGCGATCGCCTGACAGAACAGCCGAAGTTACGCCCCCCTACTAGCGAGACTTCTCCGTCCCACCTCGCACTACCTCCTGAAATTACCGTCAAGGGGCAGACAGACTCTCAACTCGCTACACAATGAGGGCCTGATGTTCCATGAGCCGGTGAAGGAAGGGGACAGAGGGTTGAGGTCTCGGAGGGTAAGGGAATGGGCTATTCCACAGTTTTGCAGCAGCGGTGAGTGGTTCCTTTTGGGGTTATCTCAAACTGTAATACCTTATAAACAGAGAGAATACCGCAAAAATGAAAACAGATGCATAAAAAACGTAAAAAAACCGTTGCGTTGGTTTAAAACTGACGAAATTTCGGTCCTCACAATTGATGGTCTCTTTTACTACCAAAACTAGAGAAAATATAATATCATGGCAATACCACCTTCTGTTTTCATTAAATGCATCCGTGCGCGGGAAAGCATGTTTTATAGTTACTGCAAATCACGTTTTAGGCATGAATGTTTAACTATGACAAGTTCTTTGTGGATGAAATGGGTCCACGAGAACACATTTTAGAGTTAAAAAACAACATTTGAAAAAAAACCTATCATAATTTTTCCCTTATTTCCACTGACTGTCACTAACATACTTTTTTGCCTGTGGAGTACTTTTTCATATTCATTTATTTTCATTTAATCTCGGTAACGAATCCTATTACAAAGGAACCGTTTCATGAGGACATTAAATTAATTTATTTCACAAAAAACACGGAACTTTCACCCACCGTCTCTTCTTTATCCCCAGCTCTATTTGTAGCCAAAAAAAGCTACTCTCTCCCCCGTAAATAGGTGCTGGAGTCATGAGTAACTTGCTTTTCCTAGGACTAAAAGGGAACGGAGAAAAATATCCGTGCACAATTTGGCTTAGGAATCATCTTTTTCGGCGAAATTTCTTTCACCATTGTCCTTTTTTTGACTCAGCTCCAGGAACGGCTCCGGGAGTTAATTCCATATTTACGGGCACTCTTGCAAAATGGAGCCACTAAACAGCCTGCAAACAATGAGGTGTACTGAGTAGGTATTCTGCATGTATTGGAAAACTTTTCGTTCATTTATAGTTCTTTTTCTGAAAACATAATTACGTAGTTCAAAAACGAGCGTCAGAAAACCAGATTAAACTCAAAACGGAAAACAATTGAACAGAAGTAGGAATAACTGGGAGTTTTGACAGTTAATGCATGCATCGAAAGAGTGCGAAAGCTCTTCTTGCATGCTTAGAATGCTACAGTTTTATTGGTTCTTGTAAGCAATATATGGCTATGCTACAACATTTTGCTTTCTATAAGACATCACTTTAATGTTTTTAAATGAATTTAAGTGGATAAATATGTGATTGACAGTGTTCTTTCAGCTTGAACGTATTGTAGAAATTTACTTATGTCTTAAAGTTTAGATGACCGTCAAATGATTCCAATATTACATGGCGTCGATTCATACTCGTAAAGGCCATCATCCAGGAAGTTTTCCAAAATGAAGCTATTTTTCGTATTCACTTGAATTTTAAATGCTCAGTTACGCAGGCGTTTCTAATATTTCAACCTTGATGTTTATTAAGTTTGATTTGAAATATAATTTCGGATTAGTCCTCTACAACTTACCTTCACCAAAGATTATTTTACATCCTGGTACTGACGTTCCACATTACAATAAATTGTGGCAATAAAATTCAGTAATGAATATAAACGTTTTGTTTGAACAATGTTGAGTTGTGTAATTTGCTCGGTGACTCGCGTGTAATCTAGGATCTGCTCAATAAAATGAAACATAATTGCTAGATTTTTGGTCCTCATTTTAGTTTGGATTATATTGGCCATGATCATTCTATGTTACCGTCAAATTAATCAACCGCCGCGACCATTAGTATTAAGGGCGCATCTCATTACACAATACCCATTTAAAATTATCAGAGTGCCCTTTAAACTCTACGCGCTTTCATGTAGTGGAAATTTTTTATTTGCATAGAATTCATGACTGAACTTGCATTAACGTTCAGGTAATGTTATATTTTTCTTTTGTACTACATCGTGAAATTTATCTAAATCAAAAGCAGAAATACCCGCATTTTGATTCTCAAATCAAAGAAAAATTACTTCCAGCATTTGATAATGAAACAACCGCGAATTCTGTGTAAACCTTGGGTACCGTGGCAACTTATTTCTTCAAAAACCAGAAGTTTGGGTTTCCAGTGCTTTAACTTATATATGATATCTTATGAAACAAAAAATTTTGTTTATGGAGACATCAAATAGAAAACTCGACATCCTCGAAGGCAGGATAAATCAACAATTCATCTACGTTCGGTAAAATTTACATCATTTGTTACACCTGACACCTTACTTAACCAATGTCTCACCTTATGTATTTAAAAGATAGTGTATTGTGTATTAATTTATAGCATAAAAAGTAAAAATATTACAAAACCTAGTTGTTTTGGTATTTTCCAAGGAAATGGACGAGTAATATCAATTTTAAAATTTCGTGAATCGAATACCCATAGCATACAGAAAAGTGATGGTTATAAGTCGTCTTTTATACATTCACACTTCAATTTTCTTCTGCTCGAAATTTAAGGCTTCATTGGTTTGTTTTTTAATTGAACTTGGGTGCTTGGTTTAATGAACGCCAGAGCATTCTTGGCAGATTATTTATTCTGGAAGGGGATTGATTTCTGAGGTGAGATTCAATAAGAATGAATAGTAATGATGGTAGGGGAAGCATCGCTTTGGAGTGTGGAAGCGGAGGTGTTTTTGGTTCAACATCCAAAATGCCGCACAAAAAAGAGGATTCTATGCATAGTTCTCTCGTCACTTCAATAAATAGTAATCGGTAGTTAACTTATAAACGCGTCAGGGATATGAACTCGGGCGCTCGGGATCAGATGCTGTTATCCATGACTTTTCAACACATCATTCCTCAGTAAGCGTGGATATAGTGTTCCTGGCGTTTTTTTTAATGAAAGGAGAAATTTAAATTTGTTTTGTGTTACATTAATAATGCTTTTATGTATTTCGCATGAAATGGTCATTTTTTATACTTTCATTAAGCGTAAAAAATTTGAAGACTGACTGATGAAAGGCAACTCTTAACAGCTGCTGCGATACGATACGATACTGTCGTTACGACATAAGAGTTCGGAGGAATACTTTGATCATCAGAGTGCGTAAAATCTTCTTATGACAATATAAGTGCAGCCAGGAAAGATATGAGACCAACGGTTTCAATCATTTTCAAATTGGGAAGTTGTTTATGGAATTTGGGCATCATAATGTGGAAGAGAATATACATTTACTTCGTTTCTTCTGATGCTTCCGAGTAATTAGGTCGGTTAACTCTAGTTTAAATGTCTTGGTAATTGAGTCAACTGTTATCTCTGCTGAAGAGCATTACCAAGATTTGATCATTTCCGTCGGAACGTTTTTTTTGGCCTGTCTATGACCCTTTGTGGCTCTCCAAGTTCCTTGCTAATAGCTTTTGTTTAATCTTGCCAATCTTCTTAAGACTGTCCCTAAGTTACTATTATCTTTATCAGAAAGGTTCTGTGCTTCAGATGGAAACTCAGGACGTGACTGATAGAATCACAGGAAGGTGGAAATAAACTCAGCCACCGAGTGAGCCGTGCGGGAATGACTACCCACCGGCAGGAATCCCACGGATGCAATCGTAAAAACGATTCACTCGTTGACCGGGAGGCGATAACAATATAGCCAAAGTTTCACTAGCTTCATTACAGTCTATCCCATTAAACTCGCTTAGCATTTTTGCCATTTCATTTTATGAGGTAGATGTATCTCTTCATCTCCATCTTTTCCTCATCTTTTCGTTTGTGTCCTGTCATCCTCATTTTCTCCTTTTGCCGCAATCCTTCGCTCCTCTACTCCACCGTCTTTTCGTATTTTCCAGTTCCTGTCCCAGTATTTTCCAGTTCCTGTCCAGTTCCCATGGTATAGAAAACAATTCATAGAGAAATACATTTGAGAACAGTTTTGTCGCCGATTAAAATAAAATACTACTAAAAAGCATTGCTATCAGTTACGTCAAAACGAGAAAATATATATTTCTAGTAGAACCAATTGAACCGTGTCGTTGTTATAATAACAACTGTATGACCAGGAGTTCATACAGTTCTAATTAAAGCGATTAAAAGAGTGAGAGATAGAAATCATTGAAATGCGTTCCTACTCTGCACAAAGGAAATGTATAAAATCAGTGCGAATGCGGTAGGGTAGAATCTGTAAATGGAGAAAAGGAAAGAATATTGGACCTGGACTAGATAGTAACGAACTTCTCCAAATTCGGCAACACTCCCCAGAAGAGTTCTTGAAATCACTTCATGATCAAATGAATCATCTTACGGCAAGCGGACTTTTAGGGATTGAAATGAACGACTTTTGAGTTTCCCAGTGAATGAAAGGAATATAATTTGGTCTCCTTTATTTCCATTCAAAGTTTCGACAATTTACTCAGTAATTGTTCTCATATTGGTAAGGTCACTCATAAAAACAGCATGAAATATATTTCTGACTCAAATATATTTTAATTCTGAGAAAAACTATTAGGAATCGTATGTTTACAGAAAAACCATCGGCAAATATGATGACTCGTGAAGTAAATAGAAGTTAGTTCAACAGAAGCGGCGCGGAGATCGAGCCCTTGTCAAACGCGTCAATTTGGAACACGTCCATTATTCTTCATATTTTAATGTTTATTTTGGCTTCATGATTGCTTTGGCATCTCTTCAGAGACCAAAATACATTTTTAACTTCAAATAAGATTTGCAATTTTTAATTTAGGACAATTTAAATCCCACTGTTTAAGTAAATATAAAAGGAAAAAAATTTTATGAAACATTTAATGCGATATAAACGCATTCAGCGTCGCTTAAAAATGTGCGCACGACAAATTAACCTTGACTCCCAATTAATGGGTGCAGCAAGTTGATTCCAATGGGAAGGAGAACGGAGCTGTTGAATGCTACATGTAATGGCAGTGGATGCGAGCGGCGAAGATCACCCTCTTGTTCCTTACTGCTGTCAAATTATCCACGTGTCAATGATTGTGATAATCCTCTGAAGAGGCGGCATCCGTGAGAATGGTTTGTTTTTGACGATATTTTGACAATTTTTGTGATAAACTGTTATAATTTCAAAATGTTTTAGATGTGAAAATGAACATCAATTTAATTTGAACTCTTATGTTAAGCCTCATCCATTGACCTCAAACTTCGCTTCAAAAAGAGTGAATGAGAAAGGCCATACTAAGTGACAAAAAGACGGGACATGGACACCGTTCTTTTCTCTGTAAGTTGAAGAGACTTCAGGACGAGTGAAGGGAGTAGGTCAGGCCGATTAGGAAGGGTAGGAGGAGTCTCTTCTCAAACCAATCGACACGAAACGCTTTGACCTGGAATTCGCCCGCGGGGTTGAGAGGTTGCGACTTTTATATCTTTCACCCCTGATTCGCCCGGTCTCGTTGGCTGTCAAGTTAGGCGAAGGCCGGCGAGTGGGAGAGCTAAAAAATTTATGGGCTAGGAAGTGCTTGACTCTCCAACCAACCATATTCGACCGACACAAGCAGGGGCAGCAAATTTTTGGATGGGCAGAGTACAGGGCTCACTAAATATCTTAAATATGTACAACTTTAATGAGTAATAAAACCCTATCTAGTGCATCCGTTGTCAGCCATTATATACCTCTCAATCTTGTCTTAGCGACTGTTTAAAAGAATACGATACTATAATTGGACCCTCAAAGATGCTCCCTTTTTATCAACCTTAGTAGAAAAGTTAAATAGGAAATATGATTATGCTTTTATGCATAGTCCTACATAGACTTGCAGCTGCTGCAGTGCTATGATGATAATAAAAATGCCGTAGGTATTGCAGTAACAGTTCAGTAGCCACTTACATTATTTGAGGGTAAGATGGGGCACTTATCCAAATAAAGAAGTGATGCTGTAGACGTAAAGTTTATAGAATTTGTTTTTCCTCTTCCTCTTTCACCGTGTCTTATGAGATTACGTCAGCGTGGTCTGCCTTAGTATTTCACAGAAATCTCCCAAATAAATCATTTCAGGTACATTATCGCGAGGAATATAATTTTCTCAGCGTGTATGCTGTTATCCTTTGATATGAGATGAAATGCTCTTTAGGGATGGCATAGCGGAATCATTATATCCACTGAATTGAAATATGTTATCCTGCTCTCGAGACGTTGGTAAACCATCAATCTATCATCTTCTTTCATCATCACTCTCTTTCTCCTTCACGTCCTACTCCCTTACCACACAGCTTGCTCCTACTCTTCGGGATTGCGTAATAGACTCATTCTCTAAACTAATGGCTATTAAGGTTTCGAGCGCGGAGATGCCTCACTTCCCCGTACTGGATCACACCATTTGTTAACTTATTAATTTCCAATCTGTTCTTGTTTATGGCAGTGTCATTCCCAATAGACCTAATATCGCAGTAGATAATCTATTTTCAATTCACGTAAATGGATGGGAAATGTATATCATTAAAATTGACTAATCCTTTAACTAATAGGGATGTCTACCGAATTCAAGTCAGCTGTAAGGTGTTTTGCATTTATTCACGCTTCAATCGTTTACTATTGAACGAGCTATATCTGAATATCAGTTTAGATTTTTCTATCAAAAACGGCTCTCACGACTTTGATGAAATGCTGGGATTATTTAATATGGAAGAGAAAATACAAATGAGTCAGGTGATATATTTTGAAAATATCATTTCATATAAAAATTGTCACATTTAAAGTCAGAATACATGGGCCTAATGGTAACCAAGGAGGCGACTCATTTAAATCTACAAGCAAACAAAAAGCAGATATAACAGGATACATAGAGCAACACCAGTTATTGATTCCTTATTGAAAACTACTTTGAAATGCGTATTTATTGTAAGTTGTGATTATGCAATCTGCTGACTACTATAGATAAAAAATATTTTATATAAAGATAGTTATAAAAGTTGAGGTTGTAATTTGGCTTGCATAAAAGAAACGAAATAGCTGATGTTCCAAAGAATATAATTGTGAAACTTTCGTTAAAATCTTATTGCCGCAATAACTTCAAACAAAATGAAGAAATTTTGTGGTCATGGATTTATCATTGGTAGAATTGTAGCAGTCTCATCTCATTTTAATACGAAGGCACCCGTCTTAGTATTTCAAGACGCCCATTATCAAAAGTCTCATATATTTTTACGTTTCTTAGACCACGAAGGGAAGGTAGAAAACTACGGAAAAAATGTTTAATGTCCACTTACCTCTCATTATGAGCCCACCTCCCTAAGTACTAGTATTGGCCTGCTTTTATTTCTAAGCAGCAATAGATATCCAACATTCTGATTACGGTGATCCTTTTTTATTTTACCATTACTCTCCGTTTAGTCTTGTGCTAGTAATATCTCCGTCAAGCAATTCTCAGAGGGCACACAGTACTCTTACCACAGCTGCTAAACCTCCAAACCATTTCACAGTCTATCTGTAATGGCTTCCCACTGTTCAAACCCCATTTTTTCCAAACTTCGATTCCACTGACGGAATATCCGTTTCTTCTCTTGATCGTTGACCATTATCCCTCTTTTCCCACTATCTTCAACATCCGCCTACTACTGCCTTTTTTTCCAAATCCTATTACGCGCGTCCATCTCTCGTATCAGTTATGCAACGTCAAAAATGCCATTTACTCCTCGAAACTGGGTCACTTCCACGAGTGGCGAGACGAGCTGGCGCCAAAATTCTTGTTGGAATCCGTGGGCACGTGTATACAGCGTTTAGCGAGGATTGCTAAGTTTCTCTCTCAATTCGCAGCCTTCCCTGTTCCACACTCATGTAAGCGCTAATCCACTCCCTCGCATGATGAAAAGATTATAAAGATGAAGTTAACCAGTGAATATTTTCGCTATATAAATGCAAAAGTCTGAATTTATTTTTTCCCTAAGTCTAAAAAAATATGGCCTTTAAACCTTTTAGTGAGCTTTTGGTTTAGAGATGTGTCTTTTTGATTTCGATATGCCAGGAATATATTTGTTTGCCCCCGTTAGTGAACATGATTTCAGGCAACAAAGCCTTGTGTATCCTCAATGAAAAAACTATAGCAAAATTAATTTATATTTATATTCTTTATTGGAGCGATATTTTTTTTTAAATTACGGGAAGATTCATGAAGAAATATTTTTTTAAGCTCCTAGCTTGTATGGATTTTGGGGGCTAAGGTGTACTGTGCCCATGGTAATTTAGAACGGGTTTGAAGATTTTTGGTGGCGGTGGAGATCATTTTTTAGATACTAGATTTAGCTATCCAAAGAAAAACTCTCTTATGTCATGCAATTCCTGCGTTTTTTAAAACTGTCCAGTTTGGAAAGAGAGAGAGCTGGATTCACGCATTATTATATTGTTAGATTTCAATGTGTTTGATAGCTTCCAGTCCACTCAACTCCTAAAATTATCCAAAATCCAACGTGTGGATGGGTGTGACAGTTCCTTAGAAAATAGGCATTTTTTACTTCATTTGGATAATTCTCGTAGCATGCAGTAAATGGTGCCTTGATCATCTAGTGATTCCATTTGGCTTATTGAGGCCCCTATTGTCTATCTTAGATGCTATTTATTCTGTTCAGCCTAAAAATTCGATTTTGTTACGGGTGCTTCTTCCACATAAGAACTTCATATGATTTAGAACAATTTAGCCAATCTCAATGTGCTGGTAGATCTGACCTATTACATTACAACTGATAATGTATGAATTTTGATTCCAATTAACTTATTCAATATTGACTTTGGAGATTCCGTTTCACGAGTATTACTTGCAATACAAAACTCTGTTGAATTAAAAATTGTGAACTTTCATTATTTGACTCTACACATATCTATAAGTACAATATTTTTATCCCGGTAGTTTAATAAACCTTTTCAAGAAATAACGAAAAATATTCTGTTCGCTTAACTATCCATGAACACGAATAGGGTGACCGATGCTTCAGCATTCGGGAAAGACAATCTCTTATATTCATTAGAATTTAAATAAAAAACTCTGAACTTTTATTTACATAAATGCTAAATGAAATACAGGTTTAATGGGAAAATATTTTTTCGATATTATTATCTTGGTGTAAGTAAATACCATGAACTGGTCATTTTACCATATTGAATTTTCGTACGGTTACTTTCCATTATCATACTCCGGGTTTTCTCCCGCAATTGCATTTAGATATATCGTTCTCATCAAGCTTTTTTTTTGTAACCATACTGATGTAAATCCCGATCATAGGCGTTTCGTGGCTACTAAGAGAGATTTCGCTCTTCTCCCGGTAAAAATTTATTCGGTCACAAGGAGAGGATCTTAGTCCTGCTGTGTTTTGCTGGCAAATGACCGGTCTCCAAACCGGGCCGGACGCACTTGTTCTCTTACCCTGTGACCACGGTTGCTCGTGCGCCTTTTCTGTGCCCTACTTTCCGCGCCTATGAAATCCGGAAGGCCTGGAAAAACCCCTGCTACGTACACCATCCCATTCATTTGGATCCCCCTCGTTGAGTACACTGATTGTTGGGATCCATTATGGCCGTAATAATAAAATGGATGCTTAGTCATATTCTATGGCTTTGAGATAATTATTCTCAGGGAAGACAAAACGTCCATTTAGAGGTCGATATTGATAATATAACGGTGTTTCCCAGATAGAACATGCCCATCCGAATCTAGTCCCGGAAATTGGAAGGTAAAATAGAAAAATGTCCTCGTCAACCATGTGCAATATACTTTGACTCGTTCGATGCGCACGATCGTGTTGTACTGATCCATTTAGTACGGACTGGTAACATTTTTGTGGATATAAAATAATATTTTAGCATATAAAGTGGCTACTCGCGAGACACCGTGCACTAGAACGTCTCTTGTGCTTAGCCGAGATTGCGAATTGGAGGAAGAGGAATTTTTTTTTAACTTCGCCGGAAATTCGGGTTTCGGTACGTTCAATACGGTAAAACGTCATCTTTGGTCACCTTTGTCCCTTTAGTATACCGCTAGCTTAGGAATCGGCGAATAAATGAGTAATTCTAGGGTCTAATTCAATGCGATTGTTGGCTAAAATCTGCCCGTTGCTTTAAATATTATCAGTAAATGAGGTCTAATTAGTTTGACTGAAGATATGTAGAAAAGGAACAAATAATACTGCTGAAACTGCAAGCTTATAGTTGGACTGATAAATTTTCTAACGCATTTAACGGATTTTATTCTTCTTTTTATAAACGAAAAATTGATATGTTAAAATTAATGATGAATAACAAACAAAGGGGTAATAATTTAAACGAGACTAGAATAAAAAACGTCGAAAGAACTTCTTTAAATATCTAATATATACCATACATGAAACCACAATAGTTTAACTCACTGAAAGTCTCTATAGAAAGTGGTGGAATTAATAGCCTTGGTCCTGTAAACTCTACAGGTTCTATTGTATATCGCAGTTACACTTCTTAAAATAAAAAGGCCACATTTGAACAAAAAATTTATTTTGAAATATTAAAATGCAACATTAGTAAAATATCAGCATACTGTTCGTTTTAATATTCTGTAATCCAATATATAGACCTGAAATCGTCATTAAAACCATGGCAAAACGCATGTATATGGTGCAGATTCTTTTTTTGTTTTGCAATAATTCGTGTGAGAGGATTATTTTTTTTTTCGACATTTTAAAATATTTTGAAGTGATATTTTCAATACTTTTTAAAAATTATGGAAATTGTAGCATTCCCTGCATAATAATATTGAATTCCTCATAATAGTGAAATAAAGATCCAAGAAAAGTTGCAACGTGATGTGTTTGGTTCATAGCGGTTTTGGGGTAATTTAGTACCAAAAATAATTTTAATAACTCTTAAACCGCTCAAGTTAGTGGAATATAATTTCATAAGAATACTGAAAAAGACTTGCTTTAATTGTAGGCAGAAAACGAACACCTTGTTGCCTCATGGCAGTGAAACACCCAGCACTATGCACCCATTCAAAATCTTAATAAATTTGCAGTTTTACCCAGCTGAATGCAGCAAAAGGAAAAAAGTACTTTTAAAAATTTTTTTTAATCAATGCATAAAAATTTTTCTTTAACTTTACATGCTAGTTGCTGAAAACAACACACCGGTTCCTGACATGTTACGCTTCAAACTTAGGTGATATTATAAAAAAATGAGCGCCTGGAGGCATTTCAGCTCCTTTAGTTTTGCCTCCTATTTCATTAACCATAAGCTCAAAATGTTGGATTCACTCCTTATTTTATCTTAGGCGCTTTTTTCCTGTATTTAACTCACGATTCTTGGTCATACACTTTATGTTGAAGTGCTCTACTGCAAAATAACCAACGAATCACAAGTGTAAATTTTTAATAGGAAAGTAGTGCCAAATTGTAAACGTCAATTCAGTTCTCATCTATTTTTTAAGAATTTAAGAGTGCTATGATAACTTTAGGTAGAATTTGTAAACTTGAAGTATACCTCCACGAAAAATATAGCTATCGTCTTCATTTTTGCTTTTTTCATCTCTTCAGCATTTTTATTTTCATTTAACAGAGCATCGTAAACATATCTATAGGAGGCAATTGGTAAGAATAAACCTTGATAAAAATACGATGCTCTATGGTACTGAAATATTTCTTCCACAGGCGTAGGTATTCGCAACATTTCGGAACATACGGGTATAAGTACTCTATAATGACTTGCTGGTATAAAACCAGTGACACTATTTATCCTGCGCTCAATTTAAAATCGTTTCGTGGCGTCCATACGTGCTCACAAACATATCATACATATCAGAATTATATAGGCAAAAAATACCTCATTTTATTAACAATATTTCGGGATCTTCATACTCTCTTGGTCATTAAATCACGAATATACTTTATAATTTCTATTAATTTAAGTACAATTTAGTTCATTGCCCAATTTAAGTTTCGTTTTTTTTTCAAGTATTCGAGACCCTATCTTCATCTCCGACTTCCTGTTTCCCTGGCGTCCAATATACTCGAATATTTGAATCGGCATGTGCGCCCAAGTGCGCGGTGGCGTTTATGAGCCAAATGGGTGGAAGGCAATAAAAGCCATCCCCCACAGAATCAGAGAGGCCGACAGAAAAAGAGCCAAGAGGCGGACCACATCCCCATCCTTGCCATCTCTTCTCCCATTGGACCTTCCTCTCATCCCTATTTGGCTTGTGACCTGCTTTCCTTACTCGGCAAGAAGGCTGCATTTGCCAAAACATTGAGTAACTCCAAACAGGAAAGAAGCTTCGTTAACAGTCTATGCAAGGCTATCCAGCTCTTGCTCTTCAATTGCTATGCTTCTCGCATTTTCCATTGAAAGAATTCCTGTTTTTAGTCCAAAACCTGAAACTCCCTTAAACTAGTGCCCTTAAACTAGTGCCAAAATAATTTTTCTTTGTACTTTCCTGTTCCTCCTCTGCATACTATATAACAACTAAGCCAATATATCGGATGTAAATTTATCAGGAATTTGGAACCTTACACGGTAACTTGCACAATTATGAATTTGTGAAAAATATGGATTTCAAGTGAGAGGTGAGTGCTGAAATAATTCGAAGAGGAGATGAAGATGAAAAAATATGGCACCGTCGTAAGCTAATCATCAGCATTAAAGACTGGGGGCTCACTCTTTGACATCCCATGAGGCAATGTGAGTCCTTACTGCTTTTTTTATGTGCTTTAAGTAGCCATCAGAAAGAAAATAATATTTTTCCTTTCAACCTCATCGGCTGCCAGAATTTGACCCCAAATATCCTCGAAATGGAATGCCAATATTCTAGCCAAATAGCTAAATCTGGTCATTTTCCAGTAAATGTAATGACTGACAAATTTTCATCCATGCAATGCTAATTCAAATATGAAAATATGAATCTGGAAGCGTTTTAATAAAGTATTGAAAATACCTCAAGTGAAAAAAATTGAAAACACTTACTCGGGGCGTTTGTGTTCCCTATTTGACACGGACAAAAACTCTTATAGGAAATTGAGAGCAGATTTGGTAATTGACTTTATTTTCTCCTGAAATGTATTTCAGTAAATGATAGTGCATCGAATCTGAACGAATCAAGTAAAAAATACCGAATACCCAAAATCTGGCTCTTCTTCTAATTATACCTGTAATGAAATGGGAAATTACTGTCCGTAAAAAAAAGCAAGATACCTGAGTTTGAGATGCTCTATCGTCCAAACGAGGAAACCGATTTCAATGTAGTAAAATTCATCAGAGAGCTTTTTTAGTTTTACGTTGAAAAATATACTGTAAAAAATCCTTTGCTGATTAGTATTTCCTGTACTTAATTATTCTCAAAAAAGTACCCGTTTTTTTCGCGTAAAATCCAATCGTCCAACTTTGAGCGCTTGGAAAACCCCTAATTTCCATTTCGATAACTTGCAATTTTGATATAAGAAGAAAAAATATATTCCTAACTGTTTGCAGCAAGAAAATTGTTTATATCTTTTAAATTAAACATGCTATTGTAGACAACGCAAGCCTCTGCTAACTTCGAAACTAATAGTTCAATTGAAAATTGATGCTCTATAATGTAAGTAATAGGGGTACTTCGATTATGTAGAGTTAATATCATTATTATAGCTAATTTTTCTGTTATTTATTTTTATTTTGAGCGCTGGATATTGCTGGCTCTCTGCCTAGCGAAAGAGACCGTAACAAATTATCAAAAAAGATAAATTTTCTCTGAGCCACGCGTAGTTGCCAGTGTGCCTTATGACTCACAGTACCCTGGCAGCTGCTTTCTTCAAAATGTTCGCTGCTAGTAGGCATTACCTTGCTATAAACACTATACAATCCATCGGTGCACCTTGCGTCCAAGAACGGGTTTGTCGGAGACGGAAGTCCAAATGATTGTGAGTGCCATTTATTTCTTCCAATGAGAAGCAGAAAAAAGTTCGAATAAGCGTTATCCCGTGTACCAAACTGTGTCTGACTGCCTCGCAATCAGCTTGATATCTGTAAGAATTTCCGTCTAGCAAAAGGATTGTGACGATGGAGAACTCTAACGACGACAATTCTACCGCAGAGAAGAAGCTTTGCGCGCTGGGAAGGCCAAATACCTTCATTGAAAACTTCACAATTGGTGTTATACGGAAAACAATTTATAGTTTTTAGTTGAAGAACATGATCCCAACACTACGCAAGTTGATGGATGACTTGTTAGAAAGTGTTCCCAATTTCCCGCGTTTCACTCTCCCAATCTTAAGGTCAATTCTGTTGGACATGAGTTTTAAATATAAAATGTTGAGCAAGAAGTGATGGAATCAGTGACCATTGCAGCAACTTGTCACATTTTTTTACAGCGAATCAGACAGTTAAAAACGATGGCTACAAAATTTTTTATACGAACAAGACATGGTGTGCTCACACCAGACGAATACATATATGTGCATGTGTTTCAGTTATAATTTTCATGACAGTGAAGTGCACAGCTAAAGGCATATTAGTAATTACTCACCCCGAGATGTCTTGAAGGGACACACGCTTAGTATAGATACGCACCTATACCCTACGTGAATAGACATTTAAATGAACCGCGCTACTGGCGAGTGAGTTGCAACCACGCGGCTCTTTTCCCCTCACTCCACCGCAGTAGAGCTACCGGAATGCTATGCAAAACATGTAGACAAATAACAAACAAAATTGGGTATAACAATGATATTAACTCTACATGATATAAGTACCCGTATTACTTACATTATAGAGCATCAATTTTCAATTGAGCCATTATTTTCGAAGTTAGCAGAGGTTTGAGTTGTCTACAATAGCATGTTTAATTTATAAGATATAAACAATTTTCTTGCTGCAAACAGTTAGAAATACATTTTGTTTTCTTATACCAAAATTGTAAGTTATTAAATTGGAAATTAGGGATTTCCCAAGCGCTCAAAGTTGGACGATTGGATTTTACGCGCAAAAACGGGTACTTTTTTGAGATACAATTATGTACAGGAAATACTAATGAGCAAAGGATTTTTAAAGTACAACATTCAACGTAAAACTGAAAAAGCTCTTTGATGAATTTTACTGCACTGAAATTAGTTTCCTCGTTCGGACGATACAGTATCTCAAACTCAGGAATCTTGCTTTTTTTTACAGACAGTGGTCTACCAATCAACTGTTACTTTCTTGACGTATTCTGTTATGATCTTTTGGTAAAAGTTTTTAAAAACTTTAATTCAATGCTTAACTCTCTAATTGTCATTGCAGAATTGGATAAAAAATATTCACCATTAAAGGAAACTTGTCTTGCCAGCGAGAGAGGAGTTTGATTGGCAAAATTAAATTTTTCACTTTTAGATATGACAACGTTTTTGGTGAAGGTATTTTGTTATACTGAGATATAATTTAAATTGTTGATTTATATATTGATGGCAAATAACGGCTCAATAGGCCTAATCTGTCAACTAAAAGAATTTTATTGTTGGCATTAGTAATTTGTATTAATGAAATTACAATTTCCTTAGCAACGTATACATTTTTACGCGACAACATATACAACTCTAGATGCAAAAGTGGAGAGTATGCTCTTCTTTTCCTTTCAGAAATTCAACAAGGAGTGGAAAATATATTGGTAGCCAAATGTTGCAGTATCCTCAGAAGAGAAATTATGGGCCTATAAATGATGAGAGTCTTACTTACCAGTCCTTAAGTTCCTTTCTCCTGACATTGCCACTCAAAGCACGAACTTCGTCTGCTTTAAGAGCTCTACACAGAGGCCTGCTTGTCGTCAACTGTCCTTCTTGTCATTTAAAACCGTTTCTTAAGGGGTTGAGAACTAAAATTGATATCCCACTCCGTTCTGCATATTGGAAAAGGAACGACGGAAATCATAAAGTGAAGTTCTTGGGAGAACATTTTTTTTAAAACTATAATAAGGATGGTGGTATTAATCGACCGTAGAAGTTTTATCCAATATTGACTGCGGATATAAACTTCAATTTTAGTGTAAAAATGATGTACCAAGTCATTAAACAGTTATTTAGTAGATCAGAGGAGAGGAAAATATTTTACCGCTGCAGTTCTGAGTGGGGCTGAAAATTAAGAGTTGGAAATGGAGTCTAATATTTCAAGAGAACGGTAGCATTGCCGCAACTGACCTCTTTTTCTGATTTATATTGAAATAATGAAAAGTAGGGATATTTTTTTCACCAGCAGGATGATATTACCTTTGCGTCACGAAATCTTGAAATAAATATGAAAGTAGATAAAGATAGATGACAATATAAATGTGGAAATGTGTGCTGCGAATCTCACCTTTTTTGCTAAGTAACTTGAATCCCACCATTTTGCTTTTAATACATCTGTGTTGCAACAAAAGGCTGTGAGCCCTTTGAAATTTGCCAATATTCAACTGTGCCAATCGTATGATATTTTATGCACAGCCACCATTTAATCGCTCGGATTGCCTTTCATATCGTAATTATTTGTCAAAGAAACTCAATTCCTAACATGCGACCGCGATCCCGATTGTGTCTGATACGGTCTCCAAATTCAGTTTAAGGATCCATCCCTGCTTCATTTTGTATCCTGCAGCGGCGCGAAAGAAACTTTTTCATCAATGTCATAAAATTAGGCCTTTTTAAGTGGGCTATCTCGGACGAATCAATCTTACGTCCAAAGATTACATGCTGGGAAAACAGATGTTTACTCAACGTGAAGTATAAACATTCTCCCGATATCAAATGAAAATTCGCTTGAAACAAAATCTCAATGAGAAATGTAGACTCACGTACGACAGACAAATTCGTGTTGAAAAGATTTCCAAAGACAAATAATAGTCCACTTCATTAGAGTAATCATTAATTGTTAATACTTATTGTCCACACAATGCCTCTGCGTCCAACTACGCTACCTTTATTTATATTCTCTTCATGATGGGAGCCGATGGTAAATAGTAGTGCGTTACGTAAAATGGGAGCCCAAGAGTGGCCCGGGAATTAGGTGTTTGTGGCAGGATGAATCATAGCCAAATATAACATTCTGAACTATAGTGAGAAGGGTTCTCATAAATCCCTCAAAAATATATAATTTGGAGCAAAATAAGCTCATTCGCTCATAAAATGGCCTATAAAATGATCGTTCTAAAGAGATGTTATAGTGGTTTAATTAACTTGGATGCAATTAAAGCAGTTTGTCGTCAGAAGTAATTAGTTTGACGAACGGTTTGCTCCTGCTCACCAGTTCTCATTTCAACGACCCTTGTTTATGTCTTCCTATGCCGTCAGATACAGTGGTGGTATAATTACCACCGCGAGCGAAGACTCAGAAGAGTCTTCGCTCTTGCGACCAAGGTGCTAGTGGCACCGAAATATCAAGAAACTTTGTAAGTGTGTTCATCATTTTTTTGTTTTCTGTGTTTGTCGTCTGCCTTCCTCCGGCAAACTTTTATATATTCGTCACTTAAGTGATCCTAAGTGCAGTTATATATATTATATATATATACATACATACATATATAGATATATATACATACACACATAAATGTTTATACAGAAAGGTAGAAAGAAAGTGGATAGGAACAGATCCATCATTACATCTTCACACCACCACTGTGTTTGTAGATTTTATCTGTTCCTATCCACTTTCTTTCTACCTTTCTGTATAAACATTTATGTGTGTATTTGCCGCTGAGCGGTCTGAGTGAATGAACGAACAATGGCCTTGTCTTGATTTGGAGAGTTTTTCCTCTATGTAGTTGCCTACGCCATATATAGACTTCAATGTGGAAGGGTACGGGAAAATCTGAACTTATTTATCTGAGGAGCAGCAGCTAATCAGCTTTATTTTATGTTTTAAATAGACTCCTAACAATATGATCATATTTGGTAGGTAAATATGACGCTATGCTTCTGTTGCTTCTTTTAAACCTAGAATGAATCCATTTTTAAGGCAAAACAACATTTGGCTACTCTGTTACGAAATATTTGCATACTCATTGTGACTTAAGCATTCCGGTTTGTATCCAACATTCCGCAGAATAATTTTGTCAATGCATTTTCACGTGGTGAGCCATTAGCCGGGAGAAGTTTCACACCCAACTAATAGGCGATGGCTCAATTTGCTATCTCATTTACTTTGACTTCATTATCATTGATAAAATTCCATCAACTTCAGCCTCATGCCCTTGACTGATCGTATTTTGATTTGCTTATATTGATTTGGCTCACATCAATGATTCCTGATTCTCGTATTTCTTTGATTCATGAATGTGTCACTGGAAATGAACAGAAACGTTGAAATATTTTCCCACTTCCGGGTCATGGAAAAATGGTAGGTTTACTTTTTGGAAATTTTTATTTGTTTCGTGAGGAAAAAATGGCCTTGTCTTGATTTGGAGAGTTTTTCCTCTATGTAGTTGCCTACGTCAGTCATTTGACGGAAAAATATCAAATGGATGCAGGGGTTTGAAAGATCAAAGTTCCCAAAACTTTGAATGTCCGCGGTCAATGGCCAAGACTTCTTCATCAGTTTTCGCTATTTTTCTTACCATCGAATTCTCGTTCTCGCCTCTGTCATTCATCATTCTACTCCAAGATGATGCCTTACAGCTGCAGTCTTGTCGACTCAATTTCTTGAGGACCAGTGTGGGGAATTGATGCCTATGAGACTGAATCCGTGATCAGCGCATCCCGCGTAATTTCAGAATTTGCACCGCCTGTTAGGTGAAAAGAAATGGGAAAGATCTGGAAATTGCCTGCGATTGATTTGGTATGTGAGATTTTTGCCTTGCTGCCCCCTGTGGCTGATCTACAGAATGCCTAGTGACAATGGGTATCCGGAGACCGCGTCGTCTCATTAACTTCCTTGAAGACTAGCATCATCAAATTCCATTCCCTTTTCATGCCCCTGCCCCGCCTCCCTTTAAAACTTCCGTATCCTCTTTCCCTGAATAAAACAATAAAACGCCGTGAGCTCATCTCTGTAAAGGGCAGAGCCAGTCAGAAATGATCGAGTCGAATTTACCGGAGGAGCGGTCGTGAAACCGTGAAATTTTAATGGACTCGGGATCATGAATGGGCAATGGTATCAGAGTCCATTTAAAGGGAAAGTTTGGGTGTGGCTTTCCCTCATTGGTGCCACTTAAAGGGACTCTAATCGAACATTGACGCGTTCAGGGGATCAAGAGAGCATCTATCTGCCACAGAGGTTATTCACCTTTTCTCGTCCCTTGGATTGAAATGAGGCAAAATGCGGGAAAAGCTGATGAGGTCATCCTGTCTTTAAGCTGCCCGCATAGATAATTCATTGTGGCTTGATTCAGCCCACGGGTAGGACACGCTGCATCACGATTGTATCGGAAATTGTTGTTTTCTGGCTTTATTTCTTATCCCTGAGGTCAAGGAATGTCTATCCATATACATCTTTTCCTATCCACTTCCATTCGAGCTTAGTTGTACTTCACTTGGTTATATCCTATTCAGCTATTCAGCAGAATCTTCTTTAGCCATCTCATGAATCTCTTAGGCTTCCATAATTTTCTAGAGATAGCCCTTGACAATTCACGTAAGGCATTCAACCTTAAGAGGACTGCTGATAAAAGTGGAAATGATAGCTTAGATAAGAAAAGGATTGCTCGATTGATTTTAACTTAAAAACCTAGCTGGAGCTTCAGGGAATGAAAAAACGATTTCCGGTTTAATACTGTGACCAATTTTTTTAAACTATCATTCTACAATAACAAATTTACTCTTTAGTGACAGATAATTCATCTGAAGGATCATTTTTCTTCCCGTAGCAAAATATTTTTCCATTTATTGTTAGACTTATTTAGTCTTCTTTTGACTCCTATTTTCTTTATAAACGCCAATTGTTCATGTGAACTACTTATCTTTCTTCCTGTACCACATTAGCCGCTTTGACTTCGTATATATAGTCATAATAAATTAGTAATAATAAATAGAAAACCTTTTACCCTCAGCTGAAAAGGTGTCATAAGCATATTTGTTTCTATTTTACATCGTAGAATAAGTTATTGTCATTTTTGTAGTTTAGTTATAGATTCCTAAAAATAAATTATTGCGATTTGAATATCTTCGAAGTCAAGAATTATGGAAATGACTACTAGAACGAAGTCCTATGAGTATTGAAAGTGGAACGCCATTACATTATTATTAAGCATTATTGCTTTGAAATAAGGGCCATTTATGAGGCGCTGTAATATTTTCTCCAGTCATTTTCACTTCCAAAGACACATTTCACTTGCGAAGAAAAATTAGTTTAGCATTTCCTTTATCACTTGAATTCAGTCAAACGAATACAATTTGCTCAGTTATTTGTGTAATTATACGTCGTCTAATTTCATTCGTTTATCCATGAAAAAATCTCGTGAAATAGCCAGTTCAAAGATAAAGGATGTTTCCAAATATGCCTGTAGAGTGGTTTTCGAGTACAACTGGCCGCTTTAATCTCTTTTAATGAGCAATAAATTAGAAAGTTGATTAACCGGGCTCACAATGCCCCAGGGAGTTAAATTAATCATCTGCTTAGCAGCGGCTTTCCTCAAGGGTGGAGGAGTGCAAACTTCAAAGAGGATATGAGGTCTCAGGCTTCAGTGAAACGCAACTTATATGTAATAGAGAGACATAAGGGTTGAAAGTGATGAACGGAAAATACGGTGGAATCATAGAGACAGCCTCATCAGTTGTTGTTTAGCAAGGCACACCACGACCACTCATCCGTTGCTCCTTTGTGACTTATATGAAGTGTTCTGTGTAGAATATTCAACATCTTGCCTGGAATATGATAAACTGTGTTGTTATGGTGAGCCTCGATCTCAAGATAGGAATTAACATTAGTAAAGGGCGGAATAATAAAAAATGATACAGGACAGGTGGGTTGATAGGTGGGCCAAAGATTATTTAGGAAGTTGAAGTAGGGTAAATTGAACCTCGGTGTGACCATTAGCTGGCTCATACCGAAAGGTGACTCGGAGTCAAATTTTAAGAATCCCATGTGGCTGACAGAATACTGCAACCAAAGTGCTGTCCACCTAATACTGAAAGGATATAGTTACTTTAGAGAAATTGAGAAGAAAATTTTCTTACATTTGCGTTTACGTGGGATTACTGCATATCATTCGCCGTTCCCGGGTCACTACATCCTCAGTGTTTCCTCCATGGCAGTCTTTGGAACTACTTAATGCTACACATCATTGGTATACCTTCAGCAATGTAGCATCTTAAAGGTGCGCGTGCAAACGCCTCTATGTAACTTCAAGTAATGTGTCATTGCCTCTCTTTGTAGCAAATAAAGTTCACCTGTGGTTGTTGACCTTAGAGAAAAATTAATGGTAGTTAAAAAAGGATACAGACTTTGATTAACGATATTTTAAAAATGTGTCCCTCATTGAAAGCTAATGCTCTTAGCATCCTCCTTCTTTTTGGCGTAAAGTTAAATAATACGATATATGTGTGACATTTTTTAAATGACAAGTGAGTGCAAAAGTGTTTCTCTGATGTCAATTACAGTAAATATTTTCTTTTAATTTTCACGATGTGAGTTCCCATTTAGTGAGGGAGTGAACTTTTATTATCTTAAATACTTGTTTAAACGCTGGCGCTCTTTAACTGTACATCATTCAGGAAGGGGTGAGTATTGGGTGCCCGCTCGCATATCGCGCGGGTATGGCCCCTTATCTAACCGCGGGCATCGGGCGTCTTCCCATGTTACCTCACCACAATCCCACCATATTTTCGATCAATATCATTGGGGAAATACGGGAGACCACGTTACCCCATATGTGAAGCGATAAATCACCGGGGAAATGAGATTTCCATAATTGCTGGGTCGCGCGTAATTCGAGTTCCGATGAAGATTTCGACAATGTTGAACCGTACCGGGTTACCAAAATTAAATGCTACGTTTTGCAAGTCAGTCATGCGTGAATTCAAGTCTGAATGGGCTATTTTCACTATTAATTTTTCAGTGTTTATGTGAATGTATTACAACACTTAGATGGTGTCATTATGCTAATAACAGTGCAGTTGTTGCAGCAGAACTAAAGTTGAAAAAAGGGAAACGCTGGCAAAGGAATACAATTTCAGATTGGGGGATAAAAAATTGTTAAGCTCGGGGAAGACAGTAATTCCGCTGTTGCATCGACTTGAATTTCACCGTGGAATATAAAAAAATAAATAAATTCCGACTCCATTCACACGCAAGGGAAACGTAATAAGTGATCGCGCTTCGATCCATGTAGTTTCATTTTTTATCCTAAACACTCAAATTATGATTATTTTTGCGGTCGCCGAATAAAATGTACCACCGCAACGACACATTTTATTCAGCGGTAGCGATTCATTTTGAAATGATATCGTAGTATTTTCATATTCGTACCTTGGCAATTCAAGTTCCGAATATCATTTTATGTTTCCTTTATCTCCTCATAATGACGAAAATATAGGTAAAAGAAGCATTTGGTGTTGGTGCCAGTTAGACAATGGATTTTAAAAAGAAATTGACATAATACTGAATCGTGATGGCTAATGTAATGTCAAAGTTATAAAACTAATATTGTACATTATTGGAAGCAGATATCGAAACGACAATGGAAAAGAATATGAAAAAGCGGAGTTCTTACTGGATATATTCTGCAGGACTGTAATAGATATAGAAGAATATGGCTGCTCTTCGTTGAGGAGTTCTAAACGTATAACTTTTAGATATTTCCACTCGAATCACAGTATAGAAAATAAATACATAAGCGCCGTAGAAAATGCGTTTAATATAAGTAAATGTTTCTACGAGAACGCACATAAACATGAACATGAGTTAAAACTGGTCCCTGAGTACATAAAAATATATAAAGGGGTTCGTACTGGTGTTTATGAAGCTGACAAACTAAACATTTACGCACAGAGGCCGTGTTCCTACATTGCCGATAAATATTCACATCATAAGCCAGGAAAACAATGGGTAGAACTTTTCATCGCAGGCGATCATAAAGGTGAATATTTTGATAGTTACGGTTTACCGTCTAGAGCCGCTTAGGTGTCATATCATCGTAATCATCCAAACATATCTTCCGATGTGTGTGGCCATTACTATTTTTTCCCTCTGTACCATAGGAGCTACTGAGAATCTATGGATTCCATATCTACATGCTATCCTGAAAGGCAGCGCCCGGGCGTGTGGCAGGGGATTTTTGGACACCAGTCGTGTAAAAATGTTTGTGGTGTATACTGGTTCTGCACGAAAACGTGTTATTGAAAAAATGAAGTCTTATGGAAATTATTTACGGAATAATGGAGAAGAATGAGCTCGGGGAAGAAGTTTTGAATAATATTCCGAAGATTACTCTGAGAAGAAAGGTGATTCTTGAGCTGTATCTCTTCAGCCACCTACGTCGGACATAAAAGCTTCTGCTGAAGAAATGCTGTTTTCAAGTTCACCATTGGTATTTGGAGATTATGACATAATTTTGTGCCCGTCGAAGTAAATATTTCCAGGATTTTTTGTGCTACGAATAAACCTAAATCCGAAACTTGATGGATTATATCCCCAATATTTTTATGAAAGGTGTGAATTGGGTGACATTCAGCGATACTAAATTTTTTTTCTGTTGGTGTTTTTCATAGAGTATCTGATATATATTTTTGAAATATGAACTTTATCAGAGTTATAACCTAGGATAGACACCCAAGTTCAAATTTTGCATATTTCTGAGATATTTACTAGCGTAATGAAAATGGTCAATCAGTAAAAATTAAAAGAAATAGATTTAAAATATGTTAAATTCAGTAAATATTTCGTTCATCTTTTCAGTGTATCTAGTTGGTGGGTTAAACTCTGTTCTAATTCTCTTACCCATTATGTAGGCAATATTTTTTGTCAATCCATCTTTTAGCAATTACTTTTCATATTTTTTTTCGGGTTAGCATTTAGAAATGACTTATTTTTAAATGCCAGAGACCCTTTCAAATTGAACGAGACCGAGAAAAATTATTACGGTTCCGCATGTTTCACTGATATAATTCTTTTAAGTGGAATTATCTCGGGTTTATCTAGATGCTCCCCTTTGAACCTAAAATATTATAAATCTCTGAGGTCTACTGGAACTCATGTTAATTCAATTATTTCGGCACAGAGATATTTCTAGGCATTCAAGAGAACGTAATTGTTACAAGATTTTCTTCACCTTTTGTCAAGAGTAATGGGAATGCCTTTTCGGGTGAGTATAAATATCAAGAGATTGAGTTTCCTCTTTTTTTCTATGTCCCGTGGGCATTTCAAGTGACTCGCTGTCCTCCTATGGATACCTTTTGGACCCTTTTGCTGAGTTATTTCATTTTTTTCCCTCTCCAGCGGTTGAGCGACCTGACGTCCTTCTCTTCTGAATCCCAAACTCATTTAAATTCACATTATCTTTTTTTGCAGTCGCTCCTTCATCCCTTTCATTCCTTCTCCCTTTCAGTTGTTGAATTACTTCCCGCATTATATTCGCTTTATCTTATCTGGTCCAAACTGCCACTTTCCCGAGACTCTAATTTTAGAAGCGAAAATGAAAAAGGTACTCCATTTTTTATACAATGCCCGTGACTGTGGCGTAAAATTTATTTCATAATCAGCGGTGGTTTTTCTGGATCCGAGAAGAAATACTATTTTTTAACTGAGTCTTTGCGTAATAGGGGGAGTCTGATAGTACCACTATCCGTTGGCTAAAATAATGCCTTGTAAGAGTAAAGATTCATTCATATTTGAATATCCTAAAGTAGTCGCAATTCACAGAGCTGAAGGAAAACATCACGCAAAAAAGCTTTCCACATATAGCCTCTGCTGATAAACTTGCAATTCTAATGTAGATGCTTTTTTTCATGAATTTATGCTTAAATCTGGAAATGTATAAATTTATATTGAGCATTAATTTTTAAATTACTATTGCTTTACAATACTTGGAAATAACTAAGGCATAATGTAAACTAGATTAAACAGAAATTTCAAGATGTGACATTGGGAAAGCGTGATACAATCATTAATACATACTCATAATTATTTTAGTTGAAATGATTTCGTTCGGGTCTGTATTTCATTTATTCTAGGTAACAGCATTATTTTAGACAATCATCCTTTTTATTTTACTGTATTTAAATGTATTCTTAGTTTCTGGTATTAAATTTGTGAGTTGACCCTGATATATATTTCCCCATTAAATCAATGACACGTGTTCTGTGTAGGGTTGCATACAGTTTACCAAATTTTACTACAGTAAAATTTTAAAGAATATCTTTCAAAATAGATCTTTTTTGTGAAAATTATCTGCTTCAGTAATGAATGGTGTAGCATAAAAATATATAAGGTTTGCCCAAAGACGAACATTTTTGTCAAAAGTTATAATTTTTCCTTGTGCCATTAACGTCGCACTTCAGCATCAAAGTTGCAGTTTCAGCCTCAAAGTTTAGACAATTTAGTTGTCCAATAAAAGTTTAAGAAAAATATGCGTGGCATAGAATATTATCGCTTGCTTTTACTGCTTTCTTTTTGCCTTTATTAATCTTAAATTATCGAATAGATACATGAAATCTCTTTTGCAGCAGAGAACAAATACTATGAAAACGTGGAAATATCATTTGAATTTTTCGGGAAATGCGCAATTTAACACATTATTTAGTTATAGACGAAATATTCATCAATTTAATTCAAAAAATGGCAAAATGGCGTGGGACTAGTAATTCAAATGTGAGGCAAGTATTTTTCTTCCCTCATCGTTTTCCCCAGCACTATTTACGTTAAAAGATTTCACTTCAATGGGTGGAAAAACTCTGACCGATGACTGCTGACAACCTTTTGTATGCTTTCCCATTGGATACTTTCACTTCTATCTGATGGATACAGATTCATGCCAAATAAATCGATGACATGAGACGTTTATAAGACATAATCAATTGTATGTAATGCTCCAATGGATGGTAGTCAAGCCCATGACGTCCGCAAATTCCTTGCGATTACACGGTATTCAACTACCCCAAGGCAAATTATTTCGTATTTATAGAATTTTTATTATAATTCAAATTTAATTAAGAGATATGGCGAATAGATCAACGTTGGTAATAGTAAATTATCAACAGTAATGTGATTATGTATGTTAGCAATAATGGCATTAATAATTTCAATATATATTATTCAATATTTTATTCATCACATCCATTAACTTGGCTATCTCTCATACATTAATCTGCTGAATGCAAGCGATCAGAAAAGATATCTTTCGATGAGCCAAACTCTAAATTTTATTTGAAACTTGACTTGATTTCGATAAAATATAGCGTGTGCACTTAAAATATTCTTCAACAGTCACCTAAGGCATAAAATTTGTCTACAAATTTCTAATTCAATCATTTTTAGATTCAATTCTGGACTTAGAATGACGATATCTATGAATTTTTGTGTTCCTAGTACATGACAAAGATGGAAAGAGTTAGTTAGACTGAGCCAAAGTGGGTTAGTTGGCATAAAAGCTCATTATTCAATTGTGGTTGCAGGAGAATATCAGATGCGGCGTTACAATTATTACCGCAAGCATTGAAAAGAGGTGTTCTCTACCGTCGTTTCAAGTCAAAAAGTATTGACAGATAACTCATCTATAACATCGTCTACTGCTACTCTGTTCACACCACATTTGCTGTCCTTACTGATGTGAAATGTTTGTTAAGATTACCTTCAACTTATTGCTGAAACATTGATGTCAATGAAATATATTTCTATGAGAAACAATCTGTGCCTGGCATTCCTTCTAGTGCAACAGTCACTTATAAAATAAGTGGAAAAATCATTTAGCCCACCTCGAAGAAATTGCTCCAATTGATACTTGCTTACGCATATGACATTTTGAAAAACCCTTGAGTCACATTGTCGCATTGTATATTAAAATCCAATGTTCCAATGAACCAAAGAAATATAAATGCACATTTATATTGATGATTTTTGATTATGTAATTTTTTCAATGTAGGCACAAGTAAATAAAGTAAATGACATTTATTCTGTCTTCTCTTTTTAATTACATTAATAGTCATAAACACTGTCGGAAATAAAAATATTCTAGCAATAGTTTACTAAATAGATTTACGACCAGGGTTTTATTACATAATGACATGTTCAGGTAACAAATATTGATCCACATGCGTATATTATTTATTAGTAACATAAACACTGTTTCTTAAATGGTTTGTATTGGCTAGCTTTCTCAATTTCATATGGATATACGTTAGCAGATGACGAAATTAATGTCTAAAATCTTAGCCTAATATTTTTAAATGGAAATAACCCGTTACTTGAGGTGGTTTGTTTAAGAAAACTTTAATTGTAGGTTTTCTCTGAGCCGGAGACAACATCCCACAATGGCCACCTCATTGTGTTTACGATGGATTGTGATTAAATATGAATCGTGGTGGGTTGTCTTTCTATAATGAAGCCTAAATATATTATGAAACGTATTATCTTTTCTACGACTAGCTGCTCACCAACTTGCTCTGCTTACAAACATAATTTGTTTTACCTGGACCACAAAATATTTTATATTCCTCTTCTTTAAGTTATAAGAATTATTATTGACATGCGTTTAAATTTCTGCCACAACCTATTCTTATTTTAATATTACCGGTATTAGTCTTCTTTATAATGTTATTTTTATACCAGGACCACAGAAACGCAGGTTCTCTAAAAAAATTAAGAAACGTTTCTCCTCGTATTTAAACACAGTAATGGAATAAGTAAAATGTGGGTGATTCATGGAATGTATAACGACGTTTAGTGAATTGTATCTTGTAAATCAGAGAATCGCTCATGTATGATAACCAAGTACTTAATGGAAAGTGTGGTATTCTTCCTCGTTCTATTGGCTGCTTAATTCATTTACCGCCATGGCTTACCACCCTTAGCTATAATAAAACTTTCTGGTTTCATGCTTCCTATGCAATTTCATGCCGAGACCGGTTTAATTAATGTATTTTATTTGGCCAAACATAAAAGTATTTGTGGCATATAGATTCTACTCAGAAGTTTTAATGGAATAATCCTTTTCACTACCGTTATTATTTAGCAATTGATTTGGCGTTAATGTGGTTTGCAGATGAAGGATGTTATCAGAATAGAGTATCAACACTCATCAAACGCTCATAATGCTACTTAATTGACTTACAAAAAAGTAGGGCTTGAACTATGCTCAATATTTGACGGAGCTTTGTTGTATTTTATAGAAATCATTCATCATTGATCTATATCCTCATATGATGCCAGCAAAAGATATTGATTAACTTAGAGAAGTAATCCTGCTTCATTCAGAGTTTTAGTATTTAAATGTATTCAGTCATCCTCCCTACTCTTAACCGTTCATCAGGGTCCAATGACTACATAGTTGAGGCCCTAATACATTGGAAGCTAGTAAGTGACGCGCAATCAGTGCTTCCCCAAATCAACAGCCCAGGTGGACATGAGAATTAAAATAGAAATAATACGACTGCTTGATTTGGTACAGCCGCGTTTAGGGTTCCAAGATCGACCACATCTCTAATGGCCTCGCACCCTCGTCTCGCCAAATCTACCTCATTCTGGTCGGCGTGATGGGAACGAGATGAAAAGCCTCGCTCTTCTCATTTAGTAAAGATCAATTAGTCCTCCTTGGGAGTCAATAAGGAGTTGAGATAAGCGAAAGGAGGACGGGATTAACTGCGACAGGTGTTGTCAGTCTTTTTTTCTTCTCTTCTCCATCAAATATGAGGCGATCGATTACCAATTTCCTGAAGTAGGAAAGAGGCGTCTTTTGTCTCCATCCATATTACAGCTCTCACGGCTGGTATCCCAACACCACCTGCCACACGACCATGCTGTGGCTCGCAAGGTAGTATGTAGATGTAGATGCATTATCGTTCCTTTGCTCTTATCCTCACCCAAGAGACACGACGCTTTGCTATGATTCGCGGCATATTGAATCTATTTATTTTTCCCTCAATATCACGGTACCTATCGATGCCCTAAAAGCATTTCAATAATCTCATTCACAAATTTGCTTCCCAGGTATAAGCATAATGTCGAAAGTTAATGGCTTTTAATTTCTCTCTGGTGTCATAATTTTGATCAAATTTTTGTGTACCTAGGCTGATGGTGAATGGAATGCTTTTATCTCAAGTCTGCGGTAAAACTTGTTCATAGTGGCGAGATAAAAAGGACTGGAGGACTTAAGACACTCACTTTAAAATTCTTCTTGAATATTACCAACTTAACCATGTTCCCAGCGATCGTCCCTTTGTAATCCATTCTGAGCAATTGCAATCCTGTTTTCCACCTGTTTTTGGCCATTTTCCCGCTTCTCGACCACCAAGGATTATTCCTTTAAAACAATGGATAAACTCGGCTGAAGACTACATATATTATTTGGTCTTGGCTGAAATGGGAGGGGGGCGCTTGAGGAGTATTGAAGAGACTGTCTGAAATTTCTATCCCTATTTCCCATGGACGTGGTTCATATATCACAAAATTCATCAAAAAACCGTTTCATAGGGGTCGAAGCAAACCTATAAAAGTTTTGACGGTTAACCAACGCGACGATAGTTATTATTCTGCCATGCCGCTGAAAATTTGATTGCTCCATGGCACTATCCATCGGAGTCTTCCTTTCCGCTCTATGTTTCTCTATTGGTACTTCATGTTATTACATCCTTGTTTTCCCAAATCGTTGTTTTTATCGTCCTTTTTATCTTCAATAGACACTTCTAGCTTCAAACTGAAACTGTCTAAATACTTTATAGATCTGTATTTACAATCGTTCATATTTATAGTACTCCATAGAAACGCTTCAATGGACTGATAATTAACTTTACTTTGCCTTCTGTTATATCTCTTGTCTCTGTTCTTTTCGCCAATTTGGCAGCATTGCTCATATAATTTTAGACGCTGTTCATCGCTGAAATTACCAAAATTATATATTTATCAATTTAAATGTGTTGTGAATTCTTCACATACTTCAATGATATCGAAGCTCAACAAAAAATTGCTCACTTATTTGTTTAAGGAACTGGTTAATGTGGTGTGCATATTGAATGGTCATTAAAATACGACCTCATCAGCAATAACTATAAAAACTCGGGAATATGACATTATCAATGACACTCGCAAAGCCTGTCGTCCATTACTATACTTGGACGATTATTATCGATACTTTATAACCTTTTTTTCTAATCCAAAATATTTAAATAATTTCTTTACCAGTGGGCAAATTTTGCACTAAATAATCCTCAACTACATTTATTATTGATTTTTTATTTTATTTTATGCTTATTATTATTATCGTTACTATATTTTATAGCTATCGATATTTTATAGCAGTTCCAAACTTGGTACCTCTCCCCAACCCACCCGTTTGTAAAACTGGCCCCGATCTTTGGTTTCCGCCTTCCCCAATCTACCGAGGCGTTCAATCGCCTGTGGGATGGAATGAGGCTCTCTTTTCACAGTCATTAAGCATTAACGACGCTCAGTGGGTTATTGGAGGGTGGGTAAGTGACTGGGCGCTGAGAAACTGTAACTTTAACTTTTATAAGAACGGCGATGCGTCTTTGGCGTCTCTCGCCACGCGGCCAAGGAAACTCTCAACCAAAATGTTCGTCCATCACCGCTATTGTTTCCCATCGATTGCAACTCTCCCGTAAAACGTGTGTGTGTGAGATTGCTTTTTTGATAAGTCACTCCTTTAAGGTGTCTCTGGCCTCTGGGTAACTTATTCCAAAACATCAGCGAAGTCAAATTTATCATCTCTGTAACTCACAAACTGAGTTGAAGGAAATCGGTTTTGCAGGCTGGTTTAATTGTGATTGAGTATTAAGGGTGGGGAGTTTAAAATAATTCTTACGAAAATCGTTCAGTTGACAGCAGGAAAACGACATTTGAACCAGAAAACCAGCTTACAGGTGGTATTTCTAAGTGTTAATAGGAAGCAAAAATACCTGGAAAATTGTATAAAAATAAAATTAAGAAATCTTACCACATTATCCTAAACACAAGTAATGCCGTAATTCAAGTCAAACTGCAGTAGTTCAATACAAATGGTGCAGCAGCTGCCCCTTATTTGGATGAATGTGATAATCAAAAATATTTTCTTGGAATAATCTTTATATTTGTATCTACATATTGGATTTAAATTAACAATTCATCTGTGACGGTAGGAATTTTTTTTAACAAATAAGTGTGTCATTAAGTATTTGTTATGACTGACATAGATAATCGTGAGGCACTTTTGGATTGGGAAATATCTCCTCGAGGACGATGGAGGCTTTTTTCATAATTAATCTAGCCACCATGTCATATCTGCAACGAAGCATTAATTGAAACTACGTTTTCGGTTTCGTGGTCATGCATGGCATTGTTATGATTACTTTTCACATTTTAAGCTCATTTTTATTAAACTTTTGGCAGCCACCTGGGAATATAAATCTAATTATTCCAGCCTGGTATTTATAATTATGCTGAAATTGAAATTAATTACGATTTACTGCGCGGTTTTGCTAAATGTCTCTTTTTGATGTCACGCTCTCAGTTGATGATTAATTAAGTGACCCATTAAAATGAGCCACCGCTCATCCATTAAAAGCTACATTCTGATGAAATATCGCGGAAAAAGTAGATAATTTTCTGACCAATTTTAATTACATTGGCTTATCTAGATTGGTGACTATGTGATTGGTTAATCTGAGCCACTTAGGATGCTAGCATGAATGACTAATACTGTCTCGTCGAAATCGACAATATGTGCAATTTCTTCATATTGATGCGACGGAATAAACTTTAGTTTTTGTAACGCAGCAAATTATTTTTGAAAGAATTATGTAATTAAAAATGTTATTTATGAAGCAAATAGGAAGAGATGTAATTTTATTAGTACGATTATCAAGTATTTCTATTAACCTTTTAGTGAAATATGTGCCATTGGTATTTACCAGAATGTGCAGATTTCATTGATGCTTGTTTAGTCGGTCACGGAGGCTCCTAAGTGATATTTTCTGGTGCTTCATGCAGTGATTTGTTGATTTTATTTTATTTCCTTGAAATAAAATTAATTGAATGAAGAAAGCTCTGATGAGGATCTCTTTCCAGTTAGCATAATCTGTGTCGGTGATCAATCGAATTTCCTGTGGAATAATGTATGTGCCATGTAGTAGTATGTTCATATCGTCATATTTCCATTTAGAAAAATTCATTTTTGCCAACTCAGAGGATATCGGGACAGCCAGGTTTGATTTCAATCGATATTTCATCAGCGACAGTAGGAATTTGACGCTTGTTCATTCGGTCATGGAGGGTATTTTGGTACTGCAGCATATTATTTTTGAAAGCATAATGTATTTAAGAATTCCAATGAAGCTAACGGGTAGTGATATAATTATATTAGTACGATTATCAAGTATTTATATCCATTTTTAGTCACGTATGTGCCATTTTCATTTACATAGCATTTATTTAGCATTCATTGACGCTTGTTCAGTTGGTAACGGAGACTCCTAACTGAGTTTTTATAGTGCTTATGCAGTAAGTTATTGGTTACCATTTTACTTATCGGATGAAGCAGTTATGCGACAATCACTGCTGAAAAGGTAAAGTCATTATTTTTATTTTTGTCAGCATACATTTGTTCAAATCCTTTCCATAAAATAATTAATGAGTGGTAATAATTAATATTCATATTTTTTATGTGTGTCGTACAGTGGCAATAGGCTTGAGGTTACTGGTACAACGTTTCAGTATGCTACTTCCAGAATTATGAACATTCATTCACAAAATGATGATTTTTGACATTCATGGGCATTTTTTACCTCTTTAAGTTTTTTCTGAGGCAACTTGGAAGATTAAGACGCTCGACACCTCAGAATTTATAGAATGTGAAAGGATATCGGCATAAATTAAGTACATGGATTAGTTTTTGAGTTGACGAAATTCCTAATGTTAGAAAAAAAAGTAATTTTTCAAGGAGCGTCCTACAATTTATGAGAATGATTTCTGGCCATCTGGGTTTTTATGCATGTTTTAATTAATTTTTACCTCAAAACCGTCGTGAACTAAAACGTATTACATATATTTTCAGCGGTGCATAAATGTCATTATAAAGATGCACCAAGGATACAGGCATATATTTATACGAATTTGTTTTTGGAGAACTTGTTTCATTTTCACAGTGGTACGTCAATGTGTGTTCAAAGTGTGCAAGTGCCAGAAATTCAAGTGTATCATTTTTGAGAGGATCATTGCCATGAGAAATATCTTAAGCATTTTAGTACTGATACCGTTATAGCACTATGATGACGTCATTTCACACCTTTGTTTTATTCTGTGTATTTGTATAACATAATTTCTAATTTAAATTTAACATTAAGTTTAATATTATTTTTAAAGAAAGAGTCAATCGATGATGCATTCATTTTGCCTCGCTCAGGTGGAACACGCAATAGCGGAAATTAAACAGCAAATATATGTAATGTATTCAAGTACACGCTGTAGTTACGTATTTCACTGAACACAAAATGTTTCATAAAACATGCATGACTCTGAAAATGGTGCTGCGGAAAGAGGAGTTTTTTTACACCCGTGTTTGTACATTTTTCTTATTGTAGGTGTTATACTACGAAATTTTCTCGGATCTATGTCCTGATCTTAAGATTCCATACCACGACGCCGTCATGTGTTACTCAAGCCATTGAGCAGAAATATGGATGGCTTCGAAACGCGCTGATTCGGTGGGACTCATAGCGAGGGAGAGAATGGGGAAGAGAAAGGGAAAAGGGATCGAAGCCGTCATTTGCGCGTATCCTAAATCGACAACCTCGATTTACGTGCATTCCTCCTGCGCTTAATCAGCAAGGATGGTCAGAGAACGGACGATAGTTGTTCACTGTGTGCCATGAGCCCCTCTGAACGATAACATCATTCGCTATCCGCACCTGGAAGTGAGATATCGAGCCATCGGCCCACGAAACGGTATTTCCCGCCCACCTTCCATGCCCACAGATTTTATTTCGTCGACTCCCCTGTACTATGGCGGGCGGCAAGAGCTGTCCGCGGTATTTCATGATGAATTAATTATTTCAACCTTCCCACCAAGGCCACCGTATCACTCACCTTTGGCGTGGAAAGTATTTTAAATATGTTAACCCAAATCTCTTTGAGATGCTGGGCCACCTTCCTCGCGTAGTGTTTACGTGTCACTCGAAATTTGAAAGTGAAATAAACTCGATATATTCTCATGCCCTATTCCATTCTGGATCAGTTCTATTCAGGTTGGTAGGCCCTGGATGCGAGTTACTGCTGAAGTCTAATCTGATTAAATCTAATCTATCAGGTCAGATGTAATGATCTGATTTTTTTTTAATATTGTAAAGAAAGAGTTATTTATTCGTAATTGTAATTATTATTGAGTGCGGTTAAGAAAAAAGGTGTCTCAGTAAGCCTTTAATTGAGAAATATAACGATAGATCCGAGGTTTTACGCCCATCTAACGGACAAAGAACTGCACTTGAGAGCATTTCCTAATGACAGCGGAGTAGGGATCAGGGCTTTCTAAGTCATGTCTCGCAAACTGTTGATTTCTATAAAAGTACCTCATTTAATAGTCATTTATGATATCATTTATCACAAGTAAGTGTCTGTTGAAGACTTCTTTATATTAAAGTGAGTAAATTGTCAGTGAAACCTTGTAGTAGAAAAAACTCAATGATATTCATGGACCTCACTTTTATGTTAAAATTATTTTCTGATATTCACGACACCATACGTTACATGAAGCTCCCAATATCTCCCAAAACTCCAAATGAAACTCTAAAAATTGATTTGCCCACTCTCACAAATTCTTCGGGACAGCTCGAGAATGTAAATTAAAAAAAACTCCTGCTTTATAGATTAAGACGTCTTCTTCTCCCGTTATATATATATATATATATATATATATATATATATATATATATATATATACGGGGCCATCTTCCAGCTGTAGCATTAGTTTATTTGTTTTGAAAAGAGTACTTCTTGAAATAAATACGGGAGGTTAATTCGAACGAAACTCTGAATATTGTGCTTTAAAAGTAAACTAACCTAGTTCTATAAACTGTTGAGTTAGGGTAACGGCAAATTAGAATGTAAAAAGATGTCCACGTATCAGTAACCGAGGTTGATTTGTATTGGGCTCAACTCAAGTTGGAAGGGATGATCATTTATTTAGCTCAATAGATCGTTCAATTGCTGATATTTTTATTTGAAAATTGCACACATAAGGAGCAATGTGACCCTTGCCGTCGCAGTACATAAAACTGAAGTTCTTTCTGGTGTCACTATCTCAGATTAAATGTTTAATTGCATTTAAGAAATTTAATACTTTCTCTCATTGACTCAGCCAACGTCAGCTAACCAGAATTATGACGTAATATACAGAACGAGTTCCCACAGTTAACATCCACCTCAAAGAAAGGCTACACATTCCTTTGACTAGTGTTTTCCGGGCATCATTTTAATTATTTATTCATCTGATATCTAACTAAATGTTAATACTGTTAACTGATTGGTAAAATAAACTTCTACAGCAATTTTAGCCATGTTTTAAACTAAATATGCCGGAATTTCTAACCCTTGAAACTAACTATTACTGGAGTCAACTTTTCTGGAATTAGCAATTCTTGTGCCATACGCAACTATGTTTCGTTTTCAATTTTGAAGATTGGATATATTATTCGCTTTGAGTGGCATCAAGTGACGACTGCCTGCTGCCAGGGGGGAGGTAGGGTTGCGTGTGAGGGTGAGCGAGCATCCTGGTTGACGGACGGCGACGCATTGCAGAACGACGCCGCAGGGAGCGACACAGGGAGAGGGCGAGAAGGGCGAAGGGTGAGAGGAAGGTTGTGAAAGAGAGGACGTGAGTTTCTTCCCTCTTCCCGCATAAATGACGCTGACTGCGAGAGAAGAAGTAGGGGAGAGTTGAAATAATCTAAGAAATTATTTAAAGTGATTTGAGTAGTCCGGGATAGCGGTTGTCAGAATTCAGACAAAGGAGAAATCCTCTTTATAAAATTCACTTGCAAGATAATGCTGGTTTCGGTAATTTTTTAAACTTAAAAGGGAAAGGTCAAGAAAAACGAATCGGAAAACTCTGCGTTAATACATTTTGCCATATTGGCAATTGATTATCTCAAGCCGTGGGCTGCAAGTTACATCAGTTGAACTAACATATTTTTCCGTTTGATTTTAGGGCAGTGACTCATATCAAAATTAGAGTTATTTTCTTAACTTTGCCTCATTTATCTTTTGAGGAAGAGTATGCAGTTTGTGCGATAAATTTCTATTTCATCTTGAATAAACACTGATAACAATTAGCTTTTCCCTTATATGTGTATAAACACACCTTCAACCCGATGTTTTTTCTAGTAAGATCAAAAATTAATAATGAAAGTAAGATATTTATCACGTGCATCCACGATCATCGAACACACTAGTGACCTGTGATACATTTGACTACTGAGCCGGGACAACACACCCAATCGATCAGCAGATGTCATTCAACAGCTTTACTCAGGATCAAATGTAGTGCAAGGACGATTCGGGTGCAATCCACTCATAGGGATCCTGGCTAGAACTATCGCCTTCAACGATCCTCACTCGGCTGCGTTCAAATGTACATTCACGGGTCACACACTCACGCACACCATTGGTCACTCATCAAACTGCAAAAAAATTGACTTTTAGCGCTGTCAGGAGGAGGCATGGCTCAACATAAAAAAACTCGGGCTTCATAAGGTGATGAATTTCGGAGAAGTGTGAACTTGTGATGAAGCGAGAGAATCGTAAAAGAAAATGAAGTGAAATAAGCAGAGGAAAAGAAGGAAGGGAGAAAGACTCTTGGGTGATTTAGGAGAGTGAAAAGAAAGTTGGAAGAGGTTGGAAAGCTTACTGAAGCGCGGGGGGTGGGGTATGTCTTACTCGTACTGCTCTTAAGAACATGGTCAGGGAGGTAGCATTAGGACATACTATGCATTTATCATCTCTGATTTTGTATTCTCCTCCGTTGGGAAGGTACTGGCTTCTCCTTGGATTATTTGTCCTTAGTAGCCAGTTTATTATTACCTTTTCTTCTCTGGACGAGATTTGTACCTTTTCCGTGACAGTTTTTTCTTCAACTATTATATTAATTTCGCAAACTTAATGAATACAGATAGTCCGAGATGTGTCATCTGGACTTGTAGGAAGGTATGATAAAATAGAAGTATAAGTTATAGCTTCCATAATGCAAAATGCTGTGGGAATCTTTGCTATTAACTTCTCTAATTTAATAAAGAACATACTTAGCATCTGCAAAAAAACTCCCTGTCCTAAATGCTCATAATATTGCCATTACAATTTTTTACCTAAGCGTATTTTACCTCAAAAACCTAAATTATACCTAAATTATACCTCGTTATTAATACATAAGTCTCAGCAATTCATTTGAAATTTAACTCGAAAATGTTTTAATAACATATAATAATTTGCCTATTTATAAAATGTTGAGTTTTTTTGCGTTATTTTTCCTAATTACAATGATTATTCCTATTGTCAACGTACATAGGCTACTATTCTGAATCGAGCGACGCTATTTCTGGCTAATGCTATTTCTTGCTCCAGAATAGCGTCAGAAGCGATTCTGAACACGATGCAGCTATCCAAGGCGTCGGTTCCGTAATGCTATTATTAATTCCGCCCCTTTGTGTATGAAAACCTTCTGGTACAGTAATTGGAAATTCAGGCAGCCAATGACGAGCGATGTTTAACTTTTTCACAAACAGCTGAGACCTTCGCCTTGGATGCCGTGAGTGTATGAAAGAATATTTTCAATAAATAATCTAACCAAATTCATTCAATGCTGTCTTCGGATACTATTATTGTTCTCTATTTTGTTCTGATTTTATCAGCTGGTAGATAAATCTCTGATAATTTTTGAATTTATGAACGGTATTTCAGTTTAGGAAAGGCTGGCAATGTTTGTTTTGCGTACCTATGTGGACATATAACAGCTACCCGTGCTGGGAAAACAATTTTAATTTCTATAATGATAGTTCACCTCACCATCGTAAAAAAGCATATTGTTTTCATGTATATTTTAGGTTATTTTTGAATATTTTAACTTTTACAATTTATTGAAGGGAGCGGACGACGTTTGGATACATGAGACGTGCATGATCCAGCATTATCTTCAAAGTATACTTTCATTTGAAGTTATCATTGGATTTGTTATCTAAAATAATCTAGTATTCTATTAAATTCATCAACTGATAGAAAACTTTCGGAGAACCTGTGCGGTGAACGGAAATTCAGTTCAGAAAATTCTTGCGACGTTTGTTAAATATTGACAAATAACGGATTACCATGCTGAGAGAACAATTTAAACGCGTATAATCACAGTTCAACTTAAAATTGTAACAAAGCATATTGTTTTTGTGTATCTGTTGGGTTGCTTATTTTATTCTCACCACTTAGGTATCCGGCTCAGAGGACGACGTTTGGATGCATACGAAGAGGGAATAATATTATATAAGTGTATCAAGGAAAGTGATGTGATGGTAAATATCAATTATTTTATCACGGATATTTGAAATCTATTATTGCAAATAGCCCGTGGGCTTAATAAGGTGGTTAGACATCGGAATTAGCCTCTTGAAAATCTTGTGGGACCGTTGGGAAATGTGAGGTTGGAAGTGAATGTGAATATGTTAAGCAATAGTTCGAGCCGACTTGTTTAAAAAATACAACGGAAATGCTAGATACAATTCTTGACGGAGAGAGTGAATACTCATCCGATGCGTGTAGATCAGGTTCTTCTATTTTACCAAACTTGTTATACCCGGCTGAGAGAAGGGAAAAATTTTGCAATGCAAGAATAAAGCAATGAGACTCGATCGGAAAAAATACCAGTCTACAATAAGAGGTACGAGAAAAGGTAAAGTCAAGGAAGGTTTCCAATTTCATGCTTAAACTCAACTTAGTTCAGTTTTAAATAAGTTTGCTCACTTTTACTTCCTGTCCAGCTTGGCACATTTGCCTACTTTTTATGAGAAGAATTTTTTTATGTTTACTGGAATATACGTAATGACAAGTCAATCCTGCTAATATTTTAATGCATTTAGGAACACTTTTCAATGCATATTTTGCCGAATCCTCGTTAGATAACGTGTGATAAAGAATCAGGTGTCCGTTTCACTCGAGAATAGCTTGACGCTCTTAGAATAACGTGGGGATCAGATCGTCGCCTAAAATAGCGTCGCTCCCAGGCGTCGGTCTGCGTTCAGAATCGTAGATAACTGAATTGACGCTATTCTTTGAACCGAAAGCGTCACGTTAGCTATTTTTGGCATAAGCAGTACAGCTATTTTATTCAGAATAGCAGCCTTAGTGAGATCTCCGAAATGACCTATCGTCATTAATACTCTAGTCCAGCGATAAACATGATTTGCAAGGCGGAAATATTTTAAGAACATTTTCAAATGTTCCTGATATAAAGCGTTTGCGTTTGTGTGGTATTATTCATCACCATTAATTTGAATATAGTAGTTTTATATGCTCAGCGATATTTCGGAAATGATCCCTTGTCAGAAATACTCTCGATCTCAGCAATGGATATTACATCGAACTCGGAAATATTTTTAAAACATTTAGCCATATGCCTAGTAAAAAACATTAGCGTTTTAGAAACTTTATTCTCGCCATTACTTTGATTGTTGTTCTATGCTCCTAGCGAGATATCCAAATGACCCCTCGTATTAGTGCATCCGCGTTTAAGCAATTCACATGTATTGTAACTCGGAAATATGTTTAAAATATCTCGCATCGTGCCTAGTAATAAATGCTTATATCTTGTCACATTATTCATTACACAGCCGTAGATGGTTATTATATAACTTGTGAGATCTCAGAATTGAATCCAACGAAATTACGCTAACAGGATAGCTATTTCCATTTGGACCCCTCTTGAGGGTTTTTTTGTTTGATTCGCTACCATTGCGCATTTTTTCTTAATAAAGATGGCATTATGAGTTCGGTAATCTCTGTGGTCGCTATTAGAACATAGAAACTTAATTTGGGTCAGATGTCAATGACCCCATTCAGAAGTCAATTACCGCCACTCAGAAGTAAATAAGCCTGGCAGAAGTCATTGACCCCTCCAGATGTCAATGCCGCCACCAGAGGTCATTGACCCCACCAGAGGTCATTGACCCCACCAGAGGTCATTCACCCCACCAGAGGACATTGACCCCACCAGAGGACATTGACCCCACCAGAGGTCATTGACCCCGCCAGAGGTCATTGACCCCGCCAGAGGTCATTGACCCCACCTGATGTCAACGACCCCACCTGAGGTCGATGACCCCACCAGAGGTCAATGACCCCACCAGAGGTCAATGACCCCACCAGAGGTCAATGACCCCACCAGAGGTCATTGACCCCGCCAGAGGTCATTGACCCCCCAGAGGTCAATGACCCCACCTGAGGTCAACGACCCCACCAGAGGTCAATGACCCCACCTGAGGTCAACGACCCCACCAGAGGTCAATGACCCCACCAGAGGTCATTCACCCCACCAGAGGTCATTCACCCCACCAGAGGTCTTTGACCCCACCAGAGGTCAATGATCCCTCCATAGGTCATTGACCCCACCAGAGGTCATTCACCCCACCAGAGGTCATTCACCCCACCAGAGGTCATTGACCCCTCCAGATGTCATGGACCCCACCAGAGGCCAATGACCCCTCCAGAGGTCATTGACCCCACCAGAGGTCATTGGCAACACCAGAGGTCAACGACCCCACCTGAGTTCAATGACCCCACCAGAGGTCTTTGACCCCACCAGAGGTCATTGTACCCACCATTGGTCAATGACCCCACCAGAGGTCAATGACCCCATTAGAGGTCAATGACTTCATAAGAGGACTTCATCATCATCAATGACCCCACAAGAGCACACAAGCACACAAACACACAAACATTGTCATATTACAGAACAAGATAATTCCAATAATAAAGCATAGCTATCAAATTTTATTTTGAGCAAAACTTGGTGAGCTTTCCCAAGCAAGCATCCTCTTTTTCCATCTAGCTTCTGTACTAATAGGAACGCTCACAGATATTTTTATTTCGGCATTGTTCCATAACTTTTTGAAACTCACCCAAAATGTCAGTAGAAATATTTCATTTATTGATAAAACTGAAGAATCGGAGAATGCTTTGTGCAAGGCCTTCAAAAACGTTATTTAATGTGTTTCGAGCTTAACGAGTAGCTTATGGAAGAATTTTTGGACCCACGGAAGCTCAATGATGAGTTTAACTGAGGAGCAAGGGTCAGATATAGAGTTAGTAATTAACATTGTATAAATGTATTTTTATTACACATGCTTGTATGTACAGTGGCGGAAGAAATTAACGCAAAATTTTTCGCGCGCCAGAATGCGGCATTTTTGGGAACTTCTAGGAGCAGTACACACTCGAAAGACTGGCAACACTGAGGAAAACATCGTCTACCGCAAATATTTGAAATCCGTAATGGAACTCACATTTGTCGGAGCCTAGAACTTGGTCATCAATCGCCTCATTTTTGAGCTTTCGTCTCATTTTACTTGCACAATCAGTCGCAGCGCATCGCTGTTTGTTTCAACGTGGTTCTTAGGTCGAATGGTATCAATTATACAGAAAGACTGATGATAAAAAATATTCACTATCCCCCCCCAATTCAGTATACTATATGCTAAAATATTCATCTTCTACCACCAAGGGATATTTATTGTGGTCGACTTTCCGAGGATCTTTTAGAATGATGCGTACTGTGTCTGTTTCACCGAAATAATATAAATCTTGATTTATCCTCACCAAATGTCGATAAAAAAAAGATTTAATTAAAATAAGTATTGTCAACGTAATGTAATTTTTCATGATTTTCCATTTGTTAATTGACGAAGTTCCTTAAACGGATATTGATTAAATTGAAAACTGATATTTATTAATAAATCATTCTTGACCCAATATAAATCCATCTTTAGTTCGTCAGAATAGGATTGAACTATGAAAACATACGTAAACACATATGATTTCACGAAATAAAAATAAATGTGCTCGCATCGATACCGAATAATCTAGGCATATTTTCCCGATATTTCTTTCATCTTATCACAGGAAGCTTGGTGACGAGCTGTCCACTGTTAAGTTTTATCTTGTAAATATAGGATATATGAATAAGCATTCAGAAAAGTTTACCCAAATTAGGTGTAGTTATGGATAAACAACTCTATTACGTCTGATTGCAAACTATCTTATATGCTTAGGCATAAATTCGCCGCACATATAAAATTAACAAAAAGCCTTTTAAATGACTTCAGTTTGGAGTAAAATATCATTAATGAGATAAATTAATAGGTAACGGTTAATGTTGTAGCTGTCAGATGTAGTTGGCTAGGTAAAGAGTGGTCCGTGTTCGATTTGTAATGAACGCAAATGAGTGTTTATATAAATTTCCTCATATTGGCGTTATGAATGAATGTAGTGTGTAGCTGCAATGACTGGCTGATAATATGAAAGGTTATGAATTTTTTAAATATAAAAGAGATAAAATTTACCGAATAAAAATAATTTTGTTCGACCAGAAATAGAACGAGAAACGCAAAAATGTCTCGACCAGGGGTGGGATTTCGGTTCTTTTCTTCTTATGGTCGTTATTGTCATCCAAAAGGTAAGCCGCATTGGTAGGGCAATGCACAAGGTCCTGAAAGCGCACTCCATTGCTATGTAGCACCCGATCTTTCTTAATGACGATCACGTTTTCGAAATCATGAGCGTACTCGAACAATGTTATTATGAAGAACCATGATTGCGATTCAGTTTTGCTACCCAATAACAACTACTAGACTTTCTCATGACAAGGCGAATTTATGATGATGTTTCGTATCCTTTCGGTGAATTTATTTGCGTCCGAATGCGTTAATTTGAACTAAGTTACTTTTAAAATAAGTGGTGGTATTGTCTACGAGCGTTTAAAATAACCAAAGGATAGGAAAAAGCATACTACTCTCCCGGGAATACAAACAGAAAGAAGTAGTTCTCGATTTTACCTCATCAGCCCAGACCATTCCAATCAAACGCCATAAGTTCCCCTCATGCATGGGTTTGGAGGCCAGCTTCTTAAGTGTGAGTTTAAGCAACGAGCAATCGTGGAGGACTCTTGAGGATCCCTAGAGGTTTCCCCGTGTCGATACAAAGCTCCACCAATACTAATCCATAAAAAATTGGAATGTATGAAGGGCGCATTATATTGATTTGGAAAATAGTATGCCTTTAATAAGAGCTTACTTTCCCCTTGTGTTGCGGGGGATACCTTTTCTGCCATAGATAATGTCTTGAACGCCAGGCGTTTAGCTCACAGGAAAGAAGTGGTATTTGGCTTCTCTTACGCCCTTAAAAGTATTCGACGGGGGCTTCCAATTTTTTCGAAGCGCGACGAGCCTTTTCTTTCTGGTGCAGCAAGTATTTGAAACCTGTGCGTTATGCACAACAACAAACCACCCCGACCATCACCACCCGGAACTTGGCCAAGGTTTACTGATGACTACTTCATTGAGACGAGCGTCGATAGACGAACAAGCAGAGCGGACAGCACAAGCAGACATACAGTTCAAAGTTTTAGCGGCCTCTCCCAAAATTCTTGGAGGAAAAAAAGATCTTATTAGCCTTTGAGTATGCCTCATTTTTCTCCCAGGCGGAGGAATCGGATAGTAGGTTTGTAAAAGGCAAAAACATCTGTCGAAAAAGTACCCGAAGAGGTGTTCCGCCTTTGACTTTCACCCACTGAACTTTTATTTGGTGTTTAAAAGTTAAAAAAAAAACAATTTCTTACTACTATCAAACGAAATTCATAAAATTCATGTCCGCTATAATAAGAACTATGATTATTCAAATTTTTATCAATATTCATTTTTCGTCCGCAACTAGGAATACTTACGAGTTCACAAATGTCAAAATTCTAGGCGATGGTTCAAAATCAATCATGAAACATAGATGGAGCGGGCTGTACGGAGCGCAGCGTTCATTATGAGAAAGATAAAAGAAACAAACGCTTTTCTACCCCCTCAAACGAAACAACCCCAAATTAAGATGCATTGAGGAAAATCGTGGGGGAAGAATGGGAAATGAACCCAGTAAAATGATACCGAAATGAGGGCAACTCCATGTCACAAATACTTGGTCAGGAAATCGAAAATGGAGGGGGATTGATTTATTATAAGGCTAATAAACATCCACATTCTTTATGTAAATACCAGCATATTTCTCGATGACCCTTTGCTGTGATTATGAGCACATATAGCTCAAATTGAGAGAATTACGCATTCATTTTAACCTTTTCCACTCGTTCTAAATAAAGCATTATAGTGTCCCTTTTCAACATCCGTTAAAATACATTACCACTAAGAGATGAAATTTATGACCCTGTAAAAAGTCTGCAAATATCTTCATGTGGGGGCACTCACAACTTTAACTTCCATTGAAGCAATAATATTACGACGCATTTGAAGAGGAATATATTCTTTAGGAACGTATCAATCGTATAATCTTTGATGGTGCACATTCCTAATTTACACTCCATTGACTACTCTGCGGATTTATGAGGAGTATACAAATGACCATAGGAAGAATATCTAATTATTACTTAGTCGCTACATGGAAAAGATGATTTTTAGTATTTTATCACTTTCACAGGGGAAGATAGGCGATGCATTTTTGTCGGAGTATTACTAACGCGTGGGTATAAAAATGCTCCTCATAAAATTTAACTGCGTAATTTTAGCCAAACATTTTTCACTGCGAATATGTCAAAAGGTATTTAAGTGATTCATTAATTTACCTTCTCCTCTAAGTATTATCATCCATCTTCTAAGTTGAACTGTTGAACTACACGGTTAAAGTATTGCTCATAGCAAACCTAGAAAACAATGCTGGGAAAGCTTCAAATACCGTTTTAAAGATATTTTGAAGAAAATTCCACACTTGTTTGGTCTCTCACTCAGGTAAGTAATCGGTATTTACAAGTTCGGCAGATAGAACCAAACTCTAATTCCTAAAAAAAATAATTGCCCTCTTTACTAAATCATTTCAAAGTAATTTAAAGGTGAATGTAGCATCAGGTAAGGTCACTAAATCGAGTAACTGACACAATCAGAGATCCGGTCTATTCCCTCCTTCATGAATAGCTTTTCATTGAGTGGTAAATTGGCGAATGAGTAGGAATGAGCATCATACGACAGACAGGACGTAGAAATCAAGTGGGGCCGAGTACCCTAGAATGGGAAGTAAACGTCTCATTCGACGACCAAGGAGACCGCTCTGATTCTTTTACTAAGCTCGAATATGCGTAAAACTCACACGCTCATGGTTGAGGTCAATATCCATTCCCTGGGCCTTCCGCGGATTCCTGCGAAGTTTTGGCTGCAATAAAGTCACATCGCGTAGATAAATTATAAAGGCACTAAAAGAGGCCACGCCAGGATTTGAACCCCAGGCATTCTTGGTCGCAGACGAACACTCTCCCTCTAGGCCACTACATCGATCAAGCGAAATCCGCGTCCAGTGGTTCTTACTATGCAACGGAAAAAGGGAATTTTAATGTTTCCTTTAAAAACTGGACCAAATAAAATGTTCTGGATTTTTGAAAGTAGTTTTCAGAAATTAAATAATATTACATTAGGAGTAATTAAGAAATGTAAGTGTTTGAGACGACCTGTATGCACGAGGGCGGAAACTTACGTAGGGTTTCAAGGTATTGGAAATTCTCGTAAATAAAACTATTCTCCACATGGAAACCATTCTATTCAACCAGATTTCCCATACTTTTACTTGATATTCACAGGATATTACGCCAAAATGTTAATTGTAATGCATCATATTTCTCGGAAGTAGTTTGAGGCCTATAAAAACGATGTTCATCCACAGCTATTCCCTGCACGAGGAAATACGTTTGATTGTCAGTGAATTTGATCTGGAGAGTAAAAAATTTTTATATCCCAACAAATAATGCTTTCATCGTATTGTTTCTTAAGTTTCAATGAAGAAATCTTTTTAAACGGTCCAAAGCTTAAAAAAAATATGGTAAGCATCTCTACATAATCAACTACGACTTCGGAACCTCAACTGGGTGAGGGTCGAAGCAAGCTCATCACGTTTATAACTCCTAGACGATCTCGCGAACATAAACCTTATTAGTATGACTATTTACATGATGCGTAAAATTTATATCCATTCATAGAGAGTTTGAATATTCCCGGTTTCCATATGCTGTCTCATTGTTGTCAAGTTGTTGAAGCAAAAGCGATTTCAATTAGTTCCCGTTTACGCCGCATTCAAACGCCAATGAGTTTTGCGTTAATTTTTTCCGCCACTGTACATATGCTATGAAATTCAAAGAATTTAATGAAGGAGGAATCGTCGCTAGAAGGTTAAAGGTGGAGAGGGAGGGAGGTGAAAGTTGAAAAAAGGATACGGTAAAAGTGAAGTGAGTTTTCGGAAGATATAGGGGAATAATCTTGCATACAACTCATTCTAAAAACTGCTACCTGCTGCTAATTTGTGTGCTTACTTTTTGTGTTCCCTAACTCATCATCGACTGGACGATCCGATCTCTCGCAAACCACTAGATTTCTATGCGTGTCTACTTCTCATCCACAATGCCCGCACCTATTTTCTTTTTCCTCTGTGTAGTTGGAAAATATTCTATCAGTTCTACCCCCACATTTGACTGTCACTAGTTAATTTAATCCATTATTGCCTCGTTTCCAATCACTTGCATTCAGCCACTTCATTTTCTCCCCTTCTATTTGTCTTTCTTATATAAATATGCAAAGTGGAAGTTCTAAAAATAGTTGCCACATTATCTTTGTATCTGGCGATTTTTTTCACAAATTAACTGAGTGACATTTATTGATTTAGATGTTTTTCACGAATGGCAATATATATGTCCTTTTGCGGTACATGTTGGTCGATATTTATTTTAAGGATGAAATTTTCCTATTTTTGTGACTATACAACATTACTGTTAGCTATAGCATGCTGCATGTTGGAATATTGCTCATGTGGCAAGCAAGAGACATAAATAGTTTAAGCCCCTATTGATGAATTTAAGTCTGGTTATTACTTCGACCATACGCTGTCTCAAAAGTACACCCATAATGCTACTATTACGACCCTAAGAATTGAGTTAGTAGCGCATGCGGGACTTAATAAAACACGCCCCTAGCTCTCTAAAGGATGATTTGATGCGCGTGCGGTTCATATTGATGAAGATAGGGGTATTATCAGGAAGCCCTGCCCCGATTTGTGTCCAGTCAGCCGATATCACCGAGGCTCTAAGAGACGGACAGTATCTTTCCATGCTTGAAATATGTCCTCCGACAGACCGTGAGCTAGGGAAAGGTCATCGTTCATGGGGTCTTAATCGCGAATGATAGGGTCGGGTCAGCGGAACTGGTTCCCGGGCCGAGGTTTTTTGATACCGCACCCAGCAAGGGTTAATGAACGTCGCAATAAGGAGAATCGGGGAGAGGACGACCCTTTTACGTTATAGTGTGAGAGAGCCATGCTGCATACTCCATCTCCCCTTCCTGGCTTTATGTGGCTTCTGAACCGCACCATTTCTGCCGCGGGCGCGGGGTGCAGGATGTCTCTGGAGATTGAAAAAAAGGATGTATGAGTTTATTCCAACCGCTTAACGTATTTGAGCGAAGTGGTTGGGACAAGGTGCTGAAAACAAATTGGAAAGAAGGTTGGGTTTTAGAAGTAAAGTAAAGGCATCCAAAGATAACTTTAGATAGGGATATGACGAATTGTGTAACACATATCTAAGGATAAGAAATGGTAGTTAGGAAGTTACTCGTTCAACGCATGTTATAGGATGGGCATTCGCCCGAAAGGGCACGCACAAAGGCCGTTGGTAAGAATGCCAAAGAGTGACTTTGCTGCCATATCTCCACTCACCTATAGATATTTATTCTTTTCCTTCTACGGCAAGCCCTTTTTTCTCCAACTACCCCTTGTCCATCATCCCCCGAGGCTTGTGCCCTTCGTCGATGGACAGCTGTCGACGAGAGGTAGAAGGCCTATTCTCAGAACTTCCAACCTTCATTTCCATACTGTAGATACCCGTAGTTTGCTACAATAGAGATTTGTCAGAGAGACTTGCATTCGAATTACGTGGCCCCTATGATATTAAAAAGAAATCCCTTTTCAGTAAATCATGCATTTAATCAGAGATTTAATCAAGAAATAGAAGCCAAAGTTAATCCTTAGGATTAATTCTAGTTGTACACTTCATGCTTTCTATCATATAGTATCTTCAGAATTGTCTAGTAGTTATAAAATTATACGAGTATTCACGTTTATATGTGAGATTCGCTGATTATCTTGTTGTACTGAGTAGTTTTAATGTAATTTATATGAATCATACGTGATTAATGTACACACTTTATACAACTTATAATTCAAGAGATATGCGTACTATTTTGAGAGATCGTTGCCCTAAAAAACAAAACTAATACTGCAAGGCTTCGTCAGGCTGCAAAATAACAGTATTTCTGTTTAGTTTAAACTCCAATCCGTGAACAAAGCTGCGTAAAATAAATTTTTATCTTCAGGAGGATTCAAAATACAGGTTTTAAGGGTATGTTATGTAGTGTTACTAAGTTCGTACTTATAAATGAGGCAGTTTTTTTTATTTTTAATAAAAATGTTTATAAGTATTTACTAAATCATAAAAAAATTGAAATGATATTATAATAATTCCCAATTTTATACAGTGGAAGGCCGTTATTTGTCCTCCGCCTACTAATGATGTATTTTCAACTCATAAATTTGCTCATTACATCTAGTGACTCTGAGATTGAAAAGGCACGCTCTCAGAAATATTGTTTGCTTTGCGCCATACTGCAGTATAACCCGCTAATTGCTTTTTCAAACTCATAAAAAAATGCTTTTTGTATTGTAAAATGTGTTTTTGACTGAATCATGCACCTATTTCCATGGAGAAATTTGAATTAAGAACTTTAAAACTAGTTTTACTGTGATGAGTGGGTAATTGAAAGAGTTTCAAAAAATATAGTTCCCTTTTAATTAGCATTTGGGGCTCTTGCTTTGCTATTTCATGGAAAACGAGTTATTCCTCTAGGTCGTTAACGAGTACTTTGAGTGAATTTCCAATTCGGAAAAGGATGCAAGTGGAGTTTTCAATCGTAGTACATCTGTTTTGTTCACATGATCGTTATTCTTATAATTTCATGATATAATATGGTCGTCACGGAGTCATATCAATTAGGTGTTCAAAACTGTGCTAATGATAACACTATCGATATTCTTTTCTTGTAAAAACTACAATTGAGGTCTTTAAAATAATTTTTCTCTAAAATTAAACTTACAAGTATTTTATTGAATAATACGCGTTTAGAGCCTTCCTTGTAATTTGCCATTTAAATGCCATATTTTATTATTTGAATTTCTGAGACAACTATAATCATCAAAACTCAAATGGTTTCATGAATAAGGATTCTTCAGCAGTATCTTTTTACCCCCAAAAACTTATATTTCCGATTGATGTTGGACTAATCTCGTTTGCCCGTTTAAAATAATATAGCCCTTACCAGTTGTTGGAGTACCTCTAATTTTTTGCAACGTCGCTTTCATGCATATACCACGACGCATCTTCCCTTTAGCATATAACTCCTAGGAATATTCGGATCTCATATTACATGCGTTTTGTATAAGAATCCTCTTTCCAAATTAGCTATGCCTCTAGGCTCATGGAAAAGCGGAAAAGTGTTTCAGCATTTGAAGTATGTCAGATATGCATATTTTAGAAATGATTTGTAAGATGTTAACCTAGAGTACTTTGAAGCATTGTAGTCATTTTTTGCATCGTATGATTTCGAAATCGATACCAGAGAGCTAGAGAAAGTAATGATATGTAAGACTTCGAGTTACTTTAGCAAGTATGTAGGTTATGATATGAACAGGCAGAAAATCAAGAAATGACACTGAAAAAGGGGTCGAAAAAAATTCTTTGTTGGTTGTACGAGTTGATGGAGAAAAAATAAATTTATTAGTATATTATAAACAGACTATTCATGAATTAGTTTTTGAGAGTCAGAAAAAAGTTTTGGAAAGTGTTTGAAAAAATTAAGATATCATGCGTGTTACGTATATATTTAACAAATAAGTCACCATCACGGAAGAAGTGAACTGCAGTTACCAAACTAAAAATTTAAATCAGATATTAGTACATAAAAAACACCATATCTAGGTATAGTTGACCGTCATTTTTATATCTTGCTTTTACTAGTGAATAACTAGGTGTGATTGCAAAGTCCTTACAATTACAGTTGTTTTCTAAATTCTCTTCAGACATGAAGAACTCTTTGTTATGTGATTGTGTGCAATCGAAAAATAAAGGTTTGACTAATCCATGTGATATTCTCATGACTCCTTATTAGAATAGTATCATGACCCCATATTACACTTCTAGGTCTGACGGAGGCGATTAAATAAGAGAGATACATTGCCGTACAGATAGGTACATAGGTACAAAAACTCGTTCTTTTCGCGCATATTAGCGACCACAATAAAAACTGAGCCCCACTAAATATACTTCTATGATACATGTCACTATTTCACCTCCCAAAAACTTGCATCCTAACACGACTGGTGGCCTAACACCCCTGCCACACGCCCATGCGGCGGCTCGCAGGGTGATATGAAGATGTAGATGTCCTTCTTCACTACGCCTGTAACTGTATTGGAATTATTCTAATAGTTATTTGAGAAACTACTCCTCTGAAGCCACTGAATGAATAACATATTCTTATATTTTTGCAAATTTCTTCCATTCAGTGCCTTGGTTCAACTGCGTTTACATTTTATGTAATTTTGGTGGTAGTGGTCATCAACCCCATGGAGGGGCCTTTCAAATGCTCCGCTCTTGGCGAGCCAAGACTCGACTTATATGAAAGGCGGCGACATGAGAGGGAAAGGGTTTTGAAGTGGAAGGGAAAGAAGAGGTGGAGGAGAGGAGTGAATAGCAGAGGAGGCTGAGGACATGAGGGCTGGTAAGAGAGGAAATCGCGAGTGACCGAGCGGATCCCTTTTAGATTAAAGTGGGCGTGGGAAGTAAAGTTTCCTCCCATTCATAGCAGTACGGAGATTTTGATCTGCTTTCTAACTCTTCATGGAGATAAAACACCTAACATTTACTCAGTAGTTTTACCCCTTTTCTCAATTTGATGCTTGGATGTCGGTTACCATTCCGATTCTCTTCACAGCCTGACAACACTGCTACACCTATTGCGATATCTTTCTACAAACCTAGATGGTCGTTGAACCTCGCAAATTATGTTCATATCAACCCCGGCTCATTTTGATCCCACTTGACGCGTATTTTAAGGTAAAAGGGTCAAACTAGTGAAATATTAACAGTAATCTTTAACTTTCTTGTCTTATTTCCTTGATGTTCTTTTATCTACGAGTTCATGTCTTAGTAGGTACTAATATTTATCTTTCTTTCCCTGACATCTCAGGCAATCCTTGTGGTTCTTTTATTTCTACCCTTCGGAGCCATTTCTAAGTTTATCTCATCGTTAAGCCACGACAATAAAGGTAGGGACTCGAGAATAAAAGTAGTTGAATTAAGAGGAGATAGGAGACGTGGAAGTGGTGGTTAAAAGAAGAGAATGCATGAAGACGTTTAGGGTTGGAAGTGCATGAGAGTGAGCTCGAGATGGAAGATAAATTGTATTAAATTCACAGGGGAAAAATATTACTCCTGGACTGAGATATGAGCCCGTACCCCGAGATTTCGCGCCGAATGCTGATACCAATTAAGCTGCCTTGGTAACTGTGAACTGTGAATAATTCAACTGTGAATTATTTTTTCACTTTGAATTTCTTACAATTGTATAATTACCAGCAAGGGACTCTATTTAAGTAGCTGAGCAGCTAGTTATGCAGTTTTTTTTAGATAAGGGAGCATGAGTGACCGAGCGGATGCTCCGTGACATTTAGCCGCGGGAAAGAGAACTAGTGAACGAGGAAACCAAGTTACCCTTTTTCTAAACCTCTCCGTCCCTTCTCAGTATACCCTGCAAGAGACCTTGGATGAACGACTAATCTCCGTCATTCCAAAATCTTTCTTTGCACCCCTCGTTTATATATTACTTTCACTCCCCGATGTTTTTTTCCGTCTGTGGCGATGAAGAAAGCGAACTTCTCCATCGTTTACGGTGTTCTCGCACACCGTCCACACCCTCACCTCATCCCTGCGATCCTTTGGTCATCCACCAATTTCCAACGAAGGGGGGAACGTAGTATCCGCTTTTCATTCACTGAAGATTCGGAGTTTTTTTTAGTTATCACGGGGGATTCATTCAACGCCTTTGCGCTCAGGCCTGAAGTGAGAAATCACAATGAGCGTCATCTGAACGCGCTATAAGAGGGCGAAAGGTACTGTACTTTTGTTTTTTCATGATACATGGCACTTTTAACCTATGTGTTCGTACTGCCACCTCATCTTCCCTTCTTCTTATTTGCATTTATTTGCATACAATTATATAATATGACTCAAATTGTGTTTGGGTTACAAACTGAAATGTTAACTGCGCGGGAAATCTAAAAGTTATTCACTAAAAACATGGTTCAAATAGATTCAAATTGGGAATTCAGAGCAGTAATTCCATATCTGCTCAGGAATTCAGTTGATTTGTACTCTTGTGTATTACAAATATGCTTCTAATTGCAATAATGGTTTCATTAAAAGATACGGAATTCTCATTTTTGTAATTTGTATTGTTAGAAAGGAGTTAGTGTCGTAACGAAAGTATGGATAATGTACTCACAGTGAGTATTGAATAAAATTTAATGGTAACACATAAGTATTAAAACAGAGATCTCGATATCAATAAGTTACGGATTGACAAATAGTAAGTACTGAATTTAATCTGCGTCATTGAATGGCAATTGTTTCCATTGAATATTTTTCTGAAGAAAAAAACATGATGTAAATGAGTTTTTCTCAATGAGAGTAACTTACGCTTTCAGTAAGCCATCTTCCTAATCTGTTACCGGTAATAACAGCAGTATTTTTTGTTCGTATTAGTTTTCGATGGTGAAATTTTTTGGAGAGGTATGAACAATCGCCGGTAAAGGAAATAGTAGGAAAAAAACTTGCTTCATTTCAAGATACGTGGAAAACTGAGAAGAAAGGCGCTGAAAATATTGCCTCACTTTTCCTATAATTGAAAAATATTAGATTATTCTTAGGATTATGTACAATTCTCTTCTTAGGATAGATTATCCGTCACTTTCGGCTATCCGATTAGACTTCCTCTTCCATTGGCATGGTCAATCGGCGCTTTTCTCTTTTCAATGCCTAAGGTTTCGATAGTCGATTCAGCAATATGAGAATTCTTCCGAGGATATTATCGAGAGAAAAAGATTTAGTATGAAAGTGCTTTTGATACAAAGGAATCTATCGATAAAAGTAAAGTATCCAGACTCTTTCTGTACCCGTGCTTGTTTTCAACTTTCCCTTCACGTTGGAACTATGTTAATCCTGAAAATAATAGTGGTAAATCAACAATTTTAGAATAACATCTATAGTTTCTCCATATTTGGCCATTTTTACTTTTTTATTACAAAATTCCGCTGGTTTTTTTTCGTCCAAGTATTTACGTTGCATTTTCTCTGTAAGCCTCTTTTTATTCCTAGCTCTTCTCTGATTTTCAAATATCTCAATTAGTTTCCTTTGACTGGAAGCCGAAAATTTGGTTTCATACTTCCGCTTCATGCTCCTTATATCTCAAAAACACTGATTATAAATAAATTAAAATAAGGTTTTACGTGATTCATGAACTTTTTTGGTGATTTTTAATGTTAGTGATTGTTAAGGCGTTTCAAAGCGTCGACATCATCATAATGTAATTTTTATTCAATTCATTTTATGTGGGTATCCACCCCTATGTGAGCGCCGTATCTTCAACTAAACTCAAGATTAATTTCTGCTATCGTCCCACGTTGGCCCTCGTATGAATAAAAAAATATGGTGATGAGCGGAATATGTACCTTTGAACGCGGTCCCTCTTTATAATTGACATGTTGGTCGAACCGGTGGCACCTCTGAAAACGACGCCTATGAATGGGGAAGTCCTCTACCTTTCCATGCAGACTCTCGCTTTAATGTTACAGCGCTTTCTATCCGGATCGGATGCCGCTGACGCAGCGTCCATATATGCCAATTCCCCTTCCCATCCATTTCCCATTAGGCGCACAACCCCATAGAAGAATGGACGACTCTGCGGAATATATATTCTACTTCACTTTTCAGGCTGGAGCTGGAGAAGATATCGTTGGTTGATGGGCCATTCCATTGGGAAAAGGCTTTTGCGGGAAGAGGAAGTTTAAAGTCAGTGGCGCAGACGACGTTCTCACCGTAAAAGTTCGAGAAAAGGAGCTTCCATTATGTCCCGTCAAGTTTTATGGAGTATTACTTCGCTTCCACTGATGATCCCCTTTTGGTCTATGCATTTGTTAGATATAATGTCTGAGTTCCATCTTCGTTCGGTTCCGCCAGTTGGCAATCACCGTTCTCTGTTTAATCATATACCTGTAAATGCGTCCTATGCCCGTAGGTTACGAATGGCTGGAATGGTGTTCCAGAGGTCACGGATGTTTTCTAAGATCCTCTGCCATCCAACGTTTACATATAATAGTCAAGGTAAATTGGTTGAAAGATGCATCTGCGTATTTTATATTTAAATAATGGAAATCATGGAATGGTTCCCAAAAAATCACGGATAAGGTGGAAATTCTGTTTTTTAGATTTGTTGCAGAAGATACCAATGAAGACGTTATGTAAATTGGTTTTAATTCCTAGGCATACCGGTTGACACAATTTCAATGGGTAAATACATAGCCCAACATATTAACAACATAATTCTTCCCACGAGCAAGAGCGTATAGTTTAACTTTAGCATCGATTCACTCGTCATTGAACAATATTAAAATGTATTATCGAAGGGGCACCCACGTGCATGCTTGCATCTTATAACATTCATAGCTATCTAGCTACATAAAGCTGTTATGAGTATGCCCAAAATTCTCAGTTTTGTCTTGAAAAGGGTTCGTTTAAAAATATTTAAATCATTACTTCCCCCAATTCTTTATGAAATCCAATTCATATTTTTGGCAGATGGATATGACTTTTTAAACGCAACTTGAGGCACATATTTGATCAACCTTCTAATAAAAAATAGTGGAATACTGACCAAATAATCTAAAAGACCTATTTGTATAATCAAGACCCCTCTACTAAAGTGAATTAATGAATGTGATTCCTAGGGTGGTTATAAGAATCATCACTTTGTAGCTAATAGTTTTTCCCATATAAACAGGGCTTTTGCGAAAATGAGGAAAATTTTCGTCGGTATGGATAATTCAATGAAAATGGAAATACTAAGAGCGTTTATGAATTTGCAAACGTACAACGCTGAATAGTATTTAAGTTTTATGTTTTTGAGCAATTGAGATACAATGATAAGAAGTCGTTCTCTCAGAGTTGCCACAGTCCAAAGTTATGCTTCAGCCTTGTTAGCTAATATATTTTCTCTTCTTCCTTTAAGTTATTTTTTTCGTATTAGTGGTTTACGTTTTCGTACTCCTTCTTAAAATAATTAACCTACATACATATTTATTAAGTATTATTGATTTTTATAAATGCTCCTCACTTCGTGATCAAAGCATACTTACTACATTTCAGATAGATATTTGTTACTAGTTAATCCAGACATATCTACTAACAAACAATACTTCAAGATCTCTTGATCATGGTTAGATGATTGTATATAAATTGGATAGATAATCTCTGTACCATTTTTTCCACCAATAGTTGATTGAGCTGTGATTATATAGGACCGATATTCCTCTAGGCGCGAATAAAATGCACAGAAATATCCTAATTTTGACTCAAGTTCTCAACAAACTAAGCATTTAATTTACTTCGACTAAATAAGTAGTAACATGTAAATGCAAGAAATAATTGCTATCGGTAAAAAGAATTGAAAATTTTTCTATTATTTTGGCTTAATTTTGCATTTGAGAGAAGAATTTTTTACTCGAATAGCGTCTGCATGTCATACTTATAAGCAGCATGTAAAAAGTTGATTTGAAAATTTACTATTTTTATCGCAAGCTCTCAACAACAATGGCAGAAGAAGGAAAATCATAAAAAACCTTATCTTCATTTTTTGGGCTCCTCTATCACCTACGTGACTTTAATCCCTGAGTTCCTCATAATTCAGTCAAATAATCTGATATTTCGACGTAGAATTTGAGCTCATCGGAAAAACTAATTGTTTCCTAGTGGTGTAGTTTCCAAGAGGTGTGAATCTCTCTCTCAAATAAGACCTCTTAAATTATCTAAATTGAGAAATGTACATCGATGTAACACAATAGTAAATGCTTGAAATCATTCGAGTCTGAAAATGACTCGTAACGAGAAATTATTTTTGTTCATATGCTAATATCAGGGATATTTTTTACCGTTTAAATAAGCAGGAATGCGATGCTAACTGCATATAAATATAAGTTCCTTTGATTTTTTTTCTTTTTCTTTGAAAATTTGAATATAATAAGCCTATTTAAGGTTAAGGTTTAAAAATGCTGTTTACAAAGCCTTTAGGATACGCAGTGATTTTAGGATCGTGTATTACGGACATGTTAGGACCCCTCATCTATCTTCACGGAGCCTGCTTTGCCATTAATTATAAACTTTACAGACATGGTTCCCTACTCAACCATGTGGTTTCAGTTTTATTTTTCTTAAGTACATCATTTTTGTCTGTTTCTGCTCTCGAAAACCACAATAATGCCGAGTAAATGGCAACTTTAGCTTCTCAGTCGTCTACTCACGGGGCGGATGAAATATTGCTTTAAAGAGGATGCCTCCCATACATTCTGTTCGTGGAAGTCGTGTGCGGTTTATAAAGCTGGTAGGATTAAAGTGCAAAGGAGAAGAAACACAAGAGAAAGCTTTAGCGGCGGCGAAGTTCTCGTCGCCAAAGAGAACACGAGGACAGCGGCCTTCCCAAATGGCTCACTTTTTTACTCTTGCTCCTCTTGTTTGTCTAAAACTGTAAAATTTAATCCGAAATGCGACATCAAAATATGTGAAATAGAATGGATTCTCTTTTCAAACGACTAATGTAGTACTTTTGGTGGTCGTTTGCAATATGTGCAGTTGAAAATCGCCATTAGTAAGTCCGTGGCTACATAGACAGCGATGATACTCGCCGCGTCACTTCATTCCTAATAGCTGGCGTGCATGGCAGGATTCCATCACGCGTTAATTGTCGGCGTTGGAGGATGTCTCAAAGGATTCGAATTCTTGGAGTTTCATTGGATTTAGTGATGAGAGTTACTTACGGTTCTTCCGTGTCCTTGTTAACTTTTTTCCACCCAAAACCATAAAATCTGTGTAATATAGCGTCTGACATTTTGCCATGTCAAAAGAGCAAATATCTCTCTTCGTCATCTAAATTTTTGGCATGGCAAAGGATTAAGGTTGTTCTTAAAAATTATATCACTTTTTATCATATTTGAATTATTCTTAAGGCTCTATAACCCCTTAATTTGGGACATTATCAGCAAAAACTGAATTTTGGCTTTTCATGAACATCAACATTAGCCCTTTCATAATGCTTATTCGCATGAATTAAGAAAAATAAAATCACCCTAATATTCGCTAATACAAGGAAAGTCACTATGCCAAATTTTAACTTCTAGTCTGAAAAAATTCAAGTTTGGAAGTGATGATTTCAGGCGAAATTTTGTGGAATAACTTCATGATTAGAGATAGAAGCACTTTTTAATTTCCTCATGTCATGTGGAAATTACAAAGTGTTTCAATCTCTAATCCAAGATTGGAATTTCGGTCCGCTTTATTCAATTTCAGCCCACTGTACTGTGGTGTGATGTGGCCAATAGATGAAAGGGGCCTGGCCAGTGCCTGGTCGGCGTCTCCTTTTCTCTTGGACCTGTTCCTTTCTACCCACACACCACACAAGGGATCCCTTCTCCCGCACCTCGCTCACTCCTGCCGCGCTTCTGCACCGTCTAATACACATTTTAATCCATCATTAATCCCAAGTTGTATTAAACTAGGGAGGACTCGTCGCTCATTTCACCCACCACCTCTTTCTCGATTAACGTATCCTCCGACCCTCTTTCGATACGTCTCCACGAGGGCCATACTTAACTTATCGCGTGACTTTTGCCGGCAACAGCGAGTTATCGTTGAAGATTTCGTATATCATTGACTGTTTTGTGACAATTTTTCGTATATCATTGACTGTTGCCTATGCTTACACTATTTTCATTCGTTGATAAAAAGCAATGGCTCTGAAGCTGAAATTCATTGAGGCAGCATCTCCTTGTGCGGTGTTGCAATATTATTTGAATTTTATTTTAACTAGCTAGGAACATGTGGAAAGATTCCGGAAAGCAAAAATAGTCATGGTAAATTCATTATTTTAAATATGGAAGTTTGGAAGACTGTAAGTAGGTTTTTGATTCATGGTAGCCGTTTAAATTGATGATGGAAGACTAATCATCAATTGACAACATGCGCACACAAATTTGCGTCATCAATTTATGCCTTTCGTAAAATAAGGGCCTCTGGGGATAATTATATTATAATGCAATGTGTGATAGCAGCAATATAAAATTTCAGCTTTTAGTTTGAAATTGAAATTAGAAATTTCTTTTCTGACTAGGAATTTAAAGTGTGAAAAGTAACAGCGCATTCCAGGCAGTGTATGATAAAATTGCTATCTTGCAAATACATCGGTATATCAAGTATTCTTTCTCTCTAGTGTTGTCAAAGTTTGGTGATTCACGGGTAATGCTTGCGCCCAATTCATACCGAATGGCCATAAAAATCTCTATCACTGCTAGAGGTATACATATGGCCGTATAAAAAAATTGCGGTTAGCCGGTACATGTCACGTGCGAGCGCTGTAATCTGACGGGGGACGCGGCTTAAACTTTTCGTAATTCCACGCAGTTTTACGAACTAACCTTTTGCGTGGGGATTATTGTCTCTCACCTCCAGGCGATAAATAACTCCACTAAATCATGGAGTAAACCGATTAATACGATGGCGAGACGACGTAAGCAGCGGATGACGCTCGTTAAACGAAGATTGAGAAGTGAAGTTGGAATTGCTACACCGGGAGTTGACATTTTTCTCATCCCAGTTTCTAGAATACGCTCAAATTTTCTTTTGCCTTTTGGCTATGTGGCGTTGCGTTACGATGTGACATTATCTATGCACCTACGCTTCAAGAAACTCCCACACCTTAGTTTCAGATACGGCTTACCCATATATATTAAACAGTTCGGTAATTCCGATACACACTCCGTCGGGAGTACGCATTCCACACTCTGAACTCAAATTCTTGTTTGGGTATCTTTTATTGTTAATTATGATCCCACTTCGTACAGATAAAGAAAAATCATCACTACTTGCACTATACCAGCTACAGAGGCAGAGAGATGTCTTCAAATGAGTCAGTCAGATAGATTTTTTCCCTATTCCTGTCAGATAGATTTTTTTGTACAAGGGTGGAATTCTCTTACGTATTATAATACTAATGGAATCTTAAATGATTGCAATTTTTTCGCTTAAAAAATTTTTCCGTTTTATATGAATAAATTTTTATTCCTGATTGAGTGCCTGAACTACTTTTTTCTCACCAAGAATCAAGATTAATTGAATTTATAAAAGAATATTTTAGAGTGCCTTCAAATAAATCAGAATAATTGTATAAAATAAAAACTACAGATGTACAGAGAATGTTTTGGTATGGAAATGGAGGCAATAGGAGCCAAATTTGAGAAAATTAAGATTAAAAATCTATGACGCAACTTGTATGCATCAAACTGAGAAACTTTTTGTGATTGGTAAATAGTAAAAGGAAATATATACTGGCGATTTAATCTAAACTCTTTTTAGTACCTTTAATTTCACTTCGTACGTTGTGTTCACCAGATCTAGATACAATGTGGGTAGAACAATCAGCAAAGATGACATTTTAGTTAAAGTATTCGTTTCACATTGTCGTCCTACATAGGAGTTAGAATTGATGTGGACTCAAATCTCCATTGGCTAATGTTTACGATCCATTGTATTTTAATGAACAGTTTCTCTAGGACTATTTTTCATCTTTGTCCACCTTTACTTCATCCATGATTTTGTGTCGCCTCATCTCGTTTCCACCGTAGCGCATCCGTATCGAAGAGGAGTCCGGGATCAGCGTTCGTAGAATCAATCCCCTCGCCGCGGTGAGCAGTCACATTTTACGCACGTGCCTTCGGTTAGCCGAACCCGATGAGATGGAAGGGAACGAAACGCTCGGCCATCTATCTATCTATCTGTTCCTCTCCATCGCATGGCCTCACACCCCTTGGCCGGCTGTCCAGCCCGTGTGGTCTCCGAAGCGTCGTGGAGGAATGAGGCGTCCCATGTGGGTTTATTCGGGTCTAGGGGACAAGACCTTTATCGGGTGGCATTCGGGGCATGGGCAGAAAAAGTTTTTCTTATTCCAATTCGTTATTTATTTGGAAAAGAATATTCTGGTGAAGCCAAAGCGCGTAAGTTAGATACTATATCTTACTTTGTTACCCAACTTTGTATCTATTTCCTTTCTCATAAAAGGACGCATTTCTGTATGTAGAATTTATACTTCTCTCATATATCTTAAAACAGTGTTACAATATCTATTCAACTTAAACACTTAAACATTGAAATATTTTATTTACTTTCAAAAACTATGGGCACTCGTGTGTACATTAGCCTGAAAAGTTTCAGTTCGAATTGCGATAATAATGCCGCTATTAATGGATTCCAAGAGTTGTGTATTGTGATTTTTATGCATTCAAAAACACTATTCATTATTCAAAAACACGAATGGGTTTTTTACTTGACAAGTTGATTAGTCATGATCAGATATTTCTAAGGAGAATATATCGTAGATGAGGTTGGCACGGGTTGGGTGTATCATCAAGTGAAAGGGCTTTCACTAAAACGAGATTCATTCACAGCATACTCCTCAGGGAGCTTTCTCTTTCATCCTTTTCCGGTTTATTTTCTTCAAATATACGTGTGCTGAAGTGCTTCTAATATAGGCTGGATTTTTTTTTCGAAAATAGGAGAGGAAAGGGGTAGTAAAAATTATATCACCGTAGACATCTTGCTGGGTCTTATAAAGTTCGAACCAAAGTTTTGGGGTGCGGCTACTCTCCAATGTTATAAGCAGAAAAATAAACATAGTTTTGCCAAAACATGCAACGCTTTTTAAGTTTATAATTAATAATTTTACATAAATGTATGCAACAATGGTTTCTGTTTCCCATTGCGTTGTATCTTTACTGGCTTTTAAAGGTGATGTCTTAAATAATCTCCGGAAAAAATTAACTATACTTGTTAAAGTACCAAATTAATATTAATTATAATCGCTGACATATTAGAGAGTTTGAAAAGCCTCGCCGAATCGAAACTTTTCCTGCTCTTGGTGCCTTTTGCATTAATATTTCTAATGCATGACTCCTTCACCTTGTCACAAGAGCTTACTATCCTTTACGAATGGAAAGGAATGTAATGTCCGTATCACATGGGATTTACTCCCTTGCATGCTTCTTCTCGAATAAAGTTAACAGTTGCCGCAAAGGGTGTATGCACGGAAGCTCACTCTCTTCGGGAGGTGTTTGTAACGACATTTCAAAAAAACTTAAGGCGGTGAACTTGGTGGTTTAACTCCTGAGTTTCTTTTCTCACGCGCACTATCGCGTCCTCGCGTCGTAGAGCAAAATCCTGCAGTGAGAAGACCTGGTGTTTCCAAACATTGGCTACGCTCTCTTCGGTGTTCACGGCCTAACCGCAGGCATCACATGCACTTAATCCCCCTTGTGCGGCGGCGGTGAGCACTTTCTGGTAACGGGTAATCGCTTAGACGGGTCCCATTAATCACTCGAGCGCACTGTAGGTCTCTTTTTAAGGGGGCGGATTAAGGCACGACAAGCATAATGAAGTAAGAAAGCATCAACTCCTTTTCATCGACTACCGGGTCACTAATGGATGTAATCATAGCTTCTTAACTGATAAAAATGATTGAAAAAGATAGTTGAAGGCATCTTTTTGCCCTAAATTAAAGTCTGTATATTTACAAAGAATGAATCTCCAAAAATGGCGCATAATATGTCCAAATTGCACCGTAGAATGCTGTGAGTTTTAAAAAATTCTTTTATTTTCCTCTATTTTGGTTGAATGTTTTTTATACTTGGCCAATTCCGTTACTGATACCAATTTCATAGCGAATTTATCTGCAACTGATTCATATAATGTGCTCGATAACGTGTTTTAATTATACAACGCTTTCTCGGTGATATTGCAATGTATTGTTCCATCCGTTTTCTTCTTATTTGTGGTATGCCACGTCGACTCTCCTTCCATTTATCTCTTATTAAAATTCTTTCTTTCATTTTTACGCTATTTGTACAATATAGTCTCCGCAGGGTTAAATCAGCCAGTTAGTTGGCTCTGGCTTCTATTCTGCGAAGTAGAGACATGATGATAATGTTTGCTCTTCCAAATAAGATCTGGAAATCGTCTGAAATAAAAGTTTCTGCGGCAGCGTTTTGGTTGATGAGCATTATAATCCATTAGTGAGAAGATAAATATTATCTTCCCATCTTTATTGAATTAAATTTCTTTAAGTTATTCTCTCAAATAAAATAAGGATTTGTAGGATCTATTCCTTTGATTCTAATGCGATGTATTATTGTCATTCGTCATATTTTTATTCAACACAATGCAATATGTGTTCGATTTTTTACAATGCAATATAATATTTGTCATAACATTCATTCAACTTAATATGTGTTCTTCCTACAATACTCAACAATTAAAGTCCTGCTAAGTCTATGGCTTGTCATCAGATGCTCTTTTTTCAGTGCCCAACGGATTGCCAAATTGAAGGAGATTTTTAAAAATATATATTGTTATACATATCAGTATATTATTCAGAAAAGAGATTTTAATAAAATAAAAGAAAATATTTACAAACTATAATGTAATAAAAACACATAAATATACACAAAAACACAATTATAACATGTCTTTCAAATCATAATTACCTTTGTATAAGTACCAAAAGTTGTAATTTTTAGATGAAGAGGGAGATTTACAGCAAGTCTTCAATCTGGTAACATAGCGAAAGAATTATCAAACGAAATTCTTTCCCGCTTGTTTCCAGCACTCGTGTGCTTTACTGCACAATTCTTGCAATGAGTTTGGCTTACTTACATCATCTTACATCATGTATCATATTCGTACATCGTCTTATACATGAGCTTATCTACTCTAACCAAGTGACTAGGGCATCATATCTATGAATATTCAGCATGTGTTGGTTTTTTTGTTGTTGCGTTTAGCTTAATCAAAACTTAAATTAGTATACTTGCACGGAGACCTCAAATTGACTGGTAACCTTTTCCTGGAATTACAACTGATTTTCAATTTATCATAAAGCATAAACATATGTTTGAAACATGTAAATCTGAAAATAAATTACAAAAGTTGCTGTTGAAATCTAAAGTGAAGTCTCCACTTTGCGGACGTGAAGACTCTTAGGAATATATTCTAGTTTTGACTAGACGCGAAAACATTTCTTTCTTTCTACTATTTAATCCTCTTTTGCCACAATTTGTACGGATGGCAGTCATATAATTCTTCTGCAGAAAACAGTGCGCTATATGATTTTTACGGTTACTTGCAAAGCAACTCATTGAAGATCAACAGGCGTCTCGGCGCCACAAAACAGATGAGACAAACACATTTCACCCTTTAATAAATTGAGTGACACCTCTTTTGGAATCACCGATTAAAACAATTTAAGTGTATTTTATTTGACGCACTGGACGCCACGTGGACACAATCTGGCAGATAAGTCCCGTTGGGCGCAAAGTGACGCATGCAAGTGGTTAATGGATAGCGAAGGGAGGGAGAGCGAGGGGAGGATCTGACGGCCATCGGCATTTGTTGTGTCGGGATGAAAACTGAAAGCGGGCGCGCTATGGAAATGACCGCAACGACTCTTGATTGCCGTGAAATCTGTTAATCCGGAGCGGAACTGCTAAGGCAGTCATGCGGATTGACGTAGACATGCTCGGCGAAAGCCTCACCTTCGTCCCCTTTTCCCAAGCGGACAAACGGGACTTCGGCTTTCATTTGCCTCGACCGGGCACTTGAAGGGTGAATGCCGATCAAATTAGCAGGCGTGAGGCCGGCACACGCTTTTCAAGTGCCATAGTTGTTTGTTAACTTCGTTGAAGTTCAGAAATTACTCGCTCCAAGGTAAAAATGTAGGCCTGAACAGGAAAATCAAATGCTCATACTTGAAAGTGCTTCTCGTAAAATTTCAATTTTATCCAATTTAATTAAGTCAAAATTATTAAACAAAAGGCTACCGATGTACATAGTTCTGTTTTGAGTTAGACTAAGGAAGTATTTATGTCAACTTATTTCTGCACCACATATTTATGTTGGCAAACAGGTTCTTGCATCAATTGAAGTCTTTACCTTGATAATTCTACGCAACAAAATACGTTGAGCAAAAATAAATACAACAAAATTTCCGACTATTTATATTTCATGATGGTAAATAAAATAAAAATTACCGATGATTCCTTAAATATATTAAAACATTATTAACGATTCCAAGAAATGATGCAAGCTCTGGAAAAAACTTTGGCCATAAAAATACCGAAAGTGTTCGTATGGCTGCATTTTATTTATGTGAGTGAACCTAGTGAGTGAGTGAACCTAGTCTTTAGAAATAGCTTGTAAAATTTTGAAGAACGTCAGTGTGCTATGGGGAGAGCGGTACTTGTCATTGTAGCGGAAAAAGATAAAGTGTGGAAAAGAACGAAGTATTTTTTTAATCACCATGAAGCTTATGTCGCAATCGAATGATAGAATTTTCTACTATACAAATTCTGCGGCCAGGTACGTGTCCCTCCGAGGAATATTTTCAAGTAAAAATAATATCTAAACCCCCTTAAAGATTCAAACTAGTGTCCACTTCAAACAAGGGTAAATTTCATGAACTCTGGGGTTTCGAAGGAGGTGACCTTGAAGAGGGAAACGATTGGATGCTGAGAAGGGCAGCAATAAGTGAGATAGTGTGCTGGCTTTGCTCTAATATGATCCTAGGAATAGAATCGCGTTTCAATTGCACTCCACTCTTTCCCTCATTTGCGTAGCTTTCCTCGGGAATAGTAGGAAAAAACGCAATATGTAAGTCGGTGGGGTAGAGGGAAATATTATCCTCAAATCTAATGTTGGTACCGGGGGCCGAAGGTCTTCGAGTGAGACTCCCTCGCAGTCCTTCTCACAGGGTCTAAAAAGAGATGGTATCCACATGACCTTACTTTTCCTTATCCGCGGAAACGCTTTTCAGTTCCGTGGTTCAAAAAATATTCCCTCCCGTGGAAATATTTACTCAATGGCATTTCATCCCGTTTGTGCCATGGGCGCAGGAAAACCTTTTGACACTGTGACGGTCTATTTCTCCGACATTCCTGACTTTTTTGGTCCGCTGTCATAATATGATTTTTTAGGATAACATTTAGAGTACTTCATTTTTATGCACGTGACGAATGAGTTAGAAAGGAGTGGATAATGAAGTAATGTAGATTGGATGTATCAAAATAGAGAATTCGCAAATGGTCTCTATTATGACTAGGAAACTATTCACGCTCGTGAATAGTTTCCTAGTCATAGCCATAGTCAAACTCTTAAATTTAAGGACAGTTTTATTGAATCCACAATCTTAGAGAGACAAGCGCAGATGCGTTCCTATCATCTGTTTCAATGTGCGCACGTGTTTATACATTTGTTGGGATGTGCGCTAATCCGCGCAATGCAATTGGGAAGCACAACTAATCTTCTTCCCACACGGATAAATACAGTAAGCAGGAATGATATACTCGTGAATATTATTTCATAAAGATGAGATCCGAAATAGGATTTTGCTTCGGTGGTTTGGCGGAAGAATAGGATAGAGTTAAGCAGTGAAACTTGGTAGTATAATCAGAGGAGTGAAAGGAAGAGGTAGAGCATTAGTCATGGTAATATATTGTAGAAGAGACTCGGAAGAAAAGGAATATTATTATTAAGTATTAAGAATATGATCTAATGTAAGAAGCAGTGCATGAGTATAAGAGAAGTAAAAATGCTTTGTAAGGATAGAAAACAATGGAAGGAGTCATTAAACGTGAGTCAGTTTTGTAGGGCTAACGACAATAACAGTTTATTTGCCTATCCCGGGAGGGAATGGCGTGATGGGTTTGCAAGTACACATGGAAATGGTCGGACTTCGTATTTTGCGCCTGGTCAGTAACTTTATCCTCTTTCTCGTGCATCTTTTCCCAGCACTATCGTCTCATAATAATTGTGTAGTTGACTTACCCTCTTTACCTTCTCTCCCTGGTCATCCACCGGTCTTCCACTCCACCCTCTCTGGAAAACTAACACTTCCTTTCCCTCCTTTTTCTCAACCCTATCCTCAGCCTTGAACCAGGAAACTCTCAAAGAATGCCGCCGCTAAGATCTCTCCGACGGACATACATGTATTCTGTGAGTCATAATAATACATCAACTCTTCGTTATCACCGCCTAAGCCGTTCGTGTATCACAATTCGTCATGGTGTCATTTCTTGTTCTTTACTTCTCACCTCCTTTGCTTCCCATCAACGGTACACGTGTCCTCTCGCTGACCTCAAAACGACGAAGTAAAGAGGGTTAGAAGGTTGAGAATGAGATGAGGATAGTTTGAAGGAGAGTATTACCGCTTCACCAACTACTCTTTCTCCCTATTTCTACAACCCGTTTGAAGTTGTAATATTTAATCTCTATGTTATGGGACTAGTAGACATAATTTCACATGCCGTAATTAGTGTTTTCATAGCTCAATTGTAGAGTGAGGTATTTCACACATTGTTGCGCGGCGTTTTCAATTGCAAATGCAAGATCTGCCAGCTAAGACTACTATGGCTTGTGGCACGTGTGGTAAAAGTGTCATGCTGTAATGGAAAATACATAATTTGGAGATATGGTGAGCGATTATTGGTAATATATATTGAATTTGGGCATTGGGTTTCATTTCTTGAAGCACTAAAGTGTAATAATATTTTTAGCACTTAGCGTGAAGAATACATTAGACTTGACGTTCATTGCTCTTAGCGTTCATGGTGACTAAACCAAATAAATACTTTAACGTGATGAATTGAACCAGTATCTTCAAGAACGATAAATCAATATTCGAGTCACTACTAAATCACCTTTACAAACTAAGGTTAAACTATGATTCACATGTGGCCTTTGGCTGGGTAAAAATATAACTCTAATCGGATTCTTTACTTGCCTCACTGCCTTATCCTTTACTTCCGTCCTTTCCTTGGCTAGAATAAATCAATCGACAATGTTTTCCGGGGCTATAATGCTATCTACAATGCATGCTATACGATAAATATACATTGAATTAATACTAAATACTTTGTAACTATGGGTTGTAAAGGAAAAATAAAATTTAAGAAGTGGTTATCTTGAATAACTGCTTTTCATAATTACTGAATATGTAAACCCCCGTTATATCATATAAATATCATTACCCCGTTGATACTTCAAGTGCCAAAGAGTCTATTAGACGCACAGGTTTTCTTATCAAAACTACAAAAATCAGCTTCCAACAACTCTATGTGAGTAATAGGGGCTATATACACATTTACATCGCTCATGAATAGTCGTAACGATCAATTGGTACCGAGGAAAGGGTGGACTTTTTGAAAAGCTTGCCCTAATTAATGATACTAAATTTAACTTACTTTTTCATTTATTTGTTGTCCAGGTTACGAGTATCGACCGACTTCTGTGGGAAATTATATCACTCTTCATATTGAATTTAGAATATAACTTCTCTATCCCTAAAAACACAACTCATCTTCAAGTTTCTTTAAAGTCGTGCCCGCTTAAATAATAAAAGTATCTTTCAAACGTGATTAATATTTTTTTATTTTATCAAGAACTTTTTTGTTTTATATAAACTAGTCTCTTTTGTTTATCATGTTCTTTCAACGATTGGCGTCATTACGAATTTTTTACCATTCACCAAATATGGCGGGCGTGAGACTTTCCTTTCACTGCGGATGATTCCGGAAATAAATATCTCCAGCAAAATTCGATATCCTTGAGTGATGAAATACTACTTTCCTGGATTCCCTTGGCATGGAATACCTACTATCTCTCCTCACGATCTACTGATTGCAATTCCGATAAATACGATAGAAAGCGAGTAAAAACGCGGAAATGAAAGGTACTTATAGCTCCAATACCATCTATAGCCCCATTTTTTTGCGTTCTGCATAAGACACTGGCCCAAACGGCGCCATCCGCTTCCGACATTTGTAAACATCATCCTGGAATTCAGTCAGTCATCATTCTCTTTTTTATGTCCATACATCCAGTTGGTTCTCACGAATAGTCTTTTTATATACTTATTCCAAAGTAGGTCGTTGTCTGGATTCCATTTGATTAAACTTTCAGCTGGTGAAATAAAATTCCGAAACCTTTGATTACTCGATAGCTACATTTTTTCTTGTGGTCGTAGTGATTCCGGTGTGAGGTATCTCACTCCGCGTCGGCATCCACCCTTCCGTAAATGAGTTAATTTTTTGATCTCCACTCTAAGGGCATCAATGGTACATGGACATCCTAATTTGATGATCTCATTTAACCCTTTATCATTTCCAACCTTTGTCCAACCTTTTAACCCTTTACCCTTTGTAACCATAGAGCATGTCTCAAAAGTTTCATTCTCATCTCCTTACACTCATTCCACCCACATAAAATCGAGTTAATCAGCCATCGAACAATTTTGCGCTCATTTTATCCGAAATTGGCCTCCAAGTGTCCTTTCTTATGGCTCATGTTTACTTGCCGTAAATCATGAATTTTTATGTGTTCACAGAATTGCAATAGGTACCTCCAATGGCTGGCTCTAATTCGTTCGTTATTGGACCCCAAGATTTTATGTAGCAAAATAGAACTCTATTTGGCAACGAATTTAAAATGTAATAAATTGTTACTTTAAGTTTCACCAATTACGTACACACACAATCATAACTTGACAGGCCCGCTACCCGGCATCCTAAACGTAGGAATTTGTTGTTATTGAATAACTTTCTGCTTGTAATAAAGGTTTTTATGATCAATGATTTCAGCATTGAACTTCCATTTCTCCTTGCGGCTTTTCTGTTGCAAGAACAGCATAATTCGTACCAACTATGTTAAGCATAATATTTTTATTTGTGAAAATATCTTGCAATATCATTCGGCATAACTATCCCTTTTCTTGTATGAAAAGTGAAACTTACCATTTTCTAGAATATAAATATTTGTCCCGTTATATTGTCTTAAGTTTCATCTTTCAATCTTTACTCTCGCCGTTTCTCAATCGTTACTCTCAATCGTCGAAATTATATTTTGTGGGTATCCAATGATGACCAATAAATATTTTAGGATTACCTGTACTTTCCATCTATTTTGTGATGATTTCTAGTCCTCAGTTTTATAACTGATAATGTAAAAGAAATTTCTCTGTTTGCCATTTACTCACTGACTTCATGAAGGTCACCAAAATAGCTGCCGTCGTAGAGAAATACAACTGTTTTTACGTTTTCCTAGCATTTTCTTATAGATTTTGTGTTAATAGTGCAACCTTCTTCATCTCACGGTATTTCCTTGTCCCTTATTTACTCGAATGGGTCGTAAATAAGGAGAAAATAATGTTTACCCTAATATATTTTTTATAAATATCTTCCTTCTTTTCATTAACTAGGTACATTTTCATCGTTTATCGGCGCCCCTACTGTACAATGCCTCTAAATTTCTTAAATACGCTCAAGGTTTTTGTGTTTCCTGGCAGCGTATTGATACATATTCTATTCACAAAAATCACATTTTATATTTCATGTTTCACTTCAATCTCAATAAACGTGGTATAGGAAATTTTAAATATTTACTCATTTTTTAAAAAGGGCTCTGTTTATTTTGTTTAAGTTATCCTAAGAACTTTATACCGTATGGAATCAAAGTATTGGATTATAAATTCAATTGATTGTTTTCCATTTTCCTTGAAAATTCTTAAAACCCACTCCTCAAATGCCTGCGACTCAAATCTCGCGACTTCGCTTTTACAGGAATTCATTTTACCCTTGTACTACCTGGCGTCACATAAATCCACTTTTCTTCCTTCCCGCCTGAGATCTCACCCATAACATCAAACCAGAGTATCCCTCAGTGTAGACATATGCGCCGATGGATAAACTATCGGCAGCGGACGCCGGCTGGAAATGGGTTGGCGGCGCGCCGAGCCGATTGTTTTTACCGGCGGCGTACTCATCAAGCCGTAATGTATTTTTAAGTATTTCAGCAAGTTATAGAATAAATTATTCACTCTTTATCATTACTTAATGTGTACAATTGTTTATTTCATGTTGAAACTTATTTTATTAGATATTTATGAACGTATGCGAGAAATTTATTTTTATTTTAAGTATTTAAGCATACATCGTATCGCACCACTTCTATCAAACCTAATATTATACCCTTTCATTACTAAATTCATAAGACATATTCATCACTAATTTACCTGTTATCTCAAATGCAATCGATAAATTTCGTTGTAAACAGATATGTCCATTTCACTGTTAAAATTTTATTTATAGTTTTTCAAATATGATGAAATACCATTCAATCGATCCTGTATGTATTTTTACGCCTCTTGTATTCATCTATGTACCATATTGTAAATTTTGAGAGCGGACGGTTTTATGGAAAAGGCCTCCCGTTTTCTAGATTTTTATTAAAAACTTAATATTTATAGATAAATATCCGAATTAATCAGAGGAACAAAAAGGCAATATAAATAAATTTAACTCTTGGAATTCGAAGAAGACATACAGAAAAACAACACAAACTTTTACTAAACATTTAAAAAGAAACTATTGTGGTACCAACCCCGTAACCGACACTTTAGAAAAGAAAATGGGAAACTGAAACTTAACAACCTAGACAATGGCTGAGAATTTGCTAATTATTTCGAAATGCTTCCGAACTGCCCAGGACCCAAGGAAAGATTCCCACCAAAATATGCCAATGAAAACAATCCTAATTTACAATCACCAGATTAAAAAGAAACCACAAGACAAATTGACATTATTGCTTGAGAGCCATGCGTGGAATATGATGGGCACATTATTGTTCTTCTCCTTGGGTGCCGCATATCGGATAAACTTTCCAGTTTAAATGGTCACGGCCTCTTCCTTCTCCCTTTGTGCTTCTAAAGAGACCTCCACCCCTCAAATCGTTCGAACAAAAATCGTACCCACATTCTCTTTGCATCGGGGCCGAGACACCTTTTCTCCCTCTCAGATTGCCGCAGAGACGTTTATTTTGTAACCGTCCCTCCAATCTCGCTTATTATCTTTTTAATTAAGATCCATTACCTGTACTTCAGCACTCGCTTCATCCTCAGAGGAAAATTCATAAGGCTCCCCTTTTATTACCCATTACGGTTGACCTGCCAAACTCAAGCCGGGAAATACTAGCCTGCGTGGGGAGGGGATAGGGAGGGGGGGACGCTACAGTAAAAAATTCCGATGAACAGGTTGCTGTTATTAATCAGAATATAAAACTGCAAAAATACGTTTCATATAATTCGTTATGTGAATTGATGTACATATTTTAGTGAATATTGAAAAATTAAAGTTTAAGAGCGGTAAAAGAAAGAGGACATATTTTTCTTGTTTCAAGCTCCTCAGGAGAAGAGAATATTCATTTCACCACTTGGACCCCCCTAGCTTAACCATTCATTACAGCCTTCCGGAGACACTTAAAATAACTTACCCATTTCATGGTTTTTCAGAATTTTTATAGGTCTAAGATGAAAAGTAAAGTAATTGCTCAGCGATACAACACGATCCTATGCATTAACCAGGCTTTTAAGTTAACCAACTCTAGGTTATTCAAGTTTCTCTTCATGTTATTTTAGTGCTTGTTTACGTGGATAATCGAAATCGATTCGGATACTATTTGAATTATGTAAATGGCATTTCATGGAAGATTACGTATCATCTATGCCAAAGAAAATAAAAACCTCGTATGCAATGACGCTGATTCCTTCTCCCATCTCCATGTGAAGTGGCGAACGCACTCGCCATCCTATATACACTATGGTTGCATTCTTGATTTACTTCCTTGAACTTTGATTACCTACAATCAAAGTGCAAAAGGGTTATTGTTCAAATACACGACTAGTGTTTTTATATTGACTTTGCTAATATTCGAGCCTCCACAGCATGTATTTAAACCAAATGGCTAAACTCCCGTTGTCAGACACAATTACTATGCATTGACAGGCAGGAAGACATGGAACCTCTGAGGGGAAAAAGGAGGAAATAGAAGCCTTTGAGATGTAACTATGGAGGGAGAACAGAAAAGCGCAATAGACGGAAAGACTAACGAAAAGTTTCTTAGGTAGGTGAGTGAGGAAGGGAAATCTGGATATCACACGTTATAAATACGCATAGTATAAAGAAATGGAGCACTAAGGATAACCATCACATTGTTCGATTATGCGGCCTGTTATATCATTATTTGAATCTCCTATTTCACAATGTTGATTAGGATGGTATCAAGCGGGATCCTGAGAACAACGCACTCATGGGGCACTAAAGGCTTGAGCAGAATAAAATCCATGCCGTGGAAGCGTGGACTTGTGGTTGCTGGCTCAAAACAATTGTTGGTAACTTTTTTAATTCCTATCATACAGATTTTATTAAAAGACTATTTTCAACAGCATATCAAATATGGGCAGAAGAGCTGCTCTCTTTTTTATTCGTTATAAAGTTTTACGTTATTATGAGGAGTCCGCAGTAATAAGTGAACATAAGTATAGTTCTGCCGCATCGGGGACAATGGTCGGTAAATGACCACCTATGACGGCGCCGCGCCGCGCCGCCGACACGGAATACCGGCGGCCCTGTCGGCGGTGCGCCGTACATAATCCATGGGCGGCGGCAGCGCACAGGTCTACCTCAGTGTGTCCCCCTACCTTTTGGCCCTCTTCTCTGTCCGTGTCATTCCTAAATACTCTAACTATGACCAAGGACCGTCTACTTTCCATGAATTATGATACCATTTAAATTGAATCAAAGATGATCTCCTGTCCTGAATATACATTTATTTGTTCACCGATAACATTCCAGAAAAAGAAATTGCCCGCCGTAACGGTGATAGTAATTTGGAAATATTTAAATGTCAACCAATTTTAAAATGTTTTATGCGCTTATACTTTTACAAAATATTCAAATATTTATAAACAAAGTTTAGTAACGAATCGATTATTGTTTCTTTTGCACAGAAACTTATCAAAACCATCATCATTTCAAGTTTCTCTTCTTTATTACGGCATAGATCCTCAGGCTCCGCCAGGCGACTCGTCAAAACTCTTCCCATTCCCTCCCCCTCCCGCCCCCCCAGAAGGTCACACCCCATATGGCGCACGAGCGTTTTTCTTGCGTCTCCTTCCGCTCGCTACCTCTCACTTCCTCTCCCCTTCGCCATTCCCATCCAAATTGCTTCCAACCCACCCCACACTCTCAAATATCTCCGTCATCGCACGAATCCTCTCCCGCGGGCTGCCCCAACCACTCTGGACCTGCGATACTCCTCCCTCTTCTCCCACGCAAACGCCAACAACACTCGCTCTACCTTTCCGTCTCATTTCCTTTCTCCTCCAAGATTTGACTTTCTATTCCCCACCGTCCTTTACCCCTCCACTTCATCTTCCTCACGTGCTTATGAACTCTCTGCTCTCTTTATTTCGGTCGGCTGGCTCAATCTCGCGCGAGTTCTAACCAGCCAACTGCCGCCAAATTTGTTTTTATTTCTCCAACTCTCTTCATTTCTCTCTTTCTCATGCTGTTTTGAAATGGAAAGATATCATTATATCCGCAGACTTCTATTTAATTCATATGGTTTTGATGGGGTTGCAATTACGTCTCTATGACTGTCTTAAATATCACAGGACATTGTTCAAAAGTTCTATATGTTCAATAACGTGAGTTATTTGCATTCTGCGGCCTTTCATTGTTTCATAATACTTTGCCTCATTTGTTCCCTTATTTGAGTTTCTCTCTGTTTGAATAGGGGCCTTTTTTGAATGGAAAAAGTTTTCGTGGATATGGTGGAAATGTTACCTTTTCTCTTCACATCGCGAACCTAAGAGGTAATAGTATGGAGAAATCAGCCTTTTTAGTTGATAGAAGAGATGGGAATTCGAAACTGTTTATAAGAAATATAACAGGTAAACACTTTTAGCAGAATTGCATTGGCTTAAGAGAGTGATAAACTTCTGAAGTAACTCTTTGCATGTACTGGTACGTATTTATTCGCGAATATTATCTCAACGTTGAAAATGTAAGACAGGAGTCTGTCGTAATTAATATTTCCCGTAAAAATAACACGAGTTTTTCTCTAAATGACAGCGAATCTATAATTAAGGTCAAACTAGAAATGTTTTATAGTAGGTTCATAAGTTAAGAGGGCATTTCCGAGCAATTTTTCTAGTTTCTAATTAATTTCCGAGTGAACTAAGAATGTTAAGTCTTTGGTAAAGCAATTAAATGAATGTTCTGGATCACTGGCTCATATTGGCGATTTTTAAATTAAATAGGTTTTATCTGTAGCTAGTCCAGACTTCATATTCATGCTTAATTCAGCTAAAAATGTTCTTTCTAAAGATTCTATTTATACCGTGGAACGTTAGTTAGTTGACCGGAAAAGTTTGATGTAAGTTTCAGAGCTACCGTGTTCAGGGTTACATCAATGAAATGAAATTAGGTTAAAATAAAAGCGGATAAAATCGGCAGGTGTGAAGAAATCGGCAGTAGTTGTAGTAAGGAATTAAAGGAGAAAATTCGGTGGAAGAACCTGTCAAAGGAGTATATTAAGATTCATGATAATTTGTGTGCTGAAATAAATAAATAAATAGAACATTATGAATTTACAGAACTAATGTAAAGGAAGATTACATTTATAAAAGATTTAAGCTTTTCCCTGTGTAATATGTTTAAATATCTTTCTCGGGCTTCGCACCGGGTAGTAACCCGGTGCAGATTTTTGCCTAAACATCACCGGAATGGATAAAATGCCTTGGCTACATAATCATCTATCTAGTGCTTACTTCCTTGGTATTTTCTATTAAACTCATTTCCGCCCACCGTAGCGATATGGAAACCTACGCCCTGACGCACCGCGTGTATGACGCTCTGTAGGAGGAACCGCCAACTTTATCACAATGCACATGTCTTCAGTGTCGTTCAAGGTCACAATCACTAAAATATTTTGCATGAGTACTCTAGGTGACCTTGAGTAAATACTAAATATTCATCAAAATTGCAAACAAAATTTTTTCTGGGTGAAAATGGGTGAAATTATGGATATTTTACCACTCGACATGAATCAGTGAAATATTTTTTGCCCTTAATAGCGAGCTTTTTACATCCCAGTACAGCAGTAGTTCTGAGACCGAATCTTCAAGGGACTGAGGATTGACCTTCTTACATATTCTTTCCCGCATTCCGAATATAATGCACCGCGAGGAAACCACTTAATTTTCACGGTGCGTGGTATCGGTATTGGAAGCGTTTAGGCGAAGAGGGAAGTACTCAAATGTTCCATCGAGGGCTTTTCCCTTCCATATGGATATTCCGGCGCAAAAACCGTAGTTCATCAATCAATCATTCCTTGCACACTCAGAAATCTATGAAGGAAGGAATCCCTTTTCGAAGGCAACTATCCTTCAGGATCAATCCCCAAGCCCACACACTTCTCCAACAGACTACATTTATCTCTCCCAATAGGATTAGTTCTCTTGGTGCTTTTACCCCTCCGTCTACCCATTGCCTTCGTCTTCTTGCATTCTATCCCCTTATCTCTTCCCTCAAGTCTCTTTGGCCTCTCTTCCTGCCTTTTTTATATATTCCTCTCCCGCCTTCCCTAAAAACGCTTCCCGCGAGAACCTTTAAGATCTAATATTACCGACTCTCTGCGGATTGCTGTCCAATTTTTCGTTTTTTTTCCAATTGTTTTTTCGTTTATTTTTCCCTCTGCAGCTAGGAAGTTTGACGCCTTAGAGGTTTTCTCTCTTACTCTTCTCCATTTTCACTCGCGTTCCATCTTGAAATATTTATTTTGTTTTCTTTCTTTTAACTTCTCTCTCACACCATTTTCCCAAGAGCGTTTACTAGCTTCTGTACCCGCTGTTCACTTATTTTTTAATGCGCTTATTCCCGTCTCTCCTCTTGAGGTAGTAAGCTCACCGGCTTCCCTTACCCCTGACAACCCGCGAGTATTTGACGTTCTCTCGTTTCAACCAGTCAGAGAAGATAGCTACTGATTAAAAATGCACGCCAATACCATTCAGGTCTTAAAAGGTCCGTGCTCTTGTGGATTCGACGCTGGAGAAGGCCTCACCACCAAAAAGGGGAATAATTAACAAAGCTTAAGCCACGGGTCAGCTTATTTGGACGAGACGAGACCAAACGCTCTCTCGCTTTCTCTCCGCCACAGGGAACTGGTGCTGATAATTCTCTCCTCATATGAAACTGTAGCGCGTGGTTAGCCAAAACTCTCGTGTTGTTTGGTGGTAATAAACTCTTTCAAACAAATCTAGCTAGTTTTCCTAGGTCTATTGCTTTGACATCATGTTGAGTCAGTGGTTGTACCTTGTATTCATTTCATTTTTGTTGTGAATTTGTTCTCTTTTCTTGTATTTAGGGTGTAAATGTGGCATATTACCTCATCATATTAACTGTCAAGGCTCGTATTGGTACAGAAGTCTTCTGTCCTTTAGTAATACCTGCGTCAGGGATTTAAAATACTATATCTCTTTACCTTTCTCATCTTTCTTCTCCTTTGCCGGAAACCTGTTCAGGAATGATACTTGTTACCATTATTTTTCAGCCGAATACGTATTCTTCTTTAAATGAGAGAGGAATGGATGAGGGAAGGTGTAGAACGTACTGGGTTTGATTCATTAATTCTATATTCAGAAAGTTATTATCCCACTTTCTCTATCTTACCTTTTGTGAAATACAAAGCAAAAACTACTCAGATAATTATCAAATATCCACCCAATTGACTTGAAGATATGAAAATGTGAATATTATCTTAATCTGAGGCGTTGGTTAATGATAGACAGTAAGTGTTTAGAGTCTCAGGGATGCATCACTCCAGCAATTCTTAAACCTCCGCTGGTCTTAATACCGTGGAAAGAATAAAATTATATATTACATGAAGTTCTCCGAAGCATAATAACTTCATTTTGATGTAGGAATTGCGAATTGACATGCCCGCTGTTAGGGAAGGGCAAAAAACAAAGAAATCCGCAAAAGAAGCATTAAAGTCGCGGAAAAAAGTCTTTTTGGGATTTAGAAAAAAGGTCAAAGAGTTGTGGATCATCGGTCTTGGACTTTATTAGTGTGGATGATCATCATTGAGATAAACTTAAGAATTACTCAGTTATTTTAAGTTTGTATTCGATAGGAATAATCTTAATTATGAGAATCATACTACCAATTGTATATCCCACACATCAGCTCCACATGCTTCTCATCTGCGAAGCGGTTCTTTGCAACAATTGTTAATTTCCTCAGGTATATGTATGAAAATTCCCTGTATATACATATTCTGCCACTTTTTTGACAAATATGTCTCCAGAACAAGGGAATCAGTCTATGCAGTATAAGCAATCTACAGTGTTTTGAAGAAGTTTTGGAACAATGCATTTGCGTATAATCACAAAAAATGAGCCCGTGAGAAAAAACTAATTTCACCTTCGAATTTAGGACTATCGACTTAGCTAGAACATCCATAGTTTCCATATTTACAAAAGTGTTGACCTGTGTCATTTTTCCTACGCTGAGGGATGTTTTCCTTAGGGCAAAAGTTACACTCAATTTCAAATTCATCCCTTATAGGCATATATTTTCTGTAACTATTTATATGAGACTCGGCTTCAACAGTATTGTCGGTCGTCAAGTATTGTCGGTTCGCCAAAAATTTGTTATTTCGAGCAGGCTAACGAATGTTTCTCAAAAATTTTGCAAACTCGTAGGAAAAACGAAATTAAAATGAATAAATAATGATTATTATTATATGTTATTTCGTTTGGCGTCCGAGTCGACATCGCACGACCAGTATTTGGAAATTTAATGTGCGAAATAAAAGAAGACAGCAAGGGAACTAGCGTTACACATTCCAATGCTGTCGCCACTGTCTATATTTTTCTCTACAAAAAAGTGTATGTTTTTTGTTCCTGCTTAAAAAAGTATTCACCTCAAAAATATTTGTATTTGAGGGACGTAGTGTTCACAAAACCTGAGTTTTTATTTAAATAAATATGATGTACTTTTGATGTTTCATTTTAAACACCATGCACGTGTGGCGGCGTCGAAACCCTGTCATCGGGAGATGACGCCAAAATGACGGTAAACGGGTGTATTTCCGTGTATATTCCGACTTTTATTTGCAGATTGGCAAAAATATCGTTGAAATTTCCATGAATGAAGAGAATAAAAATCATATGATTTTTATACTTCGCGTTGAAATACTACTCGATTAGATTACCAATTCCGTTCGGTGATGTCAAACTAGCAGTATACCGTATTTTACAACGTGGCTTTTAAAATTAACGTGCTGCTCTGGTGGGTAATTTTTAGTCCGTAAAAAAGTTATGCATATAACGATTATATGAGTATTTGAGGAGTTGTTTTAGTATGTTGCGCTTAAATATGAGAAAAAATGCATAGATGTGTGCTTCAGATTCGATGTAGTAACATCTGGAAGAGTTTCATTAAAGAGTCGTTTCAAAACCCTGACCTAGATTGAGCTATATTGTAGATTTTACTCATATTATAGAAGATCTGATTCTCCCATTGCGACTATAAAAAGTATTATATTATCGTCAAAATCCCTTTATTGTGTTATCTGGTGGAATTGAAACGAGAAATGTTCTCCCGTCCCAATAAAAACCCTCGTTTTCGCTCTCCGATCGGCAATATACCTATCAACGATAATCATAAGCTTGCGCTTGATCACTATAGCATATGCTGTTTCAGTGATAAAGTGGAGATCAAAAGTTCTTTATTGCCAGTGAGGTAATATTTAGGGCGATATGAATTGTTTTTCATTCATCCGTTGCCTTTTGAATGTGGTGGAGTCGGACATGGTTTTGGTGCACAATTAGAAAAGTGGAGTTTCATCTAAAACTGAAAATTACGAGGAAAAAGCGCAATGTAGCTCTAATAAGGAATGAAATGGATCCACTAGTACCTCAAAAAACTATAGTAAATGGAAAAAAATATACGTACTTGTTTCATAGGTGCCGCGAAAAATATTATAAAATATCCGCAGGAAGTTGTACCGCAGTGAAAGGTGAAAAATGAGAGGATTTTCCGTCAAACAGATTTGTATGAAAAATATTTTTTCTTATGAACGATTAAAACAGAGGAAAAATATGATCCTTAACAACTGAATAACACTTCATAAGTAATTACAGGTCTCTTTCAGCTACAACTGGTCGCTATTGGTTATTTTTATGGCAAGTGTCTTTTTATTTCCCACTTAAATGCTTTGTGTTGGCTCGTAAGGTGGTATGGGCATACTAAAATGCTAGCGTGGACACATAAATTATCAGTATGAGCCTAAAAAAGATATAAGTTTTCTCAAACACTAGAAGTTATCCGTTGATAAAGTATCTCCGACGATGTGGATTATTGATTAAGGTAATTCACTTTATGATTTAGTCACGCAGAGTGACAAGCGAAAAATGTAATAAGTTTTTAGGGCTGAGTAATCTTTTTAGTTGATATTATGATTAATAAGAATTAATTATTACTCAAGTTGCACATTTAAAGCAAACGTTACAGTATTTAGAACTTATTACAAATAAAAGGATTTTTCATTCAAACTTGTGAAGCAAATTAACTCCAAGATAGACCACAACAAGACCTCTCTAGAATTTTAATCATAAGCTTTAAATATGGTAGCATATTTTTTATCCATCAAAATAAATCCGAAATCCATTTTCATCCAGTCCAAAATCTATTTACCGCATTAGTCTTGCGATACCTACCCATCTCCTTTAGTTCCAAAATCTCAAAAGTTATCTTTTATCTGCAAATAAGATCATCATAAAAAATGTACATTTATCTACCATTAAAAATTTGTAGCAATATACTTTTAAACAATAATGTATTCATAAATTTAGAGGCGTCATCCCTTTACCGCTGTCTTGTCAACAGCGATTGATCAATTAGAAGGGGAGGCCGGGGCAAGTTGGGGACAGGGGCATGTTCGTCTATTACACAATACTTGGCAACTAAGTGACCGAGCGCGTAGAAATTTAAACTACGTATGGTGCCCACCACATCCACTCATCACACTGTCAGTTGGCTTCTTGCCTTTATTTGTAAAAAAATCTTAGTGTTTTTCTTTAGCCGGTAAGTAAAATTTGACTATCTTATTTCCTTAATACCTTGAGTTTACAAACGTATGTAAGATATCAAATGTAGTAAAATTTCAAAGAGAAATCATTTGGATATAATTGAATACATAAAATATTATTTTTAATTAAAATGTACAAAAGTGGGTCAGTTTAGATGAAAAATATGGTAATGGGGCTAGTATTGACAAAGACAATTACTAAGCAAAGGGAGAAATAAGCAAAAGTTGTCTGTAATGACAGACAATTCTGAAAAAAAACTTTTGAAGGAGAAATAGGGGCATCAAAAGAGAAAATATTAAACTTACCTGGAGACTTTTGAGAATTAAAATCCGGAAGTAAATTGGATGTGATGCATGAAATACAGAAAAAGGAAATAAATTGTTCTGTTGTTGAATTAACATTGATATTGATGCAATGATGGTCAATTTTTAATGCTTTTTTGTATATGAGAGGCTATAGGCGACTTTTGGGGAATATGGGAGAAGTTTCCTGTGCTGATCCTAAAAGCCATTTTATGATGCGTGTGCGAATGTGCCCCAGCATGTGTACCAACTTGTCCCACGTACGAATTATTCATTTCAAAACGGTCTCGTGCACGTTTATTGCATTAAGAAATATTTTTTTAAACTTGTTTTATCATTTTTTTCCTAACGTTGCTATTTATTGTCGGAAAATAGTGTTTCATTGCGCTTTCATAATTTTGATATTCTAAAAAGTTATACTTGAAAATATTAATTCAAAATATTGACAAAAAAAACAAAAAAAGAATTTTTAGCACGCTTTTCTAGAAACATTTATTGAGAAACCTAAAAAAACAAATAACAAATATTAACATCGTACTGAAAAAGAAAAAAATAATATTTTCTCAAGTGGATGGAAACTTAGCCTAGCACTGGAAATAATTAATTTAAATTAAAGAAAATTAGCCACACAATGATTAGACAACAACGAAAAGCGTGGGAGCTTATTCATATTCGATATCAACATAAAGTCATTAAATATGAAGATTTTGGTATTTATTGGAATAGAGAGCTTCAATATGCAATTTATAGAATATCATTAAATGAACTTAAGTTAAGGTGCAAAATATAATTGAGTTCGCGCCCCATACTATGAGTTGTGGCCTTAATATTGGGTGGCTAATTTCCTTGAGTTTAATTTAGTTGTTTCCAGTAGTAGGCTAAATGTTCATTCAATTGACAAAATATTATTTTATTCTTTCTTTTAGAACGATGTTAAGATATTTATTTTTTAAGTTTTTTAAATAAATTTTTCAGAAAATCATGCTTAAAATTTTTTTTATTTTATAATTTTTTTTACTTCTTAGTCCTCGTTATTGAAATTATTAAAAAATATTAAGTTGTTTTATAAATATTTTGTTAACTAGGACTAAAAAAACTAGGACTGCTTACAAAAAAAATCGCCAGACAAAAAAGGACTCCAGGAGACAACTATGAATGACCCATGGGAGGAGGGTCAGACGCTTTACCACTATTCTGACTCGATTCATACATTTGAGCGAATGAAGTGGTAACCATTTAGGGTAAAATGAAGGGGTAACCATGGACCCATTGATCCATGGAAAAGCGAGTTGAAGAAAAGCATACAAAAAAGTGTACGCAACTAGTCTCAGTCTCCGCTGTTGCTTGTCATGTGATTTGGCTGAGAGGGAAATTTACTGTACATGGCATTGAAATCAAGAATGGTCTCCTATTTTTCAGAATTTTGCTATTTTTGATACAAAATTTTACACCATCGGGTAAGGTGTTTTGCAATTATATTGATGAATAATGTGCCAAGTTTGCCTATATTTTGGTTGGAAGGAATAATTATAACGGATATGAGAGGGGATAACGTCATACACAACTGACTCCACCCCAAGTTGGTGGTTGAAGTGGTAATTGGGTATCTTTGAGTGCACATTTTAGTATTTTTTATTTAACTCACTGTAACTCTTGGATCCAGTTTCTTTTTATTGTGATTATGTTGTGGAGTTTAACAACAAATTAATAGAAGAAATGATGCTAAAATTATATTTTTTAAGTTTTGCCTTTGTTTAAGGCGTTTATTTGTCTTAGATATTATTATTTGGGTTTGAAAATGTTTAGTATACCAGCTCGGCGTGGATTCTTTGTATGTAGTTGCTGGAAACGTTTATAATAAACTAAAATAATTTATTTGACTTTTTGAATGAATTCTGTACGTATGTTTTAAAATTATTATGATAAACATTGCACATACATTAGGAGTGTGTCACTAAATATAATTGAGTGGCAAAAAGGAAAGAGATAAATTAATTTTCTTTTATTCCCAGATATCGATAAAAAAAAACAAAGCGAAGTTTCCGAGAAATCTATACGTAAAAAAATATCATTTCAAATACCCTAATGGGTGACGAGAAAAGAGTGAGCTGTGGACAAAGGCACCACGGGAAAGGTAGGAGAAGGTTTGAAAGAGAGTGATGGGGAGAGAAAGGGGATGGATGTTTGCGAAGACCTTTAGGAGGACAAATGGTCACTTTTATGGACCAGAGTGTGTTGGAATGAGTGAGATGTTTCTTGGGAAAGGGCTTGAAGACATTTCTGTGATGTAGAAAGGGAGGGAGATACGAGGGATGTAGTCGGCCTATGGTGGGAGCGAAAGGGAGGTAAAAGGGGGCGGGTTTCGCTTTACCAGTTCATCGATATCGTATTTCTGCAACTCTCCTCCCTGTGCCACTCATTTTGACTCTCCCTTTCGCCAAGTGGCGGCTTTATTTTCCGTTTCAACCGCTTGAGTTCCGTAACGGTTCCCCTCACGGAGAGTTCTCACGTTCGGCGAAAATTTGATCACCCGGAGATAAAAAAGATAAAAGTATCGGCAGGACTGGGTTTCAACAGGAAATATCCGGGAGATCAAAAATCAAGGCTGATTACAAAGTATCTCTTTCGTAGTCAAGACGGGAGCTATTTTATTTTTTTTCCTATGAAGTCATGAATGAAAATTAGTTTTGTTCTACAATGATAGCAATCATCAGATGTGGTTGTCATGAGAAACGTTTACTTTGACTTGAATTTTTCAATGCTTGTCAGCTATACAAATGTAATGTATCCAAGAAACATAGAAATTTAAAAATATAATTGAGAATTACGAGAGATCAAATAAGAAGATACAATTAGGTTTTCAGATGTATTATTACTGCTGCTTATTATAATATAATAAACATGTGCTTCAGTTGTGGAAATTATAACTATAGGTCGAGCTTCCTTTTTTACAGTTATAAATATCATAAATAATACAAGATACACTTATTAACTTGTATCAATTTCAAATTATTGAGATACTTATTATGGAAAATGTCTATATTTTAATGAATTTTTACTCAAGTTACATGCTTATACTAGCTATCTTGCTTTGTATTTCGATCCATGGTTTCTCAAAGTACGTCAATTTTTTTAATAAGATAGTGTGCTCTCTTCATTTAGATATGGAAAACAGTTTGTATGAGCTAAAATCGCATTCTTTAATTGGTGGGATTCTTGATAGGATGGAATATGTCTGAGAATAATGCCACTATTTTTACTCCATTATTATAACATGTCATTATTATTTTCCCCGATAAGCAATAAAAAGAAATTGATAAACAATGTATAGCATATTGACGGAAAAAGTGTACCGTCATACATTTTTCTCTCCCACCATGGAGTACTTTAATTCCATCAAATTCAAGTATTTATCACAGATAATCAATCATTAGGAAAGAATTGATTGAATAACGATGAGAATACGTAGGTTAATATGAACTATTTAAGTTCCACTCATTTTATACTGGATTTTAGGCTTGACCTTAGAATAATGCCGTGCTAGCGTAAAAGATGCAGAGAGATGAAATTAATTTTCGGTTGAATGGGTGAGTTGTCAAAAATTGGCCCATTGAAATATGCACTGGCAGTTGCAAAACATAAGATTAGAACAATATACGAATTAGTTACATAATTAGTCAAATATAAAATACAAGAACCATTACTCACTTCATAGGTATATGTGTTTTCTGCTGCAGGTATCAACTATTATACTTTAAATTTTAAGTCTTTTAGAATATTACTTTTCTCCTAAATACCATTCCAACATGAGCAAACCTTTTTTATAAAATTTGAATTCGCCTACGAAGAGGGTTAATAAAAAAGATGATATGCGTTTCTTTTTTACAAATGATTGGATGGGGTGTGGATAGTAGGTCAAGGTGTATAGATATTAGAGTAGAGAATGCATATATTTTGTTAATTCATCTCATAAGAAATTTATTGTAGCAGTTCCCGAGATCGGAGATTATGTGCGCGGGAAACCCGAACGCGAAATCTTTGGCCTCTCAGAAATGGATTTTTTGATTGTGACTGATTTGATTGACTGATGATTTGATTGACAGAAATGGATTGGCCTCTCAGAAATTGCTTTGTCGGAACAAAAGGAGCAAAGTCTCTCGAGTTTTCAGGGCAAGGTATCAGTTTTGGGCAAGTTTTAGGAGGGTTCATCAAGGAGAGACGAAAAATGCAAGGTATCAACTCTATTACCTGTATTATGACTTATTTCACCGCACATGTTAATCCAAAGATAAGAGTCCTGATTAGATTCTCCTCCACTCTTTCGGTAATCGGTATTATCTCCTTCCCAGAGATACCAGGCTCGATTAAGGATTGAGTACGGTAAAGGGTATGGGCCAACATGTGGAAGGCCATAGGTTTCCCCTCACTTTCTTTATATAAGCTTCTTTAGCTTTGCATTGTCTTGTCTCTGGATTTTCTATTTCTTCCCATGCATCTGTTTCTCAAGCCTCTTTCCCACCCATTGAATGGTATCTCGAAGCATTACAGCGAGCCAATCTCCGCATCAACCTATTCTTCCCCTCCTCGCCCTCTCCGTCAAGAGATTTGATTCGTTGGCATGTCGACAGACACGTTGTGAATTATAGCACTGTAAATTCTCTCCAGTCACCGTTTTTCCGTCGTTTGACAGTTCTCTTAAATCCCTATGAAAATTGGACAGAGGGTGCCAGAGTAGTTAAATGCCGCGAGCACCATAAATATTGGCGATGGCTAAGCGTTTGTTTAATATGAATTTCACAAGAAATTTCCTTTAAAACGATTATATAAATTGTATTTCATGGTTTTCCTCGCGGACTCACCTTACAAAATTTTTTACTTCATTGAAGGCTATTTGAAGGGAAGAATTTTGTGCAAAAGGGAACGGGAAGAAAGAGAACGGGTTTATGGACGAATTGAAGAAGGGCAAGACAAATGCTGAGTTGAAGAAACACATAATATGCTAACAAGGGTCTCCATTTTTATAACTGTATAGAATTTTCTCCTGAATCACACGTAAACCTTTCGTTTGCCGGTAGGTGACATAATAATAATATTAAACGCTGATCCTTAATGGTATTCAATTAATGTTGGAGGTAAACGAATTATTTCACCGAATAAAAAATTATTCTAGATTTTTAAATGAAATGTGGTGTTTATTAAACTTGAAGAGAAAACATATTTCATTTTTATGAATATATTGTGTCGGAAGAAATCAAGGCTTAATTTTAAGGCCGAGGATCACGCAATCAATCGCTAAGCAGTTCAAGAGCGCCTTTTTACTGCATAAAATTATAAACCTTGATCGAAAAGGCTGATAAAATTACCTCAGCTACGAGAAATTTAAGGTAAAATAAAATGAGAAACGAAAAAGGAGATTTAGCTTCACGTGAAAATTCCAATCTTTTACTTTTTAAATATAATTTCTTTATTCTCTTACTTTCTCTAAAAAAATCCAATTTGTTAATTTTTAAAACTAATTTCTTTATTCTCTTAATTTCTCAATTCATACAAGTTAGCGGTGAATATATTTCTAACAGGTTGTGTTTCATTCTTCCATCATGTAGTAACCAAATTATTAATATTTATATATTTTTATTAATTTATAAAGAGCTTCTTACAGGTTTACAGGCATGTCAGGCTTGCGCTGGAACTCGAAGCTGTAGGGTTACGATTCTTACATATTGGCTGGTGGCTTTTTATTCGGCTCTGTCTTTAGGGTGGCTTTTCATCAAGTTTCCTAGTGAATTTGATCCTCATTTGACATTTTGTCATTCATTATTTGTCGTTCAATCCTAAGATTTGTGTACTTCAGCTCTCCAATAAACTTGCTCGCAATTCTAATTGTCTCAAGTTTGGAATTCATTTGGGCTAAGCGAACATAAGGGTGGAATCATTGGCTTAAAATAGTACCTATAAGTAATAGTGTACCTCGTGTAAGTCCCAAGGTAATGGAAAAAGAAGGGTACTTTTTCCTTTAAAATGCTCTTCTCTGCGAATAACTGAACAGCTGAAAGTAATGTGCAGAGACATTTGACATTACAACTTGCCTCTGCTCACTACGAACGGCTCATGAAGTCATTGAATCAAGGTTATTTAACAAACCATGAAAATCATTCGGGATTTTAACTCCTTCTGCATTTGAAAGTGGGAAGAGAGACATTGCCGCGCTTTTCTGAGGGAAGCATAATAGAAAGAGATTTTCATGCCGGATCTCGTACTCCATATCCCCATCTTCAACGAGAACTGCCGCACCATTGGCTGTCCCTGTTCTCAACTCTCAGTCCGCCCACGCATTCCAATCCCATTGGTATCTCTCACCGTGCCGAAGACGAGAACACTTTCCCAAATCCCTCCAACCGCAGCTCACAATCACTTCCTCCAACCTTCCACTCCTATTCAACCTCCGTCCTTAAAGGCTTAATTCCCGTTTTCAGGAGAAATGGTTGCGAGAATAGGGTAAAGGTGGAGCGAGAGAGGTATCTTTTGAAAAGGCGGAGAGAGAGAGGAAGCAAGCAAGCACATCGCTGAGGAACGAATGGACTCCTGTAATTAAGTGATAAGACCCGGCGGGGGATAGTGAACGAGTGAGGCGGAGATTTGGGATGGACGAAAGGTGCGGCCAACCAATAGGAGAGGGGAACTGCGGAGGAAAGTATGGAAGGAAGACTTTTAGATAGATGAACGTAATACAAGCTTGAGAATCGGACGTTTCATTCATTTTACATAATAAATTTGAAATCTGAAAATTATCGAGAGAAGAAAAATCTCGCAGTCATATCAAATATATATAAAAGGAATATTTTTTGTACGTCTTCTATGCGTTCAAAAACCATCAGTTTACGATGAAACTTTGGTGAGTTGTTTTGCGCGCATCCGCGACGGCTTCTGTATTATAAAATCCATTGTATAATGGGTAGAGTGCATTCGTATCAACAAATGAGTGTTGGAACGCGGACTTCTCAAATAAGCAAGGAACGACAAGCAAGTAACGAAGCAGATTGCTTACGAGTTGCTCAATCACGTGCCTCAGAATTGTATCAGTGAAGCATTATATTGCGTGCATCAGAATCATATCAGTGAGGCGTAATTTTTGTTAGGTACGTAATTTATTTGTACATAGAATAAGATTTGGTGCAGAAGTCTCATTGTTTACTTTTTTAAATTCTTGCATTCGGTTTTCGTATACGCTTTGCGTTTTCCAAAAATTGGATTTTTATCTCGAAAATCATAAATCTTCGCACTAATTCAACAATAGAATTTTTTTTTACTTGGAAACCACAGCAGGGGCATAGAAAGGACACTCGTGCTGTAATTTTCTTTACAAATCTATCTTATGTAGAGAGAAAAAGAGGTTTTGTAACACATTACGGCCCAGCTATTTATTGATAATTCATCAATCATTCGCATCGTAAAAATTGCAGGTGATTCAATTAATGTCGTTGCCACATTTTGTCATTTCCATTTCCTAAATGCCATTATTTCCCCATCGCTGATGATTCACGGCCAATTTTGTCCATTATTACGTACATGCATTATTTTTCTTGTCTTTCAACAGTAACTGACCACATATTGATTTATGAATAAGGTTTTCTAAATCGTGATATTGACGACGATCTTTCTCACATAGATGTATGACTTGATTAGGGTAATTTTGATGCTGATTTTCTCGTATCGATAGCTTTGGTTATTTTACCCCTTTTTCAAAGTTTTATCTCAATTTCCTTGTTCAAAACAAATACCTTTTAACGAATTTTATCTTAGCAATAGCGAATATCAGGTGCATATATTTTTATTTTACTCACCATTTACGTTAACTTCAAGATATCGATTCCTCAAAGTCTTCAATTTTCTTTTCTGTACTGAAAAGGGAATTATTGATGCCGTTTGTTAGTTATTTCACATATCGATGTGGAAGAGGGCAAAATTAGTGGAGTGATTGGGGACTGGATGATACGCGGGATAGCCTTTCCCTCTACGACTCCACTCAGCAAACATCCTTCCTCACTCTATTCGTAGAATTCCGAGCGTGAATGAGGGAAGGGAATGCGTGAAGGTGGAGAACTTGTGGGTTGTGCGGTTACGTACGGATCCCGGCGTCCCTATTCCTTCCTTCCTCTCCGGAATCCTTTGTATCCATGCGACCCGATTTCTCTCTCCGTTCTTCCCTTCTCAATTTCGCTTCCCGCCCCCCTTCACTCCCACTCCCCTCTGCTCAAACAAACTCACCTCTCGCTCCAATCTTTCCCCAATCTCGGAGAACGTGGGTACCCTTTTGCGGAGCCCTCTCGCACACGTTGTCTGGGGATCACCACCCTTTATCCCTCGGAAGGAACTCTCCTCTCCTGTTCCCTTAGCAATCAGTTCCGCTACACTCTCCTCCATTCACTCCTTCGAGTGGTGAACTCTCCTCACCCTCGCCTTTTACCGTCTGCCAAAATGCTCATTTAAAGGCGCTTCGATCGAGTAACGGTGAAAGTGGCGGCTTCTACGTATTAACGCTGTTCCAATTTACCCCCGTTTTGTTGCTCATAATCTCTAATGGGTAGTTAAGTATATATGTCGTGTTTGGTGCTAGTTTGTAGTATTGAACACTATCCTATTTAAATTTCATATATATATCATAAAGATCCACCACAGGATCCGTCTAATCCGCTACCGTAAGTTACAACTTCCTTTGTTTCAATTTTTTCAACTGACCTCTCCGTGGTAACTCTGTGGTGATTTTCGTCCTAGAGCATTGCAGAAGCTTGAAACAAGTAGCAGCGATAGTTTATGAACCATTGTTTAGGGATAAAAATATTTACTGAAATTTATTACTCCAAAAGTATAAGCTAAGAAACGAAGGTAAATGAGTGAGATGCTTTGGAAACCTTCAAAGGGGAAATCTGTTTTAAGGTTTCCATCAAATAAATTTTACCCATGCAGTAGGACATGACGAAAAAACAATAGAATATGCTATTTTTTAATAGGCCAATAATTATTAAAGTGATGGCCAAACTACTTGAATTATGCCGTCAATATACGCGTTTTAATCCGGCAGTCAAGCATAATAATACTTCTTCAAGAAATTCTTTTAAAATGGAAATATTTGCGAGCTCATTATTTTTCAGCTCTCAATGCCACTTTAAATAAAGAATTGGTTTCATTGCGACGAATGCAAGTTAATTATTTCATTAGTATAAAACAATTCTACTTCGGTATTGCGATATAGCATTCTAGTTATGCCGTTTATATGGTTAAGATATTTGTTTTTTCGTCCCTCTTGGTCATTACTTCTCTCTGCCTTCCCAATATTTTTTCTCCAGTTTTTCTCATGACCTAGTCACTGTGAAGTTAGTCAGAGACTCATAATTTCTTAACACCCGCATCCTTTTTTAAGTCACTTCCCATTTTTATTGACTTTCCTCTCTTTTGTTCTTTGCCCAAATCCCCTGGCAGCTTCTTGAGTTCCACTTCTTGGCTTAGCTTGGCCTACGATCTGGGAGACTGCGTTTGAGGAAACTCGAGCCTTTGGGGTCCCGCTGACAAAAAAAATCTACCGGAGACACCTCACCAATTTTTTCTTTTAAAAAAATAAGAAAAAGGTCCCTCTGAAACTCAGTTTTTACCCACAAGATTGGGGTATTCATGTTGATTCCGAGTGTGGTGACGTGGGTCTAGTTTTGCTCTTGGTTAGATCATAATACAGCAATCGAAGATTTGAAGAAGAGTAGGCACATATTAGAATTAATATCCCTAACCAGGGAATGATTTCACGCCTTTTCATAGAACTAAAGCGTTTTGCTGTTCTACCTGTAATTGTTTTACCACTACCTGCTAAATTTGCTTTCTTAATAAACCCTAGTTCTTAATGAACAACAACCTATTTACTTAATATTTTATTATCTGTGATTTTTTTCCTCTGTAATATGAAATATATACTTTTCATCTTTTCATTTTCATTTTTAATTAGATTAATTATTCAAATTAATGGTTACAGGACAGCCTGTAAAAGATACATTAGGACAGGATTTATGTGACCAAGGTCGTTGACTACAACGTGTTTAAAGTTCACTTTTCAACAAAATAGACCCTCGGCATGATCATAATTGTTTCATGTGTAGCACGTCATCACCGCATCATTTTTTTTGTCTCAAGCTCAATTCTTTTCGTTATGACCTCCTCAGCAACAGTACTATGAGACGAGAATGGTGAGGAGCCCATCCTAAAGCGGGGATTTATAGAGTATTTATATAGTAAGTATTCGATTCACGTCTCACGTCAAAACGCTCGGTGGTCAGATGGTCAGATGTTTAAATTAAATAGGTTTCTTTGTCAAGTTATTGCTGCGGATTAAGCCTTTCCCATTTAATTGCGACTAAAGAAAATCGCGGAGAAATCTAGATATTTTGTCCGTTGCTTAAACATCTCTTTCTTTTAGACACATCATTTCAGCAGGTAATAGGTGTTCTCGAAATTAAGATTATCCATGCGGTGTATCTTGAATGCTTTTGCGCCCGACTTTAAATAAAGGATAATCAAATGTAATGCCTATTAAATCTAAAACCACGTGATTTCAATAATTTCTGCGTCATTTCTGCTGGTCATGAAATATTTGTCATTACCGTAGCTTTATATCATATTCATTACATTTTTATAAATGTTATATCATATTCCACTGCTTCATGTTTTTTTAGATTCACCTCTGTTTTCAGCAAATATAAAATGCGTATCACGTAAATTGATACCAATGGCTAAGTTTTTCATTATGTCAGCTCCATTGCCAAAATGGCCGTGATTACCCTAGCGTGTATGTCATTGTATGTTAAAACCGATATCCATCCAGTCTCTCCATCGAGAAATTTTGATGATTTGAAAGTGAGATCCATGAGGAATCCTAACAGTATAATATTTTTTAGGCGGAATAAAATACAAAATAAATAGAAAAATACCAATTTAAATAGTGTAAAATTTCGTTGACAGTTAACATTTAAGCTAACTGTTGTGGTTCTATGACGCCTATGAGTAGTTAAAGTGAAAAAGTGATAATAATTACAGCCAAATCAGTAACAAAGACGATGATTCCCAGTAAATGATCTGTTTTTGTGTTTAATATCAATAGATAGTTGAAATGTGTACACATGATAAATAATTATCATTTAAATGGTGTGATTATAATAACCCGATGCTACAGTACATCAATAGACTCTCCGAAAATATGGAGGTTTTTCAAATGAGCATCGGCGCTGATCTGTGTAAAACTGTTTTAGTGCCTCTCCATTTTCACCATAACGTCATTTTCGCCGTGCAGATGGAAATACATCAAGACTTTTATTTGATCTGCGCCTGCAAACAAGTCCATTGATGGCGGGAAAATCTGTAATACTATATATTGGAAACACTTCGAGATACTTGAATGAGAATGCTGTCGCATAAAATAATCGATTGCCCATTATTATTTATGCCATATAGTTAATATTTTTCTCTTAAATCTGAGTACAAAAATATTTGTTTCATCTGATACGATAACATTTTCAAGACTAACACAATCATGATTAAACATGAAATGATGATTAATTTTCACAAAATATTTTATAAAAAATGCATCATATACATAGAATTAAATGGAATTTTAACCGCGGTTAAAACCATGAATGAACTATAAAATGACTATATTGACTGTTATTCCGCAATTTTCGACACAGGCGCATGTTAATACCTATCGCCTGTTTCAATGTTTTCTTGTGTGTTTCCATCAGTTGAAATGGATGGGAATTTGAAAGCACCCTATATCTTTATTCATTACCAGCATCAAAATCACTTTCATTTCTCCAGAACTGGAACTTTATCATATTTTTTTTAAATATAGCCTTCAATTAGTAATAAAATGCATCACATGTTTAACCACCTTGACTCAGCAGTGATTGTACAATGCATGTTGATCAGGTACTTTCTGGCAAACCTTCGTGTGGATTAAATTGCTCTAGTTCATTTGATTCGTGCCATATTTTCCATTCACTTTCCGTTGCGTAACTGCCTCTATGATTTCCAAGTCACGTACTGCTAATGGTCTTTTGTAGTTTGCCTTATTTTTATGCGCATACATGATGGAGTTCATCAAAATTTGACCAAATCATTACTCCAAGAATTTAAAATGAGCAGTAGAATCCTTTTTAAGCTGCGAGTATTAATTGATTGGTAAATATTCCATCAATCCTAATCCTGATTGCTGGAATCTTGCATTGTTTTTAACCGCTTTGTCTTTTAGTGAGACGCTTTTTAATTCACTGTGGCTCTTTGCATGTTTTTTCCTCGGTTGATGGGTTGTAAACACCATCTTCCCCAAAACTCGATGTCGTGCTTTCTGTAACAACACCAATTTATTTTTACAGGGTTGATTCAAATTTTTAGCCACAATTCGAGTTCCATAATTCTATGATGTTACAAACTTTGAGAAAAATAGTGTTTTAATACCTTGAACCATTTGAAGGAGATATATCATGCCTCATAATTTTCAGTTAAAACAACTTAAATGAGCGAATTTTTTTCCGTTAATCAAATAAAGCTATTTTTCATAGAGAAATTGAAATAAACGAGCACATTATAAGTATCAAACTATCAAATGTGGACCACTAACTATGGCATCCGCCTAGCTGTTTAAATAAAATAATATTTATTTGTTTACCAGCAAAATATAATTTTCAGCTTGAAATTTTATTCCTATTTCGCTATTCTCCAAGTTCCATTGATCGGTGAGGGACATAATTTTTAATGATTTTTTTTCAAATCCATTTTCTCATATTTGTCATCCGGTTCTTTATGGAGGACCGGTGACAAATGAACAATGACAACTTATGAGTTGGGTGGGTGGGCTAGAGTGCAAGATTTACTACTCAGATTTATATCTCTATTTTCTGTGTAAAGTGAGTATGTCAAATTTTGTGTCCATAGACGTTTTACTTTTAGCGTAGACTAATATGGACGCTAAGCTTCTCTCCGTCCTTCTTCCATTTCGCTGATAATCTAATCTCAGCCGTAGTGCATTACAGGATTTAACCCATAGGCTGGTGTCCCTAATAATCAACCTGCAGGATTGATGACTGATATTTTATTTTGTCAAGCATAGGAAACTTCATGAGTGTGGATTCACATTTTCAGAAGTTTTTAATGGCCATAATAAAAATTTGCCGACTTCCATGATCTGTGTTTCTTGGTTTTAGGCTGTAAAACTGTGAAGCACTGAGGTTATCCAAGATTGATTTATTTTAAGGATTCGGCAGAAGATCCATTTTGTGGTGGTTTTTCTTTTGGTGGGCCTTCATTACACCAACCGTTGGTGTTATTAATGGCCCTCCCAGGGTTTTACTGTGCTATAACATCTCTTCTAAATTACATTACATCTTTACGTTAAAATTCAGTCGTTAGCTAAAGAATTGACTTCAGCTCATGATAGATTAACCTAATTACCATATTTACTTCTACATAACACCAGGCATTCTTTGAATTTAACTTAGCTTCCTATCACGGAAGTAAAGTGCATTAAGGCGACCGCTCTCTTCCCGTGTCAAACGAGCTCTTTGGGCAGGAATCGATATAAAAGAGAATAAACAAAGGACAATCTTGGTCATCATTTTCCTTCTTCCTTGCTTCCTAGGCCTACCTTTTTGGTCTCCCGTGGACTCTCCTTCCGCAGCACTAGAGGGCGTTGAAATCTTTTTGCTAATCTCGTCGATTTTCTCAACGAAATAAAGACATCGGGGACTCTCTTGTTGCTCCGAAAGAGATGCCATCAAAAGGCACCAAAAGTATTGCACTCTCCTCCTCACGAGGTCGGACAACGACCCCCAGAGGGGCTGTACCTAATTCCCTCCTTGGCCGAACGAGATGATGGGAAAAAAAGAATATGACGCCGTGGACTGTTTAGGAGGGAAGTGAAACAAATAGAGGCAAGGGAAAGGAGAAAAAAAGCAAAACAGAAGAAGGCCAAGGACCGTAATATGATCGAGGGGACGGGGTGTTATTTTTCGGTGGGAGGAAGAGGAAATTGGGTGTGTGACGGGTGGAAGCAAAGAATGTTTCAGGAGCGAGAGGACTGGCGCCTCGGTCGTCTGCCCTTTGTTTTTTCGGAGGAAGTCCGACAGCCACGCAAATATTTTCCTCACTATGGTATGAGGGTGTGGATATGAGGAGGGGAATGATCGTGTCAGGAGGAAAGGGAAGTCAAAAACATAGTGAGGCGCCCACGCATCTCTACTGGCTTTATGGGCCTAAAGGCCATTTCTTCCTGTTCTCCTCCTCTTCAGCTCCTACATTTTCTGTCTTTCTTCGCATCTCTCATTACCTAGTTCTTTTACCTTTTTCAATGTGTGTGATAAATAACGCCAGTGCTTTGCTTGCATCGCACGCATCAGCCAATGCTATGCTTAATCCTTCCTCCACGTGTTCCTGAATCGAATGCCCACTACTTGAGCAGGATTCTCTTTCTCCCCTTTCGAAAGGGCTTCAAAGCATTATCTGCCTCTTCCTTTGTACCATACACCCGTCTTTAAGTGAAACTTGATTGCATTGGGAATCCAAAGGCTGGAGAGTTTGATGCAATAGTAGTTATCCCACGTCAGTGCCAGAGTTTGAGTATCGTCAAAGCGTTCCTGTCCGCCCTTACCCCAAAACAAGCGTAATCCCCTGCGGATATCGACTCTCCTGCCTTTCATCAGTGGCGTATTGGACGTCATTTGTAACCCAATTTCTAGAGGCTTGCACTCGAAGTTGGAGAGGTAGCTAGAGATCCAACTTCTCGCGTGGAGAGCCAATATACAAATTTCGGTGGTGATGTAAAAATTTTAGTGGTAAATGCAATTAGGAGCAAACTCTTTTGGAAGGATATTTCAAGAGCCGTACTCAGTTTACCGGAATTGGATAGACTATGGCTTTTTTTCCTTGCTCACAATGTCAGGCCCAATGTTGAATTTGAAGCTTGGCTGCTTTGTGTCATCCTACTAAGTTATTCCTCTCACCTTTTAGAACTTAGATTATTTATTTGCTAATAACTCTTTTGATGAAAGATGCTTCCTTTGTGAAATTTTTGGGTGATTCTTCGAGTTAGACCACTCCAATAGCCGGTATGACTAATAATAGATCTTTGAAACAAGTGAGGAAGAAGTCAAAAAGAGCATATAGATATTTTTTGAGGAAGTAATTACTTAAGCATTTTGCTGTAGCTTAGCAAAAAGTTCATTAATATAGGAAATATATTGCGAAAATATTCTCGTCTTGACGATACTAAGAAATAAAAGTATTTTGTGATAATGCGAATGGTGAGTATTGTTTATAATTTTTCATGCCATTTTTCAATTTCGTTTTTCCCTTGCTAAGATTTTCAGTATCTAACTCATCAAATCTTATAATCATATCGAACTTATCGGCATGATTAAAAAATCATCCGAACGATACTTACACTGCCCCATTAAAATAAGAAAGGATGATTGTATAATTTCTGCCATGAAGACGCGTAAGTTCTTGGATAAAATTGAATTTCGGTGTTAATCCTAAGTTCTTATGTCTTGTGCAAAAAACAGGAGAAGCAAACAAAAACTCAGTCAATATTATCGTGATAGAATGATTTTTTTTGGAAACACAACTATTTTCGGAGACGCATTATGTAACTAAGTCTACCGTGTTTCAAATAACGATGGATTGTACATTCCAAAGATGACGCTTTGTTATTAATATTCAATCAGCCTTTTAAAAATACATAAGCATCACGATTTCTGATTTTTTCCTAGCTCACATTAAATTCGTGAAACTCAATGGTGATGTCACTCCCGCATTATACCTGTTGTTTAGTTCTTTTTTGTTTAATAATAATGTGATAATTTCATTCATTTCAGGAATCACATAGTAGTACAAAATAGGTAGCCCCTGAGGATGAGACAGTATTAGGGCTACTATCAGGTAATCCTTGTAAAAGAAATAGCAAAGTGGTTTAAAATTTTCTATCAAATGGTTAAAAATACAGTGCATAATGATGAACTAATACACAAAATGACTCAGAGATAAACATAGTGACATACAGTAGTTTCAAAATAAGAGAATCACAAATACATGATTAGATATTCTTACTATAACAATAGTATTACGAAAATGCTTCATTTTTTACATGTAATTCAATGAATATTACATGCAAAGTACGGAACAAAATCTCGATGTTTTTTTAGGCGAAGACCATTTTTTTATTTCCTTAAGAAATATTCGGATGTTTTAAGTAATTACCCCTCGTAAGTGGCCTCCTTTTTGACAAAAATTATGCTGAAAAGTAATTTACTAGCTATTTATTAGTGAATTGAAAGTGGAAACCATGGCCCAAGAATACGTAACCAGGAACGCGGAAGAATAATAAATATTGAACAACGAAAAAGGCTGCGAGTGAGGGGACGAGAGACGGTATTTTGAGTGAGTTTTACATTACAGTTTTCTTTGTGAGTGTAAGTAGTAAAATGTTCTGTGAAGAGAAACGAGTGTTACAGTGCATTACAAAGTATTCTGTGATAAATAAAACGAGTGTTAAAATGTGTTACGAAATATTCTGTAACAAATAAAATAGAGCGTTACACCCTTGATCTATAACGTGAACTCCGTTGCTCTCAATGACTGTTTTGCCTTTATTTTTCGGACTGACCAGTGGCACATCATCTCCCGAGAAACTCGGGTTAGCGCTCTCTCCCAGCTGTGGGAGAGTAATCCCTACCACTTAAATTCGCTGGACCGCCCGAGTCAAGAAGCGAGGAGGCGAAAAGTGCGGTTTTTTTCTGTTTGTTCCTCGTCTCCCTTCCGACCGTCTCTTTCTCTCTCTCTCTCTTTCCCTCTCTCTCTCTTTCCCCTGTAGCCCTCCACCGCGTCAACCAGTCAGCTACTGGATGTGTATTTATTTTTTACGTAAATATTTGCTGAATATCATGCTGAGGAATCCGAGAGGAAGCCTTTCGTGCGCGTATATCTTTTTTTCAAAACACTTCGTCCACTTTTGACGCCTCTCATCTTACGCCGCAAGCTTGCTTATTCCAATCTACTCCGATCCTTCGTTACTTTGTGGCTGTCAGTTATGTTGACTGTGTTTTGTTTCTGCGTTGCCCTTTAAATCTATCAAACTGCTTCTCGGATTAATTTCGAGGATCTAAGATACCGTGGCTGCGGATGGTCATAGTTTTTACTTGGAGTCCTAATTCAATCGCTACTTCAAAAAACCACGTCCCCCTGGATTGGAGGGTGCTAACGTCAAGATCAATATAAAAATTAATTTTCCAGGATATGAATAATATGATAGTAGACCACCTATCGCGTTTCTGGTTATTCTCGTCTCACAGTAGTATTCTCTCTGTGCTCAGTATTATTCTAGGCTGAATTTTGTAAAAATTGAGTTACAGACTGAATCTTCCTAATTGCTCCATCTACCATAATATTAAATAGTTGTTAATGGTGAAGTAAATGCAATTAAAACACGTTCTAATTCATTTTGAAGCTATAGTGTTTCATATTGTTTAACTGCGTCACTTTATGGGCAATTTTTAGAGTTCTCTTAATTTCCTATACTTTCGAATATCATGTCTTTCTTATGGAATATTTTCTATGTACCTTTCACTAATAATAATTTTATTTCATTTCTAGGTAAGCGCGTATGCTGATTGATACTGATAACTGAAATAAGGATCTGGATATTTGGTATGTACATATTATATTCGTTGTTCATTTCTGACAATTGTCAATATAAAGAGCGTTATATCCTATTTTTCAATTTATGCACAGACCAAAATTTACTCTAAAGAGCCAAATTGATCACCTATTAGCCATTCTATCGATCGATGGCTATAAATGTCCCGATAGTCAATGGAACAGTTTAGGAAAAAAATGCATGGAGCAGTCCTCCAATGTCTATGGAAATGCCTTGTGATATTTCAAGTATTAATGCCACAGAAAATAGAAAGTATAATGCTTTGCAATCTTTAATTTTTTATTTTAATCGCTTATATTTTAGCTCAAGATGCTGCTAAATACGAATAGTTTTGACAGTTTTAATGACCTTGGAAGTAGCGCTTCTCCTTTCAATGGATTTTCTCAGAGAAAAATCAGTGAAATCCAGCTGATGACTAAGATTAAGACAAGACTGGTGAGGCATATTGAAGAGAAGAATTAAATAATTATAGTTAAAACTACCGTGAGTAAATCGAGAAAAAAGAGACGAAAGCGTAATGAGGATATGGCCGTCCGAGGTAAGTGAGCGTGGACCATAGAATCAGCGGCCCAAAAATATGGTGAAAATGAAACCTGGTGTTTAGAAGAGAAATGGAGAAGGAATCGAAGGCCAAAATGAGAAACGAAGATGTATGAAAATAGCCGTAGAGGAAATAAATCTTACATTACACCTTACAATGGTAAAAAATATTAGCTAATTGTACAAATACTAAGGCAGAACGTAATTTTTTGGCACATTAGAATGGAAAAATAGAATGAAGGGACTCATTACGAAGATCAAGATACCTTAAAGAACTGCAAAGAGGAATCTGTGGAAGAATGAATACAGACAAGTAAGGGGGTATACATGAGCTAGAAGTATTGAAGGACTACCTCACTCACGTTTTTACGATTTATACGCTGGAAAAGGTTGTCGGCTATTAGAAATTCATGGTTATTCGTTAAAGCTTAAAAAATAAAGAAGTGTTAATACGGCTACCTGTTAAAGTTTTTCCTTTCATAAAAATGGAGAATTATTATCATCGATAGCTTTAATGATTTTTTAAATTAAAAGAATGAGGGTTTGTAGAAAATACAGTACAGGATTTCGTTTCAATAGAATTAATTTGAGCAGGTCTTTTGGTTGTGAAATACATTACCCTCCACAACTTTAAGACTGAAGGTTGGGAATTTTCCATTTAAAAGAAAGCAGCTCCGTCGCGCCTGTGCTTTGTTGTTCTGAGTTAGTTTAGCTGTCACTTCGGTTGGCCTTGTCTTCATTTCATGTCTTTTTAATCCATTTTTTTATCCACTTCTTATCTGAGATGATGAGTATGAAATGTTAACTCTTGAGATCGGCTAACTTCAAAGTATAAAGAACACTTTTCAGAGCACGTCTGTCACACAAATCAATCAAATGGGTACAAAAAATCTTGAGAGTAAAAAAAAGGACCAAGAGTTTGGTTTGTGATGTTATGCATGCCAAATATTTTATTGCTTACTTCAAAGTAAATTGGGTAGGTAAGGAATAATTGTATAGTTGCTTGAATTGACTTCTCCTTTTAAAAACTATGATAGGATTTGGCTGCACATAGTCCTTCACTCTGCTAGCTTAAGAGTTAGATTTGTTCGAATACTTTTTAATTCAAATTTGGAGCAAGGATATTTGCTAGAATGTGGAATAGTATGACTAAATAACTATGCCCAAAAAATCTCATCGAAGATTCTCTTTTGATTTTCATATGGATCCATTGCAATATTAGAATTGGAAATGTTGCGTTAGTCTTGGATCGTATATTAGTTTAATGACTGATTTGCTCGTCTTTTCTTTTTCGTCAAACATATTCATATTTACCTCACGCTCATGAAGACGCCTCCAGTAACGGAGCATAAATTGTTGTCTTGAACTTTGACCAACGCAGCTGTTTCCAAATAAGCTCCACCATGTTTACTAGCCACTGTGGGAGCCATCAATCCCACTACGTTCTCATATTATTTAAGCAGATTTTGTTGTTTCATTTTTTGCATGTATGTATCACTAAAAACACGCTCTTATTTTTTCGCTTGTAGAGTCTGTTGGTATGTAGTTATTTACTGAATTGCTATTTTCATCATCAGATTATATTGTACATATTATTAAGTCAAGTAAATTATTACCGTATAGAATAGCGCCGAGTTATCACACACCTGTAAACATAAGCTCAAATTGCCTTCCCTAACTCTGACCTGTTTATCCTCTCTTCATCTTTCCTAACCGTACAACCATCAAGTCTTCTCAAGCATTTTGTGCGCTTATCACATAGAATATTGTAATACTATATATTTGGACTCCATTTCAGAGGTTCCTAGATTTAGATTCCTTTTATTGTTTTATACGCATTTATATCCTTTTTATGATGAATAAGGACTTCACGAAATGCCGCCACAAAAAATCTATTGCGGATAATGTTATGAAAATATAATGATAGCCTTTTAATTCTCCTATCCCGCCTGCTTAGAAATTCAAAATATCTTATTCGCAGAAAAACTATTCATATGTTCATGATAAATTCAGGTATGCTGTAATTGGCCTTGCAACTTTAATTCAATCCACCAGTGTAACGGTTGAAATTACAATAGCTTAGTTACTATTTTAGTCAGGTATTTTCGGTACTCCTTATTTTCAAGCACCTAAGTTATTGTTGATCGGGTTTTGTAGAAGGTGCCAGGAGTATATTCCCATCTTAAAGACCAGGGCACTGACTGTAGTTTTCGTTCAAATTCTTATCCTTACTCATGTTCTGCGTATCTGATACAGTTGTTTGTTTGCATGATAGGATTTTAAACTTTCTTTAGGTGCCTGTCATTAACATAAAGCTTGTATTTATTCCCTTTCTCACTATTCTACCAGGTACTCCGTGATTTTAAAAAATCATGTATCCATAATTGTAGAAATTCCCTAATATATGTGTTTTCATTGTCTCTCCAATTAGCAAAATATTGAAGTGAGAATGTTGTTCATCCCTAAAGATGAAAGAACTCCCCAACGTTAAGTTGGAGCGATCACATCCTGACTGTCCCTTTCTCTTCAACCTTGAAAGTGGTAACCCGTCTAACCCTTCCTTAGTAACCTATTCCCGCGGGAAAAGAGAAGTCGTGTCTCTGTGAGTGAGTGGGGGAAAACTAAATTTGCAAGCATTGTGTGCGCGTGCCTGTTCGTTGGGATGCTCAGCATTCCGTGGCAGTCTCCGGCACGGCTCGGAGACATACGGGGAGCCGCAGTTAAGGAGAGGTGTGCCGAAAGGGGAATGGAGGATACTGCGGCGGTAAAAGGAGGTCCGTGGAAGTTTCAAGGCGAAGGGACGGATTTTGGTGAAAAATTTCTGTCTCCACTAAGCCGCTTTGCTTGCCACGGAGGCTTAAGGAATTCAAGCCGTTGTAATGAAATACAATTTTTTTTTATTTCGGTTACCTAGAATAGACCTACAGTTTCTCCAGACAAATAGTAGATAGATAAGAATACTTTCTCTAACTTTTTTCTAGTGTCTAATGTAAAATGTAAGCTTACACTCCAGCGGGAAGAATACTTGTATCTTAGTAAAACAAGAAATACCTCTTTAGGACATATTTTTTGCATTTTTCACGTTTTGGCTCTTAATAGGCTTACCTGTCCCATCTTAACTAATAAAAAGATAAATATTTCTTCCCTAGTAACATTTTCACTAAAGTGAAATTATACAGGCTCGTTCAGGGAGAATGTTGGCACCTCCTGAAAATTACTTAATAATAAGGTAAATACTAAACTTATCTTAAATTCATTCTATACGATGCGTGATGTGCGTTATCTTATTGAACAATTATTGTAAAAAGAATTTTGAATTTATCAAAGTTCTATAAATTCACACTTTAAATAATGCTTAAATACGTGGCAATCTTAGTCACATCCTCATTACTTTCTTCCTTACTTAGTTTCCATTATGATATCTGTAAAACTTTTAATTTTAATGAAATATTCAATTACTTGACATCACTTTGTTAACCCGTGTTAAATATTACATCTTAAGCTAAAAGTATGGAAATTAATATATATTATGGATTTAAATATTTTTAATTGTTGCCTAGGCTACGTGTTGCCTACACGTCCTCTTTTAGTTCACCCAGTCCTTGGCGTCACTTCGAAAAAAGTCTTTACAGTTGAATCTTAAATAGACGTAGTTAATTGTTGTTAATGTGAGATTATAGTGAATATTCAATGACGATCAAGGACATATGATTTCCTTGATGCTTTGAATAATGTCTTGCTATTTTTGCGACCTAAAAGTTAAATTGTAAATGCTAGAGAGGAAATATCTATTGCAGGAAATGTGTAAGAGGTTTATGAAACGTCCATCGTGTGCCGATGACGATGTTTGCCAGAATCTCATTTCAATTTGAATGCATTGTGCCCATTCGGTTTAAATAAAGAAATTATAATGCCTTTGTTAAACAGAACAGAACTTCATACCAGGCTTCAAAACAGGGTATGCGTCTACGAGGACCCAAATAGGAGATTTGGATTGAAAAATAAGAATCTGTTCAAGGCGGCAGTAAGTGTACTTCTTTTTACCTTCACTGCAATGATTTGATATTGCTTTTTTAATTCACCCAGTCTTTAGAGTAGGAAGTGACTTACAAGGAAGGCTAAATTGATAGCTATTGGCAGAATCCCTTATCCATAGATGATATTTTCAGTTCTTGGTTTTGAAATCTTGTATCCGTCTTTGATTCATTCCACCTTTTTCACCTCACATTATAATTAAATTTCCGTATAGCGATATTCAGGAAGTACTAAGAAGTTAATTATGTATTTATTTAATTAAATTTTGGAGAGGTCAAATATATCTTTAGACTGGACCATATTTAAAAAAAGTGTATAATTATGTCCCGCATGTAGCACTGCATTTTTTATCTACTGCATTATGGTTACTTGTAAGTAAAACCAGTAAGATGTTTATTTACAAACTATCGACTGTATTTACATTTGAACTTCCGTCTTTCATCACTAGGTGGTACCATATTCCAAAGAGTTGTTTGTTTATGGAATTCTAGATTTTTGGCGACGAGATAAAAATCCATAATATACGTGCATTCATGTGTGGAATAGAAACTGAGAAAGAAAGTGGAGGACTTAAACTTAGAGAGGAATGATCATCCATTCAAGGCAAAATGCCGGTCACAAAGGACCAATGCAAAAAGTTCTCGATCCTTAGCAGGACTATTACGGATTGGAACAGCTTTCCTGTTGAACAATTTGGGCCTTTTTCCAACAATTTTAAAATTTTTAAGAAAAAATACAGGAAATAAATCTTGTATTTTTTATGCTTAAATTGATATTTATACTTTGAATCGTCGTCTTTTTCCTCTCAGCCTCTGATTCTCAGTAAAACTGTGGTGAAGTGGATAATATCAACAATTGAAAATTATCTATGTTAATATGAATGTTACAAGCGACCAAATAACAATCGGGTGATTACACGCAAACTCAACCAAGGCCGTGGCTCGACCTTCTCCGTTTTGAAGATTTTTGGCACACAGGAAGAATACAATAAGGAATATCAATCTGCCAAATATAAGCCTTCTGTAATGATAAATTTTAATGTTATGACACTTCAAATATAACAAATTTGCGCAAATTGGCACGCTACAGCTCCGAAATCTTCTTTTTGAAACGTTCTAGTAAATGACTATCGAGCTGTCATATTTCAAATATAGTGATATTTTTGCAATTAAAAGACATAAATATGTATTCTATATCAACTTTTGGCTTTCTATACCTATACTCTGAGCTCCTAGATTACTAATTTTTCCTATTTTTTTTTATTTTATGCGCAGACCACCCTCATAACTTCGCGTGTTATTTTCGAAGCGGGCGCGCGCGTAGCAGGGCATTATGTTCGTCCTATCTTTTGTGTGTTAATCGAGATAACCGACAAATTTTATTTTTTTATTGAAAGATAAGGGTTTAAACCATCTTAAAATATATTTTTCAACCAAATATAAGTTGTCAAACATCACTTTTATTAAGCACCAAAAGTAGCAACTTTTTCGTCTTTCCGTCTTTGTTGCCACATTTTGCCGTGGTTGCGAGCTACAAATTAAATTTTATGCTCTTAAAGTATAGTCCTGTGTCCTTGCTGTTTGTAAAAATTAAGTTTAACCATATCTTATTATTAGTATAAGAGATATTTAGCCCTAAACATGGATCAAAATTCAAAGAAACAGGATAAAATAAAGTCATTCAAGAGCTCAAGAGTACAGATATAGAAAGCCAAACGTTGATAGGAAACACACATTTAAGTCTTTTAATGCCAAAAATATCATTTTATTTAAAATATAACAGCTAGATCGTCATTTATTGGAGATTTTTGAGCTGTAACGCGCCAATTTGCACTAATTTGTGATATTTGATGTGGCATAGCATTAACATTTACAAATACAGAAGACTAATATTTAGTAAATCATCATATCTTAGTATCTTATTATTCTGTGCCAAAAATCGTGAAAATAGGAGATGGTTGAGCCACGAGTGCATAGCCGGTAGGTTGAGTTTGAATGGAGTTGCCCAATCTTAAAGTTTTTAATAATAATAGCAAATATCCAACATCCTTACTTTATGGGGTGTAAATGAGTACCAACCCAGTACCTTCTAATTAATTTGGTGGTAGCTGCATAGCTTGTACTTGCCCTCAAGCAGCCTATCACCTGGGTAAGTCCCCGAGAATCATTCTTTCATGTACTTATTTCCTTTGAAGATTTGACATCGATCCGTTTGGAGGGAAGAAGTTTCGATTAACCGTGACGCTGGTCTCAGCTTTTTCTCACCAATTTGATGTTTTCCTCATAGTCTGCTATTTTCAGAATGTGATTTTTCTTAGGCATGTGGTCTTCCTCGTTGCAGCTTTTAATTTTTTAGTGAGAAAGATCCCGTCATATATCTTTCAGTCGGTGGCAATAATATACATAAGAGTTCTTTCCTTTTCAAATGATTCTTTATGATATGACGGCATGTGTATCATTTTAGCGTTGTATTTTTCAAAAAGGAATAGGCTGTTTGAGATCATAAGTCACCATTTTTTGAGAAGTGAGATACATTTTCATTTTAATTTTTTACACTTGATTACCTTAGGCGTCTAAGATTGGTTTTCACTAGAAATTTACACGAGCCAATCCTTGCTGAAGGTAGTGACTCAACGAGGTACTATTTGGACGATTTCTTATCCTAATTTGTGATAAACCATAGGATTCTTGACTTTGGCGGTTGAACAAAACCAGTTGTTTCATATTTTTTCCATTTTTTAAATATTACTCTACCTAGGAAAAGATTTTTCTTTCTCAAAACTTGTATTCACCCACAACCATAATTTTTCAACAGTGAATGGGTTGCTTTTAAATTCTAGTATTTTGTTCACGATATTTATAAACATATATTATTGGAGCATCTCTATATATATTAAGCACTAGGAACTTTTGCATCCGGGAAAAAACTTTCATGTTATACATGTTGGTAATATCGCCAAGAAGGCTAATTAACCAAATTTTACTAATGTACAAGGAAACATATTTCGAGAAAAATACTAGAACTATACTAACTAAAAATCTATAAAACTAAAACGCAGTTATATTATTTACTATTAGAAAAATGAGAACCGTTCAACTTTCGAGCCCTTTTTTTTACCAATGTGGCTCTCAAAATTGCCTGGATACATTCCATGAAGGTGCTCGAAGAGAAATGCGACGAGAATGAAATTTTTATGACCGGTTATTTTGGCCGAATACATTTTTCACACTTCAATCTCGAAACAAATTAAATGAACCGCTATCATAAAAAATGACCATTCATTTCTACTCATCCTGCTGCGGTATTGTGAAGGCGAGAAGATGTTGATAGTGGAGGATTGGGAGAACACTCGCCTTAAAATAATCAAAATAAAACGACTGAATGACCAATTTCCCATCGGTCAGAAAATTTAATGCGCAATCCAGAAGCGCTCAAAAAAATAGCCCAGATTAATCCTGTAGACGGGGGGGATGAACGAGAGCTTTTATGTCCCGAAAGATGATTGCTTCCAGTCACAGCGAGATTATTTCCAATTCATTTTCCATTCAAGAGTGGAAAAAAACATAGATTCGCGGGTATTCTTTTTAATTTTTTTAAACTCACACTCTCTTCTTCCCCTCCATTGTTATGCAAAAAATGTGAGGCTGACATTTTCCATGGTGACGTATTACGAATAAAACCACATGCATTTTTTTCTGTGGGTGAAGGATCATAGCAGCGAATATCTCTAAGCTGTACCACGTGGGTTGCTAATTGAGGCTCTTACCTTGTAGGTGAGTCTACAAAATTGGTGCATTGAATTCACTGGAATGGCATGCGTGTAAGTGCAGAAACAAGGGAGAAGAGTTGATGTGACGCTTGTCAAGGTGGTAGGGAACGAAGGACGAAGTAAATAGGGTTTATTGTTGGAAAAGGCGATGCTGAAATGAGACATCACTCGGTTGATTTTGCCGAGTTCTTCGCAAATGTAGAGACCTACGTCGAATGGATTGGTTCAATTGTTCAGAGAAAATGAGATTTTACCCGTATATGGAAAGTGAGAGTGGGAAGTTGTAGATGGGGACATTCCGACCGTAAAAATGATGCACTGCTCAATTATTTTCCATTCATGACCGAACCATGCGGTTAATTAAGCTAATTCGCGCCGCACACGGCACATATCCGGTTAAGGGAAATAATTACCACACCTGAGTAGTTATGAAGCAAATAAAATTGGTAAATAACCCTTCACTTCTTAAATTATTTTATTCGAACGTGCAAAGAGGAATGTATTTTTCGCTGGTAATTTAATTCTACGTATTTAACGTTTTTGAGATCCTTAGTGCAAGAATAAATTGTTTTGCAGATATATTACGTTGAAGTAATTTAAAAGTAGATGCGTTGACATTTGCGTCATGTTTACAATGTATTCATCCATTGAATGTCTATACAGTTGTCACTTGTCAGTCAGTAATATTCGGTATTCGGAATTTCGGTAAAAACCATGGAAAAAACCAAATGCGAATCATTATGCATTAGCTTTTAATTAAATTTTAATATTTTTTTGGACTGAATTCCTGTTCTAAATAATTATTTTTCGCAAGTGGTAGACAATTCCTCTAGAAGTTCTGTCAGAAGCCTTTCTAAAAATCAAGACAAAAGAACTACATATAGCTTGCCTCCGCAGATACTTGACATTTCGAGGGATGTGTGCATATAGGTGGTACCGTAGCTTCCATGAAGTGAGTCATTGGAGAGACTTAATGATTATCAGGGCTGTTGATAAGTGAATAAAAAGCAAAATATAACACCACAGGTGGAGTAAAACAGCGTACAACATTTCCATTATACATTTGGGAACATGACTGGAATTGATAGGCGTCCTTTTAGGACAGAAAGAAATATTTTAAGATTGTGGGGAGGCCATGGTTTTATATGGGATTGCAAATCCGTAGAATGAGAGAAAATAATATATTTTATACGTAATGGTCTATTCATTTTCTCATTTTCTTCATACTCACTATCATATTTTGATAGAAATGTGTATATACTTACATCGAAATTATTTTTAAATAGGTTTTCATCCTCCTAGAGTGTGTTTTTGAATAGAATTATTCACAACCACCAGATGTATTTGATTTTGCGAGGAGAGAAAATTCTCCACACCGGTCAATAAATTATACTCAAGATTACGGATAATCAACGGAAACCTGCGAAAAACAGCCTCATGGATCCGTCTTTTATCATACGTCGAATTACTATGGCGTGAGCGACATGTCATTTCACTTATAAATCAGTGAATTTGATCTCATTTTATAGAATTATATCTCACCCCGCCAAAGATACCAAAACATCAGCCCCTTTTGAACTACTTTCCAATATATTTGACGAAAAATATCAGACCTTTTGCGTGGGAAATGTTCCGTTTATGCAATCCAGAGAGACTTTATTTTAAAAAATGAGAAATTTCTACGTCTAGAGCTTGTCAAATTGTTAGCAATGCCAAGTTTGTATATTTTTCTCTAGAGTCTGTAAATAAATCTTATTGTCACCGCAGTATTTTTTTCTGGGTCACATAAAACTTTCCGTTGTGAAGGAGTTTTAAGCGTAACACGCAAAAATTTAGTCAACTTAAAGACTTTAGTAATTTTATTTAACTAATTAGAACTTCAGTCATATAAAAGTATATTGCTGCACTATTAATGAAGCAATATTTAATTCATGGCTCCTACAGCTGCTGATTTTTAAACGTATTATTTGAATATGGTCTCCATTAAGACTGGGGAACTATCTAGGTCAAGCTACCTTAAATTATTAGATTCCAAAATATTTTCAATTATTTTTATTTATTAAAGAAAAAACAATTTATAAAATATTAAAATTCATATCATCATACCCGTATTTTTAAAACAACTTTTCGCCAAAAATTATAAAAATATTTGTATTCAAGTGGGAGTAAATCAGTCATACATAACAATAACATGGTAATATCTGTATTCCACAAGCACGAATGGGCTCCTAAATTCATCTTTGCTCAAAAGAGTTTTAGCTTCATTGAGTTTAAGATAATTTTTTTGGTAAAAATACAAAACTCTGTTACCATTCTCAATAACGGCATGCATAATTTTCCAGATAGGGTTTTGCTTGGAATTAAAAGGAATCAAAGTCGATGAACGTGGTAGGCAAGCCTTTCCAAAGTTTTTTGCCGACCGCAAACATTGAATAAATTAAGGCAGCACCACTCAAAGGGAGTTTGCATTGACAAAAAATTTAGCACTCACTCCAGGATTCGTTGCATTATTCATTGCGTTCGCCTGAGATTTACTCTTAACCCCCTTCCAAATCTGTCTCGACATCTCACCTCCTTCCCTCCTCTCACAAACTCCGAAATCACATTGCTGAACCAAAGTACCCCACACCTCTGTGTTCCCAAACCATCTCGCCTACGCTCTGAAATCATCTACCGTTTATAGCCCTGGTTCGCTCAAAAAGGTGAAAACGATTGTATTGTCTGCCGAGAGCTCTAGTCCATCCAGCCATTGTAATTATATTCATTGGACATTCTAGCTGAATGCTGTATTTTTGGATAATCGTTTGATAATGGCTATCCAAAAACTTAAAATAGCGTAGGATATCCTAATTTTTCATATATTTGGGACATCCGTCTTTTTCTTTCATAAATTTCTTACCATCAAGAGCCCTGTCACTTTTCCATCTCTTTTTACTTTGAAGGCTTTGCTGGTGTCTCATCCAAATAAAAGTGCACCCTATAATATGGTCAAGGATTCATGTGCTCTTTCTTCTACTTCCTCGCTACTTTGGGGTTCTAAACTTTCAACATGCCCTCACCACTCAAAACATCACCTTCTGGCATTTTTGCCATCATAGAACATCAACCCCCCCAACTTCCTTTCACCTCTTATCACATCCAATACTCACTCACCCGACTTCATCGTAACCCAGCTCACCATCTCTTCTTCTTCTTCTTCTTAGCTTTAATCCCAATTATTTTGGGTCAGCTTTTTGGACTTTCAGCTTCCAGCGTGCTCTATTCAAATCCATGTCCTCTTTGGCACCAATTTCCAACATATCCTTCTTCACACAACCATCCATCTTTTTCTTGGCCTTCCTCTGCTCTTCCTTCCCTCCACCTTCAGGTTCATTACTCTTTTCCCAAGATATTCACCGTCTGGTCTAACAACATGGCCATACCACCTCAACCTGCACTCTTTCACCTTTTCTGTAATAGGTGCAATTCGTAAACTCCCTCTAATGTGGTCATTCCTAATCCTGTCAGCTCTGGTAACCCCACTCATCCATTTCAGCAAGCGCGTTTCACTTGCATGTAATACTCTCTCATGTGTACTCTTAGTAGCCCAACACTCAGCTCCATAGAGTAACACCGGTCTTATGATGTTCTAGTATATCTGACCCTTCAACCTAGGTGGTATCCTTCTGTCACAGGTCACACACACACTTCTGTCACTGATCTCCATTTGTACCAGGCTGCAGATACCCTGGCCTTAATTTCTAGGTCAAGCCCTCCATTCTCCTCTATTACAGCACCCAGGTATCTGAAAGATTCCTTCTTAGCCACAAGTGTTCCCGAGATTTTAACAGAGCCGGCTTGCTTTTGGCCATCAAACTCACATACCATATACTTCGTCTAGGTAAGCCAGCTCCATCCAGCTCACCATTACTTATCTTTTCTCAACACACATTTCAAATGCTTCCTGTATTAATTCAACCTTTAACAGATATGATCAAATCTCCGATTCGTACGGTGCTACGCTCGATATTAGAGTTTTCTTGAAATCTTTTCATCACGCTTCTGCTCATACTTCCCCTCATCAATGCCACCCACTTGGTTGATTTTTTCTCTGCTATGAATCTGCATCGGGGCTACGGCCCCGACGAAATGTCATAGCTCAAATGGTTCAGAGACGCTTGGTTATCTATAATGACTAGGGAGTACACGTCGGAGTCATGACACAGACCTCATCAAATTGCATCTTAGATTTTTCTCTTCCTTTCTCACTCTCAAAAAATACGATCGAATCGAATACCATCGAATCGATTTCACTTCAGAATCCAATCCTTATCGACTTTTCCAAGTAGGTTCTGGTACCAGTGAAATGAGCTCGTGGAAAATGTCTCAATATTCTTTGCTGGAAGCGGCACAGAAGATCAGTGATGTAAAAATGAGAAGTAGGCCAAGGGCACACTGTACTTCACCCCCGAATTTTAAACATGGTCCGAAGATATACAATGATATACATATATCTTGGTAGTTAAGATGATAAAAATATTTCTACCCATTTTCAACGCCTTCCCGGTTCACTACTGTCCTTGACCCTTACCATATTCGATTTCAGTGTTTTTTTCCGTTACACCAGTAAATTTAATCCAGCCATGTCAACTCCCTACCTCTTTTTTCATCCATTGATATGCTTACGTTTCCTCTCTCCAAAAGTGCTCTCTCATTCCTTACCTTGCATAGCCCTCCAATTCTCCTCCGTTTCTTTCTTGCGAGTGCTCCTACGAAAAACACCAAAGAATTTTGCTCAAAGCAAATTGATTCCGGCTGTCAGGCTGGTTGATACCCAATTGAAAGACACAATGACATTCCTCGTCGGACAGGAGTCTTTCGCTCAATTTGACAGCCTCCTCAATTTGGTGACAGCACATCTCTTGTTTGATGCTCCCTCTTCCAAGCTATTCTAACCGCTCTCCGTCTAGCTTTTTCGTTTTCAAGATGAATCCTCTATATGTTCCATAATCATTCTTAGTTTCCATTATTACTTTAGAAGATAGATGAATCTTAGTTCATAACAAATCCATTAGTTGTTAGGCAATATGGAATTATCTCTTCCCTGGCATTGAATTTGTGATTGACAATTATTTCTCCGTGTTCTCTAAGAATGTATATTGATTGGCTTTCTACTAAAAGCTCCATTATTAGTTTAAGCGAAAATGTATAAGAAAATTCTCCAAATTCCCTATCAAACTATGCTGTTCTAATGGTGCTAATCCTAAATAAATGGAAGAGTCCTCAGCTACCTGTAACAGTTTACTAGATTTTATAATCAAAGTGTAACATTTCTTCATTCAATACCTAAAATGTAAACTCTTATGTAATAATACTGCGTTTCGTTACATACACCGATAGCATTTTAAATTGTATAATACTAAAGCATATGTTTATACGGATGTCTTTCATGGTTATGGAGAAATAAATTTATAACCATAGTGTCATAAATATCAAGCGCTAATGAATTTGATGATATAAGGGAAAAATTTTTTCCTCTTCATTTCATTGGCCTTATTTTACCGTAGTTTGGAATCTCCATTGTTTTTTCCTGTCATGTTTTTAAATATGTTCCCAAAATATCAACTTATAAGTAATAAAGAGACTCCGTGGCCCACGAAAAAAGTTTGTCAATTAATTGGATGAGGATTAGTCGACAATTGTGCCAGCCAAAGTGGAGAACCAATTGGCCTTACGTTGATGTTCTGAACTCTCAATGACCTTTCCGCCGGAGAGGCCCCCTTAAGCAATACGGAAATTAAAAACTTCCAAACTGTCTCTCTTCCATTCTGTCCCTTTTCCTCCGTGGATTTTAATTTTGCCAAATATTTTCATCTAACCTTTCCATTTATAACTTTTTGTCAATTTTTCTGACTGATCCCTCTTTCTCTGTGTCAAAGATAAGGCCGAATTCTTATTTGGGACATTCATTTCACTTTTTATTAATAAGCTAAGAAGTGCGACATCTTTCACTTTCAAAACGCGGAAACTTTGAATGATGATAAAACTTTTCAAGCAATAATTTTTCACATATTCCAAATAAGGCTGGCGTAAGCTTCATCGTAAAGTTAAGACTTTTTCAAAGCTTGCAAAATATTTCAGGGCAAATAAAGCCGAGTTTCTGACATTTTCAATCCCTAATTACCCATATATCCATTCATGAGGAATAAATGAGGCCGTTTTGATTCTTCGTAAATTTTTGTGAGCTGTGTTCCATAAAACGTTTCATGAATTTAAATTTCATTCCCAACGTAAATAAAACAACAGAATCGCACTTTTCCTTTAGCTTTAATTTACAGTCCGCTAAGCCCTTTGACTCATTCAGTCAAAATCAAGTGTAAGACAACTTTGCTGATGAAGACATCTAAATTATTTATCCACAAAAGGGACGAGTAGGTTGAGGAAAAAGAAATCAGGTATGGGCATGAAAGAAGATGGAAGGTTATGGCAAAGAAATCGAGAAGAAAAAAATTAGAAATGCTAAATAGAAGAGGAGAAGCAAAAAGAATGAGGGAAAGTGTCATTATGACGAGCTTTCTGTGTATTAAACCTTTTAAAAATTAATGTGTGACATTTCCAGCATTGGCATCGATGTTGAAACACGTTGCCTGGCAACTTTTACATCCTGTATTAGATATAGGACTATAAAATACGTTCAGAGTGAAAGAGATATTTCTTAACATTTTTGCGGAAAAAATGATGTTGATATACCTTTTGTATTATTCAGTTCGACTGAGGAGTAATGAATAGATTGAAAGGACTAACAATATTTTTATTTTTAAATAGTTCTTCCTAAAATTTGACAAAAATTTAATTATGCATGTGGTAATTTCCCGAGCGTATAATTAGGATGAAGTTTTCTCTGATAGTGGGTCCACAGTAGATCCTATTAACCTTGTGATGCAAATTTTTGAGAAATATATCACATGTAACCAGGGAATACACTTACAATTCCAGAATCTGTGAAAAGCATATGATACTGTACTTCAAACGAAACTTTGAGAAATCCTTGGAAAAACACTTATAAGTACATTTTAAAATGCTCCCATACATAACAAGCGAATAAAATGCGAATAAAAGTGAAAATTAAAATATCTCAGGATTTTAAAGTAAATAAGGCATTGAAACTGGGATGCTGCCTCTCACTCACACTAATTAAGAAATACTTAGAGCAGGGTTTAAGCATTGGAAAAGTAAATGTGACACCTTTGGAGTCCATATGAAAGATAAAAACTAGCTCACTCTTTGTTTTGAGGATTCTCATAGTAATGTCGTGGGATTAAAACAGCATTGAGTATATGAGCCGCAAGATAGAATAGCATCTTAAATTGGGGCCAGAGTTTAATATTAGATACACAAGAGTACATGTCTATTGGTGGAACACTGCAAGATATCATTCTAGAAACCAGACAGCATATGCAATATTGTCACTAATAATTACCTACTGTTAAAATATCCCTAGATGGAAGATTTTACAAAGCAATCCAAGAACGATGCACACAAAGTAGGACGGCCATATCATTGCTGAACAGTATTCTTTGGGACGGAAATATTTCGGAGAAAAACAAACGTAGAATTTTAAAGGGATTGTCTAACCTTTATCAAGATATGGAAGTGAGTCCTGGCCTTTTAACAAATCTGTAACGATTCTAAGAGTTGTAGATGTATTTTTGGGGAAGAACCACTGGAATATCCCGGCAATTGACAGGAAATTGTCATAAAAGGATGCTTGATAAATTCAGAACTGGTATTTTTCAGAACGACATTGAGAACATTATCATGAATTCTCACTACATCTCTAGGTCTGACAGATGCGATAAAATAAAAGAGATACTCTGCCGAACAGATAGGTACAAAAACTCGTTCTTTCCGCGCACATTAAGTGACCACAATAAAAATTGAGCTCCACTAAATGCACTCCTATAATACAAGTCACCATCTCATCTCCAAAAACTTACACCTTTACATGGCTGGTGACGCAACATCCCCGCCACACGCCACACACACACATCTCGTAGGGTATGATGTAGATGTAGATGAAATTCAGAATTAGAGAAATAATTGGTGTCCCTCATAATATTGTCAAGGAAATTAGAGGAAAGCAGCAGAAATGCTATGAATATCTCCGACGAATGGAAAATGAGAGACTACCAAAAGAAGTCTTCCTATGGACCCCTCATGGGAAAAGTAAAAGAGCCTAGGAATAGCTCTATGGGAGGAATTAAAAGAGAGATAAGAGAGATAGAAGGATCATTAAGATGAGGAATCCATGGGTTTCAAACCAGGTGAGGAAGCCGATTTTACGGTCGAACATGTCCTACATTATCATGAATATGACTCTGGTGCCAAGCATATTACCATTAAAAAACTGAGAACCAGAACTAGGGGGCAGATGTCTTACTACGGTTGTTTAATGGCGCCTGTCTTTTTCTCTCTCCATTGGCTTTGCCTTTTTAATACGGTTTCTGGGTTTGTCTGTAAAATGATAACTGGGAAATTAGGAGCAAATGCAGCATTTTCCAGAAAAAAACGCTTCCTATTGAAAACTTTTTTTTATCACAAATTCCTTTTTTATTCCTATATTTTTTTTTAAATGGGTTTTTTAAATGGGTTTTATTTGACTAAGATCTGCGCCTCTAAATAAATGATCTCATAAAACATCTTCGCCTGAATACTGAGGGTAATCACTCAAAACAACTTGTGACTCATGTGAATGCAAACTCAATAAATAAGGTTTTCATGAAGAGAAATAATTAGTTCATTCAGTATGGAAAGGTTATGAAATGCGGTAAAGGACGCCAAACATCAATGAAGGAATGAGAATGTGATAAAGGAAGCAAATGGTGCATCAGGGAATGAATACTTAAATTCTGCCCAGCAGTTTCATAATTCGTAAATGACTAACCTTGATCTCTCCCACTTCAACTTAGACCTTATCGTGGAATCTAATTTTCTTGTAATTCTGGACTTTCATTTTTGAGGTGTGTAGTTTTTTTGGTGTGAGGAATCCTACTTCGTGCAATTCTCTAATCATTTTTGGCGCCGACATGCTGAGTGAATAATTTAGCTGCGATCAATCATTCATAAGTTGGGTAGTACTGAAAACTTTATACACCTGGTTTATTTCATTACCAACGTTTGTAAATGCTTTAAGTAATGTAATATGAGAAATGCAAATTTCACGTTGCTACATTTACCTACCTCATCGAGACTTGAAAGGAATTAACTTTACTTTCAAGCTCCTCCTAACGCTAATCCAAGACGATGCCTCACTTGTACCAATCACCCTTGGGTACTCCTATGAAATATTTGTGGCTTAGCCGCTGGGTATTCATAGTGAAGAGGAATGGGAATTACAAGTGGTACATCACTGAACAAATTATAAATTCGAGCAAAGTGGTGGACAGTACAATTGTTTATTTTAGGTTTGCACTTTACTAGTTTGTTGACAATACTACATAAAAGAACCTAGTTATTGCGGTGAATAGTACCTAAGCATTTTCTTTCACTATTCAGGGCTAGCTTCAGTGCCATAAATCGTAATGGAATATTTTTGCTTGCTTTATGACTCATAATTGGGTTCTAGGTAGAATGTACTTCAGGGTCAGCTTTCCAAATGAAACTCGGATTTAGAGTAAGACTTTTGATACACATCGTGCGTTTTGCAGATAGTATGTATGTGTAGATAATAGGCTTACCTTTGCCCCCATCGCCATTCCCTGTATAAGCCAGCAGATGCCAATCTAAAGACCTGTAATTAGTGGTGCAAACTTTCTCAGGTCTAGCAGTCAGCACTCAAATTAATTTTTAGTGACGTACGTATACTATTGAGTTTGATGTATGAATATCTAGAATACTAAAAAACTGGCACGAAAGCAAAAGTGAATGAACTTAGCTACATGGGATATCAGATGACTTTTTTGGAGACTAAAATTAGGATAATGAGAATCAGGAAAAATTCAGTAAAGGATAGAATAACTTTGTTTTGCACGGGTTAGTTAAAAGTTGGAAAATTGGTCAATATGATGCAGACAAGTAATTGACTCGTTAAACTGCCTAAAAATATGGAATGAAAAGTGCCGTGGAGGCCTTTGCGCTAACATTAGACATTGATATCGTCGTTGTCGTCTACATTCACGTATAAATATCTTATTCAGATACCGCTTACGTTCAATTAAGGTAGGTGAGCTAACACAAAAGGGTCAAAGTTTTTAACGGCACATTAGCGCGCAATTGATGAATGGTACTCACTGCAATTCTTGCTCGCTTAAAATGTGTGTATAAATTACAACTCAGACTGGTTCTAGCGAGTTGATACGTTTTTTTACAAAATTAGTAAGTGTACAAACACTCTAAATGTAATTATGCTTTTTTTTAATGCTCAAAACTTTATATTGATCATGAATAATGTAACAAAGTGAATTGAGTTTCTCATTTTTTCTATTCTTTCAGCGTTAGTTCCCTACATTTTCACTATTAATGTCTCATGGGGGAACCTCTTAGAATATAATATAACATTTTTTATATCCCTCAAAAATAGTATGTGAGGGTCAGATTTTAATAATTTCTGTGTGAGATAGAAATGCTATTTTGCATTTGTAGGCATTTTATTTCAAAATCAGTCGAGCTTTGAACTCCTATGAGTAACTTTTGAAAATTGTCCTCTCCTATGAGTAACTTTTGAAAATTAAGTAATTTTAATATACAATAACGCCATTATTTAATGACATGTGGAAACGACACGTGTAGGGAAGGAATGATGGAGGCAAGGATTTGAATGAGCATGCAGCAGCAGAAGGTTGGTGATTGCATAAGTGGAATAGGTTGGTGGGCGTTATGGAAGGTAGTTTCAGTGAGAGGGTGTCCTTTTCAGCCTTTAGGGTGACGGAGAGTTCTTTTGTTGGCTACGACTTAACTCCGTCAGCCTGCCAATATTGCTGATTACGAAGTAAAAATTGTTTACCTCGCAAGGTTTTCCGAAGTGAGGATGTGAAAGTATCCAGGCCCAGCAGTTACCTTCTTTATCGTAATATTTTAAGTGATGCCTTGAAGCTTTTTGCAGTCTTTTCATAATTTTTTCTGCTACACCAAACCTCTCGGCTCTGAAGCGGTTGCCATGAATTCAAGATACCGCCGGCCATGCATTTCAAAAATGATATGGTTGGTGAAATATTCAAGAGGCTCACGAATTTCATTTTTCATGAAGCTACCCTCTTTCCTTCCAAGCTTTTAAACTAATTGCACCAAAGTCATACTGTCTTTTATCTGAAATTAGAAAAAAAGTCCTTCTGAGATTGCCTTGTAGTTTTCGGGGCAAAAATTTGAGCTTATTAATTACCATGAGAGGTATTTTATTTCAAAATCAGTCGAGCTTTGAACTCCTATGCGTAACTTTTGAAAATTGTCCTTTTATTTTTTAAGTAATTTTAATATACAATAACGCCATTATTTTAAGTGTAATATCATATTTTTTACTAGGAAAATATTTTTATATAAATATATGAAATAACGCAATTATTCGGCCATAGTAATTTTCTGAATAATGTATTGGGTAAAAATGTTAGTTTTGCTTTTTCTGTTTTGAATTTTATTCATATCCGACCAATTTACTTACATTTTAATAACTTATTATACGATTTTGGCATAAAATGGCTCTGGTGAAAGTGATTTTTAATTGCAATTAAAAATAAATTGAAGGAAAATATGGAGTTGTCTGAGTTAATGTCAATCAAATGGAGTTATATTTTAAATTATTAAATAAATTAACCAAATATATGTGACCAAAGTAATACTTAGTAATATTACGGAACATAATTTAGGTAAAAATGCTTTTACCGATAAGAAAAGGCTAAGCTAATAGGATTATTAGGTAATCTTTTGAGCTCTGAGGTTAACAATATTTAGTTTTTAGTTTGCTTTTGGGTTTGGACTCTCTCTAATCATATATTACTAGTAGATAATTAAAATAAAACTGACACCGTTGAAAGCAAGCGGTTTAAATTAGTATTGGAAAGATTTAGAAAAAATTCTCAAGGATTAGCATGCATTGACGCAATTCAATTTCTGAGTGGTGTAATGTACAGTGGCGGAAGAAATTAACGCAAAATTTTTCGCGCGCCAGAATGCGGCATTTTTGGGAACTTCTAGGAGCAGTACACACTCGAAAGACTGGCAACACTGAGGAAAACATCGCCTACCGCAAATATTTGAAATCCGCAATGGAACTCACATTTGCTGGAGCGTGAAACTTAGTCATCAATCGCCTCATTTTCGAACTTTCTTCTCATTTTATTCGCACATTCAGTCGCGGTGTATCGCTGTGTTTATTTCAGCATAGTTCTTACGTCGAATGATATCATTTATAGAGAAAGACTGATCATAAAAAATATTCACTATCCCACCCAATTCGGTATATATGCTGAAATCTTCATCTTCTACCTTCAAGGGATATTTATTGTGGTCGACTTTCCGAGGATCTTTTTGAATGACGTGTACTGTGTCTTTTTCACCGAAATGATATAAATCGAGATTTATCCGCACCAAATGTCGATACAAAAAAGATTTAATTAAAATAAGTATAGTCTACGAGATGAAATTTTTCACGATTTTCCATTTGTAGATTGACGAAGTTCCTTAGACGGATATTTATTAAATTCAAAACGGATATTAATAATGAATCGTTCTTGACCCAATATAAATCCGTTTTTAGTTCGTCAGAATGGGATTAAACTATGAAAACACACGTAAATATATATAACCCAAAAAATAAAAATAAATGTGCTCGCATCGATACCGAATAATCTAGGCATATTTTCCCGATATTTCTTTCATTTTATCACAGGACGAGCTGTCCTCTGTTAAGCTTTATCTAGTAACTGCAGGATATACGAATAAACATTCCGAAAAGTTTACCGAAGTTAGGTGCAGTTATGGATAAACAACTCTATTACGTCTGACTGCATAATATCTTACACGCTTAGCTATAAATTCGCCGCACATTTAAAATTAACAGAAAAGCCTTTTAAAAGACTTCAGTTTGAAGTAAAATGTCATTAATGAAATAAATTAATAGGTAACGGTTAATGTTGTAGCTGTAAGATGTATTTGGCTAGCTAAAGAGTGGTCCGTGTTCGATCTTTAATGAACACAAATGAGTTTTTATATACATTTTCTCATATTGGCGATATGACTGAATGTAATGTGTAGCTGCAATGACTGGCAGATAATATGATTTTTTTTAATACAAAAGAGATAAAATTTGCCTCATAAAAATCAATTTACTTGACCAGAAATTGAATGAAAAACTCAACAATGTCTCGACCAGGGGTGGGGTCACGGTTCTTTTCTTTTTATGGTCGTTATCGTCATCCAAAAGGCAAGCCGCATTGGTAGGGCAATGCTCAACGTCCTTGGAGCGCACTCCACTGCTATGTAGCACCCGATCTTTCTTGATGACGATCACGTTTTCGAAATCATGAGCGTACTCGAACAATATTATCATGAAGAACCATGATAGTGATTCAGGTTTGCAACCCAGTAACAACTACTGAACTTTCTTATGTCAAGGTGAATTTAAGATGTTATTCCGTATCCTTGCGATGAATTTATTTGCGTCCGTATGCGTATACTGTGAACTAAGTTACTTTTGAAATGAGTGGTGGTATTGTATACGAACGTTTAAAATAACTACAAGGATAGGAAAAAGCATACTAGTCTCCCGGGAATACAAACAGAAAGAAGTAGTTCTCGGATTGCACCTCATCAGCCCAGACCATTCCAATCAAACGCCATTAGTTCCCCTCATGCATTGGTTTGGAGGCCAACTACCATAAGTCTGAGTTAAAGCAAAGAGCAATCTTGGAGGACTTTTGAGGATCCCTAGAGGTTCCCCTGCGTCGATACAAAGCGCCACCAATACTAATGCATTCAAAATTGGAATGTATGAAGGCCGTATTATATTGATTTGGGAAATAGTATGCCTTTAATAAGAGTTTACTTTCCCCTTGTGTTGCGGGCGATACCTTTTCTGCCATAGATAATGTTTCGGACGCCAGTCGTTTAACTCACAGGAAAGAAGTGGTATTTGACTTCTCTTACGCCCTTCACAATATTTGACGAGTGCTTCCGATGTTTTCGAAGCGCGACGAGCCTTTTCTTTCAGGTGCAGCGAGAAGTTGAAACCTGTGCTTTATTCACAACAACAAACCACCCCGACCATCACCACCCGGAACTTGGCTAAGGTTTACTGATGACTGCTTCACGGAGACAAGCGTCGATAGACGAACAAGCAGAGAGGACAGCGCAAGCAGAGATATTGTTCAAAGTTTTAGCGGCTTCTCCCTAAATTCGTGGGGGAAAAAGATCTTATTAGCCTTTAAGTATGCCTCATTTTTCTCCCAGGTGGAGGAATCGGATAGTAGGTTTGTAAAAGGCAAAAACATCCGTCGAAAAATTACCCGAAGAGGTGTTGCGCCTTCGACTTTCACCTACTTAACTTTTATTTGGTGTTTAAAAGTAAAAAAACCTATTTCTCACTACTATCAAACGAAAATCATTAAATTTATGTCCGCTATAATAATAACTATGTTTATTCAAATGTTTATCAATATTCATTTTTCGTCCGCAACTAGGAATACTTGCGAGTTCACAAATGTCAAAATTTTAGGAGATGGTTCAAAACAAATCATGTAACATAGATGGAGCGCAGCGTTTATTATGAGGATAACGCGAGAAACAAACGTTTTTCGACCCCCTCAAACGAAACAACCCACAATTAAGATGCAATGAGGAAAATCGTGGAGGAAGAATGGGAAATGAAGCCAGTAAGAGGATACCAAAATGTGGACAACTCCATGTCACAAAGACTTGGTCAGGAAATCGAGAATGGAGGGGGATGGATTGATTATAAGGCTAATAAACATCCACATTCTTTATGTAAATACCAGCATATTTCTTGATGATCAATTGCTGTGATCATGTGCACACATAACTCAAATTTAGAGAATTACATATACATTTTACCCTTTTCCACTCGTTGCATTATAGTGTCCCTTTTCAACATCCGTTAAAATACATTACTACTAAGAGATGAAATTTATGACCCTGTAAAAAGTCTTTTAATATCTTCATGTGGCGGTACTCACAACTTTAACTTCCATTGAAGCAGTAATATTACGACACATTTGAAGAGAAATAGATTCTTTAGGGACGTAGCAATCGTATAATCTTTGATGGTGCACATTCCTAATTTGTACTCCATTGACTACTCTGCGGATTTATGAGGAGTATACAAATTACCATAGGGAAAATATGTAATTACTGCTTAGTCGCTACATGGAAAAAGATTATTTTTAGTATTTTATCACTTTCATACGCGATGCATTTTTGTCAGAGTATTACTTACGCGTGGGTATAAAAATGCTCCTCATAAAATTTAACTGCGTAATTTTAGCCAAACATTTTTCACTGCGAATATGTCAAAAGGTATAAAAGTGATTCATTAATTTAACTTATCCTCTAAGTATTATCCTCCATCCTATAAGTTGAACTGTTGAACTACACGGCTAATATATTGTTCATAGCAAACCTAGAAAACAATGCTGGGAAAGCTTCAAAAACCGTTTTAAAGATATTTTGAAGAGAATTCCACACTTGTTTGGTCTCTCACTCAAATAAGTAATCGGTATTTACAAGTTCGGCAGTTAGAAACAAACTCTAATTCGTAATAAAAATAATTTCCCTCTTTACTCATTCATTTCAAATTAATTTAAAGATGAATGTAGCATCAGGTAAGATCACTAAATCGAGTAACTGACACAATCAGAGATCCGGTCTGTTCCCTCCTTCATGAATAGCTTTTCATTGAGTGGTAAATTGGGAAATGAGTGGATATGAGCACCATACGACAGGCAGGACGTAGAAATCAAGTGGGGTCGAGTACCCGAGAATGGGAAGTAAACTTCTCATTCGACGCCCAAGGAGACCGCTCTGATTCTTTTACAAAGCCCGAATATGCGTAAAATCACACACTCATGGTTGAGGTCAATATCCATTCCCTGGGCCTTCCGCGGATTCCTGCGAAGTTTCGGCTGCAATAAAGTCACATCACGTAGATTAATTATAAAGGCACTAAAAGAGGCCACGCCAGGATTTGAACCCCAGGCATTCTTAACCGCAGACGAACGCTCTCCCTCTAGGCTACTTCATCGATCAAGAGAAAACAGCGGCCAGTGGTTCTTACTATACAACGTAAAATGGGAACTCTAATGTTTCCTTAAAAACTGGGCCAAATAAAATGCTCTGGAGTTTTCAAAGTAGTTTTCAGAAAGTAAATACTATTACGTTTGGAGGAATTAAGAAATTTAGGTGTTTGGGATGACCTGAATGCACAAGGGCGGAAACTTACGTAGGGTTTTAAGGTATTGGAAATGCTTGTAAAGAAAAATTTTCTCCTCATTGAAACCATTCTATTCTACCAGATTTCCCATACTTTAACTTGAAATTCACAGGATATTACGCCAAAATGTTAATTGTAATGCATCATATTTCTCGGAAGTAGTTTGAGGCCTATTAAAACGGTGTTCATCCACAGCTATTCCCTGCACGCGGAAATACATTTTATTGTTAGAGAATTTGATCTCGAGGAAAAAAAATTTTTGTCCTAACAAATTATGCTTTCATCGTATTGTTTCTTAAGTTTCAACCAAGAAATTTGTTTAAACGGTAAAAATATGGTAAGTATCTCTATATAATCAACTACGAATTCGGAACCTCGACTGGGTGCGGGTCGAAGCAAGCTCATCACGTTTATAACTCCCAGACGATCTCGCGAAGGTAAATCTTATTAGTATGACTATTTACATGACGGGTAAAATCGATATCAATTCATAGAGAGTTTGAATATTCCCGGTTTCCATATGCTGTCTCAATGTTGTCAAGTTGTCGAAGGAAAAGCGATTTCAATTAGTTCCCGTGTACGCCGCATTCAGACGCCAATGAGTTTTGCGTTAATTTTTTCCGCCACTGTACCTATAGTAAATTGTTTGCTACACTTTTATTCTGGAGAAAAATTTTAAGAATTCAATTAATTAATTTAGCATATTCTCCGTGCTTTATTATTTGAGTGGGTAATATGTTGAAAAATGATAATGTGTTTAATTATGGAATTATGGACTATGTTTATAACTCCTCTATCAATGGGTTGAAAAGGGGATAATGTTTCACTGATTATTATAAATTAATTTTGAATACCTATTCAAAGAGCCACTCGGGACGCAATATCAAAGGTTTAAGTTTGCATTAGGAAATATTTCTTCTATTTGTTATAACCTACTTCCCTTTCTTTTGTTTGATGGATTTTGGCCGTATTAATTGTGAAAAAATTTGTTATCATCGGATGTCGTTTGAGAAAAAGTTAATACTTCCATATCGACTATCGTTGCCTATTTTAAAAACGCATACCTCTCATTTCAGATACTTGTTGAAATATTGAACTGAAGCCACGTGGATAAATTTGCCGACTAAAATTTCACATGTTTATAGTGCCGCATTTTGATTTACGAAAGGTTTTATTGTAGTATCGGAAATTTTTTGATATATTTCTCTGAATGTCTGAGGCCAAATCGTTAGTTTTCGATTTAGTGATCAATTTTGCTTGCAGTGTCACAGCTGTGACAAAGCGGAAACATGGTATTGACTAACCATGGCACCATATTATTCAAACGGCCCGTGAAATCTATATTTTATGGAAAATGTCCATATTTCTTGTATTTCATGGACTTTAATGTTGAAAACATATCCTGAGTTTTAGCGTAGCATGAAAGAAATTGGAAAATACATATCTCTCCGTCGTACAAATTTTAGCGAATGTGTTTTGGTGAACGTACTTCCGTTGGATAACAGTACTTTCATTGATATATGTACGCTCTTTTACTTAAATTGTATTTATCCCTATGTTAAAGAATAACGTTAGGGCTGAAAATAGTGAAAGATTTCGAACATTTTATTTGCTTTATTCAGAATTTGCTTTTACATTAATTTCCCTTTTGTGGTACATGAATTGGCTCGAGTAAAACAATATTTATACGTTAAATTTCGCGAAATTTTATAGTCAAGTAAATACAATATGATGAGAAAAAATTGATCTAATAAGTGGCTATTTTATGAATGGGCATCTTACCGCTAAAGTTGCGATGAATTCCCAAGGCGCTTATAATATTGACCCATGGTGCGAAATGAGGAAGTATTAAATATACTCATCAAGAATTTCAAATGCATAGTATAATATCAGTCCATGAACAACTTTTAGTACCGTAAATCGCCATCAGGACCTCACCTAAACCATAGCAAAAGTTACAAAATGCGCTTAGGCTATAAATAACATCACTAAATGGCTGTGAACATTCATTAACATAACTTCTGCCTTTGTGAAAATTATACTGGCTTTAAGGGCCATGGAAATCAGTAATGAGTCCTGCTACTAATAACTATAGGAAAATATATGTCGAATAAATAATCTTTAGTAGGTTATGTCTTAAATTCATTACATTTTTAAAGTGTCTTGATATTTTGACTATTTAGAAAAGGTATTTTCAATTGTAATGCTAAGAAACGAAAGTATTTTCTTTACTTACGCCTAAAAAAGAATCACTCCATCTTCCTTTTCTTCCTCAAATTATTCTCCGTCACTTACATCTCTCTTACGCCATCCCTTACCGTAATTACTTAACGCTATCTTCCTGGTCCTTCTATCAACATATCACTTTTTGTTTTTTTGTAATTTTTTACATACGGCTGCAATACTTCTTCTTAAATGACCAGTGAAAGTTGAGTCCATTTGGCGTGCCTTTATAAGGAGCAACTCTAGACAACATGATTGCGTTTAAGCCTATGATCAAACTTCTGTTGTTAGAGCGTTTAATATAATATTGGTTATGATAAGTTTGAAATGAATGATCGGCGTTTTTTCAGCGTTGTTTTCCGTAGACAGCTGTTCTGTATTTGTTTTACTTCTTATCGTTATCCATGGATTTAACAGTTATATTTCAGTTGAATGTCAATAACTTTATTTTAAAATATAGATAGCATATATATCTATATATGTTATGTTTAAATATATGTTCCAATCTAACCTTCACTCTTCCTATGTTTCAAAACCTTTAAGTCAAATCAGCCAGTGAAAAACAAGCCTTTAACTTCCTCTCCCCCTCCTAATTACGTCAGCTTTTACGCTATTTCCTTTCCCACCCAACCCTTTACAAAGCTTGCAATATGTGTGTATTTTTATCTTAAAAATGTGACATTGCTAATGTCAAAACCAGATCGCAAAACAAAATTATTTGTGTGGAAAGTGAACAAAAACCTTTTCATTTTTGAGATCATGATATCAGGGAAGAAATTTTTTGAGCAGTTTAAGCACATGATCCTCTTTTGCCCCTCCCCCCTACTGTAACGGAAGCAGTAATTATTCCCTCGTAATAATGATGAATGCTTATTTGAAGTGAGTTTACTCGTACGATGTTAAGTTACGTATTCAATTACCTGAATAGTAGATATCTTTTTGCAAGATTGCTTGCATTGAGTGTAATATACGTGGAAATTATCACCGAATATATTATTTTATGCTAGGAAACCAAGATTATTGGTAGTAAATTGACTAATTTTTATCAAGTTGAGCTATTTTTTACCTCGACACTGGTTTAAATCAAAAATAAGAAGAAACTGACACGAAATAAGTTCGACCTGTTGCTGCGGTTTTCATATTTCACTGCATAAAGTATGTGAATGCGTTTTATAGTTGCAGTTTAGGTTCAGAAAGACATGCATTTTGGCAAATTAGTTCAGTAGCAATGAGTGCTTTAATTTACTACAGTAGAAACTAGCAGAAAACGAATTCAAGTATAAATTGTATGAGGCATAAATCCAGGGCCACATCTTTTGTTCGTTCATGCAGTATGAAAAGAACGAAGGTGCAGTTAGATCTTTCTTCCCTCTCATACGACATATATTAAGTAGCTCTTTGCACCGACCAATTTTGTAGAAGGAGGGTTCTTTGTCGTCTCTCACTCGTCACTTATTTTTGAGTGAGTAGCTAACCTCTCTCGCAAGAGAGAGAAAATGGGGTCGATTCTTTTCATATGCTTTTGTTGGAACTGTAGTGGTAGATTGGATTCTTCTTTTACACGCTAGGCGGCGGGGTAGATAGGGGAACACCTTTTTGCGATGTCCTTAATGCATTGAAATGGCAGGGATGATCAAAAGGCCGTTGAGTGTGGGCGGTAAGCTCTCAGAAGAAAAAAGGAACTTTTTTTCCCTTCCGAATGTATGACAATCACTTCCGGACTGAGCAAGGGGTGGGAAGAGAAGGCATTTATTTTAGGGAGCGAATAAGCAGATGTTGATGAAACAGGAGCGCCTTTGTGTGACGATTCTTTCATGACTTCACTGAGACCCGTTGGCTCCATTTTTGCCGAATCGCACGAGGCGAACTTCTGTAATATCCTCCTGTAATGCTCGGATATTTTTGTGAAAATGGAACAGGCAGGCTAGCGTAAGAAACACCATTCTCTCCTCAGATCAAGCTCGTGAAAGAAATGAATGCAGAGGTACGTTAGTATCCTCAAAATTTAAGACGCTTTCATCTGTGATTGCAAAGGTTTATCAACGTGTTTCAACGAGTAACAAATTTTTTCGACATAGCAACCTTTATCCATATAAAATGACATTTAAAGGGAGTGATAACGTTAGGAGTGCTCCTCCTCTAATGTACTTAAACAGCTTTAAATGGAATTAAACTACTCTCAGTTTCTGATTCATCTGTAGAAAATACTTCTGAGTTTTTCCTAGATATACGTCATATTAGGAATATATTTTCATGCGTACTAATTTAAAAAGTCTGCGTTTGGCCAAGTTGATTTATCTGCTCTTTTACAACTCGTAGGTTGGAGTTGACGCTGACATGATAAAATCCTATCAACGTGGAAACTATCAAATGCATGAAATGAATTTTTTTACAGACTGTGCACTAGAATAGAACATTGGGTCACAATTGGAATTGGAACATACTTTGCTCGCTCGGCTTTAACCAGGAAATTACCGGCCTATATCGTTAACATCACTTTTATGCAAAATCCTCAAATACCTTGTCTTTAGCAATATTGTGAAATTCCTGGATAATCGTAACTTCTTACACAGCAGCCAGCTCGGTTTCCATAAAGACAGGTCCTGCAAAACACAGCTTGCGCTCTATCTTCATGATATCCTAAAATCAAGTGAATCGAAAAAGGAAATCAACTCAATATTCCTTGATTTCAAGAAGGTATTCGACAAAGCACCTCACAAAAAACTCATATATAAATTGCAATCATGCGGAGTTTATAGTGTATCGGACAAGGGATCATGGAAGCGCGATCGGCTCTCTTTATTAATTTTTCTACAAATGACGTAGGCTCTCGAGTTAGCAGTAAATTAAAATTATTTGCAGAAGATACAGTTATCTACCATGAAATAAGCAAAGACGCAGATTTACAAGTCATCTGACCATAACATTGTTCATTCGTGGTGCCAGGAGTGGGGGTTAAAATTAAATATCAGCAAATTCACCACAGTTCACTTTCTTCAAAAGTCATCACACAAATACCATACCTATACTGTGGGTGGAGGAAACATAAAATCTTTAGATACAGTAAAATATTTTGGAATTACCTCAACTTCTGATATATCGTGAAGAACACACACGCAAAACATATGCGGCACTACATATAAGAAACTAGGTTTAACCGTACAATATGAATGTCCTCTAATGAAAAATTAAAAGGGAGATGCTACTTTGCTCTGGATTAGCAACACCTTGAATATGCCGCAACCATTTGAGTCCCTGATAATAAAAATTTAACCAAAAAATTTAAACAAAAGCATTTGGGACCCTAATAATAATAATTTTATCAAAATCATATTAAACATACAAAGAAAAACAGGACCCTTTGTTAAGACTCGGAGACTACACGCGAAAATTAAATAGCTTGAAAAATTCAGAACTGGTGCATTTCAGAGCGAATTCATTTGAATTCATACAAAATTCATTTGTGCTATCTCTTTTTAATTTTTCTTGCCTACGTTTGCCTATTCTGTTAGTTGCAAGTTATAAAGAAGCATTAACTTTATTTGAGAAAGCAAGTAAGACCCTGATCTAGAAAAATAGGACGAAGTATGTATAAAGACAAAGGGTCTATTGTAGAGAGCTATTCCAGATATCAAAAGAGTCTTTTTCCTAGCACCAGTTTTATTTGAATGTATACTCTTGCAAAAGTGTTTGTCCTGACGGTTCTGTTGCTGTTGGGTTTCGTATTGGAATTAATGAAAACAATAACAAATAGAATCTACGTCATTTTCTCTAAATGAATTTAAAACATATTCTTGGTGTTTCCCAAAGCAGGATATAATTTATTATGCAATCTCAAAATTCACTTAAAACTCTTATCTCAAAAATGGCTTTAATTTTGGAGCGTTAATTTATTTGCCATCTGATTCAATTTTTTCGGCTCTGCCTCTTGACTTTACCTTTTAGACAGCAATCATTCTGTATGAAAGCCCTAGGGCGAAAATAGTTTAATACTGAGTAGTACTAATGAAAACATGTTTGAGGTTCATGAATTATAGTGAATCTTGTGAATTTAGTGAAACATCGAATTGGTGTACAAGTATCAATTTGCCATGTTGCTCATGAGACATGCATGATTAATGGGACATTTATTCTATTACATATGGACAAATTTACTCTAAATAATATTGAAACTTTGATTGATATAAAGTAATTTTTTGTAAGCGTTACTACAACTGAGATTAAACAATTTATTTTTCACGAATTAAATTATTATGGAACATTTTCTCTGTGAAGAAAACGATATTAGGCCTCACTTTACGTCATGGTAAATGATTATACCTAAATATGTCGATATCATATTTGCTCATGCTACGCATGGACGGATTTCGATATTATGAGTGCTATGCAGCTACGAGTATCTTTCTTCTCCAGCAGAAACTGACCTGGGGCAAGCGAGGTGTTGGAATAATGAGCTTGGTGGTTCATGAGTACACAGTAAAATCCGAATAATATTAAAAATCTAACTAGCATATTATGCGTGACACCGGATTCGACAAATAAAAAATTTAATAGGGAAAAGATTGACGATGGATTCGGGGAATAGGAATAATTTTACTCCTATTCCAAAGCATTGCAGCTTGCGTAGCCGATGTATAGGTGTTTTGTGGCTGGATCCTTTGCTCTGGGTTGCTGAAGCCTTTTAGAGTTATTCACATTGCAAGCGCGAGCATGATAGAAAGGAGTTTATGGAATAGTTACAGCTCTATTCAATGAGAAGAATATGTAAATCCCTTGTTAATCACTCGGCGAATGAAAAACTGACAAATAAAACAACTGCGGGTCTGAAGTGCGGAAGTTTTTTTCACCCAACAAAATGTTTTTCGTCAACCTGTCGCGGTTTTAACTCTACCAGTCCACGAAAATTCTCCAATGCAAACAATCCTCAACCTTCGCCGAGCATACTGATAGTAATTTAGCTATCCGTTCCTTTCGCGTTCGAAAATGCATTATTTGTCTATATTTAAGCCTTCACTGTCCAGCTCCATTCCTATCTTCGTATTGATTGATGACAGTTATTCATCTATCGTTCGTTCAGTCTCAATATTGATTGTCTCCAGACCTACACCTCAGCCAGCTCATTCTATATGCTTTCTCCTGAATTTGATCCACGATCTTATTCCTTGGTCTTCTACAGACTTTACCCTCGATTATACCTTCAATCATATTCTTCATAAAGCCACTGTATCTCAGGGTGTTCCCAGTGTTGTATGTGTACCATGAACTCCTTCTTAGCTATGACTATCCTGCGATTGATATATGTTGTACATTACATTGATATTACATGATTTTCTAATTGAATTTTGGCCAGAGCGGAAATATGTATTTGAGTGATAAGATGTCTAGGTCCAATCATAATGGCCTTAGTTTTTTTTTCATTGGGTTGTAGCTGGATTTTCCGCATCCAGGAAGCTATTCTTTGGATATCGCTGTTGGTTAATGTAATGGTGGAAGATAAATCTGATATTGTCGTATGACAATAAATCTGGAAGTCATCCGCATAGAGATGGTATTTACATTGCATTATAACCCCGGGCAGGTCATTTATAAACAGAGAAAATAGCAGGGGGCTTAAAACTGAACCTTGGACTACCCCTCTGCGGTTATATATCCAGTTGGATCTAGTGTTACTCGGTCCAATGACTGATTGAGTGCGGTTCCTTAAGTGAGACCGGAACCATTTTACAGTACTCAAAGAAAGATTGTACTTAGTAAGCTTACAGAGTAGTAAATCGTGATTTACCATATCGAAGGCTTTAGATAAGTCAAATAGTACCAGTATTGTGACCTCGCGCCTGTCCATTGCTCCTCTGATATCTTCCGTGATTTTTAGCAGTGCAGTTAGTGTACTGAATCCTGTTCGGAAGCCAGATTGGCAATTGTTTAGTAGTTTGTTTTCATTAACATACTTATTTAATTGCTCCTAAACCACCCGCTCACATATCTTGGCAAAAGTGCATAGAATTGGTCGATAATCTGATGGATTTGTGGGCTCAGAGCATTTCGGTATTGGATGTATTAGAGAGTGCTTCCAAATGTTGGAATATTGTGCAGTTTGGAGGGATGAATCTAAGATATTGAAAAGAGCAGGAAGAATAGCGGGGAGGGCTTCTTTATTACTGCAATTTTTAGTTCGTCATAACCTTTAGCATTGGTGGTGATTGCTGTGCATGCTTTAGTAACTGAGGAGACAGATATGTGCGTGAAATAGAACTGGTTTCCCGTAAAATCATTTGGAGTGTTATTTCCCAGGGGGGAGTAACATTTGCATCGTTTTCACAGCAAGTTTCTCCCGTTGAAAAATTGCTGTTGAAAATTTCTAAGTCTATATTTGTAGGAATACTATTTTTTGATGATATTACGCCAAGATTGCGAACAATTTTCCACATTGTTCTTGTATCTGCTTGTTTTCTTATGGTGTTTTTAAAGTAGTCCCTTTTGGCTCTGCGGACCATGTCCTTGACTCGATTTCGCATTTCTTTATATTCCGTGTAAATAGTTGGGCTCTAGGAACGCCTGTATAAAGCCCTTAATTCATTCCTTCTCTTTATTTTCGCCTTTATATTGAATGTAAACCATGGTTTAGGAGGGTGGGTGACACGAACTGTCCTCAGACGGACATATGTATTGAAAGTATTTAGAAGAAATGAGTTAAGCGCCTCAACTTTTTCGTCGATTGTTTCAAGTTCCTTTATAATACACCAGTTAATTTTAGACCGTTCATCACAAAATTTTCCTGATTAAATGATTTATAATCTCTGAAAGTGACTAATTTTGGCTCAAATACAGGAGTTTTCATTTTAAATCTAATGTACACCTGATCATGACAGGAAAAGGTGAGTCTGGTGATTGCCCGTAGGACGACACTTTTTGAGATCATCGACAAGAATAAGGTCCAGGGTGGTACTTGTTGTTTTTGTGTGACAGGTATGCGTCATAGGAATAATACTAAGGTTGCTGCACTCGATAATATTTAAAAGAATGTCACTGCGTGCATTCCTGTTCGTATCAAGGTATATCAAGGCCTTGATAATGGCACTAGGTGCTGAAAGCATGGTCGGCTACGATTAAAAATTCTGTGTGGGAAGTTACAATTGTTTTTCATTTTGAAATGGATACAAGGGAGATGATTTTATTTGAGAAGAGAGGGGATATATAACGCAACCTCGTTGGTGAAAGACTCTCCGACGTACCTCTGAAGCTCCTATCATAGCTCAGGGCGCAAGAGTATTACGTTTCTTAACAGTTGTCGGAAGGCCTAGTTCCTCGAATTTTTTTGCTGTAGGTATATGATTTCACTAAAATGTCATCTCTGAGTTCAACGATTTTTCAAAGAAGTTTTTTGCTGGTAAACTTAGCATTATAAGTGATGAATGCCAGGCTTTGACTGGAGTGAGAATGAAGAAGGGCATTGTATTAGTGACTATTCAATTATCATCCCATCTGTCAGCCAAATTAAACGAATGTGTAGAACAAAGGTCGCTCTTTTTAATCAAATTTCTTTTTCTTTTGGGCCTCAATGGCTAAAGTCATAAGATGAAAATCAGATCATTTAGCTTTACACCGAAAAATGTGATAAATACTCTACTTACACTCAAAGGAAAAGAAATACAATGTTGAGTGGTGAAATTACCCCCATTTCACCAGCCTTACCCAATCCATTTCAACCTTTTTCCATGTTAGAACTCATATGGTATCTGCCACTTGTTCGCATCCGAAATATGTAAAATGTTAGGTATAGTATTTTCCTGCGACTCTTTACCTTCTGAATTAATTCTTCTCCCAGGACTCGTGCGTCATCGCACGTTTCTTTGTTCTACTAAGGAACTTATGAACTTATGGTAATATGCGTTTTTCATTCCTCGAAAATACGAGTGATTGATTATATAACGGAAATGTAAAATGAAATTTCTAGAGTCTAGAGTCGTACAATGTGCGGATTTATAGTGGAATATGGAACACTCAAATTTAGTAGAGTAAGGATCAATAAAAATTTAATTGCGCGAGCAAAGTTCTAAAGGATGCTGTCATTTAGTCCCTCAGTACACGATGCAACTCCGTCACACATAATGTGTCAGTTGAACTCGCCTTGAGACTGGGGCCTATTCCCGTGATTGCGCCAGGCGTTGGCACGAAATGTACTGCAAATTGTTTACTCCTGCTCTAAATTCCATACTTGCCTTCTGCGTGAGTTTTTGTGTCTTTACCTTGAAATTAAGGAAATAAAAAATATGAAACAGAATGAGGATGCGTATTTATCTTTCTCCATTCATTAGTAATGCCCATAAACTCCGAGATAGGTCCACCTGCTGATATCACCCAAGGTACTCAAATTGTCTTAAAATACTCACTAAGTTCTCGCTACGCTAAATCTTTCAGCATCTTTGACACTGTCTCAATCTTACTTGCCCCGCGATTCCTCTGGCCTTCCCCAGGAACTCAAAAATGTTCGTTAGGCCCGTTCTCCTCTTCACTCTTCCTCCGCCTCCCTCAATTCTTGTGCTCCTCTCAAACTACTAGTCATTTCAGAACAGTGTTTCCTTGCGTCATCCGACGTCCTCCTTCCACGCTCACCTTCTTTCCGCCACGTCTGACGCTCTCTTACTTTCTCTCTATGCTTCTTACTTTTTCACCTCATCCTCTCCCCCTGAGTAAACACCGTCATATTTTCAGCTGTACGGCCGCAAGTTGAAGGTCACAAAAAGGAAATTTGTGCTTTTATGTAGTCTCCGACAGGAGAGAAGGTAAGGTAAACGAGTCGAGCGAGAATTTACTTCCTTCTTCAATACTCTCTTCTGATCTCAGATTTTTCCTCTTTTCTACTTCCAATTCTATTCCACCTTACTCCTTCTTACCTACAACTCCTCCTGTATTCTGGAGTAGTTTGTGACTCGGTGATAGTAGCGTAGAATTCAATCTTTTTCAAATTGCTGTAATTTGTATTCTGGACTTCAAAGTTTTAACTGTATTTTCAATTGAAAACTGTTAGTTTTATATTTTACTTTCCATTCACTGCTATCAACATACAAATAGTACAAATATAAATGGCTAAAGTGAATTCTTTGCTCCCTTTTCTCGTTACAATCATCTGTTTTCATCGGTTTCTATACATATTTTCTAACGAGTTTAGTTAAAAAGTTTATTATTTCATCGCTCTGTTTACTTGAGTCCTCCATCACTGCTCTCTTATACACTGGTATGGTTCCTTTCATACGTTTCCTCGGGATTTACCCATGCATCAGTCCCCAGGTTTTTCTCAAGGAGCCTACTATTCTACAGTCCTACCTTAGGATTGTTTAAGATTCAAGTAAAAGTTGCAGCAGTTTATGAGCCTAAGGGTATTCCCATTCCACTTTTCTCTTTATTTATAATGATCTATTGCGTAGATTTATTTTCATTATTCGCTTGTTAAATTGGTCCACGAGACCCTCCGTAGCCGCCGCCTCAGATTGTTTCGAATATTATATTGTTTCGATATTATTTTGCGGTGATCTACAACTCAGACATTCCCTGCCAAACGCCCGTGCGGCAGCTCTTAGTGTGGTATGTGGATGCAGATATAGAACAGAAGATTTTCCCTTGCATGTACAACCGGTGAGTACTATTCCCATATAATAAGTATACCTTGGGAGACAAACGGAAAAAGTTTTTTTATAGTTTCATTTTCTTCTTATTTGATCACATAATTATAATAGAATCATGCTTTGTCTCATCCGTTTATTACTTTTTCCAATATTCTTCCAACTATTCTGACAACTTCCTCTTCTCATTGCGATATGGAGCTTTCCGTTTCGCCTCATGTTTTTATTCCTCTGGCACTTCCACCGGTGGCGTCGTCATGTCGTCGCTCTGTCAAAGTGTTGAAATCGTTTCCGTTTTCACTGCGACAAGGAGAGAAAGCAATGCGCCAGTCTCATTTACACTCGTAATTCACCTTTTCCAATTTTTATTCGCAGATGAAAAGAAATATCCCCTCCTGCCTTCTACCTACCCCTTTGAACGAATGTGGAGGCGATATTGATATTTTTATGTTTTACCTTACTATCAATCATTTACATTATTTCTCTCATTCTGGAAATATGAAACAAGCCACATGTGGCAAAAGTGTTTAGTAGAAGACCAGCGCTTTTTGGATAGTATTCAATTTTATGACTACCGGCTATTTTTATGGCAGAATAAGCCAAATTTTTGAGAGACTCGAAATGCTAAGGGTGTATATAAATCTTTCTTCTATTTATTAAAATAAGATTGCTCTTCAGTCCCTAATACTGAGCTGAGGGAGCCCCGTAAGATTTTTTCCCATGCATATTTTCGAGTCTACCTACGGAAAATATCGACAGAAAGTTTCAGCATACTTATTTAAATTGGGTACATTTGCGGGAGATAGGTTCATGAATCGCGATGAGAGAGAAAAATATGCAAATAAGCATATCAGTGGTAGAAAATGACTAAAATTAGAATCAAGTGCAAATATAAATGATTTGATGGGATTTTGCATGGCTGCAGGCCAAGATCTCCTCATTAACTTTCCTTTTTTGTCTTGGTTGAGTTATGTCTCTACCTTGCTCATCCAGATCTCATCTTTCACCTCATCCGTCCATTTAGCGTCCCCCTTCCTCAATTTCATGCAGCCACAAACTTATTTCATCTTCCTCCTCTGTCTTGGTCTCTTTATCATGCGCCTCTTGGTTCTTCATATAACTCCACTAGGTTTCATGCAGACCTTTACATGAATTCATCATCAGTTATCTTATTAAAGTCGACGCTTACTTTGCTATTGCAGTTCACATGATATCTTAGTGGATAAATTAATTCCATTTTACTCTTTGAGTATCTCATGAACTATATTTCCAATATTATGCAACTTAGGCCTTCTTACATCAACTCCTCTTCTTAATCGTTCAAGGATAAATTTTGTTTCCAGTGATTGATCTTCACTTCAAATTACCAGCTCTCACTTCCTGGCACATCAAAGAAGGCTGCAATTCTTGAACAACGATGTACTACATCAAAATAAATTCTTCTCATTTGCTAGCTGAGTGGCTGTTTGGGAAGTTGACAGACAACTTACCTTAGTTTCACCTACGGTGAAATGTGCGTAGATTTGTAATAAAGAATCATTTGGAATAAGGAGGAGGGGCTGTGAGGAACTATATGCGACATTTTCCTGCGCTTAAGAAAACGCGAAAAAAGGAGGCAAAAATTTTCACAAAAGATGTCATCCGATTTGAAAACAATTTATATCTATATTATAGATGTAGGTGGGTCACTTTTTTCGGGTATTGTATTACGCTCCGATAAAAAAGTGACAGAATGACCCACCTTAGCGTTCCACTGGGCTTTCCGCGTATAGATATAAGTAACTGTTCCTAGATACGACCGGCCGGCACTTTCCTCCCTTAATGGCCAGAGTTACTTTCTACAATTTCTCCCCACTATCTTCAAATTGATCACGATTAACCATTTCTCTTTCAACTATTCCCATTACTTAAGTCTATCCGATACCCATTTACATCTTCTCCTCTTCAATGTCACTGTCAGTCTTCTCGTTTCTCTGTCTAGTGGATTAGAAAATTGCCCATCATCGCAATGTTTCCTAACTGACTTTGCTTGTATTCCTCACATAATCTCAATCGTAATCTCTAATTGTACACGCGCTTTTACAAGATATCATACATATTGGTTAGGCATGTGTTTCCTTGATATATGAATAGCTTTAATTCCAGTGTTTGTAGTTACCTTCTCACTTTCCTGATAATGTAAATATTTAAAGTTTCTCAAATCATGGGTATGACACCACGTTTTATTGTTACTTTATTTCCCTCAGGAGAGCATGACATCTGCTTTGTATGCATTACGCAAAAATAATTTTTTTTAAATATTTTCAATGAGCGTATGGCCACCTTAGTATATCCAGAGAGAGAGGATAAATTAAACTCGAAGCACTGCGCTTGCCTAGCGGTTGATCCCAGCGGATTTCTTCATAAAATTCAAGGATTGTTATTATTTTTTTATTTTTAGAAATTATTTTTTAGGTATACGAAAAGCCTATGAAATAGCCATGAAACTATACACTATGAAAATGTGAGTATATGACATGATTGATGCCACTCACACGTATCTAACTTCCTTAAGCTAGTGCTATATGTCAGGTAAAGCTCACTTACTCCTTTCCACATTTGTGCTTTTCGTTTCCTTATGCACCTAGTTTTTCTCCCCCATTCCTCGTTGCTCCTTGTATTCTGTAATATGATTTCCTTCTAAGGCGCCCTGATCTTTTGAAAGGTAAAGAATTATTTATCCTTTTTTGTCTTTCATTTCTAAGAATGTTCATTTTTTGGGGAATATCATCATCAAGAAGATAGAATGCCTAACGAGGTTTTCAAACTATATGTTACAGCAAACTCAATAAGGTGATGAGTAGTGGCAATATCCATATTAGCAGGATATTTGATTATATGGCTCCAGATGAGCACATTTTTGATACGATCTCGTTTATAGGCAAACGTCCAACGCAATCTTTTACGTTACGGTAGAACGTGCTTTTGATATAAGTGATTTAAAAATATACGAAGAAAAAGGTCCTGTATGAGGACCGATGCAAATTTGATTGAGCCGAGGAAATTATTTCATTCCAATTCCAGTAATTAAAAAAAGATATCTGCGAAGCCTCTCGTCGTAATTTTGACTCCGAGGAGCAAGAGGAGAAATATTTTAAAATTGATATCGAAAGGAAATAATGGCAAAAAAGATTCTGGTTCTTAAGAGGCGTGGTTAGCCTAAGGGGTTTTTAATAAAATAAATTACAGAACAGAAATCTTCCTAAATGGATATGCGGATAAATCTTCCCTTTTTAATCATCAAATATTGATTGATTTTTCAGTCGGTGTACTCTTCATGGCATAAAGATTTTATTCAGGAATCATCTCTTTTTCGAAGGCCATCTTCACAATCTCAGCTAATAAGTAACGGATTACAATTAATTTCCGTATTGTGGCTTTAGTGTTTGGCCCTCAATCATTATCTCCAATTTATTCTCAAGGATATATCCTGTGGCACCACCCAACCATTTTGAGCTATTTTACTGCTTCTCATGACTTTTATCATTACAATATTGATGAATTTATTTTCTAAAAGCGCTTAAATTGTATTAAGTTTTTTTATAAAATGCTTTAAATTCTATAAACTGCTTTATTCTGCTTCAAATCGACCAAAGATATGATTTCGGGGCTCTTTGTGAGCTACTCTTCCTTTTCACAACACTTCTTTGCTTAGTAATTCCTCAGCTCACGATTATTAATGTAACCATCGGTGAATTTTTCTCTGCGTTATACCCAAATTACTTTTTCTATGCCATCCCAGCAATTACTCAATGGTGCTCCAAATTGTCACAGCCATCATTCGCCTTGTCCAAAAAGGAATAAGTGGTGGCTGAAAATTCCTTTGGGCAGCTATTTCGTTCCGTTACAAGTCACTCTACTTGGCGATATACAGAAAACCCTCCAATACAATTTATGCGATTGTTTCCTACTCCAGTAAATATATTGTTAATAAACCAACGGCTTTCCGTTTTCAAATTGATGGTTAATCCCCCTTCAGCGTTAACTCAAGTTGAAAATAGAAAAAATAAAAATATAAAGCATGGCATAATTACTCTCACTCTTCTGGTCGCAATCCTAGGATTGGTTAACAGAAGCAATTCTCCTCCATCTCTGTCCTGAGCCAAATCGTTCATCTGGTGATATGAGGTGCATCCCATCTCTTCCAAAATCTGGCCAGTGTATTCCAACCTAGATCAGCCCTAATAGTTCCTCTCTTCCTTTATGCCCTCCAATATGTAGTGAAATACTCAGAACGTCGTATAATTAATATAAAAGTGATTAAATCTTTCTAGTCGAAAAGAATAATTTAAATGCTTAACAAAAGTCTTACCCCAATAGCTCCTATCTTTTAGATAACCATGAAAGAAACTTGAAAAAAATCAAGTTGAGTAAAATCATTTACCATGGAGATACCCTGAAAGAGTAATTAAATAATTGGTTGGAAGAAAAAGACTGTTGCAAGATATATTTTGGTAGGAAACGAAACATTCAGGAATAGGAGGAGCCTTGGTTAGAGAAAATTAGTTGACTGGCAAAGAGTGTACAAAGAAGTATACCGTTTAATGGGGTAGAAATGTGAACTCTGGGAAAGGATGAGGAGAAATGGCTGCCATCTTTTAGATATTTGTGGGAAGAAAAATGGAGAGAGTTCTGTGGACGGAAAAGATGAGGAATTTCACTCTCTTCACTGTAAATGTACCTAAACCAGGAGGTTATGGTAATTACAATATTAGAATTAATTTGTGAGCAGCAGAAGGAAGAGGGGGCGTGAAAGGCCTCGATATTGCTCCTGCTTCATCATATTCTCCATGGGCCACTTTTTTTCTCCCACCCTCTTGATTCCGTTTCCATCATTTCAGATTCCGGGGAACTTCTCCTCCTCCCTTTGTCTGTTTATTTTCCATTCTAGAAATCGCACTGTCGTTGCCTCCGCTCCATCTCCCCTTCATTCCTTACTCTATAAGTCGGCCCCAAGACTTTCACTTTCCTCAGAGAGAACGCAAGAGGGACGCCTTTCAACCGCCTGCCGCGCCGTCGTCCAATGCCATTTCACGCGCGAGTGTCTTTGTGTCGTCGTCTGCTCTTTTTTCCTCGCAACACACCACCACCCATGGGGCCAACCCTTCACCCTGTTTACCCACTTGAAAACGTCTTCTGAGCATTTTTTATGGCTCGATAGAGAGGGGTAGAAAAAATACAGGATGAAAAAAATGAAGAGGTCAAGAAAAAGGTAGGAAAGGGAAGTATGGACTTGCGTGGTTGTACTTTTGATTGAGGTGTAGAAAAGATGAAAGACGAAGAAGAGGGATGGGGTTGAATTGTTGTGTATAGATAGCGCTAGGTTACAGGCGGAGGCAGGTATTTTCCTTTTGAATCAAGTGTACTTCCAAGATTGCTGTGAGAAAAGCTTTGATAACACTACTGAAATTATTTTGAATGCCACAGTTTGGTGTACATAAATAAACTCTATGAACATCGTTGAAAATTTACTCTTTTTCATTGGAAAGTCCATTATTTGAAACTTTCAGAGGAATTTGGCTTATATGTTGACTTTTAATTAGAACTCGGTTGGTAGTTTAGGGTTTTAGATATTAAATCAATACTCAAATGTAGTGTTCTTCTTGTTACGGTCTTCGTTCATTGGATGGAAGTTATAATCACCGGGGGCCGGAGATCATGATAATGCTGACTTTATATTTACCTTTGGAATTAATATTTTCCCGAAAAATCCTTCTTACCTTCTCACCACATTGCTTTCGAACTACCTTCCAGTCTTTAAATCATCTTATGATCCATCAAACTACAGGCATAAATTTATGTATAATGAGCGGAAAGTGACTACATTGCTTGCGGTATATCTGTAAATGAAGCCTTATAGTAAAGAATAAATTCTTTAGCATTCCGAACATAAAACGAAAATTCGCATTATGAATTGACACGATTTTTATTGAAACTCAGGTGAGACTAAGAACCTTGAATTACTCCAAACGAAAAAATGTTCGAGGTCACATCTCTTGTACCGACATATTTGCAAAAATTGGTCTCTAGGGCTCGTCAACCGAAAATGAACCCACGAACTCCTAAGATTAATACAACTTATTTTTGTCAAAATGCGTAAAGTAAGAGAGGTCTCCAAATTTTCTTCCTTCCTTTTAGACGTGAGAATAATGAAACCGTGGATTATTCTTAACCCTGCCCTCTTCATAAAATCGCACCATTTTTCAAGGGATGAATAACGCGCTGTCATTCCATTTAATACGTGACCCTCTTGTTCGCGAAGGGCCTACCTCAGCGCCATGCACATCCACCGCCCACCGGGCGAACTCCACGCCTCAGGAGGCTATTCCGGCGATTCTAATACTTGCCCTTCTGACCCCATGCCATGAATATTTAAAGCTCAGACTTTAGTTAAACCGTAGGCGTGAAAAAGAGAGAGAGCGAGTAAGAAACCCATTTGCTCTCAACTTTTTCCCTCGTGATTCTGGAGAGCGAGTGAGAGGAGGAGAAGAGGTAGAAATGAACATCCCTCAATCCCCCTCTTGCATTATAACGTCCTCTTCCCTGTTCCTCTTCTTCTTTCATCGTGAATGGTTTTTAAAGGAGCGACAGCTAAGGTTAAGGATATTAGGATATGTTATTGAAATATATCTGAGAAACCATTAAGCTCATCCAGTTAGCAAAAGCAGGATTGGTTCTCAGCACACGAGGCACAATCCCCAGTTTTAGGGAAAAGCGTTGGCTTGTTGGTCAGTAAGGTGAGTGACGACGAGGTCTTTCAAACAATGATATATAGAAATAAAAGTCAAAATAATAATTATCAAATGGCCAAAAATCACATTTACGGGCTACAGGCTGTCATACGCAGAAACGCAGAGAAAATATCAACAAGGAATGCCGTGGCAAGAAGAAAAGATAAAAACTATTAAAGCTACACATTTCAACATAAAATTATTCTAGTTTAAGCAGTACGGTTGAACGTTTAAGTAGTTAAGGTAGAGTTGTTTGGTAAAGTTTATTGGTGAAGAAGTTTTCACTACCTACTCCCAGTATTAGCTTATCTTACATCAAATTAATTCTGCTCGTTAAGAAAGGTGGATCGGGTTCCTTTTTGAGAGTTAGGTTTTTAACTGAGGGCACAATGGCACAATGGAATGATAAATCCACTTTCATCTTACAACATCGAATCCATAATTCGCATCTTTGATAAAACGTTGAGTCTTTTTAAATTACTGCACACATGTATATTCACACATATTGTATATGCATTACTACAGTACACTGATATTATCAATATTTCTCCACGCGTCTTTAAAACCAGTAATAATTACTTATCAGTGTCAATGTCAAGTAATATGCTTTCCATTCCCTATCATTTCTCTTGCACAAAGGATACTGAGTAATTTCCAACGCCCACAACGTTAAGATGAGTAGCAGTGATGCGAGGAAGTTTTTCCTTTCCAGCATACGACATGATATATTGGCAATATTACCAAACTCTAGGTAAAATTAGGCCAATAGCGCCCTGTCATTTCATTTAATTTTACGAGTAATTATGATTAAACTGAGGACCTGACGACGCTAGCTGTAACGAAAGCAAAACTGTTGTCCATAACAATGAATCAACACGGGAAAAACTCGAATAAACGGCAGTCAAATAAGGCCAATCTCTATGTGATGTCGTCTGCAACAGGTAATTATATTCTATTTTTAATCGTACGCTGCATTCTCCACTATTTAATGGTTTTCAACTTTTTTATGCTAAAATTTACTCCATTATAATGTAATAGTAGAGTGGTTTGGAAGAGTAGAGAATTTTTGACTGGCCAGTCATGTCTTTGGAGACCCATCTGTGGAGCGTGCAAGGATGAGATTAAAGAATAGCCGTCATCGTGGCCTAGTTTTTAAAATTATCGTTTTGTGTGCGTGTGGTTGCAGAGAAACTCAAACTCAGGTACATTGATGAACACCGAGTATTTTAAGAGGAATTGTGTTTGTAATGTGGCTATTTGGAGTTGCACTGAGAGGCATAAATATCGTTGTGACTTTGCGGACCTGAGCTAAGAATTATTAAAAACAGTATATTGCGGCATGTTTACTCTGTGACTGTATTATTTTTGGACATCTTTAGGCTGAAAGCAGGAAACAAGGGGAATAATAACAGTGGAAGACGAACCGCACATGGAAAAGCATCCGGAAATGGCACCTGGATGAAACGAAGCTTCACCTCGTTGTGTAGTGTAATAATGCTCAATTGATAATATATATCAGAAAAGTTCTTGACCTTGTAACAAAAAAATTGTACCGCCAAACGTGAAATAACATAAGAAAAAAGAGACCGATTACAAGGCAAAATATTTCAGAAGAATCGGCAAGCACAATGTGAGTGGATACGGTAATCAAAATATTTTTCCAAGTCTCTGGTAATATTTGGTGTGAAAACCGTAGATAGAATTGGAAAAGGCGAGTCGTTGACATTCAACAATATTTAAAAAGCAAACTCAGATGAGAATACGATGAGAAAGATAGCTATTTTGAATACAAGCGATTATATGCGACACGAATACGAATCGGCTCGTAGCGTCGTGATAAGAAAATAAAGAGAAACTCGGAGGAGAGGGGCGGCTGACAGATGTTGTAAATGAAAATCTGACAACATATTATATAAATGCAAATAGTAGAAATAGAGATTTGTCTGTATCAAAGAAGAAAGTGTCGATGTTAACATGGGATAAATTAGATAGAATGGTCATTCGCCATGTAGGATGACTATCCTGCTGGCGCCGGTAGTAAAAGTGAGCATCACAAAGCAGATATCTCCAATCCACTTTTTCCAACATCTTTTTTACTTATAGTGTATTAACTAGAAAGCAATTTTTCATATAAAATATATTATGTGCTTTCATATAAATTTGCTAACCAAAATTAACTAATCATATAATTAAAAAAGCCTTGTTAGATGGCATTATTTTTAGGTACGAAGAGGGAGTAATTTAACGTTTCATGATAAACTATCTGGTAATTTAACATACCTGGCCTTTTTTATTCACTGATAATGAAAATATATCTTTATCTAACAAAACTAAAATTTTTTGATGAAGACAAAAATATGAGTTTCTATCTCGTCCGTCAAACTGTCACTTTAACAATAATGCACCCTAATGGCCACCTTTATTCTCCTGCATTATATTTTTTCAATTGGTAATTTATCTATTTTTGTGCGCTAAAAAGAATAATTTTATACAAACGAAAAGGTAATAAACTGTGATTTTTCTAGTTTAGCGAAAAATACCTATATTTGGCACTCTAAACCTGACGTCCAACTGAAGCTAATTCTCCATCTCCCTTGACGTTAATTAGCTTGTGCAAATTGAATCCTTATATAAGCGCTCAAATCAATATTTCGGAACAATTTTTAATTCAGACCACATCTTTTAATATTTTTCAGTGTATCAAAGCATTTTTTTCTGATAACAAAAATAGTGTCATATCGCTGATTCCCTCGACACGGTGACCAAAACTATGGTTGTGGCGATATGGCACTGTCTAGTGATGTCACCATCCAACCTACATTGCGGCAGGGTGTTTGGGCTTTACGTTAAATTTTACCAATTTTACAGGGCTTTTTAGCAAATGTGCTGGCCGGAAATAATTGTACTAACATTACCAATAATTCTTGGTTGGCCTAAATTTTTGAATGCGCAAATGAAAAAAGTCATGTACCATATTATTATTCTTGAACAATTATTATTTAATTGCTGTCTTGAATCGCTTTTGACACGGTTTTACATTCAAATTGTTGTGGCCAACGTTTCTTTTACAATGAAATTCTGTGATGTAAAACAGATTTAAGACATAATGCCGATGACATAATGCCATAAGCTAATGCCGACGCCGGGTTTATATCCACCCTTCTTCCCTTACCTGTACCCAATGGTGCAAATGACCTTAGCTATCGGTCGCCTCCCCAAAATCCAATCCAATCCGATTGTATGTTTATCCACTCACAGGGTAGGTATGGCATTTTTGTGATGACTTTTGCAGGAAGTAAACTGTGGTGCATTTACTAATGTTTAATTCTAACCTCCACTCCTGATACCACGAATGATGATGTGATGACAGAACTTGTAAGTCCGCGTCTTCGCTTATTTCACGTTAGATAACTGTATCGTCTGCAAACAATCGTATTTTACTGCTAACTCGAAAACTTAGGACATTAATATAAATAATGAATAAAAGGGGGCCGTTTATGCTTCCTTGATGAACACCGGATGTAACTTCGACCATATCAGACCTAAAACTATAAATAACACTTTTTTGTTTTCGATCACTGAAAACTCTCTTATCCCATTCAATATTTTTTTATTCAGTGCGTCTGAATGCAACTTATAAAGGGTTTTTTGTGAGAAACCTTGTCAAATGTCTTTGTAAATCATAGAATATTCCACTTCCAAAGACGTTGTTCCAAAGTAAAGGATAAAATTTCGCGGCTAACCTGCTTGCTTCTTTTGGTCGCAGGTGACATATTCGTAATGTATGAGGTACCTTTATGACTTTTATATTTACTAAGTAACTATCTTTTAATAATGGATTTGAAAATGTTAAAATCAGATTCTCTAGAGCTCGTGATGTACTAAATTCTTCTTGATTCCCAGGAACTTACCCAATAATGTGATTTTTGTTATTTGTACGGCTTTTCTACCTGCCTCTAGCAATTCTTATTTGATTAACTCACGTTTCCTCCCTGAAAATACTTATATATAAGCCTTAAGTACAGAATTCACGTAGGTTACATTAATATGACAATGACCGTTTGCAGTAGTTTGTCTAATCTACGTGTAAACTGCATTTTTTTTCAGTCGTTGACTCCTAATATTGGTTCTTACTCCTTTTCTTATATTTAGTCAGATCTAATTTGCTTTTTCTCTTCGCAATTATAAAACAAGACTTTTGTATTATCAATTCTGCTTTCATTTCAAATGCTTTTGTTCTTTTACAGCCCTGTGTCTTCTATAAAAAAATTCTTCAAGTGGTTTTCTCGCTTGCAAAAGCGCTAATTCTATATTAGCGTTTGTACCTTGAGGTGTTTATTGATAAAAAGGTTGAAATACCGGTAGTTTTGGGTCTTCCATTTTAAGTGAAGAAATTTTTTTTAGTAATCCATCTTTCTCGCATATTGTATTAAAAATGATGCTTTAGCTTCGATATCTTGGTTGACTCAATAAAAGTCAAGAGGAGATACAACTATTCTTTTTTTTACAGTGTTCTTTTTTAACCGCTTTGGGTGGTTTCTCGCAGGAAAATACGATTATTATCTACTATAATTAATTAAATACACAAAAAAATTTTTTCGTAAATCTTGCAATAAAAAATCACTTTCTCCAAAGTACGTATCTCTTCGGAAAAAGGATCTGTTAGAAAATAATATTTTTGTAATTTGTGTCGTGCATATTAATCGTTTGACTTTAATGACATGTTTGCCTTAATGATTACGAGTCCACGTCTTTACAAATTAATTAGTTGGATCTCTATCAAGGAAATGAACGTTGATAATTGAAAATTCTGGAACTCTCAGGTCTTCAAGTTATAAATATAGTGATTACATAATAATTTTAAAAAAATTGATTCAGCTTGAAATTATCAGGAATACGTAGTAATTAACATCCTTAGCTCCGAAAAAATTCTCGCTGAGACTACATTGTTTATTCGTACCACAATTATTCCGCAGGTCATAATTATAACACCAACGTACCCTACTTTTATCTATGCACAATAATGGGAGATTTTGTGCCATACATGCTCTTACATGTAATCATTGGAGATTTTGTGCCATACCAGCTCTGACATGTAATCATTGCGCGAAAATTTACCAATGTGTTATTTTAAGAATTAGTAATGGCTCTGTATCTAGAACATTATCTTGTTCACATGCTCACTAAAGGATCTTTACAGCTAATATTTAGTGAATAAACAAAGTTTTCTCTCTTTTTACAGGTATGAAAATCTGCCATTTACAAGTTGACCATTCATCCTTGCGTGAGTAAAACGGTTTCCATTTTCTTGGGTATCTCAGTCTTTCTCACGGGACCTCAAACACTACCATCAGCAATAATTGTTGGTAAATTAACCGAGTTACATTGAAACGTGTCGGATATCTTTTCATAACCACATAGTTTGGTATTTGTCCATGAGATTGTATTTTGCTGATAATGGTGAGCAATTAAACTATTCGGGTAAATGCTGCGTGATGCTTGGTGCTCCTCGTGCCATTCACCTGCACATCTTTAAATGCAATCGTCTTAGCTCTTGCATCAACACACATATCTAAGTAAAAAATATTTCGACAGTAATATAAAACATGTCATTGACAGTATCCGTCACTCTTTGATGTGAGTTACAAACAAGAATTCTCTAATCTGATTCCCTGAACCTGAAACAACTTACCAGCCTCTTCTCCTTTGGTTCAAAGTCTGTGAAAGCTAAGCTTGTGAAAATAGATGTCTCATTCCAATTCTTGAAAGGGAGAAATTCCCGGTTATTATTATGAGTCACAAGAGATTGACATATGCCATCAATGAGCGACTTTTTATTTCAGACTCGAGTCATTTCTGAGCAATACCTTACAAAATTATGTTCTTAAAATGGAAGGAGAACGGAAGGAAAGGAGAAAAAAGTTTTTCACTGAGTAGTTCTTCCTCATTCAGTTTTCGTTGATGAATACGTGTTGAATTCCTGCTTATTTTTACTCCACTGAGATAATATCGTTTATATACACTGAATATTTTATTTGAAATGGAGTAAAAGTAATGGATTATCATCCAAAACTACTCCCCTGATATTTCTCCCCTCCGATGGTGTCACCGGCTAATTCTATTTTATACATGAAACGATATATTCAACTCCATGCAATCTAAAAGCGTTACTTTGCCTTAGATTTCTGAATTAATCCCAATTCCATTACAGTTCCATCTCCAATTCCATAGTGGCAATACCCTAAATAACTCTCCGTTTTGCTCGACCAATTAGAGAAATATGTATAGTAAAAAATAGACGTAGGTACTTATATTCCCTTTTGCTTCGAACGATTAACCGTCCATTTCAACGTTTACCATGCCCTCTGATTTTTGTAACCTCGGCTGCCTATTGTTCAAAGTGTTAATCCATTTCTTAGAAATTAGGTCATTAATCATTTACTCTGCTGCCACAGAATAACTTCCGCCATCATAATATTTTTTTGCTTACCTCTAAACTGTGAAGCTCATACGTTTCAGGCTATGTGCACACGTAACATTAGAACCGCTGATGAATTTTACACAGACATTCACCCAGTAACCGATTGGCTTGACAAGGACGTCGGTAAACCGTAGCACAATTCAATAACCTGGAGCGTTAACAGTTGCACGCTGTTTAGTGTATTTTAAAACCAAAGATCTTATTTTCTAGATTTTTTTACATAAGTAACGTTTCTCATTCTAAGTAGTATAAAACTCTCCTCTTTTATAACTACAAACATTTCACCAAAATATGGAATGATACGCAATGCATGCTTCAATATGCCTCCTTAAGGCTACCTGGTGGGGTATCGTGCATATGAAATCCAATTCAAAAGCTTATGAACACCAGTACAGAGCGAGGGCTCTTGTTTGCGAGAACAAAGAGCTGAAAGTAGAGCTTTAGGAATTTAGTACTAACTCCTTTTCAACCACGCAAAAAACAGCGCAAAGTTCCACCGCAGTTAAGCCAGGGAATGCACTCGCGGCAGCTTTTTTACCCTGCGACATTGCACTCATTCAGCTGCGGGGTGAAGCTAATATTTTTAAGTGGTATTCCGGATACACTCAAGTAAAGGGCAGAGATTAGAAGCATGGCGCCTGTATGTCGGCGGAATTTTCTAGTCATCTAAACAAAAAACCGCCCCTTTCCCCTCTCAGACCTTCCCGTAGCAAAAAAAATGCATTTCTTTTGCCTATTCATAGTTTTTCAGTCTTTCATTCTTGTTTCGTCCGTACTAATACTTTCTCCCTGTCTTTTTACTACAATTTTTGCATTCTCATTGCAATCTCTCCTCTTCAGATCGTTACCAACCCTTCTCATTTTATATCTCCTTTTCCACCCCTGACGCACCAAGCTCCACTGAGCTCTAGAGCTGTGTAGTACTTTACATGGTGTGCCGAAAGAGATGTGTAATTTAGTATCGCAAAATAAGCAATACACCACTTTTGTGATTGAGTCGTCACTTAAAAAGGTAACTTGCATGTCCATGGCTTCTATCAAGAATCTTATTACAACTGCTGACGTCAACCTGAGTTTATTCACCCCATATTTAGAAGTATGCTGATTCCTTAGTTTTTCTTGCTTTTGATTTCTGTTACTACAGAGCATTTCCCGCCCAAAACATAAATACTAAATACATACAGATGCAAGGAAACTTATTTCACTAAGTATTAGCTCCTTTTCTGTTCTAATGAATTTCTGCATTAGTTTTTAATTATCAGCGGCCGTAAGTTTTTTTCCCCTAAGCGAAATTTAGTAAAGACTTAATATTAGCGTATTTTGCGTAAATACGCATTTGAAGCAGAATATTTTTTCGTCATTTGATTGATTATTATCCTTTCATTTTCTTAGAAATGAAGAAATGGCCATGTCAATTTGAAATTTCGATGTAGCTGATTGATGTTTTAACGGTGAATAACAGAAGACTTTTTAGAATTAAGGTTGCAATAGTAATAAGCTTGTTAGATTTCTCTCGTAGCCTTGAGTCATCTTTTATTTATGGTTTATTTCCAAATTTTAAAATTTTTTGTTAATACGTTGATGAATAGGCTCATTCGTAACATATCTTTCTCCCTAACCCTTGGTTAACCATGCTTGGCCTAGCGAGATGTTGACATTTTTGGTCTTTTGGCGCCTGCAATCTACTTACTTGCAGATTTCACTTTTAAGTTATATTAAATTTTTTTTATTTAACGCCTTTAAAAACATATGTAGCTTTTCCATTATACTTTGGAAATGAACAAACATGAATTGAGGTTCTTACAATGCACTCTATACTTCACTGACGGTTTGCAACGTTACTTTGGAGCCTCAATCTTGGAGTTATTTGTATTGTATACATTATTATATACGTATTACATATATCTCAAATTTATAAACATAGTGGGGCTTATCGCAACTAGCTCGTTTTCCATGTGAGAAAAAGTCAGGGAGCGCTTTAATACAAATCCGAAGAAGACCGTGGGCTCGCGGCAAACGTGTAATGTTACTGCGCCATTTCGTCCAAAAATTCCGTGGAATACCTTTCACTTTCTGAAGGAAAAAGATAACCGCTCGGGATCGTCAATTATTCAGAGGGATAAAGCACTTCAAGAGTTTTTCCGTGAAGAATTGCCAAGGTATTCGATCGGACTGCTGCAAAAACATGGAAGAGGGTCCATGAAAAACCATGAAAAAATCAGCCGGGCTGAAGCGTAAGCAAGCAGAAGAGGCGCGAGGGTCGGAATGGTGAATTAACGAACATTTTTCATTCTCTAGGGTTGAAAAGAAATGTACGTGAGGCCCAAAAATTCAGGGAAGGGACATTGGAGCCAATTATTTCCCCACTTTTTACGTTTTTTCCACAAAGTTTTCTGCCTTAATGATTGCTTCTTCTCTCGAGGAATGCGCGGGATTCAGTCTCCAGCAACGTATCACAATGAAATTTTAACACAGCAAATCGCGCGTCGAGTCTTATCCATGAATATCATGTCGCTTATTATCGTGTATGGAAAGTTATCACCTATTAAAATATCATAGTATATGAAGAAGCGCATGAAATTGCTTGTCCTACTTGATTAAAAAAACCACTTTAACCTCTGTTGTTCATTTGGTTCACTCTTGTGCCTAAATTTGTTTTAATGGTTGCTCTGAAATCCGTCATTCGCGATGACAGCAGATATCTATAGAAAAACGTATATCGTGCAGAAAGAACTCATTGAAACATTGCACTTGCTAAATATAAATGTGTAATTATTTATCAATGCCTTCCCTTTCCTCCCACATTGCCTATTATGCCACACAAAACTCTACAGCCACTTAAACTTTAGTCATCTTTAACTTTCATCCATTGAAAAACTGGACTTGAAAGATGTACAGGAGTGTGCGCTCCTGCCTCTGAACGAGGATAGAGTAATCGGTGGGCGAGTAAAAACAGCCGGCTCTTTATCCATTTGCGCCGAATGGTATTGTCATTTTACAAGCAAATAGTCATCAGAGCTTTTTAATGTTATTAACTTCTTTTCGCGATCATATTTTTCAAATGTGTCAAGAGTCAATGTGTGAGCTTATGGATAGTATGGATTTTCTCAAATCATTTCCGAAACCACATCAATATCACTAATCACAGAAATTCGCTCCTTTTGGTTGAGTGTGATTCACTCTAACTCCTCGCTCCTAAATCGCCCATAATTACACACTAAGCCCGGTCCTTAAATAATTTTTTTTGCTACTTCATGCAAATAATTTACATATGTTTTGTTTTTATTTTAAATTGCCAATCACCTAATAAGAGACGTTTTAAGTCATTCTTAATTTTCATTGATTTTAATATGTTAGTATGTTAGCACTTTGCATTACTAAGAATTTAACCCATTGGTCAAATTTCTTGTTTGACTCTTGTTTCTTCTTGATCTTTATCCTCAACAAATACTTTCATTGCTGACCACTGTAATCCCGTGTTTTGATCCCATATTCAAGCATATTACTTTGCTTAGCACTTTCACTTCAAAGGAAAAAATCTCTTCAATATTGGAGAACATATTGAACACGTCGAAACTATTGACTAAATGTTCTACAAAAACAGAAAAATTAAGATAGATTTAAATGGTATATAGTCCATTAATTATGTGGAGCTACAGGGAGAAAGGCTTTGAGATTAAATACCTCCAAAGGAAGTGGATGTTTTCAATATGGAGAGCGGGAGTAATGTGAAATAAGGCTAAAACATGAATTAGGGATAGGTGAACGAGTACACGAATTGTGTACGTTGGCTGAATGTTTAAAGAAATATAGAGGGGTTAATTGTTTATGACGTACAAGTACCCATAGGAAGGTCTTAGGTAATATTTGGAACAAATCTATGATTGAGTGCATGTAGAGGTAAGTGAAAAGCCTGGCACCGTGCACTATAATATTCTAATCCTGACTTCACAATTTAGCCACAAAAATTTGGCATGTCTCGATAAGCATAAGTTTTATCAAAATAAAAGGGGAAGAGTAAAGTACCTGAGAATTTTTTGCGGCAAGTGCAGACTAAATAGGGTTAGGAAAGTGTAGAAGTATGTGGATTGGAGACTCCAGTAATGGGGGTTAATGGAATAAGTACAACTGTTTTAATTGACCATGTCGTGAAAATGAAAGTGAACCAAATAACGGAAGTGATATATGGTTCTAGAGTGAATGATGTAAGAGGAATGAGTAGAATGTAGGTAATTGGTGAATGTGTAAGAAAAGGCTCTTTAAAAGAGAATAGTTAGGAATAATAACAATATCGGAGAGCATATTTAAGCCAATGCTTAAAGGTGTCTATTTTAAGCAATAGAGGTATATAAGAAGAGAAAATTATCGATTGAGGGCCAGTTATTTGACCTGAAACCTACAAGTATTATTTTTGAATTTGCCAATTCCAAAGAAAAGAAGCGTGAGGGTCATGCATGTATGTATGCAGACTAAAAATTGCGTAGAGAATTCGCCATTTTGCAGATTTGTATCTTTCATCTCAGTCCTTTTAATTTAGCCGTTATTTGAGAGACGTTTTTGTTACTTTTTCGGTACAGGATGAATATATTTTTCCTAAGGTATACACGCATACACTAGATCTCAGAAAATTGAGCGTATTGATTATTCATGGTTTTGGCCTCTTCTTCCTGTCATTAATGATTCAAATAGGTGCTAAATACAAGTGTTACTTTATAATATAACGTCAGTACTCATGTTATACCTCACATTAATGTGTAAAATAGGGACTATGTTCCCATGTAGAAAATGATCTAGCGCGAACTTTCCTAATTTTTCCATCGCATCGTCGGAAACAAAATAAAATTACGCGGGAAAAAGCATGTAATCTTTCTTTCGCTCTCTCTTCTTCTTGAGTTTAGACTGAAAATTTGAAACGGAAAAGGGACAAGGAATGAATTTATTCCACTTCACCTTTCACGTGTCTTCGTTCTCCTCTAACAACTCCCATATTCTCTCCCCTCGAGTACTTTCTCCCCTAGTAAGCCGTCTACCCACTTCAAAACCTTTCTATCCTCCGGAATTTCCTTTCCTCCTCACGCATTTTCCATATTTCCTTTTCTTTTTGCTTTCTCTTATCTTCTCCCTCTTTATCGCTTTTTTCTTTGTCTCCACCTTTTCCTCTCCATTCTTACTTATACTTCCTTTCTTTTGCACGAAACTCACCTCTTCGTTTTCTCCTCAGGTACGCTTTGAGATTTTGAGATGTGGAAAAGAGCTGAAGGGCTGGGGGAAATAATCTCTCTCACCACGGTTGCAATACAAAAGTCCACAGTGCTTTGTTGCGGGAAACAATAACAAAGACTCACGGATCCGCCGGAAGCTTCTCGTCCTGAGTACACTAACAAATAGCAAACCAAGTTCAACCGCACTCGCCATACTCCAGGAGGTCGAAAAAAGAGCTGGCATTCAGAGGGGGTTATGCGGGGTGAACTTAGCTCAAACAAGACGTTCCCCTATGGGAGCAATTGTGTCCAAAATTTTATAATTATAAATAATTATTGGTTTATTTTTCAAGAAAAAAAGAAACTGCCAATTAACAGAAAGCTCTTGAGCTGAGAAACCTTTTCTCATAACAATTCCATATGAATTATATAGAAGTTACGGTAGTTTCTTGCAGATTTTAGAGCCATTTAGGCTAATGAAGCTGTCTACGATAGGTGGGATAGTGAATGGAGGGAAGATGGAGTTAACCCTGCGTCAGTATTGACCCACTCCCAGCGAAATCCATTAACTGTGCCCACATTTGTACGACCCACTTACTTAAGACCATTATAGATTCTTTCAGTTTGCTCTCCAGAATCCAAAATTCTATGAGAGAACCATGGCTGCCCGCAATTGAGTCCATGAAAGAAAACTGCAGCAGTGGCTTCGATATATAACCTAAAGAAATTACATGTTATATTTGCCACAATTGCATTGTATTTTTTGTTATGTATCATAAATTGATTGAATTGGAATATGTAGGTCTTATGAGTTTTCCTCCGAGTAGATCCGTAATATTTGGAATTTTTCATGGAAATTTGAAGTCAAATGTTTAATAAATCACGTTTTTTTGTGTCTTAAAGCATTCTGCATAGAAATGGCAAGTTATATAGGCACAAAATATGGTATATGAAAGCACGGTCTTATTATTTAGCGCTGAAATTCATTGAACTAGAAGAAATAATTTAGGGAGATATATCTATTGTTCTTAAAAATTAAGCTGTCGTGCCGCAGTTAAAATATACACATATGTCCTTTGAATGGTTATTTTCTAAAGCTTTATATGTGTGCATCTTCGTTTCTCACTGACAGTACCAGCGGTCAGCTCAAGTATATCGAACGAAGCAAACGCGATCACAACTATTAGCTGACTATTTTTTTAAGCTATGTTGAGAGCGTTCTATTGCAAGCTTAGGGGTATGGAGGACTTAAAACTCGGTGGAGGGTATTGGGAAAGTAATCCTCAACGGCTAGTGGCCAAGCGAAGCGGCGTAGTTGTAATTAAGAGCCGCCCACGTCCACTTAAGTGGCGCTCGGCGTGAACGAAACTTCCAACCGCCTACCTACTGCCATTCCCTAGAACGATGGCGACTTCTATGGCCTCTCTGCTAGCCGCAAGGATTTTGCGATGCCTCTTCCCCACACCACAGAATCCGCCATTCTCCCCACTCCACCTTTGCCCCTCCCCATACAATTCGCCGTGACTGTGAGTGTTTGTGAGAGGAGAGAATGCAGGGGAACGAGATAGCAGGAAGGAAAGAAGAAAAAGACAGAGAGGTAGGGATATCCGGGCCCCTTCTCATCGCCTCTCTGCACCCTAATCCCCTTCCTGCCTCGTCTCTTCCACGCCCTAGTTCCAAGGAAAATGCTGTCCGATTCCCCTCGCGTCCCTCCTTCCCTTTCAGTGACACAACCTCCGTAACCTCTCAGTCTTTCCTCCCATCGTCATCATAATTGGTCGTTCAAATCAAAGATTTATTGGCTGCGGCCCAACATCCTTCCCTATCTTATGCTAGTTTCCTGACTTACTGGTAGCTTTTCTTATGTACTTTCTTCATTACTTGGTCCATATACTTATTTCTGGATCTTTCTCTGGGGACTTTTCCCTATATTTTTTTCTTTCAGTGATGTTTTTCACAAACTATTTTGCCTCGTGGTATGTCCAATACATTTGGTTCATCTTTCATATTTTGCACTTCATATGGCCCGTTCCTCTTCTTCTCTCCTATAAACGCCTTTTGTCGTATCAATTCCCTCAATTCAGACGCATTATTCAAATTAATCCCTTCGCCGATGCTTATGAAAATCTTAATTTTTTCGTCTATCTAGTGCGAATTTCATCAGTCATGTAATGCTTTAAAACATTTCCTAAAATGTCTAATTGGTATTTATACTACATTCAGCGTTATATGATTGAATAAGTTAGAGTACCGCAAGTCTCTTGTCACGAGACACGGATAGCAATCAGGGATATTTTTAACAGCTCATGAATGACGGTGAATGTATCCAAACCAAAACTTTTTCAGCTCACCGTATATTTAATATCGAGAGTATCTCTTGGGTCTGTGAGTTGGTTGGTTCCTGCCATTTTTATGCTGATGGTAGCCTATTACTTATTCTGTAAGCTCTACATGCATGCAATATAATGAAACAAAATTCATAAAACTTTAATTTAATTTTTGCTTGTTGTTATATGAAACATGCACATAACCTCGTTACGTGTGCCTGTGAATACCGTGCCATACCTTTCCTTGAGGAATGCGTGTTTCGTCGAATTCATGGCCACTCGGCGTAGAAAAATGTTTCCCTCTGTGAATTTTTTAAATTGCATTAACGCGCATCGTGATGAATGTCATATTTAAATTTTTGAAAGATAGATGGTGATCGGTGCATCCCTGGTCTATTTGGAGCAAGAAGGGAGTTATTCCGCTCCTTAGAGAAACGGAATTGCGAATTTTACAGTGCATATACTATGAAATAATTAAATTTAAATACCTGTGATATGAAAAATCATCTTTCCTCTGAAATAAGTGGGCAGAGATTGTGGAAGAACATTTAGAGGAAACCTTCCTTATTCCAATTTTTTCTAATCAATTTAGACATATTACATTCGTGTTGTTCTGGCTGTACTTCTGTAATTTAACCAGAGACGTATGAGATATTTGCCCAGAATATAACTCAGGGCATTTGTTTATTATATGTAGATTGTTTTCTGGGTTTCAGCATTTCACATAAAATAATTTATGTACGAGTGGTTCGTCTATTTTCAATATCATTTTAACTACCGCCAGCCGCTAAATATGACAAAGTCACCATTGAATTTGAATGACTAAATATGATGAAGTCACCATTGACTTTGAAGAAAACTCCGTATTTGAACACACGGCTCTTATGTTAGATGCTATTTACATAAGTTAACAGCTTTTCTTATCAATTATATATTTTATCTCTTTTTGCTGTACATGCATAGAAAACGCTTTGATTAAATAACTAATTTGTTATTTATAACATTCCAAATAAATCTCGTAATGATGTTCAAATCGTAGCTAATGGTATAAAAATGTAAAATATTCTAGGATAGGTGGTTTAATAATTGCTGAATATTAAACTTAATACTCCATTGCATAAGAGTCACATCTCAGAAGTCAATGTGGAATGCTAGTATCTCTTTTATATTCACCATTTGTTTGTCGGTTTAGCTATTTCGTAGTCATAAAATATTTTTGATGAAACATGAATAAAAAATTCTGCAACCATCAATAAAATTTAAATGAAGTTCAAGGCTCGAAAAATTATTGATACCCGATATTGATTTTATATATTTTTTTCTTACCTTAGGCTTTATATTGCACTGTAGATAGCCTCTCAGTTGTTGCATACCCTTGCCAACTCAGTAAGCGATACCTAATGTGTTGTTTATGCGTAAGTCACATCGAGTCACTTGGCAATATTGCACACAATGAAAGAGCTCTAAGCGAGCACAGAAGGGACTTCCTTTGGGTCCAATATATGAGGGCACTGACCTAGACGATGTTAACTCATGGAGAGTGGGTAAGTGCCAAGTGTAGAGGGACAACAATTTGAGGCGTGACTGTGGAATTTATTCGTGGGGTTTAAGTCCCCGTTAGCTTATCCTAGATCCTTCTAGATCACGGAAGCGGAACCCGTCAGATTAATACAATGGTAGTCATCGGTGTTTATGATCACATAAATTCTTAGTTACCGTGTGATCATATTGAGTATTGCTTTAGTTAAGCCCGCAAGGATTTGCATTATGGAAAAGAACCAGAGGCGATATTCACAATCTTACAGATAAAGTGTTCATTATAGCCCAATGGAGAGCAATCCTGGTAGCTCAAATCACAGAAAAATGGCTATTTTATTGCCTATAATTTATTTATATTACTTGGTAATAAGCCTCGATTCCATGCAATTATCACCATAAATATTGCTAACAATTCTTTAAAATGACAATTTTTAGTAGCATTGATGAAAATAATACATAGGTACTATTATTGAAGAACAATAAGAAAAGAAAACGCCAGGAGACAGTTCTAGATAAAAATACGTTAAGTTGTTAGAAATTGCAAAGAAACGCGGAACGTATAAAGTACTTATATGAAGTTATTAGAGACCTCTTCATCTGCGAGAAAAATGTGGATCAACACTTCAGAAGTGAATTAAAGCGAATAAAATAAAAAAAAGTTAAGTTGATGGCCTAGCTTTTCTCGTTTACAGGGTTAAACCGACATAAAACTCCATTCCCAACGCGAAAAAAAAAATTGGAACCCACTCAAGTGTGTCAGATCATCTACTAAATCCAGTGCCTTTCATCTTTGGGTCTGCACGCCGGCCGTGGGTGGAGACAGTGATCCACTAAAAGGATAGTCCTATTATGTAATCATACTAATCATTCAATAATAATAATTTAATGGTCTTTGGGGTGACACTATATCGCTTTAAGTTTAACTAACTGTACATAATTTGTTGCCAAACAGCTTTTATCATTAGGAGTATAATAATTATAGATGTCAAATTACAAAAACCATGACTTGAGAACCAAAAAATTGCCTTAACAATGAATAAAAATTCTCATGGTTCATAATTCATTAATGGATCAATTATCCGTCAATTGAGAGAGTTGGAACAATTTAAAATCATATAAATTCATTGGAATATGGGCCGTTCCATCAGCTTGTTGGGAGAATGAATGTAGTTAAATTCTCATTTCAAATATTTGAATAAAAACGTACCTATAAAAGATTTTTACTTTTTGATGGAAAAGTCTCTCACCTTTCAATTTGCGGGGATTCCAATTAAAAATCTTACAGAAAGGTTTTCCACTTCCGATTCCATTACCGCGGAAAATAAAACTCCGAGGAACATGAAAAGTAAAATGGGGCAAGCCACGAGTCGAACTCGGAAATCCGCGATCTAAATTGAAATAGTAGAAGCAAATAAAAATAATTGGCAAATTGATGGCCCAGCTTGCCATGTGTGCAAGAAGGAATTTGCGAGGAGAGGAGAAAATTGGAACCCTCTGTTGTACGTCGAATCGTCTACGTAATCCAGTGCCTTTCATCTTTCGGGTGGTGGGCGTGGATGGAGACATAGTGGTGGACAATTCGAGGAAGTTTTCTGTTGACTTTGTAACAGAAGAGAAGAAGAGGTTTTGTAGTGGATGACAGCCAGTAAAATGGGGCAGGAACTTGTTTTCTTGAGTAAATATAAATATATAATATAAATATATAATAAAATATAAAATAATAAAAATAAGAAGGCGGTATTGCGGTGTCGCTATACTGTGGGCCTCCTGAATATTGGAATTGAAGAAGACATGAGACTCTGGGGATTGCTTGCTAGAAGATGAGGGCTTGAAATAATTTGTCCACCAACAAATCTCTCTCCTTACGTGCTACTTTTCAAATGAATTGTAGTTCTTGATTCGCTTTCTGACCTTCCCCCAGCATATGCTTAAGTCATACCAAGGTAAGAGGGGTATCTCCTAGTTTCCGTTTCTGTCCGGTACTGGGGTAATGGTCATTCGGGAAAGGACCGCTTGTGCTTACTGAGACAATATCCAGTTAAAGGGAGGGTTTTGCATAGTAGGGCTGACTTGTGGTGCTATGATTGAGAAAAGATGAGGAAACATACTCTTTGGCATAATAGCTCCTGGACTCAAATAAAACGTCAATTTTGGAATGCAAATCATTAAAAATTAACCACTTTCACGTCACAGTGAGATAGTTTCGTTTGTTTGGAGCCACATGGACGTGTATGTTTCAGAGAAAGTTGAAGTCATTCTGGAGGCGACGGATAAATTAGGTCCTTTGTCCGCTTGTTATCATTTGAGTAGCTGCTTTATTTGGAGATATTTGTGAGTGTGTAGTAAAGGTGAACAGAAATGAGGCATCATCATTAGCCTACGATGAACTCACTGTTCAAGAGGGTTATGACTTTTATGTCCAAGCTATTGGGGAGAGATCCTCCAGGGAAGTGCTTCCTACAATGTACTCTAGTGCGGACCGGTTTTTGTTCTGCATAATCCCCTTCTTTCGCGAGATTCACATCCGCGCCATGATATTGGGAAACCTCAGTGAACGCATCTATTACGTTACCTTTCGTTATCCACATATTTATTGAATTCACTTGATTAATTCTGTTGGGGGCTTTTTGAAGAAAATATATACTTGAAGTAAATCAGTGTTTTACCATTCGGTTTCATGACTAAGGATTGGAAAATAAAATTTAGTCTAGCTTCAACCTTTTACTTCGTAAGTCATTTTAGATCTAAAATCATCGGGAAAGATACTCAAGCATTTTTGATAGTAGCATGTTCCTGGAATATTTTTTGTGGCTTCCAGAGATCATCTCTGTGATGAAAGGATAAAGATTCATCCCCAGTCTCCCTCTTTGTGTATTTACGAGAACAATTTCGGAATAAAATAAAAACAACCATCTTATCCTCTTCTTCATACACATCATCAATCAAAAATGCCTGTGGCAATGCCAGGTTCAAAGGGCCTCATAGTTCACCTTATCTCCCTTTTTCTTCCTCTCTCTGCTTTCTCTTTTTCTCCGTTCTGCCCTCTACCGCCGTATTCCGGGAAATCTGCCGTCAGGTTTTGGAGCCTTGGTGACTCAGTGTTTTAATAGTCAATGCTACAGTATTCGAGATTGCCGAATTACTTTCTTACATATCGATTTGATGCATTTCATTCCATGCAGGTTCATTTCTTTACCGTGCCGCTTGGTAAATGAGATATTCTTAATTAGATTAATTGATCACAATAAGTCACGGTTCAATTGGTCGATTTCCCCAGCTCACGACATGCCTATGTCTTTTTACCTCTTAAAGGCGCCTTTATGGAGCTCCCATTGGAAATCTGATCTGACGCATTTCCTTTATCCATGCCGCATAGGTATGCAGTTAAGTTAAAACAGTGGTAAAATTACTAATCTCATTTTTAGCTTTATTGAATCCAGTGATTTTTTCCATTTTTGAGTTTAAGAATTTGAGATCAGTCAGTATAATAAAAGGTATTACTGGCTTATCTGCTATTATATATTCTTAACGAATCCGAATTCACTTTGCGTGTTTTGAAAGAACAACATTATTTATTATTCCGGTTCATTAGTCTTTCCTCCATTACCTGATAACCAGATTTTTATTATAATAGGGAGCTAGCTCACTACTAATAAAATTCATCAATTCGGCCTTGAGCTCAATATGATATCTTACTTGTTACCTTTTTTACTTGAAGCACGCCTAATGAGACATGATAGCCCTTTTTTATAATGTCTTAGAATATTATATCTACACTGGTATTGCGCTCACTCAGCTTGATACCCAAAGGCTCTCAATACCATACCACCTATTCTTCTCATCCCTTGTATGCACCTGCATTTTATTCACATTTTTTCTAATATGGAATCACCCCTGAAAATCGTGCATAAAAAAAATATATTTAAAATATTCACTAATGGAAGCATCAGTGTGAATGTGGGTGCTTGGCTGATCTTGTTCTGTACTGGCAAATTTATGGGAGTATCTTACCATCTCACTTTAATGATGGCGTAATAGAATACCCTGGTAGAAGAAAATGTCTTGGTGTTGGTAAAAATTATTTTTTTTAACTTGCTGGTGTCATATGAAGAGAAACTCGGGTGATATATATTTAGGATTGATCTATGGCTCGCGAGGAGATGCCTAGGTCTTTGTCACAGACCAATTATAGTGCATGTGCAAGGGAAAGCTTTAGAGGATTTCGTTTCACATTCATTTAAAGGTTTTTAAGGAGTAGGTATCTATTGAAATATTAAGGTGTGGTATACTCTTTCCCTGTTTATCACTTGTACTTACGATGAAAATATTAATTCGCTTCTGTTATTGAGAATACCTCATAGACTTCATCTCTCTCAGTATTTGTAATATGTTGTTTGGTTGAAAACTGATAGTTTTACAAAAAATGGCATTGCTAAATATGATGTGAATAAATTAAGGTCATCACCGGATAATGCATTTTGTGCATCATATTATCATTGACACGCTACTTCCATATTAAATGTGAGATCTCTTGATTATTTTGCATGTGAGAAAATTTAGACATCTATTAATAATACTTTCATAGTATCCTTCAGATGTTAGAAACTCATCTTTTTCATTCTTCCATCTAACTTATTTCTAGCTTATAAAAATCACTTCTGAAGACCCAAATTAATTTGGGATCTTATTTATAGCTTTTAGGAGCTAGCTCTATGAAAAACTCTACCAACTCCTTACATCTTCTATTCATTGTGTGATTTTTTTAAATATCTTTTTTGTTGGGTGACATTTTATTGATCTTAATTTACGGCTTTCACCCTAAATGCTTCCTTTATTCATATATACCCAAGGACTTTACAGTGTTGAAGCTTATACCAAATGCAAGTATTGCCTAAGTCTATTCAGTTTTCTCTGACAAGCCTCTTTGATGGATGTCCTCTGGTAAGGAAGTAAGGTAAAGGAAATTTTGTCATTTTCGTCAGAAAATTGTTGTTGTTTTACATAAATAAGAGACAACAATCTCACTTCTGTTTCTTGCGGCTAGTGAGGTTTTTACCTTTGACCGTCGAAAAAGGACATTTTATTGAAGTGGCAAGTCCCTTTGCATAATAAATCAATATGATAGCCAGCCAATGCACAGCTAATTTGTTAGGATTACTGAGGTTTCCATATCCTTAATTACAAATGCAGCTAAAAACCTCACAACTTGTAGCAACAAATTCTTTTTTAAAATGGTCAGCTATTAATAATGAACTTTTTCTCTAGATTTATGATTTCCATGGAATTCAGCATAGGAAATAATTTTTCCACTTACACTTCTTCGAGGTAAACCACGAAGAGACCACTTTCAAGGCTTAGAACTCCATGAATGGAAAACTTTGTGCACTCTCTAACTTTAATTCCCTCCTCTCTAGCAAGCTATTAAATATTTCTCGACAGGAAATCCTGGAGCTCTAAAATATTTTTCTTGGAAGCGAGTTTTGCGGATAACAGAAGAGAAAATAATAGCTGTGAGCTAAAAATCTTTTTAATTAACCTCATTATTGCTTAAATTGCGCATTTTAGGTATGAGAAGTTAGCCATTTGGGATGTGATGGGAAAAACTTGTCTGAACTTAATTTTTACAGCGTATGAAACAATTTTTTTCATTAAAAAGTGACTGATTTATCGATGGATTTGGTTTTGTGTAGAAGCAAAAAGCTTGTATTAGAAAACTTTGGATTTTTCATGGCTGATTGAGAAGCTCATCTGCATTTGCGATTTCATAGAAGATGTGTAATATTTTAGTGATATATCAGCACCCATGGGCCACAGTTCTATGTAATCTACACAGTGTAAGTTTACGTGCGGTATTTCTTGTCATATTCATAATTCTCATTTACCGTTAACTAATTTGATTGGAACTGCGGTTCATATGGTTTTTTGGATAATATAATGCTACATTTTCTATTCTGAAAGGAAACAAAAATCCTTTGTTTTTATCCTCATTGCTTCTGCAAACGAAGGTCTTGATAAATAACCATGAATTTAACGGTACTATATTACGTAATGTAACATATTTTATTTTTTTCTTCTACGTTATTGAATAGTTATCAGCACTTTAAGACAAATGGTATTTTTTAATCCTTTTAATGTTTCCATAAAATTTACAGTACCTATCAATTAATTTATTTGCAAAATTAGAAACAGCTACTAACCAAAATGAAATAACCAGCGTTTTCGTAGCGTTATTGTTGCACTCACACTAGCGTGAGGCTGACTGTATCGCATCTGCCACTAGCCTCGTTTATCTCCTCATCCCACCATTAACTCCGTCAATGTTTGTTTCTGTACCTGAAACCCATCTGTTTAAAGTCTTTGAGTTTCTTTTTTGAAAGAAAAACCTAAGAGCTCTCATATTTCTTGAGAGTCGATTTATTATACTCGACTTCGAATTTGAGCGCGTTGTGTTGGAGTAAGTGAGCGTTTTTTAGTGTGGATCTTTTGATATTTCCTTTCTTGAACGATAAGAGCTATTTTTTGTGAACCAGACATGATTGGCTTTAGGAAATTTATTATATTATATATTTTACGTAGAATAAATCTTGTAAAGACCTTAGGCTCTCAGAATAGAAGAACCAAAGTTCTTGCACTTGCGTCAATGAATTAAATGGAGCTTTCATTTTCCCTTTTAGAAGTTATATTTTCAATCGGAATGATCATTTATGAGCAAATTAAAATTTGCCTTTTATTTCCATCCACGACATAAACTAAGCTCAATATATTGATAAGTAAGTATAGTTAAAAATCACTATTGCGCCCTAAAGTAGATAGATTCCAGGAATGAAAAAAAATACCTTGATCCTACTATATGTATATTTTCAGTTAAAAGTTTTGAAAAAAATTCTCCGTTTAATTATTTTTTGGTCCTCCTACCTTGTTTACCATTTAAGACGTCTGCAAAAACCACAGAATACGTAGATATTTATAGTTCTAATACTATTTTCAATTGATAGCTGTAGCGAGCAACCATTAGTAAACAACAAACTATTGTACAATTTTTCGTAAATAAATGCTTTGAGGTACTTTATACTATATAGTCAATATAAATAGATTGTAACACATATGAACTAAATCTGAAACAAACTCATTGTCCCTCTAGCAGCCTTATAAGACTTTTTTGGCATGGTTCTAAAAGTATTACAGGATTTGAAAAGGCATACAAAAAAATATGGTTAAAAGTACGAAATTTGAAAACCAATTCACTCAAACGATGTAGTACTACATAAAGACATGCCCGTTATTACTAATAGAACTATCTGTTATCTGGTATGGTATTGGCAGAAATGAATTTATAAGCATACTAACAGTCTAAGAGTTAAAATAGAGACCATATGAAATCACATCTATAATTTATATCATTATTCATTAAGTGTATTAGAGAATGTTCATTTTTAGTTTTGTGATATGAAAATTTGAAAATAAATGGTTACACCCGATACACATTTTATTGTTGATTAAAAGTAATAAAACAGTCCCGGTAAAAGTGTAGTCCGAAAACTATTTATAGTATATAAGGTTAAAACAATCTCTGATAAATATGATGAAGTACTTAACACCAAGTAATTTGCCTCCAGCCTCCTCAGCAACTGGCATCCATTTAAATTCCTCTTATTGATGTGAAGCTGGTTAACCGTAAGAGATAGTTAACCTTAGAGTTAACCTTAAATTTCATAAGATTAGGTACTAAGTTTTAAACAATTTTCACTGTATAAGATGGAAACTGCACGATTTCAGAGTATGCGTTGATAACAACATGTTGTTCGATGAAGTTGGTTGATGTTTTTAACATTATTGAAATTTTCCAAGGATTTTTTCCAAGCTTAAGACAATAATTATGACAAGGCATTTTAAATATTTTACGTACCTATATGATATTTACTTGAATAAAACAATTTCAGTGCAACTTTGGTACTCTTACTTGGAATGGCAGTTCTGTGCCTACCTTTCTAGCCTACATGGACTCCTTTCCACGTTTTTCTTCCCACTGCGCCAAAAATTCTCCTCCAACTTATCAAAGAGTGGAAAATAAAATTCGAGGATCCGGGGCGTTCCCCTACATTACAGCAGATCCCTCACCCCCTTCCTTTTCCGTCCTTATCTTAATTGGAACGTATTCCTTATTAGGTCGGACAATGCTCGCCGGAAGGTCTCGAGCATCTCCCCAATCTGACAACCGTTTCGGGGATGGGCACCGGTGGAGTGTATGGTTAGGACTGGAGGTGGGAGAGGGTGAAGAAGGATAAGGGTGCCGAACAGAATGGAAGAAAGCCGGTGGGACACAGGGTGCAAGCTTGAGTGAGGGAGGAAGACTATCGTGATTCGATCCAACTTATGGCGGAAGAGTTGTGGGTGTGTTTCCGCTAATCTCCCACGGCCCTTTCCTGGTTCCCCCTTCCCTCAACCCTCAGACATCGCCCTTTCCTTTCTCTCCCCGTCATTATTCCTCTCTATCTTCCCTCTTACCTTTTTATAACTTATTGTCTTCTCCTTTCTCTTTTCTTTTAACGCCACAACCTATGTTTGCCGAAGAAGGCGACCATGCTTTCCTAATAAGGAAAAGTCGAGGTTAGTAAGGAAGAGGAATAGTAGACGGTGGATTATTTTAAGGGATCCTTTTTTACGTTGGATCAACTCAAATAGTTTCTTATTTTCTCCGTACCAACTAGTTTATTGATCCTTGGGGAAATGCATAATCATAGATTTCACTACTTCAAAAAACGGTGATAAAGTGTTCCCGCCTATGGAAACGAATTGGTTATGTGACGTCACTGTGTATGGCGGTGATTTTATTTCCATTCATTTTAATTTACAGCCAAAGGAATAGAAGGAAGTGTTATTTCATGGTCGGACTTAAAATTAAATCGGGGTGAAAACAAAAAGTAGTCTGTGAATAAGAAAACAATAAAAATATGTAAATTGTTTCCAAACATAACTGGCCGAAATACAGCTTATTTAAGACGACTACTTGAAATTATCACTGAAATATGAATGGTAATTTTGATTCATTCATGCAAACACCTAGCGGTTTTTGAAATCGTTTGGTTTTCATTTTGAAGTGAATTCAATTAAAATTTTACTTTTGCGAATATTATACTTGTCTTATTGCAAAATTATCAACTTTTATGTAGGCTAGGTATTAACGAGTCCTCTCCTCAATTGTCAAAATATTTTTTGTAGATATCTCGTTGAATTTTCACGTGATGCGAGGCAGCAGCCATTCTGAGAAAATAATGGCGCGTAGGAGAATACTTTTATCTTCCATATTCCGTGTGATATCCATCGGGAGGCTGGGATACTGCTCTTTTTCCAAGGCTCTTGAATCAGTTGTTCGGCATAGGGGGACGAGTTGGGTGGGTTAGGCTGAGGATTCTGGATAGTGTGATCGGGGTGGATATATTTTTTTCGGGGGTGACTCACAACTGAGGAGGGAAAGGCGGGAGGTGACTCAACTGGAGGAAAGCACGTATCCATGGATGAGGGAATGGGGGCTGAAAGGATGGAACGGGTGGCATGGGCCCTCAGAGGTTCATCCGCAAGACTTCGTGCGTCACCCCTCCATGTTTCCTCTCCCACGGGATAAATGATGGTATGAGATGGAGTGAAGAAGAAGGGTCGGCAAAGAGAAGGAGAGGAAGAAGAGAGAACCAAAGATGTGGATGAGATAAGAAGTTGGGTGTTGAACCTCCTCGGGCTCCCTCCACGTGCTACCCTCCTCGGGATCCCGATGCATTTTAAACGAGCCTGGGCGTCTTCCGGGGTGACTCAACTGGTTGCATACGACACTTCGATTGAGGAGCTTGGTTTAAGCGGCCTACATTCTCGCTCTATTATGTGATTCTCCTTTCTTCAAAGCTGGTGAGGTAAACCATTCTTTTGCATTTAGCCACGCCTACCATAGTCTGGTGACAAAAGATATATTACGGTAAGTAAATATTTATCCCCACGGTCATTATATTTCAGGCTTATCACGGAATGGCATGAATGAATGTGATGCAATCATTTGCTGTTTGCATTTCTAGCTTTTGGCGTCAAGGATGCTGCAATTCTTCAATTTTGCTACCTGATAAGTGCCATGTCGAAATTCTTACCCTCTGATCTAGCCTTTTACTAGTTTAACCAGTGTTTTGTAAGTCTTAACTAGCCTCTAAGTGCTCTGAAAACAATTGATCGTAGTCAAACCTTATGCCAAAACCAGTTCTAAAAGTCAAAATATTTAAATTTAGTCTCAGCAAACTCCCTTACTGCAATTTTCTCTTTTTAATGGTAAAGTTCTCTCAAAATATTCAGCATTTTTGCCTAGGAAAATAAAAAGAGTTTCAGACATCGTTTTTTATGAACGTGGCGAATTATCGTTAAAACAATTTTTTGCATTTCAAATTCAATATGAAACGATATTAAATACATTGGGTTGGTTTGGGTATCTTAATAGTCCTTTACTCCTTCATGCTGTCATCTTTGATGGACCCCAAGGACTTCATATATAATTTGGTATTACCTCGACATCTAATTTGGTATTACCTTGATATGTTATTCGGTATTACTCCGCTATTACATCGACAAGCCTAAGGTCTATGGTTTGCTTTCCGCTTTAGGCCGGTTTTTATCGTGGCTATTTCTACGTAAGTAGCAAGTATAATTACGTGACTGCAGCATTTTAAACCTGTAATTTTATTGTTTATACTTGCTATCATGGGTCTCTATGTTAATATCAATTTCCCCATCTGGGAAGTGAGCTTCATTCATGTAGCATAGAATAGAGTTTTTGGACTTGAGATTAGATACTGAACATATCTTGCCAGAATTTTCATTGCCGCTTCTTCCATTGCTTCCCCTTTAAGCTCTTCCTTATTTCGTCCAGCTTCTTCGTTGGTCTCCATTTTTGTACAATCGTCGTGCTTAAATACTCTATTAAATCATCGCAGTTCCATCTCATCCAATATTCATATGTCCAGTCTCTCTTAATTACTCAATATGGTCATGTCCCGAATTGCGAAAACGCGAAGTAAATCTTGCGAGAATGCAATGCGGTAAAATTTCATTAATGAGAGGTAATCTTTCTTTTATGTGTCTTCCAAAGGGAATAACTGGAACTGAGGATGTTTGATGAGAGAGTCTCTCACTAATTCAAGACGTCCCATTTCTGTAATTCCGACGAGCGCTTATGGGTAGTCCAAAGAGCTCTAATTTGAAAAATGAAGGGAACAGATGAGGGTTGATTGTCGGAAAGGGCTGACAATATTAAATGAGAGATTGATTTTTAAACATGGAAATGGGATGATAATTTTTTATCAATTTAATCATCTTTGCGAATAAGGCTGAAATCTACAGGAAATATCTTGCTGAGTACCTTTTAAGAGTGGAGGATAAATTTCTTTCTCCTTTAATTACAATAACTCTCAGAAAAAATTCCGGTTTTTTGCAGTTGGGTGTTTTATCTTGTGGAAGTCATACAAATACGATCTTATTAGCCCAGAACAATGGCTAACATAGGATATTCCTTGGTGAGTTTATCCCAAATATATTTAAATTTGTATTTGAGAGCATTGATAAATCAGCAGGTAATATGACAACGTTATTCATATGACGCAAATACATTAATCCCACAATCAACTACTCACTCCCCATAGTAAAGGGAAAAGGAGTGAAAAATCCTCACCATCCCTACAAATTATTTTTTCCTTTCGCAGACTCGACAGAGATGTCAAAACTTCAAAGTTAATCATTCGCACCAAGCCCTTAACTTACTGTTTTTCGCTGTTGCCGGGAGAATACTGAGAATTAACTAAAGATGATAGTCATGACATGAATGAAGAGACTGTAAGAGGAGGTTAAAGGTGTATATCCGCGTGGAATGTTCACAAAACTTTTAAGTTGCCACCCCTCCTCTTAACTCTTTATCCTCAAAGACTCCTGCTATTAGGAGGAGACAAGAAGCGCCACTGTTTCCAACCTCAAGTTTCACTTATGAGTGCGGCATATAAAACATTCACAAGCTTTGCAACTTGTAAGAGTGGGGAGAGGAAGTAGAGAGTTGGAGTGGCGGAGGGGAGATCCGGAGAAGACGGGTTGAGTCAGGGAGCTGCAGAGATGTCGGTGATGGATTTTGATGAACGTACGCGACTGAGCAAATGTTAGAGCTGAGGGCTGCCTCATAGCTGAATTCAGTCTTCACAAATATCTCGAGGCACTCAAATTTGAAAATGTATTTGCAAATATGTGTGACCAAATTGAAAGGAGTTTATTATAGCATTGTGATGATAGGGTAATTTTACGTTTAAAAATAATCATAAGGCTGTAATCTCAAGTTTAGCCATACCCTACACTCCCTAAGATTAATAATAAAAGCCTATTTTATTGTTCACTTTTTTTCTACTTTGTATTTGGGTTTCTCTTCTAAATCTTGTGATTGAGATTCAATAGGTCCATGATACATCCGAGTAAGTAAATGGCTGCAGGAATCTATTTTGTTGTTTGGTGTTTGTTTTCATTTAGTATTCGTGGGAATGATGGGTTTCTGGTAGAAGAGAGAGCCGTTTAAATGCAGAGTGTGCGCGGAAATAATAATCACGAGGGTTACCATTTGATAACATTTGAGATCAAGAATGAACTTAATGAATGCAGAAAGAAATCAATCATTTTACTGTTCACTCCTTTTTGGCATTTTATGTGTGTTTAGAGTGAGTTTCGCGATACTGAGTTTTCTGTTGTAAAATATTAACAATGCAACCCGACAGCCCCACATTGTTGGTCAGAAATGGAAACAATCTCTATTATCGTTAACTCAAAATGCCCACGTGGTGAGTATCAAAAATGGAAAATAAATGTGAGATAAATTAACCACGGTCTCCTACCTTTTTCAATTGCCCCAGCCTTCTCTGCGGTAGATAACATGAGAAACACAAAACAACATGCGATACGTGAAAACTAGCAATGTAATTGATCAGACAAAATCATATCATTGAATCAAGACACACAAAAACAAAGTATATAATATCTTTACCTTTAACTTAAGGTCATGACCCAGACAATTGTAATATTCTGAACCTCATACAGTTACTTCAAATGATTTAATTATCTTTAAACATTTTATGATAATCAACTTCTTTGAATTAAGCCATATATCTTCTTTAAATATTCATTACTCCAATGTAAATAAAACAAAACTAGCATCAACCTCTAATCCGGGTTGTACCAAACTGGGTTTGTATGGCTTATTTAAAATACAGAATTAAAGTCCATATTTACGCTCTTGTTGACAATACAGGTTGATACGTGGCTGGTGTCACTCTAGCTTTACAGCCTCCGGAACCCGTAGTCCTGGCGTAATGTGATCACAGCATCTGCACGAATGGTAGTCCTGTATCAGGGTCTCTCTCTCTCTCTGGCCCCAGTACCGCGGCTGAATGTCCGCTTCCTCCGGAATATGGCACAGAACCCCCACCACACGTCCGTTCCCTTCAAGAACTCTGCTGTCAAAACCCCGCTCGTGCTTTTCTATTCGTCCCCTTCCCCAATTCATCATTGTCGGCTTTGGCTCTGCCCTCCGTTTCCCTATTGTTTCACCGCGAAAATTTAAACATGGTGGGTGTTTAATTGTTATTTCTCCCACGCGGTGGGAAAAGAATATGGAGGCCCGCGTTGTGTTACACTGTCATTGCTTGTATTTTAGTGATAATTATTTCTCATTTCTCTCCTCTCCGAATCGTATATCCTCTTTTTTATATTTTCCTCATATTTTAAACTGACTTCCTCACTTCCCGTTCCCTAAGAACCATACGTCCTCCGCAGTTCTTTTTTTTCAGTACTTCATCTAAAATTACTGTGTTAATTTATATCATATCACTCGTCATGACAGTTAGTGCTTTCCGCACTGAGCTCGATTGTTTTACCATCAGGATGACAGTCATATGAGAAGTAACGTGAAAAATAGCTGAAATATACGCTGAAGTATATAGTGGGAAATAGTTCGAGATGCATGGAATCTCTCTCAGAAAAATGAGTAGAGGCAAGTGTCCAATATTATGAGTTATGATATATGGCACCTAATTCTTGGTCATCAAGGTATTCCGATACGATGTCCGGATATAATGCGCTTGATGGGCACAGTGTGTACCAGTTTCAGGTACTAATTCAAAAAATTATATTGTCAAAACCCATGGACCAAGTGTGGCTGGATTTAACTTAAGCAACTTCTCAAAAATGGAATGCAAAGAGAACACTTTGGTCTAGAAGTGAAGGACAATGATGGAAGTGGAAGTGAGAGTGTCAAGTAGTGCAGGGAGTTGAGGAGTGTAAGGAGTGAGGAGAGATATATTATGGTTTAAGATAAAGAAAATGGATAAAGAAAGGGAGAGACAGCGTCGAGTCGTCAAGCTTTGTAATTGCAAGCCATGAGCATTAGAGAGCCCATTTGTGTGTCTAAATTTTGCTTAAACTTGACGGCTCTGGTGATTAGCCGGCGTTAATTATTCTACATAGTCGTTTACACGTGACTTACTATCATAACTGAAGGAGTTGGAATTATGATATAAAAATTAGTATTGGGATATTGATGAAAAACATAATATTTTGAAATTGCAGTTGAAATAAGTGTATTTTTTTTGCGCTGGAAGTAGGCTGCCGTGTGAATTGGATTCTGGTATTCGCCGATAAACTATCCTCTAGCTTTAGCGGTTAGCTTCAAACTTCAATAATTTATCTTAGGAGTGGATCTGGTGAGTCATGAAATAGCATTTCTGCATTCTTTTTCGTAAATGGAATTTATATATTTTATTTTATACCCGTTCTTTTGGTGATAAACTGTTGGCACTTTTACATTCAGCTCATAGTTAAAAAGGCCAATGGTTTTGCAAAAATTCTAGTTCATAGATTTCAATTTCAAAATTTGAGGTCCTAGTATTTTACAATTTGGTTATCATGATTTTCCATGTGCCTTTCCATGTTTTTATCATGAAAAAGTGCTATTTATTTAGATTAGTCCTTGTATACCATTAGCTACTCTGTGATACTCTACCCGCCAAAATATGTTTTTCCTAACGTGAGACACTGAATATGCTCTGTGAACCAGAATCACTCAATGATGTGTTTTAAACAAATAAGAGTCTCCGCCAATATTTTTAGTTTATCTCTGGGTCGGAGATAGCTGCCCACTTACGGTCTGAGTTTTTAGAGCTGTTTTGAAGCCTTTGTAGGGTTCAATTCCACCATTCATGGTGAGCTTGGTAAAATTTGATATCGGCAGTACCTATTAGAGTGATTAGATTCTTTCTCTTTTTACTTACGCTTTGACTATCTACCTCCATGCTACATCGTGAACATAACTTGCCAAGTAAACGATTGCTTTTTATGGAACACAGTTTGAACGCACATTTAGGACCTTAATTCCTAGCACTTTAGCACCATCACATGTTTCTCATATTTTGTAACCATCCCGCGTCGTGAGATGACTTTCTGCGTTATGGGCTGGAAATACTTTCGTTAAAATAAAAAAATGTATCACAGTTTTGTTTTGGAAAGCTAGACAGTTCATTGATATAATGCTTCATCTAACTCATTATTAATCTTATGAGCCTCTCTTCCGTACTTCACGCCTTTCTCCTGCGCGCTGAGTTAATACCCAAACGCTTAAATGAGTTTTTAACCTACTACTTACTTTTTCACTAACCAATAACTCATCACTGAATACTATCCGAGTGCAACAGTGGAATACTTTATTGTTCATCTTGCATTTTAGTAGATCAGAATGAGCAAGAATTTTCGGTTTAGATGTAACTTTAAGACCAACAAATGTCGCAACAGCCACCTTATTGGAAAATCACTTACTAACTTCTTCTTAATCTTCTTCTAAGGTGAATCTATCCTCAGACAGGTTTCAATTCAACTGCTCTCTCCATGCTCGTCTTTCCTGTGCTGCCTCTCTCAGGCCTTCGTAACTCCTTCCATTCATAATATCTGTCAGCATATTATTTATTCGTCTTCTTCTCCCTTTCTTTTCCTCGATCTTTCCCCCTAATATTCTTTTCAGCAGGCAATCTTTCCCCAGAGCGTGTCTCTTCCAATTCGCCTTCCTCTCTGTTACTGATGTTAAATATTCCTTTTCTCGTTCATCCTTGCCAGCACTTCTTCATTGCTCACTTTATCACTCCAATTTAATCTTTTCATTCTTCACCATAGCCACATTTCAAAACCCTCTTGATGTTTCTCCTATTATCTCCTCACTGCCAATGTTTCAGCTTCATAAAGCACATCATCCCAAAGCATACACTTAGTATATATTTTTTCCTTAGGCCTATATTGATTCCTTTGGCAAAAAGTAGGTGGTTGACTTTACTAAAGGCAGCCTTTCCCTGTAATATTCTACTTTTTATTTCATCCGTACAAGTTTCATTCCATGTTATAATACTTCCGAGTTATCTAAAGGATGGTATTTGTTTTAGCCTTTTTCCATCGATGATCGCTTTTAGAACTCATTCCTCTCTTTCTGCCTTCACTACTTTAGTTTTACCGAAGTTTACCTTTATTTCTGCATGTTTTCCAGCCCTTTCGATTATGTATATAAATTTGTGTAATTGTTTCCCACTCTCTGCAAATACCATCTGGTCATCTGTATATTTTATGATGTTCACTCTTTCTCCTCCCATAAGGATTTCACCGACATCACCTCATACTTACTATAGACCAACGAAAACGCACAGAACATCAACGAGGAGCTGGAAGAGACCTCTTGTCTTTGCCCCAGCCGACGACTTCTGAGGGAGGAAGGCTCCCGAAGCGATGAATAATGGAGAGACTGTGACTGACGGTCGAGTTCGGGCAGAAACCCACCCCTTATCCGATAGACATTGATTGCAGAGGGCGTGGGCGGCCTCTAATGGGAAAGGACGGATGGTAGCGGAAAGCGGGAGCAAAAGAGATTGGGCGGGATTGGAAGAAGTCAAAGGGATGAAGTGAGGTGACGGATGAGTGAAGATGAAGGAAATGGAGGATAGTGATACGAGACGCTATAAAAAATGGAAGGTTTCAAATACTATATATCATTTTACCTCAAGAGCGGCCTGAAAGGCGTGTTTTGGTTGAGTGTAGGGCATCTGTCAATTATTTATTTAGTAAGGTATGGTAAAAGTATTTATTATGGCATTAAATTAAAATATTTAAAATGTTTTGTCGTGAAACTAAGACAAAAATTGAATCTCGCCCTATAAAATGGTTCTAATAGACCTGCTCTGCTTCTGGTATGCTTCTTAAATTTCTTAATTAGAGATTAGTTGATAACCCTATGTCATTCTTTCTGTTTATGGGGTGAATTAAAGTTTCCATTGCTCTCAGTAATGATATAGAGATAAAGGATTCTGGTTGCTAAGCCTTTTCTTTTTTGAATGATGAAGATCTTAACTAAGATTTGGAATGTCTTTGGGCTTTTCCCGCGCACAGTCTGATATGAAATCACTATTGCTTTGCATCCAAGATTTAGCCAAATGAAGTTCGTACAGAAAGAGAAAGGTTTGAAAGTTGAAGTATAAGGCTTCATTATACTTTTTTCCATCTTTTCCCTTTCTTTTTTCCCTTTTCATGTTTCTTTGTGCATGCATGGCAATCAAACTACTAGTTTCGAAACTATGGGGTAGCGTTTGAAGTATAAAATGAGCTGTTTACTTCATCAATCACTAAATCCATAGCAACACTAAAAAACTATTGGATTTGATAATTTTCTCTCAAATTTCTCCTTTTTATGGGAAAGTTAATTGATAAGTTCGGTTACTGAAATTTTTGACTAACTTTAAAGAAATTACAGAGCTCCCCGCCAGTGCGCATAAGTGCAAAAGTCAACAAAGGTATAATCATTCACCTTCGCTGAGTCTCAAATTCGGATCTCTCGATATGGTACCGTGTGCTTTCGGCCTCCTGGTGCGGTTTGAATTGACTCAGCATGATATCATTGGATCTGGTGTCGAGGCCCGGTCATAAGAAATAATGTAGACTCGGTACAATTTTGCAGTGAAATGGTAACCACAACTTTCTAGACTTTGCAATTTTTCTTGGCTCTTTACTCCTGCGAATGCATGAAGCATCATCTTTGAACAGTAAGCTTTGGTTGAGTAATCTACTCTTCTTTGTGGTACGCCTTATTTACATTTTTATGTGCTCGATTATGGATCTCATATGCAAGTATCGTCAACGTGTTATATATTTTAATCTTCCTGATGGGTAAAGGTAATTGAATTTCAGAAGTCGTTGGTTGCGTTTATAGCCTTAAATAGCCTTGTGTTTTTCAGTATTCATGAACGGCAACTGAATGAAAAAATAACTCATGTAAAGAGCATATGTGTTACCGGAAATGGCTGCGCAGGCCATTTGCCTACTTTTTCGCTGCAGCGGTTTGGAGGAAGAATTAACTTATCTTGACTCGTGAGGTCAATGTGCTTATAACCTCGTCATGATTATACTTTTTGTGAGCACATCTATGGGAACATTTTTTGTATACTTTCTCGTGTGCATTGCTAAGTGAGACTGCCCTCTGCATAAATAGATATGTAGTACGTCACTAGAATGCCAATTGGCCCTTCGTCAGTCAGCTCCAAGGAAATGCAAACGGAGGGAGCTGTAGTTTCCTGGTATTTGTAAATAATTGGAAGAGAAGCTTTGCATGTCACACTTGGTACGCAAAGCTTTTCTTTCTCCTTCATGCTGACTTTGCTGTGCACAATTGGTGTTAAGTCAATTTCTTAGTGAAGATAAGATTTTGTTTAGATATTTTTGGGGTGCATATACGTCACTGACGCAGTTGAAGGGGACGGAGATATGGCTTACATGGGCTAATATTACCAATGTAATATACCTATTGGAAAATACAGTTTCTCTTTATTTCTTTTCTCATCTCATTGGAGTAATTAAAGTAGCTTTTCATTACCTTGTCTATATTTTTTTATCACTATTTTGCTTGTCCTTGCTCTTCTAAAATCTACTCTTTTTTGTGGTAAATCTGATACCTTTAATCTTGAGGTCATCGATGTGTAGCATTTTATATCCCCTCGTTGCCCCATAATAAATATTTCTGCTTAAATAAGACTCTCGTAGACCAAGATGGGATTCCTTTTGACTTGTTGTTGCTGTTGCTCATTGAACCTAGAAAGCCTTTGACTTAAAGAATACAGGCTTCATGTTAGGTATTTTGAATTAAATCACAAGGAAAGTAAAAGAAATCTTGATTTTGCATAAACAATTTGATTTGCATTGTGTCTAAGTTTTTAATGGACCAGTTTTAACGTGATCATCTATGCAACCAAACACGTCATTTACTTAGGTTTTTTCTTGGGTGTTCTTGATTCTAAATTACGTTTTTGGGATCTGTTAGGAAGTTTTCACGTGCTAAACCAGAATTTTGTCTTCATTTCATAATAATGTTGTTTTTACCTGTCTTATTCCTTTTTGCTGTTAACGAATAAATTTTTGAAATATTTTCGTGTGATTCCATGTTCCATATTCCTTGATTTATACACGCTTTTTCATTTCCGTGCTAAATGCTTTCATGTATATTTTTAGACTTTACTATCTGAATGCCATTGACTTCTGAAAAAAAGCCTCCTACATCTCTCCAGCATAGCTACTATAGCTCTCCCTCGAAACAATGCAGCTCAGCTGTCACAGCTGGTGCCTTTGGTTTGTCACCAGCATAGTTTTACCACTTAGACATTAGAATGCGTCTTTGTTCGTTATCCTTCGCAGGGATGTTTTGTCGCCAGACTGTCGCGGGACGTTGACTGCTTCTTTGTTCGTTTTGCTCCCACCCAGTTTTTGCGTGCTCCCACAGAAACTTTCTCCGTCAGGGAATTATTCGAGAATTGTCTCTCAAGAGATGTAATTGAGGTTTTTAGATGCGGGTACCGACTCTCAGTTAGTATTTGTATGGGAGTCCCTTTTCTTGGAAGAGATAGAGGTGACAAGCAAGTTGAATAAATCGTCCTGAAAATCGTGTAACAAGAAAGCTTCGTAAGTTTCTAGGTTATCGGAGGGCAAAAAGTATGTTTAAAGACTTTGTGTTGAGTTTGCGAAACAACAATTGTCATTGGCTTAGTGCGTCCATGTAGTTTGCTTTGTCTGATATGTGTAGGTAAAGCTCTACTTAAACTTCCTCTCCATGCTAAGTATTAATTATTCTCACAATCAGCTGACGATGACCGCACATAAATGTCTACCTTGGTTTTGGCCCGAAATTTGGCCGATAATCAAAACATCCTGCTTGGAAAAGAGATGGAAGACCTCTGAAACTACGATCAACAAACCGGTGAATACAAAATATTATTGGAATAAGCACGAGAAACTATTTTAGGTATTTTTAAATTAAAAAATTTAAAAAGATTATTTAAAAAATAGATTCCTTCGGCAAAAGCCTGATTTTGAATAACGCTCCTTATCCAATTATTTATTAATTTAGCGATTGATATTTTAATATTATGCATTTAAATGGATTTTAAAAGTGGAATTATCCACCTGCGCTTTTTTAAGTTTCTTTATTTTACATCCATTATATCTCTTCGATCACTTTTACCTGAACAAAAAGCTATGTTCACTCGTTCCTTGAATGTTTTTTACAAATTAATTTGGAAAAATCAGAGTGTTTCAACGTCGTTGTAGCATTTTTACAAACTGTGTCCCTTCCCCTTTTTTTCAGCATGTTCTATATCCTCTTCCACTTATTTTCTATATTTTGATGAAATACTTCAAAAATCGAGAGGTAAAGTTAGCAACTTTTGAAGTGAGATATCACCTCTTTAAATAGCTCATCTCTTGATACATTTTTCCCATACGTTAAGCCTTCATTACACTCTCTTTTTGAATAGTCTTAAACCTTATATTGAATGATACTATAATGGAATTTTACATTAAAGCTTATGTAATGTCCTAAAAATTGAATATATATTTATTAACTTATGAATATCCAATGGCTCTATGGCGTCCAATTTGTGGTACTGGAGTGAATAGGCAAAAGGATTGTTTATTTAAGATTTTCAACGCTCAAGGACGTTCTGAAACGTTGTTTGGGTGCTATCAGGTGACTCAGGATGTTCTAAAACGTCCACGTTTAAGTCATTCTTTACGGCCAGCCAGTGGACTCAAGTCACTCGTAAGGCGACTGCAATTTCACTAGCGTCATAGTTTAGGCTTCAATCTTTTCTGCGGTGTGCTACGATCTGGAATGCATTGTTTAGTTACATAATGGCAATGTTTTAAACTTTTATCATTTTTATGGTTTTAATCGTTTAATTAGAAGAGTATCTTTGTTTTTCTATAATTTTTCTTTCGCTTTTGTTCATTAGATTTGATTCAACAATATCAATAAGACAAATGCCGGATTCAGAATGATAAAATGGTGGCCTTGAACTAACACATTGTTGGTTCGAGTCCCGTAACGAGTGTATACATTTTGCTGTAATGTTATCCAGAGGTGACATAGTTCGATATAACTTATATCGTTGGTGCATATAAATCAATATATGAAATAAATTATGATTTTTGAATCTGCAACGAAATCTACAGCATTCTAAAATACTTAGATACACCGTTTGTACAACAATCGGAGCCACTGTTTAGGTGTATGGTAGGGGGTGCGATAGCATCTACTCATATACGTATTATTCTACATTCACAATTTTTATTCAATCCAATCACTCGTATATTCCTTATTAACGGAATGTATACAGTAATGAAAAAAAAACAAACAGTTACAGTATAATGAATGATATATAAATTTTATTTTAAATTATTAATAATAGCAAATAATAAAAATTAAAAAATCTTTCTTTTGACGGTTGATTGTCAGTTGCTCCCAAGTTCCCAATGTATTAAAATGTCAGTTTTCTAGTACCAGTTATAATTTTTTAGCTTCCCAGGTGACGTATTCGTTTTGTACTTATAGTGTGGATATTACTCTTAAATTCTGTTAAATTTTTACCATAATCTCTTCCATGTATTGTATTTTCTTTGTCTTTGAAATCGTAAAGCTCCTTTTCACCGTGGTTTCGTAGCAGATTGGCGATCCATTTGTCAGTGTAGACAAATAAGAGTGCGCGGTTTCTTCGATATCTATGTATGTCTTCGTATTTAGGTGTGGAGGTAAAATTGATCTTACATTTTTCTCCAGAGAGGCTGTTTTTTCTCGGACCCTTACTTTTAGAGCGGTTAAGTACATGCCCTTCGCAACGGATATATGATCCTTTAAAAATCTGGAAGGGAGAAAGAGTCATCGGCAAGTTGTCTTCGCAGTTTACACTGTATTTTCCTGTTTTCTTATCTGAGATTGTGTATTTGTGTTTGGATTCTATTTTACTTCCAGTGTTTCTGTTGTGTTTGCATTGTCAAGGAATGAGAATTGAAGATTATCGGGAGTTTTCTAGTTAACTATTATAACCCTTTTTTTCAACCTGGGGGGAGGAAGCAATCATAGTCCTATCGCTTCAAAGACTAGAGCGTCATTTCAAAGGTGTGCGCTAGATATTGGAGGCTACCAACTCATTTCTTACTTCTCTATTTGTTTCCGGTGTACGAGTTTTATTTTGAAATCTGTCAAGACAGAAATTTGAAGCAAGTTTGGGTAGAGGGATACAGGGTGCATACTCCATGCATATGAAATATAAATTGTAAAATTTAATTTTTTTGTCCACCAGTTGTATCAAATTTGTATGCATGACATCTATGGTTTGGTATGGTATGAGAGAAGTCATATATGGTTATGAAACGGCATGGTATGCACCATTGCTGGTTCATTTTAAAAGATATCAAACCTTTTTCCTGCCGTCTGAAGGTATTTGTGTTAAAACTGCTTATTGATGACCATATAAACCAACATTCTGATAGTAAAATCTTTAATGCACTTAGCAATGTAAATTTTCTCCCTCACATTTCAAAGTAACCTGTCGATTCCTTCATTACAAATTACCGCATTTAAATACCGCAAGCAATTCTTTCAATAATTTGAAAATTTTAATAAATTTTCACAATATTGAAAGAATGGTATTACTGAAGATAAATTTCCGTACTTAATTAGATAACAGCAGTATTTATCATCTATATTTCTATACACTTCAATACGGGCTTGTCTGTGTAGACTTCGGTGATGTCATTGCTGGCGTTAGCAATCATTTCAGTACTTCGTAGACTACGATTATGAAAACTACGATTCAGGCAACCTGTATATTCTACTCTGGATTAAAAGAAGGAAACATTTTTCATATCCCCTCGAGGTACACTTCCATATTGCTTGGTAGGTCTTGTTTGCTGACCATGTGTCAAAGTGATATGCATAGAGTCTGCTGGATGAAACGAGAATGCAAAAGAAATAACGGAGAACAGAGATTTAGTTGGCACCTCAGATTTTTCCAGGGTGAAGTTAACCCAGTTCCGGAAGAAAATTAAGATTCTTCAATGAATGCAGTAGTAGTAACTACCCAAGGATTTTGCCCGTTAGTTTCACCACGCTTCCAAAGAGAGAGTGTGACTTGCAATGGATTCAATTTACGTGATCGGGGAACTGGTGAATTTGCTCGTGTGATAAAATATACAGCTTTAATACGCTTTGTAACACAAAAATCTGTTCATTGTAATTGGATCAATAAAACCATGGTAGTTTATTATAAACTAACATAAATTTAAAATTTATTTTTGTGTCGATCACCCGAAAAATAAAAAATAAAATAAATTAACTTAAGAACATCGTAACTCCTAAAATTTTGGTATTGTAAATATTTCAACATTTCAACCACGCTCATCTATGTTTATGCAGGTAAGTATATTTAGCATTCCAAGTAGCTCATCAGGACTGAGGTTAACTTCATTCACTGAAAATTCCACATAAAATCTTCATAGCTTCTTCAGAGCTGAAAAAGTCTGGAATACTAACAACGCTGCTGTCAAAAGATGCAGATCAACGCGGAAGAAAACTAAAAAAATCTTCACCACCTGGACGTCTTCACGGAAGCCTTAAGATGACAGACTTATGACATCCACTCCATCAGTTAAATTGGTCATAATTTTCAAACCCCAGTTTTTTCGTCTTCAACTTGACATTTCCAAAAATATTAATAGTAGAACTTTGCCAAGGGAGACCTGTATCTCAAATATCTCTCCTGTATCTCGGGGCATTCATTTATAAACCACCAGGAAATCGGAAAAACAGTATATTCTTAAAAAATTAATTGCTGTATTGGGCTATCATAAACAATGGGAGATGAATCAATCCTCTTTATATCAGAGCACTGAGTGACAGCAGACATGGTTATAAGACAAATCTGTAATTGTTGCATTTCGACAAGGTATCTGAGTGGTATTCGGAAATGATTTGTTCGGGGTGTGACACAAATAGACTAGCCTTTCATCACAAACCATAGTGTAGTGAGTGCTGTCTGTACATTTGCGCCGGCAGGTGGCTCTGGTCTTAAGTGAGAGTTACCTTGTAGTGAGAGGCTCCGGACGTCAGAACACCTCGATCATGTTTAAGTGTCGCTATTTGAAGGATTTCTACTGAAAGGTAAGAAGCATCCTTTTAAGTCCAGTACTCAGAGTAACTTCTTGCTAATTGCTATAAACTAGTATTTAGGAATATGATCCACAGTAACGATTTCTAAAGAAAACCAATTTATAAGTTAGTATTTACGAGCAAGTAATTTTTGTACCAACGAGGTTGGTAATAGAGTTAATGAAAAATATAAACTTTGCGCAGTCCACTATATGTTTTTTTTTGTTTTTTGACCAACACTTAGTTTCTAATGACATTGAAAGTCACAACCCTGGTCGCAAAAGTCAATAAAAACGCTGACAGTGGTCTCTGAAAAGTTTTTTTTCTTTTACTTCATAATGTAGAAAATACCACTGAGTGACGCTTGAAAACATGTCTGGATGATATAAATGTTGATGGAAATGGATGATGATAGAAAAATCTTCAGTGGTGAGTTGAGGTGATACTGCTGAGCTCGGTCTCGCTGTAAATTTGCTGGTGAATGAGTAGAAGTAAAAATGAATACAGAGCAAGGGGACGTGTTTGGAGAGGGTTGAGGCGGGAGGCTTCGGTTGGAAAGAGGATGATTCACGGAGAATATACAAATGGTCACACTTTAAGAGCCAAATGAGGTCATAATGACGTATTTGTTTTACCAATGCAAGCCGGCAGGGCCTCCACCTCATACCCATTCTTTACACTCTCACTTTACGCAGTTTGTCAGTGGTCCACACGCCTTCTCATTGTCTTTGCGAAACAATAATGTATTCCCTTCTTTTCCATTCTACCAACGTTATTTTCATTTTTGCCCCGTGAAGACACTGGCTCTTCCACTTACCTGCCTAACTGATCATTGTCTGCGATCGCGGAAATAAACGAAGAATGCGAAGGATTATATTTACCAGGAAGTATCTTAGACGTAACGTTTACGGAATGATCCACTTTTATTACAATACGCTAACCTCTTGTTGAACATACACGAGTATACTTAACTGTCAGATCTTACGTAGTCTGGACTTAGATTGTAATTATCGTTTTAATGTATTAGGATGTGGTTGAGATGTGATAAGGGTACTTTGATTCCTTGGTTACTGCCCTTCTAAGCTGAAGACTCACTTTTAGCGTGGAAGTTGACGGAGATTTCTCCGCAGAGTTCTGTTCCCCATAGGTGAGCAGAAATCCCTCGTACTCTCTCCTCCTCATTATAAGGGACTGACAAACTATGGTTGACTCGTTGGCACCTTTGTCAATGCTTACACTATTGACGATGCTGGCTTTCTCTCCGTCATTCCTCCTACCCATAAATCATCACCCCGTTACAGCCCCGAACGAATTTAGCTATTAAAATATTCTTCGTTGTCAGCACTCTCCTTAAAAAAACGGTCTCAGACTACAAGTATACGAAAATACAAAACGGTATAAAGGCTCCACATTCAAAAAAGCTAAATACCCGTGTGGAAATCAAAACATCTTGCTAAATGTCTACCTTTGAATCTATTCACCGAACGAGGCACACACACGAATTGCCTTTCTCAAAGTAGCAAAATTCGTGGGCGACTTCGTACATGTATAGGTTTCTGGGAAGGATAGGAGTCATGAGGAGTATGGCTGTACGGCACAGATTTCGTACGAAATCAGTACCATGCCTAGAATTATGCCTCCACGTCCCCCCCCCCCAATGTCACCACGTCCCCCATTCTTGACGGAAATTATACATAACTAGTCACCCACGGATATTATTACCATGGAAATGCACTCTGTGGTAAAACCCGGCTTAGTGAAAAGAAATCAAGCGAGGAAATGTAACCTAGTGAGTTTATTCCAACATGAATATTCACACAGCGTTATTAGGACGGGAAAACGTTGAATGTTAAACAGTGGAGTTTTCTGATCCACGCCACTATAAGCTGGTCTTTCGCGTGACGAGGAGTTAATGTAGTTTATAATATATAAAATACATTCACTCTTAAAGTAATAAATGAAAATTGAATACTGAAGTTATAAAAATAATGGTATAACGAAAGATAAACTACCAAACTGAATATTTCAATGGCTTTATTTGTCATCCGTATTACAATACACCTACTCATATGCGGTTTGTCTAGAAATTCATCAGTGGTGTCACAGCAGAAGCGTTGGCGCCAGCAACCGTTTCGAGTAATGTATTGAGGCATAAGGAAAGGACACTGCTTCAGCAAACTGTCAACCAAAATACCCTCTATATTGTTTAATCATGCTTCTTCCTTACTTTTCTATCCATTGAACGACAGAGTGGTCGAATTAGCAGATGCAAAGCAAGAATATCAAATATTTATTTGAAATTTAAGGCAAGTAACTCTTGAAACACATATTTGGTTATTTATTGTCATGAATTTACCCGATTTTACAATAGTTTTCATCAAGCATGCGAGTGATTTTTAATTTAAATAAATAAACACAATATCTGAGAAGGATTCACTTTAGCGAAGTGTGTGCTGATTTTTAGTAATTCATCAATGAAAAAATTGGCAATTTGGAAAATCAGCGCGTCAGCTCGCAAGATTTATAGTAAAATAAGGGTCAACGAAGATGGTGGACTGGCTTTAGCTTCTAGCATTGGCCAACATGGCAAGTGCCTTCTTCATATACCTCAATGGGTTATTCACAAACAAACCCGAGTGAGACAACCGGTATACTCAATGGACCATGGAACGTACTCATAATTTCGGAAGTGAAATAACCTTGGCTCCTCACTTGAACGGCGTCATTCCCTCCTTCTCTGTGACGATGACATTGTTTTTATCTTTCCTTCTTCTTCTTCCCCATCTCTCATCTTTTTCTCCTGCCTTTTTTACGAGGTAATCTCTGTTTTTGACTTAAAAATGGCATTCAATATCGAATTTTTGGTCGAGAAATGAAATTTGAGTATATGTCTTTAAACACCCTAAGCCGAGGCGCTATAAATGAAGGCAGAAATGGGCGAAAAAGGATTTGCATCCGCTCATCTCCTTCTATCGGAAAAGGTTGCCACTTCTTCACTCCGCACTTTAAGCACAGCATTGGTCCTAAATTTTTTCATATCATCTACATAGGCTATTCTTTGAGTCATCCTTATTTCCCAAGCCATCTCTCATGTGTTATTGTTTGTCTATGAACGTCCCAGCAGCCTATACATAGTGCATTTTCAATAAAAGTATAACTTCTTTAGTTCCACAGTGGATTTATCTCCTCCTGCAAGGCCGAGAACGTCTTCTTTTGTTCTCGTATTCTGCCGTCGAAACTTCACCATCATTCACCTGACTCATGTATTCCGTATCTTCGTTCTCGTCTCCATGTTTCCTAAACGCTCAAGGTGACGCTCCATAGCAAGCTTGATCCGTATTTGTTAATGATTGACTCGATTTTTTAGATTTTTTAGTTCTCTTATGGTAATAATGGCCTTCTTTAATAACGCATGTATCGTTATTTTAACCTTCTATTTTCAACATATTTCATGCAAAAGAGTATACTAATATGCACTAAAACGTGTTGAAATTAGCAATCGGGTTTCACTAAAGCATGGATTAGTTTCTTTTTCCCTTCATTTATTCACCCACTTGCAATTATTTTTCGCTCATTATCAATGAAATTGCCCCTCCCAAACTTTTCTCGCAGATAAAAAATAACAAATATCACTGTTTCGAAGAATGTTCTCGTGAAATGTTAGATGATGCGAAAGTCGCGTCGATTACAGGTCGTTAATTATGTGTATATGTACTCATGTGTAGGCATAACCTGCACAAAATTCAAAATCAGCGCTTGGATTGGCATACGCCTCGGGGCATTGGAAGTCCATTCTTGTGTAACGGGAGGAAATATTAACAGCAAGTGAATGATATGCACAAAAGCCAAATAATTGCATAAGTACCTCTTACAATTGTACAAACACACGAATAAGGATTTTCAGGTACGATGTTGAAATTATAAATACAATGAATTTTGAATAGTTGATTAATAAACTAATTGCCTTGAAAATAGAGTTGCATGGTTTCATGGTTTCTGGACACATTACTACTTTTTTTCGTTCACACCGCGAGAATCTGTACACCTCTTTGTATAAAACATTTTCTGTTGTTGGAACGATACTTTTTATGACTTAATAGATTTTAAATTGAAGTACATAAACAAGACAAACAATATCGTATGTATATCGATTGGTCTAAAAATAAGTGTCCAAAGTTCTTGACATTCAGGAATTTCCAACTGTATGATATAAATTCTAAAAGTTATAAGACTGCCTTGCAGACGTACCAGAATCCTCGTGTGACGACATTTCTTTTAGTTAAAAATAATGTAATAGAAGACGTAATAAAATATTTTACGCACGCACAATATTTGCAGGACGAGTGCATGGCATAGAATTTTCTGGCCACTGAGAGAAATATAAAGCTTTTCAGGTCGTGCAATTTCAGAAATTCCAATCTATACCAGCGACTTCTCTCTGGAATTCGCAATATCTCGGCGCTTTCATCTCCTCCGACAACCCCGTCAGATCGTTGAAAAAGGTTGCTTCCTTCTTTTTTTACCTGCACTAGCAGTACAACTGCGTGCATTATGAGAGAGATTCCTAAGAAGTGATAATCCAAACTCGGATAGCGAGAAGAATTGCAATGTAGCGGGTCCCTAAATTTCTCCATCTTTACGATACAATGTGCCAAGGCGCCTAGTATTGATTCGAAGAAGCTCATGGATATTTACGCTTAATAGCTTAATCAGATATATTTTTTCTAACTGGTTGAGTGATTTTACTGTCCAATCCAATTCTCTCATGATCTAATGTTTTAATACAAAATTATTTCTCAGGTTGAGGATGGTCCGAAGTCACCCAGAGAATCGGAATAATTAAATTCGAGTCCTCGATTACATAAAAAAACAACAACAACGCTTATTACCTATGAAATTGGAAGGAAATTTTTTTTAGTAAATAACGATATCATTTTTCAATTAAACTAATCCTGCCTAAATGTACCATTTACCTTAATTTTAGTCAAAAATATCATTGAAAAGAGCACTTAATGTAACCCCAACGTATGAAAAGCTCATTGCACAATATAAAACAGAAATCAAGGGGAAAAAATTGTCTGCAATTCTTTTGCTCCGTGTTTTTTTCTAAGAAAGCTATTTTTGGTGCCAAATTCTGATGGTAATTCGTTCGTCATTTGCTGCTCCGTCAACGGGATGGCCTGTATACTGGATCTGCTGTATTTCCCTTTTTGTAGTTTTGTCTAAAATTTTCCTTGTTTACGATCACATATTTTACCGTCCAAAATTTACTCTTTCTTCCATAAACAACAACTGTCACCACTAATTCTCTCCTGAGTCACCCTCTACAATATGCATTCGACTCTCGGTACTTATCCCATTTTGTGACACTGCATCCTATGAATAAATTTCTGCCTTAGGCTTTCTCTCTCTCTCTTTATGCTTGTCAAATTTGAAAATTATACCGAAACAGGTGCTTCAATTTACAAAATAAATTTAATGAAAGTTCCTAAAGCCTGACTTGAAAGCACGCGTTTCTAGCGAAGCGTCCATCGAGTTTAGCGCGAAATCGCTCAAACGAATCAATTACAAGCATTGGCGATGGCGTCGATCGCAAAAACTCTACGTGCTGACATCTATCGGCGAATGATAACATATATGGAAAATGTGCCTCTGCGTCCGCATGACTTTCATCGAAATGCTAGATTTTCCACGGACGCGAAGGGAGAGCAACGTCATTCTTTAACAGTGATATAATGGAAATTATTGGCGCAAACAATTAGCGATTCCCACGTTAGTTAAATATTTTTCCGTCGTCGAGATCCCCTCATTTCTCCACTAAATTTGGTGATTACCCCTGTTATGATCTCAACTTCTACTTCAGGCGGCTATGAACATTCTTTTACGCCCGGAGCCCATGGAGTACTTCCTAGTTACTCGCCAATAAGTTATTTGGCATCAGGAAGATTGTTTAGAAATTAATTAAATAATTGAGATAAAATTTTCCTCGTACGAGCCTTTACTAGTGTAAAAATATAGCGCTCATGAGGTGATAAAATAATACGCTAACATTTATAAAAATTAGGAAAGAAGTTCTCCGTCGAACTCGAAATCTACTTAGTTTGTCGTGACGATAATCGAATTCAATTTGAAAATTGAGCGGGAAAAATTGTTATCGTACGATAATAATTTTTCCCGCTCCGAACCGAAGTCATAGGTTTTTAATTAGTTTAAAAACCTATGACTTCGGTCTTGACTGAATATATGCTTAAGTTAAGAAAGTTCTCAATAATAAATTATTCTTCACGGGTATTGACATTTTAACTTTATGACATAGAAAATAGCACATTTGGTAGTCAAACGATAGTATTTGCTCAAATTTACTGTTCGGGCCAATTTATTAATGTGGTTGATATCATCCTGTCCATAGTACCTATAATAAATGCTGGAAGAGCAATGTTTTTAAAATTTCGCCCCACCTAAGGCATTATTTGACTTGGGTTTTGCGGCGTGAAATACGAAATTTTAGCGAGAATCATATCTAAACACGTGTTATTTTATCAGGTATGATACCCTAATATCTTTTAGTCATTTTAATAGTTCCATGAAGCGTACTATTTCGCGCATTTAGGAGAAAATCCCTAAAAATTCAAACTATTAAAAATATATTAGGTGTCATGAAGCTACGTTTTAAAATAGCATGGAATATCAGAGAAACCAAATTCGTAACATGCACATTTTTTTTCCCTTTTGTGTACTTTTGTTAGCTACTTTTAATCCAACAACCTACTAATTACTGCAAACGTACTTGTATGTTTGCACGGCAGGCTGCTGTGAATGACCTCTTACGTCCAGACTCTGTGGAGAGCTTCTTGGCTTCTCACCAGCCGTTGAGTGTTTTAGTATATACCATACACTGACAACTTTTCAAATGTCTATTAATCTTCAAGTACTTAAATAGAGATTACAAATATGTCTGACTTCACTTTTTCTATGAAATTTCTCACTCGAGGAAGAGTTAGTTACATGCGGTCGATTCGCTTTTCAGCCGCAGGGCAAGCATCATCTTCGGGAGGCCGGGAAGCAGCAAAATGGTTAAGTACAAGAATGCAAAGTTTGACGAAGATCTGTAAAATATAAATCATGTCACAACATATACATAAATCACAGCATAAATTGTTCCTGCCACCCTAAGAATTGAGACGGGAGGACATGGACGAAGGCGGATGGAGCTGGGTGAGGGAGTGAAAGTTTTTACCGAGAATTAAGTCAAAACACTTGTTTCTTTAGTCAGGCTTGATACCCTGATATTTGTAAGCCACCATAATACGTTACGCGAAGCGTATTGCTTAGGATGTAGGAGAAAAGCTGCAAAAATTATACCAAACTATTTAAAATAATATATAGTGTCATAATGCTACGTTTTACATTGCAAGAAATAACCGAGAGACCAAATCGGTAACATGCACTTTTTGTCAATTTTGTGTATTTATGTTACTAATAACCCATTTCAGCAAACCTGTAGAGGGGTGCCGTTGGCACGATGTGGAAGAAACTAAATGCGTCAGGGTGTTACAATTTATCGGATGGTAAGCGATACAACTGGACAGTAACACATTACGGGAGCAAGTGAACAGGCAAAGGCGAGTTGCCGTATAACACACGTGGCCGCAAGGTCCTTATACCCAGGTCATGACTCGCACTTGTCTAATGTAATCTGCCAACTTGGATCGAAATTTTTGCGGGGTTCAAATTTTGTATGCAGATGAATGGACGTTATCGGTACAAAGATCCACGAATATTTCCATGGATAATTTTGCCTATACTATGTGACTTTTTGAGTTGATAAACACTGCAAAGAGGCTTTAGAACCCGGGGGTTATCCTAAAATAGAAGGTGAGATACTTGATTCGTTGTGAAAAAATATTTATTTTAATGAACACAAAATATACCTCTTAGAGCTTACTACGTCATTTTTTAATTTAAAGATCAAATTCAACTTCATGAAAGAGAATTTGTAACATTGATCGAGGCTAAACACTTTTGGTTACGCAATGAAGAGTAACTATGCTACGGAGCATCGAGCCCGCTCCAAAATGAAGAAATCAGAGTGCATTATGGAATCGTGTCATGAACTGGGTATAAGGACCGTGTGTGGCCGGTAGTAATACAACGCCACGTAGTGGCAGTCTCCAATACTACTTGTTAGAGAGCAGCGCGCTACGGCGCCCTTTATGAACCAACAAAAACACATTTCAGCCGCATGGTTAGCCTCATGATCGGTAGACCGGGCCGCAACGAAATGGTTAAGTAAAACATGTATGCAAAGTTTGACGCACATCTGTAAAGTATTAATCATGACACAACATAAACATAAATCACAAATACATCGCTCCTGCCACCTTAAGAATTGGGACGGGAGGACGTGGCCGAAGGAAGAGGCCGCTGGCGGAGGAGAATGAGGGAGGGACGGAGGATCCCTTCCCCTCTGACCCCTTTCCACGTGTCTCTGAGAACCGCCCCTTCCCCGTTCTCCCCACCTCTTCCGACAAATAAGAAAAAAACAATGGACGCACCCCATCCCTCTTCTTTTTTATTTAAGGGTTTCCCATTGTCTCCGGTAACGAGGAGCCGAGGGAGAGCATGAGGGATATATGAACTCCCGGAAAAGAAAGAAAAGAGGGTGTTGTCGTTTCCTCGCGAGCGGTAAGCTGGAACGCTGTGGATGCAAAAAAGGCGTGGAAGCGGATAATGGACCCATGATGAGTTGTTTTAGGAGGAGAGGAAAAATGTAAATATGAGGACTGTGGTTGAAATAAGAGAATACAAATGCCATCTTGACGCAAAATTGTGACGTCAGTTTAAGGAGCTAAGGATCTGGCCACGCAGTAACTGTAGCGGAGAGAGAAGTCTAGAGGTCGCGCAATTGTGTGACAGTGGAAAAATCATTCGGCTGGGCTGAGATTCGAAACTTTAAGTTAGGGTTCGAATGATGCTAAGTCCCAAACACATTAATGTAGTGTCGCGTGCTCTAACCAATTAAGCTAGCCTGGCGTCCTCACACACCTACCTACATGGTGGAAGGGAATGACTGGGTGGTGGTTAAATTGTTCAGAGCACTGGGCGCAAAACTGGGATCGGTTTGGGTGCGAATTTCTGTCCAGTCGACTGATTTTTTCCGCTGAGAATTTCACGCAACAGTTTGACACCTTTATGAAAGTATAATTTTTGCTTTCTTCTGCCAACAGAAGCTTCCAGATTTTTAAGCAGCATCGATTTTTTTGTGTTGCGTCACTCTAAGCTCAGAAAATAGAATTTAGGCAACTTTCCCAGGGAAGTCTTTGGCATCACTATAATGACAGTAATTGTGTGCAAGACACATTAGAAATATTTGTGGAGCAGTATTTAAGGCATAGCGCGGGTATAGCATAGCGCAGGTGAGTTTTACCACAAAACATATATGAGAAACGCTATTTTGCTTTAGATTTATCCCATTATGAGGATAGGAGCATTGAAGAATTAGTATTGTGCATTAAAGAATTGATATTCATCATGGAATGTTTTCGCGATTTCAAAATGAAATATCTGTCGAAGTCATATGATTTATTATCATTTTAAGCAGATGTGAGGTAGCTACTCGGACAGCGAATGGAATGATTGAGATTTAAGCTGCAAGAGAATTATGCGTTCAAAATATTTATATCAACTACCCTACGAGCCGCCACTTGAGCATGTGGGAGGGAGTGTTAGGACTCCATCCGTGGAAAGATGTAAAGTTTTTTGGAGGATAAATAGTAAAGTGAATTTTTGGAGTGAAAGATCTTAGATAATCACGGTGTATCTGCTGGATAAAGGTCTCTCGTGTATAACAACAGGTAAGCAACTCCGTACCTCCCTACTATTCTGAAAACGGCTTGTTCTTCATCCTTAGGGAATCTAAATGCCGTCTTCTCCATTTGTCCGGTATGTATATATCCCACTTCTAGGGTTCTGGTACCATCTGATTGGCTCTGGCTTATTCTCATTTTTCCGCCTTCTCTTGCATATTTAATGACCTTGATGACAGGTCTTCATGTATTACTCAAATGGAAACCAGCATATTGGTTGAATTTCTTTGGATGTAAACGGATATCAATGGCTTCCTTGACCAGGCTGCCCCGATAGCCCTGTGTGCGGTTGAGAAGTTTGTCTCCCTCACACTGTATGGCATGGATCTCGCTGGTGCTATGCTCTGCCACTGTTAATTTCTGCGATTGAACCTATCAGAAATATCTTGGGTGCTCCTTAAACCTGGCCTTCATTTTGTGCCCAGTCCCTCCAAAGTATATCTATCCGCACTCGTAGGGAATTTCTTCAGTGTTTGTTTCAGTTCCATGTTTCTTCAGGACGATTGGAACTTTCGCCTTCACCAGCTGTTCCCTTAGGTTTGGCGGCGATAAATGTATTTTGTTGATGTCATGGCACTGCAGTATGCGGGTCCTTCTCAGGGCCATGAAAATTTGCTGCTTTCTATAGCCGTTCTGTAAAATGGTCCTTTTTTTAATGGTTCAATGCGGTCGCGATGCTTTCTTTGTCGGCTATGAAATTGTCCCTTGAGAATGACGTAATTGATACTGCTGCTTTGTTTAAAGGATAATGATGGCTCCGACCGTTGAGATAAAGATCTGTGTCAGTAGGTTCCCGGCATAAGCTATGTCCTAGACTTCCATCTTCTCCATATCAAAATGTCAAGGAACAGGTGCTGATCATTTTCCTCCTTCTCCATCAAAAATGTAATGCTATGATGGCGGCTTTATGCATGAATGAGAAACAGTCCATTGAATACATTCCATGAGAATGTAACAAGAATTTATCGTGAACACATCTGAAATAGCACTTGGGGCGCAGAGGGGCCATGTTGCGTGCTTTCTTTCCATAGTCCTCCATGTAGATGTTAGCTATTCCTGGTGACTACAGCAATCCCATCAATGCATCCCCCGACTTCTCATGGAATACGCCGTCAAACGATAAATAGGCCGAAGTTAGCGCGTGATGAAATAGCTTGACTGTGTGAGGATCAAAAATTTTGGTCAGGATTTTCCAAGTCTCAACGAGGGATACACGGGTGAAGGGTAACACCACGTCAATGCTGACCAGAATATCAGTTGCATGCACTCCAACTAGGGCTTTACACTTTCACCCATCTAAGTGGTCACCAAAAGTCCTGTTGAACGACGAGGAATTGGTGGACATATGCTGGAGGGAAACACAAAAAGTTCACCATTGGCAGTTTATAATAAAGCTAGCAGCTCCACTTTGTCTCTGTAATCGTGATGTTCAATGGTAGAATTCGTATTTTTACGGAAGGGAAAGGGCGTGTGTAATAGGTAAATGGGTCTTTTGGTTGCATATAATCGGTCTTACTGATAAAAATAAGGAAAATTTTATAGAGACGTTCATATTAACCCAAGAGTGGTGACGACCGGTCTCACGTACCCACGATACGATCTTTCTCGTGACGCTGGCGAATTATGAAAATTTGCAGAACATCCTTTCCAGTATCTTCCTATACTATGCTGCTCCTGCAATATGTGAGGTGAAAAATCACTTCGTGTAAGCATATTGCCAATAATAGCTACTTTTGGTCCAACAGACCGAAAGTAGATATCACTTGCAATATGCCGTAGCTATGCAATTTCTGTATGTTACTGCTAGCGTTTTCAAATACTACCTTTTATGCTGAGCAATATATAATATTACGTTCCTAAAATGCGAATGAGTAACTTCTGGCACAGTATGGAAATAATTTCATTTTTAACGATGCAATACCTCTTTACGGCTAATTATCGTCAATGAAGAAAAACAATGCCCAAGTCCGGCCATTTTACTATCTATAGTAAAAGTAGGACTATAATAACGGCACCATAATCTGTAAGCGGATTCATTTCATCTTTCTGTTGAGAAAGTTTTGAAGTAATATATTTTTTCATGTTGGAATGCGGCTTATACATAAATGTATCACTTTAAAAGAGGCTAATATCAACCTTTTTAAAAAGACCAGTCCTAATTATTCTAAGAGACCGACATCACCACTCATGCATCAATAATTTGCGCCAATACTTCGGGGTTTGGTTGCTTGTTTATAACACCGAACACAACCGTATGCACTTGAACATCGAAAGGCATGAGTATCTTAATATTAAGTCTCCAATCGCCGTGGCAGTATGGTCAAGCTTTACAGGCTCACAACTCCAGGCATCATGGTTCAACGTGTTTTAAGAATAGTCACTTTCAGATTCTTCAATCGTCTCCCAGTATATTACTATACTAGAAGACTATTATAGAGGACATAAATAAAGCAGAATCAGAACTCATTTTCCGCAATATCTCCGTGTCGGCTGTTTCCCAATGGAATGAATTGTATTTTATTTTGGCCTTAGTTGAGTTTCTCGTTCATATTTGATACCTCATAGTTAAATCATTCATCCCCATTAAATAACTCATCGTAGTCATTTGGTTCTCTCATGGTCTATTATGAATTATTATCGCGAACGAGTAATTGACATGAAACTAATAGAATGAATTTAATCTTAGAATAGAACCAAAATTTCGACCTCATGAAAATCACGAGAAGTTATATTTTTAATTTGCCATGCAAACGACTGATTAAATGAAAATTGATCCTCAACAATGGGAGGCTTATGTTGCAAATGCTTATAGTGGCATATATATACGTTATTAACTTTAGACTTCATTATATATTTATTCACACAATATTTTGCATTGCTTTTAATTAAAAATATTTTAGATGTTTGCTGAAGCCCTTCAATTTTTTCCGTCCGTGAATAGTGTTACTATTTGGTGTCTTATTTCGTGTTCAAAACTATGCGATGACCTGGCTTAGTAACTACAGCTTACATCCAAATATTACGGAAGAGGCCTTCGTTAGTTCAGGCTCGACGCTAGTGACATCTGTTGTATAATTATGTACTGCAATTCTAAGTACTTTTCTCGTACTAATAATATGAGAATGAAGCATCTATGAAGTGGCTCACTTTCACACCCTTTCCATTTCTTAAACATTTATTATTAAATATATAAAAGAGTAGGTTTTGCAGGAGTATTATTTTTTCCATTTATTCATCAAAGCGGTGGCGGTGAAGCGGTGGAAATAACCAAGGAAAGATGCACAGTGGATGGATATCGAAATAAGCTGGAAAAAGTTCAAAAAGGCATTCTTTTTTAGGTAAAGGCTTAACACTTATGTACACTTACACTCACAAATAACTTTTGAATACGGAATAGTAAACTATTTACGTTAGAACTTAGGCATATTCTCTTTACAGAGGCTTAAGATAGACTTAATTTACATGAGCGCGCACCTTTTAATTTTCCTTCAAACACCCTAAAAGTTACAATGATGGATGTTGCGGATCGTTTACTGAAATAAAAAAATTATAATCTTTTGATACGTTATTCATAATTACCTATTTCAATAACCATTACCTACTATGAAAAAACCAAAAAAATTGGGTAACATAAAAAAGTCTAGAATCTACACTTTGCATAACTCTCAGAGTTTTTGTTGAAGTTTGTTTGATATTCCGTCAAAAAATAAGGGGCGATATTTTCAGGCAAATTTTCAGGCAATTTCAGGGGCATTTTTTTACATAAATCTGTCATAATCTTTGTTTTTATAATTAATGTACCAACATATTTCATCAAGGTGTTACACGAACTTATTTTAAAGTTATTCTACAAACATTTGGAATATAATTTGCGATGCCGAAAGTAAATTCGATTCTGGAAATGTCTTGGGTCCTTCTTTAACCTATTCTTGATTTTGTTTCCAGTCCCTCGAATGATTATCTTTCCGCACTCATTGGGAATATGATAAACCCCTGGTGTCTGCAGGTCAATTGGATTCATCACTTTCACTAGCTGCTCCTTTAGCTCTGGCGGCGGTAAATGTAAAGCATTGATGTCATAGCACCGCAGGATGCGCTGAATCCTTCCCGATATAATTGACACAAATGAGAGGATGACTTTAAACAGTGGTAAACTCTGGAGTGAAGTTCACTGTTTTCTCAACGCTCCTAGTCAGGGCCATGGAAATGTGTCGCAAACAGTAGCTGTTCTATAGAATGGTCTTTTTTTAAATGGTTCAATGTGGTCGCGATGCTTTCTTTGTCAGCTATGAATTTTGGCCCTTGTGAACGATGTCGATGATGCTCTGCTTTTTGTATAGGATAAAGATGACTCCAACCGTTGAGATAAAGATCTGTGTTAATAGGTTCCGGTATAACGTATGTCCTTGGTTTCCATCTTCTCTCCTTCCGGTTAAAATGTTGTGAAACGGGAGGTGATCATTTTCCTCTCTCTTTATCGAAAGATTTATGCTATGATAGTGGCGATTCAAGTGGATGAGAAAAGGTCCAGTAAATCTAGGCTTTGGGCACAGTTCTTCACGATGTAACCGGATTGAAGTCTCTAATTTCCCAAAAAACCTTCTCAGGGCCATAGAATTTTGCTGATTGCTATAGCCGTTCTGCAGAATGGTCTTTATTCTGTGTAAAGGGTAATGATGGCTCCCACCGTTAAGATAAAGATCTATGTGAGTAGGTTTCCGGTATAAGGTATGTCTTCTCTCCTCCAGATTAAAATGTTGAGGAACGGTAGCTGGTCATTTTCCCCCTTCTCTATCTAAAATTTAATGCTATAATGTTGGCGATTCAAACGGATGAGAAAAAGGTCCAGTACATCCATTTCATGAGACCAAACCAAGAATATATTATTAAGATAGGTGAAATAGCTCTTGGGACGCAGTGGGGCTATGTTGCGTGCTTCCTTTCCATAGTTCAATGTCAATTATAGTACGATTTGCTAAGGTTACTTCCAATAGTTTGGTCAGTTGATATTAACTTCAGCCAAACAGCACCTTATTGACTGAGGCACCGCTGCTGTGGACAAATATAAGGATTTCTTAACCAAAAGAGCCCACAATATTAACTTGCGATCAAGCAGGAGCTGATGATTGCGTGACTGTCAATTTCAAAACTCAATGTTCTTATTTTATAAGATGATTCCAGTCATAGATATCACGAAGAGAGCAAATTTTCTAGCCATTTAAACTAACTTTTTCTTTCAGAAATAAACTATCTGTGCTTATTATGCATGAGGTGTAAAGAATGTAATTAACAGAATTGCATGAGGTCAAAATGTTCTGGAATGTGAATAATTTGCCAGCATTTTTTCCTAGATAGGTCAGTCTCCTTTATTGGTATTTATTTGTAAATCCAAACACATCCTATTAATGATCTCACCTGGAGAGAATTCCACATATCGATAATTTTTTTACCTCTCCCCAAAATCACAGATGAGCAAATTTCACTCGGTAATGAAATCATAGTAATTGCAAAAAACAATTATGCGTTTGATAAGATGAACGGTTCGGCTTCATAGTGAAAAAATTTTCGCCTTTCTGGAAAGCGTGCCTTTTTTTAGTCGTGAACAGTTTTTACTACAATATTTTTACAGCACAAAGAGTTGCTAAAGGTTTTGGCCGTAATATACTACGAGGAAACACCTTGTGATATACATAGATTCACCAATATTTTGCCTTTACCCTTAAAGTTGGGGGAGAAATAACGCAACATTTGGCATATTTTCAGGTTTATAATAAGTTTTTAAAACCTAAGATGTGTGAACAGGTATTTTCTGTTCTTATATATACCTTACTTCATCCTTTTTTGGCTCATAGTTCGCGTGTTTCTGCGCTGTGGGGTAAAGGTTATTTTATTGTTCTCAGTGAGACAAAAAGGCCGATGGAAAACTTCGAGACCACTGTTGCTGAATGTAAAATTCACTTCCAGATTTCGGTCGGTGTATCGTGAACCCTCGAGGGGCTAGGGTGTTTGGTTTTTTTCTATCCTTCATTCGGTCCACGTCCCCCCAAAGGCTGCAAAAAAGAGTTGTCGGTCACTGAGGGACGTTGACGGGAGAAATGTCTGTCCGAGGAGAAAAGAGATCGCTCCGGGAAATCAATTAGCTCGTCCACCTTTTATTCCTCCGCTGGGTTCTCTGGAGGCGAGGTCTTGTTCGCTATTCTTTGCGGCCTTCCCAGCAACACAACCCCTTAAGCCCCGCCCATATCATCCCCCATCCAACACGCAATTTATTTGTGTTGTCGTGCTTCATTCTTTCTCCCTCAATACCCTTTCTGGCAGCAGAAAAAATTGCCGAACCTCTTGTTCTCCCTTGCTTCTCGACCGGATATAGATCGTCAGCTGGTAGCTGTGAAACCTCACAAAGATATTGTAGAGGGTCAGTTGATAAATGTACTTTGCATTCGTTCGTTTTTCTGTTCCAAGTTAAATTAGCTGGAAATTAAAAGTTTCATCCTTTATGCCATAAAAAATTTTATTACGCTTATCAATCTGAAACCTATTTGAATATAGCATCCTGTGCCTGATAGTAGAATATATCCATGTTTCACTGATATTTCCTTGCATTTACGACAAGGTGTCATATCTATATAAGCTTCTGTTACTCCTTTGTAAATGGATGCTATGACTGAAAATTGGCTGGTAATTTGGACAAAGGACAATGTATGAAGAAAAAAAATTGACTGAATTGGAAAAAATAAAAATTACTCATGATATTTATATTCATTATTAATTCAGGTTTTTATTTAAAAACATAGACCACCTAGGTCCCCCAAAGCCAGAGGCTTGTCTGGAGGTGCCATTACAAAACATACAGTTGTTATATGAACAAATATTAAAACAGTAAAAATTCAAATGACAATAAAAATAAAATAGTTGAAAGTACAATTTTAATGAACATTTATATATATATATAAATGTTCATTAAAATTGTACTTTCAACTATTTTATTTTTATTGTCATTTGATTATATATATATATATATATATATATATATATATATATATATATATATATATATATATATATGTATATATAAAATATAAAGAGATGAGGGAAGGGACCACTGATTAGGACGAACTCCGGGAATAGGGAGATTCGTGAGTACTTATTCAAGATGTGAAGCGGTTGATTACAGGATGCTATAGAAGGCTTTTGCAAAATGAATATATGTGACTATAATATGCCTATTTCTATCCAGTTTAAAGTTAATAATATCGGAAAACTCCTTCAGTACATCTTGAGTTCCTTTTCCTTGTACAAAACCAAACTTTTTTCTTGATAAAATGTTATTTTTTTCAATAAAACTTATTAAGAATCTAGCTACATATTTTTCCATAATTTTATCAATACAAGATAAGATTGAAATTGGCCTATAATTATTTAAATCAGAGTGTTTTTCTCTTTTAAATACAGGCTTAACAACTGCCTCTTTCGTACCACTACGAACAACACCAGTTTGTAAGTTAAGTTAAGATGGATACATCAAAACATATCAATTTCAAGTCGCATGTTCTTATTTTATCTCCACCACGTCCCTTATTTGGTAATTTGGCAAGAATTTTATTGATACTTTCATCGGTGGCATCAGGTATAAATATTAAGTTTGGCAAGCTAAAGGATATATTAGGGCTTAATTTTGAGGTACAATGATGTGAAATTAATATGGAATCATTTACAAATTTGCTTATAAATTTTTGTGCAAGTTCGTACATATTAGTTCAATACTCATTAGTAATAAGACTGAAAATCACTTATACGTCCTTCCACCTGAACAGAACAGTAGTATTTACAACAACAGAATAGAGATTAAAACTCACATTGCTTGCATTTACGTCTTACTTATTATGAGTACATAATTTTTGGGTTTAAATCAGCGGGTTTGTGGTTTGGGGTTTCAGTTTTTTATTTTGCCCATGTTTGGATTTTTGATATCCTTGTGACTTAATTTCCGCTTGCAGTAACCTAAGACGTTGTCGCCTGGACGGACTATATTGGAGAGTAACGCCTTTTCTTCTGATTATGAACACAATGTGATGATAAGTATCTATTTAAATACACTTAATGGCCACGCAATTCCGGCCGTCTATTAAAGGTATTAATCGATTCCAATTACATCAATTGATTATTGAAGATAACTCTTTATTTCATATTTCTTTGCGTTTATAGTGCATGCGCTCTCACCTATTTCGATAATTGCAAAAGATAGCATTGAAATTCAACTGATGATGATGGATGTACGTTAAATTCCTTGTAGAGTTGGAATATTTCGTTCGCTTATTTGCTTGCAGCTTAGTGTTGGGAAACTAGCAAGCCGTAACTCTTACTTAATTCAGATTCGTCGGTCTACTTACGCATGGTTCGGACTGCGGTCCGAAATTGATCTTCGAGGATTCAATCATGTAATAAAAGGTTACTAATTCACGAGAAATCATTGTATAAAGCAATAATTGTTACATCACATTGCTTTTTATCATAATTAGAGCATTTATGAAAGGAATACCTCCTCCGTGAGATCCTTAAACCAAGAATTTTCCGTAACGGCACAAAAAATTCCAAACGTCCTTGCAATGCTGATTAACTTCATTAGAAAATTGCGCGAAGTGACCAAGTTGGGTAATTTTTCCGAAAAAAAGTCAATCCTTACTTTTGGGCGACATAACTCCCGAAAACTTTCTCTTGACCAACGGTTCAGCCCAACCGATGCAGACTCTCCATAGTTCTGTACTATTTGCTCTCGTTCTTCAGAGAAAGAAATAGTTAATATATGAAACTTGAATGTTCGGAATGCCGACGGGAGGGAAGATATAGCGAAGAGAACAATGAGGAGGAAGAGAATACAGAGAAGAGCGTGAAAGAGGCCGTTTAGGGTAATTTTCCTGCCAGATCCTCCCGCCTCATTAAACTAAACGCGCTCACCCCATTCAATCATCTTCCCTGCTTTACCTACTTTCTGGCAATTTCTCTCTTCCTCTTTTCCTCGCGCGTTCCTCCCACGTATCTCCTTATTCTTCCTATTCTCCATGGACTCCATCTACGCGGCCACACCACGCACTCAAAGCTCACGTCAAGTTTCCTTCCTCCCATTACGCTTCCTTCCCGTCTGACTCCCAGCACGCGACAGCAGCCACTTTGCCTCCCTCATCTCTCCCTCAGGACTCACACCTCTATTCCTACTCTTCCCCCTTTCTCGTACCAGAGCAAAACTCTTCAACACTTCCGGATCCCCCTCCCTCTCTCTCTCTCTCTCGGCGCCGTCTACGCCGTAACACCGAATTACCCTCCGGTTTTACGAGGCCTCCCTTCTTCCCGCTCCCTGAGAACTGTATCATCATATTTAGGGTAGGAGTGGGTAGAAACTCGAGTTTGTCTTTGAGGGACCACATATAAAGGATCACAAAATAATTTGTTTTTCCCTTAGCTTGAATCCGCCAAATAAATAAAAACACTTTTTTCACAAAAGCATTGCCGCAGAAAATATTTATTTTTCAATTTTCACCAACCAAATTAGAATGCTGGTTCTTCCGTTAATTGGATGCCCCAGAGCTTAAATTGAGGTGTTCCAGCTAGGATAATTGCCCCCACCTGAGTTTAATTAAGTCCATTATTTGCTCATAAAAAGGCCTGAGGATTCTCTATAGGGATACAAAATATCTACGTGAAAAATAGAAGGGCCATCCTCATTTACCCTAAGGTCACATAATGCCCGTGTAATGCAATAGCATGGAGCAGCTCTCATCTATGAAGCTTAAAAACCCGTACTATAATGAGAGTTCTCTCACTGGAAAACATATTTGTTATCACCTCATAAATCCATGAGTCCCAAGTGATGGCAGCTAGTTCAATATGGGGTTTTGATTGAATCTGTGAAAATATTGCATTTCTAGTTAAATTGAGTAGTTTCACTATATACTATATTTCAACAATTGTCTTGACATTCCGGCATTTTTATCTTAACACATAGCAAAAGTCAAACCATCATATTCAATCCATATGTTTTAACAATGGCTCTCAAAAACGTTACGTCACCTACTCAACTCAGTTAGGATCATTCAGAATTTTAATCGGTATTTATACTCGCTTTTATCATCTATTGGACGAAACTTGAATTTGTAAAGGGCGCTCTTCCCAATCTTACCGATCACATATTCCGTCAGGCCTTAAACCCTGCATCCACTCTCACGTCGCCCCGTCTTTCGTTGTCGGTGAGTCAGACACTGCAGTAGCAAATCTATCAATTCTATTTTCCTTTCTTATCCCCTCACCTGCATCCACATTTCTTTTCTGGTCTCCCCTTCTTTTTCCACCGCCTTGTTTACCGCCTTCCGGCTTCCTTCGTCTTTCCCGCCCTCCCCAGCGAGACGGCGTGGGGGATATTCTCCCGAATCCCGCCTCCTGCGAGACGACTATCATCCCTTTAATCCTTTTATTCGTGCAAATTGATATTTGTGCGGATTTTCTCCTTTTTTTGGAAAGGGGTCGTGGATTCTGTTTCCTACTAAGCCTGCTTTAGAGGTGGTTGCAAATAAACATGAAGAGATAGAGAAGACGGCTCTCCAGTATTCAAGAGACAAGTTGGATTCTGGAGGAAAGCCTAAAATATCAAAGTAAGAGGCTTCATATCCAAGTGTTTTTCAGAGAGTACAGAGTAATGCGTATTATGTCCATGTTTATATAAAGATGTTCATAAATACAAATAAAGTAGTGGAAAGGTAGTTTTTATGAAATCCAGGAGATGAAGACTCTAAAAATGGCAAGAATAATTCGTAAGTACGAGAATATCTGCAATGCGTGCAAAACCTATGCAGTATGTTTGATATAACCCTGCGTGCATCATGTTGTGTTGAACGAGATGCTCGTTTTCAAAGGGAGAGAATCCGTGGCTATGGGGAAATTTGACTCAAGCATGGGTAAATGGCGCGGTTAGTTGCAAGAATGTTAAAGAAGAGATACTTAAAGGATCTTTTACCCGATTAATTGAGGATAAAGTAACGTATACATCACCAATTATTAACCTCAGAATTTAATCAAAGGAGGCAGCATAAATTTTAATTTTGCTATTAATAGTATTCTTATGATGAGTGAACACGGTAATTGAGAATTAAAAGTGCCGCGTTTTATTTGGAACTCTACCTCAGAAATAATCATATTGACTTGAGTACTACTGCTATTATTTTATTACTACCATTTAGTTATTCTAATTTTGGGCCAAAATTTGCCAAAAAAAACAAACAAGAAAACTGTTCAATCCGCTCGCGTTTTTTTACTGCAGCTTCCTTAGCCTGTCTTTTTTCTATCTTCTCTTCTACAGTTGTTGTTGCCGCTTTCTCTCTGCCAACACCATTGTCTTATGACTTCTTTTCATAGTACCTTTTATTCTATTCCCATTTACCAGAATTTCTCAAGTAATAGTATACTAAATAAAATTTTACGGGGATTTTATGATGGTAGTGAATCACTAAATTTATTGTACCTAACATCTAACTTTATTCCTCCGCCTCTGCCATTCGTCATGATGCAAAAAAGTTTCCGGATTCATCATTTTGAGCTGTGTTTTTGCTCCATAACCTCTTTGTTCATCTCGATCCCGATACTTCTTCCTATTCTTTGTTCTGGGAGCTAAATAAGTTCTTAAGATTCAATCATTTTCCCGAGAGCAAGTGCAGACCTTATCCGGATGAGTCTCTTTTGTGGGTGGGCATGTATCTTCAAGCTTCCGACAACGCCCTCCGACTAATCCCACTCTCGGCTCGGAAGGCGGAGCTGGGTAAGCATGGGTAAAAGAAATTGAACTTTGCGGAGGTTAAAATCGCACCAAAAGTACACGTAAGGAGTGAAAGGTGAAGAAAAGAAGAGTAAGTTTCAAAGGAGAAAAACATTCATAGGAGAAGTATTCAGGTTTATACTCATACAGAATCTCAGAAGGTGTGGATATCGTTCGTAAGAGAAAAAACAATAGTTCTTTGGATGTAATTCAATGTATTTTTTGATCTCTGCCTCTTCTATTTTTCTGAACTAATATGGGTTGAAGACAATTCGTTTCAAATGGTGCTTATTCATCGTGCAGGCTATCAATACGGTGAAATTTTTACGTTCAGGAATGGATACGGCATAGTGAGCGCATATACTTTACGAAATAGATACTGAAGTTGTTGGTCGCGCAGATTACGATAGTGGATTTCATGGATCTCTCATGACAATACCACTCACAACCGGCTTTTGCGCTGCTCTGAGTACACCCGTTAAATATTCAGGTTTAAGTACATGTAGTGACGAAAGATTCAACGCTTTTCGAGGATTTTCAATTTTACAGCAGTGGATTACAAATGCAATCCGTGTGACTTCTGCAGGGTGAAGAGGGTCCAGAAAAAACTTTCCACTTGTTTTAAAAAGTTTGATTCTTACACTATTATTTTTTACATCAAATTCCTAATAAATTTCTTTCAATTGTTTTATTTTGCTAACATCTTTTGATGTTTTCCATGCCTCAACTCATTATTGACGAGATAACTTGAGCATACTTTTGGATATACCAACATTATAAATGCATGAATAAACCATTGAAAGTGGCAGATGTAAATCATTGCAATTTTTTAAGAGACATTGAAAACTTGATATGGCATTTGCATCATTTGGATGTTTATAATTCAATTTTTTTTAAATACTCTCCTTCCCCATCGGAAAACTGTATGACATTTTTTATGAGATATAGCAGCAATTTCCTGAGACTCGATCTCCTATTTTTTATAATAAGGAATGTAGTTTATATTCATTGAAAATGACGATTAAATTATCTTCATCTAAAACATAAAGCACTCTTAAGGAAATACCGTATCACCACTAAGCTTTAAAGTGGTTACTAAACAGTTATCAATTATTTTAAAGAGCCCAATGGCACATGACCTACTCAGCTCTTATTGAAGAAAAAGGTTGAGATGGAACAAACGGATCTTGTCTTCGCTTTTGTTGTTTTCTCTGGGAAAATTAGAAATGATTGCCTGAACAAAATTAATTTATTCAGGGATGAAGGAGCTAGAGATTTTGGCAGGCGGCTGATTACAGGCACAGTCATGAAGGAAATGCCATCATTTATCAGATTTTTTAAGTTTTTTTCTGAAATGGGAAACTATTATGCGTGTAAAAAGTAGGAAAGGTTGCTAATTATTCATTTCATGACGATGTTCTCTTCTAATGGAGAGTTAAGTATTTTGACACTGGAAAATGACATGACAGAAGAGATAAATGTGCTCCAGTCTTTATGTCACTGATTTTCAAAAAGATAGCTCCTATGAATAACCCAGAAAATCAATGAAGGCTTATCACATCTATTATGAGATATTGATGTGCATTGGTCGAATTTGGTAAATTATTCGACTTTGGCCTAAAAGCGTAAAAAAGGAGGGAGTTAATTAGGAATATACTTGTTTTTGCTTGAATTTTTGTCAGCTAATTGTGATTGCGAGGAATAAACTGATTTGCCAGAGGGCTTTAATGTAATTAATTTGCAGAACCCTTTTAAGGAAGGCGATGCAATTAGCATAACGAATGAACCCCTCTTATTGCGATTTATTCTGATTGACAGCGAGTCTAACGAGTGTTTGGTGGAGGAGAAGAAGGAAATGGAAATGAAATGGCTGTAATGGAGGACGAAATAAAGGGAGACGAGCTACAGTCTGAGGAAAATGTGAAGCAAATGAAATCGACTTTTCTTTGAGAGATCGCTCGCTGTCGTCTCTTTTCTGTCGATTGTCTTCTTTCATTTGTTGCCATCTCCTCAGCATCTCAGGTTATCTCAGGATGCGCACTTTCCTCAGCTCCTCTCTTCCTAATGGGGTACCCGGCTTCCCCTTTTCTTCATGGACCGTCTGTTAATCTCCTCTTTCCAAATTGCCACTCTATTCAACGGAGACGTAACTGAGGGAAACGACTTTATTGGTTAAAATTTGTGACTTTCTCCGTAAACAAATATCTTCTGGAAAACATAAAGAGATTCAGTGGCATATTCCTTTGCTGAAGCCATTTAAGTAGGTATTGATTATTTTGCCTTTTTGTGAATAAGTGAGATATATATATTTTTTTTTGTGGTAGATTCATGGTACGCATGAATATCTTGACAAAAAGTACGTTTGATATACGTTCTCTCATCATGGTGCTAACTCTACTTTCAGAAATTCCTTTAGTTTTCTGTGGATAGAGCTCACATTCAAGTATCTACAGTGATCTATGGATGTTTCGCAAGGGAAAAATTCTGGTAAAGTTACTACCCGTGTTCTACGTACGGTTTTCTATTTAGTTTCTGTGCCCATATAATCGTTTGGTGGATAGTTTTAGGTTGAAGAGTCAAAACTTCGGCTCAAAATGTTTTGCAGTATTGTTTTAAATTTTGATGTTGATGCTTTGTTTTTGAATAACTTACGTTTGAAGCAGAATGAGAAAGCTTCCTTTTTTGCACCAGGAGGACTAATAATTATCTCCACAACCTTATATATATATATTCATACGCCGAGTTGCCATGGCGATTGGACCAATGAAAGTTATTGCTGGAGCTGTGGCTTAGTCGATTGAATAGTTACTACTAGGTGACTACCAATAGCGATGAATGTATGCTAACCTATGCTTATTTTGTCTTGGTAATCCCAATGGGCGTAGGGTCGTTGAAGACTTAATTTATTTTATCAAGCATTGAATCAACGATCCCTCTGCACAATGTATGATGAAATTGAGGTATCACAATAGAGAGATAGGCCATATTAGTCGTCATGTGTACTACAGGGCAAGGACGTATGCTCGATGGCATGGTCTCTTCCATGCATGGAATGACATTAGTTTAATAAGGGTTATAATACGAGTTACACGCTGTAAAGTATTCGCTATCCAATTTTTTATCATCTTCCTGTTTCTCCTTTCCTCGCTTGGCCTTCCCGACAGTGCCGCTAATACTTCTCACATTAACTCTTCCTTCCATCTTTTTTTTTAAGCCCCTCTCCGTACTCTTGCCGTCTCATGCCTTTCAATTACTTTTCACACCACTACCAACACTTAACTTCGCTCAATTCTACACACGTATCAATCAGAATAATCCTTCCTTTTTAACTCCTACCTCTATAACCTGTTCCCTGACCTCTCAGTCTGGAAAAAAGTATCGCTTCACTAGCAGAGAGGGGTGCATGTTGTGTGAGTCTCTTTCCTGCCAGTAAGGTGTTTTCAAAGGTCTTCCACGAATGGCAACATGAATCTAGCCTAACAGAGGCCGTCCTTTTGTTACATCTCTATGTTTTCTTAGGTGAGATAAGTCTCTCACTCTTCTGCGTTGGTCTACCTTCCAAGTGGTACATACACTTTTCGAAATAGCAGACTATTCTTGGAGCGATTACTACAGCTATCTGCTGCTGAGTTTCCTGGTTCATCCTACCAAGGGTAAGTGATGGCCCTTGGGGAATGTTTGTTAAGAAACGGCGCATCACAACTACTATGCACAAGTTTTTAAATAAAAGCTATGTAATAGACACCTATGAAGTATGCTACCTAACGTGAACGGAGCATAATATTTTTTACATGTTAAAGTTTGTAAAAGTTATGCACCTCAGATGTCTTTTTATTAGCCAGAGTGGATAAACTACGTAAACCGTGATCTATAAAGGAAAGACTTTTCGGGCAACTCTCAAGGTACACTGCTGACAGTTGGTGGCACACAGAGACGGTGAGGTGTAAGAGGGCGTTAAATTTATTTAATGGTACGCACTGAATCGAGCAGTGATTGAAATGAATGTCTACGCCCCCACAAGGCTTATAACTCTCTCCGTTCCTTTCCACCCTACTCCTCCTTTCTCCATCCTCGCATCTATCACTCACCCCCGCTCGCCGCCGTCCCTTAGGAACGCATCTAAGAATGGATTCCGTCCGGGCTGTAAGGAATTGTCAAAACTGAAGGGACATATCCTTTTTCATGAAATTCCTTGCTCTAGCGACCACGAAGAAGTATACTCATCTCCATGAGGTGTATTTAGAATAGAAGTTGGCATTGCTTTGAGTAAGGGAAGCTGAGTAAGTTGAGCAACGGGAGGATGGACCACGGATCCCATGTGAGTCCTTCGGGAGCTCTTTGTACAGAATCTCTGAAGGGAATTGAGCTAACGAAGTTGAATAGCGTCCGCATTAAGCTGTGGAGAGCTTGCGAGAAAATGATAAAATAGGGATGTTAAGAGGGGCCAAACTCATTTCTTATCCATGAAAAGTGAAGCAAGAGAATGACCTTGGAATGGCCACCAAGGTGGAAGGACGGCATGGTTTTTTTTGCCACTCTCAGTAAATATCGTTAAAACTTATTGAAAGTGAATGGAATATTGAAATTGGAATATAGCGTGAAAAATTAGGATTTACTTTTCCTCTGTGGTTGCTAATATTCTAGTTAGCTAATTAAATTTTAGTTTGGTAATTGTAGTAATTGTTGGCTAGTTTCTAATTGCTTATCATGCATATGTACACTCTAGAGTTAAATATGGAATAATATTCTGGGGGAAATCATGTCACAGTGATAGAATAACTTCAGAAAAGGCCAGTTGCCAGAATCTCAAATACAACTTCTTGTAAACCTTACTTTATAAAATTCAACATATTGATTCTCCCATACATACTGATCCTGGAATACGTGATGTTTGCTAAATCTTATCCCAACTTATTCACACTGAACAATCGGGAACATCAGTACTATTCACGTCAAAATGCCAGTATACACTACAGAAGAAATAATTTCTATCTTACTGACCATAGCCCATACCACACAAAAATTATTATCTATAATAAACTACAATCTCATCTTAAAAACATCAATAACCTTAAACATTTTCAAAGCAAGAGTGAAAAATTATCTATTACAACACCCCTATTATTCTCTTGATGATTATTTTTTGTAAGTGTAACTGGATTTTAACAGCTATTAGTTACCCCAAAATATGTTTGTCTGTGTTGCTCTATGTTGATCTTATATTCTAATGACAATTTGTTACTCTCGCAAGTGAAATATTATGTATTTTATCTAACTTGTCATATTTGTATTCTACTTTTGTATTTTATCAGGGTTTTCTTAAACAAGTTAATTCTTTTTTTTTTGACTTGCTTTATGTTTGTATCACAAACGTACGGGGGCAATAAATTATTATTATTATTGACGAAAAAATTAATAGCGTCATATAAATTCAGAAAAAAATCGTCTAAAATTTAAGAAGGAGTAAATATTAATAAAATATCGAAGAAGGGGTTGCAAACTCATGGCCAGGGCTGAGCAAATTGTTGCAATGACGAAACGATCCAGTGATGAAAGGTGTTGAATGACAAAAGAGAAAAGAGTTTTCTTCAAGTTACGGCAACGATACTAAGATTTCCCATACCTAGTTATGAAGAGGATGCAAATAAGACAAAATCGGGACGTAGATATGGATGATTAGCGGAAGGTGAACATCTTCTATTAGACTGTAGCCGTTAAATAACTTTATTATTTGCAGCTACAGATGACTTTAATCTTCTTGGCCCGTCAATAAGTAATTTCTTTGGTCCCCCAGGGAAGAAAGAGCCCCATGCGCTAAGCCCGGCTTCTGTCACAAGGTATCTATTCGTACACGGAACGGTAAGAGTATAATGGCCATAAATATGATGGTGTGCAAATTTACTTTGTTAAGTTTTGACGCATCAGTAGAAGAATAACACCTTCGTAATTTTAGAGTATTAAATTACAATCGGACGAACCGGTTTTTATGTTCTCACATCATCATCAGATTTCTTAATGCCAAAAATCACTAAGTCACTACTTTTTATTATGTGCATAATAATCAGTGTAGTGCTTTCGAGAATACGAGATATAATCCAATTCATACAATGCTTTTGATTTACACGTGTTGCCATACATTAGTTGCTGCATATAGTCTGTGCGGTGGGCTGCGGACCTAAACAGAGGAATTCTCGGACATATTATTGCCTACCAGGACAAATTTGCCAATAGAGTTGTACACCGCATCAAACCTGCAAACTGAGACCATATTGGCCAAGATGAGACGTATGGTAAACTTTTTCATAGTTGACTGTAGTATGAGTAGGTACGACGCTAGTTTACGTGGTATTTCTACATTAGAAAAGCACTTTTTGTACACGCGCCGGCTCAAGCGATCTTCAACACCGTGCTGGCGTCAGAATTATTTTTTATGCCGAAAAGAATATGTAATGCCTCTGAAAAATTTAGATAAATTCATTTAAGATAAAAATCTTTGTATGATTTCCGATCATTCAATTAAATATGCTATCATTTCAGATCATTCAAGTAAATATGAAATCTTATTATTACTATTATCATGATTTCAAAACTCTATTGTCATTAATGCTAGACTTTACTTCATTGCGTCTTTGTCATCAAACGTTACGAAGGTGTTGTTACATGATAGTGTTTCAGTATATTGCGTTTTTCAGTTGCTGTATGTATAAGTATTATCCTCTCCATAGAAATGTACATGTTTTCTTAACTTTTGATCAAGAACAAGAGAAATTCTATGACAGAGAGTTATTTGAAGTTAAAACTTCTATGGCCATAAGGACGGCAAACTAAGCAAGTTTCTTGGGATGCCAACTTTTCTAAGGCTTCCATAATCCTCTAAGATTAATGTCTTCACCTTTGACACACATTTGCTACAATGTATAAAAATTACGATACTGAACGTGGAAAAAGTGTTAATATTTCATTTTTTTTCATTTCAATAATAAAAAAATAATAGTTTATGTAATCCACTCAATCCAAAGCAACAGGTTCATATTCCAAATCCGAAAGACATAGAGAAAATCTGAGAATTTTTTTTAGACTTGGTCGTGGAGATCTAAATTATTTTGGAAAAAAAGAAACCTTATGTTTAATTCGTTTCCCATTTTCCTAAATTTTCATTTTTAGTGATAAGAAAGGATTCTTCTTTGAGTAATACACTTCGTCTAATCGGCGATATGTGTCAGAGGCATGCGGCCAGACAAACAAGGGTTGAAGCAGAGGGGTAAGGGAGATGTAGAGTCACGGCCAGCGACTCTTGTGCATTATGTTTGTCTCACTGTGAAATAAAAGGACGGCTTGGCCGGTAGATGGACGAAAACACTCGAGCAAACATGACATTTTTGGAAAATTTCAAGCTTTTTTAACCTTTCCAGAGGGGATGAGACTTTGTCTGAGATAAAGCATGTATGCAACAAAAGGGTTCTTTTAGTCTCGCTTAGGTTGGGTGGAATAACTGAGGGAGCCACGTGAAATTCTTCTATGTGGAATGAAATAAGACGACACTCCTGACATGCACCGTGTTTACCTTATGCATTTATCAGAGATATTTGCTCACAAATAGAGGCTTGAGCTAAAGTATTCTGCTTTTTAACCATAATTGCTAACACTAGGAAAAGATAGGAATTATAATCGTGAGCTGAACCTAGAAAATTACCAAGCTGATTAGTGTCTAGGCGTCTAGCTGAATTTATTTTTATTTTAATGAGACAAACACTTGTTGAGATTTTCAATCAACAAGGTTTTCTTAGTATCTGAAGGACGCGTAATGATTGGGAAATAGAATATTTCTTAAAATGTATTCTTGAAGCCTATCGAGAGAGTGAGTTTTGAAAAATATTGGTAAAATATGAACGGTTTAACATCGTTATTTTCACTTTCGGATGTAGTCGTTGCTACTGGCGATGAAGACTTATTTATTTCTTACTTATTTGTTATTTAACTGTAAAAATTACCCATATTCATCTCAACCAACTGAAATCGGTAATGGCATGTGCATGAGTGATTTTAAATATCTGTGTAGCTGTGTTGTCCATCGTGCGTCTTGTCATACATTTATTAATTTGTCATATTGCAACTTTTAATTGTAAAAACGCAGAATGAGACTTGCAATGTGCTTGATTCATCACAAAAGTGACAGTTGACGATTTGAAATGTGTTATCCTCATTGGGCCGGATGAATAAAAGTTGAGCAAATGCTTACGAGCAAAAGGTCGGAGCATAAGCATTTGCTCGGAGCATAAGGTCGGAGCATAAGCATTTGCTCAGTTTCGTATGAATAAGCTTTACCTTATGCTCAGGAGCATTTGCTACACTTTAAATACCTTTTGCTCAATATTCTTGCAATGGTTCTCGCGACAACATTATTTGCGTCCCGCGTGGCGGTGCAGTCTCGTTTGGGATCGTTCAAAGCTACAGTCTAAAAGTGATCAGTGTAGTGAGTACACGCAGAATATTCAGAAATGGAAGACAAATCCGAAAGTGATTTAGAGGATTGCCATATGGAAGGATACTCATCCAAGTTGTTGTTCATATCCCAGCAGATTACTAAATATCCTGAGATATTAGAGAAATCTCAAGTTCCACGAATCAAAGTAAAAAAAAGAAGAAGCGCTGAAGATCATTTCGGCCTGCTACGAAAAGAACTTGGGTGAAATTTTTTCCGTGGGTCAGCTCCAAAAAAAATTAACATTATGAAGACTAGGCTTCGTAGGAAGACCGACTTGAACAGAACAGGGAATAAACCCATTAGACTTCAAGAATGGGAGAATATGCTGTACACAGCAATGGAGGGCATCAGCAACCCAGCAATCGCCAAAATTTCTGGTATGTAAGATTTTCGTTCAAATTATATGTTAAAATGTCTCTCATTTTTCTAATATATAGATTCCTTGAATGTTATATTTCTACTACGAAAGACTAAAATTTTAAAAGTAAGGCCATTGAAATTGCAAAACGGTGCTCGTAAACATATATCTGCAGACAGGCGTCAAGTAATTGTCTAATGAAGGTAACTCTAATTATAATTTACAATCTCCAAACTTTTATTCTCAAATAAATACTCAGTTAAAAGTTATATTCAGAAATAATAAAATACCTGGATTTAATTTAATTTCGTGCCTTTCATAATATTCACAAAAAACATTGCGAAAGAAATTTTCTTGGCGTGCTCCTTAATGTTTACCAGCATTTATATTTACATATCCACTTCCTCCGTGTCAGATAAAATCAGTCTCCACTTCAAATATCATTCCACCACGAATCTTTCTTGCATGCTTTTCGAATTTCAAACCTTTTTCTGCTGTTGATGCTAATCCACTCAACTGCCGTTTTAACAGCCTATCTAGAATGTATGACTTTGTAACTGAAGCAAGTGGATTCACACTGAACCTAAGCTTGTGCTTTATACCTTGAATTTGAGAAAGGGCTACAATAAGGCAGCCTTTACAGAGTTCTTTGGAAATAAAGACAGAACCCTAAACGTATTAATTTTTTGTTCACTAGTTTGTTTGTTTTGAGACTGAAGCAAGTGAAATAACACGCTACCCCAGCTTGGGTTTGCTACGATTCACATCTCTCATTAAATGGCTCCAATAATACAGCCTAAAAAGATAATTTGTTTTGGAAGTTTGTAGTCGAAACATTCTATGGCGATGTTATAAAAAATCGTAAGCTTGACCCCTTTTAGAAATACACGGAAAAATGGGCTTTTTAAGTTTTCGTATTTATAAAAATACCATTTTAAGTTCAAAAATATTGACATATTATATCGTGGAATAATTTGAGATTCCAACAGCACATTACAAATATATGTAGGTATCCGAAAAAATATTCATGTAACAATGTGATATGCGATTCCTTTATTATTGTTTTTCTCTATGTTTAATAGTACAATCATTTTACAAAATGGCAAGACAATACAAATAAAAGTAGTATTAAACTAACTCAGGAACTAATTTTTCAGGAGCCCTTAGCCTTGGTGGAAACCCGAGTCGACGAAATGGTTCAGGCTCTGCGGCAAGCACTGGCGAAAGCCCAAGTTTTCAAGAAGCCAGCCAAATTTCACCAACTAATTCAATGCCAGCAAGAGCAATACCATCTTCGAGCCTTCGAAAAACAAGTGTTTTGTCCAAGTATGAGACTGAAGAGACAATTAACTTGTCGAATTCAGAATTGCAGAGACTTGTACTGTTAGAGCAATTATCAACTGTAAGAGCTCAGAGGCAATTCTACCAGGAAATGCTGGAAAAGAGAGGTACTTCTCAGACTGACACTTACACGTGTAATAATGAGTTAAGTTTCACTCAATTTTAAAAGTATTTTTTCTGTGAATTTCTGTGATTTTTTTAAAAATTCAATTAACATTTATCAAAATGTAAACTTTAAAAATTAAATACTGACCTTTTATTTCTACCTTCCGTTCTTTCACTACGCTCTACTCTTGCTCTTGGTTGTATATAATTCTTGCAATATCACTCCGTTTTTGGCAACCACGTCGACGTAATTCTCCTTCATCAATGGCTGCATCTTCATTGACGCCTTCTTCTTCTTTCTCATTTCCCACGAAGTCATCATCTTGGAGATGTTTTGCTACATTATGAAGCACAAAGCAACAAGCAATGATGGAAGGTATCCTTTCAGATAGTACTCGGCAGACGTACTGTAGAATGGGAAATCTTCTCTTTAACTGGCCGAAACATCTCTCAATTATTACCCGTTCCCTTTTGAAAAGTCGGTTGTATGCTCTTTGCATTGGTTCCACAGGAGTACGATAGGGGGACATCAGCCACGGTTCAATGCCATATCCGTCATCTCCCAGTAGTACAGCATCATTAAATTGACGTAAGCTAGCACGAGCATCAGAATTTCTCCATATTCTACTATCATGTACCGACCCGGGCCAGCTTACGTCAACACTCGTGAACACTTCCCTAGCGTCGCAAGTAGCTGGTACATTTAAACTGAAATAACCCTGTCTATTAATGTATTCGTTTCCATGAACTGCAGGCTTAAGAATCTTGATGAGTGTGCAGTCAACAACACCAATGGCACTAGGGAAAGAGAATTCGGCTTGCCACAGCTGTTTTACTTCATCTATGGCGTTCTGGGAAGAGGGAAACTTAATCCACATATGAGCCTTAGCAATAATTTTTTCCATAACCATTGCCACAGTTCTTGAAACGGTTGTCTGATGCACCCCAACCTCTTCTCCAATACCTCTTTGGAAACCTGGATCAGCAACATATCTCAGAAATATTTTCATTCGATGCTCCGATGAAAGGGCACCACCTCGAGTCTCACTGTTTTCTCCGAGGAAATGGTTGGCAATCCATTGCAAGTTGTCTTCATTGAAGCGGTATAATGCTTTGAAATCGTCGATGAATGGAGAAACACGAGATTTATAACGTTTTTCTAATCTCACATGAGGTACGTACTCCGCCATCGCGGAAAAGCTTTATGGTGCATCTACCCCAGAGGAGAAGCATTTAAAACGGAGCAAATGCTCACCCGCAGAAGCATTTGCTACACTTTATGCATACAAAGTGCTAGAAATGCGAGCATATGCTCCTGCTCCGCAATTAGAGTGAGCATTTGCTCATGCTCCGCGAAAAAGTTAAGCAAATGCTTATGCTCCTGATTTTTATTCATGCTAAGAGAATCAAATGCTCCAAATTTTGTGAGTATAAGCTTTTGCTCACTTTTATTCATCCGGCCCATTGTCTCGTTGATCATTTGCCAATTTTCAGTATTCCTTGCAAAGTGCGAATGAAAATAGTTTTCTTTACTATGGGGATGGGTTTTATATACTATGTGAAATCTATCGTGGGTCTTGAAAAGTTTTTTTATTGTCAGAAATACTTTTTAGCAACTCGAAAAAGTGGTAATAACAGATATAAATAATAGTGAGAACTTTTAAATGTAAATAAAATTGTCCCTGGTGGTCTGAAACAATTGTAATTTTTTTTCATTCTGTAAATTTTTAGGTAAAATTTTACCTTAAAAATACAACTCTTAAAAAACGCTCAGAATGTTGTCGTGACTTATATTGATCTTTTTTTTCCAGGTGAGTCTAGTTTTATGGAGAATATGCTGGAAATGCTGTTACCTGCGGGTGTGTACCATCCAGGCCATGTATGTATGACGTGTTCTGAAAATTTTTGGAATAGCTTTCGTCACAGAAAACTATATTATCAATATATTAAACCCCCAAAAAAATTGTAGCCGGAGATTTTCTTATGTTGGTATACGAAGAAATTAACTAAGTATTGACTCAGTGAAACAGATCTAATATATGATCAATTTTATTTCATTAGGCACATCTCTTACCATTTTAAGTCGTCATTTGGTCTGCCTAAAAAAAAAAGCCTGCACGAGTTATGTGTGTGTAGGATTTCACGCCATGGAATGCTTTTTACACACGCAACTTTCAGTGACATTTGTCTTTGACGTTGAGTAGTGAGAATCCTGGCCAACCAAAGTAAACATTTTAATAACCTTAAACCTATTAAAAGTTTTGCCCGAATATCCGTTCTATTTCTCCTTAGGTTCATTTAAATTCGCCCGTTGAGGATTTGAGATAGAATATATCACCCACATTTAAAGCTAAAAGCACTGTAATTATGAGCATAGCAAATAGACTATTTTAGAGGACATTAAATGGCAAAAAAGGATACTTACCTGGTAAAGAAATGAATGATCTTGGATTCAACTAATGGCTTTATTGAGCCCAATATCGAACTAAAATCTAGTAGTGATTGATTTATCTCCGTGCTATCCTGCTCAATCTAACAGGTAATTAGTTAAAATACGGGTAAATTGAATGAAATCGTCCTTGAAAGCCTTGAGCACGTTGAAGGTAGGGATATTTAGGCGCGCTCCAAACAAAGGCCTGTAAAAATTAAGGAGGATATGATCTCAAATGAAACTAAATCTCAAGCGAAAAGGGCCTTAAACCATGAAAGAAATTATGATTTTTCCCAGCGGAAAACCAGCATTACATCCACTGGCTTATTCCATTCAGTGCTAAGCTAACTACATGTAGTTACCAATTCTCGAAATTAGTTATTGCTCTCACCAATATGTAAAGAAGAAATAACTCTGTATGACGTTTTTGCATTTAAGTTCCTTTCTTGTGGCTCTTTTGCCTTTGTTCACTGAAAGTTCTTGGGCATAATACTGTCTTTTTTAGGGGAGTGTCTTCCTGGCCCAAAAGGCAGATTGTGAAGGGAGGCAGATAATTGAGGCGATAGAATTAGGGCGGATGGGCCTTCAGAAGATGCATTGGCTTATTATCGGAAGCGTAAGTTGCACACTTTGAGTCTTCCAGAGAGGAGAATGTATGAAGTGAGCTTTTTTTAATACTTTGAGAAAGTCAGAGGGAGTAAATACGACGGCGCTATATTTAAGAGGTTTGAGATTGATCATAAATGACATAATTTTCCTTAGATGGTCTCTTGCAATGTAAAAATCATGTGATCACGTATTGATATCTTGCTATTAATCTCTCACTCTTCTTTATCACATTTTGGACGTGCTAAGCATAGAAATGCGGAGAAATACTTAATTTTTTGCTTTGTCTCAATTACTTCCACCTTCTCTAAGGGTCTCATCAACTAGTGTATCAGTCGAGTCTCCCATCATAATTCTCCTCTCACCATCTGTAGTTGCTATGACGCATATTTTTAAAAAATACTAGCAAGGGTACCCGTTGAAATTCAACGGGCGATGCAAGAATGACATGCATGTAGGTTGTAGGTTCGAGTCACTCATGAGGTGCATTTATTTCCAGGCAAATCAGCTATAATTTTAGTTTTTAATACAGCAGATGAAAGCCGCTCTTCACTATGTTTACCGAGTTTCAACATTCTTTTGCAGTAACATGGGAAAACTAAACTACCGGTAAATTGTATTCCAGAGGCTTTCCGCATTAATGTAACATCGTGGCATTCTCCTGTTTTACATGGGTCCAACTTAAATTAGTCCACTTGAAATGAAAATTGCCAGTTATAGGCAAATATATACCTGAAAATATCGTAATCAGCAACATTTCAGTATACAGCCTAGATTTCCGCTGTAATACCTATCTCTAGTTATAAAACCTAGCCGCTATTGTAAAAGTCCCATTTCCCTTCTAAAGCTAATGCTAATTCCATGGTTTCCAAGGAAATATCCTATTGTTGATAGAAGTAAAATTCATGATTTTGACATTAAAAGCGCGATTTCTAGGGAAATTATATTCGCATAAGATAATTGAATGAATAAATAAGAAACTGCAATTATTTATTCATCTAATGGCGAAACCTATAGCCTTCTATCTTTAGTAGAACTAATTAAAATATGCTAAAAGAGAAACCTCTGCACTTGAACCAAAATGTTTAGACCCGAGTTTTTCAAGCACATAAGACACCAGACGGCCCAATACGCTGCCCTTGGGGTCCAGGGGCCTTCCTTATAGTCCCAATTTCCTTAAAAAAGCTTTACTGACCCCATGTGTGAAAATTTTACTAAAATCGGTTCACTCGTTCAATACTATGAGGCTTTTAAGAAAGCATTCTTTTGGAACCTTGGGCCCTCCGGAGCCCCAGCATGACTTACGATCCCATGATTGTTGTACATTCAGTATAGGTATATTTTAGGTGTTTCTAATACAGGCAATAATTAACTTCCAGGGCCAATTTTTGGCAATAAAAAGGCCCACTTGAGGGCCGTCTAGGGCCCCAAGGCTCTTGTTTTATAGCTTATGCGTGAACCAGATATATCAAGTATCTTCCTGCTAAATTTTGTTTCAATCGATTTAGTGGTTTATGAGTGATTGAGTAACAGACAGACAGAGAGAAAGACAGACCGACAACACTAGATTTTTATATATTAGTAATAGCATAATAGCACCGATAGCAATAGAATTAGGTTAAATTATTTCTCACTGACTGGCCTTATTTTAAAACGGCAACTTTTTCTTTTGTATCCTGATCTTAAGCCAAATGAAATGTTTGGAAAATTATACCCATTTACGATGCTGCCGAAAAACTTCGGTAATGTTATCAGGAGTTTGGGCATAACCCCAATGGTGGAATCAAATTCTTTGAATATGATTTTTAAGTGGAAACAATGCTAAAATTCTCGGGTAAGAAGAAAAATGTACTGAATTGGACCGTTTTGAAACATGGAAAATTTTACGATTAGAGGCGGCCTAAGTTCTTAGAAAAACTCCTGGCATACTCAAAAACATTAGCTGCCTTTGATATTCACTGAGCGTTATTAATTGCAAGTTAAACTGCGTGAATGACGTCAGTGATTGAGTTACTCATTTTTGTTGAAACAACCATGAACACTATTTCTCTCTGAATTTTTATTTCTTGTGTTTTAAACGAAATTTAACTTAATATATTTAGCTCACTATTTCAAACTTATTTAAAACATTTTACACGTCTTTTATTACAATTTTGTTGCCAAGGTTCCATTTGCAATATACCCATTTGTTTAATCTAAAATGCCTCTTTTTACTGTCATTTAAAAACGTGGGTGAGTCTGATAGGTTGAAATACGTGGTTGGAAGTGAAGCCGTGGCACTCTGAAATACAAAATAAACAAATGAAAATGGAGATATGAATTATGTAATGGGTTGAATTTGAGCTATCTTCTGTGGTCTAGGATGATGTAGGTTAAGACTCTTAATATCGTAGAACTGTCAGATTTCGGTTTCAAGTTGTTCATCTCACTTCATTAAGAGCCAATCCAGTTACTGTATTTCTGGACCCGTGTTTTCGTCTGTTCAGAAGGAAATGACACCAGTAAAAGCACATTATGATTAATTAAGGTGATAGTTCATGATCCTATAGGTTTAAGGCCACGGAGAGTTCATGAGAGCATATTTTGATACCCGCTCATGAAATGATTAAGTTACTTCCTCGAGGAAGGAGAGTCGCTTCTCTCTTACCTATCTACGCCCTCTCTAGACCCAATCCTCTTTCAAGGCGATCTTCCTCTCCGTGAGTTCCAACTCCTTCGACGGCGACGCAAGGCAAGGCCGCTCTCTTTCAGACCCATCTCACAGAACGGCACTCCCCGCGCAAATTCCCCTTGTGCGGTCCATGGGTGCGCCCGGCGTCGTCGCTTCATTCGCCGTGATTGGCACGGGACCTGCCTCTTGCGGGAATTGGCAGGGGGGGGGGGGGGGCGATAACCTCCAACCTAATTTTCTCTCGATCTCGTGAATTTTCGACCACACGTCGATCAAGTCCCACCCTCGGGATGGGATAATCTGGAGTAAGTAATCCAATCAAAACTCCCACGGCATTTCAAGGAAAACTTCTTGCTAGGCGAAAGGGTGCTAATGGACGCATGCGCCGGCGAAAGCTTCGCAGCGGGTACCCTGTGTTTATTTGATGCCATTGGACGTGTGTGAGGTGAGTGACTGATGGATCGGACAATTAAAGTAGGGGCAGAATCACAGTGTCCCGTTTATTGAGATCCAGGAAAAAATACTGATTACGACAAGAAATTGATATAAATATAAATGACAGGAAACTGGTTTACATATTTTTGTTGGTATTTTTTATTCAGTTATAACATTAATTAATTTAAAAAAAGCATTGACACGGGGAACTATGTTTAATATATAATAAGCAATAACTTACGTTCTAGCAAAATGTGGAAAAAATGAAAGAGGAAGGACTTAAAAAAATGGGCAAGTCACAAATATTTGCGAGACTAGTTGGTGAGGAGTGGATGATACTTCATTAATAGGCGGGTTTCCACTTCGCAATAAAGCAATACGCAGTTTTTAGTGTGTGTCACTTCTCATTGCAAAAACACCGAAATCAGAGAGGAGAAGAATAGAAAAAAGTATTGAAATTATGTCTAAAACGACTTAATGATTCCTCAACTTCTTGAAGTGTCCTTCAATAATAAATAAGAAAACAACCTTACGACCCAAATAGTTATTTGAATGATGCTGCGGGAGGTGGAAACAAGCCTTCTCTACTTTTTAAATGTGAAGATTTTTGTATCCATGAATATATTGTAAGAATGCATTAAGTACTCCGGGGATAGAGTGCCTGTTGTATCTTAAGTACCGGTTTTCAATTTAGAGCAGCCCAGCAGCGTCAGCGACAAAGTAATTCAACTACTGTCGGTGCAAAAATTATGAAGGCTCGAGTTTGGACACTGATTAAAAATGAGCCGTGGTACTCACATGAATGCCAGTTACACCAAATTGTAGCTTGTTTTATTTTACGTTTAACTGTGGTTGTCGATTATTTTTACATCACACTCGGGCTCATACTTTAACCACCCCTCAGAAGAGGGCCGCCTCATCGCTAGCTCGAGCCCGCTAAAATACTCGGTTGTTTATTAACTCGTTAAAAATCGATATCACCATGAGAGATTATGATGGTAATTTTCATTAAATACTGCTGAAAAGAGCTAAAAAACAAGACCAAGATCTTGCTTCTACTACTTTTTATAACCAAGAAAAAGTTGTTTCATTAACTTGTAAATAACTTTTTTTTGGCCCGAATAAAAAGAACTGAACTTTTAAAGATACATATCAATATGTTTTGCTCACACAATACTACAGGTTTATTAAGATTATACTTCAAGTTTCTTCACTATTAAATGTCAAAGAGAGCACTCCGTTCGGAAACGGAAAAAAACCGGCGCTTCTTTTGTTCTCACTGGAATAAAAAATCGAGTGTGTAATGTAAAAATAATCGGCAACCACAGTTAAACGTAAAATAAAACAAGCTAAAATTTGGCGTACCTAGCTTTCATGTGGGGAACACGGCTCATTTTTAATCAGTGTCCAAACTCGAGTCTACATAATTTTTCCACCGACAGTAGAACGAACCGTTAGACGAACCGGATATCTAAACTTGGACCACATAGCGTCTTTCGTTTTTTCCATAAGCTTATGCTGTCCCTAGATTTCTCTACTTCTTTCCATTCAACCCGAAACCACTCTAATCCTCTCACCGATATATCCATTTTATCCTCATTGGCGGTTATAACCTCATTTCTCTATCACATTTCCCACCAACCAACTGACTAGATAAGTGCATTAGCAACTATGATAATTTGATAGGTGCAAAAAAATGGAGTTATACCTTTATTTCAACTTGGAACCATAGGTACGAAGAATAAAGTCTATAGGTTTCAGTTACTATAAAAAATGCTTCAGCTTGTCTATACAAAAACGACAAGAAATTTGATGCTAAAGCTACTAATAATTTTAATAACTCATAACAAATGTTATGGAATAAAAAATCTGGTTCCAAGTTTAGATAAAGACTCCTAGTGGATTCAGATGTTGAAGTTTTTACTTGGCTGAAGGTCGACGTTGTAGTAATTACCAAACTTTGTGTCTTTCACAAATTTATTATTACGAGTGCAACCGGCCGTACTCGTAATAATAAATATGAGGAAGACACAAAGGTTGACAATTACTACAAAAACACTCCAAATTTCCAACCTTTAAACTTTCAGAGACTACTCGTCTTATATAAAATGCCTACTCAAAAAGAAAAATCTGAAATAGTCAAAGTGAAGAAACAACGACGGAAGCAAGGTCAACTAAAAGACCGTAAAATGTTGCTAATTTAAAGAAGGAATGAATTAGTGGGGCTGATACGCGTGTAATCAGTTGCAAAAACAGATGGCCGAATTTACTCGCTAATCTATTACAGTTTATTATTAATCAGAGCCTAGTGATGGTTGGAAAATATTTGGGAGTTTAAAATAACCTGATCAATTTTAGTGAGCCATTGGTGAGATGGGATCTTCTTCGATGAATGTGATAAGTGTTTATCATTGTTTGAATCTAGAGTTAGAAACCAAGATCCAATACATTAAATGTATTTGTAGTTATCCAATCCGTCATTGTTAAGACCCACTAATTCCTTCACCCCAATATCAGTAGAGCTGAAACTTCTGATGGTGCTGTTGTGGAAAGATAAATTTTTCTTTTATAATACTCCAGTCGTATTGCGAATTCCTGAGCTTATTGTCCTTTGACGTTTTATACATAATGGTACTTTCAATTTCCTTTCGATTATGTAATATTGCACGCTGTCTTATCTAACCTTTTATTTCTCCGTCCTACGCCTCTCTTTTTCCTGTGGCTCTGAATTCGGCCTTCGATTCCCTTATAACCCCTTACTCACGACTTGGCTCCTCATCCATCAAAGCCCCACCCCCTCGCCTAAATTTCAGCCCCTCATCCATTTTCCTCTTCCTCGCTGATACCACGGCCCTACTCTTCTCCATCTCATCCCACCAAATGCAATGTGTGCGACTCCCTTATCTCCCCCCTCCTTCCCCAACTTCCAGATAAAAAAAAACACCTTCACCCACTCGGGCGCCACGCCCACTCGCACCCAGAGATTCTTCTTTACCATTCTCTCCCGCACCGTCCCCATTCTCATCATTCGTTTAAGCGGAGAAACCGACCAGAAGGGGAGAAAAGGCCGCCCGCAACTTCCCGCCTTCCTCACGCCCTGTGAAGGCCAAAAGGTGAATCGCTATTAGCACTAACTCATCCCTTCTCGGTCAATATCTAATCTTTTTCTTTTCTATCTCTCCTCCCGCTCTCTTTCGCATCATATTTTTCATTTTCTTCATGTCTTATTGTCAAACAAAAGCGTGAACTTACTTAATCTCCTCGGTCTAATGACCGAAGAATTCATTCAGAGGGAACTCTCGCCACCCTTCATGGACTGCGAAGGTTTTTTGCTGTTACTTTCGCCCCGCCCATTATACTCGCTGGAATTCGGAGCATGGAGTGCGAAGGTAGGTTGGTCAAGAGGCGGATACATTTAGCGGAAACCAATATTGACCTTCGAGGGCCAGTCAAAATTTCCATAATTTTGATTCTTATCCGCATGGAATGCCAGCATGTGTTTAGCTAGCTATATGGAGCTAAGTTCAATTACGTAATCTAACAAAATTAGCTGTAAAATCTATGGAATCAACTTAAATATAGACAATGACCTTGGGACTGTCACTGATTTCTTTGAAAGATGAGACAGAACAAAGCTGACCCTCGTGGATTAAGAGCACACCGTGGATCATCGCAACTGAAGAAGAGTGGTTTGGTATTAAGTAGCAATGTCATGGGTTAAGTGAAGAAAATTTCTGTTAAAGCTGAGTCACATGCTGCACTTTGGGTCGAAACTACTTGGTACATTGTCTGACATATAAATGTATTAAATCATAAATGCTCAATCATACGAATTTGGGCGTGAACACACGATTGGTTAGCTTGGTTGGTGGTAAGTGAAGAGCAACGGGAAAGGAATACATAATTATTGTGTAAGGTAAATGAGGGAGGGTGCTGCCGATGCCTTATTGGGGTAGCAGTATTCTGATACGGAAGCGGCGCCGGATATTGTGCTAGAGTCAATTAACTGCTGATCGTCCCGAGGGAGAGGAAATCTGTACCAAAATACCCCGACTAAAGGGCTGGATGTCACTTTTTTGCTCAACGACCCGTTTCGACCTGGTCGTGGGCAAAGGATTTCGTCAATCACACTTCTCTTCCTCATCAAGTCTCCAAGATTTGAGAATAGGCTATGATTGAATGAACAAATATAAACTATATCTTACCTGGAACAAAGTAAAACAAGCATAACCTTTTAAATGCTGGATTCCTAAATACAATGCCATAATTAAGGCTAAAAAAATGTTCCTTACGTCTTTGAGATATGTTAAATTCTTCATTAAACTTTATGAGTAATGTATTTGCCATGAATTTTTCCTTTCATTTGTAATATACGAAGTCAGCTATTCTAAGCAAAGCCTATAAAGACTTATTCTCGGGTAACACCCACGTTTTTATGAGATCGGGAAACTTATTTCTCCCTCTCAACGGTCACCTGGATTACCGAATTCCTGCGTAGGAGTTATTTGATTTTATTGCATAGCTATGTTTTTATTTCATTTGACTTATATGTCAGTTGCTCCTTCCTTTATGAAATTTATCAATTGCTCAATCTTAAAAAATGACGGAGTTAGCTACGATCGTTAAAGTTGACACAATGCTAGAATGCCAAGTAAAATTAACAATTGGCTTTGAATGCGGTACATATCGCTTGCCTATGGCACGGGTACTGAATCCAGGCAGTGACGCAAATTCCACGAGGTATCCTGGTCCTTCACGTGTTTTGTGAAGATGTCCTCAAATGTGAACCTCTTCAAATGGAAATTAAAACTGAAGAAAAATCACTCAATATGGGTCTTTTGTAAGCTTAGGCTCAGAATAAAAGAAACTCTGATGTCAAGTTTTCCTCCCTGATACCGTTACTACTTGAAATAAAGCATATTTTTTTAGACGGACCTCCGTTTTTTATTCATTATTGATCTTCATTGAAAGGCTACATCATATTCATAATAAATATCCAGTGGGTACCTCTCTCCATTGCAACGTGAACACTTTTAAATCGTAATGAATCATCAGATGCTGCGAAAGCAACAGTTTACTAAGTAATAGCAGTAGATAGCCTCCATAAGTTTATGGATACATTCATAGGATATTATTGCTGCTCTTCTATTGCAGAATAAATTTGGTATAAAACGTCAACTCAATGAAGATGCGATTTAATAAAACTCATCTTATGTTCACAGAAAAATTAATGTGACCAATAAACGAAGATTCAAAAATTAATTTTTTACGCGCAAGGAAGTTTGAGATGACGGGAAGAAAGGTTTTTTTTTTAAACTCGAGGAAGTGTAACTATTAGAATCAAAAGGGAGGTACAAAGTGACTGGCGGAAGGGGGATTGAAAAGTGACGCAGGGATTAGTGGAAGAGAATTTTAGAAGACGCAAGGACGAATAGGGAAGGTCAAGGATAGTGGATGACTTTTATTGGCTCGGAAACGTGACTCCTAATCTTAAGGCCGACCTCAACTTTGGCTTTGAAGACGTTTCTAACGTTCGAAAGGGTATATTTCAAAAAGATAACGGCTCTTCCGAAACCCTTCATTCGTGCTCATTTTGGCGGATCTTTTTTCTCTCTCTTATTTAAGCTTTTTTCTCTCTCCTGGTTTTATTTTCTTCCATTATTTTCTCTCTTGTTTTAATTTTAACAGCAAATAATGCTTTTCTCACAGTGTTCGTCGAATAAAGGTTTAAGCGACTGGCTTCGATACCAATTTTAACGATAATTAACTTCATTATCGTCGTAAAAATTATATTTTTATCACATTTAATGTATATATATTTAAAATAATTTTATTCAAAACGTATATTAATATTTAAGTCAGTTCTGACGGCCTAGGGAGGAGTGCTTAGAAATATTAGTTAAATACTGCAAGAACATAAAAATAGATGTAAGTTAGTGCTCTAAAGCCCCTCTTATCGTATAATTTCACTCCACCAATCCCAAAGTTGAAACTCTTGTTGAATGAACAGTTTCAATACTAATGGCTATTTTCTATGCAAAAATAATAGTCTTTATTGGCATTTGATAAAAATTTTCGATTTCTTAAGGATAACCTATTAGAAAAATTTTATGACCAAATGCTTACCCATAGAAAATAATCTTTCATTTTTATTCAGAAAATATTTAAAAGGCTATGTTGGAATCACTAATGCAACTAAATATTCTCTACTACTATTCTCTTTAAAATTTATTTAAATTCCGTCTTATATTTAAATGACCTTTATTCCACCTAAAATGGCCTAAACCATGGTGGTGTTGAATCTGCTGTACCATGCATTAGAAGTACTTTTAACGGTATGTTATGCTCGGCAATTTTTTTTCGAGCTGATCAAAAGTCACTTTTATTTTCACAATTGCATGGTCCACATTTCCCTTATTTTGAGACGCTTAACTTTCAAATATATTAAGTGCCTAAATTCCCAGTAAATCCTAAGGTCTTTGTAATATATAGTTGGACCCCGGATAGCCTTTGCCCAACTCGTTTCAGATAAAAAGATGGAATTACTTATGAGCATCGATAATTAAAAACTGGAATGCGATTGTTGCAAATAATATAGAAAATATTTCCATAAATTTTGAGATTTATCTCTCACCTAATTGTTTTAAAATTATCTGGAAGGTGTTTTGGAACTCCCTGCTCTAGATAATATTATTTTTAAACCACCATTTGCCCCTACCAATTAATGGCTCTCTCGACATTGTTAAAGAGCCTTGCATTTCAATGATGGAATGTGTAGCATGTGAGAGTGTACATCGCTACTCATGTGTAAACTCTTTATGCCTCGCTGAGCGCTCTAATGACCGCATGCTCAATTGATTCGCTGATGAAGCTATTCAGTGCGACGAGAACGGTGAATGTAGCATGAAGAATGTGGAAGGATTGTTTGGTACAATGGTTATCCTGTGACGACGATTAGACCTCCTTTTTGCATCCCCATGAAAAATGGCCTAAATTATAATAACGAAAAGATTCTTGAATATGTAGTAATTCAAGTATTTCATTCACAGCCAAAGTTTTACCAATAATACTGGCATCCTCAGGGATTTGCAACAGTAAAAAAGAAAAATACAGCCTGGTATTTTCTTAAATATTAACATAAAAGTTGAGGCATGAAGAGTTTACCTTCCATTGAGCTAAATATTGAGCACCAATAAAATAAACAGCAAATCAAAAATATGTAAGAAAGGAATAATAATTAACAAAAACCATTTAAAATGTTAAAAAATAGCACTAAATTAACTATTTACATTTTTTCGCACAAAACAAATATTTAATCAAAGTAAATATTAGCATTGGTTACATATTTTTGAACAAAAATAAAAATACAGAACTCATTAAGGGTTTGTTCTATCAAACCAATATAAATTTTATTAAAATGTCAATATCTGTTATCTTATTTACAAGCATTAGTATTTTTTATGATATATGCCATTTCTTTAAACAGTATTTTTTACTTGATCGTAATAAATGATTCTGGCATTTAAAAAATCTTAAGGATGATTATTTGTAATTGCATTTCCCGCAAGTGTGCGCAAATGTTTAACAAATTTTATTGATGATCTGTGCTGGTATAATCTAGCATTGAAATACTGTGATATTTGTCCGATAAAAATGCAGTCAGAGTCGGTACAAGGATAGGATAGGATTTGGAGGAATTTCCGACTGTAATGGTTTATACAACAATTTATAGTGTGTGCCATGGTTTTTTATGCTATTTTAAATCTACTATTTTAGAACTTTTGGCAGTAAATTCTGATACCCCTTTTATATAAATTATGCTTCGGTAGTTGACTGGGGATGCAAAAGATGAAGGATTTGTAGAGGAGAATTTTCTGTAAGTTGTGTCCATATTAGTATTTTAAAGTGTTTACTGCATAAGAGAAATTTTATGAAGTAGTGTGAGTATTAAGTCAACGGTCTATATGTGATGAAGATTTATTTCATTTATTTAGGAAGCGCATTCTGTTTGTACAAGATTTTATTTGTATCAGACGTAGATTTTGAACTCAGATATTTGAGGCACTGACTAAAGTACTGTAGTCTGTAAGTACAGTATTTGAAAACATTGTGTCCTAGTTTATTAACTATCTGTGTGATAATCAATAATCAATCTGTGTGATCTGTAGGAGTAATATTTTTCCCGGATTAAAGGGTACTCCACCTAAGCCAGTGTGATGGTGATGTAAACATTTACTCTTACCTTGACATGGACGAGTTTGAATCACCAATTCAGGAGAGTCCCTTTTAGCGTGAGGTCTGAGGTGTGAAACAATAGCAATGTTAACAAGAAATCACACTTCGTGTGTGATTACGCATCGCAAGTTGTTCCAGAGAATTCGAGGGGGAATTATATGTTTTTGTTTACATTCCTCGAGGTTTCGTTTTTTGTGCAGTGAGTGAGAGTGAAATGTTATCTATGCAGCCACTAAACGGGTCCTCGTTCACGCGCAGCTGGTCCTCTCGCTCAGAATCATATGCAGCTGTGGATGCAAAACACAATCCCTCATACCATTTCCGTAGGGACATAAGAGTTTATGTAGAGTGCTAGTAGCCCGATGGAGGTTGCAAATAAAAATAAACGGGAGATAATGAGGTGAATTATTATCATGTCTATTTAGTCATAATTAAAAATATTTTGGCACTGCCCTTAAGGATTTTTTTTTCATGTTGTACCACACATGTTTTGTAGAGTACGCTTCTTTTCAAAATCATCGGATGGAATTTTTACCTCCAATGCTCGAATTCGCTGACCTCATCAAATGCAGCCGTTACTTTCCTTGGTCTTAATTTCCAATGCGTTGTCAATTAAACCCTTTTTACCTATCACACAACTATATAAAATAAATCACTATAATTAATTAATTTTTAATTCGAACTAATGACGGCCAAGGACTTTTGAATATGACAAAATGGCGTTCAACGGCAGGGCTGGAACTTAATTTTCTTTATAACGAATCGATTAAAACTTGGTTACTTAACATTCATTATGTTTCGCAAGGAATCATTAGATGTTTTCCCTTGAAATTCACTTCAGTTTAATAAACTCTTCACATCTCAATATAGTTCTGCTTCCATTCAAAGTATTTTTCTCAATATTCGTTATGAAACGAACATTGCCGAAGAAGAAAATTGCCGGTATACGTCAGCATCAAATTGTTGGTTTCAATAAGGCTGTTCTTATGGAATGTTCATTATCATCTAATATCAATCGTCTAATCAGCAGTACAGTTGTTTTCCATACATTTAAAGTATCTACTTAATTCCAATGCCACTCAGCAACTGAATCAATTATTTAGGTTTCGAGTAATTGTGAATCAAGTCAAGAGGAATGAAAATAATTTTTCCAAATTAAGGCAGAGAGGCATTAATTTCTTTTGATTTTTCACGCTAAATTTCTTCCAGCGGGCATTTATAGCAGCGATACCGTGCCAAATATTTTAGACCGCGATGAAAAATGCTATCTGTAATTTGCGCTCATTGTACCTGATCACTGCCTCCCTTGCAAGGCTGAAATTACGACGCCATGGGTGTTGATCGATTGTCTTTGGAAGTTAGTTCCCCTGCGCTGTCAACTGTATGACGTGAGAAGCAAACGTCAAAAATAAATAATCGCGTATTTTTGCACCATAGGAACGGAGCCCTGTGCTAGCACATCATCAATGATTGATTTATTGAATGCGGGGATGGAATTCCATAGAGAAAAATACGAACAACGTGTGGTCTTGCATTTGCAAATGTAGAGCATTGATTGCTATCCATCTCCCTGGCTTCATGTTCGGAGCTAACGTCGATGGCAAAGATGAGGGTGCATCTCACGAACGGAGCGAGTAGAGACTTCGGGATGACCCACCTCCCGACCCCCACTAAATGTGGTAGACCTGCATTTCCTCGGCGCAACATCTCGGCTCGGTTAACGGCTGGTCGCTATCAGTCACGATTATCATTACGATGTCGCGCATGACTGGTCGCAGGTCGAAACAAGGAATGGCATTGGATGTCCCTCTCTCATTGAACTTGCATCTAGGAGGCCTGCAGTGATAAATTATATACCAAAGCCGGCTCTCTCACGGTCTTACAGATTGGGCCATGAAGTATAGTTAGGTGTGAAAATGTGGCCCACTGAGTTTTTTTTTAACTCGGTCTTTTCAGGAATACAAATCAAGCCAGAAAGTGGACAAAAATTGTCTTTACGTACTCGAAGTACTTTATATAAAATATATTTTAAGAAATATTTTACTATGCGGATACGTACTTAAAAATTATATTACATGGATACGGAAATTATATTAACTTCATCGATGTAAAATTAATGATTAAAAATTAGAATAAGTAATGAGGTGAAGATACAGATAACTTGTATCCACTGATACATTCGCTTAATCGTAACATATTTTGCTTTATTACAATATCTTGAATATAACGTTATAAAAAGAGTGCTGTAAAATACCATAAATAAACAGTTACAGCATCATCAATCCAAACATGGGCGTGCTTTAGCACTCTATTCACCTCTCTGATGATCGCTAAATTATTCTATTATTTTTTTCAAGCATAAAGAGTAAGAGAACTTTAATTATGGTTTATTTTGATGAGTTACTTCGATATAACAATACAATTACTTCTCAGATTAAAGATCTTTGGTTTTCCTGGCGTATCTGCTGGATAAATGTTTCTCGGGTAATAAATGTATTCCATCGTGTTCATGCAGAACCCCTGAAGATTGAGAGCAAGTCGTTCCCCTAAACGTCGGGATTCATGGACCTTCTTTACCGGTGGAATACGCGAGAAACACTTATACTTCTCAGATAATCGGCTAATAGTCTCATGAGTTCATTTGAGCGTAAATAATGAATTAAATGCGCATTAGCGCAAAACAGGAATTAAGTACCGTGCAATCATCAATTTTAATGTCGACTACCATCGATGTAACAAATCTGTCAATTCCATAGGTCAACGAGAGAAAAATAACGGCCGAATTCCTGTACACATAGAATAATATTCGCAAATAACTAATAATTTATTTTTATCACGCTTAAGATTATAAGGCTTTTTATTTAATGTTTTGTGAAATTATAAATAGTCTTCGTACATTTTAATGGATGCCTCCATAGCGTGTTGTTTTACAATAAGTAAAATTTTTATAATACTGTGGGACAAACAACTTTGGGGAACGCACTGACTCACGAGGTCAATATTTGATTTACTAACCAAGCCAAAAGGAAAAGCGAAGGGAGATATCGATATCCGCCGGGCAATATTCTTCCAAAATCCCCCTTTATTGGAAATCAAGGTTGAGTGATGAATTAACGCGGCGTGTATTAGTAAAGTTATATGGAAATTAGAATGATCACAATTTGCGAGGGTCGATAAAATGTCGACGTGCTCTGAGGCTTCCTGACCCTGAACTTCAAGCGTGGGCTATATTCGCGGTCAAGGTCAACGCACAAATGCTACAGAGCTCCCTCACACGTGTTTTCTCCTATCGACATACAACCGTTGACCCGTGAAGCGAACTGGTCTTTTGTATGCAAACTAGTGTATTAACGAAAGTCAGTTTAGACGTTCCGTGTGCAAGACCATCATTCAATTTCACTCAGTTGTAGGGGGAGTAGTAAATTATTAGTGACGTCACCTAACAAATGAGTTAACTGTAAGTGATGACTATTAATTGTAAGCCTAATAAAATTTAGCCTGTAGCAATATTTTAATGCCTCAGTCTTTTAAATCAGTAATAATATTTTGAAACATATTGTATTTACATATATTATACACAGGTGGCGATATCACCTACTTTACTTTTTTTAAAGTATTGATACCACCAAGACTGATGAATGTAATGGCACTAAGATGCTTTGTTGATATGATTGATTCAGATTCTCGATTCTCAATTAAAAGTTGGAATGATGTGAGAGAGGCAGATTTTCGTGAATTGTGAATAACTAAATAGAAAACTATGTTCAGATAAGGAAATCATGGTCAACGTGACACAACAGTGTTTTTCCTCAATTAAATTCATGTCTATAGAGGTGGAAATTTCATTGTGAATGAGCGATTTATTAGTCGGAATGGATAGCGATGAAAGTTACGCACTGAATTGTATTGTGCGGTTCAAAACCTGCATTATTCCTAATACGATAAATTCTTCATTCCAATCCACAGCTGTCGTCGAATGACCTTTGACCGCCGTAATCACGATGGGCGGCGGAATCTGTAATATGTAGGCCCTTTAACAAACGGATTGGCGATACTTGCAGAACGACTGATACTTGAAATGTAAAGGAAAATGTGAACAGAGAAAATATAATGATGATGATGAATGGAATGAAAATGAGACTGATCGTGTGGGTGTTTGTGGAATCAATTGAAAGAAGCTGGATGCTCTTTCAGTAGATAAAGGTCGGTTCTTGCGCCCTTGTATTTTCATTCTACATTTGGTTCACGTGGCTAACTGATCTTTTACTCTATCGATAATCTATTAATTAAAATTAAGTAAAATTATGTTATTAGATTAAATAAAACTAACTTTGTATACTCTACTAGCGGTTAATTAACACGCCTTCCACAAAGTCAATTCTGGAACCATTTCCTTTATGAAAATTATGTTACTTTTATAGTTCGCGATAGTGTTCACCGGAGCCAAGATGTAGGCTTGATCTAAAATGTCTTAGTTTTTTGAGCTTGGGTGGATATTTGCCTGTAAATGTCGGATCCGTGTTTGAATTCTATGAAGAGAACTTACGTCAAATGTATTGTATCTGGCCGCCATCCGTTTAGTAGCAGGATTTGTTTCAGTCATTCCTCGCTTCGTTCTTCAATTACATCTCCGAGGCTTTTCTCGCGGCGCGGGCTCACTTTTTTGCCTTCGTTTGGCATGCCAAGGCCACTCTTGACAGTGATGGAAAGCCTTTCCTCCATTCACTTTTATTTTTTTGCCAGAAGACGAAATGTAACAACTGTTATCCGGCTGGGTTTCGTGCATATTTTTTCAGCTCGCGTGCGCACGATAAATTTAGACCATTCGTAAAGATACCCCTTTCTTACCTCTCTTTTGTCGATTGTGTGCGGGAGGGTAGGCGTTGAAGGATTGAGACTGGGGTTTCAGGACTCGGTCGAAACAAGTTCATTTTCCTCTCATCCGCGTGGAGTATCTCCGCGGGGAATTAAGAATTTGTTTTCTCGCTGCTCACGTGCCGAGATGGTGTTGGCTTGCTTGAGTTGAAAAGAACGATAATTCATTGACTCAGCCATTTTTAGCGCAAACAATATGTTTTCTTTTGCCATAAACTCTATCAATTAATCTCAAATGCTAGTCATTGTCTCCTTTACGAGGCACTATCTTCTTCTGGTGTATTTTAATTTGTTTACCACTGTTCTGAATTATTTCAGCGCATTATCACGTAATGTTGTATTAACTTAGAAGAGTCCCATTAAGTAAGCTATTAACAGATCCCATGCTATGGTTAAATATTTCACCCCTTCCACTATCCTTTAAAGTAGTTTAATTCCTCGCGATGAAATTTTCTCATTCACTCCTACTTTACGTACTCGCCTACAATTCTCATTCACACCTGTAGAATAATCTTCATTAGCATCATGTAAATCTACCGGATTATATTTTTCTTTCATTATTTCCTCTTTCAGTATTCATTCATTATTTGTAGAGAACGCACGATAATTACAGCTCAAGCTACTTAACTTGGCTCTTAAGTAGTTTACGAAAAGGGGCTATTTCTTTTCCTCCATGGTTGTTGATCGAGCCAATGTTTTGATATGATCGTATTTCAGAGTTATATACGCCACTTACTTCGTTTTTTCGCACATAATATTCGTTACTATCTACTATTTATCATTTAACTATCTACAATCTTGAATTTATTTTGGTCATGATGTCAATTGGAGTATTTGAAACCTGGTGGTAATAATTTGATTTTATCCCTTCTACATTTATTTTGAGTCGATTTACTCTAGTATTATTCTCATCCAGACCAACAAAGGAGGTAGAAATCTTATTTACTTGTTTCTTTTTTTCTATATCCATGAAATATGTTGTTCTAACATCTATTTCATCTTTGACATATGAGGCACTCTTCACCAAAGTTCGATTGAAATTTTATATCAATTAGGTACTTGGTAAGGACCGCAGCATTATTACCTTAGTCTTCATGAAAATTCCATTATCTGTCGATTACCTCTATTTCATTTCAAGATGATATTGCAGGTAGAAATTTCAATTAGTCTGTCCAAATATACGTTTTATTAAATGGGCATTTTACTGCTCTAGTTATCGAGGACAGAGGTCACAAGGTGACTATATCTTAGTATATGCATGTGGTTTTTGAGATGGACGGTGAAAGGAGGGAAAATAAGAGTTGGCAGTCACTTGTACTTGTCAAAAATAATAAAAATGACTCTTGAATGAATATACATATTTTGGAAAAAATCATTGTCACGTTACTCTCAGACAATTTGTTATTATTAACCTAGTCAGATTTCATCCCCGCAATCCTTGATCTTCCTGAATGGCACGTATTGAACTTAAGTACTCCGACCATTTCAGGTTATAACTAGTAGCTTTTATCTGTTGTTGAAATTAAGGTTGCTTTCAGATTTAAAGCCGTGCAACTCTTAAAGTATTATCAGGACGTTGTATATTGAATAGCAGTATATTTTGTACTCCAACCAATATATTTATTGGGCTCTAGACGTCGAGCGATTCATGTGATTTTAGGGTGAGCTGAATATTGTTTGCAAAATGGATTTTCAATCGAATCGAAGATTTACACCACTTCATCATTCTCTCCAAACAGTCTCCTATCTTTCTCTATCTCACACTGGTTCCATTCACGCATATCTTCTCTACAAATAACCTCATACCCTAATGCCACCCCGTAGGAGACAATTTCCCTTTTCGTGTCATTCACCACCACACGATCATTCGCCACCATCACATTTTTACGACCCTCGTCTTAATTTTCAAATCCCTCCCTTCCAAGCACACCCGATTTTAGCTTGCCAACCTTCACAAGTTGTTAATACAGGATAAAACCGTAACATTAAAAGATCACCGCAAGGGTTTTGAAACAAAATTTTTTAAAAAATAGAAAAATTGTGTACTCTGCTTTATTTTTGCTCTGTTTTCTAGGGAAAATACGGACCAAGCGTTGTCATCACTTTTTCTGGGACTCATTGCTATCGGCGCGGCAGACGTATTCTTTCGTCGAGAGGGCGCTTCTCTTATCGTTTCCACATGGAATGAGAATCATTGTTATCTCCTTCACTTACATCTAACTCGTATAAAAATTCGTCGTATTGGCCTTGTTCGAGATATTAGCGCAGTTATAAATATAGTAAATTTTTAAAAGGGATTTTAAAAGTTATAAATGTACGTCATCATTTATGGAAAGGAATCGCGTAACCAAAGAGTCCATGATGTTGGACTTCGTTGAAATCATACAGAGATAAATATGTTTATAGTATGTAAAATGCTAAAGTATAATAAAGTGATAAAAGGTTTTACTTTTCATTTTTCTCTACGTTATGTTGGAATATTTCTACTGCGTTATTGTTTTGGGCAGACTCTTTCAACTAGCATTGCATTAATCTCACCAAACCACGCTAATTTCTATACCACATAAGCAAAATTATTTTAATTTAAAATATATATAGATGGAAGGATACAAAAATTGATATTTCAATAAAATTATATAAAATACATTTTTCCGGAAATCACACTGTAGTTATGTTAAGACCTCCTCGTATTATTGTTCTACAGTTATTGGAAAATGAATGTAATTATTGAATTATCGTTTTCTGTTGGAACTATTAAACATGTTCCATCAACAGAAACTGGAGCTGCAGGTAGTTTCTAAAACACTAAAATTAGTTTTTTTTTTATATTTGATATTAGTATTTAAATGCAAAACTATAGTGTTTTACTTCTAATATCTAGTTTCTGAGATATGCCATTAGTGAAAGCAATAATTTCAAAATTGTTTGAAAACATATGGAATATATCTTCTGTTTTGACTCATATAGTCCCAGAAGAACTTCTATGAACTCAGAGATAGAGAGAACGCTATCAAATTTCATCTTGACGTCTTTGGTCTCTAATACGAAAAGGATGACTCTCTCATTCAAGTTCCTCGCGCATATTTTTCCTTTCACCTCACGCCCCGTTATCTGTGCACGTGTGTGATACAATCTGCTTCCGTTTCCAAATATGAACAACTTCTATTTTTCTTGTCACTTACACCAACCAGTTTTCCATTTTTGTCTTGGTTTATGACATTTTACATTTCGTTCATCAACTTGGCGTAAAACGTTAAATCTATTAAGATAGGAAAGGCTTATACCTTGGGAAGACGAAAGGAGAAGAATAATGATGTTCTGGAAGAGAAGCATGCCTATAGAATTTTGGCTTTGAGATTCTGCATAGGTTAATGCAGCATTGTCTATGCCCATTGCCGTGTGATTTTTTCATATTTTTAGTTAATATCTGCACCAAAAAAAAAGAATTATATCACCTCATTTCTCCTGCTGATACTTTGCGTGGTGCCAGAAATTAGATTTAGAATTAAATCTAACTCTCCTGGTTAACAATGGGTTTTATTTATACCTGATATGTGTACAAAAATTGGAACCTAGAATTGGGGTACTCTAATAGGATGTGAGAGGAGATTTCGTGATATTTTATTTATTTAACGAATTTATGCTTCTCCAGAGTTAACAGGCCTCATAATAGCAAACGGATATTTAGGAAATGTATGCTTGTGCACAACGTGACAAGATCCATTTTTCCACAAAATGGAGAAGGATAGCATCATTCGCGAACAAGTTCAATGAATTATCAAAAATAATTTCAAACCGAATTGGCAGAAAACCACCGTAAGTCGATGACCATGACCCGAAAAAATCTAAAGTCATGATAATTCTCAATGTGGAAATATTACATCTGGATGACGTTTCAATTTTTTTAGCCGCGAATTCATTTGCTTCAATTTTCTATCACTGTTATCTTGGAATGTATGTTTATTGACAGTGATAATAGTTTATTTATAAGTACCTAATTTCCATATTATCTATCTTCGTCAGAATTTTAGCCGGTGTTTGTAGGTACATAATACTAAATTGCTATTTGAGCACATTGCTACTTTTTCTTTCTCGTTCAGAGCCATTCATGTTAAATTTTGACATTTTATTTTCCGGTTGAGAAAATTAAATTTTTAATAACTCAGGATACTTTTGACTATCATAAAGTTAAAAGGTAAAAATTGTAACATTATTTTAAATAAAAAAAGAGTTTCGGTTCATAAATTGACGGAGATGCAGAGTATCATGAAATATATCATTTTGTCATTAGGAAAAAGATGTACAGTCATGAATGTGGCACTACCAATGATGAGCATACTCATCGTTATCCCATTGAATGGAGTGAATTAAGGAACAATCAATTTTTCATTGCTTATGCCACGTTATTTTCCTCGAATATGGAAAACTCTCCAATGAAGTATGAACGCTTATATCACCCGAAATTAAACCACACGAGCACACCATAAATACTTGAGACCGAGTCCAGAAAGATTGAAAATTATATCTATGGAAGTGTCTATTCGGGGATGAGCAGTCCAGTCATGACCATTTTTCCCCTCTTTCCTCCTTTTACACTTAATATTCTGATCCGAGATGGTCGAAGTATTTCATTTCACAAAATATTTTATGCCTGACACCTAAAATCGCTCCCAAGTAACTGGGGGCAAAAAATCAATAATGAAAATTCCAGGAGAATGTCCCGAGTGTGTTCATCATTGCCCTTTCTTCCACTCACTTTATTTCACTCTCTCTGACTTTATCTCCTTTCATCATCACCTGTCACTTTATTTTCGTTCTTACCTCCCTCCCAGTGCGAATCCTCAACAACCATTGATTCCTCTTCAGTGCACACATCTCTACTGGATTCAGTCGTTACAAGCGGAATGCGATGAATCGCTCTAAAAATATCTGATACCAAGAGAAGGCACTGGCGCAACACGGCTCTGTGGAGGTGCTTAAATTCCTCGTATCCAACGTGCATGCTTTATCACCCATTGGTTTTTATTCACCGAGGAATGTGACCTTTGCTTGTGGCGCGCGATGTTCCGTTTCCAATGCAAAACCCCAATGTAGTATATGGTGAGGCGAGGGCGATGTAGAGCTGAGGCTTTGACATCGAGCACTCTCAGTGAGAAAAAATGCATTGCATATGGTGATAGTGACTTGATTTACCGTTTTAAAAATACGTAAATCCAACGGCAGTGTAAAATTATGATGATCCCCGTAGTGCCTGAAATTAACAAGGTTGATAGGCGAGCCATGATTATTACAAAAAGGGAAAATGTTACCTCTCTGCTGCTATTTCTCACTGTCAAAGTATGTGTAGATTGTGCCTTAAATAAAATTATCCTATTTGGCGTCCGAAATACGGGGAAAAACATCAGGATGAGAGGGAAGTGATTACTTTACCAAGGACTCTGACAGTATTCGAAAAAAATCACTCGATGTCAGTGTAGCTGCATGTGCGAAAAAACATCCTTATCCAAAGTAAAGCCTGAATTCCTCTATCCAGCTTTCATAGTCACTTCTCATTACGCTAACTTAATTTGCATCTACGTCAATAATCACCTAATCCTCTAAAAAAATTATTTTAACGCATCCCCCTGGCTAAAGTCCCAGTCTATTACGTCTCCTATCAAACTCTCCACCGGCCCTCTTCTTATGTCTCTTCTGACTAAGTTGAATATTATGTTTATGGCAAGACTGCCCTTCAAGTTCAGTCGTCTACTCATATCTTCTGCAGTTGCCGTTGATTCCAAAGAGAAGCAATAGAGAGTAGATGAATTTAACTTTCGCATATACATGCTTAGTGTTTGTAACATAAGTCGTCCTTTTTTTCTTCTTGAATTTATTAAAAACTTATCATGAAGTCAAAAGAAGTCATCGCTAAATGTCTAGGAAACATGATTTTTAAGCAAAATTGTGCCTAAAGAAAGTTATTTTTTTCAAATTGATTACAGCTAACAAAAAAACTAGTAACCGTAAAAATTGGATCTTACTAGATCTCATTTCATGATAATTCAAAAAGTTTTCTAAGTATTAGTCCTGTCAATTTATTGGCTCTTCCAATGATGTTATATATAGACTATTAAATTATATCAATTATATATAAGCTAATAAATTAAATGAAAAAGCTGAATAAAACCAAAATCTAATCGTGGAGACAATTTCTCTGAAAAAATCGGTTAAATTTTCTTGCAAGCATGCAATTCTCACATAGTGACTCTGGAAGACTGAGATTGTGCGGTATTTGAAAAGAGAAACAAGGAAGCGGGAGAGGGAAATTTAAAACTGCGAGCTCCTTAGAAAGCTATAATGAAGATGTTGACCATGATCGGGGACCGTTTGAGGGTGGAAAGCAATCCCTTTCTAGGTTGAGCAGATCACGTGAACGAGGGTTAAAGAGATGGTGTTTTCGAGAAAAAAATGTCAAAGAGTTCGATGAAATGGTTCAACTAACATAAAGTAGGACGTATGGTTAGTGAATAAATTGTGTATTCGATGCTTGTTTGGTATTTGGATAAGGTAAAAATGGTAATAGTTCCAACTTTCTGTGATAATATTCAGTAATAATATTTTCTCTAGGATATTCCCACAGTAAACCAGATTTTATTTATAAACTACACATAGGGTAATTATAACCAATCTACTATGTTGCACAGTGGTGTATAAAGATTGAAGTATATTTGACTCTATTCTGTAACTACTGAAGACTATATACCCGAAGCTCTCTTCCACCGTTTTTTTTTTGCTTTTTCTAAAGTCATATGCTACTCAATGTCATCCCGAATACGTCACACGAAAAGTGAATGATCTCGGTCATGGAAACGTCTTACCTTCAGTAAACAGTATCTTGTCTGTGGCGAAGGTTGATAAGAATGTTGAACGAATAGTAAAATGGAGCCCAGGAACGATGGAGAATAGTTGAGGAACAGGCAAATGAATAAGAATGGTAGCAAACACGCTTGTAGGTAGCCGAGACGATGACTGAAGAAACATATCCCAAGAAATAATTTTATCAAAAAGTTCTGAATTTTTATTGAAAGAGCAATCATGAGCAGCCAGTTCTGTTCGTTAATTACTCGCATAATTCTATTAATGTATGTCTCAGTATAGCTGGCTACCTCTTTTTATTATTTTCTTTCAAAATTTCGGATCGCGTAAAATTTTCACTAATTTCATCGTTTCACTTTAAAACGTTTATAACTCCTCGTGCATTTTATATTTGACCATTAAATGATGCAAAACGTCAGGACTTTTTCCTATTAATGACTTCTAGTATTCATTATTTGGTACAAGGCCATATTCACTCTGTCTCAATTTTTTGATTTACACAAAAACGTATTTAATAGGATTATAATATTTATTAAAGTTGGCCTGGTGAAATTATCGACAGGTTATTGGTGGATATGTCATAAATTTAAGTGTGCAAAGTAATGGATATCTTCCCGTTATGAGTGAACCATTGATGTTAGATGAATGTGCACGCTTTTTTATGATGCTAAAGTTTATGTAGATGTGAGTAACGTGAAGAAGAAATTTGAGGCGTTGAAACAATAATATATTGTGATTCTTCAACTATCAATAAGCAGGAAGACGTTTCTAGCATTTTTAGGACTCCTTTATATGCAGTATTAATTATTTGACATAGTGTTGTGGAAGAATAAATCGATTTAAAAACAATTTTATCTCACATATTTATGCCTCTCAGACTTTTACGTGCAGTCTTAAAATACGGTATTTTTTTACTCAGGCAAAACATGACCTTTAAATATGTCTAAATGGATTTCTGTAAAGCTGTCATGACCTGAGCTCATGCATGATTCAAGCGTGGAAATGAATGCAGTGCTTCACATGCAACATTATGGTTTAAGTGCCCCAGCGTGCTTCTGACAATTTAATATGCTGATTTTTAAAAGAGAATGTCATAAAAACCGTGACGGGATTACTATCTCTCCCATTACTCATTCAACGGGGTGACGCATCAGGCGAAATGCTGAGGCCCGGCGACACAAGAATAGTGCGAGAGAGATGGGGTAAGGCGGGATAGATGGAATAGAACGAGCATTACGTCAAATGGGGCGAAGGAGCGGCGGAGGAAGGAGCAGAAGGTGCAGCTGGAGGAGGAAGAGGTCGGAAGGCGAGGGAGGGAAGGCCGGCGCTGAGGTTGTGGAAGGGTATTCGAATCAGGAGAATGAAGTTTTTAGAGAGCAAATGTCGGGGCGGAATAAGATTTTAGGAACCGGGGGAGTAAGCTTTACGAGAACCGTAAATCGCTGTGAAGGGCTAAAAAGACGTGGTGAAGTGGAAAGGTGTAAAAGAACGACTTGAGGGTTGCAAGGATCCAAGAACCTTGGGAAGGACTGTTTTCTAAAATGGCATGCTGGACTGAGTAACCTTTGGGAAATATTGATACTTTAAGGTCAAATCATTCCTATTGTTCATTACGCTTTGTGCGCTATTGGTAAATAAAATGATAACATATCTCGTGATGCATGTAACAAAGGTTTTAATGACCTTTTTAAAGGAACGGAAGGGTTAAAAGGCAAGGTAATTATGAAGGTTTACATTTTATAATGATGAGATGCCCTGCATACATGAAGTCAACAGTTTCTGGCGAGATATTGTGGAACTGCATATTAAAATGAAAGTGCCGAAACACGTGTCGTTTAGTTTTATGTCTCATATAGTGGACTGCACAATATCAAGTGTTTTTCATTTCCCTGCTTACATGTTTAAATTTTTTTCGTTATTGTTTCCTTTTCAGCTTATCTGATTTTGATGAAATTAACTCCTGGAGTCTACCTTGTCGAATGTAACAATGATATTTTTTTCATGGTCTAAAACTATTTAAAATTCAGTAAACTGTGAGATAAGTGACTGATTAGAAAGAAATAGTGTAAAAGTTACGTTTTGCCGCAATGAAGAAAGGTGAAAATTAAAAGATGACAGACTTGGGGAGAAATCTTTTCGTTGATGAATTTACTGGGTCATCAACAATCCAATCTGGTGAAGTGGATAATAATATGCATAACTTCTTTTAGAATAGTGACTGTTAGAGGTACAAGTGAGGTAGATTGGCAAGCCTCTATGGAAAGGATTTATACATTTCAACCGATGATGTGAACATCCACTCAAACTGCTTCCATTTCAAGTATTAGGGTTACGGATAACCCCACCACCGTTTAAATACCGTAATGGTTAGGTTGGAAAGAATGAAAATCTATATGGCTAGCTTAGAGTGTCTCGTTATTACTTGTTTTTTTCATTATCTTGGAAATCCTTATTTTATCTTAGAACACCTGCTGTTACCTTAATAAACTGTGTTCACACTTTTTTTTAGGCTTCGATGAAATATTCAAACTAATGTCTTCTGAGTTCTTTAATGGGTGTGTCATCTACACAACCCTTGCAAAATTGTTTAATGAGTGTTGCGTTTGGTGACAACGAAGGAACGAATCGTTGCTGTTTTAATGTGACACATTTGACATGTAGTGTTATTTTCAAACCCGAAATTCATATAGGAGCATCCCGAATGGTAACCCTAGTTCACCGGCCCACAGAACTCATCCCTCATGACTGAAAGTCTATGGAGTAAGAGGAGAAAAGTAAATTCACGGTTTACTCTAGCATACATGGTGTTTTAAGAAACAGGAAATGCCCATATTAGTATATAGGTATACGGATGGAAAATGGATACTAGAGTAGAAGTTGACCAGGAAGTGCAGGGATTATAATTTAACAGGAGAATATTGCAGTGGGAAGGAGAAAGGAGAATTGTGGCTTGGGTTAAGAGACTGAGGAAGGAGAATGTGGGGCCTAGGAATGGGAGGAGGAGAAAAGGTCGTAAATCTTTGAACGCATCATCTTCTTTCCCTCCACGGATGCAGTCACTGAGCAATGTGGACCCATGGGTCGAATAACTACCCGTTCCCTCTTTCTTTCACTAGGGGGGAGTGGATGAAGGGGCTCCTTCTCCAGTATGCTGCGTCTTATGAACCTCAGAACCACGTACTGCGCGATATTTTATCTGGAATAAGACACCTTCCGATAGCCAGCACTTCGTTTCCAGCGCAAATACAGGCATAATTGAAGCCGGCCTTTGAAGCCTCACTTGAAATTTGAAATTTCGATTGCACAGGACCTCTGAATCATCTGTAAGTTTCAGCGAAAAATGAAATTGACTTCAGTAAAACCTAATTTAAATGATCAATTGCTGCTAGGGCCCGTACTATAATATGAGTTTGCCATAATAATTGTTTAAAAATATAAATAGTCCTTCCGTATAAAAATTCTTAAATTACAGTACGCGTATTTTCTCTCATAACTACTATCAAGTGACTGTGATGACCAAACCATTGGAGTTTTATTTACTGCAGAATCCTTTTGATGGCTAAGCGAGCCGTAATGCTTGCTGATATTTAAGATTTCCTGTGTACAAGTGCTATCTCAGAGATACTACGCTAGCACCCAACAATGTGAAGGAATTAAGTGCGGGGTCAAGAAAGTCTTAGAGGTATAGAAGATCAAAACATATCGTCGCACTTCAGTATACATTAACGACGTTGAATTTAATGATGCGCGCTATGGAATGCTGCCAGTAGGTAAATTTATGGTTGTTCAGCACGTACACGATCAAATTTTTTGTGTTTAGCCAAAACACTTGTTCAAGATTATTATTATAAAAATATGATCCTTTTTTCTGGGAGTAATAAAATATTTACATTTTCCATGTTTGAAGCCTTTACTGGCAATCAGCACAACAAAATAAAGCTTGATTGCATTCGTCCAAGTTTTTTTGTGCACCTACACTGCCCCGTGTTCAGCGTATGAAATGAATGCAAAGTACGGGGCTGCTGTGTAGTCCAGGGAGCAAAGGAGTAGAGCGAATGGACAGCTCTCATAATGTTTGGTTATTCCACCACTCCCCTTATCCTTCCTTCAAGATCTGTTAATGTAACTCACTTCCTGCTTATAGTGTCACACCAAGTCTCCTCCGAGGAGAGAAAGCCTTATCGCTACCCATTTCTGTCTCATTTGAATTCAACCTGTGGGAGGGACGGAGAGTCCATCGTAAGGAGTGAGTGAGAGAGGGAGAGTCAACTAGGTGACCTTTTATTGCTGGAGGAGGGTCGTCCATCGTCCGGGGGGAATGAGATGACATGCTCCGCCCGCCAGTCCTCCGATGCCGCGACTTGAAGGAAAAAAAGGACCTCTCTTCCGGGGGGAACGTTGGTGCGGTGATATGTTGGTCTCTCATTCTCTTCCTCTGGCTCACTTTCACAGACATCCGCGGTCAGCATGTTCCTCTTTTTGCTCACCAAGGAGTAGAAAAAAAGCGAAAGGCAGAAAGAGGAGACAAGTCGGGAATGTTTTTTTTTCGGGGGAGAACCGGGTGGTCATCATCTTTAACCGTCACCCAAGTTAAAGATTATATGGGGCTGCTCATTTGGCAGTGGAGGTCCTAAGAGTCAAGTGTCGGGCAGTCAATCATCCGGGATCGCCTTGTCCGCTCTTAATGTTATTTGCTCTCTTCAGCCCTTTTTTTATTCCTCATAGGAGGTCATCCGGAATATTTCGTCTCTTCTCTCTCTCTCTCTCTCTCTCTCTCACCCTTTCCTTCTTCGTTCCTGTGATCCTGTTCCTACCAATTTCAATTTCTCTTGCTCTCATCGTTCGCTGTTGGTTCACGGACAAAATTTCATATCCATCCCTCGGAGTGTGACATAATTGCATAGGCTGTTGGATTTTAATTTGAGTACCAAATTCCGTCTATATATGTGTATTTTTATCAAATTTTCGAATTATTTTTTATCAAATGGCTCTTAATTTACACTCGTAACATTAACCGATAAGAGATTTAACTATGCTAACCTTCAGAGAGTTTGATATTTATAAATTATTCTTAAATCTTTGAGAAAAATATTTTTAGCGGGATATTATTATATTATACAATGGTATATACAATAAAAATTATGTTTTAAAGTATGTGATACAAAAGTAACCAGGAATATTTGTCAAAGAATACTTTATAGTCATTATGGGTCATTAATACACCAAATATTTGTCAATTTCAAATAATGTAAGCTTAAACTTAAAGGTTGAAGGCGTGACTTTGTGAAAGGTTACCGCCGGCATGAGGAAAAGGAAAAATCTCTTAGTATATTCCAAACTTAAAACATTTATTCCCGACCTAGGTTTTGATTGCCTTGCAATCATTTTCAAAGGTTCAACCTTTGAAAATGATTGCAAGGCAATAGAAACTCGAAAACGAAATCAAGGCAAATTTTAAGTGTGGTATATACTAAGAGATTTTTCTTTATCGACATGTCTAATGTAAGCTTCCTTACATAAATATCAGCATGTCAGTATTATTCGACTGGGTAAAGTTACAAAAATGACCTCATGAGTTTAACTGCTTGAAGAAGCCCGTGTCGGATAAGTCTATATCCAATACGCAACTCGTAGCGAGTTACATGAATTTTTATTTTAATTAACACGCAACATGATATATAAAATATACTTACAAGGCGGTTAACCCTTGGAGTGCGAAATGATGTGATATCACGTCATGGTTGTCTTTACATTTGTGCTGAAGAAGTGATATCACGTCAAGGGTGCGGTGAGTGCTCCAGCTTTCACTAGGGAACTTTCACTAGGCCTCCTAATGAAAGCTGGAACACTCACGGTACCCTTGATGTGATATCACGTCATCTGCACCAGCTTTAAAAAAAACAGGACGTGATATCACGTCATGCCACACTCAAAGGGTTGTAATGTAATGAGAAATAATGGGTCGAGCCTGAACATTATACCTACATTAAGCCCAAGACATACTGTGAAAAAAGTACCTTGCCGGGATATTTATACTAACTGGACATTTGATGGATTGCTAAATGGGAGTGCATTTTAAAGCTATAAATATATTCCATGTAAACTAATTGAAAAATACAAATGGATCAAGGAACGTCTATTGCTTTCTCTTTTTTTAAAAGGAAACAAAATAAACCTAAGCGGTTTCTAGTGGCTTTAACTTAAAGCAAGATCTGATAATATGTCATATAATATGTAGCATAAGATATATTACTCCACATGTTAAATACCAAACTAAAGCAAGCTCAATGGCAGTGACCAAGCTCTGGTGAGAAATATTTCAGGAAAAATGTTTTTTTTTTTGCTTTTGAGCATATAAGGGGAACGCTGTCTTGAGATGAAATTCTAGGTATTGTTGCCTGGGATAAATTTGTGATCGTGCAAGCAGTCCCCATTTTAAACCGTCACTGTGGAAGAATTACAGCCTGAAAAAGAGCTTTCATTCCACAGATAATACTCGTAATTTTTCACAAAGAGAAATATTTCACCGGTTATTTATTGCTCAGGCGAGTTTCTTCAATGGGAACGAAATTTATTTAAAGTAATGAGAATTCTAATGTGAAAGGAGTTCAACAGTACGAGCTTCTCTCATCATGGAATTAATATTCCAATTTAAATGTTGCTAGCTACCGTCTGATATTTCCTACTTAACCGTATTCATCGTCTAAGGTCAATGGTAATGTTTAATAATCGGGCTGTTTAAAGTTTGGGCGTTAAATTAGTACTTAAAGATTCCTTGAATGAGAAAAAAAGATACAACGAATTGTTAAACGTAAATTTTCCTTAACTTCACTACTTTTGCTAACAAAAATTACAAAAGAGTGTGAACTGAAAGCACATTCATCTGGCACAGTATTGAAATTCGCCGTTTTAAAAACAAACTGGTATATTTCTTGCGTGCGTGCCGATTTTTTTTGCAGTAGGTATTCCAATTTAATCTAAGAAATCTTAAGTTCTCACCACCGTGGAGCATTGCAACAACAAAAATGAGTGAGTTCATTCCATGCTAAACTTGAATTTTCGTGCATTCTCTTAGATTAACAGAAAGTTTGAGGCGTGGGATCAATCCTTAGCCCTGGAATTAGATTCGGATATTTATTACTTAAATCGTAAATATATGCTAATGAGCTTTAAATTCAAGTTTCATTAAAGTTTACGAGGTTATAAATGCATGTCTTAAAACCCCGTTTTTCCTGCTAAAAATGGAATGCCGTTAATGAAATTGCCAATTCCCCCACGAACACCATTTGCTGGCTTCGCTGTGTCATATCAGAATTCGGATGGGTGGCTATTTCCTCAGGAGTGCTTTTTCACTCGTATCCATGCGGCAGATAATATTACATGACCTATTTTTCTGAAGCATACCGGTTGACAGAGGTTTATTTCCTTCGCCCACTGCCAGATGAATTTGAACAATTAAAGTCCATGGATTCGGCACTGGTAAACCCCTGTCAGTTCAGGCAGCTCTCTAAATGGTCTAGGTTGGGGGTGGCGAACCTATGGCACACGGAACTGGGAGGACGCTAAGGGATACCTTTATCTCGATGGGTTGGCACGCGAGTAGAGCAAGTATACTCTTATTTCTTAAAATTTGGCACTCAATCGCCAAAAGGTTCGCCACCTCTGGTCTAGGTTATACCATCCATACAGTTAGACAAGTACATTCTCAACTATCTACTCAAATATTATAAGCTGATGTGTAATAGAACTATTAGAATAGCCAATTCGCAGTAGTCTTCTCCCTGATACGCTCATTTTCAAGCTCATCATCCTCATTATTCTCGTACTTCCATCCCAAATATATCGACCGTTGTATGTGGTAAATCCTATTGCTGAGGATTAAATCAAGGAACGGGGATATGATACGGATGCTTTTAGCCCATTTCACACCAAAGCCATGCCCCCCAACGATATTTCCATCTCGTCTTCAAAAGCATCGGCAGAAACCCATTTTTCCTTTACATACACGCACGCGGTATCTTCATATAAAAAAAACTCCCACAATTCCCCTCCTGAAGACCGGATCGGTATAGATCATCTTCATGCATATTCACTCTATTCACACCGTCTTTTGCCGGCATTTCGATCTATAGTATATAATCCGAGATGGGAACGCCAACATACGTATGTCTCTTGAGGAAACAATATTTGGAGGGAAGGAGTCAGGGTTCATGAGCGCCTCGCTCCGAAGCAGTACGGAGAAATGATAGCAAGAGGTGAAGATTGAAATCAGCAGTAAAATTCTTTCTGAAATGGGATATTTACCTAAAATTGTGTTTGAGAGTAGAAAGAAATAGATAAAAACTTTAAGTTAGTTTAACGGAAAATAATTGTGCTTACGAATAATACTATAGCCTCCCATGGCAAATACATAATTTTACAATAAAGAGCCAATCCAGCCTGACATAAATTGTTTACCGTTATATGCATGATAGTCGTATATTAAAAACCTCTTTAGGAAGTTATTTGCGGTATTAATATAATACGGAATTTGATGTGACCTTACGCCATCACTCCGAATTTTAAGTAACGTTAACGAAACACATCGAATGATACGTATTTTAAAGAGAGGAGCTGTGATAAAAACGTGAAATGCGATGTATACTATGTACAATTTTTCGAAGGAGATTTTCCAATGAAATAAAATTTAATGAGCTGAGAGCCTTGACTCTTTTATATATACCGATCTTGCAGTTGAAAATTGAATTTTGCTAATTTATTTCCATGTGAACTGAAAAAGAGAGTGTTTATAAATCAACCTCTGCCTTGACTTTTGAATAAAGGGCAAAATAAGTCTCAACTTGCAAACATGTTTCAACGGAGCCTTATTGCGAGTTTGGAAATTCGCAGAAATATAATGCAAGAACTAGGTATTGAGCAGAGGAGAGCGATAACCCATCGGCTCGAGAATGCGAAATACTGTTTGCCAAGAACTGAGTTCAATAGACTGGCGAATTGCTCTAGAGCATCATATTAATACTTAGCAGGATGCATTGCATCTATTAAGTATCTTCTAAGCCTTGTATACGGTACATGACATGCCATGTGACGTTACAATTGGGTTTGAATAAAACAATGGCCTCTGGTTTTTATTTTGCGAAAGAAATTATTGAAGCCAGATCTCATATAGTACCTTGTTACTTTTATAGATAACCCCAACCGACAGAGTATTGAATCATTTCTAAAGGCTAAAATCTGAGCTAATTGTCATGACATGTTAATGATTTGCCCCTTAATGAGTTATATATATATATACATATATAAGCTTCGGAGCTTATATATATATATATATATATATGTGTATATATATATATATATATATATATATACACATATATATATATATACATATCCGCTTTTCCATACTGTTTTGTTGTAATTATTTAGACACTACGACTTGATTCAGTTATTTTTAATTGAGTGCAAGTATATTATTTAGATGGGTTGATAGGAATTTGTACTTGATTACATGGTTCTTATTCCTCCACGTGAACTTAATTCTAACTTATACCTTCGATTTCGGTTTTTGCTAGCTTTTTCTATCGACAAGCTTTACAATCCATTTCCGAGTTCTCAATATCTACAAATATTTGCCTGACGCTTGGAAGTGCTCCTCACGAAGTACCTACCTCTACAAAGTTTTTACATTAATATTCTTTCTATTTCAGGTCAGATTGCAAGGAACTAACTGGGTTAAAATATGTAGGTGTACCCTGAGATAACAGACAATTAAGATGAAAGAAAATTCTTTGGGTGGCTAGATAACATAGCAATATATCATATTTAAAGGACCTTCAATTTTGGGTCTGTGGGTTTGAAATGGGAGGTTTTCCTGTCAGGAAATCTGTAAGTAAAGGCTATGAGCCTAACAAGTCTTGCGTAATTCAGCATTTAAAACCTAGTAAATGGAAGGTTTCGGAATAATTTGTCCGAAAAATTTAAGCTGCTCTGCTCCAACTAAGAACTTCCGAAGTCAATCCAAAAACCTACCAGCCATTAAAGATTTTCTTACACCGCTCCACATCCTATATCGGTTTCATCGATTGCTGCGGCTAGATTTGTGACGTAACTGCTTGTAAAGCCAAAAGTCGATGATTTCTGTCCAAAACTGGGTATCGGTGTCATTATTAAGGTTATGATGATTAACGTCTTAGACTAGCCCTTCTAAGAACCTAGTTAGCTGCAACACCTTAATCCACGCTTATTGCTTTTATCAGTTAAACTTCGCAATGCATCCTTCGTCCGGTTGTGTATTCATTGCAACTGCTTCGTTCAGTTATACAAAGTTAGCAATGATGATTATGTAACATTCATTGTCCAAATTTTTTTCGTGAAGAAGGCTTTTGGGTATCAGCAAAGCTTCAAGATTGGTATTTCGGAATGAAAATAATCGATGTCGGAAAAATTTCTGAGTGGTCGCCCTTTACCAGGCTTAAGTTAAGCTATCGTTTTGCTAAGCTATAATGCAACAAAATGAACCTTCGGTATTTTAAACACCGAACATATGGTCCAAATCTGTGGAAGTATTTAGTATTTCAGGTTATCTATCACTTGAAAGGATTTCCTTGGATATTCCGCGAAGTTAGAGTAGATCTTTTTATCCCTTTCAGATGATGTCAATTACAGACGATCAAGATCCAGAGCATTTGACTATATTCTTGTATTTTTGTACTTTTAGTTAGTTTTTGCAACCCTTACCACATCAATTTTTGGTGATGATACTTATTTAGAAGTAATGTATGTTCTGAAAAACTATGTAGCCACTTATTCTGACAGTTGGTATGTCACGTTATTATGATAAGACCATCTATTATATGAATAAACTACTTGTGTTCTGAAAGATTGAAATATTATTTTCTTTTCACATATACGTTTTTAGGATTAATACGTCCATTTTATACGATCCTTTTTCTTTTTCATGTGTTTCGTGAAATTAAGGCTAAATAGTCAGTATCTTTCAGGCCGTTTTACCAGGAATCTTAAACTCGGCGGTGGGAAATAGCCTCTGATTGCACGGTCGAAGATGTCGTAGTACACTCGAAAATGGGAAACAACTTTCATGACGCATGTATATGAAATACATTGTATGAAATTCCTTCGTATAATACGTGCTTGATGGAAAGTGTTTTTTTTTACCGAGAAAACTGAGGAAAGAGATTGTGCGCGGCATTGTATACGTTCAAATTTGTGAGCCAAATTTTTTAAAGGAAGAGAGGATTATGAGGCAAGGCGAAGTCAATAACTGCGATTTTCATAGGAGCAAGGATTATTTTAGAGGCTGCAGGCTGCTGATATAATGACCTTGGATTCAGAAAACAGCTTGAACTTGGCTCTGAACATGGAGGTTGGAAAGAGATAGAGGCTTTATATATGTATGGTACAGTAAAAATTGGCGTTTTAAGATAAAAATGCTTTCTGAAATTTTATGAGGATGATGTAAGGTCAATTTAGCGACAGAGGAGACGTTATGGGGGATTATATCGGTCAGCAGTACATAGTGAGAGGAGCTGAGAAGAATAAAAATATATCTCAGGGTCTGCTGTCTCTTTCCTTTATTCTTTTATAAACAATACTTTATGTCGAAGAACGTTCTTTAAAGATGTCACATAAAGCTTAAATTCCAGTGCATTAAATTCCAATTAAAATTGCAGTTCCAAAAACATCGAAGACTATCAGAATGTGCATGGAAAATAAGAGTAGGAATGATTGCATACACATTAGTTATTATCGGCTATATGGTAGTTTGTATCTAGCCACGATAATTAGAGACAATACGTATTACTTTAAGAGCTGTGAGCGGAATATTTTATCAGTTTTTATGCCTGGCTGCTGTTAACATTCTGGCTTTGATAAACGCGTATTGATGAAGCAAACGTTGCTATAGTTGTATTGGTCTCTTCTAAAAAAATACACGGAAATAGGAACTAGAAATTGTATTGATGATGGCACCTGTCAAGTACATGAATTATCGCTCTTTCGCGACCTGAAGACGAGGAATTGCAGACTACATGCCTGTGTTCGTCACGGCATGGTTCACCTAAAATATAGTTCAAAACTAGAAATAGAAAGATATTAAAACAGGTCATTTAAATATCCTTTGTGTACTAGATACTCCATGACCTCACCACTGAATGGCGAGAACGCTTTTCACCAAGGACCCATATATGTAAAGGGGGAGAAAAATATTTTTCATATCACCAACTGAAGACATGGTAGGTAGTGAGCTTACGCTCCAGTCATTCTTTTGCACAAAATATTCATTTTATTCCTTTTGAGGGCCTTATTTGTACGCAAAAGCATATATTGTTTACAAACACCCAGTCAATAATCATAATTTGGGAGGAAACTGGCACCATAATCGTGAAATATCATAGCTATTTTGCGTTCCTTTGGTATAATTCTTTTCTTAGTTGACTGGAAAGGACTAATCAGTCTCTTGGTTTTTCGTTGATAGAAACTTGTCTATCATGTTTCAATTGTACCAACAATGGACGAGCATTGGAAAAAAATTTAAAAAATGGAATACTGGAATACGAGCACGAAATTTGAGCATGAGCAATTTTCCTCGCTCTTGTTTGAGCACTATTAGTGCAGCCGCTCGGGCAGCTCACCACTTTTCTTGACACAATTTTTACTGCACATTCATCCATGCATCAACCTGCGCAGTGAAGAGCCTTGAGTAGAACGGTGTCAAGTATGTGTTAGAGTAGAAGTTAGTGAAAATTGTGAAGACTTGCATCAGATGATTTCCCTTAGAACGTTTCCATGGGTTCCAATTGAATTTTTTTGCGCACCACAGCATAACAAATGCTGCTTTGCGAGTGTTGATGTATTTAGATCAACAAGTGACCTTCGAGAAATTTGGTGCGTAAATATGCTTGTCCCGTTTATTAGCTGGAGGGAGTGGAATATATATCGGCGGTCTTCTTTCCCATAAGGACAGCCTCTCTTGCCTCCTTAATTAACCACGGCTATTATAATATGCCTGGCCTGAATATTAATGGGGATCGGGGTGGAATTGATCCAACAAAATATCTGTTGCTTAATAAAATATGGCTAAAATTAGCACTTAGACATTGCCTTGAGACTAACGCCAAATTGCATCGAAATTAACAGCCTCGCTGGGAAAATAAGAGATTGTTGTAGCAGTTTCTTATGCGGACCTCAGTGTGATTAGTTTTTTCAGGTCATTTTCTTTGTATCGTTTAGTTCTTCAGAATGGGGAAAACTTAATTATGGTTGCGATAAAAATTAGTGATAACACTGCATAACTGTAGGGCTGAACTTAAATAATTTTATCTGAAAATTATCCCGAACCTGACCCATGTATTTATGCTTTAAAAATTATAGTTATCAGCGTTTTTTCAACTGATTTAAAAATATTTACGCAAAATCTGTTAGCATTTCAGACAGAAATATGAGGTACCATTTCATGCACTGTTTTCGCGTTTACATTTTACGTGAGCATTTAATAATCTGTATGACTACAGTCAGCGGTCTTTTGACTAAATAAGGGATATAAACCTTGAATATTTTGTTGAAAAATGAATATTCATTGGGGACTTCGTAACTTAAGCAGGATTTATTGCCCTTTAAGTAGTAGGTTTTAGTAACTTCTCTGAGATTTCTAATACTTGAAAGTGTGAACTACCTTGGAGAGATATTGAAATTAGGTTACGTTGTCAAGAACTAAGAGCATCCTACCTTTCATATGGATTCTTTTCTATAACGACACTTGTTAGATAAATCTATCAATTTTTTTTTCTTTCAAGAATTTTGTCACCAACTTTTTTCAAATCATCCCGTTCCTCTAATTTGCTGCTGACTTTATACAGAAATATATTTTTTTCTACTGAAACTCTACTGAAACGAGAACGCATTTGTAGTTTATAATTTCTACCAACTTAAGTTAACGCGAGGGTTTATGATCATTTTCAAGGCTTCTGTCTACTCCTTGTCAACTCCAGGATAAATTGTAATTTCCCTGGCACCGTGAATCAGGAAATTTAGATTCTAGATCCTCTTGTATACGTGGGAGACAGAGCGTTGTGTATTTGGCCCGCAGAATGATTCCCACGCTGGGATCGATTATGAAGCATCCACTCCTGCATTTAAGCAAATCACCTCACGAGGACTATCTGCACATTTTAGTTTCCTTGTGGATGCCTCTCTTAGCTCGCAGCATGCGTTCCTTTTCAATTTAGCAGGATTAAAAGAGGAAATCTACAGTGATGTACTCTTGCCTTGCCGAATTTGAGATCCACCGGGGAACATGGCTTTAATCAATCAGGGGTAGTGGTTGCACAAACCTCCTTTCTAAGAAACACGGCCATTTTCCCATAAATGGTCTAGCAGACCTCAAACGGAAGAGAGTTAGATGTAGAAATTGAAGGGGGAAAGATTATGGGTGATTTTTGTTGGCTGTCTATTATTAAAAATCTTCCTTCGCAACAATTGTTCAAGCCCCGGTAAGTTACCATTGGATTCTGCTTAGCATTCACCTCACCCACGTGGAAGAGCCTAGGGCGCGGAGTGGGGGCAATAACTCTTCTCTCCTCCCACCCTTCTTTCCCCGTCTTCCTTCCTCTCCGGAGACCTTTCTTCTCCTACCCTTTACTTACTTCAACCCTCAGGGAAACCCACCACGTCCTCCGACCTCCCAATCCAATTCCTTCTTCATATCTCCTTCTGAGGCACAACCTTTTACTATAATCCATACCCTCTCGTGAGGAGGAATAGTAAAATGAGAAGATTTTGTGAATACTAAACGAGCATTATCTTATATCAACTGAAAAGGAGCTCTGATGCATTAGCTTCTGCATGTTAAAATGCGCTCGGACGTAAATTGAGCTGGATTTAAAACTTTATCTGTTAGACCAACTACATCTACAACAATGTTGCCCTCAATTTAATACATGTAATAGACCGAGGCCACTAAAGACGCATTATGGCTCATTCATTGAAATTCTAAAGAAGTCGATATCCTTCGATAGGGCGAATAAACATAGCTATTTGTTTTGTTCCTTCTGAATCTATGTTGAATCCGTTGAAGTGAGTGAACATTCAGTTAACGTGTTGACTGCAAAAGGACATGATGCAACTTTTCTTTGAAATATCGTAAATGTTAAGGACCGTTATATGTTTTTCAATAGACGTGAAAATGATTCAACCTACCCTATTTTGATGTTTTGTATTACTTATTTTCTTCCAAAACAAAAATATTCTCCCGGAAGTATTTTTTAACTGTCAACTATAAAAGCTATGCGAGGATGAATTGCTTGAAAATTTATAACAATATGTCATTCTCATATTCACTTATTGTTTATCTTTTTTGTATCGTTGGGCAGCGATAAGGGTATGCATTGACGCTCCCTCTGAAGAATCGTCAAACTGTCACCATGTTAGCTTCCCTTCGCACACAAATGGATGTTGTGTATCCTCAACAGCAAATTTAGACCCCTTACGTGAGAGAATGAAACACTTCCGCATATTTCCAGCTCCGTAGGCATCGGAAAGGAGGAAAGGGGGCGTGCCCCACTGAGCGTGACATCCAGCCATCGACCTCCTTGCACACTCTCTCTGCCGCGTGCCCGACATCGGGGGCGCCACGACTCCCTAGCCTCTCCCCGACGCCTGTTACTCCTCGCTGCATGTGGTGGCCACACTCGCCCAATTGATTTTCTTCCCCGAGAGCCACAACCCTCTCGGAAAGAAAAAGGCTGGAATGAATATAGATTGTTCCAGCGCTACGGGTTATTCAAAGGGTCGGATAGTCGGAGCCTCTCCACGTTCCCCTTCAATAAGGCACGGCGCCTGTAATTCAATCTAGTTTTCGGACCTTGTCATTCCCGTAATACTTCATCGCGCCATGGAAGGAGCACTCGATTTACATCACCCCGATCCCTCCGTTTCATTTTCCACAGTTTCCTGCCGATTTGCATGCGGGAAACCTCAGGCTCTACCGTCTTCTAAACAATGGCACATTTGATGAATAAAACTCTATCGCTTGATTGGTGGCGTCAACTTCAAAAATTAAGTATTCGTAAGAAACAATGCTGCATGGATTTCTACATTAGGATCATCAGTCAATTTTTGGTTTTAGTAAATATATTACTGTGTGATAAGATTGATGAATCGTCATTAAAGTAAATTCATGAAAAATCGGCTGGTAAAAGTTTATCTCTTAGATTGGAAGGAATTCATCATTAATCGGCTTATTGTTGGTCATGATTTTGGAAATTTATCGCTTTCTAAGTTGCTTGACTTCACTTTGTGAAGAATATAATTCCATATTCCTTTTATGTCTGAGTATCAGAATGCAATATTGCTCCGGATGCACAGAGTGGAGTATTGAAAAAAATATTTATATCTTGCGCTACTGCATACATGAGTTTTCTTCCTCATATCCTTTATAAATTCTTTACAGTCAGTGTAGTCATAAGTTCTATATCCCAGCGACGTAAATCAATTATGATTTATTGAGAGCATTATATTTTATACAATAATGTGATTTCTTTATCCCTTTTCTTCTCCAAACGTCTAAAATAAACGAATACATCTCAGCAATAAGTTGTCAAATCGTTACCTTGGTTGTCAATTAGAGTTTCCTTTCGTGGCGATCGGGTAGCCTTGTGATCTATTTAGAGCATTTAGATATTTAATTGTATCATCTTAAGATTGTTTGCTAAGATTTTTGTCCAAATTTTCATTCTATTAGATTCCACTTTCATATCAAATTATACCCTAGATTTTAGATGAAATATAAACAACTCATATTCATATAACTGCAGATGATGTTGCTAAGCTGGCCGTCTGTTTTCTCTTTGAACAATGCTTGCTCTCCATTTATTTGAAAGTGGAATCTAATAGAATGAAAATTTGGACAAAAATCTTAGCAAACAATCTTAAGATGATACAACATGATTGAATACCCTCTTCTACATTAGTTGTATTGATGTATTTATTCATTTAATGGTTTACTTTAGATTTCCATGGTATCTTTGCAAAAGTACTAATCATGAGTACAGCATGAACGTTCTTTCATCTTTTTTTAATTAGCTTTTATTTTCATTTCATTGTATATGGTAATCAAAAGAAGTCTAAATAACTGCACTTACAATTGAACCTTTTTATAACACAGACATTTGAAAGGAAAATAAAATAGAGGCTTAAGCGGTGAGAATAAAGGAGGAATACATATAGTGATATCCTTTATATCGATTTGGAGCAAGGGAAGCAGGAAAGGCCATCTCATCCACCGTGCGTTTGATGCCAGAGAAATAACACAGCGAGGTCCACATTCAAAGCACGTCTTCTCCTCTCCTCAATCCATTACGCCCCCTACGCACCGGTATGGCCCCTCCCATTCTTGGGGATTCTGCTTACCCCTGGTCCTCTTCTCCTCTCCCCTCTCCACGCACATCGTACAATCGTACGCCCTTGACCTCCAATCATCCACCCCTCTCTTGCTCTCACGTGTTTTATCCCTCTCGGAATCCTCACACGTGCTTCTTTAAAAGACTTTCCTTCATTGTCAGCAAGAGTGAACGTAAGAGGAGCAAGTTTCTGATTCAGGAATGTCTCACGAACTTTTGAGATATGTCTCAGTTTCACGTTTTATTCTAACATATAAACGACATTTTATCTGACGGGAACGTGCATTTGAGCACGTTAAGGATTCAGAGTAATTAATTCCCAGATGCTTTTACATAGAACGATGACTCAGATAACACGGCGCTCAAAAAAGATTTATGAAGCTCTTGGATAGAATTGCGGTCCCTGTGGAGTCCTCTGCTTCCGGAATCTTATCCATCAAAAAAGATTAGATCAACTTATAGTGCTTTGATTGATACCCGTATTTGGTAGACGCTGGGTTGATTCGAAGAAAAAAAGGAAGGTTTCCCATCTTGGACGTGGATGGAAGATCAGGAGAAATTTTGTGGTAGATTGCCTGAGTTTATACCAAAAAGCCAAAAGTCTCTTGATTTCACGAGTTAAGGCGATGAATGATTTTCAGTGATCACGGAACGTAGGCTGCAATTCAGTCCCTGAAGTATAAATTATGGAAGAAGGAATGACTAAAAGATTTCTTGGCGGACAATATTGAAAAAGGACTTCATAATATTCTAAATAGAGGCAGTCTATAAGCACAAAGGTTAACTAAAGTGAGTCTGCACAGGAAATGCCGAAGAACTTCACGAAAGATAGGGAAGTAATAATTATTTAAGACAAGATTCTCTAAGCTGCGGTCCGAAAAGAGTTCTTAGTCCTTTATTCATTAATTACACACTACGTTTACCAATCAAACTCAGATCGATATAAACTCGGATCGATCTGAACATTCTAAGCTAGCTGACTCGGATCGCCTGATTTACCAATGTGAAATCGATTTTAATATTGATTTGAATCGGTCCATATTGATTTGAAATCTCAGACTGGCGGAGAAGGCGGGCCGAGTTAGCCCGTTTATCATATAGATCCCCCTAGCCCGTTGCATTTACCATACCGAGATGAACCGGCCAAATCGATCTGAGTTCGGTGGGTAAACGTAGTGACAGTTGCCTAATTTTGAGTTACTTTTTATCTCCAGGTAAATGCCGTGTATCCAAGTAAAAAAATCAATGCGAATTTTATGTAGGGAAATATTATGAAATATAAATTTATAGTGCCCATAAATTTCGAAAATCTTGCGAATCAGTCTCCTCTGCAAGAATTTTTAACGACTTCAGCTGTGTTCATAAAGCTAAAGTTGATTGAAATTTTTTTGCTAGGCCTGTTAAAATTAAGACTCAAGTGTTTTTTTCATCAAAAATCAGTGGAGATAATAGTCAAAACTTCATATAAATCCCGACTCTTGCTCTCATTCATAGGGCAAATTGGCAGACTATCCTTCTATTTTGTAGGGTAGGCTGGTGCAGAATATGCACCTAACACATGTGTTGTTAATGAAACAATTGTGAAAGATACTGAGTAAATTAAGTGCGTATGTTTGAAAACGAAAATATTATGCTTGAAAAGGTCCATCAGTAGAACAGGGAGACAAATTAAAACTACAGCCAATGACCATATCAAAGCAATTTGAAAAATGTGATGTGACTCCCAACTCTGCTGAAAAAATTTTGGAATGTGAAAATCGGAGTGATTTTGTCTCAGAAGTGTTGCATGTGCTGAATAATTTTTCTTTTCAAAACTATTTAAAATATATTGAACTCGTCCAAGAAGTTTCTGAATGACGACCGCTTAAGCGATATCTATTCCTCACTGACTTCATCATCATCCCGTAGAAAGTGAGGAAGTAACTGATATGTGCCGCTGAAGTCACTCCACAATTCCCTGCCGAGACTCCTTTTCTTCTCATCACCTTAACATTTCCCACTTTATTTGGCTAAGATAAACGTGCACGCATTTTTACACCATGAATGAGACATTGAAATGAATGAAAATGGAAAATAATTTCTGTAACCGTAATCGCAAATAAACAATTTAGTGGATTATATTTAAGCTAACGGCATTATTATAAAGAAAGAACCTAAGCATTTTTGGGATAAGCTGAGTTTCAAAATTTCTTAAAGCTGGTGTTATAGTTTCAAAAGTATGTTAACATCCTCATGACTTTGTACCCTCCAGCCAGTCGTAAGAAAAATACCTTGGCGTCAGATTAGATTTGCTGTTTTTCAAGAAGTAAAGCTTTTTGAGCTACTTGAAGAGGAAACAATAAAGGCTAAGCTGCGAGAGATGTCTAATAAGGGATAAGGGCTCCAATTGCCTAAAGAGCTTCTTTTTTAAAAGCCTCCAAAAACGCAAAATTCTTGAATGCACCGCCAAATATTAGTTTTTCATGGATTTGGCTCCTCTCTTAAAACTGCATTTCAGCTGATAGTACGTCAGTATTGTGTAGGACTAAAAATATACGGCTCATGACTGAAATTTGTTATGCGGCACACAAATGCTCAAAGAAAAAAATGACGTCATCAAGTCAACTGCTAATCCGTGGTTTATATAAAATTGTGAGTTTTAGGCTGTAAGAGGTAAACCATGCAATATTCAATATTACAGACGAGTACTCCCATTTACATATTGGCTAAAGCTTCTAAGTATTAACTAACATTTTTTACGCACACCATCTATTCCTTTTGTCTCAACCTCTCTTATAGCATAATTTTCCTTTCATTCGTGTTTGTTATGTATAAATGATTATGCAACTTTTCTCTCATAAATACATAATGATAGGACCTCTTACTTCACCAATTGTGGGTAAGCTCAACAAATTACTAAGAAACGATTGAAACAATATATTGAAACCTTGGACCCATTTTGGGTGATTGAATATTATGTAAATAGATATAATTTTTTCTCAACGACTGTAGGATAATCTTTTTTTACTTGTATCTAGTCCGAATATCTCAGTTTATTCTGTATTTTGAATTTCCTGCCTGCGATACGTCTTCCTATCCATTATCTTTTTTACGCTTCCCACTTTCCTGTCTCACTGCTTCGTACCCTCGGCTAATCACTTCATTCACTTGGCCTCCTGCTTTTCCATCTGCCAGCAGTTTTCCGAGGAGAACAATTCTTAAATCACATGCCAGTTGATCTCAACCTCTGTGCTTCCTCGTTCTCTCTCAATTTCACGCGCTGGCTGACTGAATTACGCTCACCTCAGCAATTGCCTCCTCGGTGGCAGCCCCGCCCCATCCTATCCCTCTTTGACGTTCGTACGCTTTCGCGAGAGTGCTCCCGCCGTATTTCTTTTTTTCTAATGCCGAGTACAGCCGAGAAGTTTGCTGCTGTCATGGAGGGGAAATTAAAAGGAGGAGAAAAAGCTTTCTTGGGCCAGCCGAGTGGAGAAAGAGAGGTATCTTACTTCACGCCTCCGTACGAGAGAGAACCGCTCTCTCTCTCTCTCTATCGATCTTGGGTTTGGCTAATTCGTCCGGTATTGAAATTGGTTTGGTAAGATCTAGTTTGGTTGTGTTAGGTTACGTCATGCTTTCCATTTACGTATTCTTTATTATTCTTTCCTTGCTCCTCTTCCTTCATTTCTCCCTTTACAGTTCTATTGTTAATAGTGAGAGCGAGCCATCGAGTGTACGTTGGGCACTAATTCTGAGATCACTACGAAATCTGTTTAAAGGGACTTCCTCAGGCCTCCTTTCCCTTACACTCTTCCCTAACCACTTCCGAGTACGAAAGGAAGACTTCTTGCCCTGATACTCGTACTGGTGCCCAACCCCGCCTTCCTGAACACACGACCCGAGCTACTCACAACCGCAAAACGTCACACATCCATCCCTATATGCCCACCCCTCCCTTGTCTACCCCACCCCTCTCAACGCTCCAACCCTCTCTGTTACATTTTCCAGTTGCGGTCGCGTGATTTGAGAGATTAAGCGCGCAATAATGCGGATTTTGATCGTCGGCCCCCAGGTTTTTTTGAATCCATTTCCATAAAAATGAGGACATTTTTTGGCTGGGAATTAATTTACGTTGTGTATGCGAGAGGGATGAAATTCTCGTTTCAAAGGTAAATATAGAAAGAAGTTTATGCGCGTTTCATATATATACTGACGAAATATAAGTGATGATCTTCTTACAAAACATCTCTGTGATTAAACAAAAGGAAACGAATACGCTCAGTATATTTAATTGTACCTTTGCCAATGGAAGCTCCTTAATACTGTGCGGTAGTATTAATTTTTGAAAATTCATGTTTCCTTGTAATAAAGAACAAAATGTAATTTTACAGACATTTTATGGCCTCCTTTATTTGCTAAAAGGATAAATTTAGCAATTTTTTTACTAAGGAGAAGTTTCTACATATACGCAACACATTCTGCCAATAGCATAGTTTTTTTTGCTTGTAGGAATGTGGATTCTCCTTGCTCAAAGGACGGTTTCTTTTTAACCAATATTAAAAGGAATGCATTTAAAAGAATATGACTGCTTGACTGCTTTAAAACTTGGGATATTTTTATATTTGTAACATGAAATTTTTACTCCCTCTGCTGGAGACTTCGGGAGGAAATACAAAGAGTCCCATGCCGCAGGGAATCCTTTAGAAGTGTTCGGAGTCTCGACTTGATTACTATATATCTTTGCTGTCTTTATTTTTGCATACACATATTTTGATAGATTCAGATTCCATTGTTAGATCCAAGGTTTACAGCCAAATCCTTTTTAGCTGTTAACAAGGTGTCCTCCTTTTTATTTACTCTATAGGTGGGTGAGAATAGGATGTAGATGCTAAGGGGAACTCCTCTTTATTATTTCATTGATTTGGGGGAAGTTTCTTCAGTAGATATTTACTCATCACATCACCTCTGCTTATCCAAATACGAAAGGCGTTGTGACTCCTCCACCATTGAATTAAAATGGTTTAGAATCTTTCTATTCTTCCCTTGAGCCAGTTTTCTGACTTTTTCGGCCAATTTCCTTCCTACATCGTACTCGCCATTTTGATCTTATTTTAGCCCTCTTTAATTGCGGATATATCCTATGGACTCTCCATGGGAAGCAAATATTCTCGCTTTGTGCTTTGGAGCTGCATTCACATATTCATCTGATGAGAAGCATTACATCTGGCACCAGGGGGTTTAAATTTGCAATGAAAAAATTACTTCACTTGACCGGGATTTTGACCGGGACTCGAGTGATTTTTTTCATGGCAAATTTCAAACTTTGGTGTATATGCACCCGTACATGTAACTTTGTACCAGATAATTTGTCAATGTGATGATTGGGAATTCATTTCATATTGGGTAGATAGTCGTTCACTAACCTGAATATTCGTTGTTATTGTATTTTTTTGGGCTTAATATACACATTTTATTCAGCCCCTCTAATTATATTTTAAATATGTCTCTCGGCCTACCGTTATATATTAATACTAATGTGTTTCCGTTAAGTTAACTGAAAAAATCCACCATCTTCTTCTTCTCATCTTTTCTTCTTTTTAAAATGGTGCACTGGTACTAGGCATGTTAAAAAAAGCAGCTGAACTGATGGCAAGTTCTATGTCGCTATCCATTGTAATATCCACAGGGAGGCTAAATGGTGAGTTTTTGTTCTTCCCACAGAGACTTGGTGTGTGTTTATGTACGTTTATTTGTTTAAGGTGCTCACTATTGAACGAATCCTCAGCAAACTCCCCCGCAAGCACTTAAGCTACTGCCGAATGTGTAGAACTGCCTTAATTCTTATTCTGGTTCATGGTCTCACGCGCTGCCCTGTAGTGGAGTGGTTTGAAGGAGATTGTAGCCACAGGCAAGGAGTTTTCTAATTCCGGGACAAATACGGCCGACTTCTGTATGCGTTTCAACGGAGATTCTTTGTGTCATTCTCCTATTTTTATCCATTGGTCAAGGGATACAATTCTAATGGCTCCATTCACGGTGATACTTCTGTCTGGTAGAGCGTTAGCGATTTCATTTTTTGATGGCAAAAACATTATCAACATTTTTTTTACATTAATTTGTAAAATGTTTGAGAATGAAAATACTTGCTACAAAATATTTAAGAAAATTTTATGCTAGTGACGGATGAACTATGGAAAGAAAATTTTATAATTATAGTCATTTACCTTTATTTTTCTTTCATTGGTTCATGCTTTCATTTCTTATGAATGACGTAATCCTTCTCAGCAAAGCCCTTCTTGGCAGCAAATATGTTTCAAACAGCCATTTCATAATTGATGGGTACCATTTCTCCATGGTCCCAGTTTGAAACAAGCATGCAAAGTTAAGTCTCACAATTTACTCGCTGCCCCTGCTTGAAATAAATGTCGCGGTCCGAAGCCAGTGACTATTAAATTGACTATTTTCTGACCCATTGCCATACACGCAATGAACCTGACCAAAGAATAACTCTCAATCTCTTTAGAGCTTCAGTGTTAAGACGATACATCCTGTTGATTATATTTTAAGCAAGATCATTTTAGGACGTAGTTAATTTTTTAGTATTATGGCAAGTGAGCGGTTCAGTTGATACTCAACCACTTATTATAATTAAACTTTCTCTTTTGACTTAGAGGGGCAATATGAGGCATCATTTCACTGGAGGTTTAGCCTGGGCTTCTACCACACATAAGGATTTTTCTCTTCCCTTTGGTCGTAGAATTCTGCGTAGGAAACTTCCGTCATCAATGATTAATTCAACTGGTCTCGTATGCCACTGTCTCGGGGTTGAACCATATGCTCATCACCCCCTTCCGCTTTCCATCTTCTCTGTCGGCGGGCAAGAATGTGAGCTTCAGCCCCCGGTGAACAAGGCAATGTATCTCGGTAGCCACGGCCCTGGCCATTCATTTTGCAAGGGCTGAATCGAGGAAAGAATTGTATCAAATATAATACCTTGGGGATGTACAAAGAGAGAAGTAATGAGGGAGGAGAGGAAATATGAAGGAAGCAGACATGGAAGATAGGACGGCAGGAGGGAACTGTAAAGAGAAGGCAAACAGAATATTCTTATTTTATCCTTTATCTCAGTGAAAAGAGAGGTAATGGTTCAAATATTTGTAAGAACTGAAAAAAGAAGTCTTAACAGTTAGTCTTTAGGGTAGAGTGTGAAAATGATAGGACATGAAATGAACTAAGAGACGTATTTTATTACCTTTATCCGTTGTGCTCGCATTACGTTTGAGTTTTCTGAGGGTAGGAAGAATTTGAGAGCTAATCGGCTGTCCACAAGTGAATTAACATTCCAAGAAGAAAAATATTTTAATTAACATTAAGAATACCGGCACAGGTGAATGCGGGTGTAAGAATGCGATGAGGTGAGCTAACGGGAGAAAAATGTCATGTCAAGCTTCTTTCCACCCTCCATTCTTTCAGCTTCGGAAAAAAAACCTTCACTTTTGAAGCGGAAAGAAGGTGATCTGACTGGGAAAGAAAGGTTGAAAACTGAATTAGGGATTATGAAAAGAAATATGTAAAATTAAATGCACGGGAGGGGTTTTCTCGGGGTTGCTGAAGGGTGGGTTTCATCTCTCACTCGCAGGTCTGGTGGTGGAAGAGACGATAATGAATTGGGCTATGTTTTATAGGAGCGGAGACCGTATCCTTCGTATCCTCCCTTTTTCCGATTATTAGCGGCACTGAAACAAAAAAACTATCCCCTTGAGGCTTTCAAGAGTTCTGGAGAATTTTGTCGAGTCTCTCTCCTCACTGGGGGCTGTAAAAGGCCGGCGACCCCGTGGTCCTAACACATCTGCAGCCGCCAACACTTCTGGAGATCAACCCCTTAGCGTATTTGCCGTCATCATCGTATTAACCAGTAAATGAGAATTATTTAAGGTGATAGATAATAAGGTAATGAGCAAGACGAGCGGACGCCATCCGAGAGGGTTATATGATCTGGAATCATAGGGCCTTCCACAGCGGAGAGAGCTTTTATCGACTCACCTCTGCCCTTTGATTCCTAATATTACAACTGAATGAAAGTGTAAACAAATTATTCCAATACTCGCTTCGGAATCGATTGTGTGTAATGTATTAGAGTCCCGTTTAACGTAACTGCTGAATGAAAACCCGGGACAACTGCATATACACTGCATAATCAGTTTAACAGCAAACCAGTTTAACAGTCAGTAACCAGTTTAATAATCAGTTTAACAGCAAAGGGTCGCGTAGAAAGTTATAAATGGCCAGATTTTGATAGCAATATGTACTATGAGATTTTTTCCACATTTTCCTCCAATTTAATAAGTAATCAAATGATTCAACTCCTGCTGATGTGTTTTGAAACAAGAAATGAGGAAAAAGGGTAATCCACAATCATCGTGAATAAATGGCGCGAAAGAAAATTTTCGATCATTTCAAAAGGAGATTATTTGTGGACCCCAGAAGTCAAGGGGTCTAAGTGACATTTTTGAAAAAAAATAAGTTAGGTACAGGAATGTGATGTGAAAATATTAATCTTTGAGTGGTTGAGGAATTGAGTGGTTTAGTGGTTGAGGAATCCAAGTGATTTTATTGATAGGTGCTGCTATCTAGGGTAATGCCTCTTAACTACTTAGTGGGTTTTACCAAACATTTTCAACTTTGACTTAAGTTTTCTCTAAACAATGGTTTTGTTACTTAGATCCCTTGACTTCTGGGGTCCTCATTTTTGGTAATCAGTTATTAAAATTGGCATTTTAATTAATGTAACGATAAAAAATAAGAGTTATTTGTATTTTCGAGTAAATAACCTTTGAATATGAAACATCAGTTTTACAAAATTATGGTTCAAATGCATTTAATAAACTTTATTAAATGGGAAAGGTGGGAAATTAAATTTAATACAATGGGAAAAGAAATGGGAAAATCCAGGCAAGAGGCAGTATCCAGATGTATATAATAGGTTTTTTAAAGTTTTATCACGTATTCCGATGCCTAATTGCCATTACTCTCTGTTATTCTGATAACTGCTTTCTCTGATTGACTTTTCTATCTCTGCTCTCAAACTTATTCTGGACCTTCAACTTTTTTTCTACCCTGTGGATTCCAAGTTAACGTTTGCTTGGGGAAATAATATTTGCTTAGGTAGATATTAAAAGAAAAAGGGAAATAAGTAAAATTCAGGTTCCTCTTTAGCTAATTTTATTCTTTTAATTTTGAGAGGAGTAAATTGTATAGATGCATGAATTTATTTTAAAGACACGCCATTTTACAAATTGGTCTTTCTCAGCCAGAGGAGAGATCCCAAGCTGGTTTCAAATATCACTTGCTATGTCGAGGTAGATTTGAATTTTGAAGCGTGCAGACGATAAATATTATGTCAAGAGGCACCAACATTCCCTATTTACGTAGTGCGAGCACTTAGTGCGAATTATAGCCCATCCAATGATATTCTGCAAGGTTATATATCCAGAGGAATCGTTTCTTTTATGGTGACGAAAATCATTCCATAGGAAGTAATTGCCGTGTCCATCATGGACTTCAGTGCAAAAATATGAACGTTTCACTGCATCTGCATTCAAGAAATTTCTTCCTCATTCCAATTACTTCATGCTGGAAAACCCATCACGCAAATGGACAGAAGGGGGTGAAGTTGATGAAGGGAAAAATTTATTTGAACATCCACATATTGCCATGGAATTTCTTGCGACGCATAATTTAAAATGAAGATTACATAGATCAGAACTTAATGAATTCATTTTCGTTCTCTCGGCTGGATGTCTTTTTTATATTTATGGTTCATAACTTTGGAGTTGTTTTCTGGTGCACACCTTACAATATGCTGGGGATTACTAAATTTGGAATAACAGAAAAGATTTTTGTGGAAAGTAAAAACTAGTTTTCCCTATAAAATTCTTGCTTGTCATTGTAAAAAAATGCTTGTCATTGTTTTTGAAGACCACGGTGGGACCGCCTTGGCCTAATTTTTTAAGCCAGCTAATTATATAGTAATTACATCATCTGAAATAACTATTTGCAGTTACGAAATAGTATCTCTTTTATATTACGAGTAGTCAGAATTTCAAGGGTTGCATGTGAAGACATGCGTATAAATGGAATTTTAAATAATCCTTTGTAATCCCTTTATTCATTTTATAGAAATTCAAGGCGTAAAAGTATAAGAGATCTACTATTTATGGATAAAACATGAATATTTATGGATATGTTTCCTTTTTCAGCCCTAAGCAATTCATGGTAATATTTTTTTACACTGTGAGGATTCTTTGTCCATCCCAAATTGAACGTCGCATCAAAAGGTGTCGGGAATAATGGAAAAGTTCTCCTGAACCATCCTATTATCTGAAACACACTCTTCCGAGTAATTTAACTTTGACCTGTTTTGATAAGTGAGCTAGTGTCGAGAGTTGCATGAGGCATGGGTGGGAACACACGTGTGGTGTGTGTCGGTAACAGAAAATTGGACTCTTTTTGTGTTCATTGCTGTGTTTCCTGTCAACGCTAAAATCACGCTGTAATTCATACGTGGCACGAGGTTATTTTCACTCGAATAATTCATTCGCGGTACATTTACCAATAAAGTTCCTGGATGAAAAATGAGTGGAGATTAACCCCATCGAGCGTCCATGGAAGATTGACGATCCAAACCCAAGTACCCAATGGGTTTGTAGTTTTATTTCGGTTCCACCCCATTCTCCCACGACTGAAAATGCCCACTACGACACACATGGGCACCGATCGAGAGCGGTTGGATGTCTTTGAAAAGTATCTCCTAAATTACTTCAGGTCAATCGGATATCCATAGGACAAAAGTTTCGTCATCTACTGTCTTAAGCAACATTTGTAGAAATTTGAATGCAGGCACTCGGGTTAGACATTTTAAAGCCAAATAATAATGGTGCCTCAGGAGATTATTGAGAATAAATGGAGAAAATTTTCGATAAAATAGTCCCATGAAAGGTGCATAGAATATACTCGACACACAAAATCCAATGAATATGCTTTGAAGTAGAAGATGCAAACTTATTGGTCATTTACTGAGATCTAATAGTCACTTGGAAACGATAATAAAATTAGTTCAAAGAGGGATGAAAAAACCGAAGAAGGAATTAAATAGATCAAAGAAGACTCGAGGTGATAACTATAACAAATCAGCTGATTTGGTTTAATCACCACAGATTAAAATTTTCTGTTGAGGCAATAGTAGTTGCAGAATTTATTCAATAGAGGACATTCAGCAAAATTAATTTAAAACTGTAGTGTTCTAAGAATGTTATTGGATCGTCCGACTTATAAGAATTGGTTTTCCACCCAGCCATCTTTCATCATATCTGATAGCTTATAAGAAAGTACATACCTATTTTTCTTGAAGATTTTTTAAATATTGAGAACCATGTAGACTCACACTAGCTTGCATACGGCCTCAAATAAAGGCCGTGGTACATAATCTGTGCACCTAAAATCTCTCGAGTGATGCATTGAAAAATATGAATTCTTCGGTAGATCTCTGTAAGAATTAAGGAAGTAAATTGCCTCTAAGTAAGTATATTGGTCTGGAAAAGTTAGTGTTTACCTATGTGCTGAGAAGAAAGTGGTTTACATAAAGGTAAAACTAGACTCCAAATGTCAGTGGAACATATCAGCGATTTTAATTAAATTTGGTTTATAATTTAATATTTTGAAATCAGGTATGATAGTGTGTTCCCTTATGCATCTTTAATAATGGATGTTGAACTTGGTATCTTACCATTTTTATTTAAACTGCTTACGTTAATTATCTGTCTTCCTTCAACCATAGTATTTTTCTAAATCAATAAACTTATGCTAATATTGTACCTAGAGGTTTCAAAAAAATTTTCACATCCATTCCAGTAAATGTAGATGAATTACTATCAATTTATGGAAACTGTTTCATGAGGTTTTTTGTGCCAGCTGGATGGAATAAGCCTTCATCATAATCTCAAGGCTGGTCAGGTGAGACTTTTATTCACTCATGAGTTTTCTTACTATACTGATTTTCAGCTTGATGTTAATAATTATTTAGTTTTTCTTGAAAAAAGGGAATTTATTTAAAAATGAAAACTTATCCTTTCATTTCTTTGGAATACATGCGGTACCTCTACAAGGGATCTTTAAATAATTCTCGTTACCGAATAATTACTATAATACACTCTCCCAAGGTTTCCGATGAAGCCTATCTAGCACGGTAATTCAATCTTTCTTTCGTATTAGGATAGAAATACACAGAACATCTTCTTAGCTTAGGAGAGTGCCACAATAATTTCCATTTTATCTCTGTAGAAGACCATCTCATTCAAAAATGTCAATTATTAGGAGTGAGAGAGATAAGGTAATACTTGATCATTGTCGGTGCAGGAGTTTGTGCGGTTAAGTTAGAAGGCTATGGTTCATAGTGTAGGCAGCAAGTGGATCGGACAGGCACTTTCTTCGCTTTCCTGTCCCCGAAAGACGGAGTGGAGTAGTGTGCTGGGAGGGGAGATGGGCTTGGAAGAAAATAGGTGATAAATCAGGACTGGCCGCCTTGAGCTTCCCTCGTATTTTGAAGACGGGAAGAAATTATCGCACCTTCTCGGACCTGGACACCACCTCTGGGAACGTCTCTAGGGACTGGAGGAAAAACAACGTAGGTCATCTAAGGGGAATGGCTCTTCGGTGGTCCAATACCGTACCATATACGTGTCACTTCGTGTTTTTAGAAGGTCGAACCGGATTTGTTTTTTTACTGCCAGCGGGTAACACCGATAACTTCCAACCGTGGAATCTTGTTATCTAAGCTTTTGTTCGTGTCTTTGCGCGCCACCTACCTCCTGTCTCTGCTAATAGAAGTTTTTTCTTTGCTCTTCAAGAGTAATTTTCTTTACTCTTTCAGAGTGGATTATAGGAAGGAATAGGAGTGCTTTTTGTCCCAAAGAGACAATTTCAATGCCTTTGATCTAAAGAAAAGATGAAATATCCGAACGGTGTGGACAAAGTTAATGGTGAGTGTAAGGTCATTTTTCATACGCTTACACAAAAAAGTAGTTTATATGAGAGGGAACTTAAGGTGTCACTTTTTAGAAACTTCTTACTACCATAATGACCAAGTATAACAGTTTTACTATCTACACGTTCACTACTTACGTATTTAAATTGTCAACGTAGGCTCAAGTTATCAGTCCAACTATCAAGATATATGATCAATACTTAGATAATGGCTCAAATTTGTGTAAACTATAGTCAAGAAATAATATAATTGTTTAAATAGAACAAAATTATAATTGCATTGCGAAGTAATTTACTCACATTTTCAAGAAATAGATATAAAAATTAAACTTTCTGAGAAAATGTGTAGAAAATGACACGATCAGTTCCCCTCAACAGGGACTCCTTTCTCTATGCTTGACCAAATCGGACAGTCATTGGCTAGCACTATCATGATCACGCCCAGTTTCGTACTTGAACTGTTACTTTACATAAATGCTTGTAGACTAGGGTATGCGAATTTTATGTGTGTCTTTTGGAGGAGTATTAACTTTGGCTGAATGCTGAAGTAGTAGCGTATTTGCACAGATGAAATGCTAGATTTTTCCTCTCTTACGTTAGTTGCCAGTTGCTTTTTCCAAGGCAATAAGGAGCTTAAAGAATTATCTGGAGAAACTTTGACGATACCGGAATGAATGAAACCGATATTTAAGAAAAAACGACGAAGTCATTAGGCTAACAAGTTATTGTAAACAAACTGATAAACGTGAATGAGTAAAACCAAGGGATATAAAATTTGCTTGATGTAAGTAAAAACCTTTAGGCCGTAGAAAGTTTGACTGTCAATCTGTATGGTGGAGTTTGCTGGCCGAATGACGAAAAATGCTTTCCTGATTCAGAGAAAATACAATGATGGAAAATGATAAAGGAGGTGTGAGGAGTATTTCCACATTTGTGAAAAAAATATTCATGGAAACAATATGGTACGAGATACCGGTATTTTTTTACATGCCATCCAAAACAACCTGGCTTCACTGCTGTAAGCCGGCAGTTATAGTAGAATACGCTGATGACACAGAGGGAAATCGGTCCGGTATCAGCTTCCACTTCTTCGGGCAAGAGTGAAATTCCCGGAATAAGCCGTAGTGCTCCGATGCGGAAGACAACTGGAGACCACCACATTAGCCTCTCTATAAAGATGCAGCCTTGTTTTCACTAACATAAGATGGCTTTCCTTACAAATATATAAAATTCCTATACGGCTCTCCGAGTGGAGACAACTGGCCGAGGAACATTAGTCAGAGTGTACAATGCCTTTTGTCAGAAGTTTCCACAAAGTCATCGATGATTGGCATATTTTTAAGTTACTCATCAACGATATGAACTGCGAGAGAGAAGCAGTACTCTCAAGTGATTATAATGCTTGTTTAGGGCGACGTCATACGCCTGCGGTGGGTACAAATTATACGGTTTGATGAAACAGAGAAGCTCAGGTGGATGGACAAAGAGACGTGATTAAATACTCATAGCATCCTTATCCCTCATTCCAGCATAATTAGTCACTAGCATGCATGCACTTTAGTGTTTTATTGCACCTAATAACTGGACAATTTCATTATTTTTCTTTTCGTAGCGCAAAACATTGTCAGTTTCTAGGCGTCTCCACAGGGGAAAATATTAGTATCAGCCATTTTTAAATCTATAGCGTCGCAATGACACTTTATTTAAAGTAGTCACATACTGTTTTAGGCCGTCGTGTAGAGGTTTAAACTTTTTTCCGAGCTATACCCAGAGTAAGATGCCTCATGAAATCCAGTGCTCTTTTTACTGTGAATTCTTCTCGGGTTTCCGTCCGGGTAAGATGCTCACTCTTCTAGATTTTCTCCAAGGCCGACGTTTCGATGAATGACTTATCATCTATCTGTCTATTATCGTTGACGATGGCCCTGATGACGATGGAGCATCTTACTCGGGCGAAAACCTGAGAAGAGTTCACAGCAGTCATTCACCTGGAGAAAGTGAAATCCTACAGTGTTCTATTTGCTTCAGAACTAAACCAAAAGCGTGTTACCTATTCACTGCTTTGCTATCGCAGACTCTTCTGCTTACACTGCAGCTTTATCTTTCAAAATATAAATTTTAAAAAGAGGTTTAGAAATTGCTTCTCTCCTAAAAAATATACGAATTAGTTTGGTTATTAGAAAAGGTAATCGTAAAAAACCCATCGACGCTTTCGAAAAGGCGTCAATTACAACGCTCTCAATTGCTTCATAAGTTCTTTGAACGTACCCTTATCTGGATTTTGCTAAGTATACTTTTTAGACGTATATGAATTCGGCAACATGGTTTAAGTGAAATAGCTTACTCAAACATAGCCGGTGTCAGATCGATATTGTAGTCGACGGAGACATATGCAAAGGTGGGAGAGCTTAAACTCTTGAAGTTCCGTAGAAAATTGATACAAAATTCGAAAATAATTGTTTTGATTCCTGGTGAAGGAGAGAATTTTTTTTATTTATATAACTTACATCAAATATTTTTTTCCTTGTGAACTCTGAGAAGTAGTTTTATTAGCTCTTTCTCATGTCAATGAATTTTCCTTGAAAGAAATTAATGCTTATTTAAAAACAAATGATGGGATGAAAATTTTAAAGTCATTTAGTATTTTTATTAAATGGCAGTGTAAAAGAAACGCATAAATTGTTATATTTTACAAAAATTCATACGCCAATATCAAATTTTTGCATTTTTTCTCAGAATGAAAGTTATATATTTTATTTAACTATTCATAATGTAAATCATATCTTCATATATGAATAAACAGCATCACATTTCAAATTGAAATTGTATGAAAATTTTTACTTCATATATCCTACAGTTGCCGAAATTAAAACTTAAAATTCTAATATAGTCTAATCTACGTCTACAAAATACCGTAAAGGCACCACTAGGGTGTCTAGTACGGGGTGATTACACTCCAGACATGCAACACTTAATCCCAGCCGAAATCAGATCCGCGCACGCTCCCCTGGATTCCAGGCGCAGACCTAAAGCATTCAAGACAATAGTGTGTGGTCAGACCATAAACTAGGAGAGTGCTACGCAAACGAACATGTTACCTCGCATTACACTACTTAAGATACAGCTACGAGTCTCTGGTTTAGATGCGACAGTAGTACTGCAAGGTACTAAACCATGCACGTGATATATCATGCCGGAAATTAGATGCAAGGTTAGTAGCTACTAATGATGTTAAGGTATTTTGTACAAGTAAAAAACCTATTTCACCTATTAAGGGTCAAAGAAACCTAGAACTGATCCATCGTAACTATTATGGTCCCTTATTTTACATAGAAAAAAATTTTTTAAATCTATTGGTTCTACCATCTATTTCCGTGTATTTATTTCTGTGATCATATCTACCAGAATAGTTAGGTCCGATCAAAATTTGTTGAACGTCCTACAAAAAAAAGAGTCTGAATCAAACTTTAATAGTCTCCGTTATGACTAGGGAAATATACTATAGAGAGGGCTCCTAATACCTCACCAGGCGTATATGTACTCAATGTTAGGTAATCATCGAATCCTGTATTTCCATTACGAATTAGATTATATTTAGAAAGCTCGATGATTTAGATGAGCGCTCTTTGAAAAAGAGCGAGACTGTCTAGATGTCAAGCATTAGATAACCTCCTAAAGGAACTAAACCGAATTATGTCGATATGAGGTGTTAGTACCACCACGCAATAAATAACCAGAGAATTCTTGTACAACACTAATTTATGTACGATTACATTAGGTAATTCTCTGTTTTGGCCACTTAGGTCTGCATATTAAGTCCGAGCACTACTTAAAAAAATATTTCCCTTTCCTTTTTCTCGTAGATGATGGATCGAGAGACATTACTTCAAATTTCAACTATTTTATTCTAGCTATTGGATTATCGTTGACTAAAGCCGCCACACGTTTCAACGTTTCTACTCATTAACCTGTTGTCTGTAATCAGCGCTTACTTTCAAGAACAATAGCGGCTGATTGGAAGGAGTTTTAAGATTCTTCTGCAGCTTTTGCCACGTAAAGTGAAGAATATGTTTGAATTATAATTTGAATGGACATACATGCATACCAATTACGCTGTTCCCTTCCGGGGTAGGTACTATCACAAATTTTTACTCATAAATACATATTTGTACACCTAACTCTGCTTCAATAATTTCCTTCATACTGACCTATCATTGCAAACCTCATTTACCTCATTTTGCCTCATTTACCCCCATACAGTTCTTCAGACACGCCCTCCTGTTTTCAAGACTCCTAATATTCCTCCTCCTAAACATTTCCTCAACCACATTCAACCACAACTTTCTCGGCCTACCTCTACCTCTCGCACCATTCATTTCACTCTTATATATGTTTCATTGTTTGACTCTCATCCGTTCTCTCAACATGGCCAAACCAACGAAGCACACTTCTTTCATATGTGTCCATTACCGGAGCATCCATCCACAATCATTTATTACCGACTCATTCCAATTGCTGATCCCATCTACCCTATTTTTGCTGCAAGCGCTCCTCAGATGACTCATACCCGCGGCGTTCAGTCTACTCTTACGTCTATCCTGACATAGCCATGTTTTACTGCCATCCAACAAAGTGGGGAGAAGTTCACTACTGTACACGGCAATTTTCGCTTCCTTAGACAGGCTCTCTTACCTTGATATGCTCCACATGCTACCTACCATTCCACTCCCAGCATTTGCACGTATCTTTATTTCCACATATATCCGTCCATCTTTCTAAACAAACATCTTACCTGAGTACACAAAATCATCCACTCACAGAATAAATAAGAATTTACTTAACCTCTGTATGTTATAATGGAAAGCAAACTATTCATCTCTTGTATGTTGCTTAAATCCCGCAATTAAGAACCAGTGACTTACTTTGAGATTTAGCCATTACTTCACCGATTGCCTTCATCACACAGTTATTCTCCCCATTCTCCTTATCAAAATCTACTACTTTTGTCTTGCACGCATTTACCCTCAATTCCATTCTCTCTTTTGATTCACAAAACTTATCTAGGAGCTTCTGTAATCCCTGTTGGCTCTCTGAGATCAAAACAGCATCGTCCGCATATAGTAGAAATCGCACGTTTACATTTACAATGAAAACGCCGTCGTAATCACTACACCCATCTCTAACACATTTATCCATAAATACATTAAACAGCCATGGTGACATCAAGCATCCTTGCTTTACGCCCTGTTTAATTACAAACCAATTTCTCAGGAGGATGATTCCTTTTTTCGGGTTTTCCACCGCGTTGGTTCATGTTGAGGACAATATTTCACCGGCTGTCCTGCTGGCTTCCTCAGGTCCATGTAACTGACTGTAATATGGGCCTGAGAAAACCAGCAGGACAGCCGGTGAAATATTGTCCTCAACATGAACCAACGCGACGGAAAACCCGAAAAAAGGAATCAACCTCCATCTAAGCTCCGCGGAAGCCTTCATCAGAACTTCAATTACTCAGAACCCCGTTACGCACAACGCAAACGCACAATACAATTTCTTTCGGACGCCTATGCACTTTACTATTACTTGCTGAAGCGCAAAAAGCTGGTCACTACATCCTCTCCCAGGCAGAAACCCACTCTGCATACCACATATTCTGTCAAAAGTATTATTCCTCACTCTTTTGATTGGAATTTTGCTGAACACTTTTCCCAGAATGCTCAATAAACTAATGGCCCAATAATTATTATGTTCGTTTCTTTCCTCTCTTCCCTTTGTACAATGGAACGATGATTGCATTCTTCTAATTCACTGGAACAACAGAAGCCAGTAAGCATAAATTATATAGTTCACACAACCGACAAATGAGTAAATTACACCCACACTTCAACATTTCACTGGATATCCCATCTACGCCTGCAGCCTTCCCATTTTTCAATACTCTCACAGCCCTTTTGACCTCATTCTCACTGATCTCCTTTTCCGTCATCACATTCTCGCACACTACTTCGTAAGACTCATCCTCAGCGCCTGCCATATTATTGTATCTGCAATCTAGGGTATATTAACTCGTACTTCCTTACCAGTAACTTAGCTCTCTCGTTAAAAATGAGTCCTACACCTTGACTGCCGTGTACAATATCGCCAACTCCTGACCACAGTGCCAGACCACCGCCATCTACAGTAACAACATCCCACCCCTTGCGCTTTGTTTCGCATACACACTAGTCATCCATTCCTCTCACTTTGTTTCTCACTTTTTGAATGGGCATAAGAGAGAATTTGAAATTTATCATGTCCCCGAAATTACCAGTCTTTGGTGACCTTACTGTAAGGAAAAAATTTCTGTTATCACTGTTTCTATTTATTATGATTCTGTCATTAAGTTATAAACTTACGTCTCATAGTCTAACGTGCTGATGAAACATATTTCATCATATTGTTTAATGTATTTTAAAAATATATTCAATTTATTGAGATCATTACCATGGCATTCGAGCGAATGATCATGCAGAGCTGACTCTTGTTTGGTAATACATTCCGTATAACCAGTTCCAATAATTATGTTTCGTCCCCAGAATTTTATATTTTTGTGCGAACTGATGGCTGATCTTAATAACAATTAGCCCAGATATGGAAACATTAAATCTTTTGGTTATTATCATTGAACAAAACGTGCGAGGGCACTTTGTACAGGATATGATCAAGTCTTTGGCTGTGCCAACCATATCCATGGAGATTAACAGATGAATACTCCGAGAATGTCTCATCCAAGATGAGCCGTTACATGCACACGACGCTGAATGCGATCCTGGCAAACCCGGCCAAGGTAGGTACGGGCCCGACTGAGAAACGAAAGAGTGTACTACGGTGCATTAAGCACGTAGGAATATGCGTGGTAAAAGACTGGAGGCGGGGAAATTATGGCGCTGATATTGCGGGGAAACTCAGCTTTATGGCCGGCTGTTCCATGTACGTTTTTTTCTTACACCGGTGGATAACTCGGAAGACCGCGACTTTAAGCTATACAGAGGAAGGAGGAGGAAGGGCAATGGATGTTGCTTGGAATAGTGGAGGGAGCGTCCCGAGCTACGAAGGCTTGGCGAGAGGTAGCGAGGTGGGGAAGATAGTGGTAAGCAGCAGTCTGCGGCCGACAGAGCGCGTGCTTTGGCCGTTGACTCCAGCGGCAGCGGCCTTGACCCTGCCCAGGGGCAACTCACCCCCCCTTATCTTCCCGTCTTTCCCCTAGTCTCCTTTCCTTCCCCGCCGTCCCACTTTCCCTACCTTGTTCTATTTCTCTCTGCCGAGCCGTGGCGATGCAGCAAAAGCCTCTAGCAGTGGAGAAACTCGCTTTATTGGTGGTGACGTTTAGGGTGACATGAACGCCCGAATCACAATGAGGAAAACCGAAAGAGTAAAACGCCCACATGTGTCAAAAATATATTTGCAGAATATAGAGTTTTAGGTATTTCAGTGGCAAAAGTTATGACCCACCGGCTAATTTAAGGATTAAATCCTTGCACATGCACAGCATTCATAATTGAGAAATGAGTTAAGGCCCACGACCCTTGGGATGCCAGGTCGGCGTTCATCCAATCAGGCTACGATTCGTATAAGATATATCACGCTGCATTCCGCCGTATCAGAACAAGAATTAGGTTAAATTGAATATTGAAGAATAATATTTTCACAGCTTCTTATTTACAAACCCTTGCAGGAATGCACACACCTCCTCCTTAAACACTTATTCTTCAAATTGTCAAAATCGTTTGAGTGAATATATAGTTTGCTTTTCCCGTGCAACGGCGCGAGTTTTGTATTCCTTCGCTGCTATTTTTGATACTTAATCATTTAAAGATCCATAAAAACGGTTGGAGTTAAAATATTAAGGCAATTTTTACAGTTCACATCTGCCTTATACCCTGCTGGCTAAATTTAAATTATGCTTGGCTTGAAATATAATTAGTTTTATCAGTCAGATACTTAGCTTATTGTGATTATGGTGAAGAGATTATGGCCCTTGGAGAGGGCAAATGCATCGAGAGGAGAAATCGAATGCTTAGTCTGGCCTTAAGCAGAGGGAAGATGTAACATTTGAGCCGTTCCTTCTTCATGTCATTCTCGACGACGCGGCCATAATTCTCGGTCACCGAGGTCGTAGCAGACTCGGATTCTTTTTCCTCTTCCACTCCATCACTCACTCCACTCATCCTTGTCCCTCTTCCTTGCACACTTTCTCCCATATATCCGTCATCTCTGTCCTCTCTTTAACATCCCACTGAGCAGTAACTCTATTCTTATCGCTCCATATCTCTAAATTTTTTTCATTTTTCTCTCTTCACCACCTCTCGGATCATAATATAATAGCAAAAAATTATATGTACGGGGATGGCATTTCCACTTGAACATAGGCTTTAGGGTTTTAGTTATTAATACTGTTTAAAGAGATCTCATTATTGCAATAGCTTGTTGGTAATGGGATGCGAATTAACGACTCTAAGACTTAAGTTGGACTCTTGGGATGCCAGATTGGCATTCCTGGAATGGAATGTAACTATCTTGCGCATATTTGCAATCATTTTTAGCTAAATGAAGCCTCCAAAGGCATTCGCCTTCGCTAAAGAAAAATTACGAAGCAGTTTGAAAGAGCAAGAAATTTTAAAATAATTTAATTGAAGTGTCCTCCATGTTAAATGCCCTTTTTATCATTCAATTTGAATTGTTCCGACAACGCACAGTGGTCCCAAATCGAAAAAAGCTGGCCAAAATTAATACCGCTGCTATTATTGCTTATTTACGTGATGTAACGGTTGATTTATATGGTTTTCGATACGGTAATTCCGAATTTGAAGTTATTTTTTCTGCATCAGCGATATTTTTGTTCTTACTGCAGCATTTGTTTAAACAAAGAATTAAAAAATCCAAATGAAATTTAAGGTTATTTCCGCAATTGTATATACAAATTTTATATCCGATAAATATGAATTTGATGTTTTCATAAATAAATATAGTAATTAATACGGTTTGTTTGATCAATTGTTTAAACAATTGTAAATGAACAAAATGAAATTTTGTAGTTTCGAAAGTGTTTCAATATATTTTAAAACTAGGGAATCTAATTTGGAAGTTAGTATTATTTATCTCTGCCTATTATTACTCTAATTCATTAATTGTTTAAACAATTTATAATAACTAATTCAAATTAAATACATGCAGTCATTTTTTTTCAATTATTTTGACCTGCTAATGGATTTGAAAGTTTTTTTAGCGTATCATTGCAATTATAACTTTCAATAAATGAAATATTTTTAAAATTTTACACTTAGAAATAGCGCGACAAAATGTCATATAATTCCTATCTCAATCGGAGTTTATGCCAATTTTATTGCTCCGATAGCAGTTAGTTCATTTGGTAATGGGAGATTAGTAAAATTAATCACCAAACACAGAATTCGGCACTAAAAGTTTAATCAGATGTACTATTTTGTTGGATCATAGAAATATCAGAGTAATAAATTCACTCTTTTTGTATATCCTCATCATACATTATCAAGAAAAAATGTTAAACACACTCAAATTCATCGTCTGATAATTCTTCATCAGTCTCATCATCACTCGGTTCACTTGATTCCTCTAGAGTCAGTAGACTCCTTACCTCAGCAGATAATTGAACAGTTTTTCTTCTCTGAACTCCTGAAATTGTTGATATCATAGGATCTGATGTCAGAAGTAACCGTCGAAAGAGATCTTCATTTGTGGCGATCCTGGAAAATTTTCTTGTGTGGTGTTCCCGGAATCGTCTTATATCCTTATTCCTAGCCTCCATCGCTTCTTCGGACAAATGACCAATAGGGAGAATAGCTTCCTTGGCGATGGCTGATCCATGAATTAGCAGCTTGTGGATGACAGGTGGCATATAATACCACGAATAAAGTTTCACATACAAATCTGCTGTTGAATAACAGTATTCTGTAAATGCAGCTTCATTTATCTCGTGGCCGCATGCCAACGCCTTCAAAATGACTGCAAACCGACGAATTAGGCTCTTGTCGATTCCTTAAAGAAAAAGATTGTGGCGTCAGATGGACTGAATTCCATTTATTAAAGGCTAAAATTTGGTTGAAATTGGCTGAGGCACTAAGTTCTAAAAATTAATTAAAAGTTACCAGCATCAAATACACTCATTAAATGCCAGCACGAGCAACGTAATCATCTTACGGGAATACCTACCAGTGATTTCAGCAGACAACTTCGCATCCGCAAAAAAACGTCTGGCTGTGTTTCCATCATTAGACGTCCCATAGCCCTGTTTTGGGAAGTCCACATTAAGCCCCATCCTCGTTTTAAATAAGCGTTGGATTTCTTTTTTTCTTATTTCCATAGCCTGCTTGCTCCCATCGCTGGACCTAGCCTAAAGAAGGATTTAACGGTTTACTTCTCTCAATTATAACATTTTATCGAGAAAGGTTTTTGTTTAACATTTTATATTCACTTGCCTTCCATTGCTTGATTTTCAAGCGATATGATCCATGCAAAAGGCATTCAAAGCATCTAATATAGCAATGAAGAATGGATAAACCAAATGAATATTTAGATTCATCCACTGGTCTTTTTTTCATTAGATCCAAGTTGTTCATTTCGGATATACTGGCCCCGAAAATGTAGCATTTCATCGAGCTTGTTTCCGTGAGAGCTCCGCACACCTGTAAAACATAACAAATGAAAAATGATACGTTAGTTAATTTACCTACTGATTGCAGCATTGAATTGGACCTAAATCTAAGAGCTTACCTTTCCGTTTATCATAGTGAGCATCAAATGAAAAGTTACTGTGATTTTCCCAATAAAAGCCTGTTGCAAGGTGTCAATTTGTTCAGAAATATATTTTTCTTCCTCTTGGGAAATATGTTTTGTCTCTTGCACCCACCGGAAACGTATGGGCCGGCAGAAGCGGGTGGATGATGGCCGGTTATTGGCCCACAAAATGTTTCCTGCGAACAAAAATAACCATTGGAGGATTTTTTCAGAAATTTAAGATAATTGATGATTGAAATACAAATAATTTCTCATTACCTACCAGTGCCATTTTCAGTCAATCGGAGAGGAACCAGGAAACTCGCGAATAGACTTCCATCTACCCCGTCTCCCTGTTTCCATTTCTGTTTGTACTGAGATTGCCCGGAACTCCCATCAAAACCATATTTACAAATGAGGATACATTGAACCTCATCTCCAATCTCCGAAGATATGCAAGATTTGCAAGATAAGGAATGCTAAAATTCTAGATGCTTTCAAGTTGTTTGTAAATGACTTGTTCCCCAACTACGTGCATTTCCTTTCGTTGGAGCTCCCACTCTATTTATAGGAGAGCATCGGGACTCAGAGCCTAATATCAGATAATATTTGAGCCTAACTGCACAACGTGGATATACGAGATGGGTAATCGAGGTGAAGAGTGGATCATTTATGAGATAAAAATGTGGTAGAGGAAGAAACATGAGCAACAACTAAGAAAAATAGACTCAAAAAAGTGACTCCCATTGAGCTATGCTACGCGCCAGCCCGGCCGCCACGCCGCGCCGCCCGCGTTAACGCACTGCATCGTTTTACTTAAATCAATCTTATGGTCGAATTAGCAACTATTAGCAAGATTTCTCTTAACTACTATATTGCACATACTATAGTCTTTTAATTCATAAAAAAATACCGGGGCGCAAAGAGGCGCTAAAAACGATATTGCACTTTTTATTCGAAAATTAAGGTAAAAAACGCTAAAAGTTTAAAAAAATACTAAAAATAGTAAATAAAACATAAATCGAACAAAACTAGACTGAAATGCTACAAAACGGTTCATATTTTTATATAATAGCGTTTGTTGTGTGAATATATTATCTTAAGTTTATACTTTATGATGGTGAACTTCTCCGAAATCGACTAATTTTACGCGACTGTCATTCTCACCCTGAATGTTCCATGTTTGACGGGTCCCATAGACTACCCTGATCAACGTAAATACCAACGTAGTTGCGTACATTGTAGACCATATTCTGTAGAATCCGAGCCCACCATTCACAACTTTCTCGTCGAAAGTCGAAAAAATGACTTTTGGCCAGCTTTTCTCGATTTGGGACCACTGTGCAACGTTTCTGATAAAAAAGGAAAACCAAAGACTGAAATGAGAGCTTTATTGAATTAAGACTCGGTTTTTTCTATCAAAATTATTATTGTCTTAGAATCCTCTATTGCAATACGGTTGTTCTTAATAATGATCCACTATGCTGACAGTATATTGAAGTTCTGAAAAGTGCGTTGTAGAAAGTAAAGAGAAGGGCGAGTAAAAAATAGGAACGCATAAATATTTTCACCGTTGGAAGTTAATGTCACTCGAAGATTTATACAGTTTTATGTTCTTCTAACAGAGTATTTGTGGCTCATAAAATTCTCCTTATGATGCAGTCAAGTGCAGCGTATGGTGCTTGAGAAAATTTACCCATATCAGTCCCAGAAATCGGGCATTAGCAAATATTGCAATAATTGTATTTCAGCTCTTGGTCTCTACGTTTCTTCCATATTATTTATATTCTATCTTGAGCTTTCCGCAAGCAATATGAAATAGTGTAATAAGCGCTCAATAGTTCAACGTAGCGGTAATTCAGACTCCGATAAAAATTTGTTGCTGATGAGTCTTCAGCCTCTTGGGATTGAAGCCGGAAAAGGATCGTTACGGTAGATATTGACATAGGACTTGGCTCGGTTGATCGATTAAAAATTGTAGGCAGCCATGACTTGCGTAAAAACTGTGGGGTAGGCTAACTTTCACGCATATATGAAGTATAATTTGTTATAACGATGCCAGTTCTGAGGTCAGATAAGAGTATGGAAATTTGGAGCCTCATCTCATTGTAGTTTGCTTTTTTAGTGTAAACCATCGATAGATATTATACTAGCTGATGAGAATAAAATATAAAATGTTCCCAGCTATAGATGAGTCACTAGTTGGCGGTCATTTATTATCTTCTTTGCTATTAAAAGTAAAAATTAAGATATTTACCATTACTAATCTCCACCGCAATCTGAGAGGCAATTTTCATTTATTCTGTTTTCAGAAATTGTGTATGTAGGAAAGAGAAATTGTAGAAATCATTTATGTAGGAAATTCAATAGTCAAAACAAGACCTTTATCTGCTCATAATATTAAAGAAATATTTACAAATACAAATGATGAACTTTGGTAGAAATTTGAAATCCCAATCATATCGCTGTACGGATATTTTAAAGTCATCTGCATGCGATCAAATACTCTTGTGATGGAAGGCCTAATTGAATTGCTCTACCTTTCTACAGCTGAAAATTTAAGGGTTCCTAACCCCAAATTATTTGGCGCGTCCATTTTATTGATCATTCAACTCAATATTTCTACCTAAGATTGCCGAATTTTTCCTTACTCAGTTTCTTTCATTTCCATCTCGAGTTCTTAACTCTACAACCCTTCTACAATTTGCTCACTAAATACACAAGTTATGCCAAGATCTTTTAATACAGAATCGATATGTAAAATGAAACATTTTCATAGATGTTATCGAATGACCCATTATATCTAATAATGACTAAAAAGTTTAGATTCGGTTTCTTGCGATCGTCAGACATGGCTAGAGAGATGGATGTAGGGTAAAAGTGAGGCTAGATTGGGAGGAGATTTGCAGTTATCAGGGATAGAAACGTATAATTGGCGGTCGGTATGCAAAGGGGGTGAGAATAGGCATGTTTTGGGACGGTAGAGGAAATACAGAGGGCTCGGAGTGTGGTCGGGAGGTGTTCTTCAGTTATCTCCGAGTTCGAGTGCCCGCTTTTAATTCCATGCGGGCCGTAAACTATGTCTCTTTTGGTGACCATTGATTGAGCATCCCTTGAGGAAACATTTGGGAGAAGAGGGTGAGGAAACATACCGCGAGTTGAATGGGTAATCCTCGCCACTCGATGCCAACACACGTAGACACTCAAGCGCGGCAGGCCAGCGCTCCTTTCGTCTCATTCTCTCTCTCCATTTAAGTTCTCCAACTTCCCCCGCCCCCGCACCACTCCAAACTCATGTCAGCCAAGTTGCAATGACACATAATAAACACCCCCAGCCCTTTGTGGTATCGTCTTACAATGACCGGATAGAGGTTTCACTGGACAAACGAGCGGATTTCATGGGCTTGTTTAATGACCGTGTGCTTCGTTGAATTTTCGTTGTGTCGATGTGGGTGGCAGAATTACATGGTTTTAAGATGAGCTGCAAGAATGAGAAGTCTTGTGTTCTGGACACGTCACTATTGGCCCTCTTCCAATTAGAGATCCAATCGCATTCACTCTCCGAGACGGTAACCGGCGGGCGGAGTTTCCTTGTAGTTTTGTGGGCATAACGCAGGTTCTTCGGTGGATAACATATTTTACGTATTCACGACAATATAAACTTATATGATTCGATGCCTCTGGTATGTTCGCTGACCACTGATGCAGTATAAGCTGACAATAAAGTACCTTTCGCCCCAATTAATATTAAATTTCAATTTGATAGGAGATTCAAAATATTTCTTGAGGACAGAAATTATTTACATCTTGGATAAAAGAAACATATTATTCCAAATTGTTATTAGCTTAACCCTTTCGCAGCGTATCTGACTTCCAACCAGTTTTCATAAAAAAAGACCTTTTGCGATGAAAATCGAAAGCTAAATTAGGGCGTGGACGAAAGTCGTTCATTGCAACAAAGCCCTAATTGTTTTCGATAGACTTTTGCCGGTTAAGGACGTGAAAAGGTTAATGACTCGGACGTTCACAAATTCATAAATTTCTTGCTAGTAATATTCGTGATATTATTTTAGAAATTGATTTATAATTATTGGTCGCTCGATAACGGATCTTCTATATCATTATGTATCATCAACATTATTCTCCTAGTCGATATTGCCTAGTGTGACGACGAATTTAGTTATTAATGATAACATTTCTCAGTAGTCCCTACAGTTTAGCAAGTACATTATAATGCACTTATTTTTTACCGCAATTCAAACATTTCGCCGAGTTTACTTATTATTATTATTTTTACTTATTTATTTTACTTATTTATATATTTACTTATTATATTAAGCCGAGACTTACCCTTCAAGATTCGGATGTTCTTTAATGGATTATTTTTTAAACCGTCCATCAGTGGACGTGGATTTCTTAAACCGTCCATCATTTCCTGCGAAAGTCGTCCTACGAATGCCATACCTACTCTAAGAGTGGTGTAATCATAAAATCTTTAGATACAGTTCAATATCTTGGAGTTATCTTAACTTCTGATACATTGTGGGTAACACACGTACAAAAGATATTCGGAACAGCATTAAAAACATAAACGGCACATGATTTTTTTTGGCTCACACTACATCCCTGGGATTAAGAGAAGCGGTACAATAAGAGGCATAGATTGCGGAACAAAAATTCGTTCTTTCCATCCACAATATCTAACTATGATTGAACAGAATTTGCACTTAAAACACCCCTATAATTCAATATACCACTTTTCCTCCGAAAACCTCTTTTCTTACACGGATGGTGTCCTAGCAACCCCTGCCGAACTCCCACTCGCCCACGCGGCAGCTCGCACGGTAGTATGTAGATTTAGATGAATGTATGATGTGTAAACCATTTAATTATACCGGAATTTTACCATTATGATTTATTATGAAGGTCAATATTTTGGATGGTGGCAGTGTGTTTCACTTCGCTGTTTTTTTCTATTGACCGCTGGTGGCGTAGAGTGTGCCTGGTGATGAAATATAATGCATTGTAAAGTGATATATAGTGGAGTGAAATAATAACAACACTGGTCAACATATTTTGTTCTTGGTAACACTTTTTGTAATCCTTAATTTTTTCATGGGGGAATCAAAATTCTTAATCTGAAATTTTCCATCACGCTTGGTAATTTTGAAATGCATACAACTTAATTGTTTATTTCTTCTTGTTTAGTGACGATATGTTGATGCGTTCAGATTTTAACTGTCTCGACACGAGCAAATTTTGCTCACTCAGCTCAGTCCAACGAAGCCTTCTTTACTTTTCTCATATATATTTTCTTTAATTTGTCCCTAATATTTTATGTAGGTTTATGTGTAAAATTGAATTGAATAATATTTTTATTGAAATTACAGACAACTCGAATTATCCCGAAAGGAAATAATGAATTAAATGTATATGTAGTGAGTAATATTCACTTATTAAAATGTGGGTATTTGTCATTTTACTCTTGCTTTTCAGGCTCTTAGAACAGTATTTAGGAAAAGTTGTATATTTTAAATGATCATCGAGAATTTGGGGTTCTTTATTTGTTTGTTTTGACGGTAGCTTTCACCTTCTGAAAACTCCTGATAGCGGTTTTACTGCAGTATGCCTCCATGTAGTGGATAAAAAGCGTCTTAGGAAGATACCTTCTCGTAGAGATGGTTGTTTTTTTATCTAATAAGTTATTTTATCGTGTCAATCTATCACAAAAAATATGTTATTATATTAGACAAACAGAAGTTGCCTTTGAAAGAGGACAAGCATCATTTGTGATAAGAGAGAAATCCATAAAGTAAAATAAATTATTTCAATCTTTTCTCATCGGAATGTTTCGCGATCAAAGACATTAAATCGAAACTTCGCTCGGAACTTAAATAATGTTTCAAACCTAAGTCCAGTAATGAAGTGGAATTGAAATGGTTCATTAATATAGGGTGTTATAGACGAAAAAAATATTATTGGTGAACTTTTATGGTCCAAAATGGAAATGAAGGATTGTTTCACTTTGTTGGTTTTAAGATTTGGGCAATTTATGACTGATCTTAAACCTCGTTATGTTACTTTTAACTTCAATGAAAAACCGGCCTGAAAATTTATTGAGAAAGTAGGGGATGACTTAAGATTTATCTGACCAGAAAGACCAAAGAGTCTGGTGTGTGTCTATTGGAAAACATAACCCCACAGATCTAAAGAGGAATCAACAGGGAGGAATATCTCTCGAGTACACTTCCGACTCCCTTTCCTCTACCCGTTTTGTATTCCAAACCGTAAAACGTGGGTCTCCTCAAATGTCGACGGTGGCCTCTTCGCGCTTTGGGTGGCCCTCTTCGGAAGTGGAAGAAGCTCGTAACTCCTTACTCACGCCTTTGGCCTTCCGTTGGGTCTTTGGGAACCTTAAGGATTGATGGCGAATGAGATGGCTCGGAGGAAGCCGGTAGGTTTATTGGTATGATGTGCTATTCGGGTCGTACTAAGAACTTTAGAGGCCGAATCAGATTTCGCATGTATTTTCTTCTATGCATGTATCGAGTTTAATTCCTGGGAATTTCCTTGCTAAGCATACCCAGACGAGGCTTTGAAGGGATATTTGTTTCTCTAGCGTAATTTTGCTGTACAAAATATTTGGCAGCTTAGTATTTTTTCTACAATACAATGGCACTATACGGCAGATCTTGTTCTATGTATTCTACTGCATTTTTTATTATGTGTCTATGTTTCTCTGGGGCTAAAAGCTGTTACACATTTAGCTTTCATGTTCCAAGTACTATTTTGTCCAAATTTATAGACTTAAAAGTCTTCTCAGCTCGAGTAAGCGCTTCAGATTAGAATAAGAAGTTTGGGGTGAGAATGGTAGGCCATAAAGGAGGAAAAAGAAAAGGATGCTCGCGACAGTGCAAAGCTTTTTCTTAAAAAAGAAGCCATAATGGAACAATGCCCTCCAATGAACGCAGTATCTTCTATGTGGGATTAATCCTCATTTTCAAGTTATATCCTCATGAAACCCCAAGTAGTGTACGGGCGCTATGAAAGTTCCCCGTCAAACGGCTGAACATGGCGGTCTGGTAGCTGTACGTGAGATATCTTTACTCCTGGTCTACAGTTTTCCAAATAGGGCTCTAAATCTAAATCGAACCCGTAGCTTACGGCTCAATTCACATTTGCTATCGTCTTGATCTTAATTTTATTTATTCTTCAAGATTATTGATTTCCCTATGATTTGAAACATATCCGTTAAAATTAAGAAGACTCAAATTTTGAAAAACAACTTCGAAAAAATTTGTTCCTATTTTTTCACCGTACACGGTGTTGTTCATGCAATTTATAGCAATGAAAGTAACTGTCGTGAGTGTATTTTTTCCATGTTTCTGTGTTTTTAGCCAAAGGGTTTGATTAAAGAAACAAATACCTGGATAACATGCCGCTGCCATAGTCAGCAGTAGAATCTAAATGTAGTACCAAGGCATTAAATACAATAGGCACTGTTTAAAAATATTCGTCATCAATGTGGCTTGTTGAGTGTATGGTATGGTTGGTGATGAGTGAAGTGTGGTTTTTAGAAAGTTCTATTAATGTTGATTTGTTGCTGCAAAAAACTATTGAGCCAAACAAATTTGCCACGCTATGATTTGACTGAAAGGCCTTTATAATTTTTGGAACGATTCCAAACTCTTGAATTGAGTCTAAAACTTGCTCTCTAAAGACTGACCAGGAGGAGTGCTGGAACTGGATTGAGCGCGACCTTCCAGGGAAAAAAATTACTATTAATTAATAATCAGTCACTTAAACACAAGTCGGAAAAACTTTGTTTGGCGCAAATATTTTCAGTACTTCTGGATTATGCCGTTATAACACCTGTTCAAGGAGTTTGTCATATCATGGAAAAAGCGTATAAGTGCAATTAAAATAGCTTTTGCGCCGATGGTGAAATAGGTGATCTATCTAAGATGTTAGGGAGATTTATCAGTCTGGAAGTAGTAGTTTATCGTAACTTAAAATATGTGCAATGAAAAACTCTGGCAAGTCATTGGCCAAAAAATCTTGTCCGAGGACGAGTGCGGAAGATGTAACGGCCAAAACTTAGAGGTGCTCGGGGGTCCCCGCTTCCGTATGAAGCTTGGGAGCGTTCAGACACACCAGTCCGCTGCGTGCGAAAATTCACTCGGGACTAGGAGTGGCTGGAGTGGGTGATAAAGGGGTTTGTGTGGTAAGTGTCTGTTGTTTCTCCAGGAGTGGTCTTGAACGATGTTGCTATGGCAGCAGCTTTAAAAGGGTCAAGTGAATAATCGCCGGAATACGTGATTGAAACCCTGGGAGCAACATTTTTTCCTGAAGGTCTCCATCAAGGCGCTAGTATGGGTGGCAGCGATGAATTGTCTCTGTCCGTAGAATGGCGCTGAAGGGGTTTCGGTGAAGAGCTGAGAGGGAAAAAGTAAAAGCCTCCCTATTTTTTTAATGGGTTCCTCAGAAAGAATAAAAAAATTGGCCAGAGTGACGGGGCGTGATTCATCCGGCAGCTTTCAAAAGTTCCCAAACCGACGAGAAACTTTTCGGATGGAAGGGTTACTCATACTCTTCCGTTCGTGTCAATCCTGTTTACTCCGACGTCTCTAAACTGTGAGTGATCAGTAATGTTGCACCTAATCCCTATTATTTATATATAGCCATCTGAAAAATGGGAACTTGGAGTAAAAATGAATAATTATACTTTTCCTTTGTTAACTTCACACGTAGCTTAAGTTTACGTCAATATCAGCCGTAGGCTGATACATTGCGGACGAATTGGGAATAAGATGGCAGAAGAGACTGCCTTAGTCTTAATCTCGCCCCAATAAAGACGAATTGTTATTATTATATTACGGCAGAACAACTACAAGTTACTGTGAAAGTCATTACACTTGATAAACAATAAATAACCCATGTTCAAATATATTGAGTGCAATAGGTATCATATCCATCACTCTAAAAAATGGTGAAACTTACGAAAGAGTATAATAGCTAATGGCCGTATGAAACACAATACAAAAAAGAAGAACCAAATGGGTTGAACATACCCTGAAGCACAGTGGGTGTGTGAGGGTTATATTAGAATGAAAAATAGAGGGAAAAGTCCCCAGAGGAAGACCCAGGAATAAGTTCATGGACAAAAAGAAGAAGAAAGTATCTACATGGGAAGAGCTACCAGGAAGAGAGTAAGGCGTTGAGTGCTGCAGTCAAACTATCATGAAATTGATCGACCATTGAATCAATGCACAAGTATTTTGATTGATTGAAAGACCGTTATGCTTGCTTCCTTTTAATTGAAATACTAACTTGCATATGAGTGGAGGAGGAGACGAGAAAGAAGGAGGGAGGAGTATGGCCAGGTGCATAATGAAGTCCTCGCCGTTCCATCTTCTTTCGCTGTCTGGCGTTGTGCCCTCGTGGTGGCGGTGGTCGGGTGGTGCGATGCGGTCTTTGATTTCATCCCTTAGAGAGCAGTGTGTGCCGGCAACAGAGGACCCATTGTGGAGAAGCGGTGACCTGTGGACGTAGAAAAAGATAGTTGAACGCGGTTGACCTTCCGTAGTGTGCTGTTTCATCTCTGAACAAACCACGGACCGTTGCCAGTGCCCCGAGCACCTTGGTCGAGCCACAATGAATGGAATCGGGCGAGTTAGGACGCGTAGAGCTGAATTCAAGTCCTCGTTAACCTAAAGGTGTTAGCTTAGTATTTTCACTCCTGTAAAGGTAAAAACATGTTCACCTGGTAGTTTTAGGGTGATCATATGGAGTATATAAATATTTTTCTCTCATTTCGAGGTAGCTGACCTTTTACCTTAGTGGCTCGAAGTGTCAGTTTGCCTCATAGATTAATCTTTTAAGCCCAAGATCAAATTACTCCCCTAATCTACTTGGAAATTTACTCCCCTCAAATAAAATTACTCCCCTAATCTACTTCTAATACTGGAAGTGGCAGTTTCTTTTCTTCTTTCTAAAAAAAAACTTTTAAAATGGAGTTTTCCTTCTTTACAGCCTTGAGAATGGGTAACGAGTCGGAACCCGAAACGTTGGCTGCCAATGACTGTCTTACACGGTGGCGAGCCCGAGAAATGTACACTGACAATCTCTTAGTTTATGAACCTTCCAATACGAAGAAACGTTATTTAGCATAATTTTTTAAAAACTCTTTTAGCAATATCGATTGAACTGGAAATAAATAATCATGCTTGAAACATTTCTTCCTTGCTCTCTGGAAATTCAAAGTATTAGTCGCCTAGTTATGACAGTCCATACGAAATAATCTATTGGAAAACGCTAAAAAACCTAATCTTTTTCGTTCTTATCACTATAAAAATCAAATGTGAATAATAAATATAAATGATCTTAATGAACGCATACAAAAATCTTTTTAAAAATTATGAATGATGGAATGTATTTTTTATGAAAATTTCTTGTACATATACTGGTAAATTAATTGTATGAATTATGAGTAGTCTACGTGAATTTTGCGCGGAAAATAACATTTGTATCCTTTTCTCCCTCAGGAGATATATCGATCATTTATGGCTATCATACTTCTAACTTTCCAAATAACTGTGATCTTATTTATTTTCTGCGTTGATCTTCTTTGATGTTTTTCATTATTCATCAGTTGTGTCCATGTGGTATGAACTAAAATTAACTGGGAATGAAAGAGATCAAAACCTGTTTAGTTGTTAAAAATGGTATCGTATTAGCGGGACTATCATCTCTAATGCGGCACCTTTCCAAATATATTCAGATAAAAATAATACCAGTAATGATGACATACATTTCGGATGATGTGTTATGAAAATTCTATTTATGGTATTGCATCTCTGAGGATTTTAATGTGGAAATTTCATAATATGCTGCTAGCAGTAAATGATTCGTGCTAAAAACGAATCTTGAAAACACGCGTGAGACGTCGGGACTATACCAGCCAAAATAAAACGGCGCTCTAATCATGCAATGTTGCGAAGCCATTTTGCCATGGAGACCTCTTGGATCCCGTATTCTTCGGTAATTTGTGCGAGAGAAGAACAAGTGAGGGTCCAAAATTCCCTCCAGAACACGGTTTTGTGTTTGCAGACGCATATATTTGCAGGCTTTAGCGAATCCTTTGGCGAAGAACAAGTTCCGGCAAAGGCGATCGTATCAGTCACGTAGCGGTTCTGCCACCGCCGCGCCGCGCCGGCCTGGTCGAATGGAACAGAACCTTAAAGCGAGAGCGCACCCCCCTCCGGAACCGCACGGAAATTTACGCCCGAGCGCCAATTAGACCGAGCTTCGCCGAAAAAAGGAGATGTTTTTACTTCTCCTCCTAGGCCCTCCTCCCTCGCCCTGCCGCTTTTTTTGCCGTATCTAGTGGTGGATCCCCTCGCATTATTAACCCTGGACGGCAAGGTGTGGGAGACCGTCCAAGACACGGGCCGCAAATAACCCCTGACCACCGGGAACAACTTAACCTTCTTCCCATTTTCCCCTCTCATCCATCCACTTCCAAATTCCTTCTTCGAACGTGAGCGCTTAGGTTCATTCGACAGCGGTCTTACTTGTAACCAGTGAATGTAGAGAGGCTGCAGAGGGGCAGACTTTAACTCGATGGCCTGAGCTTCTTTTTTAGGATTCCCGAAGGTTGGAGAAGAAATTGCTAACGTATAGCATTTTAGGTATCTGTTACGGAATTTTTTCTTACGGTGTTTTCTAACAAAAATTGAAAATAATCAGGGATATGTTGGTTTGATCCAAAAAGTCCAACACCTAGATATACATATTGATGAAATGTGTAATTTTCTGCAAAAATTACTTCATTTGCGTGTATTTTAAGGAGCAGAATCACATGAGAGTGTTCCTTCTTATCTTGCCTCAAATTACCAGTTGAGCGATTGAAAATTCTTGATAAAATGAGCAAAAAGAGCTATTTAATGATAATAATATTTACTACAGTTTGTTGAGAAGAGGTTTGCGGGGGATAAAATTTAGTGTTAACCCTAGAATCAAATTTGAATTTTACTAGCTAAATGCTGCGTGTTAGTCTTATTCGACTAAATTAAATATGTCATCTCACTAACGAAGTTTGAAAATTACTAAATGCTTAGTTATACGTTGTTTATATGTATATTTATTCAACGAGGGACGCTTGTCAATTAAAACTTAACGACTAACGTGAGCACCACAGGAGCACTTGTGGCATTGATGCATGGTGAATTTTGTTTCCGTTTCAGAAAAAACTAATATAATTATTTCCCTGTTTTCCAGGTGAGCACACAACTTGTTCTCGTCCTCTGAAGGATCGAATTTGATGCTGAGATAATTTTTCGTCGGTGAGTGTATCTGACATTGACAAAACTCATATTCAATAAGTTATCATCTTGAAGTTTTTCATACTGGTTAATACTCTTTTGACAGCGAAGGTTGGTGTAAATTTTATTGAAATTAAACTAAAAATGAACTAAACCTCGACCCCCGCAGCTGTCTGTGAAGTGTCTGTTACAGACTTAGTAGGAAAAAACTATATTTCGGTTGCCTTTCACTTCTGTCTCTCGAAATAAAAGTTTCTGACCAATCCGCTGCACAATAAATGTTCTTGCGCCTTTATATCCTCTCTCTATCCCTTCCCGTTCTCCGTTCCTTACTCTTTCTAGTCCACTTTCGGCCAACGATGGATTCAAATGAGTGCGCGAGACTGTAATCAGCGCTCTTCCTTCCTATGGACTCCCCTCCGTATCCAGGAACCGTACGCTTACTTACTTAGTACGTACTTAGTCATGACACTTCTGAGTATTTATTTAAACCAAATTGCTCGAATTTTAAACAAAAATCTCGCCCGATTGCATCACCGCGGTGCTTCCTCTTATTAAAATTTGATAAACATATGATACTTTGTGATGGCAGGTCTGAATTACTCAGTACTTAACAAATATTTTAAGACATCAGTGAGAAAAATTAGTATTTGATTGGTCAAAATCAGTTCATGAAATTCAAGAAATTCTATGAAGTTCTAGATAAATAATTCATACTGAACACTCGCTTGTTTTACCGGAGATATATTCGGATTACGTTTGGTGTTTGGTTTATTTAAAAAAATGCTGTTACCTTTATTGGTATGGTGAGGTGAATTTTCATTATGCTATAACTTGACCCATTTGACTGAAACTCAAATGTGGGGCAACTTTTCCGCCCTTTGAAAGTGCAAAAAATATTTATTCATTCCACCCTATTGTCCAGCCTCTCAGTAGTCACCCTGTACGGACATACAGAAATGACTGAGTGAGGGAAAAAATGAACAAGGGAAGTGTTTAGTGGCTGCTTAAGGAAATTTTGCAATATTAAAACGGAAGGATATGTCCATGATAAAATATAACGCAACAATAGTAATATCCACACTTTAATATACTACTTCAACACCGACCATGGTTTCGACATACTATGTCATTTTCAAGGTGATGGGACAGACACTTTCACGTGTATTTATACCAGAGCGACCAGAGCCAAGGTAGGAGGAGGGGATATATGGAAGAGGCGTGGGGGGGAGAGAGGGGAGGAAAGTGGGAGGGGGAAAGAACAGTTTGGGTGAACATATGAAGGTCGATGACGTAAAACAGAGACAAAGTGGGGTGTGGGTGAAGGTCAGGGTATTGTTATAGGGACGCTTAGCTTCAACAAAGGTGAGTCAGAACAGAATAAAACATCGTTGCAAAGTTCATCCGGGCTATTGACAATTTCAAATTTTTCCATAAAATTCAATTTAAGCCCTTTGTCATTACAATGTAAAATATCTATGTCAAAGTTGCTAAAATGATTACACCGGCATAAATGATTTGCAAAACAATATTTTCCATCATTATCAACTTCTTCTATGTTCCTTCACTCTGTATTTAAAACTTCTACCAGTCTGTCCAACATAACATACACCACAGTCCTCACACTTTAATTTATACACTCCACTTTTGTCCATACGGTCATAATTGTCTTTAGAATTAAATAAAATCTTGTCAAGCATCAAAGGGTTATAAAATGAGATGTTACAATTATTTTTGGGGACAATATTCTGTAATTTATAGGATGTATTTCTAATAAAAGGTAATTTGACCCAGCGGGTAATTTTATTCGGGACCATACACAGAGATTTCAACAATTTGGTAGTTATTTTGGAGCGATAGCGGTTAAGCATCTTGTCTAAGCACTTGATGTTGAAGCCATTCCTAATTGCTATGGTTTTCTATTACTTTGAGTTCTTTATCAAAGTTATGGATCGTCATCGGAATGTTCACTAGACGATTGATCATACACCTCGATGCGGCTAGCTTGTGCGAATGGTGATGAGATGAATCTACAGGAAAAATCACATCTGTGAAGGTATCTTTTCTGTACCTTTGTTAAAGGTAAGCGTCCCTATGACAAAAACCTGACCTTCACCCACACCCCACATTGTCTCTGTTTTACGTCATCGACCTTCATATGTTCACCCAAGCTGTTCTTTCCCCCTCCCACGCCTCTTCCATATACCCCCTCCTCATAGCTTGGCTCTGGTCGCTCTGGTATAAATACATGTGAGAGTGTCTGTCCCATCACCTTAAAAATGACATAGTATGTCGAAACCATGGTTGGTGTTGAAGTAGTATATTAAAGTGTGGATATTATTGTTGTTGTGTTATCTTTTATCATGGATATATCGCATTTCTACCAAGTAAAGCCTGAAACGATTTCATACGGAAGTATATGTTCATAAACTTTTGTGTTCAGGCATTCTTTCCTACCTTCCTCATCAAAATTCCGTGATAATTATTGCACGAGAAAATCACAAACTGACAAGTGTTTTAGCAGAGGAATCGTATACTACACAACAACTTGATATTTACCATTTAACTATGGTGTTCACTCCCGCTATGTCGTTACCCATATTGGGCTGGGGATAATGGGGACGGAGGGAGGGGGGATGGAGGAAAGGCTAATCTGAGGGTCCCTGGCCCAAGTTCCACCTGAATTGGTTTTTCACTAACCTTGGCTTGTGTTTTTCCGCCTATTTGTGGTAGTTATACCCTTAAGAAACCTATGTTGGCTTATCGTGGGGACAAATAATCAGCAGAATCGTCCGAATAGTTAAAATTTCTAATCTCATGAGAACAAAATTGCAATTCGAGATTTCTAAAATGGCAACATTATTAGATAAATTATTTTTTTGTGTATAATATCTATGATGAGCTTTTGAGATTAGACCACAAGAGTTGACATTTCAAGAGAGGAAGAGCTGTCCTTACTAGCTATCGTAAAGTCAAGCGATTGATTAACATATCTCTGTTGAAGTAACCACACGCCTCCATTCGTTTTACGAACGCTTATCTTATTTCCGTACGACAACCTGTGGGTAGAAATTTTGTCGTCTCCCTCTGGTCCCCTCCCAGACGCCCACTTGTTGGTAAAACTGGGAGGTTGGAAGTGGGTTAGAAGATCCAACCAAATTTTCGTCGCCTTTGCGTGACCGTTGTCATTACTTCCTCCGGAGGATACTCATAAATATACGTAACCCGACTCTTCTGAATGTACATCGTTTGCAAATCGCGGGGCGTGCCATTTTGTCTCTCTCTCAAATTCCCAGCTACACCGGTGGTCGCACATTCCCATCATATTCTGCTTATATGATCTTCCCCAATAGCTGAATTCTCTTATTCCATGCAAGACATAACCGATTTTTGGGCAGGCTCTTTGGCCTGAAGCTTTTGCTTATCACCGGGACGGGTACGTAGTGGGAAAAGGGTAAAGAACGTAGTGTGGTCTGTCAGAGTTTGTCATCGGATCGGGGCCCTACCTGACCAATGATGGTCAAATCGGACTAATTATGGTCAAAATGTGAGACTCTTCCCCTCAAAAGTCCCCGCCCACCCATCGATTTTTAGTCAGGTGTTTCGGCTCTCGCCGCAGGATTACCACCTCCACCTCGAACTCAAGCTGCAAGCTTATTTCCAAGTGAGGATGCAGTGGGAAGGAAAGGAATGGGAAGGGAAGGTTAGGAAAACCAACAGCCCCTTCGAGGCCGACACCAATGAGGCGGATTGAGGTGAAAAGAACCTCAATTGGGCCTCCACCCCCCAAAGTGCTCGTAATAGTTTAGTTACCCAAACAACTGAGACGACTAGCCGTCGGTCTCGCTTTCACGAAAAAAACTACCGCAGATCTTTGAGAACCGGAAGAGCCCGTTGCCCAAATATTGGGATTAGGTATCTCCCTGGCTCCCTTTCAGGGTTGACGCCGTGCGGTCTGCCGGAGTACGTCCTCGAGTCGGGGACCAGCGGACCCATGAAGGGTCAATTCGGACCAATTCTGGTCAAAGTGTGGGTACATACCTTCTCTCAGTAGTCCTCATCAATCCAACGATTTTTAGGCAGTGAATTAATTTCCTTTCTCTGGTGAAAGAATATAATGGAATCTGGTTTAATGTCGCGGTGACCCTTAGTAGACAATAGATCTGCGCCGTGGAAATTGAGGTTACTGCCGGTAGCCGATCTTAACGAAAATATAACCTTTTGATTCGCATGACAGCCATAAATAGCAGAAGTACTATGTGCTGGCACTAGTGTGTACTGTTAAGAAAATATTAACAGGTTACTTTACTTCGTACGGATCTCACTAGAAAACTAAGCAAGGACTAGAAAACTCTTACCTAAGATTAAATGGTAAGATTGACGCTTACATGCTTGACGCTAGGCCGGAGGTGGTTGTCGATGATTCATCTGAGCCATCGTGAGGCATCACTGAAAACGCAGTGACACCAACTGTGTGAAGTGGTGGAAGAAAAAAAGGAATGACGCTATAAATCGCACTAAAAAAATTACAAGATAGTGCTCTCATCCTATGTTCTCTAGATAGAAGCGAAGACAGTTTATTGATATGCATCGCCAGAGATTTAAAGAGCGTTATTAGAAAGCACTCTACTCTGATCAACGAGGCAACTGTCACACCTAGTATCTGGAAAATCTTTTCAAAATTGTTGTTCCCAAACTGCTAACCATTGGCTAAATGCGGCCAAATGATGTCATAATGAATCTAAATAGTTAAGCGAAAATCAATAATTTTCCATTCCACATAAGCAGAAATATCCCTCATTATGAGCTAAGTGATATTTTTCATAATTAAAGAATACGTATCTCTGCTAATCGTCTGACAATTGGTAAAAATAATACGACATAGAATTTCTATTACATTTCTGTGGTGCTCAGTTATGCATAAATGTCATTCATAATTTGAAATGTGATTTTTGAATTTTTGTTTCGATTAACTCCCAAGTTATTTTTTTCGGTCTTTTATCAATCACTGACAGTTATTTCTACCTTTGTTTACAATTTAAAACCTAACGTCAGCGGTAGAGTGTGTTGGTGAAAATAATGAAAAATGCCAAACCGCTATAGAAAAATGTAGTTCTAATAGTAAAATGTAATCTAATAATATCTACTCTTTTATCTATTATTTTTATTATCTTTGACTTTACACTCCATACACATATTTCGTGGCTTAACATACAAATCTAAACGTCGTGAGCTTACTTGAGCGGCACGGTGATAACGTACATGGAACACCCAAGCTCGCCCATCAATCCTGCAGAGAATCTTGTTTTACGCTTTGGATGAGGCTAGATGGAATGGGCTGCCAGCTTCGATATTCGGAGGAATTCCTACTTTGAGAAAGAAACATTTTGCTAGCCATCAACCACGTACAATCAATGCTTCTTACTCGCGAATTATCCACTTAAGCCTCAGCTATAGTTTTGAACTTTTGGGATATTTATGGAAGCTGGCGTTATGAATCCCCAACACCAATCTCTCTTTGAATTCAAATATCTATATCGCGGAGGAAAAATAATTTTTCCCGAACTGCTCTGCCCCACCGAGAACTTTGAAATATGTACTTCTCATTCCGCACATTCCCTCGATCACCTTTGCATCGGTTTTGTCCTTCCTTAACTACCTTCGAGGCTTCAAGTGAAGTATGCGCAAAGAATAAAAAGACAAAGAAAGATATAACCTCATTATATGAGGGTTAGGAGCATTTTAAAAAAGCGTACAAATGGTTTTTACTTCCTTCTTTCCCTCAGAAGGTCTTATGCGGGAGACAGATGAGAGGAAGGAGGATATTGAAGAAGGAGGAGGTTTTTTTGAAAAAATATTATCCTGAACGACTCTCTCTTTCTAACGTGGGTCCCGCTCTTGAGCTTCTTTTTCTGCTTTCATCGCATTATTTTCCTCTTCCTTATATGCCTTCGCTTCCCGTTTTGGGGCGTAGGGATAAACTTGAAAGAGTTAGTGAAGTGATGCGGGAGCGAGAGCAGGTTGCCGAGATACGTCAGTCCGGGCTTAAGGTGGCTTGGAGACTCCCTGTGATCCATCATTTTGTTAAAGCACACGCTGCCCCAGCTTTTACCCGTTTGAAGGAGAGGGCTTTGAGTTTTTTTAAGATATGTCCGTTTTCCTTCGGCGGAGACCAGTCCTTCTCCTCTAGTCTTTCAGAACTACAGGAGAACTGGTGGCGCCGGTTTGATGGGCGTGGATCATTGCACGTTGGAGTGAAGTTATGGATGAAAGGGGTCTCTCCTTTATCCTGACTACAAGAAAATTCACACAGAATAAACTTGGTGAATGGAAATTGTCGCAGTTTATATTAAAAGACTTCTTTTGGCAGTCTCTCGGAGAAAATGTCTAAAAATTGGAGATAATGTCCAACATTTGTATTCGTTTTCCCATCCGATATTGAGAAATTTCAGCACTTAAGTCTTGTTGAAGCTGTGTTATTAAAATTTGTTCTGATTGAAAATGATGAATTCAAACAACTAAGATCTTAATTCATGCGATTATTAGTTACAACTAAATTTATCAATCAAGTGAGAGTGTAAGAGGTTAAAATGATCTTTTCATGTTTTTAATGTGATCACTTTGACTCGTTTGGGGTCGAATTGGTCAGACAGGCAGACACACGCTATTAAATTATATTTATTGTATAAAAAATATATATTATTGCTATATAGCAGAAAATTCGTCAGTTTTGAATTTCCTCATAGAAGTATGCATTTCTTATTTTGACCCATAGGCAACCACCGCATACTGCATTCAGTTAATGAGCAATTACTTGTTGTTAAACTTTGCAAACGTTTATATATAACTAGAAAAAAGTTTGTTTGTGTGATAGGTATAGGAAAGAGGTGGGAGGAAGAGAGAAAAGCTGTTGATCATTGACATAGATTATTAAATAAAAACCGGTGTCCATTTAACATGAAATGGGTGAGTAGAGCGAGGAGTTTGTAGCAATTGATGGATATAACGGAAGAAAGGACAGAAATTTATCGTGGGCTTGATTTATATTCGGATGCCTGCCTTTGAAGTCTATTTGTCTTGTTACCCTGGTCATTAACTGCTGATAATATAATCGTTTTTTCGTCAGAAATAGCTCAACGTACCTTTATCTTACCCGTATATAATTACTTTACCGCAACGTAGCTCTTCCTCATTTAGGTTTTTTCGGTACGTTTTATTCACGAATTCTTGTAAAAGCATTTTACTGTTAAGTCTGTTCTACTTTTTAACTATTATAATCTCATTTAAATATTATTTATTCTAATGGAAAAATGTAACAAGAATTGTTTCCTCCTGATTTATCATCCTTTCGTTTATTATCGTCATTTCTATTAAACTGATACAGCGGAAAATCGACTATTAGCAGATGACACCTACTGCAAAGTTTACAAATGTACCTCTCTGTGAATTTATCAAAATTACCGGCTTTAATAATTTCACCTAATTTACTACATTCTTAGGCTTAATCCATGCATCTTGTATATGTTCATTCACAATATCTCAGGCAATAATGAGCAGCTTTTTAAGACTCCCTTCTATCTGCCCACTCGGAATATTCACTATGTACGAGGTGTGTGAGAAAAGTAATGAGACTGGCAACACTGCGGGCGATCTGGCAACGTCGTGGTCTACCGGCCTGTGCTAGACCGGTTTTTTTATCCCTTCTACTTTCTCAGTCCGAGTTTGAACTCCGTACAGCTAGCACATTATTTTTGACTGCGCCATCAGTGAGTTTGTGTTTTTGTTGTGTTACAAAAATGGAGCATCGGAATTTAGGGCAACGTTGTACAATCAAGTTTTGTGTTAAACTTGGTGAATCCGCGAGTGTGACTTTTTAAAAGTTGAAACAGGCCTATGGGGAACATTGCTTATCACGAGCACAAGTTTTCCGCTGGCACAAATCATTTTTGGAAGGCCGAGAACACGTTCAAGATCAACCTCGCTCAGGGAGACCTTCTACTTCAAAAACTGACGGAAACGGTGGATGTGTGAGGGCTCCTGTGAGATCAGACTGTCGTTTAACAATAAGGATGATGAGCGAAATTTTAAATTTAAACATTTTCACCGTACATCAAATTTTGACAGACGATTTGGGAATACGAAAGATTTGTGCCAAAATGGTGCGGAAAAACCTCACAACTAAACAGAAGGACAATAGAAGAAACGTGTGCCCCGTGTCACACGGCCATTTCCATCAGTGAATTTTTCACCTCAAAACGCATTTCTCTTGTTCTTCAACCCCCCCTATTCACCTGATTTGAGTCCTTGTGACTTTTTTCTTTTCCCGAAATTGAAGCATGTCTTAAAAGGACGTCATTTTGAAACTCTGGAGAACATTCAAAAGAATGTGACCGACCAGTTAAAAGCCATACCAGTTGAAGACTTCCAGCGCTGCTACCAAGAGTGGGAAGAACGACTCCGCCGGTATATAGCTGCCCAAGGGAACTACTTTGAAGGGGATAACAATGGTGTTTGAAAAAAATTAAAACTTTGGTAAATGAAAAATCAGTCTCATTACTTTTCTCACACACCTCGTACGCCGAAGTTTTGAATAAGCAATCGGCTTCTTTGGTCTTTGGCCATTGTTCTTACTCCATTAAAATTATCTTACTTATCCATTAAGCACTTTAAAATAATATTTTTAAAAACTACTTTTTGCCACGTGTTTATGTTTTTTATCTATATTTAACAGTCAAGGAAATATGGATTTAATCTGTTTCTCGCCCCGCACTACCATTTTCAACTCGAATTTCCAATCCGCCTCAGTCTTATGAGTACATTTACTGAACATTAGACTTAAAGGTCCAATTTAAATTCATTATGCCCTTAACGCATCTTTCATTGATATTTTTGCTAAGTTGGTTAGGTGGCCTTACAAACCTTTTAGTAGCCAGTTAGAACCAAAACCCGATTAGATGTACATTAGTTCTCACATTCACGTCAAATAACATTTTTGACTAGTCTTTAATAACATTTATCACTTATTAGAATACCTCAATTCTCAACAAAGACAGTAAAATGATTTGTTTAGTTCTCAACATCTATATCATCAAACGATACTATCTTTCATGAAAGGTAGCAAGAAGGGAGGAAATTAACCAGGTGGTCCTCATATTTTGACAGCATATTTTAACACAAAAAAGGGCGTGGTGATAATTTAATTTCAGCCTGATTCATGTGACACGAGAACGATGTAATGTGGACAAATGGAAATCCTTCCGTAGGACATATTATATCTTGTTAAGTATGCAATTAGCGTTAAAGCCCATCAAGTGAGCTCAGTCATAAAGTTATCTCGTATATATATTACCGGTGCATGGTAAACGGGCATATAAATTTAATGCCAATGGTAAGTGCATCAATTTGAATTAAAGTGCATGAAAGGTTAAATGAGGTGGAGGACAAATTTTGTCTTTAAAAAAAGCTAAAGAGGTATTTATAAATTCTGATGATAATCACTTCCTCCATTTTTGTTAACTGAATCTTTCGAAGAAATTTGTTCCGTCGGTCAGTTTTTGCTGCAGCCTTAGAAATCCATATCACTGCAATTATATTATTTTTGTGACATAAAGTACAATCTTCTCTTTTACTTTTGCGCTGTTTTGCCTTTTTTAAATTACTTTTTTTCTCCGATAAATGATACAACATTTTGGAAATAACCTCTTTCCATGGCAATGCAAAAATATATTGGAAACCGAATTCAATTTCAGCACAAGTACAATATATAACTTATTTGTTTGTTAAAATGTTGTTTGCTATTTATGTTAACAAACATTGTTTCTGTGAAGAAATTTTAACAAATAATTACTTACCGTAACTTCACATGATGTAAAATATTAAATCGTTCATTAAGGAAGTGAAGTCAAGTTTTTTTCATAAATTAACACAATGAGGCGTAGCAGTCTTTCATAACTAAAAACGATTAGAAAACTACTGAGGGTCATGTTTTTTAACAAATGTGTATAAATGTGAATATTAAATCGTATAATCTAATTTTACAACTTTTTTCTTTGAATGTGCATTCGTGAAGTGAAATGAAGAGGAATGAGTGAAGTTGAAAAAAACCGTGACACGCATCATTGCATAGGACATGCATAACTTGCATAGTCCATAATGTAATCTAAGAACTTTACAAATTAGAGTTATCCAAATTGAATGTTACCACTATTTTGATCCTCATAGCTGTTTTGATTATTTTCTAGCCACAACATGCTGAAATTCATTGAGTTTATATAATTTCAACTATTAAAATGATTCCATTACCACATTTATGAAAATTTTATGTTTAGTTTCAAATATATTATTTCGGTTATCATTCCGCGATTTTTAACTTTCGTATCATCAATGTAGCTACAATTTGTTCCCATTTTTAATGCAAAATCAATATACATGGCTCTATAGAACATAATGAGAAAATGCACTTTTTAAATTATGCTCGATGAATTAATTATATGCATAACTCTGGGTGAAAGGAAGCATAGTTAAATATACTTATTACCTCCTATTTATGTGTGGCTGGCATAATTAAGTACGCTTTTTCTTCTTTTAGTTGTTTTTTTATTTAACCCTTTCTCACAGCTTTCATTCAAAGATGGGAAAACTACTTGAAAATGGAAATATTTATATCGTGGATGACGGCTCTACACTGACGAAGGAGTACCATTCCGTATTTCAAAATAAAGTGAATAAGTCAAATTATGTAATTTTCTTCTGAGTTCCCCGTACTTGTGAGAGACGTCATGTAATCGTCGTGTCCAGTCTCGTCCTTTGTGAGGCGCATTAAAAAAATGATTGATGGAGAATCAGGCTCTGGCCGTATCTCTACAGTGTATCCTCAAGCCCTCCTACGCGTAGACTGTCTGTCCCTCGTTGTGACAACCACGCGTGGGATTGCGTTGGAAGCGTGCGAACATGAGAGGATGGGCGCGCAGTGATCTCACTGGCTCGAGGGGTGTGCTGGAACTCTTGTGAGTGGGCGGAAAGGGAGTCTCCTTGCCTACCGCACACGCACACCGGATGCGCGGTGTAGCGATTGATGGGACATCGCCACGTATTGTTGAATGGGACAGTGTGTAAGGTGATTCTTCGTTCTAAAGTAAGCCATTCATTCCTCTATCTACTGATTCCATCCAGAGACATCTTCTGCGATTCAGTTCCTCCCAGCAAGCTTACTCATCTGACAAAGTGATAGGTCATTAACATTTTACCGAAGAAACCAGGAGAGAGAGACAAGGAGATGAAAACTCTCTCTCCAGTAAGGCGTTTTAGTATATTTGGATGACATCACTTGTCGTTTATTTTGGCAATCAACCTATGTTTTTATTTACTTTCCCAGAGGGATCTGCGATCTCCAGCTCTAGTAACGTGATGCGTAATGCTCTTAGCGACTGACTGAGAGCCTTAGACCTTATTTTGGCTCACATCCATAAATATTTCGTTTTTAAGATAAATTTTCCTCTGCGCGACTTTATCTCATTAAGTTTAGACGAGTGATCTGTCCTCAAGGATAAATTAGAGATAGCAGTCAAATTTAGCCTGTGGCCGGAAGTGTGGTGAACTTAGTGGAGTCCTTGGACCAAACTCTTGTGTTTCTTGTTGCAATCAGTATAATGTGAGTGCATTCTTCTCATGTAAATCCTCTTTAATTTTTGATATGTACCTCAGCAGGACGCATAGAGAGGCTTAGGGAAGTTTACTACCTCCTAAACTTCGATTATTGCGTCTATTCCATTAGCATATCGGTATAGTGCACTATATAGGTATAGTATACCTTAATAAATATTACTCAACTCTGAGTTAATCTCCGAGTTTGTCAGTCCCTGAGTAATCTCCGAGAAAAAAATACAGTCGCATAGTTTCAACTTCGGGAAATGTGATATAATGATTGAGAATGTGATAATATTTTTTCTTATTCATGTAAATGAGCCACTAGAAATAATTTCCTCTTGTAAGTGAAATATAAAATATATTACTTTTTTCACAGAAGTATTTGAGGTCATGAGTCCTGGATGAAGTTTGACTGAGAAATGACTTTATTCACTGACTAACATACTAAAAAACTTTCAATTCTAAGGATTTTTTAAAATAAGTTTTTCCACAGTGGAAATATAAGTAAGTATATATCATGTACGATTATGTATGCATCCACGTTTCGGGTCTTCGAACGGTTCTTATATTTTTGTAAATTTTGATGAGCCAGTCCATCCAGGTTCAGTCGCAGCCATTGTTATGTATAACGAAGACTATACAAATGTACTATAAACAGTGGATGAGGGTTGAGAAGTTCAACAAGGGGGGCTATTCAGTTGGCTTAAAATTTCATGGGATGGAATAAACTTTAATGTTACAAAAGGTTTTATAGTAGCGTAATGTAATAATTGTAGAAGTGTTACAGATAAGTATGGTTTTAGTCACTACCATTATTAAAATAAAAAAATTCTTTGCGTTCCTCTCTGTTATTCTTGAGGCTGATGAGGCCATCCAACTCATTATTCACAGTACACATCAACGTTTTATATACCATTTTATACCCTTAATAGACAACCGTAAACGTAGCTTGAACAGTAAACCCTGATAGAATCGTCAACATATTGCCAGATATCCGTGATCACTCTGTGCCAATTGCGTGTGAAGTCTTTTCCACTTCTATTCGAAAGGAGGTGCATCAATAACTCCCGCCTTCCTGAGATGAAATTCCCGCTCGTCCCTTTCAGTCACTCGAATCGATGGAAGGGGTTTTCTGGTTATTTTTCTGCCTGCAGTCGATCTCCCGATAGGGGTCATTGATCGATGTGGAGACGAAAGAGTCCAGCAGCTGGATTCTAGCATCAGGCAAGGGTATTTATTGGAGGGAAGCAAACGGGGAAGTTCGTAAGAAGTGGGGAAGTGTTTATTTGCTTGACGGAAGAGGGGAAGGCTCCTGAGGAGGGAGGCTCCTTCTGACTTAATAAGGCGCCTCTGGTATCCAATAAAGAGACGGCATAAAGGAAGTCACTCATCATCGATTTAGCATTTCCGTTACCATGTTTACATTAGAGCTCTTTAACGCCACGCATTTGTTCCTCTCCTTGCCTGGTAAAATTGAAAAAAACTGACTCGTGATTTACATGTGTGGTAATAATATTCATGCATCATTTTGGATATTTTACCTATTTTAACATGGTGTAGGAGATTGAAGGTAGAAGTGCGGTGTACCTAAAACCGTTTACATTTGATTTTTTTTCAGTATTGCCAGAACATCCCCGGATGATGGCATAATATTTGGTCGAGGTCTTCCGTAGGAGATTGCGTCATATTTTTCCATTAAGTGTTTTAGATATGATTAAGTTTATTTTACATCTGAGGATGTATAATTACTTGCACCACCGTTTCAAAACGGTTATTTTTTAAATAACAATGTTCTCTTGGCCTAAGGGTCCCACCAAGTTGGAGTGTTAATATAGGCATTGGAAATCCTATTGCTATCTGTAGCTCTCGATTAGTGGTATTCTTAATGTGCAATCAACCCAGAGGTCCAATATCTTATATGAGTATATTGGCACAGCAGAAGTGATGAGAATAAGCAATAGAAATGATAGGATAGGGGGGCTTTTCATGGGAAAAATCACCGAGGAACCGCCAACGTAAGAGTCAGTAGTCATGAATAAACACCATCATCATGCGAGAATCTGATTTTTTATGTGCGGGTTACAATTTGTAAATATTTGGTATTAATTTATTCAATATCTGATGATGTTTTCCTTTTACCGATTTTTTTGAGTGTTGTAGAGTTATCTCATATTAATTTTTTTATAATATGAACTTGAGATATATTACTTTGGAAAATGTTGGAAATTAAGATTAGAGTAAATGAAATGTGCATAAGAAATGCAATGCAATCCTTGAAATGAATCACTTATAAAATTCCATTATCAATTTCTAACTGCCTCCGCTGCATTGCAGTACGCACCGTATGAAAGCTTGATACCTTTTGGTGCCGATGAACTAACGAAAAACTCGTCCCTTAGTCATTAACGTTCCTTAGTGAAGATCCTCATTTGAGCGAAATTAGATTAGTTTTCATCACCATTATTTCAGAAATAGGCATAGGCATTCAAGAAAAAGATACCGATTTTTAACCGACGAGTATTTTTAAGCAACTCTTCCACCAAACCGGTAGTACAGACCCAACACTGTCGGTTTTTCGGAATTTTTAAATATATTTTTCCTATTATTTTAAGCGAATTAATGTAAATCTGACCTTACTAAACTAGTATTCCTATGAAAAGTAGAATTCATTATAGTGGAAAATTACGTGAAAGTCATCAACAATTGTTTATATTTAACATTAATTGGTGGTAATCTCTGAATTTCCGTGAGTAATTTTCTTTTGAACTTGCATAATAACTTATAAAAACGTAAATTATTTAATTAAGGTAAGTTAAACAATTCTCTTTGGATCTATTCAAATTCTCTAATGATATAAGTATACGGGTAATTTTCTTGGATGGTGCTGGGCCTTATTGTATGTATGTATATCAGTGATCACATCTTAGCATCCATCTCGTCGATGGATACAGTCGCTCATTATAAACGATGGATAATCATGCCTATGTTTACTCTTGTCATCCAATTAAAGAATTATACTCTAGATTTCATTGAGAACTAATTCTGAGCTGCAAGTTGATTACACCAGTGACGATACAGTGGAATAGTATTAATTTGCTACCAAATTATGATCACAACCTTGCCCAAACTCCTAGTTCATCAAACTAAACTATTTTTTGTGAAAATAATATGCCCAAAGATGTATAAATTTCTCTTTTAGTAGATGAAAGATTTGCTATTACGCAAACCTCAATCCTTCAAAGTTATTACCTCGGCAATGAAACGCTTCATTCAGGCCATAGTTTTGTTTCGCAATTCGCTAAATGCATTTTGGGGGTGCAAAGCCATGTCATTACATCCTAATCAGTGATGAGACATTTTATTCTCAAGTGTTATGCCAAATGGAAAGAACTGTAGCTAATATTTCTCAAAGTTGCTTGTCTGCACGAGCAAATTCATTTCTGATTCAATATTACAATTATCCATTCTTTAAATCGAACGCTTTATACCTCTTTATCTATTAAGAAACAGGTCCACCGCCTGGTTTCGCGTTGTCTCGGTGGTTTTTAACTATTGATACAGGATGTCTAACGGCCACAAGTACCCTATAAATAAACTTCGCTTTCTTTAGCTTGATCTTTTGTAATGCAAATATACATAATTGGATATTTAATTTATCATACCTTGATAAAGCAAAAAAAGAGACGTAAATTCGCGCTCACGTATATTCAAGTAATAATTAATATTAGGCCTCTAAATGTGTAATCAATTTATAATCTAAAATTTCAGGTATCAAATTATCGTCTTTTTAACTCTGAAAAACAGGTTGGTTCATCCAGATTTTAAGATATCCGGGGCTAGCCACGGAGTTCCAATTTTACGGAGTCACCCGTAATGCACAATTGTGCGAAATTTCACAGAGAAAAAAATCATCCGCCTTGACCGAGATTCGAATCCGTATCCCTTGATTAAACTTTTGCTAATTTTCCTCGCTCAATCATTATCAAGATGTCGTAACAAAATAAACTGGCTAGTAATGACTAAAATGGTATTTTTTGGTACTCAAATGATGAGTACATTTTTAAATTATAATTCTTTATTCTATTCCATAAATATTAGTTATTTGCCCATTTTTAAACGTGGTTATGGAACATTGAGAAAGTAGTCGTTACAACATTTCTAGTTACTCTTGATGTTCGGTGCATTACTCCATAAGCGCTCCAATGCGGCAGCTGTAAAAATATATATTTAAGTGTGCTGTTATCCCTATTTGCAGTTCAGTTTATCCGCAATTTAATTTTTTATGAAATTATATATTGTTTCAAAATCTGATATAATGTGTTGAAAATACGTAAAAATTGAGGCAAAAAGTAAAATTTGATAGAACTTGCTGCCTCCAAAAATGAAACAATAGAAGTAAAAGTAATTTATCTACGCAAAAAATGCCCGCTTAAATTTCTGTAGTTTTTCAGCATTTTGTATAATAGATAATCTTTAGCAAAAATATCAATTTATGGTACATCAATGTTATTACTCTTTTAATTTCAAAATATTGGCAAAATTTCAAGTCTTCAAACCGAGTCTTAAAAGAAAGTTAAAATTTAAATCAATTTTTGGTCCGGGAAAGGCTGGTTTTTATAATATCTAGGTAAAACTAGCTAAAAAAGAGTTAGGAGAGAGAAAGGAGACTAGCTAATGTCTCTTTACCCTCAAAATGGGCGTCATTTATTTTGTTCATTGGTCGTTCAATACTAAAATTGGTTGACTATAAACCGATCTAATGCTAGTTCCATTACCACCAAGTATCTCTTACAATGTACCACCCTCAATATTTGGTCCATGAATTTATTCCTGGGTCTTTCTGTGGGGAATTTTCCCTCCAAGACCCAATAATTAGTTTGTGGACAAAATAAAGAGGAGAATATGATAAAGATAATGAGAATGTCGCGAAAAATTTGCTTCTCGACCATAATTATGCCAATAATGAATCGCAGTGTCAATAAACCGCTTTTATGTTAAATGAAATACGATCATCGCGTGAAAGGAAAATGTGATTGCTTTTGTTCCACGTAAAACATCTCATCAGTTTAATTGCATCTCATACGAATCATCGAAGTGACTGAGGTTTTATCCGATTTTCGTGTCAGGAAATTTAAATGGTGAGCTCAATTTATCCTTTAACTGACTCAATGGAAAATTTATGAACTGCCGGCTTGCATTATCTACTGAAGAGGAGAAAATTATTTCAAATATCCTTCCCTTTTTATTATTTTTCTTTTTCTTTTGTTTTTATAAAGTTTTTGAAATTAATCTTGCGTTGAGGGAGTAAAGGGGAAAAATTGGCCATTCAATTTCCACGGATGGCAAGTTTTGTAACTCTCTTCGTTAGTTAATTAATAGATCTTGGTTCCAAAATGCATTCATCGACCCATAAATCTTTTTAATCGGCTGTAGATGTGGAATGTATTAGCTTATAATATGATAAGGGAAATATTTAAGACTTTGTTACTGCTGCGATACATTCTAGTCTGCTGCGAATTATTAGTTTTCTTGCGATAAGGCATTCTTTTTTATCTTGCCGACGGGCATTTTGCTTGGAAGCTTTGACAAGGGCTTTGGTTTGATGAAATTATTTCTGTACTGGCAATTTCTTCCTTAAACTGTGCTTCATATTGAACGTGTGATTATTTCAGGTGGAAAAGTTGAAGAGTAAAATATTTTTTTTTGGGAAATTCATTTAGAAGGAAGATTTTTATTAAGCCCAGAGGATTTAACGTATGATTACAGAGAGTGTTGCAATTTTAATCACATTATTATCTTAAGTTTATGATCATTAATGGAAAAAAGGTGTGACTCATTCATAAATGTATATTCTTAGTCATCAGAATGAAAAATATAATTGGCTTGTAAATTTAGCTATTGAGATCTTTGTAAGCATTGGTTCGCTAATATGCAAATTCACTACATAATTGTCACTAAGTTTTTGTTTCTAAGGTAAATACTTACCTTAGAATAAGTAGTAATTTTCTAATGCAACATGTATTCTTAAATGCAAAGGAATAAAATGACAAGAACTAAAGACAAGGATATGTTCTAACTTAGAGAAAATGCAATAATTTAGGGTATTATTTAGGCTTAATTATTAGATAAAGCACTTGTGAGACAAGCTTTTCTTTCAGAGGTGGTTTATTTGAATGTTTTTACGCAAGATTTGGTTTGAAAATTGTGTTTCTCATTCATTCTTCCCGGTACCTTTATCAGGGTCGATTGCTGTGGGCCTTTAGGTACCGGAATATAAATTTGCATGTGTATCCCTGGAGAAAACTTATGAAATGATCATGAAAATCCACCAGGGGCCTGCCTATTTATCTGATGCTTATCCTGCGAGTAGTCTTAGAGTATTAATTCTCGTTTTTTGTATACGTCTATGCTTAAAGCTTATTTAACACGTCCAAGTACTCAATAATCTCAAATATGCATATGAATAAATGTTAGATAGTTTTCCAGCATAGAAAACTTGTTTTCATTGGTTTTTCCACGAGCATGAGAAACGCAACCGTGAGATACGAATGAGGAAACTAAGAAAAAACAGTTTTAGTCCGTCGTAACCCTTGACCTGTCATCTTCCCTTGTCCGCCCATGACAGACCCTTGTCCGCTCTTGGCAGATGCAGCCTAGCCCCATTGGTTGAGCGTTTCTCCTCCTCATCATCACCCGCTATCTTTACCTTCCTTCACCACCCCTAAGGCCCTCTCCATTCTTAGCAGACGCGTATCCACCCCGTGGCGCTCTCTTGCGCCCCCAATTGCTTTGGTATCCCGGTCGTGTTGCTAAGAGTAGGACACTGCAACCCTTAAAAACCACAATCCTTAAAAACCACAACCCTTAAAAACCAATTACCATAAAAACCACTGCAACCCTTAAAAAAATGCCATACTAAGCCCCCCACCTACCTATATTTTTATTCTAGGTATTCCCTCTTCGTCAAGTCACATTTTATATCTGTACGCGCTGATAAAACCCGCATTGAATCTAATTTTCTACAAATATAATTAGTCTCCAACAGGCGATTTATTCTTTTTCTCTAAATATATTAAAAGATTCACTCATTCTTTGAAATTAAAGATTGTCTATTTTTTAATTGCAATTTTAGGGCACTTTTGTCCAAACTCACAGGCCGGGCGCCTAGCCTGAAATGTTACTGTTCTTGCCTCGGGATGTCGCTCTGAAAAATAGTGGTATCTAAATGATGCTCTACTAAATGATGGTCCAATATACCTAACTAAATGCAAATAAGTCGTTCAACATCGAGAGCCTTTCACTGCACATTAGTCACAAGCACATATGTAAGTTTTAAGTAAGTAAGACATTTTTGGTAGAAATATAGGTGATGTATGTTATAACATTTAAAAGGGAATACTTTTGCTTAAAAGCATAGGGTAAGTTTTATAACGCAACTGTTTAACTTGTGTAAACAGTAAAATATATGCAAATATTTACTCACAAAAAATATGACTTAATTGTAACATTGACTATTTGAGGAACATAAAAATAGTGAAGCAAAAAGAGATACTAGACCTTTAGGGAATATAGTTTACAGAAAAATGGCGAAAATATATTAGGGATATGACAACTGATACATTTTCTGCGGCAAGAAAAGCAGGTGGGTTTCTGATTGAGCGTTCATATTAGCACAATAGTTAATGTTAGTACTGATAGACATAATTATAGTTTGAAATGGAATGAAAAGGAAATGGGTTGGTGTTTTCGATAATCGGTTGACATTTTTCCAAGACTATTAACGGAGCAAAGCTTAACACTAGCTTCTTAAGATATTGAGTGTTTGTACATAGATATTCACTTTCATTCTTGATTAATAGTTCATTATTAGCAATCTTAGAATTTTTCTACCAATGTGTATATGAAATCTTGGGGGTAAAATACCTAAAGAAGTGTATATTTTCATTTTCAGCCCTTTCCAGTTATGATATTTTCTTCTCAACAACACATCGTTTGATGTATTAGCGAGTGATTCGTTCTGTCAATAAAGCAAGTCCTAGGACAACGGTTTATATCGATCAATTTACAGGAAATTGGTTCAGAGTTCTCCGTTTAACTTTGATTCGCGTCCGGAATTTCGAGTGGCCGATTTGACCCGAACACTTCCCTCTCTCCTTCGTTGTCTCATGACCTTTACCCCTTTTCCCTCTGAAAAAGCTCAGGGCAGTGGAAGAACTCCCCTCCCCTACAAAGTGGGGCGCCATATCCACGGCCGAGGTTTGCAATGTAATACTCCCTATCCTGCCGCGTGCTCACCAGTTATTGGATACGGCAGAGGAGCTGCGCTGGACCCCCTATTCGCCGGCTGCAGCATCCGCCGATTCCGCATCAACATCACGTTCTCCTTCATCCTCCTCGCCCCCTTTTCTCAGTGAGAATATGGACAACTGGAGCACCCTCATAAAGCCATTCCTCTGATCCTTCGCTCATCCAATCACCCCGAAAGAGCTCAACAGCCCAAGTGTTCTGGCCGGAACGTGAATGGTAACAGAAATACGACCAGAGCTATCCCTCTTGATATCGGGTATGGCACGACGATATACGGACTTAGGTGCAAAACAAGCATCTAAAAATTAGCTAGGCGCTTACATTGATTGGTTGGTTATTTTTGGGATACGCTCGACATTTGAAGTTCACAGTCATAATGATTGGATTAATAAGGAAATTTATCGATGTGTTTGTTAAGGGAACAAATTATTTCCGAATGTACTATTGGAAAGGACACCTTAATGTAAAAATTGTGTTTGAGCTCTTGTGTTATTTGTAAATTTTGTGAGACATCTTGAGAATGTATTCAGAATGTTTTATATCAATACACTGGGCAAGAAATTATTGTCCTATTATTGAGTGCCTTTTTGACTATACAAGTTGAAGTCGTTGAATATATTAGATATTTTTGGAAATTGACCGATAGCTGAGGTCTGTTATATCGTTTAGAATGGGATGGTAATGAAATGATAGTTTAGTAAATAGGGGAGAGTAGAGAGGAACCTGGCGTTGGCGATAGGCTACTTAAAAATATTAGTTCAACGTTCCACCCTCAAGCGGAGTTTTGGCTGTTGAAAATCAATCACTTTGTACGTGTGAAATTACTTGGTGTTCTGTAAATTTGCTCTGTCTATCCCAAAGATTGGGTATGTATAAAATACAAAGACTAAAATTTTAGGAATTAAATTTTACAACATTTATAAATCTCTGATTGTAATACAGTTGCCATCAGTCTGTATTGCTAAGGACTATGCTTCCAATCATGTTTGACCAACTCACTGCTGACATATGTTTGAACAAGCATTTCATCATTGAAGACAAACCTCGTTGAAAACACGTAAACTCCGTTAATCTATTAACTTATATGGCCAAAGCCTCGTGTTTAACGTCTACTTATTGAAGATGAGGGCCTCCAGATTTAGCAATGGAAGAGGGGGTTCTACTACTTTACATTTATGACCTTGAACCACGATATGACGATGAACTATAAAAAAACTGTCTTTACACTCGGAATCGTGATTCAATTTACCCACCCGCACTGACTATCGTTCTTCGAATTGATGTTGAAACTTTGGATTTACATTTTTTAAACATGAGAGAAGTGTTAAAAAGGGGTTATTTATGAGTTCGGAAATAAAAAATTGTTGAAAAGATATTAGCGAAAATCTAAATTGTTGTATTTTAAAAGTATCTAGTTGGAATTAGTACGCAAAGGTTCTTGTAGCTTGAGGGAATTTCCTATCTTACTCGGATACGTGACTCCACAAACGTATGTATTCTCTCACATCAAAGAATGACATATATTCTTATTTTTTAATATTTTAGATTGTTATTTTATCTAGCGTTTGAGAATTTGCTTTTTAAAACCGATAATTGCTTTTTTGCAGAAAATACACAAGCTTAAAATATTTTGTTTTTTTTTGAAACGTAAAACATCGACATTTACATCGACATAAGCATTGACACCTGGGTCATACGGTTACAGATGACTGATATAACCAAGTAACGAAAGCTTTCATTGGATAAAAACAAATTTTAAAATGCTTTTGAAAAATTACTGCAGCTCAAGAAATCCTTCACGTTTCTATTGTGCCTTGCCAGAGAGGATAATGCAGCCACTAAGCAACAACTTATCCTCGTTTGGTAATTGATGAATCCAAAACGTTGGTGGCTATTGTTACACTAAGATAATGGCTCACTGAAACGGTGTGAGTAATTTTTAGCTCCAAAGTCATTGAGCCCATTACGTATCATCAGAGAGATCGGCGTTAAATTTGTAGCATTAGATTCTATGTATATGAAATGCATGTTGTGATGGTTGATAGGGAATATTAACGTGAAATTGAAACTGTGAAACTTTTTCGAGTTGGCCACCAATGTTTCTGTGATGAAATTTTAACTGGAAAAGGCTTAACAATTGCTTGTAAGAAGTAGATTTTTTCATAGTGTAGATAAGTTCCATTAACATAACATTTCTCTCCAAAAATTTGTATTTTCCATTTTTCCGATTTTGGTTGATTCGGTTCTGCGTGAGAATGTAGGTCGAGAATGTTCGTTTGGCAGTGTCTTCTTATGTCTTTAGCGAGTGCTTGACCAATAGCTTTTCCGGGAGATAAGATATATAAATATATCCTTTTTCCTATTTTATCTCTCCTGCTTCTAAATTAATCAACGCTTATAATATGTAATGAGTCTGTGTATAAATAAAGAATTGACGCAGCGAAATCTCACTCTCATCATCATTACTGTCTTTATTTGTCTTCCATCTTTCTCCCCAACCGCACTATCAACCGTTCTTTAGTTAACGTTGAACGTGTCAAGGCGATTCAATTCTATACATATACGAGAAAGCGCGAGTGGCAATACTCACGGTTGTATTTCTCTAGCCGTCTTTACGTACAATGACCATCATTTTATGCTTATTTAAAAGTGATTTTCTCTATCTAATCACTCGTAGCACTATAAATTTCCTTAGACGCTAATAAAAAATCCATATGCATTAAACTGTGCGAGCCGCCGCAGGGTGTAATAGGACACCGGCCATCGAAGGAATTAGAAATTGAATGAAAAAAAGACTTTAATGGTAACCAGCCTAAAACTAATCGTTACCCCTTTCTCAAGGCTAGCCTTGAGTCGAGGTAACGAGATGGGTAACGAGTCGGAACTCGAAACGTCGGCTGCCTATGACTATCTTACCCGGTGGCGAGCCCGAGAAATGTACACTAATGTTATTCGCCGGGAAAGTGTTAAATCAGACTATTACTTACAAATTGTTAATTTTTGGTATATTTTCCGGAATAAAATGTAATTTCTTTTTTTCAGGTACGTGATACCAGTTTGAAAGAAAGTGTTTGAGTATCAAGTGGCATCTACCCGGTCATTGATTAGTAAGTAAATACGTGAAATCAAGATATTGGACAAAATAAATTTCCTTCCTTTCTAATCCAGTGGTGCTGATGCTAAAATGGAATATCAATTACGATCGCTGAGGTTTAAATTAAAAATGCATGTTGTCTGTCAAAATAAAGCAAAGGGTTTCTTAAAGCAGCCCTTTCACGAAAGTAATTAGCTTGATAAGCATTTATTCCTGTTATAAGGATTATTAATGCTCTGAGGTTAGTCTAAGACGCATTCGTATCTTATAGCAGCCAAAATTTACTCCATTTTTCATAATGTATTTACCCTTTTTCCGGAGCATATTAATTTAATAGGCGCGGGTGGAAAATTTTGTGGTCCTAGACTATTCTAAATAGACCTCGAGGTTAATGATATTTTATTAATGGTTTCATACTTCCACTAATACACCTACTAGTCTAATATTAAATGATGATAGGTTATAAAATATATCCAAAGAGCTTCCATATCAGATTATTTCTTTTTTCCCCTGTGAGGTCACTGAAAACTTCCATTACGCTATGTGCTATGAACGGAGAAAGGAACGAATTCTTGCTTTTACAATTCCAGTTCTCGATTTTGCACGATTGTCAAGGAGGAATGACTTCTGGTTCCCTTATATGTATTTCAATTCTAATTTTGAAATTCAATTTCTTTCTCTGCAACGTTCAATTTTTTTGACGAACCACTTTTATTCCAAATATGTCTATCTTGGTTTCATCTTAAGTGCCGTTGCATTTTCCTCTAACGGGAAAGATAAAGCTTTGATATTTCCATTGGAGAGTTAAAGGCTGTTTCTGGGGAGAAGAATGATGAACTGTATTAAATATATGATGAATTATTGGCAAATATTGCTGCTTAAATGATACTTTGCGTGAAACTCAATGACCCCATTACACGAATTATTCACGACATTTCTGCATCAATGGTTGTCACAGTGAATAGATGTAAATCGAAGTAAAATAGGTGTCAAGTTTTAGAAAGAAAATATTGAGAACATATCTTTCCCACTAGCTGTAGGAGGGTTATGCGTTTAAATTATCATGTAGATGGATGCTTCAAATTTTATTTACCCGAGTACATGCCTTTACTCAGGCACGTCCCAGTTACTTAACGTTGGAAATGAAGGAAATCAGCAGAAGTAAACAAGTTTTTTAACCCCAAACATTCTCCACTGGGCAAATGACATACTTCACCCCTTGGGTGGATATCAGGAACTATGTAATAGGACTGCACCTTCTGTAATCATACCTACTCCTGGTCTGTACATGTATAAAATCGGTAATTTGAGGTAGGTAACAGAATCATGGAATTTTGTGTCACCGGTTAAAAGCATGTTTTATGGTTTAATCATGCTTAGCTGAGAGTATTAGAGATATTGGTACTTCAACATAAAGCTTTTTATATCCGATGCCTCATGGGAATCTTTTTGTTTTAAATGCTCCCCGGACAAAATTGTTGTGCGCCCTATGTTCCCTTTGTCCATTTGCTCCTTCAGTCAGCGTCCTCGCTCGAGCAATTGGAATCCCCTCACTTTCAAAAGAGCCTCAGGCCTAAGAGCAAACGGTCCTATCGGGTCTAGCCGATTTTTAAATCACCGCCCGCTTATCTTCTTGCCTTCCCGTGGGCAGTGAAAGGGGAGACCCATCATCGCCCTCCGATTTCAAGTCCCTCCGCCAATTCCCTCTCTTCCTATCTCCATCTCTTCTCTCTACGTCCTTCTTTTGCTTTACTTCCTCTTTGCCTCTTGTCTTCCGACCCTTCAGCTGCCGTTGTGAAAACGGAAACCGATATCTCCGGTCCTACCATTTTATTTTCATCCTCAGTTGTCTTTTTTATCATTAGGGGGAAGATGATCCTCTTTGACCTCAACGAGAGTTTCTCATTCACATTAAGCATGGCAGATAGTTTCCTCTTTCTTTAAACGGGTCACAGGTTCAGGAATTTAGCCCATCTATTTGGCTTCTTCTTTCGCTTTACATATCATTTCCTACAGTAAGAAACTCCATTCTCATTCTTGCAATGAATGTCTGTTATACATCTAAAAATGATTCATGATAGTACTATGTGCTGAAAAAGAGTCATTATCAATAAATACCTTTCGATAAATTGGACATTTAAATTAACATTTATATTCCAGATAAGCTTGGTTAAATTATTATGCAAATACCTGAAGATCATTTGCGCTGCAATCAAATTTATCAACACAACTTTTCACTTGCAAAATATTCTGAAATAGGTATAATTTTTTATATCGCTATTGTATTGCATTTCAGACATAAGAAACACTCTTGAAGAGCAAACATACATTTAAAAGGCAATGGCTCGTCTGCTGCCGCTTAATCGGCATTTGTTGTAATCAATCTCCATGTATAAGTGATAGTTTTTAATACTCTGGAACCCTGAATAAAATTAAGTCCATTATTTTTCGATTCCATCTCTCATTGTAAAAATTTTAATTGAGTAAATGCCTTTTTTTAAGATTTGTTTCTAGATTCTTTTAAAAACAAGGCTGATCTTGTCTCAAGATGCCCTGGTGACAACGGTGGCGAATGCGGATCATGATATTTGCGAGCGCTAAGTAACTACTACGATTACAAATTAACTACTGCAATTCTCCGCTGTTATTTAGCTATTCTTTTCGGTAGAATTAGTCATAGGTAGTACCATACATTTACTTTTATTCATGACACAAACCGTTTATCTCTTTATCACTTATAAATACTGAAAGAGGATCTATCATACCAAAATACAGAAACACTACGTATGCTTATAAGGCTTGTTCGCTCAAATATTTCCGAAAACATCATTTTTTAAGACGTTCCTTACCAAAAACGTGGTAACGATCACATAAAGGCAAAATGTACCGATGAATAAAAACCTTTTTTGAGTAATTTAAGGAGGCAAAATCGGAGCATTATGATTTATGAAGTTAGCGGTGGAGATAATAGGAAGTAGAAAGAATTTGTACAGGATGAAATAGGCTGGAATTGGTTTAGCAAAGTATTGGAAGCAAAAAAGTTGTTAATGGCATGGGGGAGAAGTTGATATATGTGCCTAAATAAAGAGGGATCTATTGAGGCAGAGCTCAATTTTGCATTGATTGAATTACTCTTATTACTTACAATTCTCATTCTGTTTATACCGAAGAAAAGGTTCAATGGAAAGAGGCAGCATAAGGCTTCACCCAGGATCAAACCGGAGACTATTCCGATACTGCCCGGATTCGGTAGCTTTTATGTTTTCCTGTCAAAATTAGATCCCACTTCATTGAAAGTTAGGCATTGATTATAAATGCTGGCTCCACCTATACTGGTTGACGGTTAAGCCTGTATATGATTCGGTGATGAAGAGAGGGTAACTGGAAATATAGGCCAATAAATGTATTTATTTAACTTTTTCGGAATTTGAATGAATATCCTATGAAATAGTCGTTCAAATCCTCACATGACTTATATAATTTGAAAGAATTATGGATGCCTGGCACCAGAGTCCTTGTCCACTCTTACCCTTCTCGCTGGTCTTGAACTGAAGCGCGTTAAAATCCACAAGATATAGAATATGATGCCTGCGTCAACCCTTCTGATTCCCATTTTCATTCCAACCGATCGTCCGCGGAGCTCCAATTGCTGCCACTTTCACTTCTCCTATCTGTCTCCCCGGGGAAGATAATCCTGCCAATCCGCCCAATCCTCAATTCTTATTCCCTAAGCGAGAACGTCCTTATCATAGCAGTGGAAGAGTGTTCGAGGGCTTAACATAACACTTTCATAGTTTATTCCTTGTTCCTTAGCGCGAGTAATTATCCAATGTATTTACTCGAATTTTAGCTCGTATCAGTGGCGTTCTCTTCCGTACGCTTCTTCTTTACTCATGGCTCTTCTTCCATAAAGCGTTCTTTACATCAGGGGCGACCGAGAGCGCCTCACTATCAGCCATCCCCTTACCATGAATGAAGAGCAAATAGATGCGTTCGCCATTGGAGTGATTGCCTTCAGTCTCCACCATTCATGCAATTCAGGGCGCGTATGTGCCGCGGCGAAGAGATGTGCGATTAAACTATTACCTATCGCTGATCATTTGAATATTTCCGTTAAAACACCCTTTAAGTCATATAATTTTTAACAATAGCGTCAGTAATAGTCTCATGGATGTTTTCTGGAAAACTCAGTCAACCATTCTTTAATAACAACTACGTTATATTCTATATTTGGATTTTAACTCATCAACGACCGGTGGTTTTGGCACATATGTACCATTGTCAAGGTACTTTAAAAGTTTAGACTATAACCTAGTAATCATATTAAAATATTTTGAAATTTAAAGTATAGGTTTTAGAATTATTTATTTCAAAGGCCTACAGCAAATTGAGAAATCCGGATGGAAGGCTACTACATAGGTGGTAGAATTCTAACTTATGTTAATTGTATTTAGACTGATTTTCGTAGTCTGGTTTTCTAACCGGTAGGGTTTTTTATAAGGGTAACCTAGATACATATCTATATAGAAATATGGTTTTTCCCCTGTAAAAAGTGAAATTAAAATATTGTTTCCCTATGCAGGGACAAAGGTGCACAAAAGTTTTATACCATCACTCAGTCATCTTCGATAACTAATGGCGATGTTAGTAGTATTTTCTTCTTGTGACAGTGATTATAAGATACTATAGAGTTAAGTTAATCATGCACTAATAAGGGAAACATGGTTTTAATGCATTTTTTCTTTTGGGGGCTGAAAACCAGAGGATGAATTTGGCTGCGATAATTTGGAGTACTGTACTGAAGAGGACTAGATCGTGTTTATACACTCCTAAAATGCTGTATTTTACAGAAACTTTGAAAACATTCATCAAAACTGTGGCGTAACAGTGCACCACCATTGTAATGGTTTTGCTGCCTCGCGCGGAATGTCTTATCTGGGAGGATATTGTTGGGGGATAGGATTTTGGAGGGAATTTGCGAGGGTTAAGAGGAGAGTTTTGTCGGGAGACGGTCAGAACGTGTGGAGAGGGAGTGGAAAGTGTACGTACAAGTGGTGTGTGTGAAAGAGTGTGGACAAATCAAGAGAATTAATACGAGTGTCAGGAAGTAGAGAAAGTGGACAATTCAAGGAGGACCAGGACTATACCCAGAAGGAAACAGAAGAGGGACATGATTCGGACGGAGGCGACGAATAAGGAAGGTAGATGTGTAAATGTTGTATTACATGTGACAATATTGTTCAATGTAAATAATAACGTGATTGAAGTGTACCGCTTATCTTCTTGTCTTCCCGTGGGCAGTGAAAGGGGAGACCCATCATCGCCCTCCGATTTCGTCGTAACTTCGGAAAATTCAGGGAGATGCTCCTTGCTCAGTATTGGGGAAAGGTCCAACAGTTTGAGGTAAAGAGGATGATGGATTCCGGGAGATATAAAAACATGGATCACATTAGTCGAGTGGACTACGCCACGACTCGGATCAGCGTGGCAAAAGAACTGAGATCACAAATGAGCGACTAGGAGATAATTTACCGCCTGGAGCAAAACTTCGGACAAGTGGTCAACGCGGGAACAATTTCGCGGGATGAACCAATCCACTCATATTGGGAACGGACGTATTGACGAGGTTAGCGGCAAAAATAAATTACGCAAACTACAGTATAAACTTCAAATGGGGAGGAAAGCAAGCAAATTGCGTTTTTAAGGAATCCGATGCGGCTTCTCAACGCCTAACGGTGCACATCGTACAAAAAGAAGATGATAAACGAGAGGCAATGCAAAACGTTTTGCTTCGGGAAATACGAGACACCGTGGAAACATTGAAGTAATTGGCTGAGCCTGAGAAGAAAAAAAATTATCGGACGTGATAACCCAACATAGGGAAATATTCAGTAATAACCCCGAAAAGGTCGAAGGGTATCAATATGAAATAATTAGTAAAGGTGACGAAGAATTCTTCAATAAGGGATATCCGGTACCGTTGAACTTCAACCAGCAAGCCAGAGAAGCCATCGAGGAGCAGTCAACCCGAGAAGTTATATAACGTAGCACGTCACGATACATCTCACCTTTAGTGTGTATTGTGAAAAAGAATAAATCAATTATATTATGCATCGATGCTAGAGTGGTGAACAAAATCATCAAACCAGATTACGTAACCTCTCGGACAACTTAAGAACTATATTAAGACTGCGCCAAATCCAAGTTTATGACGTCGTTAGATTTGACGCAAAGTTTCTACCAGATTGAACTACACCCAAGTTCACGGAAATATTGCGCGTTCTCATTTGAAGGGAGGATCTCCCAATTTACGAGGGTTCCGTTTGGTTGTCGCATCAGCAGCAGCGCGCTGGTGAGGGCCCTCGAACACGCGTTAGGGGAATAAGTGAGTGACTACTGTTTAAATTTTGTGAATGATTTGCTGATATTTTCCAAGACATTCGCAGAAAATCTACATCACTTATCAACGGCGTTGCAAGAACCGAATAAGGCTGGAATTACAATGTTTTTTTTTTTTTCAAAATCCATTTTCTGCCGGGATCAGATTGAATTCCTGGGACATCAAATCATGACGAAGGGAATTTTTATCGCGAGAGAAAAATTTCAACCTATCAGGGAATTTCCGTGGTCTAAAATCCGCAGCTATTAAAATCATTCCTCAGTTTAGTTAATTACTATGCACAATTTAATCCAAAGCACGCGGAAACGACAGCCGGACTAGATGACCTTACGCGATAGGACCAGAGGTGTGAGTGGATGATCTACCACCAGCAAGCGTGCGAAAAGACCAAAGAGAAGATGTGTCATTCGGTGATGCTGCATCATCCTCACCCCTCAAAGCCATACCACATCCAAACAGACGCAAACGAATATGCCATAGGAAGTAGGATGTGTCAAAAGGGTGGACACGGCGAAGAGAATGTCATTTACTTTGCGGTCCGATGTTTAAGGGGTGCCGAATTAACTTACAGTGTGAGGATGAAGGAATTCATCGTCATTCATCATGTGTTAACTAAATACCGTAGTTTCATCCTGGGTGCCAAAACCATAGTAATAAGTGACCAAAAATCTCTGTCATTCATGTTCTAATGGAAATGGTTGAACAGCATGGTAGCGCGATGGATTCTCAGCATCCAATAATACGACATAGAGGTTCAATATTGCCAATGGAAGGATAACGTCGTAGCTGACACACTTACTAGGCATCAATATGGACTACCGGAAGGGGAAGACATTCCATCCGAAGAATCCATCATCGCCATGATCCTGGCAGATAAATCTTCGCGGGAATTGGAGGCAAGTCTCTTGAAGACCCACCAACAAAATGACCCAAAGTTAGGAAAGATAATCTGCACGATGGAAGATGAAGAGGCCGAAGAAATAGGTTATGAATAAACTGAAAAAGGGCTACGCCGGATCGAGAGGGGCAATAGTAAATTTTGCGTCCCTAACGATATGCTAACCCAATTAGTCGTGGAAACGCATCAAATTTACGGACATTTAGGAGCGGCAAAGCTGCACCGGATGTTACCCGAACAATTTACGCACCCCAAGCTCCACCGAGAGAAACGGAAAATTTTATCAGGATGCGAAACATGTTAACTACTAAAAATACTGAATTTAAAGCAATTGCACCGAACTGCAAACCGTTGTGCCTGAAGGGCGGAACAACCTGCTGTGCATTGATATTGCCGGACCATTGCCAGCGGGTCAATGTGGCTACCTATATTAAATATAAAATGCATAAAATTGTACCCACTTCGAAAGGCAACGACGGGAGGGATCATAAGGGTGATATTCGGACAGCATCTGCCAGCCTACGGTTTATATAAACGCATATTGAAAGATCACGGAACGCAGTTCGCTAACCTGGTATGGAAGAGCGTGTTGGAAAAGTATAGCATCAAAATGGTGATATGTAGCATACGGCACCCGCAAGCAAATCAGGTTGAACGCTATCATCGGACATTGAAAACGCTGTTGAAAATTTGCTGCTGCACGGCTCACGCGACCTGGATGAGGTGGCTGCCGATAGTAGAAGCATGCATGAATAACACCCATAACACGACCACAGAATTTACACCAATGGAAGCACGACTGGCAGAAAAGCCGGAACTAGTATGGAATAAATGGCTGGAAATGGATGGAAGACTAGAGAGGGGGAGATAGAAGAGATGATCGAAAAAATAAGGACTAACATGATCAAAAGGGGGGAGCAACGAAGAGCCAAGCAGGAGGAAAGGCGAATATCAGAAATAATGAGATTCGTAGTGGGAGATATGGTTTTAATACGAACCTGCCCGGTATCTGATAAATCCAGAAAGGCATATCATGGACTCCTGCCGGTATACGAAGGACAGTATCTTGTAAAAGAGATCCGGGGACCTGCAACATGCGTGGTGGTGTTTCCTTAAGATGAAGCAGAGAGAGGCACATTGCATTCATCCAAGATGAAAAAATATAAGGAGAAAGACCTGTTAACGAGCACTCAACACCACACATCACACTCAAACACAAGACATATCCCTAGGAAGACAGCGTAGTGTGGCCAGTTAGCTACATTGTGTAGTATTTCTTAATTAATTCTAAGACAAATTAAAATACGTCTTTCTTTAATAATGGAGCGTAACCAACTGCTGTTTATTAACAAGCATCATAGCAACATACATAGATACATATTCATAACACCTCCTCCTCCAGAGTTAAGTAAACAACACTTGAACATTAAACAACACTTTTCTTTAAATACACAACAACAAAATTCATTATTTCTCATAACTAATCATTGTTTCTCATAACTTACATGACAAAATCATTATATTTTTCAGGTATTTTTATTACTCTTCCTGACCGGGTCTTTTTATACATATATTTTTCATTCACCACTATTCTTTCACTGCTCAGGTTATCTAAATCATCAAAATCCATCTTGCACTCCCGTAAATGAAGACTATTTCGTCTTAGCACTTTTTTAGATTTTTCCATTCTTACCAGATATGATCTTGGTGTGAGTGCATGACCCACTATTTGACCTAGCTCCCAATTCTTTTTTAGTGTGTTGTACACATATACTTTATCAAAAAGGCTGTAACCCTTTGACCTTTTCTCTATCCCAGGGCCTAGGTGTTTATCATGGTTGATTTTGGATTTTACTTTACTTTTATCAATGTATTCTCTTACACCGCTAATAATTCCCTGATTTATCAACTCATCAAATGTCTTTTTAAGCTTAGGAAGCAGTGAAAATGGTACTCTTCTTGCAGGCTTTGCACATGGTATCGAACCCTCTTTAACTCTAATGGCACATTCATTTGGGAAACAACCAACTCCATTAAATAAATCATTAAATTTAGTGACAATTTTAGCTTTATCATCGGTATCACATATTAATTGAATTCTTTTTATCAGTTCTAACTTTATGCTACTGTTGAGACCTAATAAAGGGATGCACTTCTGATTACCAACCACAATAAAATCAATCTCATACCTTTTATCATTAATAATACAAGGTAAAGTGACTTTTCCGGTATTTTCTAACTTGTTTCCCCCATATGATTCTAACTTAACATTGACTCTTTCAATTTTAGGATTTTTTACTACCTTTCTTAGAATATGCACGGGCATTACATTTACTTCTGCTCCCGTATCTATTTTAAAATTAACTGCAACATCATTAATCATTACACTTTGGAACCAATGCTGTTCTTCAAGCGTTTTTATGTTTACCGTGTTAATAGAAAACTCATTGAGACGTTTCCTTTCCATTCTCGTAAAACAACCCACGGCATAATGATTAGGTCCTCCACAATTATTACAGGTTTTCCCATAGGCTGGACACGCCGCTCGTACGTGCTTCGTATTACATTTCTTACACAAATACACATTATCATCAATATTATTATTTCCTTTTCCCAGATTTTTAAATTTTTTCTTATTATACCTTACTTCACCGGATTTTCCTTCTTTGATCTTACTCATTCTGCTCGTCTCCTTCCCGCTCGTCTGCTTGTCTTCCTTCCGATCGTCTTCTTCTTTCAATATGCGCCGTACAGGATGAACCCGATACTTCGCTGTGGAAACTTCTCTCGCATGGTCTCGGCTGTCTTCCACTAGGCGGCAGTGTTTTATAGCGTCAGCCAGCTTAAGGTCAGCAATCCGCAGAAGTCTCTCTTGTAGCTGTTCGTCAGCAATCCCGAGAACGATTCTGTCTCGAATCAGGGAATCTTCCTGGTCGCCAAACTCACAAGACGATGCCAATCTTTTTAAATCTGTTATGTAATCGTTAACAGGTTCGGATTCTTTTTTTTCCCTCTTGAAAAACAGGTACCTCTGGTAGACGACGTTCTTCTGTGGCGAAAAATGTTCATCGAACGCCTTAATCACGTCTTTCAAGGTTTTATTATCTCCCAGTTTAAACGTGAGGTATATCTGCAGTGCTTCAGCTCCAATAGCATTCAGGAATTGAGCTATTTTTACATCTTCACTCTTCTGGTTGGACTCTGTCGCTGTCAAAAATATATAGAATTGATGTTTGAAAATTTTCCATTCAGTCGTAATCTGGTCCGAGATGATTAAAGATTTCGGCGGTTTAAATGCCATACTTGGATTCCTTGCCACTCTTGATTGTACTTTGAAGTTCTCAAATATTATTGCAGTTGTTAATTTATCGTTCGTTCGACTGCGCCATGTAGTATTTCTTAATTAATTCTAAGACAAATTAAAATACGTCTTTCTTTAATAATGGAGCGTAACCAACTACTGTTTATTAACAAGCATCATAGCAACATACATAGATACATATTCATAACACATTGTATGCTCAAAGTATGTGACCGTAGGATGTTGAGCGGGGAAATATAGGTTCTAAAGCTAATGTGTTTTGAACACTCACATGAGAGCGAGACAATGTAATAACCTTTAATTTTAGTTGCAGCAACTCAATTATATTTATATGTATGTGTTTTTATATGATTACCGTAAGGGTAAAAGTGAGACAGAAAAGAGTAAGAAACACCTTGTGCATAAAAAGGATTCCCCCTGTTTATACACAAGGTTGAGACGTAGGCATGGTGATGCTATGTAACCATGGCAACCGAGTGTTTACAACCAGAGACACGTGGACTAAAGTGTAAAATCAGCTGGGATGTAAACCTACTTATTGCCTGTGCGCAAGGGAACATGACGTTACAATGGTAGAGGTGCATCAAGGCACAACTTATTTAAAGAGTTTACGTAATGTTACTTGATGTGTTTAAATATTGTACGTGTTTAATGTTCAGAGTTTTCAGTTTACTGGTTAACCCTCAGCCTCCACCTGCTCAATACTTACGCGAAATCCACCTGGGGTCTTTTCTGACCCCATGCTGTAAATTTAAAAACAAATAGTGTTTTTTCAGGAGTTTTTGAATTACACATATAGTAATAATGATGAAAACATTCGTAAGTAATTTTTATTGTTTTACCAAACAATATTCACATTATGAATTATAATATTAGTTATTATAAAATACTCCACAAAAATGTTTTACCAAGACACTTCTTCGTCAAAATTTTCAGTAACAATACAAGATAAACAAACAATTTTTTTAAAACTAAGCATTGAAATATTAACTTATTCAACTTATATTATTTCACATTTTCTGCATGATATTATTATTTTTGCATGATCATTGCATACAAAGTCTCCACACTTTTCACACTACCGATTCACTTTCCGATCAAATTCTCTTGTACAAATTGAACAGCGCCCACGCTTTTTCACTGTCTGTTGGCTATTTCCTTCTACACAGCAGTGAAATAAATGTTGAAATCCTGCAGAGGTAATTGCTTCCCTAATGACTTGTGTTCGAGTATGAGCATTCTGCAATCGTCTTCTTATCTCTGGTTCTACTAACTCCTTCGCCAAATCAATTAGAAATTTTCTCCTTGCTCCTTTCCCTGTTTCCCTGTTAGGTCTCTTTGAATTCAAAACAAAAGCATTTATTGCTGCAAAATCAACAATATCAAAATATAGCGCAAGAGGCCATCTTCTTGTCCCACGCTTTACTGAGTAATTTCTTGCCATTAGGTCTACAGTGTCAACGCCAGATTTTGTTTGATTGTAAAATAAAATTACTTCTGGTTTTTTATGTTCGTCATTACTAACATCAAATGACCGGTGCTGAGCTGACAGAAGAATTACTGCCTTTCTTGGCTTTGGGACGTAGGACACCATCAGAGTATTGTTTCCATATGCAAATATACTTGAATGCTCCTCTCGATACCTGTCGGGTAACATCACCCTCGGAATTTCCACGCGATTTGATCTCAGCGTACCTACAAGTGCTAATTTCTTTTTTAGGAGTTCTTGACCCAGTTCATAGCTTGTGAAGAAATTATCCGTAGTTATATTTCTTCCACTATCACGTCTGTGACATCCTCTTCTATTTCTACTTGATCCTCTTCATCACTACTCAATTCACTACTGTCTTCTGGTATGTCTTCGTCACTGTTCTCAAAAATTTCATTTAAAACCTGATCTGCACTATATCCTCTGTTCAACTGATGAAACTCCATATTTACTTCAACTCTTTGAAGATAAAATTTTTTACTGGCCCCACAAAACTACTTTTGACGTGCACTATTCACCGACAGAGCTGCAACGTAAATAAGGTCTCTCCTCCTTGACTTGAGAGTGGTGTGATAGGCAGCGGTGGCAAGTTTGAAAATGATGGGGAAGGGGAAATCCTGCAACTAAGTAAAGGTGATGAATCATGGGAGTGAATACACCCACGTATGTTCCACTGGAGGAGGTAGTGAGTAACCAACAGGTAGGCAAGTGGTCCCTTGGTGTGTTTTCTCTGCCTCCCCCAACTCCACCTTTGCTCACTACCTCCCCAGTTAGTAATCACGGGTAAGGCAAATTGTCCCTTCGAGTGTTTTTTTTTCCTTCCTCAATGCACCCGCTGGTAAATTTCATAGGGCTACTTCGCTCTAAGAGACCACGCAGTGCCTTCGACATAACCATTATGAGCGGCTATTATTGCATGAGTGAAAACGTAACGTCTTTGATACGCAATAATATGAGGATAATAAAGCTACATGATAGCCTCCGAGCCACCTCAGGCAGACAGTGACTATTTTCACGCAACGTTCACTGAGCCCATATTACAAATTCTGTCCTACATTACATACCAAATTTAGCTATATAAAGGGAAAAAATATAGGGTTCTACGAACACCCTCACCTTTACGTACATCTACGAACACCTTCTGCAGGGAAGACGGATACCAGCTATCCAACTCATGGAAAATAGCGCATGTTGGGAAAAATACTCACCCCCTGCCTAACACCCTAAAGGTAGCTTGCAGGGTATCATGTAGATTTAGATGTAGAACAGAGTGCTCAAACCAAATCTAGGAAAATAGAGGAAAACACGAGGGAAGATGGACCAATAGGAAGAGTCCAGCCTCCGGACTTGAGAGTGGTGTGATAGGAAAAGACGGTTGATACCTCCACTCTGCACTTCCGTGACCTAAAGAAGCCAGCTGCAATGCCGGCGAAACTGTTATCAGCAAAGATGGACACACGCGGTGTATATCCCGGAAACTTTAGAGCTGAATCTTCACCCCATCGTGAAAGCCTACACAAGGATTACCTTTCAGCACCTTTTATCAATTATATTTATTTAGATATACGCTTTAAAACTTAATGCCTACACAGTCTCCACCTGGGGTCAAATATGACCCCACGCAGGAAAAATGTTCCCATCCATGAATAACTGAAAAAAGTAACATTCAAATGGTATGAATGTAAAGAAGAAAGATGTGGGAAGGCATAACTGTAACATGGCAAGATTCTCTCAATTAAGTCAAAAATTGGAAGCGTTTTTTCAAGCTTGGGGTCAAAAAAGACCCCAAGTGGAGTCGGAGGGTTAACTAAGCGTTGGAGGGATTTTTTTAAGAGACCATTTTAATCGATGTATTATTGTTCATGGTTTAAATCTGTAAGTTTTAAAATAGTATTTATTATATGTTTTGGTATCTAGTAAAGTAAGTTATTCATTGCAAAAGTATTGTAAGACACACATACAAGCGTTTAGTTAGGAACGCGGAGCAACAAGTAATTAGTGATACATAGTTCAGTCCGAAGGCGTTGGGGCTCGAAACAAGGCTGAAGGCTTCAGAGGAGATATTTTGCTCAACAAAGATATATCCTCTGACGTAATGTGGCATAACAGCTCGCCACCATTGTTATAATTTTACAGGTTGGCAGTTCTGCCTCACATGGAATGTCTGAACTAGGAGGATATTGTTGGGGGATAGGATTGTTGAGGGAAATGACGAGG